>OY829483.1:0-2896000 GCA_963691745.1 Ditula angustiorana | reverse complement strand
CAAAACTGATGAATTTTATTTGACTATTGTAAATATTGTTTGAGGTTAGGTTTTTGTTTCTTTTTAGTTACCAAATGATATGCTCAATTATACCGCTCAAGTATCAATATGATACTATATTATGGGAACAGTATCAGAAGTGCGCTTGAAACCAGGATGTAGGTACTCGAAGTAAATTTGAATGTCCAGAAGACAGAAGAAAATGGACATGCAGCAGCTCAGAACGACCATACATGATAAAAAAAACAAAGACTGGAGATAATAGCAGTCATCATCATCATCGTCATGTCAGCCACAAGAAGTCCACTGTTGAACATAGGCCTCCTCCATGGATTTCCAAAGTGACCGGTTGGAAGCAGCATGCAACCAGCGCCTTCCTTTCACCTGTATTAGGTCATCCGATAATAGCAATGCCTTAATAAAATAAAACTAGTATGTAATTTCAAATAGGTTTTTTATTTAAATAAACACTCATTTACACATAAGCACGCTCACTCTACACTTTGATATAATAATAATAATATATAATGATATAATAAAGGGTATATATTTGTTTTCCAAAAGTTTAATAACTTATGGTTAACTAAATCTTCAACATATGCAAGGTTGAATGATACATTTATTATATTCACTTTTTTATTTTTGGGATAGTCTGGGTCAGCTACACAATAATAAGTTTTTCTTTTGTGATAAAAACATTTGAAGCTGCACTTGGGGATTGTATTTTCCTGTAGGCTTTCCATTCTTTACATAGGTAATTATTGTAGGTCTTTTCGTTCACTCAACAAAAGTGCAGGAAGGTTCCTCACTTCTGTGATGCAACGGCATGTTTACATCCCCCTGTAAAGCTACACAGTCTTCGCACCTCACAGAGAAAATCTTTTCTTCCTCTTCGTCTAAAATGAGTGCGCATCTATTTAACTGAGCATGAACTTTATGCTCCGGGCATATTTTACACTTCACAGTACACAATTTTGAACTTGTATGTAGGTGACAGCATTATCTCTGTAGGAATCACGTGAGGACCTGAAATAAAGTTTATTCATTTATATATATATTTTTTTATACAACATAGAAAGGCAAACACGCAAGTGGGCCACCTGATGGTAAGTGATCACCACGGCCTATAGACACCTGCAACAACAAAGAGAGTGCAGATGCGTTGCCAACCCAGAGGGCTAAGTTGGAATACCTCTTATGCCAGTAATTACACCGGCTGTCTTGCTCTCCACGCCGGAACACAACAGTGCAAGCACTGCTGCTTAGCGGCAGGATTAGCGAGCAAAATGGTGGTAGCGATCCGGACGGACCTTGCACAAGGTCCTACCACCCGCAAATTAATCACGTTTTTAACATTTACAGAGTAAAGGTAACGAAAACCCACATTAGTCATATTATTAGGTGTCAATGGCATTTAAGATTGGCTAGTATTACTGCCTATGACATGATTTCTGAGAAATTTGTCCATGCCTGGGGTTGGCTTTTACGATCTGTGCAATAAGTGAAGCAGCTGGTACATTCTATTATTTTATTATATTTATTGTTTGTTACTAGACGAGAATGGAAGTTAATTAAAGTATCGTTCATAAAACTCAAATTACAATGAATGTTTACTGAGAGACTGATGAACTACTTACTTACATCAATTTCTATGTTGTAAAGTATGAACGTATCAACAAATATTTAATTAATTAGAAGATTAGGAGCTAGTCCTTGATTGTAGTTCTATCATAGTTGTAAGAATTAATTTAACAGCTTACCTCTCCATGAAATCTGCCATTATGGCCAACTGCGAGAAAATGTTTCTTGGTTTCATTTTCCAATACAAATTATTCACTTTTACTTTTTATTTACTATCTAAATAACGACAACTAATAAATTCCGTTCGAACTTTATTTATATTTTGAGTACAAGAGTACAAGTGTCAAAATATAACGTTCGAAAATTTCAACTCTTTCGTCCCAATGATTATTATATTAACATATTTAATTATTTTCTTACTGTATATATATTTTTCGTATAATTTCATAAATAAATATACAAATTACACAGATTTCTGTAATATTCAAGCCGTTTCCTGTATTTCTCACTTATTTAAAATGATTCTTAGTAATTGACTTCGCTCAGTGAGGTATCCGAACGTACCTATCCAGTAGATTCGTAGCTTTATTTAACTATCGTAGCGTGTACTCGATACGTTAACGTGAGTCAGATTTAGAGATTCGTGCTACCGACAGCTTGCGTTAAAGTAAAGTAAACGTAATCGAATAGTAAAGGCGATACGAAAACGTAACGCATGACTCCAATATTCGTGCTCGGGCTACTGTCTGATCAACACATAACTACCTACCGCTATAGTGCTTACATACTTCCAAAAGCTGTTACGTGATAGCTACATTTACGAGTTGGCACGTGTCAAATGCCCCAACTGGCAAGGTAATTTCCAAGCATGATAGCAATGATTATAATATAGCGAAGATTCTAGACCAATAATTCAAAATAAATAAATATCTTGGGACAATTTACACCAATTGACCTAGTCTGAAACTAAGCAAATCTTGTGTTATGGATACTAGACAACGGATAAACATACTTATAAATAGATAAATACATACTTAAATACAAATAACATCCATGACTCAGGTTCAAACATTTGTATTCGTCACACAAATATTTGCCCATACCAGGATTTGAACCCGGGACCTCTTGCACAGTAAGCAGACACAATGTGTCATGTGCCACTGTGACATGTAGGTCGTCAATAAAGTGTGCCATAAAGACTCGCACTAGACGTTTGGGTCAAGGGTCAAATTCAAAAGGCAGTTCTCCTGAGTATCTAGACAAAGTGACACTCTGTTAGCGTCGACGCTGGTAGAAACGACAGCATATCCGGACATGACGGGAGCGAGAGCAAAAGTCAAAATATGTCGATCGTCAGTGTCGAACCCATACATTCTAATGTCGATCGTCAGTGTCGAACCCATACATTCTATCATGTCATTCGTTGAAGCTAACAGGGTGTTACTTTATCCAGTCACTCTGGTCACCTAATCATAGGTAGCTCGAGTTCTGCTCTGCTGCCGGAGGTAAGTACTCTAGGTTAGGTGTTTATATTTTGCATTACTATTATTTAATTACTTCTTATTTATATTTTGTAAAAGCCTTATCTACATCTTCTTTCTCCTCATCTTCTTTCGCTTAATACTGATCCGGCTTTTTTAACTAGATGTGCCAGACAGTTCTATTCTGAGCGTCTTGTTAGCCAACATGTTCTTTTGGGTAGTTATTAACTACGAGGTTTTAGGTTTCCCACGTCTTCTTTTCCCCGTTGCAATTGAAGGGCATTTCCTACCGATGTGATCGTCAAGAACTTTATGTCAATAAAATGTAAATTAGGTGAATGATCATCAATTGTCAAGAAGACATTAATTTCTCGGGCGTATTTTAAAATTAATGATTATCTTGGACTCGTCTGGAAATGATACCGTCTAGCTTTGGCGAACCCTGGCTCTAAATAGTGTACATCTTCTGTATGAAATCTTTAAAATGTAAAAATCATTGTAGTAATTTTGATTCACTTGAAAAATTACATCTCAATGAGTTGCCACCGGTATCTTCTCATTAGACGTTTTTGGCGAACTGCAAGGTGGTAAGTTTTCTGACATTCGTAAGTGCTTCCTGTAAGCCAAATCTGAATAAATCAATTTGACTTTGACTTTGATATTATGGTATTAATATAATAATGATTTATTCTATGTAACAGCACTATCCGATATACAGCGGGTGTCTTGCCCCTAATCCTCATCCTATCAAGGCGTATGTCCGTCCTGTGCAAACACGATACCTCCGGCCCTTGTAATTCCGAATTGGGTAAATTAATTTGAATACATGTTTTTAGAATGAGCTAAACTGTACACAGCTTTATTATATTTGTTTATCGGTTTCGAATTAATGGATATAGATCTGTTTGAAGTACGGAGAGTGATTAATATAAAATTAATGTGTACGGGTAAACGTGTTTACTTTTTGCATTTCTGTTTTTGTTATTTTAATATATTTACATTGCCTTATAAGTGAATGCGATGCCAATTTATGTAAGTCCCTAAGTAAACATTTCTGAAGCATAAGAAGTACAGGACATATTAAAGAAATATAGCGACTCCACACCAGGCTAAGCCTGTATCGTAAATGTCAAAAACCAGTAAAAGGAATCACCAAAAAAAAATTGATATATTGATTACTTAATTAATCAGCAAATCAAATAATAGCTACCCACAGACTAAAAAAGCTATAGCAGTTTTATTATAAATAATTAGTGATTTTGGTTGCAACTGAGCGTTGAGAAGTCAACAGCTCTGGAAGATACCTTGTTCATTCTTTTGGTAGTTGCTTGTGGTTATAGTTGTATGTATGTAAAATCTTTATTGAACAGAATCCATTACAAATACACAGAAAAACACTGGTAATGGTACAAAGGCGAATTTGTCTTTTAATTGTGTTTGCGTTAGTTATTTCATTTGTTGGAGGGAGGATGAGAAGAAACAATATGTGCCCGGTACGCCAATTGTCAAAATTGCATAATATTATGTTAAGGTAGTATACTAATAGAAAAATTATCATTTTGCATAAAGAGGTAAAAAAATTGTCAGGGGTCCCCACAGTAGGCAATGCCTGTATCACGGGGAACCAGTTAAAATTATACATGTATTTGATATATTTGATATATGTAATGCTTATAACAGTAATTTTTATTTTCTTTAAATGGAATAACACGAGCATGCAGCTCACAAATGGAAAGAGGTCACTGCAAGAACCAGCAACACAAAAGAGTCACTGTTCCGGCCTTGTCCCCCCCCTCAAACCTCTCATTTAAGGTACAGAACGTAAACACGCCCAGTAAAAGTGCCACTCAATGGCACATTTTTTTTAGACTTTTGGTCAATTATTGTGAAGGACAAGCGGGTCTTTTTCTTATTAAATTACTGGCCATTGTGAACCTCGTGACAGCAGCCCAGCTCGAAGAATCAGAGAGTCAATCGTTCGTAGTTCGCTGAGGCTGTTGCCACAGGGTCACCGGTATATCCATATTCGAAAAATGACGTAAGCTCCATATCAGTTTTGTACAGTCGACGTCAAAGATATTTTTACACTTTTTTACCTTATTCCATTGCAATAAGAAAAAGTGAAACTTAGCTTTGACAGACACCGTACACTACATGTAAAAGGGGTTTTACTTAAGTTCTTTACCCATTATATCACTATATCTCTTGTCATTTATGTATATTGTAAAATTAAGAATTTTGATACATACATACTTTCTTTCTTTCCATTACTTGCTGGGTGAGTGGCGGTAACATCAATATAAAGACCTACCGCCAGGGGCGCTTAAGAGGAGTGTGAACTAAGCGTTCTCAATACAAACGGTGATAACATTTTCCACTCTCTAAACCTTAACTTACAACCATGATTTTTTTGTATGTTGTCAATATGCCCTAGAACTAAGTTTGTATGTATTGATTTTTTAAATACTCTTAATAGTCTCAAAATTATTGACGCCTTTTTGTTTTGTATGAAACTCCTATAATTCAAATATTGTCAAATCTATGAAGAATATTAAAAAAATCAAAACTTACAAACCTAGTTCTAGGGCATAATGACAACATACCAAAAAATCATTGCAATAGGTTAAGGTTCAGAGGGTGGAAAACGTTATCGCCGTTTGTATGGGGAGCGCATTTTGGGGCTGGGTTCACACTCCTCTTAACCCAGGGTATCGAGGGGTCAGAATGTAATCAATAATTATCATTAACGCCTATCGCCCTCGAGATTCCACGCGCCGACATATCCATTAACTAGTTTGGCTCGCGCTCGGGTTTGCTTACCTTATCCCTTTAAGGGTTCCGTTGCCAAATAGCAAAAAGGTAACCCTTTTAATTTCTTTTTGACCTCCATTTTACCAAGCTGACAGGTGACATTGATAACGACATGGTTTGGTGAAATGGCTGTGACGTACAGACATACATAGACGGAGAATACAAAATTTTAAGGATTCCTTTTTTTGCTGTTTGGTTTAGGAACTATAAAAGGACCGAACAATCAGTGCCACTTTTTTTTTTTTATGAAATAGGAGGGCAAACAAGCAAGTGGGTCACCTGATGGTAAGTGATCACCACCGCCTATAGACACTCGCATTACCAAAAAGATTGCAGATTCATTGCCATCCCAGAGGGCTAAGATGGAATACCTCTTGTGCTAGTAATTACACCGGCTGTCTTGCTCTCCACGCCGGAACACAACAGTGCTTAGCGGCAGGATTTGCGAGCAAGATGGTGGTAGCGATCCGGACGGACCTTGCACAAGGTCCTACCACCCGCAATATCTATAACTTTCGCTTCATTTCCAAGACAAGAATTCTCACAAGTAGCATACAGCACAGTAAGAAATAAACACAGGATGATAAGTTACCACATGTCTGACCCATGATATGGGGTCTGTTTACCAAATTTAATGGAGTTCGGTCGAGTTCGCACACCCCATAGTTGGATCAACTATGAAATATTTATGTAATCCCCTTAGATACTAAGGCTGTATAAAGAATGTGTTTTAGAGTATCTTTAACAGATTGTGTCCGTTAAAGGCTCTGAGATAAAGCCAGTTGTAATGGACGTTGTTTCTGTGAAATAGTTTCTTTGATGAAATAAATGTGAGGAAGAAATATGTTCAGTATTCTACGACTATAAAAGCGTACTTTTTATTAAATATTCACAGTTTGTTAATGATCTTAAACCTTCCGCGTATAACCGCATTACAACAAAACAAACCACAAGCAACCCTAAGGTCGAAACCGCTACCGCATTAGTTGAATACGTTTATGTTCAGGGGTCTCCAACATTTGGTCTAAGTGCGTTGTTAAAGGTATACCGTTGAACCGCATCCTATCAAAGGGCGCTTAAGGATCTGATGGAGAGTTAATACGCATTTACAAATCCTTACTAGTTAATGGGTAACCATCGCGATCATTCGCGTGTCATGTAACAAATTGTCAGGAATCACTTTTGATGCCACTGACCTATAAATAATGGACTTCTGTCAGCGTTTTAAATATAGCCGGATCAAGAGTCGAACAGAAGTACAATAAATCGACAATCGCTCGCGCTGTCAGTCTGTCGGACCGACGGCGCTGCTGTCAATACTTTTGTAAAAAAACCTATTTGCAACGAAACTTAATAAATTATTTTTTCATGCAGTTGGAAATTTAATAGAGTTGTAAATCCAATGACTATAACTGGTAAACTAATAATTTGCATTTGTAACATTGGCGTCAACCTGTATTCTTATGTCGGTCGGTTTTTCTACTGTCATTTAGTATGACACTGTACATCCATGTATTATAATATTATTGCGTTTTTTGTAATAAAAATTAATACTAGACGCTCAGAATGTTCACATGCATAATATTGTTAGGCAGTGATGTCGTCATAATTATGTAAACGAGACAAATCACGACAATGCAGTGCAGGAATCAGACTTAACATTACATCGCCTATCAGCGTATAACTTCAAAAATTTAACCTTTGCCAAGGCTACCTATAATATGGGGAATTGTATGGACTCAGAGGCGTATGCTTGTATTGCATAATTCGATTCCATTACGTTTTTAACGTAAATAAATCGGTCCCTGTTTGTATGGCGACTGCTAGAAGGATTATCTTAAGCACGTACCCTTTCGGCTTAGCCCGGATAAACGGTACATTTCCCGGTAAAAGGGTACATATTTCACGGACAATTATATGGAAAGGGATCAAATTATGGGAAAAAATTGCGACGTACCGCGTCCTTGGTTAATCTTGGCATTTGTGGATCATTTTTCTGGAATGAGCACTTTTACGGGTAAGCGCGGCTCGGTGGGTTTTAGGAGCTTTTGATTGAGTGACATGCTGAGCACTTGTTTGATATAGAATAGTCTTAGAACCTTCGCTTAGTCTAGTGCTCGCCTATCGAACAATAGTCTGAGCAGTCGCGCGAGTTAGCGAAGGCCCTTATGTGGCGACGTCTCTTGAGTGGCGACTGCGTATTGGAAAACGTAGCGTAGGTGACCCGCCACAAGGTGGACCGACGACCTGGTGATAGTTGCGCGAATCCGCTGGATGCAAGCATTCCGTACAACTGCGCGACGTAGCGGACGCTCCAAGCTATTTACTCGATAGCTCGATTTTTGTGGGTGGTAGGACCTTGTGCAAGATCCGCCCGGATCGCTACCACCATCTTGCGGCAAAGCAGCAGCGCTTGCACTGTTGTGTTCCAGTGTGGAGAGCAAGACAGCCGGTTTAATTACAGGCATAAGAGGCATTCTATCTTAGCCCTCTGGGTTGGCAACGCATCTGCAATCTCTTTGGTGTTGCGGGTGTCTATAGACGGTGGTGATTACTTACCATCAGGTGACCCACTTGCTTGTTTTCCTTCCTAGTTCATAAAAAAAAGCAAACATTTAATCATCAAAAGAGAGGATGATGAGGGAAATGAAGTAAAAGAGACAGAGAGAGTCAGCGAAAGAGAGAGACACAAGAGATAAAGTATCGAACTTAGTAGCGAACCTTTTTTGTATGGGTAAATGTGACCAGTGTTTACTGTCGATAATTATCTATCACGCAATAAACAATGTCACCCTAAACAATATTGAAAATGGCACAGTTTACCCAAATTCCAAAAACAATAATAGGTCATTGTTAACTGAAATTAAACGCTCAGTTATTAAGCCGTAACCCAATTCCCCTATCGAACAAAGCCTTCGATGTAACCTTTAACTTCGTAAGGTCTAGGCGAGGTAAAGCTAACGTATTTATAGACAAGACTCGACCCAGCCATTTGCGGTGTGATGCAACGGTGCACTGAATCACGGATGAACAGGTTTGTGTATCAGTGGCATTATCAAATGCCAGTTAGTGAAGTATGCTGTAATCTTCTTTAAAAAAGAGGAGAAAAATGGGATAAGCTGCTGGGTTTCTTGCCGCCGCAGTGCCCTACTTCTCAGCAGAATCTTCCATTTTCCGAAGCGCTAGTAGATTTAGACATGTAAAAGAGCCTGCTTGCAAAATATTTTTTTCATTTTCATTTTCAAAGCTTTGGTAGACAAACATTTAAAAAAGCCTATTTGACCCGCTTGCAATTTTTTTTTATGTTTACTTTCAATTTAATTAACTTTTTCTAAGTCAACGACGGGTGAGGCGGGAATTAAAAATCACGCAAAATTAATTAAGTGTTAATACATTATATGACATTTTTAGCAAACCGAGTCGTTTTGCGGCAACAAAGCACTGCTACTTAAAATACTGTTTTTTTGGAAGTCACGTAAGGACCGTTGGTGTCAACTTGAAATACACTAAGTCACTCTAATACACGAAGAAATGCACTAAGTCACTATAAGTCACACTAATACAAAAAGCCTGTCACTGTATGTGTAAGCCACAAAAAACCGCCTTTTATCTCTAATGCGAAGCAAAACTCAAAGTATTTGAATAAAAACTTCAGCGTGTCGTGTGCTCCCAAGCTCGGGGCCGCTCGGTGTTAGACATTGTGTTTAGAGCTTTCTGATTTATCTTGCATTGCTCCCCGGAATGGCCAAGTTTCTTATTTAAATTTGATTTTGTTGTTTATGTTTACAACTTTTATGGCGATTTACCCGCGTCGTCTCTGGGAATCGTTGGAAACGGGACGATTTAGTATAATTTAATATGTTTCGCTTTTGACAAGACAGTTGTTAATAATGTCTTATGTTTTCGCGACTTGTAGACATTGAACAAATAAAACAAGTCATTGTTAGGTTTAATGCTGAGTTTCTTGCGGTGCATTCTTCTCAGCGATGCCATTATAGTATTTTTGTTAGTTAGTGAGTATTCATTTTCAGTCTGTGTTTTGCTCGTATAAGAGCAATGCTTTTCGACTAAGTCATGGCCTTGTTGTATTGCTGCAGCGCACACAGACAATAAGTACTCATCCATTTGTTACTTTTTTCTTCTAAGTTATATGTAATTTTGATTGAGTGTGCTTGCAGTAACAAATATGTATGTATGTATGTAAATTCTTCATTGTACAAAACACATAAATTACAAAAAGAGATACATTGATGTACAAAGGCGAACTTGCCCCTTTAAGGTATCTCTTCCAGTTAACCTTTGAGTGTGTGAAAGGAGTATCATAGTAGGGACAGACAAAGAGCAAGAGCTAAGCAAAAAAAAGTAATGATAAATTAACATATAATATAAACTAATAAATACAATACATATACCTAATAGGTAAAATATCGATATACTAAATACACTACATATATACTAGTTATAAATAAATAATCAAAAGTCAAAGGAGTCATAAGGAATGAATTTAAGGACACGGTGTGAGCCACATCTTCTTCAAGTTCTCCTTAAGAGAAACCACGGATGGCGAGTGCCTCACAGAGGTTGGTAACCGATTCCACAGCCTTGCAGAGTATACTGAGAAAGATTTAGAGTAAGATACAAATAAACGATTTATCTACCTACCTATCTATCTAGTTTGTATTTTTAACTATTTTTGTCAGTCAGTCCGTGAACATGAGACCAGTACCCTTACCATGAGTACAGTGCATCTAGCCGTTACCGTACTCGCTAGCGACGGCGTAAATGATTTGTATGGGGAATTGTACAGCGCCTCTAGCGCTCACTTAAAGAACTAAAGATCGCTAGTATGAGTCCAACGGTAAATTACCTATCGAAATCTAAATGTCATTGACTCACGTTTTGTAGCCGTTGCTGTAGAACACCGGTACTCACAAATTTGACACATGTCATCGAAAAATACCGTATCGACTATGGTTAACTCTTTCACTGACAAATAGGAGCGTATTTAAACGCTATCGACTGTAGTAACGTAATATGAATTTTCGATAGAAACTCATGGCAGTGGTACTGGCAAGGGCTCGAAACGTCGGGAATTAGCATCGTTACAACAGACGTGATACACACAGTTTTATTTCTAGATAGTTGTTATGGAATTCGCAGACACCCCCTCTCTCACTATTTCTCTCTCTCGGTGTGTGTTTCTGTGGTTGTGTTTGTGTATTGTGTCTTTGGTATCGAATGACAGATGGTAACATTCACGAGCACTCTTTTGCTCATAAAAATGCGTCGTTGCATTTTTTTTCTAAACACCTCATTTTTATCGACTGAGGATCGGTTATTTTTATTGGACCTAGCCTGCTTTGCTCTTCGATTTCTAATGCGTGGTTTATCTTAAGAGGAGTGTGAACCCAGCCCCAAAAAGCGCTCCCCATACAAACGCTGATTACATTTTCCACCCTCTAAACCTTAACCTATGGCAATGATTTTTTGGTATGTTGTCATTATGCCATAGAACTAGGTTTGTATGTTTTGATTTTTTTAACATTCTTCATAGATTTGACAATATTTGAATGTTACGAATTTCATACAAAACAAAAAGGCGTCAATATTTTTGAAACTAATCAGAATATATAAAAAATCAAAACATACAAACCTAGTTTTAGGGCATAATGATAACATACAAAAAAATCATGGCTGTAGATTAAGGTTTAGAGGGTGGAAAACGTTATCGCCCTTTGTATGGAGTGTGCTGGGTTCACACTCCTCTTAAGAGCACAATTATAATTAATAAAAAAAAAAACGGAAAAAGCGTCGTTGCTAGTCATCGAAATAAGAAAACTATAGAACTGTGTACAACGCAGTGGCAGAGTAGCCGACCATAGTCTATTTGGTAGACTATGTTGGACAGCGCATGCTTACCCTGAATAAAACTGTCTGTGCCAATTGTCAAGTAAACAGTTCTGCGTTTTTTGCGTTTTAAATTTGCGTCATATTTTTAGTTCTGCTATCCGACGCCTGTGTCGCTGCTAGTTGGAAAACTTAGAAACACTTTATTCACTTACGATAAGATTCAAAGTTGAACCAATGGCTAAATATTGAAAGCCCCTCTTCAGCTGCTTCACCCCGTCGCAAAGTGGTGACGCTAGGCTTGTAACAATCCGAACAAGTAAGCAGAGCTATTATCTTCTTATATCGATGTTGCCAGTAAACTTCTTGCAAAGGCCCTCTTAACTCGTCAAAGTCATTTGCAACTGGCTGGATAGAAAATCAAACAAGTGACAGCAGGTCCCGTACAGTCATTTGTCTCGTCTAATTTATTACTTGTGTAAACAAGCAACTATCAAAACTAGCCATTATGCCATTTGCTAGTGATTAATGATGACAAAGTGGCCGCCTCGAGTTGTGGTTTGTACATTTCGAGAGGTTTGGAAATAGGGAGCACGCGGAATTAAATTGTTAAGTTTAAGTTTTTTTTTAAATTTTGTAGTATGCAGTCTTCATTTGTTATGCCAACTAGCAAGGAATACGATGTCTTCGACTTCCTGGATTTGTTTACAATGGCTGCGTGCAAGTTAAGACAAAAAAAGAGCTATGTGCAAGTTCGACTCGTGCACTGAGGGTTTTGTATCATCAGATATTTGTGTCAAATATTTTTTTTACGATGACAATACGTGAAAAAAAATTAAACTGCGAAGGTATGTCAGTTTCTAAATAGTTTTAAAAAATGGTTTATGAAACTGCGGTACTTAAATAGAAATATCGTTTTATTTTTCCTGTAAAAGTTATTTAAATAAATTTCTGTAAACTGTAGTTATATCAGATTTTGTCTTTCAGAAACTCTTATGTGAATTTTGACATTTGAATACATTTTTCATCTAGAGATGTGACGAAAAAAAACATGGCTATAGGTTAAGGTTTAGAGGGTGGAAAACGTTATCGCCGTTTGTATGGGGAGCGCTTTTTGGGACTGGGTTCACACTCCTCTTAAGGGAGTTAAAAGAATGTATGGAAGTTGGTAACTCAAAATCTACGTGAACAAAGTCGCGGGGAAAAGCTTGTTAATAACGTAGACTTAAATTTGAAGCTGAACCGAGTATAAGTTATTGTCTAAGTTGTTCTTCTCGTAACGGAAATACGCTAACATTTGAACAAATACACGAATAGTAGAGCGGAAGGAAGGCCGCCAAGTTGTAGCACTATGTGCTAATCGCTTGCAGAGCTGGAAGCGCTGGAAGTGTTTGTTATTGCTTTTGTTTAACTTTAGCCTTCGCCGCAGAATTAACAAAAGTCTCTTTTCGGACACAACGACGTTTAGCTAAAATAAGCGTACTGTATGCTTCTCTGCTTATCGTTTAAGAAGAGTATGAACCCAGCCCCAAAATGCACTCCCCATACAAACAGCGATAACGTTTACTCGCTCGCCCCTGCAGTGTCAGTGTCATTGAAAACGAATGCCGCGCACCCCTAGCGTGTCGCCGGGAGTAGCGGGGGGAAGGCGGACGCGGGCGGCGCATTCCTTTTGACTCGCCCCGCCTGGCGCTTGGTGTATGAAGTAATACGAACTTCTTGAACGTGTGAATAAAGTTAGAATTCGTTTATTCGCGGTCGTAAAAGAGAAGTTTCTGTACGTTAGTACTATTATTTATTCTGTGCCCGCGCGAGTCGTTAAGCTTTGACTACAGGACAGGTAACTCTTTCTAATAATTGTTTTGATCCAGCAATAAAAAATTACGTGTGAATTTACGAATTTACTCAAAATATGGTTAAGGCACTAGATAGCAAAAAAGCAACATGTTTTCGCAAACCTAATTTCACACACAAAACGCGTTCGTGTCGTAAATTTTACGCCCGAATTTAGGCTTGCTGCTTTTTTCCGGAATTATGTTTGTCTTTGATTAGATATTTTTTAGTATTCACTTGTTTACTACATTATTGTAAAATATTAGTTTACATTCTGAAAGTAATTACTTTAGACGTCACATCACAATAAAACTTTTAAACGCGATACTGCAAAATTTTCAGTTAACATTAAGGAAATATAGACAGCACCTCTAGCGGTGCCTATCAGCAACAAATAGAACCTTAAGATGAGTGTGAATCCAGCCCCAAAAAGTGCTCTTCATACAAACGGTGATAGCGTTTTCCGCCCTTTAAACTTAACCTATGGCAATTATTTTTTGGTATATTGTCATTATGCCTTAGAACTGGGTTTGAAAGTGTTGATTTTCTTTATATTCTTCGTAGATTTGACAGTATTTACATTTTATTATAAAGTATATTAAAAAAACAAAACATACAAACCGAGTTCTAGGTCATAATGACAACATACAAAAAATCAGGGCTATAGGTTAAGGTTTAGAGGGTGGAAAACGTTATCGCCGTTTGTATGAAGAGCGCTAGGTAAGCACACAATAGTCAAAAAAGCAAGTTTTTTGTGAAAACAAACTTCTCGAACGCTTATGCGTTAACGGCAAAAGGTTTTGTATGTAAGTAAGTTAACCGGCGCCCCAGTGCTTGACACCCGTAGGATATCGTTTGTACCAGTAGTTGACATGACTGTCTTATGTTTTATTTGGTCACTGTCTAAATCATAGAACCGTTACCTTATATATAACATCGGCGGCGGTTACAAAACCACAAAAAACTGGTATTTATCCAAAAACTGTAGATCTATTGAGTGTGACTTTAGATTACAAGAGTATGGCATTAAATTAAATTTTAATCTATCTTAACTTTGAGTACTTCAGCTGTTGCCCTTTTGGGTTAATTGTCTAGTGGACTCAACTGTCAGAGATAACTTTAAACGAAGATATTATAACTCCAAAGTTGCGGCCGGTTGCCACCTCTCTCTAACTTTAACTTGGAATTGTGTTCACTTAAACTCGTGCTACATGCATTTCGACTTCAGCGAACCTTTTACGCTCATTTGGAATTCACAACTCAACATTTTCATAAGTTCTTGGCAAGTTATAATTTGTTATTTTCTAAGTTGCCGTTGAAAATGATAATTGAGCCGACGGATATCAAACTTCCTAAAGTTTGTATTTGGGATAACAATTTGATGTTTAGTGGTCGTACAGTGTAACAAAAACTACAACTCTGGTTTAAGACCAAGGCTGAACTGAAATTAAGTGTTTTTTTTTCTACAACGCAAGAATAAAACTTGCCCTATTATGAAACTTTATTTTAGCTACGCAATGTGTCATGTCTAACGCTCTGTCAGGGCCCAATTTCATAAACGCAACAGTTGACAGGTGACAGTGACAATTCGCCGTAAATTACTGTGGCGACAAGTAACGCTACAGACTAAGAGACGTAACATCATAGTTGGAAAGCAATGACTTCCGAATTGTCACTGTCACCTGTCGCCTGTCGCGTTTTTGAAATTGGGCCCAGGACGTGCCGGTCGATGATCATCCTACACTGGCACTGAACTGTTACGCATTCTTTGCTGGTTTTCTATAACTAGTTATTTTTGGTAAAAAAAAAACAAAATACGAAATACGTAAATACAGAAATAATGGGAATTCTCTGAGGATAAAGTTCACTTTTTTCTTGTTGCGCTGTCCCTTATGCCCTGTATATATTACTAGCGGAAACGTACGTTCACGTAAAATTAGTAGCCTATGTCCGTCAGGAATAGTGTAGCTTTCTATTAGTGAAAGAATTTTTGAAATCGGTTCAATAGGTCCAGAGATTACCCCCTACATACAAACAAACTAACAAACAAACAAAGTTTACCTCTTTATTATATTAGTGTAGATATAGATGTAGATTACAGTAGCATTATCCAATGATTTGGGCACATTTCCTATGCGTTGTCATAATTATGTACTGGTTACTTTACCGTTTCCCAAATGAATCGAATAGCAAAAAAGCAGAATTATTTATTATTTTGAGTTTTGTAGGTAATTACCGTCAATGTATAACGCTTCACACACCTTATAATAAAAATAAAATGGTTTAGTAAGAATTTCAACATTGTTAATGAATAGTTTTTTCAAATATATACTTCATAAATGGCAAGTAGGAACTTAAATAAAACCAATATCTGAGTCTGATTCCCACGTATAATATAACTTTTCCTAAATAATTCTTCTTTCTACTCCAAAATAAATATTATTTTATGTTTGTTCAGCGGCCAGTTATTTTACGCGTTGTTTAAATTAAAACTCGCCAAGACCTTTGTCCGTGTTTAAATGTATATTTTAACGTGAAAAACGAGTGCCACAGCGGTTTACGAAATATATTTAGTCCATTATGAAAATCCGCTGATGTATTTATGATGTTTTGTTTTAATTTTTTAGTTTTCTCATTATGTCCATTACGTTGTGGTTTATGTTCTAGTAGTAGAAAAGAGTCTATGCCACTAAACTCGGAAATGAGATCAGAAGTGCAATTTTTGAATCTCACTCGGTGACTAAAGCTCACCAAAATGGCGGAATCTCAATAAAAAACGGTACGGTCATGTCATACAATAAAAATGCACATAGAGATGAACTCAAATAAACTATAATATGGTTATGTAAGGGTGACAGATAATAGTATTTTATGCAACTGTTGCATAATGAGGGCTCTTAAAACACGAGTGTGGTTTTATGAAACGAGCGTCAGCGAGTTTCATAATAGGATCACACGAGTGTTTTAAGACCTAATTATGTACAGTTGCATACATTACTTTATCTACACACATATCATAAGTACTCTATGATGGGTTCAGAAGCCATAAGGCAATGACCTGCATTGCTACTAGCTACTAGTGCTAGGTACCTATTAAATGTCTATAGACTGTACACATTAAAATAATGTAATAAAAAATGAATTTAAACAAATATAGAAACAAATTAGAAAAATTCTTATAATAATATTGGTTGTCATAATGCTGGTCATTGCCTACGGTTTCTGAGCGCATTATAGAGCATTTATGATATATGTGTAGATAAATAAGTTAACAAACATTTTGTGTAAAGTGAGTAGAGTTACAGCAGTAATATCGAACTATCGATAGTATTGTCAATAGTAATTTGACCTTGAAAAATAATCACATAAGGTATTGGCCTATACTGTTGTCTAGTATTAGTATAGTATCGATTGCTTAAAGAAAAAGTACGTCAATAATATCGATCTATACTGTTGATAATATATTATATCGACAACAGTATAAGTCTATCGATATTGTGAATATTTTTAGGGCCTAATATCGATAGCCAAGTTATCGATAGTTACGCAGCACTGATAGTGTGTAACAAGAATACTGCTGCAACTGGAATTGTTTCATATTGGAAAGAATTCTCATGTAATATTGTACGAGTAGGTTTTCTTTTGGTTTCTAGTCTTCGTTGCTATCGTACAAAACTTTAATCATTCATTCATGCCCCACCAAATCATCTCTCAGTTTTTCACAATTTCTCAGTTCAATGCTGAGCGCATTGTAAAATAATGTCTTAATATTTCTACCCGCGAAGTCTGACTATCTTCCAATAGTTATGGAGCCTGTCGGACACTCAATCCGACACTCTACGACACTCAATATCGTGACTCGACACCGATATTTGTCTCGCGACTTGGAACCTCACACGAGATTCCATTTAAAAGCGTGACATAACAAGTGACATTTGACACATTTCAAACGTTACTTTTGACGTGTTTTCAATGTCAAAGTTTATAAATTCAAACGTTACTTTGAGAGTTTATCAGCGTCGCAAAGTTTGACAATAATCACACGTACTTGTTTTCTGAATAAAGACTTTGTTCGTGCTAATGGACTTAGTTAAAATTAAATGTCGACGTATTATTTTTAATGGTTCGTAACAAGCATTTCTAAAGGCCATAAAGTCTCATTAATAGATTCAGGCGTTACTTTACGGAGATCCAAATCAACAAACTGGAACAAATTACCTTGCTACTCCGCGAAACCAGTGCCGGGCTCGTGCAAAATAGCACCATCTGTGCGACATATATATATATTCATGCAAAAACTCAACTTTTTTCCGCTTCCAAACGAGACAAGATATATCACACAGACTCAACTACACACCACCACCACTAAAACTACACGATCAAGGCGCGTTTCGCCTCTGTACGAGGCATCATCAACCGATCAAACAGTACGACCGTTCGCTACTTGAACGAATGGCGTACTGACAAACTTAAACATTATTCTTTAACCCCGCCTACCGCCAACATTTGGTGGGTTTTTGCATGAGTGTCGCACCGACGCAGCTATTTTGGACGAGCCCGGCACTGGTTTCGCAGAGTAGCAAGGTAATTTGTTCCAGTTTGGCCATAAAGTCTGTCACAGATAGTCTTTTATTGTCCCATGTTGAGAAATCTCAGAACAACAAATAAATCATAGAAGTCAGCAATCCTGCGTCTTTTAACGTTTCGTTTTTCATTAAAAAAAAATATACGGGTTCGATTTCCGGGAGGGGCAAATGTTTGTACGATGAAAACGAATGTTTGTGCCAGAGTCGCGGATGTAATATGTATTTATCTATATAAGTATATATATCCGTTGTCTAGTACCCATAGTACAAGCTTTGCTTAGTTTGGGACTAGGTCAAATGGTGCGAATTGTCCAGGGATATTTATTTATTTATTTATTGTAGTTCCTAATTCAAAATTTCAAATTCTTCCTGGTTTTGACATTGCCTTTCTTCTATAGTCTTAGTTGTAATGTGCTCGTCAGAATTTGCATCTCAGTGGAATTCTCATTAATTAAGTGCCAGTGCGCCTTCTATTCTCATCATCATACTCAAATTCACCTACGTCTCATGAAGGCGAATTTTTGTGCATTAATTTTACATTTATATGTCGCCATAACTGGAACTCCAAGTCCGTCATTTACCACCATCTGACTCGTAACAGAAGGAACATTAAAACCATGACACTGAGGCCTCGTATTTATAACATCTATCGGGACTTTGTCGTGAGAATGAAGTTGTTTATTTATTTCACCGTTTCAGCCGCAATGCAACGGCAGTGATCACGAGTAGACTGAAGTGGAGAGAACTGCTGTTTAGCTGCGTGAGTTTTATGGTTATCCGCACTTGGTCTTGTTACTTTAACGTACAGTAGGGGAAAAATATTCACGTACCACCTTAGAACCCTATCGTAATGACGCGACGCGTTAAACGCCAGGCTATGTCATACAGATGTCATGCGTATGTCTCTTCGACTAGGTTCTACGGTGGTACGTGTTTCAATTTCCTTGACTGTACCTACTGTCAAAATTAGAGACTACGGTACACATTACGATAGTATAATCTATATTATCTTTATTATTACATAGTAGAAAGCAAAGCCACGTATTGGCAAGCGTAGCGTAGGACGACCAGCCACAAGATGGTCCGTGACCTCATACAGGTGGCAGGAAGGCGCTGGTTGCATGTCGCTTCCAACCAGTCACTTTGGAAATCCATGGAGGAGGCCTATTTTCTGCAGTGGACTTCTTGTGGCTGAGATGATGATGATGATGATTAACTAAAGTCGTTATACGTTGCTATCTGTCCTAAATCCTTACAGGTCCGCCGGTATTTGAACGGCCGTGTGTAATACGGATTATGCAGCCCTTGTTTCTCTACAACTACCCACGCTGAGGTTGGTCAGAAAGATTGTTTATTGTTGTCTCATAAGAGTGTGGTAAAAGCAAAAAATTGCCGCTCCAGGAGTGCGATTTTTCAATCTCACCGGGTGACTAAAGCTCGCCAAAACGGCCGTTTTCATAGAAATGCGGTCATTTTGGTGAGCTCTAGTCACCTGGTGAGATTTAAAAATTGCACCTCTGGACGTGCCGCCCGCGTGCGGTGCACGCCTTTCAAGCCCGCTTACGGCGGGCCTGAATCCTACTGTATGTTCGGTCTCCTTCTTCTAAACCAGTTAACGGATTTTGATCCAATTTTCACTTTTACTTAGAGATTTTTAACGAAAGGTTTTTTGCCTCATACGGTGTAATCTGCCTTAAGGCGCCCGCTCCGCTCGCAGTGGAAACCCCGCCTTAGCTATTATTCGATGCAGTTCAAGCGATACTCAAGCGGAGCGCAAACCAGATAATGGGTAGTGAGATTACATCTGCTTTGCGCTTCAGCTCTTCATATTTCACATGGACAGTAAGCAAACAAGACTTTACTGGACCTTTGAATAGCTTGTCCAAGATAAATTGTTTTAAACTTTCGCGATTTTCACTCATATTTATAACGTTATCGGGACTTTAAGAAGGTGTTAACCCACCGCTCTCCATACAAACGCTGATAACGTTTAACACCCTCTAAACCTTAACCTATAGCCATGTTTTTTTTGTATGTTGTCGTTATGCCCTGGAACTAGGTTTGTATAAATTTAATTTGAAATATTATTATCCAGATCAGGCTTACAAAAAGCACTTATGAATGTCAAGAAAAATTAACACCGGTTCAGGTGACCACTGATGAGAAGACACCAAGAAACTCGTCGAAAAAATTGCAATATTTAATCATATTAAAGTTTTATTTAAATGGCTTTAAAGTGAACTTTCTTTGGGTTATAGGGCTTGGTTCTCTTTTATATGTTTTATGCGAGCAGGTTTTTTGTCTTTTTGAATGATTGGGTCGTTTGAACCGATATATTTTTACTCTATACCAAAAAATTACCAATTTATCATAATAGCTACTTAACTGTTAAATGCACTGGAATCCGATATTGGTCGGAAGTATTTCAACAGGTATATGCATAGCTAGTTGTGCTATACATACCTACAGATAAAGCATTCCACTGACCGCTAACTAACCAGGTATCTACATGTAAAATTGTTATATCACACATTCCGTTAAATTGACAGCTGCAATGGCACCATTCAAAAGCCAAATCAACAAACTGGAACAAATTAACGTGCTGCTCCGCGAAACCAGTGCTGTGCTCATGCAAGATAGCTGCATCTGTGCGACATACATATTTTTGCTGCAACACCCAACCCTCCTCCGCTTCCACACGAAACAACATATATCACACGGACTTAACTTTACACCACCACCACTAAACACTTACCTTATTTATAAACGCTTCGTAAACGTTTGTTAGTTAACATTTTTTTGTCTTTATCTGTCATTGTGACGTTTGCCCTCAAATGAATGGGACAAACATTTATGAGCTTAAAAATATTGTTAAGTTTTAATGAATAAGGGGGTAAAACAACACGATCGACGCGCGTTTCGCCTCTATACGAGGCATCATCTAGACCTAATAGTACGACCGTTCGCTACTTGAACGAATGGCGTACACCATTCGCCATTCATGTACCCCATTCGTTTAAGTTAAGTAAGTTACAAAAAAAACAAAGAAAAGTGTAAAATTTGTTGGAGTGGCTTTCCTTACGTAATCTGAGCGAAACGTCGACGTAAATAAATAATTATTTATTCAATAAAGTACAATTATTACTGTGTATTTATTATGTTTGTATAGTAAAATGAGATTTAAGAGAGCAGCTACAGAATGTAAAACACATTAAGATGGTATTCATTATACGCCATTAAGCTTGGCTTTATGACGGCTTTGATGCAGCTCTAGAAGAGTGGTGATACTTATATTGGCTCACGAGTGACAAAGTACTTTGGAATTCTTTTGACCCACTGTGGACCCAAATGCATGCAAAACTTTCCTTGATAAACAATGATATTATAATGCATGGATGTGCAGTGTCATACTAAACGACAGCAGAAAAACGGACCGACATAACAGTACAGGTTGACGCTAATGTTACAAATGCAAATTATAGGTTTACCATTTATAGTCGTTGGATTTACAATTTCACGTCTAACTGCATAAAATAATAATTTAATAAGTTTCGTAGCAAATAGGTTGTTTTTACAAAATAATAGTATTGACAGCAGCGCCGGCGGTCCGACAGACTGACAGCGCGAGCGATTGTCGATTTATTGTACTTTTTATTCGACTTTTGATGCGGTTTTTTTTAAACGCTGACTAGAAGTCCATTATTTATAGGTCAGTGTTAATAAACAATGGATTGTCAGTATGACTATCACAATTCAGCTGGTTTTACAGTACTTACTTACTATGTATAAATAACGGACGCATGCAATTTCGTTCGGTTGGAATTAGTAGCCTATGTCCATCAGGGATAGTGTAGTTTTCCATTAGTGAAAGAATTTTTGAAATTGGTTCTGTAATCTCAGAGATTATCCATAGACACAAACAGACAAAGTTTACCTCTTTATTATCAAAGAAAGAAGGTCCCCATAGTGAGGGAATATTTTGTTTTAGAATTATGGTAACATTGTTTAACTATCTTTTGGCAGCCGTTTCACTTTCGTGGAAAAGAATTTGTTTCTTTTTTAATATAAACATAAGGCAGGCAACGGATCAGCGATTCTAGAAATTGCGGATTCAAATAACCGGCAGCGATCACTTCCTATCAAGTAAGCAGCAAGCTCGTTTACCTCCCTTAGGAAAGGTACGTTCGCGTTCTGTGGTAGAAGGAACTGTGGGACGCATTATATGTGGAACAAAAGAAACCAGCAGTTGACTCTCAAGAACTAGAATTTACTACTTAGAAACGACGGTACAAAATGGCTTGCGGGTGGTAGGACCCTGTACAAGGTCCGTCCGGATCGCTACCACCATCCTGCTTGCTAATCCTGCCGCTAACCAGCAGTGCTTGCACTATTGTGTTCCGGCGCAGAGAGTAAGACAGCCGGTGTAATTACTGGCACAAGAGGTATTCCATCTTAGCCCTCTGGGTTGGCAACGCATCTGCAATCTCTTCGATATTGCGGATGTCTATAGGCGGTGGTGATTACTTACCATCAGGTGACCTACTTGCATAAAAAAAATAACGTAGAAAAGTAAATCTATCAAAAGAACCTAAAGAGTCCCTGAAACGTTCCGACCTTTCAACTATCTTTAGTCTGTGCTCGATAATAATGTGATTAAAATGAAAAAGTTGAGAACAATATTAAACGATAACTTCAATTCGATAATAATAACAATATAATTGATATCTGAAATATTATTCCAAACACTGTGGATCAACTAAATACTGCTTGAGAGCAAAGTAAATATCATAACCAAAATTCTACGACAGCAATTCCAGTGATCAATTTAACCTTCGTATTAACAGACGCTTAATAAGCTTATTTTAGCTTTGTATTAGTTCTGATCTAATATTTAATTGTGAAATTGTTTGTGAAAGAAAAGGACTGTACATTGTTTTTTTTATTTCACACAATAGGTTTCTTAACACGAGAACACGAGTTGATGAAAATTATTAAAAAGAGGCAAGTTGAGTATCCCGTGTTTAGTCATGAAAGATACCAATTTCTTTAGTTAATTATGATGGTCAAAGTCGAGGGAAGGAGGCGTGTTGGATGAAGGAAAAAGTCATGATTGAGGAACATCAGAGAGTGGACGGGAGTCACCAGTGCTGAACAGCTGTTCAGAGTGGCACAGAACCGGGACAAGTTCGCAGAGTTAACGGCCAACCTCCAGTAGTGGAGAGGCACCTGCAGGAGAAGAAGGTTTCTTAACACTAGAGAATAAGAGATTGAAATAGCGTTGCTTTCTAAGAGTCCCACTTTGGGCGCCATTCTGATAAGATTAACGTGAATATGCATCAGGAAGCAAATGGGCAAAGCCTGTGAAATTGTCGTAGATCATCATTAAAATTTCATTAATATCCAAAGTAGATAATTTTTTGCTCGAAATATACTTATTCGAATCCAGATAAATATGTACAAATCGTTTGTTAATGACTTAAATACAGACCGTATTAAAATAAACGCGACCTTAGCTTTAAACCTATACATTTTACTAGTGACAACGAAGACTGTGACGTCAAACTATAATGCTCGCTTTGTATGGAGCGTTTTGTGAGCCTTGTTTATTGTTAGTTTTCTATTGGTCAAAAAATAATGACCTTAGAAAAAAATAACACAGTTGTTTTTCTTTTCGTTGGTTCTCTTAATTTTTAGAATAAATGAATTCAATGCGATTCACAATTGAGTAGCCGTGCGTGCGACTGAATACGAGTTATACGATAGGCAGAGAGGCATACAGCAAGACGCTTCTTATGCCTAAACGCCGTTTTCTGGCTCACTGTTTCATCTCACTTCTTTCAGACTATCTAATTATTATATCGTTATCTCTTGCCACATTAGATTAACGAAAAAAGATTAAACGCTTTAAGATGTCTGACGTATGTTTATAAAAAAGTAAAAAAAGTTATTTTGTTAAAATTGGACCTGTTTTCTCCGATCTGTTTGCTCTGATATCTAGAATTAAGTATAGCCATGGTTATTTCTGACTACGTAGGCCTTTGTTGAAACTGGATCTAAATTTTTATCACCAGGTTATTTGAGCTAGAGTATTCTTGGGCACTATATTATTCTAAGTCTACTGAAGAACAATGAGAAATCTCGTATTAGCCCCAGGCATCACGGGCTGTATGAAGGCGTGTCCGACATTTCTTTTCTAGACATTAAACCCTCCAAATGCTGGAAAAAAATAGTGTTTGTTGTTCATAAAATATGTATTGAAGATGGGCGCTGAACCCGGCATCATGCAGGAAATGAAGCTTCAGAAGTTCAGAACATTGATTAAAGAAGTCAAGATTTATTTTTGAAAACTAATTATTACTTCTATCTGTTTTTCTAGATCTCTTTGTTGCCTTGTTATTGCACCACCTGTTCTCCTCTGTTCTTTTCTACGTCTCTTTTTCTAACGGTTGGAAGAGATCACTTTTAGCGATAAGACCGCCTATTGTGTGCCTTATGTTATGTCTCTATATTGTACCTTTTTGTGTTTTGTGGTGTTCAATAAAGAGTTATTGTATTATTACTTAGTACCTAAGCTTTTTTGTAACATTAATAAATGTAATAATGATTAGTCTTAATACTACATCAATTACTGGTAGTGACAACGTTTTACAGTGGCTCAGAGTTCAGTTTAGTTGACTTGCCATTGCTTAGTTTCGTGAATTGTCAGGTTTTTTAAAGGTATAGTTATAGCTTTCCACTTTTACTAAACGCTGCGTAAATCTATATTAGTTAACATTGTGTTGTGTATTTATCTGTTATTGTGGCATTTGCCCTCGAATGAAAGAAACAAAATATTTGTGAATATGTGTAAATTGGTGAACTTTTATGAATAAGTGTTTAGATAGTTATGTAGTAGGTATTAATAATTCAGCTAATGACAACCTCCGTTTTCCTCCCGTGGCGTTTCAAACAACCCATTAAATATTCCGCTGTTGAGTCGTAGAAGTGAGAAATCACTTCATTTCATCGAGTTAAATGACGTTAAGTGCTTGCCTAATTAAAGAGGACGGTATAATGCCACCTTACAAACGTAGAACTAATACGACCTGTTTTTTACTAGATTTGGCCCTTTATGTTAAAAAAAAAATTGTTAAATTTTCTAAGCGGCAAAGATAATCAATTTAAGAGAAGTTTGAACCCAGCGCCCTCCATACTAACGGCGATAACGTTTTCCACCCTCAAATCCCTATCCTATAGCCATGATTTTTTTTAGTATGTTATCACTATGCCCTAGAACTAGGTTTGTATGTTTTGAATTTTTAAATATTCTTAATAGTTTTTAAAATATTGACGCTTTTGTGTTTTGTATGAAACTCCTAAAATGCAAATATTGACAAATCTATAAAGAATATTTAAAAAATCAAAACGTACAAACCTAGTTTGAAGGCATAATGACAACATACCAAAAAATCATTGCCATTGGTTAAGGTTTAGAGGGTGGATAACGTTATCGCCGTTTGTATGGGGAGCGCTTTTTGGGGCAGAGTTTACACTCCTCTTAAACGGTTGATATCACTTGTATGCTTCCACCGCCTGCGTACTAGTGTTGGTAACTGTGCCCATGACTAGAGCAAAATGTGGTAGGCAGAGTCTTCCGCCTACAATTGTGGACACCAAGATCAGCGAGGCAATTCTCGCGTCAGTAGAGATGAAGACACAATCGAGATATGTCAAAAAGAGCTGTCAGACCCCTTTAAAATCTTTAATTTTTTGACACATCTCGAATGTGAGATGAATCTCGATGAGTGCCAAAATTGGGGGCCAGACTGTCGACCATATTGTGTTTCAATGTCCTCTGAATATACACAGCCCTTGCAAAAGAAGCGGCTGGATACCTGATGGGAGCTAATTTTTTATTTGAAATATTAAGTTTTAAAAGTTTTAAATTGTGCTATATCCAGTGGCGACTGATTGCCATACGTCAAATAAATAAATCGCGTGTATTGCAACGAAACTATTTCCCGACGCTTCATTCCTTTTAATGTCTCTTAGACCTATATGTTAAAACAGTTAAACAAAAGCCACCCAGTTTAAAAAAGAATATTATTTCCATTTGACGGCCGGATAGCCTAGTCGTTAGTGACCCTGACTATGAAGCTTGAGGTACCGGGTTCGATTCCCATGATGAATGTTTGTGCCCGAGTCGTGGATGTTATATGTATTTAAGTATATATTTATCTATATAAGTATGTATATCCGTTGTCTAGTACCCATAACACAAGCAGCTTCAGTTGCTTACTTTGGGATTAGGTCAATTGGTGTTAATTGTCCCAAGATATTTATTTATTTATTTTTATTTATTTGACATACAATACACTCTATACATAGTTCGCGGGTTAAAAGTGCGGTGGTGTTTGCACCAAGCCCTTTGTTAATGTACATTTTGGTTTAATAATTTATACTTAACAAATGGCTTGACATTTTGTCTATTCGAAAGATCGAAAAATCTGAAAAAAATTAGATTATAAATATTTTATTAGGAACAATTTAGTAAAAGTGTCCCTTTTTCCATATACATCAAAAATAAATCATGAAGCAGTAAATATTGTTCAATATTTAAACAAGGCGTTAGTATTTTAAAAGCCTAAACCTTTTGAACAGAAAAAAACAATTAACTTCCAAAAAAACTCGAAATCGCTCAAACCGAGACCTGAAAAATTCCTGATTGCAACATCTGTTCTTAGTTCAATAAAGAAAGAGATAGCCATCATTCCATTAGGGATTTAATTAAAAAACATTGTCTGTGTCAGATCCTGATTAGCTTAATTAATGATCTTCCACGCAGCTTCTGCCCCAAGATACTGAAAGATGATTTCTTAAACGAAGACCCAATTAACGCCATCCTATTTACCACTGCTGTCATTAATAAAAAATCTGTATTAATTATACACTTTGAATAAACCTCAGTAGAAATATGAAAACGTGAAAGAACTAACGCGTACTCTCCAAACGTTTCCGAGAAATTCTTTTCATCACATCAAACGCTATGCTAACACGTACCTGGCTCTATTTTCTTCAATAGACGGGTCTGGTGATCATTTTAGATCACCCCCCACCATCATACCACACTGCTGTCACATCTGTCAGGCACGAGCACTAGCCACTTTGAAAAGTAACTTTTTAAACGATCGACGGTACTCAAAAGGCGAAGGGGTTGCTTTGCTTTTGTTTTTACGAATTCTACGCTAAGTGGATGGCGATGTATACATTGGCTGTTGGGAGCAACGTGCGCACTCGTCGGGTGTTGGGGTGAAACTGAGGGGAAGTCGAGGTAAGGCGCGCGCAAAACTGTTGAGTCCTAGCCAGCCTCCGTAGCAAGAATTGGATTCCACAAGCTTTATTTGAGTTTAGTTTCTTTTTATGTTTGATGTATTGTTATGAAAGGGGAATACGTTTTTGTGCGCTGATTTCTTTTTCTTCGGATTTAACGACTTTACCAAAATTTCGGGAAAATTCAGGGAAATTGTGGTCTGTTTTGTTTGTGTAAACTGTAGTCTTTGTACACCTAAACCATGTTCATCCTTGCTTGTTTTATAATAAACAACACTCTAACAAAAAACAATCAGTTTTTGCCATTAAAATATTGTTTATTGTTCTAAAAAAACATTCTAAAGCAACAAGTTATAAATCATCTCTTCTTTTTGGAGCCTTGATTTGTTTTATTTAGGCAATAACGATGTTTGGGTGTCAACAATTTAGATTTTAGGTTAATATTTTGTTTACATGATATAAAGTTTATAAGAACGGACTTTATGTATAAAAATATATACAGCAGAGGTTCCCAAACTTTTTGACATTCTAGACCACTTGCCTTACTTGCGTTGCGTTGCCCTCTTTGCCTTCCTTATATACTTTTTCATAATTCTTCACTTGTTTCTGTATTCAAAAAAAGGACCAGTTCTCCGCTCACTATATATTTTCCTAATAAACATTGCTCTTCAGAAAATACTGAGACTTTTCTACTTTTACATTTAGTTATTTTTACATTTTACATAAAGTGCGTGTGTTACACTATTTCTGAGGAATGCTATGACGCAGTTGTTTTTTTAATTAGAGGCAAAAAAAATTGTCTGACAAATCTATGCTGTCTAGTAACTTTTTTGTCCATAGGCTAGGGACACGTTGTATAGAACATAATAATTTGCTCCTGCATTCTAACTTATAGTAGGTACATTACTAAGATTATGAATATATGAATATTGAATTGAATATAATATTATAAATGTGAAAGTTTGTATGTTTGGATGTTTGTATGTTTGGATGTTTGGATGTTTGTTACTCGATCACGCAAAAACAACTGAATGGATTTGAATGAAATTTGGCGCACACATAGTTTATAACCTGGATTAACATATAGGATACTTTTTATCCCGTAAAAATGCATAGTTCCCACGGGACACTGATAAGTGAGTTATACGCCGCCGTGACGTCATGAACAGCAAAGCAACTAATTCTTATTAATTTGTCCAGGAAATATTGCAGATTGCATGTTTCAATTAAACAAGTCTACGCGGACGAAGTCGCGGGCAAAAGCTATTATAAATATTTTGAAAATCATGGAGTAAAGCAAACGACAGGCGATCCTACCACTTTAAAATGATCATTTTTAGTTTAAATGCCTTTTGTTTGAATCAAACTTCGAATGAGGTGACGGATGGGTGCAGAAATTTACGGTGGGATTTTAAACTATAAAGTTATTGTTGGCACTTACAAACATAATTTAAGGGTACTAGTTTACTAACCCCTATAGATACGGTCAGAAATAAACTTTTATTAATTATTATTTATTTAAAAGACCATTGAATAGTAAATCAAAAAATCATAGCTAAAATAACTTAAACTTTGAGAATCGCTGTGAACTTGACTGACAATATTAAAGTAGGCAAAATGAAAACAATAACATTGGACCGTTCCGAATTTACAGCGGAGAAAACTGAAAGCAATAGCCTATTCTTAAAAATATACCTAAACTTAACGACTGAAACAATCTAACTAGACGAAAAGCACTTAAGTACAAAATAAACAGAAACGAAAATAATTTCGCGATAAAAATGCAAAGCGTCGTCACACAACGGCAAATCTTAATTTAACTTAAGAGCTTAAACTTCAGTTTAATTAATTCCTGCTCAAGATAATTGGCTGCCTTGTGTTTACCTTTATGAGCTGCCATTTTTACCATCGTCCCCCCTTCGACCCCCCGACTAAGGGAGAGTGATGTTTCATTTTGATCACAAGCCTGTCACTTCGCGACGCAAGTGTAGTGCAGAAAAGGTTT
The DNA here is from genome assembly GCA_963691745.1 of Ditula angustiorana. Taxonomy (NCBI): domain Eukaryota; kingdom Metazoa; phylum Arthropoda; class Insecta; order Lepidoptera; family Tortricidae; genus Ditula; species Ditula angustiorana. Next base: position 2,866,547 of record OY829483.1, on the reverse strand, counting down.
AGTTTCTAGCTTTAAATATTGGATTTATTTAGTATTTCACAATTGTATGGAACCTAGTTCTGGAATACTAAAGTAATTTTATTTAATTTTGTACTTTAATCATGTTTTTTATTTAATTTTATTATCTTCATAGTTTACTAATAATAATTCTTACTAAGAATAAAAGTCAACTAAACTAAAACTAAACTAAAATAACCCGCCCCTGACCGTTCCCGGTGCAAAGGTGCCCATCACACTCGCAGCATTACCGCGCTGAATAGCAATGGCCAGCCTTTGCACCAAGAACGAACCGGAGCGGGAGTCACCGGTTGCCTCTCTGAGCCTACACCCAATGTCTCCCACAAAACTCTTTGCCTCTGCACTCCAACTGGCCAAGGTCTCCACCGCTACAGGTACAAATTAATACCTACATTTTACAGCTGTGGCAATAAATGTGAAACGAAAATCTTGTTATGCACGAGAAATAAAAATTGCTTACTTTCTTGCTAGCTTTTCCTCAGGAGAATTCTTCATTTTGTGAATCGGTGCTAGAATCAAATTTCTAAAATACATACATAAATTCTTGGGACAATTTACACATATTGACTTATTCCAGACGGTAATTATTATTATTATACTTATAATAATTTGCCTCTTAGGGTGGCAAACCACTAGGCTATTGTGTCATCAAAAGAGCCAAAAAACGGACTTCATTTTTTTCATTTTTATTTACATGATTGACTCGAGGTAAATCTGGCTTCCTGACGAGTTATACACCCTTTTAGGGTCCCGTAATCAAAGGGTGCCAACGGGATCCTATTACTAAGCATACGTCGTTCGTCCATCTGTCTGACATTTGAAGGGTCCATTCCGACCGTAATATGTAGGTTGAAAACTGTTTGATTGGCTCGATTAAAGTCATCTGCTCAGAGAAAAATAAATGTTCGGTTTAACAAAGATTTTGAGTTCAGTTCATATATGAATTCAACAAGATTTATGGAGTTAAAAGCTTAGTTACAGCAACAAAGATCTTAGTTACTGCAGTTAAGATTTCAGTTACTGCAGCTAAGATTTTACTTACTGCAACTTAGTTTTAAATTACTGCAGCTAAGAAGATCTTACTTACTGCAACTTAGTTTTAAATTACTGCAGCTAAGAAGATCTTACTTACTGCAACTTAGTTTTAAATTACTGCAGCTAAGAAGATCTTACTTACTGCAACTTAGTTTTAAATTACTGCAGCTAAGATCTTAGTCACTGCAGTAAAGTTCTTAGTTACTACAGATAAAATCTTAGTTACTGCAGCTAATATCTAAGTCACTTCAGCTAAGATCTTAACTATTGCAGCTTAGATCATAGACGCTGCAACTTGCAGCTAAGATCTTAGTTACTGCAACTAAAATCTTGATTAAAATATTAATTACTGCAATTTTTAACATGAAACTACCGTGAGACTCAGACATATTAATAAAGCGGATCACTCACGTATTTTTGCGTCGGGAAATGCCCGACATGTTTCGGACCAGTCCGTGGTCCTTAAGCATGAGCCCCCGCGGCGGTGGCGCGACGACGACTGCGTACCGAAGCCCTGACAGCTCGGCTACTCGGCACAGGCGGCTCGGGCGGCGGCGAACAACTACCCTCGTTTGCTTCATTATTTTTAATGTCAAATATAGGGTTGCACACTACACTAACCACATCACTCTCTAAAGGCTCGGACACACCCGTCTCCGACGTAGTACTCAACACCGTTTTCCAGCTGGATGGCACCGACCATCCACCATCACGATTAATATATTAATTACTGCACCTAAGATCTTAAACACTGCAACTAAGATCTTGGTTACTGCAGCTAAAATCTTAGCTAATGCAGCTAATATATTAGTTACTGCAGTTTATTTCTAAATTACTGCAGCTAAAATCTTAGGAACCGTAGTTTAGGTCTTGTCAGACTCATAATATTATGACATGATGTCATTCTTAAATCAATCATTTATTGTTTTGTAATTAATGTTTTTATCAATTTTCCGTGTGGTTTTCATTTTCAATAAAGAGTATTTGTCTTGTCTTGTCTTATTTTTCTTAGAGTGGTAGTATATATCTACTGACTTTTATAAATGATACAAAAATACTCTCATTTCTGGAGTCGATAGAAAATGTAAGCTTTACGTCTGCTGGCCGAGAATTTTCAATGAATCAGTCCGAAATGTATTCATGTATGCTTCGTGCCGACTTCCTGGTTATTAATACTAAGTACTACTTATGGGAGATTTACGACGTCCTCGCTGAGTGCCTGGTGGTCCTGTGGATAGCATAGTGGTTTTGAAATCTCGAGTGCGTGGGTTCAAATCACTGACGCGTGGAACAGATTTGAGTTTTGTTAATTTATAATTATTAAAATTTATGTCAATTATTTTATCTACACACATATCATAAGTGCTCCATAACGCGTTTAAAAACCATAGAAAATGCAACCAATTTATGCAATTTATGCATTATTACAACCAATGTTATTATAAGAATTTTCTTGTCTGTGGTAGTAGGTAAATCTGATCTTTATTGGGTAGTATCTCTTAGTAGTCTGTGTTTATTGGTGATCACATTATCGATATCTCTGACGTTATGAATTTAAATTCGGAACAGCTGTCAAAATTCAAGTTGGTCTCTATTCTAGTATCCATAGATATTAAAACAGTTATCGATACGAAACGTCAACTCAGTATGCTTTTTTAATTTAAACGCACGACTTTTGATCTCAAGTGACATGACAATAGGGACTTTATTCGTTTGTCTATGATTTAAAAAAACGTTCGTCTAGACGGATAGATCGAATTGCCGTCATTACTTGTTTGTTGGTTTTTTGCTGTTACGGTTTTTTGCAGTTATGAAATGTGCGTAGATAAAGTAATGTATGCAACTGTATATAATTAGGCCTTACAACACTCGTGTGATCCTATTATATTAAAACCACACTCGTTTTTTAAGGCCTCTCATTATATAGCAGTTGCAGAAAATGCTATTAATTTCACATTAAGTGGTCATTACCACCCATCCCAAGAAGCACACAAGCGCTAAAAAAGCTGTAAAATAACTGTATAGAGGCGATCACCTCTGTATAGTTTATACAATAGCGCTTACTGTGTCAATTGGAATGGGCATATATATATAGTCGACCAAGAAATTGCTTGATCACTTTTCGACCGTATTACAAAGGGATAAGGTTCAAAAGTGGTGAAGCAATTACTTGGTCGACTATACAGCACCATTGAGACTGCTGGTGGAATGCCAAAGCCAGTCTTTGTAAAAAGCGGTACACTCGCTTTGAGAGGAGCGAGAACCCAGCCACAAAAAGCGCTCCCCATACAAACGGCGATAACGTTTTCCACCCTCTAAACCTTAACCTAAGGCAATGATTTTTTGGTATGTTGTCATTATGCCTTAGAACTAGGTTTGTATGTTTTGATTTTTTTTTAATTCTTCATAGATTTGACAATATTTGCATTTTAGGAGTTTCATACAAAACACAAAAGCGTCAATATTTTTAAAACTATTTAGAATATATAAAAAATCAAAACATACAAACCTAGTTCTAGCGCATAATGGTAACATTAACGTTAAGAGGGTGGAAAACGTTATGGCCGTTTGTATGGAGAGCGTGGGTTCACTCACTCTTACTCTCACTACACTCTTCTTAGACTCACACTCACACTCGCTTTAAAAACGGTACACTCTTTTTTAAAGCAATACACCCATTTTAAGATGAGTGTGAACCCATTGCCCTCCATACAAACGACGATAACGTTTTCCACCCTCTAAACCTTAACTTATAGCCATGATTTTTTTGTATGTTGTCATTATGCCCTGGAACTAGGTATGTGTGTTTTGATTTTCAAAATATTCTAATTAGTTTCAAAAATATTGACGCTCTTTTGTTTTGTATGAAACTCCTAAAATTGAAATATTGTTAAATCCATGAAGAGTATCTAAAAAATCAAAACATACAAACCTAGTTCTAAGGCATAATGACAACATACCAAAAAAACATTTGATTTATTTAAAAAATTACACCTCGTTGAGTTTCTTGCCGGTATCTTCTCATCAGAGGTTTTTTCGAACCGGTGGTAAATTTTTTGACATTCATAAGTGCTACCTATAAGTCTAATCTGAATAAAATATTTTGACTTTCACTTTGATTCCTATAGATTAAGGTTTAGAGGGTGGAAAACGTTATCGCCGTTTGTATGGGAAGCGCTTTTTGGGGCTAGGTTCACATCATGGGGGCATCAATGTCGTAGCGAGACCGAAAACGCCAGCCGACAGTTTGTTCCAAATATTGCAAGAGTGCGAGGTAAAAGAGACCGCTTATAAATAAGGCATTCACTGCCGGCTTTGTTCTTCAAACTATTGCCAGGCGGTAACGCATGGGTGCGTTTGAATGGATGCAAAAAAGTTACATCCAGCAGGGTGAAAGCGCCAAAAACGCATAAATGCGTTACTGGTTGTAAGTAAATGCGTAAAAACGCAATGTGGATATCCGCCATCCATTAAGGTGGTTGTCTTGAAATACTCAATAAAGTACCTGTTTCAGTTTTTTTGTTTTTTGCAAGATATGTCAAATAAAATTAATATAATGTACGTCATGTAATCGAATCTAATTCAACCTCGTACTTAAATGTATATGGGTCGATTGACCTGAAATAAATAATTTTTTTTTTTTTTTTTAATAAAAAAAAATAGAAATGTTCTTGATAAAACGAAAAAAAAACATGTTTTTTTCAATAGGGTTTTTGTCTTATGTCGTAATATCATAATGGTGTGCAATGCACTTGTAATGTGCATCTAACTGATAAAAAATGGAAATAAACAGCTTATTAAGGTTTTAACCTCGAGAGCACAAAAGGTAGTTTAATACCTGGAAATAAACCATAGATTTTGAAAGAACCGGTTCCTTTCAGATTTTTTCAATGCTCAGCTTTTTAGTAATGTTGATGAAATCTACTTTATTATATTAAAACCTCACATTAAAATTAATTCAAAACATTTTACTAAAGCTAGTTATAAAATAATTGAGTTTCAAAGGATAACCGGTTAGCATAATTAATATGAAATACTTTGGGATGAGAGCGAAGCGAGAATAAGGATTTAATTAATTTATGCCTTTTATTAATTTTAAGGAATTTAACGCTACCGGAAGGCTTGAATTACGTATTTTCAGTATAAAAAACGTGAAAGATGCTAACGATTAAGGTGTTGTATTTTCAAATAACCAGTTTACTTAAATAACTAATAGAGAGTTTAAAAAAAAATTGCTAATAGTCGAGCTCACGCACCGAGGGTTCCCTGCTACCTCACAACATATTTATGCTTCAAAAGTCAAAGTCAAAGTGACTCGCGCCGCCTGGCGTATAGTGTGTGAAGTAATACGAACTTTTTGCCCGTGTGAATAAAGTTGGAATTCGTTTAATCGCGGTCGTAAAGAGAAGTTTCTGTACATTATTTATTCTGTACCCAAACGAAGCCGGGGTGGGCGCTATTTCTATATCAAATACGGGTGGTAGGACCTTGTGCAAGGTCCATCCGGATCGCTACCACCATCTTGCTCGCTAATCCTGCTTCTAAGCAGCAGTGCTTGCACGGGTGTGTTTCGGCGTGGACAACTAGATAGCCGGTGCAATTACTGGCACAAAAGGTATTCCATCTTAGCCCTCTGGGTTGGCAACGCATCTGCAATCTCCTTGGTTTTGCGGGGGGTCTATAGGCGGCGGTGATCACTTACCATCAGGTGACCCACTTGCTTGTTTACCTCCCTAATCTACGCAGGTAACAGCTAGTATTACAGTAAAAAATATTATATGTTATTCTTGGTTTGGTATCTACTGTCGACATCAATTAACAGCAGCCGTTAATGTTCGCTTTGTCTTGTCCGCTAATGTGACGACAAATGGCCCGAGCTTTGTCCCGCTGTTCTTGTCTTCTTATGTGTCTTTGATAATGGACAGTGTTTTCCTTTTAATTTTGACATCTTATGTTTCGCAGTTCTAATGGGCCAGGCACCGACAGTACTTCGAGATTCATCTCACCGTCAATATGCCAAAAACCGGCCAAGTGCGAGCCGGACTCGCGCACCGAGGGTTTCGTCATCAACAACATCTAGTACCTATCGCATTTTTGCTTTGTTTTGGGTGTTTTAACTACAAATTTACAATTTTCGGATTTATCATTTTATTTGTGCCGTGAGACCTTTCTTCTTGCCAAATTCCGTAGTTCTAGGTCAATGGGAAGTACCCCATAGGTTTTTGAGTGCCTTGCGAATGTATGGAACATGCGGCATAAACGGCCGTATCTTTTAATTACGGTGATTTAGAAGTTTAATTTTTTCACAGCTTCAAGGGACTACAGATTTGAGTATTTGATATTAATTTCAAGTCGCTACCCCCACGCCTTCCTGAGAAAAACGGTCTTGACAGACAGACGGACAACGAAGTGACCCTATAAGGGTTCCGTTTTTCCTTTTGAAGCACGGAACCCTAAAAACCGACCAACTGCGAGTCTGACTCGCGCAGAACCCTATGCGATTGCGTAGTTGCCTGCATACTCGTAAACTTGTAAAGCCTACTTTCTTGTTATGCAATTATGAAATTTTTCCTCCTGACCAGCAATATTTTTTTAAAACCTGGACAGTAATCTCCTTTTTCTATCGGTATAAACCCCGTCAGATTTGGTGCAGCCGTTCTGTAGTTAAAATCGTTTAAAAATCTGTTTTCCAGTTACTTACAATAGAAAGTAGACCCTGTGAATTGAAAGATTCCCCTGGAGTTGAAAGCGTTCATAGGTTGCGGTAATTGCTTAACATCAGGCGAGCCGCATGCTTTGCCCCCGACGTGGTATAAAAACCATGTGAATGAAATATCACTGAAATCAACGGTCCGCCGAATTCATATTTCCCCAAAACCGTCGACCCGAAAGGAAGTATTTTGTTATCTTGTTATGCAATTATGTCATTTTTCCTCCTGACCCATATCTCAACGTCCAGTTAATCGCAATTCAAACACAAATACATATATTCATGCATTATCAAACGTATAAAGGTGACACAGAGTCTAAATAAGAATCCTCCGTCCAGAATATTTAGGAAGAATTTCCATTGCAGTGGTGTTGTTGTGAATTTGCTTAGAATGCGAACGATTGCTAGCGAGTTTTCTACGTTACCTCGGTGGTGAAGAATAAAGCTCTCCTGATGATTCCTCGGTGGGACACAGTTATGAAGCTCTCCCTGTGGCACTAACATGACTGGCCTAGTTTAGTTTATCTCTATCTGCGTCCCTTTCTTATGACACTAGTTAGACAGGGAGGGGTTAAACTAAACCTGGGGTGTCATGTTAGGGCCGCTGACAGTAAGCAATTACCGCAGCCTAACAGACGCTTGCACTACGAAAATTATGAGTCGTACATTGTGTTCAGGTAGGTCCAATCCGAGATCAAATGCTTAATTGGTGCTTGTAAACTCAGCCATTAGAGTTTTTGAATACACTGTAGGTTAAATAGCTATGAAGTAGCATTGCAAATTCTTATTTGAAGTTCATGAAAATAAAACTTCTATTGAAATAGACATGCTTCCGCCTGTGTTCTTACTCATAAGCCCCGAGGCCTTGGCTCTACGATGACTGCGACAACCGTGAGTAATCCGTTTGTTTCAAAACTGAATGTAACGGTAGTTTTATATTTAAAAAAAAACTTCCGATGGGCAAGGCAAAGAAAATTTTCTCTCGCAGCCACCAATTCAACATAACCTCACTACCTCCCGTCCCTGTATTTACAGTGACAAGCCGAATGTAATTTCGCGTTCTGACCAACCTTTTTTATTTGTATTTTTATCTGTTAGGTACTAGTATTAGGAAAGTTTGAGAATAAAGCATTAGCCGCGTGTCAGTGTCGGGGAAATTGTTTTACGTCTAAGTTGGTATTAGGGGTTTTGCGACATCTATATTTTCGTTACGATTTATTACATCTCTTAGTTTTGACATAGACAATGTTTCAAATAGACTGACGATTCCTCACTTTGAAGCGTAAGGCTGTTTCTACTGAGGCATGGCGTAAATGGAAGAGATGTGGGGTTCCATACATTCCACATTCCAAGCGGAGTTGAGCGGTATTTGAAATGTATGAAAGTTTCACTTATCTCCGCTCCATTCCACTGCACTCTGTTTTAATGGAAAGCCAGCCTAATTATGTTGGCGCTACACCATTTTTTTGACATTTTTCCCTCTTAAAGTTCGTTTAGTTTAGGTGTTAGTTTTAAGACTAATTGTGTGCCCAGCGCTCTCCATACAATTGGCGATAACGTTTCCATTCTTTAAAATTTATGCGGTTGCCGTGATTTGTAAATATACTGTTGTTCAGCCTTCGAACTATGTAGCTTTGTATCTCTTGATTTTTAAATATTCGAGTCTTTATGACGTATGATGTGTGGAAGTGGAGAAAGATCGATTTGTGGACAAAAATGACGCACAGACGCTATTTTGCATGTGCACAATACTGTTTTCGCGGTGTAGCAACGTAATTTGTACCAGTTTGTTAACGGACATCTTTTTGTTGCCCCTGTGGACGCAACAGGGCGCTAGTTACTCATAAGACTGTCAGTCTATTCTATTTATTGTCTTTGTAGTCTTCGGCATTACGCAGAACTTAGTAGACGACAATATGAATTGGGACTGTTTTGCTGATATATTTGGGGCGGCTACGGCGCGAAGGGTTTGACGGGAATTTGGTCATCAAAGTTTCCAGGAAAATTAAAGTTTCTTGACGTGTTTGAAACTTAATAAGATCATTGTAAGTATAGGAATTGTGGAGAGCAAACTATTTGATCCATGTTTGGTAACACGACGGCTGGTGGCCAGATTGAATTCTAGGTGAAATAAGTTTATTGTAAAAAAGAAAACATATTTTTAATGTAAAAAATTCCGCAAACGCGATTCAGTAACTCCTAAATTTATTACTTATTATCCCCTACAGGAAGCGGGTGTTTATAAGCTAGACTGTGAGTGTGGTCTCTCTTACATTGTTCAAACAAAGAGAAGCATTTCTACTCGGCTAAAGGAGCATGTCGCGGATGTCAAGCATCGTCGGGCCAACAAGTCTGCAGTCTGCGAGCATGTCATGGACAAGCCAAATCACGCGATTAAGTTCGATAAACCTCAAGTTCTCGCTAGGGAAAACCGTTATTTCTCAAGATTGCTACGCGAGGCAATTGAAATTAAGAAATACCCAAATTTTAATAGAGAGGACGGCTTGTCAGTACCACCAGCCTGCGACCCAGTACTACAGTTGGTTAAATCTCAGGCTCGACATTACCCGCACTATTTCCGTACAAACACGGTAAATGGCAGCCAGTAATATCAAACCTCGATGAGAATAAGATAGGAGGGTAACGTCAGCACACTGTCATTTCATCCAGCTTCATTCCTAAATCTATAAAATGACGTATGCTGACGTTACTCTTCAGTCGTATTCTAATTGTAGTTCTATGCAAGAGTGAATAAAGTTTAAAGTGAGTTTAGAGGCTTTAAAATCTCAGGAAATATTACGATTGATGACATTTACACGCATTTAACAATGTTGCCAAACAGCACACTTGTTTAACAATTGTATGTTTAGGGTTTGGTAGTAGAGTAGTGTCAGTGTCTTCTTATTTGCGGTTATTTGAGTAAACAGATAAACAATTACACTAATGTAATGTGAGAGTATCTAGATGGATATTGGCTAGAAGCAGAACCTACAAAAGACTCCTAATACACAGTAATAGACCGTATCATATTTAGCTCAACATCTCATAAAATGAAATGAGTTTATTTGCCACACCAGACTAAGTAAAGGTAGGTACAATATTAAATTAACAAAAAACAATACATGAATTTCAACTAGTTCGAAGTGGCAAAAGGGACAGGCGCTGATGCTGCGTTTTTTCAGATGCTGCCATGGGTTACATGATCGTACTTATATGTGATCTGCACCACCCATAGGTACCAAGAACATTGCAGACTATGCGTTGCCAAGCCAAAGGGCTAAGATGGAATACCTCTTGTGCCAGTAATTGCACCGGCTGTCTAGCTCTACACGCCAGAACACAACAGTGCCAGCACTGCTGCTTAGCGGCAGGATTAGCGAGCAAGATGGTGGTAGCGATCCGGACGGAACTTGCACAAGGTGCTACCCGCAGAAAGGTCTTCGGAATAGTCTCCGGAAAAGTTCTGCCGAGCGTAAACAATGTGACTTGAATTCACAAGTGGACGGCTTTTAAAAGCATTTGATATAATTTAACGCATCCCTTACTTGCCTCTTTGGTCGGAGTTCGTATGAAACCACACGAGGAGGAATGAATGAATGAATGAATGAATGAATGAATGAATGAATGAATGAATGAACTTTAATTGCAGATAAATATGGTTACATAACAGATCTTAAACAATAATATAAGTTTCACATATTTAACCGTTAATGGCATGCAAAATTTATAACGATTAATATTTGCGTGTAATTTATTTACAAAATATTATTATTATTATAAAATTAGGTAAAATGTCAGATGCATCAACTACTTTTCATATATTTTTAAATCCATTATTGTATTATAATTCAAAAATATTAACCTATGCAATTATATCAGTTATGTCATTAAATTAGGATGTGAAATAAATTAAAATGTCACAAATAGATCTATCCCAGGTACTCTTTGACTGAATAAAAAGCCTTTTCGCTAAGCCACTCAAACAACTTTTTCTTGAATTGCTGTACTGGGTACAGTTGAGCTGAGTACTAAGGAACAGTTGCCTTCGTGCTAGGTAGGTACAGTTTGCACGAATTGGGGAAATACAAAAAGGCAAGTATTTTGAAATGAAGGTATGTATTTTTGTTGTTGCATATTGCTCGTAGAACCGATGGCCGTTGGGGCGGAAAGGTTCTCGAGCGGATACCACGTACTGGAAGACGAAGTGTTGGTAGGCCTCCCACTAGGTGGACCGACGATCTGGTGAAGATCGCTGGAAACCGGTGGATGCGAGCAACACAAGACCGACCGTCGTGGTGATCCTTGGGAAAGGCCTATGCCCAGCAGTGGGCGCCTTCCGACTGATATGATGATGATGATGATGATGATGATGAAGTATTTTGAAAAAGTGAAAAAGAATGCTACGGGTCACCATCGCCCATGAAAACTAGCGGTCCTAAGATTATCGCTAGTCTGTTGCGGGCCTTAAGGCTAGTGACACCGTACGAAATACAATAGCAAGCTACTACTAAACACCGGTATTCTGTGAGTGTTAAATGAATCCGAGTGTAGCTTAAAAAGTGGCATAAATTTCAGAAATAGTTAATTAACTTATATACTTGAGTTCTAGGCAAAATGCGCAGGAGTATTTAAATTTATTAATGTAAACGGATCATTCACGTATTTTAAAGTCAAGAATTGTCCGATATGTTTCGGACCAATCCGTGGTCCTTAATCAACGAGCCCCCGCGACGGTGGTCATCGTCGTCGTGACACTGCCGCGAGGCGAGGGCTCATGATTAAGGACCACGGACTGGTCCGAAACATGTCGGGCAATTCTCGGTCTTAAAATATGTGAGTGATCCGTTTGTATTGATATGCCCAAGTCTCACGGTAGTATTTGAATTGATAAAAACGTATCCTTTCCCAGCTCGGGCGACAAAAAATAGATAAGCAAATAAATAATATTTTTGGGACAATTTACTTACATGTTCCCTCCAGTTTAACTTTTATTTTCTTTTTGTTATTTGTTGTTATAGCGTTCATAGTACTTTTAAACATAAAACTACCGTGTGATTAAAATAATAAAATTTAAAGCCGATTTGTTTCGGACCGGTGGTATGAGTAAAGACTACCGACTGGTCCGAAACATATCGAGCGATACTCAGCTTTAAATACGTGAGTCATACATTTCTCTCAATAATGCGCTAACAGTAATACACACTTAACGATAATTTTAATTGTTTACCTGTTACGGTTCAAAAGATACAGCTCCGTGACGGACGGACGGACGGACAGTAGAGGCTTTTTATAAGCCGCGTTAGCTCCCTTTGGGCACGGAACCCGAAAAAGACTAAATAAATGTCTAAAAGGCGAAAGGTGAGTACGTGCGAAAGAGTAATGACTGGTTAACCCGTTCGCTGTCACTTCATATTTTACAAGACCTTTTTGCGCGTAAATTGGGTCTTAATAGAAATCTATTGCCGCTCGAGAAGCTAAATTTTGCTTGGTTTTTTCCCTTTTTGCTAATAAATGTTCATTGGTGAACCAAGTTCTGAGGTTTTGAGAGAACGGGCTCTCTGATAAAATCGTGATTTTTAACAATGCTCATACATTTAAATGTCCTCTGGGTACGTTAGATTCCTGCTTCTGTGGCAAGATCTGTATAGAGAACGCTCGTTTTAACGGAAAATATAGATTACTAGCTGTACACGCGACTTCGTCCGCGTGGAATAGTGTCTTTGGGTAGCATTTTAAATCATTTAGGCTAATTATTAATGTAAATAATATGTCCGAGTCTCACGGTAGTTTTATGTTAAAACTTTTCATACCCTTACAACCCTTTTTTCGCACTAAAAGGTAGCGGTAATGTGGCGAAACTGACAAACGCAAGGCACGGTATGCTGATGTTGCAATTTCGAGTCTTTTCGTATTCATTGTGTTGTCATTAAATAGCATTAAAATTTATTTGAATGACTAAAACCGAAATTAAATTTTGATTACAAAAAAGTATAAGTTGTAAAAATCCAAATTGTAAACGCCAAAGTTTCGTTGTCCGCAGTTTTTCTCCGCGTCGATGATTTAAGGAACGCGATGGAAAAAGTGAAACTGATTCAGCGGACAGTTGCAAAGAATTTGCTGAACAAATTACAACTGACGGATGAGGCGGTGGCTTTAATTAAAAAAACTGGCAGACATTGATCTCGCTCGGGGCGACTCTAAGATTAGGGGAGCGCGTGTCGCGCATTTCATTGTGGGTTCTCTGCATCTTTTTTATACAACATAGGAAGGCAAACGAGCAAGTGGGTCACCTGATGGTAAATGATCACCACCGCCCGCAACCCCAAAGGGATTGCGGATTCGTTGCCAACCCAGAGGGCTAAGCGGAGATATGCACAGTCACTTTAGTTCTTGTGCATAGTTCTAGCCCTACCCAGTGGCCTTTGAGTGAACTTGAGCTTTCTTACGAGGCCCTCGGTTAGCGACCACGTCTCAGTTCCATAAGTTATTACTGGCAACACACACTGATCGAAGACTTTTGTCTTTAGACACTACAGTATCTTGGTCGAGAAAATGTTACATAGCTTCCCGAACGCTGCCATGGAACAATGTGTCTCGCTAAATGAAGAGTGATTCTTTACAGAACGAGCTCGACGCTAGAACAGCGCCCTGTGTTGCGCTATCGCGCTAGCTCGAGTGAGCGAGGGTCATGCCTCGACGTTGAGTCCGACGCTGATCCGATGCCGCAGCGTGTGGATGTGGTATATGGTACTAAAGCCTTTTCAGAAACCGGCTTGTTCGGGAGGCTGGAAGTCATCAAACCTGCGTTCTAAACGATTTGTGATGACCCTGGAAAACAGCTTAAAAACATGGCTCAGGAGCGAGATGGGTCTATAGTTCTACAGAAAAGTATTGTCCCCTTTTTGAAGAACAGCCCCACCACGTCTCTGTTCCATGCTTCTGACGTTGTAACTCCGTGGACCACGGAATTAAAGAGCTTCTGAAGGAGTTTAAGTAAAGGTGTTCCACCCGCTTTCAGAAGTTCTGATGTGATTCTGTCTTCGACCGGCGCCTTGTTGTTTTTAAGCTGTTTCAGGTCCATCCTAATCTTGTACAGGCTGATGTCCGGGATATCTTCGGTCGGCCTTCCAATATACTTGTGAGGAACCCTAAAAAACTCAATAAATTACGATTCTGAATTGCCGCCGCTCTACGGAACACAAGTTATTGCGGTGAGAAATTAATTGCTTTCTGAATCCCGTTACTTTCATTTTCCTGGAACATTGTCGGGCCAACATGAATATTATTTACCGGACTGACAATAGGAGAATGGTTAAAGAAATCAACGATGGCGTTATAAAAAAAACATTTACTTTCTGGCTACGAAATTTCTAGTGTAAAAAAAAACATATCTATGAAGAACATCAAAATAATGAAAACCTTTCTAAGGCAGCAGGCGTCAGTTTCTAATAATTATATTACTGCTACATATTTTCCTTTCGTGTTTATAACAATGGACCAAATAAAATACCGATAAGAAAGCACACATTATCGTCTAACATTCCCTTTCATAACCTGTAATTTTCGCACGCAAAACATTTTTAATATGATAGCAATATCTTTTTCCTAACGACGTGGCGTCACGCACGAACTAAGCAATAATTAAGTAGTTAATAGATACAGTAGGATAGGAGGATAAACGGTGAAATAAATTTGTAGGGGTTCCATGGATAAAGGAGTTACAATGGCGAATATAGTAGGAACACAAAGGGCGTTATTATAGTTACCTATAGTAACGACAGTTGAAGCCACGCACACTACTGCATGTCAAGTGTGTATCGGAGATTTTCGTTCGAATTTTGAAATTTTGTTCTGTTTTGTATGGCGTTGTGTAGTCGTCTGTGTAATCGTTCAACTCGCTTCTCGTTGCGTTATCTAATCACGTTATAAATAATAGAAGGTACTACTAACGTACAGAAACTTTTCTTTTTCGATCGCGATTAAACGAATTCCAACGTTATTAACATGCTCAAAAAATCGATTTACTTCATACACTTTCGCCAGGAGGCGCGTATCAAAAGGAACGCAGCACCACAGAATAAATAATAGTACAGAAATTTCTCTCTTATGACCGCGATTACACGAATTCCAACTTTATTAAGAGAAGTGTGAACCCGGCGCCCTCCATACAAACTTAACGGCGATAACGTTTTCCACCCTCAAAACCTTAACCTATAGCCATGATTTTTTTTAGTATGTTATCATTATGCCCTAGAACTAGGTTTGTATGTTTTGATTTTTTAAATATACTTAATAGTTTTTATAATATTGACGCTTTTGTGTTTTGTATGAAACTCTTAAAATGCAAATATTGTCAAATCTATGAAGAATATTAAAAAAATCCAAACGTACAAACCTAGTTCTAAGGCATAATGACAACATACCAAAAAATCCTTGCCATAGCTTAAGATTTAGAGGGTGGAAAACGTTCACACTCCTCTTAACACGCTCAAAAAATTCGGTTACTTTCATACACTTTCGCCAGGCGGCGCGCGTTAAAAGGAACGCCCCGCCCGCGACCGCCTTCCCCTCGCAACTCCTGGAGACAAATTAGGGATGCGGTGCATTCGTTTTCGATCACATTGACACAGCGAGGTGAAGCGAGCGAGCGCGTAGCGAGCCGACATTCTTCTGCGATTTGCCTACACTGTGGGTAAGGCGGCCGAGCGTACATATAGTAAAATACAGGCGTCGATGGCCAATTTGACCAATAGCGATACGCTTCTTTTTCGTATGGGTAATTAGGATGTATAATGTACATAGAAGGGCCAAAATTCTTTTTAGTGCCTAAAAAAAATTTAAAATGTATAAGCACTTTTACAAAATTGTAGAAGTCTCGAAATATTTTCCTAGTAATATTACGTTAGTTCTCAACCGGGCCCCAATTTTTATTATGAATTTTCCCACCATCCTGGGTTTTTTATTACAGAAAATTCTCATTTGGTATCCAAATTACCACTGCGTTACCAGTCCCCATGACTCCTCAAGAATAGTGTCCACTGCGTTACCAAACAATAGTTTTTTTTCTTATTCTGACCCCAAATATTTTTATAACAGTCATCATTCGGGTATGCGTATGTCATTCCGAATTTAAAGATAACATATTATTTTAAGAATATCAGGATAAATAAAAAATATGCGTCAAAATGTACAAGGGACATTTTATTAGGCATCAAAAAGAATTTTGGCCCAGAAACCTTCCGCAATAAATATCCAAATGTCTGTGAAAACCTTATAAAAATCCGTAGCATGGTTTAGAAGGAGTAGGCGGCCGAAGAAGCACAGACAGGAACGAATAGCAACTTTGATTTATACTATTAAGATAAGATAAACTCGAAGATATAAAATATAAGAGAGATCAGTTCGTCTTTGTACATCACTGTCTCTTTTTGTCATTTATGTCTTTTGTACAACAAAGAATTTACATACAAACCATTTAGTTATTTAAATTTATCTACACCTATATCATAAATGCTCTATAATGCGTTCAGAAACCGTAGGCAATGACCACCATTATAGCAACCAATATTATCATGAGATTTTTTCTAATTTGTTTCTATATTTGTTCAAATTCATTTTTAATTACATTATTTTAATGTGTACAGTCTATAGATCTTTAATAGGTACCTAGCACTAGTAGCTAGTAGCAATGCAGGTCATAGCCCTATGGCTTCTGAACCCATCATAGAGTACTTATGATATGTGTGTAGATAAAGTAATGTATGCAACTGTACATAATTAGGTCTTAAACCACTCGTGTGATCCTAAAACCACACTCGTGTTTTAAGACCCCTCATTATGCAACAGTTGCATAAAATACTATTAAAAAAACAAAATGTTTACTGATGCGCCACCAGTATGGAATGTGTATTTATAAGATTTTGTATGTTTTTGTTAGCTCTTCTAGCCTGAAACACAGGATCTCCTAGTTCAGGCAAACGTGTTACATAGATTGTATGTAAGTTTCTGTATTAATTATGTTTTCATGTAATTTAAAGTTTTATGAATAAATTATCTTATCTTATCTTATCTTATCTTAAACCGTACATAAGACATAACTGAAGTTACTATTAATAAAATAACTACTAAATAAAACTAAAATGCAATATTTACTAACTTAAACTTAGTCTACTGCCTGTGGGCACTGTGCCAGGAATGCTGGCAACATTGCCCCGTAGCACGGATATGCTAATTTAAAGGACTAGGGCAAGTTTGATATGAGTCGGCACAACCCGTTTCCTAGGCAAGTAGCTTATATCTTTGTTAGCTATTTTGAAATTGTATTTTTGTGTTGATAATAGAGAGTATTTTTTTTGTATTTAATGACTCGACTGTCGGCAGAAGGTAGCGTTATGTGTTTCGAGTGTTACTATGCATGTTTATTTATTTGTCATGCTCTGTAGCCCAAACGGCTTGATGGATGGCTTGCAGGTGGTAGGAACTTATGCAAGGTCCGTCCGGATCGCTACCACCGTCTTGCTCGCTAATCATGCCGCTAAGCAGCAGTGCTTGCACTGTTGTCTTCCGGCGTGGAGAGCAAGACAGCCGGTGTAATTATTGGCACAAGAGGTATCCCATTTTAGCCCTCTGGGTTGGCAACGGATCTGCAGTCTCCTCGGTGTTGCGGATGTCTATAGGGGATGGTGATCACTTACCATCAGGTGACTCACTTGCTTTCATAAATAAAATGGATTTTTTATTGTCATTTTTACTATCCAGGAAATTATAAGTGGTTAAGGCCATAACTTCTAAAATTGAAAACCAACTTCATACACAGTGTTTTAATAAAGTAAGCAGAACCCCAGTTTCTGGGTTTAAAGTTACATACGAGCCGTAAGCCAATAAAATTGCAAGTACTTAAATGTTTGTGTCAACATGTAAAAACAAACTGATTCCAATTATCTTTCACTTAAGCAAACAAACAAGTCAATAAAACCTGACCTCTCAATCAAGTGGAATAGAATTTAAATTTCAAATAAATCAATGGAACGCAAATGCCATTCTCATTTGAAATTCAAATCAAACTTCATACACGACAAATTTTTCATGAAGATTCGGTTAGTCTATTGTTAAAATTCAGTTTTCAGCTTTATTGTCGCAATTTTGGTGAATTGGTGACTACCGTGCTTTTGCCAGGCCGGCGCTGTACGCAATCATTTCTGGGCGCAAGAATGAAGCTTAAAGCGAATTTCGTTTAAACATTTATTTAAACGTTTTTACGCTATAGTTTTTTTACAGCTCTTTAAAAATTCACTTAAGTATTTTTTTATAGAAAAGGAAAGATAACGAGTCTCGAAACTCGATGGGAAGTCATAACTTCTGCCCAAAGAAACCAGCAACCCCTAGAGAATTGCTGATCCTTTGCGCCCTATAGGTCCCCTTCCACAGTGGTCCTCCAATAATAATTGGCTGGTCATGTTAGGGCAAAACAGTGCACATAGAATGAATCTTTTCGATACGCGTTAAATTTCGACGTAACTCAGTGTGTCTCGCTCTAACAAGCCCAGTGGGAGAGAGACGCACTGAGTTACGTAGCGAGGTAACGCGTATCGAGAAGATACGTTCTAAATAGGTGCACTGAACCAATTTTGTTTTTAATCGACAAAAAAACGGAAGAAGTTCTTAATTTGATCTGATTTTTTTTTGCAAGCTGGTGGTAGGACCTTGTGCAAGGTTCGTCCGGATCACTACCGCTATCTTGCTCGCTAATCCAGCCGCTGAGCAGCAGTGCTTGCGCTGTTGTATGCCGGAGTAAAGAGCAAGACAGCTGATGCAATTACTGGCTCAAGAAGTATTCCATCTTAGCCCTTTGGGTTGGCAACGCATCTGCAGCCTACACTGTATTCCTGCGTGGAGAACAAGACAGCCGGTGAAGTTACTGGCACAAAAGTTATCCTTGGCGTTGCAGTTGTTTATGGGCAGTGGTCATCACTTACCATCAGGTGACCCACTTGCGCGTTTTCATTCTGTTTTTTTTTATGAAATAGGAAGGCCAATAAGCAAGTGGGTTACCTGATGGTAAGTGATCACCACCGCTTATAGACATTCGCAACACCAAAGAGATTGCAGATGCGATGCCAACCCAGAGGGCTAAGATAATATATTTATGTATGTATGTTTATGATTTTATGTTGTGATTACTTTGTAGTATAAGTAGTTGCACTACCCACAAGTTTTTCTGCTTTGCCTAAAGGTTGACTGGTAGAGAATGCCTTAAGGCATTAAGTCCGCCTTTTGTAATTTTTTTTTTAAAGTTTGTGCAATAAAGATTAAATAAATAAATAAAATAAATAAGATAGAATACCTCTTGTGCCAGTAATTAATTATACCGGTTGACTTGCTCTCCACGCTGGAACACAACAGTGCAAGCACTGCTGCTTAGCGACAGGATTAGTGAGCAAGATGGTGGTAGCGATCCGGATGGACCTTGCACAGGGTCCCACCCGCAAATGCATAAAAAAAGTCAAAGCTTGTGATTTAAGCCACCCCAAAGACAATGTTGGGCCAATAAAGCCGACCGCCATTGTCCGCCGGCAGTAATAGCCAGTGATAACTGGATATAATCGCTGGCGCGTTTAGTTGGCTTTTGACAGGCGAATGCTTTGAGGTTTTTGTTTTTAATGTCCGTACCCAAAGGGTGCCAACGGGACCCTGTACTATGCCTACACCGTTCATTCGATCTTTAAAGAACGCTATCTTTTTCACCGTAAAATAGGTAGCTAAACCATGGTTTATAGCAGTATTAAAGGAAAGTCTGAAATCAGTAAATTTGTGGTTACATCACTTTTTTGTTGCGATTACAAAGTTATATTTACACTTAATAAATTGACTGTGACCTATATCGATGTAAGGGGACAACAGTTTAACAATGGCAAAGTTAAGTTTATCTTTTCGTTAGAGCAATGTTCGGTGCTTATTATGTTTGTCCGAAATAAAGACTCGCGCACCGAGGGTTCGCAAGTCTGACTCGCATTTTCCCGGTTTTTTTGCCAGCATAGCTATGAATTAGCTTCTAAAAGCATAAAAAAACCCTCCTTACACAAGAAACTTTTGAGACGTAAAAAAAAGTAAGTATTTAGGTACTAGGTAGCTCTTTAAGTTCAATATAAGTAGTAATATTTTAATCTAAACGTTTGCTTCGGGGAATCACTAAGGGACCAATTAGACGGAGTAAGTTCTCGAATGCGAGTTACATTCCATTACGCAGCTCGATCATTCGATCGATGACATCGTACCTGAGTAACCCGCAATGTAATACAACTCGCATCAGTTAGTTTTGTAGAAGTCGCTAGGAATGTAGAAAAGCCAAGAGGTCATGTAAAATTGGTCCCAAATGTCACTAAATGTATGAAGCACTAGAGCCGTGGGAAGTCGCTAAAACGTATGAAACACTTGCAAAATTAGTCGCTAACGGAGTCACAGAATAAATAATAGTACTAACGTACAGAAACTTCTCTTTTTCGACCATCATTAAACGAATTCCAACTTTATGATCAGGCACAAAAAGTTCGTATTACTTCATAAACATTCGCCAGGCGGCATACGTCAAAAGAAAGGCGCCGCCCGCGCCCGCCCTCCACCCGCAATGCCCTGGCGCGCCGCTAGGGTTGGGCTGCTTACTGTAATATTATCACAACGCGCGACACAGTGAGCGAGCGCGCACGCGGCAAGCCGGCAACCTACTGCGATTAACCTATGCCATAGGTAATGCGGCGAGCGCACCTACAGTGCGGAGTGGAACCCCTCTGACGTAATTCTTATTAGCTAGATGTAGCGACAAAGTGGCTAAATTGGCAACAGTGACTCGCATGCCAGAACTTTAACCATGTAAATGGCCCTTAAGAACAGATACCTATACCTACCCTTAACTTTCTATTTTATTTTACTCACTATATATGTATGTACGTTCTTACTAAGATTCTAAACATTGGAAGCACAAAGATCAGCGGAAAGGCAATGGAAACCTTGTGCCCAGCTTTAAACCGCATATGAGCTTTATTGTAATTATTTATTCTTCAGTTGATTGGAATTTTGGAAGAGTTACGTTCCCCAGGTATTTCGATCAGCTTATCTTAATTTATTACCCCTGGATTGCCGGCTCGACTCTCCACCTTGTTTGTTCTAATTAATTGGACCCTTTTCTGGGTGTTTTATGGCTTATACGCACTATTAGATAAACTACCACTTCTATATTAATGTGCTTTATTTATGTTTCCTATTTAAAAAAAGGTTCAATACGATTTGGCAAGCGCAGCGTAGGACGACCAGCCACAAGATGGTCCGATGACCTCATACAGGTGGCAGGAAGGCGCTGGTTGCATGCCGCTTCCAACCGGTCGCTTTGAAAATCCATGGAGGAGGCCTCTGTTCAGCAGTGGACTTCTTGTGGCTGAGATGGTGATGATGATGATGATAATGCGATATTAAGTTTTGATCAAAACCCCTAAAAAAAGATTTGACAAAACGGTATTCCGTATTCGGTACGGTCTACGGCATGATTTTAATTAAAAAATTAAAAAAAAAACCTTAAATGAAGAAACATTTCTTTCAAGTTTTTTCTGCCATCACTATTTTTTAAAAGATCATGATTAAAAAAATGGCAATAAACAAGCGCTCCATCGCTCTGCGTACAGCGCCAGTGACTTCATTGGCGCGATTATAATTTAGAGCCAATCTCTAAATCGCGTTTATTCAAATACGGTCAGGTTTAAATTAATTACTTACTTTAGTGATTTTTTTTAGAAACTTATCTTTGGACTACCATCATTTATTTAAAACAAACCACCTATTTTTTTTTAATCTCAGCTTTACAAGCAAATTCATAAGGTTTCTTTAATGAAGCTCTTTTCAAATGACTACTAAAAATTTAAAGCGATTATAAATTTTATTGCGCAGTTGTTTATACTTCTTTGTTAACAGGTTGCTTAAGATTATCGTAGTGGCAAAAAAGCCTTGTTGCCAAGTGGAAGGCGTTCATTTTCCTTTGTCACAGGTGTGAAGTAATTGGCCCTTACTTAACACTTATTTGTCGGGGTATTAAAATGCCGCCGAATTGAAAAAGAGTCCTGTTTAATGCCACTTAATATACTTATTCAATGTTTTTTTCGGTACCTGTAGCTGAATTATACATTGAACAAAGGGTGTTAGAGGGCGTTTTAATAATATTTTTAATGTTCATCACCCTTTTTTTTCTATTAAATAGGAACACAAACTAGAAATTGACTGAAGAACTAAGGCATGGATGTCGCATCAGTACACCATGTCAAGTGTATAATCGACCAAGAAATTGCTTGACCACTTTTCGACCGTATTACAAAGGGATAGAGTACAAAAGTGGCCAAGCAATTACTTGGTCGACTATACACACCCGAAACTTTCAAAACTGTTACCTTTTGTGTGCGTCAAGGTAGTAAAACCGATAAATTATTACGGAAAGCTTAAATTATACCACATACCTTATTGTACACCAAAAGAGAACATTTTGTCTATTCATTTGTGTACAGGGTGCCCATTGAAGAGGAGGTTTAGAGTATGAAGTCGTCTCTTTTTAGCAGATAGTATTGCCATTTATACATAGTTAAGAGATCAGCTATTAAAATAAGTATCTAATTAATAGATTCAGGCGTTACTTTGCGGAGGTCTATTTCAACAAACTGCAACAAATTACCTTGCTACTCCGCGAAACCAGTGCGTTTCGTGCACAGACGCAGCTAACTTGCACGAGCACGGCACTGGTTTCGCGGAGTAGCAAAGTAATTTGTTCCAGTTTATTAAAACATATTTTTCAATTTTAAATCTCTTTCTATGCTATACAACTTCTATGGATGGTGCATGATGTATTGTCATATTAACTCAGCAAAGAGTATGAAAACTGGTATCAAACAAAAAAAAACGCAAAACACAGCAAAAAAACAAAACACAGGCTTGAATTTTAATGTATTAATTTTAAATTTAAATTTATACGTGTCCAACATTTTTTATTAGTCCTCATTCTGTCTGATAAAGTCAACACTCTTATTAAAACACGATTGCAGTAAAACTGTAAAACCAAAAACATATTTAAATCATACCCGAAAACCATTGATTTCACATAAAAAAACCGGTTAATACTCGTAACTCAATTGCCGGATAACCGTGAATTTAACGGTGCCTTGAGGTCGCCGATGAAAGCCCGGTTATCTGCGAAAATACCGATTTATGTGAAAACCGACTTTTGTGCTCGATGATACACTGTTTTTTGCGAGGTTTTAATAAATTCCTCTATAGGATAAAAGGAATTTTGGATGACAGAAGAGCAGCAATTTTATACACGCCTATAATATGACTCTAATACCTACCTATGAAGCCTGGTGTAGAGGATTGGATTCACAAAATTATTCATAGCAGCAGTGTTTGCACTGTAATGTTGTGTTCCGGCGTGGAGAGCAAGACAGGCGGTGAAATTACTGGCACAAGAGGTATTCCATTTTAGCCCTCTGGGTTGGCAACGGATCTGCAATCTCTTCGGTGTTGCGGATGTCTATAGGGGGTGGTGATCACTTACCATCAGGTGACTCACTTGCTTTCATAAATAAAATGGATTTTTTATTGTCGAGTTAGAGACAGCCGGTGAAATTACTGGCACATGAGGTATTCCATCTTAGCCCTCTGAGTTAGCAACGTATCTGCAAAATACTTGGTGTTGGTTGTGATTACTTACCATCAGGTGACAAACTTGCTCGTTTGCCTTCCTATGTTGTATAAAAATAAACAAATTCTAAAGTTAGCTAAAAGTAAAAAAATGTAGCAGAAAAGCTATTAGTTATGAAAATGCGAACAAACTTTAGCAAATAGACAATAAATCAGAATAACTATACAAATTCGATAAGTAATTTATCACAGAGCATCGAGACAGGCTGTTTGCCTTTAGTATTCTATTGTGAAAAATTGAAATAGATTCAAAACGTACAAAATACTAGCTTATATTCACAACTCTGTTTGCCGTTGTTATGAGAATTTTCTAATGAGACTAAATGAGTCTCCCACTGCTGGGTAGAGGCCTCTTCTCTTGATTTCCACATATCCTTGTCCTGGGCTATATCTGGCCAATCCTTCTCGCCATCTGGCCCATGTCTCGCCGGTGACCGTCGTGCGTTACCCACCAGGTGGCTGAGTGTGCCCATCTTTGTGGATGCATCTTTGAGCTTGGCGGTAGTTTTACCAACATCGGCTATCGTGTTTTAGAGCGCAGGTGTTTGTTGTTATGAGGATTAAAAACATAAAAATTACTACTACGAGTACTATTTCATGCTGATTCCCGCTCCTTTTGTCACACGAAGTTTTTGGTATCTAACTTTTATTTTTAACTGTATATTTACTTTGAATGGTAAACGCATGTTCTATTTTATTATATTCTATTCTAATAGTGGGCGTTTTTCCATTAGCCGGCCTGGCAACGGCACCGATGCCGGTGCCGGTTCCGTGCCGGTGCCGGGGAAGCAAAAATGTACGGAAATGTATGGCTCGCTTTTCCACTTACCGGCGCCGGCGCCGGCCCGGCGTTGAGCCCCGCCGGCGCCGTCGCCGTCGCCGGGGTAGCAAGCTTCCCAGGGCGCGTTCAAGTATTACGTAACCCATTTGGGGGCGGGTCTCGTAAAACGTTACGATGCGTTACAGGGGCGGGAGGGGATCTTTCTTACAACACGTTACGTAACATTGTTCCTAAAAAAATAGGGAGTTAAAACTCCAAAATTGGCAACCTTTTTCATTAACGTTACGGGGAATCCCTCGATTGTATTAGTATGGTTGTCATTTTTTTAGATTTGTTCTCGCAAGTTGGCAAACCTTTTCGTTTATATTTCACGGGGAATCCCTAGATTGCATTGTACGTCATTTAATGTTGTTTTTGTCATTAATGTTTTTTTTTGTAGGTTTGTTAGTAGGCGTACGCAGAGCGGTGGGAGAAACCGGGCGTAAACCGGCATCAACACCGACGCAGTGGAAAAACGAATCCCCGGCGCTGGTGCTGGTGCGCGGCCATGCCGGTGCCGTGCCGGTGCTGAGCAGGCTTATGGAAAAACGCCCAGTCTGTGAGAGTGTAATACTACCTGGGTCGAGCCGGCTCAGTCTATTGGGAATTTAGTGGGGTAATTTTTGTCTTACACGCGCTCAACAATCGCCAGTCACGCGCCAATCTCGCGTTCGCGTATTTGATTTGCCAGCCGCAGGTGGATGTCAAGCGATTGAGGGCCTCCGCCAAGTCGCGTGGGTGCACGGAGCGGGAGCACGGAGCGGGTGCACGGAGCGGGTATACGGAGCGGGTTGACGGCCATCGAAAAATAGTATGAGAACGTCCGCAAACTCGCGCGGGTGCTCATACTATTATTCTATAGTCGTGCACCCGCGCGGCTTAGCGGATGCCCTCAAAGTCAAAAACCAAGCCACAGATCCACTTGTGATCTCAGCCGTTGCAATATTGTCGAAACGTCAAGGTAAATGAACAATATCACCGAATAATTATCGACGTACGAAGTCACAGGCGACAGCTACTGTCATAATTAAAGGCCCAGTGTATTAACGTAATATTATTTGGAAGAAAGCTAAGCTTCATTTTTTGCTGCTTAATAAATTACGCAGTAAAAAACGACACACATTTTTATCTATACAAGAAAACTAATTATCGCGTAACTCATTTATCAAGTGTTAGTAGAAAAACCTGCTTTGTCACTGTTCTTAGGTGGGTAGTTTGTTTTATTAGGGTACTCGCACACTAGGCGGCTTATACGCGCTGCAGTCACGCTGCACCGGCAGATGCCTGCACATTACTGCAACTGCAGCGCAGCTGTGATGCGACTGTTGGAGCATAGTGAAAAAAAAATAGCCATGATAGAAAAATAGCATTTGGAATAATGACGATCTGGATAAAAAATTTGGAAAAAACAAGTGTTGTGTGAGCCCATAAGACCAGACCACGAGTTACTCGTATAGCGCAACTGATCTCAAACAAACGTTCGTTCCAAACCATTCGTTCGAATTTCCAAAACAATTTTTTCCAAAGCCTTTGTTTGGCCACAAAATTGTGTTACAAGGAACGTTTTACTACAATAGAAAGATTATGAAGAAAATATCGGTCAGTATGGTTGGGCTAGTTTTATTACCTTGTTAAAAAAAATTAAGCGCATTGGAAAAAATAACAATTAGAATAAATAATGCATTTGTAGAAATGAGTTTTCAGGATTCCAATGTGGGTCTAATGTGATATTTAAGATATTGCAGCGTGTTTCTTCCAAAAATATACTCGAATTTTTTTGATTTCGTGCTGCTATTGCGCTGCTAAATAACTGCTGTGGATCTTCTGCTGTCCAGCTGATACGGTATTCTAATGTTTTTTCCCATAATTGATGGAATTTGTTGAAAAACTTCATTTATAATTAATTAGTTTAGTAAAACGACAACGGGAAAGCGCCACGAAAACGCTCGATCGCACTGCATACAGCGCTAGTGACGTCTGTATGGAGCTATGGAGCCTACACTAAATCGCGTTTATTTTATTTTATTAATGTCAGCTATTTATGTATTTTATAATTGAATGTATGTGTTGCTTGTAACTAATTAGTCTCAATACTATAATTTTCTAGATTTTCAGTCACACGGTTTAGCTGTTTAGTGTGAAATAGCCCTTAGATCGTCTTGTTTCGCGTGTATTTATTTCAACGCCCTCTATCCCTCACAAGGGTAAGCTTTGAACTTCAAAAGTAGTTAAGCGATACCACTATTAAGACCATGACCCGTGCAAAGGTTGAACTTTAAGATAATAAATGGTATTTATGTTTAATGATCATGTTTTGTGTCTTAAGGCAAACACCTACGTTTCATGAAAAATTAACGTCATCAAAGGGGAGGGGGTATTTTGGTAGTCAACCCACCTAATAAGTACAAGTACGGTATAATACGGCGTTTAGGTATAAGGGGCCGTTCAAGTACATACCTATTACGTAAGCAGATTTACTACAATTATTTACCCCCCCCTTCCCCCTTGTCAGCAAAAGTAATCAAAGCTCTTACTTACCCCCCCATGCTTACGTAAACATTGGTAAATGCATTTTTCTTTTAACGAATTGTTTTTTTATTGATTCATGAGCAGCAGATATACTTCTAGGAATAAGAATATAGACGGTGGTGATCACTTACCATCAGGTGACCCACTTGCTTGTTTGCCTTCCTATGTTGTATAAAAAAAATAATTAAAAAGTGCTCCTTAATGTTGTATGTCTGCTCATTTTTATCCGATTTTGGAATGCCTACGTCGTTCTCATCTCATCGAACCATTCAACATCTTGGTGCTCTAAATTTTGAATAATGCACATCAGTTCCATATGTGTAACAAAGTAAATAACTACTGCTGACCTAATCACCATCTAGACCCCCCCACCCCCCATGTCATCAAAAATAAGCACAGCAAAGAGCCCCTGCCCTCATATACTGCTTACGTAATACTTGAACGGCCCCTGAGGTTAGCTGCGTCTGTGCAACATATATATGTTCATGCTAAACCACACCCTCCTCCGCTTCCACACGAAACAATATATATCACACAGACTCAACTACACACCACCACCACTAAACACTAAACAACACGATCAACGCGAGTTTCGCCTCTGTACGAGGCATCATCAGGATCTAACAGTACGACCGTTCGCTACTTGAACGAATGGCGTACTCAAACATTATTTAGTTGTTGAAAAATGACTTAACTTCAATCATCCAGTAAAACTTATAGAATCGTATTTGTGCTCCACGTTCAATTCAATTTCATTAAAGGGTTACTTTTCCGGTTTAATTAAAAAATAAACGAAAACATCAATCAATTTGCATTTATCATCAAGTGCGGTTGCTTATTAATTTCCATTCGATCCCCGTTCAAATTGTAGCATCCCGCCAATTTTATTATTCAACACCACAAATGGCGGTTCCCAGCGGAAAATCTTAATAAATATTTAATTTATCCGACCGCCATTTCAACTACGAATTGTAAAACAAAACGCTGCTTTTTTAGGTCACTTTAGTCGAAGGCTCTTTTATTTATTTTCACTTTTTTTCTGTTCAAAAAAGGGAGTGTGAACCTAGCCCTAAAAAACGCTCCCCGTGCAAACGGCGATAACGTTTTCTACCCTCTAAACCTTAATCTATAGGAATGTTTTTTTGGTATGTTGTCATTATGCCTTAGAGCTAGGTTTATATGTTTTGATTTTTTAAATATTCTTCATAGATTTTCCTCTTAATACTCAATCTGTATTTTAAAGTGCTTTGGGCCAGAATAGCTTTATTTATTATCATTTGCCGACCTAAATGGCACAGTGGCACATGTGTCTGCTTACTGTGCAAGAGGTCCTGGGTTCAAATCCTGGTATGTGCAAATATTTGTTTGACGAATACGAATGTTTGTACCTGAGTCATGGATGTTATTTGTATTTAAGTATGTATTTATCCATATATAAATATGTTTATCCGTTGTCTAGTTCCCATAACACAAGATTTGCTTAGTTCGGGACTAGGTCAATTGGTGTAAAATTGTCCCAAGATATTTATTTATTTATTTATTTTAATTTCTTTTCATGTGATTTATTGAACTAATGTCAGTTTACATTTTTTTTCACGGATACAATTGTATGCACGAAGCCCTTCAGTTTTGTGGATTGATAGATAATCCTGCTACCCTATTATGCTAACATAATTAGTATAAAGTAAAGTCAAATGTTTTTCCTGTCTGGCCGAATTTTTTATAGTGTAGATATCTATGGTTTGTATGTAGGGAGTAATCTCTGGAACTACGTAACCAATTTCAAAAATTCTTCCACAGATAGAAAGCTACACTATTCCTGACGGACATAGGCTACTAATTTTGCGTGAACGAAGTCGTTCGCGTCCGCTAGTACTCGATAAGACCATAATAGCAATATCAGCACCCATCACGTTTCTAAGTCTTTAGTTTATTTAATTTACTTATTCGGGCAAAATGCGTATTTTTCTCCGCTACAAGACTGCAACAGCTATTATAACAAAAACAAAACAATTCACAGACTTATTCCTTTTTGATCACCGTAACAAAACGCATTACGTGATAAGGTTTTCCTTCACGGAAAAGTGCTTGATGTTACTCAAATCGATTCAAAGGCATCTCAAAACAAAACAAACGCCATTATACAAAACCCGAAAATCAGCAAACCGTCGCCAAAAACAAAATTCAATCTAATGAGCTTTATTGTCATTTCTCGATCTCGAGCTTTGGCCGCGTATATCAGTTCAAGCGAATATTATCCCCATGCTCGTTATAACAAAGTCTAAGATATCTCGATAATATTTTCCACGAAAGCACTGAATTATATTCGTGTCATTCGACTTGTGGTCCGTTTGAACGCTGTTTTGTTGTTCATTGAACTTTGCGGTTTGACTTCACTGTTGTTTTTCAAAATGGCTTAAGCTCCGTCAATAGCGTACTATTATGAATAATAATATCGGATATAATATCGGAATAAATGATAGTATAAGTATAGAAGTCTATAAAATAAAAAAAATAAAAGAGATTCTATTCTTCAACATAAGACAACAAATAACAAACACGTTCGCCTATTATAAAAATAAATTTGAAAATTCTAAACTAGACATAGACATATAAAACTTAAACAAATACTCAAACTAGGAAATCTAAAACTAGACGAGGTCCCCCAGTGGCCCTAACATGACTGGCCAAGGTTAGTTTATCTCTATCTGCGTCCCTTTCTTATGACACTAGTTAGACAGAGACGCAGGGAGAGGTTAAACTAAACCTGGGCTGTCATGTTAGGGCCGCAGGTCTGATCCCTGCGGTAGGGTCCCCATTATGCTGGCTGCGTTTTCTCTCTGCATTTATGCCAATCCGTTGAACAAGAAACGAGCCAGCTTATAAAAAGAAAGTTAGCGTGTTGATGAACAAGGTTTGATACTCAGCGAGGCCGTTGATGTATTTGCTATCTTGAACTAAAACTGCGTTTAGGTAAAAGAAGCAGTCTACTGTATGCCTCTCTCTTTATCGTATAACTCGTATTCATTCGCACGCGCGGCAACACAATTACGACGGCCACAGTGCAGTGGTGCGCTGAAAGACTGTAGCTTTGCGAAGTCGCCGCGCGTATACTGATATTAATGATTTTAGTGTCAGTAAAATGTTCTTGAATTTGACCCAGACTAGTATAATTTAAACATGCAACTCAAAAGAGTTGAGACTACGTTTAAATTACCATATTCAGAAGAAAGAAAAAACTCTTAAAATGACGTGCGAATTGTGAAAATGTAAGAAGTTTGTCGTTAGTTTTTGGTTTTGCGGTGCTCTTAAAAGAAGAATAAGGGTTCCGTATTTAAAAAAGGAAAACATTCAACGCGAGATGAAATTATGAGCTGAGAGTTCCGCATTACCACACAATGAAGTTAATGGTTGTCTTTCTCAAATAGATACAACTACCACCACATAGTATAATATTTCTAAAACGAACCGAAAACCGAAACCGAAACCGAAACCGAAATAAAAAGTTTTTTTGTTGTTTACTCACAGCTTATAAACAACATTGCGAAAAGCTGTTTTCAATAATTTGTTATTAAAATATAGTAGTGTATATTCATAGACAATTTCTTAACTATTTTTTTTATGACAGACTCGGTAATGGAATTGGTCTTAAATGTACAACTTTCAAGGCTCTCTTATTTCTAAATTAATAAAATAATAAAAACATATTGGAAACACCATGAGTAAATTAAAAATATACAAAGAGCTACAGGTTGTACTTAAGTGGTCGAGTTACAGCTACTTGCTTCAAGTTGGGTATAGTAGTAACTCGCCCTTCAACTAAACTCGACTGAACGTGGCACAGTCACGCATTCCCGTACATTCTACAGGATGAAGAAAAATGGAAGCGTCTTTTTGGGCAAATTTGCAAGGAACCCGACCTTTGCGTTAATACAATATTTTATTATACTCCAAGGGACTTTTTAAAAGGCACTCCCTTTATTATCGTGTAATACGCGTGTGGTGTCGCCTCTCGGATTTCAGATACGAATTGTGGTAGAAATACGATTTTTATAGTACTTTTTACGCTTGTTCCTTTTAGAATTGCCTGGTTTTTTTTCTGTTTTAAGCTGGTTACTCTAGAGTCGCTTCTCAATACGTTGTAGTTGTTGGCCATGCGCTGGTTGTTTCTAGCTGTTTTTATTAGAATAAAGAAAGGAAAACGTTTATCTACACATTCTTTATTGAAATACATAAAAGCATAGTTACAAAACATTTTTATTTGACAAAGAAAATGATAAGGAAGGAAAGCTGTGCCTAGAAGCGTAAAATGAGCCCCACTCAGCATAATGTTGCAGCTAATAGCCCTAAAGCTACAAGGTTTCAGTTGGACTTACACTAATCTTAAAAACTAAAAAATACAAATAAAACATATTGATTGTTATGCGGGTACATTTTATCCTTGGACGGCTGTATTCTTAGTTCACGCAAAGCTTAATGGATACGTTAAAAAGCCAGGTAAAAATTCATTATTCATATTATATTTTTTTAAATTTAACGTAACTGAAAATTTTGAAAATATTTTTTTTTATTACTAAACAGACGTATTATTATAGATAATATATATATCTTCTTTGTAAATACCATGGTTGCAATAAATAAATGAATATGAATATGATACTCCAAGTACATTGGTATTTTTAAACCCAACCTAGAATATGTAATGGTTCGGAAATAAACTACACATACATAAATTCACCAAAAAACTGGTCAAATAAAATGATCAAAAAAAGGATATTCAACTTTTTAAATGTCGGTTAACAAGCAGATGCTACAAGTGCTTCGTAATGTCATCTACATAAATTTATGTTTGCTTTGTATTAAGATAATTTAAAGGTTTTAGGTGTAATTGACACTTACAGGTTTTTATGGTAGCTCTAAATCATTTTTTCACGCCTTTTTATGATAGCCACGAAAGTGGAATTGTCATGGTTGTGGGGATGAAATTAGAGCACAACCGAAAAGTAGCTTTTGATAATAAATAGCAACAAAAAACAACACCCTTGACAATAATGTTTTTTTTTAGAGAAAGAGAGCAAAAACAAGATAGTGGTAGGTCATCTGATGGGAAGTGAACCGCTGCCCAAGGATACCAGCAACCCGAAAGAATCACTGATCCGTTCCCAGCCTTTAAGTCTCATACCCTCGTTATCTTGCAGATTTTTCACTCAAAGTCCGAAACGCAATATCGAGCGACTACTTCTCGCCGGTAATCTGGGAGACTAATGGTACTACCTCGGTCGAGCTTTACTACAACCAACAACTAACTACACTGTGACTGTACAGTCAAGGAAATGCAAACACGTACCACCGTAGAACCTAGTCTAAGAGACATACGCATGGCATTTGTATGACATAGCCTGGCGCTAAACGCGTCACGTCATTGCGACAGGGTTCTAAGGTAAGGTTTCTTTCTTTGTAATTTGTAATTACTGTTTACTATAGTGATTATTTTGAGATCCCGCCGAGATAAACTCGTGCGAATACGCAGCATGGTTATTGAAAAAGCACTGTAGAAAAATCCCCATTGCCTTTCGCATTGTTAAAAAAATTATACCTTAAAAATATTTCATTTCACAAAACCCCGAAAGAGTTTAATTACAAGGGCAAGGGAAATGACTAATGACCTTTGAAAAATCAGGGTCGTAACGATATGGACGGCAATTATGCCGAATTCGGCGTAATTTTTATTCCCAACCCGTTCCTATGTAGATCACCAGTGGGTCACATGAACCCGGTCAGAAAACACAACACAGACCTGTTATAATGATAGGAAGTTCAAATCAACCAGAAAAAAAAACAATAGCTCGATCAACCATGCGACGATATTTAGCAAAAAGTTGTCTTCTAGGTAATACGCAGTTGATTCAAAATGGTGTGGCAAGGTGCGGTTTTGTTTGGAAAAATACTGGCCACCAATCAAGTGGAACGGAAGGCTGCATTAGGACAAAGGGCTAATTGAAATTGAAAGGAAAATACACATCGGCTTTTCTGTACACGGCGTGGAAGCTTCGGTATACGTTTTGGCGTAGAAGACTAAAGGCCCATTTACATGGTAAGAGTTCTCGCGTGCGAGTTGGTACATTGCGGGCTACTGAGGTATGATGCGATCGATCGACTGATCGAGCCGCGAAATTTTATGCAACTCGCATAGAGAACTAGCTTCATGTAAATGGACCCGAAAGCTAAACATTCACTAGAGCTGTGTGATAGCGGAGCGGTGCGAAGATGCTCAGATACTTTTCTGTTCTGGGCGTGGAAGCTGCGGTATACGTTTTGGAGTAGAAGGCTATAAGCCCATTTACACGGTAAGAGTTCTCTCATGCGAGTAGGTGCATTGCGGGCTATACCGAGGCATGATGTGCTCCAGCCGCGAAATGTAATGCAACTCATATAAGATCAGAACTCGCTTCATGTAAATGGACCATAAAGCTGAGCATTCACTAGAGCTGTGTGATAGCGGAGCGGTGCGAAGATGCGCAGCAAAGCTGTGAAATGATGTAAACGTTAACAAACTGAAACAAATGGCCTCTCTGCTCCGCGAAACCAGTACTGTGCACGTGTAAAACAGCTGCGTCTGTGTGATACAAATATTTTTCATCTTGATGATGCCTTGTATAGAGGCGAAACGCGCGTAGAACATGTAGTTTTAGTGTTTAGTGGTGGTGGTGTGTAGTTGAGTCTGTGTGATAAATGTTGTTTCGTGTGGAAGCGGAGGAAGGTGGGTTTTTGCATGAATATATATATATATATATATATATATATATATATATATATATATGTCGCACAGATGCAGCTATTTTGCACGAGCCCAGCACTGGTTTCGCGGAGTAGCAAGGTAATTTGTTCCAGTTTGTTTTATGGTGGTTTATAGTTGAGTCTGTGTGTTGTCGGACAATAATAACAATAATAGAAAATTTACTTAAACGTAAATACACTAACATAATTATTTCAATACAAAATTATATCCATTGGAATTCCCTTTAATTTTGTTTACGATTTCTTCTGAAATAAAAATCACTTCTGAATGAAATAATATTGTGAGCGAATTCTCAGAACCGTAGACGCGAAAAAGATTCAGTAAGAAATAATTTCCGCCGGCGATTAAGAATGTAAATAATTGTGTCTATTATAAATATATTTTCACTTCTGCGCTGATCCAAACAGAAAAATATTTATTAAATTATTGTAATCGAAATTATTTATTTTTAAATTTTTTAAATTTTTCTTTTTGTATTTTTTTTACATTCAAATTAAATTTAAAATAAATGCTATATAATGAATGACAACACAAAGAAAAATTAGGGTAATAGGTAATAGGGTTCGAATCTGCAACATCAGCATTCCGTGCCTTGCGTATTCCAGTTTCCGCCACATTACCGCTGCCATACCCTGCGAATTTTTCAATGTGTTTCGTCTTTACGGTCATTACATTATTGATATAATAAGTCTTTGACTTTTTTTTTTTTATGAAATAGGAAGGCAAACAAGCAAGTGGGTCACTTGATGGTAAGTGAACACCACCGCCTATAGACACCCGCAACACCAAGGACATTGCAGATGCGTTGCCAACCCAGAGGGTTAAAATGGAATACCTTTTTGTGCTAGTAATTGCACCGGCTGTCTTGCTCTCCACGCCGGAACAGTACAGTGCAAGCACTGCTGCTTAGCGGCAGGATTAGCGAGCAAGATGGTGGTAGCGATCCAGACCGACCTTGCACAAGGTCCTACCACCCGCTATGGCTTTTTATGGCTTTTTCGGTGTCATAGTAGTACGTTCACCCTATGTATAGTCGACCAAGTAATTGCTTGACCACTTTTGAACCTTAACTCTTTGTAATACGGTCGAAAAGTGGTTAGCAATTTCTCGGTCGACTATACTTCTGAGGACCGCATGGCCCATTTTTTTATCACCTTAGTGGCAAAGCGAAAGCGCTGGTTGCATGCCGCTTCCAACCGGTCACTTTGGAAATCCATGGAGGAGGCCTATGTTCAACAGTGGACTTCTTGTGGCTGAGATGATGATGATGGAATGGCAAGAAGTGCAAAGAGGTAGACCTGCCAGTACACAGGCGATAATACCCTCCCAAAGTTATCGATGGTCAAAGTTCCATTCCATCTTAGTGACTATTTTGGTAGAGGTATTTCGTCGTATCTATACGAAATCACATACGCGTAAATTTCGCGCGGATCGATTTTACCTTTCGGCCATTGTTAAATCACTTATTTGAGTGCCTCAATAAACTGTTATTTACTAAGTGATTGTAGCCGCCTTTGCAAAGCTGCAAGTCGTTTAACAGTCGTTCTTATATAATATAAACGTGACAGTCCGTGTTAAAGAGATAGGTGAAAGCGTGACGAAAGGGGGGGCTTGAAATGTTAAAAATTGTGTGACGTAATTTATGGACAACCCCTAAAGTCATACTCATACTAATTTTCCATGGAAATAATCTAAAAGCTAGAACAGAGGTCTATAGGTCCTCTAACCTAAAATTAATTTGCACTATAATCCTGTGGGTTAATAAGCTTAGAACGCTTAAACGATCCTTTTACAGCTCCATTGGAAAGAGGAAAAAACAAATTCGTTTTTGATCATAATCGACCTTTTTCCCATTACAGGCCTCAAGTACAAGTGGCTATTGAACGGTATGGAAACCAGGATAGCAGCGGAAGGCAGGTGGGACCGCCTTCACACTTATAATATAAACGCAAGGGGAGATATATTTGGCAATATAAGTAGATTTTTGGGCTTTTTGTGCAACACAACACCACAAACAAATCTGGTAGAACATGTTAATAATCCAAAAACGTTGTATCGTAACTAGAATTATTATTGTCAGTTTTGCAACGATTTCAGATGAGTTAATAAGTAAAGATTTCATTAAGTACTTAATTGAAATAAAGCGTGACAAAAGCGTTCCAAAATTGATCTTAATGCGCAAGTCTTACAGTTAATTCGTTGAAAAACAGTGTTGCAGCTGTTACTTTACGCTATTCAACTCCCTTTTTTTAAATGTAAATTTGCAATATCTGGGTTTAGTAAAGTATTTATTTAGATGTTAAATGTTTTTCTTTAGTTTTATTTGTATATGTTGTATTTAATTTAGTTTAGTTATTATTAAGTGTTTGTATTGTTTTTCAATAAAATAAGAATGTCAAGTATTTTAATTTCATTTTCAGGAATTCTTTCAGGTGTTTCTCTCTTTCTAAGACAAGTTTCAGTGTGAGTATAGTTTAGACGATGATGCAATATTAAAGAAGGTTAAAAAAATAAAACAGCTTTTTTGCACGCCTCAGTTTTTATGTGAGTGAAAGGTCGTTTCACCCCACGTCACGGTATTGGCCAGACAAAGGGAACTCATAATAACAAATTGATGAAGATCTCAAAATGTAGGTAGATATGAATAATGGATGGACCTTTGATGTTATATGAAATTTTAAATTGCTTACCAAAAAGGTACTCTAATATTAAGGCCCCTATGACGGAAAATCGATTTTTTTGTCAGTATTGGAAAACCTAACTCTAAGAGGAGGTAAGTAGCAGAAAAATCAGAACAATAGCTGGATAGTCATTGGTTAGTGACCATAACTGCAAGGCTAGAGATCTCGGGTTCGAATCCCGACAGGAACAAACATTTGTATGGTGAATTATTAAATACTACTAAATTGATGGATATTATAATTATATTTATACATATATGTATAGTATGTATGTACGTTATTATATTCAATTTTGTTTATCCGTTCTCAAGTAAGTACTCATAACACAAACGTTGCTTTACTTAGCTTGGAACTGACGCCCTTATTCATAAACGTTGCGTAAATCTATGTTAGTTAACATGTGTCATGTCTTTATCTATATTTTCTTGATCTTTTATTAGTTAAATATACATTTATCTAAGAACTTACATTTTAAATTTAATGGCTGGGGAAGCCTGGGGAAGGCGAGGGCGACCTAAAGGCTAGCAACAAACCATTGGTCGGGGTCGCTGGTTTTACTTCCCATTAGGTGTCCCGCTTGCTTATTTTCCTCCTCTTTCCATAGAAAAAGCAGATTCTTGTACGATGAACTTTACCTCAGGGTGAAACAACAGTTGGCTTTCCGTAGGTCACAGATAAAACGCTCCCTAAGGCCCAACTGCCATTGCCATGGCGTAGCTTCTCAAAACACGTTTTGTCAAAACTTGTACTGTAACATAATAACATTCCAATACGAAACTTGTGACGTTAATAATAAATGCAACATTCGCTGAGGGACCCATTGTTTTGAGTTGTATAGTTTTTGTTTTTTCTCTCGGCGCCATATTTATATTGGAGCTCTTCGGGATTGTCACAGTTTCATATAAGTGGGGAATTAGAACGGGTCAAACTACTGAAATCTGGAGTGACAGACGCAGGACAAAGACTAAGATAACTGTACCAATGCTTGACATGAGCAGGACATTGTGTGTAGTTGACACCATTGCTTTCGTTTTTACTCGTATGTTTTCGTATCTTCTCGTCAGTTATTGGGGCACTGTCAATGACTAGGACCGTAACTTTATATGAATAACAGTATATACTTTCAAAATTCACATTATTATTAGCTCTTCGTTTTTTGACACTAGGCAGTTTGCAATGTTTCTATTTTCTAATCAATAAAAAAAATCTAAAAAAAAGAAATGACTTATCTAGAAAATGGATGTGGAAAATCTTCTTAGTCTTGCGGATATCTATGGGTGATGATTACTTACCACCAAGTGACACGCTTGCTGGTTTGCCCTCCTATGTTGTATAAAAGTGACTCTGACGGGGGCTTTCCGCTCATGCCCTAACTGTAATTATACAGATTTTGTCGAGGATTATATTAAAACAGAATTAATACTGATTTGCAGAAGAATTATGCAAACAGAAATGTTCACGGGGCTGTGAAACTGGCGTTAGCGAGAAGTTATTGAAACCATCAGAAAGCAATTAGTTCGCGGGTGGGATGGCGATATAAATCTTTTCAAGTTTCGTTCGGTTTGTATACAAATTTCGAAATAATAAACTGACGTTTTTAAAATCTTCGTAACACGGCATTCTACTCACAGAAAAAAATTGCAACAAGGTGTAAAATTATTGTAAATATAGATAACCGTTAAGACATCGAAAAAAATTGTCTTGAAATGATGTTCATTACATTGTGTGTCTTCATAATCATTATGATGGTGACAAGTACACTGTATTAAGTATGATTATTAGGTTTCACATTGACTTGATTGCAATGAGATAAGCCAATAGTTCGTATGGCAATAATAATGGCACATCATGGTAGCACTAACACAATATTTTAAACCTGTGATGACGAAATAAATGTTTCTATTTGTAACTAAGACCTTAGCAGCAGTAATTAAGATTTCAAATCCATTAATTATAATCTTAACTACAGTAGCTAGAATCTCCTAATATTCTATGGTTAGATCCAGGATATGATAACTCAAAGGTTAACTGGAAGAGATCCCTTAAAGGGATAAGTTCGCCTTTGTACAATAAAGAATTTACATACATACATGATCTAACTGTCTGCCAAATTTCATCTAAATCCGTTTTTTTTAAACAACATGGGAAGGCTAATGATCAAGTGGGTCACCTGATGGTAAGTGATCATGATCACCACTGCCCATAGACATCTGCAATACCAAGGAGATTGCAGATGTGTTGCCAAGCTCAAGGACTAAGATAGAGCACCTCTTGTACCAGTAATTGCACCGGCTGTCTTGCTCTCCACGCCAGAACACAACAGTGCAAGCACTGCTGCTTAGCGGCTGCTTATCTGTGATTGAGGAAGAAATTTTCAAACATCAAAATATCCAACCATCATTACTTCTGCATAAATAAAATTACGAGTATTAAGGATAGGATGGCATTCCCGATGACAGCCTAAGTGACTTCTTAAAATTATTGTACCGTGAAAACTTACAGCTGGAAGTAGTCCCAGACGTTTGATTTAAACTTAAAACAACTGCGGTCCCTGTGGGCGTGTAATCAAGAGCACCAAATGTCCATGCTAAGTTCGAGTTATGACGTTGACAGCACAAGCCAAGGGAGACAATAGATGCTCTGTTGTTGATGTTAAAGTTTCGCCACAGAATATTATTGGAGAATAAAGGCATTGTACTATTGCTCGCTTTGGAGCTTCCTAGCTCCAAATACTCTGTTAGTGTGAGCTACTTTTTTAAAATATGAAATAGGAAGCCATATTAACAAGTGGGTTACCTGATGGTAAGTGATCACCAACGCCCTCCACGGAGCTGTAACACCATGGAATTTGCAGATGCGCTGCC
Source organism: Ditula angustiorana (assembly GCA_963691745.1). Taxonomy (NCBI): domain Eukaryota; kingdom Metazoa; phylum Arthropoda; class Insecta; order Lepidoptera; family Tortricidae; genus Ditula; species Ditula angustiorana. Next base: position 2,827,363 of record OY829483.1, on the reverse strand, counting down.
AACTCAGAGGGTTAAGATGCAGCCGGTGAAATTACCTCTTGCTTTCCACGCCGGAACACTACAGTGCAATTTGCTGCTTGGAGGTTGAATTAGGTAACAACCCAGATGAACCTTGCACAAGGTTCTACCACCCGCATTAACTACTGAACTAGTCTACACTGATCTACACTAATATAATAAACAGAGGTTAACTTTGTTTGTTTGATTGTTGTTACCCCTTGGCAATCTCTGAAACTACTAAACCGATTCCAAAAATTCTTACTAATAGAAAGCTACACTATCCCTGACGGACATAGGCTACAAATTTTATGCGAACGAAGTCGCGATGGTCCGTTAGTGTTACATATTTACATATTACCCCCAAGAAGAATAGTACCGCATAAAGTCGCAAACCGAAGCTAGTTTCGTCATAATAATGAACATTTCCAATACTTTTAAGTGTCCCACAGGACCGAGATAACGCAAGTACCAAGAATGGGCCCTTTCCTTAACGACCTGACTATGAATAACGTCGATAGCCGATAATAGCGAAACTTCGCCATCTTCTATAAATTAATGTGATCTTCTGACAGTTAGGCAGATCTTTTATCTATGTAATGACGATCTGATAGCTTTGCGGTTAGAGACTCTATAAAGCTAAAGGCAGGAGGGTTCCATTCCGCACTGTAGATACGCTCGGCCGCCTTGCCTATAGAGTAGGCAAATTGCAGTAGGTGGTTGGCTTGCTGAGCGCCCGCTCGCTCGTTCTCGCGGTGAAAACGAAGGCAGCGCAACCCTAACGTGTCGCAAGGGAGCTGCGGGGGAAAGCGGACGTGGGCGTTCCCTTTGACGCGGGCCGCCTGGCGAATGTGTATGAAGTTATTCGAACTTTTAGGCGTGTCAATAAAGTTGAAGTTCGAATAATCGCCGTCAAAAAGGGAAGCTTCTGTTCGTTAGTACTATTATTTATTCTGTGCAAAAGGTTCCATGCCCCCAATTCAGCTGTAACCGAAATTCATCTTACATTCGAGATATGTCCATTTACAGATTTTAATGGGACCTGACAGCTCTTTTGAGATATCTCGAATGCGGCTTCTCTACTGATGCGGAATAAACTGGACCAAGAGCCTATTAATGAGTAAATACAGCAAAACTTCTACTTTGCCTAAAGGTTGACTGGTAGAGAATGCCATTAGGCATTATGCCCGCCTTTTGTAAATTTAATAGGTAACTTTGTGAAATAAAGATTAAATAAATATGGAACGCTTTGTACTTTACATCAGTATTGTGTGAGAATTTTATATCACACACTTTTTTAAATGCAGTTTAGTTAAGGCGTGTACCTATAAGTAGTTATGAAGTCATTCACTAGTTTAGTTTCATTCGCTTGAAATCGTAATTGAGAACGATCTATGACTGCGACGTTTTGTCTTTCCTGGTTTACTTGTGTGTTTAACCATTTTTAGTAATTTACCGAATTGTCAATGTCACTTATTTTTTCATCTTGTTTTACAAAACTCGAGTCTAGATGAAAAAGTACAAGTGAAATTCTGACGTAAAGCTGTAGCGCTGAAGTAGACGGACTTGAGAAGTCTTCAATTAAATACTTGGAAGTAAGGTTTTAGTACACTAGGAGAGTTTAATTTAATTTATATAATTTATACATAATTATACAAGCTTACAGTACACACTAATACGCTTATTGATAAACTTAATAGGTTACCACTACATCGGTTTTTTGAATACTAACCTAGCTGAGTTTCTTGCTGGTACCTTCTTATCATGTTTTGTGTTTTTTTTTCAAACCGGCTGATAGTTTTCGGACTTATACATATTTTGACTGTATAAACTATAAATATACGGTATTGGCTGGTATGTTTAAAATGTTTACCAATGTTTTTGAATCGTATGCTTCCTGGGGCAGTGAGTGTAAATTCCACGCGACGAGGAAAAGTTTCTAATCGCCTTGTAGGACGAAATTGTTTGTCTATATGCAATCCCGGTTATTCTGTCTAAACAAAAACCGGTTGAAACTGGTTAAAACCGGTTATTCCTAAGAGAAAACGACGGGTTTACATTTCCTTATGGATGAACAAACGTTTAGGGATAAAATCTCCAAGTGTGTTGACAACTTAGTGGTGCAATACAAGACGTGGTCTCGCTCACAATTCATTCCCACGAACTGACGCAAACGTTTGAAAATAATTAAAACTGAACCCTTACTTTCCCAACCTCGTATGTACCTGAATTGTGTAGTTGCAGAACCAACACTGTGCAGTTTGGCATTAAGTTGTTTTTGCAATTACACAATTCGGGTAGATATGAGGTTGAAACGGATGATATTGAACGCTTGCCGCTGCAAATTGTGTTTTATTTATGAAATAGACGCTTCAGTTGAAAAGGGAAATTCGATTTAAATGCGTTTTGTTTGTTACAGCATTTAGTTTGAAATGTTTAAAATTATGGCGTAAGGGAATGATTCGATATTGTTCTGTATTACCTATATATTCTATAGTTATATGCAAATGGTAGGACCTTGCGCAAGGTTCGACCAGATTGCTACCACCATCGTGCTTGCGCTGTTGTGTCCCGGCGTGGAGAGCAAGACAGCCGGTGCAATTACTGGCACATGGGGTATTCCATCTTAGCCATATGGGTTGCCGGGTCAGCCGGAGTAGTACTGACATACAAACATCCAAACATTACTTGCTTTCACATTTATAATACTAATAAGATTATGTGGTGATACGAAGCTCTCGGTGCGGAAGTCAGACCCACAATTGCCCATTTTTAGGGTTCCTTATAGTACGGAAACCGAGGTCGCAAGTTCAAGTCTTGCCCGATACCCAAGATTTTATATTGTGTTGTCATTGCATATCATATAAAGCAGAATATTATTACGTATTCATTTCAGTCCTTAGTAAACGTAAAAAAACTTCATAATAAAGTAAATTGATATAAAACCACAGTAGCCGGCATGGCAAATGTTGACAAAGCGAACTTAATAAGGCTTCGTGGCTTAAAGCTGCGGGGTCGTAAAAGCTCTAGGTGCGATACAGGGTGTTGTTATTATTATTTTACTCTTATATAACCTGTCAACGCTTTTGTTTCACGCAGGCATTTTCTTTACCCAAACCAAAATGTATGCGATATAAACCGTTTAAATTATTTTATTTCAATGTCTACAAGTCGCAAAAACATAAGAAAATACTACGTATGTATGTTTTCATGTTTTCATGTTTATTTGGGCACAAACGGTACAATTGTTCTTACAAATAATTATCTTATATAAAACATTAACCAATAAAGATGCCACCATCTACTCGTACTCGAACAAATTTTTGTGAGTTAGTGTTTAAAAATGGCTGAACCGAATATCTACTAACAATTACAAACGTTAAGAATGCATGCATGCATTCATTCATTGCATTGCAGTGCATTGTATGCATGTTTGTAAGTTATTTATTGTACAAAAACATACATAGTAACAAGGGATACAGTGATGTACAAAGGCAAAAAAGGTCAAATGTTTATTAAATGTGTTTTACACATGTGAATTTAAAAGTTTGTTTGTCGGCTCTTCTATGATCTCCTAGTTTAAGTTCACGAGTAACATAGACTGTAAGTAAGTTTCTATGTTAATTATGTTATCATGTAATGTTAGGTTTATATGAATAAATCATCTTATCTTATCTCGTGTTATCTTAATGTTAAACTATTTTTACGATCATTTATTAATTAAATACTATTTTAATTATGACTTATAAATTTTTAAATCTTAACTAAAAATTGTGTCATGCTAATAATGAAGGACATGGGTTAAGTTTTTAAAAGTTTGCCAATACTTTAATTTATTTAAACAAGTGTAATTCGATTGTGATTTATGATATCTTTGACAATTTATAAACATGTATCAAAAAATTGTTTCAGTTTAGGAATATTTTTTTGTATTAGACATTAACATTAATATTTTCAAGATTTCAATAAAAAAACAGATATTTACCATGTACTTCACATTTTTTTATCACATCAATTCGCATCACTCGATTCACATCTTTTACATGGGAAAACTTCTCGCATTGTATTGTATAAATCTAAACTCTTGCTATCGGAACTGGGGAATGCAAACCCAGAGGCGTATTTACAAATTTGGCGCCCCGGGCCATTTAGCTTTGGCGCCCCATTAAATGACTATAAAGTATTACATTTTAAGGGCAGCTGCGGCCCCTAGCGGCCTGGCGCCCCGGGCCATGGCCTGGATGGCCCCAGGGGAAATACGCCCCTGTGCAAACCCGGTTATTTCCTCTAAGAAAAAACCGGTTTTAACCGGTTATTTCCTAGAGAAAATAACCGAGGTTGCATTCCCTAATCGGAGCATCCTGTATTTCCGGTATATTCTTCAGCGGTATAGTCGGATCGGAGACGGAACTGGAAGTTAGACGATTTCCATGCAAATCCGCGTGCAACCGCATTCAGTTAACAGCCTGTATATGGGTCGACTTTATTAGCTCCTATGCTTTGAAAGGTGAAATGGAAATGTAAGTTCTAAGAGTTTAGAACTAAGGAATAATTTAGTTCTTTTTCTCACGATTCCTTATTGGATAGATTCACGGATCGATGGGTTCTGTTTGGGTCAGATTTTTGTTTGAACAGATTTTTTTTTGACGGAATCTTTATATTCTTATAATAAAATTTAAGTTTAGAAAATTTGTATTTTAAATCGTTTATTGTCAGAAAGTGAGTAATCATAATTTTTTACATTTGTATAGGTTCGTCATAATCACCTAAAAACTGGAGCACATTATTTCATGGGCACGCTCATTGCATGACATTGAGTTAGTGTGGAGGCTTTTTGATGGAAAATTTAAATAAATAAAATAATAAGTATACCTACTTGGTTGGGTTCACACTCATCTTAAAACAGAATGATTCGAACCACGAAGTAAGTTTAATCTTATCGACTTTCTAACGTTATTTGTCACGAATGTTTAGCTCCAATACTTAATAAAGAACCAATTTAATTTTCGAAACTTTGAGAATCTGCGAGCCTACTACCGACTGCCTTAAGTTCGTTAATTTATCAAATCGTGAAGTTCTAAAACATCCAAATCTTCACTTTCAATTTATATCCTTACTAAATCAATTAATATAGAAGTAACGGGAACACCCTTTAGATCAGACAATTATACTGTTTTCTTAAATTAGTCTTGAAGAGTCTATTACTAGAACAAATCGTGGGTGTATTTTACAGAAATCTCCATTAGTTCTTGTCAATTGATTTGCGGAACATGATGAGTATGATGACCTATTCAAACAAGGGTTTGAACAAATTTTTTTTCTTTAACAAAATGGTGTTGTTTCTTAAACATTTGTGCAATACGGTTTGAGTGATATGGCATATCTTTGTTACATTGTAACAAAGATACACACAAAACTTATACATGTATTATTATTTGACAGAAAGTTAATGTAGCTCGTAATCATAAAAAATTGTGATGTTATTACAAATTAAGCATTTTTTTAACGTATGTTTTCTAGGAAGTACTGTAGGATCTTCCTTTTAGAATTTCATGATTTTAGGGCATCGGCAATTATAAGTCAAATCTTTATTCAAATTTAATTTACAAGCACTTACGAATGTCAGAAAATTTACCACCGGTTCGGAAAAACCCTTTGATGAAAAGATACCGACACTAAACGATATTTTTAGAACAATAATTCAAATTTTTACAATAATAATTCATTTGTGTTTATAGGTAGACGACCTATTGTGTGACATGTTCATTTATTCTAAATTATTCTTTTTTAAGTTTAAGTTTTATATATGTCCACTTAATTCATTTAATCTATATGTACCCATATTTTTACACTTGACTGTACAGTCAGCCTCGGAAGTAAACACATGCTGAACCTCGTCGTAGTAACGTATGAAATGAGAGTCTCTTACTTTTTTATGTTGTTTTGTGGTTAGCAAAAAATATTTATTATATTTAATATTGGTTAACAATTAGTCGTTATACTATAAACTGCCTACTATAAACAAAAAAATATGAAGGCCCTTTATGCTAAAGGTTGGTTCTTCAAACTAAATTATTATTATACATCATTGCCTCACTTTTACTCTTCAACGAAATGCTCATACTGCCGATACAATTTTCAGAAGCAAAATCAATTTTCCGAAGCGAGAAACCAGATTAATGGGGGCTTGCGATTGAAATATCAAATCAAAGTTAACAAATTACTGAAGTTTCAGTGTTATTCGTCAAGACGGGCTGGAGATAACGGGTTACAGCTGCCATAGTGAACGCAGACAGTTGACATGAAGAGCTGTCACGGAGTTTAATTTGTTCGGATTTGCTGCTGTATTAATGCTGACACTGTCTTAAAATATATCAAACTAGTGACCCGCCCCGGCTTCGCATTTTATTAATTACTTACTTACTTAATACGCAAGCTCAACGACTCAAAGACGAATCTTGTCCTTCAACACCAAAAAATGCTAATCCGGTTATTGTCTGTAGTGAATAGCCGGTTGAAACCGGTTTTACTTAGACAAGATAACCGGGTTTGCATTCACTGAGCGCCATTCTGTTCTGATCACTCTCTCTCGTTCCAATCTGATTGCTGTAGCTGAGCTAGAATCTTTTCGACTCTGTCTTTTTTTTAAATGTGAACCATCTTAGTTTGAGCATTTCTCTCTGTCCAGTAGGTACGTAGAACAGGTGGAGCCAGGCCTAAATACTTACGAACAAACTTTGCATAGCGTCTGGTGAAAATGCGGTTTCCGATTTCCGAAAACTTTATTTAAAATAAACGCACCTATTTTAAATTTGTTGTTGAAACACGCGGCGGCAAAGTTACATTTTAGATCCCAGTGGAGTTTTGATAAGTATTACTGATTGTTCGGAGTTTTCCACTGCTATTTTTAAGTATCTACTTTATCCAAAATTCATTACAAAATCAACAGGGCGTACTCGGAAACTATTTGTTTATTCTGTTTGTGATGGATAGAACTGGTTTAGAAATCAGAATAATTAGTCGTTTTATAATTGCAGTATGTATGCATCTTAAGTATGAATAGAGTGGAGCGGGTACGCATACACATTTTGTACTAGAAACTGTTACAGCGCAGTCAAGGTCAGTGCTCAAGATGTTTGCCGGGAACTGTATCTGCTATGTCCTCAGACCATGATCAGATGGTTCGTGACCTGCAAGATGGTATGGTGAGTTAGGGCCACTACCCCAGCTCTCCCTAGTCAGGCAGCACGTCGGCTCTTGAGTCTCGTCACGTGATAGCGGGTTTAGATGTTTTTCTTTATTGTTAATAGGAATATAAGACACAAGGATAAAATAAAATAAGTTATATTTATCAGATTGGTAGGGTAGGCAGTGTCTTTACGTCTACACTGAGTACACACCGCTGTGCTAGAGCAGGGGGGTTCCACTCCGCACTGTAGGTACGCTCGACCGGCTTACCTATGGCATAGGCAAATCGCAGTAGGCTGTCGGCTTGCCGAGCGCTCGCTTGCTCGCTTGCTCGCCCCCGCCGTGTCAGTGTAATTGAAAACGAATGCCGCGCAAACCTAGCGTGTCGCTGGGAGTAGCGGGGGGAAGGCGGGCGCGGGCGGCGCGGCGCGTTCCTTTTGACTCGCACCGCCTGGCGCATGATGTATGAAGTTATACGAACTTTTCGAGCGTGTAAATAAAGTTGGAATTCGGTTAATCGCGGTCGTAAAGAGAAGTTTCTGTACGTTATTTATTCTGTGGCTAGAGTAACCATTTTCTGGTCACTTTAAAATACCGCAACATCAGTATTTTTCAGCCAGCGGGTGGCAGCAATGTTTTTTCATTTTGTGATTAAAGAACGGAAAAAACCGCCCAGCGAGTAAAATTCAAGGTAAAAAAACAGCTCCCAAGTTTCTTCAAGTCGTTAGCTTAAATTTCCCCGAGTAACAAAAACGCGGTAAACTCCAAAAATGGTAAAATTAGGTGAAATTCAAGTCTGAAAGTTCAATAAACTTTCATCAGCAAGACCTCGCAAGAAGAAAGTTTTACTTGATGAAGTTATTAGCAAAGAAGTACGTTTTTTTGTAATTTTAGGCTACTAATTTAACAAGTTTATTGAGAACCAATTTGTTTTAAAGGTTGAAATCTTGATTGAATTTTAATTTAAGTGAGAAGGTAATGTGTTATTTATTATTAATGATATTATTGATACTGATACCGAGACAGACACTAATTCGGTAATTCTCCAACGTTTTCCTTTTTACCGTTCCTTCATGAATTGTTGAATTACAGGTCTACGACTTTAGGAGAACTTCAGGAAACATGAACTTCAGGCAAGAACAAAAGCTGTACTCGGAGTTGATACTATTTTAGCAAAAATTGGTGCTAAACATTAGGTATTCAGACAATTAATTAAGAAACGGTTGTTGATTGACAATCATTAAAATCGAACTCTGACCAACGATGAAACTATGTCAAATGATGTTAAATATCAAATCTTAAGAAGTCACTTTATTATTTGACTTATTATGTATGAGATAAGGTTATATGCTGATTCACGGTTCCATTCTGTTAATCCAACATACATTGAGAATTATGTTGTAACTACCTTTTGTCAGCGGCTTTCCCCACTATCTCCCGTTTGTAAGGGATTTGACAAATTCCTTTACGATTAGAACTATATTACCTATTCATTTCACAAGTAACTAAATCAATATGCTCCAATGACTGATGTAACAATTCTTCAGGCTGAAAAAGATTCCAAGAAAACAGCCCTGGAACAAGATTACTTGGTTTACGAATTCTTTCTGCGTACTCTATGAGATCCCAGTCAATACCAAGAGTGCTCCAAATAAAATTGATTTAGGATAAATAAATAATACGGGTAGCTTTGTATATTTATGTTCTGTTACTAGGTCGTAAATGATCGGCTTTCTGCTAAATTACATCAACAACAATGTGCTATTTTTAGTCGGGAGATTTTTGGTCTGACTTTAATTTTTAATACTTAAACTATAATAATACTAGCTTTTGCCCGCGCCTTCGTCCGCGTAGACTTGTCTAATTTAATCAAACGTGCACCCAACATACAATCTGCAATTTTCCTGGACAAATTAATGAGAATTAGTTGCTTTGCTGCTCATTACGTCACGGCGTATAACTCTCTTATCGCTATCCCGGGGGAATTTTTACGGGATAAAAAGTATCCTATGTATTAATCCAGGTTATAAACTATATGTGTGCCAAATTTCATCCAAATCCATTCAGTAGTTTTTACGTGAAAGAGTAACAAACATCCATCCATACTTACAAACTTTCGCGTTTACAATATTAGTAGGATTTTTTTGTCAAAATGAATTAAGGGAATGGGACTGAGCTTTACTGTAGATTTATTAGACTTGGTTTATTTTACTATTCTTTGTTTTATAAGTTTTATAGCCAGTTACGGTAGATAAATCTTAAGTTGCTAAATTTTATGACATTCATAAGTGCTTCCTGTAAGCCTAATCTGAATAAATATGTTTTGACTTTGAGGTTAACACAAAACATAATTTTACAGTAGAGTTGTTCAAAGATAGCACATACATAATTCTTTCACTTTCAACGATACGCAATAAAATGTTGGATTTACACAAGTGATATATTGCAAATTCTTTTTTTTTTTTCTTTTTCTTCATTAAAAATGAAAATGTAAATTTATTTTGCAAGTAGGCCATATAGGCTCTTTTTCATGTCTGAGTTTACTAGCGCTTCGGAAAATGAAAGATTCTGCTGAGAAGAAACGCTGCAACACGGCTGCCCTAAACTAGAATCAAGTAACTCAGATTTGACAAATTTGACAGGGGAGCAAAAAAACGTTTTCTTTCGTTTTCGCCCAATTTAACAATATAAAGACTTGACTCAAAAATTGTGTTTTATCAAAAATACAAGAATTAAACATTTGACTGAGTTTTTTTTTGTTCAGGTCGCTAGATTAATTTTAATGGGCAAAAATATTTTATTGCTTAGAATTAAACATTGATATGGTAGGAAGCCTTCTATGGAAATGTTACATTTCAGCAGCTTATTCTTTTTCTTCTCTTTTCAAAACAAACAAGACTTAAATTGTTTTATTGTAATTATTGGGCACAAAACTACATCGCCTTTTGATGAAAGGGCGATATAGTGATGAGAGATGTGGGTGATGACCCACTAAACGATTTCTTACAACAAAAAGAACCTACAAAGTGCTTTGGTCAATGGAGTAACCCAAAATTCCCGGACATCGAATCTACTCACATGTAAGGCTTGCTGCAAACGATTCGCAAACAGCTTTGCAAAAAAATACTAACCAAAAGCTTTACTCAATAATTCACTGGCTTAATGGAAATACTTTTAAGCCACACTCATGCGTAGAACTAGTCTTTGGGTTATAAAACCATCCTCGACTGAGTCTAAGTATGTATGTCAATTCTTTATTGTACAAAAAACATTAATTACAAAAAGAGATACAGTGATGTACAAAGGTAACCCTATCCCTTTAAGGGATCTCTTCCAGTTTACCTTTGAGTGTATGAAAGGAGTATCATAGTAGGGACAGACAAAGAGCAAGAGCTAAAAAAAAGATACATTAACATATAATAAACTAATAAAATACAATACATAATATACCTAATAGATAAAATATCGAAATACTAAATACAATACATGCCTATATACCAGTTATAAATAAATACTTAATTTACCTTGACATTCTATTGTAATTTCTTATAATTTTGTATCTAATATGGTGTTATAAATATTTTAGTTGATTTTAATTTAGTTTCTATAATTATATAATTTTTACGATCTCAGTATTCGTTCGTGTAATTTGACAAGCAATCCAATTTATAACGTAACTTCATATTGACTGGTATTGGCAAGCGCAGCGTAGGTCGACCAGCCACAAGATGGTCCGATGACCTCATACAGGTGGCAGGAAGGCGCTGGTTGCATGCCGCTTCCAACCGGTCACTTTGGAAATCCATGGAGGAGGCTATGTTCAACAGTGGACTTCTTGTGGCTGAGATGATGATGATAATAAAAAACGAAACGAAACTAAACTATTTTCGTAACGAACCGTCTCGTGCGCAGCTGTCCTTCGGCGCTATTATGTGGTACTGGATTTAATTACAAGGGGCCGGCAAAGTGCTCCGGCTTTTGAGTGGTTTACTTATATCGAGATTACTTATTCGCTTGGACGATGTTATTGTCGCTATTAGCCTGAAAGGGTGCTGAATTACTTAGTGCTTAGAATTAAAGACTTCTAGGGTCGTAGTTTTAAAGTGAACCCAAGTTCAAGTTGCATACTAACATGGTATGGAACTGAAGCTTGAGATCGGTTTAAAACAGACACTAGAGACAGTGCTGATAATATTGATTATGAAATGTTTTGGAGTAATTTGGAGTTAGAAGAAAATAAAGATTTTTTTCTTTTAATGAATAAGAAAAGCAAGTGGGTCAACTGATGGTAAGTGATCACCACCGCCTATAGACCCGCAACACCAAGAAGATTACAGATGCGTTGCCAACCCAGATGGCTTAGATGGAATACCTCTTGTGTCAATAATTACACTGGCTGTTTTGCTCTCCACGCCGAAACACAACAGTGCAAGCACTGCTGCTTAGCGGCGGGATTAGCGAGCAAGATGGTGGTAACGATCCGGACAGACCTTGTACAAGGTCCTACCGCCTGTGATTTTTTTTTACACGTTTGACACACTACAAAGGGAAAAAATAAAATTAAGTTTAAAGTCTAGTTACTAAACACTTACCGCTTCATTGATGGTTACTTCCGTTTAAAGACTTCTTTGTCAACAGTCATCATCATCATCATCATCATCATCATCATCATCTTAGCCACAAGAAGTCCACTGTTGGACATAGGCCTCCTCCATGGATTTCCAAAGTGACCGGTTGGAAGCAGCATGCAACCAGCGCCTTCCTGCCACCTGTATGAGGTCATCGGAGCATCTTGTGGCTGGTCGCCCTACGCTGCGCTAGCCAATACGCGGCCCCCATTCGTGTCAACAGTCACATTATTAAATATAACTTCAAGAATAAAAAAGTGATAATGACTTTACAATTGCCGAAATAGTATTTTATGCAACTGTTGCATAATGAGGGGTCTTAAAACACGAGTGTGGTTTTATGAAACGAGCGTCAGCGAGTTTCATAATAGGATCACACTAGTGTTTTAAGACCTAATTATGTACAGTTGCATAATTACTTTATCTACACACATATCATAAGTACTCTATGATGGGTTCAGAAGCCATAGGGCAATGACCTGCATTGCTACTAGCTACTAGTGCTAGGTACCTATTAAATATCTATAGACTGTACACATTATAATAATGTAATAAAAATGAATTTGAATAAATATAGAAACAAATTAGAAAAATTCTCATAATAATATTGGTTGTTATAATGCTGGTCATTGCCTACGGTTTCTGAACGCATTATAGAGCATTATTTTATGATATATGTGTAGATAAAAGGCATTTTCTTTTGAATTATAATGTATGTTCGTTCAAGTAACAAACCCTTTAAGATCCTGGTGGCGTTCCGGCGCTATACGTAGCAACGTATGAGGCGGAACGCGCGTATATTTACTATTATTTCCGAACTCTGGGGTTGGCAGGATCTTGTGCAAAGTACGTCAGGATCGCTATCGCTAATCCAGCCGCTAAGCAGCAGCAAGACAGCTGGTGAAATTACTGGCACAAGAGGTATTCCATCTTAACCCTCTGGATTGGCAACGCACCTGCCTTTCTCTATGGTCGACTCCATCACATGACCTACTTTTTGGTTTGCCTTCCCATTTAATATAATGTAATAGTATTACTATTATCTACACACATATATCATAACTGCAAAAAACCGTAACATTGGTTGTAATAATGCTGGTCATTTTCTATGGTTTTTGAACGTGTTATTGAGCACTTATGATATGTGTGTAGATAAAAAAAATAACAATACAATTTCCCGAACATATTTATAACATTATCGGGACTTAAACGCGATAGAAACATATTGTTGATTTACCTCGACGTTTCGGCCACGTTTCAATGGCCGTGGTCACGAGTAGACTACTCGTAAATCAACAATATATTTCTATCGCGCTTAAGTCCCGATAATGTTATAAATATGTGTGAAAGTCGCAAAAGTTTAAAACAATTTAATTTCCCGAACATCGCATAAAAACTGTACCGGACTTTTTCCTCTCTAACTATGCACAACACGTTCTTACTAACGGAAGATAAACACGATTTTTTTTTATGCCCTTTACACACCTAATATTCGGCGTGCCTATGTAAACAGCTATTGTGAACCCTTTTCGGGTTCATATTGCTACTTGATGTTAATCCACTTGCTCATATAGTCATTCAGGTCATTGAGTTGTGCCGTCACTTACATTCGGTAGGTGATGACCAAGTGACAGGTGACTAGAGTTACTATCGATATCGATTGTGTCATATCGATAGCCGAATTCGCCGACACTGTTAGAACAAGACAGCCGGTGCATTTACTGGCACAAGAGGTATTCCATCTTAGCCCTCTGGGTTGGCAACGCATCTGCAATATCTTTGGTGTTGCGGGTGTGCAGTTTCTAAACCGAAAAGTGGTGTGTGAGAGAAAAGTTTTAAGATACCTTGTACTGAAAAAATACACGTGATTCTGGGTAAGCCAGGGGGGTTAATCTTAATCCTCACCACGTGTCACCAAGAGAGGGGGGGGGGGGGAGGTGTTAAAATTATTAAAAAACATCACATGATTAATGGATGACCCCTTTTCACCATATCTCTTTCCAAAGCTTGTCTGGAAGAGATCGCTGCTTAGCGATAAGACCGCCTATTGAATCCCCTGTGAATTTCCCCTGAATCAATGAATCTGTTATGGTTGTAATGTCTTATCCTTGCACCAAACCCTGAAGGTCAGATTTCATTTCACACTGCGCGCAAAAATGTGAATAATTCATTCGAGCGCGATCTTAGCCGACTCGGGCCCGAGCAAATACACTGGGAAAATATTTTTAAGCCCAAATATCCACTACACGGTTTCCAACTATAGGGCATTATTGAAAGTAAATGGAATACGATGTGTGAATGTTGAATGGGATAAGTTTTATTCTATTTTAGGGTCCTGTTTTTAGAGTGTGAACGTTGGATAGTACAGGTTTATATTAGGGAGGGCGGCTATGAAAGGATTCACTGACTATACTATATCTTTTTAGATTTAAAATAACTACTGACGATTTATGCCCGTGTGACGGAACCAGCACTCAGTCTATCTATCATCTTCTAAAACATTGCCCAAAATTTTCGACCCATCGACTTGATCATGAAATTACCTGCAATAACATTAGAATAAACCCTTACCACATAACTGAACTCATCCAAAAAGAAACAGCCATCAAATCATTCCAAAATTTTGTTGGTACAATTATTAACAGTCTTAAAAAGTTCAATGGCACATAGCATCGACTACGAGTATATCTTGTCATCATCATCAACCATCTTCTTAGCGCTTTTCTCCATTTCTTATCTCAAAGTATAGACCGTTTGACAAGGGCCGCCTCCGAAAATCTATGAAACTGCCATTAATCTCGTAGAAATGAGGCCCCAGCTCTTGTGAAACGACCTATACTTATAATAATTATATCATCACGGCTAGCATGGGTCTCCATTTTCTCGCTCGTCAGTCGGTCTGTCCTTCTCAGACCGAGTGACTAAGCTTGTGGCAACCACTAGGGCTAGTCCTTTAGATCATATTCATATTCATATAATTATAATTAAAGTAAATTACGATCGAAGGGTGCACCGTTCTGGATGACTTTTGGTGGTGGTTCGAACTGCCGCCCGGAGTCGTCGCACGGGCCGATGGACCCTTCGATCTTCATCATTACCCTTACGATGCACCGATTCATTTTACTTGCTAAGCAATCGTAGTCGCCCGTACCTCTTGCGAGGACTACGATTTGAGACATTTAGGTCACAAAAAAAAAAAAAAAAAAAACTGTACTGTGTTTTTTGTAACTTTACAGTACTACACCATTTCATTTCATTTCATTTATTCATTGTCAAGTCATGTACGTTTAAATATGGATGTTACATTGGTATAAAGTCAGCCCATGACGCCCTGTAAGGCACACAATAATAATTAATAACTAAATCTAGGATTACATAATATGATGTCCAAATATGATAAGAAAATAAATCCCCATACAAAAGTAAACCATGCAAGTTATATGCAAGCGTTTCGTACTATTTTGATTAGAGAGTTTGTAGTTTGTGCTTAATCTCAACACTCAAGCACTCTAGACTCTCGTCACTATAATAGTTGACGATTGCTTGTCAAACAATCGTCAACAATTATTATAGGTAGGTTCATGGTTTTTCAAAGTTTATCACACACTATCTGCACTATACAAGTTCTTTGCAAGCGTGTCATAGGTAGTACTATTTTATCTACTACTATTATATCATAAATGCTCTATAATGCGTTCAGAAACCGTAGGCAATGACCAGCATTATAACAACCAATATTATTATGAGAATTTTTCTAATTTGTTTCTATATTTGTTCAAATTCATTTTTTATTACATTATTTTATTGTGTACAGTCTATAGAAATGTAATAGGTACCTAGCACTAGTAGCTAGTAGCAATGCGGGTCATTGCCCTATGGCTTCTGAACCCATCATAGAGTACTTATGATATGTGTGTAGATAAACTAATGTATGCAACTGTACATAATTAGGTCTTAAAACACTCGTGTGATCCTATTATGAAACTCGCTAACGCTCGTTTCATAAAACCACACTCGTGTTTTAAGACCCCTCATTATGCAACAGTTGCATAAAATACTATTCTATGAGCAGTACTGTATTGAAATAAAACAATTTAAATGGTTTATATCGCGTGTATTGTAACGAATCTTATTCCCGGGCCCTTTACAGGTCTCATGTTCACAGGCAGACTGCGGACACGGGAATATATTGTTAAAAAAAGAGTATAGATACCGACTTAAAATATTCTGGACTAGTATGTTTAAAAATGCTAGAAAACATCATGGAATTAATGGATGGCCCCTTATTACAAGAGGAGCTGCCATCTGATCTCTTCATTACTTCTGTTACAAGGAAACTGGATCTACAAGATCATGATTTCCCATTTATTTATATGAATGTGCATGATTTTTCATGATGTTTTTCCTCGCCGTAAGACTATATTTCCGTAGCAGACATTGGTTAAACTTTAAAATAATATTACGCTGGTAAACAAAATGAAATAAAAGTGGAAAATCGTTGTGAATCATTAAAAAAAACATTTCGAAAGAAACAATTCAAGAAAAGCAATATTGTAGAAAATATACCGATACAAAGTTACAAAAATGGCGAAGGGAAGGAAGTTAATTAATTTTGTAATCTTCTTATTTCCTGCTGAAGTCTAACTTTTCAGGATTATCGTAAATCTAACTTAACCCACGCTTGAGGTTATATAATGCATCTTAAAAAGTAAACAGTTTCAGTTGAAAATATAAACTTTGGGAAAAGTTAAATTTCGTATAACCACAAACTGGAACAAATTACCTTGCTACTACGCGAAACCAGTGCCGGGCTCGTGCAAAATAGCTGCGTCCTATGCCCTCGTTATATGGACCTCCGCAAAGTAACGCCTGAATCTATTAATTATTCGTATAACCACTTCGTATGAATAAAATAAGAAGGAAAACGAGCAAGTGCTCCACCTGATGGTTAAGTAATCACCGCCACCCGTATATACTTACCAGTAAAACCAAGAAGATTATTTAGAAAGAGTCGCACTGAGATATAGCGAGTTGAGGCGTGTCGAGAAGATTCGAGCTACGTGCACAGTACAGTCAACCAACTTGATTCATAGGCCACTATAGAACCTTTACACAATAAATGTCATAATGACTTTTCCAAAAATGTCATAATATCCCAGCGAAGACACATTGTGACAACGTTCTACAGTGATCTATGAATTAAATTGGTTGACTGTACGTCTCTCTATTCATGGGCTAGTTAGAAAGAGATGTACTGAGTTACGTGGCGAGTTAACGCGTGTCAAGAAGGTTCATACCATGTACACTGATTTTTTTCTCGCTTTCGTTCCGCGTGCTGTGTGAGACGCTCCTAGACAAATCATACGAGAAAGCGTTAGGCTGCACGTTAGCGTTTCGTTTTCGTTTTGCGTTCGCTAGCTACGGGAGTAAAATACCAACGTAGGTGTCTCATTTACACAAGATTGCGGTAGTTATCATTTAATTGTTCTCCCTGAATCCACGTAATTTCATAAAGGACTGTTCATATGAACGGTGGAGTCACCCAGATGCCTTCAAGTGCGTGCTAAATTACACGAGATTGTAGCCGTAGAGTTTTACGTTCGGACTGTGAGAAATACTAGGTATTAATACTTGCGAGTAATTTTTTATAGTATAGGGGCAAACGAGCAGACGGGTCATGTGATGGTAAGGAACCACCGCCGCCCATAGACACCTGCAATATCAAGAGAATCGCAAGCACGTTGCCGGCATTTAAGAAAGGAATAGGCTCGTTTCTTGAAGGTCCCTAAGTCCATTCCGTACTTTTTTCAGTATTGACCTTACTACTCCGTGACACCAGTACTGTGCACGTTCAATACAGCGTCTGTGAGATTTAATTTTCATGCAAAAACCTACCCTCCTCCGCTTCCATACAAAACAACAAATATCAAAACAGACTCAACTAGACTAGACTAGACGCCTAGTAACGCCAAAATCTGTTAATTAAACAAAACATAGCAGAGCATGAATGCACGAGGCTAAGGTACTTTATAAGATCACTAGCTTAGTCAAGTACGAAGAGGTTAAAAAGGATTAAGAGTTCTTTAAGTGGGTTCAGTTTCCTTACGTGATTTTACCCCGAAAGGGAGAGGAATTGATCAAAGAAAGATGCGAGAAGTGGCCTGTATAAGTACAAACAAGAAATCTCGTTTAAGAGATTTTTACCTAATTCAGTCAATGATGCTTAATTCCGAAGTAAGTCATAAAAAAGTAATTAAGTATAGTGTGTTGTGGACAGACAGAGGCGGATACCGATTTTGTTTTTTACTTAGTAAAGATAAAGAAAGAAAAAGATTGTATATATTATAATCGGTGTAATTACTGGCACAAGAGGTATTCCATCTTAGCCCTCTGGGTTGGCAACGCATCTGCAATCTTCTTGGTGTTGCGGGTGTCTATAGGTGGTGGTGATTACTTACCACCAGGTGACCAACTTGCTTGTTTGCTTTCCTATAAAAAAAAACAAATATTATTTTAATATTTATTAGCACCTCTAACATAAATTTACAAAAAAATGTTTTGCTCTGAATAACATTCTGAAAAGAATCGTCCAGGCCATCAGGTCGCCTTAAACTCAAAAGTATTTATGAACTTTCCAAATATTTGATCTTTATAATTTTTTTTTATTCCGAACTGTTATTTTTCAATATACTCGTTGCGAAGTTTTCCACATCATAGCTGCTTAATCCAAATTGAACGAATACAAAATACAACTATTCTTTGGAATATGTTTTAGATATTCAGTGGAGACAAAATATTTTTATTAAATTTTCGCTTACGTGACGAGTGCTTACAGTTAAGTTTAATAGCCTACAGTCGTGTTCAGTACCCTTACCATGAGTACAGTGCACCTAGCCGTAACCATACTCGCTAGCGACAGCGTAAAACGATTCGTATGGGAAATTGCACAGCGCTTCTAGCGCTCACTTAGATAACTAAAGATCGCTAGTATGAGTCCAACGGTAAATTACCTATCGAAATCTGAACGTCAGTGTCTAACGTTTTGTAGCTGTTGCCGTAGAATATTGGTACCATGAGTCACAAATTTGACACATGTCATCGAAAAATACCGTATCGACTATGGTTAACTCTTTCACTGACAAATGGGAGCGTATTTAACCGCTATTGACTGTAATAACGTAATACGAATTTTTGATAGAAACTCATGGTAATGGTACAGATATTTTTGAACGTCTCGCCCGATACATTTGAAGGCGAAAAGATTCGACTTAAAAAAATACTTAATTTTTTTTTATGAAATAGGAAGGCAAACAAGCAAGTTGGTCACCTTATGGTAAGTGTACACCACCGCCTAAAGACACCTGCAACATCAAAGAGATTGCAGATGCGTTGCCAACCCAGACGGCTAAGATGGAATACCTCTTGTGCCAGTAATTACACCGGCTGTCTTGATTTCCACGCCGGAATACAAAAGTGCAAGCACTGCTGCGTAGCGGCAGGATTAGCGAGCAAGGTGGTGTTAGCGATCCGGACGGACCTTGCAGAAGGTCCTACCACCCGCAAAAGTAATAAAAGCAAGTAGTAAAGTATTTTGCCTAGTATCTCAATCGAAATACTAGGTGAGTACATATTTAACAAGTATCCTCTGCCCGTCCAAGAAAGCGATGGTATCTCATTAGTCACCGAAGTAAGTTCGTCATTAGTGTTACCTGCAAAGGTCAGGCGTAATGTAGTGACCGTCGTTAGGATGGGTTTCTGCTGACAGTACCCGGCACATTTTTAATTTATTTCCCTGTTAGTACAATGAGCTTCCTTAACCACGAGTTTACCTTATAGCAGAGTTGTTTTTTTAAGTTTTTTTTTTATATAATAGGAAGTAAAACAAGCAAATGGATCACCTGATGGTAAGTTGCTCGCTAATCCTGCGGCTAAGCAGCAGTGCTTACACTGTTGTGTTCCGGCGTGGAGAGCAAGAGAGGTGCAATTACTGTCACAAGAGGTATTCCATCTTAGCCCTCTGGGTTAGTAACGCATCTGCAATCTCTTCGTGTTTCGGGTGTCTATAGGCGGTTTAGTTTAGTTTAATTTATTCAAAAAACAATTTACATTGTGTGTGAATATTTCCTTAACAATAATAATCTAAACATTATATAGTAACTCTAAAATCTAATACAGCTATCAAGTTTGATACAATTTTATAAATGTCATGACATGATTCTAGTAAGTATCTATAATTAATTTGTTCACATTATTGATTCATCTATCAAAAAATCATTTGTTGAGTAGTAACACTTCTCCAACAACAATAACTTAAGTTTATGCTTAAATACCTCTACGTCAGTAATGGTTTTCCAAGAACCAGGCAGCTTATTATAAAATTTAGTAGCCTGGTACTGCGTGCAGTGCTTTACTACCTTGTGGTGGTGTACACTTACCATCAGGTGACCCACTGGCTCGTTTGCCTTCCTATATTATTGTATAAAAAACATTATAAAACTAAGCTTCATTCATCAACTTACATGTATGTAGGAATGTTTGCAACACAGAATGAACGACTGATGGAAACGAGCGAATGACTGGAAGAGATTTTGTGAACGAATGTGTATGACCGAAAGACTGGGAGTGCGTTGGACGATCGATTGATAGCTGCTTGTGTATTTTGTTTAGTTCCGTAATTTTATTTTTAATTAAACTTTTTAATATTTATTATTGAAGTTTTTCCTTCTGCGATCCCACATTTATGTGAAAAAGCTAAGCTACCTACGCTAGTACAGTCAGTCTCAGAAGTAGCTTAACACTTCAGAACCTTGTCGTAGTAAGGAATGAAATAAGAGTAGCTCAAATTTGTCACATCACTGACAGCGACAAGGTTCTAAAACGTTCAGCTACTATGAGACTGATTGTACGATCGATTCCAAAAAAGTGTTATCATCGAATTCATAAATGTTATAGCATTTCATTACAAACGGATACTCGTCCATTTATATATTACTTTGGATTGCTAAACTGAAATTAAAAAATGCTTCAAAATGAAATGGGCCTGCATCGCCACAACAAACATGACTGTCCTCTGATGTGGAGGCTCAGTCAGAGAATTAAATCTGCGCTTATAATTAATTACTAACATAGGAATAAGATTTACTAATGGACCTCTTTGTTGTCTGAATAAAGATATTTATTATTATAATCGCAAAAACATGTTTATATTTAATGAAATTCTGACATACTGCAACGACTGTTGAATGTGTAACTGTTTCTTAGTATTGCTTTCAAATTAGTAATCTTTCTTCAACCAATACAAAATTTATTTTTCCTTTATATAAAACAAAAATATTATTTAAAAAAACAGGTCAATTGACCCATATACATTAAATTACGAGGTTGAATTAGATTTGATTACATTACAGTACGTTATATTATTTTAATTGAATTGAAAATTATTAAAAAATTACAAATTGATAAATTAGTTAAGAGTTCGGATTATTGTTATTTGTGCGACATTGGGTAAAGATCATCACTTAATTTGGCCAGTAATGACCCCTACCCAGTGTTTTGTAATGGGGCAGTCCAGATGCTCAGAAAACATGCACATTATAGATTGATCCTAACACACTAAAATACCCTTTGGGTACCTATACGTAAATGCATACCCTCCATTTCAACCTTTAAAGCAACATACAATTGTATGCAACAATTTACTAGGCTTAAAAAAACGTTAAGATTTCGTCAACACATATAAAAAATAATTTACGTACGAGGTAACGGTAACGGTTGTTTGGAAGAGTTCTCTTTTGAGTGATAAGACCGCTTATTGTCTACCTTAGTAAATTGTTTCTTTGTTTTTTCTCCTGTACCTAATTTATTTCTATGTGGTGCACAATAAATGCGTGCGGATAAATTCGACATTGTGTAGCGAAAATAAGATATTCTAAAACGAAAATCGAAAGTCTTTCCAAGATCTCACATACAGAATGTATGGAAGTATAACCGTTATTCATCCCGCTCTTCCCAAGTACACTTTTCCAGAAACCACCGGCAATCCTTTATAATCATTGTACGTACGCCTATCGCCCATTGCCGCGGGCGGACATTTTTAGATATCGAAAAACCGCACATGCCGTAAAGTGCCCATTTGACGTCGTGGGCTGTATAGCCAATCGATATTAAAGGGCGTGTACACGATTTGAATAAACAGTTAAGAGTAGGCAGGGTAATTTTACCAGTACTAAACACGCGTAAGGTCTAAGGGTCCGTCCGGATCGCTACCACCATCTTGCTGGCTAATCCTGCCGCTAAGCAGAAGTGCTTGCACTGTTGTGTTCTGGCGTGGAGAGCAAGACGGCCGGTGCAATTACTGGCACAAGAGGTATTCCATCTTAGCCCTCTGGGTAACAACGCATCTGCAATCTCTTTGTTGTTGCAGGTGTCTATAGGCGGTGGTGATCACTTACCATCAGATGACCCACTTGCTTGTTTGCCTTTTTATGTTGTATAAAAAAAATTACATTCAAAAATACATCAAATTAACGTTAATTTCAAAGTTTAATAATAACATACTTAAAAGAAACCTTAGAATACGTTTTTCTCGTTGAAAAAGTCACTATGAACAAAAGTTTTGTTTTGCATTACATTAGTACATTTCGATACTAGTGCGGAAGGTATGTCATTACTTCACGAGTTCCGAGATATCTTGCCACGAGCCGCAGGCAAGTGGCAAGACTCGGGACGAGTGAAGAATGACATTTCCGCGCGTGTATCGAACGACGTTTTTCAATACAGTGGCTAAATACAATAAATTTGCGACTTTTACTGAAGCTCTTAATTAAAGTAAAGTAAGCACAAACTTTAGCAGTGAACATTTTTGACAAATTAAACGCGTTTTTGTTAGCTGTCGTATTTCATAAGGCAATAGCTTTTGCTATTCAGCCATCTCAATGAAAGATTTTTTTTCAAATAGATATTAATATGAGCGTTAGGACAATTATTAAAGGATAACGAAATATTCTTGCCGGGAACATTAATATTTTCACTCTCCCGCCTATTTTTACTTTTTTTTAACGATTCCGTTCTTAGTGGCCAGTCATTCAAAGGCGTTTTATTTTTTAATTTAGCGAAGCGCTTCGAAGTGCTTAAAAACACCCAGAATCGCTTTAGTTTGAATATCTTTGCCATTTATTTCTGATGAAGTGGAACTAAAAAGAACCTTATTTTTTTAATGTAAATAAATATGGGGTACCAGAAAAGACCCAGTGTTCTGATTGGTCGATTTTATGTCGTATGCAGCACAAATCGTGTTCTGATTGGTCGAATCAGTGATCAGCGTGCTGATGTGATTGGTCGATTTGCTCTTTAAACAGGCCAACAATGTTTTTGTCTCAGAGAATTCCGTTCCATTCAGCCACCTTAACAAGAACTGTTTTTAGGACTGTTATTATTTAAAAAATCATATTTTTTTGATGAGCAGGCTAGTAATAAAATATAAAATCTCAATATTTTGATATTCTTACATTAATAATAGGTTTTTAGTTTTATTACGTCTTGGTACAAACTAAAACTATAAAAACTCTTTGGTAAGTAGTTGTGAATTGGAACAAGTACAAATTAAAAAAAAACTGGAAAAGTAAATCGCACTAGTTCGTAAAAACGAACTTTGCGCACGCAAAACAGCCAAAAAAAGGGCACTTTTTGAGCAATTGTATTGAAAACTTCATTTTTGAGTTCATACCGTAGCTCTCTACAATAGTTTTGTGACGTCACACCATCTCCACATACGCCCTTCTACTCGTATTCTTCTTATACGTGCATTTTAATTAGGCAACAGTAACAAACCTTCACAAAAATACAGAACGAGAGACTTTTTTATAAACATACGCAACACCAGTTGCGTATGTTTATAGGCGGTGGTGGTCACTTACCATCAGGTGACCAACTTGATAGTTTGCCGTCCTATTTCATAAAAAAAACACTTGCAACAAATTTGCAAATTTGGAACAAATTGCTCGCGAAATTTAATAATCATTATTTTTTTACTAGTAGTTAATTGGCATCATGTCTCTCATATTTCGGGTTCCGTTGTCAAGGAGGAACTCTTATAGTTTCACCGCGTCCATCCGTCCGTCTAGCCGCAGCCGGACTTGACCGGTTATTTCCTACTAACGAATGCCCGCGACTTCGTTCGCGTATAATTAGTAGCCTATGCCGTGAGGGATAGTGTAGCTTTCTGTATGGGAAAGAATTTTTGAAAATGGTTCATTAGTTTCAGAGATTACCCCTTACATACAAACCAACAAAGTTTACCTCTTTATTATATTAGTGTCGATTGGAAGGCAATCACTCAGTAACTTAATGAAAACTGCCTCTTACAACTCATTGTTTGATCCTTAGTTAATTTAACTAATAGTTAAAAGTCTGGCACGTCAAGAAAGCACTCCGGTGTAGCGTTGCTGAACTATCGATAGTTGACCTCGAAAAATAGTCACAATGTCGATAGGCCTATCGATAGTATCGATAGTCATTCAAAAACCAACAATGTCGATAGTATATCGGTACTATCGACAGTATTGGTTTTTGAATGACTATCGATACTATCGATATTATTGGTTAAAAATTATCAATAATATCGATAGTATCGATACTATCGAAAAGCAATACTTTCGATCATCATCATCATCATCATCAGCCCATGTTCGTCCACTGCTGGACATAGGCCTCTCCCATGGCACGCCACTGAGCACGATCCTCGGCCACTCTCATCCAGCTCTTGCCAGCCGCCCTGCGAAGATCATCGCTCCACCGAGTCTGAGGACGTCCCACGCTACGTTTGCCGATCCGTGGTCTCCACTCAACAACTCGTCTACCCCAACGGTTATCGGTTCTTCGGGTTATATGACCGGCCCATTGCCACTTCAGCGTGCTAATGCGGTGGGCTATGTCGATAACTTTGGTTCTCTTCGATGCGATCTACTACGGATGCGGAATACTTTCGATAGTATTGGGTTTTAATAAATCGATAGTATCGATAGTCATTAAAAACCAACACTGTGGATAGTATCGATAGTCATTAAAAACTAACACTGTCGATAGTATCGATAGTCATTAAAAACTAATACTATCAATACCATCGATAGTATTCGTTAAAAACTATCAGTAATATCGATAATATCGATACTATCGAAAAGCAATACTATCGATAGTATCGATAGTATTGGATTTGATGACTATCGATACTATCTAACTTATCGATAGCCCTATCGATATTGTGACTATTTTTCGAGGTCACGAAACTATCAACAATACCATCGATAGTTCGATATATTACCACAACGCTACTCTGGTGATCACAACGTTGATTACGCGGTTACCGTGCTTAAAACATACTTGAGTTAACTACAGATCAAACGGGACCCTTAAACGTCTCACTTCTCAGCTGGTGACACAATTTTGCCCCATAATTTGCTGTGGGGTGCATAATACATTATCATAACACTAAACCCTACCCTCGTTAAACGTGTCCTGTTCATAACAAATAACTGACATTGTTGTCAAGAATGCACATAAATATGACTGTTATTAAGTTGCTAAATTAGTGCACCTTTAAAAGTTTCCTTAGGGTGGCTCTACGCGGAGAAAAGAAACGCTTTGTTCGTTTTTATTATCATATCAGCGGGGAGACGCGGGTGGATGGACCTTGTGCAAGATCGCTACCACCATCTTGCTCGCTAATCCTGCTAAACAGCAGTGCTTGCACTGTTGTGTTCCGGCGTAGAGAGCTAGACAGTCGGTGTAATTACAGGCACAAGAGGTATTCCATCTTAGCCCTCTGGGTTGGCAACGCATCTGCAATCTTCTTTGACGTCTACTGATTGATATAGGCAGGCGCGGTTTACTTCTTTTTTTTAATATAACATACGAAGGAAAACAAGCAAGTGGATCACCCGATGGTAAGTGATCACCACCGTCTGTAGACACCCGCAACACCAAGGAGATTGCAAATGCGTTGCCAACCAGGAGGGCTAAGATGGAATACCTCTTGTGCCAGTAATTACACCGGCTGTCTAGCTCTCCATGCCCGGTACACTATTAAAATTTCGGACAGACATGAAAAATGGCGAGTTTACTTAATACTCTGTGAAGATAAAGAAGATAAAGGTTAATACATTATTTTCTTCTAGAATGGTATCCATTCCATGTATTTTTTTTAACTATGTTTATTCTTTTATTCTCTCTTTTTTTTTCTTGACGCACAATCGATTCACATGCATGTTCTATAGTAGCAAAAAAACAGGAATAAACCGAAAAGCAGCGCTGATCAAGTTTCAAAACTGGAGCCAGCATTATGCTGAGTTTATTCCTCTTGCCGAAATTTAAAAAAAAAATCTAGGTTTTACGAACTTGTACAAGGCAATAAATATTTTTTCTGTCTTCTTTCTTTCTTTCTTTTCAAATATATTTTCGGTTTAGGCTTAAATATATCCCAAAACCATAGATAGGTTACATAATTTACATCGTAAATTAGAAATAAAACAGTTACCGTAGCATTTACTACTTCATAATAAAATACTAAACGGCCTATTTATCTGTATGTAAGTCGCATGAAGTTTGTTATTTCGTGTAACGCACCCTAATCTTCTGTTTATCCCTGATCGTTAATTTAATTAATAGGCCGAGTTCACATGTTGCTCTTGGCACGGTGCCAGCAGATTTACTGTTGTTCTGACGGCACATACAACGAATAATTAACTGGCACAATTAATAACGGCCAAAAACTAAATAGGATAGAATAATAAATAAATAATAATAAGAAATATCTTGGGACAGTTAACACCAATTGACCTAGTCCCAAAGTAAGCAACTACAGCTGCTTGTGTTATGGGTACTGGACAACGGATATACATACTTATATAGATAAATACACACTTAAATACATATAACATCCAAGACTCTGGTACAAACATTCATATTCATCAACATTTGCCCCTCCCGGGATTCGAACTCGGAACCTCAAGCTTTGTAGTCAGGGCCACTAACCACTAGGCTATCCGGTCGGTAGAATAAGTTTATTTCAGGCTGCATAGGACCATAGATAAATATCTTGAAGACTAACGTACATATTATAATACATAATAACTTAATTACTAGGACGTGAAGTCCGTAACGTTAGCATTTTGTAAATGCGACGTCGAAAGGGATCTAATGCTGCTTCTAAGTCACACGGCGCGAGTAAAATCATGGGAGAAGTAAAGTAGTAATAGAATGATTTGTAGACTCTTTTACTAATCCTATGATTTTACTCGCATTGTGTGATTTAAGCATTAGTTCATTTTTGTGCTGACTGTAGTTTTTTTAGTCCCTTTATAATCTAATCTAACTAGACTAACTAATCTTAAACTCGCACGATGATTTAACGACAATGGTAAGTTAAAATATATTTCTGTTAAATGGGCCAAAATTCTTTTTGATGCCTATAAAAACGTGCCTTGTACATTTTAACGCAATTTTTTTACTTATTTCAGAATTATTCTTAAAAGAAAATTTTATCTTTAAATTCAGAATAGCGCATACCCGAATGATGACTGTTATGGAAATATTTGGGGTCAGAATAAGAAAAAAACTATTTTTTGGTTACGCAGTGGACACTATTTTTAGCACAGAAGATAATAATATTATACTAATAATTTTTAGGGAGTCTTGGAGACTGGTAACGCAGTGGTAATTTGGGTACCGAATGAGACTTTTCTGTAATGAAAAACCCAGGATGGTGGGGAAATTCATAATAAAAACTGAGGCCCGGTTGAGAACTAACGTAATATTACTAGGAAAATATTTCGAGAGTTCTACAATTTTGTAAAAGTGTTTATAGATTTTCATCTTTATTTTAGGCACTAAAAAGAATTTTGGCCCAAATAACATATTTTATTTTTTTAGCATGAATTTTAACCCTAGTTTTTAAACATCACTGGCAGCAACAGCCGGACTATACAAACATATGAGCATTTACCGATATACAAGACACCAATGAAGGCTAAATGCCACTCCATGTAGAACGAGGTTAAAAAAAACCATTTGTTTTCAGACAACATCGGTCCATTATTAGTCTATATTTAATACTTTCCTAGTTGGATAAAAATCTAAAGCGAAACTCGTAAACAGAGCAACACGAGACATTGTTAAAATGGTTTGGACAGAGTAAATACACCCTCGACGTACCGTAAACCCTTCGTTCCAATACAAATAAATACTGGCATTACGTTAAAAAAAGATTTCCCGAATATTCGATAGCCTCTTCCACTGAGATAAGATATTTTGGGAATCTTTTAAGCCCACTCGACAGTTTCGCCGAGACTTATCGATACGACGTGCCATCCCTGTTTTGTAGCTTAAGTTAAAAAGGACAATACGCTGTCTTGAAAAGGTGAAGAGCCGGATTTGTGGCGAGCTCCGGTTATTACATCGAAATGAGAAAACTATAGAACTGTGTACAACGCAGTGGCAGAGTAGCCGACCATAGTCTATTTGGTAGACTATGTTGAATAGCCTGAATAAAACTGTATGTGCCAATTGTCAAGTAAACAGCTCTGCGTTTTGTACGTTTTACATTGGCGTCATATTTTTAGTTCTGCTAATCCGACGCCTGTGTCTTATAGAAAACTTAGAAGCACTTAATTCATTTACGATATGATTCAAAGTTGAACCAATGGCTAAAAAGTGAAAGCCCCTCTTTACCTGCTTCACCCCGTCGCAAAGTTTGTATTAGTTTATAGATTCAGGCGTTACTTTGCGGAAGTCCATATTGATACTAATGGAAACAATTTCTTTGCTAATCCGCGAACCCAGTGTCAGCAATCGAGAAAAAGACAACGCCTGTGCTGAATACCTTATAAAAGAAATAAAACCACGAACGAACAGCGTACTGACAAACTAAATTAGTTAGTTAGTTTGTCAGTACGCCGTTCGTTCAAGTAGCAACGGTCGTACTGGTCGAACTTGATGATGCCTCGTATAGAGGCGAAACGCGCGTCGGTCGTGTAGTTTTAGTGTTTAGTGGTGGTGGTGTGTAGTTGAGTCTGTGTGATGTATGTTGTTTCATGTGGAAGCGGAGGAGGGTGGGTTTTTGCATGAACATATATGTGTCGCACAGACGCAGCTATTTTGCACGGGCCCGGCCCTGGTTTCGCGGAGTAGCAAGGTAATTTGTTCCAGTTTGTTTATTTTTCCAGTAGCCATTCATGGATCTTACGTCTAAACATACATGAATTTATTACGGAGTAACGACCCGCCCCAATTCGCGCAGTTGCAATTTACTAAAGCAAACTAAAAATAAGTAAATCCTCTCTCTTTTGCTCAAAGGTTAGCTGGAAGATTCCTTTAAGGGATAAGTTCGCCGTTGTACCACTTCCTGTATTTTTCTTCGTAATTGTAAGTGCTTATGTACAACAAAGAGTTTACATACATACATACAAACTTAGAACGTATAGAAGTCAATTGGTGTAAATTGTCCCAAGATATTTATTTATTTTATTTACTTATAGTGAAAACTGTTTCAAAATCCGTTGCGTGGTCTAGAAGGAGTAGGACGAACGACAGGAACTAATAGCGATTTTGTTTTTGTGTAAGGATAAGGAAGAAAATAAAAATAAAGAGAAGTAACTAAGATTGACATAAATAGAAAGCCGCAAGCACAAAAACCCAGTGAACAGCTGTAATTTTAACAAAAATGTACTAATCATTGACATTAGCAACAAAAATAAATTAAATAATCCTTAAGTGTTCCAAACGTTCTCTTGACTCAATTAACCGCACGCATAATCCAACAAAATTAAACCGCCATTTGTCTACACTTTTGCGTGTTAACTGACTACGATAAGCATGCAAAACAGCAAATAAAACACGCACCCCACACGAGGTTAAAACTGTACGCGCGTCAGTTTAGCCAACATTACGAGGCAAACTGTGTCACGTGTTATTTACTCGTAATCTCTGATAAGCGCACTTGCAACGCCTGTGAGCGAGCAATCGCGCTAAAAGCCGACGGGAGGCGTTGATCTGTGCTAGATATTTCTTCAAGATGTAGGGATAGCAAAAACGTTTTACAGCAACTTTTTAAAAAATCTGCCTTCTGACGGCTATCTCGTTTCTTTATGTTTACATAATAGTAATTTATGCAACTATTGCATAATGAGGGGTCTTAAAACACGAGTGTGGTTTGATGAAACGAGCGTCAGCGAGTTTCATAATAGGATCACACGAGTGTTTTAAGACCTAATTATGTACAGTTGCATACATTACTTTATCTACACACATATCATAAGTACTCTATGATGGGTTCAGAAGCCATAGGGCAATGACCTGCATTGCTACTAGCTACTAGTGCTAGGTGCATATTAAATATCTATTGACTGTACACATTAAAATAATGTAATAAAAAATGAATTTGAACAAATATAGAAACAAATTTAAAAAATTCTCATAATTATATTGGTTGTTATAATGCTGGTCATTGCCTACGGTTTCTGAACGCATTATAGAGCATTTATGATATATGTGTAGATAAAGAGTAATTGTGAGCAATCATTACCGCCCATGGACTCTGTAATATTGAAAGTATCGCAGGTGTGGTTTTAATCATTAGATGCTATGCAGCACGACCCGGTCATTCCGGTTGTAATGTATGGAGTTATATGTTAAGATGTCACAATGCTGGTGTTGCGTGCACGTAATGCAGCTCTACGAAGCGAGCTGGAGCCGTGCTGCATACGCACCTGGTGTAGCCTGGCCTTTAGCTTTTGTTAGGTCTGTAAACTGTACCAACTTTACAAGCTGTACTAGCTTTACCTCACCCGTTATGGAACACTGGGAGATCAGACAGAATTTTTAATACTTGCACCATTCAATGAAAGACATACCTTGTAATATGAGAATGACGTAGATTAACTGTTAATACACTAGTGATTCGCCCCGGCTTCATACGAGTTTAAACGGAAAGTGATGTGGTTGAGCTATGCTAAACTTTGAAAATAAAAATTAACAATTGGGCTTAAGAAATGGGGTCTCACTCACGGTTCCATAGGTTTCAGGCAATCCTTCAGTCCCGGGACACATTTCAGCACACTTCCACAATAACAGAGTTTTTTTGCCACTTTTTGGAATTAATTCATTGAGAGCTCACGCCGGCCGGCATAGGTAGAACAGTTGGGTTTTGAACGAGTGAAAAAGAACGCCCTCTGAAGGAGGTAGCGGAAAGTTTTCCAGCCAGTCCTTTGATTGACTGGATTGATGCGCGCGAAGTTTAAACGCGCATTTCTGAGAGAGATTTAGTCTCAAGCCTAATATGTATCGTACATGATGTACTTAGAAACCTTACGTAAGAGATTCTCTAAAGGACAGTGAAAACTGTATCAAAATCCTTTGCATGGTTTAGAAAGCGGCCAAACATACACTATAAGGATTTAGGACAGACAGAATTGCATAGTGACTTTACTTTATACTATGTGAAGATATTGTTATGGTATGGCAAAGTTGCCACGTCTTAGATAAATTTGCCTCGGCTTGTGGTTAAGACTCGTGTAGACGAAAAAATAGGTTAAAACATTTAGGTGGAAAAGTAGATTTTTTTGTCAACACTACGTTGGACCGGTCGTTAGTCTTATTGTGAGTGGCAATGGCGCATTATATCTGCTCGATCTACTGCGCAACTTTTAATGATCTACTGTTCTAAGTCATAAAATCTGTTTGAAAAACAGTGTCACGATGATTTTCTTACAATTTAAAGTATCGTGATCAATTCACTGATCAATAATCCGTCATATAGTCTAACAAAATAGGTACAAACAGCAACAAACGCGGGGTAGGATTTGTGCAAGGTCCGTCCAGGTAGCTACCACCATCTTGCTCGCTAATCCCGCTGCTAAGCAGCAGTGCTTGCACTGTTGTGTTCCGGCGTGGAGAGCAAGACAGCCGGTATAAGTACTGGCTCAAAAGGTCTTAGCCCTCTGGGTTGGCAACGCATCTGCAATATCGTTGGTCTATAGGCGGTGGTGATCACTTACCATCAGGTGACCCACTTGCTTGTCTGCCTTCCTATGTGGTACAAAAAAGTCTCTCTTTCTATATTTTTGTAAAGGTTTGAAATTGTTACCTAATTAAAAATGCACGTATAAGAAGAATACGAGTAGGGCACTAGTCCTACCACCGACGATGAACTAGAAGCGATCAAAGCTAGAAACTAGAAACGAGTTAGCGAGGAGCGAGTGTGTAGTTCTGATAGTTGGGCGCTCGGCTATTAAGTGAGTATTCCAGTACGACGGGCGATTACTCGCACCACTCGCTCAGGCGGGACGGCGAGCATGCAGTAATATATTTTGACATTTACCAGCGTCTCCTGACGGTTGTTGACTGAACTACAAAATAAAAAAAAACTATCTGTGACTGCTAGCCACTCGTGTTGGAGGCGGCCATTGTCAACTCTGGCTTTCGTTTGCTTCTTAGAGCATTAAGAACGAGAGTAGCCTTGTGTGATTATTTGCTTACACAGAATTCTGCCGATTCTCGCGAGGGGGGGGGGGGATGTCTAACCTATCACACTAAAGCAATTTCGCTTGCGTTATTATGCACTCACACCTTTAGAAAGTACAACACATTCTTATTTTCACGCACACACTGAATAACTGAATACTAATGCAAATGTGACACTCCACAGATAATAAATATCGGCTACACTCGATAGCAAACGATTTATTTTTGACTCGATTTTTTATGTCATTAAAAAAATTTCACAGAAATAATGTTTTAGCTACATATGACTAGAAAAATAACTGAAAAATGAAATCTTCTACCCTCCTTTTCTAAGCTTGATGTGTTAGAACAAATTATACAGGTGCTTATAGCATACGAGTATGTAGGCGTTTTTGGTGAGCTGTAATCTCTTCGGTGGCGATTTAGTGCCTGACAAAATAATCGATTGTAAATTAGTTTTTATGTCGCGTAGGCACATTGTGCCTATACCTTTGGCAGAGGGGTCAGTCATTAAATGCCATCTCCCGTTCCTAATGCTCTAAGGTTTGCTTGGATGTCGATACGGTCTTGGTTATCTCTTTTTGTTAACTCATCAAAATTTTATTTATCCTTGCAAATTTTATGACTATGGCATTCTTACTTATATAAGTTTTTATAAAACTTGCCAGAACAAAACTTTGATTTAGTCCATTTATGCGCAGGTGCGCATACACACGTACATGTATAAATGCCTATCTATAGCTATAGTACACTGCATTAGTTCAGTTCCTTGACACTAACGGCAGCACTTTCCATACATGCTATTTAAAACTCTGAGTTGCCACTCTTCTCATTCTACATACAAAACTCTTTGATACAGTCGTACAGTAAAATGATCGCCAGTGTTGCCGTTTTGGCATATTTGATGCTAAATTTGGCTCATTTTTACCTTAATTAGCTTGTTAAATTTTAAATTTAGCATATATTTCATTATTTAGCATTTTTTGTTTGCCAAGCATCCAAGAGTGTAATCTATAGGTACAATAAAAGTGAAAAACCAGAAAAAGAAATAAAAAAAGCGATACAGAGCGGGATGGCGTCCTACGAAGCATTACTGACACTTTTCTCCTAAACGGTGCACCTATTTCTCGGGAATTGGTATGCAATTCGATTCCTCGACCTCGGGACTTCTGAAGTAATTGAGAAAATATGATATTGGGTGTGTAATTTCTGTTTAATGAGCATTGGCATTTCATTTAGCACTTTAAAAATTGTTCTTAGCATTTTTTAGCATTTTTCTAGCGGAAAGTTAGCATTTTTCTAAATTACGAAACGGCAACACTGATAATCGCTCTGGTGGCAAGCGGGCATCGCTTGGCGAGTACCGCTGAGCGAGTTTTATCGTTTATAGCTTTTATCGCTGCGATCAACTAGTGAAGGGAGAGTCCTCGCCGGCAGTGTGAACAGCCAGCGATGAACTATAAATATGTCTCTCTCTTTTACCGTCACGGGGATCTTTATCTTTTGTTCGTTTCTTGAGCGAGAAAATAGTCGATAGCTAATCGCTTCCTCGCTCTTGGTGGGACCAGTGCCGAAGGGCGTATGTGGAGATGGTGTTATGACGTCACAAAACTATTGTAGAGAGCTATGATATGAACTCAAAAATGAAGTATGTAATGCAAAATAAAACTTTTGTTCATAGAGACTTTTTTCAACGATAAAAACGTATTTTCTAAGGTTTATTCTAAGTATGTTATTAATAAAACTTCGAAATTAACGTTAATTTGATGTACTTGAATGTATTTTTTTTTATACAACTTAAGAAGGCAAACAAGCAAGTGGGTCATCTGATGGTAAGTGATCACCATCGCCTATAGACACCTGCAACAACAAAGAGAGTGCAGATGCGTTGCCAACCCAAAGGGCTAAGATGGAATACCTCTTGTGCCAGTAATTACACCGGCTGTCTTGCTCTCCACGCCGGAACACAACAGTGCAAGCACTGCTGCTTAGCGGCAGGATTAGCGAGCAAGATGGTGGTAGCGATCCGGACGGACCTTGCACAAGGTCCTACCACCCGCCGCCGTAAATGCGTCATGTATCACATGTAATATACCCTTTTGGGACACCAGAATTGGTTGGGTTATCACCATTAAGCGTGGCAAGGTCACTTCCTATTTAATAGTATAATGTAACCCAAAGGATTAAAACGCCAGAAATATTATCATATTAATGGGTTTAATTAGTAAAAAGTTTTTTTGCACGTGAATTAACCGTTTACCGCTAGTTTATAGTTTTTGTGTAAAAGCTGGCTTTGTATCTACACTAATATAATAAAAGAGGGAAACTTTACTCACGTAAACTCACGTATTTTTGCGTCGGGAACGTCGTCACAGTTTGAGTCGTCGTCGCGCCACCGTGATCCGTTTTATTAATATGTCTGAGTCTCACGGTAGTTTTATGTTAAAGAGGTAAACTTTGTTTGTTTGTATGTAGGGTAGGAAGTAATCTTACGAATTAGTGAACCGATTCCTAAAATTCTTTCACCAATAGAAAGCTACACTATACCTGACGGACATAGGGTACCAATTATATGCGAACGAATTCGCGGGCGGACGCAAGTAAAAAATATATATATATATAAAAAATCCAGTTTAGTTTTATAATTACGTTATATTTAGTTTAGTTTAGTATTTAGTTTTAATTCAACTTGTCAATGCTAGTTCTATTACTATGTTTGTGGCAATACAATAATATTAATTACTATAAATAAATATATATATTATTCTTGGCTAAAAAAGTACTTGTTACCCGAATGCCGCCAGAAAGGAGAGTATGTATAAATCTCTATTTCTTTGCTCTGCAGCCCGAACGATTTGATGGATTATGATGTGTGAGGGAGGTGTCGTTAGAGCTGTTTTTGAATAGAGGAGTGACATAGACAATTTCAATTTAGTGTCTGCGAATAAAAAAAAGAGGGTAGGGTTTTTTTGCTATTTCAACAAAGTCAGTATCAAAATAATAGTTAGTAAAAAGCCAATTCTAAACGTAAATTTGTCCATAAATAAACTTTGATGTTACCATTTGCGCACAATTGCAAAATAACTTGGTTTAACGTTAGTAACTGTCTAGTCCCAAATGTCAAACTATCCATGTACTGAATCGAAATTGGTTCAGCTGTTCACACGTGAAAGGACAGACAGACAAACTGACAGAACTAATTTTTCTTTGTGTTGTCATTACATAGCTGCATAGCATAGTTGCTGGAGAGCATCTCATGTGCGGACTTCTGGCAGAAGGGTGTCGTGTTCCGGCGGTTCAGGGGCCTGCCATTGGAGAACTTGACACCAGAATCGACGATAAAACGAAGCCACGCCGAATCGTCTCCGAAATAATTTTGTTTTATTTTATTCTTAGTTATATATTTTTTATGTATATTAGTCTGTAAGGTATTTGTCTATGGGCCTTTGTAGCCTGAGAATAAATGATTAAATAATAATTAATAATAGCATTTTAAACTGACTTATTTTTAGACAGAAGTTTGTATGGATTAGGTAGATCACGATATGTGACTACCAATAACACAATTAGTACAGATCAATTTAAGCAGCCATTAACGCTTCTGTTTTTTACGTTTACTGAAAGTGTAAATAATGTGTCGCACTTACAACAGTTAAATATGCGATTTTCTCATATTTATAAACGTTAACGGGACAATGTTTTTATCGCGTTAAAGTCCCGTTCACGTTTACTTAAACAAACTAAACCCTATAACTACAGGTTCTGTTAACATGACACTTGAACGCTCTCTCTATTTGCTGTGCTCAAGATTAGCATAGTAAATAGTGACAAACATCCTGTTATATATTTACTTTACTGAGCAGGTGTACTCGAGAGTTGGGTACTGAAATTTTCTACTTCGCATTACGCTCAGGGGTGGTCCATTAATCAGGTGATGTTTTTTTAGCATTTTTTAAGCCCCCTTGTTGGTTTGCCTTCTTATTTAAAAAAAAACGGCTAAGCACGAGTCGAACTCGCGCACGAAAGGTTCCGTACTATTATCTATAAAAAACAGAAAAAAATCACGTTTGTTGTATAGGAGGCCCGTTAAATATTTATTTTATTCTATTAAAATTGTAATGAGAACACAAAGAAAAATTAGGGCAATGGCAGGACTTGAACCTGCAACATTAGCATTCCGTGCCTTGCGTTTGCCAGTTTCGCCACACTGCCTCTGCCATACCCTGCGAATTTTTCAATGTGCTTCGTCTTACGGTCATTACATTATTGATTTTAAGGGTACAACTACCCTCGGTGTCATCTATATGAAACTTTTAACAAGTTATCATATTCAACTGACTAACTAACTGAACTGATTTGAATGTGAAAACATTTAAAAAAATAAAATCGAAAAAATTTCGGTTACAAAAATTTATTTTATTCTGTTTTTCAGTGTTTGTTGCTATAGCGGCAATAGAAATACATCATCTGTGAAAATTTCAACTGTCTCTCTGTCACGTTTCTTGAGATACAGCCTGGTGACAGACGGACGGACGGACAGCGGAGTCTTAGTAATAGGATCCCGTTTTACCCTTTGGGTTCGTAACCCTAAAAATGGAAAATACGTTAGTTCTAGTAAAAAATATAGTCAAATGCTATATTTAGAAACATTACGTCTCTACGTACTTCATTTATCGAAAAATCAAAAACGGAAAGGGCTAGATGCCCTAAATCCTAACATCGAAACAATCAACAAAACACTTTTGTTCGATTGCCCAAACTATCCCAAAAAGAAATAGGGTTCCGTACACGTCTCGGACCCTTCATTTGAAACAATGGGAACCTCTGCAGTCATAAAGTTGTCGAAACTCATTTGCAGGAATCTCTGAGTGGCCAATGTTCGAAAAATACTTTCCGCTACCCATCAGAACCTCGACGTCTATGGTACAAGTATAACATTTATTTCTGGAATATTCGCAACAAAAAAATTACTCTGATGGTTTTTAAAAAAAGGCGTGTAAAAAGGTCTTTAAAGCCGATATTGCCAGTAGCTAGATATCCGCCCCTTTTCACAACAAAACACATGAAATAAACAAATAAATATCCACAAATAAATTCACACGAATTGAACTAGTCCCAAACTAAGCAAAGCTTTTATGGGTTCTAGACAATGGATATACATACTTAAATACATATAACATCCAAGACTCGGATCATTTTGTATGCTAGGTTTCAAGAAAGAAAATCTTTTATCCTCAAACGCAGTTAGTTTATAAAATTATATTATGATTGTTTTGTAATAATTCAGAATATTAACTAAGTTTTTAATGAGAATTATTTAGATTTTTCCTGGCAATTCGAGTTTCTGCTTAAAGGGATATTAAATGTAGTATATTTATTTATTTAATCTTTATTGCACAAAATTAACAGTAAAATGTACAAAAGGCGGACTTAATGCTTTAAGGCATTCTTTACTAGTAAACCGAGTGGCGACCGCGTACCGGAAGACGCAGCGTAGGTAGACCCGCCACAAGGTGGACCGGTGACCTGGTGATCGTTGCGAGAACCCGCTGGATGCAAGCAGCACAAGACCGGTCGTAGTGGTGATCCTTGGGAGAGGCCTATGTTCAGCAGTGGACGTGTTTCGGCTGAAATGATGATGATGATGAAACCTTTAGGCAAGGCAGAGATAGTATATTGTAGTTATAGGGATTGCAATTCAGCAGCGTTTTTAATCAAGCTGGTTTTTTCTGGAGCAACATAATTGCAGTTGAATCCAGAGTGGATCCAGCATTTTACAAATATATTTTACAAGAAGAAACGGAATATACCATTATTTATTTTTTTAATATAGAACATTAATTCGAGGGTAATTACACCTTAAAATTCTTAATGAACGAAGTACGTTGAAAAATTAGCAGTCTGGAAGTGATCTCTATGTCGTAATTGGTTAGCACGCGACACGGAAGACCGCGATCGCTGGTTCAATTCCAGCCAGACACCAAAGATCATTATTTTTATTCTCATTACATAACCAACACCATAATAAACCTTTATCTACACACATATCATAAAGGCTCAATAACGCGTTCAAAAACCCTAGGAAATGACCAGCATTATTACAACCAATGTTATTATAAGAATTTTCTTGTCTGTGGTAATAGGTAAATCTGTTCCTTATTGGTCATCACATTACCGATATCTCGTGATTGCTCGTGACGTTATGAATTTAAATTTGGAACAGCTGTCAAAATTCAAGTTGGTCTCTATTCTAGTATCCACAGATATTAAAACAGTTATCGATACGAAACGTCAACTCAGTATGTTTTTTTAATTTAAACGCACGACATTTGATCTCGAGTGACATGATAATAGGGACTTCATTCGTTTGTCTATGGTTTAAAAAAAGCGTTCGTCTTGACGGATAGATCAAATGGCCGCCATGACTACTCTGTTGACATTCGTTTGTTGGTTTTTTGCTGTTACGGTTTTTTGCAGTTATGATATATGTGCAGATAAAGTAATGTATGCAACTGTATATAATTAGGCCTTAAAACACTCGTGTGATCCTATTATGAAACTCGCTGACGCTCGTTTCATAAAACCACACTCGTGTTTTAAGGCCTCTCATTATATAGCAGTTGCATAAAATACTATTTTGGATGCTTGTTTACATTTTGCCTGCTATCCACTTTATCCTTGCACCATACGCCCAACAATCCCGCGGGACCTCGCCGTTTGCTTTATCTTTAATATTACCTTTTTATCTCGAACGACTTGACTGATCTACCTCATTAGGTATGCTTTCATACCTAGCACCTTGAGCACCGGTAATCAGGCCAAGTTGCTGGTCATTACTTCCTTACTCCTTTCTAATGTTATCGAAGCATTTCCCAGGAGGGAAAAACGGTCTTGACAGACAGACTGACGGACTGACAAACTGATGGACAGATAGACAGACAGACTGATGGACAGATAGACAGACAGACGGACAACGAAGTGATCCTATTATATGTAGTTTCTATTTTCTTTTACCCCTTAAAAACGCACTTATACAATATATTAGTGCGTTTTTAGGGTTCCGTACCTCAAAGGGAACTCTTATAGGTTTACTTCGTTATCCGTCTGTTTGTGCGTCTGTTTCTTAGTCTGTCTGTCAAGACCGTTTTCGCAGGAACGTGGTGCTATCGAGTTGAAATTAATATCAAATACTCAAGTCTGCTGTCCCTTGGAGCTGTTGATCTTAACGTACTGTAACTGAATTACAGATAAATCTTTACTCATTTACAAAACAACTTGAATTATCAGAATCAGAATCAGAATCGTTTATTGCGTATCACATTACAGGCATATTAACACGTTCATGTGCGCTACGTGATAAGACGTAAAAAAATGGTATATACGGTGCAACAGAACGTAAATAGCCGTCAAAATAAAAAAAATAAAATCTCATACAACGTGACTGAACGCCGAGCGTCCGTACTTAATTCTGTCAGCTACGTCATCGTGCTACATTATGTCAAAAATTGGAACTGCTAGTGCCACGCTATATCCAACTTAACTCTTACTAAAGATGACTAGTGTACACACACATGCAAGGACCAGTACAAATACTGACAACGTCCTATGACGTCGCTGCTGTTCCGCGAGTTGACGTTAAGAAACGTTCGTGTCAGTATTCGCGTTACTTTTACTCACGTTGTATCACAAAGTCTATAGACGTCGTTGCATTTTGTACGGGGAAGTACTGTGCGAAACAACGATATTCTAAAAAATCGGCAGCGCATGTGAACGTGTTAAGATGGTATAATTAAGCTAAGTATACATGTGACGCCCTGCAAGGGCACGGCAATATCAGAGGGCTGTTTAGTATGTCTTGGGTCCAGTGACACAGGAAATCCTAGCTCAGGACCCAAAGCCATGGCTTGTATTACTTTTTTTTAAATAAATATATTTCATTATTTTGATAAAAAATAACGATTATTATGAAAAATTATTATTAATTATTTCCCGTGATCGCACATATTCTGTATTATTTTGCACATATCGCACGCTTAGTATTAAAGTGACCCATTTCTGAATAATACACGTCCCAAAATATCACCTTAATTAAAAGACATAGGGTTTAATTTTGGGAAATATCAAATTCAGAATTGAGTCACTTTAATACTAAGCGTGCGATATTCTGTATTATTATTACATAGTATAAAGTAAAGTCGCTATCCGTTCCTGTCTGTCCGCATCGTATCTTCAGCCACCTCCTTCTAAACCACTTTTTTTTTACCGTTTTTACTGGAATTTCGAGATTTTTTTTATAGAAGATATTTATACGAAGCCGGAGTGGATTGCGTTGCGTCGCTTTGTATCACTTACAAAGAGATGAGGTCTTTAACATGAAACTACCGTGAGACTCAGACATATTAATAAAACGGATCACTCACGTATTTTTGCGTCGGGAAATGCCCGACATGTTTCGGACCAGTCCGTGGTCCTTAATCATGAGCCCCCGCGGCGGTGGCGTGGTGAGTCGTCGTCGCGCCACCGCCGCGGGGGCTCATGATTAAGGACCACGGACTGGTCCGAAACATGTCGGGCATTTCCCGACGCAAAAATACGTGAGTGATCCGTTTTATTAATATAGATGAGGTCTTCTTTCAAGCGCAATTGAGTTTTTCTATATGAACTGGTATCTGGATCACCTGATGTTAAGTGACTACCGCCGCCCATGAATACATACTTATACTCGTACATATTAGATTACTTATAGATGTAACGGAAGGTGTAACCATGATCCTAGTGGTCTTATTTCCGTGTCATATAGGTTACGGAGGACAAATGGCTGTCGATCTAACCTGACCTGTTAAAATTCGGGTCATTGTTGAAAGCGCACTTGATGAAAAAACAAAAAGCACTAAATGAAATTTTTTGAAACATAACTAGAAGGATGACGCTGATCATGATGATAAGGATGATGAGGTCACGTAAGGTTTAGTTTGTATTTTCTAATGTAAAATTGGTTTTTCTTTGTTAACTTTTTCTCTACTTATATTTGTGTTCCAGTCTTAATTTTCGGTCCTGTCACTCCCTTAAAGGTACACTACCAAAGATCCCTTAAAGGGTTTGTTCGCGTTTTTGTTCTATGCATGTATGTATGCAGATGTGCGCATTTACGTATTGTATGTAAATATTTTTATTTTTATTTATGTTTATACCTTTTTATTTTTAATTATTTATTACTAGCTGACCCGGCGAACTTCGTACCGCCTAATTATTGGAGGCATATTTGCTCACCGTTTAGACCTACCCTGGACTACGACAAACATTTTAAAACCAAAATCAGCTCAATCGGCCCAGCCGTTCTCGAGTTTTAATCAGACTAACGAACAACAATTCATTTTTATTTATATATATAGATAGATTATCTGTGTAAACTCTTATGTACTTTTATTGTGAGTGTGTTTGGTTCCTTTCAATTTGCACTACCCATTGTACTTTCGCTATTTCTCACCGTATCTCTTTCCATAGGTTGTCTGGAAGAGATCACTGCTTAGCGATAAGAGCGCCTGTTGTATCCCAAGTAAAATTTCTCTGTATGTGTTCCTTTTTGTTTACTTGTGTGAATCAATAAAGAGTATTTGTTGTTGTTGTTGTATGTTAAGTCATACATACAGGTCTTGTAAAAGGTCACATAGTGACAGCAACAAAGCAAAAAATACGCATAACAAAAGACGAATCAGATTTCCAAATAATTCCAAGGCATTCTGAAGGCGCGCAGGAAAACGCTGAATCATTAAAAAAGCAATTACGCACAATAAAAACAAAACAAACCGGATGTAGGAGTCAGTCTAATTCCTCCTGAGAATCGGCGCCGGCTGATCTCCGGCTCCCGGATATCCCGGCGCGGAAGAAAGAAAGCGAGGGCTGTATACAATGCTGGCCATTTCTAGCTTATCTACATCTACACTAGTCTACATCTACACTAATATACTAAAGAGGTAAACTTTGTTTGTTTGTATGTAGAAGGTAATCTCTGGAACTACTGAACCGCTTTCAAAAATTCTTTTACTGATTGAAAGCTACACCATCCCAGCGGCCCTAACATGACAGCCCAGGTTTAGTTTAACCCCTCCCTGCGTCTCTGTCTAACTAGTGTCATAAGAAAGGGACGCAGATAGAGATAAACTAAACTTGCCCAGTTATGTTAGGGCCACTGACGGACATAGGACACTAACTCCACGCGAACGAAGTCGCGGGTATCCGCTAGTATTATCTATTTTTGTTCTTTTTTGTATAAACAATACAATACAATATGCTTTATTGAATAATATATTACAGTTTCACAGAATTACAGCTAAATCTTAAATATAGGCATCCAAAAAGCGGTCTTATGGCTTGAGAGCGATCTCTTCCAGACAACCTTTGGATAGAGATAAAAATTAAAACTAAGATTACAAGATGGTAGGTGGTGCAGAAAGAAATAAAACAGTGAAACTAGATTATATAAAATAATAATAGTACTATATACATACATAAGTGTATATTTTAATCCTTATTTACTTGATACCCTTCGTACAGGCATAATCTGGATAAAATGCACATAAAACCTATTGTGTAAAAATCTCTAAATGACAGTCAAAATCTGTTGCGTGATTTATAAGAGGTAAATAGCCGAAGATAAAATGGATAGCGCCTTCTTTTACATTATGTTAAGATTTACAATATCAAAGTCAAAGTCAAAATATTTTATTCAGATTAGGCTTACAGGTAGCACTTATGAATGTCAAAAAATTTACCACCGGTTCGGAAAAACCTCTGATGAGAAGATACCGGCAAGAAACTCAACGAGGTGTAATTTTTTAAATAAATAAAAATTACAATGTTATTTTACATCTCAAATATTTAAAATTTTCACAATTTAAAAATTTAACACAGCAGGTGTACAATCTTTGGAGCCAGGGATCGCCAATACAGATCGGGATCATTTCCAAACATCCTTGTCCAATGTTGACACTTTTGAAGTGCAAAGTATTATCAAATCTATGAAGAAATATTAAGAGCGTGCAAACAGAGATTTGGCAACGTCGCCTATGGCTACCAAATATTTAGACGTTGTCATTGACTTATCAAAATTAATGAATTAAAATACGAAATATAGCAACGGTATGTGCTAAAATATTGATAATGCATTGCAATAGTTAATACAGTTATACTAAATAGTTATAATTAAGTGTAAATCAAGTATTTGGAAACTTTCCATTTGTAAATGTGTACATTTCGGTAAAAGTACATAAGGTTTACTACTTACCAACAAATGTAAGAACACAAGTTCTAGTACATACCGTTGCTATATTCCGTATTTTAACAAATTAATTTTGATAAATCAATGAAAACAGCTAAATATTTGGCAGCTATAGGCGACGTTGCCAAATCTCTGTTTGTACGCTCTTAAACAATTTAAAACTTATAAACCTAATTCTATTACAAGTTTTCGAATCTTTTACAAATGTACAACAAATTGACAGCAAAGTGAACCTATAATATTTCGTTTTTACTTTTGAAGTAAGACTGTTTTTTTTTTATTACCTACTGTGTACAAAAAACTGCTGAGTTTCTTGCGGCGTTTCTTCTCAGTAGTATCTTCCATTTTCCGAAGCGCTAGTAG
The DNA here is from genome assembly GCA_963691745.1 of Ditula angustiorana. Classification (NCBI taxonomy): domain Eukaryota; kingdom Metazoa; phylum Arthropoda; class Insecta; order Lepidoptera; family Tortricidae; genus Ditula; species Ditula angustiorana. Next base: position 2,783,398 of record OY829483.1, on the reverse strand, counting down.
ATTCAAACAAGTAAAAGAGCCTATACGGCCTACTTGCAAAATAAATTTTTCATTTTCATTTTCATTTTCCTAAAAACATGAAAAAAATAGATTCTTTATTTCCAGCGCGCAATGGATACTGCTCTCGCAATCAGAACACGCATTTGTCACTTACAGCATCGTTGTTTGCTTATCTTCCTTATTAACTCACTTAATAGGGCCAGGCTTAATACGTACGTCTTTGTGCCTTTTACGTAAACGTATAAGGGAACGTTATGTACGTACGTAACAGTGCACCTAGCACGAATCTCCTTGACTCGTGTTAAGACTAGTTCAGCGCTCTCCATACAAACGGCGATAACGTTTTCCTCCCTCTAAACCTTAACCTACAGCCATGTTTTTTTGGTATGTTGTCATTATGCCCTAGAACTAGGTTTGTATGTGTTGATTTTTTAAATATTTTTTATAGTTTTGAAAATATTCAGGCTGTATTGTTTTGTATGAAGCTCCTTTTACCGAACTTACAACTACTAAAATTTTATTATTTTAATTATTAGAAGCACGTTTAATCTTAGCACGGGCACATAGCACGGAGAACTGATGGCCGATGGGGTCGAAAAGTTCTCGAATGGCGGCCGCGTATTGGCAAGCGCAGCATAGGACGACTAGCCACAAGATGGTCCGATGACCTCATACAGGTGGCAGGAAGGCGCTGGTTGCATGCTGCTTCCAACCGGTCACTTTGGAAATCCATGGAGGAGGCCTATGTCCAACAGTGGACTTCTTGTGGCTGAGATGATGATGATGATGATGACGTTTAATCTTATTATAAGGTAAAAGTGCCGAAAAGCCTGAAATAACGAAAAACGCTGCCTAGTTCTTTAAATAAAATAGAAAAAATATATTTAAAACAAAAGCTAACAAAAATAATACACATAATAAAAACACTCGACTGGCTCTAACTGAAAAGAGAAAATGAAGCCCGGAATGTACCTGAGGGAAAAAGTTTGTTTCAGCAGAGTAAGTCTTAAAACATAACTTACTCGTAAATGTTATAAGATACACAGTCAGGGATAAAATACACCTTATTTACTACAATTCAAGTAATAAAAAACAATAGGATAAAATACAAGAGATAAGCTCGCCTTTATACAGGGTGTCCCAAAACCCTTCAAAAAAACATATACAGGGGGGTAGTGTAAGTGATTGCGGACAACCCTATGTATTTTTTTTTTAATTTGGTTGTGTTTGAAAATTTTAATAAAAAATAAAACATTTTACTTGCGCCTAGTGCCTCTCCAACTCAATATAAAAGATGCATGTAAAATGTCATCATACAGTCATTCAGAACAAAATGTTTTAAACATAGAGCGAACGAATGATAACCAAGACCGAGTCTTGTCGTTTCTTGTCAAGCCTCTGTCAAGCGGATCAACATCAAAATGTTTTTTTATTATTGTTGAGTTGCATATTGCGTGAAAATTACTGATTTACGAATTGCTGACTTCGGTGGAACTCGATGGGTTACCATTAAATGGCGAGAAAGCGAGCGCGGGTGTTAATAAGATGTCTCATCGGTAGGCTTTTATCCAAGGCCTTATTATAAGTATAATATTCGTGTTATGTTGAACGTGCGTGGCGATTCTGACCTTTGTTGCGGCCGTATGATAATCAGCGTTATTGTATCTATCTACAAGTGCGCACTAGAAAATACCCTCTTGATGTCTCAGACATGGGCTTCATATTTATGCTGATAAGGAAACCATTTAGAAATGCGAACACCACAGATTTTACCTGTGCTGGCGAGAGACACCTGGCGATCTAGATGTGTCTTGTTCAGGACTATTTTAAAACGAAGATGAGAGGATAAGTCCATCCTTCTTTAGTCAGTGGCAAGAAAAGGTCGCGTTTGCTTTCGATAGCGACTACACAGAAACCAAAACTAAAATCGCGTGATCATACCTGCAGACACAGTTGGAAGGAATAGAAATGAACATTCTAGGGAGTGAAGAAAGGGTGCATGGGGGAAGCCTCGAGCAACTTGTTCCTGGGCAGGACTGATGCCACTATGGGAAGATGGGTAGAAAGAAGTCATTATCAGGAAATATCTTAACAGTTCTACTAGTTTCAGATGAAAGTTATTTTCGCATTTAATTAAATGAATAAAGTCTACGTTTCAGTTTTATTCGCAAATAATTAGCAGACAATTGACGACGAGTGTCGTAAGAAAAAGACTGTGCATTTGTTCCTGTGTATTTGTTCGTCTGCCGTTGAGAGTAGCTTCGCAAGGCCCAATGAAATTAGTAAATTTAAATGCTGTTATTTTATGTTAACGCTAGCTTATAACATACTAACAAAGTTTAATAACTACAATATCTGAGGATACATAAGAGAATATTATGTGATCTATCTTTAAAAATTGCCTTAATTCTCCCAGCATTTTGTCACTGGTGCAATGAGATTTAGGTACCTATGTTAGAGATGTTTATCAAATGCTATGTTTGTTTATTGTGAGAATAATTTATATGATTTATTAATTACGACTCTCCAAAATACTAAATATCATATCTTTCTTTCTCCGGAAAATACATTTACTGAGTAAAATCTGCGTATATTTTATAAAACATTAAAACACACGAACACAGATCCTTTCCTTGTATTTTTATTTCAGAAAGAATGGTCAAAACTGTTTAAGTTTTAGAGGAGGCAAAACGAAACACTGAAACTTCGATCTGCACCATTTAAGAAACATAATTTACCGCTTAAGGTGTAACTGTTCTTTTCATGCTCATTTTCAATGACTTCACCAATAAGGTGCAATGGCAATAATTTGCCACAGCTTTAGTGGTAAAAACAGGATTTTTGACTAGAATTGTATAGTAGTTATCTTTTACTAACATAGCGGCGGTGGTGCAAGCCCCTTCGCCACCTTAGCCCCATCGATGCACGCGGGCCTTTTGCCACCGCACTTAACAACTGACCTGACTGACAACACATGACCCAGGGGGTCGCGTGTCCGTTGCTGAACGCAGGTTGGCCAAGCCTCGCAATCGTTTCCACTTCTTATGCGTGCCCCCATACCCATGCACTGGCCTTAATCGTCATCCACGTCTGAAATTGTGTGCTAATCAAAGTCGCTGCACCCGGTCTTCAACCACCTGCACTGCCTAGCAAGGTTATATTTATCGCCACCATTAATCGACTTAAAATAAGAATGGTGGTTCTCAATTCGTCGGGTTCTTTTTATTAACATATTTATTGTTTTAATGGGATGATGAATACTGTAAAAAGTTTCACAGGGGGTTTTCCATACTTTGGTCGGCCCATGGGTCGGCCTAATACCACTGTATGTGGTGAATGGATGGAAAAGTTGGAACATTTTAAATAAATCCTCTTTTATGTCACTATCTTCTTTGGTCGATCGACAAGGAACTTGTACCTGGCCATGACAGAATGACAGTTACACTTTATACTATACGTCAATCAGAGTAAGAAAATGGGCTAATGCAAAACGAAGAAGATTGATTTTAATAGTATAATTTTTAGGAATATCAGAACTGATGTGGTAAGTATTCTAGCAATATCTCTATGCAACTAACCACCATAACCCCTGTTGCAGCAAAACGTACCGACAGGATGATAGTTACATATTCATTATCATGAATGTGCATGTTGCCTTACGACACTTTCCCTCACCGTAAAAGCGTTTGTTACTACAGCAATAACAAAAGTTAGAAAAACTTATTAGTCATGGCGGCTGGTTGAGGTTCGAATCCTTCCTTGCACATTCTAACCCCCGGAAAGTGATTAAAAAAGAGTTTTAGTAAATTCAAAGTTAGACCCAATCTTACTAGTCTACTAGCGACCCCCCCTGACTTTGCACGGATGTAATTTACCACTGAAAACTTAATTAAAATGTACCGTACATAAAAACTCTCTGTACAAAATTGCCTAAGTGATAGTCAAAACCGTATCCATACCGTTGCGTGGTTTAGAAGAAGTAAGAAGCCGGAGATATGAGATCAAACAGGAACTAAGATGGAACTGGATGGATGCTCTTGTCCTTTTGCTGCATCCTGCAGGATAAGATCAAGCATCTAAAAAAGGACATCCCTTTCATTCCCATAACTTATTTTACATATTATTCAAAGTCAGACATTGATACTCATGTGTTTATGTTCAAAGTAATCGATACCTATTCATAAAGATTTTAGGCCATAATTGTAAATAATTAAAAAGTTAATAAATTGTAAATAATATTTGGCACTATGGATAATCATCCATAGTGCTAAATATTATTATAATTTATAAGAGTCATAAATTAAACTCGTGTTTATGTTTATTATGGCATTTTTTATGCATATGCGAATGCATTAAAGAACATAATTAAAAAAAGCGACCATGTTCATCCCTATTTTGTCCGTCCGTCTGGTCGTCATTCCGTCCGTTCTTCCGTCCGTACGTCCGTCCGTCTGTCCGTCTGTCCGTCCGTCCGTCCGCAGACCGCCGCTCATCCGTTCGTCCGTCCGTCTGTCCGTCAGTCCGTCCGCCCATCCATTCGTCCGTCCATCCGTCCGCCCATCCGGCTGCCATCCGTCCGTCCCTCCGTCCGATCGACCGACCGACTAACGGGTCCACCGGCTGCCGGCCAACCGAGCCCGTCTGTCGATACACCCGCTGCCCATCCATCCCTCCGCTCGCTCGACAGACCGACCGTCATAATGGCGTGTCCGCCCATCCGACCATCTGGCGTTAGCCCATCCGCCCACCCATTCGTTCGTCCGTCCGTCCGCACGTCTGTCCGACAGACCGACTGACCTAATGGCCGCCGTCCGATTGCACTTCTGTCAGTCTGTCCGTCTGTACGGCCGTCCGTCCTCAGGCCCCACTCATCCGTTCATCCGTCCGTCTGTCTGTCAGTCCGTCCGCCTATCCATTCGTCCGTCCGTCAGTCCGTCCACCCGTCCATTCGTCCGCCCATCCGGCTGCCGTCCGTCCGTCCGTCCGATCGTCCGACCGACCGACTGGTAACCTGCCAGCCGGCCAGTCCGAGCCCGTCTGTCGTCACACCCGCTGCCGATTCATCCGTCCGCCCGCTCGACAGACCGACCGTCATAATGGCCTGTCCGCGCGTCCGTTCAGGCGTCCATCTGGCGTCAGTCCGTCCGCCTACCAATTCGTTCGTCCGTCCGTCTGTTTGACTGACCTAATGGCCGCCGTTCGATTGCACTTCAGTCCGTCCGTCCGTCCGTTTGTTTGTCTGTCTATCAATCTGTCTAAAGTCCTGAACTAATTTTCGAAATTCCATTACCCTACGCCATTACCAAAGTATTGCTATTGATAAGACATTGTGTTACATTAATAAAACGCACATACTAGACAATAAAGGGTTCTCTTAATTCTCCAACACAAATCCACTACATATTATGGTATGGTGGTGAAGTTAATGATTTTTTTTTAATACAGGAAGGCTAACATCGAAGATGGAATACCTCTTGTGCCAGTAATTTCACCGCGGCTTTCTTGCTCTCCACGCCAGAACTCAACACTGCAAGCACTGCTGCTTAGCAGCTGGATTAGCAAGCAAAATGATGGTGGTCATCCAGACGGACCTTGCACAAGATCCAACCACCTGCAAAACCTATACCTAGCATCACAATGTTATCGTTTATTTAGTGCACATAGTACTTGTCTCCGTATGCAGCACACAACCATCGCCGCACCGCTACTAGTCACCACTTCTGCTTTAAGACTGCAGCGACCGGCGAACGTCACGCTACTCGCAAATGCCGATGTGTAATGACTTTGTTTGGGATTCCTTTATTAACTTACTAAAAAAACTTTTAACCGTCAGTTTTCACTGTTCAGTGTTAGTTCAGTTTTAACTAACAGTGAAAGTAGGAGAATCTTATGATGCACAGAATCAGTTTTGACTGTCAGTTAATAGTGATCGTGTATAGCTCGCATAAGGTTGTATAGTACCTCGTCAAGCGGCTATGCTCGCGCCATCTTGCGAGCGATGGCTAGGATAGCTGCGAGACACAATTGTAGCCCACGCTCGCTGTTAGGCCAACCTGTCTTAGTCGCTGCCTTACTACCGTTAGCATCATCTCCTACGCTGGCGACATGGATCACGCAACTCGACACCCGCATCCTAATGTACAGGTCAACAGTGTCGGTCGAGAAGGTGCGTATCACGTTAGCATTCCTGGACATAGTGCTAGGCGAACGAACGCGACGACGACTACCATCGCGTCGTCGTCGCGTTCGTCACCGACCCCGCTGTGTTAAGAACTCGTGCAGCGGTGGTGCAGACTCTTGCGCCACCTTGTGGTCCTCACTTTCTGTCACGCAGTCACGCGACATACTTAAACCACAAACCAATAGGGCTGTCGGGCACCACTGTGCTCATATTCATCACGGAAGAGAGTTCTAGGCTACTTTGTTATAGTTTATCGTCGTCATATGTGGCGATGCCGTTTGAATCTCGTCTGTAACTGCCATCTGCCGAAGCCATCTTAGTGCATGTGCGCACGGTATTTGCAGGGGCGTAGCGAGGTACGGGCAGGATACACGCGCCCCCCCTAGAAGATGCAGTTAATTAGCAGGAATGCTCACGAACCTTAAAGCAGGTATTTTAGGGAGGTACATTTTTCTTCGCCTGCCTTCCCATAACAGAATCCTGGCTACACCCTTGGCCATTTGCCTGTGAAGGTACGTTGTGGGTAGGTTTGTGCCGTCTGTAATAACTCGCATCTCTGCAACGAGCTGCAACGCTTACTACGCGGTCAACACCGCAAAAAACCGAGCATCCCAGTTCTGCGCCCACAGATGCAGCAACAGTACCGATGTCGTCGAAGCCCTGCTCATCCTATAGAGGGTTTTACATGCGCTGCAATGTACTTTTTCAACAAATTACCTTATGTAACCGCACAGTGCGAAAGTACGTCAAAACATGGATTGTCGTTTTGAAGTAAAAATTGATACGCTTGTTAAATAAACCAATTTCATACAACCACAATCATTATAAGACTAACTAGCGCACTATGGGACTACTTTTTGAGAATAGGAATAAACAGTTTCAAAAATGTTTTTGTTTGTTATTTCTGGTAAACGCATTCACGGCCTCAAACACATAAGTGCAATTGGTTATTCCTTTGGAGGCGTGCCCGTTTGTTGACTCAACTTTTTAATCACACCTCGGGCAGGGCCTAAAACGCACATTTGTGTTTGGGGTAGGCAAGCCACGTAATCACCTCTAGCATTTGCGCGGCTTGTAACCTGTGCACCTAGCACGAATCTTCTCGACACGCGTTAACTCGCTACGTAACTCAGTGCGTCTCATTCTAACCAGTCTAGTAGGAGAGAGACGCACTGAGTTACGTAGCGAGTTAACGCGTATCGAGAAGAGTCGTGCTAGGTGCACTGCTCGAATCCGAGCTGTTACAATACGCGGGAATATATCCGGTGACTACGTGGCTGTACGCGTTAAAAAGCACTTCGTGAACAGAAAGCGTATATCTTTATATCCGCTTTTCTAACCAGTTTATGTTTGCGAAATGGATAGGTACTTTTTGTCCAATTACGTTTGTACTCAATATGTTTTAATGGCTCCTTTTTTAAGTTGCTTCGCTCATAAGACTCCTTTTACTGTTTATATTACCTAGCCGATGGAAAAGGACACATTAAAGTTAGAGAAGGATAACAAAATAGTTATATGAATCAGAAAGGCAAGCATGCGCCTTAAAATTTCTCCGCCGTCATCGTTTATGCCCTCTTTCATATTGGTCTAATCAGAAAGAGATGCAAACTTATTGTATATTAATTACGTGTGCTAGTCATGCAGTTTGAGACAAGAGTTTGGCAACAAGAAGTTTTAGTTGATTGTTGTTGTTTCTGGTTACTGTCGTTTGAATGAACGAATCTACGGAACGAATGATTTAGATTTGATGACATTCATTTTAGAATCCTATTGCAATTATGATTAGTGTTGAGAGTTGATGGCCTAAAATTGTGACCGATATCTAAGAACTGTAAAAATGACGTCAGAGGGAATCCATTGTAAAGCTGGGAGGTACCGGGAGCAAACGTGTTTTAATACTTTCGTTTTTTTGATCCTACGTCGTCAAAAATTAAAATAATCAAAAAAGAAAAACACAGGGTTGTTCGCAATCACTCACTCTATCACGCTGTATATGTTTTTTTGAAGGGTTTTGGGACACCCTGTATAGTCGACCAAGCAATTGCTTGACAACTTTTGAACCTGATCCCTTTGTGATACGGCCGAAAAGTGGTCAAGCAATTTCTTTGTCGACTATACATCACTGTATCTCTTCTTGTCATTTATGTTTTTCTGTACAATAAAGAATTTACATACATACATTCAAGGAAATTGAAACACGTACCACCGTAGAACCTAGTCGAAGAGACATACGCATGACATTTGTATGACATAGCGTGGCGTTTAACGCGTCGCGTCATTGCGATAGCGTTCTAAGGTGGTACGTGAATATATTTCCCCTACTGTACATACAATAACTCTTTATTATCATTACAATCCAACCTAAAAAGATACAATTTAGAGAAAGTACATAAGGCACAATAGGCGGTATTATTGTTTTAAGCGATTTCTTCCTGACAACCGTAAGAAATAAGAGATGAAGAAAAGATATGATATAAATATGATATCACAAAGAAAAATCTCGGGTATCTGGCAGGACTGTTAACCAGCAATCTCAGCATTCCGTGCCGCACGCTATCCAATTACGCCACAGTACCGCTGCCAGACACTACGAGGTTCTCAATATCGTTCGTATTTATTGTCATTACATTATTGACTTTAAGGTATGAATACTCTTGACGTTATCTATGATAAATTGTCATTGTAATTCTAATTTACTAAGCTGACACCTGCGACTTCGTTTGCATAGAATCAGTAGCCTATGTCCATCAGGGATAGTGTTGCTTTCTATTTGTTAATAAATTTTCGGAATCGGTTCAGTAGTTCCAGAGATTAACCTACATACAAAAAACAACAAAAACCTCTTTATTATATTAGAGTAGATTAGTATAGACTAGTGTAGATTAGTGTAGATTAGTGTAGACTTGTGTAGACTTGTGTAGACTTGTGTAGACTTGTGTAGATTAATGTAGATTAGTGTAGATTGGTGCAGATTAGTGTAGATTAGTGTAAATTAGTGTAGATTAGTGTAGATTAGTGTAGATTAGTTTAGATTAGTGTAGATTAATGTAGATTGGTGTAGATTGGTGTAGATTAGTGTAGATTAGTGTAGATTAGTATAGATTAATGTAGATCATCGTAGATTGGTGTAAAAGTACATCGTAGTAAATGCAATGGAGAAAATCGACATTGTCTATCACAAAAAATCATTTACGTCCAAAATCACCCCGTTTATTTAAATCACCACCAGTAATATCTCCCAGGGAAGCCATTAAACCGAAAGTCAAAATAATTAAACCGACAAAAAATCTATTTCACGCCAGAATTAAAATACCCAATCACGGTTCTAGCTACTAATTACGGCCCATCTTTCTTGATTCCGGGGTCCATTGCCCTTAAGGCATTTATTTTCGTGCCCCTAAATTATTATTTATAGCACCCTATTTCATCGTTAGGGTGAATCAGTTTTGGTTTAATTGTGTTAACTGTAAGTCTGTGATGTTATTTTTGGAAGCTTTGTGGTATTTCGTAACAATACGTGAGCAATAAATAAGTATCGAGACTATTTACACCAATTGACCTTTTTTGAGGTTCGGTGCTTTAAGAAAGCAACTTTCATAGAATCACTTTATTGTCCATCTGTCTGTTTATCCGTCCGTCCGTCTATCTAGACTTTTTTTCTCTCGAAGGCGTGGAAGGAGATACAGAGTTTAAATTGATATAAAATACTTAGATCAATGAAAAAACTGAACTTCTAAGTCAACGGCTTCTAAGTCAAAAATGTACGGCCATTTTTGCCGCATGTGATTATTCTAATACTCACAAGGGAATTAAAAATCTAAAGGGTACTTTCCGTTGATTTAGAACCATGAAATTTGGCAAGAAGGAAGGTCTCATAGCACAAATAAGGGATAAAATCCGAAAGCTGTGTTTTTTTTATGAAATAGGAAGGCAAACAAGCAAGTGGGTCACCTGATGGTAAGTGTATATCACCGCCTATAGACATCCGCAACATCGGAGATTGCAGTTGCGTTACCAACCCAGAGGGCTAAGATGGAATACCTCTTGCGCCAGTAATTACACCGGCTGTCTTGCTCTCCACGCCAGAACACAACAGTACGAGCACTGCTGCTTAGCGGCAGGATTAGCGAGCAAGAGAGTGGTAGCGAGCCGGACGGACCTTGCAAAAGGTCCTACCACCCGCAAAAAATTGCAGTAACAAAAAAAATGCGATTATTGTATTACTAGCGACGTGCCCCGGCTTTGCACGGGTAAAATTAGATAGATAGATAGATAGACAAAACGTTTCTTTGGTACTACAAGCACACAATCAAAATTACAATTTTGAAAAAAGCCATGGCTCAGCGGACAATATTGCTCTAATAAGAGCAAAACACTGGTATTCTGCTTCAGCCCAGTCGGACTAGCCAATTAGGATGAAATGTTCATAAAAATTATTCGACCATGTACCGTAACCATCGATATAAGAAGACAATAGATCTGATCAATAGATTACTTGTTCGCATTGTTAGAAGCCTAGCGTCACCACTTTGCGACGGGGTGAAGTAGGTGAAGAGGGGCTTTCAATATTTAGCCATTGGTTCAACTTTGAATCCTATCGTAAGTGAATAAAGTGCTTCTTAGTTTTCTAACTAGCAGCGACACAGGCGTCGGATAGCAGAAATAAAAGTATGACGCCAATGTAAAACGTACAAAACGCAGAGCTGTTTACTTGACAATTGGCACAGACAGTTTTATTCAGGTTATCCAACATAGTCTACCAAATAGACTATGGTCGGCTACTCCGCCACTACGTTGTACACAGTTCTATAGTTTTCTCATTTCGATGACCGTAACTCAGTGTGACAAGATTCTGTACCGTACAGCGTTTCTTGTGTACAACAGTCTTTGGTTCAATGTACGCGTGCCCCACTTCCCGGCTAAGAGATTCGGCATGACACGGGTGTAATATGACGAGCAAGTCGATAAAATGTCTTTATAAACGTCGCTCGAGAAAGCAGAATTGAAACATTTCTAAAGGACGCAGGAAACCACGACCGGGCTACCAATAATACATGTAAGCAGCTATATGACTTTGTTATGAAATAGGAAGGAAAACAAGCAAGTAGGTCACCTGATCAGTGATTACCACCGCATATAGACATCCGCGACAACAAAGGTTGCAGATGCGTTGCCAACCGAGAAGGCTAAAATGGAATACTTCTTGTGCCAGTAATTGCACCGGCTGTCTCGCTCTCTCCGGAACACAACAGTGCAAGCACTGCTTGGCGGCAGAATTTGCGAGCAAGATGGTGGTAGCGATCCGCACGAAACTTACACAAGGTCCTACAACCCGCATATATCTATAAATGACAGTGAAATTCGTATCAAAATCAGTTGCGCTGTATAGAGAGAGTGGCCGGCAGAATATATGACGACAAACAGAAACGGATAGCGACTGCAATCATCATCATCATCATCATCATCATCATCATCATCATCATCATCATCATCATCTCAGCCACAAGAAGTCCACTGTTGAACATAGGCCTCCTCCATGGATTTCCAAAGTGACCGGTTGGAAGCAGCATGCAGCCAGCGCCTTCCTGCCACCTGTATGAGGTCATCGGACCATCTTGTGGCTGGTCGTCCTACGCTGCGCTTGCCAATACGCGGCGCAGATAGCGACTGTGTTAAAGGGTAATTCTCCAAAATTCTGATTCCCCTGGCGCATGTTTTTAATATTTACCTAATATTTACCAAACATAATGTAGGTAAATATTGAAAATATTGATGGCGTGGTTTTGTCAGATGTATATAAGTATGTTTAGTAAGCTACCCGCCGCACAGGTAAAATCTGGTTGTCTACATCTACACGAATACAATAAATAGGTAAACTTTGATTGTTTGTATGTAGGGGTAATCTCTGGAACTGCTGAACCGATTTCCAAAATTCTTTCACAGATAGAAAACTACACTATCCCTGACGGACATAGGCTACTAATTCCGTGCGAACGAAGTCGCGAGCATCCGCTAGTAATACATAAAAACCTTTCGTACAAAAATCTCTAAATGACAGTTCAAACCGTATCAAAATCCGTCGCGTTGTTTTAGAAGCTAAAGGCGGCCGAACATATTTTGACGACCTGTATGGCACAGTGGCACATGTGTCTGCCTACTGTGCAAGAGGTCCCGGGTTCAAATCCTGGTATGAGCAAATATTTGTGTGACGAATATGAATGTTTGTACCTGAGTCATGGATGTTATTTGTATTTAAGTATGTATTTATCTATATATGTATGTTTATCCGTTGTCTAGTATCCATAGTACAAGCTTTGCTTAGTTTGGGACTAGGTCAATTGGTGTAAATTGTCCCGAGATATTTATTTATTTATTTATATACTTTTAGGATTTTAAACAGACAAGAACGGAAAGCGACTTAAGAGCGTGCAAACAGAGATTTGGCAACGTCGCCTATAGCTGCCAAATAATCAGATGTTTTCATTGATTTATCAAAATTAATGAATTAAAATACGGAATATAGCAACGGTATGTACGAAAATATTGATAATGCATTGCAATAGTTAATACAGTTATATTAAATAGTTACAATTAAGTATAAATCAAGAATTTGCAAACTTTTCATTTGTAAATGTGTACATTTTGGTATTAGTATATAAGGTTTACTACTTACCAGCAAATGTAAGAACACAAGTTCTAGTACATACCGTTGCTGTATTCCGTATTTAAACTCATTAATTTTGATAAGTAAATCAATGAAAACAGCTAAATATTTGGCAGCTATAGGCGACGTTGCCATAACTCTGTTTGTACGCTCTTAACTTTATGCTATGTAAGGAAGATGTATAGTCGACCAAGTAATTGCTTGACCACTTTTGAACCTTAACTCTCTGTAATATGGTCGAAAAGTGGTCAAGCACTTTCTTGGTCGACTATACTCGTAATATAGTAGATAAAGATGAGTTTTTTTCAAACAAAAAGTGCACTCACGAAATTTCCATACTAAGTAAGTTGCCGTATTTCAACACTGAATCCTTTAACGAAGGGTTTAACCCCAGTTAATGAATGGAAGGTTTCGCCAAGAGTTCAAAATACACATTTAAAATAATTACGGTACATAATTAACCTTTAAGTTAAGCAGAAAAAACTAAATAAAGGTGGTTTATCACTACTACTTGTTTACCTGAGTATAGCTAGTAGCGTTTCACTTTTATTTAATTACAAGCTTTTACACGCGGCTTTGCACGCGTGATAATATTGTCTTCTATAATAAAATGTATTAAATTATATGTTTTAATTCAGGACATAATTTATGTGTCTGCCAAATTTAATTTAAATCCGTTCAGTCGTTAATGCGTGGTTGAGGTACGAACATTCAAATTTCCAAACATCACTAGTTTCGCAATGGGGTCAAAATCAGAAAGGTTTACAAAAGGCCTTTCCTGTGGACAAAAGAGGAGTCTAAAAGTCTTTTCTGATGTGGGTAACGTGCTAATTTTAATGTTTTATAAATATGTATGTTAGTATTTAACGTATTTTTCAATGGCTTATGCAGCCCGTAATAAGTTAATTAATTATTTTTTTACAGTTCAATATTTTTTTATTAAGTCTACAAATGAAAATGAAAATGAAAAATTAATTTTGCAAGTAGGCCATATAGGCTCTTTTACATGTCTGAATCTTCTAGCGCTTCGAAAAATGGAAGATACTACTGAGAAGAAACGCCGCAAGAAAGTCAGCGGCTTTTTTTCTTCTCTTTTTAAGACAGATATACATAATTATCACAATAGAACATGACATACACACATAGGTACACAAAAAAAGATAACAATAAATAAATAAAACCCAACCTAAGATTATAAATAAATATACATAAATAAATAATAATTTATGTAGATACGGTGCCTGGCGTACTCGTAGCTAAGGCATACTCGTAATAAAAGAAAACATAATTTGGACTTCATTAGTTAACTTTTGACCTTAGGAGAGACATCTTTTGTTTTTGCTGTGACTCGGAATCATTTCTATTATTAGTAAGATTCAGCCCTGCGACTTTCCAAGAGTACGTAAGTGCTGTAAAGCTGTATAAAGGTGATCACCTACCGTTACTATACAGCTTATGTCACGCTTAGTGCGCTATTTGGATTGTACTCCCTAGTTTGAAGAAACAGATGTAATTCTCTTAAGACACGACGAAGACAATTCGTGGCCAGTTGTAGTACGGAGGAAAAAGCTTAGAAAAAACTTCGCTTCGCGCTCGAAAAATCACAACCAATTTGGGGAGCCGAAAGCAATTTGTTTTAAAGTCAAACCCAAACAATGGGAAACAGGCAATTGATTTAATGGGTCGTCGTACCGAAACGACGACCTCCATAGACAGGATGATTAGGGATGTTTTGTCGGAGTTTTCACCCTTCTAATAATTACAAATGGTTTTTTCAGTGGTGACAAAACAGCCATTATGGCGTTTCCGGTCGCCTTATTGTTGATTCAATAGGCCTCTAAAGGTACTGTATTTGTTCATTCGTCGTTCCGTGTTTTGATACGCTTCTGTCGTTTGTTGCCGGCTTTTGTGAATCTTTGATGTTAAATTTCGTGTTGTTTTGTTCTAAAGCGCAGAATAATGTGCATTGCGTTGAGGCGTTGGGTCTCACACAAATTAAGTACACGATTTTCTGAATTGTGTTCCTTTTAATTCTGGACGTTTAGGAGTTGGATGTTTTTGTTTAGACATTTCTTTCGTGTATTCAATGAAATCAAATGGAATTGGTATTAAAGCCAGCTTTTTTTTATTAACGAAAAAATAACTAAACTCTTAAGTGTAATCTTGCCGTGGCCCTAAGATGACCCCCCAAGTGTAATTTACCTTTTGTCTCTTATTTACATAGAAGGGAGAGTTACATTAAACTCTAACGTTAATTTAATATTTAAATTACATATTATTTAATCAAATCGGACACCAAAATTGGTGCAATTTTATATAATTAATAAAGCAATCGAATTTGGAAAATCGATTAATTACATTTTCATCGGCCACACGTGTCGCTTATAATATAATTATATTTTATTCAAATTAGTTTTCAATTCAATATTCTGAACTAGTTTAGTAAAAAAAGAACATCGAATGCGTAGTTACTACAGGACAATTATTTTTAGAACTGACTTCGGCTGTTATCGGTAATGCCATAATAATAAAATAAGTGAAGTACAGTCCAGGAATTTAATTCCCTACCCATTTCGTTGAAATGTCGTCTGACATTCGCAATGCACTAAGGTCGATATGTCAAACTAACGTCTTGCTCTATAGCTCTTATGGTGACAGTTTGCTATATGCTATTGAACCTTAGGTGGGTTAGAAATTAAATTCCTTGACTGTACATTGCTGCTTTTAGATAGAAGGTAAAGTATCATGTCGGGGTTCAGAAGCAATGTAAATCAAGTAAGTTTTTTTGTCGAATAAAGCCGAGAGACAAAGAAGTACAAACTGCCGACATACCAAAGATAGAAAGAATTATTTATTCGGCGATTAACAATTACAACCAAGAAAAATACAACTCACAGAAATACTAAGCCGAAAGGCTTCTAGCTCACCATAGTGCTCCTTGTTCGGAACCACAACGCTAGTTTTCAGTACTCAGCATTTGTCGCATTGTTACAGCAATTCTGGTTTTCATGGAGCCCTGGTTAAAACTTAACGACACCAAACAAGAGAAATACTACAAGATGCTATACCATAATAAAAGTTTTTTTTTTAGTTTTAAATATGAGCAAGAGTGACAAAAATTGACTTGTTTGACTCCCGCTTGTCATTGCTTCTCATCATTATTCTCAGTGACAGTAAGCCCCTCTTATTCAGCTGTCAAGTTATTCAAAAAATAATTTGCATCTGTTAAAATAAAATTCACTCCATTTATTAAAGCGGCCTCGAGGGAGGGCGATGGGGAATTTCGCTTGAAAAATATTTGGTCTGAGACAACATGGACGTAATGATCTTTCTAAATTTGACCCGTATTTTTCAAAGATTTTTATTTCACTGTTCAACCTTTTTTGTAGCGTTAAACCTTTATTCGAAACCTTTTCTCCTGATTTTCGTTTGGAAACTTGATATTTTAGAGAATATCAACGCCACTAATTTAAAAGGCATTGATTTCTTTTACGTTTATTTTTCAATCCCGCAAAAATTAAAGGTCCTTTTTTATATGAAATAGGAAGGAAAATAAGCAAGTGGGTCACCTGATGGTAAGTGTACACCACCGCCTATCCTCAACATCGAAGAGATTGCAGATGCTTTGCCAACCCAGAGGGCTAAGATGGGATACCTCTTGTGCCAGTAATTACACCGGCTCTCTTGCTCTCCACGCCGGAACACAACAGTGCAAGCACTGCTGCTTAGCGGCAGGATTAGCGAGCAGGATGGTGGTAGCGATCCGGACGGACCTTGCACAAGGTCCTACCACCCGCAAATAAACTGAACCGAACCGGATTAAACTGACTTTGAATACGGAGCTGTATGTCGATGATATATGTATAACTAGAAGTCTGTATCAATCCGATATATAAAATGCTGAAAATATACAAGGTAAAGGCAAAGGAAATGTTTCCCTCCGTACTATAAAGTATTGTCCTTTGTATTGGGACCAAATTTATTTGTTCAGATTAGTCTTCTGATGCTTTGTTGTATTGGAGGTAGGTAATCACTATAATGGCGAGCTTTGCTTTGCTTTTCGCTTTTTAAAGGAAACTTGTGCGACTTGGTTCTTTAGTGAAATGCCGCCACAAAGTAAGAAGGTAAGGTTTCTTTACAGAACGGAAGAATATTGATGGGAAGTGATTACTGCTGCACGTGGATACCAGCAAACCCAATCCGATCCGCTTTTGACTTCCAGATCTCTCAGACACCGTACGAAACGCTAGCTATGACTTCATACAGTTGCGTTACCAGCAAAGGTAACGCAACGAGAATTGATGTGAAAGATTACACATAGGACTACACAGCGCCATACATAACAAAACAAAAAAATGCACGATACTCTCCAGCATAAGACAAGTCTAGTCAAAATGTTTTAATTCAGATTAGGCTTACAGGAAGCACTTATGAAGCGTTTATGACACACACACACATGTCATGCAGTAGCGTGTGTGACTTCAGCTCTTGTTGCGTTGCCAATGTCTGGCTACAACGTGCCCATTGCCATTTTGTGATTTTTAACATATTTTTTAGATCCCTAGTTCGAAAAACTGAATGCGTTTTTAATATTATAATTTTCCAGCATGAACACATACACATACAGTCAAGGAATTTAATTCCCTACCCATTTCGTTGAAATGTCGTCTGACATTCGCTTTGCATTAAGGTCGATATGTCTAACCAACGCCTTGCTCTATAGCCCTTATGGTGACAGTTTGCTATTTGCTATTGAACCTTAGGTGGGTTGGAAATTTATTTCCTTGACTGTACATGCCTCTTCACAAATAAAAGGATTCAGAATGCGGATTAGAAACTAGTTTTGCAGGCGTGTGCAGATTTCCTCGTGATGTTTTTCTTTTCCAAAAACCTCTCAAAATCAATCATATTTTTATTAGGGTCTTAGTGGTTATGGTGAGTCCATTTCCCTAACCTAGCCCGTAGCTTAAGCTTTTTAAATACAAATAATTAAATTAATTCTACTCAATAATGACAGCTGTAGGTACCTGCTTTAACAACCGTAACTTTGAAACAAAATTTCATACTGAACTCTCTAATTTTCTAACGAAAAGGACATTTTAGAAAAGTATTTAAACGTTCCTCTCGTAACCTCACGAACCGTTAGCAGGGAAGACAAAGCATCTCCCCTCATTATAAATAACTAGGCAGCGCCAAGGTGTTGGGGGTTGACCAAGGAATTCGCAATTATTCGCTACGTTGAAGCTTAACGACGCCGGATGTAAGGTATTTTTAGTATCACAGGGCGATAGAACAAACGGTGCTCAAATTGAAACACGTTTCAACTTAGAATAAATTTATTGTGGCTGAAATTTTGGATTTAACAAGAGCAAATTGGCCGGTCAATTGCGCGTTGTTTTGTAGGCATAATAGGTAAGGAAACTTTGCACATCATTAAACTTGTGTTTACTCGTTTTCATGTGAAAGTCAAACTTCATGATTCCTTCCCATCTAATATCTTAGGCATTACTAAACGCTACGAATAAATGCATCTGTTGTTCATTCAATGTTGTGGGACAAGGGTTTTTGTATTATTGTGGAGGTACAATTTGTTTTTAACCTGACTAAGGAAAAAAAAAAATATTGTGTGCCTTTACAGGGCGTTATGGACTGACTTTATACCAATGTGACATCAAATGTGAAATTAAAAACAAATTAAGGAAAACTAATTCTAGAAAATTTTAGAAAAAAACTATTTAATGTTTAGAATTAAATAAACAAAAAAGCAACAAATATGGGGGTCTCGGCTTCAAATATAACATTATTCCAGTCGGAGTTGAGACTCTGGGTCCGTGGGGTCCCAGTTCACTAGGTCTCTTCAAAGAGATTTCGAAGAGGCTGGTCGACGTCTCAGGCTACCGAAGAGCTGGCAGCTACCTCGCTCAGCGTATAAGCTTAACTTTACAAAGAAGTAATGCTGCCAGTATCTTCGGTACCATGCCAAGAGGGCCTTCCTTTTTTATTTATTTTAGTTATAACTTTAGTATTCACGTTTAGTTTATATTTAGTTTTTATGTAGTTTGATTAATTTATTATATATGTTAGTATTATACAATTATTGTAATCGAAACTATTTATTTCTATGAATGTAAAAAAAAAATACAAAAAGAAAAATCGATAAAATTTAGATATAAATAATTTCGATTACAATAATTTAACAACAAATGGCGTCATCTCTCGTCAGCTGACGGGCATTCATAAATGACCAAGTTGAATGAGATAACTTGATTAAGTTTCTCATAGATGACACCGCGGGTAGTTTTCCCAAACAAATATCAATAATGTAATGACCGTAAAGACGAAACACGTTGAAAGATTCACAGGGTATGGTAGCGGTAATGTGGCGAAACTGGCAAACGCAAGGCACGGATGCTGATGTTGCAGGTTCAAGTCCTTCTATTACCCTAATTTTTCTTTGAGTTGTCATTATATAGTATTTTAAATTTAATTTGAATGTATAAAAAAAACATTATCGATATGAAATATTCAAAATCGAAGGCCAAGGCCCCAACTAATAATTTGGGCCCAGTTAATGTCAAAATTATTAGTTCAAAGCACTAATTCGGGTTCCCTCCTCTCATTAATGTTTAATTCACGAAAACCCCACATTAATAAACTAGGCACTTACGTAAGTGACTTAAGGGTATGACATTATTTATTATTTCTTGTGCACAATCAACAGAATTGACCCCTGAATATAGATACCAAGCCGGTTATTAACGATTTTAGCCGAGCGGTTAAAAATGCGTTTTTCGTTATTAACGGTTAATTAACCGCATATATCCCAACTACCACGAGGAGAAAGGGTTATGTGAGTACTCGCACTTGGCCAGGTTTTGTAATATTAGTATATATTACTACTTAATAACGGTAATTGTTTTATCTATACACATATCATAAGTGCTCAATAACGCGTTTAAAAACCATAGAAAATGACCAGCATTATTACAACCAATGTTATTATAAGAATTTTCTTGTCTGTGGTAGTAGGTAAATCTGTTCTTTATTGGGTAGTATCTCTTAGTAGGCTGTGATCATTGTGAAATGAAATTTGGAACAGCTGTAAAAAATTAAGTTGGTCTCTATTCTAGTATCCATAGATATTAAAACAGTTATCGATACGAAACGTCAACTCAGTCTGATTTTTCAATTTAAACGCACGACATTTGATCTCGAGTGACATGACAATAGGGACTTCATTCGTTTGTCTATGATTTAAAAAACGTTCGCCTTGACGGATAGATCGAATTGCCGCCATTACTTGTTTGTTGGTTTTTTGCTGTTACGGTTTTTTGCAGTTATGAAATGTGCGTAGATAAAATAATGTATGCAACTGTATATACTTAGGCCTTAAAACACTCGTGTGATCCTATTATGAAACTCGCTGACGCTCGTTTCGTAAAACCACACTCGTGTTTTAAGGCCTCTCATTATATAGCAGTTGCATAAAATACCTTACCTTTACCTTTCCGTTCAATGAAATAAAGAAACAACCCTTTTTACCCGACTACGGCAAACGGCGGTTATTTTTAGATTGCAGTCGGAATTATTCGACTGTGATCTAAAAAAATCTAAACGTAATCTAATCTACGATCTAAATTTAACGATAAAATGCGGTTAACAACGATTGATTATAACGCTTATTAATCAGATTATCGTTAACTAACCAGACAGTTAAAACGTTAACGTTATTTCGTTAAATAACGGTAGGTAACGAGGTTTTTACAACTATAACCCTGACACACCATGGAATTATGTCAAGTGAAGATAAAGATTAAATCGTGTGAAATCTCTTACTGATATACTTATTAAGTCAATTTGACATGGTTCTATCGTGGGTCAAGGTTAAATTTTGTTGACAGTGCACATCAATTAGGCTATTAAGTAAATTTCGTATTTTGATTATTCAAATTGAAGACGAGGGAAGTAACGTTTAATACATATTCATAATTATACTCCGAGCAAATAAACCAAATTGAATTCTATACGTTCAATGAATTTAATAGATTCAGGCGTTACGTTGCGGATGTCCATATCAATAAATTTGAACATATTACCCTGCCACTCCGCAAAACCCCTGCGGTTATTCGACATACATATTTTTCATACAAAAACTCACCCTCCTCCGCTTCGACATGGAACAACATTCATCACTCAGACACAACTATTAACTACCAACACAAAACACGAACTAAACGATCTCAGGGTCCCATGATGCCTCGTATAAAGAAACTCACAGATACTGTTTTCACGAATTCTACAGAATAGGATTAAAAAAAACTCAAAATAAGTAAAGTACAATCATCTTATTTTGTTTTTACAAATGTAATTACTAAACTAATTCTAATGATTATTTCATTAATGAAAAGATCCACTTGAATTACATGAGCGGACGAAGTTGCAGGCAACACTTAGTCTCAAATACGTTTTTTTATACCGATTTAAAGACTCATGAACTATTACAAGAAAGTTCTTTTCATACTTAAAAGTCTGTCAAACTTTTAAATCATAACCAAAACCGAAAGTCTTAGCTAAGGCATAATTTAAAGATCAAATAAGCTGATTTTAATACTAATGTTGCTAAGAACAAGATACACTTACGTTATTTATTTATAAACGAGTAAAGTCAGGGGCAAAATCGAAGTTAACAAATTTAATCAGTCACTTGCAGACTTATTTAAAAATTCGTGAACTGTTGCATGAAAGTTCGTTTCATGTTTGAGAACCAGTCAAACTTTTAAAGAATAACCAAACTTCAAAACCAAGCAAAGGTTCACTGGAGCGTAACATTTTAATAATGCGTAGACTTCAAAGTTCTTTTAAAGTCGGTTTCGCTCAAAAAAAGTTGCCCCAGAAATGTAACAGAATCTAGATTAATTATTCTTAATCACTTTCAATTACGTTTCAGTGAAAATGAGAGTTAATTACTGTTCTATTAACGTTTTACACTGAAATTAATGAACGGAATGGTGTCACTTCTGGCTTCGTGTAGCTAATGCTGATTGTTAGTCGTTCTTTTGAAGGTATAACGAATTTGAATATAAGTTACAGATGTAAAATTAGTTTATTTGTTAATTAAAAATGACATTATTATCAATTTGTTGAACCTTGATCATGTTTTTATATATGAAATAAGTTCAGATAAGACTATAGACATAAAGCTTAAAGATTTAATGACCCTAAAAGAAGCTAAATTAAATCCAAGCTAACACAAAAACATACCCTGTGGCATGCTGCCCAAAAAGCTGGCAGCGTTCAATCGTTGTATCACAATACTAATCCTTCGCGATAGGTAGCTTCCAGCCTATTAAATTATATTTATATTTTTCCCAAAATTTGTTTGTCCATTGGGTTGTTTAAAAACTGTTCCGGCGATCCAGCAAAAATGCTTCCAAAACCATATATTTCTATGAGATTGTTAATGTATGTTTTGGTATTCAATAAAAAATGTTTGTATTATGTTCTATCGCATATGCCCTATCAGTATTTAATGAAACCACTAAATTTAGAAATCACGTCGTTTTAGTCAATCTTAAGAATGACCACAGTGACTACTACGCACGAAACACAACGCACATCCTTCAAACCCAATTCCAATCTATCTTGAAAGCTGTGTTTATATTTTTACAAAGTGTAGGCCGAGCTCCTCAAAATTCATTATTCACCGCATCAAAGTTATCACCTACCAAAATATCCGACGAATTTAATTTCAGCCCTAAGCAAGCACGGGACACCAAGTAACTCTATCTTACCCTTAACAAAGCAAACAGGAGCATGTCTTAGAACGCCTCAACGCACACACCATGTCACCAGTCAGAGTGAGCCCTCGCTCCTTGAAGATGCTGAGCAAGTGCTCATATGCCGAAGGTCGACGTTGTTTGGTGGTTCGATACTTAGTATATTGAGGGACCCGGCCGACAGTCTATCTTTTGGTATAGTGGAATTTTGGTACAAGTGATAATAAGAATCGTGGTTTGAGGCGTGAGCTGGAGCGGTAATTTGTCGTCAGTAGCTTTTCCAAAACCTATTTTTCTCTTTGATAAATAGTTACAGAAAGTTAAAGAGATTGAAAGCCTTTCAAATGTGGTAGGAACAACGGGGGATTTATTAGTTGGTCAGAAATATTTACAAATGAAAAAGTGTTAAAAAAGAGAAATTTGCTGACGTCTATAAGAAAAATAATTTTGCTGGAAGGGTTTTAGTAAATGACACATCAATTTGAATAATTTTACTGAAATCTTTATCGCTTAAGGTGCAATTGTCAATTTCGTGTTTAACTGATAGTTTTACTGTTCAGGTACGATAGTAACTAATTGCAACGATAAATGCTTTAATGATAAACGCAGGATTTCTCAACTTGTATGATCTTAAAAATGAATTCAAAACGGGCTGCCTCGCCCTGCTTGTACCACGCTGTGCTCCCCAACACAATGTACTTTAACGACACTATCCTTGCCTCTATCGTCTGCGAAATTGCGTCTCCACTTGTCTTAAATTATTGCCTCGTAACTCTGCATCGGGTGGCGTTTGACGCTATATTCAGATTTTCTAGGCCATAACTGTCATAATGACCTTAGTTTTATGAGGCTGGTTATAGGCCTGTTTTGCACCTGATGTTAACGGGAGCCTGCTGCAAATTAAGATTGTTATCTCTGTCAAGGTCTTTTGTAGAAATAATACATGGAATATAGCTATGCTCTAGCGTTGGATACGTTCGAGCTGGACCCAGTAGGGCACAGCACTTGGAGTGGTCTTCCGACGTAATCTCGACGTCACCTGGACGCGGCTACATACCATTGACAGTAGCAGCGGGACCAGACAGACAAAATAATGAGCATTTGCTCATATGCATAAGTTACACAATGGGAAGGTGCTCTTTGGGATGTATCTGAGAAAGTCTTCCATTTTTACTATTACTGTGTACGTATGTAAAAGTGCGATTATATATTTGTTCTTATTGTCAGAATAGAATAATTGTCTCTAATTTGCAGGTGTCTCATTCTTCAGCATACACATTGCCATGTTAATTATACAAACTACCACCATATGGCTCTCTAAGATGCTAGGCAGCAGTTCTTGCATTTATTTATTGGGTTTTTTAATGCTTATTGTTTATGTTAAGTTCTTACTATTATGATGATGTTCAGGCTCCAGCAGGAGCCTTCTACGGAAGTGCTTAAAGTCTGTTCAGTGAAAAGTTGCTAATAATTGTATTAGGCGTTTGTATTGAAGCTTTTACGTCTACCGTGATTTTATTAGCATTATATACCTTCGATAACCTTCGCACGATAAGCACATACACTGTTAAAATATTAGTTTCTTTATAATTAAATTGTAATTTAAAAGTATTTTGGGTTTTACTGAAGATCCTTTATGTCCGCGAAGACATAAATTGGTAACCCATAAGAGGGGAAAATAACAAAATAGTCGACAAAATACGGATCGAGATTCGGCATCAGCTCCATGCAGTAATACGCGTGAACTAGAAGAGTTGACGAACTAGAAGATCACACATAGACAAAGAAGCAGCAGCACCAGCAGCAGCTGCGGGACGGCGTCACCAGCTCGGACAGTGCAGGATCTAAACCTCGCACCGCGCGACGGCGGCCTACGAAAGTTAAGTGCCCTTCCTTTGTCTTCTATTCACCAAATATCCTATAATCCTGTTTCTTTACCAAAGTGTACAATCTTCGGTTGAGGAAAGTTCCATAATAAACATCAATACAGTGCAGTTTAAGATTATAATAATAACGCGAATATAACGTAGCAAAAGTAACGGTAAATATAACATTTCTACCCGGTATTGAAAGCAATAAGCAAATTTCTCGAACAAACGTTTAATTATAGTTATTTTATTGCTTAGAATACTAAAATCTATTCAAATTAAATTCAGCTGTAACGAAATTAAATACATATTAAAATTAACTTGTGAAATATCGTCACATTTTTATTCTAAATTATTAAAACTATACTTTTAACGTCTTTCGTTATAACAACTGCAATATCTTAGGTCCTCACAATCATTATCATTACGCGACATTTAGGTACTCTGCTGACTATTCCAGGGACGCGGGCGCTGCCCATTGCATAATATCACTCGCCGTGGGCCGCCGGCCGCTAGCGGCGCAGTCAGCTGTTCGCGCGGAACCGGTCCCTGGCCGAGAGTTCCAGCCTAGTGAGGAGCGTGAGATATTATTTTATTACTTTATTGCCTTTTTTTGTTGTTGTAATGGCGCCACCGGACAAATCTGAACCTGGTTCATCAAAAAATGAACTAAAAGATTTGATTGTTACGCGTAGCTCCATAAAGGGTCAAATAACGAAGTTTAAAAATTACCTTGCAAGCGTAGAAAGTAAACAAGACTTATCTAACATAGAACTAGCTGAGCTAAGTCTTAGATTGTCTAAATTCGAGGGATTATCTGTTAAATTTGATAATTTACAAAACGCAATTGAGATTTTAAATTCGGAAAATATTAACACGGAAATTGATGAGCGTGAAAGTATCGAGCGCGACATTATTCTCAACATAGCAACGGCAAAAACATTGATTGAATTATACAATAGGCTCGAAAACGATCAAAGACGAGAATCGCTCGCTTTGGAGGGTGCTCCATGTTTTCACGGCCATCAAGATGTGGGATTTAAATTACCTCAAATTCAAGTGTCAAAATTCGATGGCTCATATTTCCGCTGGCTTGAGTTTCGCGACACTTTTGAAAACTTAATACATAACAATAGCCGGATTAATCCAATCCATAAGTTTCACTATCTTATTTCGTACTTAGAGGGAGACGCGGCTAGGATAATTTCGAACCTAGAAGTGTCGTCGGCTAATTATGATGAAGCCTGGAGGTTGCTGGGCGAGCGATACGATAACAAGCGGCTGCTTATAAATCATCATTTAAGCTCATTATTTAACATTCAACCGCTGACTCGAGAAACCGAAAGGTCCTTGCGATTTTTAGTCGACCATGTTACTAAAAATTTGCGCGCTTTGTCCAGCTTAGGCCAGTCCACGGACAAGTGGGATATACTTATTATATTTATGTTATCTTCTAAATTGGATAGCAATACATTAGTTAAGTGGGAAGAGCATCGCAACTCGCTCGCTGACGACGTCCCGACTTTGGACCAGTTTAAGAAATTTTTAATAGATCGGGCCGACGTCATCGAGTCACTTAACAGAAATAAAAATGATAATTTTCAGTCCAAAGTTATGCCATCCATGCCTTTTCAAAGTAATAAGGTTCACAATAAACCACAAGTTTATAACAATAAACCATTTAACAAAGGTCCGTACACAAAAACGTTTGCCAGCGTGAATCAATCACGACAAAGTTATGTTTGTGTCATTTGCAACGAAAATCATAAAATTTATGATTGCCCTAGTTTTAAGTCTAAAAGTATGAAGGAAAAATTAGCCGATGTTGCCACTTATAAGCTATGCTCTAATTGCCTTCGGCAGGGGCATCCTTTGAATGAGTGTCGGATGGGTCCTTGTCGTGAGTGCAAAAAGAATCACAACAGCCTGCTGCACCCGGCAACATCCGAAAATGTCAACTTAGTAACTACTAATGCGGCGTCTGTGGTTAATTTTTCCGAACAAAATTATAACCAAGGTCAAATCTTACTGTCCACGGCACTGGTAGAGGTCACGAATCCGTCTACAAACGACACGCTAAAGGTTCGCGCCATGCTAGACTGTGGTAGCCAGTCTTCATTTATTACGAAATCGCTAAAAGAAAATCTGTCACTAAAATCCAACCAAATTGATTCTCTAAAGGTCATTGGCATTGGGAACAGTTGCTTAAATAATGTAATAGAAACTTGTAATGTTCAACTTAATTCGATTAACAGCACATTCAGTGTTAGATTGTCCTGCTTAGTGCTAAAAGAGCTAACTGGAGAGCTACCAAAGTCTCCTATAAACATAAACAAAATAAATATACCAAATAATTTATTATTGGCCGATCCCAATTTTTATCGACCAGCTCCTATCGATATGCTCATCGGGGCCGACATATTTTGGGACATTCTAGGAAGTGAGCAAGTGTCCTTAGGCCCTGAGTTCCCTAAATTACGGAGTTCAAAACTAGGTTACTTGGTTTGTGGCCCAATAAATACAGACAAAAATATTACAAAAGGACAACAACACAAAAATATACAATGCAATCATGTCTCAATCGCACAAAGGTCACATGATTCGATTGATGAGTTACTAACTAAATTCTGGGAACTCGAGGAAATCCCAGATACTAAAATTTTAAGTGACACAGAAAAAACTTGCGAAAAACATTTTTTATCTAACCTGTCACGACTAAACACTGGTAGATTTATGGTCAGGTTGCCTTTAATTAAATCTCCAGATTCTCTTGGAGACTCATATTATTTGGCTAAACGAAGATTTCTAAACTTAGAGAAGAAATTTAAACGCAACCCGACGCTAAAAACAGAATATTCAAAATTTATTCAGGAATATGCGGACTTAGGACATCTGTCCGAGTCCCCTATTGCTAAACCCAACCCGGGCTATTTCTTATGTCATCACGCGGTTTTTAAAGACAATAGTGAGTCGACATCTATCCGCGTGGTCTTTGACGGTTCGGCCGCCTCCTCCTCCGGAGTATCATTGAACGACATACTCATGGTAGGCCCCAATGTACAGGACTCTCTTTTCTCTATATTAGTGAGAGCGAGGCAATATAAATATATTTTAACAGGCGACATCGAGAAAATGTACCGCCAGGTACTAGTACACAAAGATGATCGCAAGTTGCAGCTCATATTATGGAGAGAAGACGAGTCCCAGCCTATTAAAACGCTGCAGCTAAATACACTCACTTATGGTACAGCTAGCGCGAGTTACTTAAGCACGAGGTGTTTGCAGCAAGTAGGGGAGGAGCAGGATGACGAGTTAATTAAAACGATAATTAAACAAGATTTTTACGTGGACGACCTGATTACGGGCTCCAATGATGAAGAAGAGTTACGACATATTCAGACTGCGGTATCAGAGGCTTTAAAATTGAGTTGTTTTAATTTAAGAAAATTTAAAACTAATTCTACAAAATTATTTCATAATACTGATTTCAACACGAAAGAAAATTTGGCTTTAAGTGAATCATCAAGTACGCTCGGATTGGGCTGGAATCCAGTCAACGATTGCTTGCATTTTGAAACGAAAGATGTGGGTCAAGACGGTAAAATTACAAAAAGAACAATAATGTCTAAGTCTTTTAAAACTTTTGATCCTTTAGGGCTTTTAAGTCCTAGCATAATTCAGTCTAAAATGATATTGCAAAAGTTATGGCAGCAAAAGGTTGACTGGGACCAACCCATCCCTCACGATATTGAGAAAGAATGGATAAAATATTCAAATAATTTACCTAGCATTTCTAACGTGCAAGTAGGTAGATACGTTTTATGTGATGACCCTAAAGTGATTCAATTACACTCTTTCAGTGACGCTTCCGAGCGGGCAATCGGGGCTTGTATTTATATGCGATCAGTTAGCACAAACGGTGACGTCACTGTAAGATTATTATGCGCAAAATCAAAAGTGGCCCCACTAAAACCAACTACGATTCCACGATTGGAATTGTGCGCGGCATTGTTGGCCGCTAGATTGTGCAAGTCAGTCACAAACTCTTTAAGGTCCAAACCAGATCGCTTAGTTCATTGGTGCGATTCCAGCATAGTTTTGGCGTGGATAAGCAATGACCTACGAAAACTAAAAACATTCGCGGCAAATCGCACTAGTGAAATTCGCGAGATCACTGAAGCGACTGCTTGGCGTTATGTGCCCACATCTTGTAATCCTGCTGATTTAATTTCTAGGGGGGTGGACGCCAGCCAGCTGGTTTCAATGAATTTGTGGTGGTCAGGACCCGAATTTTTAGTTAAAGGCGAAAACGAATGGCCAATATCAAAAGTTAACGTAGCCATAGATCAGGTGCCAGAAATTAAATCGCATTTAACTACTACGACTTGTGAGCACATAATCAATTTCGAAAAATATTCAAAATTTGTTAAACTTCAGCGATGTTTTGCATATGTCAAAAGATTTATTTTTAACATAAAATACCCTTCCAAAAAACGTTCGGGAAGCTTAACCACAGACGAGCTAAATGACTCATTCCATGAGCTTTGCGCTATAGCTCAACGTCGGTCATTTCCTATAGAATACGAGATGTTTACAAAGAATAAGTCGATAAGTCCTAAGTCTAAAATATTACCTCTGTCGCCTTTTATGGATAAGCAAAATTTGATTAGAGTCGGTGGACGGATTGATGCATCTAGTTATAGTTATCAGAAAAGGCATCCGATATTGCTTCATTCGTCACACCACCTAACCAAATTATATTTCGAAAAGGAACACTTAAGGCTGTTACATGCTGGGCCTCAATTGTTGTTGGCCGCTATACGAGAATCTGTGTGGCCTATCAACGGAAGGCACCTAGCCAGACGTACCGCTAATAAATGTGTACGCTGTAGACGTCTGCGTGGTAAAACGTTATGCCCTAAAATGGGCAACCTTCCTGCACAACGGATAACTCCAGACTTTCCCTTCTTGTCCGTTGGCTTGGACTTTGCTGGACCATTCCAGATTTTAAACCGCAAGGGACGGGGTGCAGCTTTAATCAAGTGCTACCTCTGTCTGTTTATCTGTTTACGCTATAAATGTATCCACCTAGAAGCGGTCAGCGATCTCTCTAAAGACGCATTTATCATGACACTTCGTAGATTTATTTCTCGTAGAGGCAAGCCAGCCGAAATATTCTGTGATAACGGCCGTAATTTTGTAGCTGCGGCTAAAGAGGTTGGGAAATTTATTAAACAAGTTAAAGATCCTTTGTGTGACGCTATTAACCAGGAAGGCATTAAATTCACATTCACGCCCACTTACGCTCCTCACTTTGGTGGGATCTGGGAATCGGGAATTAAATCGGCTAAATATCATATTAAAAGAGTGATGGGGAATAGTCATATTACATTTGAAGAAATTTGTACATTGTTTTCTCAAGTGGAAGCTATTTTAAATAGTCGTCCTCTCTATCCCCTGTCGTCCTGTCCTAACGACCTGCTCTCCCTATCCCCGGGGCACTTTCTTATCGGAAGGCCGCTAACCGCGCTGCCTTCGCCGGCTTTAGAAAACTGCAAGGAAAGCAGCCTCCGCAGATATGCCCGCATCGAAAAACTCCATCAACATTTTTGGCAAAGATGGCAGAAGGAGTATATCGCAGAGCTTCAGCAAAGAACAAAATGGCGCGTTAATCATGCCAAATTAGCTGTTGGTGATCTCGTCCTTCTGCACGAAGACAACGCGCCGCCGCTAAGCTGGCGACTTGGTCGAGTCGCTCGCTTGTTTCCTGGACCGGACGGCATATCCAGAGTCGCAGACGTCGCTACTGTAAGAGGATGCGTGCGGCGTCCCTTGACACGCCTGTGCCCACTGCCCTCCGAAGAAGAAGTTCTGGCTTGAAAGACTAGGCCTTTCAACGGGCGGGAATATGTTCAGGCTCCAGCAGGAGCCTTCTACGGAAGTGCTTAAAGTCTGTTCAGTGAAAAGTTGCTAATAATTGTATTAGGCGTTTGTATTGAAGCTTTTACGTCTACCGTGATTTTATTAGCATTATATACCTTCGATAACCTTCGCACGATAAGCACATACACTGTTAAAATATTAGTTTCTTTATAATTAAATTGTAATTTAAAAGTATTTTGGGTTTTACTGAAGATCCTTTATGTCCGCGAAGACAGATGATGTTTTGAAAAGAGAAGAAAAAAGGGATAAGCCGCTAAGTTTCTTGCTGAGGATATTTCTTTTAGAGATGTAAATGAGTCTATACGGGGGACTAACAAAAACAAAATTTTCATTTTCATTTTCATTGTTGTGTTTCGGCATAGAGAGCGAGACAGCCGGTAAAACAACTAGTACAAGAGGTATTCCATCTTCGGCCTCCTGGTTTGACGCGTCTTCAGTCTCCATAGAATTGCGGGCTCTATGAGCGGTGATCATACATCAAAGCACCAAATACCTTCCACACCCACCTCCAAAGATCTTCTTAGTCCTATTATGTAAATTTCTCAAGCAAAAACCACCACCGGTTCTACCCTCACCCAAATCTATTATAGTAACTCCAAAAGATTAACTTACGCATTCAGGCTGTACGTTATTAGGCATTGATTTAGAAGGTTATATTGGTATCCGATAAGAGATTCTCCTTGCTATCAATTATTGTCCCGGTCGGCCTATGCGTCAGGATTACCGTGATAAATCGTTAGCGGTTATATCGGATATTATTAGGGGTAAATGTGTGACATTATTGGTACTATATATAATACGTGATTTGATGGAAATGATACAACTATTCTGCAAGTAGGCCGCGTTGGTTCTTTTACAAGACTGATTCGACCAACGCTTCGGAAAATGGAATGTGGGTTAAAATCAGACCCCGTACTAAAATAATTAGTATCATTATGTAACGATTTCATTTCTAAAGTTATAAAATCGTCACTAGAGGCTAAGATGGAACCACTTCTTGTGCCAGTAATTTCACCGGCTGCAAACACTACTTCTTAGTGGCTGGATTTGAATTTTTAGTGCAGGTTTTCAATATTTCTAATATATACTTTAAAAAATAATAATTCACTACCATCGTCTTTTTCGCCAAAGCAAAATGACAATAAAGAATTTTTATTATTAAAAGTATTAGTAACATTTAAAATCTGAACTTAATAATCTAAGTTCCGTTGCATAATATCAACCGAGTTTAGGTACTATTGCATTTGTAGTCATCATAATCCAAATTATCAGTTTCCGTGTTAAAAACAAGTGAAAGATTAAACGTGTTCTATATTATTAAAAAACAAATGACTACAGTTCGTGCCATTTCTCACAGTCGGTGGCATACATCATACAAATAACCATTTCTAAGGCCCGTAATCGCCGGTGATTGTTGGCGCTTCGGCAAGGCGAGAACAGAAGGCTCTTGTTAGAGAAATCGCCTGCCGCGTATAGGTTGGTTCAAGTCAGAAGAGAAGGCGGTGGACCACATTTTGTATAGTGAATACAAACCTGGTTATTTTGCACTAAGAAAAAACCAGTTTTAACCGGTTATTCCTTAAGAGATTAACTGGGTTTGCAATATCTAATTCTGTAGCCTTGTAGCGTCTTCAGCCCAGTGCTAACCAATGCTATGTGTAGTCTTTTTACAGTGCAACCCCAGACGATGGAATAACCCTTGTGTCAGTAACTTCACTGGCTGTCTCACTCTCCAAGACGGAACACAACAGTGTAGACTGCATTTGTGTTGCCAAACCAGAGGGCTAAGATGGAATACCTCTAATGTTAGTATTTTCACCGGCTGTCTTGCTCTTCATGTCGGAATTTCTTTATAGGGTTCAGTTTTTCTTTTTAACAGGCTCGTCGCTTCTGGTTTGCATCTTCCGCGTCATCGTTAGAAAAATCGCTGGCACTTACAGGGGCCGTTAGGGCCGATAAGAAAAATAAAAGGAGCCGGTCTCTCATCAAACCATTACGACCTTATTGTCGGCATGATAGTTTTCTAGTAAATTCTTGAGCCTGTGACGTCATAGTTCACTTGTACAACATTGTAAACGCTATTTAACCTTTTCAACGCCACGTCAAATACAAAAGCCACACACACCAACCATTGCAAATACACGTAGGTCACTTTTATATATATTTATATTGGTCATCGCCGCTGATACTTCGGTGCTGATATGTGAGTCGGTGGCGTCGAAAGGGTTAACTTAGTTACTGCACCTAGCACGAAAATTTTCGATTTGTAACTAGCTACGTAGCTCAGTACATCTCTTTCTAACTAGCCTAGTAGGACAAAGAAACACTGAGTTACGTAGCGAGTTACGGCGTGTAGAAGGTTCGTGCTAAATGCACTGTTAGTTCAAAAGTTTCAAGCCTGTGATGTTACGCGATGAGATATACAACTTATGTTTTACTTTTGAAAAAGGGAGATTACCGAGCATAGGGATCTCACGAAGGGAAGTAGTCCCCACTGCCCATGGGAAACGGCCTAAAAACACCTAATCCGCTGCCGGCATTAGTCACCGTACGAAATGGAGTAGCAAGCTCCTACTCCACGTCGGTATGAATAAATATATGTATATACCTACCTAATACATATAATATATGTATATTAATCAAATCAATCAAAAACGTTTATTTCGGACAGTATCCATAGGGGTTAATAAATCAAGGAACAAAAAATTACAATAATAAGTACTTACGAACTTATGTTAGTGCTAACTTTAAAGCGTAGGTTGTTATGTTCTAAATGACAGTGTGGAGCTTCATCCATCGCTGAAGTAATGGTGAGTCCTATCAGTCGGATAGCGCCGCCAAATGTATATGTAGACAATTTTGTCTTTGAAACATTTTATTATCTTAACCTTCTCTCTCTCTCTCTCTCTCTTTCAGCCCTTATAATCATCGACGGCTTACTCTTCTAAACCAAGCAATAGACTTTAATACAGCTTTAATTGTTATTTAGAAAAAAAATAGGGAAGGCTTTTATGTAAATTATATCGTAATTGTACCCTTGCGAAGCCAGGGCGGGTCGCTAGTTATAGTATAAAAGACAAACATACACATAGACAAACGCTCAATCAATCGGACTTACGGTTAGTTTAAAAATCAAACAACATTCAGTAACAAATCCTTTATTTTAAATTTGAAAACCTTACAAAATTTATTCAACATACGTATAGATATTTCCTTAGTATTTATAACTATAACCTAAGTATGCGCTAACTATGTCAGTGTAAAAAGCAAAATGTGTTATTATTTAGGATAAATTGACCTAATATTTGGCACTGGTAAAAAAACCTTACAATTACAATTTGACTAAAAAAATTGCATAAGTATACGAAATAGAGATGAAATACTATTTGAGTATAAATATTCCTTGCTTTTATTTAAAGCGCTAAAAACAAAACAAAGTATTACTTTCTTATTCATAAAAGTTTACCAATCTTCTTTAATTAACAAATGTTTTGTCCCTTTCATTCGAGGGCAAACGTCACAAAGACAGATAAAGACATAACACATGTTAATTAACATAGGTTTACACAACCTTTAGGAATAAGATGGTTAGTCTATAAATACTTACGTTCTGCATTATTCTTGAAATCCATAATATTATTATGTTCTTTGTTTACAATAAACATGATTACTTCTTTGGTATTTTTGACTAGATGTAATATTATAAATTCCGTAAAAAGCAAATTTACTTTCTTAAATCAAGCAAGAAATGGATGCAAGCATTATGAATACCGAATTATATTTTTGCTAAACATATTATGGACAGATAACATAATAATAATATATCTAGTGAACCAGTAAATGTTTTAAGGCGTTATCTGAGCAGTTGTTTGCTTAAAATGTACTAAATATACGATTTTATTTATTAAAAAGTTCGGCACAACCGGCAAGAATTTTCTTAAATCTTTAGTTTGTATGATGAGATGGTTTCTCAATTTCTCATATATTGCACTATTTGAAATAACCATAGAATACAAAAAATTAGGTTAAACACGCTTTTTAAAATTATCCTAATGTTTTTCCTGCAATTTTTTATAAAAACATATTAAAATTTTCAATTATATGATTAAGTATATGAAAATAATTAGAAATTAAAACAGTTTGCTTGAAATTACTCAAAAAACCTTCTTTAATTTAAATTTAATGGACTCAATCATTTAATTTAACGAAGGAGGTTGCTTTGGCCAGAAACCAATAGATATTTACTTTGACAAAAAAAATGTACAGGATAACCGAAACAGAGATTTGTAAACTAGTCACGATTCATGTAATCCCCCTGACTGCGAAAAATGAGGTACCAGGTATATTTTATGGGACAAGTAGGTACGGTACAGTCAAGGAATTTAATTTCCAACCCACCTAAGGTTCAATGTCATATAGCAAACTGTCACCATAAGAGCTAACTAGAGCAAGACGTTAGTTTGACATTTCGACCTTAATGCATTGCGAATGTCTGACGACATTTCAACGAAATGGGTAGAGAATTAAATTCTTTGACTGTACCTTATGCTCCTAAAATAAGGGCTAGGATTCATAACTCATACACTTTATTTTGGGAGCATTAATATGAAGATAAGCACTAGGGAATAACATGGTTAAAATACAGTAGATGTTTTGTGACATTACAATGAATTTGTAAATTTGAGCTCTTTTTAAATTAAGAGAAGATGATTACGGATGAAAATGAATATCGTGATTTAAAGAAAATATTGTTGAAAAATTAAATATTAATGAATCGGACGATGTTATAGTTTTTATTTAACGAGAATGTAGGTAATCAGATAATAAAAATTGATTATTTTTTTATAAAAAACACTGATTAATTTTAATCCATCTGTTTTTTAAGCCTGGCGTCTTGAATGCGAATGTAATTCAGCCGAAAAAAAATTTACAATCATTTTTACTTTTGGAAATAAGGCAATATTAAATTCAAATTTCGTTGTAAACACAAACACGTACTTTTTTACACGTATTGTTTTATATTTTTTTCGTGTAAATTGCTATTTTAATTATTTTGTGCTATAAATAGTTTTACATACACACATAAATTGTCAGTAGGTAATAACGGATTACCTTTATAAAAAAAGTTACCGTTCACATCTGTACGTATTATTTTCTGCACGACTGGTAAATAAGTTACCAATAAATATTTATGAAACGAGTTGGTATTATAGTAGGCAAAAGGGTTCCCTCATGTAATTTTCTACTAACTAGAAAAATAAAGTACTTAAAGGAAAACATTATGTTTACTTATTTTTCCCATTTGTAGCTTCTTACCAATTTAATTAATCGTCTTCTTGTATTTTAATGCGAGTTCAAAATTATTTGTCAAATATCCTTTTTTATTGTAAGAAAATAACCTGATAAAAATAATGTTCAAATTACAGTCAGTCCACGAGACACTTTTCATAAACTCAATTTAGTTAAATTTAGTTTTTGTGTGGACCGAATTATAAATGAAACCTAATTTATTTCTTATTATATAATAATAATGTGTACAAATACAATTTAATATATTTGTGAAAATAACGCAAAAAAACGATTATAAAATTTAGGCCTTGATGAAAACATCTCGTTCCAATCCAGTTTGCTGTAGAAATTATAAGAAAGAACTATGTGGATAAATATTCAGTTTTAGTTAAAAGTGCAGTATCATGTTATTTTTGTTTTTAATTTTATTGGTTTCAATAATTTCACTGTAAATTTTATGGAAGGTGATAAATAATGTATTTGATATTTATGATAGTGAGTTAATTCACAGTTTCAATTTGAAAAGCTGATTCAAAATGTAAGTGGTCATGCGCAACACCAATTTAAATAAGAAATAACTGCTACGTTCTTTAAAATATTTGTAATATAATTATAATTATAATAAATACATACAAAAATATAACGATATGATATACATACATATACGTAAATAGGAAATGGATATAAATATAATAAATATATATCGGATAAAAAGCGATGCCAAATACATACGGTTAAAGTTATAAATATTTCCCTATTATATACAAGTACAATTATTTGGCTTAAAAAACAAAATTATAATTAGCAAAATGATACAACCGTTTGGGTACAAAATATAAAAAAAATGCTTGACATTTTACTAAAATCAATGCAGAAAAAAGTCAATGCAATATCGAATTTAATTTCAAACCTTAAATTCATGAAAAATAGACTCGCAATCGTATGATTGATACGACTTTAAGATTTTATAATCTAAATTTGAATTGCACTACTCAGCTATATTTTTTAAACAGCTTAATTTATTCGTGTACCAGCCAGGACTTCAATATTATTCAGTAGACAAAAATGATGTGCTGTTAATTGCACATTTTTTTAAATTTCAAGTTGTTTTTCTAAAGGTACTTAACACTGGCAGCTGGTTATTTCGAAACAAAAAGAAATCTCAACTCAATTTCAAGTGACATTTCTTGCATTAACTGAATTTAAATTTAGAACACTTGTACTCTATGGTTTTCCCTATCGCATACAATGATGTTCCCTCCAGACATGACGGCTATGCCTTCTAGACCCTTGAATTCTCCGTCGCTGGAGCCCCAAGAACCAAAGGCACGGAGGAAAGTACCATCAGGATGGAAGATCTGGATACGATTGTTGCCAGAGTCCGCGACCACAATGTAGCCTTGGTCATCTACTGCGACGCCCCTGTTGACAAAAATAAATGAAAAATGATTTATGGTAATAAATAAAACAGTGGAGAACAAAAAAGCCTTCATTGGATATGTTAATGGTACTGAATAGGACTGTGATATTGTCCCAGTTCCTTCTAGCAGTGTTTTTTTTTTTTTATGAAATAGGAAGGCAAACAAGCAAGTGGGTAACCTGATGGTGAGTGCTCACCACCGCCTATAGACACCCGCAACACCAAGAAAATTGCAGATGCGTTGCCAACCCAGAGGGCTAAGATGGAACACCTCTTGTGCCAGTAATTACACCGGCTGTCTTGCTCTCCACTCCGGAACACAACAGTGCAAGCACAGCTTAGCGGCAGGATTAGAGAGAAAGATGGTGTTAGCGATCCGGACGGACCTTGTACAAGTCCTACCACCCGCACATAGGTACTCATATGTAGGTATACCAGCTAAATCAGTTTTGTTTGTTCCGGCACGGCTAGCACACGCATTCATTTTCTCGCTTGTCGCGCAAGTCGTAACTCCTACTCGGCTAATTAGAAAGAGACGCACTGAGCGACAAAGCGAGTCGGGGTGTGTCGTATGTACTAGCTATCCTGTGTATACATATACTTTGTATGACGTGGCCATCCTATCTATCTTTTGCGGGTGGTAGGACCTTGTGTAAGGTCCGTAAGGATCGCTACCACCATCTTGCTCGCTAATCCAGCCGCTAAGCACGCTTGCACTGTTGTGTTCCGGCGTGGAGAGCAAGACAGCCGGTGAGATTACTGGCACATAAGATATTCCATCTTAGCCCTCTGGGTTGGCAACGCATCTGCAATCTTCTTGGTGTTGCGGGTGTCTATAGGTGGTGGTGATCGCTTACCATCAGGTGACCCACTAGCTTGTTTGCCTTCCTTCCTTCGATCGAAGTTATTTTGAGAACCTTCGCGTTCGTCATTATTATTACATTTTGACGTTATTTTGAAACGTAGGCTCGAAATACGTCGGAATTGTTCGCTAGCAGAGACTATCAATCAAATATTTACCAGAACGCGGTCACAATGGTGGAACGTGTGAAAGCGGCCATGTTCAATGTTCAACAGATAATAAATAAACAGTTTCAACACATTTAAGGCTTAAACTCTCCAACATGAGTACGAAAATTCAAAATGCATACCGAATAGTCACCCGTGCGCTTATACCACGTTTGATACTAATTAAATTTGTACACGCGTTGAACTGTATTCTGTGTGGTATGCAACAGAAAGTACTTTCGTATTGTATTTTAAATACTGTAATGGCATGAAGTCAAGTTTAATAAAAACTTTTAAGCATTAGAACCATCTGTATCTAAGTACTCTGTGAGACAGCCTTTTGAGATGGCGTCGACAAACGTGAATATTTGGCAGCCACTCGAAATCGTACCTAAAACTCGACGATGTGTCTACAATGTTCGACAAGATGTCGGTTAGTAGCTATACGTTCCTTAAGAAAGTGTTCGCACTTCCCACTCAACTACAAATGTAACACGACTTTACATTGGGTAGGTAGTTTTTTTAAGAGGTGTACATTATATTGTATTTTATTTTGATAGTCAAAGTCTTGTATTTTTTCATCTAAGAGTTTTTTATAATAACATTAGAGAATGTCATTGGCTGTATAGGGCTTGCCTTGGTCTTAACTATATTATTTAAAAAGCAAAGACTATAGTTTCCGGCACCTGTGACCTTGGAATTGTAGCCATTTCATAGAAAAATAGTTTCAATATTATTATTGATGTATCATCAAACCTTCATTAAGTGTATAATAATTTCCAATACACCAGAATAAATACTTCCCTAAAAACTCAGACCTTAGTTAAATTACTTCCGTCAGTGGAGGTCTCATTTTCATGTATTTCACATCAAGATTGAATCAAAGAAATCGGTTTCAGCAAAGGAAATGTACGGAATATTCATTTCCCGTCGCAGCGATGTTTGTATTTGTATGGAAAATAAGATTTTTTTGAAGTTCTCGATGGCCCGGAATGATTGGATTGCGTGCGAAAGTCATCGAGATAGACTTCCACATAGCTTAAATTTCCTACAGCGAGGTAACTTAGTGAAATCTAGAATAAGGGCATTGATGAAAACCAGGAGATGATGAGTTGGAGTTTTATAATTTAAGTAGAAGGCACAAAATGCCTTGAGGTACAAGTAATGATGAAGCAGGATGATCAAATTGAACTGGCACTAAAACTATTGCATTGAATACGGAGAGCCTCCACAGGACTTAATACATCTGCTTTCATAAGTACCAACAACAAGACAGAGGCCAAAAGTGAGTGAGTTGTAAGGTAAAACCAGTAAGAATTTGAAATGTGGAATTTAGAACTACATTTTTTCTTTTAAAGAAAAAGTTAGGAAGCAGGTTTGTAAACGAGGATAGCTGCATCGTAACAACTTATGGGCTTAAACGCTTCTTTTTGAACAAGGAAATATAGCGGCTGTTTAGTTGCCAGAACGCCCGCGGAGCAACGGGTTGTTTGACGGGCTCCTGCCATACACAGCCGCGGGCTCCCTGCCGTGTGACTTTGTGCCTTATACCCAAATCACTCTTACGTACCCCTCCTTACACATAGGCATTAAGGGGTGGCTCCGTAGTGTACATTTTTATGGATGATTTGTTTTGGTGTTTGTTTTTAATTGACATATTTTTATTATTTACCTAATAAACGCTTAGTTGATACTTGTACCTTCAAATTAAATTACCTATTTAATAAAAAATATGTACTATTAAATTCGTTACAAAACATTACTTCTCAAGTACTTTCAATTTAAGTGATAAATTAGGCAAGCAAGTATATCTTAGTACTACTAGCATATAGACAAACAAATAACTTACTGGCATGTAAATAAATACATTAAATCAATAAAGATATTGCGCTTTCGCAAAAATGCTCCTTCTTTAAATTTCAAAACTATGTCACTACTTGAGACTGGTATCAACATAGACATTTGCGAGTACAATACAATTCGATACGAAGTGTTTGTCTTGGGTGTCTACTTAAGTTGTGTATCTTGTATACAAGATATCACTATGGTAATATCAACAGTGTTGCTTGCAGCTGGAAACATATCAGTTTGCTTTGTCGTTAAATTGATATCAAGTGTTTTTGCTAAGGGGGATATACAAATAGGGGCTTTGTAAATGTAGGCAGGGTTTGAATGTGCCTTCTTCGAATGTGTTGTGTTATGTTAATAGTTTGGAAAGCTTTGATGCCTCGCATTGAAGCGTTGGAAACTGGAACAGGGCTTTGCTTATGGGATGTAAGACATCAAAAAGAGTTATAGTTTTTTATTCGAATTGAACTCAAAATTTGTTGTTTAATAGGTAATGAACTAAGTAAATATTCACGTTTTTTATAAAACAGGAAGGCGAATGAGCAAGTAGTTCATCTGATGGTAAGTGATCTGATCATTGCCAATAGATACACGCAACACCAAGGAGATGCAGATGCGTAAAAACTATCCTTGCTTACCTCGGGAACTTGAACTGTCCATCTTCAGAGCCCTCATCCCCGAAGGAGGAGAGCACCCTCCCGTTCACGTCGAAGACCTGGATCCTGTGGTTGTTGGAGTCGGAGACCAGCACTCGGTTGGTGCTGGAGACGGCGATGTAGTGAGGGTGCTCCAGCTGCCCCAGCTTGGAGCCGAACGAGCCAAATTTGCCGACGAACGTACCGTCGGATTGGAACACCTGT
This sequence comes from Ditula angustiorana, assembly GCA_963691745.1. Classification (NCBI taxonomy): domain Eukaryota; kingdom Metazoa; phylum Arthropoda; class Insecta; order Lepidoptera; family Tortricidae; genus Ditula; species Ditula angustiorana. Next base: position 2,742,541 of record OY829483.1, on the reverse strand, counting down.
TAGATTTGAATTAGGTAAGATTTAACCAAAGCCATTAGACGACCGGATAACCTAGTGGTTAGTGACTCTGACTATAAAGCTAGAGGTTCCGGGTTCGATTCCCGGAAAGGGCAAATGTTTGTATGATGAATATGAATACTTGTACCCGAGTCTTGGATGTTATATGTATTGAAGTATGTATCTATCTATTTAAGTATGTATATCCGTTGTCTAGTACCCATAACACAAGGTTTACTTCGCTTGGGACTAGGTCAATTGGTATGAATTGACCTGAGATGTTTATTTATTTGTTCATTATAGTCAGGAGCAAAAGAAAGAAGGCTGGAAGAAGAAGACGGGTATAAGTCTCTTTACAAAATCTGCACGGCTAGTACAGTTATCATTTTGTCGCTTGTCGCTCACTGCATCTTTTTACTACTGGGTCAGTCAGAAAGAGACATTTCGCTACCAAGCGAATTGCAGTGTGTTATGCTAGACATCCTGCTATCGAATGTTTATAAAATTAATGATAGTTTAATACATTTTCAGTTGCAGCTCTTATGAATCTTGTGAAGAATTTCAGTACAAAATATTCCAGTTCATTTTGTATTAAAATGATATACAAGGTGAACCCGTCCTCTTTATTTCTTAGTGCACGTACTAATTATACGTATGAATGTGTAGGTTGTCAAAATATCTCATTAAAAAAAATCCGAAAGTGAAACAATGATACATCAATAAAAATAATAGTTATAATAATTTATATCTAAAGACACTTAGGGTCGTAGTTGGAAACGGAACTCAAAATACTTTAGCTGAAAATAGCATGAAAAAAAGATTATAAAAGAGTAAAAAAATCATAATTTACCTGTACTCTATGGTTTTCCTTGTCACAGACGTAAATAAATCCTAGTGCGTCCGTCGTAATACCCCACGGGTAATTGAACTTTCCATCGCCCGTACCCTGGCTGCCGAATGCCCTCAAGAACCTCCCTTGAGGGTCGAACACCTGTGAAAAAGAGATAAGCACATTGTTGACTAAAATTCGATCTAGGACAGACTGTTGAAAGCTTTCTAGGGCCAATACTCCGGAGTATTTAGTTTCGCCCGGAGTTTACGTTTGAAAATTCAAAATAAAAACCTAAAAAGTATCAGATACTATAAAACTTTAGAACACATTTTTGGTAAAACATATCAAGTTTCATATCAAGTCGTAATACTAAACTTATGGATGATGATGTTAATTTAGCCTTAGGGATTACTTTACATTTAATCCTGTTTATGTGACGGCTAGGCGACGGTTATTAATAAACAATTCCGAAGCTTTATCTTCAGCCAACAGACCGTGTTTATAAATCCAACAGAATCCATACAAACTAAAATGATTGCAGCATAACATTGAATTATTTAATCTCGGAGGTTGAGAAAAACTTAACTTCAAACAGTCGGGGAACTGCAGAAGAAATAAAGAAATTGAGTAGAACGCAAGAGCACCTCTGGGAAATTTGTTGAATCAGAACCTAGGCCATTAAGAAAGCTAAAAGCTTTTTTTTAATACATTTGTTGGTTAGGTAACAATTATATTATAAAAAGTTAAAATATGTACTAAGAAAAAATAGCAACTGAAACCAATAAAGTTACAAACAGAAAAACTGCATCGATTTTTATTTAATGTCTACGTCGTTTTGTGTACTTATCATTCAAAATTTAATGTTGATGGTGCACCTACTTTAATCTGTTCATTGTTAAACCGGTTGTCTGGAAGAGATCTCTCTTAAGCGATAAGACCGCCTATTCTCTACCTTTTTAATTCGTTTCTTTGTTTTCTTTGTATTTTTTTGTGGTGTAAAATAAATAATATTTGTTGTTGTTATTGTTGTTGATGGTGATAAAAAAATACTACATTATTAATAAAAAAGTGCAGTATTTTAAACATTAATGGCGTCAATAGTAGCAACGGGAAAATGTCTCGGTAGAATTTTATTCACTCGCGTTTAAAAAGTACCGCTGAATCTTTCTTCGATATTCGAGAAACTAGAATCCTATTTGTCTCAAGATTAAAGCGGATATGTCAGAATTTCTCAGCTGCAATATTTCTCTGTTGAAAAATGCAGGGTGCTTCTGATGTTTGACACTTTACTCTTAATGGCCGAAGAGTTAAGTGATTCGCTTGTAGAAAGTCTTTGGTAAAACCTAAGGTAAGTATATTTTTCTAATACCTAGGCTCTGGAATGAATACAGCGGCGTTGCCCGCCTGTGGTGTGAATAGGCTACAATTAGCTAAACTCAACGCCTTTTCTAAAATAACGCGTGTCAATTAGTCCTTTAAAAGTAGCTGTCATCCCATATTTAAAAAATGGTCCGCCATATTCGTGGTTATCAAGATTCTTTTCATACTCGAGACATTTATTTATTTTATCGTTATTGCAAAAATGAACAACAAAATTAACAAAAGGCAGACTTAATCCCTTATTGCATTGTCTTTACCTTAAGGCAAAACAGAGATAGTTGTGAGTAGTGCATCCTACTAATATTATAAATGTGAAAGTTTGTTTGTTTGGATGTTTGGATGTTTGTTACTCAACCACGCAAAAACGACTGAATGGATTTGGATGAATTTTGGCACACATATAGTTTATAACCTGGATTAACACATAGGATACTTTTTATCCCGTAAAAATGCATAGTTCCCACGGGATAGCGATAAGTGAGTTAAGCAGCAAAGCAACTAATTCTCATTAATTTGTCCAGGAAATATTGCAGATTGCATGTTTCAATTAAACAAGCAAAAGCTAGTATATTATAAAATATCCGTAATTTTTATTAATTTAATTTATTCGATTGAATAGATGTAAATAGCTTAAGAGGAGTGTGAACCCAGCTCCAAAAAGCGCTCCCCATACAAACGGCTATAATGTTTTCCACCCTCTAAACCTTAACCTGTTGCAATTATTTTTTGGTATCGCATTATGCCTCAGAACTAGGTTTGTACGTTTTGATTTTTTTACATTCTTCATAGATTTGACAATATTTACATTTTAGGAGTTTCATACAAAACAATAAAACGTGAATATTTTTAAAACTATTAAGAATATTTTAAAAATCAAAACATACAAACCTAGTTCTAGGGCATAATGACATTATACCAAAAAATTGTGGCTATAGAGGTTAAAGTTTAGAAGGTGGAAAATGTTATCGCCGTTTGTATGGAGAGCGCTGGGTTCACACTCCTCTTAATATAAAATGTTTTGCTACAGAGCACCCGACAAGTGAGAAATTTCAAAGTAACTTTAGCAGTACGTTTTATTATGCTAGATCGGCTTGGGTTAAACTGACTAGGCATAAAGTTAGCCTTTAATTTAACCTTAATGTTGAGCCTCAGCTTTCCGTTCAGCCTAACGACTAGGCTGGATAAAATAATGTGCGGACGTTTAAATTGTATAAGAGTCGTTTGAACCGTAATTGTTGGTAATTTGAATCTGAGTTAGACTAAATTAAAGATCCAATTTAAATGATTGTTTTAACTTAAATATGTAAGAGTGGTTAGAATTTGGCCTTTGTATCACACCTATTTAGACAATTAAACTTTCTTTACATCATATTTTATAGTAAAGTCGCTAGCCGTTCCTGTCTGTTCTAAATCCTTATAGTTGATGTTCGGCTGCCTTCTCCGTTTAAATCACGCAACGGTTTAAAATTTTTTTTAAATACAAAATAGGAAGGCAAACAAGCAAGTGGGTCACCTGATGGTAAGTGATCAACACCTTTATACACCCGCAACACCAAGGAGATTGCAGATGCGTTGCCAACCTAGAGGGCTAAGATGGATTGCCTCTTGTGCCAGTAATTACACCGGCTGTCTTGCTCTCCACACCGGAACACAACAGTGCAAGCACTGCTGCTTAGCGGCAGAATTAACAAGCAAGATGGTGGTAGCTTTCCGGATAGACCTTGCACAAGATCCCACCACCCGCAAAATGTGATGTAATGTAAAATGATTTTCACTGTCATTAAAAAAATACGGAAGCTTTTTTCATATAAACCGGTTACGCACAGTACAGTAAATATAAAGGTTTATTTATTAGCTCTTTATATTTCTACTGAATTTATAACAGTAAATGTAAAATTTATACAGTTTAGTTCGATTCGACATTCGCGTTAAATTCGACACAAAAGGGCTTCGTTACATATTTTTTTACGAGAAAACCTCTTACAGGAGGCCCACAGGTAGGATGGAACTTAAAAACCTGTAACAGATAACAGATGAACCCTTAGGAGGCCTGGTTGCCAAGGGCGACTGTGATCACTTTCCATCAGGTGACCCGAATGCTAGTCTATCTCCTAACGTAAAAAAGTCAAAAGTTTTTATTTGTTGAACATGTTTAACAAAATTGGTACCATCTGTGATGACCTATGAGTCATCTGTGATGACCTATGAGTCATCTGTGATGACCTATGAGTCATCTGTGATGACCTATGGGTCTATAGGCCATGGATCATCACAGATGGTACAAATTTTGTTAAAGCCTCACTATGTCATACCAGAAGGTATTCAAGTATCTAACAGAACTTTAGATGCAGCATTCTTACTCTACTACTTTATATATTAAATGAAATTAATTGACTATTATTTGTACTATGTTATTACTGTTGTATAAATATGTCCCTTCTTTATTCATCAATGAAGTAATAAGCCTTATGTGCTAGAAAATCGGCAATGAAATGACGAATGTTGAATGTACTAGATGAATGAAAATGAATGAATGATGATGAATGTGATGATGAAATGATGACAGGTGAATGTACATTTTCAAAATATTTCTTCGCATACAAAATGAAACAATCTCTCACCTGTATACGATGGTTGTATCTATCCGCGATGATGTACTGCCCAATGCGGTTGACGGCCACGCCGGCGAGGCAGTCGAACTCGCCTTCGCCGCTGCCGTACTGGCCAAACTCTTTTACGAAAATGCCATTGGAATCGAACACCTGAAAAATAAGGCAAAATGAATAACTTAGTTGAAGAAATAAGAAAGAAAGAAAAACATTTATCATACATGTACAATTGTACACACATCACACAGAGTACAATTGTAACAAACACATTTATACTTTTGTTGAACGGAATCAAAAAGGCCCCACTCAGCATATGCCTCGGTGAACCGAAACGCTAATTTTCAGTTAAAACATGTTTGATCTTTGGGGGAGGCCAAAGGTCCAGCAGTGGACGCCTTACGGCTGATATGATGATGATGATGATGATGAATAACTTAAAACAGATAACTACCAGTGTACTAGAATTGAATATGACCTAATGCTACATGTCAATGCGAGGCATAGCATAATTTTCATACCAAAAGGTCTGAAGTCTCCGCCCCAGTTACGTATTTTATGGATTTTTTTTATAATATGGAAAAGAATATAATGTAAAGCATTTAAATCGCACACACAATCATCCAAATACAGACACTCATATATTCGCTTTACACACATACGTATGCACATAATATTCACAGCAATAATGTCTACGCCTAATAGAATCAGTGACTACTTTTTGATCGTTTATTTATTTTTAACTTTGACTTTGACTGTAAAGTCCTTCTTGTATCTTCCACCTGTAATTTTTCTGTAAAAGTCTATTGAAATATACTTATCTTCATTTTTATTTTGTTAACCTTTATTACTGGATAAGAGCTCGGTGTTTCGTCTTTGTTGAAAAGTTAATCGAAAACGTCGTATTCCTTTCCAAAAGACTTCATTCAACTCGTGTTATTATTATGAACACACAAACGCAATTGAACAGTTTTCAGCAATTAACTCTACCCGAATGGAAATATTCAATTTGTAATTAAATATTAAACTCATTAAAATTAATCGGTCACATACGCAAACGCTTTTGGCGCAAGTTCAAAACGTTGCGAGAACTATTTCCAAAGTTTAATGAGAATGTAACCATTCTGCTGGCGTTTGTTCCCTTGTTAAAACCAATACTGCTGGAAAATATTAATCAGAGACAGTGCAAGCTTTACCTTGACAACGAATGTCAGTTTGTACTGTACCCGCATGCAGTCAAGTACTTTATTATTCATTTTCATTTCGTGATCAGATCCATCACGAATAATAAAGTTGACGGTAAAGCCATGATATTTAGGCACGGATTAATGGTTTCGGACTTGCATTCAATTGAATTTTGTCGAAAAGTGTTGTGACAAATACTAAGATTTTATGATTGAAACTATTACATTCGGACGTTTTGGTTTCAACAGAGTTTAATTTCAAGCAAAGATTCTCATTGTCTCGAAAATGGGCCAAACCTGCACTCGATGGTTTGACGAATCGGCCACGACCATTGTGTTGTCGGGGCCCACAGCGATGCCACGAGGCCAAGTAAAACAACCGGGTTCGCTCCCCCGGCTCCCCACGCTGAATTGTAAACGGCGTTTCTGCAGATACTGGCTCCTAGGGGAGGAACCTGCTGCTGCGAAACCTGAACAAACAAAAGGAACGTTAGCCACATAAAATGACGATTAAATAAAGAGTAAACCCTGGATCCAAGCGTCAAACCTATGTACACGCCACGCGTTATTCTAACCTGCTACCGCTGCTGTAGCCGCCGTAGGGGAGATGGGGGAGCCTGCCGCGTTTTTTGAATCGTCATCAGAACTGGCAAGCTCATTAGCCGAACGTAAGGGCAGCCCGAGAGACAGGCGGCGAGATGCGCTCGACGCACTACTGCTCGTATCGCGATCTTTGCCCCGCGATCCGTACTTATTCTTCAAATATCTAGCCCATGAACTCAAGGCTGCACCGTCTTTTTCACCAGGCACCGGCCGCTCTGGAGAGCTCTCTCTCGATTTTAAAGCGTGCGAAGACCGGCTGCGAGACAACTCTGTACCACCGGTTCCAGAGCCGTATCGAGCCGCGAGATAGGCTGATGGTGACGCCGTTGTAGGGGAAACGGGTTCGTCTTGATCGTCATCGTCTCCCATGCCAAACCCGGTGTGACTGCTTTTGCTTCTAGCGAGACGGTTGCGTCGCTCTTTTAAAGCGAGGTATCTCGAGCGTGCAGTTGGATACTTGGACTCGTCGTCGATTGAAGACACTGGTTCTTCTTCTTTAGGCTTGGTAGTACCGTAACGGTTGCTGTACGAAGAACCGCTGGCACCATACCTAGGCGCTGGCTCCTCCTCGGTTTGAGACGTGTTTCTTGTGCGGTATCGAGTCGGGGTGGTGGTGTCTTTTGCCTTGTTGTCCATGGCATCATTGCGAGCGTTATTGCTGCGCGCGAGCAGCGGACCGATGTCACTGCGAGCGATCGCCTGGCTCTCGGGCTTCCTTTGCGATGCAGGCTCCTCTTCGCTCTCCTCCGACGAGTCAGTTTCCTCTTCGGAGCTCGTATCGGAATCTGCTTGAGCCGGCTCGGCAGGCGCCGGGGCGGGAGTAGGCCGCTGAGAGTTAACAAAGCGGCTTTGCACCCGCTGCGCGCCGCCGGCTGATCCATTCGTTGTCGCCGGAGTTGTTCTTTCGTTGCCTGCGGAAAAGAAACGATTTCCGGGTTTTGATGCGGGCTCTTTACTGCTATATTTTGCTTTTAATTCTGCGATGGTTAGTATCGCACCTGTGTGTTTAACCGCCGAGCCGGAGCTTTCAGTCGATGCGCTAGATTCAGTGCTAGGAGCGCGAGCTGCGGGACGGTGGGGTGTTGTTTCTGTTGCCGACGGTCTTCTGACAGGCGTCACTGCTGGTTTGGGAGCAGGAGCAGCATTTTTACGCTGAGTTCGTTGAAGTGATCCAAGAGATTCATCAGATTCGCCGTCACTGGAAGCCTGAGGAATATATTGAAATTCGGTATTGATACCAAAACGGTAAATACATTTTGTATTGTGTTGTGTGCATGTGAATTAAACGTGGAGTGTATTTTATGGAATGCCGTTAGTTGTCGCGTTTTTCTTGTTAGTATATCGATGATCTGCCTAAGTGTCTACGTTGCTTTGCTTGTTCAGTTTTCTTCTTCTTCCCAACTCACCTCCCGCGCTGGTGTGGGTGGTTTACGAGTGATCGAGGGACGCTCTTCCTCCGCTCGTGGTGGTACTCGATCAGGTTCTTGAGAGGACGCTGCGCCCTTATTCTGCCTCTTTAATCGAGTTATTTCATCATCTTCGCTCTGCTGACGCTGAGCTGGCGGTGCTCGACGCTGCGGTTGAGGCGCTGGCTGAACTGGCTTTGGTGGTGGTGGTGGCTCCTTCTTTTCTTTTTTTTTACCACTGTCAACATCCATTATCCTTTGCATGACACGTGGGCAGTCACTTAATCTGAATATGCCACTAAGGGGACCCCTTGTAGCGTCTTCGGTGTCAACCACCTTTTCTTTTTCTTTCTCTTTTGGTTCCGATTTAACGGCACGAGTCGGTTGTTCTGTATCAGAGTCATTATCTTGGTAACTCCTAACAAAACGAGAGCGGAATCTACGCGAGGGTCTGTGTTCTGATTCATAACCACTGTATTCATCTGTAACTCCATAATCCTTTGATTTTTCAGGCGGAGGCGGGCGACGTTCTCCAAACTTACGACCACCTAGAACAGGCTCGTCGTTTTCAATATACCCCTTAGATTCTTCTTGCTGACGGAACTGCGTTGCAAGACGATGATCACTCTTTGACCGGGTCAATCCTTGATTTTGTTGGATTGCACCTGAATAAGCATTAGGCTGGGTAATATTTAACTCTCCGTAACTTGCAACATGCACAACCAATTGATTTGGGTCATGAGTCATTACAAACCGTACCCTACGGTTATAATCACCAGCTTCATAATCAAAGTTTCTCAGGAACTCTACAGTTTTCAAGAAAATTTCTTTAGTGTCAACTAACTCTGTATCTTCCCATTCGACATCGTCATTCATGTACTTGTCGGCGAGATCACAATTGCTTTGAATATTACTTAACTCTAGCTCTAGGTTATCTTTAAGATGCGTAAGGTTTCTAAGTTCAGTTGCTAGGTAACGGTCGACCTCGTTTCTGAGGAAGTCGGTTCTATCTTTAAGGGCTTTGGCAAGTCTTTTGTGAATTTCATCGACCTCTCCTGCCACTGCACCGCAATTGGATTGAAGGTTTGTCGTATTGCGTTCAACGAGTGAAAGGATATCTTGGAGCCTGTTAACGCCACGACGTATTTGGTTATTAATCCTTGCAATTTCCCTACGTAAGACTTCCATATGCGCTGACTTGCAGTCTTCACAGACTTTTTTGTCACAGTGCGCACAAGGTGCACAATACGCTTTTTCCGAGCAAACATTGCATCTTTCCATAACCTGCCCCGCTGTTGGGTCGGGGAGTTCACCAGCTATGTTAGCGTGTAGCTCTAAAAACCGCTGCAGGGTAACATTGGTTGGAAAACCCTGTACACCCTGGTACGGAATACGATGTTCTGCACGGCATTCTGGACATTTGACCTGGAAAACAAGCGGAAAGCAGGTAAAAACAACAGCTCTTAAAGGTCGCACACTAATTTATTGGTAAAAAAGGTTACGATCTTCTGGTCTTTTCTTACCTGTCGCCTTACATAGTCGACCAGGCCGTCCATACACGGCTCCATGCAAAAACTGTGCTGGCATGGTAGCAGCTTCGGATTCCTGTACCGGTCTAGGCAGACGCAGCACGTCAGAAGTGATTCAAACTGCTCCATATTTTCTTATCGGCTTTACGTATCTGCAGAACAAAAACATACAAGAATACAATTTCACAATAACAAAGAAGTATGGGTCACGCAAAACCAAAACGTTACGGGTAAAAAAAATATAAGGGAAAAAATGGAAATCACTTTAGCTACTCGATTATCGTTATCATCTGTGCATCTAAGAGAACAATAAAAAGGAGAACAACCAGATTTTAATAACATTACTTCCTGGAATACAATCACACAATGCATTGACACAAATAAACATACAACGAATATAAATTTAGGGGTTTATTTAACAAATTAAGGCCGTGTGAACGTGATAGGTCCATAATTTTGTTTCTCTGAAACGTGATATTGAAAACTGAATAACCGCGCAGTATATTTTAGTAACAAATTGATTGCCTGTTAAACACTAATAATATCGGTTTGATGATTTAATAGCTGTTTACTTTAAACCGTGTCCGGTGTATGGACTTGTTTTTAGAATCATTCACGTGGACGTTAAATTTGGAGATCACGCTATGGTTTTCCGCAATGATCCGAGTTTATAAATAGAGAAAGACGTCTGGCGTTTCACACGACGCCCATACTGAATACCAAACTGCGACAGAGAAATGCGCCGGCGCTGAAGAAAATGCAAACGAGTTTGCTCCTTACAAAGAAGATTTTAAAGGCCATATAAGTTTTACTAATAGGAAAAGAGGATTTCTAAGATATTGAAACGAGAATACGCGATATTTGAAGAGCATTCTGACAATTGGGAGATGAGGTAATTATTTTTTGTCTCGCGTTTCGATAGGCGATACTTTCTTGACTCACTGAGTTTTGTAACGGAATGATTCATTAATGTGATTTTTTAGGCTGTGTCATTTGGCAGTGAAGATTTAAGTCGAAGCCAAAAGTTTTTTAGTTAACAATTCTGACTAATAGTTAGTAGTTTTTCGTAATAATTATTCCATTAGGAAGCACACGTCATAGAGCAGTATTTAAGAAACAGTTGACTAGCAGTTTCATTTCGCTGAAATAAATAATTTGCTTAAAAGATTTAACTTTTTCCTTTTAAATATGTCTGAAATGTTATAAAGGTATTGCAGACGAGGATAAACAATGTATGCTTGATGGTAGTCTAACATTTTTTTTGTAATTTTAGTTTATCCCCGTCGGCAAAACCTTAAAACATTAACGACCGGATTTGATGACGGATAGCCTAGTGGTTAGTGGCCCTGACTACAAAAGCTTGAGGTTCCGGGTTCGATTCCCGGGAGGGGCAAATGTTTGTATAATGAAAGCGAATGTTTATAGTCTTGGATGTTATACGTATTTAAGTATATATTTATCTATATAAGTATTTATATCCCTTGTCTAGTACGCATAACAAGAGCAGCTTTAGTTGCTTACTTTTGGACTAGGTCAATTGGTGTTAACTGTCCCATACACCTGTCCCTTTCGAGGTTTTTTTTATGAAATATGAAGGCAAACAAGCAAATGGGTCACCTGATGGTAAGTGAATACCACCGCCTATAGACACCTGCAACAACAAAGAGAGTGCAGATGCGTTGCCAACCTAGAGGGCTAAGATGGAATACCTCTTGTGCCAGTAATTACGCCGTTTTCTTCCACATTGCCAATTTTTTTAATCTTAGAGCTTACTTGTTTAAAAGTATTTGTCTTGTCTTGTCTTGTTTTTCTTTTTTACTTTTTAATTTTTTATGCAGACGGATTTTTTACCGTAATTTTGATCCAAAATCTCCACTTATAAAACCGCGTATGCAGTCTGAATTGAGTTTATTGTATCTTATTAAGAAAACTAACGACTTCAGTTACGAAATACGTATTTTTAAACGCCTCCTTTGCTCAGATCGGCGTCATTGCGACGTCATTTTCTATTCTTGGCCAAGTGGATTTAAATTTCACTATCGCAAGCCGATGATTAATAATCAAAGTGCGATAGTCTCATAGTAATTCTATTTCTAGGTACATAAATTGGCAAATTTTGTAGCACATCATTACTACGCGCTTGTAATTTCAGGGCTCACGCTGATTTCAAATTAACTTGATTACATTATGAAATATGTCATTTTGTTATTCAAATAAGACATTTAATATACAATATTTCAGTTAAAGTAGACTGTCAAAGGTCATGTGAAAATGGAAAAACTCTGAAAAAATGAACTCAGAGTGCAGAAAACACTGACACATAAGTAATGGACTTCTAGTCAGCGTTTAAAATATGGACGCATCAAAAGTCGAACAAAAGTACAACAAATCGACAATCGGTCGCGCTATCAGTCTGTCGGACCGACGGCACTGCTGTCAATACTATTATTTTGTAAAAAACCTATTTGCAACGACACTTACTAAATTATTATTTTATGCAGTTAGACGTAAAGTTGTAAATCCAGTGACAATAAATAGTAAAGTAATAATTTGCATTTGTGACATTGGCGTCAACCTGTATTCTCATGTCGGACCATTTTTCTGCTGTCATTTAGTATGACAGCGTACATCCATGTATTATAATATCATTAGCAGAAAACAGTAGCTGTTCAACACAATGCTCATATTATGTACGCCTACACTAGTCTACACTAATCTACATCGACACTAATATAATAAAGAGCTAACCTACACTTAAAACTTCGCTTTTTATTTGTGCATGTATCTATATACAATCTTTGGATCTACTGGCCCTATTTTGAAAAATTCTTTCACAGATAGAAAGCTTCGCTATCCCCGACGAGCATAGGCTACTAGTTCCACGCAAACGAAGTCGCGAGCGTCCGCTATGCGTAATAAAGTGCAGTCCATAAAAACTGTTTACACTGTTATACATATAATTATAACAATTTTTAGTACGTTTTTATCATCTTGAAGATGTTTATGTTTATGCTAGAACCCACCCACCACCTAACACGACAGAAAAAATTATGACGTCGCATTGAACATACGTCAGCAGTTCTTTGGCACAGTAATATCTCCACGCGTCTCCACAATTATAATATCAGCGTCTGTAAGCACATCAGCGTCGAACTCGACCAGGGGGGTTCCACTCCGCAATGTAGGTGCGCTCGCCGCACTACCTATGGCATAGGTTAATAGCAGTAGGTTGCCGGCTTGCCGCGCGCGCGCCCGCTCACTGTGTCGCGCGTTGTGATAGTATTATAGTAAGCAGCCCAACCCTAGCGGTGCGCCAGGGCATTGCGGGTGGAAGGCGGGCGCGGGCGGCACCTTCCTTTCAACGCATGCCGCCTGGCGAATGTTTATGAAGTAATACGAAATTTTTGTGTCTGATCATAAAGTTGGAATTCGTTCAATGGTGGTCGAAAAAGAGAAGTTTCTGTACTTTAGTACTATTATTTATTCTGTGACTCGACGTCGAAGCATCACCCTGTCTCGCTCACTGGAGCTAGCGCTAGAGTAAGACAGAAGGCTGTCGCAGCGTCGAGCTCGTCGCTGTTGCGATTAGAGAATAACTCTGCTGAGTAAAAAGGGGTGCTCGATAGAATTGAAATTATGTATTTTGAGCTTCTTATCTATTACTCGTAGTATTCAAAAATAGCAATCGACACAATAAAAAAAAACCGACCAAGTGCGAGTCGGACTCGCGCACCGAGGGTTCCGCTAGGAGTAGCTACAATACACTTAATACATTTTTTTAAAGATGTAACTACAAAAATATGGTTTTCAGATTTATTCCTTCATTTGTGCTATGAGACCTTGCTCCTTGCCAAATTGCATGGTTCTAGGTCAACGGGAAATGCCCTATAGATTTTTAAAGACTTTGCAATTGCAAACGATCGTATCTTTTGAGTGCGTTGACTTAGAAGGTTGATTTTTTTCACAGTTCTAAACGACTTTAGACTCAAGTATTTGATATTAATTTCAATTCGGTACCTCTACGCGTTCTTGAGAAAAATGGTCTTGACAGACAGACAGGCGGACAACGCAGTGATCCTATAAGGGTTCCGTTTTTTCCTTTTCAGGTACGAAACCCTAAAAAAGGAGGGGTGAGATATTTTTGAGTACTTTTTGAGCAGCATAAGGTAAATTAGTAAAGTCGCGATAAATGTGGGGAAATTCAAAATCACGACTTTCTAATAAAAAGGAGTAATTTTATACTCTGGGTGCAATTACCAAAAATTGCATTTTATAATCTGGGTGGTAAATGCACTCAAAGTATAAAATGACTCCCTGTTTAGTAGAAAATCGCGATTTTTTGAAAATCCCCCATTTATCAACTTTACCCCAATTCACCTTAATGCTGAGTGGGGTCCCTTTCAGCGTCGACAATGTATTTTTTTTGAGTTCCATGACTTTAATAACTAGTTACAAAAAATTAACAGCTTCAGATAGCGGAAAAGAGAGCAGGTAGCGGTTAGTCGGGTTTCTGTTCTGTTCATACTGGCTACGAGCGTAGCACGTAGCGATGCGTGTCAGCGGAAGAGTTCCTTGTGTTTGTGAAAAGCAGGTAATGCAACAAAGTTGTACAATGTTCAAGTCCAACCTTTTCCATTATTGTGATATAATGCGCGAGAAAAAACTTAAATAGGAATTTTGCGCGAAAACTATATTCTATTCCATCATTATCATTTTAGCCTTACATAGTCTGACTGGTCGCAGTCTCTCTGTCTTCAACATATCTATTCAACAACGGATTTTGATAAAGTTTTCACTTCAATTTAGTTCGTAAAACTCGCGCGGCTAAACAGAAATAATACCCTCCACTTCAGTCTACTCATGGCCGTTGAAACATGGCCAAAACGTCGAGGTAAATTATCATATATTTTTACCGCGTTTAAGTCCCGATAACGTTATAAATATTGTCAAATCTATGAAGAAAATAATTAAAATCAAAACTAGAGATGCAACGGATAGTTGTTTGGCCGGATACCGGATACCGGATATTCGGCCTGATTGCTGGCCGAATATCCGGTATCCGGCCGCCGAATATTCGGCCAAACGATACCTACATTTTAGTTCGGCGGCGGGCGCGTCGTGCAGTGCACCTAGCACGAATCTTCTCGATACGCGTTAACTCGCTACGTAACTCAGTGCGTCTCTCTCCTACTGGGCTAGTTAAAACGAGACGCAATGAGTTACGTAGCGAGTAAACGCGTATCGAGAAGATTCGTGCTAGGTGCACAGATTTCAACCTGTTACGTATTGTAGGTTCGCGCGGACCGTTTTCTAGGCAAGAAACAAGTTTTATTAGGTCAGTGTACGGAACTATTTCTTTCGTATGCAATTGGATACTAACTAATGCTGATCATAGGATTTCTTAACTACTTTAAATGAGACACTTTGATATGTTTAATTAAATTGTACGTTAAAGGGAATACTAATAAAAGAATATTGATAATTTGTTCTTGTTTTCTTGTATACTAACCATTTTTCAAAGTTAAATACCAAACAGAATCACTATTCGGTATCCGGCCAGATAGTGCGCAACTATCCGGTATTCGGCCGGATAGTAAAATAATGGCCGGATAGGCCGGATACCGGATAGCAACCGGATATCCGTTGCATCTCTAATCAAAACACACAAATCTAGTCCTAAAGCATAGCGACCACATACCAAAAAATCATTGCCATAGGTTAAGGTTTAGAGGGTGGAAACGTTATCGCCGTTTGTATGGGGAGCGATTTTTGGGGCTCGGTTCAGACTCGGGAATGCAAGCTCGGTAATTTTCTCTATTAAAAACCGGTTTTAACCGGTTATAACCGGATTTGCATTCCCTAGTACACACTCCTCTGAAATAAAAGTCGTTTATTGTTCACGGATCAAAGATGCAAGAGATCTCATGTATACGTTACGTGTTTTTCTTTGCAGTTCGTAACCTACTTTAAAATACCTTGACCGAAAAATAATAATAACACGAAGAAGAATTTGCATTGAAAGCATGCGAAATTTTTAACGTTCATTTTATTGAGGTCATCCCTGTAACGAGAAGGTCAGTACGGAATTAGCAAAACAGGGAACGTGCGAAGAATGCATTAAAAATGATATAAAATATTTAAAACATTATGTTGACAGCCAGGAAATGGGAATGTGTTATATTAAAATGGTAGGTAAAACAATTTTTTTATGTAACAGGAAATGCTGAGATTGCAGGTTCGAGTCCTGCTAATACCCTAAAGTTTTATTTGTGTCGTCATTACATAGAATTTAAATTTAATAATTTGAAAGTTCTTATTTATGAAATAGGACGGAAAGCAAGAAGGTGGGTCACTTGATGGTAAGTAATCACCCCGCCTGTAGATTGCAAATCCAAAGAGATTGCAGATGCGTTGCCAACCCAGAGGGCTAAAATGGAATACCACTTGTGCCAGTAATTACACCGGGGGTGTCTTGCTCTCTACGTCGGTACACAACATTGCAAGCACTGCTGCTTAGCGGCAGGATCAGCGAGCAAGATGGTGGTAGCGATCCGGACGGACCATACACAAGGTCCTACCACCCGCAAAATCAATTAAAAAAGTCAATGAATGTTTTGTTACAAGAATTCTAGCACTTAATTAAAATTGTAAGGGATCCCAGTCATGGCAAGCTGAAAAATGGAAAGCGTAAATTACTCACAATTGCAAAATACACTTGTAAATCAACAGGGCTTTATCGGTCATCGGAATAATGCTTTTCAGCGTTCATGTTTTCTTTTTACAGCTGAATAAATACCATTCCTTTTCGCTGTAACTGGAAGTGTTTCGATTCTTCTGATTGGATGTATTTCGGTATGTTCAGCGAATGAAATTGTTTTGCTATTTGCTACAAAGTGATGGATGTTCTTTAATTAGGACTAGTTGTTTATCTGTACATGTTTTTTCACAAGGTGAGGTAAACAATGTGATACTTGTAGCATACAATCTGTCTAGAGTATTTATAGAAATTTTGATGTTGATATTTTTGTAATCGAAATTATTTATTTTTTAATTGTTCGATTTTTCTTTTTGTATTTTTTATACATTCAAATTAAAATGACAACACAAAGAAAAATTAGGGTGATGGCAGGATCCTGCCATCACCCTAATTTTTCTTTGTGTTGTCATTCATTATATAGCATTTTAAATTTAATTTAATGTTGATACTTTAAAATATCTATTTCTTTTTAGATTACTGATCTGCCACGGCTTTTGAGACACGGATACAATGAGAATATCTCTAATGTACAAATTTTTCTTAATTTTTTTTTATGACAGTAAATTTATAACGTATCATAATCCGTTGTGATTTAGAAGGAACAAATGGCGAAAAATACGATTGGGATAAATAGGAACGGATTGAGACTTTGTTTTATACTATTAAGAACAATTAGATAAATTCTGATAGTAAAATCACCACCACCTGCAACACCAATAAGACTGCAGATGAGTTGCTGCAGAGGGCTAAGATAATCATCAAATGGGATAAGTTACAGTATCTCTTGCATTTATTTTGCCAAACCTAAACAACTTTGTATTTAATAAACTGGATCATCATGGAAATCGCTTCGATTTCGCGGAGTAGCAAGGTAATTTGTTCCATTTGATATGGACCTCCGCAAAGTAACGCCTGAATCTATGAAAAACTTTGTAGTCATACATGTTTCGTTTCCTTCTAGTAAAAAAATAGTAAGAAACGTGTACCAATTTAGATTTCCATTTCCATTGAAACGTCTTCAAAAATGGCCGTCAAAATGTTTACCCGGCCGAATGATATCACTGTTTCAAACAGTTTTGGCACTGTTTCTTTTATTTTTCTTCCTTGAATCAGTTTGTCGTATTTGGCTAACGGTCTAACAAAGAGACGCGTAAGTACGAGTATTTCATATTACGCATTTAATGGTGTCTAAATTTGAACTTAAGACAACAATAATGTTTGAATTTTACACCCGAAATTTATTTCGTCTTTTTTGTCATGTAGAACATTAGAATTAGATGCAATGACAAAGGGAATAAAAAGTCTTGGTCATTCGTCAAACTCGAATCTGCCACATGCATGCACATAATGCCCTGCCAGAAACTGCGAATTTTTAATGTTTTTCATTTCTACAGTCTTCATTTGTGGTTTTAAGGTATAAACTTTCAGTGCTATCTATGAAAAACTTTTTCAAGGGGAAAGGATTACCTAGATTTTTCTTTTAGATATTTTGTTATTTGTTTTGCACATTTATGCTCTTAATTTTGATCAATCACAACATTAGGGAACTAGTAGAAGGTCCGTGTCAAAGTCGCTATTTGTTGCACAATAGGTATGATTTTGCGTTGGCAGAGGCCGGCGTGAAAGTCCTTATTTGTTGCACATTACGTATGATTTTGCTTTGGCGGAGGGACCTTCCATTGTTTCCCTAACTAATATCTATATTGTTTGTTATTTACTTCCGTGGCCACGGCCAATATATGAGCCAAATTTAGACTCTAAATAAACTTAATTAAACTGCAGGTAACCCGTTATAAGGCGTTGTAGGTTCGTGTTCCGTTCTCACATAGAGCAAATTACTAGCTGTACGAAAAGGATAAACAATCTAGGATGAAACCCAAGCGAACTAGATGTAGAGATTAGTAGATGTCGCATTTGAAGCTAAAAACTTGATGCATTTATTAATTCTCTTATGTATGACAAAGATTTAGCTGATGGATTATTTAGAAAATAAATAGTTTGTTTATAAAAATGTTTGGCAAAAGTTAAATTCTCAAGCACGTCATAAAGTGCAGCAGCGCTTGCGCATGATATAGGACACAAAGTCAAAGTATAAAATGGCGGTTTCAAAGTGGAAGCATTTTAAAGGCATATAGACGTTAAATACGTGCAAATTTTGGACGTAATGTTGACAATTACAGTTACAGAAACTGTTTTAATTGTGAACATCAAGGATGTATATTTTTGAGTGATTTCAGTCATTTCTTTTCATTGTTTTTTATATTTGTAATAATTACTTAATCAATGTAAAATTTACCGCACATAAAAAAATAGAGGAACTGAAATGAAGTTGATGTACTCTGTAATGTGTGTTATTAACAAAAGGGTAGAATTTGGGTAAATGTAAAGCAAGAAAAATTTAAACGGATAAGCCTAAGGGAAGAAAATAAAGAAAACCATGCAAAAGAAATAAACGTCATATTTTTGGTTTCTTACTGGCCTGTATTACTTGACAGGAAGACAAAGGACAGTCTACAAGGCAACGTCTTGCAGAATTTGCGCATCACGTACCTCTTTGTCGAAGCACCGGCAGATAAAGCGGTATTTGTTTTTAATATTTATGTCCTGGATTCTGGTCCTTTAGGCCATAACAAAGCGGTACTTACAGCAAACTATTGCCACATAAAAAACACGTGGTATCCAACACAAGCAGGGTTCAATATTAGTTATTGGGTATTGGCACTGGCTAATTACTTGTCATGGTAGCAGCCGTTGTCACTTAAAAATGGAAATTCGACTAGGTATATCACAGGCGGTGCTCACAGATCGCTAGGCGGTACTGAGGAACTCGATCCGGTGCGCAAGAGTTTATTTCTGGCGCCGTTCGCGCATGTGCCGTAGAAGATATTTCCACCGTCACAATTTACTTTTGGACGGTAAAAGGTCATTGGACACGTTTTAATGAAAATTATTTTTTGTCAAAACACTGGCCTAGCGGTCTTCATTTGTTTTTCAATGTCGGTATGTCACGGTATGAGCTTTTGTTTGGTAACACTTTCACTCTCGCCAGGTGAGAGCGGGAGGGCGCGACTTCGCCCGCTCCGTCTTTTGTTTTCATTTTCAGCGTTATTTCAAAACTCTTTGAATTGTGCGTTCTAAAAACAAAAGAAGATTTATTCTGTGTCGTGGAAATATTTTTCTTTGTAAGAATACAATGGGGCCTGTACATAGCAAAGTTTACGTAAAGCTGCGCTAAAGCTATAAACTTTTTAGAGAATTAAACGTTTTCTTTTATAGTCGACCAGAAATTGCTTTTCCGCCCTACGGTTCAATTTAACAACTCAAGGGTTAAATCAAAAGGCAATGTAAAGAATAAAATCTGAGATACCAAAAGCGTCTACAAATGTACCTGCAAATAATTTTTTTAAGGGGTAAAAACAAGCATGTGATCCACCTGATGGGAAAGTGAGCATCGCTGCCCATGGAAGACAGCGTCTGCAACAGAATCGCTGATTCGTTACAGGCCTTTAGGTTACCCAGTGGGTTTGAGCTTTATTATTGAAAAGTTTTTCTCAATTTCATACAAAAATACCTATTGTGTTATCCTTAAAGTGTAAACGTAAGCACACTTATATTAGACTAACAGATAATTTCTCAAATTGTGCAACTTTTCTGTGAGAAGTTTTCGGTAACTTTTAAAAATACTCATATTTTTGTACCGAAGCATTATCGGTAATTTCTTGAGAAGAAATCCAAATATTCGTGGATTATTTGCAAATTTCACTTTTATAAAACGCGCTCTTGTTTATCAAGACGGTTCTCGATAAACAAAACAACACAAAGGAATTTCAATACTATTCGACCTTGAAGAGTGGACCAGACGACCAGGATGACTAGCACAAACACTGCGACTCGCTTTGTCGCTCAACGCCTCTTTTTATCCAGCCCAGTACCACTACGATGAGTTTCTATCGAAAATTCATATTACGTTACTACAGTCGATAGCGGTTAAATACGTCCCAATCTGTCAGTGAACGAGTAAACCAAAGTCGACTATGGCTGTGTCAAATTTGTGACTAATGGTACCAATATTATACGGCAACAGCTACAAAACTTTAGTGACTAGCACTTAGATTTCGATAGGTAATTTACCGTTGGATTCATACTAGTGATTTTTAGTTCGCTAAGTGAGCGCTTGAGGCGCTGTACAATTCCCCATACAAATAGTTTAAGCCGTCGCTAGCGAGTACGGTTACGGCTAAGTGAACTGTACTCATGGTAAGGGTACTGTAGAGAGTGACGCCCTGAGCGGCAAGCGAGAAATAAGCGAGCTTACTAGCCGTTCTGGTACAGAGTAAATAATAGTACTAACGTACAGAAACTTCTCTTTTTCGACCACCTTTAAACGAACTCCAACTTTATGATCAGACACAAAAAGTTCGTATTACTTCATAAACATTCGCCAGGCGGCATGCGTCAAAAGAAAGGCGCCGCCCGCGCCCGCCTTCCACCCGCAATGCCCTGGCGTACCGCTAGGGTTGGGCTGCTTACTGTAATACTATCAATGCGCGACACAGAGTGAGCGGGCGCGCGCGCCAAGCCGGCAACCTGCTGCGATTAACCTATGCCATAGGTGATGCGGTGAGCGCACCTACAGTGCGGAGTGGAATCCCCCTGGTTCTGGTAAGGATAGTCGGAACCCGAAAGATGAGAGCGTAGGACCTGTCGTTGTGGCGATCTTTGAAGGCGGTCTAAATTCAGGAGTGGACGTCTTTTGACTGATACTAGTTATCTTATTCATCTTTGATCAGGTGCATTGGGTAGATGACACCTTAAACCAAATGTTGTTAAATTGTAAAATTGTTGTAGATTGTCATAATTTTAAAATAACATGCGCCGCGGGCGCACGGAGTGGGTGCACGGAGCGGGTGCACGCTTAAAGAAAAATAGTATCAGAGCGTCCGCTAACTCGTCGCGCAGGTGCGTGCTCGTACTATTTGTTCGACAGGCATGCACCCGCTCCTTGCACCCGCGCGAAGTAGCGGGCGTTCTTATAAACGCTTTATTTTATGGTGACTGGCGATTTAAAGGCACTACTAAAGTTACAAGAAAAAAAAAACTTATTAGAACCCAAATAAAAAATAAAACAAATTTCAGTATTCAAAACGCTCTTGTTATTATAAAAACGCGATTTAGTTTCACGTTCCATACTTTTCTCAACAAAACTTCCAGGATGTGACGTCATACCTACGTAGCAATTTTGAATGGCGTGCGTTGCATCGTTTTTAAATTCGCAATATTTCACCAAATAGTGATCATAGACAAAAACTAATAAAACACTCTTTCTTCTTTTTAAGAGCGCTTTAAATTTTGCAAATTGAAGAAAAATTGTCATCATACCTATTGCACAATTTCACATACAAATTACTCTCGTGACATTGGTGACTCGGAAATTGCGCTAATGAGTTCTTTGTGGCGATTTTGCTCGCTATTTATGGATTGATGAAGCGTTTACGAGCACAAAGCTATTATTAGTACCGACAAAAGATCTTAGTTATTAATAAACCAGCGACCGGTGGGCTACGGATGGGAGTTGTTAGAAATTACTAACTAAACGTTATATTATTTTATGTCTGCGATGTGTTTCTCATACTAATCAATGAAGATGTAATAACATTGTAAAACGTGATGGCTCATAATTTTTTTATAATTTAAAGATTTACCCGCCTATTCATAAACGCTTCGTAAACCGTGTTAGTTAACATGTTGTATGTCTCTAGCTGTCATTGTGACATTTGCCCTCTAATGAAAGGTACAAAACATTTTTTAATTAAAACATATTGTTAACTTTTAATGAATAAGAGGGTTTGGTATCACTTTGGTTTTACGGAGTAGCAATGTAGTTTGTTCCGATTTGTTCAATATTAAAAAAAACATTTTTTTTTGTAATTAAAGCGTTAAAAAGTTACAAAACAATTTTTTTTTTATGTTTCAAAATTACTACATAGTGTACCATGGTCTGTTCCTGTCTGTCCTTATTGTACAGTCAAGGAATTAAATTTCCAACCCACCTAAGGTTCAATAGCATATAGCAAACTGTCACCATAAGAGCTATAGAGCAAGACGTTAGTTTGACATATCGACCTTAATGCATTGCGAATGTCAGACGACATTTCAACGAAATGGGTAGAGAATTAAATTCCTTGACTGTATCTTCAGCAGCTTACACGAAACCACGCACCAGATTTGATATGGTTTTCATTGTCATTTAGAGTTTTTTTCGGAAAGTTTTTTTATGTACATTGGCATTCAAATTGTATCCGTGCGTCGCTAGTTCAAAAAAGATAAAAATGTTATGATTAGAGTTGCCATCCTTCCAGGTTTCCCCGGATTTGTCCTAGTGTAGAGGGCATCCGGGAAGCGTCCGGACGAGGCTTCATTTGTAGTCCGGGTTAAAATTTAAAGTCTTGGGCCGCCCGCGACACGCACTATGCCCGCACGCCCGCGAACAACCGGGTTATGGTCTATAAAATCCGGGGCTTTCACGCATTTTGTCCTGGTTGCCAAATTTTAGAGATGGCAACCCCAGTATGATAGATAGAATGAGCGATATGATAGATATCGACACTAGAAATCTGAAATGTCGTAAGCGACATGTACCTTAATGTCCCTTACGACATTTGTGATTTCCACTATCGATATGTTGTAGAATAAGCATGGCCTTTTCCCAGACCAACGCGATCCGCCTCGAATTTGAAAGAAATATTTATCTCAATGTAAAATGTAACGAACTTGCAAAGGTAAATGAGAGATAGAACCCCGAATTGCCTGAAAGCGATAAAATGAGTACTTTGCTTTAACTTCCGATTTGAAGAACAAACAGCTCGGTAGGGGACTGCCCAACTTTCCCGTAGCAAATAATGTCGATTTCTTCACAGTGCCGAGATGTTACAGTAGGAATTATTATTCTTATCCGACTGCGCGATGTAATAGTAGCGCGACAGTAATGTGTTTATTAGTCAATGCATGTGTGTTCCTTTGTGGCGCTTTAGAGACCAAACGGATGAGCTGATATTGGTCATTCTTACGTTGCTAGCGTACTTAGGGTGACATAATGAAATAAAATAAAATATTTTATTAATAACAAATTGTTCAAATACTACATTTCATTTCATTTGAATGAATTTTGCAGGTGGTAGAACCATGTGCAAGGTCCGTCTGAATCGCTACCACCATCTTGCTTGATAATTCTGTTGTGTTCCGGCGTGGAGAGCAAGACAGCCGGTGGAATTACTGGAGGTATTCCATCTAAGCCCTCTGGGTTGGCAACGCATCTGCAATCTTCTTGGTGTTTTTATTATGAAATAGGAAGGCAATCAAGCAAGTGAGTCACCTGATGTTAAGAGTTCAGATCACCATCGCCTATACACACCCGTGACACCAAGGAGATTGCAGATGCGTTGCGAACCAAGAGGGCTAAGATGGAATACCTCTTGTGCCAGTAATTACACCGGCGATCTTGCTCTCCACGCTGGAACACAACAGTGCAAGCACTGCTGCTTAGTGGCAGGATTAGCGAGCAAAATGGCGGTAACAATCCGGACGGACCTTGCACAAGGTCCTACCCGCAAATGGTAAAACAAGAATTAGCACTCTGTGACATGTAACACCGTTTTTTACTCTTGTTTAATGCAAATAAATTGATTGCAATGATATTATAAAACATGGATGTACAGTGTCATACTAAATGACAGCAGAAAAGCGGACCGACATGAGAATACAGGTTGACGCCAATGTTACAAATGCTATTATTAGTTTACTATTTATTGTCATTGGATTTACAACTTTACGTCTAACTGCATAAAATTATAATTTAGTAAGTGTCGTTGCAAATAGGTTTTTTACAAAATAATAGTATTGACAGCAGCGCAGTCGGTCCGACAGACTGACAGCGCGAACGATTGTCGATTTGTTGTACTTTTGTTCGACTTTTGATGCGGCTATATTTTAAACGCTGACTAGAAGTCCATTACTTATAGATCAGTGATTGATTGATTGTATCTTGACCATTTCTATTGATTGGTATCCACGTTATCTGTCCTAATGTACTCTTGAGAGTCCGATTTTCATAAAATAAATGCCAATGACTTCTTTATATATAGACGTGCAATGTGCCAGAGTTATTCAACGGTAGATACGCGTTCTTTGATGTGAGATGTGCCCCCTAGAAAATGCGGCCGCGTGGTTACTTTCAGCTGGATTTAATTGATAGTTATTGACGTGTAGGCTAAAGAAGTGAAAGGAAGTGTTATAAAACTAGCCCAATTTAATGGGGGGTGATGTACAAAGCGTCTGGTTGGAGCGTGTTTTTTTGTAAACGGCAATATTATTAAGAAGTTGGGTGAGAGGGTATTATTAGAATTATTTAATTTGTTAAGTGCGTGTTATTTTGTGTGATACAAGCTGTTATTTAATTTGCCATACCTAATTAGGTACTTGCTTAATTTGTAAAAAACTCAAACAAAGGTTTGAGATTTGACGAAAACGTACCAGATTTGTGTAGTAATAAGTGTGAGTTATTACTCACACTTATTACTAACCTTCGGGGTAAGGTAAGGTTGTTCACCTTTTGAATCTGGTCGGTTCATTAAATCGGTTCTCAATCTAAAAATTATGTATTATTAGTAATTTGTCTCAATTCTAATCTTTTCACAACGACAAGCAAGCAAGCAACGGCTAAGTCGCTTTGTACATCACTGTATCTCTTTTTGCCATTTATGTTTTTTTGGACAATAAAGATTTAACTTACATACAAGCAATAACATCCATATTTATTTGCTAAAATCATAATTTACTCAGTGTACTGTTTTCGTATAGATTCCGTCAGAAAGAGACGCATTATGGAAGTAATAAGTACTTACGTGGTAGGTGCACCAGACCCAATAACGTGGTCGGAAATGCACTTGAAATTAAATTGTCTCTGCCTTAATAGGAAGTTTGTGGATAAACAAAATGGCATCTGTGGGAAAGGGATAACGCTGTAAGTTTTATAAAATAGTCTATATTGGGCCGCATTTTCTTGGTGCGGATTTTTTTTATTGGGGAAAAAAGATACAGATTTTAAAATAGAATTCTTACACAAGTTAGGATTTTAGAAAAGATTTACCCCCTTATTCATAAAAAATAACAATATTTTAAGCTAACAACTGTTTTGTCCCTTTCATTTGAGGGCAAACGTCACAATGACAGATAAAGATATAAAATATGTTAACTAACAAACGTTTACGCAGCGTTTACGAATAAGTTGGACAATTCCCAGTGAGACTTAACAATAACATTTATGAAACTGCCGGTTCCCTCGGTAAGTTGTTGAAATATTAAGTTTATGTCGTTGGAATAAATTTCTTTTTAATTAACGGTCGCTAGCATCTTCCAGTTGTACTTAAGTACTTATTACTTCCATGGTAACACCCTTGTTCTGTTTCACCTCATTTGAGCCACCTTGGCATACTTCGCAAACGTACGTCTTCCATTTTCTTGGCAAAATCTCTCAAATATACAAACGTAGCTCTTTGTTCGAAGTCTGGAATACTTTGCGGACACAATACTACAATGTCGTATGTCTGAGTTTTGTATACGTTCGCGAAATTGAATGTTTTGTTTTATGGTATAGAGGCTTAAATTGTTTCGCTTTGTGAATTCGGGACGGTGAGTTCAAGGTAAGCAGTGCCATCAGAGATCACCTATATTTCTTTCTATTTGGTTGAAATGTTGATGTATTGAGTGACGTTTGAAGAAGGATTGTTTTTGGCATAAAACTACCCAAAGAGACGGCGCGCTGTTAACAGCATAAACGGTCTACGCGAAAGGCACGAATCTGTCTCTTTCTAGTGTGGACATAATCGGCATCGAATTTCCCGTCATTTTTTTAATCATCCGTTCCAAAGTAGAATTACAAAATGCATGCACTCTTATGGTTAGCGAGTTTTTTTTAAAATTAATATCAACAATTAAAAAACACGTTTAAAATCATTTACGGTTCACTCAAAAGATTATTGAATTTACGGTTTTTTTCATGAAACGGGAAGGAAAACAAGCAAGTGGGTCACCTGATGGTAAGTGATCACCACTGCCTATAGATACCGGCTACACCAAAGAGATTGCAGATGCGTTGCCAACCCAGATGGTTAAGATGGAACACCTCTTGTGCCAGTAATTACACGGGCTGTCTTGCTCTCCACGTCGGAACACAACAGTGCAAGCACTACTGCTTAGAGGCAGGATTAGCGAGCAACATGGTGGTACCGATCCGGACGGACCTTGCACAAGGTCCTACCACCCGCAAAAAACGATATACAATATATTACGATGTAATTCCTATAGAAGCAAAATAACAAATAGATATTTGTGTCATTTTTTGATGTGATATGCTGTTGTTAGGTAAAACGAGACACAAGACTATAGCTCATGCCTCTCGCTCTGACCGTTTTTTCCGTTACCAGCACGCGGTCCCTGGCTTTTTAAAAGGCTTTTGAAAAGCCATGAACTTACTCGTGGCTTTTTGAAAAATAATACTTAGGCCTGTAGTTAAAGGTCGTTTTCAAGTCCGACCGCGTGCGCTCGCATTTAACGTTTTTATTCCTCAAATTAAATTTAAAATGCTATATGTATAATGAATGACAACACAAAGAAAAATTAGGGTAATGGCAGGACTCGAACCTGCAACATTAGCATTCCGTGCCTTGCTTTTTTCCAGTTTCGCCACATTACCGCTAAAAAATCGAAAATTTAAAAAATAAATAAATTCGATTACAAAAAGTTTTCATTCCTATAGAAACGTAAAGAACTTTTGAATCTGCCTGTTTAAACATATATCGCATACATCTGTGGTTCGCCAAATCCCGAATTATATTTACCACCAGCAAATACTTCTTTCCTTCACTACACCAAATAATGCAACCTTTTCTCGTTTGTACACTCAAACCAGACATCGTGGTTCACTGTAAAACCTTTTCGCAATAAAGAGCTACAAACCTTCCAATGCGTATAGCGGAAAGTCATCATGCACTTACTGTGAAAAAGTTCTACAGTGAGTCACGATTCGAATGGTTCGACGGTACCTAACACAGAATTCAAGTAATCATGTTTATTTACCTTCTCATATAGAGAGGTAAGAGTTTAGGCCAAGGACGCCATAAATATTTGAGTACGTTTCCTTTAAGAAAGTTTCTGGGCGTGAAATAAGGTATTTCTGATGCACGTAACAAATAAGAATTTGAGATGTTAACAGTTTATTGTAGCTTTAGATGCGTCTAGATTAAATTTGATATAAATAAGCACCTATTTTTTAAAAAATTTTAAGATTTATTAATTGTCTACCTACCTACCTATTATTTTGTCGAAAAACTGTTCACAGAATGAATCGATTCGCAGATACTTAATTCTATTCCCAGAATGCCATATTCATAAATCTATTAACTATATCAGAATGTTTATAAAACTAGTTTTAACCTAACCTAAGGTATAAAGTAGGTATCTAATAGGCCTCAAAATATTTCAGATTTACCAGAATCATCATCATCATCATCATCTCAGCCACAAGAAGTCCACTGTTGGACATAGGCCTCCTCCATGGATTTCCAAAGTGGCCGGTTGGAAGCAGAATGCAACCAGCGCCTTCCTGCCACCTGTACGAGGTCATCGGACCATCTTGTGGCTGGTCGTCCTACGCTGCGCTTGCCAATACGCGGCCGCCATTCGAGAACTTTCCGACCCCATCGGCCATCAGTTCTCCGTGCTATGTGGCCTGCCCACAATAGCCAGAATAGTATTCTGCAAAACAAAAATTCTGCGAAAGTTCACATCGATGAAATTATTTTCGATAAAATGGCGGATTCCCCGTAACAAAGATGTATTGCAAGAGAAAAAATGACAGAGAAATCCCCACAACCTACCGTGCCAATAAGCCTACGTCAAACACTCAAGTTATTAATTGCAAAAACGTGACGCACTGAAAGTTATTCAGGCATTCTTGTTTGAAACTTTTCAAAGTGAAACTTCCCGCGTGAACTCGCTTTAATTCCTTTGTGTTCTAAAATATACGTTAATTGCCATACAACATAATCACGTCTCGCCGAACACAAGACAGGGACAGGTTTGTAAAGCTAATAAATGTTTACACAACCACCTACCGTACTAAATATAGAACACATTTCAAACGTATTTATAGGGTCCATATTGGGTTCGCTAAAGTTCATCATCCGAAATTGATTTTCCTAACGATTTGTACTCCTAATGATCACTGTTCTTAAAGTTTTGTTTTCTAAAGTTGACGTTCCTACAATTTTTTTTTACTATTACTGTAGTCTATAAGACTCAGTTTTCCGAAAAATGATTTTCCAAACGTTCTTTACTCCTAATTATCACTGTTCCTAAAGTTTTATTTTCTAAAGTCTTCGTTCCTACAATTTTTTTTACTAATAACGTAGTCTATAACACTTAGTTTTCCAAAAATTAATTTTCGTAATGATCACTGTTCCTAAAATTTTGTTCCTAAATTTTAGGAATACAAACAGATCTACATAAAATAGATATGATGATGAGTAATAGTGTAAAAGATGGTTATTTTGAGAAAATATAGGAAAACAAATAGTAGTATGATAGATGTTTATTGCAACGGACATTATGAAGTTGAATGATTAGGGATTCAGTACGTTAGGAACAGAGTAGTTATGATTAGTGATTATTAGGATGTACATTTTTAGGGACAACATTTTCGGACTTCCGATAATCGACATTAAAAATTTAGTTCAACTTTGGCGCACCCGTATTTATAACGCCAATCTAGAATTTGACGCGATAAGATCATTGTTAACTTACCTCTCAGTTGACGATGTAATCATACGTTGCAACATGGTTGAAAGGTCCAGGTAAAAATAATAGTGATTGTATCCCGTTAAAATCTCGATTGACGTTACGAATAAGTATAAAAAACGCTGGACAATAAAATGACGTTTCATTGCTTACCATCACGTGACCCGTCTGCTCGTTTTCCCCCTATACTATATAAAAAAAAAAAATATGCGTGGTTCATCTACAAACTGGAACAAATTACCTTGCTACTCCGCAAAACCAGTGCCGGGCTCGTGCAAAATAGCTGCGTCTGTGCGACACATATATGTTCATGCAAAAACCCACCCTCCACATATATCACACAGACTCAACTACACACCACCACCACTAAACACTAAAACTACACGATCGACGCGCGTTTCGCCTCTATACGAGGCATCATCAAGATCGAACAGTACGACCGTTCGCTACTTGAACGAATGGCGTACATCTGCCAGGCATTATGTCTTGTTTAATAATCTACATCTCCACTAATCTACATCTACACTTCCACACTAATATGATAAAGAAGTAAACTTTGTTTTTTGTTGGTTTGTTTGTTTGCAGGTAATCTCTAGAACTAATTAAGCGATTCCAAAAATTCTTTCACTACTAGTAAGCTACACTATCCCTGACGAACATAGGCTACTAATTCCTTGTGAACAAAGTATCGGGCGTCCGCTAGTTAACAATAACTTAACAAGTAATAAATGTAAATTATCAGTATTACGAGTATTATTATAGTATACGAATAAGTATTGACGACCTGTATGGCACAGTGGCACATGTGTCTGCTTACTGTGCAAGAGGTCCCGGGTTCAAATCCTGGTATGGGCAAATATTTGTGTGATGAACACGAATGTTTGTACCTGAGTCATGGATGTTATTTGTATTTAAGTATGTATTTATCTATATAAGTATGTATATCCGTTGTCTAGTAGCCATAGTACAAGCTTTGCTTAGTTTGGGACTAGGTCAATTGGTGTAAATTGTCCCAAGATATTTATTTATTTATTTTTTTATTTAAGTATTTATATAAGTACATAAATGTAGGACAAAAAAATGGTGTGTAAAATTTTAATTGTGTTATAGAAGTTGCTGTGTTTTGTTTCCGCATGTTCTGATTATACTATGCTATATTAACAAAACATAATATCATATAAATTGTTTTAAACTTTCGCGATTTTTACACATATTTATAACGTTATCGGGACTTAAACGCGATAAAAATATATTGATAACTTACCTCGCCGTTTCGGCCATGTTTCAACGAGAGTCTATTCGGGACCACGGCCGTTGAAACATGGCCGAAACGTCGAGGTAAATTATCATATTTTTATCGCGTTTAAGTCCCGATAACGTTATAAATATATAACATCATATATTTCGTAAGCTTCGTCTTTTTAATTTAATAAGTGTGTTTATATCACAATCTCTTAAAACACTCCTATTCTAATATGGTACCGCCAATCTAAGCCCCTCACTATCTATACACCTTATGCGTCATTTTCGTATCCGTTTAAAATGTAACCTTATTCCAATACACGCTGAATAAAGTTTTGATTGCATTCATAACGGAGCATAGCACCTTTGAATACGAGTAAACCAAGTGCACGGACCATTTAACACTTCATCCCCGTTATCCTCTAAGCGTATCAACGTCGCGTTCGCCGTCGAGACATCGGTTTGTCTCAGTCACTCCTGAAAGTGTTAGAGCAAGACAGGGTGCTGATTCGAAGTTATCTTGATGCTATTTGCGTTTAGAATCAGCCCCAGGATTACACCTTACTCCAGAAATACGCTCCAAGCTGTAATAAGAATTCGCGGTGTGTATTTTACTCAAAGACACGGAATTTCACCCATTTGGGACAAATTGGCTTTGAACAAGATTTAAATCTATGAATAAGGTAATTAATTTCAGGAAAATCCCACTACTTTACCCTATCTATGCGTATGCGGGTGGTAGGCACCTTGTGCAAGGTCCGTCCGGATCGCAACCACCATCTTGCTCGCTAATCCTGCTGCTAAGCAGCAGTGCTTGCACTGTTGTGTTCCGGCGTGGAGAGCAAGACAGCCGGTGTAATTACTGGCACAAGAGGTATCCCATCTTAGCCCTCTGGTTTCGCAACGCATCTGCACTCTCTTTGTTGTTGCATTTGTCTATAAGCGGTGGTGATCACTTACCATCAGGTGACTCACTTGCTTGTTTTCCTTCCTATTTCATAAAAAAAAACTATATAAACGAGCTTTTACCCACGGTTTTGCTCTTAAATAAATATTGGGATAAAAGTATTCTTTGTCTTAATCCCGGACTCTACGTGTCTCCCAAATTTTATCTAAATCCATCAAGTCTTAATGCATGAATGTGTAACAAACATCCAAACATCTTACACCTTTCCATAGGGTTCGGGTCCCCTGGCGCCATCTATGATCGCAAAAACGGTACTAAGCAACTTCTAAGATTTGTTGTTATAATTATATATACAACATAAAACAACACATTTCTAAGGAGTGTATTTATTTTATTTTTATTATTTATTTTTGTTATTATTTATTTATTATACAATATAAAAATGTAAATACTTAAAGGTAAGGTACTATAGCAAATTGTGAATCAAACCTGGACGATCTCATTATCTGTATTTTTGTATATTTGACACATTTGTAACGTATACCTTAATGCTGATGTTGAGAAATAAATGAATCTTATCTTATCTTATCTTATCTTCGCAGAAAATCCCGAAACACATGATAGTAAAGTTGCTATTTTTTCCTGTCTGTCTTAAATCCTTATAGTGTATGTTCGGCCGCCTTCTCCTTCTAAACCACACAACGGATTTGATACGGTTTTCACAGTCCTTTAGAGATTCTTTTAGGGAAGTTTTTTATTCAAATAATAATTCAAAATAACGGAGCACTGTGTAAGGCATCAAGTTGTCAAAATTTTTAATAGGTTACCCATTTACTTGAAAATTTTTACCAACTATGTGGTTTTTAAGAGAAAATTAAATGAATATTTATTGAGAGGGTGCTTCTATGGTGTTGATGAGATATTAGTTGATGAATAATTGTAAGAAAAATAACAACAATTGTAGTGTCACACATCAGCCTCCGGATCCTCTATGGGCAACTCCCAGCAAGGATCAGGGTGCCGCTATGCAAGCACGGGATGGTTTTAAAAGAAAACAATAGGTGTATCACAAAATGTATTTATTGTTGCTTTAATAAAAGGAGACCACGGCTAGTGGGATAAAGTAGAAAATAATCAGTCGGAGAGACTTTAGGGATAAGTGGGCACTAGAATTTCTTTCTCTTATATCACCATTCGCTTATATCTTTGTGTATTAAATGTTTATAAAGTTAAAAATTAAGTTAGGCGCCACCGACACTATCGGATGCCGGACCGATTGATAAAAAATATAAGGTTACCTGGAGAGACAGTAAATAAATACTATCACAAACGTCACTGAGGGGACGATCGGAAGAAGGTCAGCTATAGGCCAGCCCCGAAGCACTACTATGGCGCGGACGGCTGGACGGCTGCACTCCCCGAGTTAATCCGGAACTCCGCAAAACAGAAACCGACGTCCACGAAGTCAAAAAATGTATACACGAAGTAGGGTAAAAAAAAAACCTCCTGCAAAGAACAATAAATTGATCTCATTAGGACAGAGAACGACAAATTCGGTACCAGATGGGTACGTGGCATGTGGGTTTCCTACAGATTGAGGGGAAATAAAAGAAATGCTCACCAGAGAGGAATGGCAGTCACGCCTTGTGCTGGCCAGGCACGCGGTGTTGACTGGCTGTCAACTCCTGGAGGTTTCTTCGTGATTTAACTGCTAAAAACGAAAAGAAAACATTACCCACTGTATTATGAAAGTAAAAACATAGAAGACACTTGGAGAAAGTTGACAAAAACTTACCATGCGCCTTTAGCGACGCGCTTGCAAAAAAAAAAAAGGGCTCAGTGCGCTCGTTATAATAAATGTAAAAACCTGGAAACAAGAAACAGAAATGAGTTCAGCGTCAAAGGCCATAACAAGACACGAAGCAACTTTTGAAGGTATGCTTACCGGTTCCTCCGTGGTAAACGGTGAGGAGATGAACCGGACCGGAGCAATAGGCTTCACGGGTGTAAATGGCAGAGGTCGGAGGCAAATCGCCGGGTCACGACTTGTGACCTCCAGTTGCCATATCAATATGTTTGACAACAATAAGATGAAAATACGAAAACAATGAAAGAAGCTATTTAAAATTTAATTTATGAAAAGAACTATGTAACAATTTTTGTACTGAAATAATAATTGACACCTGAAACGAAAACACTGCTCGATCGATTTATAAATCAATAACAAGTCAAAAGAGGCCAATTTGGGAGCAGCAACATTGACAGCTACTTTTTAATTGTGATAAAAGGTAAAAGGAAGAAGGAACATACAACCTTAACTTATGAATAATGAAGGTGGGAAAATTTTTATGTCACAATACCCCCCAACTCGCGGAAAATTTTGACGTTAGTCAAAATTTTAAGCTGGTCCCCAGCTCTTCAAGCAACAAGAAGCAACAACTAATAAAACATAAACCCAACACCAGAACAGACAAGATGCGACACGATGACTTACCATCAGTGTCCCATAACAAATTAAACAGGAGAGAAGCAGGTGCATTTCAACCAGCGACTCAACTTACCTTAACTTCAACTTCAAAAACAACAAGTCAATTTGCCAATACGGCGTAAAATAAAAGTGATCCACGCATAACGTAGAGCAACTCATGAAAAAAAAACAACGCAACGCGAAGAAAAGGTTCCAATCTATCGTAAGATGGAAATAAACAAGTGAACACAATGCGAAGAAATGGTTCAGATACAATAATGTAAAGTAAAAATAAAATTCACTACTACGGTGAACAAAACAACACCCTATCGAACCCACGCGCTTTACCAGTCAGTAGCTCTATATTAACCGCTGACTGAACGAACAACACAACAAACAAGTTGAGTAGCCACACTAGCAACTTGTTCAACCTGAAAACAAAACAAAGCTGAAAACACACTGAGACCCTGGCGGTGCAGCGAGAGGTGAAACAGCAACGGGCTGCACGTCCAGCATCCACAGTGGAACGAAAGCATTAATCTATGCAAAGAGTAAAACTTAATCACCCTTAAGGTGCTGAATATGCCACGAACCTAAGTTCTTACCAGTCACAAAATTTTCCAGCTCATACACTAGAGGGGAATGTTTAATTAAAACGCGACATTTTTCAAAACGTGGCGCAAGTTTTGCCATAAAGAATTTGCTGGCATCACTCTGAGGAAACGTTTTTTTCCATACAGTATCTCCTACTTCATATTCAACTGTTTGTCGACCCTTGTTGTAATAACGAGCACCTCTATCGTGTGCTTTGCCTAGAGCAGACACAACCTTAGCAAATACATCCTGCAATCCTCCCAATTTAGTAGCGTAATCTTCACGTGAAGCGAACGACAAGTCGACCTGTGAGGTTCTTTTGTTACCATACACTTTTCCACAGGGAACAGCTTCACGACCATGCACTATAAAATAAGGTGAGAAACGGGTAGATTCATTTACAGAAGTGTTTAGGGCAAATTGAACCTTAGGCAATGTTGTATCCCACGATCGATGGTCTTGCTGGACTAGAATCGATACAGCAGTCATTACGGTTTTATTATAACGCTCAACGGTATTGACTTGTGGACAGTAACGCGCTGTCAGATGAACTTGAGGAATGTCGTATCTCCGAAACAAAGCATTTAACTCACTGCCAGTAAACTGCGTCCCATTATCTGCAATCACTGTACGTGGTATGCCGTGCTTAAGAAAGACTTCATCCTCCAGTCGTTGAGAAATATTTTTACCGATGGCTCGACGCAACGGAAACAACATCACGTATTTGGAGAAGCAACAAACAACAGTCAAAATAAATGTAAATCCAGCCCGCGATCGTGGCAATGGACCTACCAGATCAATACTAATACATTCAAATGGACGCGAGCAGACTTTGGGATTCCCCATTAGACCTGCAGGCGGTTTCTGCGAATGTTTATAAGCAGAACACACATCACAATTTTTTACAAAGTTAACTACGTCTTGGTATAAATCCGGCCAGTAATAATTCATAGATAAACGCTTATATGTTTTAAAAACTCCGAGATGAGACAAATCATCACAATGACACGACTTTAACAAGTCTGAGCGACGGTCAGAGGAAACAACCTCTTTCCAGTCGAACTCACTAGGAAAACGAAATTTACTTTTAGAGTACCGCAATAATTTATCATCATCATTTATAATATAATTTGGACAAGAAGTTGGAAACTGTTTACATTTTTGATAAAGTTTATTATACCAATCGCAAGCACGGATTTCTAAAACAGGAACAGCACGCGATAACGCATCTGGAACGACATGTTCCTTGCCCTTGCGATGGATAATTTCAAAATCGTACGGCGAGAGACGACATCCCCAACGAGCTAATCTTCCAGTGGGATTGGTCAAATTAAAAAACCACTTTAAGCTGGAATGATCCGTCACTACTTTAAAACGTGGACCACCATCCAAATAAGGACGAAAATGCTCTACTGAGAAAACTACTGCCAACGCTTCTCTCTCTGTCGCGGAATAATTACGTTCAGCTTTATTTAAAGAACGACTTGCAAAGGCGATCGGGTGTTCTTGACCGTCCTCTAGTACCTGCGTCAAGGTTCCGCCAATTCCAAACCCGGAAGCATCGCAATGCACGGTGAACGGTTTGGAAAAATCTGGACAAACCAAAATAGGAGCAGATACTAAAGCCGACTTTAGCTCTTCAAACGATTTATTCGCATCCTCAGACCAAAGAAAAGGAGGGGCGTTTTTACGAGTACTAGTCAATGCATTTAGTGGAGCCGCAATTGTACTAAAATCTTGAATGAAACGACGATAATACGAAGCCGTTCCCAAAAACATCTTAACTTCTTTACGATTACAAGGGGTAGGATAATCTACAATAGCCTTTATTTTAGATGGGTCTGTCCGCAACCCCCGTTCATCAACAATATAGCCAAGATATTTTAATTCTTTACGGAAAAAATTGGACTTGCCAAAGTTAATAGTTAAATTAGCGGACGTTAAACGATCCAATACACGGTTAAGTAAAGTAATATGATCATCAAACGTTTTACTAACAACGATGATGTCATCTAAATATACGAAAAGCCTACCATTAAATTCGGGTCCAAATAATTTATCCATTAGTCTCTGCTGCGTAGCAGGAGCACCAGTTAAACCAAAACACATAACTTTAAATTGAAAGAGACCGCGACCAGGAACGGTAAAAGCGGTACGCTCTCTTGATGAAGTTTCAAGAGGTATTTGCCAAAAGGCACTTTTTAAATCAATAGAAGAAAGAAACTTAGCATCTCTTAATTGATCAAGGATACCAGAAACATAGGGTAAGGGATAGGCATCATGCTTGCTCACTGAGTTTAATTTGCGACTATCAATGCAAAAGCGAAGTTCACCGTTAGACTTAGGGGTAAAAAGAGTAGGGTTATTCCACGCACTTGTGCTAGGTTCAACAACGTCTTGTTCTAGCATCTGGTCTAACTGCCTATTCAATTCTACTAACCTGTGAGGTGAGATGGGATAGTATCGTTGCTTTATTGGTTTGCAATCAGCGGTATCAATAGTGTGAGTAAGTAGATCCGTACGGCCTAAACCTTTATTCTCAAAGGAAATACTTTCAAATTTACGTATCATTTTATCGGCGGTTACTCTTTGATTAGTATCAAGCTGATCAAAGGAATGCAAACGAACCTCGGAGACAAAATTCTGGTTAGAGATATCCTTGTTGTTACTAAAGTCAGTAAATAAATTTGGAGCAATGTTAAAGGCTTTCCAAAAATCAATCCCTAAAATTAAGGGAGTAGTCACATCCGGTATTACATAAAATTTAATAAACCGAGTCAAGTTGCGAGCCTTGACTGGTAAAGTTAAATAACCCTTAACCTTTGCTTGGGAATCGTTTGCGGTAGCAATGTACGTGATATCATTGCAACCGTGCAACGAGGCACCACAAGACAAAAACAATTCCGATATATCAGATCCTAATATTGAAATAGAGGAACCTGAATCTAGTAAACCATTACACTGATGGTTATCAATCACCACAGAAATATAAGGTCGATCATCATCTCGATCGATAAAATTCCGAACCGCGGAAACGCTCGAAGAAACAAAAGCATTAAGCTTCTTACCTTGCTTACCATCATCATCAGCACGACGAATAGAGTTCTTAAGTTTATTATCATAAGAGCTCGAGTCGAGTTTAATACAGCGGTTCGGGTTAACTAGTTTTTTGACGAGGACGAAGCCACCGCATCACCAGAACCCGAAGACCTAGTTAAACAATCGGGACAAGAAGGACTAGTAACACCCTTCTTCCCGCACCTAAAACACACAACCGCTTTCGAGCGACATTCCCTCAGAGTATGGGAGTCAAGCCTACAACGAGGACAATACCGATTCGTCGAGGTGACTTCAACCCGGGGTTTTGAAAAAGTTTTACAACATAAATCTGTTGCAAGTGCACTTGTAGAAGGTTTTGGTGGTTCTACAAAAGTATTTGCACGATGCCAGCTGTCTTCAAGGACGCGACAAGTGCTTTTCAATTCCGTAAGGGATGAAACAGAATAAACTGCTAAAGGTACTGAATACTCTGGTCGAACATTAATAGACACAATATCAAATTTATCCTTATCTGAAAGTTGTTCAGACAATCTACTGAAATAGTTCTGCATGATACTGATATAAGTAGAGATGCTTTCATTAGGCCCTTGTGTTCGGTTACGAATTTCCTTCATAAGGCGCCTGTCGTAGTCGAATGGTAAAAATTCTTTTAATAAAAGAGATTTAAGTTGATCCCATGAATTACATTCGGATCTTATACCCCTAAACCAAAGTAATGCATCAACCTCAAATAATTCCACAGCTGAAACAAACAATTTATCATCTGGGATACCACGCGAACTGCAAAGTTCTTCAAGCCTCTGTAAGAAAGCTTTCACACAGGACCGACCATCATATTTTAAATTAAGTGAGCCAACTGTTTGATGTTTGTTCAAAAACACCGGAGCGGAACTTACTACC
Organism: Ditula angustiorana; assembly: GCA_963691745.1. NCBI lineage: Eukaryota > Metazoa > Arthropoda > Insecta > Lepidoptera > Tortricidae > Ditula > Ditula angustiorana. The sequence continues at coordinate 2,704,225 of OY829483.1, read as the reverse complement.
TCTGTTGGATGTTCGTCAGGAACTTCGTACTGCTGAGTGCTGGTTTTAAAAACTTGGAACATATTGTCCAGCTTTGATAAATATTTATTCAGCTGCCGCATCTGCTCATTGTAGGAAACAAGTTCAGACTCCTTAGGTTCGAGACGGGTCAATCGGTGAAATAAGTGGTGTGTCAACGCTTGTACGCGATTTAAAGTTTTTAAAGTCAATGGACGCGAAGGTGAGGTGATAGATTGAGAAAGCTCTTCCAGTTTACAAGATGTGCATGCTAATTCTGATGCAACATCGCCCTTAAATTCAACAATAACATCCGAAGGATATTCCTTCACCAAGTCTTTCAACTGTTTTCGCAAAGAGTCTACATCTTCTGCGGGTTCAGCATTCCGTACTTTAACTTCGTAAATTAACTCGTCCTTCCGTAGTAGGTTAAAGGCGATTGGACGTTCCTCCATTATAAATGGGAAGCAAAAAGAAAATAAAAATTTTATTTAAAAAAATATTTGTGTCCGACTGTACTTTATAAATATATTAACCACAATTGCCTTAGTAACTGTACTACTGTAGGTAAGAGAATAAGCAAATTTAGTATTACCAAGAAAAAAAATTAAGTCGACTGTACTTAATAAAGGATGCTGCTGACTATACCCGTATATGTAAAGGATTAAATGCCGAAACTTTTGAAAAACCAAAAAAAAAAATTTGGCTGACTGTACCAAAATAATTATAACCGTCACTGACTGTACCAATGGCGTTTAACAAGTACCAAATGGACTTTTACATAAAAGAAAAAAAAGTTTTATAATTTAATTTGACAAGGTTGTATCTATTTATATGGTCAACTGTACCAATAAGAATTTTATCATTTAGTAAAAATTAAATTTTATATAAAAGCAAAAAATTTTTTTTAAGAAGTACTTTTTACGTGGCTAACTGTACCCGTAAATTAATGGAGCACATGTTGATAATAGGTAATGATAATGTAACTTTATATAAAAGCAGAAAAAAAAAATACCAAAAGTATTTTATTTGTGGTTGACTGTACAACATACAATTTTTAATGAAAAGGAGAATTTTTCAATTTTAATTTTAAATTTTACAAAAAAGTTTTTTTTTGTGTTGTCAAAAATTTAGTGGTTTTTTTGTGGCTGACTATACCAACAAATATGGAAAAGTAATTAATACACCTTCAATTAAAATCGAAAAAAGAAAACTGTTATAAGTTAAATGCAACTGACTGTACTAACAAACATGGAAAGTAGTTATCAAAAAAAAGGAAGTTTACACAAAAACCAATTGAGTTGACTGTACCATTTAAATGTTGATCATAATACTAGCGAACATGAAAAGTAAAGATGATTTTTTTTTTTAAGTAAAAACAATTTTTAAATTATATTGCCTATATGATTTAATGAGGTTGCCTATACCACAAATATGAAAAGGCAGTTTAATTAAAAGTACTTTCCTTTAAAGGAAAAAAAAAACAAATATTAAGAAGTTGATAATTTTTTTGTAGCTTATTGTACAATTAAATACTTTTAGTTTAGTTAGTGTACTTTTAGTTTAGTTTAAACAATTTATATTCAATTATTCTTTAAGTGTAAAATTTTACAAATGCATCATAAGAATTTATTCTAAGGAATGTAGTTAATAATATAAGTTGCTAATAAGCGTACCAGTTCATGAGTGAATTGAAATCCACCCTCAGTAGAAAATATTACAGTATGGCCAAGCTTGCCGCTAAATATAAGTACACCCGCAAAATTGAGTAGAAAAACTCGTGTTTAACAAAGGTTCAACACAAAATGGCGAACTTTAACATGATAAGTTTAAGTGTTGGATAAAGTTGAAATAGATATTTTAAGTGATAATTTACACAATGAAAAACACAATTTATCTTTTATAACATGAGAAATGACAAAATTGGTTATGAACAATAATATAAGCAAATGGTTTAAAGAGTAATTGTTATAGCTCAAATAGACATAACAATGGAATCTAGATTTATAGTGCCACACGCTGGGCACCACTGTCACACATCAGCCTCCGGATCCTCTATGGGCAACTCCCAGCAAGGATCAGGGTGCCGCTATGCAAGCACGGGATGGTTTTAAAAGAAAACAATAGGTGTATCACAAAATGTATTTATTGTTGCTTTAATAAAAGGAGACCACGGCTAGTGGGATAAAGTAGAAAATAATCAGTCGGAGAGACTTTAGGGATAAGTGGGCACTAGAATTTCTTTCTCTTATATCACCATTCGCTTATATCTTTGTGTATTAAATGTTTATAAAGTTAAAAATTAAGTTAGGCGCCACCGACACTATCGGATGCCGGACCGATTGATAAAAAATATAAGGTTACCTGGAGAGACAGTAAATAAATACTATCACAAACGTCACTGAGGGGACGATCGGAAGAAGGTCAGCTATAGGCCAGCCCCGAAGCACTACTATGGCGCGGACGGCTGGACGGCTGCACTCCCCGAGTTAATCCGGAACTCCGCAAAACAGAAACCGACGTCCACGAAGTCAAAAAATGTATACACGAAGTAGGGTAAAAAAAAAACCTCCTGCAAAGAACAATAAATTGATCTCATTAGGACAGAGAACGACAAATTCGGTACCAGATGGGTACGTGGCATGTGGGTTTCCTACAGATTGAGGGGAAATAAAAGAAATGCTCACCAGAGAGGAATGGCAGTCACGCCTTGTGCTGGCCAGGCACGCGGTGTTGACTGGCTGTCAACTCCTGGAGGTTTCTTCGTGATTTAACTGCTAAAAACGAAAAGAAAACATTACCCACTGTATTATGAAAGTAAAAACATAGAAGACACTTGGAGAAAGTTGACAAAAACTTACCATGCGCCTTTAGCGACGCGCTTGCAAAAAAAAAAAAGGGCTCAGTGCGCTCGTTATAATAAATGTAAAAACCTGGAAACAAGAAACAGAAATGAGTTCAGCGTCAAAGGCCATAACAAGACACGAAGCAACTTTTGAAGGTATGCTTACCGGTTCCTCCGTGGTAAACGGTGAGGAGATGAACCGGACCGGAGCAATAGGCTTCACGGGTGTAAATGGCAGAGGTCGGAGGCAAATCGCCGGGTCACGACTTGTGACCTCCAGTTGCCATATCAATATGTTTGACAACAATAAGATGAAAATACGAAAACAATGAAAGAAGCTATTTAAAATTTAATTTATGAAAAGAACTATGTAACAATTTTTGTACTGAAATAATAATTGACACCTGAAACGAAAACACTGCTCGATCGATTTATAAATCAATAACAAGTCAAAAGAGGCCAATTTGGGAGCAGCAACATTGACAGCTACTTTTTAATTGTGATAAAAGGTAAAAGGAAGAAGGAACATACAACCTTAACTTATGAATAATGAAGGTGGGAAAATTTTTATGTCACAGTAGGAATGTTTAACTAGAAAAGTAAGTCTTAGGCAATCAATGTAATGTATGAATAAATAATTGAAAATAATTAATAATAATAAATAATACAGAAAAAAAATTAAACAAAGAAACAAAATTTACCTCTTCATTGAAGTCTATTTCCGCCAGAGATAGTGTAGATTTCTATTAGTGATTTTTTTTGGAATCGGTTCAGTAGTTCCAGAGATTACCCTTACATACAAACAAACAAAAATATATCTTTATTATATTAGTGTAGCTGTAGATATGGCCCATTGGGGCTTACAAAGTACCTTGCCAGAGAGTAAGATGTCTAAAACACTCCCCACTGATTATTTCCCTAACCTCAAACACCCCGCACCATTTGAAACAAAATGGCGCCCGCGTCATTAACTTGCATCACGTCATGAGAGAGCCAATGTTCCATGCTGCCAGTGTTGGGACGAAGTTCTGGTTTTTACCAATAATTTTTTTTAATCTCTTGTTACATAACCGAGGAATGTACAGTCGACCAAGTAATTGCTTGACCACTTTTGAACCTTATCCCTTTGTATTACGGTCGAAAAGTGGTCAAGCAATTTCTTGGTCGACTATACGTAGGGGTAACTGCAGCTCTACCTGTAGACAGCTGTACCACAGAATAAATAACAGTACTAACGTACAGAAACTACTCTTTTTCGACCACCATTAAACGAATTCCAACTTTATGATCAGACACAAAAAGTTCGTATTACTTCATAAACATTTGCCAGGCGGCATGCGTCAAAAGGAAGGCGCCGCCCGCGCCCGCCTTCCACCCGCAATGCCCTGGCGCACCGCTAGGATTGGGCTGCTTACTGTAATACTATCAATGCGCGACACAGAGTGAGCGGGCGCGCACGCGGCAAGCCGGCAACCTACTGCGATTAACCTATGCCATAGGTGATGCGGTGAGCGCACCTACAGTGCGGAGTGGAACCCCCCTGGCTGTACTAAAGACACTCTTTAAATTTTAGAGCTGTACTCTCTCATCGTCCGAGCAAGCGATATGCTTCTCTATTCCCTGCCTTCTCTCTGACCTCCTGCCCTGACGATGAGAGAGTATAGCTCTAAGATTTAGAGACTGTCTACAGACACAACAGTCCACAGATAGAGCTGTTGCACCTACATAAAAAAAAAGGTTCCGACGAATTTGATAAACTCTTGGTCTTTGTCGGTCCCTGCTATGATACTCCTTTCATCCACGCAAAGGTTAACTGGAAGAGATCCCAGATAAAGGAATAAGTTCGCCTTTGTACATCACTGTATCTCTTTTTGACATTTGTGTTTTTTGTACAATAAAGAAAATTGGGCGGGGCACATTGCTCGTAGAACCGATGGCCGTTGGGGCGGAAAGATTCTCGAGTGGAGACCACGTACCGGAAGACAAAGTGTTGGCAGGCCTTCCACAAGGTGGACAGACGACCTGGTGAAGATCGCTGGAAACCGGTGGATGCGAGCAGCACAAGACCGACCGTCGTGGAGATGCTTGGGGAAGGCCTATGCCCAGCAGTGGGCGTCTTCCGGCTGATGTGATGGTGATAATGAAAGATAATTACACACATACATACATGCAAAGCGCACACACAGCCTACGCTGTAGGTACAGTAGGGGAAATATATTCACGTACCACCTTAGAACCCTATCGCAATGACGCGACGCGTTAAACGCCAGGCTATGTCGTACAAATGTCATGCGTATGTCTCTTCGACTAGGTTCTACGGTGGTACATGTTTCAATTTCCTTGACTGTACCTAGAAACTTAAATTTTGGAACATGTGTTCCTTAAGGGTTTTAGAGGTGCATTAAGAATTGATTTTAAGCAAGTTTACCATTAACGGGGATGACAGGGGTGGTAGGTACATGAAACAAAACACAGTGCCTTAAGAAACAGTGTTTCACTACCGGAAAACTACTTGAATTTATATAAAGACACCATTTACTCCCAATAAATTAAAAAAAATTAAACGTCCGCCTCATGCGCAGTGATCCACCATTTAAGTGGCTATATAATGCACGTCGTTCTTGTAATTTTAAAATGAATATGTATGAAGTTACCAGAAGCGACGGTATCGCGAGTTTATATTCAAATGGAAACAAATGAAGATATTCATATTTAAGCCGTGTAACGCTTGTTAACATAACAGGGTGCTAGAAGCTTCCAAATTATGTGACAAATTAATGTAGACACGGTGTAGACTTTAGTTTAAACAGCGACTAGAGCTAACCTTTGTTATGACGTGTGTAACTGAGTGTCTAAGAGCTTTGCATCTTATTTACGCAGATATATTTTTTATATTGATATGTTTGTATTTTCTAAAACGTGTACCTATAGCACACAATTCTTTAGAAAATCTGATGAAAATAAAAATTAATCGAGACGTGATCAAATACCTTTTTCTTTGCTGATAGGTTGTTATCTTATTTGAGTTAATGTTTTTAAAATGCTATGCAATATACACAAAGAAAAATAAGGGTAATCGCAGGATTCAAACCTACAGGTTCGACATTCCGACATCAGCATTCCGTGCCTTGCGTTTTTCCACTTTCTCCACATTACCGCTACCATACCCTGCGAATTTTTCAGTATCTAAGAAAAATAACAAAATAACAATTAAGTTCAAGATTCGTCTATAATCTGACACAGAAGGACGTTTTTTATACGGTACAAGAAGTGTAAGACCATTTTTTTATTATTACCAATTTATTTTAAACTAGCGGACGCTTGCGACTTCGTTCGCGTGGAATTAGTAACCTATGTCCATCAAGGATAGTGCAGCTCTCTATTAGAGAAAGATTTTTTAGAATCGGTTCTGTAGTTCCAGAGATTACCCCCTACATACAAACAAACAAACAAAGTTTACCTAATTTATTAAATCAGTGTAGATAAGACAATGCATTAGATACATGGTCCATAGTTAGTAAAGATAGAGCTTAAAGTTACCTTTTTTTTAGTATTATACATACAAAGAAGTTTTAAATTTACATGAAAATTCAGTTCAAGACTTTCATTAAAGTACATTAGAATGAACTTTGAGAAATTCAAATAATTTCTAATGAAAGGAAATTCTAATATCGGCACGACCCTGTTCATTGGAGGCGATGCGCCGAGCTGCATTTTAAATATGTACTGAAGAAACGGTTGAAGAAAACTTGGACAGGAATGAAGAAAGTGTTTTACATTCACGATTTATTAACATTTTTATGGAATTTACTTGGAATTTTTAAGGTCCAGGAACTTTTATGACGAAGAGTTCAATTTCTATACTCATAAAACTAATGACTGACCCCGACTTCATATGGGCACAATAAGAATGTAATGTCTATATAAACTGTTTGTAAAATAAATTAAATTACAGTAGCAGCAATGTTCCTGCGTGGAGAGCAAGACAGCCGGTGCAATTACTGGCACAAGAGGTATCCCATCTTAGCCCTCTGGGTTGGCAATGCATCTGCAAACTCTTTGGTTTTGCGGATGTCTATGGGCGTTGGTGGTATCACCTTCCATCAGGATCAGGTGACCCCCTTGCTTGTTTGCTTTCCTATCCTATTTCATAAAAAAAACTGTTTTTTTGGAAAGAAAAATTTGAAGTTTCCCGAAAATTGCGTCGATTTCAATGGCCAGTGGTGATCACTTAGCTTTTTTTTTTATTTGCCTTTGTACATCACTGTATCTCTTTTTGAAATTTATGGTTTTTGTGCAATAAAGAAATTACATACATACATACATCATTTCTAATCAGGTGATACGCATTCGCTTAAGCCTACCTTTTCTATGCAAAAAAATTTGTGAACGTATTAATTCTACTTTTTTTTACAACTAACTCTTTAATTTATGAAAGTTTCCAAAATAAGTTTGGTTATTTACCTTCGAAGGCTTTCATCACAGTGGCAGAAAAAGACGAAACATAATTTTAACTAAAATAGGTTTGGTTAGCGTTTCTGAATAAGGGGGTTAATCTACCCCCAAATCACGCTTTTCAGAAATCTGAGCGAACTTTGAAGTAAATTGTAGTTGTCAAGAGTGAATGCTTATTCGTGAATAATACGAACTAGTACGACGTTGAAAAGCTTATATTATACGTAACTTGAACAAAAGCACACGTATTTGACATGACTTAAGTTATAAACGACTAGCGGAAGCCCGGGACTTCGGTCACTTGGAATTAGTAGCCAATTAGTAGCCGTCAGGAATAGTGTAGCTTTCTATGTGTAAAAGAATTTTTGAAACACACTATCATTGAAAACACTAACAAGTGTAACAACTTTATCAAACTCATGATTTTTAAACAATTCATTAAACAACAGCAAGTTGTTTTGCTAATTTAAATAAACCCTGATTACTAAGTAACAATCTCTTTTTTCAGTGTAGCGAAATCCTACTGCGGGGCACGCTCACTCTATACAAAAAAGTAGCTCATGGCAGGTTCCACTCCGTACTGTAGGTACGCTTAGCCGCCTTGCCTACAGAGTAGGCAAATCGTAGTAGGTTGCCTCGCTGTGTCAATGTCATTGTAACGAATGCAGCTAACGTGTCGCCGGGAGTTGCGGAAGGAAGGCGAGCGCGGGCGGCGCGTTTTTTTTACCCAAGCCGCTTGTCGAATGTATATGAAGTAATACGAACTTTGTGTACGTGTCACTAAAGTTGGAAGTTGGAAATCGCGGTCGTAAAAAAGAAGTTTTTGTACGTTAGTACTATTATTTATTCTGTACTCGTGGGTCGGTTTGTACGCAGCGTGCATACCCGTGCGCAGCAGTGGGATTTTGATCATTCGAAAAATGAGTTCCTCCATCCAGCTTCCCTACTAACTTGTACCACTCTCCATTTGGCAAATTCGAAACTCTGTCTACTGTATTCATAGGAGTCACCTTGAAAGTACGCCCGTTAACGGTTCTTAGGGAAACTTAATAAGGCATCCAACGTGTCAGTTCAAGTTATATAACCAACTCTGCTTGTTACAATATATTCGACATTTTAACAAAAAAAATATACTGTACATTCTCGTTTTAAGAAAAAAATCGTTATTGAATGTTTCTGTGAATTATGTGTTAACTAATAGTGATAAGTCTTTTATCTACACTAATATGATAAATAGGTAAACTTTGTTTGTTTGTTTGTATGTAGGAGGTAATCTCTGGAACTACAGAACCGGTCTAAAAACCTTTCTCTAATAGAGAGCTACACTATCCTTGACGGACATAGGCTACTAATTCCACGCAAACGAAGTCGGGAGCGTTCGCTAGTTTTAAACAATTTAATCAGAAGAGTATATAAAGTTGCTTTATTTTTTCTTGAAGGCAACCCTTTCTCTCTTAAACTTGGGAGCTGATAACATTACAGAGTTCTAATGAATAGTTATGACTACAGTTATTTTTGCAGGCTCTATGGGTTAGTAGTAAATTCCCACAGAAAACGTCGAAAAGTAGTAAAATTCTACTGCAATTCGTACGGTTAAATTCCAACGGGCCAGGTAACAGACAACGTTTCTTGGGATCACTACAAGCTTTTAACTTTTGACTTTTTTTATACATTTTACAGGATAAAAAGTATACTATGTTTTAATCCAGGATATAATCTATCTGTCTGCCAAATTTCATCTTAATCCGTCCACCCGTAATGCGTGATTGAGGAACAAAAATCCAAATATCCGAACATAAACATAGACGGTTTTATTAGCCTTCAAAATAATACAGATACAAAAAATTCTATTTAATTAACACATAGCTTTCGCATTTATAAATTTTGTAAGTTATACCAGATAAACAAGCGCTCACCAATATGATTTCCGCTGACCAAAGGAATAAGTGACCTCAAGAATCACTGCTCAATTGCAAGTCTTTAATATTCATAATATTTGTATGGATTTCCATCAAAATCAACTATCTCAAGCAAAGGCGTGGGTGAAATCTATTTCATTGTAAAAATACTTTACTAAAGTGAATGGAGCTATTTGCGTTAAAGCTATTAATCCCGAATATTGAGATAACGGAATTCTCGACTGATTTCAGGAATCCTTTTCATTCGTAGTCAGTTGGAGCTCTTAATTTTTCTGAAGAGGCGACCATTTTTACATTTGAGTCGGTGGTCGTTCAGACTTTGCCAATTTTTTTTATACAAAATTGGAAGGCAAATGAGCAAGTGGGTCACCTGATTGTAAGATGATTACCAACGCGCGGAGACACTCGCAACATCTGCAAGATGTGTTGTCAACCCAGAGGGCTAAGATGGGATACCTCTTGTGCCAGTAATTGCACCGGCTGTCTTGCTCTCCACGCCGGAACACAACGGTGCAAGTACTGCTGCTTAGCGGTAGGATGAGCGAGCAAGATGGTGTTAGTGATCCGGGCGGACCTTGTACAAGGTCTGACCACCCGCAAAAGTTTGACAATGAAAATCTTAAATGACATATCCCTTTGGATATTAAACGTAGATATGAGCGCCGATAGCCAATTCCACGGCGGCGGCATGGTCTCAAAATTTCTTCGGCGGCGGCAGCGCACGGCGGCGTGACCTCGTACTTTAGATTTTTTATCAGCGGTCGATTTCTTGTATTTTTTTTAACGAAAACCATATTGTTGTTGTCAAAGAAAGTGCCGTACGAACTCACGGCGACGACGGCGCGCCTGTTACCTAATCAAAGGACACATCCATTATGACATTTGAGAGTTCTACTATTGATTTATACCCAGAAATGAAATCCGAATTCAAAAGTTAGAGTTCACAGATGACAGTATCTGATGCCTGATGTGGCTTGGCCTTGATCTGTCTTGTCCGAGAGAGTTATCAGGTGACAAACCTCCACACAACACGATATTGCTCCCGAGCCCAATTTCATAAACGCGACAGGCGACAGGTGAAAGTGACAATTCGGTATACATTGCTTGCCAACTATGATGTTAGGTCTGTAAGTCTGTAGCGTTCCTTATCGACACAGTAATGTTCAGCGAATTGTCACTGTCGCCTGTCGCGGTTATGAATTTGGGCCCAGATCTGACCATAACATTAACCAGATCATGTCATTGGATTCAATTTTTAAGTTTAGTGGACGAAACTTAATCGCATAAAGAGCCTGTTTCATTTATTTGGACTCTTCAAAGAAAGGTGGTTTTAAACAAACAGCGTTCATGGTTTGTTATTTGCAATTCACGGCCAGTAAGTAAGGACTTACTTCGTGGGCATGAATTGCTACTATTTCTTCCTTATTTTGTTAAACATTATCCTTGAAATTTTGTTATTTTAAATGAATTGAACTTAACTTAACCAAAATACTTGCTATAAAATCTGATGGCACCATCTAAATGGCCGTTTCTTTAAAGGCTGTTTTAAAATTAACGAACGCCAAATATACATTAATAACCCTACTTTCTGATGGTAGCTGGATGAATAAATGAAATAAAATAACTTTGTGTCAGAAATTCATTAGCACCTAAAAATAAAATAAATACTTATAACATGGGTCATAATCATAATCATAATCATATTTATTGGTAATAAAATTACAAGTCATTAAACAGTCAGTCAACAAGCATCAACTCTGCTCGATCAACTGTACGGTCTCGAAGTTTATGATAGACCGTCCTCTCCTATAAATAAAACTCAAAGTAAAATGAATATTTTTATGTATAGATCATTTACTGATCCAATTTTTAATCAAAGAATTTTATAACTTTCAAAATGTCTTTTAATACACATTGATTATTTTTTTCCTCTTTTATCTCACGTTCGCAAAGCTGATTAATACCAAAGTAAAAGAAGCCAAGGTGATCGCAATACCTTTTTTAAATGCCCTCATCTGTACAACCATCCTAATTATCACGAGGGTGCCTTATCAAAAAGGTCGAAGTTACGATTCCTGCAGGGATCCGAACCTACTTTATGATTTCGGTATCTGGAGACATCGTTTTCTAATAATACCGTCTCTAGGGAAGGAAAAGTTTGAACGCACCAGTAAGAGGAGAGTGAACCCAGCGCTCTCCATACAAACGGCGATAACGTTTTCCACCCTCTAAACCTTAACCTGTAGCCATGATTTTTTTGTATGTTGTCAGTATGCTCTAAAACTAGGTTTGTATGTTTTGATTTTTAAAATATTCTTAATAGTTTTAAAAATATTCATGCTTTATTGTTTTGTATGAAACTCCCAAAGTGTAAATATTGTCAAATCTATGAAGATTGTAAAAAAATTAAAACATACAAACCTAGTTCTAAGGCATAATGACGACATACCAAAAAATAATTGCCGTAGGTTAAGGTTTAGGAGTGGAAAACATTATCGCCGTTTGTATGGGGAGTGCTATATGGAGCTGAGTTCACACTTCTCTTAAATTCTACTCGATTTATTAGGGTTGCATTTGAGCTGCCTACTATTTTAGACGTAAAATAAACTGTCCTTCAAGATGAATAATGACATGAGAAACCTAATAACGATTTTTAAACAACTATTCAATGATGTCCTACTCAACAGAGTTCGTCGACTTAATTTTTTTCTTTTTCACAACATGGCGTCTGGTGGTCGCCATATTGCATTTTGATTATTGTCATGACTTTAGTGACACTCGCAAGATTAAGACAAAACGATTGACGTAAGAATCATCAAAATCAGCCCACGCGTTTGGTCTCTAGATAGAAGAAACAACAAGCCTTACCATCCTTTGCGTCGCGCAGTCGGGTAAATAACTGAGAAACGAGTGAAATAATTAAATAGATTACCAAAGCCAAAAAACTGGTTAAGATGAACAAAAATAAAAGTTGTTCTAAAGTCAGGATTGCTAGTTTTCAAATTAAATGACAGCTCTTATGACACTATTTGAAATATAATAGTCCTTTAACGGTGCTATAAGGGCAGACTATTAGAATTAATTCGCCAGCCGCTGGAGGGAATCTGCGAGGTATAATATTTCAAGCTTACGCTGTCATTTACATAGAAAAAGGTTTTCGGTCTCGTTGTTTTGGAATTTATTTTGTAGGTGGCTAGAGGTAATATTGCTATACTACAGTTATAGTCTTGACTAAGTTTATTTACAGGTTACATGAAAACCCAAATAATCCTAACTAGCTGTAGTGTTTTCTGGGAAAATCCAACAATTTTTATTTTCCTGTAAGTGCGACTCTGTCGTCACTTAAAAACTGAACTTATAGGTTAGATTTTGGTTAGTAATTTTCATTCTTCGCTAAATTTTACTACACATTTAATATTTTAAGCTGTTTAACAGTCTTTTGGTGAGTGACTTAATGCTGGATCAAACTTTTTAATATCCTCGCCATATTTCTTTTATTAGCAACAGTTAACGGTCATTGTCACTATGGCGGTTGTTTGTAAACAAAGTGCAACGGTGTGTAATTAATTTGGATCACTGTACAGTCAAGGAACTTAATTCCCTACCCATTTCGTTGAAATGTCGTCTGACATTCGCAATGCATTAAGGTCGATATATCAAACTAACGTCTTGCTCTATAGCTCTTATGGTGACAGTTTGCTATATGCTATTGAACCTTAGGTGGGTTGGAAATTTAATTCCTTGACTGTACCTAATAATAAGTAAAAGTGAAAAAAGTATAGTAAAGTTAAAGATATTTAGTTATTTTTATAACCCAATTTCCATACGTTTTTAATAAGAAAGGTGAATGGGCATTTTTGTATGGGCGCTGTCCCAACCCTTGTATACAATAGTGAGTAGTATGGACGTGTAGTACTCGGTGTAAGGATCATCATAGGCTATGTTTCGAAGACCAGGTGTCTGCAGCATTAATCATTGTTTTGTATGAAAAAAAAAAAAACACCAAATTAGACCTATGCTCACATTACGTTTTTTACTTCTAGTGGCCTCAGTAATGCGTGGTTAAAATCTTTCGGCTATATCTCGAAAATGATTTTACAGATACTTTTCATACAACTGCTAGTACAAAGTGAGGTATAAAATGGGCTGTAGCTTTTTCCCTGCAAACATCTCGGTTTTGCTGTCATATAAAAAAATTAAGCTCTTATTGAGAGCTTTCTAATAAGATATAGCACAACTGTATACAGCACTTGGGACAATTTGCCCATTCTCCTTTATTTTGTTTAATATTGTAATAACATTGACATAATCTGTTCTTTTAGAAATAGCAAAACCTCATACTGGGTTCTTAAAACATTGGCAGCGCTTTACTTAAATTGAATTGTTTTACCTACACCCCTTAGCCTTTTATTTAAACTACGAAAACAGCTCTTAAAAAAAATAAACGTGACATATTTCCGTACAAATTTTCTTCTTTATGGCCAGCTTTACACAGTAAACCGATTCAATAATACGAAATGACTTTATATCGATACAACGATTTACTGCTTTAAAATGACGGGGCGTAGATGCGATGGAACGTTTTACGAGCCGTAAAACAGCTTTATAAGTGCCTATATAACTGTTATAAGACTTAGGTTATCAGAGGAATTGCTTATAAGGTGATAATGTGATGTTGAATTTCGTTTAGGTAGCAAAAATTGAGTGTTTTTTTAAATGGGAAGCATCTTGTTAGTTGAACGTTTGTTAAATAAATCGTTTCAAAAGGTTATATTTGTTTGAAGCTTTAAATAAAAGTTAAGACAAGTAATGCATTTAATTCTATTATGTTAATCGCAATTGTCTTGTCTTATTTTGTGGTTATGTAAAACCAAATACTTACTATATGTATGTATATACACTAGACATGCGTGTACGGAACAGAAATTTTGTCACGCTGAGTTACGGTACATGACTGCAACTCATATAGATACAGGCTCTGCCTAGTTTAAATACTAGTGCCCAGATGGTACTTTGTATTTTTCCGTCATCTAACTTACGCATTACTGGAAAATGTTCATAGTTTTAGTGGTCAAACTCGGCATGATGTTGCCAAGCGCTGTCGTCTTACCCTCTTTAAAACGTAAATTGCTGATCACCGTAAAAATGTACTTTTTATAATTAGCGAAGTTTTTATCCTTTTAAATCAAATAAGGGTTTGAATGTTTCGACGATAACTTACTTGCATAAGTATTCTTCTGGTGAGAGTAAACGTACAGATATCTCGAATTGTATCACTAACCAGTTTGTATTTAAAATCTAAGGTTAATTTACTTTACGTTAATTTGTAAAAATAATTTTTAGAGACAAATATTTTTTTTTATATGCGCAAGCGTTAGAAGCAGACTCAATTATGTTTGACACTCACTGACCTATAAGTAATGGACTTCTGGTCAGCGTTTCAAAGCTAGCCGCATCAAAAAGTACCTACAGTACCCGGCAGTAACTATTGCACATCGGCTACTTCGGCTTCGTATAGCGTCGTCTCTGTCGCCCGCGAGTGAGTAAATACAAATCCGAAACTAGCCGATGTGCAATATTTACTGCCGGGTACTGTACAATAAATCGACAATCGCTCGCGCTGTCAGTCTGTCGGACCGACGGCGGTGCGGTCAATACTATTGTTTTGTAAAAAAACCTATTTGCAACGAAACTTAATAAATTATTATATTATGCAGTTAGACGTAAAATTGCAAATCCAATCACTGTAAATGGTAAACTAATAATTTGCATTTGTAACATTGGCGTCAACCTGTATTCTCATGTCGGGCGTTATTCTGCTGTCATTTAGTAGGACACTGTACATCCATGCATTATAATATCATTGATTACACTTAACGAAATATGTGAAATTCCTGGAACACAGCATTTACTGGCTTAAATGACAGCCGCTGTCCTTTTTAAACCCGCGAATGCCGGCTTGAGTTGTAGTCAAGTACCGTAACTCAGCGTGTCAATTTTTCTGTTTCGTACAGCGGTTTAGTGTACACAGAAGTCTTTGATTAAGACCTCCTAATATTTGTACGTGTTGTTAAAAAATCAAGTCGCGTCTTAGTTAAATTCGTGTTAAAATAACACAAACTCTAAACAAAATTTGAGTCTACACAAATCAGTGTAACAATTAAGCACTCTTTGATTCTATTTCCACTCTACAGGTATACTATGAAATGGTACCATAAGTAAGATTAATGCCAATCAACACTGATTTGTATGTTCTAATATCAAGGTTTAATATCGAATACCCTTAATCATACTCAGAACCCTGCGTAATTAAGATTGTTAAGTTGCTCTTACGCTCCATGAAAACAAACGGAATGATTTTGCGAAACTTTTCATAACAGATTTATGAGTTTCAAGCACGAGGTGTTTTAGTACAGTTAGCATGAGATAAACATTTTGTAACAAATAAATGTACAAGCACAAAACAAAGTTTAAGCAACATTATTTATAAAGGCCTACAATAATACCTTTATAGGACACAACTCGTAATTACCTCTATCATCCACTTTTCGTTTATTTTCGCCCTCACCGTAGATTTATAATATTTTCGTATGTTTTTGCGGCTAGTGGATATTGTTATAAACCTTTTAAATTGTTTTCATTGTCTTTATAATCATATTATGACCCGTGAGACGCCCACAGCTGGGCATATCTTGTACTGCTCGCATCCATCGGTCTCCCAAATCCTCACTGCATTGACCGCATCGTACACTTAGGTCAACTCCGACACGTTTGTCACGCGTTGACCACACGTCGTCCCCACGGCAACTATGCGCTTGCGACCGACGCGTACGGGCAACCATTTGCGTTGACACCGTGTTGACCACTCGTTGACACCTCATTGTCCATTAGTGACCATTGGGTGGATCAACTAGTTGACTACTCATCGAAAGTGTGAGTGGAGTTGCTGCCGCGGTGGCGTGGAGTTAATATAGTGTGCGAAGACCTTATCGTTCGCCTTAAGGGCAATATAAAGCTAGTTAAAGTCTTTTATAAGAGACAGCAAGCAGCATACGGCTCAGCTGACAGAAAGTTATCACCGCTTACGTCGTTCACCAGCAAAGGCAAGACGATCGGCAATACTTTGCCTACCTTTACGCGATTGAGCTCTCCGTATGAAACGCATTAGCTATTCTCTACTTAACATCAGTGGTGTTACTGTATAGAAAGTACACTTAAAGTTGAAAATTTTAAAGGCTGTCCGACACCGGATGCGTTTGCAGCACAGCTTCGGAGACGCGCGTGTACACACCGGTTGTAACGTATGGAATTGTTGTTAGATGCCACATCGTTTGCGTGCACTTAACGAAGGTCTAAAAGCTGGAGCCGTGCTGTATACGAATCTGGTGTGGCTCAGCGGTAAATGTCCCAATGATCAATGCACTCAAAAATATGAGCAAGTTCTTGAGATATAAGTACTATTTCTACTAATAGACTTGTCAGTTTTGTTGCTGTCTATACCAAATGAGAATAGACCATAATAAAATTAATATCAAAGGAAATTCTGCTTTGTCTGTAATTGTTATATTAAGAGGAGGCCCGTTTTTATTATTAAATTTCTTATTTGATTTGGTCGCTTTGTTGTTAATGAGTGAGACTGTTTTATTATTATTGACGCAATTGTTTTTTCTAATAAATTAAAAAGAAAACTAAGCAGGTATTTGTGACTTCACGATATCAGGTCTTAATCGATTTTATTAGGCTTGAAGGGCAAATTTCAAAATCTTAATTCAAGTTAGGCTAACAGGTAGCACTTATAAATGTCATAAAATTTACCACTAGTTCGGAAAAACCTCTGATGAGAAGATACCGGCAAGAAACTCAACGAGGTGTAATCACTGAGGTGTAAATATTTAAAACAAGTCAAAGTTATAATTTTATTTTTTCATCTTTAATATTTTTTATTTTTTCATTTTAAATATTTAAGACAGTAGAGAGTATTTGGAGCCAGGAATGGCCAATGCAAGGCTTTTGTTGAGTCCAGTATTGGATCCCCCTCCACTCCTAATTTTCACCGTTGAATTCTACTAGCAGTTTCTCGAATCCACTTTTCGTCATGTAGTAACATACAGGTACTTATACAGCTTATAAAGCGCTTAGTGTGCTGTTTGTAACCGGTTTTCCTTCAGGGCACAATTTCATAAACGTGACAGGCGACAGGTGACAATGACAAGTCGGTATACATTGCTTGCCGACCATGATGTTAAGTCCGTAAGTCTCTAGCGTTACTTGTCAACACAGTAATGTACGGCGAATTGTCACCTGTCGCCCAAATTGGGCCCTGATAGCTTCGTTCTAGATGCGGTTCCAAAGACAAACTGCCCAAGATTGCACTCTCCGTCATTCTTCGTTTACATAAAGCATAAAAAAAATCTTTTAGTGGCGACAAGTTAGAATAGGTCGCCTAGACAGAGGTAGTAAGTACTACACTTTCATAGAGTACTTTTTTTATGAAATAGGAAGGCAAACAAGCAAGTGGGTCACCTGGTGGTAAGTGATCACCACCGCCTATAGACACCCACAACACGAAGAAGATTGCAGATGCGTTGCCAACCCAGAGGGCTAAGATGGAATACCTCTTGAGCCAGTAATTACACGAGCTCTCTTACTCTCCACGTCGGAACATAACAGTGCAAGCACTGCTGCTTAGCGGCAGGATTAGCGAGCAAGATGGTGGTAGCGAACCGGGCGGACCTTGCATAAGGTCCTACCACCCGCCCATCCACCCGCGATCTTGCGATCATTTCGCATCAGCGGATCTCTTTACCATAAAAATATACTGATTCCATAAATAGTTGTTTTAGGCCGGGTCTTATAAAAATCCTCTTATCAACGGTCCTTTATAAAATCCAATAGACTGTTTCAATACTTAGCTAGAAAACATTTTACTGCAATTTTACGAAAAGATGCAATTTACGTGGATGACTTTCCAAATACGGACTCTAAACAAAAAAAAAGAATAACTTGTGAAACCAGGTTCAAAACTTTTTACAGTGGTAAATATTAAAACTCATTGTAAATATACTACAATATTGTCATCAGTGCGATATGGGTTCTTTATTGGTTATTCTGCTATCTAGTCAGCTGGAAAGTTTACGACTTAAATAGCGGAGTCCTTTTTCATTTCCCTTATTTTTTATAGGCCGAGAAATTACCGCGGGTGAGCTTGAGTGGAGAGTGATTACTTATAATTATGTGACATCACTTTCTCCTTTTGCTCATATCCACCCCTCATACCCTACCTCATCCGTATTCACCCAATGGTTTGTAGAATGCTTAGCATTGCGATAAAAAGGATTATCTCTGTGAATCAGTTTAGTTTCCCTTTTAATACAAAATTCGTACCAAGACATTGCATGGAGAACCTTTAAGGTCAGTGAGTCAGCCAGTCAGTTCTTGGATCTTAATTACTGCCGTAAAGGTCACCGTGGAGGTTCGTCCGGTCATCGGTTTCCGGGTCACGGGGACAGGGGTCAAACGGGACCCTTATCGAGTGTAATATATTGACAGTTCTGTTGTGGTTATTTCTTATCTATGGAATAGAAGAGGGTGTAAAAGTGTGTCAACTTATTGTTGCCCTTTTTTCCTGTTTTACACGCGTTTTGATGCACGTTGGGTGTTAGTTAAATGTCATATTTTTTATATAAATCTATGAAACCATAAAAAAAAAATCTCTTGGCGTTTCTTCTTAGAAAAATCTTCCATTTTCCGAAGCGCCGGTAGGCTCAGACATGTAAAAGAGGCTATGTATGGCCTACTTCCATGAAAAACTTTATTTTATGTTATTTTTATTGTACCTAATATTATTGTAAATATGTTCACGTACAAAGATCTCATTGAAACTCAGACGCAAAATGTTCTCTAGTGACGCCCAGTAGCATAAACATACATTTTTACATGTTATTTTTTTAAACTGTAATTTTAATGATAGAATAGAATAGAATTCATTTATTTCCAGTCATTTTGACACTTTATTTTTTTTGTCGTTACAATATTAAATCAAATCTACACAAAATAATACAGATTAAAACGTCAGACAAACACACTTAAATGAAATTAGACGCATAAACTCAAATGAATGAAAATTATAATAATTAAATGATGATGATTATTATGTGTAATGAAGAGTTTTACATACATACATACATTTATAAACGCTCGTAATGCTGATTTGTCATTGGGCAGAACAGTAAGGCAAAGGCAGCAAAGTACTGTCAAAACGGTAATCAAGTTAGGACAGTTAATAGCCGGCCGGTCTATTTTTCAGGACAGTTGGCTTCCCCCGCCACCTCTTTTGATAGACTATCCTGTGGCTGGATTCGGGTGAACATGTGAGATCAGCATTAGCGCAAATGTTATATTAAGATGCAATTTTTTTTTTTATGAAATAGGAAGGCAAACAAGCAAGTGGGTCGCCTGATGGCAAGTGATCACCACCGCCCACAAACACCCGTAACACCAAAGAGATTGCAGATGCGTTGTCAACCTAGAGAGCTATGATCGAATACCTCTTGTGCCAGTAATTACACCGGCTGTCTTGCTCTCCACGCTGGAACACAGCAGTGCAAGCACTGCTGATTAGCGGCAAATTAACGAGCAAGATGGTGGTAGCTATCCAGACGGACCTTGCACAATGTCCTACCACGCGGAAAGTAGTGTCATAAGAAACGGCAACAGAATAGAGATAAACTCAGATTAACTAAACTCGGCCAGTCATGTCAGAGCCGTTGGGAAAATTTTGACAAAGAACAAAAACAAGGCTTCCCACGTTATTGCCAATATAATTTTGTACAGTCACCGAAAAAAATCAATTGCGCAAACCATTCCCAATTTGATAGGGATGAGTCGGTACTTCGCGAAATGCTCCAGAGTTTTATTACCTATAAAGTTTCTGCAACACGTGGACGTTTATGACAAGTGGCTTACGTATTGAGGATTTATAGTAGGTACGGTGACGCAAAATGTATTCTTGCTGGGGGCTGACGACTTTCTTTTATTGTTATAGTTATCGAAAGTCATTCCGATAGTTCTTTGGTATCCGTTTGTATCCCTAGTAACGCCAGGGGGTTCTACTCCGCACTGTAGGTACGCTCGCCCGGATTGCCTATGGCGTAGACAAATCGCAGTAGGCTGTCGGGTTGCCGCGCGCTCGCTTGTTCGCCCCGCCGTGTCAGTGTAATTGAAAAGGAATGCCACGCAACCCTAGCGTGTCGCCGGGAGTAACGGGGGGAAAGCGGATGAGGATGTGAGAATGGTAATTTTTTTACTCTTTCACAAAATAACTAAATGAATTTTGGCGAATCTTTACAGTAATTCATGTATATTGGAATAACTAATTCGAGCGCGAGTCCGTTTTGAATTAAGCCGGTTTTTAAAAAGCGTGCCATTTTAAAGTGTTCACAAACAAAGCAACTATTTTAAGGGTGATTTTATGAACAATATCCTTGCTTTGCCGAGATACTAACACGCCGTAATATAATAACAATTAGTTTTCATGTGGAGGCTGCTTTCAGCCGTTATAGGATGGGCTGGAAACAGACTGCTATACCATAAAACCAAGTACAGTGCCCGACACTTAACTAGAACCGAAACAGTAACAGGAAATAACTCTCATTATAGGTTCGCTGTGTAAAAAACACGTTGTATAAAATAATCATGTATTTTTGTTCCAAACTTTTGAACTGTTAATTTGATAATTAAGACAGTTTTTAATTTAACCCAAAATGAAATAGGATATCAAAGTGAAAGTCTTAATATCTTTATTTAGATAAGGTCTACAAGAAACACATATTATTATGAATTTTGGCAAATTTACCACCAGTTCGAAAATGCTTCTAATGTGAAGACACCGGCAAGATACTCAACTAAATAATTTAATTAGAAGTTAAGGTTGTTGACGTCTTACCCGATTATTTATAAAAAAATAACAATCTTTTTAAGCTAACCAATGTTTTGTCCCTTTTGTTTGAGGGCAAACGTCAAAATAACAGATTTAGACATAAAACATGTTAACTAACAGATGTTTACGAAGCGTTTATGAATAAGGGGGTTACTATTAAACGGCACTTGACAATTAGACTAACCTTTATGTGACTATTTTTTCATGTTTGGTTCAAGCCTTTTGCTATATTGCAATCGATCGAATTGTTTTTGCTCGATAATGTTGCCCCAGTTGTAGTAGGTATACAATTTTTTTTCATTATGCGTGACGTAATTTCAAAAACATAACCCTTCCTTTTGGCTTTGCCGTAGTCGGGTAAAAAGCTACAATGAATTGTTTTGTGCTCTGTAAATATGTCACTTACCAATTTCTAGGTAGTTAAAATCAACGTTTCTCTAGAGGCCTCTAATTGCAGTTACTACGTTAGATCTAATTGTAATTTTAAAGGATTTTCATTTGCTGCGGTCGTTGGATGTTCCGCCGCGCCGGCGGTAACATTCATGCTGGGCGGTTAAAAGTAATGAGGTGTAAGAGTTAGGTTTCAGTATGTGGAAAGTTAATTTTGATTGTGACAATGTTGATTGTAGTATCAAGTGCACCTGGCACCTTCTCGATACGCGTTAAGAGGAGTGTGAACCCAGCCCCAAAAAGCGCTCCTCATACAAACGGCGATAACGTTTTCCACCCTCTAAACCTTAATCTATAGAATCGATTTTTTGGTATGATGTCATTATGCCTTAGAACTAGGTTTGTATGTTTTGATTTTTTTAATATTCTTCATAGATTTAACAATATCTGCATTTTAAGAGTTTCATACAAAACAAAAAAGCGTCAATATTTTTGAAACTATTAAGAATATTTAAAAAACCAAAACATACAAACCTGGTTCTGGGGCATAATGACAATATACAAAAAAAACATGGCTATAGGTTAAGGTTTAGAGGGTGGAAAACGTTATCGCCGTTTGTATGGAGAGCGTTGGGTTCACACTCCTCTTAAGAGGAGCTCTCCATACAAACGGCGATAACGTTTTCCACCCTCTAAACCTTAACCTATAGCCATAATTTTTTTGTATGTGGTTAGTATGCTTTAGAACTAGGTTTGTATGTTTTGATTTTTAAAACATTCTTAATAGGTACCTACTTAAAAAATATTGACGCTTTTTTGTTTTCCATGAAACTCCTAAAATACAAATAATGCCAAATCTATTAAAAAAATCAAAACGTACAAACCTAGTTCTAAAGTAAAATGACAACATACCAAAAAATAATTGCTTAAGGTTGCAGGTTAAGGTTGGTTTAGAGGGTGGAAAACGTTATCGCCGTTGCATGGGGAGCACTTTTTGGGGCTGGGTTCACACTCCTCTTAACTCGCTATATAATTGCGTCTATCTCCTACTAAGAACCTAACATCAAACTTTTTTGAATCCGCTTTAATTGGCTGGTTTTAATCTTTGGTCTAAAAGTGATATTTGTCTTTGCCCCTAAAACGTCTATTCGACATAATAATAATGATATATTAGCTTTTAGTTTTGATTAATTAATAGATTCAAGCGTTACTTTGCGGAGGTCCATATCAACAAACTGGAACAAATTACCTTGCTAGTCCGCGAAACCAGTGCCGGGCTCATGCAAGATAGATGCGTCTGTGCGACATATATATTTCCATGTGAAAACCCACCCTCCTCCACTTCCACACGAAACAATATATATCACACAGACTCAACTATAAACCACCACCACTAAACACTAAAACAACACGATCAACGCACGTTTCGCCTCTGTACGAGGCATCATCCAGATCTAATAGTACAACCGTTCGATACTTGAACGAATGGCGTACTGACAAACTAAAACACTAGCACTGGTTTCGCGGAGTAGCAAGGTAATTTGTTCCAGTTTGTTTTAGTTTTGACGTGACATGGACGCATAAATGCTCATTTCTAATTTAGACGCAAAGATCGCGTATAATTTTGCGTTTAAACTATCGTTGCGCGTTAGTTTTAAGCGACGGAGTTGATACTCGCTAAAATGACATAAATACAGATAGATTAAATAATATTAAACCAATTCCAAAATAGTAAATAGCTATCGCAAGGTTTAGCTACTCTGCTGTAAGGCAGACCAATTTTGAATAAGGCATTTTACTTTGATGTAGGTGCCCACCTACTCGTGAAATTGTTAGAAAAGCTTTGATGTTCATGACCGTAAAATACAAAAAAGGTTAATTCCCCTGCAATCCTATTGTACCTCTGTCGTATATTCGCAACCTGAGACCTTTCTCAACATTTTTAATAAGAAAACACCTACGAACCATTATAAGAAGTCAACTTTGCCCGGCCGTTCTGGGCGCCATTTTGCAAATAGAATGGCCCGGCAAATGCAAATTCTTCCCGGCGACTTTGGGAATGCGTCATTCGGGAGCGTTATAAGGGGAACTCCTGCGCAATACCGGCTGCCGTACGAATTAAACGTAAAACTGTTAAAAAAGTTCACAATTCGCTGGATAACAAGCTTGCGGTTAGACTGCGGGTGGTAGAACCTTGTGCAAGGTTCGTCCAGATCGCTACCACCATCTTGCTCGCTAATCCTGTCGCTAAGCAGCAGTGCTTGCACTGTTGTGTTCCGGCGTGGAGAGCAAGACAGCTAGTGTAATTACTGGCACAAGAGGTATTCCATCTTAGCTCTCTGGTTTGGCAATTTTACAAGTCAAAACCCTCAATATTGGTCATTATGCCAATTGCCATTGGTCATTATCGACCAATGTTGCCGGTTTAGCCTTGTAAAATTGTAACTTGTAGCTTAGTGAAACGGACCACAAGTTTAAGTAGTATTTGCCTCGTCGTCGCAGCAGGAATTTTTACATTTTATGATATTTTAAATTTTGGTTATTAATTTTGAAAATTTTAATTTTATAAGTGATCGGATACAATGTTTTGATAATTGTAATAACAAGAAAAATCCATGAATACTAAATGGAATACCGTTGATTTTCAGATTACCAATTTTTTACCCAACTGCTGCCGGAAGAGTGAGTTATTTGCATGTAATTTTAGCCACCAAATTTAAATTCATTGCTTAAAAATATTTACGGCTTTGTTCATAAGTTTCTTATATAATAATAATGTTTGTATTCATGTTGTAAAATATTCAAATTCAAATTATTTATTAAAATAATCATGGTAAGTACATATAAACGATGAATTTCTATATGATAATTTCTATGGGACAGCGTTTTCAAGTGCTGAAGGGACGAATTGCGATGATCTTCAGCGATTACAGTATCCTGCTGGGATTCGATATTTTTAAACTTAGATTGAGGAAGGACCAAGATTATGACGGCTCCGAGATATGCCTTTTTAAAAAAGATATTTCTTCTGAATTTTTTTTGAACATTTTTTCGCTTCGGTGGAGCGAGACCTCGATTTCATCAGCGTATTTTTGGCGTTAGTATATTTTTTAAGCGTGATCATAACGCGACTGCTAAATGAGCGAGTGGATTTAATTTAAACCTAAAGCAAAAGATGTCGTTTTTTTAACGAAGCACATTGAAAAAATCACAGGGTATGATAGTTGGTAATGTGGCGGAATTTGAAAACGTAAGCCACTTAATGCTGAGGTTGCAGGTTCCAATCCTGCCATAACCCTAGTTGTTTTTGTATTGTCATTTAAACAGCATATAAAAATAATTTGGTCGATGACATTCAACGGTAAATCTAGCATAACGCTGTTATCTCAAGAAATAGGTATTAAGTAACTCTGGAAAATGAACGGGTTGATATAATCAGCTGTAAACCATGCCAACGCATAATCTACCTCTTCGCAACTGGTCCAGAGGGGTTTCACTCGGCGTTCCAAGATTAGTTAAGTACTCCGAAATATGCTTTTACTTCTTGCTTTGAAAATTCGTCAAAATTATCACGAGATTCCTTGTGCTTTGTTTGATAAAATTAACAATAGAGAGCTGTGGAGAAAATAATGAAATAAACAAATAAATGCACGAAAAAATTGTTAAATTGGATTATCAGATTTCGATGGTTAAATTCCTGTCTAATCATTGTATTTTGGTTAGTTTACCGAACGAAAATTATTAGTGTTGAAAATTTTAATTGTAGAAATATAGTCATTTCTATAATTTAAATTAAACTAAACTCTTTTTTTGTTACCATACTTACATACTATTTTTTGGTAGGTATGACGTTTTACTGCAATTTATTTTCGTGTCACATAATAGTTTCTGTATAAATTAATCAAAGTTTGCTGATTTGATAACCAAACAAAGTCTGTTCAATGTATCTCTTAAAAATGAAAGAAAAATATTACTGTTGTAGAAGTCTACAGGTGGTAGGACCTCGTGCAAGGTCCGTCCGGATCGCTACCACCATCTTGCTCGCTAATCCTGCCACTAAGCAGCAGTGCTTGCACCGTTGTGTTCCGGCGTGGAGAGCAAGACAGCTGGTGTAATTACTGGCACAAGAGGTATTCCATCTTAGCCCTTTGGGTTGGCAACGCATCTGCAATCTCTTCGGTGTTGCGGGTGTCTATAGGCGGTGGTGTACACTTACCATCAGGTGACCCACTTGCTTGTTTGCCTTCCTATTTCATAAAAAAAGTCTGATCGATGGGCGTTTGCCAACCGGGGCTATAATAAAAAACTAAATGTATTTGAAGGAAATATTATTTCTGTTCGGCGTTATGCGTTTTTCGATAGTTTAGTCGACTAATGCTATTCAACCGCGATATAATGGTTGAGGGAATATCTCGTCACACACGTTAACTTCAACAAACATTGTTTTAAACAGCACATAGTCTTTAAGACACTTTAATGATAACGATGCAAGTTTAAGTGCAAACTCAAGCCTTAAGACCGTAGGACAGTCAAAATGCTTTCTATATTGGCTGTATAACAGTAACACTTCGCGTTAATAAGATGGGTCGTTATATGTGTAGGGACGATCGTTAAGTTAGTCGTTAAGCTAAACCGAGGGGCGTAATTGTTTTCCCTCCTTAATTTTAAAAAAGGAATTTGAGGAAGCCGTTCAGCCTGTAACGAATTTGTTTTTAAATTACTCGATTTTGCGGTATTGTTTTAGGTAATGGATTTAGGTGGTAAAGGCATTGAGGCTTATACGACCGATTGTTGATTGAAGTGTAGGAAATGTCACATTAAAAAAGTGAGTTAATAAAATTAAAACACCCAACTGCGTAAAAAGTAACATTAACTAAAAAAAAACAAGTCCAGTACTCTAAAATTCTGTTAACCACCTTTTTTATGAAATATGAAGGCAAACAAGCAAGTGGGTCACCTGATGGTGAGTGATCACCACCACCTATAGACACCCGCAACACTAAGAAGATTCCAAATGCGTTGCACACCCAGAGGGCTAAGATGGAATACCTCTTGTGCCAGTAATTCCACCGGCTGTCTTGATCTCCACGCCGGAACACAACAGTGCAAGCACTGCTGCTTAGCGGCTGGATTAGCGAGCAAGATGGTGGTGGCGATCCGGACGGACCTTGCACAAGGTCCTACCACCCGCGAAACCCACCTAATATTGAATAACTGAACCATAAAAATAGTTTCACGATCTACGCGTGCTTCGCTTCTCGCAGCTGTTTTGCACGTCATAAGAACACTGGTTTCGCGGAGTAGCAAGGTAGTTAATTCTAGTTTGTTAACAAATATAGCCAAAAGTTGGTTTAGTTCATGACCAAACCAAATAACAATAAGCTTATTTAGGATCCTTAGCATTTCATAAACATGGCCATATGAATTTGATATACATATTATAAAAAAAAGTAAACGCCTTTAAAAGAAATTGCATTGTGTCATCCAGTCTAGCCCGCTAATATAGGCTTAAACTGAACAATTCAGTTAAAACGCCGAAAATTCAAGGGCATCGAAACGCCTTACAATACAAACTTCAACAATTCCCATCAATCCTTCGGGAACTTGCTATTAATTAATATGGAGTGACAGCGGCGCGGCGTCAAAAATTACGTGTAAGGCTGGATTCAGATGAGGCGTATTTTCCGCGTTTTTAGGCTAGTGTGCGGGTTGTAGGCAGAGAATGCAAACCCGGTTGTTTTCCGGTTTTAACCGGTTCTTTTCCGGTTTTAATGGGTTATTTCCCGGTTTAAACCGGTTATTCCTATAGAATATAACTGGATTTGCATTTCTTAGTACCGTAGGATGTTTTGCAAAGTCTGTCCAGATCGTTATTAACATCTTGCTCGCGAATACTGCCATTTTACACTTAAGAATTAAATAAATAATTATGTACGTAATTTAGGTTAAATTAGAAAACGCTAATAAAAGATAATAACATCAGATAATTTACAGGCATAAAAATAGAATGTATTCAATAATTAAAATTCGTATTCTCAACCCTTTGCTTCGCATAATATTTCGAAGTGGTTAAATACAATTTAACCACTTTTGGGGAAGGATCTCGAGTGGAGACCACGTACCGGAAGACGAAGTGTTGGTAGGCCTCCCACAAAGTGGACCGACGATCTGATAAAAATCGCTGGAAATCAATGGATGCGGCACAAGACCGACCGTCGTGGAGATCCTTGGGGAAGGCCTATGTCCAGCAGTGGGCGTCTTCCGGGTGATATGATGATGGTGATGATGAAATGCAATTTGTTTCTTGCATTAAAAATACTCTGCTCAAGTGATATTTCGTATAGTGTTTTCATTGGAGTCTGTAGTACTTTTTTTATGGTTGGTCGGACGTTGGGCAAGGGCCGGCCGGATCGCTACTAGCATCTTGCTTGCTAATCCAGCCGCTAAGCAGCAGTGCTTGCACTGTTGTGTTTCAGCGTGGAAAGTAGGACAGCCGGTGAAATTACTGGCACGATAGGTTTTCCATTGACCAGTCCGTGTTCCTTACTCATGGCAGGGGCTTATGAGTAACGGTGATTTCACATAGGTCAATAGTGAGCCAGCAGAGGGGACATCATAGTACTAATAATTATAATTTTTTATCTACATTTTGAAAATAAACAGTCCCAGCTTCAACGGAAACGGATAGGCCTATAAATCATCCCCCTACTAATCGAATATCAACCGAATCCTTATAATGTATTCCGATGTTGAAGGATCGTTCAATTTTTAATAGGCTTCGACGATCCCTTTGGGGTGGCTTTCTACCAAAGTTGCACAAATGATTTTTTCCCCGGCATCCAAGGCAAAAATTGGACCAATGATATCGCTTCATTCCCTCAGAGTCCAGCAAAGCATCGGCGACAGCAGTTTTGGTAACTATAATTGCAGTGGCCTCCCATTTATTCACCCCGTTGAGTTTCTTGCCGGTATTTTCTCATCAGAGTTTATTCCCAACCGGTGGTAAATTTTATGACATTCATAAGTGAAAATATTTTGACTTTGACTTGATTCCGGTCAATAAAAAGATATTTAATTTTGTAATCTCATCATCATAATACGACAGTGGAAATCTCAAATGTCGTAAGGGGCATTTATTTTTATTTTTTATACAACATAGGAAGGCAAACAAGCAAGTGGGTCACCTGATGG
The DNA here is from genome assembly GCA_963691745.1 of Ditula angustiorana. NCBI lineage: Eukaryota > Metazoa > Arthropoda > Insecta > Lepidoptera > Tortricidae > Ditula > Ditula angustiorana. The sequence continues at coordinate 2,675,490 of OY829483.1, read as the reverse complement.
TAAGTGATCACCACCGCCTATAGACACCTGCAACAACAAAGAGAGTGCAGATGCGTTGCCAACCCAGAGGGCTAAGATGGAATACCTCTTGTGCCAGTAATTACACCGGCTGTCTTGCTCTCCACGCCGGAACACAACAGTGCAAGCACTGCTGCTTAGCGGCAGGATTAGCGAACAAGATGGTGGTAGCGATCCGGACGGACCTTGCACAAGGTCCTACCACCCGCCGAATCCGGGTCCTACACCCGAATGTTTATAAGAATATGAATGTTTGTACCAGAGTATTGGATGTTATATGTATTTATCTATAAAGATGTATGTAGAGGCATGTATTTTAATGACCCTTACATTTGAGATTTCCGCTGTCGATAAGTCTATATAAGTCACTGCGCTATGTAGGCCTCTTCGATCTCGATCGATCAATTTACTTGTACTGTAATGTATTTGTATCAACCACCTATTAACAAAATATGCCCTCGCAAATAAAGCTCCGAGTAAACGCTGATGTAATTTCGTTTTAAACGATAAGCCTAGTTAATTAATAAGTACTTAAACAAAACTAGGTGCCTTTCTACCCATTTTTTTCTCCAAACAAAGAAAAGTTCATCTCTCATTGTGGAGCGGAGATAATGAAATTGGGCACGTAAAACCTCGGTTCTAAGAACAATGCATATTTTTCAACCAGTTTCCACGAAAACATGTTTTCGCTCCTCGCATTTTATTTGCTTACTAATATTATAAGGTTGAAAGTCTGTTTGTTTAACTTTGCTCAAACAATCCAATTCCATTCTTAAGAATTAAGAATCTGCTCAAAGTTCATTCAACTTGAGCTAATAGAGATTTTCTTAGATGAACAATTTTTTTTCAGAAAATACTTAAAAACCTATAGATTTTGAAGTTTGTGAGTCCCATGCCAAATTAGAGAGGTGTAAAATGTGAAGGATTATACATTTCACGACTGAGTGTTAAGCAAGAAAATTACAATAATTGTCTTCTAATGCACGAACGCGAATGGCTGGAAGATAGGTACGAGTAAATGCATTTCACGCCAAAAATTAAATATTCGTTTTTTAAAGAGTTTTTAGTACTGATTACGATGGTAGTGCGTAGTGCTAGTGTATGTGTATGTCTGACTCTTTATTGTTTATAATACTTAAAAACGCCAACATTTCTTATGTAAATCCAATCTACGCAGACGAAGTCGCGTGAAAACAAAAATTCAAAAATTTTAACATAACATAATTTTCTTAAGCAAGCACAGTTGCAGCAGAAGGCATAAACTACTTAAGCATCATTAACCCTGTGGTAGTCCATGGCGCTGCTAAATTAGGGTGGTTTCAGTTTTGGTTAAATGAATAACTTGGAGAACCTGTCTGAATTCAGCCGCGTTAGTACTGCTAGAAGAGACACTTCGTTCAATTCACGCGTTGTTTGATAATGACGACGTGGAAGGGGGTGAGGAGACTACTCAGAGCGACTAGCACGAACCTACTTGACACGCGTTAAGAGGAGTGTCAACCCAGCGTTCTCCATACAAACGGCGATAACGTTTTCCACCCTCTTAACCTGAACCTATAGCAATGATTTTCTTGTTTGTTGTCAGCATGCCCTAGAACTAGGTTTGTATGTTTTGATTTTTTAAATATTCTTAATAGTTTCAAAAATATTGACGCTTTTTTGTTTTGTATGGAACTCCTAAAATGCAAATATTGTCAAATTTATGAAGAATATTAAAATAATCAAAACATACAAACCTAATTCTAAGGCATAATGACAACATACCAAAAAATCATTAGCACAAGTTAAGGTTTACAGGGTGGAAAACGTTATCGCCGTTTGTATGGGGAGCGCTTTTTGAGGCTGGGTTCACACTCCTGTTGATACTGCTAGAAGAGACACTTCGTTCAATTCACGCGTTGTTTGGTGATGACAGCGTGGTAGGGGGTGAGGGGAAAACTCAGAGCGACTAGCACGAATCGGGGCGCTAGCACCAACTTACTTGAAACGCTTTAACTCGCTACGTAACTCAATGCGACTCGTTCTAACTAGCCCCGAAGGAGAGAGACGTACTGAGTTACGTAACAAGTTAAAGCGTAATTACGTAATAGATTCAGGCGTTACTTTGCGAAGGTCCATTTCAATAAACTGGAACAAATTATTTTGCTACTCCGCGAAACCATTGCCGTACTCGTGCAAGTTAGCTGCGTCTGTGCGACATATATATATGTTCATGCAAAAACCCACCCTCCTCCGCTTCCACACGAAACAACATATCACACAGACTTAACTACACACCACTACCACTAAACACTAAACAACCGTTCGTTACTTGAACGAATAGCGAACTGACAAATTAAATCATGTTACTCAAATCCCGCCTACAAACATATATATGTCGCACAGACGCAGCTAACTTGCACGAGCACGGCACAAGTTTCGCGGAGTAGCAAAGTAATTTGTTCCAGTAAGTTAAAGCAAATCAAGGAGTTTGTGTTAAGTGCACTGTACGATGCGTTACTTGATACGTTGCTCAGTACCTCTCTTTCTTATTAGCCCAGTAACAGAGAAACGCACTGAGTTACGAAGCGGGTTACGGCATCTCGTTTAAATTCCTGCTAGGAGCATTGTAGCTATAGACTTGAATTTTGAAAGATGTATGTATGTATGTATTTCTAAGGTTCTTATGCAGGTTTTTTTTGGAAATTTCACTTGAAAAGGGCTTAATAGGGAGTGGAAGTTAGTATGTATTCTACGCGAATGAAGTTTATTGGAAAAGCTAATATATACCTATATGAAAGGCTATCTTGACTGACTGTCAGACAACGCACAGTTAGACAGTTAAATTTTGACACATGAAAAAAAATGAAAATGAAATGAAAAAATTATTTTGCAAGTAGGCCATATACGCTCTTTTACATATCTGAATCTACTAGCGCTTCGGAAAATGGAAGATTCTGCTGAGAAGAAACGCCGCAAGGAACTCAGCAGTTTATGTTTTATGACAAATCTGTCAAAAGTCATTCTATTTATTCATTACTCTACTGACCGATTTCTCTGTTCAAAATCTAAGCTGGCAAACTTTTGAATATTTTTTGTAATTTGAAAGACGCTTTGAGTTGCAAATTTGTCTATGTTTAAACATTATTTATAAACAGTATCGAGATTTAAGTAAATCAATCAAAAAACTTCAAGTAAATTCCATCACAATAGGGATGTCTCCGCATTTTCCATAAGAAAGTTTTCTTTTGTTTTTGCATAATTACTCCTCAAACTTTCCAAAAAAGCCTTCGAACGTTCGAAAAATAAACCGATACAATAACAACGTTCTGATTTAGAAAAAGCGTTCAACAAACATAAATCATAATGGCCGTTAAAGAATTCGAAAAAATAATGAAAATAAACAAAGCAGACATGCAAAAAAAGAAAAAGGTCTTTTAAACGCGGCAACCGGCAACTCTTCAGAAATTGTATTCAAGTACGGTTTGAAAAAAGAAAGAAAATACTTTATGGGATGCCAGGATTTATTGTTCGGGACAAAATGGCGACAACTGAAATGGGTTAGTGTTTTAAAGATATAAAATGTTGCCAGTTTTGTAGTAACTTTTTCACGACTGATATGGTTTTCATGGCGGTAAACTGTTTTATTGCCGTGGTAAAATGTAGAGTGAAGTTATATTGCCTCGGTCAAGGTTATTTATTCGACAATATGGCATTGCGATTCGATTACGCACTTCTTATTAATAAATTATTTTTTAATTTATAACGCCCCCTTAGAAGTTTAGCGATTTACTATCCTGATTCTAAAATAACGTGTTTACTGCTTTTACACCAAATTCAATCTTTTTCTTTACTCTGTTTTTGTGGTCGATTATTTTTTTAAATATGTCAATAAACTGTAAATAAGTTGCTGAAATTACGTAAATTAAATTTTACTTTGAAATAAACTATTTTACCGTTATATTTGAAAGTATGTTATTTCCGAAACCAAACAGGCTAAAGGATGATAACGGATCAGCGATTGTCTTGAGAAATGTGTACCTAACCCCAAAAAGCGCTCTCCATACAAACGGCGGTTATGTTTTCCACTCTCTAAACCTTGTATCCTCTAAACGCAACAGCGACGAGCTCAACGCTGGCGCAGCGCCCTTTCTTGCTCAAGCGCCAGCTCAAGACGCGCTCGACTCTCATGCGCTAAGAGAACAAGGGGGCTTAACATATAGCCGTGATTTTTTAATATTATGCTCTTTTTATGCCTTAGACTTAGATCAACTAGGTTTGAAATTTTTTTTTTTATTTTCATAGATTTGATAATATTTGCACTTGACGGGTCTCATACAAAATGAAAAAGTGTTAGTATCTTCTAATCTATAATGAATATTATAAAAAAAACATAATCGAAAGATATAATAATGAAATAGTCAAAAATCATGCCTATAGGATTTCTAAGGTCCCAAAACGTTACTGCAGTTTGTATGGAGAGTGTTTGGTACGCAATAGTCTAAACCTCGTAAGGCTCCAGTCCTACATATAAGACAAATGTCATAATGATGTAAAGGACAAGTGAACTCACTTTCTCTAACGATATGGTTCAAAATTCGTCGAACGAAATTTGACGTGGGCCTTACAAGGTTAAGGTCCCTGGTTTCCAATGAGGGGGTTGATCACTATCAGGTAACCCGCATGCTGGTTTTTTCCCTTTTCAGTACAATCTGAGTGCTCTCTTTAAATACAACCATATTTAGTTACGTATTGTTTTGGAAATTTCTTTTTCTATAAACAAAAATGTTTTCAACTTATCCCTTTTGATGTTGTGTTTATTTTTTAAACTTACTTAGGGTACTTTTCGCCCCAGCGGCGGGCCCGACCGCTTCGGTGGGCCCGCGCCTCCCCCCTTTAGGGAAGCCTTCTGGAGGGGGGTGTTGACAGCACCTGAAAATGGAAGAAAAAATATTTTAATAAAAACTTTTTTTTTGGCAATCTTGGAAAAGGTATAAAAGATTTTCAAATCCTAAAATACCTCGCTCGAAGTTTTAGGACAAAAAATGTCTCTCTCTTATTTTACATGTGCAGCATGTACAGTCAAAGAATTTAATTCTCTACCCATTTCGTTGAAATGTCGTCTGACATTCGCAACGCATTAAGGTCGATATGCCAAACTAAGGTCTTGCTCTATAGCTCTTATGGTGACGGTTGGCTATACGATATTGAACCTTAGGTGGGTTGGAAATTAAATTCCTTGACTGTACCTACAAAATAATATTTTATAAACATTATTTTTCGTCCTTGTGGTGGTAGGAAGTATCAATATGTGTTAAAAAGGTCAGTTTTGTAACTTTAACAGATCTCATGAAGTATCACACTAAATGACATGGAGAAACTTGGCAGGGTACAGTCAGCAACTAAAGTCCATGAACACATCCTAATTTCCAAAACACCTGTACACTATAAAGTTCCGTATGTTACTGAACAGGCTAATGTACAAATGTCTGTGGACATTTGAGAATAACAAAAGTCAATAAACTTCGATTTTTCAATAGTTGCTGAACATATCTGACTACATAATTAGCTGATATGTACAATACCAATAGTCGCTGAACATGTCTGACCGCAGAATTACCTGATCTATAAATTATTAATAGTCGCTGAACATGTCCGATTGATTGAATAGTTTTAGGTAACACTCAAATGAAAGAGATGAAACGCTCACTGACAAGTGAGTACTCTTCTCAGTGATTGTCAAAATTCAAAATTCGAAGAGATGAGCATATCTCAGTGAAAAAAAAATAGGTCAGGCTAGATTGAATCTTATCGCGTGTCGTCAATGTCACACTGGTTCTATATTATGTCAATTTCTCACTTTACCTGTAGTAAGTAACATATTCATTAACCCGAGGTAAAATTAAATTAAATCTTATATCATTTAAAATAAAGCTCAGTTTACCTTAATACATTTAAAATCAATAATGTAATGACCGTAAAGACAAAGCACATAGAAAAATTTGCAGGGTATGGTAGTGGTAATGTGGCGAAACTGGAAAACGCTAGCGCTAACGGAATGCTTAGGTCTCAGATTCGAGTCCTGCCACTACCCTAATTTTTCTCAGTGTGTGTGTGTGTGTGTGTGTAATTAAACATATACTATTCAGCGACTTTTGTAATTAAGCTGTTCAGCAATTTTTGGAGTTATGCTGTCCCGTAATTTTTGAAATTACGCTATTCAGAGACTTTTGTAATTAGACTGTTCAGCAATTTTTGAAATAACGCTGTTCAGCGGCTTTTGGTATTTCATGGTGTACATGTAATTTTGCTCTTAACGCAGTTCAACGACTTATGGACAAATGACCTGTTTAGTGACTTTGTGTTCGGCGACTTTCGTTGCTGACTGTACCCATTATATTTAGATACGTAATTTAAAACTTCTGAGCATAGTTTTTTTCCACGCATATTTTTCGATATTTTCACATACCTATTTCACTTTCGTAATAAATAATAATAAATAAATATCTCAGGGCAATTCACACCAATTGACCTAGTCCCAAGCTAAGTAAACCTTGTGTTATGGGTACTAGACAACGGATATACATACTTAAATACATATAACATCCAAGACTCGGGTACAAACATTCATATTCATCATACAAGCATTTGCCCTTCCCGGGAATCGAACCCGGAACCTCTAGCTTCATAGTCAAGGTCACTAACCACTAGGCTATCCGGTCTTCGAAATCATCTCTTAAATAGATTCTTTCACCCTTAATACACTAAAAAAAAAAAGGCTATAACACATAGAGCGTCTAAACAAAAGTGCCAATGACACTGGCCGTAAAACTACAACCCGGTTTTAAAACTAGATTCCACTCGTTGTGTAGCCGACTTTATTCTTTTGTAGTATCTGTGTTTCCGCAGCCGCCATGCTTGGCTGTATGCCAGTTAGAATGTGTGCCTTAAGAGTTTACGCGGCGAGGCATTAAAAAAACTTTGAGCTGAATAGACCAATGGCATGTAGTATCGCCACTTTGCCCACTTTTGCGCGTCTTGGGAGACCTGTCAATATGGCTTTATAACTAAAGAAACGTTTTTTGTACTCCTTGAAAATAATTAACGCACCAAATTAAAATTAAGATCATTTTGTTCAACTACTTTTAGTTACAATACACAATGCAAAATAAAAACGTATAAGCCACTGATAATAAAAAAAATTGACATAGTAGTCGCCATTCAGGATGGATACCTGATCCATCCTGAATGGCGACTCGATGTTTCGGATTTTTTTTATAACTACTCTAATTAGCTTAAGAATCCATAGATTATATGGATGCTTTGATTTCATTAGGCAATATAATTAGTTATACATTTTACAAAATTTTATATTAACTAAAATAAAGCAATTATATTTCTTTAAAGCAAACGTAAAAATATACTTTACTTGACAATAAATTTGACAAAATTGGTATATTTCAAACAACGAACGGCTATCTACCTAAAATATGAACAAAAAATCTCTCACACATTTAACGTTTTTGCGAATGACAGCTACACAGAGGGACAACGAATGGGTTTTGTTAACAGCTCGTAGACTTGCTACGAAAATATATAGGAGCGTAGAGGCACTACGAAAACATGTGAGGGTCTACGGCGTAGCATATTATTAAGGTTTAATATAGTAACACGAATTGAAAAATCTGTCATATTGTGTCCAAACAAGTTTTTTTTATCTAAAATACGAGGGCAAACGAGGAAGTAGGTACCACCGCCAGACACTTACTATCGCGACACCAATGAGATTGCAGATGCGTTGCCAACCCAGAGGGCTAAGATGGCACCTCTTCTGCCAATAATTTCACCGGCTGTCTTGCTCTCCATGCCGGAACACAACATTGCAAGCACTATGCTTAGCGGCTGGATTAGCAAGCATGATGAAGTGTATTAAACAAAAAAAAAGGTATAACCCTATGCTATTCAGTATTCAATCTCGTTTCTAAAAGTAGATGCTTTAAATTAAATAACATAACTAACCATAATAGACACGATAATGCAAACAATTATAACTCGTTGAGTTTCTTTCCGGTATATTCACATCAGAGGTTTTTCCGAACTGGTAAGTAAATTTTCTGGTATTCATGAGTGCTCATTATTTTTTTATTTTTTTTAGGTCTCATGTTCACGAACAGGCTGATAAAAATAGTAAAAAAAACATATATAACGAGGCTCAAGTCCTGTCATTACCCTAATTTTTCTTTGTATTGTCCTTACATAGCATTTTAATATAAGCGACCTAGTTTTGTAAAACTAATTTGAAATTAAGAAATGAACTCATTATTTTTTTAATTTTTTTATAGTCCGCCCGTGATCATGACTCCTAGAAGAAGCTCAAAACGGTGGTTATATTTCTCACAATATAAGCGACATTAACCGCTAAAATTATAAAAAAAAACTTTTTTTTTTTATTAAAACCCCTTGTACCATACGATTCCCAACAAACAACGCTGCTTACAGCAAAACATGTAATATTCATGTAAGTGGAGAGAGTTAGTTACTTAGTTCGGTAGTTACTAACTATTTCACGTTAGTATGAATATGTTGTTGCTTCGTTGCTACAGTGCTTTTGCTGCAACGATTATTCCAATATTAACCGGTACAATCCAGTTTTATTCTCAAACTACTTTACATTTGCAAACACGACTCTATCATTACTAACATAGCGTAGTCAGTGCATCTAGCATAATCTTCATCAACAAAATTTAAGAGAATTTTGTTTCTAGTCTCAAAGAGCGTTCTCCATAATAAACGTCGATAACGTTTTCCAATCTCTAAACCTTAACCTATAGTCATAAATTTTTAGCAAGATGTTATTATGTTCAAAATCTAGGTGTACCTATATGTTTTTTTTTATTCCTCCTATTTTAAATGCTATGTAATGACGACGCAAAAAATCTAGGGTAATGGCAAGATTTGAACCTGCAACCTCAGGACTCCGTGATTTAAGTTTAATCGTTTTAATGTTTAACATTAAAAAAAAACGGTTACAAAAATTCTTCATTGTATTCTGTATGTCTATTTGTTCGCTTTTGTTGCGTCAAAAGTGTCAATAAATATTTTTTCTTTCTTTCTTTCTTTCATAGTTTTTAAATATTTGCATTTTAGTACTCAACAAAACATAAAAGTGACAGTATATATTTTTTAAAACCTTTAGGTAATATTAAAAAATCTAAACATACAAATCTAGTTCTGAGTCATAAAAACAGCATTTAAAAAAAAACGACCTTTTGAAGGTTTAGAGGGTGGACAACGTTATCGCCGTTTGTATGAAGAGTGCTGTACCCTTACCATGAGTACAGTGCACCTAGCCGTAACCGTACTCGCTAGCGACGGCGTAAACGATTTGTATGAGAAATTGTACAGCACCTCTAACGCTCACTTGGAGAACTAAAAATCGCTAGTATGAGTCCAACGGTAAATTACCTAGCGAAATCTAAGCGCTAGTGGCCAACGTTTTGTAGCTGTTGCCGCCGAACATCGGTACCATGAGACACAAATTTGACACATGTCATCGAAAAATACTGTATCGACTGCAGTTAACTCTTTCACTGACAAATTGGAGCCTGTTTAACCGCTATCGACTTTAGTAACGTTATTTGAATTTTCGATAGAAACTCATGGTAGTGGTACAGGAGACACAATAGTCTTAACTCGCTACGTGACTCAACAGCTCGTTGCGTCTCGTTCTGATTAGCCCAGTAAGAGAGAGACGCATTGAGTTACGTAGAGAGCTGACGCGTGTCGAGTAAAATCGTTCTAGGTAATCAGGAATCATTGAACACCATGTCCTTTTTAATACACTGTCTTCCAAGACCCGTATTACAAACACACCATGTATAAAATCACCGCAGTCATACTTGAACCTAATGCTGTTGCACATAAAGTTCAATTTAGGTTGCAGTCAAGAGAAATATAGGGTGTTGTAACATTGAAACTGGGAAGTAGCGAGGCTAGTACAGTCGGCAAAAAGAATGGCCTTTTAATTTTGAGCTTTAGTGGACATGTAATAGAGTCGAACAGGGGTAGACCACTTTCTTCGCCTACTGTACCAACTACAAAAGGGTCATGTCATACGTGAAAGCGCCGATAAGGCTTATCAGGGCATTGGTGAGAAACGGCGTCCCTCGGCCTTTGAGATATTTGCCCCCATGTCTCTAATCTCAAGTGTCGAGTAGTTTTTGCAAACGGGCCACATTTCAATAGATGTTACGAGTGCTACATGGTTTGAGTTAATTATATTAGTACTTAATTTAAATAATAGATACAATCAGAACTCAAAAAAAACAGTCATCTGGCAGGACTGGCAGCTGCAACCGCAGCTCTGCTAATTAGGCAACAAACGACCCACTGGACACTACGATTTTTTTAAAGTGCTGTGTTTGTACGATCATAGTTTAAATTTGAATTTTTGAATAGTACTTTTTTTTAATACTCTTTTTCAATGGATTACTTTTATTTTTTTATGCGCAGTGCCATCTATATGAATCAATTTCAAGACACTTCAATTATTTACATTATTTACTTTACTAAAATTGTTTTTTTTATTTATTTATAAACAATAACCCTTTCTTTTGGCTTTACCGTAGTCGCTTAAAAACAGGAAACTAACGAGCAAGTGTGTAACTAAATGGTAAGTAACCACCACCGCCCATAGTCAGCTAAAACACCAAGAAGCTTGCAGATGCGTTGCCATCCCAGAGGGTTAATGCTGGAATACCTCTTGTGCCATTAATTCCACCGAGTGTCTTGCTCTCCACGACACCGCAAGCACTGCTGCTTAGCGGCTGAAATAGCGAACAAAATGGCGGTAGCGATCTGAAGAGACCTTGCACAAGCTCCTACAAACAAGAGAATTTAATTTTTAATACTTGAACGTGAGTGACATATTTCCTTAGCCTTAGGGGTTAAAGAACTGATTTCAGCCTCAAATCTGTCATTTCGTCGAAGTGTCTAAAAAAAGGGCGTCGAACGGCATGACGTATGATTTATTTAATCTACCGCCGTTCTGAGGCCCCGGGCGCGGTTTTATTGTTTAGGACTCAACGATGTACTGACTGGATAGCTAGTGTTCCAACTTAGTCGGAAAAAAGCTATACTTACAAACATTTTAATCGGTTTATCCGTTTTTGAGCTATTATGCCACAGACGGACAGAAGCACACAGATAAACGCAGATGTACTTTTTAACTTCTAAGCTATAACACTATTATTTTTTTTGGAGGGTAGTCCTGTTACTGAGTGACAGTTTACCGAGGCAGTATTCTGAGTGAGAGGTTCTATTTAATACAATATAGGTTTGTGATATTTGTATTCTACCCGTGATGTATGTATGTATATATCAACAAACTAAAACAAATTACCTTTATCTACACACATATCATAAAGGCTAAATAACACGTTCAAAAACCCTAGGAAATGACCAGCATTATTTCAACCAATGTTATTATAAGAATTTTCTTGTCTGTGGTAGTAGGTAAATCTGTTCTTTATTGGTCATCACATTACCGATATCTCGTGACTGCTCGTGACGTTATGAATTTAAATTTGGAACAGCTGTCAAAATTCAAATTGGTCTCTATTCTAGTATCCACAGATATTAAAACAGTTATTGATACGAAACGTCAACTCAGTATGATTTTTTAATTTAAACGCACGACATTTGATCTCGAGTGACATGAAAATAGCAACTTCATTCGTTCGTCTATGGTTTAAAAAAAATGTTCGTCCTGACGGACAGATCGAATCACAGAGTACTTTTTTAATATACATGGCCGCCATTAGTTGTCATTCTTTTTAGGTTTTTTGCTGTTACGATTTTTTGCAGTTATGATATGTGTGTAGATAAAGTAATGTATGCAACTGTATATAATTAGGCCTTAAAACACGAGTGTGGTTTTATGAAACGAGCGTTAGCGAGTTTCATAATAGGATCACACGAGTATCTCTCATTATATAGCAGTTGCATAAAATACTATTACTTACCTTAAATTGACATACATCACACAGATTCAGCTATTAACCACCACCAATAAACATTTAAACTACACAACTTATGCGTGGTTAACCTCTATACGAGGCATTATAAGAATCTTATACGGTGTAACTGTACGCTAAGGTGCCAGGTTTAGTAGTTTAAATAAACAAAAGTGTTGCTGGTAGACGGGATTAAGGAAAAATAATTTAGGTTTGTCAGTATGTAATTCGTTCAAGTAGCGAACGGTCATACCATTAAGATCCGAGAGATGCGTCGTAAAGAAGTGAAACGGGCATAGATCGTGTAGTTTAAGTGTGTAGTAGTGGTGGCAAATTAATTAATCTGTTTGATGAATTTGTCATGTGGGATTTTGCATTAAAAAAAATATATATGTCGCACAGATGCAGCTGATTTTTACTTGCACATCACTGCTTCCGCGGAGTACCAAGGTAATTTATTCCAGTGTGTTGAAAGCTTAAGTCATAAAGCCACTTGCCATCAGGTGACCCACTTGCTTGTTTGCCTTCCGATGAAAAAATTAATATCAACTTAACATTGTCCAGGGTACACGTGTCCACATATACCCTAGCGATCCTGTCGCGTCAGTTCATCCCTTCAGGCATTTCGCTGGCTATTTGAAGTCGGGTTCCGTCCTGCGATGATAAAAATAAGAAAGGTCGGGTCCGACGCAACCCAGTGGGGCACTTCTTTTGATTTTTATTTACATAAAGTGTGGTCTCGACCTTATCCGGGTCACTTCGAGTTGTCTTGAATAAACGCTCTTAGCAACTTCAAGTTGAAGGGAAAAAAACGAATCAAAGCAGGACGGTCACACACAATGTGCTATGTTTTCGTACCTATGTATTTTGTAGGTATGCTCATAAGTTTTTGTACAAAATATCCTTTAAATATTTTTTAACATAGTTGCTCGAAAAGTGATCCTCTTTGTTATTTTATACGTGCGGAAAGTGGTATTTTTCGCTCTAGTGCTTTTTACTTTTCCGTTCTTTTCTCCGTTTTCCTTAATAGTGGTTTAAAATAGTGCAGGTTGCCAAATTTTAGAGATGGCAACCCTAGCTAGATTGAATGCTTTTCGGAAATCAGGATTTATCAGCTAACCAACGAAGCCGTCGCAATGTTGCCAACTAAATCTAAAATTTAGCTAACACTATAACCCTGTTATCAAATTTGTGAACTCACAACACTCTCGCAATATAAACTAGTGCTTAGAGATAGGCGTTGGCAGCGCTCCAAGCAGTCTTCCACTTTAACGCCTATATTGCATTAAACTGTTGATTAAATTAAAGTAAGTCTATTATAATTATTATAGGATTAAGTACTTACTAGCTGTTGCTTGCCACTTAATCTGCGTAGAATTCGTTTGTCTGTGCTGTGAGAATTTTGTATCTTTTCTAGTTATAATGTAGCCTATGACTATTCTCCGTGTGCAAACATATCCCCAACTCATCAAGATTCTTGTTAGTCTGTTGTTTGTCTGTCTATCAAGATCCTTTTAGGGAACGCGTAATGGTATCGACTTGAAATTAATATCAAATACTCAGCTCTGCAGTCCCTGGGAGTTGTGGAAAAATCAAACTTTTAAGTCAACGCTAATAAAAGATACGGCCGTTAATGCCGCATATTACACTTGCAAGGTCATCTAAAACCTAAAGGGTACTCCCTGTTGCCCTAAAAACATAAACTTTGTCAAAAAACATGTTCTTTGGTCAAAAACCGTGAATTTGTAGCTACAAATTAAGATTGATTTTGTTTGAGTACGAGTAAATGGTGGCATCTTTATTGGTTAATGTTTTAAATAAGATAATTATTTGTAAGAACAATTGTACCGTTTGTGCCCAAATAAACATGAACACATGAAAACACAGATTTATTTCGCAAGTTTAAAACTGGAACAAATAACCTTGCTACTCTACGAAAATAGTACTTTGAACGTCCAAAACAGCTGCGTTTTTATAAGTATATATCTAGTATCTATTTTTAAGCATACAATCACCCTCCTCCGCTGCCACAAGAAATAACCACAGAATGAAATATAAACCACCTCCAGTAAACACTAACTGTTACATTATTCATTATTAAAATTCTAGTTCATCATCATTAGGTGACCCATTTCCTCGTTTTTTTTCACCTCTGTTAAGCATAGATTAAGGTAATTTATTTGTTTTTGACCCTTAGAGACACATCTCTAAGTTATTTAGACTAAGTATTTGATTATTATTATTTCAGGGACCATATACATCCCTATCTGATTTCTTTGATCGGGGACCCTATACATCTCCTGATCATTCTTAACTAGTGCCAGTTCGTTCAATATGCTTAACGCTTGCTGTGCTATTTATTATTATCTTTTTTTATGTAACCTGTGTAAGTATGTCATCTACTATTGTGACAATTATGTATATTGCACTGTAATCTGTTTTCAAAAGAGAAGAAAAAATAAACTGCTGAGTTTCTTGCGGCGTTTTTTTCTCAGTAGTATCTTCCATTTACCGAATCGCTAGTAGATTCAGACATATAAGAGCCTATATGGCCTACTTGCAAATAATTTTTTCTTTTTCATTTTTCGTTACCTTCAGTATTGTATAAAAAAATTATAAAATTTTATTGTACTTTTTCTATCAATCTGGTTGTGAACTTTGAAATTGATAGTAGGCACAAAGCATTTCTCTAATGCCGATATTCAGGTAGCAAAACGGAGACTGCGTATGTACAGTAGGGAAAATATATTCACGTACCATCTTAGAACCCTATCGCAATCACGCGACGCGTTAAACGCCAGGCTATGTCATACAAATGTCATGCATATGTCTCTTCGCCTAGGTTCTACGGTGGTACGTGTTTCAATTTCCTTGTCTTTACAAATTCATCGCTTCCGTATGCTCGTAATTAATAATTAACTAAAACAACAGCTGCCACAGCTTTGTGCGGAGCATTGTGTACACATTAATTCTTTTTACCTTCGGTTAAGGAAAACTCCCGGGACTTACTCCCTTGACAAATTAATCCTGGGGAGCGGGGAGCTCACCCGTCTCCCGGCATTACTGTATGCCACGAGAGAAGACAGCATCGGTTCACCAAGTCAGAATAATCGATCTTAGATAGGACTGTAAGACTGCGTTTCTACCAGAGATGTGCGAGGATGCGTAGCGAGGGATGTGTTTGTAAAAACCAATAGAATTGCTTCATTTACCTAGCCTCGGTCAGCACTGGTGGTCAGTTCTGGTGGAAAGGCTCATTGGTTCTTTGCAAACGCATCCTCGCACATCTCTGGTGGAAACGCAGCCTAAGCGTTTCGAATTAGTACCCTATGTCCGTCAGGAATAGTGTAGCTTTCTATCTTTGAAATAATTTTTGAAATCGGTTCAGTGGTTCCAGAGATTACCCGCTACATACAAACAAACAAACAAAATTTACCTCTTTATTATATTAGTGTAGACTTACCTCATTATTTATTTAAAAATAACAATCTTTTTAAGGTAACAATTTATTAAAACATAAAATAGAGAGGAAAAGTAGCAAGTGGTTCAACTGATGGTAAGTGAGCACCACCGCCTATAGACACCCGCAAAACCAAGGAGATTGCTGATACGTTGCCAACCCAGAGGGCTAAGATGGAATACCTCTTGGGCCAGTGATTGCACCGGCGGTCTTGCTCTCCACGCCGGAACACAACAGCGCGAACACTGCTGCTTAGCGGCAGGATTAGCGAGCATGATGGTGGTAGCGAGCCGGACGGACCTTGTATAAGGTCCAACCACCCGCAAAAACATACTGGGTATTCGAAATTCACTGATCAAACTTTCCCTCCTTAAAATCGATACCCATTCGGCTACAGAAGTTCGATCCCTCCTCGAAACTTGGGAGGGGTTATATTTATCTTATATTTTACGAAGAGGAAATCAGCTGTATCGATAAATAAATAAATTATGTTTGATATGTTTCGTAAGCGAGGGCTTACTTAGATTTACTCCTTTAGTAAATACTTCAAAGATTTTTTCGTGTTTTTTTTGGAACAGAGAAGCAAACAAGCTTTCGGGTTACTTGATGGAAAGCAAATATCACCGCTAAGGGGAACCAGCGATTGCAAGAGAATCTTTGATGCCACACGCTTTTAGGTGAGAAGGCTTCCGGATATTTCAGTCACTGTACGAAATGCAGTAGCAACCAAGCTACTACTTTGCGCCGGTATTTTGTGTGTGCGTAGTGCTACCCCGACCGGCCCATCTATGAACCATAGACGAAAAGATAGCCTAGTGGATAGAGACCCTGACTATGATGCTAGAGGTTTGTGGGTTCGATTGCTACATGGGGCACATTAAATTTGTATCATAACTGAGTCATGAATGTTTTTGCAGTTAAGTTTAGATTTATCTAAACTATATCTATATTTATCCGTTGTCAAGTACCCATAACTACCTTGTTATAGTCTAGCTTTGCTTAGTTTGGGGCCAGGTCCATTGGTGTTGATTTCCCTAAAATTATTTTTTTGTTTACTAGCTAACCGCCCTTGCTTCACATGGGTACAATCTGGATGTACTGTACATAAAAACCTTGCGCAAAAAAATCTCAAAATGGCAATGAAAACCATATCAAAATCCGTTCAGAACAAAAAGGCGGCCGAACATACAGTATAACACAGCGATAAAGAACATTAATAAACTAAATTAAAACCTACTCCAAAACCCAATATAGACAAACGCACAATCTGTCACAAACTTATTGCACCCCTCAGTGGGTTTCATAAAAATGGAAGATTTATACGATCACGTCATTTTGTCCCCGGGCAGACTTCTTCCCATAATTCATCACTTACTTGACATCTGCCAAGGCCTACGTGAAATAGGATACCTTCCTTAACATAACTGTGTATAAGTTTTTTACTAAAAATAATATGACACACTACCAAGTCGTAGCTCCGTTATTCTTAAAACTCAACGGCTACAACCTCAATGTCGAGGCATCGTTCTGTCTCGCCCATTCGTGCTTGCACTAGAATTAAACAAGGTGACTTCGATACTGAAGAACCTTTTGTTGGATCATCTATTATTCAGTTAAAGAGTATTTAGACATTTTTATTTTGGGTTTATTAGTGTCAATTAACATTTTTTTATGTATTTTTCTGATTTGTTTTTGTTATGAAGATCGCTGTTGAAGCCAAAATTGATGATGACATTCTTATTTTAATGTTGACTTAGTTTTTGTGTTTAATACTTATATTTCTTTACCATCCCGACATACAATTTTTTTTATAGTTTTATTGTTTAATAGTTTTTTTTTATTATGCTGACATTCCCATCTTAATTATGGTTTAGTTTTATTGCTTATTACTTTTTGCGTCGTTGACGATCCCAATACAAAAATGTGTAATTTGACATTATAATTATGCAATTTATAATGTAACTAGCTGTGCCCGCGACTTCGTCCGCGAGGAATAGAGCCTTTGGGTAGCGTTTTTAATTATGTAGGCTAATTATTTTACAAATAAGACATAAACGTATAGTATTTGCTTTAATGAGCTGTTTGCAGTGTTTCACTGCAAAGAGCTTATTAAATTATTTAAGTACATAAGGTTTGCCCTCACGCACAATTAGGCATATATCCCCACCTACACCGCGCCGTACCACGCCGCGCTAGCCCCCTCCCCTCCCCGCTATAATGACTCCTTAAATGTTACATCTAAATAGCTCTAATATTTTATCTCTTGTCGCAAACTTATAAAACATTTACTATAAACCTTACATATTTCCATACAAACTTTCATCCCTATTGTTATTTTACACCCTTGAGGGTAAAAATTTTACAAACTTTGAATGTCATATTTATTTATTTATCAACAGTCTAAAAACAAAGTTTCAAGCTTCTAGCTCTAAAAATGACGATACTTCCATAATTTTCATCCCCCCTTTCAACCCTTACAGTACTTTTTTCGCATCAAAAAGTAGTCTATGTCCTTTCTCAGGCTCTAGACTATCTGTGTACCAAATTTCATTTAAATCGGTTCTGTAGTTTTGGCGTGAAAGCGCGACAGTCAGAGTTACTTTCGCATTTTTAAAATTAGTAAGGATTTATATTGACCGAATAAATAAACTAAATTAAACTTTAACATAAAACTAACGTAAGACTCGGACATGTTAATATAAATACGTGAGTGATCCGTTTTATTAATTTTTATAAACAAAACTTCTCGACGATGAGCTCTCCGACGCTGGGATCACAGAATGTCCCCCTAGGTACCCTAGCCTACTTAGTATTCTGGTCTTCGTACGCAAGTCGACTACGGTGTATTGTGTTAGAAAACAGAGACAGGTTGATTACATTCCAACTGTGCCACTTTGTTTGTAAGACTAACGAAAGCCACGACGTCTATACGGATCGCCAACTGTCGTTAGTTCAATAAGAAGATAAGGAATAAGAATCATTTATTACCAAGTAGATGTTAATTATAATTAGTGGTAGGTTTTCATGTATAACCATTATTGGTATGCAAAATAGGATGATTTTATGTAATTAAATTTAAATTCCACGAAGCTTAAACAGATATATTAAAGATTGATAATAATACATGTCACTTTACTTAATTTTCATCATCATCATCATCATCATCATTTCAGCCGAAAGACGTCCACTGCTGGACATAGGCCTCTTCCAAGGATCGCCACAACGACCGGTCTTGTGCTGCTTGCATCCAGCGGGTTCCCGCAACGATCTCCAGGTCATCGGTCCGCCTTGTGGCGGGTCTGCCCACGCTGCGTCTTCCGGTACGCGGTCGCCACTCGAGAACTCTATGGCCCCATCGGCCATCCGTTCTGCGAGCAATGTGCCCCGCCCACTGCCACTTAAGTCTAGCAATTCTTAATTTACTTAATTTTACTGTCATTTAATGTCTATACTCTAGACTTAATTTGTTCATAATAGATGAATTAATTCCATGTCAAAAAATTCCTGTAAACTGTAAAAAATATTATTTTTGAGCCATCTGTGTAACTGATTTTTAAATATTTTAATATTCATTATCTTTAGGTCATTACGTATTTTATTATTTTATATATAAACGATGATGATGAATTATTTTATTCAGGCGTTACTTTGCGGAGGTCCATATCAACAAACTGGAACAAATTACCTTGCTACTCCGCGAAACTAGTGCCGGACTCGTGCAAATATATATATATATATGTGTGTGTCGCACAGACACAGCTATTTTGCACGAGCTCGGCACTGGTTCCGCGGGGTAGCAAGGTAATTTGTTCCAGTTTGCACTATGTAATACTCCTAGCTTCATCATCATCATATCAGCCGAAAGTTGTCCAAAGATCCCTAAGATCACCAGAACGGCCAATCCTGCGCTGCTCGCATCCAGCGTATTCACCTATCACCATCGATTTTTGACTTTCCAGCGCTCGACATTCGGCAGCCGTAGGCCAATCAGATACAGGAGCGTATAGTTTGGCCGACACTGATTAGCGCGGAGCTGGAGAGTGCCGAGCGTTCGAAATTCTAAAATCACTCCTCAGGCCCCCAATTCTGGCGCTCATCGAGATTCATCTGACGTTCAAGATGTGTCAAAATATGACAGATTTTGAAGGGATTTGACAGCTCTTTTTGGCTTATCTCGAGTGTGAGTTTATCTCTACTGACGTCAGCACACTGTCATTTCATAAACTTGCGTCAAGCTTCATTCCTATATGTATGAAATGACAGTAGTGGGCTGACGTTACTTTCTAATACTTTAATCGCGGATTGATAATAGCTCGCTACGCTTGCTCAAGTTCGCATTTGACGTTTCATTCCTATTAAAATGAAATGTCAAATGCGATTTTGAGCATACTGCTGTACCTCTTGGGAACAATTTAAAACTAACTACAAAACTAACACCGTTTTGCACCACAATTATTTTCTTTAGAATAGTATAATAAGAATAGTCTGTCCTTTGACTAAAAATCCTTTCTTTTCGCTTTCTATTGTTATTGCAATACTTTACCAATACTAAGTTATTTTACATTGTTCTTTATTCCTCCTTAGTTAGCTGTAGTAGCTATTTAGTAACATTATGATCTTTATACTTAAGCAAGTATCCGTTTTTTCCAAAATAAGCCTTTAAACATTTCCAGATTTTAATGAAAACGGACCCTTGTTAGCACAAAGGGTCTTGAAAGCATCAACTGTCACTTGCAAAAACCTTTTGTGAAATAGACCCGTAAATTTAGTAAGCTCGTATCTTTCTTTATAATGCTATACTAATAACAACTCTATGTAATTGAAATAGAGGTTTAAGTTAAAAAACACAGTAAATAACTACATAGGATGTTGTGAAAATTAAGTAATGTGTCCAAAAGATTTGAAGTAAAATTCTAAGAAAAAAATAACGGTTGATACTTAGCTAAGAATGGTAGAATAGATTTTAATGGTCATTAGGCGATATTTTAATGGTTTATCTGTTACCAAAAGGCTCTCAGTATTTTTTTATCCTGGTCACGGCACTAAAATGTAATACATCGTTTATTTTATCAGGAATGCCAAATAGAATAACTTACTTAAAGTATTCATATTAGTTTTAATTAAATAGACCCCTTTAGAAATCAGCATCTTGGCCTGCCGTGACAATATGCTGAGTTGACTACTTACTGGCACATACTTCTTAGTTAAAGTTATAAGCATATCGAGTAACTTTTCTTTTTTAAAATTGTATACTATTCTGAAATATTATAATAATATTTAAGCGGCGCTTTTTTTTTTGGATACCGGAACTACCAAATATTTCAATGTAGCTAAAAATATTACATTATTTTCTTATCTTACCTTAAATAGTATAAAATAAAGTCGCTATCCATTCCTTCTGTCCTCATATATTCAACCGTTTTAATTCTTCTTTTGACAGTTTTCATATTAATATACATTGTACCCTAATTTTAGTCGTACGAAGCCAGGGCGGGTTGCTAGTAATCAATATGAAAAGAGCACATGTCTATATTGTTTTTTACTTCCAACAGGGTAATACAGAACAAGCAAAAGGCATTAGGGATGGAATCTGCCGTTGAAGTTAGCTGCGACGGCTACTACTAAGCCGACTGTACGTGAGTAGAATCGAACTTCGGGGCTAACTGGGAGCATTCGAAACGAATTTCGAAAAGGTTATTGGGAGACGAAAAAAGATTCATCGAAATTCTGATTTCTCTGGCGCATGTTTTAGCGTATTTACCTAATATTTACTAAACATCAGGCGGATAAATCTTGAATATAGGTAATAATTCTTCTGGTGTATTTTTGTTAGATATATTAGATAGATTAACACATGATGTTTGGTAAGTATAGGTATAGTAAATATGCTAAAATTTGTGCTAGAGGAATCAGAATTTCGAAAAGTTACCCAAATTTAGGTACCTACATTGAAAAAACAATCTTAAGTGGGCGTTAACTATTTTGTTTTTTTTTTATTATTATTTATTTAAGGCTATATCAGCCCCATCAGAAAACAATATATTTAAAAAAACACAAACACATTACAGATTCACAGTACAACAAAAACCTATCCTATCAAGACTCTTAGTTGCATCGCCAATTGGTTCAAAATCGATTGTGATTGTAAATGATCCTACATTGAAAAGGTAGTTATGTATTTAATTGTAAATGCTTAACCTCCTTATAAAAATGCTGAATGAAAACACTGTTATTTTTTACAACTGACACCTCTAATTTAAATTTAGTAATTTCATTGTTTCACAATAGTAATAAAAATCGACACAACTTTCCCTTAAAAATTTCAGGAAAAGTTGCGAAATCTCTTTGTTAACTAAAAGTCACTACAAAGTAACCCAGTTTACCACCTAAAAAGAAACATGAAAAAAAGTATTGATACAACCAACGTACCACATTTAAAAAAATCGCAATGTCTGACAGAAAATCTGTGTCTTAATTGAAAAGAGCATGGCATGGAATTGCAAGTTCGAGTCCTGCCAGATGGCCAAGATTTTACTTTGTACTGTCGTAGCATATTATCTTAAAAATTTTAATAATAATTCGTTTTGAATTCAAGTTGATAATATTCGAAAGTATCGAATATCTCTTCACTCCTAATAACCCCATTTCTAACAAGCACGATAGTAATTAGTGTATTTAGCGGAAACACTCCGTAGGCTTTTAAGCTCAGATTAAAGCCTTTACCTTGAACAGACGAACGTGACGCGGGGAGCTTTTAACCGACCACGGCGAAAGCTCTAGGCCTGTAATGGTTTTCTTTTAATTTTTAATTAAATTAACGAGTAAACGGTGGGAATTTTAGCACATTAATAACCAGCTGGGTAATTAGAATTCTGGATTGTTTGTAGAGAATATAAGAGACGTTTAATCTGAGACCTTCTATGGAAAATGTTCGCTAGGTAATGCTTAAAGATATATAAACTTCTATATCTTTAAGAATATAGTTATATTTTGGACAATTAATTTACCACATAACTTTTTAATTTGAAATCCGGCTTCAAAATGACAGTGATTTTATAAATATATAAAGGGGGTACAGTAGGGGAAATATATTCACGTACCACCTTAGAACCCTATCGCAATGACGCGACGAGTTAAACGCCAGGCTATGTCATACAAATGTCATGCGTATGTCTCTTCGGCTAGGTTCTACGGTGGTACGTCTTTCAATTTCCTTGACTGTGCATACATAAACAAACATGACTATTTAAACATAACCTAACTATAAACATACCTATAATAATTAAGGAGTTCAATTCTCATGAATCCCAGCATCAAAATTGGATTTTGATAAAAATAAGACATTTTGAGAATTTTGCAAATAGGGTTGTACATGACGGAGCTGTGAGAGATTTTTTTTTTTTTTATGAACCTCGTTCATTTTGAAATCAGTTAAAGTACAAGAAATGAACGATTCAATTTCAAATGCAAGCAACCATACAGTCTCTAGGCAAAAAAACTACGTTCTGACGCACTCAAAGCTGCGCAAACGAGTCTTCCAAAGATCCGATCTCATCTTAAGTGACACTTTAAACAAAGACTTATTTAGGTTCTCAGTAAGAACAAAATGAAAGTTTGATAGGTATAGGTTGAGTCTTTCTGGGGAGGCTATAAAATCTAACCATTTAATTCGCCTAACTACAGCCAAACCGTTCTATTGCGGAGATAATTTCCTTCGGGACCGTAATGCGAATCCAAATACCTACTTAAGAGCAATGTTACACACGGGCAGGCTTGCATTTGACAATTAATTTGGCCAAACGATTGCAATGGAATTAAATCCCGAGACGTTTTTCTTACAAATGTTACTGTAATCTGGTGGGTTCTACTTTTAATGTTCTTTGTAATTTAAGACGTCAAAAGATCTGTGACACAAGGTAAACAACACAATACATCTTCTGTGAGTTACATGGTGTTTAGTTATTTGTCAATTGTACCAACTGTAAAAGAAGATACCGGCAAAAAACTCAACTAATTTTTTCAAGTAAAGTAAAAAAAAACAAATATGGAAACCGGAAAAAACTATGTTTAAACTACTTCAATGGCTGTCAACATCCTATGCCCGGCGGGACGCCGTTGCTTTGCATCCCTTGGACTCTAACGCCTTCATATCTGTCAAAAAGCTCATTCCCAGGACGCGTCATTTTTCACTGGCCTGACCCACTCGGCGCACCTATTAATCTTATTCTCATATTTCCTGTGGGAAAAAAGAGGATTCCTTTTGTTTTACTCGAGATTTTTTTGGGGAAAAGACAGGTAATTGGGGTTTTGTATGATTGCGCGGTTATGCCTTTCCACGCATCCGTTGTAATTAGTTTCTTGTGTTAAGAGAAATGTAGGAGCGGATGTAAGGCGCAAATGTGGCAGTCAAGGTTAAAAAGAACATTTGTTCTACCTCTGGAATAAGGGTAGGTAAGTATTATTGGGTTAGACTCGTAAAACACATTTTCCCGAAATGTGCACTTTCTCTAAAGGTGCACTTTCCGCAAAATCTACACTACCAAAATGTACACTTTCCCAATTTTGAAACTTTCCCGAAATGTGCACTTTTTCAAACAGTGCACTTTTCCAAAACGCATGCTTCCCGTAATGTGCACTTTTTCAAACTGTGCACTTTTCTGTTTGCATTTGCACTATTTCATAGAAACCGTTAGTACTATAAACAGGGACACAGGGAAGTGCACTATTAGAGACAGTGTACCTTCCGAGAAAATGACCCTTCTAAAGAAATGCACCTTTAGAGAAATTGCACATTCTGGAAAAGTGCACCTATTGACAAAGTGTACATATCGGGAAGTGCAGCCTTAGAGAAAGTGCACATTTCGGGAAAGTGTGCTTTACGAGCCTAACCCGTATTTTTCTCTTATTTTTAACATATTGTGCTCTAGTATGTGGTACATTAATATAAGCGTTTAAGCGGCTTCTAATTACCCTTGCATGTTACATTCTAATCGGTTAATCTGAGTTAAAAAGGGTATCTTCCCTGAAAAAGGTCGAGTATCCGCCATTTTTAAACGGAACCAAAAAAAGGTTATCAGTTCGACCCGTATAATAATATGTTACTGTGTGTAGGATTCTGAACAGGTGTGCTAAATACACTGACCTATAAGTAATATGGACTTCTAGTCAGTGTTTAAAAAATGGCGTATCAAAAGAGGCTAAAAAGAAGACTAAATCGATAATCGCTCGCGCTGTCAGTCGTCGGACCAACGGCGCTGCTGTCAATACTATTATTTTGTAAAAAAAACCTATTTGCAACGAAACTCAATAAATTATTATTTTATGCAGTTAGACGTAAAGTTGTAAATCCAATGACTATAAATGGTAAACTAAAAATGTGCATTTGTTACATTGGCGTCAACCTGTATTCTTATGTCGTGCCGTTTTTCTGCTGTCATTTAGTATGAAACCGTTCATCCATGCATTATAATATCATTGGCTAAATATAATTGTGTAAGTTTGTTTGTATGTGATATGTTATTCAAGAAAAAGCTTTATGAAAAATCCAAATTTGTGGCCTTGGGGTGCTATCGCTGGCTGATTAACAAAGCGAGCAAGTTTTTAGTGTCAAATAAGTTTCATTTTAATTAAATAAGTTAAGTTAAATAAGTTTTTGGTTCCGTTACGAGGAGTATTCGTTTCTAGTGTTGATATTGCAACTTGGCTCGTGCGGTGTCCTTCTGTCATTGATAAGATACTTAGCCGTAATCTGGGCATGTATAAAACTTCCCTAGTATTAGCACTTATTGTTGAAGGTCCTATTGAATAAATAAAATAAAATAAAATTATACTTGGACTGGAGTACAAGCAAAGTAATCACCCATACCTATTTAAATTTTGTAACCGAAATTTCTTTCGAAAAGTTTCATATAGATGACACCGAGGCTAGTTGTACCCTTAAAATCAATAATGTAATGACCGTAAGACGAAGCACATTGAAAAATTCGCAGGGTAGGGCAGCGGCAGTGTGGCGAAACTGGAAAACGCAAGGCACGGAATGCTGATGTTGCAGGTTCAAGTCCTGCCACTGCCCTAATTTTCCTTTGTGTTGTCATTACAATTTTAACATACCTATTTACTTATATTTTATACCTACTTTGCCGAAAAACAAGAGAAGCCGACAAAAGCCAGCAAATGAAGCAAAAGGGGGATAATGCACCCCATGTAGAACGTACAGCAATATTGTTCACCCCTCCCGGAAAATTAGGGGGTGCAATCTGCGTGAAAACTGGTAAGTTCAAACCTGAATTTTAAATATCGATTCCGTATATCTTTTTTTATTGTTTGGCAACATTCGCACCTAACATGACTGCCCAGGTTTAGTTTAACCCCTCCCTGTGTCTCTGTCTAACTAGTGTCATAAGAAAGGGACGCAGATAGAGATAAACTAACCTTGGCCAGTCATGTTAGGGCCACTGGTTTGTTAATTTCGTTTGACTTCGTTCGCGTAAATTTAGTAGCCTATGTTCGTCAGAGATAATGTAGCTTTTGAAAGAATTTTTGGAATCGGTGCAGTATTTCTAGAGATTACCCCCTACAAACAAACTAACAAACAAAGTTTACTTCTTTACTATATTAGAGTTAATTAGATGTAGATAATACCACAAAAGTACGGATCTTTTAATACAGGTTTCTAAAACAATTTGAAAATAAAAAATGAAAAATTTATTTAGCAAGTAGGCCATATAGGCTCTTTTACATGTCTGAATCTACTAGCGCTTAGGAAAATAGAAGATTCTGCTACAAAGAAGCGGCACAAGAAACTCAGCAGTTTATCTTTTTTTTTGTAAGATAAATTCACTAATTTGTTTAAAAGTTTCACAACTGTCATTTATTTAAGCTTGTAATAGAAGTCTCGTCAGACCATAAAAGACTATAAAAACTAGAAGTGAAAATAACGAAATTAAAAAAAAAATCTGGCAATGGTTTTTGTATCCATCACACGGTATACTAAACAACGGGAACGAGTGAAATATATGGCGGAAACCAGTTTATCACCGCTGTAGATGCCTATCGGCTCGGAAAATAGTATGTGACCGACTCTTTTGTTTGGATAACTCCGAAATTCGGATGTAGGGTCCCGTAGTTTTAAATAATAACTAACTTTTTAATTATTTTCAACTTTTTTATATAAAATGGGAAGGACAGCAAAATTCATAACCTGTGGCCCGTTTCATTAAGCTACAAGTTACAATTTTACAAGTCTAAACCGGCATCATTGGTCAATAATGACCAATGGCAATGGGCATAATGACCAATGATGCCGGTTTAGACTTGGAAAATTGTAACTTGTAGCTTCGTGAAACGGGCCACTGATGGTAAGTGATCACCGTCCATGGACACCCACAACACCAAGGAGATTGCTGATGCGCTGCCTACCCAGAAGGCTAAGATCACTTCAAGAGGGAGACGAGTTTTACGCTTTTGACTCAAAATTTACAGTCGATCGGGACTTTAACGCGATCAAACCTTTGCTGATGGTAGGCCCTTGTGCAAGTTTTGTCTTGCTTGCTAATCCAGCCGCTAAGCAGCAGTGCTTGCGCTGTTGTGCTCCGCGGTGTAACAAGTAACCATCTGGGTTTGCAACGCATTTGCAATCTACTTGGTGTTACAGCGGCTCTAACATGACAGCCCAGGTTTGGTTTAACCCCTCCCTGTGTCTCTGTCTAACTAGTGTCATAAGAAAGGGACGCAGATAGAGATAAACTAAACTTGGCCAGTCATGTTAGGGCCACAGGTGTAAGTAAATGGGCGGTGGTGATCACTTCCCATCAGGTGACTCACTTGCTTGTTTCCCATCCTATTTTATAAAAAACTAATACTTTACAGCTGATGTAGCGAACTGGCATGCTACTTAGGAATTTATCATTGAACTTTTTATTTAGAACTGTTTTTTTCTTCTTATTTATTAACTTCTCACACTTGACCAAAGTCGCCCCGGGTTGAGTTACAATGAACCGGTGGTCCTCTTTTGTCATCCATTAAGGAAGTATTGTGAGGAGTATAAAAAGATATCTCCTTAAGATTTGACTTAAACCGAGTACGATAACGTAAATTTTAATCAAAAGATCGTTTTTTAATTAGCATTGCATCTTTCAATCATTACATGATACTTGACATTCTACCTGTTGTTAGAGGAAGGTCAGGACAAAGACAATGATCATCAAAGTGGCTGATTTGAAATTCGTAATATAAAGGGCAATTCCATGAAGCCAAATATGTCGGTCTGCCTGTGCTAAGTTCTTGACATAGCGCTTGAAAACTAGTTATCGTTGCCAAAAAAAACAGAGAGACTGACAGACAGACAACAAAGTGACCCTATAAGGTTTCAATTTTTCTTTTTGAGGTACGGCACCCTAAAAACGATATGGTAAATGACTGAATATAGTACATAAATATCCTACTAATATTATAAATGTGAAAGTTTGTATGTTTGTATGTTTGGATGTTTGTTACTCAATCACGCAAAAACAACTGAATGAATTTGAATGAAATTTGGCACACATATAGTTTATAACCTGGATTAACACATAGGATACTTTTTATCCCGTAAAAAGTGCCACGATTAAAGTTTCCACGGGATAGCGATAAGTAAGTTATACGCCGCCGTGACGTCATGAGCAGCAAAGCAACTAATTCTCATTAATTTGTCCAAGAGGTTGCAGATTGCATGTTGGGTGCACGTTTGCTTGATTCATTTAAACAAGACTACGCGGACGAAGTCGCGGGCAAAAACTAGTAGTACATAAATTGTGTACCGGTTGTACATAATAATATTATTCAACGTGTGAATTACATAAAACTTCGGTTGCGTTTCGAAGCAACGCTCGTCCAAAGATGCTTTATCGTTGCCAAATCCTACTAAGCCGGCAGTGTATTTTGCTTAATTTTATTTACTATGGCTTTTCTGATTACAGTCGTCACTTTTGTGTAGGAAATGCAAAGTCAGTTTTTTTCTCTATGGAGTAACCGGTTATAACCGGTTTCCTCTTAGATAAATGTCACTTCTGTGGAGCGAATGCCAACTCGGTCATTTTTCTGTGTAGTAACCGGTCAGAACCGGTTTACTCTTAGAGAAAAGTCACTTCTGTGTAGGGAATGCCAACCCGGTTATTTTCTCTATGGAGTAACCGGTTATAACCGGTTTCCTCTTAGATAAATGTCACTTCTGTGGAGCGAATGCCAACTCGGTCATTTTTCTGTGTAGTAACCGGTCATAACCGGTTTACTCTTAGAGAAAAGTCACTTCTGTGTAGGGAATGCCAACCCGGTTATTTTCTCTATGGAGTAACCGGTTATAACCGGTTTCCTCTTAGAAACAATAACCAGGTTTGCATTCCCTGCTTCTGTGGATACCCCGTGAGCCTCCAGATTTCTCAATCACCGTATGAAACGCAGCAAACTACTGCTTCACGCCATTATTCTGCGAAAGTGTGAAACTACCCTGGTAAAGTCGGTAGGAAGGCAAACGAGCAAGTGGGTCACCTGATGATAAGTGACCACCACCGCCTATACGTAGTCGCTCACAACATCAAGGAGTTTCCAGATCTTAACCCTCTGGGTAGGCAACGCATCTGCAATCCGTTTAGTGTTGCGGGTGTCTATGGGCGGTGGTGATCAACTTACCATCAGGTACCTACTTGCTTGTTTTCCTCCCTGTGTTGTATTAAAAAGCAGCTTTCCACGCCAGAACACAATAGTGCAAACGCTGCTGCTTAGCAGCTGGATTAGCGAGCAAGATGGTGGTACCCTACCTCCCGCAACCTACCTTCCAGTGAAGCCCTATGACTATTTAATCAAATATTAGTATTCATTGTAAGTTTCAAGTCTTTTTCTCTACATACAAAATGACTCAAGATAAGAAATCGATATCGTTTAAAAGAGAAAGTTATGGGTAAGGAATAGGGTTGCTAAAGACAATAAAAAGTAATAACTATGTGGCATTAAAACCTGAAAGTTTTCCTGCTTACCTTTCTTAAGGCAGTACAGCGAATGCCGGCTGCCATACAAATCCTACTATCTTCCTCATCTTTACTTAGTATAAAACAAACTTAGATAATTAACTTAATTAAGTTTAAATTGTTTTAAACTTTCGCGACTTTCACACATATTTATAACATTATCGGGACTTTAGCGCGATAAAAATATATTGTTGATTTACCTCGACGTTTCGGCCATGTTTCAATGGCCGTGGTTACGAGTGGTTAATTAAGTTTCTCATAGATGACACCGAGGGTAGTTTTCCCAAACAAAAATCAATAATGTAATGACCGTAAAAGACGAAACACATTGAAAAATTCGCAGGGTACGGTAGCGGTAATGTGGCGAAACTGGAAAACGCAAGGCAGAGAATGCTGATGTTGCAGGTTCGAGTCCTACCATTACCTTAATTTTTCTTTGCGTTGTCATTCATTATATAGCATTTAAAAATTAAATTTGATTGTATAAATATTATACAAAGTCGATATCTGTCATTGTCTGTCCTTATAGGTAAAGTCAAGGAATTTAATTTGTAACCCACCTAAGGTTCAATAGCATATAGCAAACTGTCACCATAAGAGCTATAGAGCAAGACGTTAGTTTGACATATCGACCTTAATGCATTGCGAATGTCAGACGACATTTCAACGAAATGGGTAGGGAATTAAATTCCTTGACTGTATCTTCGGCTTTCTCTTTCTAAAGTAAAACTAAATATTTAGAGATTTTTATAAGGAAGGTTTTTATGTAAACTTTTCTCTATAAGTTAAAATGCGAAAATAAGTTTGTGTTTCTAACAATGCACGTTTTGTAAGTAGAGTTTTATTTTGTTAATTTGACGTGTAAACATTTATTAAACCCCTACTAGGTATTTAAGGTTTAGCATAAAGGTACAGTAGGGGAAACATATTCACGTACCACCTTTGAACCTGTAGGGACACAGGATTGCTTAGCTTGCGATATGAGTAACATGCGCCCGCTTAGCAATCCGGCACGCCAGTAGTCTCTCGCCGGTCATATTAATGACATGTGTACATGTCGTGTGAAAGTGAAATAAATGGAGTTATACTGGAAGTATGCCTTTAATGAAGCACCCAGAAGAAGACCCCTAAAAACCCTATCGCAATGACACGACGCGTTAAACGCCAGGCTATGTCATACAAATGTCATGCGTATGTCTCTTCGACTAGGTTCTACGGTGGTACGCGTTTCAATTTCCTTGACTGTACATACTTTTATATATTTGTTTTACTGACAAAAGTCGAGTGGGCCCTATTTTATTTTAAGTGGTACACATTACATCCTATTTGTACCCGAGCAAAGCCGGGACGGACCGCTAGTACAAATGATGTCCTTACTGATTGGCGATATTTGTTCTTAGATGTTTGTTCCTTAATCACGCATTAATGGCTGAACGGATTTAGATGAAGTTTGGCACACATAGATTATATCCTGGATTAAAACATAGAATACTTTCTATCTCGCAAAAATGTATAATGTAATTTCAGACGGGCAACGCCGCAGGTAAAAGCGCTAGGTCAAAATAAATGCTGTTTTAATTGAGATATTATTGGTTATTATTTTCCAAAAAAATTAAGAGATGTATACAGTAATGTACGTCTCAATGACAGACGACCGGATAGCCTAGTGGTTAGTGACCCTGACTATGAAGCTAGAGGTTCCGGTTTCGATTCCCGGGAAGGGCAAATGTTTATAATATGATGAATATGAATAATTGTACCCGAGTCTTGGATGTATTTAAGTATGTATCAATATATTTAAGTATGTATATCCGCGTTGTCTAGTACCCATAACACAAGGTTTACTTAGCTTAGGACTAGGTCAATTGGTGTGAATTGTCCTGAGATATTTATTTATTTATTTAATGCTTAGTTGCGTTCAAAAGGAGAGGGTTCTTTCCATTACAGGTCAGACAATTATACGCCACGCAAACCATACTGAATGGTATGAGGTATCTGCATTCAAAAACCACCTTTAAGGACGTTTAAGGTTCGCCCTGATAAGGGAAATGGGTCAATAGTATTTTTATGATTGTACTTCTGTCCCTTGGTAGTTACGTCGAATTGCTTCACGGTTGTAAAAACCTCAATCCCATAGGCATTGTGTTTTCAGAGGTTTGGGGGTTTGAGGGGAGTACAAGAAAAGCACGTCTGTCTAGAGGGACCAAAATCAACGAATTCAAATGATTTTAAGGATATAAACGTCTAAAATTTATTGGTGTTTGGTTCTGTCTACGCAAGTTTAAATAAAATTATTTTGTAATTTTGTGATGTCGTTTTGAAACTGAACATTTTTTGTCGTTCATTAATGAGGTCAGCAAATAATGAAAAAAAAAAAAAACAAGACTTAGTGTAACATAGTGTTATAGTTGCGTAACATTGCCAATAAAAGTTTGGAAATCGCATAAAAATTAATAATTTAATTAGACAATTAATACCAATTGAACTATGCGTATTAATCCACGGATATACATACTTAGATAAATAAATATGTGCATTAATCTATCCAACATTCACGACTCTACTATAAATATTTATATCGTAGTCAGGATCACTATCTAGGCTATCCAGTCGACATTGAATTTGTTTCCTCTTTCTTACTTATGCAATTGCCATATGTGCTATCTCACTTGCACATGCAAGACTTCTAGTACATTCTACGTTTCTAAGGCACACGTCATAAGTGGTGGGGTTGCCACTTGGGCCAAAGTACAAACTAACACCAAACAACCCAATATCGTCCAATTCCATTCCCAACCACATATTACTAAAATTATGTAGTTCCAAAACTTACCTCATGTCTAACTACACAGAGTTGATTCTCTAACTATACAATTGGAAGAGATACGACGTTGACAAAGTAAATTGACAATATTCCCGGGCACTCGTATTCCCGCACTCGCCGGGAATTCCAGAATTACTTCGTGAAGTCCTCTAATAAATTCTCCGGAGACGCTTCGAAGTATTTCATGAAGAAAATTGTAAATAAATTGTGAACAGGGGTGTCGACGGGCTTGTTATTAAATTTGACGTTTTGCTTGGAGTTTGTGTCAGTTTTTTGCAGGAAGTAATTTCATGTTTTCTTGGGGTTTTCATCATTGTTTTTTACGCTGTCAAGTTGAGAGATTATCGTGACATGTGCTTTTGTTTTACGTCGCGAGCCTAACTCGGTACATTTCAAATTATCTACCCCAAATTTCATTAGAAGTTGTGTTGGTTTAAATCTTCACATCCAAATTAATTTGCTTTTTCTAAATCAGTTTGGCAGCGTACAGTGTTATTAATGTGTTACTGTCAGAAGACAAAGAAGAAGTAAATTAAACAGTAATATCTAGCGTATCAAAAGACTTGTCCTTTCACACACTCAAAGGTTAACTGGAAGAGATCCCTTAAAGGGATAAGTTCACCTTTGTACATCACTGTATTTCTTCTTGTCATTTATGTTATTTTGTACACTAAAGAATTTACATACATACATACATACTTGTCTTACTCAGACAGTCTTCTTAATTTTTACTATTAATTTCCACTATCCTACTAATGCGAAAGTAACGATGTTCGGTCATTTGTTTGTTTGTTTCTCCACCACGCATGAACAACTTGGCAAACAGATCCATGTCCTAGATTAAAACACGATATATTTATCCCAAAAAATTCCGTAAAATGCACAGAAAATACGCCGGTAAAGTTACGAACAAAACCTCGTAAATAAATAAAATATTTAACGAGAGGCAACCCTGGCTAAGTAATTCGTGTGCGAAACTCGGACGGTAATCAGCCGAGTTCGATATCACAGTGTTTGCGCCCGGCTCCGAATTATTAAATAATTTATTAAACGTTTAATTCTTGCGACGGTAATGATGTAATCTCACCATTCATCTCGCTTGGTGGGTTCATTTTTGAATTCCGGACCTTTGATGTAATTTACATTTTTTTGGTAAAACAATGGAAACGGTGATGATTTAAGAGTGTGCCCGTACACACTTAAAGAGCACACAGTTTCGCAGATACGCTTACTCTCTATCATCGCGACACATTACACCAAAGTTGACCAAAAGTCTACATTTTGAAAATTTGCCCGGTAGCACAATTCGTAATGGAGTGGAGATCTGTCAATATGGTTTTATCCTTGGATTAATAAATAAACTATATTATGTATATATTATCCCACCAAAAACATTGTGTAAAAAACTAGCCAAGTCTCGATGGAGCTGCTTGTTTATCTCTAAAAAGTAATGAAATCTAGACAAAGTCGTGCCAAGTCTAAGGTTCCTTACTGCGATTTCTTAATTATAATAGTTAATGTTGTGTCGATCGAGCAAAATCGGGGATCAAAGGTTTTTGTCAAGTCTCTTGGGAGGAGTCATCTGACGAAGCTGACCACTACGGATGGAGTAGTTGTTTCTTCCAGGTCTGGGATTCTTTCGGAAGTTGAAAACTTCTACAGCCAGTTGTACGCTACGCATGCATCTCAACCTGATTCCGAAAATGAGGAGTCCAGAGCTGCATTAACACGCCACTTTACGGAAGACTTGCCAGAAATCAGCCTGGACGAAATCGCGATGGCTCTCAGACAGCTTAAAAATGGAAAAGCCCCTGGAGAAGACGGTATTACGACTGAGCTCCTGAAATCTGGTGGTAAACCTATAATGAAGGAGCTCCAGAACATTTTTAATACTGTTCTTTTTGATGGGAGAACTCCAGAGGCGTGGAGTAAGAGTGTTGTCGTGCTGTTTTTCAAAAAGGGTGATAAAACTCTTTTGAAGAGCTACCGACCCATTTCACTCTTAAGCCACGTATATAAGCTGTTTTCGAGAATCATCACGAACCGTCTTGCGCGAAGGCTCGACGAGTTCCAGCCTCCCGAACAGGCCGGGTTTCGATCGGGATACGGCACCATAGACCACATCCATACAGTGCGGCAGATTATACAGAAGACCGAAGAGTATAATCAGCCCTTGTGTTTAGCGTTTGTGGACTATGAGAAGGCCTTTGACTCGATCGAGATCTGGTCTGTTCTGGAATCTTTGCAGCGATGCCAAGTCGATTGGCGATACATCCAAGTGTTGAGAGGTCTGTACAACGCCGCTACTATGGCCGTCCAAGTCCAGAATCGGCAGTCTGAACCTATCCTCTTGCATCGTGGTGTGAGACAAGGGGACGTTATATCCCCCAAATTGTTCACAAATGCATTGGAGGATATGTTCAAGACGCTGGACTGGAAGGGGCGGGGCATTAACATAAATGGCGAGTACCTCTCACACTTACGATTTGCAGATGATATCGTCATCGTGGCGGAAACGCTGCAAGATTTGCAACATATGTTGAATGGCCTAGCTGATTCTTCTCAACGCATTGGTCTTCGGATGAACCTGGATAAAACCAAGGTTATGTTCAATGACCATGTAAGCCCGGAACCAATTGCAGTTCAGGGCAATATTCTCGAGGTTGTTAAGGAGTATGTTTACCTCGGGCAAACTATGCAATTGGGTAAAAACAACTTCGAGAAAGAGGCCAACAGAAGAATACAGTTGGGATGGGCAGCGTATGGGAAACTGCGTCGAGTCTTCACATCGCCAATTCCACAAAGTCTAAAGACGAAAGTCTTCAATCAGTGCGTCCTGCCCGTCATGACATACGGTGCCGAAACATGGACACTCACTGTAGGGCTGGTCCACAAATTTAAAGTTGCTCAACGTGCTATGGAAAGGGCTATGCTCGGAGTTTCTCTAAAAGATCGAATTAGAAACGAAGTGATCCGACAGAGAACCAAAGTTATCGACATAGCCCACCGCATTAGCACGCTGAAGTGGCAGTGGGCCGGCCATATAACCCGAAGAACCGATAACCGTTGGGGTAGACGAGTTCTTGAGTGGAGACCACGGATCGGCAAACGTAGCGTGGGACGTCCTCAGACTCGGTGGAGCGATGATCTTCGCAGGGCGGCTGGCAAGAGCTGGATGAGAGTGGCCGAGGATCGTGCTCAGTGGCGTGCCATGGGAGAGGCCTATGTCCAGCAGTGGACGAATATAGGCTGATGATGATGAATGTTGTGTGACTTGGCGTTGAAGGGTACACAAGGGTACAAAACCAGGTGCTCCATGACACCATTGCACCAATCTGTCGCCAGAACCGCTACCCATTGACGATGGAAAATTGCCACTTGGAAAACGTTGATTTAATAACCAGTCAATTGTAGGCTTGATAAAGCTGCACCTGCATTTGTACACTTCAACTTGCACGGCATGGGCACGGCAGTGCCCCCTTGGCGGGGCACGGCAGTGCCCCCTTGGGGGGGGGGGGGCACTGCCGTGCTCCCCGATGTATATTATTATGTAATAAAATCTAGTTTCACTGTTTTATTTATTTCTGCACCACCTACCATCTTTCATCTTAGTTTTAATTTCTATCTCTATCCCAAGGTTGTCTGGAAGAGATCGCTCTCAAGCGATTAGACCTCCTTTTGGATACTTATATTAAAGATTTATCTGTAATTCTGTCAAATTGCAATGTGGTATTAAATAAAGCATATTGTATTGTATTGTATTGTATTGTATTGTAAAGCATGGATGTAGCCTCAGTATCAAACGTACACGACTGAAACTGTCAAATTTTTTATCTTTGGTGTACGTCAAGGTGGTCAAACCTTTAATTTATTTAGAAAAAGTATATTATACTGTCGTAATGTACACCAAAGGATACCGTTTTGACAATTCATGTGTGTACGGGGTGACCATCGAAGAGGAGGTTTGCACATTGCGTTGCCATTTTAAGTAAAGAGACCCTATTAAAATATCGCTTTCATTTTTGCTATTATCGATATGACCAATTATTGTTACCTTGTAAGTTATTTTTAAGTGGATTTTTATTAAACAATTTTTCTGCCTACCCCAAAGGGAAACCGCCTGTTTAGGCGTGAGCTTATAATAATAATGTTTTTCGTGTTGTTTTTATAAAGAGTAAGGTACTGTACCAGTGTAAGACACTTGTAGTACATCGTTTATACCAGTACTGGACATCATTTGTTTCTCGTTTTTACTCGAATATTTTCTTATCTTCTCGTCAACTAATAGGCCACTGTCAAGGACTGGGACAATTACCTTATTTTGTATACTCCAATTTTAACGACCTGATAAACTAGTGTTTAAACTTTAGTAAGCTCTGAAGACTTTACTTAAATTATGATATCACTTAGTAGGTACTTTGAAACCTATGAGATAATCTCGCTTTATTATTATAGCGCATTAAAGCCCGGGGTCGGATTCTCAATTGCTCACAAATCTCTGAACGAGCTGAGTGTGTCAAAACCTATATCGTAAACGCTTGCAAATATTAAGAGGCGCTGATTCGGAGACGGGCGATAGCGTTACATTATTAAAAAAAGCAGTTTAAAACGGAAATAAAAAATAACCTAAAAATCTAAATTTAGAATGTCTAACATAACAAATTCACAACAAGATCGTTAAAAAGGTAAACAAAATAATGAAATAAAAATATCTAGTAATACGTCCAGAACATGACAAAATGACAAAAAATTAAATATCAATAAGTCACAACAAAAATATAAAATGCGTGATAAAGATGCAATTAATTATAATTACAATTATAATTTAAATTGCAATTATTTTAACTTTTAAAATGTACTTGCACCACCTGCTCAACAATATAATTTTTTCGTGTCTATCATGCCAAATGGTTGTCTGGAAGAGTTCGCTTTTAAGCGATAAGACCGCCAATTGTTAACTTTGTAAATTGTTTTTAATGAATGTTTGTTAATTATATTCCGTGTGGTTTTCAATAAAGAGTATTTGTCTTGTTTTGTTTTGTTATAATTACTAAAATTTCTCTAATATTTTTTTAACCAGCAATCTTAACGTGGCCTTAGCAAGCTTGTTTTTGTTTTAAAGTACATATGTGGTTAATCTCAATACGTACCTCTATTGTAATTGGGATCCCAATTACCGGTTAAATTATTAAAGACACTTTAGTAAAATAATTAATTACATACCTACTGTTACCTTGCATATTTTGTGAATGACTGATCTAGCATTCACTCACAATGAAAGAGCTTCGGCTTCAGTTAAAAAAGGTTTAAAATACTTTTACAGTTGACTTCAGTGCCTATAGCATAAACCTTCTCTATGCGCGTTAACTCGCTACGTAAATCAGTGCGTCTCGTTCTAACCAGCCCAGTGGGAGAGAGACGCACTGAGTTACGTAGCGAGTTAACGTGTGTCGAGAAGGTTCGTGCTAGGTGCACAGTATGCCTCGCCATGTATTCCTTTTTTTGAAAAGCTTATGAAAAAACCCAAGTGCGAGTCGGACTTGCGCACCGAGGGTTCCGTCATCAACAACATTTAGTATCGCATTTTTGCTTTGTAATATAAAAAAAATTGTGTGTATTAACACCAAAGTTACGGTTTTCGGATTAATTATTTTTTTTGTGCTGTAAGACCTTGCTTCTTGCCATATTTCATAGTTCTAGGTCAACGGCAAGTACCCCATAGGTTTTTGAGTGCCTTGGGAATGTATGAAACATGCAGCATAAAGGGTCGTATCTTTTGATTCTGTTGACTTAGAGGTTTGATTTTTTTACGGCTCTAAGGAACTGCAGACTTAAGTATTTGATATTAATTTCAACTCAATACCTCTACGCGTTCTTGAGAGAAAAGGTCTTGACAGACAGACAGACAGACGGACAACGAAGTGATCAGGGTTCCGTTTTTCCTTTTGAGGAACGGAACCCTAAAAATAGCTCATTATTAAACACATGGTACACTACTTTATAGGCGTTTAGTAAAAGCATTTGTACTTTTTTCCACATGATAGTAATTTATTTTAAGCAATAAACACGCTTTCTTAAAAAATCTCAATAATACACTTTCTCTAATTGCACACACCTAAAACTAACATTTTTATTGAATTCCTACTGACTTTATTTTATGCTCTTGACCCGAAATATCATGATTTAACATAAGTCACAAGTTAAGTCTTTATCGCATGCGATATTTAAAGTGATCATAGAATAGTCCCCCGGCTCACTTTGATATTATTTTCCAGTCTGGCTTTACACGAACAAAGCTCATATCAGCACGGGATGGGATTATTATATTATCCCCATGAAAATCCCTTCAAAAGTGAATGAAATTTCCATACAATTTGCT
This sequence comes from Ditula angustiorana, assembly GCA_963691745.1. Classification (NCBI taxonomy): domain Eukaryota; kingdom Metazoa; phylum Arthropoda; class Insecta; order Lepidoptera; family Tortricidae; genus Ditula; species Ditula angustiorana. The sequence goes on along the minus strand of OY829483.1, from coordinate 2,636,816 downwards.
TCAAGGGGAATAAGTTTGAGGAAAAAAATATAAATGCAGTCATGGGAGTTTAGAAAGCATTTAATTTTTTTTGTGTCAAAAAGATTAAAAAAAAATATTTGTCGAAACATGACTAATTATTACGTTGGTTTCCATCGCCTTCCAGTAATTAATACCCTTCTCTTTTACACCAAGCTGCCCAAATTATGAGTGAGAGAGAGAAAACGATTTAAAGACGGAAATGATTCAGCAATTCTTGAAGTCGCTGTTTCCCATGGACGCCTGTAATTACTTGCCCTGATTGGTGACCCGCCTGCTCGTTTGTTTCCTCTCCCATGAAAAGTTTAACCTTACAGCAACTTATACAGCTACTTAATCATCACCATCCCACTTTATCTAACCAACTTAACTTGAAAGAGATAGATATTACGTCAAACGATTAAAATCAGGGTCCCAACTCGTCAAAACAGTCATCAAAGTCAAAGTTGAAAAGTTCGTGAAAATCCCCTTTGATAAATACAAAATTAGTGTCTCTGAGATTTCGAGTTCAAATTTCTTATGAGCAAAGTTTCTTCAGATTAAACTTGTTTAATATACCCTTTATTTACATAGCGTTTAAGATAGTGCTTTTATTTATAAAATAGGAAGGTAAACAAGCAAGTGGGTCACCTGATGGTAAGTGATTACCACCGCCTATAGACACCCGCAACATCAAGGAGATTATGTAGATGCGTTGCCAACCTAGAGGGCTTAGATGGAATACCTCTTGTTCCAGTAATTACACCGGCTGTCTTGCTCTCCACACCGGAACACAACAGTGCAAGCACTGCTGCTTAGCGGCAGGATTAACAAGCAAGATGATGGTAGCTATCCGGACGGACCTTGCACAATGTCCTACTACTCGCAAAACTCGCACTCGCTGTGCCTTAATTGGTATACAGTGTGGAAAAAAATGGGCCCTGGAGGGAAACTGCCTTAAATGCTGTAGCTCATTTTACTTTAAGGAAAATTCCTTTATTTTTACCCGACTACGGCAAAGCCAAAAGCAAGGGTTATGTTTTTAGTAGTCTATGTATGTATGTTTGTATTTACTTATGTTCCATTGTAGTGCCTAAACGACTGAGCCGACTTTGATGAATGAGGTATCAATCGCTTTGTAACTGTAGTCTGGGTGACATAGGCTATATTTTTAAAAATAAACAAAACTACATTCAAAGATTTTCTAAAAGTCACTTGTCTCACCCGGGACTCGAACCGACTAAAAATTCAAAACAAACACTTGCTATTTGATTTTACAAAATTTCTCAATGACATATTTAGTCTTCCACTTGTCTGTCGTGCAAGATATTAAGTATTATCCATGAATCCATCGAATGTTTGTGTTTTGAATTATTAGTTGGTTCGAGTCCCGGGTGAGACTCGACCTAGAGAGATCTCATAGGACATATTCGTTCAATATAATTTAATCATCTGCAGGTGGTAGGACCTTGTGCAAAAACCGTCCGGATCGCTACCACCACCCTCTTGCTCGCTAATCCTGCCGCTAAGTAGCAGTATTTGCACTGTTGTGTTCCGGCCCTCTGGGTTGGCAACGCATCTGCAATCTCTTTGGTGTTGCGGTTGTCTATAGGCGGTAGTGATCACTTACCATCAGGTGACCTACTTGCTTGGTTCCCTTCCTATTTCATAAAAAAAATCTGGTGATTGGATGCCGCGGAAAATGTGTTCTATACAACTATAGTCGACTTTAAACTTGAATTTAAATGTATGTTAGTTTATTACGAGTAGATAAGTTGGAACTTCTGTACAACGTGTCACACGTCACTTTTAGAATAGAAATCATCGGCTGTCAACAATGAGTCCACTGATTCAGATTTGAAAGGGGTATGACGGACCCTGAATATGACGGGTACAGTCAAGTGAATTTAGAAACGCCGTGGTATATAAACTATCGAAATAAATAATTTTTCTTTGTTTAGAATAATCTTTAATACCATTAAATAATTAACTCAAACTAACCTAGTACCAAACTAATCATAACAATTTGACATGTTCAGTATAAAATTGTTTTTCTTTAATTATGCCTCGTTGAGTTTTTTGCCGGTATCTTCTTATTAGAGGTTTTTCTGAACTGGTAGTCTTTACTGATGAATTTTTTACATAAGTGCTTCCTGCAAGGCTAATCTGAATAAAGATATTTTGACTTTGACTTATACTATGAAAACTACATGTAAATTGTACAACGGATAAACGTACATACTTAAAAACATATAAAATCCACTACTTGGGTACAAACATTCATGTTCATCATACAAAATTTACCCATTGGGGGAATCGAACGTACCACCTCTAGCTTCGTAGTCAGGGTCACTAACTCGATGAACCGGTTGCTAGGTTTTATTTTTTCTATTCTACCAATAAGTTTTGTCGTTTTTATTTATGAGGAACATGCGGTTTGATTCAATAATCCAGATTATCGTATTCCCAAATCCTACTAATATTATAAATGTGAAAGTTTGTATGTTTGTATGTTTGTATGTTTGGATGTTTGGATGTTTGGATGTTTGTTACTCAATCACGCTAAAACAACTAAATGGATTTGGATGAAATTTGGCACACATATAGTTTATAACCTGGATTAACACATAGGATACTTTTTATCCCGTAAAAATGCATAGTTCCCACGGGATAGCGTCAAGTGAGGAAATATTGCAGATTGCATGTTGGGTGCACGTTTGCTTCATTCAATTAAACAAGTCTACGCGGACGAAGTCGCGGGCAAAAGCTAGTTTAACAATAAAGTTAAGAGAAATAAAAAAGATATAGCACACAAATATTTACCTGTAAAGTATTGCCAACATCAACCGACGCATAAATCCTTTGAAAGTATGTTTTAGAGTTTTAGATAGGGTATTTCGGAACCTAAATCGCCTATGAAATGGTAATCACCGACAGTTTGCGACAGAACGAAGGTTCTATTTTGTGAAGTGAAGCATAATATTACTTACTAGCGAGTCGCTCTAGTTTCACACAGGCGCAATTAGATGTAACATCTATGAAAGCTTTCAGTAAAAAAATATCTTAATGACAGTGAAGACCGAATCCAAAATTCATTGCGTAGCTTAAAAAAATAAGCGTCCGAAGTCACCATGTAGACAGACAGGGGCGGATAGCTACTTTGCTTTATACTATGTTCAGACAGGGATTCCACTCCGCACCGTAGGTACGCTCGGCTGCTTTGCCTACAGCGTAGGCAAATTGCAGTAGGTTGTCGGCTTGCCGCGAGCCGCCTCGCTCGCCCTCGATTGAAAACGAATCCGCCGCAATACTAACGTGTCGCCGAGAGTTGCGGGGGAAGACGGGCGCGGGCCGAGCGTTCCTTTTGACTCGAGCCGCCTGGTGATTATGTATGAAGTAATGTGCGAATAATATTGATAACAATTCTATTTATATTAATACAAACGGATCACTCACATATTTTAAAGTTGAAAATAATAATAATGAATTGAACTTCTAGGGACAATGACAGTAAGTTATGCATTGAACATAATGTACCTACATTTTTATCGACATAGTCTAAAGTGCCAAATCAGCCGAAGGCCGAATTCTCGATTAATTTCACGGCTAACTGTACTTGATGGAAATTATGATAAATAGTTTCGTGGCGTTCAATCCCCATCAACGATAATGATACTTATCTAACTTGATTGACGTACATTTGGACCGCATCAACGACAGTTAGTGAATGCAAACTGATTGTGAAACCAGTTTTATACCTAGGCAAATACATCTACTAGGCACGTTTTGAAATTCCTTCGCATCTTTGCGTTTGCGGGTTGAAGGATCTTGTGCTAGGTCCATCCGTATAGCTACCACCATCTTGGTTGCTAATCGTGCCGCTAAGTAGCAGTGCTTGCACTGTTGTGTTCCGGTGAGACGCAAGACAGCCGGTGCGATTACTCACGCCTAGGTATTACATTTTTTCGACTGTAGAATAAGACGTGTACGCATCCCTAGTAGAAAATTTATTTATGATGCCGTTTGCCACAAGTCTTTGCGTTTACTATAGTTGCAAAATTCGATTGCTATGCTGGTTGGAAGCGTGCATTTTTAACTTACGGAAAGGAAGTTCATGCGCTGATATTTTGGACATACCTGAAAAAATAAATTGCTATAATTATGCAACCAACCACATTTTTAGTCATGTTAATAGCCGATCTCACTGTTTAGTTTTAGCTTTAATTTTCCTTCAAACTGGAACAAATATGTGTCGCACAGACGCAGCTATTTTGCACGAGCCCGGCACTGGTTTCGCGGAGTAGCAAGGTAATTTGTTCCAGTTTGTTGATATGGACCTCCGCAAAGTAACGCCTGAATCTATTAATTATTTAATTTTCCTTCACTAACTACATATAAATAAGTGGTAAATTGGGTTAAAAGAAAGAACAGAATATTTTTGCGGGTGGTAGGACCATGTGCAAGGTACTTGCACGCTAACCCAGCCGCTAAGTAGCAGTGCTTGCACTGTTGTGTTCCGGCGTGGAGAGTAAGACAGCCGGTGTAATTACTGACACAAGAGGTATTCCGTCTTAGCCCTCTGGGTTGGCAATGCATTTCCAATCTCCTTGGAGTTGCAGGTGTTTATGGGCGGTAGTGATCACTTACCATCAGGTGACCCACTTGCTCGTTGGCCTTCCTATGATGTATAAAAAAAAATCCATTTTTAATGTACCAACGTCGACGAAAAGTTTCGGTATCACGAATTTCAGTTGATTTTAACAGTTGGAATTGACCGAATTAATATGGTGGATTAAACTGAAATTTATATAAACTTTCGTATTATTTTTGTTAATTAAAACCTTAACTCTGGTTGCAATTAAATTTTAAATTTAACCATTTTAGTTTTGTAAGACCAACATAATTTAGTTTTAGTAAGAAGGTTACACCCTAATTCTGGCGTCAGTTCAGTCCATCATTCCGGTATAGTTTTGACTGATGCCAGAATGATGACAAATGGACACGGTTACGATCAATTCAGACTGACACGGCACGAGACAGGTTACACGATAATTTTCTTGTCATTCTGACCAGAATGATGGACTGAACTGACGATAGAATGAGCGTGTAACCGACGTCTCAAAGAGTATTAACGACAAGTAGCATAGTGGTTAGTGATCGAAGGTAGAGGTTTCGGGTTTGATTTCTGATAGAAGCAAACATTTGTATGATGGATACGAATGTTTGTACTTGATTAATGGATGTTATTTATGTATTTAAATATGTATTCATCTATACAAGTTATATCCATCGTCTAAGTACCCTAATATGTGTCATAGGAGCAGCTTCATTATTTAAAACTAGCGGACGACGAATAAAGAGGTAAACTTTGTTTGTTTGTTAGTTTGTTTGTATGTAGGGGGTAATCACTGGAACTACTGAACCGATTTCAATAATCTTTCACAGATAGAAAGCTACTCTATCCCTGACGACATAGGCTATTAATTCCACGCGAACGAAGTCGCGGGCATCCGCTAGTATGTATGTAATTTTTGGAACTAAATCAATTAGTGTCAATATTGATGACTAAAATTTTCTATCGAAATTGAAAAAAAATCTTGAAAAGTAAAACTGTGTGTTTAGTTCTTGTCTACGATCACTATTTGATGAAATATCGTGAATAGAAAACGTTGCAACTCAATCCCCTCCGAAAACACTCTATGTAAAATGCCTACATGGAAATGACGTCACGCCAATGTAATTTTGCTAGAAATTGTACGCAATGTGCAGCTAAAAAAATTTTTTTTCTATACAGAGAGTAGTGGAGGCTCTTGGAAATCGCATAAAACCTTCAACTGGCCTTTGAAATTCTGTCCGTTGAATAAATTGAACTGAATTCCTAGTTATTCGTCAAATTCCATCCACGAGCTTGAAAAACTTTCGCCTGAAAACTCCTTTCAGGATCTCTAGTTAAACTATTTCTCGCTCAGTGCTCGGTGCGTCTCTTTTATACCGATGTAATTAGAAAGGGGACCTCGACACGACACAGCTAGTCACAGTCACTTGAGCAAGCCGTCCATAACTTTCCTATTGAAAGTACCAAAGCTTTGAAAACGCGATTTTGTGCTCAGTGTAGTTTACTTTCAGCAGAAAAACGAATTTTGTTTAACGGATTATTTTTTTCTGTAAATCAAAAGAAGATTTACAAGGTTTTTTTGAAACTTTTGGGATCAGAATTAAGTAAGTTCCTGGCTCTACTAAGGATGTACCTGACTAGCATAGCTGGCAGCTTTTTCGCACAGCGTATAAGCATGGCTATACAGAAAGGTAAAGCTGCCAGTATCTTCGGTACCATGCCAAGGGTGCCTTCTTTTTTTGATACCTTTTAGTATTTTTTTTTAAATATTAAAATTAAGTATTAATTAATTATTAATAATAATTATTATCAATATTAATTATTTTTAATAATTAATTATTATCAATTAATAATTATTTTATTTTATTTTTTATAAAAATAGGAAGGCAAATATTATCCAAGTGAGTCACCTGATGGTAGGTGATCAGATCACCACCGCCTAGCAACACCAAGGATATTGAAGATGCGTTGCCAACCCAGAGAGCTAAAATGGAATAAATCTTGTGCCAGTAATTTCAGTGGTTGTTTTGCTCCTAACGCGTAACACAACAGTGCAAGCACGGCTTAGCGGTAAATAAATATTTTAGTAGTTTTAATTATATTAAACTTTACATTTATTGATTTCTTTGAATAAAATATTTATGTTAACTATGTGAAATAGTAAGATCAAAATCATTTATAATTAAGCCGTAAAAACCAAGAAAACGTACTTTCTCAGGAAGGAAAACTAGCAAGACCGGTTTTTTGCTTTCCGGCTTTGAAACTACTTTTTGAAGTCGCCCCTACAGTTCAAACTCACCCGGTTTACCTACCTTGTAAGCTTTAACAGGAACTTTTCGATCAGAAAGTCCATTCTACATAGTGGTAAAAAAAATTGAACTCCGATGAGTAATTTAGAAGATTACTTCCTACATACAAACTTTTTTTTATTAGACCAGAACCCACCTGATGGAGAGTGCTGACGATGCCGAAGGTGGGACGGGATTACCCAGAAAAAAGCCTAGTTACTCTCCTTTTGAAAGTGTCCAGATCGTATCAGTCTAGAAATACTGAGACCGGGAGATCGTTCCATTCTCTGCAAGTGCGTACCAAGAAAGATGAAGCGAAACGCTTCGTACGACAAGGAAGGAAGTCAATCTTGTAGGGATGGAACAACTCTGTGCGTCTTTCCTCTGTGTGTATAGACACAAAATAAATAATAGAACAGAAACTTCTCTTTTCCGACTGCGATTAAACTAATTTCAACTTTATTAACACGCTCAAAGAGTTCGTATTACTTCAAAAACCATGCGCCAGGCGGCACGAGTCAAAAGGAACGCGCCGCGCTAGGGTTGCGCGGCATTCGTTTTCAATGACACTGACACGGCGGGGGCGAGCGAGCGAGCGCGCGGCAAGCCCACAGCCTACTGCGATTTGCCTATGTCATAGGCAAGGCGGTCGAGCGTACCTACAGTGCGGAGTGGAACCCCCCTGGTATAGATAAGTGGACACCCGTGACTTTTTTCGCGTAGAGTTAGTAGCCTATGTCCATCAGAAATATGTTGCTTTCTATTAGCGAAATATTTTTTGGAATCGCTTCAGTAGTTCAAGAGATTACCCTCTACATACAAACTAACAAACAAAAATGCAAAGTTTACCTCTTTATTACATCAGTGTAGAAGTGTCAATAGATTAAACTAATAGGTACGGAACTGATAATAACGTACGAACCTACTAAAAAAAATACCGAACTTGGCCGTATTTCTAAAAGCTCGTTTAAAACGAGCCAGTACTGAAGAGCCCTTTCCTTTTAACGTAATTAAAAATAAACGCCAAACTATGTAAGAATTTGCAGTTCGTTCTGAAACCGGTTTTGAAATACTTTGAAAGGCATTTTTTCTGACGGGTTTCTAGAAATATAGGCAAGTTTGTAAGCTGATTCCGTTTTCATTCTTTTTTAGAGAAGTACTCAAATGTAGTGTAATATGGTTTTTATGAGTCTTTTTTTTGTTTTTGGTCGTCGGCTAAAAAACCTCCTATTGGATTGGTTAGAGAATTTATTGACAAGAAGTTTTGATAGTTTTTCGACACATAATTTAAATTGATATTGACTGTATATTCTTGACTTTTTGAATTATTTTATTTTTATTTTTGAGACATTTTTATTATTTTGATGTTTTTAATTTCATTTTTTATGCTCTAGTTAAATTTTTTGACATGCTGACATATTTTTTTAAATTTTGTTGTATTATTATAATTATTTTTGACGATCATAATATTAATTCGTATAATTTGACATCACCGTTACATTAATTTAGTAACGGTACAAAATTTTTGATTACTTAGTCCATTTGATTACTTATCTTTCAAAAGGGCTTTCAAATTTCAACTTTTAATATATTGAAACGTTCAAAATTAAATTTCGACTACCTTAAATAATACACAACTTTTACAGTTAAATGCAGCAAAACTTGTGCGTTGTAGTTGTAACTTTTTGAACGGGAACTAAATGGAATTTTGTAAACTTAGGACCTGGAATTACTTCTTCATTGAATTTGTTGGCGCTTTCAGCAATTTGAAGTTGGCAACACTGTTAAATTTCTTCCTGCGGAATAGCCAGTGTTGCTGCTCTAATGAAGTTTAAAACTGTTTCTCAGGTAATAACGGGGGTCACTAAATGAACGTTTTTTTGTCACGTGATGAGATAAAAAAGAAAAAAAAAACTGTACAACACAATATGCACATCACCTTTTACACAGTTAGGGAATTTATTGATAAGGAGTTTTGATAGTTTGTTGACATATTGTATTAATTTAAATTGATATTGACTGTGTATTCTTGACTTTTTATTTGTATTTTAATTATTTTATTTTTATTATTCTGACATTGTTATTATTTAGATGTTCTTAATTTCTTTATTTTTATGGCCTAGTATTTGTCGTCATGCTGATATTTTTTTTATTTTTTTGTATTACATATTATAATTATTTTTGACGATCATAATATTAACAAACTGGAACAAATTACCTTGCTACTCCGCGAAACCAGTGCCGGGCTCGTGCAAAATAGCTGCGTCTGTGCGACACATATATGTTCATGCAAAAACTCCACCCTCCTCCGCTTCCACACGAAACAACATATATCACACAGACTCAACTACACACCACCACCACTAAACACTAAAACTACACGATCGACGCGCGTTTCGCCTCTATACGAGGCATCATCAAGATCAAAGAAACAGTACGACCGTTCGCTACTTGAACGAATGGCGTACTGACAAACTAAAACATTTTTCTTTAATCCCACCTACCGCCAACATTTTTGCACAACTACCCTTATTATTTTTCTCAAAGCCTACCCTCAAAATTTAAAAATAAAACAAAAGTACCCCCGTATATTATCACAAACTACCCACATAATTTATCTCAATCTCAGCTACCCCCATTGTTAAAGACAGAATTTAAGCATACCCGCAATAAAGGAGAAGAAGGAAAATTAACCTGTTCATTGACAATGGATCCCGCGTTGTTGTACCTAACTATTTCCAAATGCTCCAAAACATTCAGACGAAATCCCTTTTTGCAAAAGTGTAATATTTCATAAGAATGAGCATCTGATAATGTATGATCTGTGTCTATCAAATGTTTTGCAAAATTGGACTTCTCTGCGTGCTTATGCCTAAAAGATGAAACATGCTCCTTATATCTAGTATTAAAACTACGACCGGTTTGTCCTATATAAACGCTACTACAATCGTCACAAGTGAGCTTATATACTCCTGATCTACTCCCTCTTTCTACTTTATCCTTACCATTACATAGTCTAGAATACAAAGAATTATTAGTCTTAAAAGCAACATTTATTTCCTTTGATTTTAAAATATTATAAATTTTATCTGACAAAGGGCCAACGTAATTAATACTTGCTTTATATTTGTTAGTATGTTCAGTAGACGGGCCGCTATATAACATGCTATCAGCTATACGCCTCTGTTTCTTTTTAACCAGACTATTTACCATTGTCTCAGTGTAGCCATTTGAATTTGCAATCATATGTATGGTCTTCAACTCTAAATCAAAATCTTCCCTAGAAAGAGGTACTGTTAACAATCTATGTATGTAACAATGGAAAGCAGCCAGTTTATGTTGCCAAGGGTGATTAGAAGAAGCTGGAATAACTGTATCGATCTGCGTAGGCTTACGATAAATGTGGAACTGATGCTTATTATTTACCTTAGTTATAGTCAAGTCTAAGAAATTAAGTGAATTATTCTGTTCTAATTCCTTCTTAAATTTTATTTTCGGATGTTTGTTATTAAGACTACTCACAAATAAATCCAATTGTCTCATACTACCCCTCCAGCATAAAATCAAATCATCTACATACCTATAATAATATAACAAATTCATATAAATTGACATCACTGTAATTTATAATGCAATGTAATATTATGAAATAAGTAAATCTAAATCTAAACCAGTTTGATTCATAGGCCACTGTAGAACCTTTTAACAATAAAGGTCATAATGAGTTTTCAATAAGCCTCATAACGCACGGTGCGGGTGCACGGAGCGGGTGCACGCTTTTAGAAAAATTGTGTGAAAACGTCCGTTAGCTCGCGCGGGTGCGAGTGCGGGCTCATACTATTTGTTCGATAGGCGTACACCCGCTCCGTCCACCCGCCCCGTGCGTTATGACCCGTGAGACGTAGCGGACGGTCTCATTCTAAACTCTGGTACATAATCGGGGTGTTAACAGATCTCTTCGGAACTAAACACCTACTAGCTAAGATGATTGTAGAATGTGTGGAGAGAAGGCCGAAACAATGGAACACATTATATGTGATTGTGAGGCCCTCGCCAGAACAAGAATGAAACTCCTCGATACCGGACACCCCGAACCAGGAGAATTCAAGGCACTACGCTAAACAACATCATTCACTTTATGGAAGAAGTGGAAAGAGCGATGGACTAAGTGCGAAGGAGGGGTAAATACACAAAAGATCCCACTGGGTCGAAGTGTATCCGAAAGGACCCCTTGTAAATAAGATAAGATAATAAGCGTGCACCCGCTTCGTGCACCAACTCCATTCGACCGCGCGACTTAGCGGACGCCCTTATACCTAAACGCCGTTTGAAGAGAGACTTCTGTACTAGTAACATATCCTACTAATATTATAAACGCGAAAGTTTCTAAGTATGGATGCATATTTGTTACTCTTTCACGTAAAAACTACTGAATGGATTTGTATGAAATTTGGCACATACATATTATTTTATAACCTTGATTAACACATAGGATACTTTTATCCCGTAAAAATGCATAGTTCCCACGGGATAGGGATAAGTGAGTTATACACCGCCGTGGCGTCATGAGCAGCAAAGCAACTAATTCAGATAAATTTTTCAAGGAAATTTTGCAGATTGCATGTTGGTTGCACGTTTGCTTGATTGAATTATACAAGTCTACGCGGACGAAGTCGCGGGCGAAAGCTAGTAACATATTTTTTCTGCACAATAGCTCCCAATCCTTTGTTTACATGAGACCATACCTTTCAATCTACCTTTTTCCACGCCTCAAAGCAAAGGGCCCCGAAGGGCTCTAATATAGAGCGTTAAGGCGTGTGAAGTCGCGCGACATCCGCTCATCCCCGTTGTCGCGTCCCTGATTGCGCTACTTTGTCACATTGTGTGCGACAATGCAGCTGTCCCAATGATATTATATTATATGTTTATAAATCGTTTCAAAAGGTTATACATACTTGTTTGACGCATTCAATAAAAGTTAAGACAAGTAAATACATTTAATTCTATTATGTTAATTGCAATTGTCTTGTCTTATTTTGTGGTTATTTAAAACCAAATACTATGTATACACTAGACATGCGTTGCGAAACAGAAATACAGTCACACTGAGTTACGGTACATGGCCGCAACTCATGTGCGCAAGCGTTAGAAGCAGCATTTATGTATAACCAATGATATTATAAAGCATGGATGTACAGTGTCATATTAAATGACACCAGAAAAACGGCCCGAAATAAGAATAATAGGTTGGCGCCAATGTTACAAATGGAAATTATTAGTTTACCATTTATATTCATTGGATTTACAACTTTACGTCTAACTGAATTAAATAATAACTTATTAAATTTCGTTGCAAATAGGTTTTTTTTACAAAATAATAACATTGACAGCAGCGCCGTCCGTCCGACAGATTGACAGCGCGAGTGATCGTCGATTTAGTGTACTTTTCTCCTACTTTTGATGCGGCCATTTTTTAAACGCTGACTAGAAGTCCATTACTTATAGGTCAGTAAGCTGTCCTTACCGATTAACGTTATCTTAAAATATATAATTTTTTACTTTTTTCAAATTTTAAAGGCAACACAAAGAAAAATTAGGTTAATGCCAGGACTCGAACCTGCAACATCAGCACTCCGTGCCTTGCGTTTGCCAGTTTCGCCACATTACCACTACCATACCCGTCGAATGTTTCAATGTGTTTCGTTTTTACGGTCGTTATATTTTTGTTGTTTAAGGTATTTTATATAAAAAAAAAACTAATGTCACCACTATTATCCATTGTAAAGCGTTCCATAGAAAAATGTTTCAACGTGTGATTGTTTGTTTTCCTAACGTCAAACGCTATGAGGTACAGTAGGGGAAATATACGTACCACCGTAGAACCCTATCGCAATGACACGATGCGTTAAACGCCAAGCTATGTCATACAAATGTCATGCGTATGTCTCTTCGGCTAGGTTCTACGGTGGTACGTGTTTCAATTTCCTTGACTGTACATCTGGAGTAACGCACACCAACCGGAACTAGAGACACTAACGAGCAAGGTGCTCGCTTCACAAAAACTCAAAAAGCCCGCTGCTTTGAGCGTCACCATACAAAAGGGCGGTTTAAACCGGTTTCAGCCAGTTTTTAGCGCTTTTTTCCACCGCGTTTCCTTGTATATTGAATCATTTTGCGTGTGTGTGTTTGTATGTATCTAACTTTATTAGTATACTTATGTTTATCCGTTTTAGAAGAACATTCTAACCTAAAGTTTCTCTTTTGTACAGTCAGCCTCAGACACCAAACACTTAAGAACCTCGTCGTAGTAACGTACGTCATGAGAGCTGCTCAAATTTGTCAGATTACTGACAGAGACAAGGAACTAAAATGAGCAGCTGCGGATGCGGGTGGTAGGTCTTGTGCAAGGTCCGCCCGGATCGCTACCACCATCTTGCTCGCTAAACCTGCCGCTAAGCAGCAGTGCTTGCACTGTTGTGTTCCGGCGTGGAGAGCAATACAGCCGGTGCAATTATTGGCACAAGAGGTATTCCATCTTAGCCCTCTGGGTTGGCAACGCATCTGCACTCTCTTTGTTGTTGCAGGTGTCTATAGGCGGTGGTGATCACTTACCATCAGGTGACCCACTTGCTTGTCTGCCTTCCTATGTTGTATAAAAAAAAATAAAAAAAAAGCTGCTTCTGAGGCTGATTGTAATCATTATTAATTTACGACGGGGACAATTAACGGAAAGTGTATATTTGTAAAAAAATCTATAAATAGGGCCACGACAGCACCTCCGTTAAGTCAACCGAAAGATTAGCAAATAACAAGGGGACACGGCCGTACCATCCTTTACTCGGTTTTTTTCTACTGAAAAAGAACACTGGAAAACCAGATAGGTAATCAAAAATGAAACAAGAAAACAATAATAGTCTTAAGGACCAATAGACTTAACCGACTAAGTACAGTCATTTAATTTCCTACCCATTTCGTTGAAATGTCGTCTGACATTCGCAATGCATTAAGGTCGATATGTCAAACTAACGTCTTGCTCTATAGCTCTTATGGTGACAATTTGCTATATGCTATTGAACCTTAGGTGGATTGGAAATTTAATTCCTTGACTGTACCAATGGTTTGGCTCACGCCTAGGCCCAATTTCATAAACGCGACAGGCGATAGGTAACAGTGACAATTCGCCGTGCGTTACTGAGTCGACAATTATACAGACTTAACATCATAGTGGGCAAGCAATATATGAATTGTCACTGTCACCTGTCGCCTCGAAATTAGGCCCGTATAAATTTACAAGTTGGATTAAAATGTAATAAATAAATTTAATAGTTTAAAGCAATTTCTTATCTAAATGGAAATTTCTCAGGGCTATAAAAGAAGCTCGTAAACAGTTACTACTATTATAAACTTGGTTATTACTAGGTTTTAAATTTATAGATCCTGAAGATCTTTTACTATTAATTTGATTTTTTTTAATAAATTTAGTTATGTTGGAATAACAGTAAAAATTACATTACCGTCCATTGCATTTATCTACATCTACAGTATCTACACTAATATAATAAAGAGGTAAACTTTGTTTGTTAGTTTGTTTGTATGTAGGGGGTAATCTCTGGACCCAATGAACCGATTTCAAAAAATCTTTCACAGATAGAAAGATACACTATTCCTGACAGACATAGGCTATTTTACGTGAACGAAGTCGCGCGCGTCCGCTAGTTGTATATAAAACGGTTCACTAAGAATTTTTTTGCCGATAAAATTTATTGTCTGCATCATACACGTAGATCATATTTTTTTATTTCTGGGGGCGCGGTAGTGCTCCCGCCAAGTCGAGCGAAAGATGAACAAACAACACGGGCTTGGCCGTACCGTTAAATTTGTTCGATAGCGACTTATTTATTTGGATTTATTTAATAACTCAAATCTTTATCAGAGCTCTCGTGTGTTCTGAATTTTTACACAGTTAACTGAGTTAGAGATATTTTTGGTAATAACAATAATGAAATGGAAACCGGTGGATGCTAGATCCTTGGGGAAGGCCTATGTCCAGCAGTGGGCGTCTTCCAGCTGATATGATGATGATGATAATGATGATTAATAAAATTATACGTCACACTTGTACAATCCATTTATAATTAACAAAATTTTGTGAGTACATATTTAATTAAGAAGATCAAATTACCTTCCTACTCCGCAAAGCCAAAGCTATGCACATGTAAAACTGTGATTGTGCGCAAACAAAATTTTCATGCAAAAACCCTCCCTCCTTCGCTTTCACATAAAACAGTATACTAGACTGCTTCATTACTTAGACTCAACTAGAAACCACCACCACTAAGCACTTACCCCATTATTCATAAACGTTTCGTAAACGTTTGTTAGTTAACATGTTTTATATATTTATCTGTCATTGTGACGTTTGCCCTCTAATGAAATGGACAAAACATTTGTTAGCTTAAAAAGATTATTGACTTTATATGAATAAGGGGGTCAAACTATATGGTTTACGCACTCGTTTCGCCTCTATGCGAGGCATCATCCGGATCTTAAATGGTATGATCATTGGCCAAGACAAGAAAACTTTGGGCACTCTGCGCAGCGACAATGGCTTGGGACACATTTTTTTTTAATTTTACAAATCATAACCTAATGACTTTTTTAACAAACTTTTGTTTATTAAGACTTCTAATTAATTGTAGATGGTAATACTTGACGGAGCTCCAAACATATTGAAGCCGGAAAGTCTGCTTGCACTCTGCCCCAATTAAATTCATCTCTAAACTCTAAACTCCAATTGAAACCCCTCGTACAATACTCACGAAACTCACAAACCCTCCCCAGTTAAGTATCAACCCTTAGCACCTTAAAATAAGATTATTGTTCCTTTTGGAGAAAATTGTACTTGTGATTTTTTGGAATGTTCTACACAATTGGATTTCAAGAAGCATACAAAGATGAAGCGTAGTATAATGATATTATTTTAACAACGTTGGGGTTAAATGAATAATGCAATTTCGCAAGGGATGGAATAGAAACTGTCAATGGAAAGAAACAAAGCTTTTAGGCATAGGATATTGCACAATAAAGGCACAGAGTAGAAATTATTAGACTTTAACCCCCTTATTCATAAACGCTTCGTAAACGTTTGCTAGTTAACATTTTTTATGTCTTTATCTGTCATTGTGACATTTACCCTCAAATGAAGGGGACAAAACATTTGTTAGCTTAAAAATATTGTTAAGTTTTTATGAATAAGAGGGTAAATCTGCGTTTTTAACAGAACGGAAGAGTCACCGTGGCAATATTAATTAGACTATTATTTTTTTAGATTTTTTTAAATCTTAGTTGCGGGTGGGAGGACCTTGTGCAAGATCCGTCTGGATCGCTACCACCATCTTGCTCGCTAACCCTGCCCCTAAGCAGCAGTGTTGGCGCTGTTGTGTTCTGGCGTGTAGAGCAAGACAGCCGGTGTAATTACTGGCACTAGCATTCCATCTTAGCCCTCTGGATTGGCAACGCATCTGCAATCTCTTTGGTGTTTCATGTGTCTATAGGCGGTGGTGATCACTAACCGTCAGGTGACTCACTTGCTTGTTTGCCTTCTTATTTCATAAAAAAAAATGCCTGAGAAGTAGTGTTACATGGGTGTTCATTCCTTGTCCATAGGCTAGGGACACGTTATCACAGAAAAAATAATAGTACTAACGTACAGAAAATTCTCTATTACAACCGCAATTAAACGAATTCCAACGTTATTAACACGCCCAAAACGTTCGTATTACTTCATTCATACACCATGCGCCAGGCGGCGCGAGGCAAAAGGAACGCGCCGCCCGCGTCTGCCTTACCCCCGCTACTCCCGGCGACACGCCTGTGTTGCGTGGCATTTCTTTTCAATTACACTGACACAGCAGGGGCAAGTGAGCGGGCGCGCGGCGAGCCGACAGCCTACTGCGATTTGTCTATGCCATAGGCAAGGCGGTCGAGCGTACCTACAGTGCGGAGTAGAACCCCCCTGACATTATACATCTATACATATATATAATGTATACATACAGCCCGCCTTTAACCTTTTAGTGAAGCTATTAGCTTCCCTTATACTATATTTGCATTTTGCTCTTTGTCTGCAGTGTACAACGCAATTGTTTCGTAGCACAACGAAAAATAGACAGAGCAATAGAATTGTTAAAGTCAAGAGATCCTGATGCTTAAGAAATATCTTCCAGAAATTGTAGATAATCTTGCTCCTAGTAACGACTGTGTTTTGGGTTGTTACAGTCCCAAAAAGTCACCAAATGATTTCTTAAACGAATCCAATGTTAGATTTTGTTCCACTTTTTGTCAATGTCCCAAAACTAGCACTTTAAATAAATAAATATCTCGGGACAATTTACACAAATTGACCTAGTCCCAAACTAAGCAAAGCTTGTACTGTGGGTACTAGAATTTAATCATACTCATAATTATAACGCGAAAGTTAAAAATGTAATATCCTTTTCAGCTAATATGCCTAACTTTATCTCATTCGCGTCCTGAAATATTTTTTATTTTTAATTTTGTTGTTATAGTGTTCAATTAACGTTGTTGTTGTTGTCTTTTTGTTACTGCTGTTGTGTTGTCCTTTCAAATAAATTTGCAATTTGAACTATTGGTTATTAGCTACAGTACCTATCGTCAGCGCAGTCTGAAATTGCGCATGTTGTGTTTGACTAACTAATGCACGCTGCGCCATTGTCTTCGTTATTTGCTTTTGTACTAGAACAGGTAGCATAATTGCTTCTTTATTATTTACTAGCATTTGCCCGCGACTTTGTCCGCATAAATTTTAGATAACACAGTGTGCTAACAAATTTGATATACCAATATTTCCAAGACTGAATCTATTTGTCAAAATATGCCACTTTTGTCTTTAGCAACTTTCTGAAATTTCAGCAAAAAAATCACACTCGTCCAAATACTAACGTTCCGGAATTAACACGTACGAGATATTGAACTTTTTTTTAAGGTAATGAATAAAAATGTAAGAAACAAAACTTGCTTATTTTAATGAGTAGATTCAACTCTGAAAATATTCGTACAATACGATACAATATGCTTTATCGAATACCATATTCGTACTTAATTTGCAAGCACCTTATATATCAACTTTCACCCTTTTTTAACTCCATTTTAACTGATGAGATGAGAATAATAAATCGTAAATTATTTGGAACTTCTTGTCACATAAATTGTAACACTATAGTAGCTACTGCCACGTTGTAGTCAGCTTCTGGTTGCTGTACGATTGCGCCGGCTAAAACGGGGTAGTACCACAATCTCACCGAATCATCACATCATCATCACATCAGCTGGAAGACGCCCACTGCTGGGCATAGGCCTTCCCCAAGCATCACGACGGTCGGTCTTGTGCTGCTCGCATCCACCGGTTTCCAGTGATCTTCACCAGGTCGTCGGTCCAACTTACCGAATACTAGCGTGAAATGGTTATTCACTAAACAGTCAATATCGAGAGGCTGATCTGTTGACCGCTTTTAGCGGAACCGTACGAAACGCTGTAGCAAGGAACTAATTCAAGCCGATATCCTCTGAGAGTGTACTACTCGATTGAACCCGTCTAAATATATTGCGACCATCAACTATACGACCGGGTAGCCTTGTGGTTAGTAGCCCTGACTACAAAGCTTGATGTTCTGGGTTTGATTCCCGGGAGGGGCAATGTTTGTGTGATGAATACGAATGTTTGTGCCCGAGTCGTGGATGTTATATTATTATGTATTTAAGGATTTAACTGTAATTGTATGTCTATTACCCATAACAAAAGCAGCTTTAGTTGCTTACTTTGGGACTAGGTCAATAGGTGTTAAGTATCCCAAGATATTTATTTATTTTGTTTTTTTATTTACCTATATATTTAACTGGCTATAACAGTATGACTCAACTACCACGGAAACGTTTGCCTTCTTTTTAATAAAAACAATGGCAGCAAAAGTTTTACGAGAAATTTTATAGGTCTGTTGCGCTTAACTATCCTGGTGGTTCTGCCTACCCATTTAAGTTTATTCAGTCGTGAGTAGCACAGCCTGTTTTTATTGCCAGCGTTTCGTTTGTTAAAACGAGCTCCAGGATGCAGCGCACGGTTCAGACTTGGCAGAGCTGGAAACTTCGCAAGTAAGGAAACTTAACTTGGTTAAAAAGAAACTGTTTGAGATAACGGTTTAAAACAGTAAGAGTTAAGTAATGTTTAAAGAAACTGCTGGAGAAAGGGCGTGACAGGACTGTGTTTAGCGGTTAACGATAGTTGGCTTCTAAAAAGTTTGTTTAAATAAAGGTAGACAAATCAATGATGGCGATTTTGTTGAAGATATAAAATTAACATACAACATTGGGAAACTTAAATATGAAAATTAAAATTGAAACTAAAATACACCATAAAATTACAGATCCAATTTTCAAGTAAACGGTCTGAAATCAGGGTTCCAATTTTCTGTATTTGACATAATAATAAATACTATTAATTATTTGTGTCTATAAACTTATGGTTTTATGGCTTAGTAAAGTCGCAATGGGTCGACTGATTTCAATAACAAAAAAATCAATTTTAGGCTGCCCTAGAACCACCAGTGGCCCATTTCACTAAGCTACAAGTTACAATTTTACAAGTCTAAACCGGCAACATTGGTCAATAATGACCAATGGCAATGAATATAATGACCAATGTTGCCGGTTTAGACTTGTACGTTGTTGCTTCGTGAAACGGGCCACAGAACACAACGCCTAAACAACAACGTGTAATCACTGACCTATAAGTAATATGGACTTCCAGTCAGTGTTTAAAAAATGGCGTATCAAAGTAGGATAAAAAGAAGACTAAATCGACAATCGCTCGCGCTGTCAGTCTGTCGGACCGACGGCGCTGCTGGCAATATTATTATTCTGTAAAAAAAACCTATTTGCAGCGAAACTCAATAAATTATTATTTTATGCAGTTAGACGTAAAGTTGTAAATCCAATGACTATAAATAGTAAACTAATAACTTGCATTTGTAACATTGGCGTCAACCTGTATTCTTATGTCGGGCCGTTTTTCTGCTATCATTTAGTATGAAACTGTACACCCATGCATTACAATATCATGCTTGTAATGTTTTATTTGTTAAACAACGAGGTTTTAACAAAACAAAGCTCGAAGCTTTATCACGGTAGCCGTGAAAGTTGCAAGAGCAGCAAACAGTTATGAAATGAAATACGACCCTCTGAGTGCAAGAACTAATATTCTCACATTCTCAGTGTGGTGACCATGCTGTCTAAAGAAAAAAATAACTTTATTTATTCAATTATTTTTTTAAATAGCACTCATTTTTTGCTACTATTTTAAACTTTTTTTTAATGTAGCCATCAGGTCTTCAAAAAAATACATATTTTAATAATGCCTTAGATAAGTTTTTTATTAGAAGTCCAAGGTTTTTCAAAGTACGTTATCTCTGACTATAAATAATTATAATATCTATTTATTCAAGAAAATAAAAATTTCGACTTTCACTGCTTCGCCATTGTTCTGCTCACACTTGCCCTGATTCCATCATCGCATCTCGCTCATTTTACGACCTTAATACGTCCTACGACATTAAAATTGATAGTTGACGTATAATAGTAAACCTATAGTACTATAGCTTTTGATGAGGCTCTAAGGAATCCAACTCCGCCTTCATGTTTGTTTGCCAACATTATGTCATGTTATGTGACGCGTGATATCCTCAAGGAGGCATTATTTGACGTTTATTAAAGCTATTAACTAATTGATCATTGTTAGCTTAATTATGGTAAATTGTTAAATTGAGCTGTTTCATTTCATTTCATTTATTCATTGCAAATCATGTTCATTAAATACAGTGTCAGTAGGTACATGATACCTTAGTAGGGCATAGCAATTACAATTAAATTAGTTATGTTGTTTTTTTTTAGCCTCAGTAACAATATTAATTCATTATAGTTAGTTTAGTTAGTTAATTTAAATTAGTTATAAATTATTGAAATAACTGGGACATAAAATAAAATAAAAATAAAAATAAAATAAAATAGAAATAAAAATAAAATAAAAATAAAATGAAAAAAAAATAAAAAAATAAAAATAAAATAAAAATAAAATAAAAATAAAAATAAAAATAAAAATAAATTTAAAAATAAAAATAAAAATAAAAATAAAAATAAAAATAAAATAAAAATAAAATAAAATAAAAATAAAATAAAAGTAAAACAAAATAAAAATATGTTATAACGATTGTATACGCAAAACCATGATTTTTTCTAAAAGAGTAGAAGCAGGGATATCATTTATGAAATAGTCCTTTTTGTACACAGTTGAACGCACTTTTATGCACATGGATTGTATTTAATAATTTACTGGAAAGTCAAATGCATAAGGACAATAAAAACAAACTAAACGAAAAAACCTTAAAGTAATCTCTTCCAGTGGAACTAACAAAATATGTGAGAGCAGTTGACAAAATAATAGACAAGCTTCAACTTATGTACAGACAGCGCAAAAAATGACAAAAAAACTTATTTTTAGGGTTCCGTACCTCAAAAGGAAAATCAGAACCCTTATAGGATCCATTGTTGTCCGTCTGTCTGTCTGTCTGTCTGTCAAGACCATTTTTCTCATGAGCACGTGGAGGTATTGAATTGAAATTAATATCAAACACTCAAGTCTGCAGTCTCTTAGAGCTGTGAAAAAATCGAACTTCTAAGTCAACGCAATCAAAAGATACGGCCGTTTATGCCGCATGTTTCATACATTCGCAAGACACTCAAAAACCTATGAGGTACTTCCCGTTGACCTAGAACTATGAAATTTGGCAAAAAGCAAGGTCTTACAACACAAATAAAACAATAAATCCGAAAACTGTAAATTTGTAGTTACAACCCATCAAAAAAAATTTTTTCTTGTAAAAAGCAAAAATGTCGCTATTCGATACTAGATGTCACCACACATAGACTGGATTTTAAAACAAATAAATTAAGTTTCACGCTATCTACCGGGACATGTAAGAAACTTACTTGCTTTTTTGGATTTGTCCTTTTTTTATTCTTTTATAAACACAAAAAAAAATTTTTGGTCTTGAAAAGCAATAGCAGATATAAAATGTTGTTAATGACGGAACCCTTGGCGCGCACCTGGCTGGTTTTTTTAAATTCCCAATTTAATTATTTCGTAGCATGGTCACTCCAGCATTAAGTAATACAATTACAGCTACAAGATACAGCTAGTCTCGTTTCTGACGGGAAAGTCTCTACAACCCCCCCCCCCCCCCCCCTAACTGACTTTACTGACTTCTGGATGGATAACCTTACACTTTTTCTCCGTCTATGTTTTTTTTTATGAAATTAGAAGGCACACAAGCAAGTGGGTCACCTGATGGTAAGTGATCACCACCGCCTATAGACACCCGCAACACCAAGAAGATTGCAGATGCGTTGCCAACCCAGTGGGCTAAGATGGAATACCTCTTGTGCCAGTAATTACACCGGCTGTCTTGCTCTCCACGCCGGAACACAACAGTGCAAGCACTGCTGCTTACCGGCAGGATTAGCGAGCAAGATAGTGGTAGCGATCCGGACGGACCTTACACAAGGTCTTACCATGCGTTATTTACAATAATGGCATAGTGTTACCAGCAATAAGAAAATACAAGAAAAAAGTTTGAAGCTTCTATCTAAACTAACGGAGGAGGCCTATGTTCAGCAGTGGACTTCTTGTGGCTGAGATGATGATGATGATGATGATGATGATGATGATGATGATGATGATGATGATGATGATGATGATAATGATGATGATGATGATTTAAACTAACGCTGACGAAAGTTAACATTCTTTACAGCCTGACAGTAGCCAACTGTTATTAGTATAAATGGGCCAGCTTGACCGAGGTTCCATCACATTTTTTTGTTGCAAACAAAACTTACGTACCATTTTTCACAAATTAAATTATTAACGTTTTACTTGCGTAAGGCAGAAGAAACTAGATTATTTCCCGTCTCAAGCCTACAAATAACGCTAATCACGAATTTACGATTGATCCAAAAAAACCTTAGACGAGATCGGAAGAAAACGAGCCAAGTTCGAGACGTTACTAAGGTCAGTGTGGCGTATATTTATTATTTACTAGCGGACGCGTGCGACTTCGTTCACGTAAAATTAGTAGCTTATGTCCGTCAGGAATAGTGTAGCTTTCTATTTGTGAATTTTTGAAATCGGTTCAGTAGTTCCAGAGATTACCCCCTACATACAAACAAACTCACAAACAAAAAACGAACAAAGTTTACCTCTTTATTATATTAGTGTAGATTAAACAAAAGAAAGAATACAGAATTACTCTCTTGTACTAGTAAGATCTTGACAGTAATTGTATTTATTAGGAAGGTTTTCGTGTATGTACATTCCATCCTACCTATTGTACTTTTTTACTATTAGTTGATATTTGTACCAAATAGTAAAAAAGTAATCGAATAAGCCAAATACTGGATATTAAAAAATGTAGTCGAATAAATTGTTTTAAATTTTGTAACCGAAATTTCTTTCGATTTTTATTTTAAATGATTTTAACATTCAAATTATTAAATTAAAATTGTAATGACAACACAAAGAAAAATTAGGGCAATGGCAGGACTTGAACCTGCAACATCAGCATTCCGTGTCTTGCGTTTTCCAGTTTCGCCACACTGCCGCTGCCCTACCCTGCGAATTTTTCAATGTGCTTCGTCTTACGGTCATTACATTATTGATTTTAAGGGTACAACTACCCTCGGTGTCATCTATATGAAACTTTTTAACAAGTTATCATATTCAACTGGGTACCTTTACAGCTACCGTCAGCTGACGAGAGATGTCGCCGTTTTGTTATAAAATTTAGTAACCGAAATTTCTTTCGATTTTTATTTTAAATGTTTTTAACATTCAAATTATCAAATTAAAATTGTAATGACAACACAAAGAAAAAAAAATGCAACACTGGAAAACGCAAGGCACGGAATGCTGATGTTGCAGGTTCAAGTCCTGCCATTGCCCTAATTTTTCTTTGTGTTGTCATTACAATTTAAAATTGTTTTAAACTTTCGCGATTTTCACACATATTTATAAAGTTATCGGGTCAACCGGGAAGACGGATATAAACTCTCTTCATCATGGAATCCTGTAATCAGCAAGTGTAAGCGTCGAAATATATCTTCGGATATGGGTGAATATCAGATTTCGTCTGAAATTTTCTAATTTCTATGGCGCAATTTTTTTTAAATATTTTCGATAAATGAGATAACATACCTTGTAAACGACTTAATTACATGTATAAATATGTTATTCTGCCTTAAATAACATCAGGAGTTTTTAAGTTTTAGCATTTTGAAAATTACATTGCCAAAGAAATTAGAAAAATGCAAAACTTGCGCCAAAGATATTAGAATAATGCGCCATGCAAATTATGTATGTATAAGTTTAATTACATTTTGTTTAATTATTTAATATAAATCAGTTATGATTAATATAAATAAATTAAAACGGCATGCATTTCGATCAAAGTGTTTATTAAAAATGAGGTGCGACATTTTTTTTAAGATCTAAGATCTGAATCTCACTTGTATTAAATTATTAAACAATTTCTCTGTTTTAATTTCTTACTACGTACTAAACTAAATGGCAGTCTTCTTTTTTTTCATTGTAGTTATGATGAAACAGAGATATTTATCCTGCTGTAAATCTTTACACTAATTTTATCTTTTGGTTTTGGTTTGGGTAAGACCTTAAGCAGGCATCTTTAAACTTATGATTAGGTAGTTTTTTTATTTATTCAAGTAATTAGAAAAATAGCTAAATTGTTTCAAAAAAAAAATCTTAAATCAACATTTATCCTGCTAATATTCCATCTATGTCAATATTAAATAAAAACAAGTTCTAAAACTTTTTGTAATCTTTAATGAATTTCGAACATTTTAGGTTATTATCTAAAAGAACAAAAAGTAGTTTGACTACACTTTGTAGTTTTAACAAGTTTAAAATATTATTTTCATAATTTATACTAAATGTCCAGGGCTATTTAGCCAAACTCTTTATAACTAATAATAAAAAAATATATAATTATTTTTAAATTCTTTTTTATTGTAAAATAAAATAAAATAATGTAGTCTTAAAACTAAATTCACAAAAAATCAGTCTTCTTCTTTCTTCTTCAGTTTTTTGAATTAATTGTGTGTTGCGGCTGACTTCTACTAAAAAACAGTGTTATTTTTGGTTTTGGCTTCATTTTAATAGCACACTTTTATTTTGGTGCCATTTTGATTTCAAATCTGTAATAGGTATTTATTTATAATAACTCTTGTGTTCATTAGGTACTAGTAGAAAACTATATAAAGATTTCACTTTATAAAATCTTTTTACAATTTGTAAATTAAACAGTGAATGATCTTTTTTTTTCTATTGTTGGTCATGTAGAAAAGAAAACAATATAGGAAATATAATATTACGAACAAAATGCACCCTAAAATACCCAATAAAGTTAATAAAAGCTCACTAAAGCAAAAAAAAAAAATCTTTTAGTAGAATTTTCAACCATGTCCTAATTTCTTTGGACAAAGCCTAATTTCTTTGGAGCTTAATGCCAAAGAAATCCGAAGAAATTAGCTCCAAAGAAATTAGAAAAGCACCTAAATTATTTTTTAGATCTTCGAGTATTTAACGAATTGTTTTATCTTACAATTACGGAAGCGAGTAATTACAGCGTGCATACACTAAATAAGTTTAAAAAATTACAACTCGTGTTTAAG
The DNA here is from genome assembly GCA_963691745.1 of Ditula angustiorana. Taxonomy (NCBI): domain Eukaryota; kingdom Metazoa; phylum Arthropoda; class Insecta; order Lepidoptera; family Tortricidae; genus Ditula; species Ditula angustiorana. The sequence continues at coordinate 2,611,100 of OY829483.1, read as the reverse complement.
TTTAAAATCGAATATCGAAGAAATTAGGCACTCATCGGAAAAAAACTCGCGCACACCGATAAAAAAATATTAATTCCGAAGCACGTTGAACTTTGCACAGGTCTGCACTTGTCGGGCATTAGATCTCAAGAAAACGGAGCGGGGGCGGGAGGTAGGGATTGTCCACGTAACACGATGGCCTTAAGCGAGACTGCACAAATACGTCAAAGAAATTAGGTGTTTTTGGGGTGGACAAAATTGAATTACCAATAACTTTTGATTAAATAATCAAAAAAAAATGTTGTTAAAGCTACGTATAGTTCAATATTCCTGAATATAGGAAAATCCGTTCAATAGGAGAATTTAGGAAAAAAATATTAAAAAATAGGCGTTTCAAAAACAGAACACAGTGAAGGACGCGCCAAAGAGCTTAGATTTTTGACCTTTGTCATTTTTTATAAGTATCTTCTATTCGAAAAACTGTCATTTTTATTAATGGCAATAATGGTTTTTAGAATGAGCTTCAACCAAAAAAAAACTTGACCGCAATAGTTCATTATATACGAAGTTAACATGGGTGAACAAGTGCAAAACACGAAATCTGATATTCACCCATAAATCGTCGGACATTGTGAGCATTGTGTGTCGGTGTAGTGATATGCCGGTGGAAAATAAACAGGACAAAGTGCGGGTAGTTCGTAAAACTCGCGCGGCTAAACAAAAGTAAGACTTCAGTCTACTCGTGACCACGGCCATTGAAACATGGCCGAAACGTCGAGGTAAATCAACAATATACTTTTATCGCGTTAAAGTCCCGATAACGTTATAAATAGTAGTCAAATAGGCCGAATACCGAATAGTAGCCGAATATTCTTAGCATCTCTATAATAATTTCACTGGGTCTCCACTTTGCCTGAGGGACCCTAAATCAACGCACGTCCTATGCGCAACGCGGCCACATGTATTATTCAGGGCGAGTTGATCTGATCAGCACATCTCCGATAAACGCCGGTTTGATACAGGCTGATTTGTACTGCGTCAACGCTGTGCCCGTAAGCAGTTATGAGATAGAGTAGCGTAATATCACAGAATAAATAATGGTACTAACAGACAGAAACTTCTCTTTTTCGACCACCATTAAACGAATTCCAACTTTATAATCAGGCTCAAAAAGTTCGTATTACTTCATAAACATTCGCCAGGCGGCATGTGTCAAAAGGCGCCGCCCGCGCCCGCCTTCCGCCCGCAATGCCCTGGCGCACCGCTAGGGTTGGGCTGCTTACTGTAATACTATCAACGCGCGACACAGAGTGAGGGGGCGCGCGCGTGGCAAGCCGGCAACCTACTGCGATTAACCTATGCCATTGGTCATGCGGCGAGCGCATCTACAGTGCGGAGTGGAACCCCCCCTGGTAATATACTCGTACATCGATAAAAACAGGCTAAGTGCTTGTCATGCCACGCGCAGTGTAAGGTTCTGTAGTTTTTATATACAACATAGGAAGACAAACGAGCAAGTGGGTCACCTGATGGTGAGTAATTACCACTGCCCATAGGCACCTGCAACACCAAGGATGTTGCAGATGCGTTGCCAACCCAGAGGGCTAAGATGGAATACCTCTTGTGCCAGTAGTTACACCGGTTGTCTTGCTCTCCACGCCGGAACACAGCCGGAACCTAGTACAAGGTCCTACCACCCGCATGTGTTGTATAAAAAACAAAAAAAAGTCAAAATACGAACTCATTTTACCAGATTCCAAGAATTATCTAATAACAAACTCGATCAGAATTCTCTTAAACAACAATAATGACTGCAATGAACTGTTCATAAAATATCAAGTATTTTGATACTCGTCCAAAGCTATTAGAACGTCCTCAAGACACGTTGACTAGTAAAAATACTCTGAGGTATTTAAATTGGCGACGTATCAGATATAGTAAATACTTGTCATATCTTAGATATTTTTGCGATGACAAATATCAATGGCCAGTCGTGTGAGTAAGCTCTTGAACAAATTGGATCGTCTTCTCAATAATTGTATCAGACTATTTTTGACTTTGTAATTCAGTAAGAAAATTTAAAAAATGGCTTTAACAAAGATCTTGACCGCAGAATAAATAATAGTACTAACGTACAGAAACTTCTCTTTTTCGACCACCATTAAACGAATTCCAACTTTATAATCAGGCTCAAAAAGTTCGTATTACTTCATAAACATTCGCCAGGCGGCATGTGTCAAAAGGCGCCGCCCGCGCCCGCCTTCCACCCGCAATGCCCTGGCGCACCGCTAGGGTTGGGCTGCTTACTGTAATACTATCAACGCGCGACACAGAGTGAGGGGGCGCGCGCGTGGCAAGCCGGCAACCTACTGCGATTAACCTATGCCATTGGTCATGCGGCGAGCGCATCTACAGTGCGGAGTGGAACCCCCCCTGGTAATATACTCGTACATCGATAAAAACAGGCTAAGTGCTTGTCATGCCACGCGCAGTGTAAGGTTCTGTAGTTTTTATATACAACATAGGAAGACAAACGAGCAAGTGGGTCACCTGATGGTGAGTAATTACCACTGCCCATAGGCACCTGCAACACCAAGGATGTTGCAGATGCGTTGCCAACCCAGAGGGCTAAGATGGAATACCTCTTGTGCCAGTAGTTACACCGGTTGACTTGCTCTCCACGCCGGAACACAACAGTGCAAGCAATGCTGCTTAGCGGCAGGATTAGCGAGCAAGACGGTGGTAGCGATCCGGACGGACCTAGTACTAGGTCCTACCACCCGCATTTGTTGTATAAAAAACAAAAAAAAAGTAAAAATACGAACTCATTTTACCAGATTCCAAGAATTATCTAATAACAAACTCGATCAGAATTCTCTTAAACAACAATAATGACTGCAATGAACTGTTCATAAAATATCAAGTATTTTGATACTCGTCCAAAGCTATTAGAACGTCCTCAAGACACGTTGACTAGTAAAAATACTCTGAGGTATTTAAATTGGCGACGTATCAGATATAGTAAATACTTGTCATATCTTAGATATTTTTGCGATGACAAATATCAATGACCAGTCGTGTGAGTAAGCTCTTGAACAAATTAGATCGTCTTCTCTATTATTGTATACGACTATTTTTGACTTTGTAATTCAGTTAGAAAATTAAAAAAATGGCTTTAACAAAGATCTTGACCACAGAATAAATAAGAGTACTAACGTACAGAAACTTCTCTTTTTCGACCACTATTAAACGAATTCCAACTTTATAATCAGGCTCAAAAAGTTCGTATTACTTCATAAACATTCGCCCACGCAATTCACCCGCAATGCCCTGGCGCACCGCTAGGGTTGGGCTGCTTACTGTAATACTATCAACGCGCGACACAGAGTGAGCGGGCGCACGCGCGGCCAGCCGGCAACCTACTGCGATTAACCTATGCCATGGGTGGTGCGGCGAGCGCACCTACATTGCGGAGTGAAACCTCCCTGTCTTGACTAGCAAAAAGCCTAACAAGATCCTAACTACAGTAGGTAACTAAGTATGTACAAGTGGGATTGTGTGAAGGAAAACACTGTAATTGTTTATTGCCTTTATTACTGTTTTAATTTGTTTTAAATAAAAAACGGTCAAGTGCGAGTCGGACTCGCGCACCGAGGGTTCCGTAACATCTTACCAGAACCAAGTCCTGATATCTATTCTGTGCCAGAACATACATTGAATCCCTTAAGAGATTTAAACTTCCATTTCTACATTTAAATGTATTTTTTTGCGAAATTACATTAAAAGAATAAAAAAAGGACAAATCCAAAAAAGCAAGTAAGTTTCTTACATGTTCCAGTAGATGGCGTGAAACTTAGTTTATTTGTTTTAAAATGCAGTCTATGAGTGGTGACATCTAGTATCGAATAGCGACATTTTTGCTTTTTACAAGAACATTTTTTTTTGGTGGGTTGTAACTACAAATTCATGGTTTTCGGATTTATTAGTTTATTTGTGCTGTGAGATCTTGTTTCTTGCCAAATTTCACAGTTCTAGGACAGACAGACAGACAGACGGAAAACGAAGTGATCCTATAAGGGTTCCGTTTTTCCATTTGAGGTACGGAACCCCAAAAAACAACAATAAAATCTTATTAAACACTTTTAAATAAAAATATCAAAGAGTTGAATTAAAATAAAATGCCGCTTTTTTGCTCGACTTGGCGGGGGCACGTGATTCTTATGGCGTTGCAAGCGTTCATGGGCGGCGTTATTGCTTAAATCAGGCGAGCCGCATGCGTTTTGGCTACCGACGTGGTATAAAAAATATATATAAAGACTAGTATCATTTAAGAAACGGTCCCAAGAAGTTAGTCACAAGCTGAAATCGTCATCAATTCTCTGCCAAATTTGTCGACTACTGACTTAGTAACCACGACATCTTAAGCCTTCGTTTAATGACTACATAACATACAACCCTGTTACACTAAGCCAGCTTGTCGGACGTAGCCGCGGTAACGAGCTATGCCGACACGACAAGCGATAAATAGGTGGCAGGTGTGACGCGGAAGTGACCAGGTGCCAACTGACTCAGTCGACGGATTAAGACCGTCTGTATGCCACAGGTGTGAACTTCTCGAGTAGTGCACTAAGCGCTTTAACACGTTCACGTGCGCTGCCGATTTTTTCGAATATCGTTGTTTCGCACAGTACTTCCCCGTACAAAATGCAACGACGTCTATAGACTTTGTGATACAAACTGGGTAAAAATAACGCGAAATCTAACACGAACGTTTCTTAACGTGAACTCGCGGAACAGCAGCGACGTCATAGGACGTTGTTAGTATTTGTACCGGTCCTTGCATGTGAGTGTACTCTAGTCACTGACCTATAACTCTAGTCATCTTTAGTAAGAGTTAAGTTGGATATAGCGTGGCACTAGCAGTTCCAATTTTTGACATAATGTAGCACGATGACGTAGCTGACAGAATTTAGCACGAACGCTCGGCGTTCAGTCACGTTGTATGAGATTTTAATTTTTTTATTTTGACGGCTATTTACGTTCTGTTGCACCGTATATACCAATTTTTTACGTCTTATCACGTAGCGCACATGAACGTGTTAAGTTGTATAAAGATGATGACTTCTATTATACAACTTTTAAAGCACTTAGGTTACATAGAGGATATGCCCAGTGGCGCGGTAATACAATCCAATTTCGAAAATGATTAGTGTTTTGTCACTAATGAATAGCAACCGTCAGGCGCAGTGAAATAGTACAGTCAGCTGTAAAATATATACAGCCATAGCGTCAAAACATATATGTTCGACCTTATGTTTAGTGGCATAAAGGTGCACTTATATTTTTGACGTATATATTTATGAAAAATCAGAAGTACCCGGAACTGCCGAGCAAGTATGAAGAGAGGAATGTGTGTGGAGGAAGCGAGGGAAGTATGCCAGGACCGGGGCAAATGGCGTTCTGTGGTCTCTGCCTACCCCAAAGGGAAACAGGCGTGAGCTTATAATAATAATAATAATAATTTAAACGCAGGGCAGCTTGTGGCGAGCTGTTGGGGAGGTGGGGGAGTAGCTACCCCACGTACCCGAGTGATCCCGCGGAAGCCCCCTGTCCCTCACCTCCTCCTTACCCCGCGGCCGGGAGGAGTGAAGTTTGACGAGGAACAGGTCTCCACCTCTGGCTTGCCTTAGCCGACCGGTCAAAGTGGAAACGCGAGAGCTGTATGCTCGAGGGTAGATGTGGAAACATAAGTGGCGAGTTGGCGATAAGTTTAAAGTCCAGTGACACCTCTCTACCCTTAGCCTTCCGCACCGACAAACAGGAACAGATTGCGATTGTTTTATCCTACTAATATTATAAATGTGAAAGTTTGTATGTTTGGATGTTTGGATGTTTGTTACTCAATCACGCAAAAACAGCTGAATGGATTTGTATGAAATTTGGCACACATATAGTTTATAACCTGGATTAACACATGGGATACTTTTTATCCCGTAAAAATGCATAGTTCCCACGGGATAGCGATGAGTGGGTTATACGCCGCCGTGACGTCATGAGCAGCAAAGCAACTAAGTCTCATTAATTTGTCCAGAAAAAATTGTAGATTGCATGTTGGGTGCACGTCTGCTTGATTCAATTAAACAAGTCTACGCGGACGAAGTCGCGGGCAAAAGCTAGTACTATATAAAGAAAGAAGAAGTAGTAAGTAAGTAACTGGTGGCAGTAGTATGAAGAATACGACTGCCACCAGTTAGTTTCCCAGTATTATAATGAAATGAGACTTAGCTGTACTCATAGTAATTTACCGAGTGTCTACAGAAAATGTTTCCAAAACAGTTTCATTCATTTTCGAAATAGCCAGGGCGAGATGGGTTCCAAAATTACACCACAGCACCCAACCAACATTGCACCGTGTGCTCTTGTAAATAGATTCCAACATCAACTGACATCAACATTCTTTTACAAGCTCAGTATTGTTTCAGCGATGGAGTCTGAATTAGATTCACGTCCCAGGTGCAAACATCTCGGTGCACCTTAACTTGTTGGAGTACATACCATATTCGTTTAGCAAGCAATATCGGGCATTGGGATGACTATTTTAAGAATGTTGTAGTGTTGACGTAGTGCGTGTGTGTTGGATTGCGTATTTGTGTGGGTGTCACCTACGTGGTCAGAGGTAAGAGGAATCTTAGTTTCTATGGTGTTTTGAAAAATGAGTGGGTACAGATGTTTTGATACCTATTTTTAGATCCTGTTCTAGATGCTTCCGAAAATTCTGGAGGTGCTTTGTGAAGGGTATTTATAATTTTAGTCAATGATATACAATGACAACAGAAATAAACTTTTGGGCATATGCTAGTAACTCGCTAGAGAAGCAGGTGACTTATGATCGTGAGGTATCGAGTTCGATCCTCAGCGGTCGCCCTGTACCAATGACTTTTTTAACTTGTTTACAGTAACTAAATATACAGGGCTATTGGTAAGTCGACCTATTTCTGTCAAGGGTTTATGGGGTAGTTATTTGCAGCAAAAAAGGTCACCCTGTCCGAAAATTATTATTCTCCGAGATATTGATCATTTTAGTTTACGATATTAGTATGGAAAATTCCTATAACAGGACCTTTTTTCCTACAATTAATCTCCTCCATAAACTTCTGACAGAAATAGGTCGACTTACCAATAACCCTGTACAGTAACCAAATCTTTTACGTTGAGGGAATACATCGTAGAGAAACAAGACAAGACAAGACAAATACTCTTTTTTGAAAACCACACGGAAAATAGTTAACAAACATTACTTAAAAAACAATAAGAAACCTACACATTTGTGTGATAGAATGTGTGGCCATGATCCTGCAGTCGCTCCAGTTATTCTGCAACAGGATTTGCTCGAACGTAATAATCTGACTCCCCAAATCTGGGATCATGCTCGAAACTAAGAAACTAGCGCGCTAGAATGATGATTTGACAGGAACTCGCAGTTTCGTAGGGAATCTGTAGTTTAATTGGAAAGTACGTGGCGTGGATGGAAGTATGCAGGTTCGAGTCCTGAACCTAAAAAAGTTAAAGGCTTCTTCTTGTCCAGCGTCAGCAGAAAATAATCTAAACTCTTAGGAAATAAAATAGAATAGAACATGTTTTGCTTGAAAAATAAAACGTTCATTTTAAAGTCATTTCTAGTAAGGTTAATTTAATAAACCTCCTATACGAATGTAACAAATTCTATTCAAATTAATGTCTCTTTAATAAACTTGGTAATATCAACTGCGGTTAGCTCAAAGCTAACTGGACCTGATGAGAAATAATATTGATTCAGAAGTTGAAGAAATAATAGAAATTAATTGGGGGAATATTATTCCTTTTTGGTCAAATAGCTAATTGGCAAACACAAAGTTCCCAACTGGGTATCAATTCATTTCTATTTATCAGAAAGGGGTTAAATTTCCAATATTTTGAAAGGTAAAACAAAAGGTTCACCCTTGAGATCAACCCTGGGAACAGAATATTTTACCAATAACTTCAATTTAATTATCAAACTGAGTTATCTAATAGTTTTACACACAAACGTTGTAAAGTCGACCAAAAAATTTCTTAACCAATTCTAGATCGTATTACAAGGGGTTAAGGTGAAAGATGGAAGCCTCTTGTGCCAGTAATTTCACCGGCTGTCTTGCTCTCCATGGCGGAACACAACAGTGCAAGCACTGCTGCTTAGCGGCTGGATTGTCGAGAAGATGGTGGTTAGTTCTACCACACGAAAGACGTAATTCGCGCAGGTATTTAATTTAGTTTTTTTAGCGTCCCCTCTCTTCATCATCTTTAAATGAATTAAGTACAATTGTCAGCTGAATGAGTCACAACTCCAGCATAAAAATTTTACTCTCAGCCCTGTACATCTAGTACGAACCTTCTTGACACGTAACTCAGTACCTCACTCTCCAACTAGGGTTGTTGAACGAAAGAGACTGAGTTACGTAACTCATTAACGCGTGTCGAGAAGTTTCGTGCTATGTGCACTGGTTAAGCGGAAAAGTAAACGTTGGCCATTTTTTGTATTTTTCAACAAAAAATAAGGGAAACTGAAAAAAACAAGTCGTAAATCTTACCTTCTAACTTGAACAGGGTAGCATCATGTTGCTTCTCACGGGGTCTGCCTATGATTTCACTCTCGCGCCGCACCTGTCGCGAAATTAAAAAGATTTAGGGATTTTGCGATTTTCAGGACGTTTTTATTTTTGAGGAAAAACTGCAGTCGGACGTTGGGTACCGTCGCCGTAAAATTTATCGGAGCGGGCACAGAATAAATGTACTATTATTTAACATACAGAAACTTCTCTTTTTCGACCGCGATTGAACGAATTCCAACTATATTAACACGCACAAAAAGTTCGTATTACTTCATACACATTTGCCAGGCTTAGACAATTTAGCCACTGGACGTCGCAAGGCACGCATTCCCCTCTGCCAATGCATATGACCTAAAACCGTGAGTTAAATCATAACGGTTTATAAAAACCAGTTCGCCGCGATATCGTGTGTCATTTTGCTTTAGTCCGTATCGCGAAAGCGATCTCTGCAAAAATGGTTAATCGTGCTGTATTTACCTTCAAACGGCTATCAAAAACTTCAAATTTCATTAAAGACGGATTTTTTTATCACACGTAAATAATTTTCTTCACAATTAATTTATTATTTACAACACCAAAAACATTTTAAATGAATAAGCTTTTTGGCAGACATAACGTAAACATTTCAAAATTTGACATCATGGCATTCGTGGCAGTGTTGCCGACAGCATGTTGTGATTTTATTCGGATATCTCATCTGGAGACTTCCGATACTGTTTACAGTTTTCGGATTTTTCCTTTTGAGGTAAGGAACTCTGAAAATATAGTAACACTCGAAGTCCGGGACTATAAAGTGTAATTTCTGGGCACGGGACAAGACACGTAATTCCAGGACAATCCCAAATTTCCCAGCCATCGGGCAACACTAGACCCGTCTCCCCCGCTAAAATTGGCAGAAAAAATTGTTAGGTGATAATACGGCTTGGCATCTCAATGTTAAATACTCAAAGTTGCCAGGCGGCTCGAGTCAAAAAAAATGCGCTGCCCGCACCCGCCTTCCCCCGCAACTTCCGGCGACACGTTAGGGTTGCGGCGCATTAGTTTTCAATTACACTGACACAGCGATGACGAGCGAGCGGGCGCGCGGCGAGTCGACAATCTACTGCGATTTGCCTACACTGTAGGCAAGGCGGTCGAGCGTACCTACAGTGCGGAGTGGAACCTCCCTGGAGCGGGAAGATGTTTATATATATTTGCCCACGACCGAGTAACAGATGACTTAAACTTTTAACAAAAAAGGATCGTTACAAATTGAGAACCTCCTCCTCTATAATTTTTTTTTTATTTAATAGGAAGGCAAACAAGCAAGGGGGTCATCTGATGGTAAGTGCCACCGCCTATAGACACCTGCTAGTTGGTTATAAATAGTAAAACTATGTTTCGTCCACACCTAACAGGTGTAGTATTTTTAAATTCACATAAATTAAACTAATAGAAAAGAAGCGCGTATGAAATTATTCGCGACGCGGTGGCAAAAAAAACATGCAATTACTGAAGATTTATTAGTTGTTGAACTTTTAGCTGTCATCCACCCAGCTGTTACATTGCTGGCATTACATTCAAAGTCAAAGTCAAAATATTTTATTCAGATTAGGCTTACAGGTAGCACTTATGAATGTCAAAAAATTTACCACCGGTTCGGAAAAACCTCTGATGAGAAGATACCGGCAAGAAACTCAACAAGGTGTTAATACTTTTTTACAGCAGTGGTTCTTAACCTTTTAGAGATGACCACTTGTCTAGATCCAGGGTTTCTATACCGGTTTTTTAGTATGCACAAAACCGGGATCCCGGTGTGGGTCATACTAGAAATACCAGTATTGTAAGCCTGCCCAGATCTTAATCTTGTCAGGGACCAACGGCCGTTTCTTAGCGATATAATACTGCCTTATATGATTATCAATTAATGTTATTTCCATAGGATAATGTACAGTAGGGGAAACATATTCACGTACCACCTTAGAACCCTATCGCAATGACGCGACGCGTTAAACGCCAGGCTATGTCATACAAATGTCATGGGTATGTCTCTTTGACTAGGTTCTACGGTGGAACGTGTTTCAATTTCCTTGACTGTACATACAATAAGCAAGTTTACGGGTAGTAGGACCTTGTGCAAGGTCCGTCCGGATCGCTACAACCATCTTGCTCACTAATCCTGCCGCTAAGCAGCAGTGCTTGTACTGTTGCGTTCCGGCGAGGAGAGCAAGACAGCCGGTGTAATTACTGGCACAAAAAGTATTCCATCTTAGCCCTCTGGGTTGGCAACGCATCTGCAATCTTCTTGGTGTTGCGGGTGTCTATAGGCGGTGGCGATCACTTACCATCAGGTGACCCACTTGCTTGTTTGCCTTTAAAACACACAAACCTAGTTCTAAGGCATAATGACAACATACAAAAAACCTTGGCACAGGTTAAGGTTTAGGGGGTGGAAAACATTATCGTCGTTTGTACGGGGAGAGCTTTTGGGGGCTAGGTTCACACTCTTCTTAAGAACCTTGTCGCAGTAACGTATGAAATGAGAGTTACTCGAATTTGTCACATTACTGAGAGCGACAAGGTACCAAAATGTTCAGGTTTTGAGGCTGACCGTACGATGCGGAATTGCGGAATGGTGTTGTTTAAGTTAGGTTCGCATTTAAATTATTTTTAATCATGACTGACTTTTTAATGTATCGTAATTTTGAATTTTAATCTGTTTTTAATCTGTTTATGTTTATTTAGTTTTTCAGTTAGTGATGATGACTAATCACTGTATCTTTTATATGATTGAATAAATAAGTTTAAATTAAAATGCTATGTAATAACAACACAAAGAAAAATTAGGGTAATGGCAGGACTTGAACCTGCAACATCAGCATTAACTTATGATAATTTGTTAAAAACTTTCATATAGACGACACCGAGGGTAGTTGTACCCTTACAGTCAATAATGTAATGACAAGACGAAGCACATTTAAAAATTCGCAGGGTATGGTAGCGGTAATGTTGCGAAACTGGAAAACGCAAGGCACGGAATGCTGATGTTGCAAGTTCAAGTCCTGCCATTACCCTAATTTTTCTTTGTATTGTCATTACATAGCATTTTAATTTAATAATTTGAATGTTAAACTTTAAAAAATAAAAATCGAAAAAATTTCGGTACAACAATTTGAATAAGTTTCAAATTTACATTTCGGGTGTAGTTTCAGTAGATCAGTATTACTATACTCAGGTTACTGCGATATGTCATGTGTATATGACCACGTGATAAATTTTTAGGGTTCCGTACAGAGACTGTGCCAATGACACCCCGTTACTATGACTCCGTTCTTCTGTCACAGGGTATTCTTTGAACCATAACAAGTAGATACTTGAAATGTTTATAAGAAGTGTGTTACTTTGGCCGGTATAACAAAAATAAAATGCACAAAAAAAGCTAAAAATTAAAGAAATGTGTTTTCTTCGGCGTTTTTTGTACGAAACCCTTGGTGTGCGAGGCCGACTCGCACTTGTCCGTTTTTTTCTCACGAGTGCGGGTAATATATAAATAAGTCAATTAATAATTTACTGACAGTAGTACTGTAAAAAATATTTTACCGGTACACATTACTGCGTAAGGTAACTGTATTTTTCACAAATCGGATTTAGCGTAGGCAATAAAATGAAAAATACCGCTAAAACCGTTATGAAACCGGTTTTAACCGGCTGCAGACTTTAAGCCCACTTTTAAACTGCACGTGGCAATTTTAACGACACGAAAAACCAATTCGAATTTCGAATTGCGATATTTTAAAACCGTCACAAAACCAGCCAGCAACATTTTCTATTATTGAGTGCGAATAAACCGGGCCTTTATCTTTAAATACTCTGTCGCGCTCTTTAATACCCAAACTCTCGAATTACACTCGAAATAAATGGCATTCAAAACTGTCACCATTCACTTGTCACTAACACTGGCAGATTAGAAAAATCACAATTTAAAAACATAACAAAAAACTTCACGAAACTTCACCTTAACCTACATTCTATTCCAAATTTGAAATGTGAAATTATTTTCTTTTTTACGGAATGCGGCCGTTTTTCGCAGACCGACACGTGTTTTTTTCTGCTTCCAATCACAAAACTATCGTTTTTATTGAATTAAAATCTTGGTCTAAGATTAAAAATGTTCTCATGATCTATTTTAAATTAAATTTCTTAAAAACACTCACTTTATTGTCACTAAATGATAATTTCACATTATTTCTATGCAATTTTCAGAAAGTAAGGTTATGTTTTCGTGAAGTTTTTTTTTAAACTTACACTTGTGCGCGCGGCTAAGGCAAATATACTTGTGCTGGCTCATGTAGTTGTTCGCTGAATCTAAAAAAAGAAGACACTCACTAGTGTGGAGTGTGATTATTTTTACCACTCACGCTGTCTGTGTGTCTAGGAAGATGTTTACTTTGAGAACCATTGAGGCGGGAAGGTAGTATTCAGGTTGTATCTTTATAATTACTTACCAACAGGCCAACCGCATACCTGTTTACCACCGACATGGTATCAAAAATATGGTAAATAATTGAGTTTGTGTCGTGTATGTTGTTGCATGTGTTTAGTTTTTAGGGTTCCGTACCCAAAGGGTAAAACGGGACCCTATTACTAAGACTAATCTCAAGAACCGTGAGAGTGGAAATTTTCACAGAAAAAAAAATTTAATTAATGTTTAAGGGGGCTCCCATACAAAAAACGTGATTTTTTTTGCCGTTTTTATAAATAATACTGACTCCTTCGTGCGCTAGTCCGACTCGCACTTGACCGGTTTATTTCCTATAGCAGGTTAATCTTTTCCCTGATACAGGTGAACAGAAAAATGCCGTTCATTTCTCGAACATTTCGAAACTATGTCGGCTCGGCACTGTTCCAGATCTATTCCCATCGGGTTAAGGGCGTCTTCATAATCATAATGTATTATGTATGAGGTATTTAGCACTTGTTATACGTTGGACATGTGTGTATCTACATGTACACAAGTGCTAATCTTATCCTTTATCTTTACGTAGTATAAAACCGTCTTCAGAACACGAGAGTTGATGATTATTAAAAAGAGAAAAGTTGAGTATCTCGGTCACGTGTTTAGGCATGAAGGATACCAACTTTTTCAATTAATTACGATGGGCAAAGTCGAGGGAAGGAGGCGTGTTGGAAGAAGGAAGAAGTCATGGTTGAGGAACATCAGAGAGTGGACGGGAGTCACCAGTGCTGACACTTACATTCAATGTATACCATTAGACTTACAGAGACTTGTTAGCATTAGTGCTACTGGACTTGAAACGTGTTAAGACTTGGTATTAACTTCCTTTAGAGTATAATGAGTATAGAACAAAGGTTGCATGTCAAGTCAAGCTTCCAGCAAATAGGAAAATATCTCTACAGTTTCCCAAAATGCATAGTCTTATTAACATTTGATTCATTGGTCGTATCAACGTTTAACGGTTAATTCGCATAAATTGCAATTGGCCTTAGTCTGTCATTATTAAGTATTTTAATACCTTCCACATACCATCTTTAAAGTGGGTAGCCAAATATCTTCATAGGGCGTGGTAATTGGCAAGTATTTACTTTTCTATGAATAAAGTTTTCATCATTTGAAATACCCAATTTAACTATACATTTCTTGGTCTAAATATTGGCGTCGCGATTCGACGTGGAAATGCAGCCGGCTGAGGATGGATTTCGGAGATATCTATTTTGTATTTTTTATTAGATTAAGGTGGATCGATTCGCATGGGGCGGGAATTTCAAAATTTTCTCAGTTTTTAATTTATTTTAGCCAATTGGTGTGATATTTTATAAATTTAAGTAGTTTCCCGGCAGTAAAACACTGTTTTTTATGCTATCGTGATATCATTATGAAAATTCAAGCTACTAATTTTAAATAATTGTGCTCTTTATGCATCAACGGACTTTTAGGCATTGAATGCACAATTATTCAAAATCAGCAGCTTGAACTTTCATAAACAAAACACAGTGCCTTAATAAACAGTATTATACTTACGGAAAACCACTTGAATTGATAAAAAGTCGCACCATTTAGCCACAATAAATTAAAAACTGTGATAATTTCAAAATTCCCGCCTCATACGAAGCGATCCCCCTTAAGTATAGTCGACCAAGAAATTGCTTGACCACTTTTCGACCGTATTACAAAGGGATAAAGTTCAAAAGTAGTCAAGCAATTACTTGGTCGAATATACTTCACAATAAAGTGTAATCATATATCAAAAAACACTATACAGTTATAATGCAATTAATAAAATAACTTTTTGATTTGCGCCCTCGTCCTTGTATAGCAATGTTATCTATTTAGAAATATGCATTGTTAATTACTGCGTTTCATACGGTGCGTTGCGGTGCATTGCGGGTGGTAGGACCTTGTGCAAGGTCCGTCCGGATAGCTACCACCATCTTGCTCGCTAATCCTGCCGCTATGCAGCAGCAAGCGGAGAGCAAGACAGCCGGTGTAATTACTGGCACAAGAGGTATTCCATCTTAGCCCTTTGGGTTGGCAACGCTTTCTTTGTTGTTGCCGGTGTATATAGGCGGTGGTGGTCACTTACCATCAGGTGACCCACTTGCTTGTTTGCCTTCCTATGTTGTATAAAAAAAAATATGGTGCATAAGAAATTCAATGTTTTTACTGCGGTGTTTACTTTCTATGAGATGTCCCCTATGCTCTCTCCTGTTTGTTCCCTTTTCCATAAAAATAACGAAAATATACACAATAAGAAGTTGGACCAACTAAACTTGTTATAGGTTTTTATTCCTTTCAAATTTAAGCAAACTGTCTGGGGAAGGACCTCCGCCTTACAAAAACGTAATGTAACGTAACTTTTGCAATTAAATTAAATACTTTTATTAATATACTTCACCTAGAGGTTACTGACTTACATACAACAAAACACAACACATTATATCTACTACCGGTTTGGCAAAACACTATATGTTGGAAAAAACTAACAAGAAATTCAACGCTATATATTTATATATTTTATTTGTTACAATTAAGAAACTAAATGTGATTCTTCTTAAACGATTGAAACTAATAATATACCTATTATTACAAATCCAAATGAACAAACCGCCGATTTAACTGTCAATGCAAAAAAGTTCAGATATCATTTTTGAGATTACTAGATGACTATTTTTCCAGATTGAACCACAATCCGTTAAAATTCTTAAGCTGTCAAGATGTACACATTATAAACACTATATCACTTATAATAAATATTCGTAAAGTATGAGTATTACGTAATACAAACTTGATATGATAAAGATCTGTTCACGGATATCATAACAACTGTCAAAAACTCTGCATTACAAACCGAACTCTCGTTAATGCGTTCGCATTAGACATCCATCACTCGAGACGCGAGTTGTTCGTCTACGAGTTAATCGCGACTTAATGTAGCATCCCTAACGCGATATCGCGGCATCTGTGCTCGCTGTAATGTCGCTTTGCTTAGATACGTAGGTAATTGACAATATTAGCAGCCGTCATGAGAAAATATAAGTTTATTTTAAAAACTCCCATTATTTTAAGCGATGCTTTCAGCAACAGTAGAAGCTGACACTCGAAAAGGTGAAAAAGAATTACACTAGCTTTCACTTTCACGACAATAGAGTCAGTGCAGATAATTTGACATCTGCTAATCATCATCATCATCAAGTACCATATCCTGCGAAATTTTCAATATGCTTTGTCTATACTATCATTAAATTCTTTTTAATAACAAAAGGCGCCATCTTTCGTCAGCTAACGGTCATTGACATTAAGACTTGATTAAATTTCTCATAGATGACGCCGAGGGCAGGTGCACTTAACAAAAAAATCACCATATTAGCCGAAAGACGTCCACTGCTGGACAAAGACCTCCTCCAAAGATCGCCACAACGCCCGGTCCCGCGTTCCTTGCATCTAGCGGGTTTCTGCAGCCAACATCAGGTCATCGGTCTACCTTGTGTCTGCCTCTTCTAATATGTGGATATATATCTCATCATCATCATCATCATCTCAGCCACAAGAAGTCCACTGTTGAACATAGGCCTCCTCAATGGATTTCCAAAGGGACCGGTTGGAAGCGGCATGCAGCCAGCGCCTTCCTGCCACCTGTATGAGGTCATCGGACCATCTTGTGGCTGGTCGTCCTACGCTGCGCTTGTCAATACGCGGCCGCCATTCGAGAACTTTTCGACCCCATCGGCCATCAATTCTCCGTGCTATGTGCCCTGCCCACTTCAACTTGCTAATCCGCTGGGCTACGTCGGTTACTTTCGTTCGTCTGCGGATCTCCTCATTTCTGATTCGCAGGGAAACTCAAAGCATAGCCCTCTCCATAGGATATATATCTATCTGTCACCATTCTAATTCTTAATGAATTTTAAATTCAATTAAGAGCTTGCAACGTACATGCATCTGATAAAAGGAAAACACACTTCAACATGATACACCACATACAGTGTACTTTAAATAAAGTTATCAAGACCAAGGACATTTTATCACTAACCTCAAGCAATCCGTCGTCGGCCCCGGATATACAATTTTCTGGAGCCAGAGCGGAAACTTTAATAGCACCCCCTCTCTCTAGCGTTTGAGATAAATTATTAAAAAAAACATAATTAAGTTACGATTTTGGCGCCCCCTAAACTGGCGCCACGGTTTACCCCCTAGGTTCCCTAGAACCCTAAATCCAGGGCTGCCGTCCATTTGTCTAATCTTAATTTAGTACCAAACTCACTGACACTCATACAAATTATCAGTAATCATATTCGCTCCAAAAGTTGGTATAATTTTTCGCCCGTCTGCCAGACAGGAAATTAAAGCCGGATGTCACACATAATACGATATGGCAGAGAGATAAGGAAAGCCTTATTGTTCTCAGAATGAGGAAGGAAGCTGAAAGTTTCAGAACCACCACATAATTAGAGATATCTGTGCCAGTTGATAAACAAAGACTTATTATCGAAAAGCCGAGGCGAAATGGGCTTAACACGTTCCAAGCCATTATAAATAGTCGACCAAGAAACTGCTTGACCACTTTTCGACCGTATTACAAAGTCATAAGGTTCAAAAGTGGGCAAGCAATTACCTGGTCGACTATACGTAATGCTGTATACTATCAGCCTAATGGAACCCTGACCCTCCGCAGAACCGTGTCAAATTGGCATAAGTGAAATAAAAAGAGACGTGACGATTTGACTTAAAACTTCACTTAGACATTTCATTTTCTTGACTAGCCTAGTGGTCAGTGACCCTGACCATGAAGCTTGAGGTACCGGGTCATTCTCTCATTTCGTGCAAATCGGGAGTGTTCTCTCGTCTTGTGATTATTTCGTAAAATTAGTATCTTTTAAACTTTTATATGTTTCTAAACTCGTATGTGAATATATTTATATTAAAGGCACCTTGATATCTTTTCTCCTTTCTTTAAAAAATGACTGCTGGTAATGAAGCTCAAGATGGTAATGAAATTTGCTTAGATGGTAATGACTAACAAATGATAGGAATGAAATCAGCCAAGGATGGTAATATAACCTAAGGATAGTAATGATACAGCTGTCAAATATAAAAATAAAATTATTTATTAAACATCAAAATTAAAGTTTTTTTCTAAAATTAGCATAATAGGAATACGACATCATCGATTCAAAATTAAAAGAGATAATGTAATCATATTGAAGGACAACTTTTGTCTAGTCTCAAGTCTAATAATTATTAGAATTTAACTAGAGGTAACAAGTAATTAGAAAAACTATTACCTTTTTCAAACAACGCTTCATATACTACACAAAAGAATACATGGGCCACTCGAGTTTTCTCGGTAAAACAAAAAAATAAAAATATGTATGTTAGAATAATTTTTGTAAAAGAGTTTTTTTTTATTGTTTAAATTTTAAATTTATATAAATAAAACCTTACTTTCAAAATATGCATTGGTACAAATAGATTTTTATTTTTATATTTTAATTTACTGAGAAAAGTCAAGTGGCCCTTATATTATTTTGAGTAGTATAAATTGATTAGCTATTCGCAGTCTAAATATTGAGAGCAAACTTATTACCAACAAAAAAATACGGAAAACCAAACATTTTTAATAATCACACACAAATAAAGTTTCTGTAAAACTAACACAGCAGTTTCCACTGTATCAAAGTTGTTAATTTTCAAGAATATTTAAGATTTTTAAGCAGTCTTAAAATTATCTTTAAATGACTAAATCAGTTTTTATGCTCATTAACTTATTAAGGCTGAAATTGAACTAAATTTAAATTTTGACTAATCTTTAAATTTCTCATAATTAACTATTTATTTTCAAAATTTGAAATATTCAGTAATAAACAAAATTCGATACAACGAAAGTCTATTTATAATTTAAATCAGGTAGGTTATTAAAAGAATACAGTCCTCGTCTATTTATGACTGGTTTTGGCAATGTACACATAATACGGGATTCTGGTACTGTATCTTCATCTACTACAGTAGGCCAAGAAAACGTGTTTGATTTTGTTGAAGTTTTCTTTAGAAAAAGTATAGCATATGTGTCATTAGAGTGTTCCGTAATTTTTCCCACGTACGCATATACTTTGGATTTGATTTGATATTGTACAATTACCCAATCTCCAATGTTGTAATCTTGACATTCATTTGGTTCAATAATCACGTTTTCTTTGTTACCGTCCTTCTCTGTCTGACTTTCTTCATTGATTTTCATATCATTCGAGTGCTTGTGTTTATGTTCGACGTTTAAATTGTTTTGCTCAATTAAAATTAGATTTTTGGGTCGATCTGGCTCAATTTTTGTGGTACCTGATATGAATTTTTTGAATTCTTCTTGACCAGATTGATAAAACACGCTGGATTTTTTATTACGAAATTTATAATTTTGCCAATCAAATTTAACGTTGGACAGTATTGTTACTTTAGGGCATTCAATTGTCTCATTTATAATTGTTTGTGGTGAAGCATTTTTGCTAGTATTTAAAAACGCCTGATCATCAATTTGATTAAGAAGTGCAGCATCATCAATATTACTGATATTGTTATGAATGGTTGCTGAATCAAGATATAGGTCGTATGTCGGGTCATTCAGTATAGGATGATCTAGAGATTCTTTATTTGTTATGCTGATTTCTGAATCTTCATTTGTCATTTCGTTGTTTATGGGTAGATCTGCACTCATTGCTTCATTAAATATTGTTTCTTTGCATCTATTAAGGTCCACATCATCAACTTCTTTTGATATTGATGTTGTGTTGCTGTCGATTCCGATGCTTAATAGTCCCAAATGCCTTTTATTATGGCATGGTATATAACTGCTCTGACATTCAAAACAGCTCAGCTTTCGGAAAGCAACAGTATGAGGCAAGGAGAGACACCATATCGCCTGTAAACAAGAAAAAAGCTCTCATTGTCAAAATACTAAAATCAAACTATATTATAAAACTGAATAAGCTACATTATGTTTATATGTTACCAACCTGATGCACATTCATTGTTCCCTTGAACGTTGGAATATTTTGGGGAAATTTTATATTCAAGATAGTCTCTTCTTCTATAATCTCAATCTGGATATTTCGAATATTTTGGCTTACTGTTCTTTTGACGACTGCCCCTATTCCGTCCGAAGCCCCTTTGCCGTGTCCTGCTTCTTGATAATTCCATGTTACACGTTCAACATCTTTTAACTTGGTCATTACGTAAAATATATATTTATTACGATACTGACTTGTTGGTGAATCGGTAAGGAAGTGAATAACTTTCAGCGAAGGAACCAGCGCTTTTGCCATGTCCAGTACCGGGATTAAATGCGCCCATACAGATGCGGCGTCGTGTTGGAGACATTTACTAATGGTGCAAAAAGATTTCGTGGAGATCTTTTTTGTTTCGCTATCGATATAGTAAAGAACACCAGTATGAAGTGATACCTGGCCTCTACTACCGCCAAAGTGAAACGATTGAATTTCAGAATTGTATTTTAAACAATAATTTTCACTAAAATCAAAGTGTGTCAATTTCTTAATCGATGCATACTGCAAAGCAATATTTTTGACGTGAATCAAAAACTTGGGCAAAATAAATTTTTCCAAATTTTGAATTATGTTCCGGGGATAGTCCTCCAGTTTCTTCTTTATAGTGACCTTTGTTGCTTTTTCTTTGCCATCTTTGCCTTTGTAACTCTGTTTTTCTGTTATCCACTCGTAATAAATAATCTTCGTATCATTACTGAATTCTTGATAGTCAATAGTTTTGCTTACACATTGCATACACTCTCTATTTAAACAATTTTCATTAGTAGCATTGCAGCAGATGCTTTTAAGGATTTCTGAACTTGAACCTTCTTTAGTTATAAGAGCTTTCTTCAATGATCCGATTAAAAGGTCTACATTGGCATGAAGCTTGCATCCACAAGTGTCTCTTGTATTAGGAGATACTACCCAAGTAGGTCTATATCTACAAAATGTAGAATAACCTACCTTGACTTCCTCTCTGCAAAATTTTTCATGCAAATTTCCAATGGTGTCTCTTAAATATCGTTTTTGGTTTTTAATGCCGTTGCTTTTTATGAACTCTTTCTTACCAGCAGCAACTGAACTATTAGCATCATCTTCGAAGAATGTCCTTATTTTTTCTGGCAATGGATTTTGAACTACTTGTTTATGAACTTTTTTTCTACATAGAAAAGGTGCCTGGCCAAGAAGTTGGTACTTTTTCATTTCGTCTCTATTTTTTATGATTCGTTCCACGAAAGGCCTTTTATTTTTCTTATGGAGTGTACTGTACTCTTGTTTAAGATTCTTTGAAATGGACTCTCCAAAAATCAATTTTTTTTTAATTTCTTCAATTTTTTCGCCTTGTACGTCTGACACCAATTCATTAACCCTTTTTTCAACAGAGCCTTCGATATTTTTATTTACTTGCTCTTTTTCTTGCTTATTCTGTGATTCTCTCTGTTCTTTAGTTTTAATTTTCCTCTTCAAACTACTGATTTGTTTTTTTTGCAAACGCACCTTTTTCATATGTCTGTATCGCAATCTCCTTATTTGCTGTTTTGCAGTTATTGTCTGCCGAAGAGGCTGTTTAATATTTTGCCTTTGTAATGGATCGCATTCTTCCACTCTCCCTACTATATTCATAATTTCGGTCTCACTTTCAGGTGGTGAATTCTCTAAAATAATTCTTTCAATATTCTGGACTTCTTTCTTTCTTTTTAAATATTTGGTACTATTTACTCGCCATCTTTTTCTTTGCTCTCTTTGAGCGTAATGTCATATCTTTGATGCTACAAATCTTTTTCTGTTCTTTTCGCAACAAATACCTTCTACGTTCTTTCTCTTTTTGTATGGCGTAAAGTTCCGGATCATTCTTAATAATTTCATATTTTTCTTTTTTACGTTGGCGATCTTTAGCCATTTTTTTCTTCTTTTGACGTTTTTTTCTTTATTTTAGACATATTATTACTCTGTAATACAAAAAGGAACAAGAAATTTTACTGCATTTTAAGTAATAAACAAAAAATAAACATGAACGGAATTCAAAATCTTTAAAAACACACAGACTACTAAGAGATACTACCCAATAAAGAACAGATTTACCTACTACCACAGACAAGAAAATTCTTATAATAACATTGTTTGTAAATAATAATGCTGGTCATTTTCTATGGTTTTTAAACGCGTTATTGAGCACTTACGATATGTGTGTAGATAAATATCATTAATCAATGCTCATACTACAGTTTTTGGATTAAAACAACGGTACAACATTTTGAATATTTTCACCACCTTCCAACTACATTCATCACCTTCCAATGTGATTTCATTACGTTCAGTATTCGATCATTACCATCCTTCCAAAATTTGGAAGGTAAAGAAGGTAATGACAACGAGATGAATGAATTTTTGGAAGGTTTGTTTACGTATCTCGTGTAACACTTGACCTTGAATTTGCAAATTCAGTTGACGGAAAGACGATACAAAGACACAATAAAATAGGTAGAAATACAATTAATACACTCGGTACTTACTGTTTGGCTAGCTGGATGGTGATGAGAAATGCAGAGTGACAATCTTCATCCAAGCACGAGAGAACGTATTTTTTTTTGTTACCAGCGGCGTACGTGCGTTACTTGTGGCGGCTCGTGGTCAACTAGCCAATAAGCGATGTTTAAATCAGCGGTGTCGCTCACGCGCCTGGCCCTACATCGAATTATACCTAAATCCATTTCTCGCGCAGGTAATGAAAAAATCCAGTTGACAAAGACATAAGAAGCAATATTTTTAAATAGATTTCATTGAAGCTGTTTTATATTTTTTATCTAGAATCCTGACTAAATCAGCCCTTAGACGCACTTAAAACTATACCTCTGTGTCATGTAGTGTAGATTTTAAATAAAGGCAAAATCATACATGTACACAGTAACCAGGAGATAGGAATGAAAAGAAGGGGGTTTTTTTTGTGGATAAATAAAATAAGATAGTTTAAAGTTATAACTGGTCTGGATACATTTTTCTAAAGCTTTTAATAACATCCTTGCATTAAAAGAATTCTTATAAATGCGGTAGTTTTATAACAACTCTGAATTAAAGACGATTTGCACGAAATGAGAGAATGACCCTACCGGGTTCGATTCCCGGGAGGGGCAAATGTTTGTATGATGAATTCGAATGTTTGTGCCCGAGTCGTGGTTGTTATATATGTATTTAAGTATATATTTATCTATATAAGTATGTATATCCGTTGTCTAGTACCCATAACACAAGCAGCTTTAGTTGCTTACTTTGGGACTAGGTCAATTGGTGTTAATTGTCCCAAGATATTTTTTTTTTGTACCTTGCGTATTTCTGAATTACTGATTTTGCACGGGTACAATTAATATCGTATCACTGACCAATAAGCAACGAACTTCTAGTCAGCGTTTAAAATATGACCGCATCAAAAGTCGAACAAAAGTACAAGAAATCGACGATCGCTCGCGCTGTCAGTCTCTCGGACCGACGGCGCTGCTGTCAATTGTATTATTTTGTAAAAAAACCTATTTGCAACGAAACTTACTAAATTATTATTTTATGCTGTTAGACGTATCTGAGGTCTTCCATTTGCCGAGTGATTTCCATGAAAACTCCCTCGATATTTCAACAGTAAAGAGGGTTTTTCTTCTACACCTAATGTAATGTGTAACTTGCAATTTTCCGCACAAACACGTTGGGGTCCATTGGTTGTACCAACGTTGACAAAAGGGGTAATGTGTGTGCACTCTCTCGCTGAAATAGCTGCTCAAGGGAAGGTATGTTTGTGTAGAAAATGTGTAGTTTCTTAGATTCCCTCGAAGTTCATTTTACACGTTTTGGCGAAGTGTGTAATTTTCTATTTTTGTTCTATTCACAGAAAGTCACGATCGTAACTTGCGATGACATTAATTGTTATCTTTTCTTCATTTCTTATTTTTTTATGTCAAGTATCATCATCATCATCATCATTTCAGCCGAAAGACCACTGCTGGACATAGGCCTCTCCCAAGGATCGCCACAACGACCGGTCTTGTGCTGCTTGCATCCAGCGGGTTCCCGCAACGATCTCCAGGTCATCGGTCCACCTTGTGGCGGATCTGCCATTTTAAGTATACTTACTATAATTACTGTAGGACTGAGTGGAGAGGAGCGTAAGAAAAGAAGAAGGAAAGATTCAGATTTGAATGTATGAATTTGGAAGAAATGAAGATCAGTTTAGGCATAGATGAAGACGTGTAAATTTATAAGTT
The DNA here is from genome assembly GCA_963691745.1 of Ditula angustiorana. Classification (NCBI taxonomy): domain Eukaryota; kingdom Metazoa; phylum Arthropoda; class Insecta; order Lepidoptera; family Tortricidae; genus Ditula; species Ditula angustiorana. The sequence continues at coordinate 2,586,715 of OY829483.1, read as the reverse complement.
TTGCTGTTTGGAAAATATATTTTAAATTGATTTGCCTGTGGTTTCTCTTTATTTTCATTAAAATTACATTCCACAGACATAATGTACATTGCTGTACGAGTATAATTATGTTTTGAGACACTAAGAGAATAATAAGAGAAAAGCTGCTGAGTTTTTTGCGGTATTTCTTCTCAGCAGAATCTTATATTTTGAAGCGCTGGTAGACTCAAAAAAACCTATAGCCTACTGGCAAAATATTTTTATCCCCTTCACTTAGGCCGTTAGTCTCTAAAGCCTATAAGTATTCTTGAAAAGTCGAGCATTTTTTTGCCTATTCATCAATAAATTGTTTCAAACTTTCGTGATTTTCACACATATTTATAACGTTATCGGGACTTAAACGCGATAAAAATATATTGTTAATTTCCTTCGACGTTTCGGTCTACTCGTGACGGCCGTTGAAACATGGCAACATTTCGCGGTAAATTAACAATATATTTTTAAGTCCCGATAACGTTATAAATATTCATCAATACGCGAATAAATTTAGGCATAATATGTGTATGGATTAATCTAGAAATATTTTAGCCATCCTCTATGAAACCTAGTTACATAAAACCCGCTTACAATCCCCAAGTTTATTTTTACAGTAATTGCTGGGTATTCCTTGTAGCCAAATCTCGTTTTAAACTCGTAAACCCGCGTGAAACGTTCGAGGCAATGAAACCATGGCAGTTAATTGGTCTATTTAAAAGTGTTTCATTTAACGATTTCGGTGGAACGTAAAGGAATGTTGTAAGAACGTAAAACTGTGTTTTTATATATATGGGTTTTACTAGATATGCCCTCGACCCGTCTGTCAATTATTTATTTATCTTGCTGGATATATCTATCAAAACGGCTACCATGCGCACCTATTTTCTTGCTTATCGCTCAATGCATCTCTCTCTTACTAAGCTAGTTTGAAAGACAAGTACTGAGTGACAGAACGCGTCACTGCGTGTCGTGCTATATTTGTCTTGATGAGGACATAGACTATGTTTCTATCTGTCAGCGAAATTCCATTAAAGTGATTTAAGCCATTTATGCGTAAAGGGCCAATTACATGCTACGAGTTCTCGTATTCGAGTTGCATGTCATTGCCGGCTACCGGGGTATGATGTGATCGATCGACTGCTCGAACCGCGTAATGTAATGCAACTCGCATACGACAACTCGCTCCAAGTTAACGCCCCTTAAGGGATAAACATCTTAACATCCAAACTTAATTACTCACTTCCATGTTTATAATTATTAGGTACCAGAATGTTACAGCAGCAGGACTAGCTTTTATCAACGATTTTTAATATAGTGGAAACTGGAAAGACACGATACATTACATTTTCAGGGCTCCATACCTAAAAGGTCCCAACAGAGCTGTACTTTTTTCGCTCATCCGTCCGTCCGTCTATCTGTCAATTTGTCACAAAGTTTGTGTTGCTATGGTTCATCATCATTACCATTCTTCTTGGGCTTTTACCCGTTTTTTAATTTGGGGAAGGTTTTAATCATGATCTTAAATTTGGTAGGTAAGGTTTATAACGTGACCGGTATTGTTATAGCGGTCACGTTATAACTAAATAATACGAAATAAAGAAAAGGCAAAAATAACAGGGAGATCCCTGTGAAAATGTACATGTTACTACTACTATTACTGTTACAGTTCAAAAGATACAGCCCTGTGACAGACAGACAGCGAAGCTTTAGTAATAGAGTCCCGTCGGCACCCTTTGGGTACGGAACCCTAAAAAATAAAAACAAAGACAACTAGTGACCCGCACCGGCTTCGTACGATTACAATTAGAATACATACATATATAAAAATCATTACGTAACAATGGTTTAAATGAAAGTGCAAACCGTATCAAAATCCGTTGCGTAGTTTGGAAGGCGTAAGCGTAAGATACGATGAGGACAGACAAGAACAGATATTGACTTAGTTTTAATACTATGTTAAGAAAAAAAAGATAAAGATGCAAGGTATCTTTTTTCATAAACAACACCAAATACTTAGGAATGTGTCTAAAAATAAATGACCGCAGCTCACGGCGATACAAATAACTTGCACATTTCTATTTCGAAAAGATATTTCGCTTCTACGACGGGTAAACATATAGAAAAATACCTATTTATAATACTAGCGATTTCTCTTAGTATCCCTGGTTTCCATTGGAGGTGGTGATCACTTCCCATCAGGTAAGCCATGCTTTTTTTCCTCTACTGTACCTTTAAATCCATTCGAAACCGCAACTCCCAACTTTTATCAAATCAAAAATCTTTAAAACCATCCATCCATTTGGGACAAGATACTTAAAAATCTAAAGGGTCGTAGTTTTAAACCAAACTCAAAATTGAGTTCCATTTTAACATGTATGAATCTGAAACTAGAGTTCTGTTTAAAACTACGATCCTAAGTAAGTTACAATTATCCGGTATTTAATTTATACCGGTATTAATGGTATTAGTTTTTGTGTCATTGGGTGCTTACCGGAAATAAAATTGTTTCATTTCATTTCATTCAATATAGAATAAATCTCTTTAGTGTGTGGATTTATGAATGCAGATTTTCAGGTCGTAGGATCTTTTGCAAGGACTGTCGAGATCGCTAGCATATTGCTTGTTAGTTAACCTCTAAGCAGCAGCGCTTGCACTGTTGTGTTCCGGCGTGGAGAGCAAGACAGCCGGTTCAATTACTGGCACAAGAGGTATTCCTTCTTACCTCTCTAGGTTGACAACGCAGCTGAAATCTCCTAGATGTTATGAGTGTCTATAGGCGGTAGTGATCACTCACCGGGAGGTAACCCACTTGTTCCTTTGTTTAACTATTAAAAAAAAGAAAAAGACACCAAGTACCTTCGTGAAGCACTGTCAAGTTTGTCAGCCAGCATCCTGGGTATACTGCATCGGATAGAAGCAATTCCTTTACCCACGTCTATGATTGTCTATGTTCTTGTTACTATGAGGAAACGTGCAATCATTTCTAGACAAGTTCATAATAGCACAAAGAAAAGTTTATCAATGTTTGGTCGTTGTTTGAAGTAATGAAGTTTATATACAACTTTTTTGATACAAATAAGGAAGCAGTTTCTGATGTTATTACCGATGACTGCAGTGGCGTAGCATGGGAGGGGCGGAGGGTGCGGTCCGCACCGGGCGGCACTTTGCCGGGGGCGGCGCTGCGGAGGTGGCAGTTAGAAAAAAAAATTAAAATTAAAAAAAAAGTTAATAAATCATTCAATAAAACTAATAAAAGTACTCTTTTTACCATGCCCAAATTTTTTATAATGGATTACAAAAATAAGAGGGCGGCAAATTTGGGATCCGCACCGGGTGCTAGTGACCTATGCTACGCCACTGGATGACTGTCTTGTATATTATCTGACAACTCGAGTAGTTTCAATTGACCTCAACTTAATTTAAGAAGACTGCGCACAATTCCCGGCAAACTTATTAATCATTGACCTTGACTGCGCAATAGCCGTTGCTAGTACTAATGTGTATGCGCAAACATACCCTCTCCATTCGATTTATACTCTAGATATTTGCCTGCAAGTATAACAACCCTTGAGAGGAGTGTGAACTCAGCGCTCTCCATACAAACGGCGATAACGTGTTCCACCCTCTAAACCTCAACCTATACTAGGTTTTTACACAGAACTAGGTTTTTATGTTTTGATTTGTTTTTAATTCTTAATAGTTTCCAAAATATTGACGCTTTTTTGTTTTGTATGAAACAACTAAAATGCAAATACCGTCAAATTTATGAAGAAAATTAAAAAATCAAAACATGCAAACCTAGTTCCAAGTTCATTGCTCATAGGCAGACCATAAAAAGTAAAAAAAAGGGATATGCTGCTGAGTTTCTTGCGGCGCTACCTCTCAGTAGAATCTTGAATCTTGATTTTGAGGGACCTTATGCAAGGTCCGTCCGGATCGCTGCCACCATCTTGCTCGTTAACCCTGCCGCTAAGCAGCAGTGCTTGCACTATTGTGTTCCGGCGTGGAGAGGAAGACAGCCGGTGTAATTACTGGCACAACAGGTATTCCATCTTAGCTCTCTGGGTTGGCAACGCATCTGCAATCTGCTTGGTGTTGCGGGTGTCTATAGGCGGTTGTGATCACTTACCATCATGTGACCCACTTGCTTGTTTGCCTTCCTATTTCATAAAAAAAAAACTTCATATCCAAAGCGCTGGTAGTCTCAGACATGTAAAAGAGCGTATGGCGTATTTTCAAAATATTTTTTTAATTTTCATTTTCCAGGGAACCGAGTCGATCTTACAATGTCTTAATCAAGCGTGAAGAAATCTCGGGGAATCCAGTACAGTTTATTTGGAAGATTTTCTCCTATGTTTTCTAGATAAATATTAGAAGGCGGCGCTAACACGAGTTAATAATTTGTTTATTTGATTTAGCAGTCTGTCGTAATTGAGTAAGACTGTTTCTGCTAGTTTTTCGTATAATTTCATAGTAAATAATGGCGGCTGATCTACTAATGGACTAAGGTGGCCTAATTAACGAAAATATATATGTTCATTTAAGACTATAGAACGCAACACACATAGTATACACACAACATAAACTGTTGAAGCTATCAAAATCATTGTTCAAAATTTAAATAAACTATTTAGTCTGTGGTAACGGTTTCTTGTTTCATTAGGTCATGGTCCCAGACTCGCAATTTAAAATTTAAAAAAAAAATAGTTTTTCGCATTTAAAATGGCTGGAAGTTATATTGTAAATGTTCCGAAGCTCAAAGGACGTGAAAATTACGATGAGTGGGTGTTTGCGGCCGAAAATTTTCTAATTTTGGAAGGCGTAGACATCAGCAAGCCGAAAACGGAAGTCGCCGCCGAAGAGTGCTTTTTCATACAACATAGGAAGGCAAACCAGCAAGTGGGTCACCTGATGATAAGTGATCGCCACCGCCCATAAACATCCGCAACACCAAGGAGATTGCAGGTGCGTTGCCAACCCAGATGGCTAAGATGGAACCTCTTGCGCCAGCAATTGCACCGGCTGTGTTCTCTTCAAGCCGGAACACAACAGTGCAGGCACTGGTGCTTAGCGGCAGGATTAGCAAGCAAGATTGTGGTAGCGGTGCGGACGTACCTTGCACAAGGTCCTACCACCCTTGAACAAATATGTTGAGATTAAATAGACAATTAATTGACAGTTATCAATGTGATCATAACAGCCAAGATTAAGATTAAAGTTTGGCGAAATGGAATACTTTATAGTATGAAATATATTGGACATAATGTGTTTAAGATTCACCAAGAAATAATTGATCTAGTACTTTACCAACAAAACGTCTTCTGAAATATATAAAGGGCCATTTACATGGTACAAGTTCACGCATGCGAGTTGCATGACATTGCGGGCTTCTGAAGTACGATGCGATCGATCCATCCGTCGAGCCGTCTAATGTAATGCAACTCGCATATGAGAACTCGCGCCGTGTAAAAGGGGCCTTAGTGTAGATGTAGATTCACTCGACAAGAAGCATTTAGGAAAAGCTACTAAATTATTTTCATAAAATATTGCTATATCATAGCTGTAATAAAACCAGTATATTACATGAACAGTGCAGTGAGTAAATTTATTGGACTCGGAAATGAATTTTTCCAGTTGTATACTGTAAGCAAATACTATTTCAAAAACGGTGCATTCTTAGTATTGTTCAATAAAACACTTTGCTATAAGCGTTGTTGCGGGTGGTAGGACCTTGTGTGCGAGGTCCGTCCGGATCGCTACCACCATCTTGCTCGCTAATCCTGCCGCAAAGCAGCAGTGCCTGCACTGTTGTGTTCCGGCGTGAAAAGCAAGACAGCCGGTGTAATTAATGGCACAAAAGGTTTTCCATCTTAGCCCTCTGGTGATCCACTTGCTTGTTTGCCTTCCTATCTCATAAAAAAAAAACTTACGCAGCGTATTATATACTTAGAAACTACTATATTCAAAAAGGCTTCTCAAAAATACATATTTAAAGGTAACTCCCCTTATCCCTAAAAAGTTAACAATCTTTTTAAGCTAACAAATGTTTCATCCCTTTCATTTAATGTTAAACGTCACAATGACAGATAAAGACAAAACATGTTAACTTACAAACGTTTACGAAGCGTTTATGAATAAGAGGGTTAGAAACTACTCAAAAGGCCTTTAAAACTCTTAACATATATTTAAAGGTTAAACCTATGTAAATATCCACTCAATCAATCTCTAAACTTCCGTACAATAAACTTCTGTCGCACACATTTCAATGGCCTCATAGACCATCATTGTTGAATTTCTTTTTACTAAAAAAACTCGAGCAAGAAGGCTTTAGGGGAGTAATCAATCACAGGTTACGGAAATCATTAGTCAGGAGGAGATCACTGTCTGGGAGGATCGGTTTAGAAGAGTATAGGTATAGAATAGTACTTTTAGTACATGCCTACCTTTACCGTTATTTTACCTTTCAATTATAGCACACTAGCGGACGCGCGCGACTTCGTTCACGTAAAATTAGTAGCCTATGTCCGTCAGGAGTAGTGTAGCTTTCTATCTGTGAAAGAATTTTTGAAATCGCTTCAGTAGTTCCAGAGATTTACATACATACAAAAAAACTAACAAACAAAAAAACAATGCTTACCTCTTTATTATATTAGTGTAGAATATGGCTTTTTATATACAAAAGAATGGAAGACAGACAGTCAGTCTTACCTATTTATCGTTCAATTGACTAAATAAAAATATTTTGGATTCATTTAGTGACAGCCTGTAGAATAATAATAAAAAAAATATCTTCCATTCCATTCATTCAATTACAATATTTTTTTTGTAAATTGGGATCTTGAAACATAATCGTTGTATTTAAGCCATACCTAAATTTGTTTAATTGAAGTATTTGCCTGCCTTAGAAAACAAATAACAATTATCATAACATCAAATTCAGCAAGCACAGTAAAATTACCCTAACGTTAAAACAATATTTGACCAACCAGCTAATTTCCCGTTGTTTATTTCTTATTATTATTATAATTAGAACGAGGAAAAACGTTATTAATAGAAAGTTATAACGCTGTTGTGTATTTTATTAAGTAATAAAGCTGTCTTAGAAAATACCGTCCTTTTGCTGCTTTGTCCTAAAAATGTAGCCATTATGTTTTTCCTTTCAACGTTCTTTTTTTATTGACATTATTATCATCACTTGACAATTAATTTTACAAGTACATATATTAGTAAAAACATAAGGAAAGCCCCTTCTGCAGGTAGTCATAGAATAAATAATAGTACTAAACGTACAGAAACTTCTCTTTTACGACCGCGATTAAACGAATTCCAACTTTATTAACACGATCAAAAAGTTCGTATTACTTCATACACCATGCGCCAGGCAGGACCAGTCCAAAAGGAACGCGCTGCCCGCGCCCGCCTTCCCCCGCTACTCCCGGCGACACGTTAGGGTTGGGTGGCATAAATTTTTAATTACAGCGAGCGAGCGTGCGGCAAGCCGACAGCCTACTGCGATTTGCCTATGCCATAGGTAAGGCGGTTGAGTGTACCTACAGTGCGGAGTGGAACTCCCCTGTCTTTTTCTACTACATGCAAGGAACTTTACTCAGGTTCTACAACCTATACCCCCAAATGTGATAAAGAAGCACATACAGCATTTTATGGTCTAAGTATTTCATGCAAGGCAAATCTTAAAGTTTGCTGAAAACCACACAGACAAACATGTGACAGGTTTCAAAGATTAGATTAGATGGCTTTATTTCTTATTTAAAACTTCATTTCATTTAAATTGGCAAAACATAAAGCTGAGTACTAGTGGGTACTCACTAGCGAGCCGTAACCGTAACATGCGTGATACAGTAACGAAGTTCTAGTGTGTACGCGTGTTACAGTTCAGGCTCACGACGTCGCCGGAACGCTATCACCGAGCGTACTCATTTTGCGAGCTGTAACTGTAACAAAACAGATACAATAACGAGGTTCTAGTGTGTACGCGTGTTACAGTTTAGGCGCACGACGTCGCCGGAACGCTATCACCGAGCGTACTCATCTTGCAAGCTGTAACTGTAACAAAACAGATACAGTAACGAGGTTCTAGTGTGTACGCGTGTTACAGTTTGGGCGCACGACGTCGCCGGAACGCTATCACCGAGCGTACTCATCTTGCAAGCTGTAACTGTAACAAAACATATACAGTAACGAGGTTCTAGTGTGTACGCGTGTTACAGTTTAGGCGCACCACGTCGCCGGAACGCTATCACCGAGCGTACTCATCTTGCAAGCTGTAACTGTAACAAAACAGATACAGTAACGAGGTTCTAGTGTGTACGCGTGTTACAGTTTAGGCGCACGACGTCGCCGGAATGCAATCACCGAGCGTACTCATCTTGCAAGCTGTAACTGTAACAAAACAGATACAGTAACGAGGTTCTAGTGTGTACGCGTGTTACAGTTTAGGCGCACGACGTCGCCGGAACGCTTTCACCGAGCGTACTCATCTTGCGAGCTGTAACTGTAACAAAACAGATACAGTAACGAGGTTCTAGTGTGTACGCGTGTTACAGTTTAGGCGCACGACGTCGCCGGAACGCTATCACCGAGCGCACTCATTTTGCGAGCTGTAACTGTAACAAAACAGATACAATAACGAGGTTCTAGTGTGTACGAGGCCAGTGGCCTGACAAGCCGGATCTATCCGCAGTTTAAGTTTATAACTCCACGATGTCGGACGAAGCATTCATACTTATGCCTTACTCGATGATCATATAAACGGCCACGAAGATGATGGAATCATAGCATATATTACAAAACAAACACTATTGGCGGACTTAATGCCAGTAGGCATTCTCTACCAGTCAACCACACTTTAAATAAGAAAGTAACAAACATGGGTGCACAAAAAAGAATAGTAAAAAAAACTGATAAACAATAAGCTACCTATCAAGTACCTACTAACTAGTATTAATCAATATACTAAACATATATTACTATAAATACAATACTACTTACAATAGTTTAATACTACATATGCCAAGTAAATATATAAATAATATACATTTATGTAAATACTTATAAATACATATACATGCACCTGTGATGACGGATCCAACTGCTCCCCATCTTCCTCAAGAAAGTACGATTCCCTTCTGCCATGTACCAAAATTGCATGAATAACGTTCATGGTACATGCTTTGTCCCCAACACCGTTCAGTGCGGCTTACCAACAAGTTATATCAAGTTTCCCGGGATCCTACTTTACTACCGTCGCCCCTCGGATTAGGTATCTAAGCGCTGCGGGAGTCCGCGGCTGCTTATAACACCAAAGTAGTTTAGCTGTTGAAGAGTTGTTCTGATTTTAATATAATTAACACATTTACTGTCACGGAGTGCTACGTGCTACGCTCGTAGCTCGTAGCCTACTTTCCTGGTATGTAGCGAAAATCCTATACGAACAGAGAAGTCACCTAGCGAATCCGTGGCACTGAATGTGTTAAACTCATTACATTGTTTAGGGTTCCGTACCTAAAAAGGAAAAACGGAACCCTTATAGGATCACCTTGTTGTCCGTCTGTCTGTCTGTCTGTCAAGACCATTTTTCTCAAGAACGCGTAGCAGTCTCTTAGAGCCTTTTAAAAAATCAAACTTCTAAGTCTACGCAATCAAAAGATTTGCCGCATGTTTCATACATTCGCAAGACAGTCAAAAACCTATGAAGTACTTCCTGTTGCCTAGAACTATGAAATTTGGCAAGAAGCAAGGTCTCACAGCACAAATAAAGCAATAAATCCAAAAACCGTGAATTTGTAGTTAATACATACATTAAATTTTTTTTTTTTATCTTAGAAAGCAAAAATGCGACACTAGATGCTGTTGATGACCGAGGAACCCTCGGTGCGCGAGTCCGACTCGCACTTGGCCGGTTTTTTATAAAACAGGGAAGCAAACGAATAAGTGGGTCACCTGTTGGTAAGTGATCATAGACACCCGTAACAGCAAGGAGCTCGCAGATGCATTGCAAACTCAGCGAGCTATGATGATATACCTCTTGTGCCAGTAATTTTACCGGCTGTCGTGTTCTCCACGCCGGACCATAACAGTGCAAGCACTGCTGCTTAGCGGCTGGATTAGCGACCTTGCTCAAGGTCCTACCACCCGCAAAATGTTTGGTTCTAACCAAGTTTAGGGGGTGATAGACGGACGGATAACTTCACGTACCTAATTATGAATGGACGACTGTTTAGAGGCTGAATAAGCGAGCAAAATGGCAATGATTAATGATTACAATTGTAATGGTTCCTTGTAAGACCTCATCAGGGAGATAGACTTCGAAATACGGACTTCGATGAGTCGCGTTCCTGTCATGTGATTTCCACTGATAGTCACAAGATCCTTTAAGACTGACCGTCTAAAGGTTTTGACACAATTAACTTTATTTCCTATTTTTTTGTTTCCCGCTCTGTAAGTTTTCTATCTAAAAGATATGTGCAGGTAGGTCAATTGTAAGCGACGCGCTTAGAGTTGTTTTTTGTTTGTATTTATTTATTTATTTTTAAATTGTAAAAGAAGGTATCTCTACGCGATATCATCGCAGTTACATATGTTCTGTATGGACGCACCCGCGCCAGTCCTCCTTAAGCTATCTGCGAGAAACACTGCGCACATTAATTGTTAAAAATTACTAAGCTTTTGTACCGAGCTTTTAATAGTAAACAACTGTTAAAGTACGAAACGGGTTCATAATTCTCATAGCTATGCCCGAACCCTACATCAATAGAGAGATCTCTGACCAGGCGGGTGTTATGCCTGGAGACTGCAATGCGAAGGATGAACTAAGTAACGAAGCACAATTTTTGTCTAATTATTAAAAAGCTCTTCTGGCATCCATATTCCTTTTTAAACTTTCACAAAACTTAACGAACGCCTCTTTGTGCGTGAACCGTGTCAAACGTTTAAGAAGAAAATGGCGTCGCTATGGCGTTTACTCAGATCCAGTATTTACCGGATATAGGTGGTTTAAGCCGCGAGAATCCGGATCGGAAAGGACTAAAAAGATTTACGCCGACTCTGCATTTGCGCCATTTGAGAACGATTTAGATATTAGTGACAATATTCACGGCTGTTACTAAGGGTCGGGTGGCCGGAGGGTATTAATGGCGGTTTATTCATTTGGAATTATAATTTAAGCATCCATTTTGAAATTTCAAATATTATGGAACTGTATGTGTGATTTTTTTTTTACACTTTAATGGTAATATCTTTATAGTTACTTGTTGCATGATAATGATGCCATTAGTGTAGTTATGATTTTTTTTTGTGACTTAACGTATGTAGGCAGACGCCCTATCAAATACATAGAACGTGTTGTTTTTGAGTTTCAGGGAAAAATAACAACTTCAGGACAATGGGTTTCAGTTTTCGGTGCGATGTCCCTTACACCCTGTATATTAGAAATGATCAAGTTGCAAAAGTACGCGAAAAACAACTCTATTTTCGCGCGTTTAGATATTTTGAGTACCTAGACAGCTAAGATATATTATTATTAGGCTTAGGACTTTTCGTAGCATACCGTGGTTCTAAAATAAATGGAGTCGCTAGTTGTAAAATAAAAATTTTAAAATTAAAATTGTAATGACCACACAAAGAAAATTTTAATTTAATAATTTGAACGTTAAAAACGTTTAAAATAAAAATCGAAAGAAATTTCGGTTACAAAATTTTATATTTTTCAAAGTCAAAGTTGTCATTTCGATACCTCCTACGTATACTGATACAAGTGACAATTTTGAGATTTTCGTTTTTTTGCAGATTTGAGACTAAAATACTTACATTTAACTGCCACATAAATTTCGTACGAATATTCTCATTAGTTTCGGAAATAAAGTGACGTATATGAACGCATCTTACACCTTTTTGACAATCGGTACGATGTATACTGAGCCAAGTCGCTTGTACCACTATACGCGGCGCAGATATTGTGGAGGAGCGGTGCGAGTGTGGTGTAACTGGCAGTTGCCTCAGTATGCACGCTCGCCATTGATGCGTACGGGGAGTTGTCTCAGTATGCTCAAACGACTGTTGACGACGCATTATGTCTAATACGACTTCTAAGTGCACAATTCAGTTTATTTATATTTCTTACGTTCTGTAACTTTACGTTTCTTATTGTATTTGATAACTAAATGATTTTAAAGTAAGTAAAATCATTGCAAAATGAAGCAGACGAGAGGGAGAACTGACCTATTAACCTACTATTAGAACCATATTAAAATAAATAATAAGAAAAAAATAAATAAATATCTTGGGACTTGGAAACTTCTTATTTAAATATGGTTTCAAACTTTTTGCCAGTTGGACCCGTAATACGGGTTTAAAGAAAGAAAAAAACTAAATTAAAAAATACTTCTAGTGTCGCCGCTACCGCCAGAAGCCGAATCTTTACTTTCTTTGAGTTTTTGGAAAAACAAAAATTAGATTCTATGGTATCAGAAGAGTTTTCAGAAACAGTATCACTTCACAGCAGCAAAGCTGTGCTTCATCTAATTCTGCGGAGTATCAATAAATTTCTGTCATCGTAGATGTGAATCAAAATCAAGCAAGCCAAGCACAAGACCGCTTTCAGAGTCCTCGCGTAAAAAGATTTGCAAAAAGAAAAGTCTCCAGAATTAGAAAATCTTGATCCGGTGCTGTCACCTACAATAGAATTTTCTCAAGTACATGCCGATAATTCATTCGAGCTTTGTACGCACCATTACCTATTGATAAGCAAAAAAGTAAAGATCTTAATTATCTTTGTCAGACTGGTACAATTCCTGCTCAACACCATGACTTCTACAACAAATTAGTCTCATAAAATGATAAGCTAAGGAAAATGTGCTAATTTTGCATATATGTAAGATGTTCTAATGTCTTTGAAATGGGTGTTCATTAAAATTAAAAAACAACTAATTATATAAAACTGATATTTTAAGAAAATTAGAAAAATGTAGGATATTTACGAAACAGAACTTTATTTTTCATAGCATCCTGTTAAAGTTTATTTTAATTTATAAATAAGGGGCAGTTTTAAATGTAAGCTTTTATCGTGTTAAAGTTAAATTTTTGTTAAAAATTAGGTAAAAATTAGGTCAAAAATAAAAGCAATGCATAAAACATTCAAATTTATTTTATTCCGTTTTTAGCGTTTTTTCTCAGCGAACTTAAAACATAATCAAGTGTATAGTGGTGATATCAATTCAAGCGTATACTGGTACAAGTAAAAAATACGTTGATAAAGTAATGATGAAGGGCAAAACAGTACGTGCTTTCTTTTTCTTTTCAATTCGTATGACCAGGTCACGTAATTATCTATATACAAAACAGCAATATATTCAAATTCAGTACTTAATTAGTTACGCCGTATACTAGGGCAAGTGGTAGTTAGCTTAGTATACCACACAATTACAACATGTCACATACGAGTAAACAAGTGTATCTGCCATTTTCTCAGAAACTACCATTCATTTCAAAATTCCATTAATGTAGATTAAAGTAAAGTATTTATCTTACTACAAATCCAAAATTTTGTAAAATTATCTTTACAGACAATAAAGTTATGGGTTACGGAACCTTTGCACAGCTCTCCTGTAAAATTACAATTTTGCACTTATACCAGTATACGTAGGAGGTATCGATTTTAAATTCCTTATATGGCTCTATCCAGTTTTTAATTTCGCAAGTTGTAATAGTGTTCATTTTAATTAAACTCAAAAACCAATTTGAACGTTTCTAATCAAAACTGACAACAAATTTCGTGAATATTTTTTAATTTATAATTACGAATGAGTTTGCACTACTCACTAAACACGGACTTTAAAGAGGATGTATATTAGGTAAATCAAATTGTAGAGTCACATGTGATCAGTAATTAATATTCGATTAAAATGAACTCAGTAACAATGTGACAGTGTAAATAATTATATTTAATATTACATAATACTTTTTCACTTTGACTTCGAAAATTATATTTCACATATGGCGGCTCCATGGATTTTAGAACCACGGTATGCTACGAAAAGTCCTAAGTCTAATTATTATCTGATGGCGACCGACATAACCATGTTAGTTAAAAGAAATAAATTTTTTAGACGGAACAAATAATTAATAATTATGTGTTATGTTTTCTCATTCCACGACACGAGACTTTACTTAACTAGTTTAATTCCTGGATGTTGAAATCCCAAAATATTCTCTACCACCTTTTTGAAAAATAACAAGTCTGGTAACAGTCAAATATTTTTCCGGACAATTTAATCTATTGTATTGGTATGAAATATCGTGCTTGCTTCCATAGTAAGTTAAATGAAATTAGCCGTCCGTGTGTCCCTTTTAAAATTGATAAAACCAAACCTTCGGCGGGTGGTACGACCTTGAGCAAGGTTTGTCCGGATCGCTACTACCATCTTGCTCGCTAATCCAGCCGCTAAGCAGCAGTGCTTGCACTGTTGTGTTCCGGCGTGGAGACCAATACAGCCAGTGAAATTACAAGCACAAGAGTATTCCATCTTAGCTCTCTGCGTCTTAGCTCTCTTGGTGTTACTGCTTGCTTTTCCTATTTTAAATAAAACCTTGAAAAATCTCGCGGAAAACGCTTCGCATTGAGTTCTATGTTATTTCCTAAATTTGAAGCTCAAGATTGGTTGGTTTCGCTAGCTGAGGTCTGAAACAACTTCAAAAGGAAAGCGGTGTTTTTCTGAAATTACAATCGTGCAGAAATCGCTCAGAGACTAGATGAATTTGCATTTTATACGACTCCAACCACATTGTCGCGAATAACAAGCAGGTGGAGATGCGTTGAGAATTTTGATGAATTTTCGGTACTAGCTCGCGCTCGCGGCTTCGTTGTTGAAGGCAAAATCAAAAACGAGGTGGTTTATAAAACCGGCCAAATGCGAATCGGACTTGTGCACCGAGGGTTCATACCAAACCGAACAAGCACTGAGAGACATTAACTTTGCCATTGAATTACTAACTGTCGTTCCCATACATACCAAGTGTAAATATAAATTTGTAATCGGAAAAAAATATGTAAGGTAGGTAAATACAGTCAACCAATTTGATTCATATGTCAATGTAGAACGTTGTTGTGATGTACCATCGCTGAGATATTATGAAATGTACTCAGAAGTCAGTATGACGTTTATTGTGAAAAAGTTCTAACGTAGAAATTTATGATTTTCAGATTTTTGCCTTTATTTGTGCTATTAGAATCTGATTCTTGTGAAATTTCATGGTTCTAGGTCAACGGAAAGTACCCCTTAAGTTTTTGATTCCCTTGCAAATATACAAAATGTGTGACACAAACAGCCATATCTTTTGATTGCGTTGATTCAGAAGTTCGATTTTTTCACAGTGCCAAGGGACTGCAGACTTGAGTATTTGATATTAATTTCAACTTGATATCTTTACCCGTTACTAAGAAAAAGGGCCGTGACAGACGGACAATAAAGTGATCTTATTAGGTTTTTTTTCGAGTTACAGAACCCTAAAAATTTACTGGTTGGCTTAGAGCCTTTTAGGTCCCTCCCTCTTGGGTCTTTGGATGTCGTCACCCACCGGGCTAAGCCCCGTAGCAACTGCTACTACCCCGTTTCTCGCCGGTACTCTGCAAGAGAGTAGGTACTACCCAGGTTGCGCTGGCCCATTCGTACTACCCTTAAATGGCTACACAGTCGCATTTTTTCTTGCTTTGATTCGTTTACACATCAACTTTTCAACCACTGAAACTAAGCAAACCTCTTTCAAAACTCGCCATTTAATTAATTTTACGAACTGTTTAATTTTCAGAGGGAAACTATTTATCGCTTCAGTTAAATTCCGCTGGCAACACTCGTAATTTTAATGGTACAGGAGGTTGGAAAGTTCATTCGAACGTATCTCTTCTTTTACCACGTTTCTATATTTTAAACAAAAAATCGGTTTACCTACGAAGGCATAATTTCATAAACGCGACAGGCGACAGGTGACAGTGACAATTCGCTATACATTACATGCCCTCTTGGTGTTAAGTCTGCAAGTCTGTAGCGTTACTTGTCGACACAGTAGTGTACGGCGAATTGTCACTTTCGTTTGTCGCCTGTTGCGTTAATGAGGTTGGGCCTTGTATTTAAATTTTGATAAATACCACTTTTAAAATGTGTTTAAAAAATTTACAGCTGGTAGCCATAACTAGGACTGGATTAACCATTAGGCAGAGTAGACAACAGCCTAGGGACCCCGCATCAGATGCGGGCCCAGCGCGCGCATAAAAGAAATTGAAAATGTTATACACATATTCCACTCGTCGCATATATGTATGTAGGGTGTATGTATGTATATAAGTATTAAGTATGTATTTGTTTGTATTCGTATATACTATTATATGCATAATTATATTATACTCTGTGTATTATATTGTGTTGCACTACCTACAACGATTTCTGTTTTGCCTAAAGGTTGACTGGTAGAGAATGCCTTAAGGCATTAAGTCCGCCTTTTGTACATTTAAATGTATTTTTTTTTGTGCAATAAGATTAAATAAATAAATAAATAAATACACAGTGAAAATGGCTGAAAAGGGGCCCCGATAATTCGTTACTACTAATAAAACCAGTTTTAGAATGTGTGAATATAGTATTTTATGCAACTGCTATATAATGAGAGGCCTTAAAACACGAGTGTGGTTTTATGAAACGAGCGTCAGCGAGTTTCATAATAGGATCACACGAGTGTTTTAAGGCCTAATTATATACAGTTGCATACATTACTTTATCTACACACATATCATAACTGCAAAAAACCGTAACAGCAAATAACCAACAAACGTATGACAACTAATGGCGGCCATGTATACTAAAAAGGTTCTCTGTGATTTGATCTATCCGTCAAGACGAACGTTTTTTTTAAACCATAGATGAACGAATGAAGTCCTATTGTCATATCACTCGAGATCAAATGTCGTGCGGTTAAATTAAAAAAACATACTGAGTTGACGTTTCGTATTGATAACTGTTTTAATATCTGTGGATACTAGAATAGAGACGAACTTGAATTTTGACAGCTGTTCCAAATTTAAATTCATAACGTCACGAGCAGTCACGAGATATCGGTAATGTGATGACCAATAAAGAACAGATTTACCTACTACCACAGACAAGAAAAGTCTTATAATAACATTGGTTGTAATAATGCTGGTCATTTCCTAGGGTTTTTGAACGCGTTATTTAGTCTTTATGGTATGTGTGTAGATAAAAGCTATTTTCTTAATTATGGTACACGTTTTGAAGAAGTGCCTTTATTTTCAAATTTTATCCTTTCCTTCGAACCGAGCAAATCAGCCTCACATAGAGGGCCCAATTTCATTAACGTGGCAGGCGACAGTGACAATTCGGTACATTGCTTGCCCACTATGATAATTTATGCAATAATTTGTGTAATTTGACATTTTATGCAATTTATAATGTAATTATATTGACTGAATCATCATCATCATCATCATCATCATCTCAGCCACAAGAAGTCCACTGTTGGACATAGGCCTCCTCCATGGATTTCCAAAGTGGCCGGTTGGAAGCAGCATGCAACCAGCGCCTTCCTGCCACCTGTATGAGGTCATCGGACCATCTTGTGGCTGGTCGTCCTACGCTGCGCTTGCCAATATTGACTGAATAAATAAACTAAATTAAACTAAACTGATATTAAGTCTGTAAGTCTGTAACGTAACTTGTCGACACAGTAATGTACAGTCAAGGAAATTGAAACACGTACCACCGTAGAACCTAGTCGAAGAGACATACGCATGACATTTGTATGACATAGCCTGGCGTTTAACGCGTCGCGTCATTGCGATAGGGTTCTAATGTGGTGCGTGAATATATTTCCCCTATTGTACCACGAACTGTCACTGTCACCTGTCGCCTGCCGCGTTTAGGAAAAAAAATCATTTAGGTATTTATTATTTTTCATATATTTTTGTTCTTCATTAACTGGGCCCAGAGGGTTCCGCGGACGTATTTCCGCGTATTTCTTATTTATTTCACTAGGCATTAAACAAAGATTGCAACAGACACCCAGCATATGAATAATTGCTCCAAAAAAAATTTAGGCGCTTGTTTGGAATACCAAGAAATTCTTTGTTTTACTATTCATACCTAACGTATATGAAAGTAAAAATTGAAAAAAAAACGTTCATTAGAATAGGTGCAGGTATATTATGTGTTCTTTCTTTCTTTCTTTCTAAGCAGCAGTGCTTGTACTGTTGTGTTCCGGCGTGGAGATCAATACAGCCGATGCAATTACTGGCACAAGAGGTATTCCATCTTAGTCGTTTTCGTTGGCAACCCATCAGCAATCCCTTTGGTGTTGCGTGTGTCTATAAGCGGTGATGATCACTTACTATCAGGTGACCCACTTGCTCGTTTGCCCTCTTATCTTGTATTTGTGTAAAAACACGTCATTACGTGTATGTATCGAAAAAAATCTTTTTGAATGCATGTGTAAACTTACCTACCATTTTTTTTTCAAATCGTGAATTTAGGTTTTTAATCTAACTGACTGTATAATTATTATTTACGTTAAGTATTAAAAAGATATTCAGTTGTACCAAGAGTGCTATGCATATTTGTCTCCCTTGTGAACGCATTACAGTAACATAACTAACATTTTCCTTGTTCTAAAGTAGGTCATCATCCATTTATAGTTTAAACTTTAAACATAACTATAACTACTGTGCCCCGAGTTAGCACAAACCTTCTCGATCCATGGTAACTCGCTTCGTAACTCAGTGCGTCTCTCTCCCACTGGGCTAGTTAGAACAAGACGCACTGAGTTACGTAGCATTAGGGGGTTCCACTCCGCACTGCAGGTACGCTCGGCCGCCTTACCCATAGTGTAGGCAAATCGCAGTAGGTTGTCGGCTCGCCGCACGCTCGCTCGCTCGCTCCCGCCGTGTCAGTGCAATTGAAAACGAACGCCGCGCAAGCCTAACGTGTCGCCAGGAGTTGCGGGGGGAAAGCGGTCGCAGGCGAGGCGTTCCTTTTTAAGCGCGCCGCCTGGCGAATGTGGCGTTAATAAAGTTGGAATTTGTTTAATCGCGGTCGAATAAGAGAAGTTTCTGTTCGTTGGTACTATTATTTATTCTGTGGTAGCAAGTTAAGTGGAGTGTGAACCCAGCCCTAAGAAGCGCTCCACATACAAACGATGATAACGTTTTCCACCCTCTAAACCTTACCCTATGTCAATGATTTTTTGTTATGTTATCATTATGTCTTAGAACTAGGTTTGCATGTTTTATTTTTTTTTACTATTCTTCATAGTTTGACATTACTTGCATTTTATTCGTTTTAAACAAAGCAAAAAAGCGTAAGCGAATATCTTTGGAATTTTAAAGAATATTTAATACATCAAAACATACAAACCTAGTTCTCAGGCAGAATGGCAACATACTAAAAAATCATGGCTATAGGTTAAGTTTAGAGGGTGGAAAATGTTATCGTCGTTTGTATGGAGAGCGCTGAGTGCACAATAGTCTTAAGCACAAAACTACACGAAATCATAAAAAAATCACACCATAGGTACAATAAATTAAAAAGCTGCTATAGCAGAGGGGTTTCACTCCGCACTGTAGGTCTGTACGCTCGACCGTCTTGCCTATGGCATAGGCAAACCGCAGTAGGCTGTCGGTTGCCGCGCGCTCGCTCGCTAACCCCCGCCGTGTCAGTGTAATTGAAGACGAATGCCGCACAACCCTAGCGTGTCGCCGGGAGTAGCGGGGGGAAGGCGGGCGCGGGCGGCGCGTTCCTTTTAACTTGCGCCGCCTGGCGCATGGTGTATGAAATAATACAAACTATTTGAGCGTGTTTAAAAGTTGGAATTCGTTTAATCGCGGTCGTAAAAGGGAAGTTTCTGTACATTAGTACTATTATTTCTTCTGTGGCTATATTTCCAAAATTCTCGCCACATACGAAGCAACACATCTACAATAAATCGGTACGTCAGTTATTTCGCCAGACTAGGACATCATTTTCCTATAGGCTATCTATCTCGCTCGGCTCGAATATTTACTCGCTTCTAACAAATTAAAACAGACTTTACACAAACTGAACAAAGTCTAATATGCTTAGTGACATGGATATAGCACGCAGTCTTGGCTCAATAACAAACAGTGCTCCGCTCTTCCTTGGAGCGCAGTGACGTTTGATAAAAATGAATTGTTTTAGCAATTTGTGTAACTGTTGTAGCCATAATAGTTGTGATAATTTGTCTATGATAAGTTTCACTTATGGATTGCGAAGGTATGTCTTGGAACCTATTAGGAATTCGGAACCGTATTTTCTAATGTGTCGAGTGTACAGAATTTGGTATAGCATTTTGAGCTTTGTTAGTTATGTAGAGACCACACATTGCAATGCCAAACTTGATTGATTTTAGACGAGTCTCATGCGTTTTGACGTAAATGGAGTTGTTTATTTGTAAACATTTTTTTATCTTACATTTTGTCTTTGAGGCCAGCGATTTTTTAAAGCTATGGTATCAGCTATTATAATGAGCTATGATGATTATTAATTTTCATTCAGATAACTGCGATCTATTCGAAAAACAACTTCTAAAAAAACATTTTATTTAAGTAAAATTAGATTAGTAAACAATGACAAAAATAATGAAGTCCAAGCAGGTAGGGCCTATCAATATTAGATTAATATATATATTAATTGTCACATTTCGTCAATTGTAAACAAAATTCGTGAGTTATTTTTTGATGTGGAAAGAAAAAAAAATGTTTTCTAAACGGTCAAGTACAACTCGCGCATTCAGATTTTCGTAGCAAAAAAGCTGAAGAAAAACAACACATTTCCTGTAATTCTAATTTTTTATTGTTTTTTGCAATAGGTGCCATAGTAATACACACTCTCAAGACTGTCTACTTAGATACAGCCTGTGATTGATTTACGGACGGACAGACAGACGGAAGGAAACCCAGTAATAATAATATCACATTGGCACCCTTTGGCAACAAAATCCTAAAAACAGACAATAGTCAATTGACATTAATTTTTCCGGGCTTTTTAAACAAACACGATTTCAAATTCGTAAAATTGAAACTGGATCCAATTTTACATACGCGACAGGTGACAATTCGGTACACATTGCTTGCCAACTATGATGTTAAGTCTGTAAGTCTGTAGCGTTACTAACTTGTCGACACAGTAATGTACGGCGAATTGTCACTGTCACCTTTACCTTTATTTTATTACTTTAAAAATATTTCAGATTCACAAAGAATGCCATGTTGATATTTTGCACAGTGGCCAGTGACCTGGAGAGGAGGGACAAAGACCAGACATTAAAAGACGTAAAAATGCTTAAAGACACGTTTGAGAAATACCGGTTTGAAGTAGATATTCATGTGGATCTTACCTCCTTTGAAATAGAAGATATTTGTGACAGATGTAAGGTATTCCTATTATAGTAACATTATTATTATTATTGGTACGGTTTCCGATCACGGGCTCATGGGGACCCGGCCACTTGAAAGGCATTCATAGGGCCGAAGCCAACATGAAGAGGCCTTTGGTACCATTTAATATAAATGAGATGGGCGCAACTATGGAGGTCTATCCCCTAATACACTATGGAGGATACTGGCGGACAGCCCTCCCCAGTTGCCAAACTATTGCCAGGTAGGAAGCGACATGGAGTGGGCTATGGGGATGGGATGCTGTGGACAGAATTACCGGGCTATGGATTGAGATAGCGGACACCTCCCATTTGAGTATCTCAAAAATCTAAAGTTGGCAGGAGGTGACTTGCCGGCTCGCTAAATTGGCCCCTTACTTATTATTATTATTTATATGTCGTTCCCATTCACGAGTCAATAGTGTCCCGGGCCTTTGGAAGACGTGCGCGGAGCCAAAGCCAACACGTAGTGGCCATTTAGACATTTTAATGAAATGTGATGTGTACACCGAGCGGGTGCTGTTCCTGCCCGAGCCATAGGGACGCAAGCAGAAGCAGTCCCTGCCAGGCATAAAGACTATTGTGGAAATACGGGACCTAAACATACAAAACTATGGGAAGGAAAACGGTGGACTGATGACTGGGCTATTGGGTACCTACTCTGCCTAGAAAAAGCGGTTTCGGCGATATTTTCCATAATAACTTTAATGATTTTTTTTTCTGCAGTAACTTTAATTTTTCAACTTTCTTAGATTTCTCCCGTGATTTTTCCGATTACGGTGCGATTGCTGTAGTAATACTGGCTCCAGCAGGAAGCACAGGAAAACTAATGGCACGAGACAAATTATTCGACGAGGACGTCGTCGTGAAACACTTCAAGTACAATGATGCCTCGGAATCACTCAGGGAAAAACCAAAACTTTATATAACTGAGGTAATAATCTACTATTACTAACTGAGTTAATAATATACTATTACTTGAAGCGTGTATTTGATTAGAGCCAATAATAAAACTTCCTTCAGGCGGTACGGTTCTCGGATAAAAACCAAGTAATATTCGTAGTTATCTCTTAAACAGAGCTTAATGCCTCCAATACAATTTTGAATTTTATGATTTACTGTCGAAAGTCTGTGTTTTAAATCTAGATTTATGTTTTGCCAGTGTTTTTATATAAAATAGGAAGACAATCGAGCAAGTGAGTCACCACCACCATAGACACCCGCAACACCAAAGAGACTGCAGATGCATTGTCAATCCCGAGAGCTAAGCTGTAATATGTGAAGCAAGGGTGGTATCGATCCCTACGGACCCTGCATAAGGTCCTACCACCCACAATGTTTACATTTGGGATTCAAGTCTTGTAATAATAAGCTCTGAATTCATTTTCTTGAGACACTTGTCCCCACAGCAGTTGCCCGGTGTTTTGCTTTATAATTAGCTTTTGGTGAGTTGATAAGTATGTCGCAGAAGGGGCACCAGGGATGGCTTGCTTATTAGGCATCGTGATGGGCGAGCGAAGGAGATCGAGTAATGAGACAACGAAGTCAATTAAGTCATCCTTATAATCAGCGAACAGTTTAAAAAAGTAGGTACAGGGTAGCGTGGACAGTTCCGTAGTCAGACCAATACGTCGAGCCTCTAGCGCAGCCAGCAAGAGATGCCAGGTCAACCAGTCTGGTGTGATGTCACAGATGGATCGGCCAATAATAATCAACCGCGCGCTGCGCTACCGTTGAGTATCCGTACTCATGACCGTCCTGTATCCAACAAGTATAACAACTCGTATAGCTAAAGTAGGCAAACCGCCAGGCTGCAATGGAACTAGGCTGGTTTGCCGCATGCATCCAAATAGTTGGGCATCGATTGTCACCCAATGGTTGCCACATTATGGTAGTCGGCGACGGGGCAGCCCGAGACCGGAGATAGTGGGATGATCTGGACGCATTTTGAAATGACTGGTCAGAGATCGCTAAAGACAGAGGGAACTGGAAATCCGAGGGAGAGGCCCTTGCTCAGCAGTGGGACACGATTGCAAGCTAGCGTATATGTATATATAAACCAATTTTTGAAATGTTCAGGCTAATCGCATTGGAACGGCAACAGGTGACAGTGTACAATATTCTGTACCGTTTGACGATGTCTATAGACACGTCCTGGGGTTCCACATTCCACTGATCATGGAGCAAGTGTAAGTACTTTAGTCTTACTACTCATTCCCAGTCATTACTCCTAGAGCTTTTTCCCGTTTCTTAATTCGAGGACCCCTCCATCATGATCCAAGACTTGGCAATTCCGATTAGGTATTACATTGGAGCGACTGTCATCTGGCCTCCGTACCTGTTACAGAGAAACCGGTCCAACGGGATCATGGTTACACATTCATGCACACGAATGTGCCAATTTCTTAATGATCTTTTCCCTTAACAAAACAGTACCTACTTAGGAGACGTACATAACTTAGAAGACCTTGGCGAACTTTCTCCGATCAAGTCAAAGATATTCTAGATAGGCCTGGTCAAGAGTACCCTAAAACGAAAGTTAGTACATGAAAAATATTATGAGAGTAAGTGAAGCAAATTTCAGGATCGTAACAACTAGAAATTCATGGCCTCTGCCTACTCCTCCAGGAAACATGACTACATGTATATAAAACTTATTTCTTTCACAGATCACGAAGTCCTTTACAGATATTCTGTGACAGAATGAATAACCCTCAATATGAAGATTATAATAACCTTATGCGGATCATAAAAGGGGCTGTCAGTGAAATGGAAGAGGAATTTCCTGCTCTCCTCGGCAAAATAGAAACAACTTGTACTACTATATCACCGTTCACTTTACCTCCAGTTGAACCTGAATAAAGAATCTTACCGAAAGTTCTTTAAATATCACTCAAAAGCGGCAATAACACTACTTCGTTCACTTAATGCGGTCACCGAAATTGTTTCAAACTACTTCGGCCAACGAACGTCGTCTTCACATGAGTCTGTCCGCCGACTGCGGTGGCAGTATTAGGCGGTAGCAGCTGTCCGCCGCATTCGATGAGCGCATCGAATGCGGCGGACTACCATGTTGTCAGCACTGTTGCGGTCACTAGATGGTGCATGCGGCGATCGACTATATGTAATTGCCCCTTAAGAGCTAAATACAGCTACTATACAACGTTTATAGAGCTTGTGGACTACTTGGGTACGATTGATCAGTAAAATTGTGTTTTAAGAAATTCCATGTTTTGGACTCTGCTTTGGACAGTATGGGCATAAATGATAATCAGTATTTCCTGATAGACGCAAAAACAATACAAAACAAAAATCTCAGTCATCAGACAATACTTGGCCCTCATTTTTTGGCATCCGAGCTTTTCTAGCGTTTGAGCTACAAGTAAATTCACCAGATAATGCAAATCATTCTTAGATTTATACATTTACAAAAAAAAATCATAAGCGTTTTGGGTTAAACAATTCAATCTGTTCGGGTTGCGATGGTTAATTGTAGATTGCTGTATCGGTTTTTGTAATTTGTATTTTATAAGCAGAATGAGAAACTAAAGATGTTCAATAATAATTCATGCTTTCTTGTGGGGACACTTCTTAAAGATGCCTTTGACCAGCAGCAACATCTATCCCAAATAATCAAGTCATTCACTAACATAACATTATTATTTATTATTGAATAATAGGAACGCGAAAGAGTAAACGAGATATCGCTGCCGTATCGTTGAGGGAATATTACGTGAGGGAATCACACTACAATTTATGCTAAACCGTTTGCTTATGCTATAATATCGTACCATGTTTAACAGACTTGGAAACCCCTAGAGAACACGATCGCAGTTCGAACCCAGAGGGAAAACTAAGTCATTACAGCGTTCTATTTGCATGTATTACAGTGAGTGAATATTAAAGAGTAGTTCTACAGGAGTTTAAAGGCATTCTCTTGTAGGAAATAACGATAAATGGTATTAATGGAACCAATTCTCTGCTAATCCACTAACCTAGTGTCAGCAATCGTGAAGAATCACAACGCCTGTGTTGAATACCTATTTAAAAAATAAAATAAACAACACAAACGCGACTACAACCCAACCACCAATACCATCAAGATCAATAGAAAAAAAAACACGTTGTATTACACAAACGACAAGATAAAATACCTTATATTAAAAAAAAGAAGGCATAGGGAAGTTGTGCGCCGAGTAGCGTAAAATGGCGCCCACTCGGCATAATGCAGCGAGATTGCAGCTGATAGCTGCTACGCTGTTTAATACAAACAACACAGTCAAGACAATAGAATCATTGTCTTTGCTACAATATTACAATAGTGACGTCACACGTTCTTAATAGATTCGATGGAGAGTTCACGTGGCTTCACTGAAAAAAGGGACAACCGAACTAAATTGGTTACTAGTAATTTTGATTAGTGCTAATCAAAGTTCATTTAAATTAGCAAAACTATTATAAACATTTGATGATTTATTTACAGATCAAGAGTTAGATAAGGTGTAACAAATAGTTCGGTAGTCACTTTTTTGTGTACCTAATGGGTAAACTCCACGCTGGAACACAACAGTGCAAGCACTGCTGCTAAGCGGCAGGATTAGCGAGCAAGATGGTGGTAGCAATCCGGACGAACCTTGCATAAGGGCCTACCACCATAATTATATTTTTAATCGTTTAATTTAACCTCAGTGTTCAAATTACTGTACGCAAAATTCTATAGGTACATATTAGTATAGTTAGATATTATTTTCCTCATTCCGTTATTAATAAATATAATAACTTGTAGATCAATAATGAATATGCAATACTTTATCCTTTTAACTCAGTGCTTCGGTGTGTCTTTTGCATGGTACAGGGGAACGTAAAAAATACAAAAAAATAAAACAATGAAAAACTGTTTTAAGTGTTGTTTTAAAAGTAAAAGAGAATCCGTCGACGCGGATTCTCCTTACTCTGAAAGCCACGAAAGTGTTGACAATTTGTCGATGATAAGTGTGAGTTATGGTCTAGAAAGGTATGTAGTCTTCTCCTGTATAATAATATACTTCATCATATTTTAACTATTTTTTTTTATAATGGAACAGAGGCCAACGAGTATGCAGTTAGCTTATTCTAAAAAATAATGTACATTTCTTATGCATGTTTTAATATTTTTTATCTACACATATATCATAAATGCTCTATAATGCATTCAGAAACCGTAGGCAATGACCAGCATTATAACAACCAATATTATTATGAGAATTTTTCTTATTTGTTTCTATATTTGTTCAAATTCATATTTTATTATTATTTTAATGTGTAGTCTATAGATATTTAATAGGTACCTAGCACTAGTAGCTAGTAGCAATGCAGGTCATTGCCCTATGGCTTCTGAACCCATCATAGAGTACTTATGATATGTGTGTAGATAAAGTAATGTATGCAACTGTACATAATTAGGTCTTAAAACACTCGTGTGATCCTATTATGAAACTCGCTGACGCTCGTTTCATAAAACCACACTCGTGTTTTAAGACCCCTCATTATGCAACAGTTGCATAAAATACTATTAAATTATTTGTTTTATTAACTGAAAAGACAAGTATGCAAATACACGGTTGCTTTTAATTTTACGGGTTCTTTTAATTTTTGGAATAAATAAATTCCTTGCATATTCTTAGTTGCCAAATCTAGTTAAAGTAACAGTTTAAAAAAATCGAAAAGTAAAATATTTCGTTTACAAAAATTTTACAAAAAATTGCGCCATCTCTCGTCAGCTAACGGGCATTCATAAATGACCAAATAGAATGAGATAACTTTATTAAGTTTCTCATAGATTTTCCCAAACAAATATCAATAATGTAATGACCGTAAAGACGAAACACATTGAAAGATTCGCAGGGTATGGTAACGGTAATGTGGCGGAAACTGGAAAACGCAAAGCATGGAATGCTGATGTTGCTGGTTCGAGTCTTGCCATTACCCTAATTTTTCTTTGTGTTGTCATTAGCATTTTAAATTTAATTTAACAGTTTTTGTTTGTCCAACAGCTTTACTAAAAATGCAATGTTAGTATTCTGCCAAGTTACCAGCGATCTGGGGAGTAGGAACAGAGACCTGGTGATGAGAGAAGCGGATGTGCTTAAGGAAACCTTCCAGAAATACCGGTTTGAAGTTGAAACAAATGTTGATCTGACCAGCAGTGAACTGGAAGAGAAATGCGATGAATGTAAGTCTATGAAAATTTCATTTTATACTTACAAACACTTACTCCCTTATTCATAAAAAGTTAACAATCTTTTTAAGCTAACAAATGTTTGGTCCCTTTCATTTGAGTGCAAACGTCACAATGACAGATAAAGACATAGAACATGTTAAGTAACAAACGTTTACGAAGCGTTTATGAATAAGGTTAGCTAAAAAGTATCGGACAAGTGCGAG
This sequence comes from Ditula angustiorana, assembly GCA_963691745.1. NCBI lineage: Eukaryota > Metazoa > Arthropoda > Insecta > Lepidoptera > Tortricidae > Ditula > Ditula angustiorana. The sequence goes on along the minus strand of OY829483.1, from coordinate 2,558,809 downwards.
TCTGACTCAAGCACTGAAGGTTCCGTGGAAATAGGTATGTTATGTAGATAAATCGAAGAAATTGAGCCTCGAAGATTTTTGCCTTGTTTATCCCTTATTTTTTTTTTTGTGAAGTATAACTAAAAAAATAAAGATTTTTGGATTTGTTTTACCTTTAAGAGGAGTATAAACCCAGCGCTCTCCATACAAACGGCGATAACGTTTTCCACCCTCTAAACCTTAACCTATAGCCATGGTTTTTTTGTATGTTGTCATTATGCATTAGAACTAGGTTTGTATGTTTTAATTTTTTAAATATTCTTAATAGTTTCAAAAATGTTGTCGCTTTTTCGTTTTGTATGAAACTCCTAAAATGCAAATATTCTCAAATCTGTGAATAATATTTAAAAATCAAAACATACAAACCTAGTTCTAAGGCATAATGACAACATACCAAAAAATTATCGCCATAGGTTTAGGTTTAGAGGGTGGAAAACGTTATCGCCGTTTGTATGGGGAGCGCTATTTGGGGCTGGGTTCACACTCCTCTTAATTATGCTGTGTAACTGTACTGGCTCTTGTCTTCATGATTGTAGGTCAACGGAAAGTACCCTATAGGTTTTAACTTATTTGCAATTGACCAAAATTCCCGTTTTGTTTACTAGCTGCAAATTTCATTTACCTATGCAAAAATATAAATAGAAAAGTAAATAAGTGTGACAAAAATAAAGAAAATGAAAGTATGTATGTATGTAAGTATGTATGTAAATTCTTTATTGTACAAAAAAAACATAAATTACAAAAAGAGATACAGTGATGTATAGTCGACCAAGAAATTGCTTGACCACTTTTTGACCGTATTACTCGGTCGACTATACAAAGCGAACTTATCCCTTTAAGTCAAAGTGAAAAGATACAATAAAATACATTAATTACTTGATGGAGATCAATAGTTACTAAGAAATTTCTTTCTTTTCTTTTAATAATATTTAATTATTAACTTGTTAAAATGTGAAACAAAATAGAAAATCCCTTACGTTTAGTAACAAAATGTTTATACCGTAGGGATAAAGTGGTAGGGTCCAGATTAATCTGCATATGGGATTACAATAACAAGATTTATGTCCGTCTGTCCTACGCTAAAGATGGTCGGGAGATAATTTACAAAGGGTGTGGTGTGAAGTTAATTGATAGCTATTTTATCAGGAGCTTAATCGAGATACTACTGATTTGTGTATATCCTAAAGTTTTAGTTAAGTAAAGTATTTTGGGGAATACTGTTAACTGCGGGCGTCCTCTACTATTGTATAAGTACATACAGAAGTTTTCGGGTGGTAGAACCTTGCGCAAGGTCCATCCGGATCGCTACCACCATCTTGCTCGCTAATCTTGCCGCTAAGCAGCAGTGCTTGCACTGTCGTGTTCCGACGTGGAGAGTAAGACAGCCGGTTCATTCCATCTTAGTCCTCTGGGTTGGCAAAAATCTCCTTGGTGTTCCGGGTGTCTATACGCGGTGGCGATCACGTACCATCGGTGACCTACTTGCTTGTTTGTATTCCTATTTTATATAATAAAAAAGTAACAGTAGTGCAGGGATATAAACTTAATTCTTCGTATTTTTCAGTTTTTGGACGCGATTTCTCTGAATACGGTGCCGTGGCGGTGGTGGTCTTGGCTCCAAATGGAGAGTCAGGGAAATTATCAGCGAGAGACAAAATCTTTCATGAGAGCGTTATCCTCAAATACTTTACGTCTGAAGTGCCGGTGACACTGAGGGGAAAGCCAAAGATTTACATTACTGAGGTATTCACGTGCCACCATGGACTCTAATCGTTGAGTCTGTCACAGTGATATAACTTAGGATTGTTTACTAATACGTGACTACAGATTGGCAAAGTCATTACGATAAGGTTCGGTGGTGGCTAAAAAACTAATGTTAAGCAAATTTTGTAACCGGATTTTAATCCCGATTTTTATTTTAAATGTTTTTAACATTCAAATTATTAAATTAAAATTGTAATGACAACACAAAGAAAAAACACAAAATTACAAAACAAAATTACAAAATTTGATAACAAAACGGCGCCATCTCTCGTCAGCTGACGGTAGCTGTAAAGGTACCCAGTTGAATATGATAGCTTGTTAAAAAAAGGTTTCATATAGATGACACCGAGGGTAGTTGTACCCTTAAAATCAATAATGTAATGACCGTAAGACGAAGCACATTGAAAAATTCGCAGGGTGGGATAGCGGCAGTGTGGCGAAACTGGAAAACGCAAGGCACGGAATGCTGATGTTGCAGATTCAAGTCCTGCCATTGCCCTAATTTTTCTTTGTGTTGTCATTACAATTTTAATTTAATGTTAAGCAGTTTCTTAAACTTAACTGCTCATTTGCGTAGAGTGCTTTCACTTGTATATCAGATACGATCAACTATGTTATCCGCACTTTGGATGTCTCTGGCGGTACCAAAATTGTCTCTGACGATAACAAAATCATGTTTCCATAAACATTTTACTGTATAATTTGACTAAGTTAGGATAGCATGGAACATATGCCATAAAGTAAATTAGAGAGAAATAATTTATAGGTATTAAGAAAAATCTGCGATGGTCTCCAAATTGTTGTGGACAGCGGGTATAAAGTTGATGGGCCCATCAAGCTTTTATTTCCAAGAAACTTAGTAAAACAAAGCAAAGTAATTTAAAATTTTTGTAACTGAAATTTCTTTCGATTTTGTTTTTTAAATGTTTTAACATTCGAATTATTAAATTAAAATTGTTATGACAACAAAGAAAAATTAGGGCAATGGCAGGACGAGGCAGTGTGCCGAAACTGGCAAACGCAAGGCACGGAATGCTAATGTTGCAGGTCCTGCCATTGCCCTAATTTTTCTTTGTTTTGTCATTACAATTTTAAAGTAATTTTAAATTGTCGAAGGGATGCAACGAGAGCGACATACGCGTTTGCCCTTAATTTTATAAAAAAAATGTTTTACAGGCCAACCGTACTAAAACATCTAGTGACGTTTCGATCTCACTGCCCATCAACGACTGCTTCGAAGATGTACTCGGCCTGCACATACCGTCTGTTATAGAGGACCCGTAAGTTATATTTGGCCCTAAGTAACCAATAGTCGCCCCAGTGCTGCTAATATAACTTTGTGGAAGTCTCTAGAAATGTTGAAAAAGTCATGCAGATTGAACTCCGCTCAAATATCGCTAAATGCCACTTGCCATGGGAAATCACTAAAATGTATGAAATACTTGCAAAAGTAAACGCGGACGTAGTCCCAAAAACCGCCTATCAAGCGACAATGTCGCCAAATTGGCAACATTGTGTGAACCCAGCCCCAAAAAGCGCTCCCCATAGAAACAGCGATTACGTTTTCCGCCCTCTAAATCTTAACCTATGGCAATTATTTTTTGGTATGTTGTTATAATGCCTTAGAACTAGATTTGTACGTTTTGATTTTTTAAATATTCTTTTTAAATTTGACAATTTTTGCATTTTAGAAGTTTCATACAAAACAAAAACGCGTCATTTTTCAAACTATGCAGAATATTTAAAAAACTACAACATAAAAACATAGTTCAAGGGCATACTGACAACATACAAAAAAAATAATGGCTTAAGGTTTAGAGGGTGGAAAACGTTATCGCTGTTTATATGACGTTCACAGTTCACACTCCTCTTAAGTTTGTTCTCCATACTGTGTAATAAATCGAAACTGTTATTGATAATAGTTTAATTGTTTAAATGTTACAACTTAACTTCCTGTTGTCCACAGAGCCCGGAGCCCTCTTAGAATCTTCTGTGAAAGGATGAACAACTCCGAAGACCGTGGCAACCTGATTGGCATCGTCATCGGAAGCGTTGAAACGATCGAGGAAGTTTATCCAGATTTAGAAGAGAAATTGGAGCTAGTCTGCACGTTTAGGAAAAGATTCACCTTACCTATATTAGTTTTGCTTGAATAAATTACACGTTGATTTGAACTTTTACGGCTTTCACACTAATACTAAAACTAGAAAAACTAGAACTAAGTGAGGTCCCCTAGGTCTGATCCCTGGGGTAGGGTTCCTATGATGCTGGCTGCGTTTCCCCTCTGGATTGATATGATTGATTGCCAAACCATTGAGCAAGAAACGAGCCATCTCTAGGGTCCCCAGCTTTCACGTGTTTATAACGTCAGTCGAGACTTGCGACAGTTGCGATAGCCGCGGTCTATTCGTGACCACGACCATTGCAAATGGTGAAAACGAAGTAAATTAGTTATAATTTTATCGCGTTAAAGTCCCGAATAATTAATTAAATACAATTCAATTTATTCAGAACGAAACAAAAACTAAATATCAATACTACATTTAATACATACGTACAGTCAAGGAATTAAATTTCCAACCCACCTAAGGTTCAATATCATATAGCAAACTGTCACCATAAGAGCTAACTAGAGCAAGACGTTAGTTTGACATATCGACCTTAATGCATTGCGAATGTCAGACGACATTTCAACGAAATGGGTAGGGAATTAAATTCCTTGACTGTACGTACTTCAAGAGTAAAACATAGTTCACATATGATCGAAAATGTATTCAATGTTTTACGTGCAAGGAAAATTGTGCTCGCAATGTAATTTAGAATTTAATCTATTACGCCTGCTTGTAGCATGTAAACTTGGGCATAAGTGTAAAAACTCACATTTAAACATTAAATTATATGCATAAATGTTTTGTACTTAATAATGGTTATTACACAAGCGATTAGTGACAGGTGTGCCCCAAGGACAATAACATTTATTACGTTACAATGTCTGTTTTGTCATAGCTCGCTAGTATTCCCCGATAGCCTATCTGAATCCAATTCAATTATAACCAAAATGTACATAGCCTTTGGAAGAATAAAGTAATGGACACGGCAATAAATCCTACTAATATTATAAACGCGAAAGTTTGTATGGATGGATGTTTGTAACTCTTTCACGTAAAAACTACTGAATGGATTTGGATGAAATTTGGCACACACATAATTTATAACCTATTAACACACAGAATACTTTTTATCCCTTAAAAATGCATAATTCGCACGGGATAGCGATAAGTGAGTTATACGCCGCCGTGACGTCATTATCAGCAAAGCAACTAATTCTCATTCATTTGTCCAGGAAATACTGCAGATTGCATGTTGGGTGCACTTTTGCTTGATTCAATTAAACAAGTCTACGCGGACGAAGTCGCGGGCAAAAGCTAGTACTATAATATTTAATAAAATGTAGGTATTTTTTTATAATTAATTATAATTTTGATATATAACATTGTTTGACCTCAATCTCTCGCCATTTCATATACAAACTATGCAGGAACTATTTAACTGTTCTATAACTAATATTGAAAACGACTAATTATCTTCAAATGTAAAACAATAACTTGACATTGTCAATTATTTACGTTTAGTCTCATGAAACTTAGAGCAACTGCTCTACCTTAGAACAGCTGTTGCGGTGGACATTCTCAAAATCTTAGAACTACATTCTCTCATAGTCTGAGCCATCCCCATGTTTCTCTATTCCCTGTCTTCAGGAGGTCATAGAGAAGGCAGGGAATAGAGAAACCCTTCGATTGCTTAAACGATGAGAGAGTATATAAGATTTAGTGAGTCTCTAATTGCAACTACAAATAAATTATAAGTGGACAGAATTCATCCAAGTTCTTAGGTAAACAATGGGTTTGTGAACAGTCTTCTTCTGTATCTTTTTTTTTTCATACAACTGGAAGGAAAACAAGCAAGTGGGTCACCTGATGGTAAGTGATCACCACCGCATATAGACACCTGCAACAACAAAGAGAGTGCTGATGCGTTGCCAACCCAGAGGGCTAAGATGGAATACCTCTTGTGCCAGTAATTACACCGGCTGTCTTGCTCTCCACACCAGAACACAACAGTGCAAGCACTGCTGCTTAGCGGCAGGATTGGCGAGCAAGATGGTGGTAGCGATCCGGACGGACCTTGCACAAGGTCCTATCACCCGCAAAATTTACCTTTACATAGATAGTACAAAATAAACTCGCAATCCTTTAAAATTGTAATGACAACACAAAGAAAAATTAGGGCAATGGCAGGACTTGAACCTGCAACATCAGCATTCCGTGCCTTGCGTTTTCCAGTTTCGCCACACTGCCGCTGCCCTACCCTGCGAATCCTTTCCTGTTTGTCCTTAATCCTTATCGTATCTTCTGCCGCTTCCTCTTTCAAAACCACGGAACAGATTTTGATTAGGTTTTCAATGTACTTTAGGAACTGTTGCAGAAGTTTTTTTTTTTTTATTCAACACATTTTAATTAGGTTTTCTTTAGTAAATTGCACTCATGCGAAGTCGGGTGGGTCGCTAGTTAAATAAAAAAATTTAAACATGTAATGACTTCTTAAGTTTTTTTTTATACAAGCTTTTGTTTAACTTGCAACGTTCGTATGTAAATAGATATGTAACTAAGTGAAACATGTCGGTTTCAAAATTTGCAAGACAATTTTGACTCACTTCCTTTCAAAATTTGACGTGTATATGTAGATGACATTGCAATAATAAAATACTGTCAACAAAAACTTTTAATTTTTTTAACTATTCTTACCTCCTTTAGTTCTGTAAAATCATTTATCTTCACATATATCATAAATGCTCTATAATGCGTTAAGAAACCGTAGGCAATGACCAGCATTATAAAAACCAATATTATTATGAGAATTTTTCTAATTTGTTTCTATATTTGTTCAAATTCATTTTTTATTGCATTATTTTAATGTGTACAGTCTATAGATATGTAATAGGTACCTAGCACTAGTAGCTAGTAGCAATGCAGGTCATTGCCCTATGGCTTCTGAACCCATCATAGATTACTTATGATATGTGTGTAGATAAAGTAATGTATGCAACTGTACATAATTAGGTCTTAAAACACTCGTGTGATCCTATTATGAAACTCGCTGACGCACGTTTCATAAAACCACACTCGTGTTTTAAGACCCCTCATTATGCAACAATTGCATAAAATACTATTATATTTTTACCTCCATACAATATTATTCGGAGCTCCATAGTCCTGGTATCGCGAGTTAGGATCGCAACAGCCTCACTGAATAAACAAACAGATATTTACATGTAAAATTGGACGTCGTACTGATATGCATAACAGTTTGTTAGGCCCACCCCGGGGGCTCGATAGAGCTTAGTACCTTTGTGGTAAAGGTGAATGGGCATTTTTGTATGGGCGCTGTCCCAACCCTTGTATACAATAGTGAGTAGTATGGACGTGTAGTACTCGGTGTAAGGATCATCATAGGCTATGTTTCGAAGACCAGGTGTCTGCAGCATTAATCATTGTTTTGTATGAAAAAAAAAAAAAAACACCAAATTAGACCTATGCTCCCATTACGTTTTTTACTTCTAGTGGCCTCAGTAATGCGTGGTTAAAATCTTTCAGCTATATCTCGAAAATGATTTTACAGATACTTCTCATACAACTGCTAGTACAAAGTGAGGTATAAAATGGGCTGTAGCTTTTTCCCTGCAAACATCTCGGTTTTGCTGTCATATAAAAAAATTAAGCTCTTATTGAGAGCTTTCTAATAAGATATAGCACAACTGTATACAGCACTTGGGACAATTTGCCCATTCTCCTTTGCCTATACATACACAAAGTCACGCCTGTTTCCCGAAGGGGTAGGCAGAGACCACGAATTTCCATTTGCTACGATCCTGACATACAACTTTCGCTTCACTTACTCTCATAACATTCTTCATGCGTGCTCGTCGGTTTAGGGTGCTCCTGACTTGTCCTTTCTCCAGAATGTCTCCGATTTGGTCGGAGTACATTCGCCTAGGTCTTTCCCTTCCCATTTTTCCATCCATTCCCCTTTCCTTTTTGTTAATCTTCTTTTATCCATCCTCTCTACATGCCCAAGCCATCTTAACATACCTTTCTCAAGTTTTGTTACTACGTCTACATTTGCCTATACAAATGGTGAATTCTACAGCACATATATGCTTTGAGTCACAATGGCTGAAAAAACTGAAGGTTCATGAAGTAAGACGAGGTAGGGTCGAGGATGGTATTCCAAGCGTAAATATATTCTCTCTTGATAATGATTGATGACATCCTTCAACAATTGGTGCAATCAAATGTACAACAAATAAAACGAGGATAACTATGCAATATCTATCACAAAAGTATGTACGAAACGCTCTACAACATAATAAGGTCACCGCTTCATTATTATTTTCGAGTCGTTTGAATCAATACATATTTTTGTCTATGACTGTACCTAACCCAGACTAATAGGCACTCATAGAATCTAAGGGCAAAAGACCATGACGTGAATTTTAATTCATTTGTGGTGAGAGTTCCGACTGACCAGCTGTCGACCTTCACAAGAGAAGAGTTTTGGGCGTCGATATAAGAAGACAATAGATCTGCTTACTTGTTCGGATTGTTACAAGCCTAGCGTCACCACTTTGCGACGGGGTGAAGCAGGTGAAGAGGGGCTTTCAATATTCAGCCATTGGTTTAACTTTGAATCTTATCGTAAGTGAATAAAGTGCTTCTAAGTTTTCTAACTAGCAGCGACACACGGCGTCGGATAGCAGAACTAAAAATATGACGCCAATGTAAAACGTACAAAACGCAGAGCTGTTTACTTGACAATTGGCACATACCGTTTTATTCAGGCTATCCAACATAGTCTACCAAATAGACTATGGTCGACTTCTCTGCGACTGCGTTGTACACAGTTCTAATCTTCTAGTTCTAGTTTTCTCATTTCGATGGTTTTAGCCGAAAGGTGTCGCATTCCGGCGGTTCCGTGGCCGGTTAACTGACACCGCGAAAAAGCTCACGTTACAGACTTCACGTGCTAGTAATTAAGTTATTATGTATAATAAATATACAGTATTGTACACCATGTATCATGGTAGACTACGGTCATGCTTCCGAAATGTTTATATTTATTAACACCTTTTGTACCCGTTTTCATACAATAAATGAATATGAATATGAATATGAATATGAATATGTCTTTTTTTTTTAATACAACAGGAAGGCAAACAAGGAAATGGGTAACCTGATGGCAAGTGATCACCACCGCCCATTAACACCCGCAACAAGGATATTGCAGATGCGTTGCCAACCCAGAGGCCTAAGATGGGAATATCTCTTGTGCCAGTAATTTCACCGGCTGTCTTACTCTTCATGGCGGAATACAACAGTGCAAGCACTGCTGCTTAGCGGCTGGATTAGCGAGCAAGATGGTGGTAGCGATCCGGACGGAGCTTGCACAAGGTCCTACCAACCGCAAAAACAAACGCGATCTTAGTTTTAAGCCCAAACATTTTACTAGTGACAACGTAGACTGTGACGTCAAAGGAGATTCCCGCTTTGTAAAAAGCGTCTCCTCCTTAGGCCCTTAGAAAAAACCCAAAATATACAGGCTGTCTCATTTAAATCGGTCAGTATGAGAAAGTCTGAAACTATAAGACATACGAAGATCTGTTCGTAGGAACCATGTCATCGATTTTAATAAAAAGAAAAACTGCATTCATAAATTAAAATAAAAAATTGAACTCAGCTCGGGAATCGAACCCGGTTGTTTTGACAAAAATAAATTTACACTACTTCTATTTAGATATCGATTGTGTAGGTCTTAAGCAGTAAATGGCTCTATGAGACTTGGTTCCTAAGAACAGATCTTCGTATGTCTTATAGTTTCAGACTTTCCCATACTGACCGATTTGAATGAGACACCCTGTATAATGCTTTTTTTTACGAGTTCTTTTAATGCTTTACCTAAATAAAAGCCATGCATATTGTAAGGTGGCGCGCCCATGTTCTTGTAGCTTCGCGAAGTACCTAAGGTTCGCTTGCTAACACTAACGCACATATGCGTTTGCAGTAGGTATATACAAGGAAAAGTCTAAGGGCGAAGTGGGCGGTGAATGCGTAAACTTTTCTTGGCAATTACACAAACTGAACTCTTGAGAGTCAGTGGACGTGCGCCCTTAGCCAGAATACGAAAGATCGCAGAGTGAATGGAATGCATTATTCAATGGCTCGCCCCGTTTATTCCCTTACTAAATGAATTAAATCTCCATCAATATTGTTTTTCCTTACTTTAAGTGGTTTTTCTTTAACTGTGCAGTGCGTGTTTGACGTTTATGGTTTCAGTTGTAATCCAAAAATAGTGTGTTTAAGATGATTATCATCTGCAATCTCCTTGGTGTTGCAGATGTTTATGATCGGATCGGACCCCCTTGCTCATCAAACGCGCTTGTCGGTTTCCTCCCTCGTTTTTAACGCTTGAGAAATAATTATTGTAACAAAATTATTTTTTACTAATAGTTCGCTTCTATGTTTTTAATTTTTTATCTCTTTTTTTATCATGATCTTCAACGGAATTAGCGGTTGTCTTTGTCACGAGCTGTTATACTTATAACACACGGGGTTAAAACCTTCAAGCAGTAGAATTGACAGCATAGAACTAATACAATTTGAACGCACGCCCTGAGAGAACAATCACGGCGTGCGTACCAAATTAAATATATACAACATAAGAAGGCAAACGAGCAAGTGGGTCACCTGATGGTAAGTGCTCACCACCGCCCATTGACACCCGCAACACCAAATGGATTGCAGATGCGTTGCCAACCAAGAGGGCTAAGATGGAATACCCCTTGTGCCAGTAATTGCACCGGCTGTCTTGCTCTCCACGCCGGAACACAACAGTGCAAGCACTGCTGCTTAGCGGCAGGATTAGCGAGCAAGATGATGGTAGCGATCCGGACGGACCTTGCACAAGGTCCTACCACCCGCAAAGTACCGCCATTACTCGCATTGTATTAGTAATGTGACGTCCAGTCCACTCTATTTTCTTACTGTGAGTGAAATCAGCATAGCGTTGGCGAGCTGTTGATTGGCTTTATCAACAAACTAGAACATATTACCTTGCTACTCCGCGAAACCAGTGCCGTACGCGTAGTTTTGGTGTTTAGTGGTGGTGTTTTATGGCAGAGTCTGTGTGATACATGTTGTTTCGTGTGGAAGCCAAGGAGGGTAGGTTTGTGCATGAAAAAATATATATGACACAGACGCAGCTATCTAGTACGTGCACGGCACTGGTTTCGCGAAGTAGCAAGGTAATTTGTTCCAGTTTGTTAATATGGACCTCTGGAAAGTAACGCCTGAATTTACGAAATTGCTTTATCAAACCGACGTCAAAACTTTTTCAAATACCCTCTTAGAATGTTTTGTCGCTCACGCCCCTCTTAAGAGGAGTGCGAACCCAGCTCCAAAAACCGCTCCCCATACAAACGGCGATTATATTTTCCACCCTCTAAACCTTAACCTATACCCATGATTTTTTTGTATGTTGTCATCATGCCCTAGAACTAGGTTTGTATGTTTTGATTTTTTAAATATTCTTAATACTTAGTTTTAAAATATTGACGCCTTTTTGTTTTCTATGAAACTCCTAAATTGCAAATATAGTCAAATCTATGAAGAATATTTTAAAAATCAAAACATACGAACCTAGTTCTAGGGCAGAATTATATTATACCAAAAAATCGTGTCTATAGGTTAAAGTTTAGAGGGTGGAAAACGTTATCGCCGTTTGTATAGGGAGCGCGTTTTAGGGCTGGGTTCACACTCCTCTTAATATACTACTTACTAGCTCTCGAATCCGAAACGGTTCGATGGAAACAAATAAGCTGGGAAGTTTGTCCCGGCGCAACTAGAAGTGGATAATTTGAGCGAAATCCCCCCGGATAAACCTAAGTCCGGACGGGACACGCGACTTAGACGGCATTACGGAATTTTCAGTAACAAAACGCCTTACTCGGCCTGTAAAATAACAACGAGAGTAGTTTGGAAGTTTATTGTAAAAAGGATTAATAGTATTGTATGCAACTGTTGCATAATGAGGGGTCTTAAAACACGAGTGTGGTTTTATGAAACGAGCGTCAGTTTCATAATAGAATCACACGAGTGTTTTAAGACTTAATTATGACAGTTGCATACATTACTTTATCTACACACATATCATAAGTACTCTATTATGGGTTCATAAGCCATAGGGCAATTACTTGCATTGCTACTAGCTACTAGTGCTAGGTACCTATTAAATATCTAAAGACTGTACACATTAAAATAATGTAGTAAAAAATGAATTTTAACAAGTATAAAAACAAATTAGAAAAAATCTTATAATAATTTTGGTTTTTATAATGCTGGTCATTGCCTACGGTTTCTGAACGCGTTATAGAGCATTTATGATATATGTGTAGATAAAGTATTTAATGTATGTATGTAGTTTTTATTTATCGTATTAAATCAATTATATTATCACAAATTATAATGCATGGATGTACAGTGTCATACTAAACGACAGCAGAAAAACGGCCCGACATGAAAATACAGGTTGACGTCAATGTTATAAATGCAAATTATTAGTGTACCATTTATGTCATTGGATTTATAATTTTACGTCTAACTGCATAAAATAATAATTTATTAAGTTTCGTTGCAAATGGGTTTTTTAATCAAAATAATAGTATTAACAGTGGCGCCGTTGGTCCGACAGAGTGATAGTGCGAGCGATTGTCGATTTATTGTACCTTTTGTTCGACTTTTGATGCGGCCATTTTTTAAATGCTGACTAGAAGTCCATTATTTATAGGTCAGCATATTAAATACATAAATGACTAAAAGAGATACTATACTACTCCTACTACTATTCTACTCCTTTGACTTTTCAGTATTTATTTATAATTGGTATATATGTATTGTATTTATTATATTGATATTTTATCTATTAGGTATATGTATTATATTTATTAGTTTATTATATGTTAATTTTAAATGTTTTTTTAGCTCTTGCTCTTTGTCTGTCCCTACTATGATACTCTTTTGACACACTCAAAGGTTAACTGGAAGAGATCCCTTAAAGGGATAAGTTCGCCTTTGTACATCACTGTATCTCTTTTTTTAATTTATGTTTTTTGTACAATAAAGAATTTACATACATACATACATACTATAATGTACAGTCAAGGATGTCCGAACACGTACCACCATAGAACCTAGTCGAAGAGACACACGCTTGACATTTGTATGACATAGCATGGCGTTTATCGCGTCGCGTCAATGCGACATGGTTCTAGGGTGGTACTTAAATGTATTTCCCCTACTGTGCAAAAGTGGATTTAGCTTTTTAATAGCTTCTAATAATTTTCCATTGTTTTTGCTTACATAGTCTTTGTCTTCTTTATTTATTGTTTTTTTTTATGAAATAGGAAGGCAAACAAGCAAGTGGGTCACCTGATGGTAAGTGATCACCACCGCCTACAAACACCCGCAACACCAAAGAGATTGCAGATGCGTTGCCAAACTAGAGGGCTAGACCGGAATACCTTTTGTGCCAGTAATTACACTGGCTGTCTTGCTCTCTACGCCGGAACACAACAGTGCAAGCACTGCTGCTTAGCGGCAGGATTAACAAGCAAGATAGTGGTAGCTATCCGGACGGACCTTGCACAAGGTCCTACCACCCACAAATACTACTCTACTTAACGCTACTCTGCTCTTCGCTTCTGTACTCTACTCTAAGCTGTTCTGTACTACTGTACTGTAATTAACGCTACTCTAATCTAATCTACTCTACTTTACTCTACTCTATGGTACGCAAGACTTATCTCGAATGTGAATTTATCTCTACTAGCCCGTGAATTGCCCCACAGTAGGTACCTTTGTCCTTTTAAGGGATCTCTTCCACAAACGTTTCAGTATATAAACCTTTTTCTCTTTATGTTGTGATACTTCTATGTTGTCGTTATTATTATTATTATTTATGTCTATTTTTGTATATTTATTTAAAATCTTAGGTCAAGTTTTTACAATATTTCTATAAAAAGTAATAAAACAATATCAATACAAAATATACAAACATTATAAAAACCTTTTCTAAATTTAATGTCCCCACAGTACGCTGTCCCATACAACCCACTGGCTCCACTGAAAACCAGCGCTGTTGGCATTGCCGTGCTGACAGCATTGCTGAGTGGAGGCCATTTCGGCTATACAATGCTGTCCATAATTGTAATATGCTTGTTTTATTTCTGTTTTGTATTGTAATCTGAATAAACGAATTTTCTTTCTTTCTTTCTTTCTTTCTTTCTTTGCCTTTAAAAAGTATCTGTATTTCGAATGTCGCATCGAATTCCGGTGTAACATTGCCATTTCTCTTTGTATTTCCTTTATACTAAGCGACATTCCAAACGAAACCGGCAGTGCACTTAGGTCAGGTTACAGTGACAATTTGTTGAAACCAAATATTTAAAGTGGCTAAACCATACGCCTGTCAAACAAATGTTTCCAACCGCGTTGACAGGTGTATGTCTAAATTTAACGGCTGGGGCCCAATTTCATAAACGTGACAGGCGACAGATGTGTAATTCGATATACGTTGCTTGCCCACTATCATGTTAAGGGTTTAGGTCAGTAGCGGTACTTGTCGGCAAAGTAATGTACGGCGAATTGTCACTGTCAGCTGTCGTCGGTCGCTTTTATGAAATTGGGCCCTGGTGGGTAAGATGATCCCAAGTAACAAAATTAAGCATTATTACTATCACAAGACTATTTGTTTTCCTCTTTTAGTACATTTATAAACGTTCATAAGCCTGGATTTGGGTGCACATTACAAGAATTTTTGTTGGTGTATCAATCTATTAGTTATCTGGCCAAATGCTATTTAGACTTACAACTATCTTGTAATTGTTTCGTAAAAGAACGAATGCTCCTATAATTATCTGAAACGAGTAATTTAAAAATTCAATTTCATTTATAACGCTCTTAAAACGGGCTTCGTGATAATAGGCATATTTTATTTAGAAACATAATTAACATCAACGCAGCGTGTGGTGTGTGGCCTTAAGTTTATTTCCATAAATAATTGAAGTGAAAACGTAAGTATTAGAAACAAGTTTTAGAAACATCCCTTCAATTGTGTTGGAAAAATAATGTCCTATAACGCGTAAAATGACCAAAAGGATAATTGACAATCAGGAACACGGAAAATACAGCTCATCTGAACCGCTTTACCGGTTTGAGCTCGTAGGTTGATTAGAGAGCCTATGGCTTCGGCTGCACTAATCAGAATATGGATGGATTAAACCTGTCAAAAGTAGAGATGCGCCGAATATAGATTCCACCGAATACGAACGTTTGGCCGAATGTCGGGTCCGTTTTTACCGAACCGAATATTCGGCTGAATTATTCGACCGAATTATTGGGTTCAACTCAATGCCCTTATCAACCGTTAGAAAACAGGCTAGTACAGGTTTGTACAATCTATGTCTCTTAAATTATAAGTACTAAATTTTCCATAGAATGATAACTAGTTAATTTTGTTTGTTTGATTTCCTTACAGAATTATTGTTAAAAAAGTCTACTTTAATAAATAAATATTATTACTTTTTTAAATAGCTTTTTTACTTATACTTCTGGTTTATCTAGTTTATTAATTGTTCGGTAAATATTCGGCAATCTAACCGAATTATTCGGCCGAATACGAACATTTAAAATTATGCCGAATGTGCCGAATACCGAATAATTACCGAATGTTCGGCGCATCTCTAGTCAAAAGGAAATGACTATAATCGAGATCAAACATGAATTGAGTAATGAGTAATGAGGTATGAAGCAAACCGTTTACTGTCTTTCTATCTGTCTACATACATACACTCGAAAAGCATAATTCTTCCCTCCTAGCGGCAGTGGGGTAAAAAAAACGCGTCACGTCAAAAAGAGAAGAAAAGTTCATAAAGCCAATTCAATTATCAGCTACTAAAACCGTTTTACACTATTTCAAAGTTATGTAACATTTTAGCTATTTTCTCCATAAATCGGAAAAAAATCTCAAACATTCCAAATAGACTTTCTCTTCACGGTATAAAACACAAATTTCTTTGCTCGCTAAATCAGCTGCAACATTGCTAACAGGCTAAAGTAATTCTTTAAATCTTACCATTAAGGTTCAAACTTGTTTGCTGCCAAATTAAGCGATGTTTTGGAGTTCAGTGTAGAACGAATAGTGCCACAAACTTAATTTTGCCGGTGGATAAATTTGGAAACAGCTCGCCTCCGTACTAATTTGATGGCAGTTGTTTTGAACTAGCGCCCTTTTCGGTGGCAGAGTTTAGTTTGTAACTTAACCGCTCTTTAACCAGCTCTAATGACGTGGTTTGGCAAGTCTAGAACTAATGGATAACTAGTGTGACGTTTTATGAAGAAACTGCGTAACTTAGAATTACTTTAAAAAATTGTCAAAATACTTAATTTTTAAAACTTAGAAATACAATTGTTTACATAGAACAGCACAACAACAAAAAAAGGAAGTATATAATTTTTTAAATCATAAAAATTTTAAAAATTGGTTGTAAACATGCTGTCAATTTTTATTAACTGATTATTTAAAAAACATGCATAAAGAAAAATCTTAGCCATGTTTTCACAGCTTCTTAATGACTCGATCAGCTCGTTTCAAAATAGTTGATAAAAAAAGAATATTAATTGATTGTGACATACACGACGCAATTACTTTAATATTAATTTATACTCGCTGTATATGAAATGTATGCAAAATTGAAATTAGTATCAACGCCGCTATTGTCCAATTTTTGCACAATAATCTGACGTTCAAGTATATTTTTTCCATCTCGATAATTTAATACGATATCTGTCCCAGTCTTAGACAGTGACCCAATAACTAAGGAGAAGATACGGAAACATATGAATAAAAACGAGACACAATGGTGTCAACTACTGGTACAAACAATGATCTACACGTCAAGTACTGGGACGGTTACCTTAATTGTACTTCAATTTTTCATTATTATTTTCTTATATTTTATAAAATCTTAGGCTAGGTTTTTACAATTTACTTTTAAAAGTTAATTCTTATAAAAGTTAATAAGACAATATAATTTTCATTATTTTATTTATCAATTGTAGGTATTATTAGAATAAAAAGTATTATAAAACATTAAATTGTACGCCGGCAACCAATAGATAGTGACGTGCTGTAACGCCATTGTGTTCACAACATAGAAATATTTCAGTTGGATTAGATAATAAATCTATCCTTAATTGAACCAATTTAATGAAGGTTTTTCTAAAAATCCTTTCTTAAAGCATCTTTAAGTGGACACGTCTTCCAAATTTCATGTGTCTATCTTTTGCGTTTGGCTATGCCTTGTTTGTTTATTAATCTGCCAGTCAGTAACGGAACCGTTTTATATGTATAGATTTTAGCTTAACTTTTAACCATTCTTCGGATACGTCGTTCTCCCTTCACACCTCATTAATGCTGTCCCCTCATTTGATTACAATTAATTACTCTGTAATTTGCAGGTAACGGTCCTTGCAAGTAATTTGTGGAAATCCTCTGGACTGGAAACTATTACTATACTCTATATAAATAAAAATGAATTGTTGTTCGTTAGTCTGATTAAAACTCGAGAACGGCTGGGCCGATTGAGCTGATTTTGGTTTTAAAATGTTTGTCGTAGTCCAGGGTAGGTCTAAACGGTAAGCAAATATGCCTCCAATAATTAGGCGGTACGAAGTTCGCCGGGTCAGCTAGTTAGAAATAAAATCAGAGATCAAAAGTTGAGTTTAGCAGATGAAATTATCTCATAGAAATAGTATAGGATAGAAAGACTTTTGAAATTAAAAACGATGTTTTATTACCTGGTCTCTTTACTTTAAACGACAATACAAAAAGAGACGACTACATACTCTAAACCTCCTCTTCAATTGGCACTCTTGGTGCCGATAGGTCTTATTTCAAATCAGAAGAAAAACCTAAAAAGTTAGAAATAAAGTACTTAACCGTTTGTACCAATTCGAAACTTTTTTTTGCTTTCTTTTCCTCTGAATAAAATAAGATATTAGCAGGGGGTTCCGCTCCGCACTATAGGTACGCTCGACCGGCTTGCCTATGACATAGGCAAATCGCAGTAGGCTTTCGTCTTGCCGCGTGCTCGCTCGCTCGCCCCCGTCATGTCAGTGTAATTGAAAACGAATGCCGCGCAACCCTAGCGTGTCGCCGGGACTAGCGGCGAGAAGGCGGGCGCGGGCGGCGCGTTCCTTTTGACTCGCTCCGCCTAGCACATGGTGTAAGAAGTAATACGAACTTTTTAAACGTATGAATAAAGTTGAAATTCAATTAAAATTGTAATGAGAACACAAAGAAAAATTAGGGCAATGGCAGGACTTGAACCTGCAAAAAACAAAACATCTATCTATCTATCTTCTATCTATCTATATAAATAAAAATGAATTGTTGTTCGTTAGTCTGATTAAAACTCGAGAACGGCTGAGCCGATTGAGCTGATTTTGGTTTTAAAATGTTTGTCGTAGTTCAGGGTAGGTCTAAACGGTGAGCAAATAAGGAAAAATTGCGAGTAAGATAGAGTAAGACGTGTGTTTGTGACTTACTAAATATGCCTCCAATAATTAGGCGGTACGAAGTTCGCCGGGTCAGCTAGTTTAAAATAAAAATCGAAAGAAATTTCAGTTACAAAAAATTTAAAGTTGACATTCGTTTAATCGCGGTCGTAAAAGAGAAGTTTCTTTACGTTAGTACTTTTATTTATTCTGTGATATTAGCTGATTAGGTTTTTTCCTATTTGTATGGCCTTTCATTAGTTTACTACTACATATTTTGTAAGAAAAGATCTAATTTGGTACATGTCTGCCGGCAATCTACTCGTCTAGTCCTTAGCAAATCCTTTTCACTGAATCCATGTTTGGGGCAACTTGGTCTAAGATAGAATAAAGTTATGTATAGAATAGTTATTATGCAAAAAACCTTCAAATTCAATTTAAAACTTCATCATTAAGTACTTCAAGTACAAATACAATATACAAAATACTTACAATACGATACAAAGTACTTCAGGTTATTAAAGTACTAGATGAACTTTTTACAAAAAAGGTCATCACATAGGCTACTACGAACTGGTAATTGATCCCCGCCTTTCATGCCAACCAGCAGCCCTTAGACAGTTGCGGAGATGTTGCCGTCTTTTACACTTCGTTTTTTTTTACATGAGAAAAATAACGGTCAAACTTGTACACTTTTTTAAGAAAAACGAAGATAAAGTTGAGAAATATGTCAACTTCTGCATTTTAAACGTAATTACCAACAAACTGGAACAAATTATCTTGCTACTCCGCGAAACCAGTGCCGTGCTCGTGCAAGTTAGCTCGACGCTCGTTTAGGTAATTTGTTCCAGTTTGTTGAAATGGACCTCCGCAAAGTAACGCCTGAATCTATTAATTATGTAATTACCAACCCTAAATAAGTGTTATTCTTATTATATAAACATTTGTCAGTTTTATCTCCAATTTACAGAAAAACGTATGAATGTTGGACAGATTTTTTTCCATCTGAAAAAACGAAGTAGGATGGGATCACAAGGGACGGCTGTCACGTAATCGCAGGTGGCTACATGCCGTGACCGTGCGGCGGTGGTTACTTCACACCAGGCGACCCGCCTTTTTGACTCCGCTTTCTATTATAAATTTTTTTAAACATTTACAACAACAACAACAAATACTCTTTATTGATTCACACAAGTAAACAAAATAAAAGATCACACACAGGGAAATTTTACATGGGATTCAACAGGCGGTCTTATCGCTAAGCAGCGATCTCTTCCAGACAACCTTTGGAAATACGGTGAGATATCGATACCTTGGGGCTCAAAGGGCGTAAACGCCAAAAGGCGATTTTTCAGTAGAGCCAAAAAACAAAAAAAAAAATTTTGTTCTTCGTATATTTTTTTGGTTTTTGAAGCTAGAAAAATGTATCTTAGACCAAAAAACTTCAAATTCTTTACTGCATAATACTAATTTATAAATGTTTACGTAACTTTGATAATTAAAAAGATAAGTGCCCTTTACGCCCTAAAAAAATACAATTTAATGTCATTTACACCCCAAAAAATGTCCACTGTGAAAGAACTGTAGGGCATAACCGCCAATTCAGATGAAAATTATAGCAGATTCTTGCGTTTTGTATTTTTATACTCGTTTAGTTTCTCTTTTTTTAAGCTTCTGGTCAACAGGCTTGTTTTTTGGCAATTTCTAGCTGCAATTACATAGCCATCTTCCTCTCATTTCTCTTAGTTAAGAAAGACAGCAAACAATTGCGGCCAGAATTTGTTAACAAAATCTAGCTCGTTAACCAGAGACTTCTCTATCAAAAGAGGTACAAGGCAAATTTTAAAGATTTTGATTTTAATGACACTTTTTTAGTTTGGAAATGAAATAAACCCGCTATTATTAACACAAAAGGAGGCAGAAGCTAAATAAAATTTTCAGCTTTTAAGAAGCTACTTCTTCAGTTAAAGTATAATTTGATGTTGATTGCCTATTTAGTACTTAAAATGCTTTGTTTTTATTGTTTAGCGAGCAACAAAAATGATTTTATTGTTATCACTTTGTTAGGTATTGACAAAATAATCAAGGACCGCATTAGGAGCGCCATGAGCCGTCACATCTCATGTAAAATCTTAATATTTATAGCCTTTTTCTTATGCTATGTTTGTTAACATCATAAAAGTTTCATATTCCTGTATGGGATTTGTTAATTTATACCATCTTTTTTTTGTTATGATCTTGGATTGCCATTATTATCAATTTTTTAAATAAATCTGTCACTCGTGTTTCTGTCCTCTCTGTTTCCAATGACCATAATAAAAAAATAGATTGTTTGAAACTATAATATAACATTCTAACGGAACAGATAATTAAACTCCAAATAATTAAATTTTATGCAAAATGTCCGAAATTGTGTATGCGTTAACGTGTAAAATGACGTTATTGCACTACTTAAGTAAAAATTTGGGTTCTTAACTCATTATTAACTTAATTTCTGTTTAATAATTTATATATTTTACTAGAACAAGTTGACAGGTTTATTAATGTATTTGTTTATTTATGGAAAACCTAAGTCATAAAATTATGCGGGTTTGTCATTGACCATCCTCATGATGTCAGGTTAGGAACCAATGTTAACCCCGCAATGTAACCTTATTGACCTCTTCCACTCCCACAATGCAATTTAGTAAAGTGCATGAGAAAAGTACCATATTTATAAACATCTATAACCAACATTTTAAACTTAGACATAAACAGTGATTAAAAGGACTTTTCGTAGCCTTCTCAGGTCTAAATTTAGTCGTTGGGTATAGTAAAAAGAAATTACTAAGACCCATAATTAACATTCATGATAATTATGGGTCTTAGTAATTTCTTTTTACTTTACCCAACTTGACTCATACGCCCCATTTCAATGGGGCGTAAGAGTCAAGTTGTCAAAAAACAAAAATTTGTATGGGCATTTAGGCGTTTACGCCCTTAACTCGATAATTTTAAAACTTACAACTTCAAAAGTTTTGATAACAGGATTCCATCCAGGATGTAAAATGAATTATCTGTTTTGGTCATGAGTATTTTAGTAATCGTATAAGTCATCTAACTTAAAAACAAAAAAAGTGCTCTGGGCTTAAACGCCACATAAAAACCAAAATTGAAAAGATTATAGGGCGTATCAGTCAAGTTGTTTTATAATACTGAAATATATGTGGGCCTAAACGCCTTTGAGTTGTTAATTTTAAAAACAAAAAGACTTTTACGCCCTTCAAATTTCTGACAAGAAGTTTCTTTGCTTATACGACCAAAAAACTTAAAATATTGTGTTTACAGGCCTCGACATGAAGGGGCGTAAACACAACTTTTATCGGAATTTTAGAACTTTGAGTATACAGATCGATAGAGAAAAAAAAACTGAGTAAGATGACATTGAAATCTCATTTTCGCCAAAATGGCGGTTACGCCCTTTGAGCCCCAAGGTATCGAATAGTCAGAGTACAACGGATTACAACGGATTTACATAAATATACTCTTTAGCATTCTTTGAGAACATAGCTTATTTTAGATTGGAATAGAATAGAACCCTTTTTTAAGGCTGCATAGACCCATAGAAAAAATACCTTAAGGATTAACATACATATTTATAAAACAAAACATTTACTTACTTCGTTACTTTGGTGACTTGTGACCTAGTTTCGGGGTGTCCAGCAACCGTCCGTGAAAACGACGGAAAGCTACTCCTTTCGGCCAGAATTTCTCCTTCATGAAGCTTTCATCATGTCTTTAATATTCAATCAAAGGTCTCGAAGTTTCCAATCTGTACTGAACTCACTTGGAAACCAATCGCCAAGCCGACAGCAGTTTGACTTTTTTTTATCGAACATGAAGGCAATTGAGGCTGATGGTCACCAGATGAGAATAAGTGGTCACCGCCAGCAGGTACTAGTAACCTGAAGAGAATAGCTGATCCATTGTAAGATTTTTTTAAATCCAGTGGCTCACTGGAATTCTCACTCAATTTATGAAACCACAATTAGGTTCACCATTGTCTTTTGAGTGGACAGCAATTAAAGGCCTATGTATCGTCACTTGGATGGTAAAACTACTAAAGCGACATGTGAGTAAGTGTCGCTTTAGTAGTTTTACCATCCAAGTGACGATATATACGATATTTTATGGTCAAGTCTACAGCTGTAATCAAGTCATGTACATAATTTTGCTTGTTCATACCAAATATGAATTGTATGGACCAATTTTAATCACAGGGGAGACAGCTTTTGTTTAAAAACTCAATTACACTTCACACCGACGAGACAGTTAGTTCATCTTTTACCTACCGCATCTATCTTACATAACCTCTAAGCAATTTCTCAGGTCGCAAACTGCAAACGCTTGGTTCTTCCGCCCGCTTTCACCATCGCACTCAGTTCGCTCACTTAACTAACACGGCGAGTTTTCACTTACGCAGTGAATATCAAACGCTCACTCAGGCTTGAGTGGCGATTTTAGTGCAACACCCTTTAGATTTCAAACGCTTTTGAGTGATCGGTTAGCTTTTATAGCTTCATAGCTAAATCGGTGGAAATACTTTGTCTTTAGTCCATGTTAAGGTTTTAGTTATAATCCTTTGATATCCTTGATAAAATTGGAACCAAGTAGTAAAAGTCCAAAATCAAGCAAAACTTGAGCTGCTAAGGATTCTAGACAGCGGAATGTAAATATCGAAGCTTGTATTACTATTGCATAACAACATCCATTTTATGGAAGAGGTGGAAAATATCAATGAATAGTACCCAACCCAACGGTTGGCCCAAAAGTTTGGTGGCCAACCCTGACCAGTTGGCGGCGCTATTTGGACTGCAGGACGCGTCGTCATGACCTTAAGTTACGAGAAGGGGCAAATGCACAAAAAGATCCCAAAGTGTTAAAGGATCCTTATAAGAAAGAACCGATTTGTGGAGCTATGTGGAGGAGTACCTTCCACCAGGTAGACCTACGTACAAATCTATTGGCAAAATGGCATAAAGAAAATATCAGGAAATAATTGGACATAGTTTGTACAAAATCGTAGAAGATGGCGGACTTGAAGGAGTTGAAATACATTATCACAGACAGAGTGGAAAAACAAAGTATTGAGTATTGAGTTGAAATAGCTGAAGATAGAGAGAAAGTAGAATAAGTGAAACCACAAAATATATGATACTGAATGAAGTATGTTGATTGGACTGTAGGAATTGTTTATTTCTTACGTGAAAGTGGATCGCATTTAATTTAGGACGGACACCTTTTTAAGTACTGTATTCCCCAAATTGAAACTATTATAACACAGTGAAATGTAAAATCACGTAACATACAGACTTTGAAAGTCAAGTGGAGCAGTAATAGCTAAATTATTGAATGATGTTGTTAAACTAATGATATGTTGCCGACAATAAGGAACGAACCCAACCAGAGAAAGTAATGTAGAGAGTAGTCATTAAAGAGGCTAAAAACCCTTTGGTATTCATCATCCTTTCGAAACCTAAGTTTAAGTCAAGATTAAGTCTTACAATGGAATAGATGAAGTCGCTCCAAAAACTAACGTAAAGCTGGTGATCCGTCGATTTAACTTCAGAGCGGACGGAACCCTTGTGGGTCCAATTTATGTGTGTCGGGTCACATTAGTTGTTTAGAAAGATGTGTGGATTTACTGTAGCAATATGCTGAAGGGTTTATTGGTAGGACGATTAAGTTGACGATGTTGTTAAAATGACTACTGAGTAAAGTGTGGTGGAAAAGGTTTTGCCATGTTATGAATTACTGGAGGTACTGTTATTTTAAATAATAAAAAAGTAAACACAAAATTTGTGGTTGTTTAGTAATTTTATATCATTTTTGCTATATTTTTTATATATTTTTGTCTGTCCCTAATACAATACCTACTCATTTGATCCACTCGAAATTAACTGAAAAAGAGGGATAATATTTTGTACATTACTGTATCTCTTTTGTCATGTATATTTTCTATACAATAAAGAATTTACATACAAACATACAAATCAACCTAACATCGCATTAGTTATATCCACGTCATTATTTTGTAAGAGAAGGTGAGAAAAAAAAAGATGGCATTGTGGTTCACGTAATGAAAGGTGAACACTGCCGCTCATGGAAATCAGCAACCCCACTAGAGTCGCTAATACATTGCCAATCTTTAGGTCCCTCAGTGAGCCTCGGTATCTATTCAATCATCTACTACTTCACCCAAATTCTGTGAAAGTGTGGTGCTACCCTGATTGGGCAGGTCCATTCACTACAATGGAATTTCTTTTTATATCCATAACAAGGATTCCGTCCGGCTTTTCACGGATAAAATCATAAGTAATATATATACATACATACATACATAAAATCACGCCTGTTTCCCAGAGGGGTAGGCAGAGACCACGGATTTCCATTTGCTACTATCCTGACATACAACTTTCGCTTCACTTACTTTCATGACATTCTTCATGCATGCTCGTCGGTTTAGGATACTCCTGACCTGGCCTAGTAATATATATGGTAATATATATACGGTGAAATCTGTATCAAAATCCGTTGCGGGGCTTAGGAGAAGGCAGCTGAAGATACACTAAGTAAGAATAAAGAATTTAGGACAGGCAGGAAAATATAGTGACTGTACTAAACACTTTTTTGTAAAAATAAAGAAATCTTATTTTGTATACGCACTGAAATAATAAGAGAAATTCCCTAATGTGTACCCACAGCGTGACCATTCCTAAACTTTGGCCTCAAGTGGTCCCAAGGGTCCAACTTTAAACTAAGGTTTAAAAATTTAAGGTTTGGGCTAACTGGCCTAGCGGGGCCACGTGACCGAACCAACCGCAAACGGGCGAGGGTTCCAGCCTAATTTTCTAGTTTCGGTCAATTTACTTGGTTAAATTTGAATTTGTAGTAAAAAGTTCCGAATGTTCCTAAGTTGCGTAAGAGTAAGATAACATCTGGCCCTTATTTCACCAAACTATAACTAACTAAAACAAAAATGTTTAAATTAAATGTGAAATGGTATAATGACAACACAAAGAAAAAAAATTAGGGTAATGGCAGTATTCGAACCTGCAACATCAGCATTCCGTGCCTTGCGTATTCCAGTTTCCGCCACATTACCGCTAACACATTAGCCGTAATGTGGCGGAAACTGGAATACGCAAGGCACGGAATGCTGATGTTGCAAGTTCGAATCCCGCCATTACCCTAATTTTTCTTTGTGTTGTCATTCATTATATACCATTTTAGATTTAATTTGAATTAAAAAAAAATACAAAAAGATAAATCGAAAAAGTTTAAAAATAAATAATTTCGATTACTATAATTTAACAAAAATGTTTATTTTCAGTTTGTATTTTCTTTCACACCAGACAGGTGGTGGGTACCGCACGACGCGACGGTCACCGGTGGCAAAACAGGCCCAGGCGGAGATGGCGAAACGATCTGGACACCTATTTGAAGGATTGGCCGGATATAACCCAGGACAGGGAGATGTGGAAGTCAAGGGGAGAGGTCTTTGCCCGGCAGTAGGACACTCAACAAGACTACTAAAAAAAATTCTTTTAATATTAATCTTCAGATTTTTACTTTAATTTGTATTTTGAACGCGCATTTCGCTAGCCAGATTCATTTCTAGCGTGTGTTCCATAACTCCTGTTAGTAATACTAAATGCTGATAAAATACTCTAATTAAATCATAGTGTCTTCACTCGCCATCTGTCACTAGCTCCTTAATACGCCCCCCAATCCGTTTTTTATGCGGGGTGGTCATTTTTACACGACAAGCTGTATAATAGCTGTATAAAGACGAGCACGTCTAAAAAGTTATTATACATTTTTAATAGTGCTAGTGTGCTCTCACAAGCCCTGAACGGATTGATATACTTACATGTATTGTAATTTTCTTTACGTTGTGGTTGACTGGCAGAGAATGCCTACTGGCATTAAGTCCGCCAATTATATTCGTGTTTTAATTTGTGCTATGAAGCTTAACAAATTATTGTAATCGCAACTTGTAATACAATGAGTTTAGACAATGGTCGTTGCGAGGGAAAAAATATATTTGTTCATTATTCCACGTACGGGTAAATTAATACTTCACTTTAATTTAACCCAAGGTACGATAATAAGTAACATCACACGCCTCCACCTAAAATTAGAACAAATTTGACTTTCAAGGTTTAATTACGAGCGAACGAGCGAAAAGTTTCGCGAAGTCAAATAAAACTCCGATGGCAAACGGCAAACAGAAAACCCCCCACTTTCCGGGGCAGTGGGGACAAGTATTATTTACTCTTGAAAGAGGCAAGAAATTTAAATAACTGTCCTCCTGTGTACCTAGCACAAATCTTCTCGATACACGTTCCGCGTTTGCGGGTGGTAGGACCTTGTGCAAGGTTCGTCCGGATCGCTACCAACATCTTGCTCGCTAATCCTTCCGCTAAGCCGCAGTGCTTGCACTGTTGTGTTCCGGAGTGGAGAGCAAGACAGCCGATGTATAAACTAGGGAGGCAACAAGCAAGTGGGTCTACTGATATTAAGTGATCACCACCGCCCATAGGCACCCGCAACACGGAGGATATTGCAGATGCGTTGCCAACGCAGACGGTTAAGATGGAATACCTCTTGTGACAGTAATTTCACCGGCTATCTTGCTGTCCAGGCCGGAACACAACAGGAAAAGCTGCTGTTTAGCGGCTGGATTAGCGAGCAAGATATTGGTAGCGAACTGGCATGGCACAACGTCCTTCCACCCGCAAAATTCTTCTATTTATACTTATAAAAGAGTTCCGTTAGACACCAACTAAATCACTGTACCTACTGCAGGACGATAGACAAGGGAAAACCTAAACAGCTGAAGATAGAAACATGAAATCTGGAACATTTGTGTTCCTTAAGAGGTGCAGAGTTGCATTAAGAAAGGATTTATGGAAATTCTACCATTAAGGGGGTAGAAGTGTAATCCAAAACCTATGCGGACCAAGGCGCAAGCATAAGCTAGACAGCTCCAATCTACGCTAAAGGTATTTTATGCAGAACTCTAAACATACCTAAACGAAGCGTTAAAGAGCACTTGCAATTTGAAATCGTCAACCAAAAAGAATTCTGCATCGCTAGATATTACTTTAATTACTTCGCGCGTTACCTTTATTAAGCCACCTACTTTCGTTAAAAAATTAGTCTAAAAATACAGCCTTTTTCTTAGTAATTAAATTAATTGCCCCCGTTTTCCTTGTCTGCTTGTGATGGAACAAAGCCCTTTTTTCCGCGTCCAAATGGGAAGTCATCTACAAAATGGCGGCCCCTGACATTATTCAGATAATCTTAACTCCAACTTAAATGCTTAAATGTACCTCCATTTTTTACATTATAGTTTAAAGGTTATGAAATATGCGGGTGATAGGACCTTGTGCGTCCGGATTGCTACCACCATCTTGCTCGCTAATCCTGCCGCTAAGCGGCAGTGCTTGAACTGTTGTGTTCCACCGTGGAGAGTTAGACAACCGGTGCAATTACTGGCACAAGAGGTTTTCATCTTAGCCCGCTGGGTTGGCAACGCATCTGCAATCTCCTTGGTGTTGCGGGTGTCTTTAGGCAGGTGGTGGTGATCACTTACCATCAGGTGATCTACTTGCTTGTTTTCATTCCTATTTCTTAAAAAAAAATATGAGTCTAACAGATTAAAAAGTCATGTCAGGTCTCTGATGCTTCCTTTAACCACTGTTATTCAGCGTTGATCATCACCCTTGACTAGTTTAACATCTTTGCCTTCTCGTCTACACTTTGACCTTAGCAATAAATGTTCAATTCAAACAAACCAACCCGAGCAAATGCAACCAATCGACGTTCTCGACCGACAGTTAAGTCAATTTACGGCAGATTACTGACACTAACTTTCGTTTAAGCACTGTTTAAGTTGAGTTTGGCTCTTGATTGTTAACTTTCAACTATAAACTCGCCATTAAGGCTGTGTTGTTACGGGAGAAGTTATATTGCCAGGCCGGAGTTGCGATTCGAATTCGTTTTGTTTTGGTTACGAAGAGATACCCTTGCAGCATTTCAAGAAAAGATCCCTACATCGAGATCTTTTCGTGGCTATGTTTACAGAAGAATCATGGATGTTATTGGAATAATAATATTTATAGAAGTAATTTACGGGTACATTTGTTTTTGATTACTGAGGAGATTTTAATGTTATTATTCTTGTATATTTATTAGAAATTTTAGGGTAGGTTTTTAAAATATTTTTATAATAAAAAGTAATAAAACAATATTGATACAAAATAAAGATACATTATAAAAACCTAACCTAGTGTGCCGCGGGGCAGGGCTCAAGCTACCGATGGTTAGGGCTGCAGAGTGAGGAATCTCCTGACTATTCGTGACGTGTTCAAGAGTACCGCCTTCTGAATCTGACCATTGATCCAACCTTCTAGCGAGAGTCTCTTAAGGTGTTGGTCGAGACTATTCCCTATTAATTATCTTTATTATTATGCTCACGGCTGTTTGCCTATGGAGTAGGCAGAGATCACAGAATCCCATTTGCTTCGGTCCTGGCATACTTCCCTCGCTTCCTCCACACACATTCCTCTCTTCACACATGCTCGGCGGTTACGGGTACTTCTAATTCTGCCTGTCTTTAAGACGTCACCAATTTGGTCTACGAATGTTTTGAAATAAATTATATTTATTATTAATGAAATAAACGTAAAATTGAACTCCATTTGTTATTAACTTTTACGAGAAGGTCAAGGAGAACGATTGCATATTAAGAATGGAAATTAGTTAATTTTTGTCCCGACACAATTAATAGTTTCCATGGGATAGAGATTTTGTATTTTTTTTTATATCAAACAGGAAAGAAAACGAGCAACTGGATCACCAGATGGTAAGTAATTACCACCGCCCATAGACACCCATAACACAAATTCATTGCCAACCCAGGGGGCTAGCTGGAATACCTCTTGCGCCAGTAATTGCACCGGCTGTCTTGCTCTCCACGCCGGAACACAGCGCAAGCGCTGCTGCTTAGGGGTTGGATTAGTGATCTAGATGGTCGAAGCGATCCGGACGGACCCTGCACAAGGTTCTACTAGTGCAATTGTGAAAATTGAGGAAGTTTTGGACACAATAGTTGAATATGAACGTCATTCTATTGGAAATATGATGCTGATTACTGACAATCTAATCTATTGTATGAAAATTCGGCGACAAATCATGCGTGAAAACGCAACGCCGATTTCCTGACTCATTTTGACACGGTTCTATTATATACTCCACTTATGCTTCATTCAAATATGAACCTCATGCCTATGAGCATAAGAATAAATTTCAATTACGATACAGTCGAACTTTGAATCTATTGGCGTTAGAGCAAGAAAATTTTCAGCCTGTTTAGCAAGCGGGTAATATTGGATGGATTTATCAAATGTGAATTTATGGATTTATTTAGGTTTCCTATATTTTATAGGAATACTAGCGACCTGCCTCAGCTTCGCGTGGGTGCTTTTATTAATGTGAAAAATCGTTTTTTTGACGACTTCATTAAAAAAAACAATTAGGATGCCAATCACCGTAGATTAAGTCCTGCGTAGTTTAGAAGAAGTAAGCAGCCTAAGATTCGAGGATAGACAGAGAGGTGGATAGCGACTTTTTATACTATGTAAAGATAAAGATTTAAAAAAAAGATAAGTGTTCTAGAATTGAGCTAAAATATTTTTTAAATCGCACGTATAGTCGACCAAGAAATTGCTTGACCAAATTGCTTGAATATTACAAAGGGATAAGGTTCAAAAGTGGCCAAGCAATTACTTGGTCGACTATACATAACACGCAGCTACTTCAAACGTAAATAACTTGCAACGTTCAGAAGAATTGCATTTTATCAAAATATCCAAGTGGAAAGCATGCATTTCTGAACAACTGGCTTCATTCAAACACACCGTCACATTTGGTGGCCTATTGAAGCATACACTTTTGTATGGTCCAAGTTATAAGAGAAGTGGTAATGTCTATTTATTGTTTTTCAATGTACGTACGAGTACTATTTTGAAGAAGTCCCTGTCGCAGTTTTACGAGTAAGAAACTGTTTTGTCATTTTATACGCATTTTATAAGGAAGTAATATTTTTAACATACTAGAACAAATTATCTTACTACTCCGCGAAACCAGTGCCGTGCTCGTGCAAGTTAGCTGCGTCTGTGCGAAAACCCACCCTCCTCCGCTTCCACACAAAACAATATATATCACACAGACTCAACTACACACCACCACCACTAAACACTAAACAACACGATCGACGAGCGTTTCGCCTCTGTACGAGGCACGGCACTGGTTTCGCGGAGTAGCAAGGTAATTTGTTCCAGTTTGTTGAAATGGACCTCCGCAAAGTAAAGTCTGAATCTATTAATTAATTAATATATATATATTTTTTATATATATAAGTTTTTTTTTCTCAAATCTATTGCATTGTTTGAAAAATCAAAGTGGACACATAAACAGAGAGTAATAAAGAGTTTGTTATACTTACCTTTTTGTGTACCTGAAGAGGATAGACAAAATCTAGAACACCACACTACGTTCAAAGACACGCCTGGCTTATGTTGGAAAAAGACTGCCAACCTAAAATGGGACAAGGCAGTACACATTAGGGAATGCAATCCCGGTAATTTTTCAAAGAAATAACCGGTTAAAACCGGTTTTTCTTAGAGAAAATAACCGGGATTGCATTCCCTAGTACACGTCTGTCGGATGCACCCACAGAGGTGGGCTCACGCAGTCACTTGATGGGTGCCGCAGAACGGACAGCGACGAGGCAAACCACCAAGGCGATGGCGGGATGACTTTGACGCGGATGCTGGCTCTGGTACTGGGCCAGACAGGGAGTCGTGGTGGCAAGAGGAGAGGCCTTTGCCCAGCAGTGACACTTCAACAAGCTACAAAAAAGACTTGACTAGTGCATGACTTCATTTATTACGCTCTCTCCTGTTACTTGTCCTAGCAGCATGCAATGTCGAATTTCTAGATACCATTGTCTATATGTATGAAACCTGAATAACTCCGTATTGGATGCAGTCCCAGTGATTAGAAAAAACTCTTCTGTATCAAGGCAAAAATCAAAGAAACACACAAAACAAGTCTTATTGGCAAAAACGTGCCTATTTCATGAAAATATCATTTTAATGAAAAAAAATTGTCAGCTACCAAGTTTCAAACAAAAAATACGAGCTAAGTTTAGGTTCATTAGATATTAATAGCTTCGTTAAAACTTTTCTTACTTAGGTAATTAAATTGCGGCAGAGGCCGTGGATTTGACTGATGCGGCGATGCGCGAAGCAACGAATTGTCGATTCAGGGAATTAATTCTACTTATTTATTAAAAATTTGATCGAATTTCGACGAAGGCTCGCCGCAGTTCATACGCCGTCTTAACCCAGCAAACTTTTAGCATAGGAAATGTCAATTAGGATTCACTTTGAATTAAAATTCATGTTGTTGTCAAAGCAGTGATTTGCTTTTATAAAAAGACAAATAAATATGATAACCCGTGCTGTACAGTCAGCATTTTTTTTCATTATTTTTTTTAGAAGGAGAAGAAGAAGAAAACAGTAGTTCAAGTAAATATCGATATTACGTGTCTTTTTTTCTTTGATTTTCTCTAAGCATGCCGTTTTAAGACTTCTGTATTTAAAGACTAAGTGACTCTTTCCGGCTCCGCGTGGGTACAATCGGCATAAAACGCAAATAAAAACCTTTCCTATAAAAATTTCTATACGACAGTGAAAACTTTATCAAAATCCGTTGGGTTTTTTAGAAGGAGAAGGCGGCCGAAGATACACTATAAAAATTTCGGACAGACACGAAAAATAACGACATGTAATGTCATCTATGATGATATATTTAAAACTGGTTACATTTTGTCCGAGTTACTGTTCTATAGGTGCAACAAAGTTGAAAGAAAAGTTTTCAATATGTACAGTAGGGGAAATATATTCACGTACCACCTTAGAACCCTAACGCAATGACGCGACGCGTTAAACGCCACGCTATGTCATACAAATGTCGTGCCTATGTCTCTTTGACTAGGTTCTACGCTGGTACGTGTTTCAATTTCCTTGACTGTACCTACAGTAATTAACTTTTCTTGGTTATCAAGCACCCAGGTAGCATTTGGGCGAAGTTTTTATACCTTTCGTGTTTTAAACTTTGAAAATCAATTAAAATTTCAGGTCGGTCGAAATATTCGTTCGCTAAAACATCTGCGTCCTAGTTGAAGGTTAAAGGGGGTTTGGAACTTTTTACTTTTTACTTTGGTTTGAATGAATTATTGATCTAAATTTCAAATGATATGTAAACACGTCTTATAATAATATTAACAATGCGAAGATAGACTTCTACAATTCTCTATATAACAGTGAAAAATCCGTTGCATGGTTTAGAAGGAGAAGATGGCCGAACATACCCCATCAGGATATAGATCAGACAAGAATGGGTATCATCTTTACTTTATACTATGTAAGTAGTAATCCGCCCCTGCTCGGGTACAATCGGGGCTTGTAATGTATAATTTTATGCACAGTCAAGGAAATTGAAACACAAACCACCGTAGGACCTAGTCGAAGAGACATACGCATGACATTTGTATGACATAGCCTGGCGTTTAACGCGTCGTGTCATTGCGATAGGATTCCAAGGTGGTACATGGATATATTTTCCCTACTGTACATTACATTAGCCCATTGTACCCGTAAAAAAACCCCGACATAACAGTAAAAACCGCCACCGAACTTAATAAGGATTTACCGCCTTATTCATAATCGCTGCGTAAACGTTTATTAGTTAACATGTTTTCTGTCTTCTGTCATTGTGACGAAACCCCCAAATGGAAGGGGCAAAACATTTGTTAGCGTCAAAAGATTGTTAATTTTTATGATTAAGGGGGATAGGAGAGACTAACGGATAGCAACTTTATACTATGCAACGTTAAAGTTGTAGATACAAACTTCGCCCAGTTACAATTCTATTATTTAAAAAATATACAATATGAATATGAAAGCCGCATCTGTGCCTTCTCGTTCCATATTGTGCGACACGATAGAAGTTTCAAGTGCCCGCCGGACCGTGCCGTTTAATATCCGCTGGTCAGCCAGCCTTAAGACACGGGTGGACATGTAAATAGGTGGCTTTGTATATGGATGATGTTATGTGCGGGTTATAGGCATATGACAAGGGCGAATGCCCTTCCAATTAGCTCAAAGTCAAAGTCAAAATATATTTATTCAGATTAGGCTTACAGGAAGCACTTGTGAATGTCATAAAATTTGCCTTAATTAAAATGTTTTATTTTATACTTAATGTGACGTGTGATAAGCAATTACCGAAGCCTATAGACACTTATTACCGGCGTGAAGTAGTAACGTTTTTTATGAAATAGGAAGGCAAACAAGCAAGTGGGTCACCTGATGGTAAGTGATCACCACCGCCTATAGACACCCGTAATACCAAAGAGATTGCAGATGCGTTGCCAACCCAGAGGGCTAAGATGGAATACCTCTTGTGCCAGTAATTACACCGGCTGTCTTGCTTTCCACGCCGGAACACAACAGTGCAAGCACCGTTGCTTAGCGGCAGGATTAGCGAGCAAGATGGTGGTAGCGATCCGGACGGACCTTGCACAAGGTCCTACCACCTGCAAATAGTGTTTATTAGATAACTTAAGTCTTAATTATCAACGAGGCTTTTGAATAGGCCTAAAAACAATTAATACATTGCCAAATGTTGCAGACAGGAACGAATAGTGACTTCGTCATAAACTAGTGACGTGCCCCGGCTTCGCACTCGCACCAGTACAATTAAAATGTAATGTATAGTCGACCAAGTAATTGCTTGACCACTTTTGAACCTTATCCCTTTGTAATACGGTCGAAAAGTGGTCAAGCAATTTCTTGGTCGACTATACATAAAACCTTCCGTAGAATATTTTCTAAATGACAGTGAAAACCGTATCAAAATCCGTTAGGCGGTTTAGACGAAGTCAGCGGCCGAAGATATTAGGACAGACAGAACCGGATAGCGACTTTATTTTATACTATTCAAAGTCAAAGTCAAAGTCAAAATATTTTATTCAGATTAGGCTTACAGGTAGCACTTATAATTGTCAAAAAATTTACCACCGGTTCGGAAAAACCTCTGATGAGACGATACCGGCAAGAAACTCAACGAGGTGTAATTTTTTTAATAAATCAAAATTACAATGTTATTTTACATCTCAAATATTTAAAAATTTTACAATTTAACACAGCAGGTGTACAATCTTCTATTTAAAGACTATTCCCTTTATTCACAAACGCTTCGTAAACTTTTGTTAGTTAACATGTTTTATGTCTTTATCTGTCATTGTGACGTTTGCCCTCAAATGAAAGGGACAACATTTAGCTTAAAAAGATTTTTAACTTTTTATGAATAAGAGGTTATGTAAAGAAGATGGAGTTTAGCAAAGTCACGCCTGAAAATATTTATTTTGTTCTAAGTTTGGTACATTCCACATAGCATCGACGAATGCGTCCCAAGGGGAGTATAAATGGGGATTGAAAAAGTCGCGAGTCGAAGCTGAGGGAGCAATGAGGAAATAGGTCCTGTCGTTATTGGTAATGTTATTGTCAATACGAATAATAACATTATGACGCAACTGAAATTCACCTTAAATTTTATAATCTCTTTGTGATTTTTATACACAATTTTTATAATAGTATTTTATGCAACTGTTGCATAATGAGGGGTCTTAAAACACGAGTGTGGTTTTATGAAACGAGCGTCAGCGAGTTTCATAATAGGATCACACGAGTGTTTTAAGACCTAATTGTGTACAGTTGCATACATTACTTTATCTACACACATATCATAAGCACTCTATGATGGGTTCAGAAGCCATAGGTCAATGACCTGCATTGCTACTAGCTACTAGTGCTAGGTACCTATTAAATATCTATAGACTATACACATCAAAATAATATAATAAAAATTAATTTGAACAAATATAGAAACAAATTAGAAAAATTCTCATAATAATATTGGTTGTTATAATGCTGGTCATTGCCTACGGTTTCTGAACGCATTATAGAGCATTTATGATATATGTGTAGATAAATAAAGTAATTGCATTACTCGTAAATTTTACCTAGTTTATTTGTAATTACGCATCCGAGCCTTTTATTTATCCATTGTTTAATTCGTATGTAACATATTTATGATATTATGACCATGTATTTTTATTTTGCTATTGCTATTATTTATTTATTTAATACTCATAGCTGAATAAGATGACCACAATGTTGTTTAATATCTCTTTGACTGTATTATATTGTGCAAATAAAGAAGTTTGAAATTTCAAAGCTAAAAAAAAAGTTTATGCACCACATTTTTTTTATGAAATAGGAAGGAAAACAAGCAAGTGGGTCACCTAATAGTCAGTGACCACCACCGCCTATAGACACCCGCAACACCAAAGAGATTGCAGATGCGTTGCCAACCCAGAGGGCTAAGATGGAATACCTCTTGTGCCAGTATTTGCACTGGCTGTTTTGCTCTCCACGCCGGAACACAACAGTGCAAGCACTGCTGCTTAGTGGCAGGATTAGCGAGCAAGATGGTGGTAGCGATCCGGACGAACCTTGCATTAGGTCCTACCAAGGGCAGACACCCCTACCTACTTAATTTTCTTCTTTTATGTGTATGTGATGCCAAAAAGTTGCCTGCAAGAGATCGTTCTGATAAAACGAACCATTATTATTGTTAACCTCGTGACTTATTTTAACACGTTCACGTGCGCTGCCGATTTTTTAGAATATCGTTGTTTCGCACAGTACTTCCCCATACAAAATGCAACGACGTCTATAGACTTTGTGATACAACTTGGGTAAAAATAACGCGAAATCTGACATGAACGTTTCTTAACGTCAACTCGCGGAACACCAGCGACGTCATAGGACGTTGTTAGTATTTGTACAGGTCCTTGCATGTGTGTGTACTCTAGTCATCTTTAGTAAGAGTTAAGTTGGATATAGCGTGGCACTAGCAGTTCCAATTTTTGACATAATGTAGCACGATGACGTATCTGACAGAATTTAGTACGGACGCTCGGCGTTCAGTCACGTTGCATGAGATTTTAATTTTTTTTATTTTGACGGCTATTTACGTTCTGTTGCACCGTATATACCAATTTTTTACGTCTTATCACGTAGCGCACATGAACGTGTTAAGTAATTTTTTTGTAAACTACTTTCCGTCTGGTGCGATATAATAAGTATTGTATTGTCACCCGTGTTACCCGTTTTAGCGTTACCCTGAACGTCCGGACAACCGGACCGTGTAATCCGTCCGTTCACTGCCGTCATATTTCTACCGGCATTACACCGGATTATAACCGGAAAACTACCGGGTCAAAGCGGTGTCACTATAGTTACTATAAATCTGTAGTGGCTATAGTGACACGGTAGTAAATAATGATTTATTACCGCCTGGGTTTACCAAACTAACATATGTCAGGTGACAACGACAAATCAGAATACATATGTATCCACTATTTAAACCCGACAACACACGAACTAGCCTCCAATTTTACCAAGTTGTCAGATGACTTGTAACACTGACACATTGGCTACACCGCTATATCGAAGAGTTTTTGTATTGCTAGGATGAAAAAGTCGTTGAAAAGCGTAAAGTAAGAATAGGCTTTTCACTAGCTTTTTTTTTGATACTTATATGTTAAAATAACATGACACTCATACATTCGGAAGCACAATCCTTCCTTCTGGTGGCAGTCGTCTAAAACTAAATATACTTATTGTCAAAAGCTTGAACAGGTTATGGGCTCTTAAACGTGTTAGTTATGGTTTTGAAGTGACAACCCTGTGTCGTGCCTACTCTATGTCCCAGCTCAGTATAGTAACGCAGTTGATCCGGATATAGGGCTGCCACTAAATCAGCTCGGCGACTTGTCAATGGATGCGTAATATACGAGGGTTACTGCGGGGAAATTGTTGATTGCGTTCTGGAATGGTCTATTTATTTCTTTGATAGCCGGACGTTATGTGGAACCTTTGTAGCCAGTTTTAGTGTACTTACGTTGTATAAAGTATTTTGGGGATGTGATCACTAAAAATCGCATTGCATTTATTAAGTCAGTTACCTCTTATAGTTGCAGCAAGATAAGAAATCCATCCTGACAGCTGTCTTTCCAGTAATATTTGTGCATGGTTGTGTGTTGGTAGCTTAAGGCCGTCAACCGATTAATAATTCTGCCAGGGTCGCTAATTCCCGATGGTAGAAATGTCCCAGAAATGAGACTTCGATTAATTTCACGCCCCTGTGTAAACCCATATATTTTAAATTTTATAAAATTTATTAGAGACGTCTATGAGAATGTGATTTCAAGCAAATCATCATCATCATATCAGCCGAAAGACGTCCACTGCTGGTCCAGCAGCCCCCGCCTGTTTTTTTAAGTGATTAATAACTGGCTGAATCTTCATGAGTTCGTTCGGTTCCACGAGACGCCCAAGTTTTTCCTATGTTCATATTCTTAAAGAGGTAGGTAATGTAGTGCCGTGGAATCGACAACTTCCAAGCGTAGGACTAGGAAAACGTAGCACTACATTTGTAGGACTTTGTGGCCATTCAATTATAATATGACAATAAACTCGGAAAAACAATTGTCCTACAAAATCGATGGTTGAGTTGGAGCGTCTTCCACGTAGAATATGTCGAAATAATGAGGTCATAAAAATCATTAATAACCAGCTGATTTTTCGTGTGCAGCTTAGTAAATATTAGTATAATTGAATGGCAACAAAGTCCTACAAATGTAGTGCTTCGTTTTCCTAGTCCTACGCTTGGAAGTTTTCGATTCCACGGCACTACATTACCTACCTCTTTGAGAATATGCACATAGGAAAAACTTGGGCGTCTCGTGGAACCGAACGAACTCACGAAGATTCAGCCTGTTATTAATCACTTAAAAAAACAGGCGGGGGCTGCTGGACCATGCTGGACATAGGCCTCCAAAGATCGCCACAACGCCCGGTCCTGTGCTGCACGCATCCAGCGGGGTCCCGCAACCAACACCAGGTCGTCGGTCTACCTCGAGTCGGGTCTGGCGACGCCGCGTCTTCCAGTATCTGGTATAGGCATTTAAGTTGAGGCCACGCACACTCTAACATGTTACGCGTGTGGACATGAGAGTTTAATTCCAACTTTTAAATGTCCTATATGGACTTTGTAGTTGTGTGTGTTATCGCATCACTTGACTACATTTCTCTGCATGACTACATCTTTCAATATTCTTACATTAAATGAAGTAAAACAAGTGACATAAACAATAAATACACAGTCGGACGTGTGTACAATCTTTTAATAAAATCTCGCGCTGGAAGCAGCTGGTTTGTACAGTCGGTAGAAGATACTCGCAGTCAAAGAGCTAAAACGATCTGCAATCAACTCTATTGTCGAGGGAGTAAGAGCTTATCTAGATATTTTTGGCCTCTCCGCGATTTAGCTACTTCTGCTGCTAACTGTACCTTAACTACAGATAAGCCGTAAAGCTGTTTATTCATTGTCTTTTCATTAAAAGTAAATAAACAAATTTGGAACAAGTTACAAAAATTATAACGTCAAACGGTACTTTAACGCTATAAAATCATTGTTAATTCACCTCGACGTTTCGACGAGTTTCCGTGGTCACGAGTATAAGTCAAAGTCAAAATGTGTTCATTCAGATTAGTCTTACAGGACTTTTCAGGGTTTTTGCGGGTGGTAAAACCTTGTGCAAGGTCCGTTCGGATCGCTACCACTATCTTGGTCGCTAATCCTGCCGCCAAGCAGCAGTGCTTGCACTGTTGTGTTCCAGCGTGGAGAGCAAGACAGCCGGTGTAATTATAGGCGCAAGAGGTATTCCATCTTAGCCCTCAGGGTTGGCAACGCATCTGCACGTGTTTGTTTGCCTTCCCTTTCAATATGTTTTTTTTTAGTTTTAGAAACAAAGTAATTAAAATGTCCCATGAGAAGCAATCCTTAATGCGACGCCTGCACTTGACACGTTGATAATTCTAGATTGGGGAGCGCGGGCGCACTGGACCCGAGCCAAAACTGGAATTTTTAATTTCAAATTTGAAATAGCATTATTAAACCGGTGCCTTTAATATTTTCGAGCGTAATCAGTGTTTAAATGCGACTTTTAAATTGCTTTAGATTTTTAATTTAAAATGTTAAACATTCAAATTATTACATTAAAATACTACGCAATGACAACACTATAGGGTTGGACAGGTAATGGTAGTGGTAATGTGGCGAAACTGGCAAACGCAAGGCACGGAATGCTGATTTTGCAGGTTCGAGTCCTGTTTTTTCTTTGTGTTGTCACTATTTAGCATTTTAAAATTAAGTTGGGATATAAAAAAAATTAAAACGCATGGCATTGCGATCCAAAGTGGAAATGCAGCCAGCCTTATGGGCACTTTACCGCAGGGGACAGACTTGAGAGATATTATATATATATATAATTAGGTATTTGTATTTTTTATTAGGTTAAGTTATTCATATTTTACTTGTTTTCTAATAATTATATTCTAGAGTACCTAAATAAATATATATTTTAAAGTAAAAAAAAAAGTTTGTTTCAGATTTTAAAGCACTTCATTTTTCACACAGTAATTTTTAAAAGTATATAAATAGTGCTAACTGATAATACCTTATTAAGTGTAGGGTATAAACATCCTCTCCTTTCTTAAAATATTTCTACTTGGTCTACAGAACCCTAGAATAACAATTATTAAAAAAAACAGGCGTTACTTTGCGGAAGTCAAGAACAAACTGGAACAAATTACTTGCCACCCCGCGAAACCGTACTGTGCACGTGCAAAACAGCTCTCTGCGATATGCATTTTCCATACAAAAACCCACCCTCCACCACCCTTAAAAGCCCTCGAATTAAAAAACGCGTTATGTATAAATGTTTATTAAATTTTGTTACCGAAATTTCTTTCGATTTTATTTTAAATGTTTTTAACATTCAAATTATTAAATTAAAATGCTATGTAATGACAACACAAAGAAAAATTAGGGTAATGGCAGGACTTGAACCTGCAAAATCAGCATTCCGTGCACACACCGAGACACCGATGACACCGAGGGTAGTTGTACCCTTAAAATCAATAATGTAATGACCGTAAGACGAAGCACATTGAAAAATTCGCAGGGTATGGCAGCGGTAATGTAGCGAAACTGGCAAATGCAAGGCACGGAATGGTGATGTCGCAGGTTCAAGTCCTGCCATTACCCTAATTTTTGTTTCTGTTGTCATTACATAGCATTTTAATTTACATTGTTTATGTTTTTACGGCCCCAAATTGTTTTTGGACCCTTTTTAATCTACAAAATTCTTTATCACGCCATACATCACTGTGTAATCTGTCCCGGGCACGGTAAATTGCCTTCGTCTTTGCTCCCATAAATCCGTCAGCCGGTGACCTTTCCCCCCCCCCATCTATTGTGACACTTAGACACAGTTTCTTTTAATTGGTCCATTAAAAACACGCTCTCCTTTGTGCAGCTTAGACAAGTTGAAGTTAAAATGATCTGCCGTAACCAAAATTGTTAATTAAAGTACTTTTTTATGTTAAATTGAAAGGCAAACAAGCAAGCCAAGGAGATAGCCGATGCGTTGCCATCCCAGAGGGCTAAGATAGGATACCTCTTGTGCCAGTGATTGCCCCGGCTGTTTTGCTCTCCACGCCGGAACAGAACAGCGCAAGCTCTGCCGCTTAGCGGCAGGATTAGCAAGCAAAATGGTGGTAGTGATCCGGACGGACCTTGCACAAGGTCCTACTTACAACGTTTTAAGTAATAAACAACATTTTAGACATCAAAATATTGTTTATCACTTAAATAAAACAAATTGAAGCACTAAATTTGCGGGTTGTAGGACCTTGTGCAAGGTCCGTCCGGATCGCTACCACCACCTTGCTCGCTAATCCAAGAGGTAGACAAGAAAAAAAAGTCCCCACTTTACCAATAGGGGAGATCACCTAAAAAAAAAACATTTTTTATTTATTATATTTTACCTCTTGGTTGGCGTTACTAATAAGTATATCAATGCCAGCAGCTTTCTAGTTAAATAAGAGTTACGCTAAGCTGCGTACAGACGGACGGACGGACGAACATAGCGAAACTATAAGGGTTCTTTGTCGAGACTGCGGAACCCTAAAACCGATTCAGAGGCCATTTTGTGACACCTATAAGCGCAGTTAATAAAGGGCGAGTATTTTTCTCGCTCAAATCTCATTACCGCAGCAGATATAGACGAACAATCTCATTTATCTACACAATCTAATTTCTATAAGCCAGTTAATCTCAATTTTCGTGCGAAGGTCCTCCCAAGGTTATAAGATATTGCCTTGATCGTATCAATGCTTTATTAAAAGGAATCTCTATTAATTTACCGCCTGGGAATAGAGCATTAAAAATGTGTTGAATTATTTGTAGCTAGGTATGTGAAAATAGTTCCAGTGACAACCCATGGAAGGGCTACAGAAGCTGTGTAAAGGCGATCACTTCTATTCTATACAGCTAATATAGCTCTTAACCGGGCTATATACCTTCAGTTATATCTTAACGATTACACATAGTGTTAAACTTCGCAATTTCACTGAACAGTTTAAGTCAAAACTGAAGGTACTTATGCAAGCCGCTTTAGTGTGTTTTTTGGGAAAAGTTTTTTTACATTTTTAATTACTTATTTTCTACATACTTAACTAAGTTACCTATGTCAACAATTATAGTAAAGTTCTTACTAGTCCTATATGAGAGACGCACCGAGTTACAAGCGATTTAATACGTGTCGAGAAGATTCCTGCTAGATGCGCTGGTGCATACTTACTCGTATTTCATTTCGATACACCACCTAGAAACAAAGTTCTAACTAATTTCAAATTCTACACGTATGAAGACGCGGGCAAAACAATACTAGTCCTACTATGGATACTTTTCTATTTGATTACGTTTATTGAATTGCTAAACAACAAAAAATCATAATAAAATCTTATTCTGAAGTTATCTAAAGGTAAAAAGGCCCAAAAAAAAAATATTTTGAATGTTTGGATCTTTTGATGTTTGGATGTTTATTCTTCAATTACACATTATGCGAGATTAATTTTATGTGCGAGATACGTCAAAAATTATAGATTACCAAAGGATTTGACAATTATTTTCGTCCGGGATGAATTGTATAAACCGAAAATCGCCCGCTGAATTAATTCAGATGAAAGGCATATAGATCACGTTCTAGATTATGACATAAAATACTTTTTTCCGTAAAATCTCGAAAAGTGAAAAAATCAAAACATAGAAACCTAGTTCTAGGGCATAATAACCACATACTAAAATATCATTACCATAGGTTAAGGTTTAGAGGGTGGAAAACGTTACCGCCGTTTGTATGGGTAGCGCTTTTTGGGGCTGGGTTCACACTCCTCTTAAATAAATGTTTTTAGGACTTTACTTAGGGTCGTACTTTTAAACCAAACTCAACTACTATATTAGTGTGAAACATGAACTTAAGTTTGGTTTAAAATACGACCCAAATACGGTTAAATGAAACTCGAAGCCAATGTAAGAAACATCGGTGCCAACCGGCGCAGATCGTGTTTTCGACGAAAATTCGATTTATTAAATCATAATGGAACAAAGATAAGCCTGTTATGAATAAGTTATGTCTAAGTCAGTCCGTGGATCCTTTGTGCTTGGGTTTTGTCTATTAAGCTAGCTTAGATAGCCTAAATAGATAGAATAACTAGCATTAAAATTAGAGAGGCAATTGAATGCCGGATACAATTTATGATACTGGGACCAAAAACGGCGTTTAGACAGTGGAGTAATAGCTACCCAGAGGCTAGGCAATGCCGTGCCCCAGGGCCCTCAAGCTCAAGGGGCCTCTAGCCAGCATCCCTCTAACTCTAAACTCCTCGCAAATATTCTCCGACCACTAGAATTAAGGGACATTTACACGGTACGAGTTTTCGTATGCGAGTTGCATTACACTGCGGGCTACCGAGGTAGGATGTGATCGATCGATTGAACGAGCTGCGCAATTTAATGAAACTCGCATACGAGAACTCTCTCCGTGTAAATAGGCCCTTACATACGTATTTATGTAATTTAGACTATAGAGCCCCATTGTTTTGTCCCAGGGCCTATGGTCACCCAAGCTAAGCCACCGCGTGTAGGATTTTCAAACTGCGATTAGAATAGAATTAGGGAGTAACGTCAGCACACTGTCAGTTCATAGATATAGGAACATTCCGAGTAGCTGCAGTAGCTGGCTGCAAGCCTATGAAATGACAGTGTGCTGACGTTACTCTCCAATTCTATTCTAATCGCGGTTTGATAATATAAGAAGCGTCCTACAGCATGCCTTTCTGTTATCACATAACTCGTATTCATTCACACTCGCGATAACTCAGTTGCGGTGGCCCCAGTACAGGCAGAGGGGTTCCACTCTGCACTGTAGGTGCGCTCGGCTGCCTTGCCTACAGAGTAGGCAAATCGCAGTAGGATGTCGGCTCGCCGCGCGCCCGCTCGCTCGTTCTCGCTGTGTGGTTGTAATTAAAATAAATGCACAACCCTAAACCCTACCTATCCCTAACGCCATCAACACTAACGTTTCGCCAGGGAGTGCGGTGGAAAGGCGGACGCGGGCAACGCGTTCCTTCTGACGTGAGCCGCCTGGCGAATGTGTATGAATAATACGAACTTTTTGCACGTGTCAATTAAGCTGGAATTTGTTAGTTAGTACTATTATTTATTCTGTGGTTTCAGAGGAGCGCCGACCGACTGTCTTGTAGTTTCGCGAAGTGCGTCGCCTGCCTAGTCAAACAACGATATATTGCTGAGTTTGCTATGAGACTAGTTCAG
Organism: Ditula angustiorana; assembly: GCA_963691745.1. NCBI lineage: Eukaryota > Metazoa > Arthropoda > Insecta > Lepidoptera > Tortricidae > Ditula > Ditula angustiorana. The sequence goes on along the minus strand of OY829483.1, from coordinate 2,514,353 downwards.
GCGCTGCGGAAAACGTGCAATGGCCGGAGCTTGGCTCCAAATCCAAGCTAATTTTAAATGTTAAAGTCTGTATGTCTGTACGGCTTACACGCTTATACTCGTACGACTGTATTAATTTATAGGGATAATTTCACATCCGGAAATGAACATGGACTACTTTCTTTTTATAAAGCTTCCCTTATGGCGTGAAATGCGGGATGAAACTTTGTATGGGAAATGCTAATCTGATTTTTGGGAAGGAAGAAGTAACGGCAACAGGGAATCTTAATAAGGCGGTAAGATGTTTACACATCTTAAATAGGCATGGGCGGGCTTTCTTTTTACCCTGAAAAGGCACAAATGTGATTTCCCAGCGATTGCATCCCTTGGAATTGCAAAAGGCTATCAGGCAACGGTACCTAATTGCTTACCACCAGGCGAGCAACATGACTGTTTTCTACCTTATAAAGGGATTTTTTTAAGGAAATAGACATCTTAACCCTACCGTCGCTATATATTATTGAAATAATTATATACGTTAGGAAAAATATTTGCAATTTCTCTACCAACGTCGATAAGCCAAAGGCTACTAGAAATACAGGATAGCTTAAAGTTCCAACTTACAGACTGGCTAAAACCAATAAGTCGTTCATGGGAAATTGCGTAAGATTTTACAACAAAATTCCAAAAAACATTACTGAACTAAAGAATCATTGAAATTTAAATCTATTGTCAAGAAGACATTAATTTCTCGGGCGTACTTATTATAAAATCAATGGCTATATCTTGGACAAGGGTGTTTGGAAATGATCCCGATTTGTATTGGCGATCCCTGGCTCCAAAGATTGTACACCTGCTGTGTTAAATTGTAACTTTTTTAAATATTTAAGATGTAAAATATCATTGTAATTTTGATTTATTTAAAAAATTACACCTCGTTGAGTTTCTTGCTTGTAATTTTTTTGACATTCATAGTGCTACCTGTAATGTAAGCCTAATCTGAATAAAATATTTTGACTTTGACTTTGACCAACGCTGTGTAAAAAAAAGTAGGTAGGTACGCGAATGAATGCGGGCAACAGCTACTGGTACTAATTATATATTTTGTGTGATGCGGTATTGTTCACATTTGCACACCTTTACTCGGAAAACTAATAAAAAATGATCATATATGTGTTCCGTTTTTCCTTTTCAGGTACGCAACCCTAAAAATGGCCACCATGGCATGCGGCATTCACAAGAGGCGTCATTTTCACAATCATGTTAACACCGGAGCATCATAAAGCCGTATTCCCAGCTGGCCTTTTACTTGTCGGCCAAAGTTGGGGGCGAACATAATTTTGTTAGGCCGCCGCGAGTTTGGCCCCCGAGGCGTCGGCGTACCTAACTTGGCGTCCGTGATGATCGCAGCTTTGTTTCATGTTTTATTTAGTTTCTTTTTTAATTATTGAAATGGCGCTGGCTGGAAAATGGACATGATTGCAAAAATAAAAAGTTTTGAAACCACTGAACCAAACGCGTACTAAACTCGTTTTAGGGATTTGATGTCGATAAATACGATGTCGATATTTATACCCATTGCAAATTCTGTACTAGTTAAAGTGGATATTTTCATCGAGACTGTAATCTTCATTATCGGACGAATATAAAAAATATCCCTGGACAATTCACACCAATTGACCTAGTCCCAAACTAAGCAATTCGATTGATAAATTGTTTTAAACTTTCGCGATTTTCACACATATTTATAACGTTATCGGGACTTTAACGCGATAAAAGTATATTGTTGATTTACCTCGACGTTTCGGCCATGTTTCAATGGCCGTGGTCACGAGTAGACGTTATAAATTCGATTGATATTTATAATTTTTATTAAATAACATCTTGATCTTGACAGTAGGTAATATCGATACAATATTTTTCCGCCGCAACACTTTTACATCACTTTGGTATTTCTGCCCCGAGGTAGCATAGGTTTGCATTGAACTATATGACACTAGAATAGCACATTCTAATAATGATGTAGTCTGTCCTGCATGTGTGCAACGAAACGCACGACGTCATGGCACAGTATACATGTACATACAAGCAGTAAGTAATCTACGTACAAACGCTCGAAACCGGCGCACTCACACAGACGCACGCTCAACACGGCCGCTAAAGGGTTTTCGCGGTGCTGTCAGTCGCGACTGCCGCGTCGAGACGAGTGGACGTGCTTTGCGTTTACGGGTATGCGTGCGCCCGAGACAGTGCGCGATCTTTTTAAAGATGCCACAAAAGTATTGCGTCGTAATATGGCTGCTTGAACTCGGGTTCTTCAAAACCGGAGCTTTAATTTTTTCTTACTTCTTAAAATGTTAAAGTTTTTTTAATTATCAAATTGTATTTGTTAACTCGTTAATTCGATTTCATTATATGTTTATTTTAGAACTTAGGTGAACATTGTTATAAACAATAAAAATACAATTCTTCAATTTTACAAAATTTAGGACAACCCTAACGCTCCACCGGAGTGTAGGTATCGCGCGCGCGCGCGCGCGCCCGTGTGTGTGTGTGTGTGTGTGTGTGTGTGTGTGTGTGTGCGTATGTGTATGTGTGTGGGTTAGGTTAGGTTAGGTTAGGTTAGGTTAGGTTAGGTGTGTGTGCAAGAATCTGAAGGGCAGCGTTTGGGCCCAAATGAAAATAGCCTGCCGCCAAATAAGCCAGGCTATGGACGAGATCCAGGCCACCAGCGTGGACGAGGAGACTCGCCGGCTCAAGGCGGATAACCGGCGAATGAACGGGGAGCTCGCCGCCCTGAGGGCTGAGGTGAAGGCGCTCCGCACCGCTTTCTCTGAGCGCAACGCCCAACCTGCACCGGACGTATCCCCGCTGGCCGCCCAGCAAATCCCGCAGGACCTGAAGGAGGTGCTCTCCGAGCTCAAAAGAGACCTTTTTGTCTCCTTGGGGGACATGGTGAATGTGCGCCTTGGAGAGATGGAGAAGCGGCTCCCTCCACAGCCGATCCTGAGACCGCCTCTGGCGGCAGACAGGAAGAGGGCGGCGACGGAGGGACATACTCCTCGTCCTATTGATGAACCTACCCCGGGGCCCTCTCCGGCGCGATCGGCTAAGCCGCGCACTAAGGCCGCACCAGCTGCGGCAAAGTCGCGCTCAAAGGCTGCACCACCAGCTGCGGCCAATCCGCGGCCAGTGGCCGCACCACCGGCCGAGCGAGTCGTACCTGCACCTGCGGCACAGCCGCTGAACCAAGACGAGACCGTGCAACCCGCCCCGGCTCCTGCCTGGACGGAAGTCGTAAGGAGGAAGGGCAAGAAGGCCAAAAAGCCTTCCCAGCCACCACCAGCCGCCCAGTCTCGGGCTGCCGCTGGCAAGAAGCAGAGGCCAAAACTGACCACCCCGAAATCGACAGCGGTGGTCATCACCCTTAAGCCAGAAGCCGTCGCTAAGAAAGAGACCTATGCGACGGCCATGTCAAAGGCCAAGTCAGTGGTGCAGCTTGAAGACATTGGCCTCAAGCATGTCCGGGTGAGGAAGACCGCCACTGGGGCGCGGGTCATAGAGGTTCCAGGTGCAGGTAGCGCCAAAGCCGCGGACGACCTTGCTGTAAAACTACAGGGCGTAATCGGAGAGCTGGTTACCGTTACGCGGCCCACCAAAAACGTGGACTTGAGAGTCTCCGGCTTGGACGAGTCCGTCAACCCGGAGGCGGTTCAAAGCGCGGTATCCGCAAAGGGGGGTTGCCCTGTAGAGCAGGTGAAAGTTGGGGGGATCAGGATGGGCCCTAGTGGTACTGGATCTGTCCTGGTCCGCTGCCCGGTTGTGGCGGCCAAAGTCCTCGTGCAGGCCGGCAGGTTGCTCGTCGGGTGGTCCTCGGCCCAGGTCCGGCAGTTGGAGCCCCTCCCCATGCGCTGCTTCAAGTGTATGGGGACAGGCCATACGCGGGCTCTATGTCCCTCGAAGGAGGACAGAAGTGCCCTCTGCTTCCGCTGCGGGAAAGAGGGCCACAAGTCGGCTGCGTGCTCTGCTGAGCCTAAATGTGCTGTTTGCACACGAGCGGGACGCCTGGCAGGGCATGTCATGGGGGGGCGTAAATGTGCCCCGCCCTCCGCCAGAGGAAAAGAGGCCGCCCAGACCACGGCCCCTGCGATCGCGCCACTCGAGCCACCATCGAGCCAGCCAGTGCTGGCACAGGAGGAGAACTGTATGGAATCTTAATGCCAGCACACCATACCGAACTCCTCCAGGCTAATATCAACCACTCCGCCCGCGCTCAGGATCTTCTGATGCAACATACGGCGGAGTGGCTGATCAGTGCGGTGGTCATATCGGAGCCTTACTTCGTCCCTCCACAACAACATTGGGCTAGGGACACGGAGGGCTTAGTCGGTATACTGGTCCCGGCGCAGGGTAATTCGCCCCCTATCGTGACCCGAGAAAGCGGTCCTGGGTTTGTCGCGGTGAAGTGGGGTGAAGTAATACTCATCGGGGTATACTTCTCCCCTAACAAACCCTTGGCTGCTTTTGAGCAATTTCTGCGGCGGCTCGAGCCTGTGGTGCGGGGTGCGGCACCAGCCCAGGTTATCCTGATGGGGGATCTCAACGCAAAATGCGATGCGTGGGGTTCCCCTATCACAGACCCTAGAGGGGCGGAGCTGCGGGACTGGGCGGCTGCAGTCGGCCTGGTACTGTGCAATCGGGGCAATACCAATACCTGCGTGCGGCGGCAGGGGGGGTCTATAGTAGACGTGACGTTTGCTACCCCTGCCATCGCTGCACGAATACAGGATTGGCGCGTCCTCGAGGACGTGGAAACCCTGTCTGACCACAGGTACATCAGGTGCAGGGTTTCCGGAGCGTCTTTGGTGCCTGGACACCGGGCTAGAAGAGGGATGAGCGAGTTTCCCAGGTGGACTTTCTCCTGTCTCGACAGAGAAATGGCGGAAGAGGCTGCCATCGTCGAGGCTTGGTGTGCCGACCCCCCGACCAGCTTGGGGGTTGAAGAGCGGGCAGCGCAGTTCCGGCACGCACTTACCAACGTGTGCGATGCAGCCATGCCTCGGGCGAAGAGCTTTCATGCCAAGAAGAAAGTCTACTGGTGGACGTCCGAGATCGCGAACCTCCGGGCAGTAAGCAACCGCGCACGCCGAAACTACACCCGGTGTCGGCGAAGAAGGTCGCACACACCGTCGGAGGAGGCACAATACTACGAGGCACTCCGGGTTGCGAAGAAAGCCTTCCAGGTAGCCATCGCCAAGGCCAAGGACTCCGCCCATGAGGAGTTCTTGGCCACCCTGGACAGGGACCCATGGGGCCGTCCCTACCGCATTGTGCGAAATAAAATGCGGAGCGCCCCCCCCATGGGATCCCTGGAACCGGAGCTACTGACCCGGGTGGTCGCTGGGCTCTTTCCCCAGCCACCAGCATTCACCCCCCCTGTCATGGCTCTCCCCATAGAAGAGCCGGAGGAGCCGGAGGAAGTCCCCCCAGTCACCGAAGACGAGCTAGTGGCGGCGTACGACCGCCTCCGGAAATGCAAGAAGGCGCCCGGGCCGGACGGGGTCCCGGCAAAGGTGCTTGCAATCGCGTTCAAACACCTAGGGGGCCGCCTCAAGCAGTTGCTAGACGACTGTCTGGAGGAGGGGCGGTTCCCTAGGACGTGGAAAGAGGGCCGGTTATGTCTGCTGATGAAGGATGGCCGTCCGGCAGACTCTCCGTCAGCCTACAGACCCTTAGTGCTGTTGGACGAGGTGGCCAAAGTTTTTGAGCGTATCTTGGCCAACCGCATCACTAGTCACCTGGGGCTGGTGGGGCCGAACGTGTCGGAGCACCAGTACGGTTTCAGGGTGGGCAGATCAACCCTGGACGCACTGGGTGCGCTCAAAGCGTTTACAGAAAACGCAGCGGAAAGAAGGGAAGGGGTCATAGCGGTGTCGTTAGACATCGCTAACGCATTTGGCACCCTCCCTTTTGGCGTGATAGGGGAGGCGCTCAGGTACCACGGGGTGCCCCTCTATCTCCGCCGCATGATGGGGCACTACCTGGAGGACAGGGTAGTGCTCTATCATGAAAGAGACGGAAGCAGAGTGGCCAGAAGCATGGCTTGCGGCGTTCCACAGGGGTCAGTGCTGGGACCCCTGTTATGGAACGTCGGCTACGACTGGGCCATCCGTCTGACGATGCTCCCCCGGATGGCCATCATGTGTTACGCGGACGATACCATGGTGGCCGTCCGTGGCGGCACATATGCGGACACGGCCAGGATAGCCACGGTTGCAACCGAGATGGTGGTGGACCGTATAACGGCGCTGGGGCTAAAAGTGGCTCTTACAAAGACAGAAGCCATTGTCTTTGGGGGGCCGGGATGGCGGCCACCAGCCGGAGCCACAATCTCCGTAGGCGGGGAGAGTGTCCAGGTCAAGGCCCACGTTAAATACTTGGGTCTCGTCCTGGACAGAAGATGGACATTCGAGGAGCATTTCCGTCGACTCGCTCCTCGGATAGTGGGGGTCGCATCGGCGCTTGGCCGACTGCTTCCAAATGTGGGAGGTCCTGGTGCCCCATGCCGGCGCCTATTCGCCGGCGTCACCAAAAGTATGGCGCTCTATGGGGCACCCATTTGGAGCGACGCCCTGAGGACCCCAACCAAGGCCCTCTTGCGTAGGCCCCAAAAGATTGTCGCAAACAGAATGTGTAGGGCCTACGCGACAGTGGCCTTTGCGGCAGCCTGCGTTCTTGCCGGAACACCCCCGTGGGAGCTGGAGGCGGGGGTGTTGGCGGAAACGTACCGCAGGAGAAAGGAGAGCCAGGCCAGAGACGAGCGCCTGGCTCCGGAAGAGGTCGCGCATGCTCGACGCCTGGCCGCGACGAGGATGCGCGACAGGTGGAAAGCGGGACTATTGGATGTCGCCTTTGGAGTCCGCACCATAGGCGCCATCCAACCCGTCTTCGAGCTCTGGCTCGACAGAGGGCATGGGGTGCTCTCCTTCCGGCTTGTGCAGGTGCTAACGGGACATGGCTGTTTTGGCCACTACCTGCACAGAGTCGCAAGGAGAGAGCCGACCCCGTCGTGCCACGAGTGCGGCGCTGCGGATGATACGGCGCAGCACACCTTAGAGGTGTGCAGTGCCTGGAGTCCTCAGCGTCGCACTCTGGTGGCGGCAATCGGAGGGGATCTCTCGCTGCCCAGCGTCGTAGCAACGATACTGGACACCGAGAGATCTTGGGAGGCCCTGGCCGACTTCTGCGAAGAGGTGATGTCGCAGAAGGAGGCCGCGGAGCGGGTGCGCGAGGAGTCCCCCGACGCTCACCCGCTCCGGCGCAGACGAGTGGGAAGAAGGCGTGCGCAGTACGCTAGCCGGATTCCCCAGTGAGGCCTGCAGGTAGGGGGTGGAGCACCCCTGCCTGCCACAGGCTAGGCCTCACAGTCTGGGGGGGAGGTCACGCGTTCCCGACCTCCCCCTCCTTTGGTGTGGGAGCCCCAGCTGGGGCGGCCGGTCAGGCGTCGTGGTGACGTACAACGGGATCCCACGACGGCTGGTTGCAAACCGGTGTGAGGGAATCGCTCAGGGTGGTTTTAGTTTGGGTAGGCCCCCCAATTTTCCCCCCATCCACTAGGGATGGGGTGAAGGGGGGAGAGTCCCACATACCCCCCGCGCTGCTCCAAGCCGGGGGGAGCTATAAAGCTTTCCCCCTGAAAAAAAAAAAAAAAAAAAAAAAAGGTTAGGTGTGTGTGTGTGTGTGCGTATGTGTGTGGGTTAGTGTGTGTTTTAATACTCGATTTGTTGAGAAGAAAACTTTTGCGCGGTGATCGGATAAAATGAAAGAAAACCCTTTTATTTTTAGTAAATAAGAATATATTAATCAAATCTCACAACAGATACAAACATAACCTAGCCGATACAAAACAAGACAACATTCTCTTTGTCATTTATGTTTTTTTCTGTTTGGTAAAATTCGTACAATGGCCGTAGTGCCAAGAAGGTTCGAAATTGACAAAAAAATTACCAGAAACAAAAAGCATACGAAGCACCTCGGAGTCTAATAGAGAACGACATGCTTTTAAGCTGCGGGGCTTTTAGCGATCGATCGAGGCGCGGGAGTTTCGAGCAAAGAGTTAGAGGTCTCGAGCTTCGAGCCGGGGCACAGAATAAGTAAAAAGTACTTGTAAAAGAAGTTCAGTCAGCTGTAAAAATACATATATGTATACAGCCATAGCGTCAAAATATGTATACATTGACCTTTTGTTTGGTGGCATAAAGGTGTATGTATATTTTTCGTCTTAGTAACGTATATAATGTATTTATGATGCTGACCGTACCCCTACAGAAGTCTATCTTCGAAACTAAGATCGTTTTTATTTCAATGCAATCTGCGGAATAATTGTAAAAGAAATATTTCTTCGTCATTTTTATAACTTTGTATCGGTATAAGTTCTAAAATATCTTTTTGATCTACTTCTCTGAGCATAAATATAAATTTAAAATAATAATATGTATACAACGATTAGACAAGCTTATTCCATTTGATGTATATTCCTTGCGGCTCCAGTGCAGAGGTGAACGACTTGCAGCTTCGCAAAGTGCGCTACGCCTGGCCGGGGGTAATTCTCACTACGCAACAGTGGGCACCCCAGCGCCCTCTCTTGATCTAACGCGCTAACATGACTGAGCGATACAGCGATCGATGCCTCAACGTCGAACTCGCTAAGAGAATAACGAAGCTGGTAATGGCACAGTACGGTCAGCCTCAGAAGTAGCTAAACATTAAGACGAAACACCAAGGCCTAGAGAATTGAAAAATAGGTATTTGTAAAATCTATTGCTGTCGCGCAATCTCAAGCCTCCCCCCGCAGAGCGCAATAGAGACAGCCGCAGCTTGGACTGAAAATACCTATTTAAAGTACACAAAATCAACAATTCGTAGACCCCTGACTCCTTCTCCAAAACTTAACCGATTTGAATACTTTTTCATTAAAAATTAAAGAAAGGCTTTGGGAGCGTTCCTATGTTTTTCTTTTTTTATATAATCTATTAAAATTTGTTTTCTGAATGTATGAACGCAGCCGAAGATCTGGCCAATTTTTTAAGTTTTTGAATGTTCATATCTCTTTTAATAATTAATTTATGAAAAAAAGGAACACATAGGGACATGCATTATCCAGAGAAGAAACAGAGGACGACGTTTGTATGGAAAAACGGCCCCTGTGTTTCCTCTTAAGAACTTTGTCGTAGTAACGTATGAAATTAGATTGGCTCGGATTTGTCATATCACTGACAGCGATAAGGTACTAAAATGTTCATCTACTTTTGAGGCTTACTGTATCAACAGTTTCTTCGTGAACATTAGGTACAATTAAAAAATCTAAGTACGATTTAGACTTTTCGACATTCCACCATTAAGAGGGTTGGAAGGAAGAAGTTAGTTTGTAGTTCAAAAACACGTGAACGAAGTCAAGGGCAAAAGCTAGTGATATATTATCTAAATAAATAAATAAATAAATATCTCGGGACAATTCACACCAATTGACCTAGTCCCAAACTAAGCAAAGCTTGTACTATGGGTACTAGACAACGGATAAACATACATATATAGATAAATACATACTTAAATACAAATAACATCCATGACTCAGGTACAAACATTCGTATTCGTCACACAAATATTTGCCCATACCAGGATTTGAACCCGGGACCTCTTGCACAGTAGGCAGACACATGTGCCACTGTGCCATACAGGTCGACATCTTGTGACAAATTCATAACTAGAAGCAGAAACTTTATGTCTCCCACTTATTTGTTTTTCTTTACTAGCAAAGTTGGTAGTTGGCCGAGTGTGCCCATCTTTGTCGGTGCATCCGGCAGATATGCCCGACTCAGTCCCATTTAAGCTTAGAGGTAGTTTAACCCCGCCTGTTTATGTATTGGAGCGCAATGTGGTGTTCAGAACTGAAAGAAAGAAAGAAAAAAACATTTATTTAAAACTATTAAACATAAAACATACAAATACACACAACTCAGACAGAATAAAAAAAAACATTATGTTGAACAGAATCAAAAAGGGCCCCACTCAGCATACTGCCTCGGTAAACCGAGACGCTGATTTTCAGTGGGACCCTTGGGATTCCTATTACTAAACTAATACTAAACTAAAAACTAATGAGCAATGACGACACGAACGAACATGAAAAGACTTTGACTCCTAACATTTGAACATTTGAACTGACATTTTTGACATCTAATATACTGTGCTCTATAGCCGCTGGCAAACCTTCTCAGTCAAAATGAAGGTTTAGCGGGTAGTAGGACCTTGCGCATGATCTGTCTGGATCGCTACCACCATCTTGCTGGCTAATCCAGCCGCCAAGGCAGTGCTTACATTGTTGTGTTTCAGCGTGGAGAGCAAGACAGCCGGTGAAATTACTGGCACAAGAGGTATTCCATCTTAGCCCTCTAGGTTGGCAACGCATCTGCATTCTTCTTTATGTTGCGGATGTCTATAACCAGTAGTGATCACTTACCATCATGACCCACTTGCTTGTTTAACTTCGTATTGTAATAAAGACGACCGTGTCTGCGCATCGTAGGTCAAGGTCGGCAAGGTACACGTGTCAAGTTCGTTATTACGCATGTTTACCAAATAAATTGGTGCCTACTAACTACATATAACTTAACGGACTGATAACGACGGGCCACGTCTTTAGACATTCAAATAAATTTAAATGGTAAAACGTAAGGCACGGAATGCTGATGTTGCAGGTTCGAGTCCTGCCATTACCCTAATTTTTCTTTGTGTTGTCATTATCATTTATTTGAATGTATAACTAAGTCGGAAGGAAATTTCGATTATAAAAAACACGTCTTTAGAGTTCATTAATAAAAACCTCAGAGGTATTTCACGCGTCATTAGACGTGAAGTCACGTTTGAGATCGAGATAGCTATGTCATAAAAACTCGGTCAAAGTCAAAGACCATTGAACCATTACTGAAACAGTTAATATCAGATACGTAACGGTTATGTAACGATTTATATCAGTTTAGTCATGAGATCGTTACTTAACCGTTAGGAACCAGACATTAATTATTTTAATGACTGTACCGCCACTGCCAGCCCTCAGGTTTATTCTGTGCCTCAGGATTGGCAACGCAATCGCAGTCCACATGGTGTTGCAAGTGTCTGTGGGCGAAGGTATTCACTTACCATCGTAACCCACTTGATGGTTTGCTTCAAATTTCATTAAAAAATGTTGTTTTTGAATTATTCCATATTGGGTCCGACGATATCATAAAAAAAAGAAAAATCTTTCAAATTCGCCTAAACGTCGAATGAAAAATAAAACGTTATTATTTTGATAACCAATTAAGTTTGTTTATTCAGCCTCGATAATTAACTTCGTTAGGAGCAGTACCTAATAAATAAAGAAAATAAAACAAATGGAAAAAATATGTCACAACGTTGTTATTACCGACCGGCTCGTAAATTTTTCAATTTGCAATGAAAGGGAAGGTTGATTATCATTTCCCTTTTTGAAAATACGTTTGAATTTGTTTTGTTAGTGAATTTAAAATTATATTTGATGTTTTTTTTTAGTTAGATCATGGGTGGTTACGTTTGCGATGAATTCGTGAGGACCTAGTTCGATCCTCAGCGCTGTGTACCAATAAGTTTAAGTATCTAACTTAATTATGTTCAATGTATAGTCGACCAAGAAATTGCTTAACCACTTTTCGACCTTATTACAAAAGAACAAGGTTCAAAACTGGTCAAGCAATTACTTGGTCGACTATACATCACCTTAGCACTGTAGCACCCAACGCTCATACAGTGAAGGGAAACATCGTGGGAAAACCTGCACATTCATAAAATGAAAGGAAACAGCTCGTTGGGTTTCTTGCCGGTATCTTCTCATCGGATGTTCTTTTCAAACCGGTGGTGACATTCCTAAGTGCTTCCTGTAAGCCTAATCTGAATAAATATATTTTTACTTTGAATATTTATTAAAAATATTTATACCGTAAACTTATATTTACTATAAGGATCAAAATCAAAATAATTTGTACCGTTACTAAAATAATAAATATCAGTTTCGTTCTGAAAAGTGATATAAATTGTCACATAGCCAAACTGACCTATAAGTAATGGACTTCTAGTCAGCGTTTAAAAAAATGGCCGCATCAAAAGTAGAAGAAAAGTCACAAAAGTACACTAAATCGACGATCGCTTGCGCTGTCAGTCTGTCAATGCTATTATTTTGTAAAAACAACCATTTGCAACGAATCTTAATAAATTATTATTTTATTCAGTTAGACGTAAAGTTGTAAATCCAATGACTATAAATGGTAAACTAATAAATGCATTTGTAACATTGGCGCCAACCTATATATTCTTATGTCGGGCCGTTTTTCTGCCGTCATTTCACACTGTACATCCATGCATTATAATATCATTGCATAGCCATTACGAAACTGATAAATATTCTTTATTTTTGTAATGTTAAAATGTTTTTTTGACCTTTAAAGCAAATTAAAAAAAAAATTAGACTCAAGCTAGCGTGTCTGAATTGAACTATTAAAACAGCTTCGCTCTTCACTTTGGCTTGTTCAATTTTTAATTTTCGCTCATCACGGAGACGTCGACTGGGTACTAATTAAAAAAAAGTCCTAAAAGCCGTCTGCCAATCTCACCCTTGACAGAGATTAAGAAGATGAATTTTTAACGGGGTTCAGTGAAAAGCTTCTTTAAAACGGGCTTTTTAAGTTTAAGGCGAAGAAATTATGTTTCCTACACATAGTTTAATATTTGGATTTCTGGTTGTTTCTCTTAGGCAAGTTGTTTTATACTACGTCGGTGGAAAACAGGCATAAGGCTAGCTTGATGATAAGCAATTACCGCTGCCTTTTGACGCTTACAACTGTGCGTAAACTTTCTGACTATATAAAGAAATATTATGTAAAGCAAATTGTGTTATCTGAAAGCCTATTATCGGATAATTGTTTCCTAAAAACAAAAGATCGTAAAGTAAATAAAAGCCTTACAATTTATATGTTTTGATCTATACATAGGTTTATCCGTTACCTTTTTTTTTTTATACATCATAGGAAGGCAAACAAGCAAGTGGGACACCTGATGGTAAGTGATCACCACCGCCTATAGACACCTGCAACAACAAAGAGAGTGCAGATGCGTTGCCAACCCAGAGGGCTAAGATGGAATACCTCTTGTGCCAGTAATTACACCGGCTGTCTTGCTCTCCACGCCGGAACACAACAGTGCAAGCACTGCTGCTTAGCGGCAGGATTAGCGAGCAAGATGGTGGTAGCGATCCGGGCGGACCTTGCACAAGGTCCTACCACCGCACAAAAAATAATAATATCTTTATAATACTAATGTGTGACACTCGACAATGTTGATTTTCTACATAACGTCATGTTGTAAGTCCTTCATTCTCTGTTAATCGTGTTGCCGTAATATTAACTTGTTTTTAAATAAGAATTATTTAAGACTAGATTTTAAGCGTGAGTTTTATCAATTCAAGTCATTTTCCGTTAGCAAACCACTGTTTTTAGGCGATTGCGTCTTGATATTGAAAATTCAAGTTAATTTTTTTTAAGTTAAGTACAATTGTTTAATATCAGACACTTGAACTTCCAAAAAAAAACACAGTGCGTTTTTTTTTATATACAACATAGGAAGGCAAACAAGCAGGTGGGTCACCTGATGGTGAGTGATCACCACCGCCTATAGACACCTGCAACAACAAAGAGAGTGCAGATGCGTTGCCAACCCAGAGGGCTAAGATGGAATACCTCTTGTGCCAGTAATTACACCGGCTGTCTTGCTCTCCACGCCGGAACACAACAGTGCAAGCACTGCTGCTTAGCGGCAGGATTAGCGAGCAAGATGGTGGTAGCGATCCGGACGGACCTTGCACAAGGTCCTACCACCCGCAAACCGTGCCTAAAGAAACAGTGGTTTTTTACCGGAAAACTATTTGAAATCACACAAAGTCACACTATTTTGCAGTAATAAACATACATACATTGCAATTCGCAATGGTATATTGAATAAAGATATTATTAAATTGAAATTGTAATGACAACACAAAGAAAAATTAGGGCAATTAGTTGTACCCTTAAAATCAATAATGTAATGATCGTAAGACGAAGCACATTGAACAATTCGCAGGGTAGGGTAGCGGCAGTGTGGCGAAACTGGAAAACGCAAGGCACGGAATGCTGATGTTGCAGGTTCAAGTCCTGCCATTGCCCTAATTTTTCATTGTGTTGTCATTACAATTTTAATTTAATAAATTGAATGTTGAAAACATTTAAAATAAAAAATCGAAAGAATTTTCGGTAACAAAATTTAAAGATATTATTATTTTTACTTTGAATTTGATATTCTAATAGCAAAACCTTGTTCTTAAAACTATTGTGTATCCAGCGCTTTCCATACAAACGGCAATAACGGTTTCCACCTCTAAACCACGACATAGCCACGATTTTTTTCTATGCTTTTCTTTGCCGTAAAACTAAATTTGCATTTTTAGATTTTTCGAATATTCCTTAGAGTTTTGAAAATATTGTCGATTTTTTGTTTTGTATGAAACTCTTAAAATGCAAATATTGTCAAATCTATGAAATCAAAACATACAAACCTAGTTCTAGGGCATAACAACGGCATTCTGAAAAATCGCCGCTATAGTTTTAGTTTTAGAGGGTGCAAAACGTTATCGCCGTTTGCATGGGAAGCGCACTTTGAACGTACACAATCCTCTTAACATTTGATTAAAAAATAAAACTACGGAACCGTAGAATTTATTAAAAAATACTGGGTATCTTGTTAATTTAATCCGGGATTCCCCTTAATCCCGGTGTTGTTAATTACTGCACGCGGTGTCATGTCATTCTAAATTAAATTAAACGTTCACTTCCAAAGGAAATTAAATTGTATGAGGGCACGGGCTTTTGGTTATAAAAAGAATGGAATTTGTTTTTTCACCCCCAAGTATTAAGTTTTGCGGGTGGTAGGACCTTGTGCAAGGTTCGTCCGGATCGCTACCACCATCTTGCTCGCAAATCCTGCCGCTAAGCAGCAGTGCAATTACCCATAGACACTCGCAGCACCAATGAGATTGCAGATGCGTTGCCAACCTAGAGGGCTAAGATGGAATACCTCTTGTGCCAATAATTGCAACGGCTGTCTTGCTCTCCACGCTGGAACACACCAGCGCAAGCACTGCTGCTATGCGGCAGGATTAGCAAGCACGATGGTGGTAGCTATCCGAACGGACCTTGCACAAGGTCCTACCACCTGCAAAATGATCATTATCCTCCATTTCGGCTTCGGCGCAGTCGAGTAAAAGGGCCCCTGATGAATTTTGATACAGAGCCTATCCAGGGCAAGCTACACCACTGCGCCTATAGAAAAATACTTAGTATGAGAACGTCCGCTAACTCGCGCGGGTGCGGGCTCATACTTGTTCGATAGGCGTGCACCCGCTCCGTGCGCCCGCGCAACATGGCGGACGCTCTTGAGGTTGTACATGTACAGTCAAGGAAATTGAAACGCGTACCACCGTAGAACCTAGTCGAAGAGACATACGCATGAAATTTGTACGACATAGCCTCGCGTTTAATGCCTCGCGTCATTGCGATAGGGTTCTAAGGTGGTACGTGAATATATTTCCCCTACTGTACATTGGTCCATAATTCAGTTTGGCTGACCGTACATTCAGATTCGTTCAGACATTTCTTTAACAGAAATACAGAATCCGTTTTTATAGATCATGCGATAAAAAGCAACAACCAGCATAGGAAAGTTTCACGCAACGCAATAACACAAGCCATAAATATTGGTAACAGGATAGCTAACAAATTAACGACACACCTATTGCTAATAAAAATCAATACAAAAACCATACAAGTAGGTTTCACTCGAGTCTTGGGTTAAACCTGGACTGTACAGTTTGAAATTTATTAATTATAATTTGACTAGTCTACTATATTTTTTAATATTACTTTGTTGTTATAGCGGCTATTCTAATACACATTCTGTAAAAATGTCAAGTGTTTACCTATTACTATTCAAAAGATACAGCCCTGTGACAGACGGACGGATAGCGGAAGCTTTTAGTCATAGGGTCCCGTTGGTACCCTATGAAAATTAAAAGCACCTAATTCATCTACAAAGATTAGCTTAAGGCAAATTAACGTGACTTTGCCCTGATTTCCATATGCTGCTGACAGCTGTTATACGTAAAAATACTGAAGAAAGAAAGAAGCAAACATTTGATACGAGCTTTTACCCGCGGCTTCACCTGCACGGGATGATAGGCACTTTACGGGGTTTCACGAGATTTCGACGGCATACAAAGTATTCTTTGTTTTAATCCTATACATAATCTGTCTACCAAATTTAATCTAAATCCGTCTAGCCGTTAATTCGTGATTGCGGAACACGCATCCAAACGTCATTACTTTCTCATTTATAATATTAGTATGAGGGAGGGATTATTATTATTATTTAATAAAGACAGTGAATTCCTTAACCACACAAATATTTTAGGTCACCCATCCTTGTCACTGGAAGCACGTTTTTCTGCAAAAACTAACCAATTCAATCAATACATATTCCCCACGCACGGTATACCTACCAAGTTGCGCTGAGTTACTAATATAATTTCCCTTGTTTGTCTTTTCAATACTCGTGCGTGCCTGTTCGCTCAATTTGAGATACGAAGTATTATTTCTCCCCAACTAATGTTTTCATAGGCCAAGAGCAAGCGTTTTTTTTTTTTATATACAACATAGGAAGGAAAACAAGCAAGTGGGTCACCTGATGGTAAGTGATCACCACCGCCTATAGACACCTGCAACAACAAAGAGAGTGCAGATGCGTTGCCAACCCAGAGGGCTAAGATGGAATACCTCTTGTGCCAGTAATTACACCGGCTGTCTTGCTCTCCACGCCGGAACACAACAGTGCAAGCACTGCTGCTTAGCGGCAGGATTAGCGAGCAAGACGGTGGTAGCGATCCGGACGGACCTTGCACAAGGTCCTACCACCCGCAAAAAGCGTACTCTAAACGGAGACATTTCGTATCTACGTATTGTCAACTATGGCAAAGTTGCGCAAGGGTGGCATAGCCTATGTATGTATGAGTGTAGGTATGTATGTAAATTCTTTATTGTACAAAAAAACATTAACTACAAAAAGAGATACAGTGATTTACAAAGGCGAACTTATCCCTTTGAGGGATCTCTTCCAGTTAACCTTTGAGTGGAGGAGGAGTATGTTAAGGGTTAGGTAATTGAATTACAGACCACGAGATCTTTAAAAAACTTCTTTTTTTTCATCGTTAAAGATAACGTATTAAATTTTTACGTTGTCGGTAATTAGCCAACCAAGTCCTAAGATTTTAAAGTTTTGCGAATTTAAGTTTTATTCAGAAGTTATTTTATCGTAATTTTTAAAGACCACTACAAAAAATCTAATTAATTTTCTAATGATAATGAAACTTTCAGTTATCGACATGAACTTTGAAAGTAATAATTAAAAGTAAGACATTTTGCTAAAAGTTTTTACGCGACTACCGCTATAAGGGAGTGTTATGTTTTTCGAGTGTATATAATATTATTAATGTATTGTACTTTATATTCCTTTTTGAAAAAATAATTAATTTGATAAATTTTCTACCCAAACAGTCGTCAGCTCTTGGCCTGTACTGCGTATCTAGTAACATACGCTCGATTTCACAATACTGATATATAGAAGTACATATAGAATACTTTTATGTATACATTTCTAGCGTGTGCTGACTTGGCGTTGATAGAGTTCCCCAATGTGCACTCTTGTTCTTGGGCAAGATGCCAGAAAGGGAAGAGGTACTGAATGGTAAGCGATCTAACTTGTTGATACTTGTTGATTTTCAGTTACAATCTTTTTTACATAGTATAAAACATAGAGTATTAGGTCAATCGTCGACTCCAACTCAGCTGGGCAGCGTTCGCAACGTCACGCAACGAGCTATGTTGGAGTTTCTCTGCGTGATCGAATCAGAAATGAGGAGATCCGCAGACGAACGAAAGTAACCGACGTAGCCCAGCGGATTAGCAAGGTGAAATGGCAGTGGGCAGGGCACATAGCACGGAGAACTGATGGCCGATGGGGTCGAAAAGTTCTCGAATGGCGACCGCGTGTTGGCAAGCGCAGCGTAGGACGACCAGCCACAAGATGGTCCGATGACCTCATACAGGTGGCAGAAAGGCGCTGGTTGCATGCCGCTTCCAACCGGTCGCTTTGGAAATCCACGGAGGAATCCTATGTTCAACAGTGGACTTCTTGTGGCTGAGATGATGATGATGATGAGTATAAAACAAAGTCACTAGGTATCTGTTCTTGTTTGTCCTCATCGTATCTCTTTGGCCGCTTATTCCTTCTCAACCACGGAACAAATTATGATACAGTTGACTGTCATTTAGATTTTTTTTAAGAAGGGTTTTATGGACTTACATTACTCTTAATTGAACTCGTGCGTAGCCGTGGTGCGTCGCTAGTACAGCCTAAATAATAGTCCATTATTTTTAGAGTTCCCTATCTTAGAAGAAACCCTTATTTATAGGATTAACTTCATTGTCTGTTTATCTCTCAAGTTGTTTTCTCTCAGGAACGCGTAAACGTATCAAGTTCAAATTGATGCCAAATACTAAAGTCTATGGTCCCATAGAGCTGTAAAAGTCAAGCTTTTAAGCCATCGTGTTAAAAAAATACGGCCATTTATGCCTAGAATAGCACAAGTAAAGGATACCATCCTGAAAATCATTAATTTGTAGTTAAATAACATTAAAAAAATGTGCCATTACTTGGAGAATTAAACAAGACGTATAAGTATATCGATGTTTGGGTGTTTTTTTTTTTTTCAATTATAAAGTCAAGTTAAATCTTTAATCTTACGTAACGTTTTTGTTACAGCAATGTTTGACGCTTTCATAGTTTATGAACTTGAGCAATGTCATTTATTTCAATAAAAGCTACGGCACCGTCGGTGTGCGACATTGACTCGCACTTAGCCGGTTTTCCTACATATAGAAATAAGTGAATAACTGAATAAAATAGAGAATAACTTTTTCTTGCCACGAGTTCCTTAATTAAACATACGACCTAGGCATCTCAGCTCTAGTACAAATTAAAACCACAATTCGCAGGAAAGCTGAAACTACACGCCCACCAGCTCCAAGACCAGGCTTATAACTAACTTAAAACACGATATACAGCCGCCATAAGCCAGCGTGACACTTAACAAATTACCACGCTTACCACACTGGATTCCATCCAGGCCCGCGGCTCCGATAGGCATCGCATTCAAATAGCAACCGGGAAACGTGGCAACGTGGTAACTCTCTATGGGATTACATGGCGTTAGTACAAGTCAGTAATTAGGCGAGTAATTTACCAGGCTCAGTTGCAGGGTGCATTTTGTAAGCATTTCATGCACTGTAAAAATTTTCTCATCTTGTAGCTGGTATTCATTGCTTGCCCAATTTGATGTTAATTCGGTAAGTCTGTAGCGTTACTTATCGACACGGTAATGCACGGCGCATTGTCACTGTCGCCTGTCACCTGTCGCGTTTATGAAATTGATCCCTGGACATTTAAAAGACAATAACTAAGTGACATAAAAGCCAAAAATAATCCAGAAGTTGTATTTGTGCAGCTGTCGGTTGCGTTGCCATATATAGGTACCAACTGGACCGAGACATCTGCTGCGTCCTGCTGTACGTGTCCCGACTGCATTACTCTACGAAGGCTGAGGAGATCATAGAGTATATCAGAGTAAAGACCAGTTTTACCCTGAGGGTCGAGCGGTTGGAGTCCCGCCACATTTTCAATTTTATGTTCTTTGTTGTGCGGTTACCAGCTGACCAGACTTTAATCGGCCTTCACTAAGAAATCATTGTAGCCGAAGGTTGTCGCATTCCAACGTGTTTGTAGACGGATGTTACACATCGCGAAACAGGTTTAAGTTCGATTCACGATTAAAATTTCAACCTGTCTATCACTTTGAAGGTGCCTGTCGAATGTCCTCGCAAAGTCCACGTAAATGTCTTGTTCAATCAATTTTGAGCCTTTTCTCACTTAAATAAAGTCAAATGTGACGCCTGACAGAAAGCCTTTTATAAGGTTTTGGGCGTTACGAGGCTATAGTGATTTTAGTTATATTCTGAATTACAACTTCTTGCGCCAAACGACATCTGCCAAGAACCAGTTCGTATTACTTTATACACCATGCGCCAGGCGGCGCAAGTCAAAAGGAATTCGATGCCCGCGCCCGCCTTCCCCCCGCTACTCCCGGCGTCACGCTAGGGTTGCGCGGCATTCGTTTTCAATTACACTGACACGGCGGGGGCGAGCGGGACGACCTACTGCGATTTGCCTATGCCATAGGCAAGGCGGTCGAGCGTACCTACAGTGTGGAGTTGAACCCCCTGCTAAAGGTGAGGAGCAGATCCGCAATTCTCTTGAAATCACTAATTCTGTTGGGCGACGGGAATCACTTCCCATCTGGTGACCTTTACACTCGTTTACTTCCCTTTTACATAAAGAAGGAAGAAAGCGCCCTCGTTCCCAAACAGCCTGTACCAGAACCAAACAGGATACGTTTTTATTTCCTCACTCATAAAACAAACTTTTTAAAGGTCCCCTGTGCCCACTAAACCTCATAAAAATGTTTTAAAAGAACATCAGATCAGCACGTAAAAACTTCTGAAGTACAATTTAATTGTTTTTTGATTTACATCCTGCTTCACTAATTCGAGGCGCTGTTTTATGGTAAGATTCGGAACGGTTTTGTTGCGGACCTTTTTAAATATATAATAGGAAAGAAAAGGCAAGTGGGTCACCTGTGGCCCGTTTCACGAAGCTACAAGTTACAATTTTACAAGTCTAAACCGGCAACATTGGTCATTATGTCCATTGCCATTGGTCATTATTGATCAATGTTGCCGGTTTAGACTTGTAAAATTGTAACTTGTAGCTTAGTGAAACGGGCCACTGATAGTAAGTGATCACCACTGCCCATAGACACCGAAACAAGAAGGAGATTGCAGATGCGTTACTAACTTCACTGTAAGCACTGCTGCAGGCTTAGCGGCTGGAATAACGAGCAAGATGGTGGTTGCAATCCGGATGGACCTATCTAGACTTTTTTTTGTTTTTTTTTAAGCGTTTATTAAATATGTTTTTGCTTTATCATTGTCAGTTCTGACATGTATTCGAAATAAAAGACCGCTATGAATTTGAGTTGTATGTAAATATCAACTTATTAAACCTATTTCTTTGCTAAATGTGCATTTTCTCTCATCTCCATAAATTCAGTCCATTTCGTTAGCTTCAGGTTTCTTATTAAATTTAGATGAAGCACTCGAACCTTCGCACGTTAAATTGGCATATTATTCTTTATAACTCAACAAAGATAGCTGCTCTGTTGAGTTATAACCTACCTAGTATTTAGACTTGCCATTTGCCCGCTTGTCGCTGACAATCTTACTAATTAAATAAGAAATAGTACATTGTTGTGCGGGCGAGAAAGTAAGCAATAGATAAACAAGGGCCGAAACCGTAGGTAAAGCACAAATAAATTAAACATATCCGAGCAGTGTTTTGTTAGAAGAATCAAAATGTAATTCATAATTAATTAGTTATGTTCATAACGGGATTCCCCAGGATTTCAAACTATCTTCCTGGAACGACCAAGGACAGCAATATCAGGAATAAAGTAATTTGCAGGAAAGGGACGTAGACCGGTTGAAATTAGAATTAAATGTTCTGTGGAACCCTTGCCTTAAGAGGGTTGGGTACCCTAATTTTCATGCAACAGATGTAAATATTTATAATTATAAACCCTAAAATTTGAAACTATTGCGATTTAAAAAAAGTTAAAAATGACTATAGCGGACGCCCGCGACTTCGTTCGCGTGGAATTAGTAGCCTATGTCCGTCAGGGATCGTGTAGCTTTCTATATGTGAAAGAATTCGAAATCGGTTCCGTAGTTCCGGAGATTACCCCCTACACACAACCCAATAAACAAAGTTTACCTCTTTATTATAATTAGTGTAGATGTAGACTAGTGTAGATAATGCGTTCCTGAGAAAAAGAATTATGACAGATTATGATTATAAATTATGCTAATCCTGCCGCTAAGCAGCAGTGCTTGCACTGTTGTATTCCGGCGTGGAAAGCAAGACAGCCGGTTTAATTACTGGCACAAGAGGTATTCCATCTTAGCCCTCTGGGTTGGCAACGCATCTGCACACTCTTTGTTGTTGCGGGTGTCTATAGGCGGTGGTGATCACTTACCATCAGGTGACCCACTTGTTTGCCTTCCTATGTTGTATAAAAAAAAACATACAGACAAAAAGTGATTGTATAAGGTTTCCTTTGTTCCTTTTAGAGTACGGAACCCTAAAATGGAGGAAAAGTACCTCATTATTGCTTACACTGCCCGATGCACCACAAAATAAACACCTGTGCTAAACAGAGTTCAAAAACACGAATTTTGGCATTATTTAGAATCAAAAAACGACCTACAACAAGTCGAATGGTAAACTCTCAGAATCCTACTAATATTATAAATGTGAAAGTTTGTATGTTTGGATGTTTGTTACTCAATCACGCAAAAACAATTGAATGGATTTGAATGGATTTGGATGAAATTTGGCACACATATAGTTTATAACCTGGATTAACACATAGAATACTTTTTATTCCGTAAAAATGCATAGTTCCCACGGGATAGTGATAAGTGAGTGATACGCCGCCGTGACGTCATGAGCAGCAGAGCAACTAATTCTCATTAGTTTGTCCAGGAAATATTGGAGATTGCATGCTGGGTGCATGTTTGCTTCATTCAATTAAACAAGTCTACGCGGACGAAGTCGCGGGCAAAAGCTAGTAGACCATATATATCCAAAATGGCCGCCTAGCAGCCAATCGGATGAGCCACCAGTTCCTTATTTGAAATCTGTGTTCTCTATGCACGGGATTTGTAAAGTACTACAACTTTATTCTACGGACGTTTTCAAAGGAAATACGACTCTAAGTCAAACACGTAAAGTACACAGAAAAAGTAAAGATAAGCTTGCTAAACTAGGAATCCGCTTAGAAGGTGCGCCGTTCCAATTTTGAAATGGTTTTGGCGCGAATGGCGTTGGATTTTGTTTTTTTTTTAGCGGGCTTAAAATGGCTCGAAGGTTGTTTCAATTCAGCCTGGAGTAAATAGAAACCCGAAGACTTGACTTCGTTTTTGTTAAAACAAAAAAGTTTATTGGAATTTACTTTCAAAGAAACGACGGTTCCTTTTAAATTGGGTTTTTGTGTTTTTAATTAAATTGTGACGTTTTCAAACAACTTATATTGAAATTAAATTAAGTACAGCCTTAATTCTGTAATTTGTTTTGGTAAAAATAATGATTTATTTAAGAAAATATGTAAGGATACGAGGAAACTAACGTTTTTTTTATTATGCCAATAACTGTCATAATTTTTGACAAGGTTAATAACGACCACCCATAAAACTAACCGTTTAGAAATAGGCATAAACAAAAATATTAAATTGTTTATTTAAAGTTATTAAATGAATTTGCTAAAGTATTTAAAAAAAAATTAACGTTCTACTTGTATTATTGTGCAATTAATAATTAAAACAGTGCTTTTTATTTGACACTGAACCATTTTTTTAGCATTTAAAAAGAAGCAAACAAAACAATGTGCTATGGAAATAATGATTTTATCTAAATAAGTTATTGTCTGAATATTTGGATTACCGTTTAAGATTTGCCATCGCCGTTTCTCTTTTTTAGAACCTTTTGTCGCAGTAAAAAGTTATAACTATACAAGTCTAAGATCTGTTATAGAACCATATTTATATGCAAATAACCGGCCATTTATTCATTCGTTCTTTCATTAGCTCATTCATTCGTTCAGCCATTCGTGGTTGACTAGTTCACTCACATATTAAAAACCTTAAATTTAAACCCCCGACATCTTTAAAAATTAAAAATCTCAGAAACTACGAACCTGTTTGCTACCCAACTTGGCTATTGGCTAAGAACCTTTTCACTTAATTCAGAAACCGAGCAAGTTGCAATCTAAAAGCAACGACAGCAAAATCAACAACAAAACGAGATCAGAGGCAAAACTGGCAGAATGGAATCAATTCGGGTTGAACTAAAATTAGTTTTATTATAAAATCTGTATCTCTCTGCGAGGCCTGAGTCATAGGCGAGTGCAGTCACAGAATAAATAGGTAATAGTACTAACGTACAGAAACTTCTCTCTTGCGACCGCGATTAAACGAATTCCAACTTTATTGACACGCACAAACAGTTCGCATTACTTCATTGACATTCGCCAGGCGGTTCGCATCAAAAGGAACGCACTGTCCGCGTCCGCCTACACCCCGCAAGTGCCTGACGGCACGTTAGGATCGCACAGCTTTCGTTTTTAATTACACTGACACAGCGAAGGCGAGCGGGCGGGCGCGCGGCAAGGCGACAAACTCTTACGATTTGCCTACTCCATAGGCAAGGCGGCCGAGCGCATCTACACCTACAGTGCAAAGAAGATAGTCTGCCAAATGATATTCGGCGACAACTCGCTTCAGTTGTTGCTTTGGCACCCACACAACTCGTGGAGCGCGCGTGCAGTTGCCATGGCAACAGCAGCTAGCTGATACTATATAAGTTAATACCTACACGTTACACTGAATCACTCTAGACTTGCGTTTGTATTAGTGGGTATACTACTAAGCTTGTAGGTACATATAGGTCACAACGACTACTGTACAGTCAGCTGTACATATATATATTTTAGGGTTCCGTACCTCAAAAGGAAAAACAGAATCCTTTTAGGATCACTTCGTTGGCCGTCCGTCTGACTGTCTGTCAAGACCATTTTTCTTAAGAACGCGTGGAGGTATTGAGTTGAAATTAATATCAAATACTCAAATTTGGAGTCCCTTAGAGCCAAGAAAAAATAAAACTTCTAAGTCAACGGTCTCAAAAGATACGGCCGTTTATGCTGCATGTTTCATACATTCGCAAGGCACTCAAAAACCTATGGGGTACTTCCCGTTGACCTAGAACTATGAAATGTAGCAAGAAGCAAGGTCTCACAGCACTAATGAAATAATAAATCCGAAAACCGTTAATTTGTAGTTAATATAAGTACACACAAAAAACATTTTTTTTGGTCTCGCAAAGCAAAAAGTGCGAAACTAGATGTTGTTGATGACGGAACCCTCGGTGCGCGATTCCGACTCGCACTTGGCCGGTTTTTTTACGATAAAACCAGTTGATATTACTTAAGTATTTTAGAAAAAAAGATGAATATGAAAGCTGTTCAAGGTTTCTATTAGCTTAATTCCTAAACCATTACAAGATGAGAAAATTCGCTATAGATAAACTCCAGCAAAGTACTTGGATGTTTTTCGTTACGAAGTAATTAGCTTCCTAAGTAACCCCAAATAATATCAGATTTTTTAGTTGCATCATGTAATTGTAAAAGACAAAAATGTGTTATAATTAGATCAATTTAATATGCATCTTTCCTTTGCCCATCATTTTAAAAAAGTAACAGATGTGACATTGGCTGCGTTCCGAATCACCTTTATAGCGCTCAGGAGTGCGATTTTTGATCCCACCGCGTGACTAAAGCTCGCCAAAATGGCCGTTTTTCATAGAAATGCGGCCATTTTGGTGAGCTTTAGTCACCTGGTGAGACTCAAAAATTGCATTTGAATCTCACCAGGTAAGTGAAGCTCACCAAAATAGCCGTTTTTCATAGAGATTCAGCCATTTTGGTGAGCTCTAGTCACCTGGTGAGATTCAAAAATTGCACCCCTGAGCGGTGGGACTGGGTCGTCCGCACTATAATCGCAGTGTGCAATGTAGACGCGATTCGGAACGCCGCCATTGGCAAGTGAACTGTCAATAGCATATCTGTCATAGTTTTTTTTTAATATGTGATGGCCTAAAGGTAGTCAGTATTTAAGCTGTTCATGCTGTCATAAAATGTTTAAATTTTTTTAATTAAACGAGGCAACCAAAAAATCTGATATTATTTGGGGTTATGCGGGTGGTAGGATCTTGTGCAAGGTCCGTCCGGATCGCTACCACCATCTTGCTCGCTAACCCTGCCGCTGTGTACTGGCGTGGAGAGCAAGACAGCCGGTGTAATTACTGGCACTAGAGGTATTCCATCTTAGCCCTCTGGGTTGGCAACGCATCTGCAATCTCTTTGGTGTTGCGGGTGTCTATAGGCGGTGGTGATCACTTACCATCAGGTGACCCACTGGCTTATTTTCCTTCCTATTTCATAAAAAAAATTACTCTGTAATGAATAAATATCCACGCCCTTTGCTGGAGTTCATCCATTGCGATATCTATCATTTTTTTAAATACTTTTTTTTTATAAAACATAGGAAGGCAAACAAGCAGGTGGATCATCTGATGGTAAGTGATCACCACCGCCTATAGACACCTGCAACAACAAAGAGAGTGCAGATGCGTTGCCAACCCAGAGGGCCAGAGGGCTAAGATGGAATACCTCTTGTGCCAGTAATTACACCGGCTGTCTTGCTCTCCACGCCGGAACACAACAGCGCAAGCACTGCTGCTTAGCGGCAGGATTAGCGAGCAAGATGGTGGTAGCGATCCGGACGGACCTTGCACAAGGTCCTACCACCCGCAAAACCGCACTTAAGTGTTGTTATTTTTTAAAGGAAATGATAAACCAATAATTATCATCAAAACAACACTAGCGAAGCCACATTGACTCCATTAAGCACTAGCCTAGCGCGTACACTAATTAGCAGCTAGCTCAAAACATTCTGGCACTATGATCACACCAAAAGAGCATATTCTGCACTCACCGCCATTAACTAGTTAATGATAGAGTGGAATGTTCCTTGATTAGAGGGCATTGGGTTTTTGTTTGGAGAGAGCAATTATGCCGTTGTTTTTGGTAAGAATTTTGGACGCAGGTGTAATTGGCTAGCACTGTGCGAACGCCAGAAAAGTCAACCTTATTCAAACTCAAATTATAAAAAAATATTATTTTTAAATTATTATTATGTACAGTCAAGGAATTTAATTTCCAACCCACCTAAGGTTCAATAGCATATAGCAAACTGTCACCATAAGAGCTATAGAGCAAGACGTTAGTTTGACATATCGACCTTAATGCATTGCGAATGTCAGACGACATTTCAACGAAATGGGTAGAGGGACTTAAATTCCTTGACTGTACACTGTCTTTCCCATTCACGGGACAATAGTGCCCCGGACCTATTATTATTTTGCGAACGTTTTACATACGTTTGTATTATAATTGTAAATTGCATTTGTTTTTGAATTTAAATATTGTGACTATTTCTGATTGTTCTATAATTCTCCTCTTTATTAATATTGACTATAATAAATATGTTTTTTATTAACTAATTTTATATTTTTATTTGAATTGTAATTATCTCTAAGTTTTTTAAATTGACATGTAAGACTTGACTGTATGTGTTAATTTATGACATAAATAAAGTAATTAATAAATAAAAATAAAATTATACTAGTGACCCGCCCGGCTTCACATGGGTCCAATCGAGATGTAATTTATATACAAACCTTCCTTAGAAAGTTCTCTAAACGACAGTGAAAACTGTATTATAATCCGTTGCGTGGTTTAGAAGGAGAAGGCGGCCGAACATACAGGACAGAAAAAAATAGCCACTTTATACTAGGTCATGGCATGAAAACTGGCAGTCAGTCAGTCAGTGACAAATTTAGAAACTTTGACTAGTTACAATTCTTAAACTATTTGTTCAAATTGAATGAAATTTGAAATATACCGTATTTATACAATGCCTGCTTGGTTACTAAAGATACAGGCTTCTAGTTTAATCCACACCGAAGTTACAGGGGGTCGAAAATGGCCTGAACTGCTTTGAGAAAAGGATGGTACGCCCGTGCCGCTTTTTTTTGCTCGACTTGGCGGGGCCACTGCCGTGCCCCCAGATGTAGGTATGGAAGGTAATGGAAGAGATCGCTGCAGAGTGATAAGAGCTCTTGTTGAATCCCTTGTAGAATTTCCTTGTGTGTATTTTTTCATTTTTACTTGTCTGAATCAATAAAGAGTATTTTGTTGTTGATTCTGCCGAGTAGATAACCTTAGATAACCACCACACTTCAAGTTAAAATTCAGTTGTGAAAGTTATCTAATTTGGTTATATACGTGGCAGAAACAATCGTGATGAGACTGACTTTTCTACTAAAAAGATAACCATAGATAACCATTATACTTTACTTTTATTAAAACAATCAAAACATGTAAACCTAGTTCTATGGCATTATGAGAACATACTAGAAATACACGGCTATAGGTTAAAGCTTAGTTTGTATGAAAAGCGCTAATTGAGGCTAGGTACACAGTCCTCTTAAGCTCGCCAATACAAAAACTCTTCGTGTTAAACTTGTATGTAGAATTGTCGTGGTCACATGTCACGTCAGCTTGGTAAAATAGGGACCAGGGCCATATTTCCATAAACGCGACATTCGACAGGTGACAGTGACAATTCGCCGTACATTACTGTGTCGACAAGTAACGCTACAGGCTAACAGATTTGACATCATAGTGGGCAAGAATTGTCACTGTCACCTGTCGCATGTCGCGTTTATGAAATTGGGCCCAGGGCCCAATACGAGTACTCGGGCTGTCGTAGTATGTCGACATAGTAATGTACGACGAATTGTCACTGTCACCTGTCGCCTGTCGCGTTTATGAAATTGGTCCCAGATATTTCTATAAAGACCTCCCATTTCCCTTTAAATGCTTTGCAGCAATAAATCTACGCACCACAATTATCAATTTACCAAAAACGTTCCGCCATATTTTTTTACTAAGCTACAGATCGAAGCCGACGAAGTGTGAAGACTCGTATTCATATTAAGGTCGAAACATTAGAACCCTAACGCAAAATCCCTGTTTTTATAATCGTTTACTAAACCTACCTTACTTAAAATACGTGGCGACTTTATCTGTGATGGCGTTTGCTTCCGGAAGAGGTTAACAAACATGTTTGAATAAGGAGGTAATTCTGGTAGGTAATAAAGGTTTGCCATAGTATAGTAAGTTTGGAAGCATTATGGGCACATGGCAAGGAAAAAACTAGCAACTGCTAGCACTGTTGTGTTCCGGCGTGGAGAGCAAGACAACCAGTGCAATTACTGGCACAAGAGGTATTCCATCTTAGCCCTCTGGGTTGGCATCGCATCTGCAATCTCTTTGGTGTTGCGGGTGTCTATACGCGGTGGTGATCACTCATCATCAGGTGACCCACTTGCTTGTTTTCCTTACTGTTTCGTTAAAAAAAAAGCAGCAACTGCATACAGTGTGGTACTACTATAGTTTGATTGTCTCTAAGGGTGCTTGTGTGATATGATAACTACGATATGATCATTATACATATTGTGATATAATCACCATTATCACACTATGACACATAACATTAATATTATATCATAGCCGAAAGTCTGCTTGTGACGTAGATTTTTCTTACTTCTTCACGCTAAAAAGGCTCAACGGATTTGGATGAAATTTGGAATGGAGATAGATACCAAGCTCATATTCTTTTTTTTATTACTAAAAAACACAATTAAATTAAATTACAAACAATAAAACTTAAAAACTAACATTAAATAATAAACATAGGTATATTTAGACAGTACAATCAGCTCATATTCTCGGTTAACACATAACTTCTTTTTATCCCAAATAAGTCACGCAAGCGAAGCCGCGGGTAAAAGATCGTGATGTAACAAAATTAGAGAATACAAACCGGTTATATTCTGTAAAAAAAGCCTGTTTTAACTGG
This sequence comes from Ditula angustiorana, assembly GCA_963691745.1. Taxonomy (NCBI): domain Eukaryota; kingdom Metazoa; phylum Arthropoda; class Insecta; order Lepidoptera; family Tortricidae; genus Ditula; species Ditula angustiorana. The sequence continues at coordinate 2,484,453 of OY829483.1, read as the reverse complement.
TTATTTTTTTAAGAAAATAACCTATTTTGCCCTTAAACAAAATTTGGCAGTCCAATACATTGGCAGTACCGCGATTCGAACCCATAACCATCTGCCTTAACATATAGCTCACGCTCGAATTTATCGCCCGAGCTTCAACAATAATGCATTTTTAACGCGTCTCTTTCCGTCCTATAGTTCTATCTCTTTCGTATTTTTAACTTGGTCGTTAACATAAATAGGTAATATAAAAGTTAAAGTCTGAAGCTTTAAGAAATCTGTTGTTTGTTTGTACTCCGAAAAATATTCTATTTATTACTATTTTCGTTTTTAAGGCACTATTTCTCCTAAGAGATAAAATGTTGCACGGGTCTAAGCCAAGCGCATTTTATGTCCAGCTATCACATGGTTAGAAACTTACGTACTATCACGAAATAAATAATAGTACAGAAACTTCTCTTTTACGACCGTGATTTAACGAATTCCAACTTTATTAACATGCTCGAAAAGTTCATATTACTTCATCCACCATGCGACAGGCGGCGTGAGTCAAAAGGAACGCGCCGCCCGCGCCCGCCTTACCCCCGCTACTCCCGGCGACACGCTAGGGTTGCGCGGCATTCGTTTTCAATTACACTGACACGACGGGGGCGAGCGAGCGAGCGCGCGGCAAGCCGACAGCCTACTGCGATTTGCCTATGCCATAGGCAAGGCGGTCGAGCGTACCTACAGTGCGGAGTGGAACCCCCCTGCCCGGAGGCTTGTGTGGATGGAGTGATTTTGGTATGACGCCAGTTGTGGAGAGTATGATTGGGTTTGTCTTGACGCTGCAGACCTGCCACTGTTATTTTATTTCAATCGAGAGGTACTTGGTTGTTTTATCAGTGTACGTGTTCAGTAGATTGTGGGTTATTATTAGTTAAAAAGAGAATAACTTAACGACAAAGCAAATCGCGGTGGGTGGGCTAGCTATCCGAAGGATTTCCCGTTTGGGTACAAAACCCGAAAAAAATTGCGAGCGAATGTTCACATTCCTTTCACCGAAACAACAACAGTCAATACTGACCACTCGGAAATGATTCATAAAAAAACGTTTTCGTACAAAAGCATTGTTCGATAATAGTAGTTTATGTTAATTGATCGCGGCCGAGGGACTACCGAGAATGTAAAGTGCGTTGACCTCGCTTGTGCTTCCTATTCCGAATTATTTAAGTTAAGTACGTAATATAAATGCAGTTAGTTGATCGCACTTGATTACTAAATAGATGACTATACGGTTTTCTTATCTATATGCATAGACACAGTTGATGACATAAGATAAAAATGATTATACTTAAGTGGAGGTAGGCACAAAGAGTTCATAGTTATTATAGTTAATTATATACCTAACTAAAATGTGACTGAGTAGAAATTAAACAAACAAACTTTCTTTGGATTTGTGGTCTTGTTTTTAAGTTTTTTTACGCCTTCCCGTTTTTTTTTTTCGAAATATTCTATATTTTTTTCTAATATTGCGCTTATATTGACGGGATTGCATATTTTAAATAATAAAAAACACGACTTTGACTAAACAGTCTTTTATTATTCTGTCAGTTAACTATGAAATAACAAAAAAATGTTTTATGCCAAATTGCGTAATAAAATGTCGCAGAATAATAATGCTATTTTTAAAACCTGTATCTACTACATAACACGTCAGGCATCATATCATCCACAATTCATGGACAGGGTCGTTCTTACTTCCTCAAGCAAGGCCAAAGATTATATAACCTTATCTATTAAATAGATGTAAATAATTAATTAGCAAGTTACAATTACTTCATCAAACCGAGTATTTTTTAAACAACATACTTAGGAGGCAAACTAGCAAGTGGTACCCCTGATCACCATTGTCCATAAACACTCAACACTAAGGAGATTGCAGATGCGTTGCCATCCCAGAAAGCCAATATGGAATACCTCCTGTGCCAGTAATTGCACGGGCTGTCTTGCTCTCTACGCCGGAACACAACAATGCAAGCAGTGCTGCTTAGCGGCTGGATTAGCGAGCAAGATGATGAAGTATTTTATGTAATGAGTAATGACAAAACTATTTAGACTTTTTCATCCTAAATGCGAAGTCGGGTCAACTCGCCAGTGTATTATAAAATAATAATAATTATTAATTCATATTCTAATAGCCTCGTAAGGCCCCAAGTCCTAAATATAGGACAATTTTATTCAATCAAAGAATTTTTAGAAGATAATTTGACTTAATAATGATAAGATTCCAATTTACTCTTGTTTGACATATTATATGAAATTGACATACCTACTTAATTATACTTACCTACTTCTTTCGATTTAATGTAAATTTATTTATGAGTTGCACGCCGACAAACGGCAGAATCCATATATTCTTTTATAAATGTACCTACCATCTTATTTTGTACTTGATTTCTAGCAAATAAATTGATTTGTATTTGTAAACGTTAAACTGACTTTGAACTCACTGTCTCAAACGATATGGTTCAAAATTTACAGAATGAAATTTGACGTGGGCCTTACGAGTTTACATTACTTTAAAGTTTTAAAGAATTCATTTTAGTTAAATAAATTTAAAATGAATCGATACCTAATTATTTTCCGAAAAAGAGAAAAATGGTACACCTGATGTTTTGTGGTCACCGCCGCCTATGGATACCTAACGCATCATTGCATTGGGACTGCAAGAGCGTTGCCGGCCTCACAAGTAACGGTACAACCTTTTAAAATTTCAATTTTTCTTTTTTTTCTCTCAATTATAATTTTTTATAATGTTATTATTTTAATGGATTTTTATTATGGTTAATTAATTGTTTTTTTTTGACTATTTTTATGAATAATGTGCTATATAATGAAATGTTTTAATTTAATTTATTAAATGTAATCTAATTTATTATGCTACTAATCCCTAGAAAATAAGACCTATGTATTACTAACAATCTATGGACCCTGGTCTGCAATAAAGTTTTTGAATTAAAGACAAACGTGTCGTAGCAATTTAATACTTATGTTTCCGTTTAATCATACTTACATGCTATAATTGCTTAAAACAAAGTATTATTGACAATTCTTAAAATGTTGATCGAAATTAATCCAGCTCATTAAAATGATTCACAACAAATTGACGTAATCATACCAATCAGATTTTTACTTACAATCACTTGGTTTTATCCGATCGACTAATTTAATGATATATCCGCGATATAATGGGCCGGTATTGCCTGGTATCCTTGCCACCCGTTCTACAGCTTATTTTTTTGTACTACGTGAAATATATGAACTCGGTCGTTTACGTTTAGATCTCAGTAGCAACCATGGCTTCGCTAAAACTGAACGCCTTAATTCACGCTCTAGTCACCTTGACGGTATTAAGTTGTAGTGTGAACTCACAGACACCTCCTAACTTCACCGAGCTGACACAGCGGAATGGATATAAATCTGAAGAGCACACTGTCGTTACAGAAGATGGATACTTGCTCAAACTGTTCAGGATAAAGAAAGGTGCAAAGTGTAAAGAAGAGACTAAACGTACGCCAGTTTTTTTCATGCCCCCGCTACTGTCTTGTGCTGATACCGCTTTGGAAGCTGGAGTGGACGCAGGGCTGCCTTACCTCATCTCTGATGACTGTTTCGACACATGGGTGGGGAACCCACGTGGAACCTATTATGGCAGAGACCATATCCGCCTGAATCCAGACACAGACAAAGAATTCTGGGAATTTTCAGTCGACGAAATCGGAACGTATGACGTGCCTGCTATGATTGACTATGTATTGAATAACACTGGAGTAGAGAAGTTGATGTACATTGGATTCTCTCAAGGTGGCGGTTCGTTTTTTGTCATGTGCTCGGAGCGACCAATGCATTGCCAGAAGATCAAACTAATGATTGGATTAGCACCGGCGACAAGGCACATCAACACCAGGTCTCGGTTCTTCAGGCAGTTGTTTCAGCATGTTGAAGATAACCAGAAGTTCTATGATGATATGCAGATTTGGGAATTGCTCGGGAGGGACCAAGCGACTTCTATTTTGAATGTTGTTTGCTCGAATAATATAGAGCTGTGTCGTTGGCTGATAGGCATAGTGGACTTGCCGCATCCTGGATCTGTTGCTTCGCCGACGATCAGGAGAATGTTAGACCATTTTCCAGCTGGGACTTCTATCAGAAACATGGTGCGATTCAGTCAAAGTTGCAGAAGTGAGAAATTTGTGAAGTATAATTATGGGAAAGAGAAAAACCAGTTGATATACGGATGCGAAACTCCTCCAGAATTTAATTTGACAGCGGCAAGATTACCAATTTTAATAATTTCAGGCAGAAATGACGGGATCGTCGACCCGCAAGATGTGAAATGGTTAGCAAGTAAACTTCCTGATGTGAAAGAGTTAGTGTTTGTCAAGGATCGCCTTTGGAACCATGTTGATATGTTTTATAGTCGGCATATTAGAAAAATGATATTCCCTAAGATTCATAAATACCTTTTAAGATATAATGACACGTGATGCTGAATATTTAAAACTGTGATAGTGTCTATTTTAGTTGCTTCAAGTCATTTTAGGTTAAAACTAAGGTTTAATGTTTACCTTAGATTAGTTTATGTTGAATTATTAGCTATTATTAGTTACTCGGCTAACTACGGCTACTTTCATAAAAACTTAACAACATTTTTAAGCTTACAAATGTTTTGTCCATTTCATTTGAGGACAAACGTCACAATGACAGATAAAGACATAAAAAATGTTAACTAACAAACGTTTACAAAGCGTTTATGAATAAGGGGGTTAGAATTTACTAAATACAAAAAAAAACCTTTCTTATGAAAAATCTCTAAGTGACAGTGAAAACTATATTAAAATTTAGTGCATAGTTTAGAAAAGTAAGCGTCCAACGATATGAGGATAAACTGAGGCAAATAGCAACTTGATTTTATACTTTGTAGAGAAGATTTAACAACTTGCGTTCCAAAAAATTGCTTCTGGTGAGTAATTAGTTTTTTATTTAAAGTTGCAACAGATGTCTCGTGTCTAAATAATTCTATCGATTATAATGGAGTTTATAATACTAAAACTATTAAATGCCTATAATGTTTGTCGGGCTGATGTTGTTAAATAATTCTAAATTAATGTTTAATGCAAAAGGTAAAATGTGACAGATTAATGTTATTTGTTTTAGAACACAGAGGTTCGGTTTAAACGATGTAAATACTTTTTGATTTGATTACATTGTCTTAGGATAGCCTACTTGTAAAATACATTTAATTAAAACTAAGACAAATAAAATATACTCCTGACTTTATAAAAAAACAAATGGATTATGGCAAATTTAAGAATAGCTTTAATTTTTTAATTCTTTTACGCGCAAAACTGATAACTAACTCCTACAACTCTGTTAATCTCATTTATATGCTTCATTTTTTGTACATTATACAATTAAAACCTCCAAAATTACACAAGTTTTTAAGGCAAAAATTAAAAACGGCATTTTATTCTTTTAATAAATCATAAATAATCACAAAACACAATACTTTATGTGGTAGTTTAAGTTCCTATTTTTTTCATTTCATTTCATTTCATTTATTTATTTGCTTAACACATTACAAATGTATGCAAATATAATCTAATTACAAGTAACAAGTAAAAAAAAAACACTTATTAAACTAAATACAAATTTCATTAAACTCTGTCAATTAAACCGGGTATAAATGTAAAATAAAAAAATTAATTAATACAGCAATAAGAATAAATAATTGTAATAGAAAATTGAAAACATGTCATTAATTCAGGTATAAATTTCGTTAAATTAATCGCAACACCATTAACATTTTCAAATTGAAATTTAATACACATGAAAATTTGCCCATGCTTGAAAGTAGGTAACTGATACAAATTCATTTTAAACACAATCAATTCTATTTACATTAGTTAAAAAACTTTGCATAATATTCATTAATAGAGTAGAATGGATGGGTCATAAATTATTCCTTAACTTTTTTGTTAAATATTCTTAATTCATTTATATTTTTCAAGTCGTCAGAAAGGTGATTGTAAACTTTAATGGCAGTATTACTCAAACTTTTGTTAAAGTGAACGTAATGTGCATCATTCAGAACTAGCTTATTTCGAAGCCTAAGATTATGGTTTTCAGTTTGACCCTGTCTAATGATGTCTCAATTCTATGCACGTTCTATGTTAAAACGTGTGTAATTTTGGAGGTTATAACTGCTTCGCCATTACGAAGTATAAGATCTGTACGGTAGTGGCACAATACATAAATAAAGCAGTAGCGAAACTAGGCCTATTTGTTGAGATAGACACATACGCCCAGGTGATCAAATAATAAAATGAATTAACGAGTTTACAATTAAATTGGGCAAGTAGAAAAACTTCAACATTTTATGAAGTAACAAAAAATGAAATCTCCGGTTTTGAAGAACTCGCGCACTGTCTCGGGCGCACGCAATAACGATAAACGCAAAGCGCATCCACTCGTCTCGATGCGCCAGGCGCGCGCGACTGACAGCACCGCGAAAACCCCTTAGCGGCCGTGTTGAGCGTGCTTCTGTGTGAGTGCGCCGGTTCCGAGCGTTTGCGCGTAGATTCCTTACTGTTTATATGCATACTGCGGTAGTGGTGTCAATATGATTCATACGTCATAGCCTCTAAACATTGTTAACCGGTTAATGAATTTTAAAACCAATGTCACGACCGGTGATTCAGGGTCTTACAACTTAATTACCATGAGCAGGATTGACGCACTCCGCGTTTTAGGCGCGGAATTACAGGTGCATCAGCGCGCCTCTACCGCGGGGTCTATATCCCGAAAAGCCTCCTCAAGGCCACTACGGACCCTAACAAATTAGCCCTAACAAAATGTTTAAGAGGGCTGTGTATCCAGCCTCAAAAACCGCTTTCCATATAAACGGCAGTAACGTTTTCCACCGTCTGAACCATAACCTATAGCCATGGATTTTTGGTATGTTGTCGTAATGCCTTAGAAGTAGGTTTGTTTGTTTCGTTTTTTTTAATTTGCAGCTTTAGTTACAGCCATATGTAACAATGTTTGTTATCAGGAAAAGGTTGACTGGAAGATATCATATAGAAGGATAAGGTCGTCTGTGTACATCATTGTAGGTATCTCTTTTTGTTAATTATGTTTTTTGTACAATAAAGAATTTATAAAATCAATGAATATATCTTCGACAGGAATGTTTGGAAATGTATTGGCGATTCTTGGCTCCATATATTATTGTACACCTACCTACTGTATTACATTGTTAAATTTTTAAATATTTAAAACGAAAAATAACGTTGTAATTTAGATTTTTTCAAAAACCTCGTTGAGTTTTTTGCCGGTATCTTCTCATCAGTGGTTTTTTCCGGACCGGTGGTAGACTTTATGACATTCATTAGAGCTTCCTGTAAAGCTAGTCTGAATAAAGATATTTTGACTCTAAATTTGACATAAATACATACATTGACCATTGAAACATATCCTTTAGTGTGCTGTCACATACTCACTTTTTTCCAACTCACTGAATTTAATTTTTGTTAGTTTAGTAGAAACATTTTTACGCGTTCTCGTTAGTTAGATGGGGGTCCCATATGCATAAGTCCGACTTTAAATAGCCGATCTCGCCGAAAAGGGTCGAGGTGAATTTTTCGCTTCACAGCCTTAAGGCGTGGTCTAATTAACAGGCTTTTTTTTTATAAAATAGGAAGGCAAATAAGCAAGTGAGACACCTGATGGTAAGTGATCACCACCGCCTATAGACACCCGCAACACCAAGGATATTGCAAATGCGTTGCCAACCCAAAGGGCTAAGATGAAATATCTCTTGTGCCAGTAATTACACTGGCTACTAACCTACATTGTATTATTATTATTAAATGTGAAGTGGAAGATATAAGACATGTAATTTTATTGGTAAAAACAATATCCTCAAGGATCCATTTTAGGGCCTGTTTTATTTATTTTGTACTGTGCAGAATTAACTAGTAGTATTAATAATTGTAAATTCCATTTGTATGCAGACGATTTGCAAATATATACATCATTCAAGCCTGAGAGTACAATTCTAACTGTTGAAAAATTGAATCAAGACCTGAGTCGGATTGCCCAGTGGTCTGAAGATAATAGTTTAGCTTTAAACCCCTTAAAATGTAAGTATTTGGTTCTTGGTACAACGAGCCAAATATCATGCACAATTTCTCATAATCCCCAGGTCCGTATTCTAAGCGATAGCATAGCATGTGTATCTGAAGCCAGAAACTTAGGGGTTCTTATGGACGGAAAATTTCAATTCGAAAATCACGTTCTAGAAAGCGTTCGAAATTGTTTTTATCGTCTTAAGGTCTTATACAGATTACGTGAACACCTAAACATTGATATGCGTATTAAGCTTTGTGACACGCTTATTCTCTCAAAGCTCAACTATGCGGACACGGTTATTGGAGGGTGCTTGTTATCGCGTACAAAAATGCAAATTCAGAGACTTCAGAATGCCTGTGCTAGATTTTGTTTTCCGATTCCACACAGATCTCATGTTACGCCGTTTTTAAATAATAATATATTACTCAAAATGCAGGCTCGGAGAACTCTACACCTTGCTTCCCTGTTGTTTGGACTCGTTAACAGTAAACAACCCTCATACCTGTACGACAAGTTAACATTCTCTCGTATGCATGAGCGACAAGCGCCCCGCCTCATCTGTCCGCGACACAGGTCAGCTAGCTTCCTGGGCAGCTTCCGGTATGCTGCCACGCGTTGCTGGAATAATCTTCCACCGCCAATAAAGAATGCATTATTTAGTTTTAAAAATAAATTGAAACTTTTCCTTCAACCGTCTAGTTGACTAGTATGATATTTTATGTTCTTTTTTAGTTGTGAATATTTTTAGATCTTGTTTTGTTTTGTTATGGTTTTCGTAGGACAATTTACTGTAGCTGCACTTAGGTACATGTTACCTTTTTGTTTCTCTGTCTCTTCTTAGGTTACTTACTTAATTTCTTTTGTTTTGCCCTGTACAATGCATAATTTGGTTATATGATGTTTCTTTTTGGTGACTTTATCTGTTTAATTTTTAATACATTTTACATATTTATGGGTCCACTGAAAATCAGCGTCGTTGCATTCTGTGCCTCGATACAAGCTGAGTGGACTCCTTTTTTGGGATAACCCGCAACATTAATTTCTATCTAGATTTAAGGATTATTTTTTTAAAGTATAAGCCTGTAATGTTGTCGTTGTTGTTTCAAAATAAATTATTTCTATTTCTATTCTTCTTCTATTCTATCTAATATTTTACATGTAATTTTTTTTGAGATTTTACTATATTACAATAATTATTTCCTATTCAACGATTACAATTTTTTTAAAGCATTCATTAATGGTACAGCAAGCCATGTGTAACAAAACACTTTTAATGTTTTTTTCCAAAAATTTATTGATTACTTGTTGCTTTCATGTGGGTTGGAAGGGCATTTTGGATCCAACATGCTTAATGAATGCCTTTTTTGTGCGAAATCTAAACTTATAAAGTCTGCAAAGTACATAAAGTGTTGGTTTAATCCGCCTCTCGTCTCAGACTTGATCTCTAAGACAACATATGGACACAGGAGGGTTAGTTGCCGTCATGACATTCTAACATGATTTTAGATTTTCACGAACTGTTGGCTAGCAAACTTCTTTGATATTTGAGCCTTGGGGACCATTCCTACGTTCCCTGCTGGAAAATACAGCTCAAAGTAAATTTGTGTAGTTCATACTTTTTGAATAGTATCTAGTTTGGTCCGGTTTGGTCTGGAAATCCGTATAAGGCCGATCATGGTGCCTAAAGTTATTGTGATAAGCAGCCGTAGCACTGACAGCAGCTACATTTAAGTAAGATAGGACTCCAATTCTCGGCACCTGCGAGACACATCTCACATTCGAGATAGGTACGCGAAAAAATGTCAAATTCCAAAAGGATTTGACAGTTGTTTACGTGCGAGATGAACCGAGAATCGCCCCACAAGGTTTGGCACATCTGACGTTTATCGAAAAACTTGTGGGCAAAGAAATAAATTCCATCCCTCTAAATACTCGTAGCTTTCGGTGGTATTAAATAATAATACGACCTTGGGCCAATTTCACGAACGCGACAGGCGATAGGTGACAGTGACAATTCGGTATACATTGCTTGCTATCTATGATGTTAAGTCTGTGAGTCAGTACTGTTACTTATCGAAACAGTAATGTACGGCGAATTGTCACTGTCACCTGTCGCCTTTCGCTTTTATGAAATTGGGCCCTTTTAACAGTTAACCAGTGAAATGCATCAGAAGACAAGGTAATTGAAACTAATTGTAGACTTAACAATGGAATGAGGTATATGCTCGATTTTGACATAAAAACAAATCGCACGCTTAGTAATAAAGTGACTCAATTCTGAGTTTGATATTTCCCAAAATTAAACCCTATGTCTTTTAATTAAGGTGATATTTTGGGACGTGTATTATTCAGAAATGGGTCACTTTAATACTAAGCGTGCGAAATGTGTAGGTATTTTGCTCATTCACTTTCTCGGTTTAGTATTTGAACTAAAACTTATGCACAACTATCATAAAGTTGACAGCAACTCTGCGCTCACAGTAGCGCTTTCTAATCGCAATTTTAGCACTACCTACTCAATAATCGAATTTAATTAGCTCCTACTAACTCTAATGATGAACAAAAAAAAATGCAGTGTCAGTAGGGTCTGTAGCTTAATTAGTTAGAGCGTGGCAGGGTTGCCGAGGTGGCGGATTTGAGTCCTGTCAGACGCTAAAGATTTTCATTAGTGTTGTCATTGCATAATTTTTCATATCATTAAAATTATCATATAATTGACCCATTCACACTCTCGCGTGGACGTTCTTTTTTATTTGCAAGAGTATGGGGATGACTTATACCGCTACCATGAGTTACTATTGAAATTGAAAACTGATATGTTACTTTAGTCGATAGCGAGTAAACACGCTCTAATTTGCCAAAGAAAAAGTTACCTACAGTCGATACGGAATCTTTCTATGACATTGGTCGATATTGTGTGACTCAAGGTACCAAAACAGTATACATAATAAGCAGTAAAGAATCTACATACAAACGCTCGAAACCGGCGCACTCACACAAACGCACGCTTAACACGGCCGCTAAGGGGTTTTCGCGGTGCTGTCAGTCGCGGCTGCCGCGTCGAGACGAGTGGACGCGCTTTGCGTTTATCGTTATTGCATGCGCCCGAGACAGTACATGATCTTTTTAAACATGCCACAAAAGTCATATGGCTTATTAAACTCGACTTCTTCAAAACTGGAGCTTTAATTTTTTTCTTACTTCTTAAAATGTTTAAGTTTTTAATTTATTACTCAATTTTATTTGAAACTTCGTTAATTTATTTCATTATTTGATCATTATAGAACCCAGATAAACGTTGTTATAAATAATCAAAATATAATTTTAAATTTTTACAAAAATTAAGAGGACAACCCTAACGCTTCACCGGAGCGTAGGTGTCTATTTCAACAAATAGTTTCACTACTGCTTTATTTACATACTGTGGTACTGATGTTCTACGACAACAGCTGCAAAGCGCTTAGATTTCGATAGCTAATTTACCACTGGACTCAAACATAACCCTACCTTCTTGCGGCAGGAAAAACGCGGTTATAACGAAAAATGCATTTTTAACCCCTTGGTTAAAATAGTTAATAACCAGATCGCATCTATGCTGTCAACTCATGGTAAGGGTACTGTAATACATGTTAAGCCGTTGACAGACGCCGGTACGGCTCGACGGGAGCTTATTATCCGGAATTTATAAGGGTCACGCTCCATCGAACGTTCCGGACCTTGCGTCGTCACCCCGAATTTATTTCAGCTTTATTAAAACCTGTAGTGGGTCTGAAGGTTAATAAAAGCGTTGTTTGTTTGTAGGGGACGCAATAGATTTAATTAATTTAAGGCATTAGACTAATTATTCGCAATGTATTGTAGATACGCTTTCCGTTTGAAAACCACTGAATTTCTTTCGATGGTTTTCATGATTATTAGTAAATTTTATTACAATGAATATTACAGAAAAGATGTAGTTGTTAATGCATTGAAACATTTATTATCACTCCGCTAAACAATTCCATTATGATCAAATTTTTAACATAAAACTACCGTGAGACTCGGACAAATTAATAAAGCGGATCACTCACGTATTTTTAAGTCGAGAAATGCGCGACATCTGTCGTCGTCGCGCCACCGCCGCGGGGGCTCGTGATTAAGGACCACGGACTGGTCCAAAACATTTCGGGCATTTCTCGACTTCAAAATACGTGAGTGATCCGTTTCATTAATATTATTATGATCTAATTTTTTGCTATAATGTATTTTTAGTTCATATTCCAATGTATTATTGGTTCACGGCCGTTGAAATATGGCCGAAACGTCGAGGTGAATTAACAATGTTTTTATCGCGTTAAAGTCCCGATAACGTTATAAATATGTGTGAAAATCGCGACACTTTAAAACAATTTTCAGTTCAATCTCCGTAAAAGAAAATTGCTTAAGTTTCAATACTTAATGTTATATTAAGGGCCGTTTTAGCATGCACCATATACGCCCTTAGCATGTCTGGGTTTCAACTTGTGAACGAGGCATTCCTTTGTCTAGACTGCGTAGAAGTCGTTTACCCTGCTTTCAGTATACATGCTAGACGCACTGAACAGCCAGAGCAAGCCCAGCATGGCCCAGGAGAATTTACTTAACTCTGAAATAAAATTCGAGATCACGAGTAACGGTCTACAGATGCCATGATCTGATGAATGTTATGGTCAGATCAGGAGCAATATCACGTGGTGTGGAGGGTTGTCACCTGATAAATCACTAGGACAAGACAGATCAAAACCTTTCAGGAATCAGATAATCATTTTGTAAGTAATAGTGATTTCACACGGGCCCAGAACAGTAAGGCAGTAAGTAAAGTGGACTACAGTGCTAATACAATTCGATACCACCATCTTGCTCGCTAATCCAGCCAGTAAGCAGCAGTGCTTGCACTGTTGTGTTCCGGCGTGAAGAGCAAGACAGGCCGCTGCAATTACTGGCACAACAGGCATTCCATCTTCGCCCTCTATGTTTGCAACGCATCTGTAATCTCCCTGATGTTGCGGGTGTCTATAGGCGTTGGGATCACTTACCATCAAGCTTACTTGCTTGTTTGTCTTCCCATTTTATAAAATAAAAAAGCACCTACCAGACGCCACGTGTAGTCGCGCCTGGTATAAGAACGTCTGGTATTCTGCTCTGTCATATTATATAAATATTACTATTTATAATATTTGTAACATACTACAAATATTCTACGCTAATAACTTCTTTGACAAGGCACGTCCTAGACGTTTCGCGATCAAACTCCCTTAAATTGGCTCCCGTTGGCTTTAAATGTTTTAAGGTGATAATATTTAGACTTGATATCTACATCTACACTAATATAATAAAAAGAAAAACTTTGTTTGTTTGTTTTTTTGTTAGTTTGTTTGTATGTAGGGGGTAATCTCTGGAACTACTGAACCGATTTCAAAAATTCTTTCACAGATAGAAAGCTACACTATTCCTGACGGACATAGGCTACTAATTTTACGTGAACGAAGTCGCGCGCGTCCGCTAGTGTTTAATAACTAGCTTCTATCCACGGCTTCGCCTGATGACTTTTATTAGAGATAAAAAGTAGCTTACGAGTGCATCTAGGACCCAGTATCATAAACGCGACAGGCGAAAGGTGACAGTGACAATTTGGTATACATTTGCTTGTCCACTATGATGTTAAGTTTGTAACTCTGTAGCATTACGTGTTCGTAGCTTTGCTTTGTCGACAAGTAACTTCACTATTTACATCATAGTGGGCAAGCAATGTATACCAAATTGTCACTGTCGCCTGTCGCGTTTATGAAACTGGGCCCAGGGCGCTGAGGCCGCTCAAATTGTATTAGTACTGTACTGGCCACTCTGCGTCACTGTGAAATCAGCATAGATAATTAATAGATTCAGGCGTTACTTTGCGGAGGTCCATATCAACAAACTGGAACAAATTACCTTGCTACTCCGCGAAACCAGTGCCGGGCTCGTGCAAAATAGGCTGCGCCTGTGTGGCGAATGGTGTACGCCATTCGTTCAAGTAGCGAACGGTCGTACTGTTTCTTTGATCTTGATGATGCCTCGTATAGAGGCGAAACGCGCGTCGATCGTGTAGTTTTAGTGTTTAGTGGTGGTGGTGTGTAGTTAAGTCTGTGTGATATACGTTTCGTGTGGAAGCGGAGGAGGGTCGGTTTTTGCATGAACATATATGTGTCGCACAGGTGCAGCTATTTTGCACGAGCCCGGCACTGGTTTCGCGGAGTAGCAAGGTAATTTGTTCCAGTTTGTCAGCATAGATACTCAGCTATTATATCAGTAATTATTATTATATTATATCACAGTGAAATGACAAAATACCTGGCCTGCCAAAACCGGCCTGTATTTTACTACGCGGTTGACCTTCGATTGTTCTACCATGCTGCAACGGAATGCTTCCTCAACATTGAGACTTGAGATATAACAAAATTTTTGAAAGTTTTGTATTTAATAATAATTATTGGTGTTAATTGTCCCAAGCAGGTATAAGTATGCATCGGCGACAAAAAAACGTAATAATATCCTGTAATGAAAATATTGTTTACAAGTAAGTTCAATGACCCAACATCATCATGACGTCATGTTAAGTTTATTGACACATTATGTTTAGGGTTGAAACAAGTAGTTTTTTGTGTGAATATTTAACAGGTTATAATTTGAAAACAGCTACATATATTCACATGGTTTGTATGGGAAAAATATAGTGTTGAGGCTGAACTATTTTCCGTTTTCTGGAAGCTCCCCCGTCCTCTTCCACCCTGTATTAGGTCAGATTTAATTAAAAAATTTCTTTTAATACAAATTATAAATTATCAGCAAAGACAACATATATTTTGGCATCTGACAGGTATTTTGACGGTCTAGGATTTTTTTCGTCTTGTCATCGCATTTTATGCGCTAGAGATTTACACCTCTCACACAGGGCGAATAAAATCATTCAAGTCGTTATTATTATTACATACAATCCATCGACTCGTAGATTCTATTGTTGATTCCTCAGAACCATGGTAACGCCTCAATGGAAACTACCTGACCTTCAACTCGCACATGTGTGACCAAGGCTTAAGAGGAGTGTGAACCCAGCGCTCCCCTTACAAACAGCAATAACGTTTTCCACCCTCAAACCTCTATAGGCTATAGGTTATAGACATGGTTTTTTTGTATGGTATCATTATGCCCTAGTACTAGGTTTGTATGTTTTGATTTTTTTAATAGTGTCAAAAATGTTGGGGCTTTTGTGTTTTGTATGAAACTCCTAAAATGCAAATACTGTCAAATCTATGAAGAATATTAAAAGAATCAAAACATCAAAACCTAGTTCTAAGGCATAATGAAAACATACCAAAAAATCATTGCTATAGGTTAAGGTTTAGAGGGTGGAAAACGATATAGCCGTTAGTATGGAGAGCTCTTTTTAGGCTGGGTTCACACTCTTAAGATAAAACATCCAACGGTCACAATGTTCCATTTTAAAAAACTGAAGCAAGCTGAAATATTTTCCACACCACGCGCTCGCGTGAAGCGTAATTTTTCACGCATGGAAAAATTAATATTTACAAAGGCATAGTCGTTAAGTGACGCAATTCCATTAAAAATATTCCCGGTGCGTGAATAAAAGTTTTGGCTCAACACTTGGGGTGTTCCGGTGCACGAAATGTTTGGCGCGTTCCACGTGTTTGTACGTGTTGGAATGTACGTTTGTCCTCATTATTACTGGTGGAGGTGCAGGGATGTGTGTCGTCGGTTGACCCTTTCCGTTCTAATGTTTTGGGGTTGTTTTGGTGGAGACGAGAATTATGCTTCCTGAACTTAGAGACTTGAGTCTGTATTCTACGTTGTTTAAATGAAAAACTCGGGCTAGAAGCAGTTATTTATATTATTGTTACTGTAAGTATAATATACTTAGGCTAAATAAATCTTAAAAATTAAGACCTTACAATACCCGGTAAAGAATCCCGCTTTAAACTTTTAAGTGTTTGCCGCCTAAAATTGTTGCCATCGCATCATAACGTGACAGATACAAAACGTCACATTGACAACCAAGAACAGCTTGTGTTTTGTTTTATACAATAGGTAGGCAAACATGCAAGTGGGTCACCTGATGGTAAGTGATCACCACCGCCTATAGACGACCCGCAACACCAAGAAGAATGCAGAAGCGTTGCCAACCCAGAGGGCTAAGATGTAATACCTCTTGTGCCAAAACGACAATGTTTTAGTTAAAGAGCTTGTAAACTTTTATAAAAAAGGAAGTCACAAAGATCCTGCCTTGATTATTTTGATCTCTGCCTTTTACCTTAACATTACTTATGATTGTGATGGTAATTCCCCGTCACTGAAATGACTCGACCTTTATTAACTTTTTTTCACAATATTATACACGGAAAGCCGGATCTGCAACGCCAGAATACCCTTATCATATTTTAGTACCTATTAATACGACTGTATTAAACCTTAGTTATTACTTGGTTGTCTTGGTTGAAATGATGATCACATTGAACTATTAAAAGTAAAAAAACCGGGTGGTAGGACCTTGTGCAAGGTCCGTCTGGACTGCTGGAGATTATTCAGGGCGAAACAAGACTGTTCAGAGGTAACAAAGGTCTTTCGCCCTGAGGGACCTCGAGCAGCGGTCGTCGCTATGGACACGGATCCTGAGAGAGGCGAGGAGACAACCTCATTAAAAACCGATTGATGTATACCAGCCGGTGTCGTAGTGGCGTCATCACAGGTCCCACGGCACCGGATTAAACCGGCTTGAGGAATATAGTGAGGAGATTTATCGGGTATTCCCCCTCACGGGGGCGAATCCCGAATTTCCTCTTTTGGCGACATCCGTAAATGGATTATCCTCACTTTAAAAAAATGGTCCCTCCGGATGCAGCCGGTGCAATTACTGCCACAAGAGGTATTCCATCTTAGCCCTCTGGGTTGGCAATGCATCTGCAATCACTTTGTTGTTGCGGGTGCCTATAAGCGGTGGTGATCACTTACCATCAGGTGACCCACTTGCTGGTTTTCCTTCCTATGTTTTAAAAAAAAAAACCGCATACGGTACCTCGGCAAGTACAGCACTAGTAGTTTAGCACTAACTTGAGTAAAAAAGCCGTTATTTTTGAGCAAAAAATGTTTTTCTACTTTTTTTTAAATAGGAAGGCAAACGAACAAGAAGGTCACCTGATTTTACAGTTTCCTTTCATTTTCTGTTGCATAGAGCAGAAAATATCACTATTGTAACCATTGTAGCAAGAATCAATGGGTTATTGCAGATTTACACATAGTATAGTTACTAACAGTGCATCCACTTTGTTGATAAATAAACAGATTTTTGAATATTTATTTCTTTAAAATTCGTAACTTACAGCTAAGCCAACAGGTTACAAACTTATTTATTAACATTAATAATCATAAAAATATAAGAAATTAAATCAATGTTCTAGAAATACATTACGAAATTTAAAAGCTCCAAATAATCATCAACATACAATATAACCCAATATCTGTATAGTAACAAAAAATACATTCATCGTATTAAATTAGATTGAGTCAACTCAAATCAAATTACAATTAAAATTCACATCTCAAAAAAAAAATGACACCACAAGTATTGACAGAAAGATAGCGCTATAATATTCTAGATAACTAATCAACAAACTGGACAAAATTTCCTTGCTACTCGGCGAAACCAGTGCTGTGCACGTTAATTTTTTTTAGTGATAATAGATTAATTTGATGATAATTGATGATAATGAAATGCTGATGTTACACATTTTAAAGTCTCTGGGAGGTTGTTATACCCAAGTCACATCGCCGACGAAAAGCTTGACTAGCGGTCGTAATGTATATATAACAACTTATGGATTGATTTATCTGAATTCAATTATTTTTATATAATTTAATAAGTCTAATTGGATATTATATAGTTTCATACGGACATTTTAAATGCAAAATATACCACTTTAACTGCAAAAAGACCGCGGTAAATAACTTTCAGGGCAATGATACAACAGTTACAACTCCAAACAAACGGTGTCTATGTGTTTTGCCGCCAAACCATGAACTGATGGACTGCGCGCTGTGAACAGCATAAACGGTCCAAGCGAAAGGCTCAAATTAAAGGCCTCTCTCTCTTTTTTTTTATACAACATAGGAAGGCAAACAAGCAAGTGGTTCGCCTGATGGTAAGTGATCACCACCGCCTATAGATACCTGCAACAACAAAGAGAGTGCAGATGCGTTGTCAACCCAGAGGGCTAAGATGGAATACCTCTTGTGACAGTAATTACACCGGCTGTCTTGCTCTCCACGCCGGAACACAACAGTGCAAGCACTGCTGCTTAGCGGCAGGATTAGCGAGCAAGATGGTGGTAGCGATCCGGACGGACATTGCACAAGGTGCTACCACCCGCAAAGTGTGGTGTTTCTAGTGTTAACATCATTGGAAACGAATTATTCGTAACTATTCTTACTTACACGTTCTGAAGTAGAATTACTAAATGTATGTATGTACCTTAATAGTTAACGAGTGTTTTCTGTTTAATATAATAATAAAAACCGACTAGCACTTGACCAGTATTAGGACTTAGAATGTTTCCGATTAATGAAAATATTCCAAGAAGTATTACGGAATTATTCCGAATACTTCAGAAGTTTTCAAACTATAGTAATAAGCTCCTACTAACATATTTTTTTTATTTTTACTAGCGTATCGTATGGATTAAAAATCTGATATTTATAAATGATTTATAATAGTAAGTAATAATTATAATTTTTAGTAGTTTCTGTGGTTGTAGGGAATGATTGTACTGTTTAACAATACACTGTGTCATGGAAGTCGTAGTAACAGGAGTCAGCAGACTGCGCAATAAAATATTACCTTTAAACCCTCTGTTATTCTTTTCCTTTGTGTAACAGTTATATATTAAAGTAATTTTTCATATAAGTAAGTCTTTCCTATACTACTTATTGTTTCTTAGCATTGTGTTATGACCGCGATTATGCGGGTGGTAGGACCTTGTGCAAGGTCCGTCCGGATCGCTACCACTATCTCGCTCGCTAATCCTGCCGCTAAGCAGCAGTGCTTGCACTGTTGTGTCCAGGCGTGGAGAGCAAGACAGCCGGTGTAATTACTGGCACAAGAGGTGCGAATGTTAGCCCTCTGGGTTGGCAACGCATCTGCAATCTCTTTGGTGTTGCGGGTATCTATAGGCGGTGGTGATCACTTACCATCCGGTGACACTTGCTTGTTTGCCTTCTTATTTCATAAAAAAATATATTATAATAATTACGAAGCTTTAACTTATTTACTTTTTGTTTTGACACGTAAATATTTTAATGACATTTGTCAATCCAAAGACAATACGAGAAATAGTACGATTCAAACGGTTTGTCATAGATAAATCGTGCATGATAAAATATCTCACATATTGTTCTGCCAAGTTTTTTCTCATGCAAAAAAAACTGAGTATAACAAACTCATCCAAACTGCTTAGTCAGAAACTTGCATAGTATAACGGCAATTAGATTTAAATGAATTTTGAGGGTAGGTAACAGCGAGTATGCAAACGTCAGAATGACAAATCGAAAATGATGTGACGTGCTCTGGTCGCTGAAACTTAATTTAATACTTTGACCGTTTTCGTGCATTTAAAGCAGTGCTTTATTATAAAAATCTATGTGCCGTTGAGGAGAAGTAACGGGGTAAGTTATTATTGAACTAGATAATGAATGAGAGATAAAAAAACAACCTTGCGTGTCGTGTGGAGATTTATAAGTCACTAGCGACTCGCCTCTGCTTCGGATGGGTACAATTAGCATATGTATATGTATTTACTATTTATGTATAAAAGCACTCAACAATCATTACATAAATAAAAGTCAACTAAACTATAATAACCCGCCCCTGACCGTTCCCGATCCAAAAGTGCCCATCACACTCGCAGCATTACCGCGCTGAATGGCAATGGCCAGCCTTTGCACCAAGAACGAACCAGGAGTCACCGGTTGCCTCTCTGAGCCTACGCCCAATGTCTCCCACCCATTTATTAAAACTTTATTTCAGGTAACAAGAGCCAATACAATAAATACCTTATAGACTAATATAAAAAAAAATTGCAATAAAATGATTTCGGCTACAAAATGGCGTAACGGCGTTTTGTATTACCCCCTAAGGTTTACCTTCCGAAAAAGTTATCAACATGAGAATAAACACCGTATCGAAATTAAGTGAGATTGCAAGTAGGCTAGATTGTCCTATTGCGAGGCACTGGGTAGCCTCCATGTTGGGCAGATAGAAGGGGGTTAAAGTGTCGACGAAATTTAATTTAATTTTAATTTTAATATATAATTCGGATTTAAATTTTATTGTAATTTAATTTAATTCAATTTGAAGATTTGTTTAATTATTGTTATATTTCTTTTTTATCCAATTTCTTTTACTGACATTACGCGAAAATGATTTAGTTTCTGTTGTTATTAATTATTTTTATTTGACTCGACATTTTAAGCTGCCTTATTGTAATTTAATTTAATTTATTGTATTAGCATAAGATACTAATCTTTAGCTTTAAGTCACTTACTAACACATGGATCTTGTTATCTGTCGGATTAAATAAATGAATGAATGAATGAATGAAATTCGATGTGTAGTTTAGAAGTAGTGTAAGGACAGACAGGAACAGATATCGACTTTGTTTAACTATGTAAAGTTCATGTTCACAACCTTTGAAAACATTAAAGTCACAAATACAGTACTTAAGTATTTTGGAACTTGTAATCCTTGTATTGCTAAAACTAGTGGTACAATATTTATTTGGCAGAAGCAATATGCCGTGTGCTGCGCGTAACCAGAACGCAAGTTTTACACTGGAATTTAAGTTTACGGTGGCGTGGCAGGAGAATGTTGGGCTACAACTCACAGGACTCGAGTTCGATCCTACAGCAGATACTTTATTTTTGTATTTTGTTTTATTAAATTTTTTGCATGTTTCTTCATTTCTGTCGCTACTTAGGTTACGTTAGGGTACGTTGAAAAATTATTGACTTATTTTATTCATTAATGGCTTCTATGAATTTATTTGTTTTTTTAATGGTTTATATTTACACAATTATGAAATTGCAGGCAAAGGGTTTTTGTCTTGAACTTCTTAAATAACCCACAGCTGTTTTAATATTGTGTAGTATTACGTACGAGCCTCACAACTGTTTAATCAAATTATATTCTTTTATTCTCGTAAATTATGCAAAATACTTTATTAGTTTGAAATCGGTCTTCCACTAACACAATGACTTCATTCGACATTCCCTTTCGAACAACTTGGAAGTTAAAATCTGCATCGAAATTGGTCAAATTATTGGAAGGCACGGACAAAACCTCGAACCCCCTTCGTTTTGTTCTGGGGGTAAATTTTATGTTCGTAAAACCAGGGTCAAGTCGTTTTTTTTATTAAAACATGTCTCTCCTGCGGTCAAAAGTTATCGACTTGGGTTCATACAATTTATGTTATTTTTGAATAGGCCAAACTGCCGTATGATATACCCGTAGAACCTTGATTGCCGTCAACTGGAAATAAATTTGCAAACCCAATTGTAATAAACTATTTCCGAATTATGCCCACATTTACACATAATTTTATAAATACACTACAGACTAACCCCCTTATTCAAAAAAACTTAACATTTTTTTTAAGCTAACAAATGTTTTGTCCCTTTCATTCGTTTTGTCAGCGTTTAAAAATGGGTTTAAAAAGTAGGAGAAAAGTAAGACAAGTACACTAAATCGACGATCGCTCGCGCTGTCAGTCGGTTGGACGGACGGCGCTGTTGTCAATGTTATTATTTTGTAAAAAAAATTATATATTTGCAACGAAACTTAATAAATTATTATTTCATTCGATAGGCGTAAAGTTGTTAAGCCAATGACTATAAATAGTAAACTAATAATTTGCATTTGTAATTTTTAACATGAAACTACCGTGAGACTCAGACATATTAGCGGGGGCTCATGATTAAGGACCACGGACTGGTCCGAAACATGTCGGGCATTTCCCGACGCAAAAATACGTGAGTGATCCGCTTTATTAATTTGCATTTGTAACATTGGCGCCAACCTATATTCTTATGTCGGGCCGTTTTTCTGGTGTCATTTAATATGACAATGTACATCCATGCATATCATTGCTTTTATTTGAGAGCAAACGTCACAATGACAGATAAAGACATAAAATATTGTAAAAAATGTTAACTAACAAACGTTTACGAAGCGTTAATGAATAAGGGGGTAGTATTTAATAAGTGACTTAAAACTGACCTAAATTTAAATAGAGCCCCCGCGGCATGGTGCCCAAAAGACTGGCAAATTTTGACCCTACCAACTGTATAACTGCTCAACAATCTCTTAGACATGGTAACAACCTGGGATGACACGCTAATACTTATTCTAATATAATAACGAACCAAACGAATTGAAGTACTTATTTTATAGCAATATTGTCCCAGTAGTGCAGTGATTCCCAAAGTGGTCCAGGTGGACCCCTAGGGGTCCACGGGAGACTTGCTGTGGGTAGAAATGTAGCAGCAGGGGGTCCACCGAAACCAGTAAAATTTTGAAAGTGGTCCACGAGAAAAATAAGTTTGGGAACTACTGCAGTAGTGTGCTACTGAACAAACACCTACCTTGGACTTCCAATCCCCTTTTACCTTCAGCTGTCTTAGCCCACTCATTTGAGAATACGTCCACTGGCCCGTTTCACTAAGCTACAAGTTACAATTTTACAAGTCTAAACCGGCAACATTGGTCAATAACGACCAATGGCAATGGGCATAATGACCAATGTTGCCGGTTTAGACTTGTAAAATTGTAACTTGAAACTTCGTGAAACGGGCCACCGCGGTATAATTTTTGAATCTCAGCAGGTGAGTAAAGCTTACCAAAATGGCCGAACCTCTATGAAAAACTGCCATTTTGGTGAGCTTTAGTCACCCGAAGAGATTCAAAAATTGATCATTGCATTTTTCCATCTCTGTTGATTTGAGTATTAAAAGTATAATTTTAATAGTGTTATACTAATAACATTCTCAAAAGTGAACCCGACATATTCTAAAATCCACTGGTTTCAAGTGGTTTAAGGAATTTTGTTATTAAAATGCTACAGCCCCTAATTAAGTAATTACCATAAAACCGCTCTAATGATTAGTTAAGAAGCTATTATTTCCTTACCTTAAATATAAATACTCATTAATAATTTTTGTAACGTTATAAATTATGGCATGTAATTATTGCACGATGTGTTCTAAGAATCATAATTATCGAAATTAAAAAGCATTGTGTTGTATCGTTGTAATCTCTCTTTTCTGAGGGATTTTGGACTAACTTAACAATCCTATACTTATTACAGACAATCGCCATTTGTGTGACCTTGTGGCAGCAGCCCAGCATGAAGAGATAACAGGAGTTAGTCTTTCGCCGTCCGCTGAGGCTGCTGCCACGTTGTCCACCTGTTTATCCATATTGCATATTTCTAACTTATTTTATTTAATTAAATTAGTTTTTCTCATAGCATTTTCTTATGTTTTGTAGACATTGACATTTTTAATTATTTTATTTAAAATTGGGTAGTTTGCATTCTAATTTTTTTGTCAGTCTGCCCGTGAACATGAGACCTGTAAAGGGCTCGAAACGTAGGGAATTAGATTCGTTGCAATACACGCGATATAAACCGATTAAATTGTTTTATTTCATGTTTTCTCAGTTTCCATCTCTCTTATTCATACAGTCCATTAGGTATTTCTCTCACCAAGTTCAGACAAACGTCCATGCGTAATGTGCTGACTCCTAGGACATATCGTTTGTAAACTCGTGACCTAGATGGCGCTGTTTACAGTCCCAAGACATACTTTTGTTTATCATCACTTTTATGACGTCCATAACAAAATGAGGTGAACCCGTTAGAGATAACATAAAAACTTTTTCCCACAATATAAAAGGTTTATGGTCAAAAGTTTTGTATATATTTCCGATTTTGCCTTTTTTGTGGACTAGATATCTAATTTGAGAGGAATAGGTATGTAAAGCTAATGTTTATTTTTCTTTCTTTCATTAAATACCAGTTAATTTAAAAAATCATGGAAGAGTTCTTTGAAAAAAGTCTCCGTCAATTGTGTCCGAGGATTCTTACAGAAACAGAAGAATTACGGGTATTCTAAAATTTTTCCCTTGCTGCGAGCTGCGGTTTTAAATAGCTGCCGTGTTTAGGTAAGTAGTTCAGTTTAAGATTTTTTTCGTTTAATTAGGTTTAATTATTCAATTTTTAATTTTAGTTTATTCTTAGTAAATAAGAATAATGCTTTTATCTTATTGGTAATTTAAAAATAATGTAAATTGTAAAATTTTTATAAATTTATAATAGAGGAAATCACTAAGTATTTAAAATAATTTATTTAAATTAAATTGCAATTTGTTAAAGACTACATACATATTTTATTAATTCGACAGCACAATGAAAATACAATTACATTAAAACTACAGATGTCATAAAAAAAATCTAACATAAAATAAAATAAAAAGCAAAAAACATGGGTAAAATTAAAAACTAAATCTAAATTATTACATTTCACAAACTTACTTAACATCTACAAAAACAATTGTTTAAACAAATTTATCTTACTGTTATCTTATAACATAAATAAAAAACGAAGAACATCGTCATCGCAGTTAAGTACTTAAGATACCCTTTAAAGATTGGGAATTTCGAAAGGACATTTCAATATCGCCTGACGCTTTTTAAAATATTTATTATTCGTGCCTTACTTGGTGACATTTCATCAGCTGCTCCCATTGTTTGTATGAATACATTTCGTTCTGGGTAGTCAGTTTCTACGTCGTCGACTTTCCTCATCGGTGACTTAGATTCTGGAAGTGGCGTTTCCACGTATTTTTTTTGCTTCAAAATCCTGACTCCTAACGATTTGAGCATATTTTGGATCCGCGCCTTGCTCGGTGAAATATCTTTAGGCAACCGCAATGGTTTTCTTTTTTTTACCAATTTTGGTTTGGGAGGCGCCATACCAAAATACTTTTCGTTCTCGTGTAACCAATTGGAGACCTGAAAGTGAAATGAATAAAAATAAGATTTATTGCTCATAAAATTATTATGTCAAATAAAGTCCTATAATGTGTTGTAATAGATATTTAAAATTGGCGTAAAATAAAGTAAAGACTATTCCTTTGGAAAATTATTAAAAACTAGCAAACGCGCGCGACTTTGTTCGCTTAAAATTAATAGCCTATGTCCGTCAGGGATAGTGTAGCTTTCTATTAGTAAAAACATTTTTTAAGCGGTTCAGTAGTTCCAAAGATTACCTACATACAAACAAACAAACAAAGTTTAGCTTTTTAATATGATATTAGTGTAGATTATACGGTAAATATGACGTACAGTACCCGGCAGTAAATATTGCACATCGGCTAGTTTCGGATTTGCATTTACTCACCCGCGTGCGACAGAGACGACGCTATACAGAACCGAACTAGCCGATGTGCAATATTGACTGCCGGGTACTATACTTTATATAGCACATAAGAAAAGTAAACAATTTGTTTTCGTTCAAGATTTAACCCCTTATTCATAAACGCTTCGTAAACGTTTGTTAGTTAACATGTTTTATGTCTTTATCTGTCATTTTGACGTTTACCCTCAAATGAAAAGGACAAAACAGTTGTTAGCTTAAAAAGATTGTTAACTTTTTATGAATGAGGGGGTTAGTGCATAGGTGAATGATCAGTTCACTTACAATTTTATGTCTCCTGGAATCTCTTGGGTTTTCTTTGTAGGTGGGTGTCTCGGGAATAAACGACATTTCGGTGGTATTGGCCTGGGCTCGATATCACGAATGAAAGAATTCCTCAAGGTGATCCTCCTTTAATAGAAAGTTTAATGTTTGTTAATCATCTGTTTTACTAAGAAACAATAAAATAGCAGACTAAGCAGGTCGTCATTAACGAGTTGTCAGGTACGATCATTAGTTTATTACCCTTTTTACTTTCTTAATAAGCTATTAAAAATGGATCATTAATGTTCATGTTTAACACTCGTTAACGATGTTGACAAATTTTTTGTTACCTTAAAGTCACTCAAATTCAATTCGGTCAACATCGAATTCGTGTTTAAATAACTTTCTATGACCTTAAAATAAAATAAACTATAATAATATGAAATTATACTTAAACCTTTAACAAAGTGCACACCACTATAACAAAAACAAACTCTGCCAATCAGCACTTCCTTTCATTTTCTTACTCGGAGAAAAAATAGCTACCCGCGCTGCACGTAAAAACGTGGTCTACCTTCCCAAACAAGTATTTAGTTTATTAAATTTTTTAAGAGGAATGTGAACCCAGCGCTCTCCATACGAAGGGCGATAAGGTTTTCCACCCTCTAAACCTTAACCTATAGCCAAGAGTTTTTTGTATGTTGTCATTATACCCTAGAACTAGGTTTGTATGTTTTGATTTTTTAAATATTCTTAATAGTTTAAAAATATGTATAAACAATTAATAGGGTATATTTCCAAACGCAGTGCTTTTTCGTAATTTGTATGGCACTTTTTTTTCTTTGCAAAATGATAGTAACGATGTTACATTTGGCAAGATTTTTTGATTAGAAATCGAATAGTGTAAGAGGCATCATTTTGCAGGCTATAGTTTCTTAGAATTTGAGTCCGAAAAATATACATAGCCATACAAGTTACAAACTTGCCATACAACTTACTTTCGTATGAAAGTATAAACAAAATCTGGTTAAATAGGTCCTAGATAAATAGAAATTCTTTATAACTAGGACGAAACATGATACCTGACACTATTATCATTATACCTTTACTGTAAGGAATACAAACCCCACTTAAACTTATTTTATTTAGAACTTTTTTCACAGTCATCTATTTAGTTTCAAAATTATATAAGAAGGCACAAGGTAACGGGCAATTGAAAGGTTTGTAACAGAAATAAAATATAAATCATTTATTTTAGACTCAATAAGGGTCCATAGATTGGTTAGTAACATCGAGGTCCTTAGATACTATATTACTTAAAAGGTATAAATGAGTAAATATTGAGATTGAGCTGCAGACATTGAACGGTTATGATAATAATAATCATCATCAAATACAAAATTATATACCTACCTACATATCAATCACAAAAAATATTTTAAATATGAAATAACAAATTATTAACGTTATCTCGTGCTGACAAGCATGCCTGTAAGATGACGGGTGATGCGCGAATCATACCTCATGGCTATAGTTCTTAGAATGGAGTTGAAACTGGCGCGCAATTTGTTCAGCAAGGATGCGGTATTTTTGCGCATAATGGCGTAATAATCGTCTATGCTGGCCAGTGCAAACATACCAGATGCGCTGCAATAGCGCGGCAACCCCATCAACATCCTGAAGCCATTATTGTATTGGACACGGAAAGCGCTGATGCCGTTTTTCCGTATATTTCGCCCAAAGGCAGCTCGTGTAGTATACCTGACGGTAAGCTTTAAACAAAAATGTTTTAGCTTGTGCATTGCAGCGCGCAAACCGCCCCACCAGCATATTTCATCTTATCGCCAACACTCTCCGTTCCTGTTCTATGTCCAACTCCATAATAATCCATCCTCACATAGTGACCGAGATATTTAAAATCGTATACCCGTCTTAGAGGTTTACCATTCAATTTTATGAAAGGCACAAACTCAGGACTCTTTCCGCTGACAGTCTTAAAGATTATGTATTCGCTCTTTATGATGTACGCGTAGCGCGTACCTCTTACACTTAGAGTTATTCTGTGTGATTGAATTAGAAACGTGAAAATCCGCACAAGAAACAAAAACCGTAAAAGTTGTGAGATTTAAGTGGCACTGAACGTGGCATATTGCTAGCAGATGTTGATGATGGTTGCGGGAACACGCTGGATATGAGTAGAGCAAGACTGGTAGTTGTGGCGGTCTTTGGAGCAGGCCTATGACTAGCAGTGGACATATTTTGGCTGATATGATAATGATGATGGCCTGCGGAGTCTGTGGCCAGTAGAACTGGTGAGTCCTGTTTAACTGTTAATTTATTACAAGTAACAGGTAGGTAATAGGCTTAGAAGTTCCAGTCACAGAAGTGATGCGTGTGATACGTGATGTTGTAACCTCTGCTTGTGCGACGATTCATTTTTAAACCGGCTTCAACGACTAATTCGAGGCTCCTTTAAAATCGGTCCAAAAGCGGAAAAAAACACTTGAGAACCATTTCAAGTGACATGTAATGAAGAGCGACGAGAAGGTGTTAAAAAAAAGTTTGGCTATCCTTGAAAAGAAGAAGGGCAGAAAACGACCGCCTGCAACGCGGTGGACGAGAGGTACGGAATGCTGAACACGCAAAAATGCTAGAACAGAACGTCCCGGCGCAAACACACAATGAAGAATGACCCTCAGTAAAAGGAAAAGGCACGAAAGAAGAACAAAATAATTGATCTAAATCTTGTGATGGACAGCATATTTTGAAGTTCTTCAGTTGAGGTTTATTATTACGGTAATTATTGTGATTATTAAACAATAAAACCGTAAAAAAACTGTTTCATAACTAAAAAAAGTTACATGTTTCGATATTGATATTTATACCGATGATTATAAAGTTAATCTGTGTAATTTATTACGATTTTGACCTAAATTGTAAGTAGTATGGCACTTTTGTAAGTTGTATGGATAAAAAAGCCGTACAAATTACGCCATACAACTTACCGCAAACAGGTTTTTCAGCGATTATTCATAAACTGTTAACGCAAAAAATATACAAAATAAAACACATAATGAAGCCACTTTTGACTTCCAAATTTCATTAGAGATATATCTATTTCACTTGTTTATCCAGAGATAATCGACCATACAAATTACAAATTTTTCGTGACAAAATACACCGTGTTCAAGATTTACCTCGTTAGATCGCCAAAAGTTACAAGTATCTTGTCTACTTCTGTCGGTAGCCGAAGCTAGATAGACGTATTATTCATAGGTATAATGAACGAGGCGGTTGGGCTTTCGACCAATCAGATATTAGGAGGTATATTAGCGGCTTTCAACAAAGGTCACGCGCGGGACAAGTACAAAGAGACTGCCCTGTTTTCAAATACCGACGGATTAGTTTCTATTGACATTTAGAGCAATGCGGTAGTTAATGCTCTTTAAAATGGTATACTTTGATTACGAATACGTTATGTTTGTGTAAAGATATGCGAGATTGTTTGAGCGAATCGGCAAGTGGGACATGTCTCACAGCGGTCGTTCGCGCAGTGTTTTGAAGTTTGAGGACGCTTTTTTTTAGTTTTTGTGTCTAACCAGGGAATTTTAATATTATGCCTCCGTTGCATTTGGTGTACAAATTGAGAAAAAAAATATTGAGGTAAGTTCTGTACAACGGTTTTTAATTTAAGGCCATGTGACACCTAAAAAAGTCCAAATGAAAATCCACCCAATAAAGGAATACTTTCAAAAAATTGACGTTTTTGTGTTTTGTATGAAACTCCTAAAATGCAAATATTGTCTAAACTATGAAGAATATTAAAGAACTCAAATGATGCAAACCTAGTTCTAAGGCATGATGACAACATACCAAAAAATTATTGCCATAGTTAAGGTTTAGAGAGTGGAAAACGTTATCGCCGTTTGTATTGGGAGCGCTTTTTGAGGCTGAGTTCACACTCCTTATAACTTTAAAAAGGACTGAACAAAACTATGTGATATTTTATAAGCTACTTAATAAACTCTTTGAATCTTTAATATCAGAAGGAGTGTCATCAAATGTTTGAGAATCAATCAAAATTTCGTCATAGATATTAACATTGGTGTATTGAACGAGTGAAGGGATCGTATTATTTAACACCAAAACGTAAAATTATTTCTTAGAAATTGTTATTATTATCCTCTTAAAATTTTAAAAGACTGAAAGAAGCAGAAGTCGTTAATTCTGCTTCTTAAATGCACCGTTGTGCATTTTACTATGGCATAATGCGACAAAGTGAAAAATATCGTTACAGCTGTCGATTGCTGAAGACATGGTGATTTTTAAATTAGTCGCTAGCCAAGTATTTGGATTACTCAAAAATTTGTTATTGAATAAGGTTGCAGTTGTCGCTTCTTTGTTTATCGTGTTTGTATAGTCGACCAAGAAAGTGCTTGACCACTTTTCGACCTTATTACAAAGGGATAAAGTTCAAAAGTGGTCAAGCAGTTACTTGGTCGACTACACCTAATCGCACGCTTAGAATGAAAGCGACCCATTTCTGAATTATACACGTCCCAAAATATCACCTTAACTAAAAGACATAGGGTTTAATTTTGGGAAATGTCATATTCAGAATTGAGTCGCTTTAATTCTAAACGTGCGCTATGTTTATGGGTTGTCTAATTTTTTATTTGTGTCACCCTTGAATAGTAACTAAGGCATGGGTGTAGCTTTGCGGGTGGTAGGTCCTTGTGCAAGGTCCGTCCGGATCGCTACCACCATCTTGCTCGCTAATCCTGCCGTTAAGCAGCAGTGCTTGCAGTGTTGTGTTCCGGCGTGGAGAGCAAGACAGCCGGTGTAATTACTGGCACAAGAGGTATTCCATCTTAGCCCTCTGGGTTGGCAAGGAGGTTTAGAATATGTAGTCGTCTCCTTTTGACGCATTGTATTCCCATGTGAAGTTGAGAGACCAGTTATTATAATTTCGCTTTCAATTTTAGAACTATGCTATATTAATTATAATAATATGGTGTCAACGCTCTTGATTTATCACTTAATTTTATACCTATTAATTATGTATGACATCCTATTAAAGTGTAATTATTATTTTGGAGCACATTGTGATGTTTCTCGCCAGACGAGCCGTATTCAATTTCTCTTTTGTAGTCGTACTGCTTGAGTATGTCATGCTCGCTTAAAGGGCATTGCTTACGGTGGCGTCGTTGATCGGGTCGCCACCTTCCCTGCAATATGGTTGAGGGAGACGATGGCTGAGATACGCGTCATACTCGTGATCGGG
Source organism: Ditula angustiorana (assembly GCA_963691745.1). Lineage (NCBI taxonomy): Eukaryota > Metazoa > Arthropoda > Insecta > Lepidoptera > Tortricidae > Ditula > Ditula angustiorana. The sequence goes on along the minus strand of OY829483.1, from coordinate 2,453,219 downwards.
TGCTGTTTGTGGGGTCCGGACTATTCATGCTGCAAAGACTAATGTAATTCTCAAAAAGCCTAAAATGTAGGTACTTAAATGCGGTTTGATGTGGGAGACTTCATCGTGTTGTCTATTTATTTATATTTATATATATAACTAAATATAGACATATATTGAGTTGTTATTGTTATATTACTGATTTTGTTGGATTTTCACCAATTTTTTTTTTTTTTGACATGAATATTTTTATTCTTATATTCTTTTGACATTCGGAGACTATACATCTCCAAGTAATATTGTACAATTTGACCGTGGAGGCGTTTTACACCTCTGCTAAGCATAGATTAAGGTAATTAATTTGTTTTGACCCTTAGAGACTATACATCTCTAAGTTATTTAGACTAAGTATTTGATCAGGGACCACATACATCCCGATTCTAATTTCTTTGACCTGGGGACCCTATACATCTCTTGGTCAATCTGTACTAGTGCCAGTTCGTTCAATATGCTTAAAGCTTGCTGTGCTATTTATTATCTTTTTTTTTTTTTTTTTCACACTTTATGTGAACTATTATTATGATTGTGTATATTGCTCTGTAATCTTGTTTTCAAAAGAGAAGAAAAAAAAAAGATAAACTGCTGAGTTTCTTGCGGCGTTTCTTCTCAGCAGATTCTTCCATTTTCCGAAGCGCTAGTAGATTCAGACATGTAAAAGAGCCTATATGGCCTACTTGCAAAATAAATTTTTCATTTTCATTTTCATTTTCATTTTCTTGAACTCATCTGCATGTGTTTGTGGGATTATGTAGGTGCATAAAAAAAACTCAAAAGAAATTGTTGTTACTGGATTTTTTAATCTGATTATATTCAGGTTACTAAGTATTAAGCAAATTGTGCATTTAAATATGACCTAACAAATACTAATCAAAACAATAGGTATGTGGAAAAATCCATAAATTCAAAAATAATGAATATTTATTGGCTCAATAGAAAGATTTAATTAATTAAAAACAAATTATACAAGTTAAACTTTCACAAAACATTCCAACTTCCTCTTAATACTCTTAAGGATTTAGTTTTTTTTATCTCTTGGCTCAGCACTGGTTCTCTTTCACTGATTAGGTCAACAGTATTAAATTTTAAAAAAATGCCTTTATTTCTGATTCTGGTGAAATCCATGATGAAATATATTGTTAGTTATTAGTTGAAATATATGGTTAGTACAGAATTACAATATAAGACTTAAGAGACTAGATGTTAGTTTTTTTAGGGTTCCTTACCTCAAAAAGAAAAACGGAACCCTTTTAGGTTCACTTTGTTGTCCGTCTGTCTGTCTGACTGTCTGTGTGTCTGTCTGTCTGTCTGTCAAGACCTTTTTTCTCAGAAACACGTAGAGGTAGCGAGTTGAAATTAATATCAAATACTCTAATCTGTAGTCCCTTGAAGCCATTAAAAAATCAAACTTCTAAGTCAACACAATCAAAAGATACGGCCGTTAATGCCGCGCATGTTCCATACATTTGCAAGGCACTCAAAAACCTATGGGGTACTTCCCGTTGACCTAGAACTATGAAATTTGGCAAAAAGCAAGGTCACAAAGCACAAATAAAACAATAAATCCGAAAACCGTAAATTTGTAATTAATATACCTACACAAATTTTTTTTTTGGGCTTACAAAGCAAAAATGCGATACTAGATGTTGTTGATGACGGAACCCTCGGTGCGCGATTCCGACTCGCACTTGGCAGGTTTTTTATTAATCATGAACTTACAAATACTGTGACTTACTTATTAAACATAAACCTTTTTAATATTATAATCTAGCTTAAGGGTCAATAAGTAATTTTAATTTAACATAAACTGATAAATGAACTTAAGAATGCGAATCCATATTTTGGTTAGTACAGAAATACAATATGAAACTTAAGAGACTAAATGTTAGTAAATTAACACATTATTATGTACAGTAGGCGAAATATATTCACGTACCACTTTAGAACCCCGTCGCAATGACGCGACGCGTTAAACGCCACGCTATGTCATACAAATGTCATGCGTATGCCTCTTCGACTAGGTTCTACGGTGGTACGTGATTGGACTTCCTTTATTGTACGTGAATTGGAATCGTGAATTGGCTGTAGTCCAGTAGTTGCCAGTTGGCAGCAACGATGGTAGGCGCTCAAACGTTTCTGAGCACTTTAGGGTCGTAGTTATAAACCGAACTCAAGTTTTTGTTCCATACCATGTTAGAATGAAACTCGAACTTGAGTTTGGTTTACAACAACCCTAAGTGACGGTAGAACACTTTCATGACGATACAAAGTTACGGCAAGTCGATCATTATCATCACTTAACACCGTACCTACTAATTACAAGGAGTGCAACCTCACCGCATCATGCGCACTGTCATGTCATCCTATGACGTGATCGTGACAGTGTCATGAGAAGACTCTTTGTTATTTTTTTAATTTGACGTCAATTTTGTTTGTGTTTTTGACGTGCAATGCATTATAATAATTAAATTCATTTATTCAAGTAACAGGACTCATTTGGTTAGTTAAAAAAACAATTGGATCTTAAACTATGTTAGTAAAATATACATTATGATATTAAATTTAAATTACATTATTTAGCCATCCCACTGGAGATGGCGCAACAGTGCTTTAAATAGGGGCAGTCCCACCTGCTCGCTATCATGTTCAGGACGCTGTTGGTGCTGCCCCGGACTCTGCGCACCAGGGAAGCACACCTCTTGCGCATGGTCGCGTAAAAACAGTCCATGCGCGCTTCGGCGAACATCCCCGATGCGCTGCAGAAACGAGGCAGCCCCAACAAGCCCCAGCATTGCCAACCCAGACCACCTTAAGTTTTTAATTTATAAACGCAGCGGCGGTAAACAAATAAAGCACATTCATTCTCATTTGTCTTAAGTACCTAATAAAGAACATTCTAACCTAAAATTTAAATTTTTGCCATCAAAATGTTGTTTATAGCCAAAATAAAATAAATCAAGACAGTAAGAGGTGATTCATAATATTTTTCTCAAGAAATTATGTTTTGTTTAATTTCCCTGTGTGTGTTCTTTAATTTGTTTACTTGTGTGAATCAATAAAGAGTATTTGTTGTTGTTGTTGTTAAACAATAAACAGCAAAAACTGAAATTGTAGGTTAGAATCTTATTTACCACTTAAGACAAATGAGTTTAATTGTTTACCGCCGCTGCGTTTTTAAATTGACAATTGAAGAAATTGACAAGTTGAATAAATTACCTAAAAACTAGTACAGTTCACTGTCGTGAGACTTAAGGATGATGTGCTTCGAGCAACTACACCAGTAGATAAGTAGGTAGGTACAGTTATGGAAATTGAAACACTTACCATCGTAAAACCTAGTCGAAGTGACATACGCATGACATTTGTATGACATAGCCTGGCGTTTAATGCGTCGCGTCATTGCATTAGGGTTCTGAGGTGGAATGTGAATATATTTCGCCTACTGCATATGACATTCGTGGCATATCTAAAACTCCGCCAAAACATAGCCATGGGGGGCTTTGTGACAGAGGCGTGTGGCATGTTTGGGTTGATATTATATAGTGTGCACTGTCCATAGTTTAGAAGGTCGTGTAATGTTACTTCATTTAGCAGGGACTCCAAAGATAACCCTCTATGTAGGCCACAAAACATTGATAGGCGTCACACTGGCTGAACTCATATTCAACGTCGAAGTTCAGCGAATCTTTGTCATTAAATATCTGCTTTGGCGGATTTGTCGGACACGGTATCGGCGTTGACGTTCTAGGTATTGGTTGGTTGAATTCATTTCCGACTATCTTGTTCGTAGCCTTTGTCTCTTGTGGTACGAGTATCTCTTCTGGAACTGGTGTTTTCGTAGTGGGCTGTACAATATATGGCCCTAGGCTGAAGTCAGTTTCGCTTGCTGTAGTCCATATACTGTCCTTAGGTGTCTCAGGTGACGCAGGTGGCGCTTTCTTTGTAGATTCTTTAATTCTGTATATCGGGTGTACGTACTCGTAGATCACATCTTTAGATCCGAATCGTTTCCAGTACTGGTCAATCCTTTCCGTGAATGTTAGTCCTTCGGACATGTCTACAGAAGACATACTGAAATATTTACTGCTGGTATCTAACCAACTAGCGTCCTGAAAATAAAATCGAATTTTAACATACGGACTTCAGACGAAATTGAATGCAAAATCTAAATCATTTAGAAACAATTATTCCTGGCAACAATCAAACCATGATAATCAGAGAACTAGCAATAGACTTGACTTGAGTGTGTAATTGAGGGAGTAACATTATAATAGTAGTTGCGCTAATAATTGTTGAAGTTTAGTAGTATTCTGCTAAGAAATACGAAGACCTAAAAGCTAAACCTCCTGCAGCAATGAAGTATAATTATGTAGATGATCCTCACGGGCAGTGAATGCGCGTGCGCGTTTGTCAACAAGATTGGCTTTTGCAGCCATCTGAGAGCACAAGAGAAGGCAAATAAGCGAAGCCCTTGTATAGTCAACCAAGAAATTCCTTGAACACTTTTAGATCGTATTACAAAGAAATGAGGTTCAAAATTGGTCATGTGATTTATTGCTACTATAGCAGAAGCAGTCGCTGTACAAACGGCTTGGAAGAGATGATTGGGCTAAAAAAAGTTTAAAAAAAGGAAATGCTTACATGTTCGTAGCTGTCAGAGTTTGAAGAGTTTTCTCCCCACATAGAACCACTTGGTGAATTAGTTTTAGGCAACATTTCGATGGTATATCACTGGGTACAAAACTGTGAATACTGGCATTTGTTGTTATGCTTCCTTTTAAATAGTAAAAATATCAATTATAGTTCAGTTTGTTTGTTAATGATTCTAATTTGTTTATGAGCATTGGCAAGAAAACATTAATAATTTGCTGGATTTGCTAATTGCTCTTAATCTTTAGACTTGTTTGTCTGAATAGGTTGTGTTGAAACAGATATCATTTATTAATAGTTCAAAGCAACTGTTTTGTTATTTTTGTTTTAAACCAGCTGTTGCCTGCGACTTCATCCGCCTCGAATTTATTATATTCCGCGAGTACTATGCATTTTGACAGAATAAAAATCATTCTATCTAAGCTATGTCGCACCTTTAGAATTAAAGCGACTAATTCTGAATATGACATTTCACTAAACTAAACCCTATGTCTTTTGATTAAGGTGAAATTTTGTGACGTGTATTATTCAGAAATGGGTCGCTTTAATTCTAAAGGTGCGATGTGTTCATTCAGGAACTAATGGAATCAATTTCTTTGCTAACCCGCGAACCCAGTGTGCAATCGTGAAAAAGACAACGCCTGTGCTAAATACTTTATAAAAGAACTAAAACAAACAACACAAAACGCGACCACAACACAACCACTAACACCAAAAATACCACTGGACACGTGTTTCACCTCTCCACGAGGCATCATCAGTAGTATCATCAATATGGACTTCCGCAAAATAACACCTGAATCTATGAACTGTTAATTCTGTGTATACATTTATAAGCTATCTTTGTTCCAAATTTCATCCAAACCCAAAGTTTTAGCGTGAAGAATTAATAAAAAGTTGAGTCACATACAAACTTTAAAGAATTTACATATATACAAACTTTAAGCTTTTTAATATTAGTGTGATAAATCCATGTAATATTGTTAGGTAACCGTGCAATTTATTGTAAAACAAACTGGAAAAAAAATCCTTGCTACTCCGCGAAACCAGTACTGTGCACTTTCTTATACAATAGAAAGGCAAACAAGCAAGTGGGTTACCTGATGGTAAGTGATCACCACCGCTTATAGACACCCACAACACCAGGGATTGCAAATGCTTTGCCCACCCAGAGGGCTAAGATGGAATGAATCTTGCAACGCAAGCAGCAAGCCAATTGTCTGTACATTACCTCTGTTGTAAACTGTAACTTAATGTTTATTAATGTTAATATTTGTGTGACGAATACGAATGTTTGTACCTGAGTCATGGATGTTATTTGTATTTAAGTATCTATTTATCTATATATGGATGTTTATCCGTTGTCTAGTATCCATAGTACAAGCTTTGCTTAGTTTGGGACTAGGTCAATTGGTGTAAATTGTCCCGAGATAATTTTTTTTATCTGTCTGACCAAGTGGTTAGAAATTATTCAGATACTTACCTCATTATAATTCCAAATAAATACAGACAACAAAACAATGCAGACACAAATGTTATTGTTGCATTTTATTAACAAATTAAAAAAAATATTTATTTCGTCATATTTTCCGAAATATGTTAGACAATAAATATAAGTTAACGAGTTACGAAGGTACAAAATCAAATTATAGGTAACGGGTGTTTTATTTAAAAAAAAAGAAACAAAGTGATCACAGAAAAGAAAATAGAAAAAAATAAAATCTAATTAAAATAAAAATGAAAAATGTCACCCAAGCCGCTGGTAACAGTTGAAAAAAAATTAAATCATGTTTACAATTATACAAAAATATTATCAGTAATCAGTTTACAAAATAAAAAGTATTTAACAGATAACCGTATTCACAAAAATAATAAAAAAACACTCCATTTGAATATATTTGTGTTCCTACATAGGTCGGAGTAGTTGTTCTGTAAGAACAAATTACTCTTGACCGGTTATTTTGAATCCGTTTTGGCTGTGGTTCATCTTTTGAAGACTGCTCTGCTCGTCTGTTTGTTGTTGGACTGCGATTAGTATCGAATTCTTTATTTTCTTGTAGATCTTTTATATAATTTCTACATATATAAATTGGATTTGTTGCATTTATCGGAGGCTGCCCAAAGTATATGAAATGGCTGAATTCATACCGGGCTTTTGTATTTCCAATGTTATTTTTGGAAGATGTTGGCTGTGGCATTTTCATTGTCGACGTCCCAGGATACTTTGGTGGGCTGAACTCATGTTGGGGTTTTGTATTCCCAATGTTATTTTTGGAAGACGATGGCTGTGACATTGTCATTGTCGACGTCCCAGGATACATTGGTGGGCTGAACTCATGTTGGGGTTTTGTATTCCCTATGTTGTTTTTGGAAGTCGATGGCTGTGACATTGTCATTGTCGACATCCCAGGATACATTGGTGGGCTGAACTCATGTTGGGGTTTTGTATTCCCTATGTTGTTTTTGGAAGTCGATGGCTGTGACATTGTCATTGTCGACGTCCCAGGATACATTGGTGGGCTGAACTCATGTTGGGGTTTTGTATTCCCTATGTTGTTTTTGGAACTCGATGGCTGTGACATTGTCATTGTCGACGTCCCAGGATACATTGGTGGGCTGAAATCATGTTGGGGTTTTGTATTCCCTATGTTGTTTTTGGAAGTCGATGGCTGTGACATTGTCATTGTCGACGTCCCAGGATACATTGGTGGGCTGAACTCATGTTGGGGTTTTGTATTCCCTATGTTGTTTTTGGAAGTCGATGGCTGTGACATTGTGATTGTCGACGTCCCAGGATACATTGGTGGGCTGAACTCATGTTGGGGTTTTGTATTCCCTATGTTGTTTTTGGAAGTCGATGGCTGTGACATTGTCATTGTCGACGTCCCAGGATACATTGGTGGGCTGAACTCATGTTGGGGTTTTGTATTCCCTATATTGTTTTTGGAAGATATTGGCTGTGGCATTTTCACTGTAGACTTCCCTGGATACTTTAGCAGGCTGAACTCATGTTGGGGTTTTGTATTCCCTATGTTGTTTTTGGAAGTCGATGGCTGTGACATTGTCATTGTCGACGTCCCAGGATACATTGGTGGGCTGAACTCATGTTGGGGTTTTGTATTCCCAATGTTATTTTTGGAAGATGATGGCTGTGACATTGTCATTGTTGACGTCCCAGGATACATTGGCGGGCTGAACTGATATTGGGTTTTTGTATTCCCAGTGTTATTTTTGGAAGATATTGGCTGTGGCATTTTCACTGTAGACTTCCCTGGATACTTTAGCAGGCTGAACTCATGTTGGCGTTGTGTATTCCCTATGTTGTTTTTGGAAGTCGATGGCTGTGACATTGTCATTGTCGACGTCCCAGGATACATTGGTGGGCTGAAATCATGTTGGGGTTTTGTATTCCCTATGTTGTTTTTGGAAGTCGATGGCTGTGACATTGTCATTGTCGACGTCCCAGGATACATTGGTGGGCTGAACTCATGTTGGGGTTTTGTATTCCCAATTTTATTTTTGGAAGATGATGGCTGTGACATTGTCATTGTCGACGTCCCAGGATAGATCTGATATTGCGTTTTTGTATTGCCGGTGTTATTTTTGGAAGATGTGGGCTGTGGCATTTTCACTGTAGACTTTCCAGGATACTTAAGCGGGCTCAGCTCTTGTTGGGCTTTTGAATTCCCAATGTTATTTTTCGAAGAGGTTGGCTGTAGCCTTTTTGTTGTAGACTTCCCAGGATAGATTGGCGGGCTAAATTTATATTGCGTTTTTGTATTCCCAATGGTACTTTTGGAAAATGTTGGCTGTGGCAGTTTCACTGTAATCATCCGAACATACTTTGACGAGCTAAACTCATATTGGGTTTTCATATTGCCATTGTTATTTTTGGAAGATGTTGGCTGTGACATTTTCATTGTCGACGTCCCAGGATACATTGGCAGGTTGAACTCTCGTTGGGCTTTTGAATTCCCAGTGTTATTTTTCGTGGAAGTTGGCTGTAGCTTTTTTGTTGTAGAATTCCCAGGATAGACTGGCGGGCTAAATTTATATTGCGTTTTTGTATTCTCAATGCTATTTCTGGAAAATGTTGGGCGTGGCAGTTTCATTGTAGGCTTCCGAAGACAATGTGTCGGGCTGAATTCACATTGGGTTTTGGTATTGCCATTGTTATTTTTGAAAGATGTGGGCTGTGGCATTTTCGCTGTAGATTTCCCAGGGTCCTTTGGCGGGCTGAACTCTTGTTGGGCCTTTGTATTCCTACTGTTATTTTTGGAAGAGGTTGGCTGTAGCATTTCTGTTGTAGACTCATATTGGGTTTTCATATTGCCATTGTTATATTTGGAAGATGTGGGCTGTGGCATTTGCGTTGTAGACTTCCCAGGATTCGTTAGCGGGTTTAAATCACATTGGGTTTTTGTGTTGTCATTGTTATTTTTGGAAGATGTGGGCTGTGGTATTTTTGCTGTAGACTTTTCAGGGTACATTGACGGGCTGAATTCGTATTGGATTTTTGTATTTCCCGTGTGATTTTTAGAAAATGTTGGCATTTCCACCGTAAACTGCACAGGGTATGTAGGTGGGGGTAACTGACATTGAACTTCTGTATTACCATTGTTTTTCCTGATAGATGTTTGTTGTAACGTATTTATGGTAGACTGCACAAAGTATGACTGTGAGCTAGCATCCAAGTTGTATTTTGAATTCCGAACATTTCTGTTTAATGATATTTGCTCTGATGCTTTTATTGAATACTCCACTGGAACGATCAGTGGGCTGAGATCCATTTGTGAATTCCAAATACTTTTCTTGGGTGATATTTTTTCTTCTGTTGTTTTTGTGATATTGTCATTCGTGCCGCCTTTGTATCCGAATTCTTTCCAGTACTGGTCCACTCTTTCTATAAACTTAGGTTGAGGAGGAGGCAAATCTAAATATTTACATTTCTCTTCTAACCAGCTGAGGACCTGAAAGGTAATATTTTATTGTAAGATCAGTCGTAAATAAAAAAAAAACAATGTAATAGTACAATTAAAATGTGTATATGATACAATAAATATATCTAAACGTTGAAGTGCTGGAGTTGACATTATAATCTTTATTATTTCGAACATATTTTAGAAAAATAGACAAATTTTAAAAACGCGCTCTTAAACCCTTTTGGTTGCGAGTACTGAGATGTTCAGCCGGGCTTAAGCTTGAGTTTGGTATGTAAATACGTATTAGCGCCGTAATTAGATCAGAACTCAGCTGATACTTGATACGCTGACTCTAACTTAATTTCTTTTAAAAAATTATCTCAGTATACGCTTGTACTAGAGCTCGGTTTATAATTAACACTCTTAGAGAAATACTTACAATTTCACGACTGCGTGGATTCGACGGGTGGAGGCCATATTGAGTTATGTCTCGTAACTTATTTTGTGACATTTTTAACTGTCTGTTATAGGAGTCGAAGATACGAATAATACCATTTGTTTGGATGCTCAAGCTTAAATACAAAAAATGTGTTATTAATCTGTTACATTTGGTGTTGGTGAAGAAATTGTTTAATTTACTGACTAAATGGGCCATCATCATTAACATAATACAAATTTCCGCAATTATACTAATGTACACCTTATTTGAAACGAGTCAATTGAAGCATTACGACACGTGGTAACTAATTTTCAACCTGCTGCAACTTGTGTGCAATTCCCAAGGGATGATCTCCAGCAAAGATAGTAAACCCAAGTAATATCATATTTTTTAGTTGCATCATAAAATTGTAAAAAATAAAAACATTTTATGACAGCTGGGACAGATTAAATACTGACTACCTTAGTCCATTACATATTTAAAAAAAAACTATGACAGATATGCCATATTGACAGCTTACTTGTCAATGGCGGCGTTCCGAATCGCGTCTACATCGCACACTGCGATTACAGCGCTGGCGACCCGGTTTGACCGCTCCGAGCGCGCGGTATAAAGGTGATTCGGAACGCCGCCATTGACAAGTAAGCTGTCAATGGCATATCTGTCATAGTTTTTTTTAAATATGTTTTGGACTAAGGTAATCAGTATGACGCAACAAAAAAATCTAATGTTATTTGGGTTTACTTAGTAAGCGAATTACTTTGTAATGAAAAAATATCCACGCACTTTGCTAGAGTTCATTTATAGAGAATTCGGGTAACCAAACTACCTTCATATCCCAATAAAAAAAATTGTACTCATATAAGGAACTTTACTTGTAGATACACACGACACAAAATGACAGAACAACGTGCCAGATGTAGCCTCTTCGGCACGGCGGTGAAGAAACCCAGCGGTTTATAATTACAGTAGGTATAAAAGGGGCGTATTTACCCTAAAGGCTAGTCTTTAACTTAACAAATTTTTAAAAGCTCCTCAAAGCAAAGTATACAGTACCGTAAAATGCGGAGACTTTGATAAAAAATTGGGTTACTTTGATGGTTTTGAAATCGTTATAAAATCAATGCAACCATTACTAAGGCAGTTTGTGTCATATACACCACTAGATAACCTGTGAAGACATCAACTGGATTTAAAAACACGATTAATAATGATTAACGTGGTCTGAATGCTACTTTTTTTAAAGTCGCCCCTGCATTTTAAAGCCACCCCATTTGACGGGATACGTACTCGTAAATACAATTACGAAAAATGTATTTGTGCTATAAGATCACAAAGTTAATTTTTGCTACAACTGCTGACTTTGAATCCCGAGTTGTTCGGGAATATTCGGGGGTTAATCGGAGGAATTCTTTTACTTAGCAAAGGAATTTATCATTGAATTGTAAGTATAGTGCGTGAGATTCTAAATAAAGTCCTGAGAATGTGTACAGGTGGAATCAAATGCACGATACGTAAATAACTATATTATCGAGTTACTCATAGTTAAGCTGTTTACACACACAACAATTACAGGTGAAAAGTTTTTATTTAATTATTGAAAAAAACATAATTATTTCGATAAAAAAAGAAATAAACATTTAAAACCTAAATGATGATTTTTTTAACATTCTAATAAAACGATGCAAACCGTTTATTTTGCGTATATTGTTACGAATTTAATTCCTGAATTATTGAGTCCTATTCAGGTCTTATGTTAACGGACAGACTGACAAAATAGTAAAAAAATACTGACTACCTAAATTAAAAAAAAATTGTAACCGAAATTTCTTTCGATTTTTATTTTAAATGTTTTTAACATTCAAATTATTAAATTATAATTGTAAAGACAACACAAAGAAAAATTAGGGCAATGGCAGGACTTGAACCTGCAACATCAGCATTCCGTGCCTTGCGTTTTTCCAAATTTTTCTTTGTGTTGTCATTACAATTTTAATTTACCTAAATAAAAAATAAAAATTTTTTTTACTATTATGTCTTTTCCAATTCACCGGTTAAGTGTGTCCGCGGATCTCTGGGAGGTGTGCGCGGAGCCGAAGCCAACACGAAGAGGTCCTTTAGGCAGTTTAATGAAAATGTGATGGGTGCACAGACAATTATTAATCTCATTAGTTCCACTTATATGTGATCGAATCTTGAACCATAAGCAGAAATTTCAGGAGATTGGTTTGTCGTTGGGGAAAATCAGTTAACCCCGTCTTCATTTGGTCGTCTTAATCTGATGTTCCATCCAGTATTTTGCGCTTTTTGGTGCATATTTTTCTACTTCGTTGTCAACTAATGCCGAAAGCTCATTTTGATGTTTTTTGGTCTGTTTTTGTATTTTTAACAAGCGAATATTTCATCTCTTAAGGTCTCTGGTGGTAGGCATTTATAGGTGCTGATGAAATTAGATTTTCTGTTGTAAGCCAAGGTGTCCATAGGCGGTGGTATTCATTTACCATTAGGTGACCCACGTGCTTGTTTGCCTTCCTATTTTATATAAAAAAAGGACTTTGACTACGGTTGTCAGAATATTGTTTAAAAAATCTGAAATGTCTCTATTTTTGAGTTCCTGGCAGAATGCCAAAGCACAAAAAGGAAATTGAATTTTGACTGTAGTTCAAAATTAAAAATACACGTAACGCAATTCATTCATTTATTAACAAGTCGTGAAAACACAAGAAATTATTAACTTTTTTTTGGATTAAAAGGGTTTCTAGGCGTTTCCTTGTTTGGTCCTTCTTTGTGAGTTTACTATGTTTGAGTGTTACTTCGAATCAACCTGTTCTTGTCACCCCATTTTTTTCCGGTGTAATTACTGGCACAAGAGGTATTCCATCTCAGCCCTCTGGGTTGGCAACGCATCTGCAATCTCTTTGGTGTTGCGGGTGTCTATAGGCGGTGGTATCACTAACCATCAGGTGACCCACTTGCTTGTTTGCCTTCCTATTTCATAAAAAAAAACTGTGTTCAGTTGTACTATTGTACAAACTATATATATATTGTATTTATTGTATTGTATTGTTGTATTGTATTGTTGAAAGAAATGCCTTTAGATTCAATCATCATCATCATCATCATCTCAGCCACAAGAAGTCCACTGTTGGACATAGGCCTCCTCCATGGATTTCCAAAGTGGCCGGTTGGAAGCAGAATGCAACCAGCGCCTTCCTGCCACCTGTACGAGGTCATCGGACCATCTTGTGGCTGGTCGTCCTACGCTGCGCTTGCCAATACGCGGCCGCCATTCGAGAACTTTCCGACCCCATCGGCCATCAGTTCTCCGTGCTATGTGCCCTGCCCACTGCCACTTCAACTTGCTAATCCGCTGGGCTATGTCGGTTACTTTCGTTCGTCTGCGGATCTCCTCATTTCTGATTCGATCACGCAGAGAAACTCCAAGCATAGCCCTCTCCATAGCTCGTTGCGTGACTTTGAGCTTTCTTATAAGGCCCATAGTAAGCGGCCACGTTTCAGTGCCATAAGTCATCACTGGTAACACACATTGATCATACACTCTCGATTTCAGACACTGAGGTATATTGGACAAGAAGACATTTCGCAGTTTCCCGAACGCTGCCCAGCCGAGTTGGATTCGACGATTGACCTCTTTCTCAAAGTTGGACCTGCCTAGTTGGACTGTTTGTCCTAGGTAGACGTATTCGTCAACAACTTTGAGAGTTGAGTTTCCTACTGCTATTGGGGTGGGCACTACATGGACATTCGACATGACTTTCGTTTTGTCCATGTTCATCTTAAGGCCCACCCGAACAGATATTATTGAATCTACCTCTACTTCCGGGCCACGGTAGATTCAATAATATCTATTAATTTAGTTCAAAGATTTACAACTTTACATTTGTTCAATATGTCGAGCGGTGCAAACACTCTTAATAATAAACAACAATTTTACTTGTCAGTGGGATGCACTTAAAAGGCACTCTTAATATTTCTCCAATCACAGGCAATAAAACATGTAAAATAAATAAAACCATAATCAGATAACTTGTACTTTGTTTACGTTTTTCAAAAATATATTAAAAGATTTTCTTAAATATAACCAATTGCAAAATATAACAATTTAATCAGAAATTTACAAAAATAAATAAAAACTATCAATTGAAAAAGTTTTTGTGTTGTGTCGTTGTTGTTCATAATTGATATAAAGTTTGCTGTACTGCATCCATTGTCTAGTCTGCGCAAGGTATATTGATAGGCTGAACTGATATTTAGTTTTTTATTAATTCTAACATTTTTTTAGAAATATATTTGCGGTTGAGGTTTAACTGCAGACTGCACAAGGTATATCGCTGGACTTAAATCCAATTTAGTTTTTGAATGCCAGGTATTTTGGTTTGATGATATTTGCTGCACTGCTTGCATTGTGTACTCCACTGGAAGTTTCAGTGGGCTAAAGTCAGTCTGGATTCCAAACACTTTCCTATGGTAATATTTTCACTGTTGTTCTTGTGGTGGAGTTTTTTCTGTATATCGGTAAGATGACCTCTTTAGATCCAAATTATTTCAAGTCCTAAACAACTTTTTCTGTGAATTTTGAATCGTTTTCTGCTGTGGCACTTTTTTTGACATTCTTGTCTATTTATTGATGAACTGTAACGAATTCTATCTTTTTTGTTTTATAATTCTTACATAAAAATTGCTATCTATGCTTCATCTGTTGGAGTCTGCTCAGACTGTATTAATAGGCTGCATTCATAAGGAGCTTTGTGTCCCAATGTCATTTTTTGAAATATTTGACTTTTGTATATTCATTGTTTTAAAACAGTACCGTGTAAATCAGTGCAATGATCTGATACTGGGGTTATTTATGCATAGTGTTTGTAACGAAAGATATTAATAATAATAACAATAGTTCTTTATTGGCATGTATAAACCCATAAAAATATAATAATACAATTCAAAACAAAATTAAAAATGTGAAATAAGTGTAAAATTAAGTTTTAGAATAATTCATGAAAAAACAGGCAGTCACATAAAATTAGGAAGTTATTTCCTATTCCAGTCGCAGTGCAGGACAACCCAATACTTAAATATAGGATTGTCCATGTGCTCAGACAGCTCACGGAGAATTCCATTATCAGACGTTCGGAGGTGGCACCAAAACGATGCAACGCGCGTTTGAATGATGGCAAAAAAGTCAGGAACACCAGCCTCGGCGAACATGCTCGATGCGCTGCAGTTTTTGCGGGTGGTAGGACCTTGTGCAAGGTCCGTCCGGATCGCTACCACCATCTTGCTCGCTAATCCTGCCGCTAAGCAGCAGTGTTTGCACTGTTGTGTTCCGGCGTGGAGAGCAAGACAGCCGGTGTTATTACTGGCACAAGAGGTATTCCATCTTAGCCCTCTGGGTTGGCAACACATCTGCACTCTCTTTGTTATTGCAGGTGTCTATAGGCGGTGGTGATCACTTACCATCAGGTGACCCACTTGCTTGTTTGCCTTCCTATGTTGTAAAAAAAAAAGTATTTCGCTGCAGTATTATATTAGCTTTGACGTAGTCAATGAATTTGACTGCAAACGGTATATCGAAGTGCAGAACGCGTATTAAATTTTTTATTTCTAATATTTTTGGATGAACATTTTTGCCGTGGTTTTTTGACGGTAGACTGCACAGGGTATGTCGCTGGACTGGAAGCCATTTTATCCGTAGGGTTTAAAACATTTTCGTTTGACGATATTTGCCGTGAAGCTGGTATTGTATACTCCACAGGAAGTTTTATTGGGCTAAAATCAGTGTCATGATTCCAAATGCTTTTCTTAGGTATAATTTCAGTTGTTGTTTTTGTGGTGGACAAAATTTCTCCGTAAATCGATGAGATGAACTCATAAGGAACGTCATTGCGACCGACTTCTCTCCAGTATTGGTCGACTCTTTCTGTGAACTTCGGTTCCGGAGGAGGGAAATCTAAATATTTACAGTTCTCTTCTAACCAGCTAAGAACCTGAAAGTAAATACAATTGTAAGATTAACGGTGGAATTCAAAAAAGTTCTGTAAGTGATATTTATGGCGTTTCAAAAGCGTTCCATTGAAATACTATGTAAAAGTTGAAGAAATTTTCTCATAATCTTTTTTGTTTTATTAAGAAAAATAAAAATTAAATGGACGACTTCGAAGACTAAACCCTACAGAAAGTAAGGAATCTGTACCACTGGTTGCACAATATAGACTCTAGGAATGCAAACTTAGAAAAATTACAAAACTAAATAAGATAATAGGTACTTACAATTTCACGACTGCGAGGGTTTGACGGGTGGAGGCCGTACTGAGTTATGTCTCCTAACTTATTTTGTGACATGTTGATCGTCTATTATAAGAGTCGAAGACACGAATAATGTCATTCGTTTAGATGTTCAAGCTTATATACTGAAAATATTAATCTGATCTATTTGTTAATGATGAAATAATTGTCCAATTTAATAATTAAATGGCATATTATTAACAAAATACTAAATTCTGCAACTCTAATATACGTTTTATTTCAAATGAGTGTAATAAAAGCATTACCATGTCTATTAATTTCCAACCTGCTATGCCTTGTTTAGGTTTCGGACTATCGGGATACCTTCTAATCCCGATGATGTAAATTCTTTATTGCACGTACAAAATACTAAATCAAAAATTTCTTGAAATTTGATTACAAAATAAGAAAAGAGAATTAAGATACATCCTGCAAAACAATTACAAGTTGAACGGAAGTTAAGTGGTTCAAAGGTAAACTATCTCATACATTTAATGTGTTTCTTAAAGATAACCTAAGAGCGTAATGTTAAGGTAGTAGGCAAATAGGTATGTGTTACACCGCTTGGAATATTATTATTTTTTTATCCAGGAACTTATTGTCCCGGCATTCTTGAGAGCAGAGAGCATTAAAATAATAAAATTGGAAACTTTTGTATGTTCACATTTATGATAAAAGTTGGATAGCTTTAAAAATATTTTTTTTAAACTTCTATTTTAAAAACTTTGCACTCGCAGTTAGGACGATATAGTACTCTTATAAAAACAAGTTTCCGTTAGTCGGTTGATTATTTGGAATCGGCATCTACTGTATCATTTATATTAAAGACTATAATGCTCGTCTATTTATTGATAAACTCATTTTATTTCAGTTTTGATGTAACGTCGTTGTTGTTTATAATTCCTCCGTAATATAATGCTATGCTGCATTCACTGCAATCTGTTCAAAGTATATCAGTGGGTACTAATCCAATTCATAGAGAAAAAAATAAATGAAGACGTTTACACATTCGGCACAAAACAAGAAGGAAAATAAAACAAAGCGAAGAACGAAGTATCTTATAAAATCAACTTATATTTAACAAACAAAGGATAAATAAAAAGTTATGCGTGCAGCGTAGTATGTTTCCCACTCAGCCGAATGTTATAGATAATAGCTGCGGCGCTGTTTTTTAATGGGATCCATACAAATCATTAAACTATAAAAAATAGAGTAAAAAAAATAAAACAAAATAAAATACTTAACTGTCTAACTAAAATAAATTTCTATTTAAAAAAGAAAAGAAAATGAAAGCCAATAACAGCAGTCAATCCCTTTTTTTTATTTAAAATATTTTTGCTGGATGATCTTTACTGTAACGTTTTGAGTTAGTTAGTAGTTCTTTAGGTGATATTTCTTGTGTTGTTTTTGTGATGAAATTTTTCACTCTGTGTATAGGTGAGATGAACTCATGAGTAACATCCATAGATCCGAAATCTTTCTAACATTGGTCAACTTTTTGTATGAGTTTTACTTCTAAATTATTTTTGGTTTCTTTAGATTATAGTAAATTAAAAAATATCATGACTGAATACGGGGTTACTGGGCAAGATCTGACATGAAACAACCCCCCTATAATAACTTAAATACTTTCTCGAGTTGAGAAATCTGAGATATTCTCCCACCACACTTGTGTAATGAATATTGTACATCTAAGACGTTGAAACTCGATTTTATACCAATAATCGACTACTGGACTATTTTAAGAAGTCTCAATTGCTTTTAAGAAGCTGCATGACAGTTCATACGAACTATAAATTGCTGCGCCATTACCATTGAATTTCTTTTGACTACAACCAAGCGCTCTCAAAAAGTCATTCTCTCGGCTTCATTTAAATTACGACCCTCTGCGATGACTTTCACCATGTCTAGCTAATTAAGGTCATTGTAAAAAAAGTCACAAACCACGTAAAAAAACCTTGAAGTCCGGACCATTCTAATGAGTTCACAGCTACATTTCTGCCAATAAGACACTGATCTCTGATATTCCTCATAGTGAGAAGAATGTTGTGTATGAGACCTCGAGGTGTACGCTCGTCCTGGCCCTAAAGCTTTCTGCATGATACAGAAGCACCAGACTTAGCTCGATATTATTCAATTTTGGAAAGCTCATCATGCTCAATACTCGACTTTGAAAATTGTCTATGAATTATTTCCTAAAACTATCAATTGAAAAAAGTTTTTGTGTTGTGTCGTTGTTGTTCATAATTGATATAAAATTTGCTGTACTGCATCCATTGTCTAGTCTGCGCAAGGTATATTGATAGGCTGAACTGATATTTAGTTTTTTATTAATTCTAACATTTTTTGAGAAATATATTTGCGGTTGAGGTTTAACTGCAGACTGCACAAGGTATATCGCTGGACTTAAATCCAATTTAGTTTTTGAATACCAGGTATTTTGGTTTGATGATATTTGCTGCACTGCTTGCATTGTGTACTCCACTGGAAGTTTCAGTGGGCTAAAGTCAGTCTGAATTCCAAACACTTTCCTATGGTAATATTTTCACTGTTGTTCTTGTGGTGGAGTTTTTTCTGTATATCGGTAAGATGACCTCTTTAGATCCAAATTATTTCAAGTCCTAAACAACTTTTTCTGTGAATTTTGAATCGTTTTCTGCTGTGGCACTTTTTTTGACATTCTTGTCTATTTATTGATGAACTGTAACGAATTCTATCTTTTTTGTTTTATAATTCTTACATAAAAATTGCTATCTATGCTTCATCTGTTGGAGTCTGCTCAGACTGTATTAATAGGCTGCATTCATAAGGAGCTTTGTGTCCCAATGTCATTTTTTGAAATATTTGACTTTTGTATATTCATTGTTTTAAAACAGTACCGTGTAAATCAGTGCAATGATCTGATACTGGGGTTATTTATGCATAGTGTTTGTAAAAAAGATATTAATAATAATAACAATAGTTCTTTATTGGCATGTATAAACCCATAAAAATATAATAATACAATTCAAA
The DNA here is from genome assembly GCA_963691745.1 of Ditula angustiorana. NCBI lineage: Eukaryota > Metazoa > Arthropoda > Insecta > Lepidoptera > Tortricidae > Ditula > Ditula angustiorana. The sequence goes on along the minus strand of OY829483.1, from coordinate 2,433,857 downwards.
ACAAAATTAAAAATGTGAAATAAGTGTAAAATTAAGTTTTAGAATAATTCATAAAAAAACAGGCAGTCACATAAAATTAGGAAGTTATTTCCTATTCCAGTCGCAGTGCAGGACAACCCAATACTTAAATATAGGATTGTCCATGTGCCCAGACAGCTCACGGAGAATTCCATTATCAGACGTTCGGAGGTGGCACCAAAACGATGCAACGCGCGTTTGAATGATGGCAAAAAAGTCACGAACACCAGCCTCGGCGAACATGCTCGATGCGCTGCAGTTTTTGCGGGTGGTAGGACCTTAAACAAGGTCCGTCCGGATCGCTACCACCATCTTGCTCGCTAATCCTGCCGCTAAGCAGCAGTGTTTGCACTGTTGTGTTCCGGCGTGGAGAGCAAGACAGCCGGTGTTATTACTGGCACAAGAGGTATTCCATCTTAGCCCTCTGGGTTGGCAACACATCTGCACTCTCTTTGTTATTGCAGGTGTCTATAGGCGGTGGTGATCACTTACCATCAGGTGACCCACTTGCTTGTTTGCCTTCCTATGTTGTAAAAAAAAAAGTATTTCGCTGCAGTATTATATTAGCTTTGACGTAGTCAATGAATTTGACTGCAAACGGTATATCGAAGTGCAGAACGCGTATGAAATTTTTTATTTCTAATATTTTTGGATGAACATTTTTGCCGTGGTTTTTTGACGGTAGACTGCACAGGGTATGTCGCTGGACTGGAAGCCATTTTATCCGTAGGGTTTAAAATATTTTCGTTTGACGATATTTGCTGTGAAGCTGGTATTGTATACTCCACAGGAAGTTTTATTGGGCTAAAATCAGTGTCAGGATTCCAAATGCTTTTCTTAGGTATAATTTCAGTTGTTGTTTTTGTGGTGGACAAAATTTCTCCGTAAATCGATGAGATGAACTCATAAGAAACGTCATTGCGACCGACTTCTCTCCAGTATTGGTCGACTCTTTCTGTGAACTTCGGTTCCGGAGGAGGGAAATCTAAATATTTACAGTTCTCTTCTAACCAGCTAAGAACCTGAAAGTAAATACAATTGTAAGATTAACGGTGGAATTAAAAAAAGTTCTGTAAGTGATATTTATGGCGTTTCAAAAGCGTTCCATTGAAATACTATGTAAAAGTTGAAGAAATTTTCTCATAATCTTTTTTGTTTAATTAAGAAAAATAAAAATTAAATGGACGACTTCGAAGACTAAACCCTACAGAAAGTAAGGAATCTGTACCACTGGTTGCACAATATAGACTCTAGGAATGCAAACTTAGAAAAATTACAAAACTAAATAAGATAATAGGTACTTACAATTTCACGACTGCGAGGGTTTGACGGGTGGAGGCCGTACTGAGTTATGTCTCCTAACTTATTTTGTGACATGTTGATCGTCTATTATAAGAGTCGAAGACACGAATAATGTCATTCGTTTAGATGTTCAAGCTTATATACTGAAAATATTAATCTGATCTATTTGTTAATGATGAAATAATTGTCCAATTTAATAATTAAATGGCATATTATTAACAAAATACTAAATTCTGCAACTCTAATATACGTTTTATTTCAAATGAGTGTAATAAAAGCATTACCATGTCTATTAATTTCCAACCTGCTATGCCTTGTTTAGGTTTCGGACTATCGGGATACCTTCTAATCCCGATGATGTAAATTCTTTATTGCACGTACAAAATACTAAATCAAAAATTTCTTGAAATTTGATTACAAAATAAGAAAAGAGAATTAAGATACATCCTGCAAAACAATTACAAGTTGAACGGAAGTTAAGTGGTTCAAAGGTAAACTATCTCATACATTTAATGTGTTTCTTAAAGATAACCTAAGAGCGTAATGTTAAGGTAGTAGGCAAATAGGTATGTGTTACACCGCTTGGAATATTATTATTTTTTTATCCAGGAACTTATTGTCCCGGCATTCTTGAGAGCAGAGAGCATTAAAATAATAAAATTGGAAACATTTGTATGTTCACATTCATGATAAAAGTCGGATAGCTTTCAAAAGCTTTTTTTAAACTTCTATTTTAAAAACTTAGCACTCGCAGTTAGGACGATAATTTATAGTACTCTTTTAAGAACAAGTTTCCGTCAGTCGATTGATTATTTGGAATCGGCATCTACTGTATCATTTAGATTAAAGACTATACTGATTGTCCATTTATTGATAAACTCATTTTATTTCAGGTTTGATGTAACGTCGTTGTTGTTTATAATTTTTCCGTAATATAATGCTATGCTGCATTCACTGCAATCTGTTCAAAGTATATCAGTGGGTACTAATCCAATTCATAGAGAAATAAATAAATGAAGATGTTTACACATTCGGCACAAAACAAGAAGGAAAATAAAACAAAGCGAAGAACGAAGTATCTTATAAAATCAACTTACATTTAACAAAAAAGGATAAATAAAAAGTTATGCGTGCAGCGTAGTATGTTTCCCACTCAGCCGAATGTTATAGCTAATAGCTGCGACGCTGTTTTTTAATGAGATCCATACAAATGATTAAACTATAAAAAATAGAGTAAAAAAAATAAAACAAAATAAAATACTTAACTGTCTAACTAAAATAAATTTCTATTAAAAAAAGAAAGAAAAGGAAAGCCAATAACAGCAGTCAATCCCTTTTTTTGATTTAAAATATTTTTGCTGGATGATCTTTACTGTAACGTTTTGAGTTTTTTGAGTCGGTTTCTGTACTCCGAACACTTTTCTTTAGGTGATATTTTTAGTGTTGTTTTTGCGATGAAATTTTTCACTTTGTGTATAGGTGAGATGAACTCATGTGTAACATCCATAGATCCGAAATCTTTCCAACATTGGTCAACTTTTGTTTGAGTTTTACTTCCAAATTATTTTTGGTTTCTTTAGATTATAGTAAATTAAAAAATATCATGACTGAATACGGGGTTACTGGGCAAGATCTGACATGAAACAACCCCCCTGGAATAACTTAAATACTTTCTCGAGTTGAGAAATCTGAGATATTCTCACACGACACTTATATAATGAATATTGTACTTCTAAGACGTTGAAACTCGATTTTATAGCAATAATCGACTACTGGACTATTTTAATAAGTCTCATTTGCTTTTGAGAAGTTGCATGACAGTTCATACGAACTTTAAATTGCTGCGCCATTACCATTGAATTTCTTTTAACTAAAACCAAGCGCTCTCAAAAAGTCATTCTCTCGGCTTCATTTATATTACGACCCTCTGCGATGACTTTCACCATATCTCTAGCTAATTAAGGTCATTGTAAAAAAAGTCACAAACCACGTAAAAAATCTTGAAGTCCAAACCATTCCAATGAGTTCACAGCTACATTTCTGCCAATAAGAAACTGATCTCTGATATTCCTCATAGTGAGAAGAATGTTGTGTATGAGACCTCGAGGTGTACGCTCGTCCTGGCCCTAAAGCTTTCTGCATGATACAGAAGCACCAGACTTAGCCGATATTATTCAATTTTGGAAAGCTCATCATGCTCAATACTCGACTTTGAAAATTATCTATGAATTATTTCCCTTCATTCTTAAAACCATTTTTATCAGAAAAAGAAAAATACCAAGCAAGCTTTTTATTTAAACTATGTAATTTCCAGTTGGAACAGGTGAATAAGAGTAAAGTCAAAGTTATTGAAAAAAATCTTTATTGAGATCTTTATCTATTTAAAATTAATTTTTAAGTGGATCAATTTTGAGATAGTTCCATTAAGTATATAAATGTGCTGAACTTTAAAGCACTCTTCAAAATTTCTAAATACCGGGAAGAGATAAACAAAATAAATAAAACCATGTAAACGAATCATTTGTACTTTATTTATATTTAAAACAAATGTGCCAGAAGACTGCTATTTTCTGCAATATTTTCTTAAATACTTATTACTGACAAATATAAAAATTGAGTCATAAATTAACAAAAATAATAGTAAGTTTCAATTGAAAAAAGTTTATCTGTTCTGTCGTTGTGGTTTTTGATTGATAAAATAATAATGTTTGCTGGGCTGCATTCATTGTTATCTGCCCAGGGTAAATTGATGGGCCGAATTTGTAGGAAGCTTTTGTGCTCACAATGTTATTTTGCTCAAAATGTTCACTGCTTTAAATCTGCACAAGGTAAGTCGGTCTCTAGATCTGTTACTAAACTTTTTAATAGTTATGTTCGTCACAGAAAGTATTAATAAGCTTTAGCGTGCAATTAATATTTGTTTTTGTATTCTGTCGTTGTTGTTTTATAATTGTTACATAAAAATCGCAATGCTGCAGTCATTAGAGTCTGCTCAGAGTATTATTAATGGGCTGAATCAACAATGGGCTTTGTGTTATAATGACATTTTTGAAATTGTTGTCTGTCTGTTGTATATTTACTGTTTTAAAACAGTTTCGTGTAAATCAGTGGAATGATCTGATACTTGGTTTTTTTATTCATAGTATTTGCTACAATAAATATTAATTATCTTTAACGTTATCAATGAATCTAACTGCACACGGTATATCGCAGGGCCGAACCCGCATTAATTTTTTTATTTCTAATATTCTTGGAAGAACATATTTGCCGTGGTTTTTTGACTGTAGACTGCACAGGGTTGTCAATGAATCTGACTGCACACGGTATATCGCAGGGCTGAACCCGCATTATTTTTTTTATTTCTTATATTCTTGGAAGAACATATTTGCTTTGGTTTTTTGACTAGAGACCGCACAGGGTTGTTAATGAATCTGACTGCACACGGTATATCGCAGGGCTGAACGCGTATAATTTTTTTTATTTCTTATATTCTTGGAAGAACATATTTGCCGTGGTTTTTCGACTGTAGACTGCACAGGGTTGTCAATGAATCTGACTGCATACGGTATATCGCAAGGTTGAAAGCGTATTAATTTTTTTATTTCTAATATTCTTAGAAGAACATATTTGCCGCGGTTTTTTGACTGTAGACTGCCCAGGGTTGTCAATGAATCTGACTGCACACGGTATATTGCAGGGCTGATTGCGTATTATTTTTTTTATTTCTTATATTCTTGGAAGAACATATTTGCTTTGGTTTTTTGACTAGAGACCGCACAGGGTTGTTAATGAATCTGACTGCACACGGTATATCGCAGGGCTGAACGCGTATAATTTTTTTTATTTCTTATATTCTTGGAAGAACATATTTGCCGTGGTTTTTCGACTGTAGACTGCACAGGGTTGTCAATGAATCTGACTGCATACGGTATATCGCAAGGTTGAAAGCGTATTAATTTTTTTATTTCTAATATTCTTAGAAGAACATATTTGCCGCGGTTTTTTGACTGTAGACTGCCCAGGGTTGTCAATGAATCTGACTGCACACGGTATATTGCAGGGCTGATTGCGTATTAAATTTTTTATTTCTAATATTCTTGGAAGAACATATTTGCCTTGGTTTTTTGACTAGAGACTGCACAGGGTTGTCAATGAATCTGACTGCATACGGTATATCGCCGGGCTGAACGCGTATTAATTTTTTTATTTCTTATATTCTTGGAAGAACATATTTGCTTTGGTTTTTTGACTGTAGACTGCACAGGGTTGTCAATGAATCTGACTGCACACGGTATATCGCAGGGCTGAACCCGCATTATTTTTTTTATTTCTAATATTCTTGGAAGAACATATTTGCTTTGGTTTTTTGACTAGAGACCGCACAGGGTTGTTAATGAATCTGACTGCACACGGTATATCGCAGGGCTGAACGCGTATAATTTTTTTTATTTCTTATATTCTTGGAAGAACATATTTGCCGTGGTTTTTCGACTGTAGACTGCACAGGGTTGTCAATGAATCTGACTGCATACGGTATATCGCCGGGCTGAACGCGTATTATTTTTTTTATTTCTAATATTCTTGGAAGAACATATTTGCCGCGGTTTTTTGACTGTAGACTGCACAGGGTTGTCAATGAATCTGACTGCATACGGTATATCGCCGGGCTGAACGCGTATTATTTTTTTTATTTCTTATATTCTTGGAAGAACATATTTGCCGTGATTTTTTGACTGCAGACTGCACATGGTACATCGCTGGACTCGAAGCCAGTTTAGTCGTAGGATTTAAAATATTTTCGTTCGACGATATTTGCTGTGAAGCTGGTATACTCCACAGGAAGTTTCAGTGGGTTAAAGTCAGTTTCAGTTATTTTAAATACTTTTGTTTGGTAATAATATTTTCTCTGTTGTTTTTTTGGTGGATTTTATAGTCTGTATATCGGCGAGATGAACTTATAAGTACGTCCTTAGACCGGTATTATTTCTAGTAAGAGTCAACTTTTTCTGTGTATTTTGAATCGGCATCTGCTGTGCCACTTTATTTGAGCACATCACTGCTTGTCTGTTTATTGATGGACTTCAATAAATATGTATTTTTGTGTTCGATCGTTGTTGTTTTATGATCCATTGTGGTATATTGATCTGCTGAACCCATAATGGACTTTTGTACTCCAAGTGTAATTTTTTAAACTGTTTACTGTTTTATATTCACTGTTTTAAATCTGCACAGTAAATATTTCTTGTGTTTGTCTCAGAAGACATTAATGAGCTTTTGGCATTATCAGTGAATCTGACTGCATACGGTATAACGGAGAGCCGTACGCATATTGATTTTTTTAATTCTTTTATTTTTGGAGGAAATTATTTGACGTGGTTCCTTGGCTGTCATTGGCACAGGATATATCACATTTTCGTTTGGCAATATTTTCTGTGAAACTTGTACTGTGTTCTCCACGGCTAGTTTCAGTTGATCAAAATCAGTTTCTGAATTGAAAGTGGTTTCCGTCGGTAATATTTGCGTTGTTGTTCCTGTGGTGGTCATTTTTCCTCTGCATGTCGGTGAGATAAAGTCATAACTATTGTCCTTAGAACCAAATTCTGCCCAGTACTGGTCGACTCTTTCTGTGAACTTTGATTCCCGAGGGGGCAAATCTAAGTATTTACATCTCTCCTCTAACCAGCTAAGGACCTGAAAAGTAAATACAATTATTTGATTAGCAGTGAAATCTAAAACAGTATAATAAATGAGTGTACGAAAGGAGGTCGATTAAAATATTATCCATATAATCTAAAAACATTGACCCAATAAAGTTGACATTAAATTAATAGCTCCTCGAGACGACCTCAAAGACAGAAAATGTATGAAATCCGTATTAATCACGTGTTGCAGATTATAAAACTAAAGGAACCAAAACCCAGAAACGTTACAAAATAAAAACTAAAAACTACACAAACATTGAAACAGACAATACTTACAATTTCACGACTGCGAGGGTTTGACGGGTGGAGGCCGTACTGAGTTATGTCTCCTAACTTATTTTGTGACATGTCTCGTCTATTGTGATCGTCTATTATAAGAGTCGAAGACACGAATAATGTCATTCGTTTAGATGTTCAAGCTTATATACTGAAAATATTAATCTGATCTATTTGTTAATGATGAAGTAATTGTCCAATTCAATAATTAAATGGCATATTATTAACAAAGTGCTGATTTCTGCAATTACTCCAATAAACGCCTTATGTCAAATGAGTGTAATAAAAGAATTACATGTCAATTAATTTTCAACCTGCTGTGCTTTGTGTAGGATTGGGGTTATCGGGATACTTTCTAATCCAAACGATGTAACGATGTGACGATGTATGTATTCTATATTGCACATACTAAATACAAAATCGTTTATTTAATTCAAGTATGGAATAATATAAGAGAAATAAGATGTATACATACCTGATAAACTATTAAATAAAACGTATAGTCCCTAAAATCTGTTCTAGATAACCTTCTAGATAAGCACAAAATGTTAGGACAGTAGACAAATACCACAGGTATGCGTTACACCGCTTTGAAAGTTAAATATGTAATTCGATGTAAGTATTCAATCCTGGAACTAATTGCCTCATCTGTTTTGAGAATTTTGTTTCAAGACGAGTACGAGTTCACATTCATGATAGAAGTGGGAAACCTTTCCGAAGTTTTCTCAAATAAAAAGATTTTACTTACACTTAGCACGAAGTAGTACTTCTATAAGAACAATTTTCCATCATTCGGTTGACTATTTTGAATCGGAATTCTGCTGTGGCCTTTTATTGAATACTATTCTGCTAGTCTGTTTGTTGATAAACTGCATTTTATTTCAGTCTTTGTTTTACATCGAAAATAACAATTTATAATTCCTACATAAAATGTGCTGTGTTGCATTGACTGCAGTCTATTTAGAATATATCGGTGGGCCGAAATCCATTTCACACAGGGAAAGATGGAAATAAAGACGTTTACACATTCTGCACAATGTAAGAGGGAAAATAAAATATTTCTGTAATACTGAAATGTCTTATTACAATAAACTTATACTATGTCAACGAAAAACGAAAATAAAAGGAATAATGGACAGCAGTTTTTCGCAGGATGCATACAAATCTTAAAACAAAAACATACATACTAACAAATACTTTTTTAAAAAGACGTCAGCAGCAACACCTTTTAAAAACTAGCAAAAAAGCAAGTTAATGTACCGTATTGTTGATAAATCGATAGAGATGTAAAGAAACTACACTTTCTAGATTAGGGACAGCTTCGTTTATGCTTTGGAGCATACTTTCCATTTCAACTGGTGGCAGTTGGCCTAAGTCGTTTTCGTGATAGCCGTCTTTCTTGTTTGGCCACAAAGTCCTACAAATGTAGTGGTACGTTTTCCTAGTCCTACGCTTGGAAGTTGTCGACTTCATGGCACTACATTAACTACCTCTTTCGGAATATACAAATAGGAAAAGCTTGGGCGTCTCGTGGAACCGAACGAACTCACGAAGATTCAGCCTGTTATTTATCACTTAAAAAAACAGGCGGGGGCTGCTGGACCATGAGGTTTGTTTTTATTTTTTATGTAGGACACTCTGACTGAACTGCTCTTGACTGCTCTGTGATATGACACCGAGAAAAAAATTATATCGTATGAATAAAACGTTAAACTAATAAGTTTTAGAATCGACATATTTAGTTTAACATTTTATTACAATATTTCCGAATAAAAACTTCAAAATTGCAGTAACAAAAATGATTTATTTTATACACTGAATTAAAGAAACTAAAAGTGAAGGTATTCACGGGGCTAAAACAAATTAAGTTAACCTTATCTATCAGTGATCAGTCTACAGTACAAAGTCAAAGTCAAATTATTTAATACAAAGTAGTATATATCAAAAAAGGACAATACAAATAAATATCACACCAATAAAAAATACTCCTACCTCATAATACCATAACTATCATAATTATCACAAAAACTGTAATTGAAAATAAATTTTACCCATATTCAATTATTATAGAAGTTCTAAAATTAATGAGCATAATTACTAATTACTCTTTATATTTACTCATTATACATTATTCTATAAATGTCACAAGTTTAACACAAAAACAGTATAACAAATAACCGTTCTTACAATACATTTTAATTAATTACTTTATTACCAATTTGTTCCTTGCGTACCAAATACTTTGCTTGTGAAATCTCCTGTTTCATTTTCATACGAGACTACGCATAGTATTTCGGCAGACTAAAATTCAATTTATTATTTGAATACTAAATACTTTTAAATAATTTTGATTAATAATACAGGTATCCTAGGCCCAAAAAATATAATATATAAAGATTCCATTACACTTCATCATTACACATAAGAATTAAATAAATAATAAAATTTAGTCAAATGCGTAAGAACATAATTTAGGCTGTATAAAATAAGTAAGGAAACGCTTATAAAAATAATAATATCAGATAATTTACAGACATAAAATTTTAAATTACAAATCGTTATTCGTCGTCCTGTTTTTTTTTATTGTGCACTTCGCATAGTATTTCAAAGTGGTTAAATACAATTTGTTCCTTACATTACAAATACTCTGCTCAGGTGAAATTTCATACAGTATTTTCGTTATTGTCTGTACGTACATATACTTTACGGCTGGTACGGCGTTGGACGGCTGGACGTTGTGCAAGGTCCGGCCGGATCCCTACCGCCATCTTGCTTTCTTACCCAGCCGCTACCCAGCAGTGCTTACACTGTTGCGTTCCGGCGTCCAGAGCAAACCAGCCGGTGAAATTACTGGCACAAGAGGTATTCCATCGTAGCCCTCTGGGTTGGGCTACGTAACTGCAATTCCATTATTTTTGCGGGTATCTACGGGTAGTGGTTATCACCTACCATCCGGTATAGTATCTTGGTGGGCTTAAATCTATTTTGTTCTTTGTGTCCCAAATATTTTGCTCTAGTGATATCTCCTGTTCTGCTTTCGTTAATGACTTTTCATAGTATTTCGGCGGGCGTAAACCCAATTTATCCCTTCCATTCAAAATACTCTGTCTAGGTGATAACTCTTGTAGTGTTTCCGTTAAAGATTTTGCGTAGTATTGCGGCGGGCTTAAGTCCAAATCATTTTTTCGTATGAATAAAACGTTAAACTAATAAGTTTTAGAATCGACCTATTTAGTTTAACATTTTATTACAATATTTCCGAATAAAAACTTCAAAATTGCAGTAACAAAAATGATTTATTTTATACACTGAATTAAAGAAACTAAAAGTGAAGGTATTCACGGGGCTAAAACAAATTAAGTTAACCTTATCTATCAGTGATCAGTCTACAGTACAAAGTCAAAGTCAAATTATTTAATACAAAGTAGTATATATCAAAAAAGGACAATACAAATAAATATCACACCAATAAAAAATACTCCTACCTCATAATACCATAACTATCATAATTATCACAAAAACTGTAATTGAAAATAAATTTTACCCATATTCAATTATTATAGAAGTTCTAAAATTAATGAGCATAATTACTAATTACTCTTTATATTTACTCATTATACATTATTCTATAAATGTCACAAGTTTAACACAAAAACAGTATAACAAATAACCGTTCTTACAATACATTTTAATTAATTACTTTATTACCAATTTGTTCCTTGCGTACCAAATACTTTGCTTGTGAAATCTCCTGTTTCATTTTCATACGAGACTACGCATAGTATTTCGGCAGACTAAAATTCAATTTATTATTTGAATACTAAATACTTTTAAATAATTTTGATTAATAATACAGGTATCCTAGGCCCAAAAAATATAATATATAAAGATTCCATTACACTTCATCATTACACATAAGAATTAAATAAATAATAAAATTTAGTCAAATGCGTAAGAACATAATTTAGGCTGTATAAAATAAGTAAGGAAACGCTTATAAAAATAATAATATCAGATAATTTACAGACATAAAATTTTAAATTACAAATCGTTATTCGTCGTCCTGTTTTTTTTATTGTGCACTTCGCATAGTATTTCAAAGTGGTTAAATACAATTTGTTCCTTACATTACAAATACTCTGCTCAGGTGAAATTTCATACAGTATTTTCGTTATTGTCTGTACGTACATATACTTTACGGCTGGTACGGCGTTGGACGGCTGGACGTTGTGCAAGGTCCGGCCGGATCCCTACCGCCATCTTGCTTTCTTACCCAGCCGCTACCCAGCAGTGCTTACACTGTTGCGTTCCGGCGTCCAGAGCAAACCAGCCGGTGAAATTACTGGCACAAGAGGTATTCCATCGTAGCCCTCTGGGTTGGGCTACGTAACTGCAATTCCATTATTTTTGCGGGTATCTACGGGTAGTGGTTATCACCTACCATCCGGTATAGTATCTTGGTGGGCTTAAATCTATTTTGTTCTTTGTGTCCCAAATATTTTGCTCTAGTGATATCTCCTGTTCTGCTTTCGTTAATGACTTTTCATAGTATTTCGGCGGGCGTAAACCCAATTTATCCCTTCCATTCAAAATACTCTGTCTAGGTGATAACTCTTGTAGTGTTTCCGTTAAAGATTTTGCGTAGTATTGCGGCGGGCTTAAGTCCAAATTATTTTTTGTGTCCCAAATGCTTGGCCTAGGTGACATCACCTGTGGTCTTTTCACTGCTGACTGCTCATAGTATTTCGGCGGGCTTAAATCCGGTTGGCTTCTGGCAATGATAATACTTTGCCTAGGTGATATAGCCAGTGGTGTGTTCATTAAAGACTGCGCATAATATGTCGGCGGGCTTAAATCCAACTTGTTCCTTGCATCCCAAATATTGGGCTTAGATGTAGACGGGCTTGAATCCATATTATTGCTTGTGTTCGAACTATTTTGCGTTGGTGACATCTTCTCCGGTGTATTTGATATAGACTCCGTCAAGTGTTTCGGCGGGCTTAAATCCAAAATTTCCCTTCCGATCCAAATATTTTGTTTGATTAGATGATATGTTACCGGTTTCCTTCTAACCAGCTGAAAGCGTGAAACATAAATATTTTAGTTTCGAATAAGTAAAAATTATTTCATAATAAAAAAAATATGCGTGATGATTCAAAGGGGTTTTATTTAAATAATATAAATCACTTTAATTGATATTGAATTATATTATTCTGTGAGATACGATAAATAATAACGAAATAACTATTTTATGAACAGAAAGGCTGGCAGGTAGAAACCCATAAAATGCAAGGAAACTGTTTCACTTGTTACTTATTATAAAACTAAAGGGACGAGAGTGCCTAGAATTACAAAAAAATAAAAATTATAACACAAAAAACTTACAATTCCACGACTGCGTTTGTTCGAATGGTATCGGATACTTATTTTTTGATATTTTGTTGTCATGAGTCGAAGCTCCGAATAATGTCATTCGTTTTATGTTCCTCTTTAAATAGTCAAAAAGTAATGCAAGCGGAGCGGTTCATTTGATAATGATGATGTTATTATTCAATTGATTGCGTTATTAGCAAATTCTTATCAACAAAATGCAAAATCCGGCAATTACTCTAATGTACACCTTATTTCGTAAGAATTAGACCGAAACCACTCTGCCACGCACGCTCTATACCGAAACATAATTCTCGTGGATTGGTGCACTGATACTGAACTGCATGATACAGAAGCACCAGATTTAGCTCCATATTATTCAATTTTGGAAAGATCAAAAATCGAATAGTTGTTTCGATTAAATCTCTTTTTTCAGCTCAGTACTTTGGAAAATATCTATGAACGATTTTATTTACACTTCCCTCTTAAAACCATTTTTATTAAGAAAATACAATACCAAGCAAGATTTTCATCTAAACACTGACATTTCCTGTTGAATCAGGTAAATAGAAGTAAGGTCAAGGTTATTGAAAAAAATCTTTATTGAGGTTATCTTTATTTGAAATAAATTTCTAAGTGACATAATTTGATGATTTTTTGTGATGGTTTCATTGAGGACATAAGTGTGCTAAACTTTAAAGCACTCTTCACTTTTTCTAAATACAGGACAAAAAAGGAATAAAAATAAAAAGTAAAACCATGTGAACGGATATTCTCTACTTTGTTCATATTTATACCAAATGTAACCGAAGATTGCTACTTTCCGCCATATTGTCTTAAATATAACTGACAAATATTAAAATTGAGTCGTCAATTTACAAAAATAAATGATTAAAACTTTTGTGTTGTGTCGTTGTTGTTTATGCCTAATATTTGCTGAGCTGCATTTATTGTAGTCTGCCCTGAGTAAATTGATGGGCTGAATCTGTTTAAAGCTTTTGTGTTTCCAATATTATTTTTTTGAAAATGGTCACTGTTTGTTATCTGCACAGGGTAAGTCGGACGATTAATCTGATACTAAACTTTTTAGTAATTATGTTTGTCTCAGAAAATGTTAATCAGTTTCAGCGTTTTCAATGAATCCGATAGCGCAGGTTATATCAGTGGGCTGAACTCGTATTGAGTTTTTTATTTCTAAAATTTTTTGAGGAATGTATTTGCCGTGGTTTTTTATTGTAGATTGAACAGAGTATATTGCTGGACTTGAAGTCAATTTAGTTTTTAGATTCCAAACATTTTTTTCCGACACTATTTGCTGTGATGCTTGTACTGTGAATGCTCCACAGGAAGTTTCAGTAGGCTAAAGTCAGTTTCTTTTTTACAAAAGCTTTTCTTTGGTAGTATGTGTTTGAGGTTGGCTCTTTTACTCTGTATATTGGTGAGATGAACTTATAAGTACGTCCTTAGATCCGTATTATTTCTAGTATGTGTCCACTTTTTCTGTGTATTTTGAATCGGCATCTGCTGTGCCACTTTTTTTGAGAACATCACTGCTTGTCTGTTTATTGATAAACTATAACAAATATGTATTTTTGTGTTCGATCGTTGTTGTTTTATGATCCATTGTGCTATATTGATTTGCTGAACCCAAAGTGAGCTTCTGGGCTCCCAGTGTATTTTTTTTATGTTTACTGTTTTAAACCTGCACCGTAAATCAGTGGAAGGATCTTATACCGGAACTTTGTTCCACGTGTTTGTCTCAGACATTAATGAGCTTTGGCATTTTCAGTGAATCTGACTGCATACGGTATATCGGAGAGCTGTACACTTGTTGAAATTTTTAATTCTATTATTTTTGGAGGAAATTATCTGATGTGACTTTTTGACTGTCATTTGCACTGGGTAGTTCACATTTTCGTTCGACGATATTTTCTATGAAGCTTGTACTGTGTACTCCACGGGAAGTTTTAGTGGGCTAAAATCTGTTTCTGGATTACAAATGCTTTTCGTCGGTAATATTTCCTTTGTTGTACTTGTGGTGGATATTTTTTCTTGGTGTATCGGTGAGATGATTTCATAAGTATTGCACTTGGAACCGAATTCTGTCCAGTACTGGTCAACTCTGTCTGTGAATTTTGATTCCGTAGGAGGCAAATCTAAATATTTACAGTTTTCCTCTAATTCTTCACAGTAAATCATTAGAACGATCTAATACCAGATTTTTTTCCTAGTGTTTGTCACAGAAGACATTAATTAGCTTTGGCGTTTTCAGTGAATCTAACTGCATACGGTATATCGGAGTGCTGTACGCATATTGAATATTTTAATTCGGTTATTTTTGGAGGAAATTCTTTGTGTAGGTTTATTTACTGTACATTGCACAGGGTATATCGCTGAACTTAAAGCCTATTTCGTTTTTGGATTCCAAACATATTTGTTCGACGATATTTGCTATGAAGCTTGTGTTGTTTACTCCACAGGAAGTTTCAGTGGATCAAAGTCAGTCTCAGGAATTTAAATACTCTTGTTTGGTAATAATATTTCCTCTGTTGTTTATTCGGTAGACTTCATAGTGTGTATATCGGTGAGATAAACTTATAAGTACGTCCTTTGATCCGTATTATTTTTTGTACTATTCAACTTTTCAGTGTATTTTGAATCGGTATGAGCTGTGCCACTTTTTTTGAGGACATCACTGCTTGTCTGTTTATTGATGAACTTCAATAAATATGCGTATCTTTGTGTTCGATCGTTGTTGTTTTATGATCCATTGTGCTATATTGATGTGCTGTACCTATAGTGGGCGTTTCTGCTCCTTATGTCATTATTTTTAACGTTTACTGTTGTATATTCACTGTTTTAAATCTGCACAGTAAATCGGTGGAACAATCTAATACTGGAATTTTGTTCCTAGTGTTTGTCACAGACACATTATTAGATTTGGCGTTTTCAGTGAATCTGACTGCATACGGTATATCGGAGAGCTGTACGCTTGTTGAATTTTTTAATTCTATTATTTTTGGAGGAAATTATCTGACATGGTTTTTTGACTGTCAATTGCACAGGATAGATCACGTTTTCGTTCGACGACATTTTCTGTGAATTTTGTACTGTGTACTCCACGGGAAGTTTCAGTTGGTTAATATCAGTTTCTGAATTGAAAGTGGTTTCCGTCGGTAATATTTGCGTTGTTGTTCCTGTGGTGGTCATTTTTCCTCTGCATGTCGGTGAGATAAAGTCATAACTATTGTCCTTAGAACCAAATTCTGCCCAGTACTGGTCGACTCTTTCTGTGAACTTTGATTCCCGAGGGGGCAAATCTAAGTATTTACATCTCTCCTCTAACCAGCTAAGGACCTGAAAAGTAAATACAATTATTTGATTAGCAGTGAAATCTAAAACAGTATAATAAATGAGTGTACGAAAGGAGGTCGATTAAAATATTATCCATATAATCTAAAAAAATTGACCCAATAAAGTTGACATTAAATTAATAGCTCAACGAGACGACCTCAAAGACAGAAAATGTATGAAATCCGTATTAATCACGTGTTGCAGATTATAAAACTAAAGGAACGAAAACCCAGAAACATTACAAAATAAAAGCTAAAAACTACACAAACATTGAAAAGACAATACTTACTATTTCACGACTGCGGGGGTTTGACGGGTGGAGGCCGTACTGAGTTATGTCTCCTAACTTATTTTGTGACATGTTGATCGTCTATTATAAGAGTCGAAGACACGAATAATGTCATTCGTTTAGATGTTCAAGCTTATATACCGAAAATATTAATCTGATCTATTTGTTAATGATGAAGTAATTGTCCAATTGAATAATGAAATTGCATATTATTAACAAAGTGCTGATTTCTGCAATTACTCCAATAAACGCCTTATGTCAAATGAGTGTAATAAAAGAATTGCATGTCAATTAATTTCCAACCTGCTGTGCTTTCTGTAGGATTGGGGTTATCGGGATACTTTCTAATCCAAACGATGTAATGATGTGACGATGTATGTATTCTATATTGCACATTCTAAATACAAAATCATTTATTTATTAGTATTCAAGTATAGAATAATATAAGAGAAATAAGATGTATATATATACCTCCCTAAAATCTGTTCAAGATAACCTTCTAGATAAGCACAAAATGTTAGGACAGTAGACAAATACCACAGGTATGCGTTACACCGCTTTGAAAGTTAAATATGTAATTATTCAATGTAAGTATTCAATCCTGGAACTAATTGCCTCATCTGTTTTAAGAATTTTGTTTCAAGACGAGTACGAGTTCACATTCAAGATAGAAGTGGGAAACTTTTCCGAACTTTTCTCAAATAAAAAGTTTTACTTACACTTAGCACGAAGTAGTACTTCTATAAGAACAATTTTCCATCAGTCGGTTGACTATTTTGAATCGGCATTCTGCTGTGGCCTTTTATCGAAGACTATTCTGCTTGTCTGTTTGTTGATAAACTGCATTTTATTTCAATCTTTGATTTACATCGAAAATAACAATTTATAATTCCTACATAAAATGTGCTGTGTTGCATTGACTGCAGTCTATTTAGAGTATATCGGTGGACCGAAATCCATTTCACACAGGGAAAGATGGAAATAAAGACGTTTACATATTATTCTGCACAATGTAAGAGGGAAAATAAAATATTATTATAATACTGAAATGTCTTATTACAATAAACTTATATTATGTCAATGAAATACGAAAATAAATGGAAAAATGGACAGCAGTTTTTCGCAGGATGCATACTGATCTTAAAACAAAAAACATACATACTAACAAATACTTTTTTAAAAAGACGTTAGCAGCAACACCTTTTAAAAACTTTGTACATGTGTGTTTACTTACAAATTCGACACAACACAAAAAAGGATTTAAAAAAGATTTAGGTTTCTAATAAAATAAACCTTATTTAAAAAAAAAGAAACAAAAGTCAATGGGTCATTCAGTATTTGAATTTCAATCCTTCTTGCTGTGATGCTTTTATCGTATACTTTGCAGGTAGTTCTTATAGGCTCATCAAGTCTGTTTCTGAATCTCGAATACTTTCTTAGGTGATATTTTCTGTGTTGTTTTTGTGATGGACTTTTTTCCTCTATATATCGGTGAGATGACCTCATGCGTAACATCCTTATAGCTAAATTAGCTTGATAATATTAAACTATGGAATGAAAAAAAATGTAATAGTCGTTTCGATGATATCCTTTATGTATGCTCATAACTTGAATTTGAACATAATCTAAATGAGTAATTTGAATCATTAGTTCTTCTGCGACACCATTTCTTACCAGGATAAGATATCGAGCAATAATCCCAATTGCTTAAACTTCCAAAATATCGGGTCTTTGGTATTGCTTCATTAAACATGACTAAATTTTTAATAGTCGTCTACTACAATTTTGCACTTTTATATCATTCGATTAGTGAGTGGGATTTCTTTTTATGAAATAGGAACGCAAACAACCATGTGCATACCGTATTGTTGGTGATTCGATTGAGATGTAAAGAAACTACACTTTCTAGATTAGGGACAGCTTTGTTTATGCTTTGGAGCATATTTTCCGTTTCAACTGGTGGCAGTTGGCCTAAGTCGTATTCGTGATAGCCGTCTTTCTTGTTCCTGAGCTGAGGTGTGTTTCTATTTTTTTATGTAGTACTATCTGACTGAACTGCTCTTGACTGTTCTATGATATGATATCGAGGTAAAAATTATATTGTATTAATAAAACCTTAAACTAATAAGTTTTAGAACCGACATATTTAGTTTAAATATTCATTACCATACTTATAAAAAAATTGAAAATTGCAGTTATATAAATGATTTATTTTATAAAATTTATTAAAGAAAATAAAATTAAACGTATAACGGGGCAAAGTTCGTTAACTTTATCCATCAGTGATCAGTCTACAGCACGAAGTCAAAGTCAAATCATTTAATACAAAATAGTACATAATATGAAAAAAAGGACAATACAAATACATAATATATCAACCATTTAAAAGAAAACAAAATACTCCTACCTCGTAATATCTATCATAATTATCTCATAATACTTAATTATAAATACATTTTACCCATAAACAATTATTATGGCAGTTCTAAAATTAATGAGCATAATTACTAATTATTCTTAATATTTAAAAATAATACATTATTCTTTAAATGTCACAAGTTTCACACAAAACAGTATAATAGATAACTGTTCTTACAATACGCTTTAATTAATAACCTTATTACCAATATGTTTTTGCGTAACAAATACTTTTCTGGTGATATCTCCTGCTTCATTTTCATACGAGACTACGCATAGTATTTCGGCAGATTTAAATTCAATTTATTATTTGTATACCAAATACTTTCAAATAATTTTTATTAATAACACAGGCAACCTAGGTCCAAAAAATTTAATATATACAGATTCCATTACACTTAATCATTACACTTAAGAATTAAATAAATAATAAAATTTAGTCAAATGCGTAAGAACATAATTTAGGCTGTATAGTAAGTTAGAAAACGCTTATAAAAATAACAATATCAGATAATTTACAGCCATAAAAATTTCAAATAAAAAATCGTTATTCGTCGTCCTGTTTTTTTTTGTTATGGACTTTGCATTGTATTTCAAAGTGGTTAAATACAATTTGTTCATTGCAATACGAATACTCTGTTCAGGTGAAATTTCACACAGTATTTTCGTTGTAGTCTGTACGTACATATATTTTATGGTAGGACGTTGTGCAAGGTCCGGCCGGATCACTACCGCCATCTTGCTTTCTAATCCAGCCGCTACCCGGCAGTGCTTACACTATTGCGTTCCGGCGTCCAGAGCAAAACAGCCGGTGAAATTACTGGCACAAGAGGTATTCCATCTTAGCCCTCTGGGTTGGGCTGCAATTCCATTATTTTTCCGGGTATCTACCGGTAGTGGTTATCACCTACCATCTGGTATAGTATCTTGGTGGGCTTAAATCTATTTTGTTCTTTGTGTCCCAAATACTTTGCTCAAGTGATATCTCCTGTTCTGCTTTCGTTAATGACTTCTCATAGTATTTCGGCGGGTGTAAATCCAATTTATCCCTTCCATTCAAAATACTCCGTCTAGGTGATAACTCTTGTAGTGTTTCCGTTGAAGATTTTGCGTAGTATTGCGGCGGGCTTAAGTCCAAATTATTTTTTGTGTCCCAAATGCTTGGCCTAGGTGACATCACCTGTGGTCTTTTCACTGCTGACTGCTCATAGTATTTCGGCGGGCTTAAATCCGGTTGGCTTCTGGCAATGATAATACTTTGCCTAGGTGATATAGCCAGTGGTGTGTTCATTAAAGACTGCGCATAATATGTCGGCGGACTTAAATCCAACTTGTTCCTTGCATCCCAAATATTGGGCTTAGGTGTAATCTCTTGATTGATTTCCATTGTAGACGTAGACGGACTTAAATCCATATTGTCGCTTGTGTTCGAAATATTTTGCGTTGGTGACATCTCCTCTGGTATTTTTGTTGTAGACTCCGTCAAGTATTTCGGCGGGCTTAAATCCAAATTTTCCCTTCCGATCCAAATATTTTGCTTAGATGATATGTTACCGGTTTTCTTCTAACCAGCTGAAAGCGTAAAACATAGATATATTCGTTTTGAATAAGTAAAAATTGTTTCATAATTTAAAAAATATGTCTGACGATTTAAAAGGCTTTCATTTAAATAATAAGAATCACTTTAATTGATATTGAATTATATTATTCTGTGAGATACGATAAATTGTAATGAAAGGATGATTTTATAAACTGAAAGGTTGGCAGGTAGAAACCCATAAAATGCTAGGAAACTGTTTCACTTGTTACTTATCATAAAACTGTATGGACTAGAGAACCTAGAATTAGAAAAAAATAACAAATAAAAATTCAAACACAAAAAACTTACAATTCCACGAACGCGTTTGTTCGACTTGTGGTGGATACTTATTTTTTGATATTTTGTTGGTATATAACGGGAGTCAAAGCTCTGAATAATGTCATTCGTTTTATGTTCCTCCTTAAATAGTCAAAAAGTAATGCAAGCGGTGCGGTTCATTTGTTAATGATGTTGTTATTATTCAATTTATTACGTTGTAGGCAAATTTTTATTAAAAATAGGAAAATCCAGCAATTAATCTAATGTACACCTTATTTCGTAAGAATTAGACCGATACCACTCTGTGGTGCAAGCCACGCACGCTCTACACAGAAACATAACTATCGTAGGTTGGTTGGTATGCAGCGTGCGTAGCGTGCACCGCAGTAGGGTTGCACCCTTAAATAAAAGCATTACGTGAATGATTACTGAACTCAGTACCCTTACCATGAGTACAGTGCACCTAGCCGTAACTATACTCGCTAGCGACAGCGTAAAACGATTCGTATGGGAAATTGCACAGCGCCTCTAGCGCTCACTTAAATGACTAAAGATCGCTAGTATGAGTCCGACGGTAAATTACCTATCGAAATCTGAACGTCAGTGTCTAACTTTTGTAGCTGTTGCCGTAGAATATTGGTACCATGAGTCACAAATTTGACACATGTCATCGAAAAATACCGTATCGACTATGGTTAACTCTTTCACTGACAAATGGGAGCGTATTTAACCGCTATCGACTGTAGTAACGTAAAATGAATTTTCGATAGAAACTCATGGTAATCTGGAAACGGAACTTATCAAAAGAAGAAAAACTGTTAAGTGAAATGCACTGCGATTCGACGGATTCATAATTTTATTTCCTCATACATGTATTTTCATACATTCATTCATAGACATTCATTTTTTAAGTTTCTTTGTTACTAACAAATATAATGAGACCTGTGTCTGAAACAAAGAAAATAATAATAATAGACAAGTTTTGTTAAAGTTACGTTCAAAATTATTATTTTTCTATAAACTAGCCAGACCGCAACTTACTCCCACTTAATATAAAAATAACATCCATTTTATGCTTACTATTAATATTCACGAGTATAAACCCATTTACTTATTGTATTCTTATTACCATATCAGTGGAGCAAATCTATTGAAAACACAAAAGTTTGTACTAAATTCGTCCTCGTCCAAATAATTAAATATAGGTACCTAAACATTTTATTTTCCTTTTTTTAGGTTGGCAGACCTAAAAAAAGGATTCAAATTCAAAAAACTTACAATTCCACGAACGCGTTTGTTCGACTTGTGGTGGATACTTATTTTTTGATATTTTGTTGGTATATAACGGGAGTCAAAGCTCTGAATAATGTCATTCGTTTTATGTTCCTCCTTAAATAGTCAAAAAGTAATGCAAGCGGTGCGGTTCATTTGTTAATGATGTTGTTATTATTCAATTTATTACGTTGTAGGCAAATTTTTATTAAAAATAGGAAAATCCAGCAATTAATCTAATGTACACCTTATTTCGTAAGAATTAGACCGATACCACTCTGTGGTGCAAGCCACGCACGCTCTACACAGAAACATAACTATCGTAGGTTGGTTGGTATGCAGCGTGCGTAGCGTGCACCGCAGTAGGGTTGCACCCTTAAATAAAAGCATTACGTGAATGATTACTGAACTCAGTACCCTTACCATGAGTACAGTGCACCTAGCCGTAACTATACTCGCTAGCGACAGCGTAAAACGATTCGTATGGGAAATTGCACAGCGCCTCTAGCGCTCACTTAAATGACTAAAGATCGCTAGTATGAGTCCGACGGTAAATTACCTATCGAAATCTGAACGTCAGTGTCTAACTTTTGTAGCTGTTGCCGTAGAATATTGGTACCATGAGTCACAAATTTGACACATGTCATCGAAAAATACCGTATCGACTATGGTTAACTCTTTCACTGACAAATGGGAGCGTATTTAACCGCTATCGACTGTAGTAACGTAAAATGAATTTTCGATAGAAACTCATGGTAATCTGGAAACGGAACTTATCAAAAGAAGAAAAACTGTTAAGTGAAATGCACTGCGATTCGACGGATTCATAATTTTATTTCCTCATACATGTATTTTCATACATTCATTCATAGACATTCATTTTTTAAGTTTCTTTGTTACTAACAAATATAATGAGACCTGTGTCTGAAACAAAGAAAATAATAATAATAGACAAGTTTTGTTAAAGTTACGTTCAAAATTATTATTTTTCTATAAACTAGCCAGACCGCAACTTACTCCCACTTAATATAAAAATAACATCCATTTTATGCTTACTATTAATATTCACGAGTATAAACCCATTTACTTATTGTATTCTTATTACCATATCAGTGGAGCAAATCTATTGAAAACACAAAAGTTTGTACTAAATTCGTCCTCGTCCAAATAATTAAATATAGGTACCTAAACATTTTATTTTCCTTTTTTTAGGTTGGCAGACCTAAAAGAGCCTTTACTGAATTTTTTAAATTGAATACATATTAAATGTGTCTTTTAGTTGTCAAAAGATTAATGTAATTGAATTCGTTTTATTTTATTTTTATTTTATTATCTTTGGTCCACGAAACAGAAAGCATTCGATTTACGAGAAAATACATAATTTACAAACAGACCTTAAGTACTAGATTACTTTCCACAATTATGTGAACACAGCATGATAAACAGAAACATCTACAAGTAAATATAAAAAAATATATAACAGTTAAACAACCAACGAATTACAAGTGTAAACATGAGAAAGCTGCCATAACTGGCTAAAACCAATAAGTCGTTCATGGGAAATTGTGTAAGATTTTACAACAAAATTCCAAAAAACATAACTGAACTAAATGATACAAAATTTAAATCTATTGTCAAGAAGACATTAATTTCTCGGGCGTATTATAAAGTCAATGACTATATCGCACCCTTAGAATTAAAGCGACTCAATTCTGAATATGATATTTCCCAAAATTAAACCCTATGTCTTTTAATTAAGGTGATATTTTGGGACGTGTATTATTCAGAAATGGGTCACTTTAATTCTAAGCGTGCGATATCTTGGACAAGGATGTTTGGAAATGATCCCGATCTGTATTGGCGATCCCTGGCTCCAAAGATTGTACACCTGCTGTGTTAAATTGTAAAAATTTTAAATATTTGAGATGTAAAATAACATTGTAATTTTGATTTATTTAAAAAAATTACACCTCGTTGAGTTTCTTGCCGGTATCTTCTCATCAGAGGTTTTTCCGAACCGGTGGTAAATTTTTTGACATTCATAAGTGCTACCTGTAAGCCTAATCTGAATAAAATATTTTGACTTTGACTTTGACTTGACTTAACATAATACACCACTTACGTACGGTAAACACTTGAATAAAAAAAAAACCTAATTAGACTAAACTAATCAAATTCAATGAGGATGCTCATAACCTGGTTGACGAAAACACTGAACTCACAGCCGAAGATGTCCATGTGTGCAAGGCATTTAGCTATGTCATTAATTTCCCGACACATTCTTATGATGGGATTGTAAAAAGTGTATTTACATAAACATCGAGGACGAAGGTTTTAGGGGCACGAATTCTATATCTAATGTTAATAATCAACAGGGATAGCAAATGACGAGAATTAACTAGGGAAAGAATAATTTTATAAAGATAAATAAGATCAGCCCGCCTAATACGGGAGAGCAGCCAGAATGAGAGCAACCTAAATGATATCTTGCATTCCTTCGATTTTATTTGAATATTTATTTCTTATTCCCTAAAATTATGAATTTCTCAAATAAATAAATTAAGAAATTACATTACTCAAGAAATACTAATAATGAAACGGAGGGCGAGTCACCGTCTGCCAGGATCATCTTCTTTTGAGACCTTTTTATTTGGCAGACCTCCGAATGTCTCAGTCAATAGCTCTGTCCTTAGTCCATCGCTCTCGTCCCCATAGTCTGGTACGGTTTAGGTCCCATCTTTCCAAAATAGTCTCTATGCCTGGCGTGGGCTGCCTCTGCTCGTGTTCCTATGGTGCGGGCAGAGACAGCATCAGCCCGGTCTACCCATCACATTTCATAAAAATTTTGAAAGGGCCTCTACGTGTTGGCTTCTGCTCCGCGCACGCCTCCCAAAGGTTCGGGACACAATTGTCCCGTGAATGGAAAAGACATACAAACAATAATATAACTTAAGAAATTATTTATTAGAATAAACTTTATTATGACGTTATATTTCATTTTAGATATTTATTTTTGGTTTTGTTGTGTAATTATATTATTTGTAAATGTATGTATTGCTTTGCGCCTAGTTTTCTGAAAATAAATAAATGATGACGGTAGTCATTAATATATTTATAACTGAACGGGTTTCGGCACCATGTTTACTTTGCTGTATAGAAAATGTATGAATAAAATGTTTACAGGTATTATTTGAAATTATATAATATTTGTATTTGGATTTATAAAAGTAACTATTTCAATAAACATATTCCATTCTGTAATAAAAAACTTAAGAAATTAAATAAATCTATTGTTTTCTCGTACAAAATCATAAACTATACCAGATCAGTATCGTTTGATACACGGATTCCTAATTTGATTCTATCCATGTGAGAGTTGCATAAATGTTGGTATACATACCAAACTTTGTTTTATTTCATTGTTATGTATGTAGTATATTAATTATTATAGTTTTTTTATTTTTATTAGTGCTTACAGATAAATAAATTCGTTTTGTGTTTTGTTTGTGGTATATCAGGGTTTTCTATTAAAAAACTATGAAATGTTAATAATAAATGGAATAATATAAAAAAATCTTTATTTGCAAAAAGTTACATTGTTTAAGGTTTAAATGCGTAAAAAATATTTAATTCTACATTGTACGACTTTAGTGCTTACAATAATAAATTCTAATCTACAAATATTTTAAAGTTAAATTAGCATAGAAAATAATTCATAGTAGAGAGAAAAGTAAAAAAAAATAAATTCATTTGGTTAACCTGTGGTGGTTCTATTTTGAAGTAGAAGCCCTGTATATCGGGTAAACGTACTCATACGTGACATCAGTGGATCCAAATGGTTTCCAGTACTGGTCCACCCTTTTAATGAATGTTGGTCCATGAGGCAACTCCCAGGGAGGTAAACCAAAATATTCACTGTTCGCATCTAACCAACGAACAACCTAAAAAGAAAATCCTAATGTTAACGTTCGTCATTAAAAATCTAAATTCTGGACATTAAAGCCAAAATGTTGGATGTCGAATTTTTAACAAATTATTTATATTTTAAAACAATGCATACTCAATACATAAATAGTGAAAATAGTAATAAAATATTAATTATATTTGGTGCATTTGTTAATGAGTATATTTATTTTACTAAGCATTAGCGAGAAATTTTTACCCAGCCGAGGGATTTACTAATTACTTTTATTGTGGAACTATGAACTATACAGGGTGCCCCTAAAACCAACGCCAAAAGTTTGAGGGCTAATAGACACCCACCCATAAGCTATCAAATTAAAATTTTGATCACAACTCCAGCATGTAATATTTGATTAGATTCGATAGCACACTTCTTAAGTAACATAATGCAAAAATAAGATTTCCGAAATTCCGAAATTTGCTGTTGCAGCACCCAAAAGACTGGTTCAGGGTATCAAAAAACATGATTTTTATAAAAGTGCCAATATCTAGAAAACTACGAACTTTTCATCATATTTCCTTAATTTAATAGCTTATGGGCTGCTTTATTAGCCCTCGAAGTTTTGGCGTTGGTTTTAGGTACACCATGTATGTATGGAACTGTAACTTGATTTCCATTTAAAACTATGGCCCTTAAGAGGAGTGTGAACCCACCGGTCTCTATACAAACGGCGATAACGTTTTCCACCCTCTTAACCTTAAGCCATGATTTTTGAATGATGTCATTATGACCTAGAACTAGGTTTGTATGTTTTGATGTTTTTAATATTTTTAATAGTTTCAAAAATATTGACGCTTTTTTGTTTTGTATGAAACTCCTTAAATGCAAATATTGTCAAATCTGTGAAGAATATTCAAAAAATCAAAACAAACATAGCTCTAAGGCATAATGACAACATACCAAAAAATCATTGCCATTGATTAAGGTTTAGAGGGTGGAAAACGTTATCGCCGTTTGTATGGACAGCGCTTTTTGGGGCTGGGTCCACACTCCTTTTAATCTCATAGATTAATCAGTCTTAATAGGTTACATTGTATCACTAACCGTCTACTGTTAACAAGCGCCTCATCCCGGCTACGCCCGGGTACAATTGGGGAGAAATTTACATAAAAACTTTCCTTAAAAATATATGTAAATGACAGTGAAAACAGTATCAAAATCCGTTGCGTAGTTTAGAAGAAGTAAGCGGCTGAATATATGAGGACAGACAAACGGATAGCGACTTGACTTCACAGAAGAATAAAGAAAAATTACTTTGTTATCTGGAGGCAACTAATACAAAAGCATTAACTTTTTCAGTATCAAAGATAGGTTTTTTACAATTCTCCGCTTTGATTCCCATTACAATTTGCGGGTGGTAGAACCTTGTGCAAGGTCCGTCCGGATCGCTACCACCATCTTGCTCGCTGATCCTGCCGCTAAGCAGCAGTGCTTGCGCTGTTGTGTTCCGGCGTGGAGAGCAAGACAGCCGGTGTAATTACTGGCACTAGAGGTATTCCATCTTAGCCCTCTGGGTTGGAAACGTATCTGCAAACTCTTTGGTGTTGCGGGTGTCTATAGGCGGTGGTGATCACTTACCATCAGGTGACCCACTTGCTTGTTTTCCTTCCTATTTCATAAAAAAAAAATAGGTGAATAAAAGCTTCAGTTGGATCCATGAGGACTTACTATGACATACAGAGAAAACTGAAGTAATTATAAAGTCATAAACTTTTTTATTATCAAAGATGATTTTTTTACAATTCTTCCCTTTGATTTCCATTACATAGGTGAATAAAAACTACAGTTGAATCCTTGAGGACAAATTAAAAACATTTTAAATGTGATATTCTTTATTTTAAGATTCCTTAAGTGACATTTCTGTGATAATATCATTGAACTAAACATTGTGTGATATTTAGTGGGCTAAACTTATAGGCACTTCTGCGTGCTTTAGTTATTTTCTTCGCTGCGTTTGCATTAGACTGTCCAGGGCATTCCGGTTGGCTGAGCACGTATTCATTTCGTGAATTCCGATAAGATATTCTAGATGTCATTTGCTGTGGTGCCATCATTGTCGACGGTCCGGCGCATATCGGTGGGCTGTTATTATTCTTGGTTCTTGTATTGGGATGAAGATTAGTAGGTTTTACTTGAAGTGACGCATTTGTTAAAGACTGATCGTGCTCAGGTTTTATCCAAGACTCAATATCATCTTCGGTAAGTGTTCTCCAACCACGTAAGAGAGGTGAATTCCGTTGAGGTGTTTTCGTCGAATAGTTCGCAGCATTTGGTACCTTGTGTGTAGGGGGACCGTATGCATTCCAGGCTCTTCCATAGAATTTCGGTTCCGGTTCTGGCGGAGGCAAATCATAATACAGACGGTTACTTTCTAACCATCGGTGAACCTGGAAAGCAAAATCAAACTATGTAGATTTAAACTTAACTTTTTAGTAATAAATATGAACGTAATAACACACACAATCACACCTAATCAATAGACACAATCATCATTGACACACAATCAAAAGTGGAATAAATTATAGATAATATAGAGGTCCCAGTCCTTAACAGTGATCTAATAGTTGACGAGAATTTACGAAAATATACTTATAAAACGAGAGACAATGATAGAAACAAATGCTACTAAATACTGGTAAAAACAATGACCTACGCGTGAGCAATAATAAAGTTACTTTAATTATTGTCTATGTTCCATATTATCGTAAAGTTAGCCAAATTAAATATATAATTAAATAGGATAAACAAGACATACACTATTCATACCCAGACTTTTCAGTAGATATACTGGTAAATGTAGATCTATACGAGAAGTTAAAAGCTCCTACGATGGATCTGTGATGTATCTCTACAGGATGTAGAGAGCTATTGTTAAATTGAGCAAAATTTGCGAAAAACTACAAGTGCTACTCACAATTGCATGACTGCAGGTACTAGTTGAATCTCTTTCGTAAATATCATAAATACTTGACGTAGAAGACGAAGAGTTGGACATTTAGATAGTTTGGAAAGCTAAGTGATGAATGATGCCTTTTCTATTTTACACCCTCTTAAATAGGGACGTCTTAATTGTTTCTATGATCGTTAGTTAATGATATTGCTATAATTAAGTAAATCCCAAATTATGATTACCAAATTATCTTCAATTAACTTACAACAGTTGCCTAATATTAATAAATTGCAGTATTAAATTATGAATTCGTTTTATATTAGTGCTTAACGTTAGTGTATGTTTTTTGTAAATGTTCTTAAAGACTTAAGGCTTGAGTGTTTTAATAATTTTATAAATATTTAAATAATTATTCAAACATTTTATTTATTTATTCTGATACAGCGACTATCATCACTTCCTTTGGCAACAAAATTATTAATTAGCTCTCCGTTTGTCTTCTTTTTTAAATAAAGATCCTGCACCGGCTATGCAAACAGGGTAATGGTAGCTATCGTAGACTACTTGCTGATCTTTAGCCCAATACCCCACTGTTAACGGTTTTATGTCATTGTCCTTATCGTGCCATTATGTCTCGCTGTATGTCGTTAAATGTATACTCTCGAAAACTTCGTTGGGCTTGACATCTAACAGATTGTCTTGTCGCTCTTGTTTTGCCTTTCCTAGTACTTTACTGCTATAAAGATTCGATGGTTCTTTCTCTCCCAAACGTATCATATGTTTGTCTGCTTCTTCACGTCGCCATTGGCATGACAGTTCGTTATTTTCCATCAACTGTTTGGCAACTACTTCCTGATATTCAATATGTACAACTACAGGCCAACAGACAATTTTATTGCCGCCTTTCCAACTGGCTGGTCCAATAATATGCTTGACAGTTTTATCAAGTAAATTAATTACTCAAGTAAGTTAGTTATTATATTAAACAAAAATTAATTTCTCATTAAATAATAAATTTCCAAATATTTACAATAAATAATATAAGATACATATAATACACTAACTAATAATTCAGTAAACTGGAACAAATTACCTTGCTACTCCGCGAAACAAAGAAAAAAGTATTTAAAAACAAAAGAAGTCGTTGGGTCGAAAAGACACCAGAGGCGCTCGTCGATGGTAGCGTGATTCCTGATGCTGTAGGTGTGGTTTCCATGGATATAGGTGCGGGGTCGGATGGACAATCAATCTTGATTTCAGGTTCAGCTAATGAAACTTCAGATCCCCAAACGTAAGTCTGGTCAGACCGATATCCAGTCGAGAATGATGGTAGTGTGGCAACTGGTTCACCCTCAAAGTAATGAGTGATTGCCTTCGTCATAAATCCTTGGTAGAAGAGAAGAGTGTCGCCACTGGTGATGACGTAATTAGCAGAGCGTGATGCAAGAAGACAACGCTCGTAATACTCTTCTGGGTCTTGAACTCCCGCTATTCAGGAACGTAATAAAAACACTATTTGACGTGATTGCAACTATTTAATATTTTTAATTTAGATTAATTGTTATAAAACACATTTGGTTGAATGAAAGGGAAATGTCAGAGAGAATGAAAATAAGGATTGACATACTTATTAAAGGTGCGTTCACGAACATACTGTCGAGGGAGGTGCAGTATACATAACAAATGACAACAAATGCAAAAATGGGAAATGGCAGTATATATATATCGCTAGGCACAATTGGCTCCTTCTTTAGCTAAACTAATCAACTTGAAAGTAAACATTCACTTGTCTTTAATTATTGTACATATTCAGGCATGCAACCTTTAAAAAGTAAAAAACATAATATTTCATTTCATTAAGATACGTGGTCCTAAACTTAACTTAATATATTAATCTAAATTTAGGCGTACCCAAGAGAGCCTTATCAATGAATTGTTATAAACTTTCGCGATTTTCACACATATTTATAACTTTATAGGGACTTAAACGCGACAAAAATATATTGATAATTTGCTTCGACATTTCGGCCATGTTTCAACGGCCGTGGTCACGAGTAGACTCTACTCTCGCGTTAAAGTCCCGATAACGTTATAAATAAGCCTTATCAATGTCGCTCGCACATTTATTCTTTTTTTATAATTTTACAGATTTTAAAAATACTGCGCATAAGTGTTATGCGCAGATGATAACATTCAGACGGGGGCAGTTTTTTCTTCTACTTTTGTCACTATTTGATACAGGTACATGAAGCTCTTCGTTTGTAAACTTCAATTAGGAAATTGTGCGCTCACTCTACATGATCACCCGGTGGTTCGTTACGATCCAGTGCCAAAGTAATTATAGCTTTGGCCATTTCGGAAAATGATTAGAGTGTTTCATGTTTTCTTAATGTCGCCAATGCTCTCAGGTGCTTGCGTACTAGTGAATGCTTATCGCTGAAACTCTTTCACCACGCCATCATGTTAAAAATAACATAGTCTAGTTCTATGAAGCAATGAAAGTGTTTGGGAGCTCCTTCAGGCCCGTTCAGGATAGACGACGAGGGTAGGGTTCTCTTCAATGATTGTAGTCTTCTTTATTTGAAGATAGCGTGTTACGTTACATTTTTACATGAATTTTTTGGTGAATTACGAATTTAAATATTAAAGAAAAATCTGTTGCGACCGTTAGCATCGGAAAGTATAAGTTATTGTCCGTTAATGTTTTTCGGCTGACGGTAATTATCAAGTAGCTCGTTGCGCTCCCTCGCGGTAATTTTTAGCGTCTGCGCCAATTGAAGCGACGTTGTCGACCGGAACTTCTAGATGGCGTTAGGACTCACTTTCGTTACTGAACAGTAAGTAATGATTCATAATGGCCATAGGTTGGCCATCAAACCTCAAAACACATAGCTGGATAGAACTTGAGGCTCATAACCTGCTCAAACGCTTGTGCTATCGCATCTAAGATACCCTTATCAAAATCATAAGCGAGAATCTTTGGTGTTCAATAATTAACAGATTTTAAAAACACCCTCAGCCAGCGCAGTATCTACGCAAAGCACAATGACAATATTTGGCAGACGGTGACAGTTTTCTCGTCTAGTTTTGTCACTATTTGGTACTATTTTACTAAAGATCCGTACTGTCTATATAAATAGAGTAATATTATAGAGACTACTTCTTGATCTTTAATCCAGCACATCACTATTAATGGATTCATGCCAATTTTCCTTATTACGCCATATTATATGTCTCGCTGTACATCATCAAATGTAGACTCTGAAAACGTCGTTGGAGTTGACATCTAGCAGTTTGTCTTGTCGCTCTTGTTTGGCTTTACAAAGTACTTTACGGCTATATAGATGCGGTGATTCCTTCTCTCCCAAGCGTATCGTCTGTTTGTCTCCTTCTTCACGTTATCATTGGCAAGACAGTTTGTTACCTTCTACCAACTGTTTGGCAACAACGATACGTGCTTCGCCTTTAAGGTGCATATTTTTTAAATGCTTCAGCATCGGATCGAAGCTTTGAATTTCGTTTCCTTAGTTATGTATCCGTTTGGCTGAGACTCGTTCGCGATGTACTCAATTAAATCACACATGAATTTAAGGTATTTACTCGATACTTTTGCAAATAATCCCGTGCCCGATTTATTTTTGTTACGAAAACAAATAGCACAAGGTATTTTAGTTTCCGCATATACTTTTCCGTGCAATGTACTCGTCCAGGCGTTTCTCCTAAGGATGTTATTATAGGCAAAACAATCTTGCCGTCTTCTTTCCCGGAACTTATGTTACTGAATCAGGCTGAATTCAGCAAAAAATCAGTAACATTAATTTCATATTTAATCACAAAGAAAAGGCTGTAATAAATTTCCAATTTTACAATCAATGTCTTCCAAACTAATAAAAATTTTGCAGCAAAAAATAACTCTTTCTTTATGTTCGTAAATCGCTTTTATTATAATTCAAAATTAATACATAAATGTAGGTTCTACAAACTTTCCATAATATTTTATTCTTTTCCATTTCCATGGGTATGACACTGATTACACGTTTTTATCAGTTCTGCCTGACCTGCTATGTTGTCTGGAGCAAAATGATATTATACACTACCTTTTTCGCTCTGTACCATAGAAATACCTAATTAATAGGATTCTCGTCGCGTTTACAATTCACCGATTCAATTCTTAATAAGATGGGTAAATTAAAGCTAAAGTTGGCTTCTTGTCAAGAGAAAGGAAAAAAAAATTTAATTAACATTTTCTTTATTTTAAGTAGATTTATGAGGAGGGTAAATTCGCCAAATTGCGAAGTTTGCGGAATTCCCGAAGATGTCTATCATTTGGTCATGGAGTGTGTCCGGACGAAGCCTATTAGGGACAGGTTGATTGTGCAATTGGGATTTGATTCCTTCAATGTGGGATCATTGCAAATGATTTTAGCTGAACCAACTAGCGATGCAGCTAGGTGTTTGTACAAATGTTTGATAAAATAGTTTTTTTGTGTTGTGGATTTTTAATGTGTTTTTGTATATAATTGTATTGTTTTCTAATGGGGCTGACATGTTCAATTCTGATCAAAGCCCCTAAATAAATAAAGATTTAAAAAAAAAAAAAAGTAGATTTATTAGGTGCCGTAGTTTGTGACTGATTCGTCGAATCTTAAATATATTATTCAAAGCTTGTTATAGTTAGAAAATCTACAGTCTCCATTGAAAGGACATGCGCGAAATCACAAAATGTTCTTTAGCGACGTCTAAGTAGCACACTACGCATTGAGTATCTAAATTAATAAAGAAGGTTTATTATAACAATGCAAGATTTAGGAGATCTCACAACTTTTCACTTTGGCAGGATTGCGTTGTTAAACTACATTTTATGTTTTTGATGGGTTATTTCTTTATTTCAAATAGGTTTCTTTGGAGCCATATTTTGTGACGGGTTCGTTGTATACATTCGGTCAGTTGAACTTATAGTCACTTTTAGCTGTCTGAGTTATTTTCCGTGCCGTGTTCATAGTAGACTGTCCAGAGTGTCCAGGGTATGCTGGTCGGTTGAGCACGTGCTGGCTTCTTATATTCCGAGGAGCAGATGTTCTAGATGACATTGGCTGTGGCGTTATCATTGTGGACGATCCAGGGTATGTTGGTTGTCTGAATTTATTTTCACTTCTTATATTTAGTAACGATTGAATAGATGGCAATTGCTGTGCCACATTTGTTGATGAGTGTTCATAGTCATTTCTTATCAAGGAATCGATGTTATTTCCGTTAAGTGTTTCCCAAGTACATAAAGGTGAGTTCCGCTGGGGTGTTTGTGTTGTATGCTTTACAGGTTTTGGCAATCTGTATGTACATGAACTAAACCGGCTGATTTCTGCGACTTCTGTTTCCGATTCTGGGGGAGGCAAGTCAAAATACATATGGTTTTTCTCTATCCACTTGCGGACCTGGAAAAAAAATAGGTTTAAATCTCATTACCTTTCAAAAATAAACATGGAAATAGTTAACAGACAATGAGAAACAATTTAGCTTATGTGTGTTCTTGAATTGGAATTGAAATAATTGTTATCTGTATTTCCTGTTGTGATCTATTTGATAAAATTAAGTGTCATCGAACAGAATAAGACCTACCATACAATCAATCAAAGTTACACAGACAAATCTATACAGACAAACAATGGAACGCTCTTTCGACAAGTTTTAGATACGATATATTTTGCAAGTCTATTATATGGAACTTTAGCGATAGAACTCAGAGGGTGGTTGCTAAATTACTAAATTATTTGTGAATAAACACAACAAAAACAATATCTACTTACGATTTCATGGCTGCAAGGACTAGGTGGATTTACTTCGTGAATACAATTAACGATTGGTTCAGAAGACGAAGAGTAAGACATCTTGGCAATCTTGAGTTCCAAGTGACAAGTAATGCTATTTCGGCTATGAACTCTCTTAAATACGGACGACGAAGAACAGTTACTTAACGATTTTATAATAATTAAGTAAATCCCAAGCCAATATTACCAAATTAACGTAATCACTTATTACTACGATATAAGTTTTAGTTAATCTGTTTAAAACTGGTGTAATATTTAAATGCACACGTTTTCAATAAGTTGTCGTTAACATAATTAAACATTAATTTGTAACGCAATATAATGATGAGTTTCACCCAATTTTAATAGCATTTGGATTTCCTAACTACTTATTTCGAAATTGCATTTTTCATGACGAAATGAATTTAATGTTTTTACTAGTTGTCCTGGATTCAAATTCAAAAACTGAAATTCTACGGCCTTCCAAGACAACAGTATCTGGTCTATCAAATTGTATGCAATCTCTTGACTACATACAATTTGAACAATAAAATTTTTTAGCATACATATGTAGACCTGCCTGAAAAAGTTATTTATATTTGACACTAAATCATGTCCAGTTTGAACCATTCACACGGTTACCTTGGAAATAATATTAGTATCCACCCTTAAGTAGAACATCCTTCCTCTTTTCGCTTTTAATAAAGACAACTTTATCGTTTTCATTTTCTTCCATATTTCCATTTTCGTCACTTCAAGCAGTAAAAGCATTTGTTTCTGACACATTTTTTTTTTAATATAAAAAACGTATTCTTCTTCTTTTTTCTTTAGTAGCGGCCACGAGGCTTGTGCGAATGTCAATTAGTACAGTAATTGTACGGTTTAGTTCAAAAGACCCCCCTTCCCCAGTCAGGTTATTTGCCATCGGTTAATGAGATCCCACCATAAAGGCAAGAAAATTATTGACTGATGCTCAGGGTGCACCGGCCCAAGCACTGCTCTTCCCCCCGGAAGAGTTCATAAGGGAACCGCAACACTTGGACATACGAGGAGGAAACCCGATTCGCACCCCTCACGAACTTATAATTTTAATGAAAATGAAAATCACATGACAATCAATTATGACAAAGGCCCCGTTAAGTGGCCTGTGATGTGATTTATTTTTGATACGTCTTGAAACGGTTTGCAATCTTGTAAGTATACAAATCATAATGGAAAAGTAGAGTGAATAGTTAAATTAAAAAGGCGAT
Source organism: Ditula angustiorana (assembly GCA_963691745.1). Taxonomy (NCBI): domain Eukaryota; kingdom Metazoa; phylum Arthropoda; class Insecta; order Lepidoptera; family Tortricidae; genus Ditula; species Ditula angustiorana. The sequence continues at coordinate 2,398,090 of OY829483.1, read as the reverse complement.
CGATAGTGTAAAACCAATGACTGTGAACAATAACGAATGTTATGGAACCCATATTGTGCAGAATCGCGAATAAGAAGAAACAATAATGGCATAAACATCAAACAATCCATTTTACCGTCTCAAACATGTTTTAATTTTTTGATGCAATACAAATCATCATTAACGATGTTCGCAATTTACTTTAATTACGATTGCCCATCCCTTACGTAGATTTACGACGTCATTACCAAATGAGAACTATTTTCAATTTGATATAAAACGAGGTCGATAAACTAGCCATAGTTCATTTATGTTTGTGCCCTGTGCTAAGCATTCGAAATGTCAACTACATCCAGTGTATCACAAACTTGCAGCCCTGTGAAAGAAGTGTCGCGTTATCGAGACGAATACGTAAGTGTCATCGTTGTCACCTATTGTGATAACCCCTTGCTAAACTTTTCAATAACAATAACATACCCTGTTACTTTATTCGTTTGCCAATATTGGGAGTAGTAGGACCTTGTCCAAAATCCCTCCGGATCGCTACCTCCATCTTCCTCGCTAATCCAGTCGCTAAGCAGCAATCCTTGTGCTGTCGTGATCGCCGAGCAAGATTAGGCAACCGATGAAACTGGTTAGGTATTCTATCCTAGCCGTCTGGGATGGCAACACATCTGCAATCTTCTTGGTATTACGGGTGTCTGTGGGCGGGGGTGATCACTCACCATCAGGTGACTCACGTTTTTGCCCTTAAAAGTTAAATCCAGAAGTTTGATTTGATTAAACTAAGGTTTGACTGTATTTTATATTTGGACGACATGATAGCGATTGTTTCTTCGTTTCAGGTCCTTCGTTGGCTGGAGGATAACAAGGAATTCTTTAGTCTCCCTCCGATCGAACCTAGAATAATGACTAGGGTCAGTGATTACACATTCGGACCACCAGAAGAAAACTATCACTATAGCCAGCCAGTGCCGCTACTTGAACCGATAAAACCCATTCAGTTGCCGTTTATCACACTTGCACCTCATCGCATTTCGCCAATGGTACCGGTTTACGAAAAACCGTTGCGCAGATTTTATTCGACGAAGTTGTCAATTTGCCGTACGGTGCCGGCTAAGAATCGCACCACCCTATCTCCCGTGGGTGTTGTAGAAGACGACAAAGGGAATATTCGGGAAACGAACAGCAGCGTTCTCTGATGACTTTAGCTATCTAATTGTGATTATTAACCGGCATGCCAAGCGTGGTTATCATTGCAAATCTCCCCAAAGAATCAAGAGAACACATATAAAAACCAGGGTACTAGTCTCCGGCGTCCCTTTATTCCTCGACCTGGTTGCAGTTATAGTAACGGTGAATTAGGGGTGTTATAGCGAGTCCACAAAAGGTTGTTAGCTTTTATATAACAGAACTAACAACGATGCAGCGTAAGCAGACCAGGTGGACCGAAAACTGGGGATGGTGACGGGAACCCGCTGAATGGGAACAGCGTAGGGTCAGGTCTTTAGAGGAGGCCTATTACCAGCAGAATGATGATGGAAAATCATTAAGGGTATTGGACAAAATGCTGAATTAAGAAGAAATTAATCGTTTAAACCGGCTACAATACACATTGAGGATATTTATATTTTTTTTATTTAGATTTTATTGTTTATTATTTTATACTAGTTGTTATGTTTTTACTTTAGTTTAGAATCGTTTTTATTATTAGTTTTCTTAAGTTTTGTTTTCTTTTAGTTTTAAGACATTATTATTAATTTTGTTTGTGAATTTAAGATTGATTTAATTGAATTTTAGTTTGTATAAGTAAGTACCTATTACTTAGATTGTGGTAATTTAGTTGTTTTTAAAGTAAGTTAGTATTTATTAATCATTAATGTACTGTGTAAGTAGTTAGTAGTTTAATTTTCATTTTTATTTGTGTAGGTATATATCTTGTACATAGATACTTAGTCATTTTATGTGACGCAAGCAGAAATACTGTACCTTGTTATTTTTGATTTTATCTTTTGTTATCTTTTTTGTTAGTTAGCTATTATCTTTTTATTTTTAATTCACACGAATTTTTTCGCCGCAGTTTGGATACATACTAAAATATAGTTTATTAAATGTCTCTTTAGTTTCAAAATAGACATTGAGTATAAATATTTATAGTAGACCCTTATGAAAACACCCAGAAATAATTGAACACTTTTTCCAAAATTGGATCCAAGGACCCATCCATATCCAATGTAAAAAGGTCAAATACAAAACAGCAGAGCAAATATTACCAAAGAAAAGTATTTGGAATTCAGAGACTGTTTTCAATAAAATTATCACAAAAAAATAATGCAAAATCTTTGAACTTTAAAAACTAAGATATACCCTGCGTCGATATACTCTGTGCAGTCTACGGTCAAAATGCCACGGGAAATATAATCCTCACTTTTTTTTCATTAATGAAATCAATGAGTTCAGCCCGCCGAAATACCATGTGCAGACGAAAACGCCAAAACTAAAATAGCTATCTATCCCTGTCAGTCCTCAGCGAATCTTTAGCCACTATTCCTTCTTAACCACGCAACGGATTTTGATACAATTGTATGTATGTATGTATGTATGACTCTTTATTGTACTAAACACATAAAATAACAGATAACCGGACAAAACAGACAACTCAATTGACAGGACAATTGTCACTGTCATTATAATTTTTTTACGGAAGGTTTTTACGTAAAGTCAAGGAATTTAATTCCCTACCCATTTCGTTGAAATGTCGTCTGACATTCGCAATGCATTAAGGTCGATATGTCAAACCAACGCCTTGCTCTAGTTAGCTCTTATGGTGTCATTTTTGCTATATGATTTGACGATCGGATAGCCTAGTGGTTAGTGGCCCTGACTACAAAGCTTGAGGTTCCGGGTTAGATTCCCGGGAGGGGCAAATGTTTGTATGATGAATACGAATGTTTGTACCCGAGTCGTGGATGTTATATGTATTTAAGTATATATTTATCTATATAAGTATATATATCCGTTGTCTAGTACCCATAACACAAGCAGCTTTAGTTGCTTACTTTGGGACTAGGTCAATTGGTGTTAACTGTCCGCAGATATTTATTATTATTATTTATTTAAATGATATTGAACCTTAGGTAGGTTGGAAATTAAGTTCCTTGACTGTACATTCTAAATTGTATCCGTGTGAAATGTAGCATAGTAAATACTATCCAGGAATTATAAACAAAGACAGAACACAAATACCGATATTCATAAACGGAGAAATAGTGCAGGGAGGTTGCGGGTGGTAGGACCTTGTGCAAGGTCCGTCCGGATCGCTACCACCATCTTGCTCGCTAATCCTGCTGCTAAGCAGCAGTGCTTGCACTGTTGTGTTCCGGCGTGGAGAGCAAGACAGCCGGTGTAATTACTGGCACAAGAGGTATTCCATCTTAGCCCTCTGGGTTGGCAACGCATCTGCACTCTCTTTGTTGTTGCAGGTGTCTATAGGCGGTGGTGATCACTTACCATCAGGTGACTCACTTGCTTGTTTGCCTTCCTATGTTGTATAAAAAAAAAAAGTCCTCGATAAAAATACCTACCAGAGTAGGTGATGATTCGATATAATCAGCCAGGAAGTCAATTGTTTATACAGAAACAATGCTCTATCCTGTGAAGGAGTGCAAGGATATTTATATAAGTTTTTTTTTAAATTACTTTTGTTGTTTTTGTACGGTTAACTGTTATTTCTGTTTTATAGACGATTTCTGACAATGTTTATACCCTTATGTTAATTCATTACCTGACGGTTATTTTTACTCTTTCAATTGTATCCTACAATTACATTTAGTAATTTAAACACGACAGGACCTTGGGTACAGAGGCTTGGGACCTCTTTAAAGCTTTAACTTTTTTTAGTCTTTCTATTTTAATGTAATGTAAGTTAATTTGACCTAATTTTAATTTTTGATTTAATTTAATTTGATGTTATTGTTTGTTAATCACATGCAATTTTTATTTTTATTTATTATGATCTATGATTGATTCAGTTTATTTTACTATGACATTCCATTTAATTTAATTTTTATTGTTTTTATTTTTATTGTTATCTCTAAAGTAAAAGTAAGTTTAATTCAAATAGATGCCGACTAACATAGTTTTGTAAGAAACAACTGTCACTAACATATTATGAGACCAGCTCCTGAATTAAACGATTTGAATTTGAATTTTTATTTTATTTTATTATGATTAATTCTATTTATATTACTATGACATTCCATTAAATTTATTTCTACTTGACATGCAAAGTAAGAGGCCATTTACACGAAGCCAGTTCTCGTATACGAGTTGCATTACACTGCGCGGTTCGATCAATCCATCGACCACATCATACCTCGGTAGCCCGCAATTTAACACAACTCGCATGCGAGACCTCGCGCCATGTAAATGGCCCTTAAGTTGACTTCAAATATATGCCGACTAACAATGGTTTCGTAAGCAACAATTCTTACTAACACATTATGGGAACAGATCCTGAAATAAATGATTTGAATTTTAATTTGAATTAAAGCGCTTGGTCGCCGGCTCAGATATAGGGGCTGCGATCTTCCATCTCGCTCTGGGTCGTGCACTTAATGAACCAGCCAAGTTTCTATTGCCATACAGGCAATGCTGCCAGTGTAATGAGAACTTTTGAACCAGACATTACACATGGCGGGGATTTTTATAAGGATAAGTTTGAATTGGCCATCGCATGAAAACACAATGCTTTATGCGGTGCAAAAGCAATATTGCTTGTGAGTTACATTGTGTTTTCATGCGATGGCCAAGTCAATCTATTTTATTTAAACATAAAAGATTGTTAATATTAATGTGGTCACTATAAGATGTCGTTAGATTAGCTAATTACGTAATAAGGCAGAAGGTACCTTAAGTAGGGACTGAATAAACCAACCGACTTGGTATTACATGGATTTCACAACTTTTTACGGTAGATGAACTGAGTTGCGAGACTTGGTTTTTTTTACAAGTTTTGTTTTTGATGGCTCGGAGTTACAACTTTACGTTTACCGGCATAAAATAAAAATTTATTAAGTTTCGTTGTAAATAGGTTTTTTTACAAAATAATAGTATTGACAGCAGCGCCGTCGGCCCGACAGACTGACAGCGCGAGCGATTGTCGATTTGTTGTACTTTTTAACATGAAACTACCGTGAGACTCAGACATATTAATAAAACGGATCACTCACGTATTTTTGCGTCGGGAAATGCCCGACATGTTTCGGACCAGTCCGTGGTCCTTAATCATGAGCCCCCGCGGCGGTGGCGCGACGACGACTGCGTACCGAAGCCCTGACAGCTCGGCTACTCGGCACAGGCGTTTCGGGCGGCGGCGAACAACTACCCTCGTTTGCTTCATTATTTTTAATGTCAAATATAGGGTTGCACACTACACTAACCACATCGCTCTCTAAAGGCTCGGACACACCCGGCATGTCGGGCATTTCCCGACGCAAAAATACGTGAGTGATCCGCTTTATTAATTTGTTGTACTTTTGTTTGACTTTTGATGCGGCCATATTTTAAACGCTGACTAGAAGTCCATTAGTTATAGGTCAGTGCTGGTACAGCAAATTTCTGTTGCCATCCAACGAGGCAATGCTGCCAGTATATGGGAACTTTTGAACCAGACACGACACCTGGCGATTTTTATAAGGATAAGTTTGTAAGGTTAATTTTAAACGAACCTTGTGGTGGATTACCAATATTTTTGTGAAAACGTATTGACGAAGCCTGGTGCTGAGTTCTCCTTTTTTTTAATGTATGTTTTTATGTTTTATATTGAAGGCTGTATAGCTCCTGTACTGGCAGTAATCTCATTACATGCTGTACGATATTTAAAATAGTCATTATAGTAACGAATTTTGTTATTGTTTACTGATGGTGACTGATCCATGTAAAGATATGTGCTTGTAAAACTCAATAATACACACGCTAAAGGTTACAACTGTGTGTTAATTCTGCTCAAATTCCATTTTTTTAGATAAATATATATATTTTTTAAATTTAGAAACTTAGTAACTCGACTCGTAAAATTTTCAGACATATTTTAGGAAATATAGCGAAAACAACGTTTTTTAAAAGACGTACATAAAATGTAAAACTAAATATACAAAGTATTTTCTATCAGTTTATGGTTTTATTTATGTTACATTTTGCCTGTATTCGGAATTACAAGTCTATAAATGTTAAGTGGATAATTACTTTGTAATGCATTGATTATAACATAGTTAAAGTAACCAACGTACACACAATCAGACCACGTGTAATAATAAATAGCAACAAATAAACTTAAAAAAAAACACAGAGTCATACCTCTAAGAAACAAAGTTTTATTGTCGAAATATTACTCTCATCCCACCGCCGCGGGGGCTCATAATTAAAGACCACGGACTGGTCCGATGTCGGGCATTTCTCGACTTAAAAATACGTGAGTGATCCGTTTTATTAATATATTACTCTCATCGGTAAAAAGTCACATCATTTAACCACATTAAACAAAATACTGCAAAAATCTCAAAATTTCCGCTTCATACGAAATGATCTACCTAAAAAAGCGTTGGTAAGCTTTTATGAATGCTTAGCCATCCCTATATAATATTTATGAATAAATTATGAATAGCAACGTCTTAGAAACAATACCATTACCAATCGATATTTTATCACCCAACTTTACTGAAATCGTTCGACAAAGCCCGTAAAGACGTCGATAATAGATTGGGAGGTATTCTCTAAAGAGGGCACGTAAAATTTTATAGACCCCCTATATTTTATTGGGTTGCAAGCGATTTAATTTAGGGCTGTACAGTTGCAAATTATATTAATCGATTCGTTCACAGCGTTAGTTATTTTATTACTGCTATATTAAGTAAAACCTTCATTTATGAGAATAGTTTGGTTTTAGTAAATAAATGACACCGCCCTCTGGCTTCTCCCGTTTCCAAACGAACCCGGGAAATTGACTGTCAGATTTATGTCATAACAAAAAAAGCCCAAGTTTTTATCTCGCAACACAGAGGGACATTTTTGTCGGTCTGTAGAATCAATTTGCAAATTGCATCTTACGAGTATAATCGTTTATGGTTTATCGGTTTGGTTCTTTGAATGTGGGATCGTTGCAATCTATGTTGTCCGAACCAACTAGCGATGCAGCTAACAGTCGTATAAGTGTTTGATAAAATAGGTTTTATATAATTATATTGTAACTGTACATTAATAAAAACGGATCGCTCATTTATTTTTAAGTCGAGAAATTTAATGTCGTGTTTCGGACCAGTCCGTGGTCCTTAATCATGAGCCCCCGCGGCGGTTTTTACTAATATGTCCGAGTCCCGAGTTTTATGTTAAAAATTGAAATTGTAATTGTAATTGAAATGTTTTTTGTTTTCTAATGGGGCTGACGTGTTCTGTTTTGATGAAAGTCCCTAAATAAATAAAGATTAAAAAAAGGTTCCGTATCTTTATTCTAATATACAGTAATATACAGTGTATATATACTCCTGCAGTGTACAATGTACCTATAACAAACCTCGCTTCGTAATTCGTTCGGTCTTAATAATAGGTATAGTCGACCAAGAAATTGCTTGACCAATTTTTAACCGTTTTACAAACGGATTAGATGCAAAAGTGGTCAAGCAATTACTTGGTCGACTATACGCTTGTTTCATAGGGGCCCTGGTAGAGCCTATAAATCCCTTTAGAGAAGATGCAATTAAAATTTTCAAAACACCTTTTAAATTCATGTCGTTACATTCAAATTTCATATCATTACGTTCATTACTAATATAATTATACGTTCAATTCATAATGGTATGTCAATTAATATTATACATTATTGGGCCATAGTCTGTAATAATCATTAATTTAATAAAGACTCATTCAAAAAATCGTCAACAGAGTAGATACACTTTTCAGTAAGGAATGATTTTTTGATAATAAATACTTTATCGGTTTCTTGCTTGAAATTTTTTATGAAATCTTAATACATCTATAATATGTGTCGAGATAAATTAACAATACCTATACTTTTATCGAGTTAAAGTCCCGATAACCTTAGAAATATCTATAACATGGACCATTTCTATAAATAGCTAAGTTAGCTCTCGGTTGCAACAGTTTGTTTCTAAATTTAGTTCTAGTTCTTGATGTATCAGTTTTTGTTATGAATAGATGCAGGTTTTTCCGTACAAATAAAGCTGCTTCCATAATATAATAGAACAGAATAGAACCGTTTATAGGCTGCATAGGCCTATAGAAGAAATACCTTAAAGACTAACATACATATTTAACGAAACATTAAAATTAGCACGTTACTTCGGCGACGTGTAACCTAGTTTCGGGGTGCCCAGCAACCGCAACGTAGATTGAGGGAAGTGTTGGAGTATAAACTCCTAACACTTCCCTCCAGGACCAGGACCAGGACTCCGGATTTGAAAAATCAGGTTATCACATTCGAGTGGCTGCCGTTTGACCTCATTTGCCATCAGGCGCTGTTTAGTAGCCGTGTGTGTATCCCACCACTGGGACAACCCTAATCTCCTGACCTCCATAACTTCTGTAAGAAATATAACAGTAAAATAATCTACATCTTCTACACTACTATATCTACACTAATAGAGGGTAATCTCTGGAACTACTGAACCGATTCCAAAAATTATTTTCCCAATGGAAAGCTACACTATCCCTGATGGACATAGGCAGTAGTCTATGATCGTCAGGTAGACTTCTTTCGCGTGGAATTAGTAAATTCCACGCGAAAGAAGTCGCGGGCATCCATTAGTCTACATCTACACTAATATAATAAAGAGGTAAATTTTGTTTGTTTGTTAGTTTGTTTGTATGTAGGGGGTAATCTCTGAAACTACTGAACCGATTCCAAAAATTCTTTCACTAATCTTACTACACTATCCTTTATTTTTTTTAACTTTCGCGGTTTTTAAACATATTTATAACGTTATCGGGACTTTAAAGCGATAAAAGTATATTGTTGATTTACCTCGACGTTTCGGCCATGTTTCAACGGCCGTGGTCACGAGTAGACACTACTCCGTCACTACTACGTCTGCTCGTGACCACGGCCGTTGAAACATGGCCGAAATGTCGAAGTAAATAAACAATATACTTTTATCGCGTTAAAGCCCCGATAACGTTATAAATATAAACTGTCGTTGACGGACACGGACATAGGCTACTACGATACGAATATATATAACTAGGTTTTACAGGATAATCCCTGCTTGGTATCGGTGGATTCGGATTCTGAGCCCTTTTTGTCCGAACAGCAAAAAATCTGAGGCTTACATCCCTTTTATCGATAAAAAGGGATACCAAATAGCATATTAAATTTATATGATTGTGAAGACGTTTTGTAGGTAAAAATAAAGCTAGAAATAAAACGACTCTCTACTTATTAATATAGTAGTATTTTTCCGTCACCTAACTTACGCATTACTGGGAAATGTTCATAGTTTTAGTGGTCAAACTCGGCATGATGTTGCGAAGCGCTGTCGTCTTACCCTCTTTAAAAAGTAAATTGCTGATCACCGTAAAAATGTACTTTTTATAATTACCGAAGTTTTTATCCTTTTAAATCAAATAAGGGTTGGAATGTTTCGACGATAACTTACTTGCATAAGTATTCTTTTGGTGAGAGTAAACGTACAGATATCTCGAATTGTACCACTAACCAGTTGGTATTTAAAATCTAAGGTTAATTTACTTAACGTTAATTTGTAAAAATACTTTTTAGAGACAAATAAATTTTATTTTATTTATTTATTTTATTTTTTTAGTTCAAGGAAGAAAAACGAGCAAGTGATGGTAAGGGATCACCACCGCCCATACAACAACAACAACAAATTTTCTTTATTGTACACCACATAACAAATACAAAGAAAACAAAAAAACGAATTAGAAAGGTATACAATAGGCGGTCTATCGCTTAAAAGCGATACACAACCGCAACATCAAAGAGGCTGCAGTTGCCTTATAGGGGGCTAAGATGGAATACCTCTTGTGCCAGTAATTTCAACGGCTGTCTAGCTCTCCACGGCGGAACACAACAGTGCAAGCACAGCGCTTAGCGGCTGGATTAGCGAGCAAGATGGTGGTAGCGATCCGGGCGGACCTTACATAAGGTTCTACTACCCGCAAAATTAATTGATTAGTCAGTACAGAAAAGACAAGTATATAATATTTTAAACTGGATGAAAACCAGATACGTTTTATTTAAAATAGTTTCTCTATCATGTAAAAACTCATGAACAGATTTCGATGAAAGTTTACTGTAATTATAGCTTATCATTCAGAATAACATACAGGCTATAATTTCAAGAACTTCAGTCGAACGGTAATAATGCATACGTCAACATAAAAACTACACAAATTACCTACTTAAATGTGTCAAACAGCGTAATAGAATAGAATACAATACAATAGAATAGATTAAGTTTAGTTCAAGCTACATAGGCCCGTAGATAAATACCTAAATAAATATTTATTGTACATAACTAGTTAATAACTTTATCTACCCATAATATCATAAATGCTCTATAATGCGTTCAGAAACCGTAGGCAATGACCAGCATTATAACAATCAATATTATTATGAGAATTTTTCTAATTTGTTTCTATATTTGTTCAAATTCATTTTTTATTACATTATTTTAATGTGTACAGTCTATAGATAGTTAATAGGTACCTAGCACTAGTAGCTAGTAGCAATCCAGGTCATTGCCCTATTGCTTCTGAACCCATCATAGAGTACTTATGATATGTGTGTAGATAAAGTAATGTATGCAACTGTACATAATTAGGTCTTAAAACACTCGTGTGATCCTATTATGAAACTCGCTGACGCTCGTTTCATAAAACCACACTCGTGTTTTAAGACCCCTCATTATGCAACAGTTGCATAAAATACTATTACTAACGTGAAGTCTGTAACATAACGTGAGCACTTTCGCGGTGTCAGTTAACCGGCACGGAACCACCAGAACGCGACACCTTTCGGTCAAAACTCTTCTTTTATGAAGGCCGACAGCTGGTCAGTCTCCAATGTGGGCTCCACTCAGCATATTGTTATAGCAACCCGCAAACACCAATCAAATATTTTAAATAATAAATCACATTTTAAACAAACTCCGATCAGTCCGTAAGCCTACTTTAACCCTGTTTTATTTCGAGTTAAATTGAATCAGTCCCAATCTAAGGAGTTGTAAATAATTGATTCGGGTTGCATTTACCCCGTTTAATAGGATTATTCGGGGAGGCCATTCTCGACTCCCTCGCTAAGCCAGGTGAACAACTTTCAGCCTAAGGCCACGCTAAATAAGGCACGCATAGCGGCTAACATTTCGATATTTAAGAGGAGTGTAAACCCAGCGCTCTCCATGCAAACGGCGATAACGTTTCTCACCCTCTAAATCTTAACCTATAGCCATGATTTTTGTATGTTGGCATTATGCCCTATAACTAGGTTCGTATGTTTTGACTTTTTAAATATTCGTAATAGTTTCAAAAATATTGACGCTTTTTTGTTTTGTATGAAACTGCTAAAATGCAAATATCATCAAATCTATGAAGAACATTACAAAAAATCAAACATACAAACCTAGCTCCAAGACATAATGACAACATACCAAAAAGTCATTGCCACAGGTTGAAGTTAAGAGGGTGTAGAGTCGACTGACAGTCGAGAGGTCAATAGCTCCTAATGATGCCTCGTGGAGAGGTGAAACACGTGTCGAGTGGTATTTTTGGTGTTGGTAATTGGGTTGTGGTCGCGTTTTGTGCTGCTTGTTTTATTTCTTTTATAAGGTATTCAGCACAGGCGTTGTCTTTTTCTCGATTGCTGACACTGGGTTCGCGGATTAGCAAAAAAATTGTTTCCATTAGTATCAATATGGACTTCCGCAAAGTAACGCCTGAATCTATAAACTATTTTTGAAACTAATAAAACAATGGGCCTAACATAAGGGCCCGGTTTAATTTATCCCTCCCTGCATCTTTGCCAACCAGGGTCATAAGAAAGGGACGCATAGAGACATAACCTAAACTTGTCTGTTCGTTCATATTAGGGCAGTTATCCGTAGGGCACTAGCATAATGTTTATCGCTCCGTCTAACCCAAAGCGCTAGCCTTAGAGGCTGTGTAATGTTTGTGTATTGAATATTAGGTACGTGTTAGGACCCTGGGCTAGTAAAACGTCCCCCCTTAGTAAATAAACTACTAGTACCCATTTATGTATATTAATGCAAACAAATTATGTGGTAAGTACTGCGATTTCTAGATAATAGGCTACCTTAACCAGGCGCGGCTTACTTCGCGGAGCTACAGAATACACTGCACTGAGGCCGGCGCAATTAAGAGGAGTGTGAACCCAGCCCCAAAAAGCGCTCCCCATACAAACGGCGATAACGTTTTCCACCCTCTAAACCTTAACTTGAGGCAATGATTTTTTGGTATGTTGTCATTATGCCTTAGAACTAGGTCTGTACCATTGTGTTCGAACACCATTGTGTTCGAAACCACATAGTAATATACTATCAACACATAGTTTATTGTCAATTAAGAGGAGTGTGAACCCAGCGCTCTCCATGCAAACGGCGATAGCGTTTTCCACCCGGTTTGTATGTTGTCAGCATGCCCTAGAACTAGGTTTGTATGTTTTGGTTTTTGAAATATTCTTAATAGTTTCAGAAATATTGACGCTTTTTTGTTTTGTATGTAACTCCTAAAATGCAAATATTGTCAAATCTATCAAGAATATTAAACAAATCAAAACATACAGACCTAGTTCTAAGGCATAATGACAACATACCCAAAAATCATTGCCTCAAGTTAAGGTTTAGAGGGTGGAAAACGTTATCGCCGTTTGTATGGGGAGCGCTTTTTGGGGCTGGGTTCACACTCTTCTTAATTGCGCCGGCCTCAGTGCAGTGTATTCTGTAGCTCCGCGAAGTAAGCCGCGCCTGGTTAAGGTAGCCTATTATCTAGAAATCGCTGTACTTTTATTTAGTTTTGGCTTAATGCCCTGTAGCTAAAATTAAATGCTTTAAGAATTCTGTCTCTTCAACTCCACCCGTTCTCCACGAAGGAAAACCTCAATGACATCTAATCGCCAAATAAAGACCTAATAAGTCTTTGGTTGGCGGCCAGTTGGCATAAACCTAGCCGGTCCAAGCCAACTGTGCACTTGTTTAAACGTTTGGAACCATGCCAGTTTCGAAAGGTCACTAAGTCAGTTGTATAAAAAGTTTGTAAGTTCTTTACGTTACATAAATATAACATTCAAATAGAAACAATTTAAAAGGTTTATATCGCGTGTATTGTAATAAATCTAATTCCCTACGTTTCGAGCCCTTTACAGGTCCCATTTCACGGGCAGACTGACTAAAAACTTAGACGTCGGTTACACGCTAATTCTGGCGTCAGTTCAGTCCATGATTCCGGTATAGTTTTGACTGATGCCAGAATGATGACAAATGGACACGGTTTCAATGAGTTTAGACTGATACGACACGAGACAGGTTACACGATAATTCTCTCGTCATTCTGACCAGAATGATGGACTGAACTGACGACAGAATGAGCGTGTAACCGACGGCTTAGAATAGAAACTATCCAATTTTGAAAAAAAAGTTTTGAAGGCAAACAAGCAAGTGGGTCACCTGATGGTAAGTGATCACCGCCGCCTATAGACACCCGCAACACCAAGAAGATTGCAGATGCGTTGCCAACCCAGAGGGCTAAGATGGAATACCTCTCATGCCAGTAATTACGCCGGCTGTCTTGCTCTCCACGCCAGAACACAACAGGGCAAGCAGTGCTGCTTAGCGGCAGGATTAGCGAGCAAGATGATGATAGCGATCCGGACGGACCTTGCACAAGGTCCTACTACCCGCAAGCTTCCACCGCCGGTGATCCAGACACAATAATTGTTGTATTATTATAACGGCTATAGCTGTTTACAGGTAACGCAACGAGATGTCACGCACACTGGCTGGATGTCACGTGTGTATCGGAGAGTTTCGTTCGAATTTTTATCTACACATATATCATAAATGCTCTATAATGCATTCAGAAACCGTAGGCAATGACCAGCATTATAACAACAAATATTATTATGAGAATTTTTCTAATTTGTTTTTATATTTGTTCAAAACATTTTTTATTACATTACTTTAATGTGTAACAGTCTATAGATATTTAATAGGTACCTAGTACTAGTAGCTAGTAGCAATGCAGGTCATTGCCCTATGGCTTCTGAACCCTTCATAGAGTACTTATGATATGTGTGTAGATAAAGTAATGTATGCAACTGTACATAATTAGGTCTTAAAACACTCGTGTGATCCTATTATGAAACTCGCTGCCGCTCGTTTCATAAAACCACACTCGTGTTTTAAGACCCCTCATTATGCAACAGTTGCATAAAATACTATAAAATTGTTGTTTTGTTTTGTATAGCGCTGGGTAGTCGTTGCTTTACACCGTCGGCGAAAGTGTTAACAAGGTATAAAGGGAGCTTCACCACTCAATCTGGCAGAACAGAACTGTTCCATGTAAACCAATTGATATTGGAAATGAACGAAGTTATCATGTCACCGATCCCTTTCCTATCGAATCAGAATATTAAACGCAAAGACATGAATTATTCAGCAAGATTTTGAAAGGTTTAGGATTTCTTTTGGGTGTACGACTTTGACGGTGTCAATTTTATTCCAGTAAATAAGGAAATTAGTAATTTATTGTTCCCATTTCATGTTTCTTTTATATTATGTGATTGTAAATAAATATTAATTCAAGGAAACTAGTAGGTATCTATTTAAATTATACTCCATCAATTGGGATGTTGACTAAAAAATAATAATTAGTCCATCTTTTAGAACGCCAGAAAATAGTAGATACGTATTTTTTCTTTTGCTTCTAAAACTTAAAATAACAAAGTTACAGAGCGGCGAAAGTTCGCGCTACGTCATTATTTCGTAAATTTTTTACGAACGAGTGACGTCACGAACCCCTACTCCTGAATTTGAATGTGCTGTATCTTTGTCAATATTATTCGTATGGACAAATAAAAAAATACGTATCGAGTATTTTTCTATAATCTAACTGACGGACTAATTAGAATCTTGTTGTTTTAACCCAGGAGACATCCCTATTGTCAATTTTAAAGAATAGACTTTTATACTCTCTTTTAATATATTCTTGTGTTTTTGCTGATCTTCGGTTTAACAAAAATCACATGTTGTCATCTTGTCATCCCGAATGTATTTTTACCCGACTACGGAAAAGCCAAAAGGAAGGGCCATGGTCGTGCGTATTTTCTCTACTTGATAGTTGTAGTTGACGCACGACCAAGGCATTGGATTTGTATTATTACGCTATCAATGGGACACTGCCTGAAGACTTAAACAGAAGTAAATTAACAGTAATATAAAATGCTATATAACGAATGACAACACAAAGAAAAATTAGGGTAATGGCAGGGTTCGAACCTGCAACATCAGCATTCCGTGCCTTGCGTATTTCAGTTTCCGCCACATTACCGCTGCCATACCCTGCGAATTTTTCAATGTGTTTCGTCTTTACGGTCATTACATTATTGATATTTTTTCTTTGGGAAAACTACCCTCGGTGTCATCTATGAGAAACTTAATCAAGTTATCTCATTCAACTTGGTCATTTATGAATGCCCGTTAGCTGACGAGAGATATAACAGTAATATCTTACACATCAAAAGACATGCCTTACTCTATAGAACAATGATAGTAATCAATTATAACTTTTTTTTTACTTTTTAGTTTTTTCCGTAGTCGGGTAACAGTTTTTATACTTTTATTTTTATTGTGTATGTACTTTTATCAAAGTATAGTTTTTTCTTATGTTTATTTTAATGTCTAGTAGTTTAGTACAGGTACTATTATTACAGTCTACTTGATCTACTCTTTGGTTGGTAGCTTGTGCAAGGTCCGTTCGGATCGCTACGAACCGCCTTGCTCGCTAATCCAGCCGCTAAGCAGCAGTGCTTGCACGTTGTGTTCCGACGTAGAGAGCAAGACAGCCGGTGCAATTACTGACACAAGAGGTATTCCATCTTACCTCTCTGGGTTGGCAACGCATTCTGCAATGTCCTTGGTGTTGCGGGTAACTGCGGGCGGTGGTGATCACTTACCATCAGATGACCTACTTGCTTGTTTGCCCTCGTATGTTGTATAAAAAATGTAGAAATTACTTACTAACAAAGTATCAAGACATCATGGATGTTGATATAAAAGCAGATGTCGACACGAACTCTAATCAATATTCAAATGAAGTTCAAGTTCAAGCACCAATTTTCTTCAAAAGAAATCGAAAGATCTTTGTGCCGTCTTCGATTCAAATGCGTTGATCCTTCATGTTTTCTTTCTCGTTTTCGATTATTTTTTCACAAAGTCATTTTACAATCTTTATTTATTGTCTTTTTTTCCGCAATTGCAAGGATTCTTAGGGTCTTTAAGTTATAGATAGTTCGCAAACAAGCAAATGGGTCGCCTGATGGCAAGTGTTCACCACTGCCTATAGACACCCGCAACATCAAAGAGATTGCAGATGCGTTGCCAACCCAGAGGGCTAAGATGGAATACCTCTTGTGCCAGTAATTACACCGGCTGTCTTGCTCTCCACTGCTGCTTAGTGGCAGGATTAGCGAGCAAGATGGTGGTAGCGATCCGAACGGACCTTGCACAAGGTCCTACCACCCGCTAAAATTTTATATATCAAAATTGTATGTATCACACTTAACCACATATTATATGAAAATTCTTCAACAACACAGCGTTTCCGGGTTCAAAGGACAGCCGCTGTCTTTTGAAGCCGCAAATGCCGTGTTGAGTTGCGGCCATGTACCGTAACTCAGTGTGACAATGTTTCTATTCTATACAGTAGGTATATCATGTCTATTGTGGTAGAAGTCGTTGGTTCTCGCAAACAAGTTGTTTTACATTACGGGCTAATATAATCGATCGAGCTCCTCAATGTAATGCAACTTGCATGCGAGAATTCGCGACATGTATAGTTGCAGGAAAATATTTTGAGCATAAATCATGTAGACATTTGTACTCAAAACGGCTACTCCGCAGTCAAGGTCAGTGCTCAAGAAGTTTGCCGAGAACTGTATAGGCAATGCAATGGCAGTTGAGATCACGCACACTGTTGCAAGTCATGTGTGTACAGGCGTTTCGTTAGATTTTTAAAGTTTTTGTTTTGTTTTGTATCTTGGATGAAGGACTAAAGCATGGATGTAGCCTCAGTACTTGTCAAATGAATATAGCAAAAGCTGTCAAAATGGTCTCCTTTGTGTGCGTCAAGGTAGTAAAACCTGCAAATTAATAAGAAAAACGTAGAGTATACTACCTTAATGTAAACATTACCATAGCCAAAGGTGACCATTTTGTTTATTGGTCGTGTACAGGATGCCAATTGAAGAGGAGTTTAGAGTATGTAGTCATCTCTTTTTGACACATTGTATTGCCATTAAAAGTAAAGGGATCAGATAATTAATAACGCTTTCAATTTTAACACTCCTTCTATGCTGTACTATTTCTATGTTTTGTATGGTCCTGTGTAGTTGTGTTTGTAATCGTTTACCTCAACTCTCTTTGCGTTTCAACCTTGGTCCAATTACCTCAAGAACAAATATTAAGAGTGTCAAGAAAATATCGGCCAATGAGATGTCTATGCGCTGGCGGGATAGTGAAACGATCTCGGTAGGACTTCTCATTTTACCCGCCGCTCATTTTCCTAACACATCCAAGGTAGAACAAACTAGTTTCTTAGCTAACAGAGTAACCAAGTTAATTTGTTTAATTTACTTTATTATTATCGTTATCTAAATACTTACCATTTGAATGTGTATGCATAGGAAGGCAAACGACCAAGTGGTTAGTGGGAATATTGCAATAAAACAACTAAAATAATCAGCAGTAATATTTTAAATTGCTTTGAATCACAATTTCGTAGTGTTTATAGATTATAATAATTACAAAGGAAGATTATTTTTTGTTTAAAGTACACTTCATCCAGAGGATTTAACATCTCGTACTCTCTGTAATCCAGCCTCCAAATATAAATTCTCAATACAGAAGTCTAATAACAGTACAAGTCGCAAAAACGAAACAGAAATCTCATCCATATATACAGTGACTTAAAGTTCATATTTGGTAACTTTTAATTGCTTATTTATATGATCACAATCGAAACTAGGATGTCTTTTGTAGAAATGATCGTGCATTTTTGACAGAAAAGCCTAAATTAAAACTAGACTAAACCTAGAATACCCAGGTGACAATCCACATAGAAAAGTAATATTACTTAGTGATTGTTAATTCAAATTCTTCATTACATAAAGGGAGTCTAATATGGTTTAAACATCCAAAATTAAAATCAATTCAATAACTCAAAGATTCAACTAAACTAATTGGAAAGATACTCATGAATTAATAAGAATCCAAAATTATTGTTAATTTATTTATTTATGCAAAGTGGCTTTTCTTCAGTTTTGTCCGACATTATTACTCTTTTCGATCAAATACTGGCATCAAAAACAAACTTCATGGATTTCTACATTATTTTTTATATCTTTACCGTTTGAACCTCATTATATACGCTGAAAAGTCCATTATTTCTATTAAAATAACTACAAGAGGAATTTAATTGCAAGTAACCACAAACTACAACCTCTATATCTCCTCATAAATTGTTGAAGTACAATGATGTGCTTTTACAAAATGATTACAAGTACTCAATTAATTTTTATCAGCCTCGCCACGTGAATTTCACGAAAAATAATTGACTCTAGAGATATACGTGTACGTAAATAATTGTTACCAGATTTCACGAAACAAGAATATCATCTACGTAACGCAATTTTGGACAATTTTATCGATTCCAAAATAAAAATGCGGATATATCGATTATGTATAATTAATGGAAAAGAAACTACGTAAGTTCGTAGATATATTTAAAATTTTATAGAAATAGCAATCTGCCAAAAAGCGATCCTAAAGTCAATCTTAATCCTCCCAAAACTTCTTAGCATCGATTCAAATACATTTTAAATTTTATCATTCAATTTGGACAATTCACAATCCTTACAAATAGACATCCTTTCATACTTGGTGTTTTAGAAACCTTGAAACTGGCAGTAACAATTTCTTACATTTGCTATCATTGAGTGATTATGCACTAACGTACAAGGGGTCTTTTGAATCAATAATGCGTTTCAAACAACGTGGCGATAGCGTTCAGCTTTCATCAGTCACCTACTATGAAAGTATCATTTCTACAACTTCTCACGCCATCTCGTAGCAAGCAACAATGATTCCCCAAGAAATTCCCAATATGTTAGTACATTATTTCTTCAATGTTTTCTAAAAAAAGCTTAGTAAGACGCTTAATAATTGCGTTTAACCAAACCTTACTTTTAAAAATAACATCATTAAATTTGCTATCAAATATATACGCTACAATATAAAAATTGTTTTAAGCAATAACACTACTCTCTATAATAAGGGTTGTAACCAACTTTAGCACGTTATGGATGTTTTATGAACTAACATAGCATAGAAAATTATTAAAAACTTTACTCAATAATTCTAAATTATTCCATTAGGAAGCTGTGCTTCTTTTAATACAAGTAACATTTTACTACAAAATTTACACTACAAAATAATATTTTTACTTAACAAAATTTTGTTCTAAACATTCAACAATGCATTCAAGTGTTACAACCCGTAACTTCAGCAGCTAATTAATATTAAACAATCTAGTGGTCTAGCATTTCATGAACAAAATTACAACTAATATTATTAATACGCCGTGTCAAAAATTTTCAATAAGTTATAATTTATCTAAGTGATATGCAATATATTTTAGGCAGGCTCGTTTTCAACAGAAAAGCACAATTGTTGCATAATCAGAAAAGGTACCATTTCATCACTGCCATGTTAAACTTTCTCAAGTTGTAATTTTTATTAACGGAAATGGTAATTGATTTAGTATTCAAAATGAATGCGACAAAATAGTATTTTTCACTGATGATGCTTCAATTTTTAAAAACAATCTGAGCAAGCTACAGCGATTATTAATAAAACTTTTTATATATTCACCTGCTTCAAGAGTAGACTACTACTGTAAAAATGCCAGATTAGTACTTGTCTTTTACACTCTTAAATCAAATGCAGACAATCATATTTTAGAACTGAACTTACAAATATCACGTCTAGATCGAAATATTATTTCGTTTTTCAAAATCACTCCTTTGTTATACAGTTCTGCGTTAATGTCATCGTTGCCTTATTCACCGGCAACGGCAATTCAATTTTAGATGTTTTTAAGACGGAAAATACATGTGATACACTCACCTTCTGCTTGCTCGTTATCACAATCTTTAAATACAGCGCCTTTGGCAAACGTGATCAGAATAGTTAAAACTACGGCCCACCATAAATGAACGTTAAACCCAACTGGTCTCACTAAAACCTCCCATTCCATACCTTCAGTAACATTACTCTCATGACATGAATCATAGTCTTAGGAATACTTACTATATATGAAGTTAAAATGTGTGAACAAGCTTCTTATAATTAATAATAAAAAGTATTAGTTAAACTTTAAATTTAAATTCTATGTATAGATTCCAAGATTTTTCTTTTTTTTCATATATAAGTTGTAATTTATCTAACTATGTCTACTTCTAGTGCACTATCTTTTAGCTGTGGTCAATGACTAAGGCTTGCCGTAAATGTGTTTCATCAACTAGTTGATTGAAATGAGGAAATTCAAATTCGAAAACTTTCTTGTTCTTGCTTGTTTTCTACCTATATTATCACTTTTTAATCGTGAAGCTAACTATTAATGATTAAATCTCATGAACCGGTGACGGGTACTTGTCAATGGAGCACATCGTACGGCGGCACTAGAAAGCATTCTATATAAACTGTATTGTGACGATCGCGTGGATAATAAAATACGGTCTCTGTCTAATTCTCGAATTATTTCCACCACAAAAATATTATTGCTTTCAGAGGTTTGCGTTATCGTTAAAAATACTCTTTTTTTCGTTTTTATTTTCCCTTTTCTATTAATATCATCGGCGCTCCAGAAGCAATCGTGCACGCTATCCAAAAATATATACGCATGACCACTAGCTAAACGAACTATTTATCCGTTGGAAATCAAAATGAGAGAATAACTTTTATGGAAAATTAATACATCAAAACTTTTGGCGCAATACTATTCGAAATACTGGTTTTTGTATCCGCCATTACTACATATACATATATAAATATAACATCTTAAAATTAGCGATCCAAAAATATAAAATATACACGTTGTATTCGTGCGCCCTCGGGTGCCCCAAACCTTTCAAGCGAATCGCGCCCCTATTATCACTGTCAACAATGTCGTTTTCGCTTGTTGCCGTAATGCGACTTTTGCCATTACGCTACCAGAGGGTGCAAAAGCCGCCACAACTGGACGGTTATTCTCATTCTGCGACATTCATTATTATTATTTAAATGAAATCACTGACTTACTCCGAACAAGTTTGAAAAATATGATTTGAAGTCGAAATGCGAAAGATGAAGTTTACAAATTTCAACGCTGTCAAGAGTAAGATAGATTACGTCAATACTGGGCCTCTCAATAACTTCTTAAAATTGTCATCTCATGAGAATTTTTATGACAAGGAATAAAACTGAAAGTTGATATAGACAAAAATTGTAAAGTTCAACGAAATTCATAAAGATTCCTAACCAAGAAACATGATTTTTATAATTGAAATTGAAAATGTAACGTAAACCAGAATTCGTCTTATCCATGGCCCTGCACAAGCAAAGCAATCATAGTCGTTCGTAACTTTTGCTTTATAAAAATACGAATCGAAAATATTTCGACGGGCGCTCGTCGACTTATAGCTAAGCTATGGTTACACCTAAAACCTTAGTCTCTAAACTATATGACTACATTAAAAATATCAGAGAATTCAAAAAAGGGAATATTTAGGTAATATATTCTATATTTAAATGGTGCACAACCTTATTTTTTCATGAACGCTAGACAAATATGGCGGTTAGATTTAGGTAGTAAAACCGAATACTATCTAATGATGAAAATTATGATGGACAAATCATATTTTTCTTCAGAATTCTGAATTGTTAAAGTAGGAACTAGGGCAGGACAACATACAAACTTAATAATGTTATAATCGCCTGTGTGGGTAATAATTAGGTACAATTCCAGAGAAGTAAGAGAAATGTAAGAATGAAAGAAGATGGTAGGTCGTAATGAATTTACCGTCGAAGTTAAGCTTTCGTAAGAGTTAGATCTAATCTACTGGAATGTTAAGAATGCATAGATTGTGTTCGATGATATCTAAGGCGTTATCAACTGCGTAGACTAAAAGAGATTTAACCTATTTAGGCTGGAATGAAACCTAAAGGTAAATTTCGACCAATAGTCAAACTAACTGCATAATTACTTTTTATTTTTCTTAAATACGATAAAATCTCAAAATACTCACAGCTCATCGGGTTTATTGTATTATTCGCTAGGTGCAACTACTTTATAAGAACAGTGGCTTTTTAATAATTTGAATTTGTACTTAGCCTACACATATTTTTGAACTTCATGATGGAAATTGACAACATGAAGTAAAATAATTCAAATTGTGAAGATTTGAAAACTAAAGTGAAACAACAAAACACAAACGCGTGCATATTGAACTTGCACAAAAAATGTTTTTCCATTATTCAAAATATCAGTAAGCGCAGTAATTAGTTCCCAATTTTTATGAAAAATTTGCCAATACACTGATGACCTAAGTAAATTACTATTACATTCAATTTAGAGTTTTCAAAAATATGATTCCTAAACAAATGTCTCAAAAATACGTTATGAAAATATAATACAAATACGATAAAATTTATACTAAATATAACCCTGTCTATGACCTGAAGAGTTTAAAATGAACAAAAATTTAAATCCAAACTCTGAACAAGTCATTATTTTAGGAAAGTTGGGTTACTTCATTTAGTAACTAATCATAACTAAAATTAAGACAGAACTGTGCTGAGAGATTTTCTTAATTTCTTATAACAATTACAATCATTGTAAAAGGAATGGTTAAAATTTCAAAAGACAAGGCCTAAAGTCTTTCACAACTCTGAGAAGAAACCTGTTTCAAAATTGATTTAGATAGTGATCAAAACCGTTATTTAGATGAAGGCAGTGATATAACACCAGAAACTATTGAAATAAAAACTGCCCGTGAGAATGGTTCGGTTGAAATGAAAAATGTGATCTATTCTAAGATGACAAGATAAAACTGAAATTATAATCGTTTGACTGAACAGAAACACGACGTGGCGGTATATCATAGATCAGGTCACATTTTAAACAGAAGCTCAAGTAGCAGGTCGTCGTCGGCGTCCATTGGCGATTGAGGTGCTAAGTAGTTGACAACCCTATGGACAAATCAAGTTAAAATATAACATTTACTAATCATCATCATCTAATAATTAAGAGTTTAACTCCTGTCGGTGGAGTAACCGCCCTTGATCCTCTCTGTCCTTTGCCAAAGACCTGACTCTATGATACGACATGACATTAACTTCCTACTTTATTAGAGTAAAGTAGGTGTGTCTAACTGTCTAGATCTTTATCTTCCTCTCGATCTTCTCTTCTACTTATAATGTTTTTACATTTAATATAACTTGAGCGAAAAGTGCAGTATTGTATACCCACGTAGGTTCAAACCGCTTTCTGTTTATTTATGACATCTGCAGTGTGTTTCTCCTTCTGCATACTCCTCTATCTTTTCTATCGCTTGTACTATGTACATAGAAACCTCTTGTAAACAAATCTCGGAATTAGTCTAATTTATAGCGAAAACCGTATCAAATTCCGTCGAATGGTTTACAAGGCGCGGCCGAAGAAATGAGGATAGACAGACACTGACAGTGACTTTGATTTATACTATGTAAAAATAAAGATAAAGAAGAACACAAAGATGAAGTTGTTACCTATTGGGCGTGCGTATATTGGTGGTGTGCTGCAGAAAGTTTTGGTGGGCATCCGGCGACCGCAGGACCACCTTCCCGTTTTCTGCTCGCGCGTTCTGCAACCTGACAAGGGGCAATGCAATTTAGACCCTATTAACAAACTCTTAAAGTATACCATAACTCGCTAACTTTGCCTAAAAATATGACGCTACTTAAACTGTATCAAGAAGAAAAGAATTTAAATCAGCAGGTAAATTTGCATCGTATCTTTAGACAAAGAAAGCGGTTATGGCAATGTTTTTATTTAACACCCAAATACCTGTAGCGCAATAGTTGTTTTCTGTAAGTTTCCATACGAGACACTTACGTTAGTAGAGAATTCTTCCCAAGTACTAGCAGCGTGAAATGAAACAAGATGTTTTTGTTAAATAACTCCTTAGTTTTTGACTGATAATTTTAAAATATCCTACCGGCTGCGCCAAGTATAATTAAGAGTAAGAGTTAATTTGTTGGGATTGGGGTCACTGGTCTCTATTGACTGTGATGGTAACTTCTCATCAGGTAACCAGAAAACTCATTTACCTTCGAATGTTTTTAACTTTCGCGATTTTTACACATACTTATTACATTTATCTGGTCGTGGATCTAGTTTCGCGTGGAAGCGGAGAAGGGTGGGTTTTTGCATGAACATATATGTGTCGCACAGACGCAGCTATTTTTCACGAGCCCGGGACTGGTTTCGCGGAGTAGCAAGGTAATTTGTTCCAGTTTGTTGATATGGACCTCTGCAAAGTAACGCCTGAATCTATCAATTGTTTATCTTGACTTAAACGCGATAATATACTGTTTATTTTGGCTCTTCAATGCGGCCGAAGCGTCGAGGTAAACAAATAAGTAGTATATTATCGCGTTTAAGTCCCGATAAACGTAATAAGTATCATTTACCTTCCTTCTCCATAAAAAAAGAACAAATAACCTAAAAGTATAGTTTATATATCAGAATAAGCATGATTCGTTAAAAATCAAGTTCAAACTCGCTTCACAAATTAAAGATAAAATAAATTCAAGTAGAATAATAGAAATTTATAATAACTATTTGAAACGTTTAACAATAGTGAAATGTTGAAACAGTCAAAGAATTAAATATTGCTGACTACAACCATAATTTGCGAAACTCCGAAAGATAAAGAAAACATCTATTTGATCAAAACAAAGTTAAATAACAGTAGAAACTCAAAGTTAATAATAAGACGTTTTAATAGCTTATAAAACTGTGTATTAATAAAGCCAATACAAGAAAGGGATAAAGTTACGAAAGTCCATTGTTTAGAAGATTAACTAAAATCTGGAATTACGGAGAAAGTTTCGGAGTTGAACAGGCTTAACGAAAATATTAACGACAAATTTATCTTAAGGGGGATCGCTTCGTATGAGGCGGGAATTTTGAAATTATCACTGTTTTTAATTTATTGTGGCTAAATGGTGCGACTTTTTATCAATTCAAGTGGTTTTCCGTAAGTATAATACTGTTTATTAAGGCGCTGTATTTCGTTTTTAAAAGTTCAAGCTGCTGATTTTTTATAATTGTGCATTCAATACCTAAAAGTCCGTTGATGCATAAAAAGCACAATTATTTAAAATAAGTAACTTGAGTTTTGTATGTAGGTATTGCTTTTTTTAAATATTCTTTATAGATTTTAAAATATTTGCATTTTAGGAGTTTCATACAATACAAAAAGCGTCAATATTATTAAACATATAAGTAATATAAAAAAATCAACACATAAAAACTTAGTTCTAAGACATAAAGATAACATACAAAAAAAACCATGGCTAGAGGTTAGGGTTTAGAGAGTGGAAAACGTTATCGCCGTTTTTATGGAGAGCGCTGTACCCTTACCATGAGTACAGTGCGTCTAGCCCACGGAAATCAGAAAACAGGGGAAGCGCAATGTTCGCGTGATGCGCGTGCCAACATTACGAACTGTTGTACGAAACCTCCGCTAAACTCCCAGTCGTGTTCTGTCATTCCGTGGAAGTGTTAGTCTCACGAAATACCTTATTTTTCCCTAGTCATGCCGTTCAGTTCAGTTTTAGAATGCAAGAACCATAGTAGGAGTATAAATCTTCAAAATTGGGTTGTTGCTACCACCGCTAAGTACGATTTTAATGATATTCCATAAACATCTTAGTTATTTTCATTGTACTAATAATTTAACAGAACATTTAGTCAAAATCCAACCGTACATGATTACAATAAAGTTCATTATTGATTGACTGCAATAACGATTTCGCTCTAGAAGGTTCTGCGCTACAGTTGTGACATCTATTGTTGAGTAGCGGAACTACGAAGCCAAATTTTTCTTGTGACGTTTACAGATTAAAATGTCGTATAATGTCGTTTGACGTTAATAAAAAGTAAACCTTAGTGTCACTACCATAAGATATATTTTCTTACAAAAACTTGTATGCCATTTGTCTTATATCGTTTGACAATTTTAACCAATCATGATTATGTTATTTTAGTAGTGTAGTATAAGATGATATCCACAAGTGTGTGCGTGTGGCGACACCGGTTATTATTTGTACCCGTACAAATAATGCTTTAAAGCACTTCCCCCGTTTTCTGACGTTTTCTGATTTCCGTGGTCTAGCCGTAACCGTACGCGCTAGCGACGGCGTAAACTATTTGTATGGGGAATTGTGCAGCGCCTCTAACGCTCACTTTACTTCACAAAGAAACCCTAAATGACAGTGAAAACTGTATTACAATCTGATGCGTTCGGTTGAAGGAACAAACGGTCGAAAGTACTTAATTTTTGACCGTATTGTAACGGCCATGATTACGAATAGATTCGTCATAACTTGCGTGATAAAGTCCCACTAAGTTATAATGCAATTAGGTATTAGTCTTATACTTTTTGAAATTTAAAGTTTTTTTTACAATTTTAAATTGATTTCTACCGTCGGCACCAGTCTATTCAAAATATTGTCCTATTCCTTGGTACTAGGTGCCTGTCATAAATTAAGCAAAAACTAAAATTTAACTTCAACAGCTTACTTTTTTAAATCAGGGTATAATTTTGAAATATAATATCCAATTTTTCAATACAAGAAAGACAAGATATTTAATCCCCGGAAGCCCCGATAATTTCCGGAGAATTCTTTAAGCCCGTGACAATAACGTCTTCTTGGATAATTAAACTGGCGTTCATACAAAAGACGAAGGTCAACCCCTGGGAGTTAAGAAAAAATATTCATGATCCTACTATCTTCTTCATAAAGATCTACTTTGTACTCAACTAGCGGACGCACGTGACTTCGTTCACGTAAAATTAGTAGCCTATGTCTGTCAGGAATAGTGTAGCTTTCTATCCGTGAAAGAATTTAGGAAAACGGTTCAGTAGTTCCAGAGATTAACCCCTACATGCAAACAAAGTTTACCTCTTTATTATATTAGTGTAGAAAACATATTAGAAATTAGAATATTTAAAAATTGATTACGGAATTAAAATCTAAAATCTAATCGAATGCTAAATGAAAGTCATTTTGAAACTTTTTTTTTTACTTTTTTATAAAAAGGCAAACGTAATCGTTTGATTCGGCTTAATTTTTAGGGACTTGTAAGGTTCGGCAAAAAAAAAATTACTGAGTTTCCTTTAGAGAGAAAAAATAAGGTTTAATTTTTACCACCCGCAAAAGTCGTATTGCGATCATAGCATTAGATATTTAGCTTATTTAAGACGCTTTACTTTGCAAACGCATAAAAACAAGCTTTCTACTCGCATTGTACCAAAAACCGTCCCGGAAAAGCCTAAAGTGATGTTAAGTTATATGAATAGAAAGTTTTATTGAAATGATCTGAGTTGGTCATCAATAGAAAATAAAAGGTTTCGTGTACCCGAAGGGTCCATTATTAAAAATGATTGACAATATCTATCGATGACCGGAAGCCTGTGGCATAAAGGAATTTCTTACAAAGGCAGTAGCCGTTGGGGAATAAAGTATAATGGTGTGTGTTGTGTGTGTTTGTGTGTAAGGGTTCTGTGGAATAGCTCTTTATGAATGGTTTTTGAATTGCATTTTACGTATTTTGTTTCAGGACCAAGGAAAGAGACTGCTATATTCGTCTAAACTACATGGCTAAAATCTATATCGAATGCTATCCTACCAATATTGTAAGTATGTGTGAAATTTGTTAAGATATTAGGTTTGGATGTTTGCCCCTTAACCTTAATTAATTAGTTGATATTTACGCCACATTTTGAAAAATAATAATAGTTACATCATAAGTCAAAGAGATCTTTCTATATCTGACGCACGTATTTACCAAGTGAAATAAATAAATATCTTGGGACAATTCACAGCAATTGACCTAGAAAACACATACCTAAATACATAAGACATCCAAGACTAATTCATCTTCATTATACCAACATTTGCCCCTCCCGGGAATCAAACCCTAAACCTCTAGCTTTATACAGTCACTAACCACTAATACGGTCGTCCAAAGTTTATGACAACACCAAACAACAATACCTCGGTAATCTACAAAATAACGAAACAAAAGACGACAGCATCGCGTCTTCTACGTCATCGTTTTATTACAATTACACCGCGCGTTATGTCCAATGGAGCGCCCTCTGTCACATAATACCCGCTGGCCATTCATAAAGGCTTCGCTTCGGCCCCTTTCAAACGCCATAATGAAGTTGATATTGGACCCGCGTTATTACTCCCAAAAGGATTCCGAATAAATACTTTTGCTAGAAACGTTATTGTGAAATGGTATGCCCCATTGAAGATGGGGTCGATTATTTTCGGAACGTAAGGACAGGGATTTTTAAGTTTGAACGTCTGCTGAGAATTCGACCGTCTCGTCTGCTGAGAAATGTTTTTGAAGTTATTAATAACAAGCGCGGATCCAGCCCTCAAAAAAGGTTGTGGTCACAGCTACTACAAAATCGGCTAAGTACGAGTCGTAGCATAAAGATGCTCATTAACAATCGTGCAAGTCGTTTATGAACTTTGGAATTAGATTATTTCCTTTTTTCTAAGCATCAGGACTTTGGCCTTAGGAATGGAAATAAACTTAGGAGGAAGTCGGACCTGATTTTTTGATAATACGCCAAAAAATTCTTCCCACTTTCAACAGCTACCTTATGGTAATGATTGCGTTGATGTTGCAGTAATAACCCGCCTTCGCCTAATAAGTTGTTAAAGGCTTTCAATGGTTTTGTCACAAGACGTCCAGGGTTCGATTTAACGAAATCAGTAGCAGATTGAGTGATAAATAAGGCACAATATTTGCAATAGAGTCCCTGATCTTTATGTGACAGCACAAGCCAATGGAATTTTTCAAGATGTGATTTTTGGACATATTTTCTGTACGTTTTTCCGTGTTTTTGCAAAACTTGGTGCGGAAAATCATAGTTAGGTGAAGGCACCCAATGTTTTTCTAGTAGTGCAGCTTTAGTTGCATCGGGTAATTCATGCATGTTTTTTTTAGAAATATAGTTTCCAATATCTGAAGCAAATTCAGAGTTCAAGGACAAGCCACCACTAGTTATAGTTGATGATGATGATGCAGTTAAAGCTGTAGACGTATACTGATCAGAAGTAGAAGCAATATCTATATTATCAATTGCTTGGGAGTCAATTTCAATTTCACTACCAGTAGTCAATACCCCCGCTCCAATCTCAACCCTGGGTTTTTTTTGAAAATATGTGTTAATCTTTCGCGTTGAAGCAGTATTATGACTCCGCTTAGAGCCAGTTGTGCCACCACCATCACTCTTCTTCTCTACTATAATACCCTCAACCTCATCTTCCTGTAAATCAAACAATGCAGGCAAAAGTCAAAACAACATGCAATGCACAAGCCAGCTTTTCAACAATCTTAAGAATTGATGGGAGGTGAGAAAGGTTTTTGAATTTATTTTAGGTTAGGTAAAATTTAAGTTAGCTGGGCTGTGACTTATGTAATAGGCGCCTACCTTAATAGATTCAGTATATACCTACCTGAACTGAATCTATTTTCTGTTCTGTTACTTACTATAAGTTTCCATCTTTTGTTGTGTATAATAAACATAAGCAATTATATTATAGGTATAAGGCATTACATAAATCACAGAGTAGAAAAAAACAAAAAAAAAATTAATCCAATTAAAAGTGAAATGAAAATCGAAATATTCAGTTAAGATTTTCATCTGAAAACGCCCGCCCCCGTAAATAAGTACCTGATAATTTATTTAGTGGGCTATTATAATTAAATAAGGTTTAACAAAATCAATTCGACAAACTCTATACTCAAATGCTCATTATAATGGAACAAGTTTTACTATGCAATTAACCCCGAATACGCGAAAAAAAATCAGCTGTTACTATACGTTTGGATGATGTACATAGGTATTAAAGTTTTGTATGGAAGAGCTGACTTTTTTTCGCGATATTTTCAAGTACCTAGGGTTTGTCGGATTGGTTTTGTTAAAACTTATAATATAACATATTAGATGCATAGCTGCGAAAGTAGATGTAGGATTTAATTTAATAGATAGATACTTAGTTATCCCATTAGTAAACGCTAAAAAACCTCCCCAACCTAGAAAACAAACTTTTTCGTACCCACAGCCAGCACACACACAAAAAAAAACAATATATTATGCATGCAATCAATGCAATAAATTTCATTCTTTGTTACTTCTTTTATTATAAAACAAAGTTACAACTGATGAAACATAGCGAAAGGCTTTGCATTAGAGCAGTAGAATAGGAATAATTTCATTAAAATAACTTACCATGATACAACAATATGTATTATGTTGCAAAAAATAAGCGCCACCTAGCGCCACGCACGCCGCGCTACGCGGCTCGGAAATTTTGGCGGCACGGCAATAAGTTGTCAAAAATGTGACATGTCAGCATAATATCGTCTATGGCGCTTTGCTGCGTTCCGAATCACGCACGTTTCATGATTCAGTGTGTTTTTAAAATTTTATTAATGCATATCGTTTATTATCATCAGCCTATCGATCTCAATAGACCGTAAAAGTGTGACGTCACAAGTCTATTAAGGTTGTGGGCATGCCCATCGTGCCCACAACGGTGGATCCGCCCTTGATTAATAAATACAATATCAATCGGAGCTTCGAGTTTAGATGCTTTACAAAAAGGCAAAAGAATTTTGGGACTGGAAATAATTTCGTCTTTGTTTATTTACAAACGAAATTTCCAATTCATTAGAGTGAAGTTTTGTAATGGCGAGACTTTCATAAATAAAGGAAGACTATAATGTTCGTCTATGATTAATCTTTGTCTTTATTTTCGTTACATAGTATAAGTAAAGTTGCTATCCTTTCCTGTCTGTCCTAAATATATAGTATAAGTTCGTCCGCCTTTTTCTAAACCATGCGATGGATTTTGATATGGTTTTCACTGTCATTTAGGAATTTTATTACACAAGGTTGTGCTGTGCGAAGCCAGGGCGAGTCGTTGGTTAAATAATAAATGCTAGTA
The DNA here is from genome assembly GCA_963691745.1 of Ditula angustiorana. NCBI lineage: Eukaryota > Metazoa > Arthropoda > Insecta > Lepidoptera > Tortricidae > Ditula > Ditula angustiorana. Next base: position 2,366,510 of record OY829483.1, on the reverse strand, counting down.
AGGCAAATATTCTTAATCTGTTAACAATTTGACGCTTAGCTTTGTTTGCTTTGTGACGTAACGTTAACGTTCCTATTGCGAAACGTTTTGTTACAATAACTTTCATTTGGATGAATGTACAGGCAATCAATTGTATTCATAGGCCACTGTAGAACCTTTTCACAATAAATGTCATAGTGACTTCTAAATAAGTGTCATAATATCTCAGCGATGACACATTGCGACAACGTTCTACAGTGGCCTGCGAATCAAATTGGTTGGCTGAACAAACTATTTAATAAAGACAAAAATAGTATTTTCTTCCGATTTCATCATTTCCAATGTGTACTTATCAAACATATATATTTAAAAACAATATAAAAAATATGTATTGATAACGTAAAACTATGTAAGTGTGTTGTAGAAGTGTGAATCGCGTCAAATAATGTCTATTGGAGGTGTGAAATAATGTAAAGAGTGTGATTTATAAGTGTAAGTCACTATATAAAATGTGTACTGGATCTTAAACAATGAAAAGAGTGTGATTTATAAGTGTAAGTCACTATATAAAATGTGTACTGAAACTTAAACAATGAAAAGAGTGTGATTTATAAGTGTAAGTCACTATATAAAATGTTTACTGGAACTTAAACAATGAAAAGAGTGTGATTTATAAGTGTAAGTCACTATATAAAATGTGTACTGGAACTTAAACAATGAAAAGAGTGTGATTCATAAGTGTAAGTCACTATATAAAATGTGTACTGGAACTTAAACAATGAAAAGAGTGTGATTTATAAGTGTAAGTCACTATATAAAATGTGTACTGGAACTTAAACAATGAAAAGAGTGTGATTTATAAGTGTAAGTCACTATATAAAATGTGTACTGGAACTTAAACAATGAAAAGAGTGTGATTTATAAGTGTAAGTCACTATATAAAATGTGTACTGGAACTTAAACAATGAAAAGAGTGTGATTTATAAGTGTAAGTCACTACATAAAATGTGTACTGGAACTTAAACAATGAAAAGAGTGTGATTTATAAGTGTAAGTCACTATATAAAATGTGTACTGGAACTTAAACAATGAAAAGAGTGTGATTTATAAGTGTAAGTCACTACATAAAATGTGTACTGGAACTTAAACAATGAAAAGAGTGTGATTTATAAGTGTAAGTCACCGTATAAAATTATATTGGAACTGTGAAACTATGTAATGTTTAGTTTTTATGTAGTTTGATTGTTTTAGTATATTTTATATTTAATTCGTTAGTATGTTATGTATAAACATATTTTTTTTTTACAACATAGGACGGCAAACAAGCAAGTGGGTCACCTGATGGTAAGTGATCACCACCGCCTATAGACACCTGCAACAACAAAGAGAGTGCAGATGCGTTGTCAACCCAGAGGGCTAAGATGGAATACCTCTTGTGCCAGTAATTACACTGGCTGTCTTGCTCTCCACGCCGGAACACAACAGTGCAAGCACTGTTGCTTAGCGGCAGGATTAGCGAGCAAGATGGTGGTAGTGATCCGGACGGACCTTGCACAATTGCGTATTTAATCCAGGGTCAAGCTCAGTCACAAAACCATATAATAAAATGTAAGTAACGTCATACAAAGACACGGTGTCCCAGGAGGTTCCTTTGATATTATTTAATAATACGGAAAACGAAATCGTAGGCAAAGGACACTTTTATCCATTTATTATTTTATCATTATTATGGTCCGTTGCCGGAAAGCTACCTTTTTTTTTTAATAAAATAGGAAGGCAAACAAGCAAGTGGGTTACCTGATGGTAAGTGACCACCGCCTATAGACACCCGCAACACTAAGAAGATTGCGGATGCGTTGCCAACCCAGAGGGCTAATAATACCTCTTGTGCCAGTAATTGCACCGGCTGTCTTGCTCTCCACGCCGGAACCGGAACACAACAGTGTAAGCACTACTGCTTAGCGGCAGGATTAGCAAACAAGATGGTGGTAGCGATCTGGACGGACCGTGCACAAGGGCCTACAACCCGCAAAAGCTTAGCTTGCTTGCTAAGCTTGGTGGTCTTTAGACGTTTTTTTACAAATCCTTTCTGTATTGACTTTTACTAAAATTCCTCCCTCTAAACCTTGACCCATAGCCATGATTTTTGTATGTTGGCATTATGCCCTAGAACTAGATTTGTATGTCCTCATTTTTTCAATTTTCTTTATAGTTTCAAAAAAATTCACGCTTTATTGTTTTGTATGAAACTTTTAAAATGCAAATATTGGCAAATCTATGAAGAATATTAAAAAAACCAAAATATGAAAACCTAGTTCTATGGCTTATGCCATGGTCATTATTCATGTCATTATTGACAACATACCAAAAAATCATTGCCATAGGTCAAGGTTTAGAGGGTGGAAAACGTTATCGCCGTTTGTATGGTGAGCGCTGGGTTCACACTCCTCTTAAGCCCAGCAATGCAAAAAGTCTTCAAGTTAGCCATGTATGTCGCATTCTCATTTTTACATGTCACCTTAGCTTAGTGCAATGTGGGCCTTGAGACTCGGCTTGTATTTTTGTTTTTCTAAACATCATATATTATTTAAAAATATTTACTTACTTGATTTTAGACTGCCTCATAAACTGTTGAATCTTCCTAGCTGCTTGATTTTGTCGTCTTTGAGAGTAAGTCCTCCTAAAGGGAAAAACAATGTTAACACATAGCATACATACATATGATTATTGTCACGCTTGTTTTCTAGCGGTGTAGGCAGAGACCACGGATTACCGCTGCAATCCTGACATACAACCTTTGCTTCGCCTACTCTCGTCACATTTTGCATGCAGGATTGTCGGTTTAAGTAAATCCACGTGAATAAAGATTAATAAAAAGGGTGAAGGGAGACAGACTGGATGGAAAAACGGGAAGGGGAAGACCTCAGCGAAAGTATTTCCATCAAATCGAAGACACAAGCAGCTTTAGTTGCTTACTTTGGAGACTAGGTCAATTGGTGTTAACTGTCCCAAGATTTTTATTTTTATTTTTGATTTATTTATCCTGGAGCAAAGCTAAGTAAGGAGTAACATAAACCGACGAGCATACATGAAGATTGTTATGAGACTAAGTCAAGCAAAGGTTGTATTTCAGGATCATAACATAGAATCTGTGGTATCTGCCTACCCCTCCAGGAAAGAGGCGTGATTCTGTAAACGTATTTACGTATTTTATCGGGAAACTTTGTTTTCAGCATCATAATCATCTTATCGTTACTTTCCGCCTATATACTAGTACGTCCCAGTGCTGGACAGAAACTTTATTTCATAAAAAGTGGGCTTAGGCTTTAAATTTAGGCCCGCCGGGCTACTGTTCTGACCAAACTTCGGCTCCCTTATCCTAATAACTTGACTCCATCGATCAACATAGTTGTGGTCAACAGATACATCCTAAAGATGTTGATCGACGGAGTCGAGTAATTAGGATCTATGAAAAGCTCATTCTCTCATTGCCATTTTAATGATGCCACTCTTTTACCAAAAGCGTTGAAAAGCCAACAAGAAAATCACCATACTTGGAGTTCGGTCAGTATGGTTATCTAATACGGTTATTTTCGCGACACAAATCGGTTTTGTACCGTGCTCTATACAGCAGAATGATCTATAAGCTTTCACGTTTCTTCACCCTCTGGCTGAATTTAAGCCTATTTATTATCCCATTATTAACTATCCATATGTCATAAACGTAAGTTTACAGTGCGGAAACATATTGAAATAAACAGATCATGTGTTATCGCTTGACATATTTCGGACTAGTCCGTGATCCTTACTCATGAGCCCCTGCGGCCGTGGCTCGATGATGACTGACATTGACGTTTATTTCAATATGTCTAAATCTCACGATTGTTTTATGTTACAAATTGGGAGAACATGATGGTTAGAGGCTATCATTTTTGGAGTCTGGGGGATATCACACATAAACATGATCATCTAGCCTAGTCTAACACCCACTGAGGCCTTGGCAAGTATCATGTGCATAAAAAAAGCAAGCTTACTTGATGGTCGCGTTTGACTGATGCGAGGCAAGCCTGCGCTCGCGGTGGGAACGGTACCCGCGTTGGATCACTGTCGCGGCGCAGTGCATCTGCTTCAGGTAGGCGAACTGAGAAGACAAATGGATGTAATTTAAAAATCATAGGCATAGAAAAAGGTTTAACAACTACTGTCGAAAAGGTAAAGGATTTTAAGATAGAAGCAAAATATTGGTCCTTGGTCATTGGTGTGCACGGGCATAATACAATATAGTACAAGATAGTACCTCAAGTATACCTCAATATTTTCTTATAAATCGGGTTTTTTGTGCTGTCTACTATTTCCATTGCGTTATGACACGAGAATTTTAAACAAAGCGCGAAAAGAGCTTCAAAGTCAGCAGCGTGTTTGCTATTCTCCTTCCATCAAGTAAACCTGTCTGTGTGTGTCTCGTTTTATAGTACAAAAAATATATGAAGAAAGTACCTGTTTGTACCGCCTATAGCAGTTCTGTATGGTGATGGCGGCGGCTGCAGCACGGCGCTGCAGCTGCCTCCCACGGTACTGCCGATACGCCTTCTGAATGGTGATGGCCGCTGAATACAGCTCCCGTTGCTCTCGATCTGTAACACAGCGGAAGTTGACATTTACGTCCACAGGCCAAAGAATGGATACAGGATAAAAAAGGATACAGTCAAGGAAAGTAAGTATTTGTCACTTTTACATCCTATCGCTATGTGGCAAGCCGCAAATTTAGCAATCGTTTACATTCTTTAATGGTCAATTTTATGACATTCATAAATGCATCCTATAAGCCTAATCTGAATAAAGATATTTTGACTTTGACTTCGACTGTAAGTCACTATCAGGCCGTGGCAAGAGGGCGTGTCAATGAATAAAGCTTACGAAAAAATCTTTGGTCATACATGCCAATGAAATTACAGTGATTACGATGCAATCCTTTTATCCCTCATCAGGGACATACCGCTCTCAGAATATACCCCCATCTGCTCTGATCTAGCACAGCTACCTCCAACCCTCTCCACTAGTTGATGAAGCTACACTGCTACTTTTAATAAGCTACTAGCCAGGTACTCACCATTTAACGTAAGACTAGAGAAATGCGTCGTCGCGTTGAGGAACTCCTGAAGAGTGGCGGAAGGGGCGGAGGGAAGGGAAGGCGCGCGGGGGGAGGGAGGGGGCGGCGACAGCGCCGAGCCCGGGGACACCGACCCTGAGGAGCACGGCGTTGATCCGCCACAGTATGTCCTGGGGAAAAGCACTATTATTAGTCCACTATCATTTGCTTTAGAAATTCTTCTCTCATAAAAGGGGATCTTTGAATTTACACGAGACACAACGTAAAAGCTGAATTTTTCAAATTCAATGAAATCGCTTGGGATCTGTTAGACTACTCTCAGATAAGTTCCTGGTGGTATAACCAACATATAGCTGTGATGCTGTTACTGTTTATTCTATGGACAACCATCCAATCATTAACATATACGAACCTATAAGTGTTATCGCAGAACTCAAAACTGAAATCACTGCTGAACGTGGTGGTATCATCAAGTAATGGCACCATGAGTGTGTCTTCGCCGCTGCCGCCACTGTTGTCGAGCCCGCACCCGGACAACAAAGAGGAGCTCTCGTTCTACACAAAATAAGAAAAAAAATATTTTTGAGCACGACGCTATCACTAAATTGATGCTTGAACATTAAAGCTGACATGCACAAAAAGTTAAATGTGTTTAATTGACATTTCTCATCTCAATGTGATGTGATTTAGCGCTTTAAACATATTTAACTTTTTAGTGCAAGTAAGCCTTAAGCCTTGAGACCTAGTCATACTAAGTGTCAAGGCTTGAGGCTTGGGTCTGTATGGATTGGCTTATACTATAAGCCCAACCATACAAACTCCCCAATGCGCGTACATAACTGACCCAACGAAGCAAGGCTAGGAAGAAGAGACGGTGTCTGTATGTGGGTTAGATCGAAGATTTCTTGAGTATCGTTATTGATATTGATAGATTAGGATGACATCTACTCGACTAACGTTTACCGTCCTCATTGCAGGGTTTTTAAAACTTAAGGTCAAGCTTAATTCCAATAGTATTTTGAGGCAGCAGTTCATTTGTTTCAAGATTAAACTCACCTTTATTCTTTCCGGCATGGCCGCTATGATCTGCTCTGCCAACGTGAACACTCGGTCATCCTGCTCCCCTGAAAGTTTGTTGTTAAGTGGTATCTCACACGACACATACAAGCATACCTAGCTGTCAAACTTCGTCCGATCGGATGTTAACTTAAACGCCAATTTGTTACTTTCTGGTTCCTCTTCATTCGCACAGAAAATGCTATTAATCGGTGGCGTAGCACTTAACCCCGGTTCCAACATAGAAAAGATTAGAGTCGTAAGCAACGAATAGGATTTTGTTATTTACCAGTTTTTCCAGTTAGCTTTTCTTTTATAATATTGGATGTTCAAAAGACATATCCTCTCTTCTCTACTCTTCTTCGCTTTTATGGATACCGGTCTTCAGGCTTCCTTATTGTAGGAATCTTCTTGTTAATTTGCTGATGCGTATTATTAACCACCCAAACGGAAAAAAATTGACAGCTAGCTATGAAGGAGAATTTTTATCTACACATCGAGAACGTACATCAATTAATTCAACCACCAGGCGAAAGATGTAATAATATTGTTTTACAGTTTTTTTTTAACTGGCTATCGCCTGGAGGTACTATGGCAACAACATGGCTATTTTTAACATTTACAAGCATCTTTTTATTTAGTCGTTCCAATCTTTAATCACTTCAAAGGGAATAACCTCGAAAAAGATACTTGGTCTTTTTGGCGTAACTAATTCGCTGGTACTATAAACATTACATCAGTTTGTAATAGTGCTTGTGTTTGAAATTTTGTTATATCTTAAATTTAGAAAATAAACATGATCGTGTGAATATCGGTGCTAAATAAATCCAATTGTAAAATAGTGAATAGTGAATTGATTGTGCTCGATAACTCACCTGAACCTAAAAATAAATAAGATAAACCTGTTGTGATTCTACACATAAAAAGCATGTTTATATTAAATATTGATTCATGCAAGCAGTAGAGCCACCATGCAGTGTAAATTGTAACTTTGTGATTCTTCTCCTTGTAGCATGTGTGTATACTTTTAGCAACGTTGACTTCAAATGTACTGAAGATGTTATAGACTTACAAGAAATTGCCAATCAATTTGAATGTGTCGAAAAGGTACAGTGGATAGTGGTTGACCAATACGATCCATTGAAAGCGACATCCATTCACAACATCGAACAAGTTAAACCGAACTTTATTTCTATTGTAGCAAATGGTTTACAAAGTGTTTGGTATCAAAGTCGGTTTAGCTTGAATAATAGTCTACAAACACCAACACAGGGGAACTCCGTTCAACATTGGATACAAAAATACAGAAGAATCTACAAAACTACCAACGTACAGACACCTTGGGGCTATAGACTGGCGGTAGAGAGAGGGACAGAGAGATATAGAGATAACATTGGTTAGAAGAAGATCGAGCTGCCAGAGCGGCGATGCACACTACGTACAGTTCACAACATCGAAAGGACGAGCGGAGGGTGCTGCTACTTGAAAAGGTATAGAACAGTCCAGTTTTGAATAGTGTTCTTTATGACATGGTAAATTTATTTTATCGACTTGGTTTATTTCAACCTCAAATGACTTCATATGAGGTTGATATTGCTTACAAATCCCTTTAAACTTTATTTATCAATGTAATTTTCTCAAGATTGACCTCGAATTCACAATATGCTCCTTTAGAGTCTACACTTATTTTACTAGAAGAGGAAGACTATCCCAAGCAGGAAACTTATCATCCTGAATAATAAAGAATAATTTTGATATCATCGATTCAAACCGAAAGACTCAATTATAATTAGTTATCGATTCAAAATTATTAATATGGTTGCCCTCATTTTCATTTAATGTATGAGTTCCACCTTCTGTTGTGGCTTAGATTTTAATTCGAAGAAGTTGCATGCTACCAGAATCAAGAGAGCAACAATACACTCCACGCTCTTTTGTGCCATGAGGGTAATAAGATTATTCGGACATCTTTTAACTTCTTTTCTCTTGTTCTTGCCAATCAACGACACGTCTATACCGTTTCCCAGCAAACTGACCTGCAGTGGGCGGTGGCGGTGACGCTGACGATGCGTCGGAGAGTGCTTCGACGTCTATGAGCGGACTGGCGGCCCGCCTCGTAGCGGTCTCGCCTGGACAACCGGGCGGTGGTAAGGGAGGGGTCCTTCTCATTGTCAACCATTGGTTATGGCCCCTACATATACATTTTTAGTTCGACCAGTCTTTTGTTATTGACAAGTTCAAATAAGTACACACTTGGTATTACGACTTCTTTTGGATTTTAACCTCCCTAGAATATTTCATTCTGTTTGTATTTAAGATACGGATATGAAATGAGTTGCTTTGTTGTTTATATCAGAAGAATCTTATGTTTTATTATCTTAGACTACTCGTTGTTAGAAAAACGTTTACTTTCTAATAACAAAGTCATTGATTTCTAAATATATAGCGATAGTTCTTTGAATCAAGACGTAATTGATCAAATTAGAATCAAACTAATCGTCATTATTATTACAATGAGAAGGATCCTACTCGCTCATCGACCGACAACGTCCAACCGCTTTAACCAAATTCTGAACGCGATTGCAGCAAACAAAACCCGAAATCGAAAAGTTTTGTTGTAAATAAATAATCACCAGCAAATGAAAACTGAACCGACTATGAAGTGAGTCCTGAACAACGGGTGTCCACTTACAGAGGGCCAGATCCATTCGGCGACCAATTTTGGAATCCAGGAGACTATCTTCGGAATTATCGGAGTCAAGTGGCAATGACATACTGCGCTCCCATCTGAAACAGTTAAGGTAAAATTAATACAGTCTAACCGACCAACTCGAAAAACAACAAAAAAAATTAGGAAAGAGACAGGAAAGAAGCTGAATTTAGCAATGGTTCTTGTGGTTTAAGGATGTCTTTCTGTGAACCATCACGACAAATGAAGATTTTTCTTTGATAAAAGCATTGCGGAAAGATTTCAATAAATATTTTTATTGGTACAACCCGAGGAATAAAAAACTTATTATTTCCGCTAACTTATGAAAAACAAGTGCAATGGGCGCATGAATGGTTTCAAGTTTCAGTACCTAAATTTTTTTATGAAAATGTTCGTTTTGCTTCCGTCATTTTTAGGGACACATTGCGATACCTACTTGTTTTTTTGCTATATAGTTATGTCCATATCTTTAATGAAATAGGAAGGTAAACAAGCAAGTGGGTTAACTGATGGTAAGTGATCACCACCGCCTATTGACACCCGCAACACCAAAGAGATTGCAGATGCGTTGCCAACCCAGAGGGCTAAGATGGAATACCTCTAGTTCCAGTAATAACACCGGCTGTCTTGTTCTTCACGGCGGAACACAACAGCTTGCACTGCTGCTTAGCAGGAGGATTAGCGAGCAAGATGGTGGTAGCGATCCGGACGGACTTTGCACAAGGGCCTACCACCCCCGCATTATCAGCAAATTACTTTAAAGTTACGAGGCCAAGTCCAGAAGTTTACATCCTTAGTAACAAAGGCATCGTCATTTATATCTGGATATTATTTATACTGGATATTTCGGTGGTGCGTCTCACCTGGCAGTAGACTTGCCATCTGGCTTGTCAATGGCTGAGCTGGATCTGAACGCGTCAGCCATGTTGATGCCGCTGTCTATTGAGGGCCGCTTCACGAGGTTACTCTCCAAACTGCCCGCTCTGCCTTTCTGAGATAAACTGGAAGGTGGAAAGGAAAAATTTAAAAACGGAATCTAGAATTGGAAAACGGGTAGAAGGAAAAGTATCGAAAGATAGTCTTTTCAGTTCAGCGAGACGTTTAATTGCTAACAATGTGGTTTATTGGTTTTTGATGTTTTATCCCAGGGCGTAAACAACCTCGCTCGATTTCCATGTTTACTGGAAACATAGAAGACTCTAAGCAATTGCGAACAATGTGAACAGAAATAAATAATTATGATAACATAGATTTCATACAACTATCATCCCATATACGCTTAACCACCCATTTTTGATACATTTACAACTTAACACATTCACTGCTGGAAAGTTTTTTCAAAATTTGGCCGAATCGCGCAAACATAATATGCGTTTAAATGACAAGAAAATTAATCAAACGGATCACTCACGTTTTTTTAAAGTCGAGTCGACGCGGGGGCTAATGATTAAGGACCACGGACTGGTCCGAAACATGTCGGATATTTTTCTCGACTTAAAAAAACATGAGTGATCTGTTTTATTAGTATATCCGAGTCTCACGGTAGTTTAATGTTAAAAGACAGGAAAATTGTGAAAACGCCTTGGGCGAGAGTAAAAAAAATACCATGCATTGCTGACAGTGAATGCGTTAACCCTCACTTTTTGTAAATTACAAGAGTTCACCTAGCAACCTTCCCGACACACTGTGAGTTGCTACGTATCTCAGTGCGTATCCTGCTACTGCGCTAGTTAGAGCAGACGCATCAAGTTACGTAACGAGTTACAGCGTATCGAAAAGGGTGATAGGCGCACAGATCCATCTCTGACCTATCAGGTCTTAGGAACACCCCATCCCTGGTTGGTGGGTGTATCCGGTCCAGCAGAGCCGCGAGCCGCGAGTGGCCCGCGCGCCGCGCCGACGCCGCCGCCTGCCGCGCGCCCGCCTCGCAGAGCGTGCCGGCGCTCCACCGCGCGAGCACTATCGCGGTCTCGACGTGCCCTGCTGCGCTGGCTACCATCTGGAAGGTATTTTTTAGGATCAAAGTGGAATCATGTAACTATGGTTTAGAACCCCATAATAAGTCAGACTCTATCAATACCGGCTATGGTAAGTTTATCTCTATTTGTGCCACAAATGGTCCCTATCTTATAAGTCTTATAACACTAGTTCGACAGGCGCAGGGATAAACAATGCCTGGGCCGGTCATGTCAGGACCACAGGTTTTATTCAAAGTATTCTTGGAAAAACTTCGGTTCCCACTGGTAATTCTTGAGAGTCGCTACAAAATTGGGCAAGTGGTTAAAGCATTACTAGAAGTAGGATCGAAGTTTACGTCTCATTCTTTGGACGGCATGTTCAAAATCGATGCTGTGATTAGGAAGTTGATGTGGTAAACATGAGAAACTTTAGACCTGATTATGCTATTCAGAGATAGTTTCCTAACATGTCATTGGAGAAGCTTTAACTCAATTTTCGTGCATAGACTGTCACCGTAAAAGATTGATTAATCTTCTCAGAACCATTTACATTTTTGAAAGACGATAAAGAAAGATTTGAACGTACCAATGGCGTACAGTTATCGCTGTCTCTTGCTCCCAAATTGACCTCCTTCTCTAACGCCAAGCTTGTGTCATCTTGTTTCCATCTCAGCAGCACAGTGGTCAGCTTAGTGAACCCGAGGGCAGCTGACAGATGGAGGATGGTAGAACCTTCTTCCCCCGGCTCTGTGGTAAACCCTTCGGAGTTCCCAGCAGACCTGGTGCTGAGGTTTCGACAGAAGGAAACCAGACGTTCTTCAAATTTCGGGTTAGAATATAGTTGGACGTCTTCTATCTGAAAATTAGATATGATTTGATATTAATTACTTGTTATAACATCTTGGAAGAAATCAAGAAACTGGTACCAGAAATCTTCAGACTCTCAGGCGTACTAAATTGAATGGCTAATTAAACTCATACGAAGCGCCGTTTAGGGTGCTTTCTTCGTCTTGAAAAACTCTTATACTTAACCATTACGAAAACGTAAGTCTGTTGGTAAAAATACAAAACGCCATCGATAAAGGAAAAGACTCAAATGCCCTCCATCCTTGTTCCTCCCATTTAGATCAAGCTATCACCTAAAGTTCCCAGTCGAGGTGAAAACTACGTTTGCAATATATACTTAAATATCCATTTGAAAAGGGGTGCGGTTAATTAAGTCATTATAAAGATCTACCAGCTACTTCACTGAACTGACAAAGAAGGCAATTACAGCGTTTCATATCTCAACACTAACCTAGACACTTTTGGATATGATATTGACCTGGAGAGAGATTTCCTAAGGCCAACAGCAACGAGCTGGATGCGCCCTGTCTTGCTCTAGCGCACCAGCTCGAGTGAGCGAGATAGGATGAAGCCTCGACGTTAACTCCGACACTGATGCGTTTAGAGAATAACAGTGCTGATCGACATATTAACGTCCTATCTTCAAATATAAACCAAATATTTTTTACGAGATTGGCTATTTAATATCGTTTTAACCATTTTGTTGGCGCAGTCATATAACGTTAAAAGCCCGTGGTGGTACCTGATTGTTGTCTTCCATCGGTTCAATCTTGACCTGCAGCCGGCCGTGTAGCCGTTGGAGCCGCTGCAGCAGCGAGAACCGCCTGAAGTCCAGCGACGGCAGCGGCGCAGACGCCGGCGAGGGCGCGGCCGTCGGGCCTGCCTTGTACTCAAAGACCACAGTGTCTGACACCACCCGGCCGCCACGTGCTACTTGAAGAGCTGCCAGACCTGCTTCGTGAGCTGGAAATATGGTATTCGTTGGTTAAAATATGTTTGGAAACCTGTTCTTTTATTGATTTGACACCTTATAGAGCGCTTCTATATAAATAAACAAATGGTATCGAATAATGCGAATACGCTCTTAAGCTAACTGAACCGTTTAGTAAAAAGATTTTGCAAGGTATTGTCATTAACATTTTTGGAAACTTGTTGAATTCAAGTTCAATTTATCAGCTCTTGTTGCTTTTTGAAACCGGAACTTTTTTTTGCTTGCTTGAGCGGGTTTTCAAGAGGCTGGTTGAATTGAATGGTAGTTGTTCCGATTAGGGCAATAGACGGACAAGTAAGTTAACTTCATACTTATAGCTCGACGACCTTTATCACCCGAGTTTCACCAGAACAACGCGAACAGCGCGAGTAATTTTAAGCGATAAAAGGTCGTCCAGCCATATACACGAGAACTTATTAGTCCATCTATCACCCGTTATTTAGAAGGTAAGAAATCGTCGAAGAGACATTTTTGCTTCTAAACTCATCATCACTATCATCTTCCAAATGATCTAACTACTCGTAATCGAATATATCTTTATAAGTACCTAAGTGGTATCACTTAAAATTAAAGATCAAGTTGTAAATCCAAATCAAGCTTATACAACATAAGAAGGAAAACAAGCAAGTGGGTCACCTGATGGTAAGTGATCACCACTGCCCATAAACACCTGTAACATTGCAGCTACGTTGCCAACCCAGAGGGCTATGATGGAATACCTCTTGTGCCAGTAATTTCACCGGCTATCTTGCTCTCCATGCCGGAACACAATAGTGCAAGCACTATTGCTTAGCGGCTCGATTAGCGAGCAAGACGGTAATAGCGATCTGGACGGACCTTGCACAAGGTCTTACCACCCGCAAATTTTACAGAAACATGTAACTTACCTGGGCAATAGCACCTTAGCAGACCGTTTTGCACCAAAATCGACGGGACCGGAAAGTTGTCGAATAGCACCGTGTACTGGTCTGACGTGTCCGTCCAGGGGCCAGCCACCAGGACCTTCACGCCACCCTCGGGGTACGCCCACTCAGGGCAGTAGTCCGTGATGCTGAGAGCGCCCTCACCGCTGCAGTCGGTTTGCATCTTTTCACTGGCCTCTTCTCTTGGCGGTGACTTCCCACGTATCGGCTGAAGATATAAATGGAATAAATATTTATGTAGGAACAATTTACACCAGTTGACCTAGTCCCAAACTAAGCAAAGCTTGTACTATGAGTACTAGACAACGGATAAACATACATTTAATGCCAACACAAAGAAAATCCTCGATCATCTATAAAGAGTTAAACCTCAACCTCGCAACCATGAGTGCAAAGAGCGTCAAAACGAAACACCATTAAAAATTCGCAGCGTCTAGCTGTCCATCTGTAGCTCAAACGGTAATAGCAAAGCACGCAATGCCCAGGTTGCAGGGTTAAGTCTTGCCAGATGACCAAGGTTTTTCTTCGTGTTTTACTTTATACTCATAAATTTTGTTTAGATTTAGTTTGTGATTTTAATAGAATTATATTTTTAACTTTATTTGTATTGAGAACTATGAATCCGATTTAAAGGTCTTTCCCTGTTTCCATCAACTGCTTTTTCAACTTTTGCTGATCAGAAAATAATGTGTTTACGGTTTTAATTTTTTTATTTATATCTAATTAAAACAAAGATAAGGATACGGATTTACTTACCAAATGATGAGTCGATATCGTGCTAGGGTCCAGTACTTCTAATTCAGGAAAATCTAACATATCAAAAGCGTCCAAATTCACAAACACATTATCGTCCACAACATGAGTCGGTGACGCCACAGCTTCACAGCTCTCTATAAAGTCCATGGTATCAATACCGGATACCATTACATTAGCGGTTTCAGTCACTCGGACGCCACCTCTATCTAGTTCACATGTAGGCATATTGGCTGATAACGTCTTTTGTATATCCTCATGCGACAATTCTAACGTTTCATCAAAAAATGCGCTCGACGGGCCTAAGTGTCCGTCTGTACCGAGCAATACTAGCGTATCATCACAGTTATCAGTAAGAATTTTACTCTCTAATCGTTCAACTAGATCCGGATACCGCGAAGGCGTAGCAGGAGCGCTAGCGATCATCTGGTTCCTACTCCGCGGCTCCATTTTAATTTTTCTATCAAAAATTTCCACATTCACTTTTTCCTCTACAGGCGCTTCCACTTCGAAACTCGACGACTCTGTATTCTGGATGCAGGAAGAAGGCTGGCTGTCTGGGATTTCTCGTTTCAATACGAATGTTGGTTTGTATTGATGCCGATACCTGTCCCTTGGCTCTTCGCAAACGAATGAAGTCACCGAGAGTGGAGAGACTAGAGATGAATGTTGTTGACTACTATTGCCTGCGCCATTCAGTATAAGGAGTCCTCCGCCTCCTTGTATTTGACCTAATGACAGTAGTAGTGGTGACGCGTTATGTGTGGGTTGAGTTGATCTGTGTTCTCTTGTGTATTGTCTCGGTGGATGGGACATAGGTCTAGTTGAAGGCCCGGTGGTGGATGATACGTGATGATCGGATGCTGGGGCTTTGGCTGATTGAATCCTGCGTAGCGGATGGGCGCAGGTTCTCGAGTCTTGGCAAGTGGAGTCAGGACAGCCGCATTCCAATTGTCTCGCTAGAGCTGCTGCCCTCGCAGCTCGCTGTTTCTCCATCAGCTGTCCCACGATGGCTTCCACCGTTTCGGCCGTCTGAAACATTTTGCCCTGACATTTCATTATAATGGAAGTACATTTAAGTTATGCAAAGGATAGAATTGTACAAAGTTAGATACTTACTGTAATTTCCAATTCGCTATTGATGTCGGGCTCATCTTCACTGAAAACTGAAAAAAAGAAAACATTTTTTTAATTAATTTACAACATACCTACATGTGCTTAGATGGTATGTGGCATAATTGGTTTTAACACATTGCTAACACTTTATAAAGCCGCTTTTCTTCTGTCTACTGTACTCAATATACATATACAGCAGAAATAAGGACAATAAACAGCGACTAGATGTAGATTACTGAAACATTTTTATCGAGTAGATACAGCTTTTCGATATCTTAATACAGTACAAACGTGTTAAATAATATTAACAGACCCCAATCAGAGCTACGTGAATTAATAACGGGCGGCCCCAAACAAATTTAATGAAATAATCATCACTATTTATGAGAATCTGGATTAATGCCGTATAATGAAATTGAATTTCACGATCTCATAAATATTCAACAATGTGCCGAAAATTTTCTGTTCGGGCAACTCGCACTTTACATTCATGGAGTTTTTGAAGTGAGCAAATTTCGTGATTATGTTATCTGTCATGGTTATTTAAATGTATGGAGATTAGGTTAAGATGGAGTCGAGACGATTGTTTGCTTGTTTTGCTTCCCCATAGTCTTGTCAGGGGTGCTGGAATTTTGTTTGTCCCAAATAAAGCAGTCACTAAAGATAAGTTACGGCGTAAACGTTAGATCTTCTATCAGCTTAATCGCCGTGGCGAATAACTCTCTTTTATGCTTTGAAGTAAACAACTCGGCATAATATTATGACAATAATAATGGAGCTATTATTTTGAAAGAAACTTTTATTCTGTAAGTATCATCAAATATGTTTTGCTTGACATCACTGGCAGCTGGAGAATTATTCAATTACTCAACATGCATTAAACCTTTTGAAATTGGATGTTTCATAAGTCAGTTAGGCAGCCAATAGATTATTTTACAATTATCTAATGACCCATTCATACTCCTCTGTACTCAATTATCACCTTCAAATATCACAACCCAAATGACATACAAATGAAAAAAAATTAGAACATAATTAAGTCGAAATAAAAAAAAAAACAAGATAAAGGTATTCAATCATAGCGATCATAGCAATACAAAAATCACCTCAAAAAATAGTTGCGTTTGTTTATGTATGTGGACCTTGGATAAAATCACTTTGGGTGGTAGTCATAAACTCAACTCAAGTTTCAGTTTCTTACTATTTTAATATAGAACTGAGTTCAGTTTATAGCTACGTATGAATTGGATTTAAAATTTATTTAATAATAGTTGAAACAAAACAATTAAAACGGTTTATATCGCGTGTATGCTAACAAATTCAATATCCGACGTTTTGAGATCTTTTCAGGGGTCAGTTCACGAGCAGACTAAAGCGATATAAACCGTTTTATAATTTTCTTATTTCAACATAATAAATTATTAATAAAAGTTGTTCAAAATGGCGGCCACTAGGCCCACAACTTACACATCGGCTTGAGTTGACTGACGAGCTCATCCTTCGTCCACTCCTTCTTGTCAGCCCAGAGTGCCAGTGAGGGCGCCACTGTGGCCAACTTATTGTCATCAGGATATGGCACATTCAGGTAATGGACCAAAACGATGTCGGGGTTCTGCAAGGCAAAGTTCTATATTCAATTGTGTTGCTACTGCCAAGTTCAATATTGTTGGTAGTTATTGTAAGTGTGGGCAGCAAAAGCGTGAAGGGCCGTTACTTTAATAATGCTGATTTCACACATGGGCATAACAGTGAGGCAGTAGTGTGGACAGCACAGTACTACAGAATAAATAATAGTACTAACGTACAGAAACTTCTCTTTTTCGACCTCAATTAAACGAATTCCAACGTTATTAACACGCACAAAAAGTTCATATCGCTTCATACACATTCGCCAGGCGACTCGAGTCCAATTGAACGCGACGCCCGCGTCCGCCTTACCCCCGCAACTCCCGGTTAAGGTTGCGGCGCATTCGTTTTCAATTACATTGACACAGCGAGAATGAACGAGCGGGCGCGCGGAAAGCCGGCAACCTACTGCAGCAATTTGCCTACGCTGCAGGCAAGGCGGCTAGGCGTACCCGCTGTGCTGAGTGGAACCCCCCCTGACAGTACTTATACAATTTGAACGAGCACGCTAAAAGCGCCGATGCCGTTCTAATTGCATTAGTCCTGCGCTGTCCATTACTTGTGCGGCGCTGGTTGCATGCCGCTTCCAACCGGTCACTTTGGAAATCCATGGAGGAGGCCTATGTTCAACAGTGGACTTCTTGTGGCTGAGATGATGATGATGATGTCAATTACTCCCTCACTATTCTGCCTCCGTATAAAATCAGCGCTAACCGTGTCAGTGTTTGACAAGCTTTGGGTATTGTTTTTATCAGAGTTTGACTTCATTGTCTTGTCTTTCTGTATCTTCTCGTTACTGACTGGGTACGTTACCTTACAAGCGTGTTGTAGCATTTTAAATATTGGCTATTAAACGGTCATTGCAAAAGAAATATGTACAGAATGTGGTGTAATCACTGGATTATAACTAAGCGAGATCATGCTAGGAGCGTATTTAAAGCAAATTACTTAATCTATTTTACATTCGTACCAAGCGTCATTTTTTAGATTAAAAGGTTTTAAAGACGAATAGCCTTTGGCTTTATAATTAAAAAGGGTATGTTGGTTTTCCGATTCCCGCTGGGCTCTCGTGGGGTGGAACTAATTGGATTAAACCTGTATCTTTGTTGATACAGCTTTGAATTGAATATTAAAAGTGGGTTAAAAATTAATTTCATGTCGGCTCTTTTAGCCTCTGCTTACCCTGTTTGAGAATATGTTAGCATTACACAGCCTCTGTTTCTTCATTTCCAGCAACATCCTGTTGCTAGTTCTAATCTTAA
Source organism: Ditula angustiorana (assembly GCA_963691745.1). Lineage (NCBI taxonomy): Eukaryota > Metazoa > Arthropoda > Insecta > Lepidoptera > Tortricidae > Ditula > Ditula angustiorana. The sequence goes on along the minus strand of OY829483.1, from coordinate 2,348,180 downwards.
TCAAGCTAAAACCGAGTGTAAATCAACCATAAACCCCGGTCATTGCTTAGGATATTGCTGTCCGAATAACATTCGGCTAAATTCTTAATTACTCCAGTCTCCGTGTCGTAAAATTAAACACCCGAGCTCTATGCTTAGTGACATGTGAAAATTTAGTGGAGGAATTCCCCATTCGTTACTAAAGAGAATGTGGATAACGAGCGAAGATCGCGCTCGTAAAAAACCCCCTATGAATCCCACTGCGTGTAATAAAACGACGAAAGAGCTTCCAAGTTGCATGGACGAGTGCGAATATACGCCCTTTTAGAAAACTTGCACTCAAAAGGGCATTAGACATCTGCAAAAGTACAGGCACTAAATCGACTCGTACGCAGTTAAACTAAAATAAAGTAATACACAATATTTTAATTTTCAACGCGAACTGTAAAACGTAGTATGCCGTAATAACTATCCATTTGTCTTCAAAATGGCGGCAATAAACATGGCGGCATTATTTATGTAATGGCTGCCTAGCAGGGTTGCCACTCCGCACGTGTGCTTTATCGTTGTTTTTGTGGTTTTTCATTAACCAGTGCGAGAATAATGTTAACACGGTATTGCTCTGGTTTATGAGGTGAAGATTTTTTAAATAGTTGCGCTCGTGTATTTCGCGCTGTTTCTGTTTGGTAATTGTTAACTGTAATTTACTGTGGTTTAATGAACGGTCTAGGTAGATAATTAATAGCGCAAAGACCTTTTACGTTATATATGTAAGTAAAATTTAGCAAGCAGGTGGTTAATAACTATTTATTTCTGTTTGCACGTACAACGTTGAGCTCGTTTTTTAACTCCCTGCTAGTAATTTGAAATAGTGGTCTTGTTAAATCATTTCAGTGACAACCCTACTCACATTGTACTTTTATCGTCTAGATGTCAAAGTTTGCAACCCTAACGTGCATAGAAGAAACGCAGATTGACAGACGACGAGACAAATTACTAACAATTTTTTTCTTATTATTTAGCCACATACGTATAATAATATATAATAATATCTTGTATGTATTGATGAACTTAAAGAATTATTATTTTTTCTAGCATCCCAAAAGATAAGGAGGTCATCAAAGTAAATTATAAGAAATGTATTGATGAACTGGATGAACTTAAAGAGTTTTTTCTAGTATCCACAAATCATGAGGAGGTCATAAAAGTTAATTATACGAAATGTACTAAAATTATCGAATGCTCCCGACCTATTGTCCAATATGCACAAAGCAATTTAAGGGCATAAGCTTCGAGAATCACATTTTGCCTTGTCTTCTATCGATGTGAATATCAAATATGAATCTGTAAAATTACTCTTTTAGACCAGGCGTTGAATCAGTATTCATCTGATCGCATTTAGAAAATGTGACCCGTCTGTGTTGATTTTAGATCTCAACTGAACTCATTTTAGTTGAGAGCGTAGATGTTCTTATACGATATACTATCGGGTTTCATCTTCCAGACATTATTATTAACTTATTAAGAAAAAAAAGCAAAATATTTAGATCATAGGGTATGATTGAAATTTATGGACGTCTCCAAGCAAGCATATCTCTATCACCAAAAAGGCTACAAATCTGAATCTAATACATGGAAATTTTAAACAAATATTTTTTTCAGTATTAGAAACAATCATTCATCAATTTGCCTTGCTTTTTCTCGTTTCTTAATTTAGGGTACCAAACCAGACCAACAGGATCATGGTTATACATTCATTTACACGAATGTACAGATTTCTTCACGATACTTCCCTCACCGTAAGAGCATTGCTTACTACAGTACTTATACCTAAGTTCATAAGTTAGAAATACTCATTGGTACATGGCGACCGCTGGGGCTCGATTACGGTACCTCATGATCACGAATCCAACCCCTTAGCTAATAGGCCACTAACGCTCTATTAAAAACAACAACTATTGAAAAGCACATAAGGTTTAATGATTAATAAGTAAAACCCTTTAGGGTTCAGACTTAAAACATCTAAAAAGCCCAGTATTTAAAAAATCATATTTCAAAGAACCACTACCGAAACCAAACACTTAAGTCCACCCCAACCCCATCAAATAACTAATCATTCCTATTATCCAGTGCATTATAAAATGACATTTGGAAATATCGCCGGCCAAAATGTCGGTGTGGTAATGGAATATCTGAGTGCACCATTTTGGTTTGTTTGATTGTAACAGGTGTCGGTTGAACCTAAACCGACTTATTAGTACTACTACTTAGTACTACATGATAAAAGCGAACTAGGTGAGCAGAAAATAATAGTACTTTTCGTAAGGTTTAATACCTTTTTAAATGGAGAATGGAAGCTTTAAAAATATGTAATATTGGGTCTAGGAAGGCAAGGCAAGGAAAAACTTTACTATACGATAAATAATCATATATTTGCTTTGCGCGACTGACGAAACGTTAAGGCTTTGGTGTCCTATTAAACGCTAACAACGACGATAGCGTAAATTACTATGGAAGTCATAAGTATGGAAGTAATGTTTGTTAACTATTTTCCGTGTGGTTTTCAATAAAGAGTATTTGTCTTTGTCTTGTCTTGAAGTCTGTTTCACACGCTGAAAGAGTCCACCATATTAATTTACGCTGAAATCATCGTCAACGTTTAACAAGAGACCAAGGTCTTAGACAGTGGCGTACCTTTACTCTCGTACTATCACCGCGCTTGAAACTTATCTTCCTCTTTGTACAGTATTATATAATTGAGTCTATTCGCTTGTCTGCCAAATTAATTTACGCTGATATCATCGTCAGCGTTTAACAAGAAACCAAGGCCTTAGGCGTACCTTTAATGTCGTAATATCGCCGCGCTTGAAACTTATCTTTCTCTTCGTACAGTATTATATAATTGAGTCTATTCGCTTGTCTGCCATATTAATTTACGCTGATTTTATTGCCAGCGTTTTAGAGAGACCAAGGTCTTAGACAGTGGCGCACCTTTAGTATCGTACTATCGCCGCTTCAAACTTATCTTCCTCTCTGTACAGTATTATAATAATTGAGTCTACTCGCTTGTGTGCCATATTAATTTACGCTAATTTCATCGCCAGCGTTTTAGAGAGACCAAGGCCTTAGACAGTGGCGCACCTTTAGTATCGTACTATCGCCTCTGGAAACTTATCTTTCTCTTTGTATAGTCGACCAAGAAATTGCTTGACCACTTTTCGACCGTATTACAAAGGGATAAAGTTCAAAAGTGGTCAAGCAATTACTTGGTCGACTATACAGTATTATATATAATTGAGTTTATTCGCTTGTCTGCCATATTAATTTACGCTGATTTCATCGTCAGCGTTTAACGAAAGACCAAGGTCTTAGACAGTGGCGCACCCTTAGTACTATCGCCGCTTGAAACTTATCTTCCTCCTTTTACAGTTTAGTAATTGAGTCTACTCGCTTTCGCAATGCAAACGTTCATGGGTAACTTTTCGTTTACCGTACATGGCAAATCTTCTAACATTCCAGCAAAACCCAAAGCATTCATCTCGAAAATTGAAATAAATCCGCAGCCATCAACTTAACGACGTTCGGTAACTCCTACATATTGCACGACCGAGATGTTTTACAAATATTGAACTGAGAAATTTGTGGCCCAATAAATTTTATACGCTCACATCAAAGGCGGGTAACTCGGGAATTCGCGTTTTGAGCTACACCGCGGTATGACGTGATAACTGAAAACTTTGAAATTCTGAGACAGCCGCGGGAATCTTTGGATGCTGGTAATATTTCAGTCTTTGAACGTCTCGCCTGTCTGGCTTTACGTGATATTTGGGAAATATTTTAAAATTTGTTGTAAAATGTTTAATAGAAAAAATTGCAGGTTTATGTACTACATTTTTGCAGACGTGAATCCCATTAAAATGTTTCCTTGCTAAGAGAATTTTCTGAGGTTTTTACAACACGCCTATATATGTAAGCCATTGTCATACAGAGAAAGGTTGCTTTAAATTGAAGTGTATGTAAGAACTGCCCTTAAAAAAATGTGTCTTGATCTTGATATTTCAAATTGCATTTCATTTCAATTAATTGATTCATGTATCTGTGAAGCAACTCACACCCCTTTAGACCCTGTTTGCATTTTTTTTTCAATTCTTTTGAATAAGCTTCATTTACAACCAGTGTGTTTATAACTATTCCAAATTTCAAACCCATTACATTTGTAGTATGTGAAATGTGCTGTTATGATAGGTGTGATAGTCAGACAAACAGAGACGTACGGAGTAACACGACAAGGAACCTTTTTTACCTTCTTGATACAGAACCCTTCTCTATTGTGAGATTTGTATAAAAAAATGTGAGTAATCAAGCTAATAAATGTAAATTGCTACAAACCAATCGTGAGAACTATATACAGGTTGTCCCTTAAACTAAGACAAAACAAAGGAAGCTGATTGGGCAGCCCAAGATTTACTAGGTTAAGTAATTACGACCTTAATAATATCATAGTTTTAGAAATAATGGCACTTTTATAAAACTTGTGGGTCATGATACCTTGAAGCAGTGTTTTGACTAAAACGACTGCAGTTTTTGATATTTTCCAAATCTGTTTTTTTGCATAATGTTTCTAAAAACTGTGATTTATAGCCATTGGTTGGGCGCCGTGCCGCGAAGGCTTAGAGGAGACGGACTTACCTCGTCCGCCGCCGAACCTGCAGAATAAGCCACACGCGAGGAAACACGGCACACGCGGGTAAACGGGCACCAGCTGGGCAATAGCTTGGTACATACACAATACACACACGTTGCGGAGCGGAATTTAAAGATAACTTCTTTTACGGTGACACGTTATTTTCCAACTTAGTGTTTGTTGCTATGCGACCACTCGCGCATGCGCCGCGCCCATGTGGCATCTTTGGTTAGCGGCCAGCTCGCAAGGAGTCCGCCAGCCTCATGGCCCACAACAGCACGGCGCAACCAGCCATTATGCAGTAGCAAGTAAAAAGTAAAAAATATACTTTATTGTTCATAATTAGAACACTTTTTTTGTCCGAGTTTTATTCAAACCAAATAGAAATTACTTAATCTAGTAGCCCTTAAACTGCCTTATCGGCTCTGTTCATTTTATCGTTGGTTTTAGGAACGCCCTGTATACAGGTTGGGAACGAGCTATCCACCGGCACACAACAAAATACACTAAACGTATCTTGTAGGTTTGATGTGTGCAATCAACCAATCTAAATTCTGGGCCACTTTAGAATCTTTTCACTATGAATGTTGTAATGACAATCGATAGCAAGTGTCATTATAATACTGTGCGCACTCTTTGCGATAAAGTTCTACAGCGGCTTTGAATTTTGATTGATTGGCTGTACATTTAGAGTCCGTTTAGCTCGTTCCCCGATACTATACGTAAAGACCATACCTGTAACAACCAGTAACACCTTCTGTGGAATGTAGGTAGGATTGCTGAATGCACGTAGCAACCGTATATGCACTGAAACAAAGAAACATATAAATTAATTAAGTGTAACCTGTATTGGAATAATATTTTCGGCGCGTCTTAGCTTAGCTCAAAGTTTTTCTTTCACTATTCGATTAGAGCTAAATAATGCTAAGGCATAAGTTTAGGCTTAGGCTTAAGGTAAAAGTCTTAAAATATAATATCAGCAGTCTTAACCCCGAAAAACTTCACTTTGAATAAATTTACTACGACTTCCCATAGGCCGCCAAATTTAGGGCACTTTTCAGGCTTTAAATTTGTACTATATTTATTCTGTTTTGCTGTGAGCTCCAAATGTTCCCCATTCACCTACATTGGACCAATGCAATCAGCATAGCTTACGTTTTATCAAAAACTAGAGACGGCCGAAGCGAGGCCGAACGGAGTTGGCACCTAAAGTAACTTAGTTACCCGAAAAGCCTTTTCGACTAACTGACAGTTCAAAGTAGAGGCTGAAGCGGACTCGAATTCAAACTAAGTACCGATTCTCCTCTCCTGTTTTTTTGGTGATCACGGAACCCTGTGGTCTTTTGACTACCTAACTAACGTGACACTATCTCTTAAAAATTAAATTTATAGCAAATATATTAATTATTTGGCATGATTATTTATTTTACAATATAGCAATTTATTCATTTTGTTTTTTAGGCTAATTCTCAACGTTAAACGTGTTATCAGATAAAATTTGACCATTTTTTAATTGAATATGATAACTGGTATAAAAAATCTTTAAAGTTAAGACTAAAGATGGTTTTGAGATCGAAAATTTACTCTTTAGAGTCATTCGATTTGCCACCTGTTTTGTTTTATATCAAAATTGGACAGGTGCTAAAACACCTAGCTTTGGTGGGCTACGGGAGGCAACAGTAAAATTGGTTGAACCACACGCTTAGTTGTGCTGTCCGGTCGCATCGCCGCCATGTTTTATTCAGTGCCAGCGTGGCGAGTCTCTCGAGGCTTGGCGATCACTTGTAGGTTCGATGCCCACACGTGCTGCATTTCGAAGTTCGGTAGTTGAACATTTTGGTATGCTCTTGGACGTCTTCCGGAATTCGTATTAAGTATGTTTTGGACTGATAACGACTTCTAGGGGTAGTCATCAATAGTTGTGTTGATAATATTTTAATTATTGTTTTTATTCCAATTGCATCATTTTATTTCATCCTTAGTAATAATGTAATAATATCAAGTATGGCGAGTATTAGCCTCGATTTAGCTTTATTGCTGATTACATCTATCAAATTATTTCGCAATCTATACGAAAGAAACAAACCAACTGGAGGTTCCCAAAACCTGATAGCAAATTTGCTTTGCATGTTACTTTAATTGATTTATTATATAGTTATTGGTAAGCTCGTACTTATCTTAAGTCATCTTTCCCTTTTAATTTCAGTCCTAATCTTACCAAAGTGATACCCTGACCTTTTTTGAGCGGTAAATATTACCAGCATCATGGCAATCCCCACTGAAGTATGTGCAGACATAGCTCAAGCCAAATACGGAGGCTTTCATCGCTGATGTGGAGCAGACGCAATAAATTAAACTCAAGGTTATGAAGGCGGGCTGAATTTTGGGTTACGATGTGGTATTAAAAAATATATCAAGCTCTTCTTTTATCCAATATCTGTAATGGTGACAACCATTCTTTTTTGTGTGATTAAATTCAACAAACTGATAAATTGAGGAAGAATTTTCTTCTAAAAAAATTCTTGCTTACCTTTTCATAAAATTATATATACTCGTAAATTAAAATTATAATTCGTCAGAAATCAATTTGCTTTAAAGAACTATGGAATATACGTGATGATTTTTACGACTTTTTGGACTAAATAAGAGACTAACTGTTACAATCACCATTTATAAGTTAAAAATATATCGAACCAGACAAGGTGCTAAAAAATATAATCTAGGTCTATTGTAAAGCAAAAGTAAAGGTAATAAGATATTAATAGTTATTTGAGCATTTTGGCCGCTCCCTTTTAACTTATGACGACGACTAGCGACTGTATAAGACTATTCGTTATTTCTCAATACGAAAAAAAGAAACATCAGAATATCTACTTTACAATGGAGCTACATTATATTTCTAGCACCTTTTCGATATATTTATTACCTTGTGGGGATTGTTACAGTTAGCTGGTCTCTTATTTAGCCCAAAAGGGCATCAAAATCGTCACATTTATTCCATAGTTCTTTAAAACAAATTGTTTTTCGAATTCTATGAATTCGTTCAGTAAAAGTTCCTGCTATTGATTACATTCATCCAAAGTTGGCTCGGCCTAACCGAAATGGCCACTCAAATCCAAATCGGGCGGCCATGCTGCCGAGTCGTATTCTCGCAGCCATTTCGGCCAATAACCGGCTCCGTAGTGGGTTTAGGGGGGGATATCCGGCCATATCCATGGATAAGGCATACGCAGAAGCGATTTTTTTTACATGTCTCCAAATACTACATGCCTACTTGACGTTTGAGTTTATTACATCTAGTGTACACTTCCACTAGCCTCTGTGCTGGTAAGCAGTAGTTTGAAATCATAATCATGACATTAATGAATCATAACAAATAGACTACGAGTATGTTATGAAATAGGTTATAGAGAAAGCATTTTATTAATGAAATATTGACGTAAACATGAGTCTATTATTTTTATTCGAATGAATGGTGAATGCTTCGTCTGAATTAATTACTTTCTATAATCCGATGTAAAGCTAATAAATGTACATTTTTAATAATTCTATTCTTATTTTTTCTTTGTAACAAGCTTTCGAACACCGGAACAATAATATTATATATTGTTATTTGAATAAGAACTAGCAACCCACCCCGTTTTTGCACGGTTACAATTAGAACAAATGTTCATAGAAACCTTCATTAAAAAACTCTGTACATGACAGTGAAAAATGTATTAAAATCCGTTGTTAGGTTTAGAAGGAGTATGCAGCCTAAGATAGGAGCACAGACAGGTATGGATAGTGACTTTGTTTTATCCAATGTAAAGATAAAGATAAAGTGGTGAACTACGAACTACATGTCATAATCATTTATCACTATAATCTAAGCATTCCTTCAGCCGGCCTCGTATACACATAGAATATTCAACTGACAACCCTTTGCATCGTTAACAGCCCATTTGACCGACAAATCAAATATTTACCAGTGCTAATAGCCCGCCCGCCGACTTCCGTCGCACGCGCCGGTTAAGTGGGGAGCGACGTACGTCTTTTACGAGCCGCTGAGACGACGGTAATGTGCTTTGCTTATGTATTAGCTGATTGGAAATAGAATGGTAGTTGTGTAGGTACCTAAATATACTTTTTAAAAATAAAATTGATGAGGAGGGTAAGTTCGCCAAATTGCGAAGTTTGTGGGATTCCCGAAGATGTCTATCTTTTGATCATGGAGTGCGTCCGGACGAAGCCTAAAGTATTAGAGACGGGTTGTTTGCGCGATTGGGGTTTGGTTTATTGAATGTGGGATCACTGCAATCGATTTTATCCGAACCAACTAGCGATGCAGCTAGGTGTTTGTACAAATGTTTGATAAAATAGTTTTTTTTTTGTTGTGTTGTGGATCTTTGATGTGTTTTTGTATATAACTGTAGGTATTGTTTTCTAATGGGGCTGACATGTTCAATTTGGATCAAAACCCCTAAAAAAACTAAGAATAAAAAAATAAAAGAAATTAGGGGTAAAATTATTCGAAGTTTAAAAATGTAGTAACCCGACTACGAAATTAATACAGCTACTCTATAACTTTTCCGTTTTTGTTAATGAAATATTGTGAATTGTTTTTCCGTCGTTTGGTATGTTTTAGTAATTGTACTTTGCTTAAATTTCTGAATTTAGATTTTCTATTGGATCCCGAATTCGATATGATATACTTAGCCAAAACCATTTCAGATACCCCCACTTTTTCGATATAACATCTGTCATATTATTTTTGTTCGTATAAAATGTAGCCCATATCCCTGGCAAAATAGGTTATTTATGTATAGTTATGTTTACTTAACATATTTAATAAATATAGACGGCCGCAACACCAAGGAGATTGCAGATGCGTTGCCAACCCAGAGGGCTAAGATGGAATACCTCTTGTGCCAGTATTTGCACCGGCAGTCATGCTCTCCACGCACTGCTGCTTAGCGGCAGGATTAGCGAGCAAGATGGTGATAGCGATCCGGACGGACCTTGCACAAGGTCCTACCACCCGCAAAATCATAAAGTCATCCGGACTTAAACGCGACAGAAACACAAGCAGACTTCTGAACGGAGGAGGTTCTCTATCCTTTTTTATACAAAAGACGCTCCTATTATTGGTATGAATACCTTTTACATAAGTACCTATGTTAAATCATTACCCGCTGTGAATATCTTAGAATCGAAGTTAATTGATTGATTTCAGATCGATTTCAAAGGAAGGTCCAACAAATGCCAAAACAAATTGGCCTAAACATGATAGATGGTCTACCTTTTTGCTTGGAGATACTTCCTAATGCGTTAGTAGATTCCCTAAATAATTTGAGATTCTATAGGTGTACTCGTAGACGTGATAACTGCTTCACTATTGACATTTGAAAATAAATTAAAACGCTTATAAATAAAAATAAATAAATAAAATAAATATTTTGGGACAATTAACGACAATTGACCTAGTCCTAAAGTAAGTGCTGCGGGTGGAAGGGCCTTGTGCAAGGTCCGTCCGAATCGCTACCACCATCTTGCTCGCTACTCCTGCCGCGAAGCAGCAGTGCTTGCACTGTTGTGTTCCGGCGTAGAGAGCAAGACAGCCCGGGCAATTACTGGCACAAGAGGTATTCCATCTTAGCCCTCTGGGTTGGCAACGTATCTGCAATCTCTTTGGTGTTGCAGTTGTCTATATTCGGTGGTGATCAGATCACTTACCATCAGGTGACCCACTTGCTTGTTTGTCTTCCTATTTCATAGAAACAAAAAAAAAAGCAAATTAATCTGCTTGTGTTATGGGTACTAGACATACTTAAATACCCTTTAACACCCAAGACTCGGGTAAAACATTCATATTCATCATACAAACATTTGCCTCTCCCGGCAATCAAACCCGGAACTTCTAGCTTCATAACCCGGGTCACTAACCACAAGGCTATCAGGTCGTCAGCTATTGAAAGGGTGAAACATTTCAGCATTTTCATTTTCGTACTTAAACTGTATTTTTTCAAATTTCTTTAATCCCACGTTTCGTCGTAATCGACGTTTGCTCTCTTAATTAATAGATTCAGGCGTTACTTTGCGGAGGTCCATTTCAACAAACTGGAACAAGTTACCTTGCTACTCCGCGAAACCAGTGCCGTGCTCGTGCAAGTTAGCTGCGTCTGTGCGACATATATATGTTCATGCAAAACCCACCCTCCTCCGCTTCCACAAGAAACAACATATACACACCACCACCACTAAACACTAAACAACGCAATCGACGCGCGTATCGCCTCTCTACGGGGCATCATCGGGATCAAACTGTACGACCGTTCGCTACTTGAACAACTTGCGCTTGCCCTCCTGCATGTCACACGTGCAACCCCTGATTACCTTCGAGATCCCTCTCCTCAAGCAAGTTTTTAAAAGTAAGTTTATGCCCCATCCCACGAGAACCCTACCCTCCGGGATAAAAGTGATCTCACAGACTATCCGTGGACCAGCAGCGATAAGTTAGTATCACTTTCCTATTAAACGAATTAGTCAAATCGGCTCGCATCTCGTTATCGGCGCCGGCGTCGCCGCGCTGAGTTATGGCTATCGTTGATCAACGCCAATATCGCAACTGGAGCGATCTGTGTACCTTATGTCGCACGCTTAGAATTAAATAAACCCATTTCTGAATTATACACGTCCCAAAATATGACCTTAACTAAAAGACATAGGGTTTAATTTTGGGAAACGTCATATTCAGAATTGAGTCGCTTTAGTTCTAAACGTGCGATGTGTACCTTATGTGTACCTTAAACGGTTGGAGATATGAAAATGTAGTAACTGAGTTATTGAATCATTATTAAATGCTGAATCGCGTATGTTTAAATACTTTATCAACACATATATCATAAATGCTCTATAATGCTTTCAGAAACCGTAGGCAATGACTAGCATTATAACAACCAATATTATTGTGAGAATTTTTCTAATTTGTTTCTATATTTGTTTAAATTCATTTTTTATTACATTATTTTAATGTGTACAGTCAATAGATATTTAATAGGTACCTAGCACTAGTAGCTAGTAGCAATGCAGGTCATTGCCCTACGGCTTCTGAACCCATCATAGAGTGCTTGTGATATGTGTGTACATAAAGTAATGTATGCAACTGTACATAATTAGGTCTTAAAACACTCGTGTGATCCTATTATGAAACTCGCTGCCGCTCGTTTCATAAAACCACACTCGTGTTTTAAGACCCCTCATTATGCAACAGTTGCATAAAATACTATTGTTGATGATCTTTATGATTTTTTTATCTATCTACACTAATAAAAGAGGTGAACTTTGTCTGTTTGTATGAACGAGTTATCTCTCGAAAAACTGACCCGATTCCAATAATTCTTTCACATATACAAAGCTACACTATCCCTGATGGACTTAAGCTATTAATTTCACACGAACGAAGTCGCGCGCGTCGGTTAGTTCCACGTAATTGGGTACATACTGGACGCTTAAAACCAAATGACGTGAAAATGTTACATAATTTGAAAATAAAATTAAACCAGAAATTGTTTTAAAAGTACATACATATTATTATTGCGGTTGCGGTTGTATACATACATGGTTGCGGGTTTGATACCCGTGGGTGTCAAATATTTGTATGATAAATTTGATTGTTTGTACGTAAGTCATTAATTATATGTATGTAGCTTTAACAGCTAACGTGGAGGACCTAAAGATGGCCTAAGAATCGGCGAATCTCTTAGTTGTATCGCAGGTTGCACTGGGTGGCGGGATCACTTCCCATCAGGTAACCGACATGCTCGTTTTCCTCCTTATTTGGTTTCAAAATGATAAAATTATTTGAGCTAAATTCAGCCCAAGTATAAAAATATACAGTAAATATTCAAATAACAAAAAAATATAAAAACCGTTGAACAGTGCCAAGTATGTCTTTACTTTGCATAATAACTGCCACAAACCGGAACGCAGATTTTTTGAGACCCTGGCAAAACGAAAAATAATGAAAATGAAAAATTTATTTTGCAAGTAGGCCGTATAGGCTCTTTTACATGTCTGAATCTACTAGCGCTTCGGAAAATGGAAGAAAGTACTGAGAAGAAACGCCGCAAGAAACTCAGCAGTTTTTTTTTTCCTTTCTTTTCAAAACAGATTACAGTGCAATTTATCACAATAGTACATGGCATACACAAGTTACATAATTTTTTTAAAAAAAAAACAGTAAATAGCACAGCAAGCTTTAAGCATATTGAACGTACTGGCACTAGTTAAGAATGATCAGGAGATGTATAGGGTCCCCAGATCAAAGAAATTAGATAGGGATGTATATGGTCCCTGAAATAATAACAATCAAATAAGTATAGATACCATAGCCATTCAAATTTTACATCACAGTTTAAAATTGCAGAATCTCAAACATGTAGCCATGACTTTATTTTCATTATTAGGAGACCCAACAGACGACGAACTGTCCAAATCATTTGAATTGTAAGTTATGGTCTTAAATTGAGTTCGTACACAATAAATATCCTATATAAAAACGCTGTACCAAGCTACTACTTTACGCTGGTACCCTGCAAGAGTGTGGTACTACCCCGGTCAGACCGGCCTATTCGTACTGCAACCAGCAACTATCTACAGGGTGGTTTTAATTACCATATTTCAAACACTTACTCCTAGTACTTTACTACCAACGCGGCTCCGCACGGCTACAAAGGGTACCTACTCTGCATAAAAACCTTCAACAATCAAATAATCTCTAAACGACAGTGAAAACCGTATTAAAATCCATTGCGTGGTTTAGAAGAAGAAAGCGGCCGAAGAAATAAAGACAGCCAGTAACGGATAGCAACTTTATATCATGTACAGATAAAGTCGAAAATCTCAAAAATGATTGTTCATTTGTTATTGCGAGCATTTTTCGGTGCAACAGAAGTGCTTGCGTAACAGAAGGTGCACTGGAATAGTGCCAACGCTAACTATCATTCTGCCCAAAACAAATGCTGGTGAGACAGACTCTCTGCAGAAGTGCTTCCGCTGCTCCACTGTTATCTTGAATGGTTACATCTTTGTCGAGTTTCGTTCCGGGATCTGATTTCTTTGTACGTGTTTCAGTTTAAATAAAAATTGTATTTTTGTTAGCCAAGTTTTTTAACACATCCATTGTCAAGCTAATTCACTACTTTAAAAAAATTCGGTGTGAGCTCATATTGGCTTAGTTTACACCTACAGGATAAACGAAAATCCTGTTCCCAGTTAAAAGGTGTTTATTGGTATCTAATCGTGATAATGAATTTGTATTATTATTAAAATAAGAATTTTAAAAAACGGTCTCTGGTAACATTACGGTGTACACATTGACATAAAAATGTATGGGGAAACCGTTTTTTATGTTTTTATTTGAATAAAATAAATACATATTATGCGTTCTCACCAATACAGACACGCGTTTAAGCAAGGTACACTTTTTTTACACCCTGTATATTTGACTATTATTAGCGCAGCAAAGAATTAAACAGCACTATGGGCAAGGAATTTTCTAAAGCACAATCTGTTTGTTACAAACTTCATACAAACTATTTTTTTATTGTATATCAACTGGTAAATGTAATTTAGTAAAAGTTTTTTTATAAACTTAAAAAAAAACTAATCCACAAAAAATATCTAATGCCCAAGAAATATTCCATAAGCTATTTTAAGGTACAATGTTCAGCTATTTAGAGTGTACGATGTCTGTCAATCTCACTGAAGCCTTTCATATGTAAATAAGTATAAATTACAATGTAACATTAAATACCTCTAAAATATTATTGCATTCATTCTGCATGCGATGTAAGTCATAATTAACTGACCTTGCAAAACGGTCCTAATCCAAAAATCGCATGCACGGTTTAAACTAGGGATGTCACGGTATGTGGGTTTACCGGAACTCCGGCTGTCTCCGGACAGCGCCGGAGTTTTTAACCCCCAACGAAAAAGAAGGGTGTTATAAGTTTGACATGTCTATCTGTCTGTCTTTATGTGTCTGTGACATCGTAACGCACAAGCCACTGAATGGATTTCCGAAATGGTTTTTTAATTGAAAACTGGCTTATAAATTTGATTTGGTGGAGCTAGAGTTGGATCCTGAAACGATCCCGTATAAACACTAATGGACTCAAACATTGCTAAAAATTTCAATTCACGAAACACTAGGTTAATAGAAGGCCAAAACGCGTTAAAACAAAAACAACCGCATGAGAAACGCGATGGCAAAGGGATTCCCCGGGCAGCAAGTCGAAACCTGTATCGCACACACAAGTTCTATGTACGTAGCGCGCACCTTCTCAAAGCGCCATAACACGCTACGTAACTCAGTGCGTCTCCCTCTTACTGGACTAGTTAGATAGTGCCGCAGTGGGTTACGTAGTGAGTTAAGGCGTATCGAAAAGGTTCGTGGTTGCTCCAATGCCTAGGTGCGGTCTCATGCTGCGTGTTATTTCGATCTTCATTATAACTATGACTTGTAATCCTCTATATGACCAATTCCGGTATCGTGCATTTAAAAAAATCCGAAATTTTAAGCCCTAGTTATAAACAAACAACAAATGCTGATTCAAAATTATGTGAGCAAAAATCGGAGTCGATGTTATAAAATCAATCGGAAGTTCCGACCTTTCGGAGTCCAAGTCGAAACTCGGTAACATCCCTAGTAGAAACACATTCACGTTGCAATTCAGATTTTAACTCATCGTAATTAGGCACATTTAGGCACGCGACTGTAATTTATTCTCTCCACCAAACGGTTTAAGCAAATTCTTAGTTTAATTTTGGTTTATTCAAATTTTGTTATTTAGCTGTCTTTTTCTGAGGCTTTTGATGCCTTTCAAAGTTATTTTTTAAGTATTAACTGAGCCTAGTTTGAGTAAAGTTTCTTCACGTAAATGAAGAAAAAACATCGCTGCAAGCACTCTTTGCACTTTTAAAACTACTGAAAATTAAATGAAAATGTTACTTAAAAAAAGCAATTTTTTTTACTGTCAGAATTACGCTCTCTATTTATTCATGTAAATTGTAAACCAATCTTTTAGTCATCCCAATTTAAGTACCTACTTAGAAATAGGTATTCTTTAGTAAAATAAAAAAAACGCATAAAATTATCCTAGTAGAGCATCTCATCATCATCACCATCATCGACATCACTGTAAAAATTCTTTTAAGTTCTAAAACACAGAGTAAATGAATTTTCCTAGAAATGGGACACAGCTAGATCAATTATTTATCCTCGTAAATCTCTATCGTAAATTTTGGTGAAATCTTTAGAGCCTTTATCGAGAACGCAATTACAAACAAACATAAACCGTTTTCATCCGTACTTGCTCGCTAATCCTGCCGCTAAGCAGCAGTGCTTGCACTGTTGTGTTCTGGCGTGGAGAGCAAGACAGCCGGTGTAATTACTGGCACAAGAGGTATTCCATCTTAGCCCTCTGGGTTGGCAACGCATCTGCAATCTTTTCGATATTGTGGGTGTCTATAGGCGGTGGTGTACACTTACTCAGGTGACCCACTTGCTTATTTTCCTTCCTATTTCATTTAAAAAAAACGCTTCGTTTAGACTACGACACTCTTAGACACTCTTAGACACTCGTGTTCATACAGAGACACTCGACATTGAGTATATCGTGTATAGTGTAGTCTGAGTGAAGCTTTACCTCCCTGTTCTAAAGTCAGTTTAAAATCAAACATCCAGCACCCGTTGTACCTAATTTATTTTAAGGTGATAAAAATGAGAGGTGTCAACCTGACGTAACTAGAGATGTCCCTATTGTTATGCAAACTATCGATACTCTACGCATAGTACACGTATTCCTAGTACTAAAAGCATCAATACTAGCATTAAATGTTAGAAAATGTAACGCCATTAAAATGAAAGTATGCATTTCAATAATTTATGCATCATTAGCAGAGTCAGTTTTCCAGTCTGACGAAAATTCAATAAAATTGACGAAATATTACTGTGGTCTAGAAGGAGAAGCCGGCCGAACATACATTATAAGAATTTAGGACAGACAGGAACGGATAGCGACCATTTATTGTAATATTGACAAGCAACGTCACCAAAATACAAAATTGAAGCGCATCGGTCGTATTTATGTTGCCACTAATAAAAATTTATAGGTATAATATTACAGCTACATGAAAAAGAAATCTTTACATTCCAAATATTTATTTCCTTACACAATATATTATTTTATTTTTTTTTGTTATCGATAGACCCTCACCTCTAGCAATTAATGCCCATTGGCATAACATTGTAAAGGCGGCCACTAAAGAAAATAAGTGAACATTACGGAGTGTTTTCGCAGCAGGTTAGACTTTTATTAGCAGATTCGAGGTCAAGTCTTTACACAATCCACATTTTAGAGGTGATTTCATTTTTCTAAACATTATTTCTCACTTCGAAAAAATCATTTTTTACTTACCTCCTTACAAAGTTACATACCATTCATGAAGTGACACCTGCCATTTTAATCACCTTAAAATAAATTAGGTATAAGTCCGCCGTAAATCAAAAGTTGAACAAGACACAACTTAAAACGTGCAAGTTAATTGTTATAAATTCCAGTACCTCATCTGGCGGGGATAATCTTCAAGGAGTAATCTTATTGTGGCTTTTGGGTGTACTTTACATCCCGGCCGGCTTTTGCGGCAATAAACAAGTGACGGCTGGTGTGGGCCGAGACATGAGCGGTAGCGGTTACAAATAAAAAAAAATATCTTGGGACAATTAACACCAATTGACTTAGTCCCAAAGTAAGCAACTAAAGCTGCTTGTGTTATGGGTACTAAACAACGGATATACATACTTATATAGATAAATATATACTTAAATACATATAACATCCACGACTCGGGCACAAACATTCGAATGATAGAAAATGATGAATGATAGAAAGAAGGAAATAAAACATTCATTTAAGACTATTCAACATAATATACAAACATACATACATCACACAGAGTACAAATATAACAAACACATTTACGTATGTGTTGAATATTGAATAGAATCAAAAAGGGGCCCCTTTCAGCATACTGCGCCGGTAAACCGAGACGCTGATTTTCAGTGGGACCCTTAAGATCCTTAATATTAAACTAACCTAGAATCAACGACGACACGAACGAAAATGAAATTCACAAAAAAATACAATAACAGCAATTAACACATTACAACTACAATTGCGCATACAATAAGAGTTATTATAACACAACTTTTGTATGGCAACACTTAGCAGTTTAACAGTTTCAATACTAATAAACCGGATCAGCCAGGCCAAAAATGTAATATGGTTAGCAGTGCTTTGATAACAATTTTTATGTTTTAAAAACCTCCCCTTATTCTTTTAGCGCATTAGAGTAACTCGAACTAGCGCACTAGAGCAAGACAGGACACTGTCACAGTGTCGAATTCGTCCCTGTTGTGATTAGAGAATCCCTCTCCTGTCCTGTTATTCTCTTAGTGCATCAGCGTCGAACTCGACGCTGGGGCAGCGCCCTGTTCATTTGCCCCTCCGAGGAATCGAACCCGGGACCTCAAACTTAGTAGTAAGGGCCACTACGGGCTATCCGGTCGTCGAAGCGTATTGCTGCATTTTAGATGGTAGGTCAAGTATCACGTAATGGGCCAAAGGAATATAACTTGAAAAGAATCCACTTAGTTTTTAGTTTCTTTGCTTTTGTTTTTTTTTTTCAAAACGTTCAAAAAATTCCGAGGGGTCTTGCCTAAAAACTAATAATTTCCATAAAACCAGCACTTAGGTGATTTTTAGTTTTTATGTTAGATACCTCGAAGATTATTGGGAGACTTGAAAAATTACGAATCCCATACAAAATCTTCTTCAAATTTCCGTTTGGCAACATGAAACGGTCAAAACTGTCCGAAAAGCTTTTAATTCGGCGATTTCATTCAGCATAGGTAAAGTAATTTTTAATCTACTTTAAAAATGAGAAGGTTCGCGATTCGACTGGTTTTCTGCTACAAGCATTCAGAAAATGTGCCTAAACTATAAATACAATGATAACACAATTTAATGCCTTGGTTATTTTGCGTAACATAACAATGACCTTTAACTATTCTAATTTCCAGTAACTTCTGAAGTTATCAACATGTTTAATGACTGTTCAACATTCAGTGGGTACATAATAGAAGAGCAAATCTCATTCATGTGTGAAATTAACTTAATTCTTTCAAACTATTACAACATTTTGCTTGATATTAAATTTATTCAAAACTGCTACAGTTGTTTACTGAAAAGATGGCACGGTAAAAATAGCAATAGATAGATAGATTTATTTATAACTTATTGAAAATTAAATTACGTTAAATTCAGAATGTTAAAAATACCAAATTCGCAATAAGATCGTCAAAAAGTAAACAAAGCAATAAATAAAAATATCTAGAGATACTCTAAAAAAATATATATCAAATACACTTTTTGTCACTTCATCATCTTCAAAAAAAATCATACTTTAATAATGTAGTCGTTTATAAAAATATATATCAACATATTACGAGTATAATACGATAAATGGTCCCTTTTGCCCTCCATAGGTTTCCGCTCACTACACCGCATCATACTAGGACCAAAACCGTTCCGATACATATAAAAAATATTCTTTGTATGAATACTACGAGTTGCCGCCCACTATACCGGTACGTAACCGGACCGGCCGTCACAGCAAGCACGCTCGACGTGCAGATCCGGCTATGGTCGTTGCTAGACCGGTGCTTGCAGGCAGCAGCCCGAGTTTGTAAACCGTACAGAAGAAACCCCAGAATATAGAATTATCCGCTTACTGCGGACATCAGAACGAGTATCAAAATGGTATCTCACTGCGTTTAATACGGGCTTGATAGATAACAAATGCGTGAGCTCGTGAGTGCAGGCGACTATTTTTGTGTATTAGCCTCCGGTATGGTGGCGGAAACCTTATGACGTTATTAATTACATATTAATAAAAATGTTTGAAAATTTTTAGAGGACTCTTCAGGGACACTTAAAGGCAAAAGATCTGTGGTTCTCTTGCAGTTATTGCTAATCAATTTCCATTGTGTGTCCAGCATGTTTACCCCCTTATTCATAAACGCTTCGTAAACGTTTGTTAGTTAACAAGTTTTGTCTTTATCTGTCATAGTGACGTTTACCCTCAAATAAAAGGGACAAAACATTTGTTAGCTTAAAAAGATTGTTAACTTTTTATGAATTAGGGGGTCCTTTTACTCCCTTTTTCATAAAATAAAGATACCGAGTTGAAGCCCAACAGAGTTTCCGCACGCTTGTTTGAATTGTGAAGTTATTTTCAAATCTAATAATATGACACGTAACCGTATAGCCCAAAATAATTTCATGATAAACACTAACTTCGCAACTAAAGTAACTTAAGCTTAGCAAAGGCTTCAGCGGATTTCCCTTGTCACGAGTAATAATTTAAGTTAGGAACAAGTTCGCAAGGTCATTATTCGTTGCACAACGTAGATAAAGTACATACATTTTGGTAAAGTGTGCGACGACACGCCAAAGATTTTAGGCTGTAAAACGGCTGTTTTGTAAGTAGAAACTATTACATTTCGAAACTTATACGGCTTTAGTAATTGTAATGTAACAACAGCGAAGGACTTATAAAAGATATTCCAGTTTTTACGCTCCAAAACTGCTTGAAATAATGGAACGTTTCCTGTTGGATTGCTCGGTTAGCTCTTTCCATTCTATTTACTAAAGACCAGCGGCAATTCCGATGAAAAAAGATTGATTTTATAAATGTGAAGCGCACGTAACCTCTGTGTGTTTGTGTGTTTCATTGACTCTGGCATCGTAGCCCTTAAACAGCTGGGCCTATTTGAGCCCGTTATTTGATTTATGATTGGGTTTTATTGCGGTCTTTTTGAGGTATGTTTGGTGACAAATGAGCCAACAATTGTCGTGATATTTCGTCTTCTAAACCTTTGGTATTGTCGGTGTCGATATGTTATTTCCCTTTTAAATATTTTAAGAAGTTAATTCAGTAATGATTTTATTTCACGTAAGATCTACAGATATAAACCTTTAATTTGGCTTCTTTATTTGTTTACCATAAGATTATAATTTAAGCAAAAAGACTTACACGATACAGAAGAAAAGTCTATAAAATATCACCCCACTGTTCACTTCCCATTAAAATATTGTTCATTATTCAAATAAAACGTTCTTAAGCAACAAGTAATAAATAATCTCTTCTATTTATTGACTGGATTCGTTTTATTTAGGCAATGACAAAACGTGAAATTTTGGTTATAATTTTGTTCCCATGGATTGTTAGTCTGCTCCTAACTGCGGCCGTTGCAATACGGCCAAAACGTTTAGATAAATAAATAAACAGTATTTTATCGCTTTCAAGTCCCGGTAAACGTGATAAGTTAGTTTACATAATAATATAAGTATGTATAAACAGACTTTATAATGTACTAGCGGACACCCGCGACTTCGTTCGCATAGACTTTGTAGCCTATGTACGTTACGGATAGTGTATCAGCTTTCTATTAGTGAAAGAAGTTTTGAAATCGGTTCAGTAGTTCCAGAGATTACCAACATACAAACAAAAAACAAACAACCAAAGTTTACCTCTTTATTATATCAGTGTTGATGTAGATTTAGACTACGTTTATAATTATGATGTTCACAGTGGATGTTAATTTTATATATCCGCTGTCGCTTATGTCTCGGACCAACTGGCAGGATTCCAAGAGGCTAATGTCGGCGCGAGGCGCTAGGTGGCGTGCATTCTGATCTACGTGGCCTAGTGTAACGAATTTAGTGGTATTGGATTTATTATAGTTAATCTGCATTAAGGAATCTAGTTTTATGTGCTGTTTTAAACTGAAGTACAATGTTAACTAAAGTGCATTCATACCGTTTGCACTGTAACCCAACTGTGAATATTTTCACAGTATTGCATAAGGACATCCTTGGCCCCCGGTTTGTATGTCGCCATGGTGTTTATATTTTGAAAACGTTTCTCTATACTACGCGTTAAGCCTATGTATAGAATAAGTTTGTAAAATATCCATTAAAATATTTCAATTACAAAAATATTTAATCAAATTCTAAATTAAGAAGAAAAAAACAAGAATAAAATCTTATTCCAAACTTAAAGGTAAAAAAATTGTCCCAAATCGCCGCCAATAGGAAGGGTACCCAGAAGACTGGCAGCATTGCCACGTTGGATGGCAATGCTGATTCTTTGGGCAAAGTATTGCCCAGCCTTCTGGTCACGGGAGGCCTCTATAAGGCGCGCCGATAAGTCTTGGTAAAAACAGCGCGCACTTGGCCCCCAGGGCCCCAGAGTTTCGACCCCAAACGCCTCAAATATATAGCTGTCACCAAGGCAGGTATACTTGCGACGTTTGAGGTCTTCCACTGAGGGCAGCATTATTTTTGGTACTTGGAAAATGAGTCGGTGCCAGGGTATCCACACAAGTGGCGTCCCAAACCAAAGGTCGACCCAATTTCCAAGGAACCAATGTCAAACCATTATACTTAATGATTTTACTATTTTATTTACTTCATAAGTTATTTAATTTTTTTGGCAAGTATTTGAAATAGACTTAGTCTGTAATCTTGTTTCTAATAAGATTATGAGGGCTTTAGCGATTCAAAGTTACCAATGAACTACTTAGAACTGTTTAAAAAAGCAAGTTGCACTATGGAAGTGAACATGTGAGAGCTCCTCATTATTACAATAAACGCGGTTTATGTTTAACGCTCCATACATATTTGCTAAAGATAATGAACATTTACATACAAGTACGTAGTATCTCTGAAGCTGTTATGCCTGGAGCGTTTCCGCGGGGCTTGCGTTGTATCGTTTGTCTAATCGCGATATTTCAAGAAATCGTGATCGCAAACCAAACTAAAAATACAGCTTTACTTGTTTTAACAAAAATGGAAGGCAAACGAGCTAGTGAGTCACCTGATGGTAAGTGATCACCACCGCCCACAGACACCCGCAACACCAAGGAGATTGCAAATGCGTTGCCAACCCAAAGGGCTAAGATGAAATATCTCTTGTGCCAGTAATTGCACCGGCTGTCTTGCTCTCCACGCCGGAACACAACAGTGCAAGCACTGCTGCTTAGCAGCTGGATTAGCGAGAAAGAACATCTTTTAACGAGTTCTTTTAATTTTGAAAACAGATAAAGTCATCATACTCATTGTTATGAGCACTGTGTTGCTGCAAAACCGTTGAAACGTCAAGTCAAATGAGACGTTCCATTATCTAAATGACGTTCTACTTCCCTATTAAATCTAGAACACAATTCCTAAATCTACAAAGCAGATAACTTAATACCGAAACCTGAAACGTATTGCGCTATTTATCTCCGAATCTTTAAGTTCAGCATTAGTTATTCTCTAAGCGTATCATCGCTGGACTCGACGTCGAAGCATCGCCCTGTTTCGCTCACTCGAGCTTGCGATAGAGCAAGACAGGGCGCTGCCACAGCGTCGAGCTCGTCGCTGGTGCGCTAAGATAATCACCACCCAGCTGGACGCGAGCCAGAATGCAAGTTTTGCTCATTGACGTATTGTTTAATGAAATTCTGTATTGTGCGAAGCCAAAAACTGCAGTTGGTTTTATAAACAAGGTTGGTTTGGAACTTCAATAGTCATTTATTTTGTTAGCACATGGAGCCTGGAAACTCTTCAAGAATGACGATTTGGACGGTCTGCATTATGATATTTAAATAAAAATTAGAAATAGAAACATTATTGAACAACTAGTTATAAATTTAACAATCTAGACGATGCGTTATCACACATTCAGAGGAGTGTGAACCTAGCGGTCTTTATACAAACGGCGATAACGTTTTCCACCCTCGAAACCTTAACCTATAGACATGCTTTTTTTGTATGTAGTCATTATGCCTTAGAACTAGGTTTGTATGGTTTGATTTTTTAAATAAAGGAGCTCTTTTTGGGACCACCACGGGACTACCCACTCCTCTCAAAGTCGATATGATTAATTCATCAATGAGCTTATTTTATTTATTTAGGGCTCACAAAACATTTAGCGCCAATTAACAGTGCCAATAATGATGTCATGACTTTGAAAGAATTTTGAAGTTAAAATAAATGAATAAATAAATAAATAAATATCTTGAGACAATTTACACCAATTGCCCTAGTCCCAAGCTCAGCAGACCTTGTGTTATGGGTACTACACAACGGATAAACATACATATATATATAGATAAATACATACTTAAGTACAAATAACATCCATCCATCAGGTACAAACATTCGTGTTCGTCACACAAATATTTGCCCATACCAGGGTTTGGACCCGGGACCTCTTTCACAGGAAGCAGACACATGTGCCACTGTGCCATACAGGTAATTCTGTTTCACTTAAGAAAAAACTTGGAGATTTATCTTTGCGATTATTTTTTTGTTCTTTAAACTCTTTGATCTTTGAAACGTAAAGTTGCACATACGCATCAAAGAAGTCCCAAGTCCCAACCGCATTTGCTAGTGATTGAACTAAAGGTGCCTCTCCACCAATACAATGCGAGCAAACGGTACGAGCAAAGAAAAACCAATTCGTCTGCTCCAAATAAAAACCGAGCAAGTTTTTTTTAATGAGGTGCGAAGGTTATCTGATGGAGAGCGATCCCCGCCACCCTTGAGAAATTGCGATCCAAGAGAATCGCTAATCAGTTGTTCGCCTTTTTGTTATTTTTATTATTATGAGGCTATTAAAGAATAAAATAATTAAAAAGATTTATTGCCATATCATACTATACAGGGTGGAAAATTTGAATGCCACATGGATGGCAGCTACCTTAAATACTGGAAATAGCACATTCTGTGTAAAGGAGACTTTCCTTTATTTTTGAAAACAATAAATTCTGTATTAATAGATTTATAAAAAATCGCTTGTCTTAGTCGAGACTCGAACCGGTCAAATGCGACAAAAAATAACATGCCGTATTTTATGATGCAGATCGAAAGGGTTACTGATAAGGTTCAATTTCCTCTAAATAACAAACACAATGAAAAGACAGAAGGCCATGAAAACTAACAATTACCATTTAATTTTGTTTTCACCCGTCACGTGAAATGCGTCGCAACTACTTTAAATATTGGAAATAGCAAATTGTACGCAATGGAGACTTAGTTTTATTTTAGAAAATAATAAATACTGCTTTTACGGATTTTTGAAAAATGTACTCTACTCTCTACTTTTGTAACAATTTATGTCAGCCAAGTAATGAATACTAAATATAAATTTTAAATGCTTCGCGTGTATGCATATTATAACGCTTAACATAATTTATATGTAGCATATAATTATGTTTATTTGAAATCTAGCAAGTCAATTTTGCCTCACTTCCAGTGATCAGATTGACTTAAATGTTAGCATTAAATTATTATGTAGCACAGATGACAATGCAATAGGTAACCAAAAATGTCAACAACCAAAACTTTTTTTTAAACAAAAACTAGTTTATAGTATTTTCGCTTAGTTTCCTCCTTCAGATTTAGTGGAAAGCCGCCCTAAAGCAATTTCGCTAGTTGTAATTTCGCTTTCCGCGATTTCGCTTTCAGCGCTGTCTGCCGCTTGTCGACCTGCCAGTCCTAAATGTCACGGCGCTAGGTTTAGTCGGTCTTAAGCGATTTGGGGGTAAATTTTACTAGATTCAGCCGTATTTTTAAGTAAGTAAATTTTAGCGGAGCGATATTTTTTACGGTTCTTTAGGTAAGGCATAAATAATTAATAGATTCAGGCGTTACTCTGCGGAGGTCCATTTCAACAAACTGGCACAAATAACCTTGCTACTCCGCGAAACCAGTGCCGTGCTCGTCCAAGTTAGCTGAGTCTGTGCGACATATTTTGCATGAACATATATATGTCGCACAGACGCAGCTAACTTGCACGAGCACGGTACTGGTTTCGCGGAGTAGCAAGATAATTTGTTCCAGTTTGAAGGCATAATTGGAAGAATATATGACAGGTCTTGATACTAATGAGAACTAGGATTGTTTTTCTCGTCAATATGGACTATTTTTGCTTCTCCAATGACTGCCTGAGGACTGTGTACCATACCTCAAAGAACAATCTCTTTTCCACCCTTTAAACCATCATATAATCTTGATTTTGTGTATGTTGTTGTTATGTTTTAGAACTAGATTTGTACGTTTTTTAATTTTTTTATATTCATCGTTGATTTGGTACTCTCTTGACAGTAAAGGGTAAACCTTTTTAACTGTATTGACTGAGGGTTAGTTCACAAGGACACGTTATACAGCAGCTATTCAAAAAACTGCCACAAACTTATTGCTTCTTAATATATGCAATTTCCAAAGCTACTTTGGTAATTTTCATTCCTCTGCGGATTCCACTGCCCTATTTGATGACTTTGAGCGTTCTAATAAGGCACACTGTACGGGACCATTTTCAGTACTGATCCTTGGGAAAGGCATAAAGGCATAAGGCTGTGAAGCTCAGCAGGGAGCATCTGCCAGCTGATAGTATAATGATGATGATTTATCTTTCTCCTTAAGTAACTACAACTATCAACTTACCTCAGTCCCCTGGACTTTCAGCTTCATATGGTCTTCTCGGGTGGTCTTGCCATCTTTCCGTTTCTTCCAGCAGTAGCCGTCTCTTCTGTAGCGGACCTTCTTGCGGCTGTATAGCAGCATTGAGCCGCTTTTTGGCCTGTATAACAAGAAGAGAAGAAAAGAGTTAGAATCGTCTTGCGTAATACGAACTTCAATCATTTGTGGAACAAATTTCCTTGCTAGTCCGCGAAACCAGTGCACTGCACGTGCAAAACAGCTGCGTCTGTGCGACATATATTTCTTATACAAAACCCCACTTTTCTCTGCTTTCACACGAAACAACATGCAACACACAGACTCAACTATTAACCACCTCCACTATAAACTTAAACTAAACTATCTACGCGCGTTTTGCCTCTAAATGAGGCATCGACGGGCTATTCGTTCGCTACTTGAACAAATGTCATATACCTACTGATTGGCACTAGTCACTTTTATACCAAATTCGAAATGCAGACCTTTATGTGGATGATGTTGTTATCAGATTTTGGACAATGATACTTTTTGTCATTATTGTAAACAAAATTATTTATTTTTAATTTTTTTTCGATTTTTCTTTTTGTATTTTTTTTTACATTCAAATTAAATTTAAAATGCTCTATAATGAATGACAACACAAAGAAAAATTAGGGTAATGGCAGGGTTCGAACCTGTAACATCAGCATTGCGTCCCTTGCGTATTCCAGTTTCCGGCACATTACCGCTGCCATACCCTGCGAATTTTTCAATGTGTTTCGTCTTTACGGTCATTACATTATTGATATTTTTTCTTTGGGTAAACTACCCTCGGTGTCATTTATGAGAAACTTAATCAAGTTATCTCATTCAACTTGGTCATTTATGAATGCCCGTTAGCTGACGAGAGATGACGCCATTTGTTGTTAAATTATATATAACTATTGCGTACTTTTTGTCATTATCAAATACTTTCAAGATCCATCTATACCTACAGTTAGCCCTCAGAAGTAGTTAAACACTTAGGAACCATGTCGTAGTAACGTATGAAATTAGAGTTGCTCGATTTTTTACATTACTTACAGCGACAAGGTACTAAAATGTTCAGCTACTTTTGAGACTGACCTAGGGTGGCCAAGTGTCCTGTATTTTACAGGATGTCCCGTTTTTCATCTATCATTTTGGCCGCGTCCCGTATTTTAATAAGAAAACAACCATACCAATTTTTTTTCCATGAATCCTTTAATTTTAGATCATAGGTATGTCCCGTAAAATGAGCACTCAGAGTTGGTCATCCTAGGCTGACCATACATATAACACACATCACAGTCTGTACTGTCACAAGATTACGTAAACACCATCCATAGAATTCCAAATTCCTTCATAATTATTGATATCCAGTCCGTCTCGGATACCAAGTTTCCGTCCCCATAAAAGAAGGAATCGGCCCAAATCATTTGAATTATTATAGAAACCGTATCCGGCCAACTTTATTGCAAAGTTGTAAAACGCCCGCATTAACTTTGGGGGTTTACGACTTACACCCTAACCTCTATAAGCTCGTATCTAATACAACCCTGTCACTCTAAAAACAACCTTCTCACTCATACTTAAAGTTGGGAGTTCAAGCAGATAGGAAGGCTCCATGCGAGTTAGTACGAGTTACAAGTAGAATTATCATATTCGCTTATAACTAAGAAGGATTTTATAACCGAGACACTTCTGTAATGGCGCTGAATAACGTAGGAAAAGAATTGGTATTAGGGTTTTCGTCGTGATTTGAATAAACAAGTGTTTTAGTACTGATCCTTTAACTCGTAAACAGTGATTTGCTAGCATCTTTTTTTTTGGTTCTCTTATCTTATCTTTTGCGGGTGGTAGGACCTTGTGCAAGGTCCGTCCGGATCGCTACCACCATCTTGCTCGCTAATCCCGCCGCTAAGCAGCAGTGCTTACATTTTTGTGTTCCGGCGTGTACAGCAAGACAGCCGGTGTAATTACTGGCACAAGAGGTATTCCATCTTAGACCTCTGGGTTGGCAACGCATCTGCAATCGCTTTGGTGGTGCGGATGTCTATAGGCGGTGGTGATCACTTACCATCAGGTGACCCACTTGCTTGTTTGCCTTCCTATTTCATAAAAAAAAAATTAAGCAGCTGTCCTGTTTAAAAAAAATACATTTTTGGAGAAGATGCGGCGCGTTGAAGCAAATTATTTACATCCAAAAAAACCCTATGAAAAGTGGCCTCAGCTGAGTCCGTTCTAATTGTTCTAAAAATGTATAACTATTCCTCTTGTACGCGAATTTTTATAATAAAGGAGCAGGTTCTTAAATAGACTGTTTTTTTAACTATGCAATTAGCTAAAGGGTGAATCAACTTTTATGTGTCCAACATCAATCGCACAGAGTCCCTGATCGATAATACAATTTTTATAAAAGTAATTAGTTTTATCTGTATCCCGTTATGTTACTATGAGTAATATCTAACATTTTATTACAAAACATTTTATTTTGTTTACAATTTTCCCGGTTCTTTAATGGTTGTCCAAAAGACGAAAAGTTGATTTTCAATAGTAGGACAAATTGTCCCCGTGCAACGGAGTATCATAAAAATTTGTATCACGAAAAAAATACTGTTACAAAATTGATATCTATACACATAATCCTTTTTATAGATATTTATCATCAATAAAACATACCGATTTCTAATATTTGCATTAAACGGTTTATGAATTTCTTGCGTTTTAATTTTGTCCCTTTAATTATGAATGCTATGCAGGTCAACTGGACAACCATAAATTAGTTATGAAATCTAAATATAGATGGCGTAGTAAAATATTTGACAACAAGCTCAAATTTCTGGAAAGCAGATAGGCCTAGCCGCCATTATGATTTCGCGAAACTTGCGGCGTCAGTCGGCCGAGTACTGTTGGAGAGTGTGGGTGGCTTTATTGTCTGTCCATCGGACAACCGGCACAAATACGTAAGTAGTTAACATATTACAATAAATTATGTTGTACCAGATACAATTTTATCTATATATTACCATAAGGGTGAGATAAAACACAAAGAAACTTTAATATTCATTATACGGCTCAAAGTTTTAGATAAGTCCCTCGGACAACTAGTCACTTGGACAACGGAAGTGGTTGTCCGTAGGACATTTTGGTTGTTCCTTGGACAAAAACGATGAGATAAGATTTTTAATAGGGTAAAGGGGGTAGGGGGGGGGAAGCTAAGGGATCGGGTAAACGTCCCAATGCTTGACACTCTAATTCCAATAGTTAATAAGTACCCTGTCTTTGACCGTTCACTTAGACATAACATTCAATTTATCAACGATTGGAATAGCTTCAAGCACTGGGATCTTTACCTTAATGAAATTATTTGCGTATTTTTATTATACATATATTTCATTTTAGGTAATGGGACTATCGGAGAAGGAGAAATCAAGACGCTATAGAGAAAGACTTAAAGAAGACCCAGAAAAAATGACTGAACTGAAAAGAAATGTGTCAAAGGAGGGAAACTATTTATCCTCGATGAGAAACATGTCTCCTGTATCGCAGATCTCGAAGTCTCTGAAGAGCGACATACGCCTATTTAATACCAATCGTATTACGGAGGCGATAGAGCACAACAACGGCTCCAAACTGTTTACGAGAGATCTATCTATTGGGCAAAGCCAGCTGACAAAACTAATCTAAAAGTTGATAATCTAGCTAAAGACCCCAGAGCTAGATTGACCCGTCACTATACCGAAGATATCCCGGACGTCAGCATGTACGAGATTAGTATGGCTCTCAAACAACTCAAAAATAATAAAGCTCCAGGTGATGACGGAATTACAGCCGAACTCCTGAAGGCAGGAGGAAAACCGATCCTCAGGGCTCTTCAGACCTTGTTTAATTCCGTCATTCAGGAAGGGAAAACGCCGAAGGCATGGAACAGAATGTGGTGGTGCTTTTCTTCAAGAAGGGTGACAATACCCTGCTGAAGAACTATAGACCCATCTCACTTCTGAGCCATGTTTTCAAGTTGTTTTCGAAAGTCATTACGAACCATCTCGCTCGCAGGCTTGACGACTTCCAGCCTCCCGAACAGGCCGGTTTCCGAAAAGGCTTCAGTACCGTAGACCACATACATGCGTTACGGCAGGTTATACAGAAGACCGAGGAGTATATCCTCCTCCTTTGCTTTGCATTTGTGGACTATGAGAAAGCCTTCGACCTGGGCTGTACTGCAGTCTCTCCAGCGGTACCAAGTTGACTACCGGTACATCGAAGTGTTGAAGTGTCTGTACGAAAACGCCACGATGTCAGTCCGACTACAGGACCAGAATTCTAAGCCTATTCCGCTGCGGTGGGGAGTCAGACAGGGAGATATGATCTCTCCAAAACTGTTCACCGCCGCACTGGAGGATGTTTTCAAGGTTCTGGACTGGGTTGGGCTTGGCATTAATGTCAACGGCGAGGACATCACTCACCTTCGGTTTGCCGACGACATAGTGGTCCTGGCTGAGACCATGGAGGGCCCAAGTACAATGCTCAATGACCTCAGTAGGGCCTCCGGGCGAGTTGGACTTAAGATGAACATGGATAAGACGAAAATCATGTCGAACACCCATGTAGTTCCAACTCCCGTTAAGATCGGAGACTCTACGCTTGAAGTTGTGGATGATTATGTGTACCTGGGACAAACTGTCCAGTTAGGTAGGTCCAACTTCGACAAAGAGGTCAATCGGCGAATCCGACTCAGTTGGGCAGCGTTCGGGAAGCTACGAAACATCTTCTCATGCAAGATACCGCAGTGTCTGGAGACGAAAGTCTTCGAGCGATAAGTAATACTCGTATTGTGATCTTTAATTATAAAAATGAGACTGTTCAAGACTGCACTAAGTGTAAGGAAATGTTAACTAGTTGATTTTTTAAAAAAATATTATTATTTTGTAACGTTGTTGATTATTAAGAGCGTTGATAACGTTTTTATAGTTCGGTGTGCCGAACCATTAAAACTGCTTTATGATACTTTACTAAATTGGTTTCATTTAGTACCCTCTTTAAGATTTTTGGTTCTAATATTTCCATTGGACAACCAGATTTGTCTCTGGGACAACTAAGTTGTCCCTTCATTGAAAAACACATATCATAATTTTTTTCTTTTTAAATTCAAGAACAGATCATAATTTTTTAAAGATAAAATAGCACAATATAAAACAAAGTAGCAGGAGGAATTCTCTTATATTACTATTACTATTACGTGTTTTAATGAAAAGTTCCGATTCTGTGAAATTAGAGTTGTCCTGGGGACATGATTAAAGGAAATAATGTGAAATTTCGTGAGGTTTATGCCATAAATAAAGATAAAAAATAAAACTGCATTGTTTAATTAATGTAATTAAAATATTTTTTTTAACAATAGTTGATGTTTAGTTTGTTAAAAAATACTTTTGATTGGTGGTCCAGGGGACAGGGCAAATTTGAGCTGGTGAAGTTTTTTAAATCAAACTCACTAAAATCTTAAAAAAACAGCTCTGCTCTATACAGAATCATAAACAAGAGAAAATTATCTTTAAAATAAAATATTTAAATATGGTCAATACGAAAATAAAATAAAAATCCAGAATTTCATTATGTGGACATTTAAAAGTTGATTCACCCTAAAGCAATCTTTTTTTTTGAGAACAGGGTTCAATTTAATGCATGCTTACATCATAAATAATCAATGCGCAAAAACGTGTTCCAAAACCGGCTTCTCTCAACTGACATAAAAATAACACACGATTTCCTTTCGTACCCAATAAAAGTCCTCGAAAAATACCAGACCTTAGACACGTCAAGGACAGGGTTCAAAACAACAAACAGTAATAAAGCCGGTATCAAAAATACTAACAGGCCAATATTTCCTGTGACGTCACGGACAGAGAAAACATGGCCGCCGTCAGAATTCGCACAAATAGATCGTGTATTGTTCCTACTAATAAATCTAGACGATGTATGTTAGTCGCTTTTTGTATTTCACCGTGCGTCAGCGAGTCGCGATTGACGTGTCAACAGATAGTCGGTGATGGATACTGTTGCACGAACGTTTAGATTTTAGCTTCGAATTTTGTATTTATTTTCGTCGAAAACGATTTTTTTTTTCAGCTAAGTAGAGCTGAATCACTTACCGTCATACCACAAAAAATAAACATGCGTTCAACACTCGATAAACCAGCGATTTGTATGGGATGACAGCTATTTAAAGAATGTCTAAAACTTAAACATGGATTTGTGGTAAGACCGTTAAGCTTTGATTTTACAGTGTGTGTAAGCACGTACAGTCAGTTTTGATTCATAGGCCACTGTGGAACGTTGTCACAATGTATCATCGCTGGGATATTAAAACATTCATTGAAAAGTCATTATGTCATTCATTGTAGAAAGGTTCTACAGTACCTTTGAATCAAATTGGCTGTCTGTATAGTCGACCAAGTAATTGCTTGACCACTTTTGAACTTTATCCCTTTGTAATACGGTCGAAAAGTGGTCAAGCAATTTCTTGGTCGACTATACAAGGCCGACTGTAATTGACATTTTAACTTCAGATACAACCGGCATAAACATTAAAATTCAATTATTGTGAAATTGGTATTTGTTGACGTGATCATCAAAATATTATATCAGGTTGTAAAACTTCAATATGATTTCCAAATGAAATAAAATATTATTTTTTTTACACTCGAAATTTCTTTGGATTGAATGTCCTACATTAAAAAAGTTTTAACATTCAAATTATATACAATCGAAAATGGATGGACAATTTAATTGAAGGAAAAGGATAATATTTAAAAAGTTTTTTTTATTAATGGTCTTGGTTAACAATACTGGATGTATAGTGGACCAAGCTATTGCTTGACCACTTTTCGGCCGTATTACAAAGGGTTAAAGTTCAAAGTGGTCAAGCAATTTCTTGGTCGACTATGCCTTTTATTCGTTACCTTTATAATTTTACTGACTTTGCACAACTACACCTATAGAACGTAAACCTTAAGTAGCTTTCCTTACCTATACCACTGGGGATCGAACTCGGTAGCTCACATTCACAAGTCTACCCCACTAGTCACTAGGCCATCGGCGCTCTTCATCGATTCAATGCATTATGTCATATAATTAATTTAATTAATTCAAAAAAAAACTAAAATATTTTTAAATAAACCAATTCCTCTTGTATACCCGACGGTACATACACAATATACTAAAAATTATACTAGTATTTCTGCCGTTTTATTCTTGTTAAAATATTTACTTAGTTGGTATCGGTTTCATAATAGTATTTTATGCAACTGTTGCATAATGAGGGGTTTTAAAACTCGAGTGTGGTTTTATGAAACGAGCGTCAGCGAGTTTCATAATAGGATCACACGAGTGTTTTAAGACCTAATTATGTACAGTTGCATACATTACTTTATCTACACACATATCATAAGTACTCTATGATGGGTTCAGAAGCCATAGGGCAATGACCTGTATTGCTACTAGCTACTATTGCTAGGTACCTATTAAATATCTAAAGACTGTACACATTAAAATAATGTAATAAAAAATGAATTTGAACAAATATAGAAACAAATTAGAAAATTTCTCATTATAATTATTGGTTGCTATAATGCTGGTCATTGCCTACGGTTTTTGAACGCATTATAGAGCTTTTATGATATTTTAATAAAGATTATTAACGTAGTTGTTTTGTTAACTAGCTGAATAACTAATTAAGTAAGTATAAAGCAAAGCAAAGAATAGACTAAATAAAGTCAATTGTTAGCTTTTATCTCTCCAAACAGACGGACCCTTTTCCAGATTATAGAATTCATGATTGCAGTATTTTACGATTATTAACGCAATACAATTTTATGGCGCCGTCAAAAAAGTCATATTTGAGTAAGAAAGTCCAAAATTGCTGTATTATACAAATATGACTTTATTTTGCTAAAGAGTATCACATTAACAGTTAACATAGTAAAAGGCGTAAAAAGGATTAAGTTTATGGCACATCTCAGTTGTCTAATAATATCAATAATAATAAATACCTACTAGGTTTTAAATTAAGAATTCGATTTTAAAGGTTGCATAAAATTCCTAGATTGTTTAGGGGCTTGGACTCGCCTTCAGCTCGAGCACAAGTTGTAGCTTTAAACGCTCTACTCGACCGTCGTCTGCAATATCATCCACATACACTTCCACTGTAGAGCTAATTGTACACAGCGCCAAGAAAAAGGCATCACTCGATACTGTTGTAAGAGAAAAAGAAGCTCAAGGGGTTGATTCTCTAAATGCAACACCAACGAGTTGGACAATAAAATAGCGCACCATCTTGCTCTTTCTTACTAGAGCCTTCAATGCGCGAGGGAGACGAGGCACCATTTCGATGCCGAAGTCGATTCGGAAGAAAGCTAAGAAGCGATCTGATTTCCCGTAGCTCCAACTTTAGCTGGTTTTAGTCACAATACTTACAATCTAAATGTTATTTCTAGCTACACCTAGGTGGAATAAAGATAGACCTCATTTTTCGGTAATGTTGCATTTGCCAGCTAAAAGTAATTTTTGTCTGTCAAGAGAAGAAGAGTCAAGAGAATTCGTTTGGCTTTACAATCAGTTCTTAAAACGTTTTCAGATCTAATTGAAAGACGGGTACAATTAAAGTGACTCACTTTTCCAATAATTATAATAATAGTTTTAATGGTACAATGTGGTGGCATAGGTGAGTTTAAAACTTACTTGCTCACTAATAAAACCGTGTTAAAAATTCCGAAAACATCGCATGCTTCGTCATAAAGAGTTGGAGAAAAATTATTAGGTAAATCAGAGGCCGTGCTCGTTTACTTGACAAATCGCCTGCGGCCGGAGCCCTCTTTATAGGGGCCTATTTGTCTGCAGCACGGAGATTAAAAAGCAGTGCCTCTCGTAATTCCTGCTTTGCCATGTCCCCGCCGTTCGCGTAATTTAATGTTATTGTCCTCTCCAAGCTTAATTTAAATGTGTACGCGAATATTCGGGCACTATTCTTGTTTATTATTAAGTTAATATATTCGGTTTATTTGAATATCGCCGTTTTTATTTTCGCCTCATTTGCTGCGACGTTCTCGTGCGAAATGTTGTTTATGGTTCCGGACTAAATAGTTGCTTCGTTGACTAGGTCGTTTGTGAATTAAGTTGTTATTTAAATAACTGTGTAGGTAATGGAGTAAGCTAGTGCCTTACACAACTTGTGAGGCTAAAGTTTTTAGGTATTAGTGTTTGCATGAGCGGAGAATGAAGTGCGTCTGTTAGCGGCAATCCATTACGGGAGTCACGTACAGAAAAGTAAAGCAAACGAAAATCGAACTCCACTTCAACTAATGAGGGCGAAAACTACAGCGAAAACTTTCTTCAAGTGGCTGCACGATTCTGCATATTCACAAAATCGACCGTCGCATGACAAACACCGCCATAAATCAGCCCCAACGATAATTTCACCTACATTCCGTCGAATATTTATCGTCGAAATTACATCCAAAGCGGAACGATAAACACTAACGTACCAAACTTGTAAAATAGTAAATAAATATCTCAATCGAAAGTAAAAAGAGTTATGTGAACGAAACACGAACGGAGTCAAATGCTTCCAGTGTGGCCCAAACGATTTTAATGGGTATACGGGGACGATAAAGAATTCCTTGAAAGTTAAATATGTTATTAGCTAAGCTAACAATCTTAATTAGTTAATGGCGGAGTAAAATGTGGAAGATTTTGTACGATAAATAACTGGGTAATCTACTCTAACAAGTTGCTTTGTTTACAAGGGTTGATGATTATAACGATCGGATCTCCTACTACAAACTTACTGAAATTGTCGGGTACTTTTGTATAATTTAGTAAATTGTTTGACGTTTGATTATAGCTGTTACAATTAAGTTATTTTAAGCTCCATGTTCTAATTTATTACAGTACATTTTGTACACTAAATAAAGTATGCGCCCTAGTATGCCGCCTTGTGGAACTTCACGTTGAATTTGAAATTGAATGGCTAGATTAACCTCAATGCTACGCATTGAGATAACTAAAGCAAGGGTAAATAATTTCAAATACAACGAAATTCTACACGTAACAAGCTTTCTGATTTAGTGAATATTGATAAACGAAGCAAAAATAGGCATTTTAAGCTCATCCTTGCTATCCAAACTAATAACGTTTGTATAAATTCAAGTTTCCTTTTACATATCCTTCTTTCATTCTCCTTGGCTAAGCTAATCGTTATATACAATAGGGCGTTAGAACCTTGTTCTATCCGGATACCATTACATTTTCTTTTAAAGCTATTTAAATTCAAATAGCCTTACAGCAGAAGATAACCGAGTGAATTCCTTCTACGCTAGCACTATATTTATAATACAAGTAAGTATAATCAAATACTTAATATATCTCACTCCGTTTCTTGCCAGTTCTATTCTAGATTTATTTTTAAGTGAACCTTTTATTATTGACGTATGTCACAAGCTTGACTTTTCAAACGCTATTGTTAAGTTATTTAGCTCATAGTGGTAGAACCCCACTGTAACCAATTACTGCCAGAAATTTATTGCGAAACAAATGGGCCAGTACCACCGGGGTACCTCACTCTCAAAAAATACCGGCGTAACGTAATAGCTTGCTGCAATGTTTCGTATGATGATTGAGAAATCCAGAGACCCGAGAGGGGAGGAGACCTAAACCGCTGCAACGGATCATTGATTCTCTTAGGATTTCTGGTTTCAATGGATGGCGGTGATCACTCTCCATCAGGTGAATCACAAGCTAGTTTCCCTCTCTTATCTATAAAAAGGAATTAAGTTTATCATCATTCGTGAGTTCTTACCTTGAACCAAAGTGCATGGAATTGCATTCGAATCAGCAATCGCCTGACACTACCTAGCCCTGATATTTGGTATAATTACAACGGGAGCATGCGATGTGGGCGGCAGAAATGAAAATGATTTGAAAAGTTCATTAGTTTTTTGCTATGTGGCGAAAAATGGCTTCTCAATGTTGAAAGTTTGCACTTCAACAGCACTAGTTCTTTTTGTTTCCGAATTGGTTTTTGGTTGAATTGTTTTAGTTCTTAATTTTAAAGGTTTGGTATAAATTCTAATACGTGTAAACAACAAGGCATTTCCTTTACAAAATAATATACCTACCAGTGAATATTTGTCTTGTACATGAGGTTTAAGGAAACGTTGCGGACATTTCTGTGTCCGCATTTCTATGTCTATAAATTGTTATGATAATGTTTAAAAAACCTAAGACTTCCCCAAAACGCTTGAAATAAATAAGCTTTTTTTGTTGTAGTCGTTCTATAGCACCCCAATAGTGAAAAGGGGCTCCATACCTTCAAGTTTTTCTCCTAAGTATTTAAAATTATAGACTTTTGGAATAAATCAGAATTTGTTGTGTGCCGGCATAGAGAGCTAGACAGCGGGTGTAATTACTGGCACAAGAGGTATTCCATCTTAGCCCTCATGGTTTGCAACGCATTGCAATTTCCTTGGTATTGCGGGTGTCTATAGGCGGTGGTGATCACTTACCTTGTGGTGACCCACTTGCTCGTTTGCCTTCCTATTTTATAAAACAGTTTTTAAGGCAGGTTTCCATTCATTCCAATGGTTTATTATCCCGGATGTCAATTGCAAGACTGAACCATGCCACTTTTAAAAAAGTAGTTTTCTTTCAACTGCCGTTTTTAATAGCAGCGCTATGGCAGTTGGAACGCCTAAATCTATCAATTAGTTAGCCCAGTAATTTCCATTTTCTAATCACTTGGCAGTTGACACGGTAATGGATTCAAATTAAGTCATAGTTATTAAAACCGCCGCGACATCTAACTAATGGATGTTTAGCATGTTCCAGCTTGTTCTGGGTTCAGGAGTTGTAGCATGTTCTTGGATTATAAGGAACACTTAATTCAAACAGTATCATGATCGATCGCGGGTGTTTTTTTGTAATCAACCGTTTTATTTGAACAATTAGAATTTATGTCTGATACTACTTTTAAAAACCTGTCAAGTGAAAGTCGGAATCTCTCACCGAGGGTTCCGTACAAACTTAATTACCACCAAACGTTGCTCTAACGAAAAGGTACGAATTCCCAAAAACGATTACTAGCATACGAATAAAGACCTGATACAATATGTGGGTGGTTAGACCTTGTGCAAGGATCGTCCGGAGCGGTACCACCATCCTGCTTGCTAATCCAATCGCTGAGCAGTAATGCTTGCAGCGTTGTGTTCCGGCGTGGAGAGCAAGACAGCCGGTGAAATTACTGACACAAGAGGTATTACATCTTAGCCCTCTGGGTTGGCAACGCATCTGCAATCTCCTTAGTAGTTGCTACTTACCATAAGGTGACCCACTTGTCACTTAGTATTAAAAAAAAAACATAAAACACTGATAATCAGCGCTGCTGCTTGCAGCAGCATATGCTGAGTGGGGTCCTTTTCAGCATCAACCGTGTTATTTTGCATCTGTATTCTTTCTGTTTCTTATTCTTTGCTGAATTGAACATTTTCTTTATTTCTTTCTTTATACACGCTACTTTCAGAAATTCGACTCTTAAATACCGCCATGACATTGTCATTTTCAAACAGACAGACCGCCAGACATTGTGACACAGAAACGGATCGAAGTTTTCTGCTACGGAACCCCAAAAAAAGAGGCCTACTAAAAACTTCGGTGACGTACGATGTGATTGTTTCCTCTTATCCCCAAGACGTTTGACTCTATAAAATTGCTCTCACAAGTTTATTCCACTTGGCCACTTTATTCCCTGCGTCTCGCATATCTTATTAATTTCGTGGGCAAGGATTTCCCGCGAGGACGTGACTTTACGTGTATTCTTTAGCTCCAGGGTTCTATGTTCCTTTTTGGGAATACAAATACCCAACTAAATACCTTGAGGATAAGGTCCAAAGTTGAAAGAGCCAGTAAGATTTTGGGGCTAAATTGTAGCGGGCAGCGAGAAATTTATCGTTTTGAGTTGCCAACTGGTTTTGAATTTTGGATATGTTGATGACATCCTGCTGTTTTCTTTAAGTGAGATGTGTATGAATTTCGTTTGACCTAATTTTTGATATCGTTATTTTCCAGTCGGTACGAAACTAAAATTTTAATTGATTAACGATGGAATATATAAAATGATTACCTACTAAATAACTTAAGTGAAAACTTAACGTTTTTGTTATCGAAATTTACTTTCGATTTTTTTTAACAATTTAAAATGTTATATAATGACAACACGAAGAAAAATTTGGGTAATAGCAGGATCATTCATTAATTTTTTTTAATGTTTAAAAAAAACGATTTCAATTTTTATATAAAAAAATGGCGCCATCTCTCGTCCGCTAACGGGTATTCATAAATTACCAAGTTGAATGAGATAACTTGATTAAGTTTCTCATAGATGACACTGTGGGTAGTTATACCCTATAAAATCAATAGTTAATGTAATGACCGTAAAAACGAAGCACATTGAAAAGTTCGGGTATGGTAGCTGTAATGTGACGAAACTGGCAAACGCAAGGCACGGAATGCTGATGTTGCAGGTTCGTGTCCTCCCATTACCCTAATTTTTCTTTGTGGAAACTTAACAATTCTTCACAATGAGGAATTTAAAAAGTTTCAAGCAACTACGACTATATCAATTACAGTAATGCATACTTCCAATTAAAAAAAAATACTTTCCAAACTTGAGATCTTGAATAAACATGTCAATTTGTCACAGCGTAGTTAACGAGCAGCGCTCTCACTCGAGTGGACTCGATCGGTGTCGGAATTAAAAAGG
Source organism: Ditula angustiorana (assembly GCA_963691745.1). Taxonomy (NCBI): domain Eukaryota; kingdom Metazoa; phylum Arthropoda; class Insecta; order Lepidoptera; family Tortricidae; genus Ditula; species Ditula angustiorana. Next base: position 2,308,093 of record OY829483.1, on the reverse strand, counting down.
CAAATCGTCGAGCGATCGACCCGCTCTCAATTAGCGAGCCGGTGACAGGCGAATGTGGCGCAGTAGACAACAAGCTGAATGGGGAAGCCATATTTTTGTAACTGTGTGAAATATTCACACGGGCGGGCGATTCGTGTCAGTAGAGATGCAGTCAAATTCAAAATCAACTTTCGCCATCGGTGTTTCCAAATGGATACGACTTAGGGAACTTCAAGAAACGAGCCTATACCTTTCTTAAAGGCCGGCGTTACGCTTGCGATTCTCTTGATATTGCAGGTGTCTATGGGCGGCGGTGATTGCTTACCATCACGTGACCCGTCTGCTCGTTTGCCACATCCACTATAAAAAAATGTCAAAACAACTGTCAAAGGGCTTTTAGATCAGTCATTTGACTCATCTCGAATGTGAGATGAATCTCGGTAAATGCGAGAATCAGGCGCTTGTTCAACAATGTTTATAGCTAAAACTATAACAAGTAGGCATAGCAGTTGAAAAACAATATAAATGAAATGACTGACCAGATTTTCGTGAATTTTGAATTGAAACATTCCAAGAGACATGAGTGCGGATTAGGAGCTTTATCCTTAGTGATTACCGCTGCCGATAAGATCCAACGAATCTAAGCGAATCGCTGATCCGTTGCCGTCCTATAGCCTCAGCTATTCTAGCTTACTAAACCATGTGGCGTCAGTACATCCAAGGATTGTTGGTCAAGCCGTTTAAGTATAAAAACCTTACAGACAGACTTTCGTATTAATAATATTAGTTCGGATTTTATTGTAACAAAAAACCTAGTTTTCATACAAATTTTAATTATATTACATGAATGATAGAAGGATTTTATCGTCCTGCCTATAATAGCACTTCGTCATAAATGATCTAAATGGCTATGATTGCTGTATAAAGATTAAGAAATGTTAATAAGACATCGTTCCATCGCGACTAAACTACGAACGTCAATCGTACCATCTGAAACCTTTCCATAGTTGCCGTTTGCGTTCAATATTCACTCAGCAGAGAACCAGTAGCTGCGAACCATTATGCAAAACGTGGTCCCATTACATTACCATTTACTGAACCGACTACACCTTTGACGTACTGTACAGCACTGTCACAGTGACATATGAGCAGTAAAGAATCTACGTACAAACGCTCGAAACCGGCGCACTCACACAGACGCACGCTCAACACGGCCGCTAAGGGGTTTTCGCGGTGCTGTCAGTCGCGGCTGCCGCGTCGAGACGAGTGGACGCGTTTTGCGTTTATCGTTATTTTGTGCACGTTATTGTGTGTGTTTTTAAACATGTCACAAAAGTTTAGCGTTGTAATATGGCTGATTGAACTCGACTTCTTCAAAAACTGAGCTTTAATTTTTTTACTTACTTTTTAAAATGTTGAAGTTATTTAACCTCCCAATTTTATTTGTATACTAGTTAATTGATTCATTATTTTTGATCCTTATAGAACCCAAGTGAACGTTGTTATCTACACTAATATTATAAAGAGGAAAGATTTGTACCTATTTTTGTATGTTTGTAATGAATAGGCTCAAAAAGTACTGGGCCGATTTAAAAAATTCTTTCACCAATAGAATGCTACATTCTTCCAATTTGACATAGGCTACATTTCATTTTGAAAAAAATTAGGGATCCTTGGTAAAATTTGAACAATGTAACCGAAGGTGTAGAAAAATGAGTCTTAAAATTGATTGTACCCGTGCGAAGCCGGGGCGGGTCGCTAGTAAATAATAAAGATGTAACTTTTCAATTTTACTAAAATTAAGAGGACAACCCTAACGCTCCACCGAAGCGTAGGTATCTATCTAAACAAACAGGCCTAGTTTCGGTACTGCTTTTTTTATGAAATAGGAAGGCAAACAAACAAGTGGGTCACCTGATGGTAAGTGATCACCACCGCCTATAGACATCCACAACACCAAAGAGATTGCAGATGCATTGCCAACCCAGAGGGCTAAGATGGAATACCTCTTGTGCCAGTAATTACACCGGCTGTCTTGCTCTCCACGCCGGAACACAACAGTGCAAGTGGTTGCGATCCGGACGGACCTTGCACAAGGTCCTACCACCCGCAAAAGTTATAAGAAAGAGACGTGCATAGCGATAAACTACTAGGCCCTAACAGGGCCACAGGTTTTTTAGATATACATAATTCTGAATAATGAATTGCGTAAGCTCCCTTAAATTGTTTACGCATACAAAATAAAGCAATCACAGAAGCTTTACCACAAGGAAGCAATAGTAATAATGTAATCATATTTCCAATGAACAGACGCAAATAAGACCCTCATTGTACGGGCGCTTTTGATACGAAAACAAAAGGGGAATTCTCAGAAACCCGACATGGGTTACAATTTTGATAACAAAACGCAATTTTTTTCTATAGGAACATAGAATATTATTATTGATATTCCATTATCAATACGTTACATAGATTTTTTTTAATACCTAGCGTAAAAACTCTCAACTATAGCCCTGTTACACAATTAAAATACAAGTCCATAGTATTTTATAAACATTTGTATCGTTAATTATCATTTTTAGGCTATATTCTATCAAATACACACACAACACAAACACATACGCTCACACACCAACATACACACTCGCACACTCGTGCGTGCGGGTGTGTATGTTGGTAAATAAAAGTTTACAGCAGTACAGTTAAAACCAATGGGCTATGAAATTCAAGAAAAAAAAAGAAACTAGTAGTCGCCATTTTGTTGCACATTTAATCGGAATTGTGCATTCGGAGCGACAAAACGCTCTGTCTCGCTTTTACTTGAGAAGGTGCCATGATGTCGGCGACGTCGTTCGCTCTGTTACAGGTGTTGGTGGGCGCTAGAGGGCCACAATCTTTGTTTGAATGTACTATTCACATTATACAGTAAACGCAACTGGTCTACGGCATCAAATGCTATCAACTAAATGTTGAACAGAATTTAGTCGGCCAATAATTTGCACGGCGACTGTTTGCCGACGTCGGCCCATAGATTCGGCTTTATTTGCGCACCGTGATTTATGTAGAGCTCCCGGTTGCTGTTTGTAGGTTAGATTGGATTCTATTATGGTGTGTACAGCCAGCAGCAAGAGTCTAGTGGCCTAGCTGCTAGGAGGGTTGCCTCGTGAGCATGAGGAGCTACAGTTCCCAGGAGTCGCCATGGACCCAAAGTTTTTGCAAATTATGCGTATTAACTAAGTACTGTAAATCTTACAATGCTCTTACGGTGAAGAAATTTATGAGGAAACCTGCACATTCGTGTCATTTATGTAATCGAATTATTTATTTTTAAATTGTTCGATTTTCTTTTTGTATTTTTTTTCGTCAATAATGTAATGACCGTAAAGACGAAACAAATGAAAAATTCACAGGATACGGCAGCGGTTCAACAGCTGTGTATATATGTATGTACATTCCTTATTGTATAGTCGACCAAGAAATTGCTTGACCACTTTTAGACCGTATTACAAAGAGATAAGGTGCAAAAGTGGTCAAGCAATTACTTGGTCGACTATACAAAAAACATAAATGATTCTGACGATGATTTATGTGATTCTGTCGGTCTGGTGTCCCTGTAACGGGTTGTGGGGGTCAGCTGACAGTCGCTGAAATGTAATAACTTGTCAAATCGGGGATCATTGTCAAAGCGTACTCTGAATCAAAACAAAAAAAAATCTAGGACGCTTTTTCGTTCTTAGGTATGGAATCCTAAAAAAGGAACAGACAGACGGACGGACGGGCGGACGTAAGTGCTCTTTTTCCTTTTAAGGTACGGAACCCTGAAAATAATATTTTAACGTAACTGAGAAAGCTTACTCTATAAAAATATCAGCCTAGTAAAATTGACCCCGACAGCACTTTATAAAATGTATCACCCTGACTTGTCTAATACCTGTACTGTCCATCTAGCACACGGGTACATTTATTCAACATTTACACTTCAATTGGCAATTAGCTTGAGCCATAAAATCAATTCGACCGGCCTTAACACCCCACTACCCTAAAGGCCGAATAGGTTATTTGATGTATCACTCCCGTCTCGTCCAATCAGATTTGCGCGGCGCCCGCTTCCACCAATAGGATGCGAGCAATTCATTCGGCTATCCCGTATGACACGCGGGGACAAATTGGTCAATGTGTCTCTGTTAACGTTGCTATAGGTGTAGGTCTCTATAATAACTATAGACATAGTGAAATCTTCAAATAGGTCAGCGGGCTTTGAACAGGAGATTATAGTTTGGTTTAGATCGTCACAATTTTAGCGCTTTGTACGAATGTTTTTTATGAAATAAAAAGGCAAACAAGCAAGTGGGTCACCTGATGGTTAGTGATCATCACCGCCCATAGACACCCGCAACACCAAGAAGATTGCAGATGCGTTGCCAACCCAGAGGGCTAAGATGGAATACCTCTTGTGCCAGTAATTGCACCGCATATCTTGTTCTCAACGCCGGAACACAACAGTGTAAACACTGCACATATTCATAATGTTTAAGATACATTTTAACATATTAAAAAGTATAATTATTAAAACAATGCACTTAATAATGTCATTTTTTTAATTTAGTTAAAAACAAAAGTTTAAAAAATACAAAATAACTCGGAAAAAGAAAACCTTTTCTATTAACAGAGTATAAAATAAAATTATTCTAAAACGAAACGGATCACAGTCGTCCCTCTAGTAACAAAACGCCACTTCATACATTAAACGCGTCCTGAAATAACATTACGTACCAAGTTTAAATGCCGTTAGAAAAAATGGAGGGCACCTTGAAACCATTTTTTATATTTTAATTAAGAGCAAAAGCAAAATCTGTAATTAAAATCTGTCCAGGTGTAATTATCTACTGGATCCCACTCTTGATTCTAATTTAATTAAGAAAAATGTTCACGGAACACTTAAATGAGAATTTTCGTGATATTTCTTAAAAATGCTCGCTTTAAAGTGCACTTAGTGTTTTATAAGTGCGAGTGATGGAGCCAAGGACTTTGCTATTAAGTTGAGCACGTTCTAACCTTGCTAGGTTTAACAAATGAGACAGAATGGTAGCATAAACAAATCAGTATGAAATTTAAGTTGATTCGTTCCTGATTCGCCGGATTCTTGTTTGGTCGAACTCTTGTTTCATGGGATTGTTGTTTCGTCGGAAATATTTATTATATGAAATCAGTGGAAGAAAGCAGTCGCTTTATTTTTAAAATAGTAATATTTTACCAGTTTTTATCGACGACTTCGACTGCGTAGAAATCAGTTATATTATTACGATTCCCCACGAAATTCTTGAAAAAATATTGCGATGAAACAAGAATCCAGCAAAACAAACATCCGATATAACAAGAATCCAGCGTATCGGGAACTGAACTGGAAGTCTCAGTTTTCAAATTTAGGTTCCATGATGCTAAAGAGGTGAATAGAGGTTTTTTCGGTACTGGTGGTAAATTTTCTGACATTCATAAGTGCTTCCTGTAAGCTGACCCGAATAAAGGCACTTTGACTTTGGCTTTCAAACGTGGACAAGAGATCAGTAACTCATCGGCTTTTGCTTTTTGTTCCTCTTTTACAAAAACAAAACAGAAGACAATTTCAATTAATCAGCAAAGCACCAAAGTTAGCCACAACTTTGGTTGAATTCTTAACAAAAACTTAAATTAGTCGTCATTAAGTCCTATGTTTAAAAATAATGAAGCTCTTCATATACACTGCCTTTCGAACCAGAAACTTCGCCCAAATTAAATCCTCACGTCCGACAACCCAATTCCGATAACGATATCAAATTAAACTAAATTAAAACTCGATGAAAAATTCACTTAAAATTGTTCGCTGGCACTTCAGCTGCTATCAATTAGAGAGCGGGCGAATCCGGAACGCGGGCTGCATACAAATGTCATCGATATACTATGCTGTTACAGAATAGGGGTGTAGACATTGCTCTAGCATAGTGGTTCATAACCTGTGGTCCGCGGACCACCACCTCTGGTCCGTAGAGGCATCCGAAGTGGTCCGCAAAATACTTGATGTGTATGCTATACTGTCATAGAATAATTTTAGTAGATAATCATATTAGGCATTACCATATCACTAAAAAATTGTTTGGTGGTCCCTGACATAACTCTAACTAGCTTCTTAGAGCTGCAGTACGCGTGGGTTACGCGCGTAAGCGTATGCAACTTTACGAAGCTAGCTAGCTAAAGCAAAAAGTAACGAGTGGACGGAAACAATTTATTATGCATCAAATGCTCATGAGCAATAATGAATGGCGGTTTACGTCATTCATGGAAGTAATCTTTTCAGCTCACGAAAATAGAGCAGAATTTAATAAAAATTATACACTTGCAAAATGCCCGAATTGGTTGTACATGTATAATAGTTTTAATACTTTAGTGGTTTCTGCCGTGGTTGGTACTGAAACTGTTGTCTACACTGATCAACGAGTACATCTACATCTACACTTCTACACTAATCTACACTATCCTACTAATATTATAAATGTGAAAGTTTGTATATTTGGATGTTTGGATGTTTGGATGTTTGTTACTCAATCACGCAAAAACAACTGAATAGATTTGGATGAAATTTGGCACACATATTGTTTATAACCTGGATTAACACATAGGATACTTTTTATCCCGTAAACATGTATAGTTCCCACGGGATAGTTATACGCCGCCGTGACGTCATGAGCAGCAAAGCAACTAATTCTCATTAATTTGTCCAGGAAATATTGCAGATTGCATGTTTCAATTAAACAAGTCTACGCGGACGAAGTCGCGGGCAAAAGCTAGTAATTTGATAAAGAGATAAACTTTGTTTGTTTGTATGTATCTCTGGAACTACTTTTAAAATTCACTAATAGAAAGCTACACTATCCCTCACGGACGTAGACTACTTACTCCACGCGAACGAAGTCGTGGGCACTAGGTAGTCACATAATTTTGATAATCACTATAATAACATAAAGTGGAATGGGCAAACTTGTATGGGTGCTGTCCCAACCCTTGTATACATTAGTGAGTCAGTATGGTCGTGTAATACTCGGTGTAATGATCATCATAGGCTGTTTCGAAGACCAGTGTCTAAAGGGGCGACGTGGGTAGCAAAAAAATATTTTTTTTTTAAGAAAACTTAAGTGAACACACACCCTAGTAAATTTGTAATTTTTTCCAATTTATAATCATCATCATCATCATCATCTCAGCCACAAGAAGTCCACTGTTGAACATAGGCCTCCTCCATGGATTTCCAAAGTGACCGGTTGGAAGCAGCATGCAACCAGCGCCTTTCTGCTACCTGTATGAGGTCATCGGACCATCTTGTGGCTGGTCGTCCTACGCTGCGCTTGCCAATACGCGGCCGCCATTCGAGAACTTTTCGACACCATCGGCCATCAGTTCTCCGTGCTATGTGCCCTGCCCAATTTATAATGTAACTTTATATTTATTTTCAAGTCTGTATATTTTTTAATTTGATATTTCCCCTATTAAAGTTAGTCTTGGTTAATTCTCCAACGGCAAACTTAATATTTATTGAATGAATATACAAAACTAACCAAAACATTAAGACATCAACTGAATTTAAAAATGCAGTTTAAATGAAAACTAGTTTTAGAAACTACTTTTCAAAGTCCTCCCTACAGTTCATTCCCTAACATTTCCCTTCATCTAGATAAATTCACTGCGTATAGTTTCATCATTTACCATTTAAATCTAATTCTATTCACTATCGTATAACAATCTCACGACATCCTTTATAACAGGTTTCTATTGCAATTAGAACTCTAATCTGAAAAGCATAGCGAGTTTTCAACGAATCGCAGCCATAACTCAGAGGCAGTGAGCCGCGAATGCATAGCGCGCTAATCGCCGGACCGATTTATGAACCGATTTATGGACCGATCGGACGATTTAATTGACATATCGTCAATTCGTCGGGCGAATAATCGGGAATAGAATTCCAGAAATATAACTTAGGTTAGGGTTAAAAGATACGTTTGACATTTCGTGTTGAAGATGTTTTGAAAGGACTTGCACTGGGGTGCAATTTTTGAATCTCACCAGGTGACTAGAGCTCACCATAATGGCCGAATCGCTATGGAAAACGGCTATTTTGGTGAGCTTTAGTTACCCGGTGAAATTCAAATGCAATTTTTGGATCTCACCAGGTGACTAAAGCTCACCAAAATGGCCGCATTTCTATGAAAATCGCACTCCTGGTAGGCTCAGACAACTTGAGAGACAATTGTTGAGAATCGTAGAGGAAAAGATGTCTACTCGTATTATGAATCATTGAAAACAGAAGACGGAAAATGATAAGTCACTTGATACAATATGACAGATTCTTAAAAACATTATCGAAGGGAATGTTGAGGGGAAAAGTGGAAGAGGAAGACTAAGAGAAACTGGTCCCAGTGGGTATCTTAACTACGGGCCGCGGGCCAAATCCCGCCCGCGAGCACCACTAATCCCGCCCGCAGGACGGACAATTTTTTAAAGAAGTAATAATTCGGTCAGTGAAATATCTACTATCGACAAATTGGAACACTTTCCCACCGCGGAACTCAAGTCAAGTTATTGTTAAAAAAAACCGGCCAAGTGCGAGTCGAACTCGCGCACCGAGGGTTTCGTCATTAACAACATCAAGTATCGCATTTTTGCTTTGTAAGACCAAAAAAACGACACAGGCAAACGAATTAGGCCCCATACAGCCTACTCGTACGTTGAAAACAAAATACTGCGCCAAAAGAACATTTCAAACACCTTGTTCCCATTGTCCGTAGCGATACGTCACCTATAATCTGCGCCTTCTGTCTCAATCGAGCTAATTGCCGCGATAAATACGGCCAACTCATGAGCACAGGAATTAGAACTCTCTCCGTGTTTGTATAGAGACGGATGACAGTGGAAACGTGACACTTGGCCTGAATAACAAATGAAGTTACATTTGATTGTTATTTCATTCAGATGATGAAAATAGTACAACAACAAGAACAACAAATACTCTTTATGGATTCACACAAGTAATAAAATAAAAGAACACACACGTAACACATAATAACTATGATAAGTAGAAATATTTAGTTAGATAAAATCGCTGTGTATGAAGTCACTTTTTTAAGTTATTTATTTCAGAACGCTTATATTTATAAAATAATCGTTAGGCTATACTTAGTGATCTACTCCAATCTACGTCTACGTCTACACTAATATAACAAAGAGGTTAACTTAATAAACTTTGTAGGGGGTAATCTCTGGAACCACTGAACCGATTTCAAAAATTCTTTCACAGATAGAAAGCTACACTATCCCTGACGGACATAGATTACTAATTCTACGCGAACATAGTCGCGGGTGTCCGTTAGTCTTACATAATTCTGCTAAGATATTCTGCTCGCTCTGTAAAGTCGACCAAGAAGTTGCTTGACCACTTTTCGACCGTATTACAAAAGAATAAGGTTCAAAAGTGGTCAAGCAATTACTTGGTCGACTATACCTCTGTACAGTAACAGTTTTATGCCTTCTTTGTAACTGAAATCCAAATTAGAATCAACATTTTATCGCCATTTAAACATTCAGGGCATCTCGGGGCGATTTACAACTTTTAGTTCACTGTTCAGCCGTTAAGTTCAACTTGAGCGAACTTGTGTCCGTTGTTTCACCTTTTTTATTACTTCCAAAATCCCTTAAGCTTTAATAAATCAAATAAATTACAGCTCAAACTCGAGTGATAAGTTTTTCTTTAAGAAATACATTTGTCAGAAGTTAAAAGTACGAAAATAAACCTCTGTTAGGCAAAACGGGTCGAATTTTTTTTTTTTTTTTTTTTTTTTTTTTTTTTTTTTTTCCAAGATTAATCTGCTATCAGTCTTCTGACTATGATCAGATAGGTTCAATGGGATAGAGCGTTATGACGAGTTTGGGCCAATGCCCCAGCTCGTCTTAATCAGGCAGCACATCGGCTCTTTTCAGTCTCTTCACAGGGTTAGGCATCAACAAGATGTGTGATAAGGGATTCGGATGATTTGCTAGGCGGTCCCTGTACTTTGCAGAGTAGATTTTCGCTTCTTCAATGACGGTTGGAATTTTTAGATAGTCGTGGATTTCAGAGTTGCGAGCGTACCATGGTGCAGAGGACAAGACCCTGAGTATGTTATTTTGGGCTCTTTGAAGGCAGATGATGTTGGACTTGCTGGCTGAAGACCATAATTGGATCCCGTAGGTCCAGATTGGTTTTATTATTGAGCAATATACTCTCAACTTATTGCTCAGAGATAAAGCAGATTGCCTTCCAAGGAGCCAGAGAAGATTCTTGAATCGGAAATTGATTTCAGTCCGTTTGTGCTTTATATGGTCCTTCCAAGTTAATCTTCGATCCAAGTGAAACCCAAGGTACCTGACGCAAGTAGATTGTGGCAGGGTATCTTGTCCTAGTTTGACTGAAGGGCAATTTCCTCGTCTAAGTGTGAACGTGATGTGGTGGGATTTTGGTGCGCTTGCTCTTATACGCCACTTGTTCAACCATTCATTGGTTTCACTGAGTTGGGACTGCAGCATTGTGCTAGCTTCATCAGGGTCACAATTACTTGCAAGAAATGCGGCGTCATCTGCAAAAGTTGCTACAACGACGTTGGCAGATTGCGGTAAGTCACTTGTAAATATGTTGTACAAAATCGGGCCAAGCACGGAACCCTGCGGAACTCCAGCAAGGCAGGGAAGAAGAGAAGATCTGGCATTACCATACTTCACCTGAAATGATCTGTCATTTAGATAGGACACCATCAGCAAGTAAAAGGAATGCGGCAGAAGTTTTTTGATCTTGCACTTCAGGCCTCTATGCCAAACCCGATCAAAAGCCTGATGAACATCGAGGAAAGCCGCCGAGCAGTATTCCTTTTTTTCCAAGGTCTGTCTTATAGTGTGGTATACCCTGTGCACTTGTTCCACTGTCGAGTGATGCTTACGGAAGCCGAATTGGTGATTGGGTATGACCTGGGCTTCCTCTAGGTGCCATTGGAGCCTAGCCAGAATAATTTTTTCCCACAACTTGGATAGTACCGGAGTAAGACTGATGGGGCGATAGGATGACGCCTCGTTCGCTGGTTTCCCGGGCTTGTGTATCATAACGATTTGGGAAGTTTTCCAAAGTGCAGGGACATGGCTGGTTCTGATTGTAGCGTTGATGAGAACAGTAAGGAAGACAATGCATTTTTTTGGAAGCTCTTTTAGTATCCTAGGAGTAATGAGATCGTAGCTCGGGGCCTTTTTAGAGTCCATGTTTGTAATAACTTTGATCACTTCACTTGGGCAAGTAGGACGCAGAGGGAGGCATAGTTGGAGGTCTTGGCTAAGGACTGATTCTATTTCAGGGTCCTCGGGTTCATTACATTCATTTGGTTTAAAGACATTCGCAAGATGTTTAGCGAAGGCCTCCGCTTTCTCTGCGTCAGTGCGCGCCCAGGTATTTTCCGTTTTGATGGGGGCAGAGCTTTGTTGAGGCTGTGGCAGGTCTTTCGTGGCTTTCCAAAGGGAGTGAACACCATGGGCATGAGGGGACATCTTCTCAAGTCTGCGTTGGATATTTCCGTTGACTGTCTCAGCGAGGACACTTTTAAGTTCTTTTATTGCCCGGTTAAGGTGTAATTTGTCGTCTGCCCTATGGGATTGTTGCCAGATACGACGGAGGCGTCGTTTTTCTGCAATTTTTTGACGTATTAGAAAAGGCATTGAGGCATTATGTGTTGCTCCTTTTATCTCAGGGGTGCTGGACCAGGCGGCCACTTGGATTAAGTTGGTGATATATAAACAAGCATCATCCACTTCTACAGGGTGCTTTAAGGATAGTTTCAGATTGATGTTTGCATCCAAGTAGTCTCGGAAGTGATCCCAATCAGTTTTCAAATTATACAAGAAGTCGTTTCTGCCGTCACTGGATACGAAAGTGGAGCTCAGTGACATAAGGACTGGAGTGTGATCGGATGGTCCATCAAGGCTAGATGCGACGTGAGCGTACTGGCGGCAAATATTTTTCATAACGAAGAAGTCTAAGAGATCTGGTATTTTATTGCTGTCTGAAATTTTTATGAGACAAATATTTAGTTCCGATGTTCGCCGTTTATGTTGATGATTTGTTGGTTTTTGACGAATGTTGCGAATTTTCGTCGGAAAGTCATTAATTTGTTGCCATTTATGGTTTTCGTGTTTAAAAACGGAATGTAACTTTACTATTTCAAAGTTGACATAAAGACAGATGGTGTGAGTCACGATTTTAACACACGCTCACGAAATCCTAAAAAACCGTAGTTTTTATTTTTCCTTTCATTATAAACTTAAAACGAAATCACCATTTTTGTATTATTTTTGAGGCACGCAATCGAACGTTTTTAAAGAAGCCTACATACCCTTTTTTCAAAAAGAGTATTTTCTACTCGTGACCACGACCGTTGAAACATGGCCGAAATGTCAAGGTAAATTAACAACATATTTTTATCGCGTTTAAGTCCCGATAACTTTATAAATATGTGTGAAAATCGCGAAAGTTTAAAACAATTTAGAGTATTTTTTTGTTTTTCATACTTAGAATCGCTTACATTATATTCACAAAAAAAAATTGTCCCTATTGTTTGCTATGGAAAAATATTTTCCAATAGGTACGTCACGGTACATAATTTTGCATCCATAGAAGAATGTGACGTAGCGAAGCAAAAAAAAATGGGAAAGATTTTTTTGTAAATACGACGGGTATAATCTAAACGAATTCGAGTATGAAAACCAAAAAGTACTTTTTCTGGAAATAGGGTATGAGCATTTTAAATTAAATTTAAAATGTTATATAATGAATGACAAAACAAAGAAAAATTGGGGTAATGGCAGGGTTCGAACCTGCAACATCAGCATTCCGTGCCTTGCGTATTCCAGTTTCCGCCACATTACCGCTAAATTACACACATTACACACATTACGCACATTAGCGGTAATGTGGCGGAAACTGGAATACGCAAGGCACGGAATGCTGACGTTGCAGGTTCGAACCCTGCCGTTACCCCAATTTTTCTTTGTGTTGTCATTCATTATATAACATTTTAAATTTAATTTGAATGTAAAAAAAAATACAAAAAGAAAAATCGAAAAAAATTAAAATAAATAATTTCGATTACAATATGAGCATTTTATTTGAAAAACGTCCAATCATTACTTTTGTATTATTTGTAGGTTACGCAATAACTTCTACTTTTTAAACGATGGTGAAAAAAATTGAATTCTTACTGAGAATTGCGCTTGAAAATGGGAAGTGTTTAAAATACTTGTCGCTTTCTATTGTATGTGTGTGTCCATCTGTACAGGAAATATTTGTAATAATGATTTTATCCCTGATCTCACGAAGTGGGTTTCCGCAATGACTTGTGTAGCCGATGCGTATGAGCAATTGCTCATATGTTTGTGTGGTCCCACTGCCACTATCAGCGGCATTTTATATTTGCACTGTCATTCTCTAGTGCATCAGCGTCGGACTCGATGACGAGGCATCGCCTGGCTCGCTCACTCTACCTATCGCGATAGAGCGAGACAGGGCGCTACCCTAGCGTCGAGCTCGTCTCTGCTGTGCATCCTACTATCCTACTAGTCCTACTGGTATCTATATATATAAAATTCAAATAGTATTATAAATATGAAAGTTTGTATGTTTGGATGTTTGTTACTCAATCACGCAAAAACAACTGTATGAATATGGATGAAATTTGGCACACACATAGTTTATAACCTGGATTAACAGATAGGATACTTTTTATCCCGTAAAAATGCAAAGTTCCCACGGGATAGCGATAAGTGAGTTATACGCCGCGTGACGTCATGAGCAGCAGAGCAACTAATTCTCATGGATTTGTCCAGGAAATACTGCAGATTGCATGTTTCAATTAAGCTAGTAGAAAATAACTATGCTAATCATGACTCCCCGCTTCACTTAACAATTTTTATTAGACAATCGCAAAACAATCGCGGCTGGTAGAACCTTGTGCAAGGTCCGTCCGGATTGCTACCACCATCTAGCTCGCGAATCTTGCCGCTAAGCAGCAGTGCTTGCACTGTTGTGTTCCGGCGTGGAGCAAGACAGCCAGTGCAATTACTGGCACAAGAGGTATTCCATCTTAGCCCTCTGGGTTGGCAACGCATCTGCAATCTCTTTGCTGTTGCGGGTGTCTATATGCAGTGGTGATCACTTACCATCAGGTGACCCACTTGCTTGTTTGCCTTCCTATTTCATACTAAGAACTTTAAAACAGTATAATTTGCAGTAATCAGGAGCTACCTTAACGCACCTACTTGAAATTAAATACAGCACTTCCCAACTTTCTAACTATAAAACTTTTAACTGCGGTAACGTTAGAGACCTATTAAATTTATTTCCGAAGATATTTGTGGAATTTATCGTCTTACTTTACAACTTCGCTGCTAGCACGCATAGCCTAAAATAATCACTTTGAGTTCACTTCCAATTCCTTTATACAACGCATGGTTGTATTCTGCCTGCAACTTATGCCACCCCAAAAAAATGCAATTTACCAATTCCCATACAAAATTTCATCCCCCATTTCACCCCTTTAGGGAGTGATTTTCGAGAAATAAAAGTAACCTATGTTCGTCTCCGGGTGTCAAATCACCCAGTACCAACATTCGTCCAAATCGGCTCAGCCCGAAAGACTTTCGCATTTATAATATTAGTTTGGAATAATAATATTAATTTATAATAGTATTCAGTTGAAAATCGACCGTTGAGACTTCCGACATGTGGGGTTTTTTTAATATTATATATTAAAAAAGTTCTTATTAATTTATACACATTCGCCAAGCGGCTCGAGTCAAAATGAACGCGCCTTCGCGCGGCAAGCCGACAACGTACTGCGATTTGCCTACGCTGTAGGCAAGGCAGCCGACCGACCTACAGTGCGAAGTGGAACCCCCCTGCTAATACATAATTATGAATCTTATTGTCTTAACTTAATATATTAATTCTTTCATCGATCGATTAGCACAACACTAATGGAGTCGCACGTTAACCGCCTTCAAATTCAAACGAACCCCAAACTTCTATCGAAAATCCGACCCATTAGCTGTGTTCCACACTCCACCTAAATCAATACAACACTCAATCCACTTACGGCATGTTTAATGAGGCGCGATTAATCCGTCCACATTACTACCGATGCCAGCCGATCACGACGATTAGTGAATTAAGCCATACATGCTAATGTGCGAGCTCGTAATTTAACGATCGCGCGTGGCACCAAGTGGAATGTAACAGCGTGTAGGCACATGATGTGCCTAAAGTCAGTTCATACGTGCTTGTCTCATTATGTAAACAAAATTCTAACCTAAAATTTCTCCTTTTGTTTTATAATTATCGTTTATCGCCTAAATAAAACGAATCGAGGCTGACTATAGAGAAGGTTATTTATAATGTGTTGCTTTAGAATGTTTTATCTACACACATATCATAAGTGCTCAATAACGCGTTCAAAAACCATAGAAAATGACCAGCATTATTACAACCAATGTTATTATAAGAATTTTCTTGTCTGTGGGAGTAGGTAAATCTGTTCTTTATTGGGTAGTATCTCTTAGTAGTCTGTGTTTATTGGTGATCACATTACCGATATCTCGTGACGTTATGAATTTAAATTTGGAACAGCTGTAAAAATTCAAGTTGGTCTCTATTCTAGTATCCACAGATATTAAAACAGTTATCGATACGAAACGTCAATTCAGTGTGATTTTTTAATTTAAACGCACGATATTTGATCTCGAGGGACATGACAATAGAGACTTCATTCGTTTGTCTATGGTTTAAAAAATATGTTCGTCTTGGCGGATAGATCGAATGGCCGCCATGACTGTTTGTTGGTTTTTTGCTGTTACGGTATTTTGCAGTTATGATATGCGTGTAGATAAAGTAATGTATGCAACTGTATATAATTAGGCCTTAAAACACTCTTGTGATCCTATTATGAAACTCGCTGACGCTCGTTTCATTAAACCACACTCGTGTCTTAAGCCCTCTCATTATATAGCAGTTGCATAAAATACTATTATTTAATCAATAAATAATATTTCGATGGCAAAAACTGAAATTTTAGGTTAGAATGTTGTATTGACTACACAAGACAAGTAAAGATGAACGTGGTTAACTTTTAAACATGTGCCGTGCTTTGTTCTTATTTATTGTATGTTCCGAGAAGGGCAAAGGGCTTTCTATCCATACAGTCATAGTGAGTGAGGTGACACCCAATAGCTTTAGGCTTAAGATTTTTAGTTTTCAGGGCCCTTGCGGCAGTGCAAGGGTCCTGAACTAAAATATTCTGAGTGGGGTCCGTGTAAGCATCGAGCTGACTAATTGTTTTATTTTATTCTTTCCTTATTTCCTTGTTTATTAAATAGATTTCTATGTGAATTTGTACAAAACATTGTCAATACAACAACCAAATAAAGAATATTCTTAGGAGACACTTTTAGAATTAGTCTACAGTCTTAAAGCATTAATTAGCCAATTAACCAATTAGCATAATCTTTTGTACCTAAGATCTTATAATAAACTATATTTTTTCATACTTTCTGTAATTGTATTCAAGTAAATAAATAATTTCATTTCATATTAATTTAAACTCAACAAGTTACTCACGTATTTTAATTGAGAACTGCGTCGAGTTATAAATTAATATACTTATCTGATTCCCATTGTAGTTTTATAATTAAAATTTAATTTAGCTTCATTACCAAGCCAAGACGGAGGGCCAGAAAAAATCCCGTGGGATAGCAATAGAAGAATCATAATTAATAGATTCAGGCATCCGTTTGCTGAGGTCTCTATATCCACTATTATCCACAAGCTGGAACAAATTATCTTGCTGCTCCCCAAAATCAAAATAACTTGGTTTCTCGGAGTAGCAAGGTGTTTTGTTCTAGTTAGAAGAATCATACGCAAAGGAAATTGTAGGAAACAGTAGATTGTCCGATTTTTTATAGATAAAGGATGCGCATGCGGTCACCTGACGGAAAGTGATAACTGCTACTCATGGATGTGTCTGTCTCTGCCTCTAACTCACTGAATGAAACGAAGATGTGTTTTTGAGGGGGTGTGGAGGAACACTGAGACAGAATTTGAAATACAGTTTAAATTACTGAACTAAACAAAATGATACAAAATTCAAATCTATTGTCAAGAAGACAATAATTTCTCGGGCGAATTATAAAACAATGACTTTATCTTGGGCAGGGATGTTTGGAAACGATCCCGACTTGCATTGGCGTTCCTGTGTTAAATACTTATTATTATTATAAGCCTATGCTGTCCCACTGCTGCTAAACACTTAATTATGTAAAAGTATCATTGTAATTTTGATTTATATAAAAATAAAACCTCGTTGAGTTTCTCGCCGGTATCTTCTCATCAGAGATTTTTTCCGAACCGGTGGTAAATTTTCTGACATTCATAAGTGCTTCCTGTAAGTATATTTGAAAAAGGGTGATTCCTCAGCCTTTTATATTCGCGGACGAAGTCGCAAGCAAATGCTAGCAATCCATATTTCAAACAACCATCAAAGTTCACTTAAAACAGTAGATTATGACAACAATCTGAATAATAAACCCCATCATTGTCCCCCGAAGAATTGGCCGCCGTCTCGAAAATCTCCGTCCAAATGTTTCAACTTTAACTTGACATCAAGACCTGCATTAAGTTTTCAGCAAACGACTACGATCCGCGGGCACATCGCGCAGCCAGAAGTACACTGCTTGCCCGCAAGGACTTAATATTTCAACGACGCACACAAAGCAAGCGTTAGTCACAGCCGAAGTTTTAATTTGCTTAAAGTTGTTACAACTTGGAACGGGTCCCTCGTTGGGCGCCAAATTAGTTGCAGTCACAGACTAAAAGTATTAAACTAGGAAGACTTTAGTTACTGATAGTTTAATTCGTTTAGTTGGGGGGAGTTTTTTATTCTTTACAAATTTGCATGTACATAGACAGAAAAAGCGGGGAGTGTATTGATTGCCCGAAGTTTCGGCGAAAGCTTCGCTTCCGGTAAGAAATTTTTACGCAAATTAGAAAGTCTGCGGTTTTTAGAACTAATACTTAGCTAAGTGCTGCATGAGTCAGGAACCAACAACACTTCAACTAACTTACTTAGTTCATTTTTAAATTATATGCAATGAAATTACAAGGAAAAATCTTAGGCTTCTATCACACTTTTAAAAAGTTTCTCATAGATAACACCAAGCGTAGATACACCTTAAAATCAATAGTGTAATGATAGTAAATACGAATCACATTGAAAAAAATCAATGTCTAGCATTGGCATAGTGTAATTGCACGTCAAGTCCTGCCTGATGCCCAAAATTTTGTTTGTGTTGTCATTGCATATCATTAAAACATATAATAATTTGAATGTTCAACATCAAAAAATTAAAATCGAAAGAAATTTCGGTTACAAAAATTTACTTAATTCATGCTAAGTAATGTAAATGGCAATTTTAAAAGTTAGCCATACCATGGGTAAATATTGAAAATAATCATTCCCCTGGCGCATTTTTTGCGTATTTATTTACTAACCATTTTGTGCGTAAAATTTGGAAAAATTGATTCCCTTGACGCGTTTTTGTCAGCCCATTCACACATAATTATTAGTAATATTAGGTTAATATGTATGATTAAATATTTTACACTCATTCCCCATCAATTCTTTATTACAATCAGTAGACATATTGATGTTGGCGTGACGTAAACAATATCCCACGGGAACTACTTTTCGATTAGAGTATAAAGAAGCCCACGTCTTTTTTCGACTCTTCAGCTTTCCCTATAAAAAATTGACGAGATTTCATTTTTTTTAAACCTGAAAATTACTACAGGAATCGAAAGAGTTTTGCCTCCTGAACACGGAAAAATATGTATTATAATTTATTTCTCTGTATTTAAAAAAATACAATATATTAAAATAATATAACTGAATTCACCAATTTATTTACAGAATAGACATTCCTTTGCCTTTTTCACCAGAAAAAAAGAGTTGTCATAATTTTAAATTTGACATTGTTATTGAAAATTTACAGATACATAAATAATCTATTTTCATTATTGTTAATACATGAACGACGACGAACGACCTCTAATTTCAGCAGAGCTGAAGGTTTCGTTGCCTCCCATAAACTGCATCAACATGAAATAATCTACTTTTGGTAGATTTCCGCTGTCTGCAGCACAAAAACCATCGGTAGGTTTCATTGTCCTTTAAGCTGTTCCAAATCGTCAATGTTATGATCATCCGCCGTATTCGTAAGAAAGCCAGGTGTCGCATTTTTATTTGCAGTCCAGTATCAAAATCGTCGCAGAAGTCTTATATTGTAAGTTTCACAGCAAGAAAGAACCAAACCGCCTAAGAAAACCACACGCCACGCACAACACAAATTTGACAACGGGAACGTCATATTTACGTAATCATCTATGGTTAAAGCGGTAGTAGATTCAGACATGTAAAAGAGCCTATATACTTGCTAAACTTGCTAAATATTTTTTTAATTTTCATTTTCATTTCGGGGTGAAGGACGGACAAACAAACTCACTTTCGCATTTATACCCCTAATATTATTAAGTATTAATAACTATCACTCACCGAATTTTGACTTCCTTGGACTGCCATTCGCTGTGCTTGTCGAAACTGATGAGAATCGCCGCAATCTCCTGCAACAATGAAGAAGCGGCCTTTAGTATGCTATACAATAGTACATTATTGACTAACAAAGTTAATTGACACCAGTGGTTCTTAAACTGTGGTCCAGACGCATCAGAATTAGTCCACAAAGTGTTTAATGTGTGAGCTTTATTTTATGGAATAAATTTGGTAAATTTGATAAAAATGATTGGAGGTCTAGATAAAAATTTGATCAAATGGTCTCTCATCTCTAAAAGGTTAAGAACCACTGATTTACACAATTGATGGGTTCAAGAATTTTAATCCTTGCAGCGCCGCTACGTGACAGCGGGACCACGCAAACATGTGAGCATTTGATCATACGCATCGGCTACACAAACCACGGCGGAAACTCACTCCATTTGCTCTGCGGTCACGACGAAGTACAAGCAGCAACTTTTTTGTTTCATAACCTTTTAATCTGAACCTGTGCACCTAGCACGAATCCTCTCGACACGCGTTAATTCAGTGCGTCTCTTTCTAACCAGCCTAGTAAAAGAGAGACGCACTGAGTTACGTAGGACTTAACGCGTGTTGAGCTGATTCGTGCTAGGTACACTGAGCTTATAATATTCGCCGCGTGTAGTGTCGGTGTTAATAAATCAGTGCCGGCGCGTGCGGCGGCTGCCAATGCGGCCTAGGCCCAATTTCAAACACGCGACAGGTGACAGTGATAATTCGCTGTACATTACTGGGCCGACAAGTAACGCTACAGACTTATAGACTTACAATCATAGTGGGCAAGCAATGTACACCGAATTGTAGCTGTCCTTGTCGCGTTTATAAAATTGGGCCCTGCGCGTGATTGTGACTGAGGAAAGTGGTCGTGATAGTCTAAGGTTAAAGATTAAACATTTTTATTAAGACATCAGTGGCCCTACCAGGTTAAATTTATCCCTACCTGCGTCTTTGTCTAACTAGTGCCATAGGAAAGGGACATAGAGATAAACTTAGATAAATTAAACGCCGGTCATGTTAAGACCATAAGAAGACTCAAAAAGAAGTGTCAAATAATTAATAGATTCAGGCGTTACTTTGCGGAGGTCCATTTCAACAAACTGGAACAAATTACCTTGTTACTCCGCGAAACCAGTGCCGGGCTCGTGCAAAATAGCTGCGTCTGTGTGACACATATATGTTCATGCAAAAACCCACCCTCCTCCGCTTCCACACGAAACAACATATCACACACAAGTGTCATTCGTCACTATATTATATTATACCACTAAATAGTTCTTCCAGATAATAGATATCCTAACCCTACCACCGCTATATTTTTCTTCAGTTTTACCCGACTGCGCGACGCAAAGGAGGATTATTGGGAAGATTTGAGCCGATCTACATTTATTATCCCGCAACGATCATCAGGTCATCGGTCCACCTTGTGGCGGGTCTGCCCACGCTGCGTCCTCGGTACGCGGTCGTCACTCGAGAACTCTGTGGCCCCATCGGCCATCCGTCCTGCCACTTAAGTCTAGCAATTCTTATTTCGCTGGATGCAAGCAGCACAAGACCGGTTGTGGCGATCCTTGGGAGAGGCCTATGTCCAGCAGTGGACGTCTTTCGGCTGATGATGATGATGATGATAGTCCCACTGTTGAAGTTCATAAAACTATTGCAATGGTGTAGGTATTCAACATTGCTTAACAGAACTTCAGACTACTGGACTTGTTTTAGTTTAGTTAGTTTAGTTTATTTATTCAGTCAATATAATTACATTATAAATTGCACAAAATGTCAAATTACACGTTTTTATATCGAGATCGTCAAATTAAATAAAAAGCATTAATCAATAAAAATAAAACAAAATCATATTCGAATGTCAGCATAATTAAACAAATATTAAAACTATTAAATACTAAAAGTAATCAAATTAATATTGGTATGTCAACATAATAAAAATAATAAGCATTATACACTAAAACTAAGTCAAAATTAAAATTAAAATTGGAATGTCAACATGAAAAATTCGTCTCTAATAGGGATCAAAAATAAATAAAAATAAAGAAATAAATAAATAAAATATGAAAATGTCAAATTACATTTATAAAAACTAAACAAAAATGTCCAAATACTCTTTCACTGAATACAATGGATGATCCAACAAAAGGTTCTTCAGAATTTAGTCTTTTCAGTTTTGATTTACTTTTTACGCAGTTGGGTTTTTGATTTTTAAAATTTACTTTTTTTATCTTCTTTACAATGTATAAAACAAAGTAGCTATCCGATCCTGTCTGTCTTCATCGTATCTTCGGACTTTTACTCTTTCTAAACCACGCAATGGATTTTGATACGGTTTTCCCTGTCATTTTTTAAAAAATACTAAAGGTTTTAAGTATTATTGCGTTCTAATTAAGTCCGTATGAAGTCGGGCCGGGTCGTCAGTTATGTATATTTGAAATAATCATGTATGTAAGAAAAACACAACTTTCCTAGTAACGTTGATAAGCCAAAAGGTACCAGAAATAGGGGAAAGTTTCAACTTACAGAGTCCAATAAGTCATTCATAGCAAATTACGTGCAATTTTACGGTAAAAAGAAAAAAATTTTTTTAGGAAATAGGAAGGCAAACAAGCAAGTAGATCACCTGTGGCCCGTTTCATTATGCTACAAGTTACAATTTGACAAGTCAAAACCGGCAACATTGGTCAATAATGACCAATGGCAATGGGCATAATGACCAATGCTGCCGGTTTAGACTTGTAAAATTGTAACTTGTAGCTTCGTGAAACGGGCCACTGATGGTAAGTGATCACCACCGCCTATAGACATCCGCAACACCAAAGAGATTGCAGATGCGTTGCCAACCCAGAGGGCTAAGATGGAATACCTCTTGTGCCAGTAATTACACCGGCTGGCTTGCTCTCCACGCCGGAACACAACAGTGCAAGCACTGCTGCTTAGCGGCAAGATTAGCGAGAAAAATGGCGGTAGTGATCCGGACGGACCTTGCACAAGGTCTTACCTCCCGTAAGAGCATTACTGAACGAAACGACACCAATTGCAAGACTTTTGTCATGAACACATTAATCTTTGGGGTTTTGTTGCAAATTTGACTATACAGGGTGTGTAATTATTACCAATGCCCGACACGTGCCGAAGGTTAAGTTACTAAAGTTGCTTGTAGTTTCGTAACTCGGTTGAAGTTTCGAAGTTGTCGAGGTCAACGCACTGACCGCAAGTCTTAAGGGAGCGACTTGAACTTGAATATACTTAGCTAGGTGTTTGTTTAATATGTTTGTGTGTTAATGTTCATAATCCTATAAACGTTTCTTCTCAAATATTACATTCCTACGTATATACAATGTTTAATTTGATAAAATATTGTATTTACACACATATCATAAGTGCTCAAAAACGCCTTCAAAAACCGTAGGAAATGACCAGCATTATTACAACCAATGTCATTATAAGAATTTTCTTGTCTGTGGTAGTATAGGTAAATCTGTTCTTTATTGGTCATCACATTACCTATATCTCTGTCGTTATGAATTTAAATTTGGAACAGCTGTCAAAATTCAAGTGGGTCTCTATTCTAGTATTTATAGGTATTAAAACAGTTATCGACACGAAACGTCAACTCAGTATGTTTTTTTAATTTAAACGTACGACATTTGATCTCGAGTGACATGACAATAGGGACTTCATTCATTTATCTATGATTTAAAAACAAACGTTCGTCTTGACGGATGGATCAAATTGCCGCCTACTGTTGTCAATCGTTCGTTGGTTTTTTGCTGTTACGGCTTTTTGCAGTTATGATATGTGTGTAGATAAAGTAATGTATGCAACTGTATATAATTAGACCTTAAAACACTCGTGTGATTCTATTATGAAACTCACTAAACGCCCGTTTCATAAAACTACACTCGTGTTTTAAGGTCTCTCATTATATAGCAGTTGCATAAAATACTATATCAGTACGGAGTATTAGTTGGTTTCTGGTAGATAACGTAATCCATTGCCAAGGATAACGACACCTTTCCGCATTAACCTTTAGTGTAACCTTTTAATATAGCTGTATAACACGACTTATATGGCCGGGGTTTGTTTTACAAAAACTAGGTAAACCTGGTACTTTTTTTACACTTTTACTTTTATGGTCTTATTACGTTATTTTAAAACTATTTTCGTCCGTTTATAATTAGCGACCCAACCCGGCTTCACACGGATATGATCGGGTTGAAATTCAATCTACAAAACTTTCCTGTAAAAAAATTCTAAATGACACTCGAAACTATATCAAAATCCATTCCGTGGTTCAGAAGAAGAAAACGGCCGAAAATACACTAGATATGAATTTCGGACAGACAGAAAAAAGTAGCGACGTTACATAGTAATATGTTAAGAAGATATAAATGACGCCCGCGACTTCGTTCACCTTGTCCGACAGGGGTAGTGTAGCTTGTTATTAGCGAAATAGTTTTCGGAATCGGTTCAGTACTTCCAAAGATAACCTACCTCCTACCTAACAAAAAAAAACCATTTCATTATGTTAGTGTAGATTGGCTTATTCTATGATTATACGAAATATCGTCAAGATAAAATAATTTTTTAAAACAATAATTCATAATTCATTTATTCACTGTTGATTGCGTTATACTTACATGAGGGTGTTATTTTACATGTCATTTTATTATAGTACTTGTCAGCAATAGCCGACAATTTGACGTGTGAACAGACTTGATGAGTTTTATATCACTTACATCGTATAGAGGAGTTAATCGAAACCTTTATGAAACGAGCTCCGATTTAAAATTCCGAGCACGCAGACACCTGTTGCCTTGACGGAGGATTCAATCACGTCAAATATTTCTAAATGGGCTTAAACAGTTATTATACAGCGAGTTTTAATGAACTTAAAATGCACAAAGGATAATTAGGGTAAAGGCAGGACTCGAACCTGCAACATCAGCATTCCGTGCCTTGCGTTTTCCAGTTTCGCCACATTACCGCTACCATAACCTGCGAATTTTTCAATGTGCTTCGTCTTTACGGTCATTACTTTATTCATATTAATAGTACAACTACCCTCGGTGTCATCTATCTATATGTTACAAAAAATACTCTAAAAAAATATCTGACCCTTTTGAGTTACTTAAGATGTTTTTAAAATCTTAAATATGTTTCAGCAACCTGCCAATGTCGATTGAGGTAAACAATAGATAAACATAATACATTTGCAAATATTTTATCCCACTACAACCTGGGCCCGCTATGAATTGGATATTTTATAAAAATTTAGTGCTTCAGAAAGTAGTTAAATTTATTTCTATCTAAGTCTTTTTTGAAGCCCACAGGGGTGGTGACTAAAAGCCGGCAACAGATCAGTGGTTCTCTTGGTGTTATTTATTCTCATAAATTGAGGGACTTGCTTCCAAAGAGTACTCGCAGGCTCTCTTCCCTTATCCATTAAAAGGTCACGTTTGATTCAAGTTCATGCATAAATATTTAAGAACTTCTGTACTCAGTTTATATAAACGAAACTCTACTTTGAGTTTAGATCAGTGAAACAGAACTACATAGACGGCTCTACGTGTGCTACGCCGTAGCAAGTGCTACGAACATAATCTAATTCTGGCTCGCCAACAAAACCGGACATTTCAACCGCAAACGGGATTGTAACAGTCTCTTTGCTTGTTTTTTTATCTAATACAAAACCAAAACCTATGCAACGAAAGCTGTTAAATATTAAATAACCAGATAAAAATGTAGTCAGCAAACATTTTATTTATTAACGAAGATAAGCGCTGGGATGATGATGAAGATGTTTTGAATTTAACTGAAATTATGTCTCTATGTTTTTGTATGACAAAACTATGTCTATGTCAAAAACAACCCGCTGCATAATAATCTGTGACCAGCGATATTGAGGTCAGAGATCAACCTTTAGTTAAATCCCAATCCATATAAGTTAACACCTGTATTTTTCACCTATGACACATAATAAAGTAATTGATTGATTGAATCCTATCAAGCGTCACATTTTTTTCATGTCGAATTTTTATCTTTGTTGTTTTTGGGGACAATAAAACTATGTATATTTATGTCAAAAAATACCCGCTGTATTATATTCTGTGACCATCTCTGGTCAGAGAGCAGCCTGTAGTTAAATCTCAATCGTATCACGCGTCACATTTTTTGCATAACTAATTATTATAGCTGCGTTTTTAGAGCAATTGAAACTATGTATAGTCGACCAAGAAATTGCTTGATCACTTTTCGTCCGTATTACAAAGAAATAAAGTTCAAAAGTGGTCAAGCAATTACTTGGTCGACTATACATGTCAATAACAACCCGCTGTTTTATAATCTGTGACCAGCATTTTGAAGTCAGAGAGCACCCTGTATTTAAATCCCGACCCTACCACGCGCCGCATATTTTTTTTCACACATAACAAGCCGGCATTTGCTTTTAAATTTATAAACACAGTGGGACCTCACGCCCCTAAGATATATGGCGTCGAGTATAATCCTGCCAGTACGTGGCATATGTAAGTAGGTTGAATTAGTTAGGGAAATGTTTAGACATGTCAGTTGCTGTCCGTTCGGCGGAACTCGTGGAAGTTCGGCCAAATTCGACGATCGCTTTTTGTTCGCTCTTTGCATGCCGAGCTGCAGTGATAGGTTACTGTCTGCGTTTTATACATCCTGTATTTTACTGCGAATTTGTGGTAGGTACAGGGTGGTTGTGTTTGTTTGTGCTCTTTAATTATGACGAGATAAATTAAGACAATGATATTGACAAATTGATTTTGTTTTTCCATTCAAGCTATAACTTCGAATAAAATTGGCAATAAACACATCTGTTAAATGTTTTTCAAAAGTTACTGTAAGATGAAGTTTTCCTGTTAAAATAGGAACTAGGCAACGGATATACATGTATAGTATAGGTAAACCAATATACACACATTCTCTCCATACAAATGAGTACATTTAACGGGTTTCGAACCCAAAATCTCTAGCTTCACAGCTTGCAGTTCACAAACACAGTCACTGACTACTAAGATCAGTAAATTTTAATTCAGATTTTTTTAAATAAAAAAAATTGCAAAACTGGTTGCAATTTATAAGATCGCAAACCAAAAAATCACTGTTCGATTGAAACAGATTTCTTTGACATATTATTTATAACAATAACAATAGACTGCGGGTGGCTTGCGGGTGGTAGGACCTTGTGCAAGGTCCATCCTGATCGCTACCATCATCTTGCTCGCTAATCCTGCCGCTAAGCAGCAGTGCTTGCACTGTTGTGTTCCGGCGTGGAGAGCAAGACAGCCGGTGTAATTACTAGCACAAGAGGTATTCCATCTTAGCCCTCTGGGTTGGCAACGCATCTGCACTCTCTTTGTTGTTGCAGGTGTCTATAGGCGGTGGTGATCACTTACCATCAGGTAACCCACTTGCTTATTTGCCTTCCTATATTGTATATAAAAAAAAACTCAAGTCACTTCTGTTTTGAAACTGACTTAATAAGAATGAACGGAAATCGGTCGCGGAAAAAAAACATGGCTGCGGTGTTCACTCGTTGCGTCTCTTCTGTTTTGTGCTATTCGGTAATAATAACAAATAGGGAAGTACTCATATGAGATGGGTATGCACAGCGACAAGTTTGGTTGAGCTTATTTTACATTTTTATTATAATAATACGTGTCTTTTTGAACCCTAGACGCAACGCAAAGAACGCCCTTCCCTATTAAAAATGTCGGATCTGCAAATTCGCCATTTTCTGTTTATGTCATTAATAGACCTTGAATTACGGTAACTTTCACCCCCCGCAAATAAATATTAGATTTAATGTATAATTTATGAAATATTTAATGTATAGTTTATGAAATACGTAGATTAAAAACGTCTGATCTTGCTTAAGCATTCGTTAATAATGTCGGTATAAATACCGACCGATTTGCAGATCCGACATTTTTAATAGGGATGAGCGAGAAGAGTGTGAGTGACCTTCGATTTATGTAGCCGATACATATGAGCAGTAGAGTAGACAGCGCAGTACTATACAATTTGTACGGCACGCTGCAATGATATTTTAATGCATGGATGTACAGTTTCATACTAAATGACAGCAGAAAAACGGCCCGACATGAGAATACAGGTTGACGCCAATGTTACGAATGCAAATTATAAGTTTACCATTTATGTCATTGGATTTACAACTCTACGTCTAACTGCATAAAATAATAATTTATTGAGTTTCGTTGCAAATAGGTTTTTTTACAAAATAATAGTATTGGCAGCAGCGCCGTCGGTCCGATAGGCTGACAGCGCGAGCGGTTGTCGATTTAGTCTTCTTTTTATCCTACTTTGATACACCATTTTTTAAACACTGACTAGAAGTCCATATTACAATTGAGCTTTTTAGGCCTGATTTTTATTTGTTTTTCTTTATTAAAAGGCGTACTTACATTATGATTTGGGATTAATTTTCGATTGAATGGCCAAATTAAACGACTTATGCTGCAAAAAAACTTTGATAGATACCGTTATTTTCGTTCCCTAAGTATAATTATAGGTCAGCAGCACGCTGAGACAGAACAGTTTTCAGAACAGTGTCCACAAAATGGGCTATTACTTAGTATAAAACAAAGTCCCTATCCGTGCCTATCTACCCTCATCGTATACCTTCGGCCGCTTATAAGTACTCCTTCTAAAGGCATCCGCTAAGTCGCGCGGGCGCACGGAACGGGTGCACGGAGCGAGTGCGCGCTCATATAAAAATAGTATGAGAGCATCCGCTAACTCGTGCAGGCTCAAACTATTTTTTCGATAGGCGTGCACCCGCTCCGTCCACCCGCGTGACGTAGCGGACGCTCTAAACCTAGCAAAGGATTTTGATACGGTTTTCTCGGTAATATTTTTTTTAAAGGTTGTATGTACAATACAACCTATATGTACCCATTTGAAGCCATACCGTGTAGCTAGTACTATATAAACATAACGGCCGACTGAGGTAAACAGCCGTCCAATAATAGTTAATGAAAAAAATCTCAAAGGAATCTAAAACTCATAAATACGCTTAAAAAGCGAAAGCCCACGCCGGGGGATATTTTAATAAACGAAATTAAGGAGCGCTCATTAGAATTTTCGCTCGCGGCATTCACTCGCGCTCAGCAATAAGCGATAAGGGGCAGGATACGGTAGCGGCGCTGTGACGGTTGGCAGCTTTAGGGTTGCCACAAATATGGAAACGTCAACCGGGACATTAGAAGAAAAAGTATAGTACATAATGAAAATGAAAATGAAACAATATTTATTTAAACAGTTTTAACACGTTGGTGGTTGATAGATAGTAAATACTTATAGTTGACACTGTGCCATGATTCAACGAACGTTATTTGCCTGTATCATCTACACTAGGCTAGGCTTGTCTCGTAGAATAATATATATAATATTTTTTTGTATACAAGATAGAAGGTAAACGAGCAAGTGGGTCTTTTTAATCTCTACCCATATTTACCATACTTTTATATTTTTAGTATACTTTATTTATACTTTATGTATATACTACAGTCGGTGCAATTGCTAGCAAAAGAGGTATTCCATCTTCTGGGTTGGCAACGCTTTTGTAACCTGCTTGGTGTTGCGGTTCTTTATGGGTGGTGATTACTTATGTACCATCAGGTGACCTACTTGCTCGTTTGCCTTCCTCTGTAGTATAAAAATAAATATAATAAATAAAAGGGATATATGCTTATGTCTGCGGTAAACGTTAGTGTGCTAGAGCCTCAGGTCCTTACTGAACAACCCTAGGGCCTGGCAACCCTGCAGCATGGTGTTTAAAAACGCAGGTGTTTGACTTTTTTACGGTTTCCTTTTTTGATAAGCTGACAACAGTTTCCGACTATTAAGGGGATTGGCGGCGGGACGGTTTTCGGGTGATATTAAAGAGCATGCGGCATACCAAATACGACCAAAACGATAAGTTCGTTTGGGTCGTATTTGTGTTAGTATTTTTCAATCAATCAAGGTAACAAATAATTTCAAACAAAATAATTAAAAGGTTTTTAGAGAGTCGGCAAGACCTGCAATTTCTCGGGAATTACAAGCGTCTATGGGTACTAAATAGTGCCAAACAACGCCAAAAAGGGACCACAGTTAACATTAACTGCCACTGTAACGAGAAGAAACATATTTTTAAGGCTAAAGTCTAGCCATGAACAAATTAAGACTAACAGAACGAGAACAGTGCGTCGAATTGAGGGTAAAGATTAATGTGAAATTACTGGCACAAGAGGTATTCTACCTTAGCCTTCTAGGTTCGCAACGCATCTTAACTCTCCTTCGTGTTGCGGGTGTCTATGGACGGTGGTGTTTACGTACTACCAGGTGACTGCCTTGTTCATTTTCCTTCCTAACTTAAAAACAATATACGTGTTGGTTTCTTAAATAGCATTTTGGCTTACCCAATGTCAGATGATGCAGAGAAGTTATTAAGACTGGCAGAAATCGCCTTAAAGAAGTAAAAACCAATTGTTGTTGTTATGTTTAGTTTGTGGCCTTCACGGGGCAATGTGGTCGCTAAGCGACAAAGCTTGTTTTCTTTTTTTCAAAATTGGGTAGTTTGCATTCTAAGTTTTTTGTCAGTCTGCCCGTGAACATGAGAAACCTGAACCTGTAAAAGGCTCGATACGTCGGGAATTAGATTCATTACAATACACACAATATAAACCGTTTAAATTGTTTTATTACAATGTCTACAAGTCGCGAAAGCATAAGACAAAGCCCTATCAAATAGATAAAAAAACCCATGCCATTGCCCTAATTTTTCTTTGTGTTGTCATTACAATTTTAATTAAATAAAAAAAACTTAAAAAATACTTTTTTGTTATTTACGCCCTAGGGCATCCTAGGAGCGTTGTTTAAATCGCTACCGCTCATCACCAAGCACTGGCTTCCAGGAATGCCTCTCCAGGGCAAAGGACCAAAGAGTTCATTCCAAACTTTTATTACAGACTGTCATGTACTAATGACGTCATAAGGACAGCCATGGACAACATTCAGCAATTAGGGTAAAATTTTAACGAAAAAGTGGCCATGATAATGCCCTGTCACGGTAATGGCGGACTCTTAGGAATTTTGAAACGTGAAGTTAAGTTAATGTTTTTAAGAGCAATTTTTAGACCACGGGATGTTGCGTTGGGTTAAGTTTTATCTGTGTATCTTTGGTATCGCGGGGCTAAGGTGGACTGATTTCGATGCTGTTTTTTGGTAGAAGCAAGGTGGCTGGTGCTTAGCAATGGTTCAGATTCAGATTCAGAATCATTTATTCGCGTTAAGTATGTATTCAAATGGTCTTATTTTAAGGGTTATTACACGCTTAGCCAGTTCTAGCATGCAAATATTATCATTATAATGTAATATATTAATTACATGTCCAATATGTTTAAAATGTGTCCAATTTACAACATTGACAACAGAAACGAAGGGAAATCTTGTTTTATATATTTGCAATAGTTAAATCTATTAGATCAATACTTTGGTATCATAGTTAAAATTATCCTTAACGAAGTAAAAACACATTTCTCTCAGCCAAACACGCAATTCGTTCTTAAATGTGACAATGATTATAATTCGTCTTATACTTTCAGGTAAATGGTTGAACATGTTCACAGATATCGCGTGACAATTCTTTGAATACAGCGCACTTTTACATGTTGGTCAGTAATGGTTCCGTGTTTTCTTTTTCTTTTGGATGTGTTAACTTTTTGACATTGAGGATAATTTTCCTTCAATTACACTAAGACTACACATACATTCTGTGTTCACAAAAAATCCTTCAATTCGCTTCCAATTTAAGAAATTGGATTAAATTTTTAAAATTTTGCCCGATGTTTGGCAATCCCGGGGGATTTTTTAAGGGTAACCAGACTACATCAAAATAAGATCAATACAGTAATGTCGCGTTTCTATATTTAAATAAAGAATCATTACTTAATAATAGTTAAATTTTGACGTTTAAAGAGACCGATCCGTTGCTTTAATATGGAAGTACGGCATAGGTAAGTAGTATAAGACATTGTTTACACAATCAACACAAGTTACTCGAAACCTCGAAACATTAAAAAACACTTTTGACAGCTGTCATTTTCGTATAGTAGGACACCTGTCAAAACTCGCCTACCTAAACACATCACCCATAATAGCCCGCTCTGTCAATTGACACCGAACCGAGCACACAAAATAAATAACCCTCTCAACTAAAACGATACCGTAAAAGCTGATTTTTATGTGCGCATAAAATTTTCTGTTTTACGCCAAAGTGATGACGTATAAAATATTCATGACGTCATCCAGCGCTTGTTTTTATTTTTACGCCCGGCGTCCACGTACGTAATGTGGAATTTACGGCACGGCTAATTTATGCTCAGTACGATTATGTGGATCCAGCTTAAGGCTATGCCGATCTATTGGCCTGCGCACGCGACCTTCCGAGCCCCATTTTATGTATAAAACATTTTCAGTTCATTTCATAATTAATAATCATAATCACAATCATCATAATCATATTTATTGGTAATAAAATTACAGGTCATTATACAATCAGTCGGCAGAATTAACTATGAATTTACTGTACTCATAGTACAAAATAAATAGATTATTAACTTATTTAAATACTTTAATAATCTAGACCAAATAATTCCCTATGGTCATAGAAAGCCTGCTCGATTAGCCAATTTTTTAGCTCAAATTTAAATTGTATAGCGCTCTTTGCAGCAATTATTTCAATTGGGAAATGATTATACACCTTCGGGCCCAATAGATTCAGGTGTTACTTTGCGGAGGTCCATATCAACAAACTGGAACAAATTACCTTGCTACTCCGCGAAACCAGTGCCGGGCTCGTGCAAGATAGCTGTGTCTGTGCGACATATATGTATATCTTCTTGCATGCATGTTTTAGTGTTTAGTGTAATATATAATTGGAGAGTAACGTCAACCCGCTGTCATTTCACACATATAGCACTGAAGCTTGACGCAAGTCTATGAAATGACAGTGTGCTGACGTTACTCTTCAATTATATTCCAATAGCGGGTTGATAATACCTACTTAGATAACGCGGTACAAAAATTTGACCTCAGTGACATAATACATGGCAATTTTAGCCAATGAAATCACTGACCTATAAGAAATGGACTTCTAGTCAGCGTTTGAATAATATATGACCGCATCAAAACTCGAACAAAAGTACAACAAATGGACAATCGCTTGCACTGTCAGTCAATTGGACCGACGGCGCTCCAGTCAAAACTACATAAACATTATTTTGCAAAAAAACCTATTTGCAAAGAAACTTAATAAATTATTATTTTATGCAGTTAGACTTAAAGTTGTAAATCCAATGACTATAAACGGTAAACTAATAGTTTGCATTTGTAACATTGGCGTCAACTTGTATTCTCATGTCGGTCCGTTTTTCTGCTGTCATTTAGTATGACACTGTACATCCATGCATTATAATATCATTGAATGAAATGGAAAAATCGCATTGAAATTGGTTTATTGATTGTGACAGACAGATAGACAGACGGACAGATGAGACTTCAAACTTTTAACGCCCCTCTTGCGGTACTTTAAAACTGAAAAAGAATTAGGTTCCTTTAGTCGACTGGATAACCAAGTGGTTACTGACCCTGAATACGAAGTTAAAGGTTGTGGGTTCGACTCTCACATAGGGCAAATGTTCGTATGATGACTATGAATGTTTATATCTGACTCGTGGCTGCTGTATGTTTTTAAGTATATATATTTATCTATCTAATTATTTACATACGCTGTCTATTTAGTCTTATTTAGGTCAATAGTAATGGCATGTTGCCTAAGAAATAGGGAATATCAATAGGGAAATTAAAATTCTTGCAGGGTCGGCAACCCACGTGATCCCCCTCGAGAGTTGCAAGCGTCCAC
Organism: Ditula angustiorana; assembly: GCA_963691745.1. NCBI lineage: Eukaryota > Metazoa > Arthropoda > Insecta > Lepidoptera > Tortricidae > Ditula > Ditula angustiorana. Next base: position 2,274,424 of record OY829483.1, on the reverse strand, counting down.
ATAAGTCCTTAATTACGGTCAAGCGAGCTGCATGCCTGTTTGTCACCGACGTGGTATCGAAATAAAAAACCTAAATTTAATTTTAATTAAATTTATTTTAAACACTTAAGTTTAATTCAAGGTAATCATTAAACCTTAGCCTACAGAGTTATATTCCTTAACCGAAACACCTGAACTAGTCTACCTAGGTAATTAGCTCGTAAGATTAACTCGCTCATTATCTAACTCGGAGTTAAAGTTCCGTTTAAGTCTCCATTTAAACGGCCGCTTAACCCGAAGATAAACTAGGCCAGTTTAGTTTAACTAATTCAGGTATTTCAGGTGTTTTAAGTAGGTGTTAGTTTTGTACGGAGATTGTTCAGTATTCTATTTAAATAAAAACCGGCCAAGTGCGAGTCGAACTCGCGCACCGAGGGTTCCGTCATCAACAACATCTGTATCGCATTCGCTTTGGAAGACCAAAAAATATTTTTTTTTGTGTTTTAACTGCAAATTTACGGTTTTCGGATTTATTGATTTATTTGTGCTGCGAGACCTTACTTTTTGCCAAATTTCATAGTTCTAGGTCAACGGGAAGCGCCCCATAGGTTTTTGAGTGCCTTGCGAATGTATGAAACATGCGGCATAAACTGCCTTATCTTTTGAATTCTTTGACTTAGAAGTTTGATTTTTTAACGGCTCAAAGGGACTGCAGACTTGAGTATTTGATATTAATTTCAACTCAATACCTCCATGCGTTCTTGAGAAAAATGGTCTTGAAAGACAGACAGACAGACAGACAGAGAGACGGACAACGAAGTGATCCTATAAGGGTTCCATTTTTCCTTTTGACGTACGGAACCCTAAAAATGGTAGTTTTGCTAAAGACAATCTAAGCTTTATTGTAGTTTTTCTTTTCCAATGAGAATTCTATCATCCCCTTTCATCTACTCAAAGGTTGAGTGGAGGAGATATACACATAACAATTTTTAAATAGTGTAATTGTGTATGTATGTACCCCCTTTTTTTTAAGTGAGTATCCATTTGCGGATTTCACCAAAAGAGACGAAATTCGTGGCTCGCCCCCGTGAAGGGGAATACCCGATAAATCTCCTCACTATATTCCTCAAACCGGTTTGATCCGGTGCCGTGGGACCTGTGATGACACCACTATGACACTGGCCGGTAGATCTACGTCATTCGGTTTTTTTAATGAGGTTGTCTCCTCGCCATTTGTATGTACCCCCCGCGATAAAACACTGTGTGTGAATTCGGATTTTAATTTTAAAAAGGTTTTTAGATAATCAGTACTTTTGTAGATCTTATAAATGTCTTCCAGTGTTCAGATTCTTCTATAGCTGACTGTACGGAAAAAAGGCAAACTGAAACAAGCACTTATTTGACTACAGAATCCTAAGGTTGCGTGTCCACCAAAACTGAGCGAGGTAGCTAAGCGATCCACAATGAAAAACTACCAATCGGATTAGTACATTTACCTATCCTCGCTCATCATAGCTCTGGTGGTCACACACACTGCCACGCCTCCGTAACATTTCTCTTTATTCTTTTATCTAAGTTCGCTACATATCCTCGCACCGCGCTCAGCTTCGTCGCACGCCTGGAAACACTCAAAACGTTTCACAGCTTTGCGATCGGTAACGCAACGAGCGTTAAGATTACGCACACTGCTTCATGTCATGGTTGAATTAAAAAAAAAATGTTTTATTCTGTACGGCGCTGAGTCGTGTGTGTAATCACGTTGCGTTACCTAAACGTATCCTAGCATCGCTCCGCTGCCTCGCAAGGCTCTGGTGGATACTCAGCCTAAAAATTTCATGATATAAAGCCTCTTTACTTTTTTCTTTTAGGGCCAAAGCCTTTTCTACTGGTCTTTAGGGGCTGTCATAAAACTTTTATTTTTCATGTAACCTAGTTTTTTCCAAAAGGACAAAGAGAATGTAGCAATTTAGTGCGACGATATTCGTCTCTTCTAAGCTTAGATCAATTATACTTAGGATATTATACGGCATACAAATACTTCTGAAAAAATACTTGTAAGATTATAACTCACATATAATGTTCTATTTCCGTCGATGACGAAAGCTGCGGTAACGTCCCATTGAAAGTAACGAACGTTGGGAAAGTTCCGGAAGTACAACAAAGTCCAACTTTCCCACCGGCCGGAAGCCCGCGTTTGTCTTGCGCTTATCGCAGAGGCGCGAAGTTCGTTTTTGCTAAACGACTTGATTATTGCCTTTTTTGGGAAAGTAATGTTTAACATCATGTCAGTTGGGAGGGTGAGAAAGTTGTGTTTAAACAACAGTCCCAGTTTTTGATAGTGACAACAACAAACTGGAACAACTTACCTTGCTACTCCGTGAAACCAGTGCCGTGCACGTGCAAGACAGCTGCGTCTGTGCGATATTTTAATGCAAAAACCCACCTTCCTCCGCTTCCACGTAAAACAACATATATAAAACAGACCCATCTATAAATCACCACAACTATACAATAAAACTACACGATCGGCGCACGTTTCGCTTCTATACGAAGCATCATCTAATTGCATTAAAAAGATAGACGCAGCTGTCTTGCACGTGCACGGCACTGGTTTCGCTGAGTAGCAAATTAGGTAATTAATAGATTCAGGCGTTACTTTGCGGAGGTCCATATCAACAAACTGGAACCAATTACCTTGCTACTCCGCGTTGCTTGGTTTCGCGGAGTAGCAAGGTAATTTGTTCCACTTTGCAAATTAGGTAAGTTGTTGTCCATGTTTTTTTTTAAATATTAGTTTTGACCACAAGCAGTAAGTGACATCAATAACATAACCCATTTTCATTTAAAACTGAAACAAAAAACTCACTCACAATAGAGTAGCCCAGATCTCCCCAGCCATCTCACTGTACACCAAAACTACACAAATTGCGGTCAAAGTTTGACTTCTCTGCGTATTGTTTGTGCCCTTAACGACTTTGGTGGCGCGGGCTAATTAGGTGGGTGTATGGAGAATAGGGTATAGTTGGTATTGTGTAAAGTTAAATTGTAATTAGAAATAGGTTTAAGTGTACGGTCGGTCTCAGAAGTTGCTGAACATTTTAGTACCTTGTCGCTGTCAGTAATGTGACAAATTCGAGCAACTCTCATATCATACGTTACGACGACAAGGTTCTTAAGTGTTAAGCTACTTCTGAGGCCGACTGTACCTACTTGATTATGTTGGATTTTAGTTTGTAGTAGACAAACCGCGCTAGGCGCAAGAGCTATGGAGAGGGCTATGCTTGGAGTTTCTCTGCGTGATCGAATCAGAAATGAGGAGATCCGCAGACGAACGAAAGTAACCGACATAGCCCAGCGGATTAGCAAGTTGAAGTGGCAGTGGGCAGGGCACATAGCACGGAGAACTGATGGCCGATGGGGTCGGAAAGTTCTCGAATGGCGGCCGCGTATTGGCAAGCGCAGCGTAGAACGACCAGCCACAAGATGGTCCGATGACCTCATACAGGTGGCAGGAAGGCGCTGGTTGCATGCCGCTTCCAACCGGCCACTTTGGAAATCCATGGAAGAGGCCTATGTCCAACAGTGGACTTCTTGTGGCTGAGATGATGATGATGATGAGACAAACCGATAGATACGTCTAGTGAGGTTCAGGCAGAAAACTGAGCGCTCCCCGTTCTTTGTAATGTACTATTAATACGTATGACTACATTCACTAGAATCACAGAATACGTTATATTACAGGATCGGTATCGGATCTATAGGCAGTGGTGATCACTTACCATCAGGTGACCCACTTGCTTGTTTGCCGTCTTATGTTGTATAAAAAAAAATCGCACAAACGCCCGTCATTTTCAAAACATAATCCTGTTACGTACAGTAGAGACTTCCTTATGATGTTACGATGTCTTATTTTTTATTTGTTAACACGTTTACACAAAATGGCCATTAGTAAACAAAGTTATTGAAATCAAGTATGAGTATGTATTTATCTGATGTGATGATGTTTGGTATAAGAGTAGGTAATTTATCGACAAATGGGTTACATTACACTTATTAGATAAAAAATAATATCGTAACATCATAAGGAAGTCTCTGCTGTACGGAACACGGTTTTGTTTTGAAAATGACGGAAGTTTGTCCAATCCTTGGTTATAGTATTAAACACAGAATGTCCACTCACCCCCCCCCCCCCCGTACTGACATCAGGTACCCCCCACGCCACGCCCCTTAGATCGACGGAAAGTTAGCGAGTTTTAGAACTGTAATTATAGATTGTTTTCAAGTAACTTACATCAGCGTAGTCAAACGTTGTAGACATTTCGTTTATAGCCTCGTAAGGCCCACGTCAAATTTCGTTCTATGAATTTTGAACCATATCGTTTGAGACAGTGAGTTCAACGACAGTTTGACATTTTTCCTATATTTAGGAGTTGGGCCTTACGAGGCTATAAGAATCAGACGTCGAATGCAACCTGACTAAGCGGTCGTACATGAGAGCGATGTATGACTGCAAATCTAAGTATTTTTTTTAAATGAAATAGGAAGATAAACAAGCACCGCCTATAGACGCCCGCAACGCCAAGGAGATTGCAGATGCGTGGGAAACCCAGAGGGCTAAGATGGAATAGCTCTTGTGCCAGTAATGTCACCGGCTGTCTTTAGCGCACATATCATATTTTTTATGGCGTGGTTGCCATTTCTACCTCGCGTTTGATTCAAAATTAGGTAAATCTAAAGTAGAATATAGCATTCAAACCCGTTTCTAGTTTGGACTGAAAAAGTCCGTCGCCTCGGCCGCCTACCGGAAATTAAAGCTTGTTGACTCGCGACCAATAAAACCTGTTCCGCAGACCCAATAAAACCTGCGCCAGTGAAGACTTATCGTATTTTGAATCGGTTATTAAATGACCTTGTGCAAGGTCCGTCCGGATCGCTACCACCATGCTCGCTAATCCAGCCGCTAAACGGCGCTTGCACTTTGTTCCGTGGAGAGCAAGACAGCCGGTGAGATTACGGGCACAAAAGGTATTCCGTCTTAACCCTCTGGACTGGCAACGCATTTGCAGTCTCCTTGATGCTGCGGTGTCTATGGCCGTTGGGATCTCTTACCATCAAGTGACCCACTTGCTTGTTTGCTTTCCTTTTGCATTAAGAAAAACCATTAAGTTCGACTTAGTTTTATAATTATTTTCAATTCAGGTCTTGCTTAAAAATAAAGTTGTTTGCTGTGCTGTAAAATGCATATTTGAAATAGGATTAGTTTTGTAACGGTTCTGTAACGACTTAAATATTAGTTTAGTAACGAATTTGTAACTAAACTGATATAAATAAATCGTTACAAAACCATTAAAAAATCTTTTAGTCAAGTAGCAAAGTATGTATGTATATAAATTCTTTATTGTACAAACAACATAAATTCCAAAAAGAGATACAAAGGCGAACTTGTCCCTTTAAGGGTTCTCTTCCAGTTAACCTTTGTGTGGCATTATAATGGATTTTAACCCAAATTGGCTTAATGTCTAGTTGGAGCTGTGTCGCATACGTGACGTGTACGCGACCGGTGTTGTTCGGACTTCAGTTGGCTGTAAATTGTGCTAGACTTCCCTTTCAGAATAATGCACTTTCTATATTCCCGGTGGAGTTTCGTTACCTTCAATGTCTAACATCAGAAAGTTGCAAGATTTATCCGGTGATAAAATTTTACATTAAACTTGTACCACTAGTGCAGGGTAGATAGAAAAATAAAACGAAGAAAATTACATTCTGTTGCTTAATTTTTTAAACCAAAACTTGCTTCAATTTTTTTTATTTAAATACATATAGAACACATTTTTAAGGGATATTTCTACTCTCCTTTAAAAAATCATCATAATCATCATCTCAGCCACAACAAGTCCACTGTTGAACATAGGTCTCCTCCATGGATTTCCAAAGTGACCGGTTGGAAGCAGCATGCAACCAGCGCCTTCCTGCCACCTGTATGAGGTCATCGGGCCATCTTGTGGCTGGTCGTCCTACGCTGCGCTTGTCAATACGCGGCCGCCATTCGAGAACTTTTCGATTCCATCGGCCATCAGTTCTCCGTGCTATGTGCCCTGCCCACTGCCACTTTAACTTGCTAATCCGCTGGGCCACTTTAAAAAATGCATTTAAATAATCGTTGCGTACAGTTAATAAGAAATCCAGAGGCGTAAACGCTGAAATGGTTTAGTGATAACTTAGGTCGCCAGTTCCCTTGGGCAGCGGTCACTCCTCAGGAGACTCACATGCTCATTTGCCTCTTATTTCCATAAAACAATACAGCTCTAAGAGATTTTCCTAATAAAATATTCCAATATTTCACATCGATAATCTCCAAAAACCACTTACAAAAAGAAGGTCAAAGATCCAAATTGGCAAGAAACTTCCCGTCCGTAAATACCCCACTATCTCGATGTACATTAATAAAAGGCTCGGATACTCCCGTTACGGTGGAACAATATGCTATTAAAATTACATTAATCATATTTACCGAGGTCGAATGCGGCGGCCCGACCGGGAGCGCTAAAACGGCGGCAACTGTCAAAAGTTATCATAATGGTGATATATTTTGGACGCCGTTCTGATTTCAAGTTTGTGAGCTCTGACAGTTGGTTAAGGAAGAGAGATGCAGCTGCATTGTGTGGAGTACTTAAGCTTAATATCTTTCTGCATCTAGGGGCACGGTAGGGCCACCACCAAGTCACACTACGCCGGGCGCTGCATTTTAGGAATATCCAAAGCCTCCGCGATTTTCACACATATTAAAATTTACATCGAGCTTTTACCCGCGGCTTCATCGGGAAGGGATTAATGCAGGATTGAGGTACAAACGGCTAAATATCCAAAAATCATTGCTTTCGCATTTGTAATACTATTAGAATATCTATCTAGAGTCTCGTGAAGTCTTAACCACGGCCGTAGCAATGCGATCGAAACGTCGAGGTAAATAAACATTTTTTGTGGCGTTTCATCCTGATAGACGAAAGAATTATTGTAATCGAAATTATTTATTTTTAAATTTTTTCGATTTTTCTTTTTGTATTTTTTTTACATTTAAATTAAATTTAAAATGCTATATAATGAATGACAACACAAAGAAAAAATTAGGGTAATGGCAGGGTTCGAACCTGCAACATCAGCATTCTGTGCCTTGCGTATTCCAGTTTCCGCCACATTACCGCTGCCATACCCTGCGATTTTAAAAAATAAATAATTTCGATTACAATAATTTAACAACAAATGGCGTCATCTCTCGTCAGCGTGTATTGTAACGAATCTAATTACCTACGTGACGTCCTTGTTCTCATGTTAACGGACAGACTTTACTACTCTGGCTTTTACCCGGGCTGAATAGAATTACTAAACAAACGACATTCTGACTTAAAATGTCAGATTTTGCTATCAAAATATCTTATGAGTAAATTTTCATGCAGTTCAATTGGCCGGACAGACCCTAAATGTTTATTTATAGCAGTCGAAATATTGAATTATGTCTGTTTGTAAATTCTTTTTTTGGCAAAAAAAACATAAATGATAAAAAAACACAATGATATACAAACGCAAACTTATGCCTTTAAGGGGGAATATTAAGGAGGCAAACAGAGATGATACTGATAGTTGAAATATTATTTTGTAATTGTACTTCATTATTGCATTGTCATCCGCTTTAGGCACACCTAAAGAAATGAGACAAAATAGACTTAATTTTTTTTTTACAATACCCAACATACAAACAAAAGCTTGTAAATAAAGTAGGCATTAAGAGGAAACACAAGGGCCGTTTTTCCATACAAACGTCGTCCCCTGTTTCCTCTCTGGATAATGCCAGTAGAGCAATATTTTTTTTCCAAAAAATCGAGGGCCACTATATTGCATGTCCCTATGTTTTCCTTTTTTCAATAAATGAATTATTAAAAAAGATATGAACATTCAAAAACCTAAAAAATTGGCCAGATTTTCGGCTGCGTTCATACATTCAGAAAACAAATTTTACTAAATTATATAAAAAAAGAAAAACATAGGAACACTGCCAAAGCCTTTCTTTAATTTTTAATGAAAAAAGTAGTTAAATCTGATAAGTTTTGGAGAAGGAATCAAGGGTCTACGACTCGTTGATTTTGTGTAGTTTAAATAGGTATTTTCAGTCCAAGCTGCGGCTGTCTCTATTGCACTCTGCGGGGGGAGGCTTGATAGATGGAGGCAGCAATAGATTTTACAAATACCTATTTTTCAATTCTCTAGGCCTTGGTGTTTCCTCTTAAGGCAGAATTAGAGTATTTTCTCTACAGATTCCAAAACAGGGGTAACCTTTTAATTTGTGAATTTGTCGTGACACGTAAAGCGCTGTCTTAGCGCTCGACATAATTTCTAAAGTGCGGATGGATTTTGGTTCTCATGGTATTGAAAGCGGGCTTCAAAGGCCCCGAAGTCGAGGACTCAAACAATGGGGGGAGAAAACGATAGTTTAAATATTTGAAGTATCTACACTAGTATAATAAAGAGGTAAGCTTTGTTTGTACGTAGGAGGTAATCTCTGGAACTACTGAACCGATTCCAAAAATTATTTCACTGATAGACAGCTACACTATCTCTGATGGACATAGGGACTAATTTCACGCGAACGAAGTCGCGCGCGTCCGCTAGTTATAAATATAGAGAATATGCTGTGTTTGCGGGTGGTAGGACCTTGTGCAAGGACCATGCGATCTTGCTCGCTAATCCTGCGGCTAAGCAGCAGTGCTTGCACTGTTGTGTTCCGGCGTAGAGAGCAACACAGCCGGTGTAATAACTGGCACAATAGCCATCCCATCTTAGCCCTTTGGGCTGGAAATGCATCTGCAATCTCTTTGGCGTTGCGGCCGGTGCCTACAGGCGGTGGTGATCACATACCATCTAGTGACTCACTTACTTGTTTGCGTTCCTATTTTATATAAAAAAATCATGTTTCAAAATTGAAACAGTTGCGATGGAAAATGAGTCAAAATTTAACGGTTGTTAGATAAAACGATGCGTAGCTAGAATATAGGAACGTAGCATTATTATGTTACGAGTAAGTCCGCCATACTTAGACTTAAAATAAAGTAAGAATAAAATGTCGACGTCACAGGCGACCGAAAAGCTGGCAGCTACCTCGCACAGCGTATAAGCTTAACTATACAGAGAGGTAATGCTGCCAGTATCTTCGGTACCATGCCAAGGGGGCCTTCTTTTTTTGCTATATCTTAGTTACAATTTTAGTATTTATATTTAGTTTGATTGTTTTACTTATTTAGTTTGTTACATTACATATTCAGTAATAAACAAAACGTTCATACATATAGAATAAAAAATTAAGGCCATTTAGAACATTTCGCACGCTTAGAATTAAAGTGACCCATTTCCGAATAATACACGTCCCAAAATATCACCTTAAATAAAAGACATAGGGTTTAATTTTGGGAAATATCATATTCGAAATTGAGTCGCTTTAATACTAAGGGTGCGATTTACTAACTGCCGTCCTCGTTGCAAACGATACATCGCACCCTTAGATTTAAACCGACTCAATTCTGAATATGATATTTCCCAAAATTAAACCCTATATCTTTTAATTAAGGTGATATTTTGGGACGTGTATTATCCAGAAATGGGTCACTTTAATTCTAAGCATGCGACATGCTACTCGTAGTTTTATAGCATAGGTCCCCTTTACAGGGACCACAGTGATAATCTACCGGCCATCGCTTTGTGCAGGCGTGTTCAAGGACCCATCGGCGTGTGTGAGGCCCATCGTGGCCCACTTGGGCCCACTATAGGCCACTCGGGCCCACTTGCCGCGATAGCGCTATTCGTGCAATAGATACTCTAAACCTTGACGGACACAGCTGAGTGAGCTGTAGTCTAGGAATTTAGATCTGTGGGAAACACTAGTTGAAGTTACATGGGTAGGCACGTCGTACCCCCTTATTCATAAACGCTGCGTAAACGTTTGTTAGTTAACATGTTTTATGTATTTATCTGTTATTGTGACGTTTGCCCTCAAATGAAAGGGACAAAACATTTGTTAGCTTAAAAATATTGTCATTTTTTTATGAATAAAAAATATACTTTTTAAAGCTTTTAAGACACAAGTTAACTACAAATAACCGACTTGGCTTAATAGCCAAGTCGGTTATTTGTAGTTATTTTAATATACTTAGTTAATATAACATTTATAATTAAATTTTTGTAACCGAAATTTCTAACGATTTTTTTTAATGTTTTTAACATTCAAATTATCAAACTGGCAAACGCAAGGCACGCAAAGGCACTACCCTAATTTTTCTTTGTGTTGTCATTGCATAGCATTTTAATTTATAATTACTTGCAAGCTCTTAAAAGAAAAACAAACTACTCGTAAATATATTGTATTCTCTAACACATAAAATTAAAAGGATAATAAACTTTTACATCGCTCATATTTCTTCATCATTTGAATTTGCATAGGGTTATGAATTTTTAATTTTATTGCACAACACAATAAAGTAGCCTTCAGGTATTCACAACCAGCTAGCCACCGGCATCGTGCTAAACACAAACACATGGTAAAGGAAGTAAGTTGTTTTTAATGAGGAAAAAGTTTACCTTTTAAAATTTACACCCTGCGACACGCTAGTGCAGTGGGACCATGAGTAGGGGCAACCTGTGGGGACAGCTGTACCACAGAATAAATAACGTACATAAACTTCTCTTTTACGTCAGAGATTAAACGAATTCCAACTTTATTGACACGCTCAAAAAGTTCGTACTACTTTATTAACCATGCGCCAGGCGGCGCGAGTCAAAAGGAACACACCGCCCGCGTCCGCCTTCGCCCCGCTACTCCCGGCGACATGTTAGGATTGCGCGGCATTCGTTTCCAATCACACTGACAAGACGGGGGCGAGCGAGCGAGCGCGCGGCAATCCGACAGCCTTTGCCGATTTGCCTATGGCAAGGCGGTCGACCGTACCTACAGTGCGGAATGGAGCCCCCCTGGCTGTACATGTGGGCTTTCTTTCAATCTTAAATTTTATACTATATAGCTATATACTCTATAGGTGTAAGATATAAAGAGTGTCTACAGGTGCAGCTGTTAACAGGTAGAAAGTTGCCCCTACATGATAGTATCCCATACACCCACCAGACACATAGCGGTACGACTTATCTTGAATTTTTAGCGCAGTGGGGCTACAAGTACCTACATTGTGGTACCCTGTCGTCCTACCAATAGGAACAAATGGTGAGTTCATAGTCCCAGAAGGTCATAAATTATCTGAGAAAAACTATTCTGACCAAATTCGAGTAAGGTCCTATTTATCTAATGTTTGTTTCAGCATTTCTGGTTCATTTCTCACAATCGCAGAAATACCATCCATCCATTATTTTTAGCTATGAAATTGTATAATACAGTCAGATAGACTGATAAACAGGCAGGCTGGCTTTCGTTTTTGTATTAATAGCTGGTTAAAAGCTAACTTAATCAACTTAGTCCTGTCCACAGATTAATACCGTCGAACGCTATAACAGTATCAACTGCGTATCGCACCTGTTCATCGGCTTTATCTGAGTTGGTGAAGTTTGCACTAGTCTTAGCCCCTGTCAACCAAGTCTCCTGCAACTATAGTTTATTTCTTTAGGTACTTAAAATCAGGTAAACATAATAGTCACTTGACTCGGCAAATCAACCAATCAAGTCAATCTTTTGAGTCCGTGGATTGATTTGATTGGTTGATTTGCCGAGTCACGTGACTATTTTTGTTTACCTTATTTACCTAAAAATATATACTATAAGGATGTGCAGCGAATGCATTGTAAGATAATCCCAATATTTTTTTTAATTCAATTACTGAAGCGGAAACCTTTTAAAGGGTAAGTTATAATGGACTAGCTGGGCTTTCAATGGGTGGAATTTACTGACAAAACTGAATTAGAATGTATTGTACATAAAAAGCTGCTGTAAACAATCTTAATTAAAATCCAATGCATGGTTTAAAAGAAGTAAGCTGCCGGAGATATGAGGAAAACAGACATGGATAGCATCTTTATTTTAGACTGTATAAATATAAAAACGATAGTGATATACGAACAAGTAAGCACGTGCACAAATGTAGCAATATACGGTGAAACTTTTAAATGGAACTTTAAATTTGATGATAAAATTGCATCATTAAATTTAAGTAATGAGCCAATGAAATGAAGTGCCTAACCAAAATTATTTCTAAAAGCATGAAACCGCAATGGCGTCATCAGGTTTAGTTTTGTATAGGAATTATCATAAATAATGAACACACAATTTAGTCAAGTTAGTTATCTTCGCATGTCTCCTGTTAGATTGTCCCTATTTTCGAAAATATCGAAGCAAAATCATTGCACTATAACGAGAAGGACCAAAACTCATTATGAAAGACTGCATTGTCATACAGAAGCAATAACCAATGTATGCAATAAATATATTTGAATTTGAATACTGTTTGTATAATGTGCAATGCACGATCGTGACGAAAGTCAAACCTAACCTATGGAACACAAACCAACACCCAATCGCCTTTTTGCTATCCTATCAAAATCTGATAAGAACATGATTACAAGTTGTTTTGATTACGACCTTGTTCACGATTTCCAGGGCACTTCCGACGATGTTTGTTTAAGCACTTGAGTTAGTCGGTTCATCCACACTTTTATTATCATATAAGCAATGTTAATCTAACATTTAACTTTTTGTCTCTTTAATATCTTTAAGAGGAAACCTCAAGGCCTAGAGAATTGAAAAATAGGTATTTGTAAAATCTATTGCTGCCTCCATCTATCAAGCCTCCCCCCGCAGAGCGCAATAGAGACAGCTGCAGCTTGGACTGAAAATACCTATTTAAAGTACACAAAATCAACGGTTCGTAGACCCCTGATCCCTTCTCCAAAACTTAACCGATTTAACTACTTTTTTCATTAAAAATTAAAGAAAGGCTTTGCAAGTGTTCATATTTTTTTTCTTTTTTAAATAATCTAGTAAAATTTGTTTTCTGAATGTATGGACGCAGCCGAAAATCTGGCCAATTTTTTAAGTTTTCGAATGTTCATATCTCTTTTAATAATTAATTTATTGAAAAAAGGAAAACATAGGGACATGCATAATAGTGGCCATCGATTTTTTGGAAAAAAAATTGCATTATCCAGAGAGAAAACAGGGGATGATGTTTGTATGGAAAAACGGCCCTTGTGTTTCCTCTTAAGCGCCTAAATGAATAAAAAATTGGCTGTAAATAAGGTGTTTTATTTATGAAATAGGAAGGAAAACAAGCAAGTGGGTTACCTGATGTTAAGTGGTCACCACCGCCTATAGACACCCGCAATACCAAGAAGATTGCAGATGCGTTGCCAACCCAGAGGGCTAAGACGAAATACCTCTTGTGCCAGTAATTGCAAATTGCGCGGATTGCGGATTTATAATTTGTTGCTTAAAATGTTTTATTTAAAACAATATTTTGATGGGAAAACTGAAGTTTTACTAAGAATATTGTTACTTACAAGTAAGAATATGATACGATTACGGTTTACTATGGGATAAATATGGTTCACTTCCTCTCTTAACTTAACGTGTACAAAATATACCATGTTTAACTAAGTAAAAATTGTACTCAGTATGGACTTGAACTGTAATAACTTCTAGATTACTGTTAATTATTTTTCTTTCAACAATAAAAACCCTTGTCTGTATATTCACAAATTGTGTAGGTACTTGGTTCACGTAAGTTGTTTTCATATAATGGAGGAGCGGTGCCTTCTGACAGGCTTTTTCAAGCTTAAAAGGAGCCAGCCACTAATTTTGTTATGTACGAATACTTAATGAAAAGAATTTTTTTTTTTCATTTCATTTTCATTTTCAAATGTCACTTATTTTGCTTAAAACTAAGTGAAAATAGTCGCTACCCTCTGATTGACCGACCTGTGACAAAATTCTGGTTTTTGACTTTTAACAAAAGTATTTAGTATTCCAGATATTTATTTATAGCAACTTTTTACATAAGCTTATGCAATGATACCCTGTTAGAGCGTAGCAATTATGAACTTTAAAACGTACAAGTACTTATAAGTTATTATTAACTTAAAACTACCGTGAGACTCGGACATATTAATAAAACGGATCACTCACGTATTTCCACAAACAACACACGATTAAGGACCACGTACTGGTCCGAAACATGTCGGGCATTTCTCGACTTCAAAATACGTTAGTGATCCGTTTTATTAATATATACTTATAAGTACTTAATTGTGTAAGGCGTAAATAAATATCTATTGAAGAATTTGACCATAATAGTAAACACATTTCAGTAAAAGTAGGTCAAAAAGCGACATGTTTTTCTGACTCAAGCAACCGCTGGGACGGGAGTAAGCGACATCGCCCCAACAAAGGTTGCTCTGATTTATGATTGTTCTCTAACTTTTTGCGTATCGGAAAAAGACTCTTTGTCACATCTGTTGGATCCTCAAGCTCAGCACTTACTATTGTTTCAATTTAGACAACAATAACTTGATGTTGTTGGTGTACAAACTGTTCTTATTAAGTATGGCTTTGACGCTAGCTAGAGAACGCCCGCGAGTTCGTTAACGATGGAATTATCAGCCTATGTCCGTCAGGGATAGTGTAGCTTTTTATTAGAGAATGTTTTTTTTTGTGAGCTGTGGTGATCATTTCCTAACAGGTAATCGCACGCTTGTTTGCTTCCCTTTTGCATAAAAATATATAAATCTCAATTACAGAAGATAACAAATAAAAAAAAGCGATTAATTGCAGAACTTCCCAAATATAATTTTCCACTTAGCCAGACTTTAGTGTATACGTACAGTCAGCCTCGGAAGTAGTTTAGCACTTATGAACCTTGTCGTCGTAACGAATGAAAGGAAAGTTGCCCGAAATTGTCACATGACTGCAGCGACAAGGTACTAAAGTGAGGCTGACCGTACTGTAATTATTTCAAGAAGTAGCTTTGCCTGTAATCGGAACTGCGGTGGTAAATAAAATTAAGCGAAGTACATTGCTGGTTTAGATATAAGATCAAGTATCATGTAATGGTTCAAAGAAGCAACGTAGCTAAATCAAAAACTTCGTCGACGAATGCCCAGAGACAAACTTTAAGTCATCGTACACAGTACGAGTGTAGTATTCGCCACACAACGCGTCGTTGCGTTCGGACCAAGAATTTATGTTATAATCCCCCACACAACCCTTGCAAAACAACCCCTAACATGTTTCCGACCGAACAATAAATAAGAATATAACTGTCTGTATAAAAAATAAAATATAACTTACTAACAGTATAAAAATCGTTTTGAGAGTTGGTATTAAATAACTTGGTGCGTTGAAAAAATATGCGAATCAACTTTTTTTTAGGGATTTGCACCGCAAAAAAAATGGACACTCCGTTTCTTCAATCTCCGAAGTATTCTCGCAGAATTTCTTTTCTTATACAACTGCACCTAAATTACATTTAGAAATTCGCTTTTAAAGCAATATTACGTTAATTTGCTATGGGAATCATTTAGCTCAAATGGACCACTTGTATAAAAGTTCAATTTAATAATGTATATTTTTATACAACATAATAAGGCAAGCGAGCAAGTCACCTAAAGAAACTGAAACAAATTACCTTGCTACTCCGCGAAACCAGTGCCGGGCTCGTGCAAAATAGCTGCGTCTAATGTTGGTGGTAGGCGGGATTAAAGAAAAATGTTTTAGTTTGTCAGTACGCCATTCGTTCAAGTAGCGGACGGTCGTACTGTTCGTTCTTGATGATGCCTCGTATTGAGGCGAAACGCGCGTCGATCGTGTAGTTTTAGTGTTTAGTGGTGGTGGTGTGTAGTTGAGTCTGTGTGATATATGTTGTTTCGTGTGAAGCGGAGGAGGGTGGGTTTTTGCATGAACATATATGTGTCGCACAGACGCAGCTATTTTGCACAAGCCCGGCACTGGTTTCGCGGAGTAGCAAGGTAATTTGTTCCAGTTTGTTGATATGGACCTCCGCTAAGTAACGCCTGCATCTATTAATTAGTAAGTCACGTGATGGTAAATGACCACCACCGCCCAGAGACACTCGCGACACTAACGGGATTGCATGCAGATGTGTTGTCAACCCAGAGGGCTAAGATGGAATACCTCTTGTGCCAGTAATTGCACCGGCTGTTTTGCTCTCCAAACCGGAACACAACAGTGCAAGCACTGCTGCTTAGGGGCATGATTAGCAAGCAAGATGGTAGTAGCAATCAGGGCGGACATTGCACGAGGTCCTCAAACCCAAAGTTTTTATTAAATTTATATTATTTGGGGGTTCTAAATTACACAACTTAAAATCATATGAAAGTATAAAGTTTTAGTTGTGTGCGTGATACTATTTAAGTATAATTTTAGACGTAATGAATGAGGTAACATAACGTTAAGTGATAATGTAACAAAGAATTGAGTTGTTAATGAGTTTACTCGGCTTAAAGCGTTCCTTAACAATTCACAAAAGCATCCCGTTTTTCTACAGCCGAAGTTGGTTATCCGTTATCCCATTGTTCAGTTCGGAACAGAGTAATTTTTAAATGGCTTGCGAATTGTTGTTTTCTTATTTATCGTATTGTTGAGAGAGATTGTAAACTTAACAATAGCGTTGTTAAACGATTCACGATTTAGTTTGGTTATTTTATTTTAATCTAATGATATTTTCCCTCGTTAATTAGTCACACTGCTCGATTAATAGACCTATTGGAGAATAGGTCATGTTCAATTCGTGTTATTTGTTGTAATAATTAAAGATAGAATACGCAATCTCTAATTTTGAGCATCCTTTTCAAACGCTTATCAATGATGGTTAGTCTGTACTTACTTAATTTTGTATGAGTTCGGACCATAGAAGGAATTTAGAAAGTTGAGAATTGAAAGCGTAATTATAAACTGTGAGATCACTAGATCTCTCTACTTTAAATGGCAATACAATGTCTTGAAAAGAGACGACTAAATACTCTAAACCTTCTCCTCAATAGACTCACATGAACTATCGAAATCTAAGTTTTCATTAATACTTTAAAGGTTTAACTTTAACTATCTTGGATGCAGAACTAAAGCATGGATATAGCCTCAGTACATGTCGAGGTACACTTTGTCTCTTTTTGGCACATTGTATCGCCATTCAAAGTAAAGAGATCAGCTAATAAATATCGCTTTTAAGAGCGTACAAACAGAGATTTGGCAACGTCGCCTAACGCTGCCAAATATTTAGATGTTTTCATTGATTTATCAACATTAATGAACTAAAATACGGAATATAGCAACGTGATGCACTAAAATGTTGATAATGGATTGCAATAGTTAATACAGTTATACTAAATAGTTATTATTAAGTGTAAAACAAGCATTTGGAAACTTTCCATTTGTAAATGTGTACATTTCGGTTTAAGACGAGTGTGAACCCAGCCCCAAAAAGCGCTCCCCATACAAATGGCGATAACGTTTTCCACCCTCTATACCTTAATCTATGAAAATGATTTTTTGGTATGTTGTCATGATGCCCTAGAACTAGGTTTGTATGTTATAATTTTTTAAATATTCTTCATAGATTTGACAATATTTGCATTTTAGGAGTTTCATACAAAACAAAAAAGCGTCAATATTTTTGAAACTATTAAGAATATTTAAAAAATCAAAACACACAAACCTAGTTCTAGGGCATGATGACAACATATAAAAAAAATCATGTCTATAAGTTAAGGTTTCGAGGGTGGAAACGTTATCGCCGTTTGTATGAAGAGCGGTGGGTTCACACTCCTCTTAAGTATATTAGGTTTACTACTTACCAACTAATGTAAGAACACAAGTTCTAGTACATCACGTTGCTATTTTCCGTATTTAACTCATTAATTGTGATAAATCAATGAAAACAGCGAAATATTTGGCAGCTTTAGGCGACGTTGCCAAATCTCTGTTTGTACGCTCTTAATTTTGTTAATATTTCTATGTCTATAATACACAACACTAATTTATCAAAGGAAGCTAACTTCATATTGATTAGCACGAACTGTCAAACACTTGTTGCTGCAAATCAACCTATTTGTTCCCAAGTTGAGGTTAAGTTACGATTAAGTTAAGATTTATGGAACTAGTTATAGGTAACCTTCGTCACATTATGGATGTTTGGTCTAATAAATAATCCTTTTTCAGTACAACTAGCGGGTAATTTACCAAGTAAATAATGAGTAAAGTTACTATATATACGCGTGTTGAACTGAGTCTTTTAATGAATGAACCACCAATGAATGCACGCCAATGCCGTACGCCATTCGTTGAAGTAGCAAACGGTCGTACTGTTTGATCTTGATGATGCCTCGTACAGAGGCGAAACGCGTGTCGATCGTGTAGTTTTAGTGTTTAGTGGTGGTGGTGTGTAGTTGAGTCTGTGTGATATTATATGTTGTTTTGTGTGGAAGCGGAAAAGGGTGAGTTTTTGCATGAATATATATATGTCGCACAGACGCAGCTATTTTGCACTGGTTTCGCGGAGTAGCAAGGTAATTTGTTCCATTTTGTTGATATGGACCTCCGCAAAGTAACGCCTGAATCTATTAATTATTTAGTCTCTTGTTGGATTAATTGCGACGCAAAACCTTCTGTTCTGTGCTTAATTTAACCCCAAACGCAATAAGAGATGTTGAAAGTTTAAATCTTTCGTCCATCTGTATAACTGTCTGTGTATCTGTGGCCTCATATCTCCGGAACCGGATGAACCTATTTCGATATGGCATTTTTTGTTTGGTATTCAAGCCATGTCAAGAGACAAACGGGATAGCGGTTTATCTATTATGTAATTTATTTAATATATTGTTTAAATGTACAAAAGGAGGACTTAATGCCTTAAGGCATTCTCTACCGACTTTTCTTTTAACGATCTCTTAGATATGTATTTGATTATTAAAATAATTATGTGAAAGGATATCTTAAAATTTTAACGCTGTCTTGTTATAACTTATTACGGTGTATATTTTTTTCGTTAAGTTTATAATGAACTTTAAAAAAAAAACCACATGAAATCAATAGGTACTCCCTAATATTGGTTTTAACTTATGGCAGGCGTTTTTTAAGTCTTAAATATTGCAATAAAAAGCACTATGTATTTTTTTATCAATAGTTAATTATTTAGCAAAAGGGTCAATGACTCGTTTACACTATTCTTTTGGCAGAGTACATACAAAACACTTGCCAAAACAAACTGCGACCGCAATTTTCGCGACAATCTCCAACCAAACAAGCCCAAGATCCATCGCGTAACAAATGTGCAATTAAACAAGAAATAAAGCATAATTAACTAAACAGGTTCAAAACGAGGCATAAACGCGTGCCCGTACCACGAAACATTTCGGCAGTCAGCCCTCTCATTATATGCAAATATCCTGAATATTATTAATGAGTGGGCGTTCCAAACAAACGAAACACGATTAGACCGAGCATTCCTTGGTACGGGGGGAGCTTACAAACGCTCCTTTACTCCAAATAAAACTTTATTCCTAGGACGATAAGAATTTAGGATATGCCTGGCGGCTTGTTATAATAATGACGGGTGTATAAAATACCGTTATTTGGTTGTGTTTGAATTTGGAACATGCGATTTTTGCTGTCGGATTGAACGAATGTGTTTCGGTTCTAATGTGTAACAATTATGGAAGAATGGTATTTGAAATTGCGAGATGCATTTGATGTAGAATGGAGTATAATATTATTCGTGCATTTTACCATTGAACTATACGTTACACTAGAATAGCGGGTCGTAGGACCTTGTGCAAGGTCCGTCCGGATAGCTACCACCATCTAGCTCGTTAATCCTGCCGTTAAGCAGCAGTGCTTGCACTGTTGTGTTCCGACATGGAGGGCAAGACAGCCGGTGTAATTACTCTCTTTCAATCTCTTTGGTGTTGCTGGTGTCTATAGGTGGTGGTGAATACTTACCATCAGGTGACCCACTTGCTTGTTTGCCTTCCTATTTCATAAAAAAAACATTGAATGGAACAATTAAATGTCATGGAGTGCGATTTTTGAATCTCACCGGGTGACTAAAGCTCGCCAAAATGGCCATGTTTCATAGAAATGCGGCCATTTTGGTCTGCTTTAGTCACCCAGTGAGAATTAAAAATCGATTTCGGTGACTAAAGCTCACCAAAACGGCCGAAGCTCTATGCAAAACGGCCATTTTGGTGAGCTTTAGTCACCCGGTGAGATTCAAAAATTGCACCTATGGTCCTCACACCTGGACACACGACGTTATCCTTAATATATTACGTGTGGGTCGCACAGACGCAGCTGGTTTGCACGTGCACGGCACTGGTTTCGCAGAGTAACAAGGCAATCTGTTGCAGTTTGTTCGGATACATAATCTCAAAAAATGTGGCTCGAACTAACCGATATCGCTAGAAAACTGTCCGAGTTAGAGTTCGGAACGCTCCTATAATTTATTTCCTTTCAAACAGGTGTGCTCAATGAAAAGGGGTTTAGGGTAAAACGGGGGTACTCTCGTTCGATGTAAGGTATTCCACCCTTCTTTTTTTTTTATAAAACAGGAAGGCAAACAAGCAAGTGGGTCACCTGATGGTAAGTGATCACCACCACCTATAGACACCCGCAATACCAAAGAGATTGCAGATGCGTTGCCAACCTAGAGGGCTAAGATAGATTATCTCTTAAAATGGAAGCACTTGGCGATAAAGCAACGCGCTAATTGGTTGATGTTGACATCAAAGCAAGATAGTTTATGCCCGCGACTTCGTCTGCGTAGATTTTGAACAACATACAAACTACCCCCCCCCCCCTTAAACACCCTTAATGGTGGAACGTCCGAATGTCTTTTTTGGCGTTTCTTAAAGAACCCAGATCCTTCATAATTCATTTATTCACTATTGATAACGTTATAGATGAAGGTGTTATTATACATGTCATTTTATTACAGCACTTGTCAGTAATCGACCTTCTCGAGGTATTAAATGATGTAACAATAGCTCATAATTTAATTGGTACATTAGAGTTTTTGCAGCGCTTCTACCTCAAGTTATTAAGTTAAATAGAAATAACGTCAATTTACACTACATTATTTAATTATAAACATAATAATTATTAATTATTTTCAGCGATTTAGGTTGCGCGTTGTAGTCAGTCACTTAGAGAATCAGTTACTGAAATCTTTTATATTATACCAAATAGTTATAAATGTTTACCATACTCGCTTACAGATTTGACGTGGCGGTTTGATTGAAAAGCATGTTTACCTGTAACAAAGATAAGCATAATTAATTATTATGTAGGTATATAATATTTCTTATTAAGCGTAGCTTATCCATTGAATAACTGTTGTCCCCATACTAACATAACAAGTGCAAATATTAGATTGTTATCGTAAAAAATTTTTTGATGTAATAAGAAATTTACAGTTTTCGTATATTTCCCTTTATTTTTGCTGAAAAACCTTGCTGCTTTCCAAATTTCATGGTTCTAGGTCAACGGAAAGTACTCTGTAAGTTTTTGAGTCCCTTGCGAATTTGTCAAATATGCGGCATAGACGGCCGTATCTTTTGATTGCGTTGCCTAAGAAGTTTAATTCTTGCACAGCTCCAAGAAACTGTAAACCTGAGTATTTGATATGAATTTCAAAGCGATACCGTCACGCGTTTCTGAGAAAAATGGGACAGATAGACAGATAGACAATGTGATCCTATACGTTCCTTTTTTCTTTTTAATGCGCGGAACGTTTAAAAGAGAGAGAACGAACTGAATATTTAAAATTCAGACATTGACGGTTGAAAGAAAGGAGAATAATCCCAGCCCAATCGAAACAATGCAAAATCAAACCGCATCTAATACTCTGTTAGTAACACGAGGTGCCCCGTAACTAAGGTGACCAATTCTGTGTGCTCATTTATTTTATTTTATGAAATAGAAAGGAAAACAAGCAAGTGGGTCACCTGATGGTAAGTGATCACCACCGCCTATAGACACCTACAACAAAAAAGAGAGTGCAGATGCGTTGCCAACCCAGACGGCTAAGATGGAATACCTCCTGTGCCAGTAATTACGCCGGCTGTCTTGCTCTCCACGCCGGAACACAACAGTGCAAGCACTGCTGCTTAGCGGCAGGATTAGCGAGCAAGATGGTGGTAGCGATCCGGATGGACCTTGCAAGGTCCTACCACCCGTAACATTTTACGGGACATGTGGTGTAAACTTACAGGATTCATGGAAATTACGGGATCAAGTGATTTTTGGTATGGTATGGTCCTGTATTTTTCAAATATATATATATATCTTAAAATACAGGACACGGACAAAAAGACAGCTGAAAAACGGGATATCCTGTAAAATACCGGACAGTTGGCCAACCTACCCATAACATTGATATGTGACCCCGATCGCGCCCTCTGACCCCGGAAGGGTTGCGAGCGGCGTTTGTTTTTTTCGCTCGCAAAAAGGTTTTATGTCAGGAAGCGCCGTTAATAAATGGTGTCGAGTGTCTCGATCAGCGATGTTGGGTCTACTGCGGGGAGGTACAAATGTATGTAACAGAATTATTGGGTGTTTTTTTTAGCATGTAGCGTACAAGCCTGCTGGCTTTTTGTTTATGACGCAGAAAGGCGCGTAGACGGAGAGGGAAATATCATCATATGCTTCGGCTGCGGGCATTTCACTCCACACTGTAGGTGCGCTCGCCGCATTACCTATGGCATAGGTTAATCGCAGTAGGTTGCCGGCTTGCCGCGCGCGCGCCCGCTCGTTCTGTGTCGCGCGTTGTGATAGTATTATAGTAAGCAGCCCTACCCTAGCGGTGCGCCAGGGCATTGCGGGTGGAAGGCGGGCGCGGGCGGCGCCTTCCTTTTGACGCATGCAGCCTGGCGAATGTTTATGAAGTAATACGTACTTTTTGTGCCTGATCATAAAGTTGGAATTCGTTTAATGGTGGTCGAAAAAGAGAAGTTTCTGTATGTTAGTACTATTATTTATTCTGTGGCTTCGGTGACTGTACCTACTAACGACAATGGGCCTTTGATATTGACGCGTTCCAACAAGGGATGGTTTACCTACCAGTCGTAAAATTTTGACACCATTATGGGACATCTTTTAAAATTCAGTAAAAATTGTGACAAATGTTCGATCGATCAAACGTATTTTCGATACGAAGGTATCTTCGTATAAAAAATGCCTTAAAAATAAATAACCAAGTCAAATAAAGCTTCACACTCCAGAATTGGCGGTAAGCATAAAGGAATCGCCGGCGCCGCTTATCGCGATCAAAGTTATCGTCGTGGAGGCGAAAGAGGCGAGAGAGGTGTGCTCCAAGGTTTACGGCCAACACAAACACGCCTTTTCTTGAAGCTGTTTCGTTATTAGAGAATGGGTGCGGGGCGCACTGGGTGCATTTTTATGCAAAAAAATCATGGAAACGGAAAAGAAACTACGCACCAGCGTGCAACGAAACGCTGTTTAGTATGATTGTCTGGGTTCTGATTGGTAATAAGGGCGGGTCTCCTGCTACAGGTATACACCACACCTACTTACTAGGTGTGTTAAAAAAGGTATATTTTTGACGTAATAAACTTTTTCATTTTCACTTTCATTCAATTAGGCCTTGATGTTTTTAAGACTACAAAAAAAGGAGGAGGTTTTCCAATCCGTCGTCGGGAACTTTTTTATGTATGACTCGGAAACGGCTCGACGGCTCGACCGATTTGGAAAATTCTTTTTTTGTTTGAAAGGGTTAAACCTTCTAGTTGGTCCCATTGTCATCAAGTCAGAATCTGATGATGGTATCGTGAAGAAATCAAGGGAACTCTTCAAATATTAGAGGTAGACCTATAGCAATTGGGATGTAAAAAACGAGAATGAACCGTCTCCAAAAAATTCCATACGCCATTCGTTTAAGTAGCGAACGGTCATGCTGTTAGATCCCGATGATGGTGTGTAATTGAGTCTGTGTGATATATGTTGTTTCGTGTGGAAGCGGAGGAGGATGGGTTTTTGCATGAACATATGTCGCCCAGGCGCAATTAACTTGCACAAGCACGGCACTGGTTTCGCGGAGTAGCGAGGTAATTTGTTCCAGTTTGTTTAATGAATTTTTTTTCAATTTTATTTTTAGTTCTGCTCCCAGTGTGCCTGTCTGGGCTCGCCTGCGGGCGGCACATTACCCAAACTCATAGTTTCTCTAATCTGATGCCCTACATACTAAGGCCTAATTGGGCGGGCTTATATGCTGAGCTATGAGCTGCTATTGCTATCGGAATTGCTATCAGTGTGCACTTCTTTATCTCTTTGCATAGTATAAAACAAACTCGCTATCCATTCATGTCTGTCTACATATCTTTGGCCCCTTACTTCTTTTAAACTACGCAATGAATATTAATACGGTTTTCACTGAAGTTTTTTAAAGGAAGGTTTTTAAGTACCAGCCACCCACTAACAAATTTTAAGGATTGCGTTACAAAACGGAAAATTTATTTGAATGTTTAAAAAATAAAGAAAAAGGTTAAGGTCATGTCCATACCAAAAAATAAAGTGGTAATTTAATGTGGCAAAGTTGGCAAACGCAAGGCACGGAATGCTGAAGTTGCAGGTTCGAGTTCTGCCGTTACCCTAGTTTTTCTTTATGCTGTCATTACAAATTCAAATTCAATTTATTTATTAAAATAATCATGGTACATATAAACGATGAATTGTTAGTAAGCACTACATATCTACGTGTTAGTTTGTACAGACCAAAAAATACTAAACTATTGACTCGACATAATAATATAACGTCTAAGCGCTCACTACAAATGAAAATAATACTTAGTACACGTTTATAATAAGGAATGCCTAAACTAGGATACAAAAGTAGCCTGTATCTTAGGCAATTATTACATTAAAAAATGATTTGTTCGTTGGAGGACAGGGATGGCTGATGACAACTCCACCGGCTCTTAAGTGAAGAGAGAGACATAGCAATAAGCAAACACTTAATCTCCATGACACGTAATAACTCCGTGTTAGTTTTACTAAGTGAGCGGATACGGAAGTTCAGTTAAACTTTGCACTTAGTTTGTTTTTGTGTTGGTTCGCCAGTTATCTTTCTAGTTATGACTATTATCTAGATTTTAGGAGAATAGTTTTTTTTTAAGTAGTTAGTTCGTACTGAAGCTTGCACGGAGCTAAATTTGCCACTGAAAGTAATCTCTGCCAACTGAAAATAAACAATATTTGTGACAATTCAAATTACGTTTTAATATTCTGTTTTTAATGGATTTTAAAACGAGTAATTTGACATTCTGTTCTATTTATAATGTAATTTTATACTGACTGAATAAATAAACTAAACTAATATTACCACTGACCTATAAATAATGGACTTCTAGTCAGCGTTTAAAAAATGGCCGCATCAAAAGTCGAACAAAAAGTACAATAAATCGACAATCGCTCGCGCTGTCATTCTGTCGGACCGACGGCGTTACTGTCAATAATATTATTTTGTAAAAAAACCTATTTACATCGAAACTCAAGAAAATATTATTTTATAGTTAGAGGCAAAATTAAAAATCCATGGTAAACTAATAGTTTAAATAATTAATAGATTCAGGCGTTACTTTGCGGAGGTCCATATCAACAAACTGGAACAAATTACCTTGCTAAACCAGTGCCGGGCTCGTGCAAAATAGCTGCGTCTGTGCGACACATATATGTTCATGCAAAAACCCATCCTCCTCCGCTTCCACACGAAACAACATTTATCACACAGACTCAACTACACACCACCACCACTAAACACTAAAAGTACACGATCGACGCGCGTTTCGCCTCTATACGAGGCATCATCAAGATCAAAGAAACAGTACGACCGTTCGCTACTTGAACGCCATTCGTTCAAGTAGCGAACGTTATAACGTAGCAGCTATTTTGCACGAGCCCGGCACTGGTTTCGCGGAGTAGCAAGGTAATTTGTTCCAGTTTGTTAACTAATAGTTTACTGATTTGCCAAATCTGTAGCTCGAGCACGAATATTTTCCTTCTATCGAGTAGTTACGTTATCGTATCGCCATCGAGAAGATTTGTATGAAGATTGGAACAGCGCCCCCGTGGGCGTAATTAGAACTAAAATTTGGTAGCACGAACTTTGAAGTTCACTTTCATATCGTCATCGAGTAGTAAACGTGAAGTTTGCGTCAAGTATTTGTCAAAGAATGTATGGAAGTTGTAGCACGAATATTTTTTTGACGTAACGTAAAGTTAACTTACGAAGGCTGGCTATCGAGAAACACGCAAACTTTCTCACTGTACTTGAACCTATTTCAAAAGCATCCCGAATGAAGAATCGACAAATAGCGCTAGGATAATAGTAGAATCAGACAAGCATAACGAAATTACAAGTATGTACACATAATGTATTTATAGGGGTTTTGTTTTAAAAAAATCTACGGTGTTTTATCCAGCCTATTCGCTAAGTTCACCTACGCAACTAAAAACAGAACGCTACTAGGTATTTTAACGTCAACGATTCGCAAAGTGCGAAATAACTTCAGCGACTAAGTGGCTGTAGTGAGCACAAATGCAGTAAGTTGGCAAAAAGGTGAAACCGGGTCGGTAGTTATCTTATAAAAGACCCAGCTACGTTTTAAAACTGGGAAAAAATGTCCCAATTCACATCGGGAGCTTCCACGTACTAAACAATACAAGTTAAACTTTAAGCGGTTCGGTTAAAGTCTGAATTGGCTTGTGTGTCAGTGTCCTTTGACGGAAAGGTTCTTTTTCGTCGCGCCCGGCACCGGGGCTAATGAGCCGTGTACAATAAAAAGTACCTACGGTGTTTTCTTTTTTCTGTCTTTCGTTTTTTTTTTAGAAAGGTTGGCAATATTGTGCCTGGGAATTAGGCGCTCGCCGTCTTCCCTTCGATTTTAACCGAGCGAAGGAATCGAATTAAGTTAGGTACTTTTTAGCAACTGTGTGTAAATTTATTTGTTTAGTATTTGTCAACTAAGAAACGAGGAAAGAGCGCTAGGAGAATGAATAAATAATTGTAATCTCAAAATGTAGAGCTCGCAATGAACTATATTTTGGGATTTAAGTCCCATTAAAAAACAAGTGCGAGTCGGATTCGCGCACCGAGGGTTCCGTCATCAACAACATCTAATATCGCATTTACGCTCTATAAGACCAAAAAACATTATTTTTGTATGTATTAACTACAAATTTACGGTTTTCGGATTTATTATTTTATTTGTGCTATGAGACCTAGCTTCTTGCCAAATTTCATAGTTCTAGGTCAACGGGAAGTACGCCATAGGATTTGCAGTGCCTTGCGAATGTATGAAACATGCGGCATAAACGGCCGTATCTTTTGATTCCGTTGACTTAGAAGTTCGATTTTTTCACGGCTCTAAGGGAGTTTAGACTTGAGTATTTTGGTATTAATTTCAAATCAATATCTCCACGCGTTCTTAAGAAAAATGGTCTTGACAGACAGACAGACAGACAGACAGACGGACAACAAAGTGATCCTATAGGATTCCGTTTTTCATTTTGAGGCTCGGAACCCTAATTACTAGGAATATTCTTACCGTCCAATTGTTCTTTTTTATTATAGCTCCATGACGTCATTTTAATTTTTAAAAGTGATGGCGGCTTACAATCCTTATAACTAAATTGTTTTAAACTTTCGCGACTTTCACACATATTTATAACATTATCGGGACTTAAGCGCGATAGAAATAAAACTACTCGTCTACTCGGCGGTCTACTCGTGACCACGGCCATTGAAACATGGCCGAAACGTCGAGGTAAATCAACAATATATTTCTATCGCGCTTAAGTCCCGATAATATTATAAATCCTTATAACTTATACTTGAATAAATATGGAATAAATACTGAATCTGTTATCAAACTGTTAAATCACAATTGTTATGAAGAATTTTCAACGTCAGCGAGCTAAGTTATAGCAAGCGATAAGAAATACCTTAATGGCTTGTTGAATAGGCAGTTACTGCTGTACTGAAAAATATAAAGTTATAAAAATAATTGTTAACAACATTCGACCTACTATTGTTTATCGTTATCAAGTTTTTTTTTTATACAACATAGGAAGGCAAACAAGCAAGTGGGTCACCTGATGGTAAGTGATCACCACCGCCTATAGAGACACCTGCAACAACAAAGAGAGTGCAGATGCGTTGCCAATCCAGAGGGTTAAGATGGAATACCTCTTGTGCCAGTAATTACACCGGCTGTCTTGCTCTCCACGCCAGAACGCAACAGTGCAAGCACTGCTGCTTAGCGGCAGAATTAGCGAACAAGATGGTGGTAGCGATCCGGACGCGGAAGTATGAACAGGTAGAAAGATTTTGTTATCAGTTTTATATATATATATTTTATATTTACAAGGTTCTTGTAGATTGTTCTTTATTTGTGCGTGTTTTTTTTTTCAAATCTCCCGCTTTGACCACGAAAGTGACGAATAAACAACAAAAGTGACCAGTAAACAATTTAAGTGCCACTTGTATATTTAATTTCTACTTAAACTTTATTTTAAGTAAATAAAATACTGGCCGTTTGGTTTTTGTACGTTGATTTTGTATGTAGGTATGTAATCTCTGAAACTATAAAACCGAATCAAAAAAAATCTGGCACAGACAGCTACACTATCCCTGGCGGACAAAGTCTACTAATTCCGGGCAAATTAAATCCCGGACGTTTGCTACTATTTAATAAGTCCCTACAAACTATATATAGATAGTTACATACATTATTAATAGTCATTCAGTAAAGACAGTCTATTTAATTGTCCTTTCCACTTACTATTTGCAATAGCAAATTTCTATTGAAAAACAGAGTATTTTCAGCCTATTTCCACGAAGAGTTCCCGATTGAAAAGCGGTCACTGACCGTCCCGTAACTGAGGTTTTACCATCGCACCTATTACGAATCTTTTAGACACGCGTTGACTCAGTGCGTCTCGTTCTAACAAGCCCAGTTGGAAAGAGACGCACTGAGTTACGTAGGACTTAAGAGGAGTGTGAACCCACCGCTCTCCATACAAACGGCGATAATAAACGATAATATGTATCGATATGAAACGTCAATCCAGTATGTTTTTTTTTTAAATATAAACGCATTACTTTTGATCTGGAGTAACATGAGCAATTTTTGGCTGATATTACAGCTGAAAATGCCTGCCAGCCTTTCACATTAGCATTTAACTAAGCCTCAGCCTTTTTTAAGGGCGGTACCACACTTGCGCAAATTGTAGTTCGTTACAAGGAACCATTTGAATGGTGCTAGTTTAGACTGTTGCTTAAAAATAAATGTAATGGGTTTGATATGAATTTTGAAATACCAAAGTATACAGTTCACCTAACACGCGCTGCGCATCTCACCTATTCATGTGCAACGGCAACATTATGCGCGAATGACAGAAGCAACGGCTATATAAAATGAATGGCAACACAAAGAAAAATCAGGGTAATGGCAGGACTTGAACCTGCAACGTCAGCATTCCGTGCCTTGCGTTTGCCAGGTTCGCCACATTACCGCTACCATACCCAGCGAATCTTTCAAAGTGTTTCGTCTTTACGGTCATTACATTATTGATTTTTGTTTGGGAAAACTACCCTCGGTGTCATCTATGAGAAACCTAATCAAGTTATCTCAATCAAATAGGTCATTTATGAATGCCCGTTAGCTGACGAGAGATGACGCCATTTGTTGAAGCAAGAACCGATTCTCGGTTTATGCGAGATTTATCTCGTACGAACAACTGTCAAATCCCTAGGAAATCTGTCATTTTTGATGTATCTCGCACGTGAGATGCATCTCGCATGAGCCGAGAATTGGGGCCAAGTAAATAGTCAACAACAGGTGCATTCAGGGTCATAAAATATCTGGACAATTTAGCACCTTTTCGCTGTAACTACTTTTTTTCAATAATTTATAGATTCAGGAGTTAATTTGCGGAGGTCCATTTCAACGCAACTAGCATACAAGCACTGTAAAAGCTGTATATTAGCAGTATAAAGGTGATCGCTTCTATACATCCACTATAAAGCTTTTATAACGCCTGTGTGCTACTTGGGAACAAACTGGAACTAATTACCTTGCTATTCCGCGAAACCGGAGGAGGGTGGGTTTTTCTATGAAGATATATGTGTCGCACAGACGCAGCTATCTCGCACAAACACGCACTGGTTTCGCGGAGTAGCAAGGTAATTTGTTACTCTTTTTTTGTTGTGACCCATCCTAATGATGTTAAAGAGACAAGTTACTAAATTGGGACGCTGACACTGCGAAATTCCTTCTACCCAACGACCGCCAACCTACTTAGGTTAGGTCAAGTATTCTGTAGGATATTTAGGTTGGTAGGTACTTAACTACCAACCTAAATATCCTACAGAATACTTGACCCATAAACCGGGCAAAATGCAAACTGTCAAAGCAACGCATCTATCCGGCCGTAACCGGTTGTAACCGGTTACAACCGGCTGACGTGACGGCGGCCATTAATGAGCCGGAAACATGGCGGATTTGTTTTGGCGCGTTCCGAAATACGATTAATTGATTCGAAGCACGCGATATCAAGAGCCATTTGTTTGCGAAGATGCGTGAAAGGTTTTTGCGAAAATGTATTCAATGTAACCCTTAGGGCTAAAGCAAGTGACCTTGATGCTTTTCAGGGTTCCGGATTTAAAGGCTGGACCCAGCGAAATTAAATAAGACTTATTCTTACTCGTAGGCTGGACCCTACAAAGCATCAAGCCGCCGGCAGGGGGTTTCCACTCCGCACTGTAGGTACGCTCGACCGCCTTGCCTATGGCATAGGCAAATCGCAGTAGGCTGTCGGCTTGCCGCGCGCTCGCTCGCTTGCCCCCGCCGTGTCAGTGTAATTGAAAACGAATTCCGTGCAACCTTAGCGTGCAACCCTAGCGTGTCGCCGGGAGTAGCGGGGGAAGGCGAACGCGGGCGGCGCGTTCCTTTTGACATGCGGCGCATGGTGTATGAAGTAATACGAACTTTTTGAGCATGTGAATAAAGTTGGAATTCGTTTAATGGCGGCCGTAAAGAGAAGTTTCTGTTCGTTATTTATTCTGTACCGCCGGGCCGAGTTGGCGACTGGATAGCCTAGTGGTTAGTGACTCTGACTACAAAGCTTGAGGCTCCAGGTTCGATTCCCGGGAGAGGCAAATGTTTGTGTGATGAACACGAATGTTTGTACCTGAATCTTAGATGTTATATGTATTTAAGTATATATTTATCTATATAAGTGGGTATACCCGTTATCCAGTACCCATAAGACAAGTAGCTTTCGTTGCTTACTTTGGGACTAGGTATTGGTGTTAATTGTTCCAAAAAAAAATATTTATTTAAAGGCGATGAAAGGATACCCATGTTATTTCGTCCTGTTTAATTCTCCGTCTGTCAGTAAGACACAGCCATTATTTTCGTGGACGAAACTACAAATATGTTGGGAAGGTAAGTCTTTTGGGAACCATTGAATAATGGATTATGTAGCAAAATTACTAGTAAACAAAAATACTTATTAAGAGGAAACCTCAAGGCCTAGAGAATTGAAAAATAGCTATTTGTAAAATCTATTGCTGCCTCCATCTATCAAGGCTCCCCCCGCAGAGCGCAATAGAGACAGCTGCAGCTTGGACTGAAAATACCTATTTAAAGTACACAAAATCAACGATTCGTAGACCCCTGATTCCTCCTTCAAAACTTAACCGATTTAACTAATTTTTTCATTAAAAATTAAAGAAAGGCTTTGGCAGTGTTCCTATTTTTTTCCTTTTTTAAATAATCGACTAAAATTTGTTTTCTGAATGTATGAACGCAGCCGAAAATCTGGCCAATTTTTTAAGTTTTCGAATGTTCATATCTCTTTTAATAATTAATTTATTGAAAAAAGGAAAACATAGGGACATGCATAATAGTGGCCATCGATTTTTTGGAAAAAAACTATTGCTCGTTTGTATGGAAAAACGGGACGACGTTTGTATGGAAAAACGGCCCTTGTGTTTCTTCTTAATGGTGCATGTAACTGATGGAACATTTTTTTTTCAGCGATTATTGACATGTCCTTTCGTGTATGAGAGGTGATTCGAAAAGGTTTAAAACGTTAAGTTTTTTAACAAAGGTATGGTCTTCGCAAATTAGACTTTTAGTCATGATGGTGTAGTGCTTTCCAAGCTTCCTTATCGACCGCCAGCTCCTTGACTTCTCTGTACGACACGACACAAACCTTCTCCTTCACTTGATCCATATAACTTCTTCTAGGTCTGCCCCTTCCTTTCTTACCTTCTATCCTTCCTTCTATAATATTTGCAATGAAATTATCGTGTCGCACAAGGTGCCCGATCATTCTTCCCCTCCTGTTTTCCACTGTGCTCAATATTGTTCGTTTCTCTTCCACTCTCCTTAAAACCTTCTCATTCGTTATTCTCTCTGTCCAACTTATTTTGTCCATTGCCCTCTAGCACCACATCTCAAAAGCCTCCAACCGTTCTGTATCTCCTTGTGTTGCTCTATGTCTCGCATGCATATAATGCTCCATATATCTAAATACAATAGTATTTTATGCAACTGTTGCATAATGAGGGGTCTTAAAACACGAGTGTGGTTTTACTCGCTGACGCTCGTTTCATAATAGGATCACACGAGTGTTTTAAGGCCTAATTATGTACATTTGCATACATTACTTTATCTACACACATATCATAACTGCAAAAAACCGTAACAGCAAAAAACCAACAAACGTTTGACAACTAATGGCGGTCATGTATATTAAAAAGGTACTCGGTGATTCGATCTATCCGTCAAGACGAATGTTTTTTTTAAACCATAGACGAACGAATGAAGTCCCTATTGTCATGTCACTCGAGATCAAATGTCGTGCGTTTAAATTAAAAAAACATACTGAGTTGACGTTTCGTATCGATAACTGTTTTAATATCTGTGGATACTAGAATAGAGACCAATTTGAATTTTGACAGCTGTTCCAAATTTAAACTCATAACGTCACGAGATATCGGTAATGTGATCACCAATAAACACAGACTACTAAGAGATACTACCCAATAAAGAACAGATTACCTACTACCACAGACAAGAAAATTCTTATAATAACATTGGTTGTAATAATGCTGGTCATTTTCTATGGTTTTTGAACGCGTTATTGAGCACTTATGATATGTGTGTAGATAAAGGTATATTACGGAAATAAAAGTTTTAACTTAGGTTATTTCAGCGCATGAAGTTATCAAATAAAGTTATCTTAACTTCGCTTTACTTTCCGCCTGAAACGGCGCTAAGTGTTTCACAGATCGTTAGCCAGAATTTAGAATGTTATGTAAAGATTTAAATAAAAAACTCCTTGTATCAATGCTTTAAGGCTTTAAGCCTCTGTACATATTATTGTTAATTTCGTGCAATAAAGATCAAATGAAAAAATTTAGTAACCATCTTTGTGTGATCGACTGTACCCTTATTGGATTTTAAACGAACAGTCTGGTTTTTATGATAGGAAAAGTTGCGTTTCAGGCGTTTTATGTTTATTCATAACCTTAAAAGTCTACCATTTTAGGTTCATTGGCTAGGATCATTCATTTTGCATAAAAACTGTTCACCTAGAAAGGCTCGATATCTTTCATGCCTTCTAAAACCTGAATGGGGAACGTGGGCGATGAAACTGTCTATATGCTTTAATATGACATTAAAATACCTACCATGTTGTAAAAGAGAGTTTGTGGATTACCCCCTTTTTCATAAACGTTGCGTAAACCTATGTTAGTTAACATGTGTTACGTCTTTATCTGTCATAGCGAACGCGCGCGACTTCGGTCACGTAAAATTAGTAGCCTATGTCCGTCAGGAATAGTGTAGCTAACTACCTGTGAAAGAATTTTTGAAATCGGTTCAGTAGTTCCAGAGATTACCTACATACAAACAAACTAACAAACAAACAAAGTTTACCTCTTTATTATATTAGTGTAGTAGATAGTGTAGATTGTGACGTTTACCTTCAAATGAAAGAGTCAAAACTTTTATTCTCTAACCGCATCAGCTTCTGTCTCGACGTCGAGACATCGCTGCCTCGCTCACTCGAGCTAGTGCTAGAGCAAGACAACGCTGCCCCAGCGTCGAGCTCGTCGCTGTTTCGCTTACAGAATCACTCTCTGGTTGTTAGGGAGAGTTAAAAACAAAACAATCTGCTTTCTGTCACTCTTAAGCAAATATTTTAGACTAGCTGACCCGGCGAACTTCGTACCGCCTAATTATTGGAGGCATATTTGCTCACCGTTTAGACCTACCCTGGACTATGACAAACATTTTAAAACCAAAATCAGCTCAATCGGCCCAGCCGTTCTCGAGTTTTAATCAGATTAACGAACAACAATTCATTTTTATTTATATAGATAAGGGGACCCCTTGTTTGAGGCAGTTTTTTTTTATACAACATAGGACGGCAAACAAGCAAGTGGGTCACCTGATGGTAAGTGATCACCACCGCCTATAGACACCTGCAACAACAAAGAGAGTGCAGATGCGTTGCCAACCTAATGGAATACCTCTTGTGCCAGTAATTACACCGGCTGTCTTGCTCTCCACGCCGGAACATAACAGTGCAAGCACTGTTGCTTAGCGGCAGGATTAGCGAGCAAGATGGTGGTAGTGATCCGGACGGACCTTGCACAAGGTCCTACCACCCGCTGTGTGCCTTTTAAAATAAATAAAATAAATAAAGTTTTATTTTCAGGTAGTACACCCATATTAAAGTAATAGTAAAAAGACAGATTTACAGATTAAAAGATTAAAATTAAATTAAATTAAAACACCACAACCACTACCACTTTTGACGTGTGACCGCGTTTTAAAAATAATAAAAATAAAAATAAAAATTATTTATTTCAGGTCAATCGACCCATATACATTAAATTACGAGGTTGAATTAGATTAGATTACATTACATTATTAATTACTTATATTAATTGACTTGAAAATTATAAAAAAAAATGACAAATTAGTTTAAACTTCGGATAATTATTATTTGTGCGACACTGGGTAAGGATTATCACTTAATTTGGCCAGTAATGTTTTTAGGGCCCCGCGGGCAGAAGAGAAATCCATTTTTCCAATAGGTTAGTTTAAGTTAAGTTTGAATAAGATGCGCTCATATTTTTTTAATGCAAAAGATCTTTCTTAGAAGTTTTAAATTGTTTTAGCGCACTTCAAAGCCTCACTTTTATCGGTTTTATGCCCTGCAGGCGTCCTTTCAATTCAACAGTCAACAGTCTTATATATACGTCTATCGATATTGTGACTATTGTTCGAGATCAACTATCGAGTCAAACTATCGATAGTTCAGCAACGCTATCTTACGGTCACCTTCACAGTAGCGTAGCGTAGCATCAGTCGCCCAGGGCAGAAGAAAATTTTGCTGTCCTCTTAATTATGTATTCCGAATCGTAGGTGCGACAAAATTATGAAAATTATATGGTTCAAATATTTACAAGATATTATTATTATTAATTTTGCCGCCCCCACTACGCTACGCCACTGGGTTCCCTCTATATGGCATAACATTTATTGTCCGAAACTGTTTTAGCAGAACAGATTTGGCATAATCGGTTTTTCCGAATGGTAATGTGGTAGAAACCTTATTGAGTATAATTAGTAACATTCCGAAAATGAGTTAGTCCGAAATTAATTTTGCATACTATTATTATGATCGATTATTTTTACGCATCATTCTATTTTGCAGAATTTTAATCGGCAATAAAACTAACTGTTACTAGAAAAGTAGGTTATGTTAGGTTATAACTGCAACCCCTACTTAAAACGAACTGTTAATTTATGTGTGGATATGATTCGGACCATGAATAATATGACCAAATAATATTCGGACTAACGTAATTTTGCGTAATTAAACTATGCGAATTTACATTCTGCGATAACAGTTTATGCACATAGCCTAATATGGCTGTATAAATTATGCCACAAAGAATTATTTCTTACAAAATTATGCCACAACAGATACCCTACGCTACTGCACCTTCACCTGTAATTTTAAACATTTCAAATAAAACTTGGCACAGAAGCCTAACTTTTTCCATTTGGCCCTTCGTCTACCCTTTCCTCTTTCACGCTTGACCCGATGAGCACCCAATTATACGAGGAAAACTTCGGTGCGTCAGATCAATTTAACGCAAGTGCGCGTGCGACTGAGAGAGCAAACATTATGATCGTATTCTTTTTTTATAAAATAGAAAGGCAAAGAAACAAGTGGGTCACGTTGGCTGGGGGGTTCCACTCCACACTGTAGGTACGCTCGACCGCCTTGCCTATGGCATAGGCAAATCGCAGTAGGCTGTCCGCCCGCTCGCTCGCCCCTACCGTGTCAGTGTAATTGACAACAAATGCCGCGCAACCCTAACGTATCGCCGACAATTGGGGGGAAGGGGAAGTTCCTTTTGACTCGCGCCGCCTGGCGCATGGTGTATGAAGTAATACGAACTTTTTGAACGTGTTAATAAAGTCGAAAATCGTTTAATCGCGGTCGTAAAAGAGAAGTTTCTGTACTATTATTTATTCTGTGCCGATGGCAAGTGATCACCACCGCCTATAGACAAGACCAAGAGGCCAAGTTGCCAACCGAGAGCGCTAAGATAGAATACCTCTTGTTCCAGTAATATCACCGGCTGTTTTGCGCTCCACGCCGGAACACAACAGTGCAAGCACTGCTGCTTAAAGGCAGGATTAACGAGCAAGATGGTGGTAGCGATCTTACCGGACCTTGCACTAGGTTCTACCACCCGCATACATATTGACAATCAAAAATACAGGGTTTGGTTTTATAACAAAAAAATAACAGAATACGACCAGGTCAAAAAAAGAATGGTGTTATTAGTTTGGTAAAAACTATCCTATGGTTTAGGCTGCCTCTCCACTGCGGAACATACAGCTACTATACAGTTTATATAGCACCTAGTGTGTTATTTAGGTAGACTTGTAGCCTCAAATCTAAGTGCTGGAGACATCTTTAAGGAGTCCTTGAGTCCCCGTCTCCGGTAGCTAACGACATGTATCGTCACGAATTGAAATTCCACGTGGGACGCAAGCAAATTAAAATAAATTCAGTTCCACGCGATTTCTGCTCGAACTGCCGTCGTCGCTTGAGACGCCATCTTGGTTGTAAATACTTACGTACGCGTCTTGAAGTATTTGTTTGTTAGTTGTAATCGTAAACCATTTGAATTTTTTAGTGTAGTTATAGTGTAATAATGAGTGCAGTGAGTGCTTAATTTGACAAAAACACATAATCAAAGTGTATTCCCCTTAATAGAGACAACAAGAAACGTGTTACTGGACACATTCTTAGCTTATAATTCAATTAGTAGGTAGTTTAGGTTAAATTTAAAATACTTATTAGTCTTACCGACTAAGGTATATCTAGTAAAACAAAAAGTTGTAATCGCAAAAGTCTTTATTCTACTATTTATTCTAAGTAGAAAGTCATATAACAACCACACCACACTATACCTATATTATACTAACATTGACACCACACTAATCTCTGGCGAGTTGTTTTTTTTTAACAAACGAATCAAAGCCATCCAGCCATCTCTCGCTATAGTTGCGCCACCATGCCGACACACAAGCAACAAAACACTCTTTTAAAGTACACATAGGCATATTATGGAATTAAATCGCTTTTACCCTGTTGGAGAGGAAACCCCTCGGCGCGGTAATGTGTTGCATTGAATGTTGGAAGGAAGCGGCGAGGCGGAACGGTCCTGAGGCATGCCATGAACGCGAACGCGCGCGTTTCTGTTGGGTTTGCGTTAGGAATAAGTTTACGTTTAGTTAGGGTTTTTGGAAAACGTTAAGAATTTTGGAGACTAGCTAGTTACTAAGTATAGTTAAGACTAACAGTTTAGTACAAAAGATATTTTTTTATGAATACATTACCGCATCGTTACAGACAGTGTTGCCGTCTTAGTTTTGTGGAAGTCAATGTCAAATTGGGTCCAAATGTCGCTAAATGTATGGAGCACTGGTCATAAGAAGTCGCTAAAATGTATGGAACACTTTCAGAATTAGTCGCCAACGTAATCCCAAAACCCGCCAGATTTAGCGACAAAATCGCTAAATTGGCAACATTGATTACAGGACACCCAAAGCGATACTGTACCAACGTATCATGTACAAATTAGTTTATTTAAAAACTAACAGTAATCTAGTTACTGTCTATCTATTAAAATAACAAGTTACTTTAGTGAATTCACAGAGAAAACATAAGAAAAAGTCGTTCTTTTCAGCCACATCATTTAACATAACTAAGGCTCGCGTGAGAGGGGTTTTTAGGGTGTGCAATGCCCGTCCTGATCGCTACCACCATCCTGCTTGCTAATCCTGCCGCTAAACAGCAGTGCCTGCACTGTTGTGATTCGGCATGGAGAAGACAGCCGGTGCAATTACTGGCATAAGAGGTATTCCATCTCAGCCCTCTGGGTTCCTCCTTGGTGTTGCAAGTGTCTATAGGCGGTGGGGATCACTTACGATCAGGTGACCCACTTGCTTGTTTTCCTTCCTGTTTAATAATAAATAAATAAAAAAGCCTTGTTTAGGAGATTGGTCCGCCCGTGGGACACCAGAAATCAATGAATGTAATGCACCGGTCACGGTTGACTATCGAAGTTGTTTTTTATTTTATGAAATAGGATGCTAACAAGCAAGTGGGTCACCTGATGGTAAGTGATCACCACCGCCTAATCTATAGACACCCGTAATACCAAGAAGATTGCAGATGCGTTGCCAACCCAGAGGGCTAAGATGGAATACCTCTTGTGCCAGTAATTACACCGGCTGTCTTGCTCTCCGCGCCGGAACACAACAGTGCAAGCACTGCTGCTTAGCGGCAGCATTAGCGAGCAAGATGGTGGTAGCGATCCGGACGGACCTTGTACAAGGTCCTACCACCCGCGATTAAGTAATTTCTTCGTAACTGCAATGAACTCCACGACACCACAAACTAGATGATAGCCCAAAAAGAAGCAAGATTCGATTCGGCGGGTAGATTACCATACACCATTAGTCAAAATGTCATTCTTGATTTATTGTTTGCTTTGACCTTAACTTATTTTGGTGGGTAACAGCGGGAGCATTCTGTTCATCGCCATTTTGTGGCGCAGCGAAGGGCAATGTTTTGTTTCTAAACTAATTAATCAAGCCTAGAATTTATTAAATACGAAAATATTCCATAGACATATGAACATATGAAAAAGTGTTTCGGGGTTACCTATCGTAAGATTGAAACTAGCCACACGTATTGTTAAACAAGTGCGAGTCGAGCTCGCGCATGAAGGGTTCCGTGCCATTATTTATAAAAACGAGCAATAAAATCACGTCTGTTGTATGGGAGCCCCCTTCAATATTTATTTTATTCGGTTTTTTTAGTATTAGTTGTTATAGCGGCTACAGAAATACATCATCTGCGAAAATTTCAATTGTGTTTCTATCACGGTTCATGAGATACAGCCTGGCGACAGGTCCCGTTTTACCCTTTGGGTACAGAACCTTAAAAAAAAAATATTGTCACTCAGAAAAAACGTAGGTACACCAAGACACATTTATTAACTATACAAAGAACAAAAAAATTAAAAAACATATGACCTAAAGCTTCAGTAATGCAGAATGTTTTTTAATTCCATAAACCAAACAGAATATAATCACTAAGTTTAAGAGACTGGTATCTCACACTTTCGAACCGATATGGTAAATTTATGAAACAAAGGCGAGCCGCCATTATAAATTGCAAACAAACCTACCTGCGTTTCATACATTGACGTTTAGTTTTTTCTTAAGGAAGTCGCGCCAGACTGCCACAGACTGCCACATTAATTACACGTTTTAAGTTTTCCTGCATAATTTAAACTAGGAATGCAATTAAGACATGCAACGGATTTGGTCTTCCGATATAATAAACAAAATCCTTTGTCGCGTCGTCTTTTAAGGACCCATTGTGTCCGTCATAGACACGCATAGCTCATGCAGTATTAGCATATTCCGCACAGGCTAGCGACACTACGCATCTCATTAGCCGGGTTAATGGAGTGGGGTACTAGTGGTTGTCGAGAGTCCAATGTTACGGTTTGAGTATGTCATTCGTTCATAGCAATCAAGGTCCCGATGATGCCTCACGTAGAGGCGAAACACGCGTAGATCGTTTAATTTAAATTAAATGCTATGTAATGACAACACTAAGAAAAATTAGGATAATGGCAGGACTTGAACCTGCAACATCAGCATTCCGGGCCTTGCGTTTGCCAGTTTCGCCACATATCGCTGCCATACCCTGCGAATTTTTCAGTGTGCTTCATCTTACGGTCATTACATTATTGATTTTAAGGGTACAACTACCCTCGGTGTCATCTATATGAAACTTTAATTTAAGTTTAGTAGTGGTGGTTGATAATAAAATATGTAATAAAAAAATATGTATCAAATCGAAGGCGATCGTGCGGCCGTACGGTAGATGAGACTGCTGAACGTAGGTTTACAAACGCTGAGATGGCCGATTGGATAAATGCGGATAGTGTGGTGTAAAACACTCGGCGAAAGCCGATTCCGCGTCGATTGGTGTGGGCAGACCCTTATTGAAAACGAGTGTGTCGCAACCCTAACACGTCGCCGGGAATTGCGGGGGGGAAGGCGGGCGCGGGCGGCGCTTTCCTTCTGTCGTGAACCGCCTGGCGAGTGTGTGTGAAGTAATACGAACTTTTTATTCGTGTTTATAATGTTGAAATTCGTTTTATTGCGGTCGAAAAAGAGAAGCTTCTGTACGTTAGTACTATTATTTATTCTGTGGTTAAGCAAATCAGTCAGAAGGTC
Organism: Ditula angustiorana; assembly: GCA_963691745.1. Taxonomy (NCBI): domain Eukaryota; kingdom Metazoa; phylum Arthropoda; class Insecta; order Lepidoptera; family Tortricidae; genus Ditula; species Ditula angustiorana. The sequence goes on along the minus strand of OY829483.1, from coordinate 2,233,510 downwards.
GGCGGCACTCAGTGTTTCCATTGAGGTCGCTACATTAGATGCACTTAAGAGGAGTGTGAACCCAGCCCCAAAAAGCGCTCCCCATACAAACGGCGATAATATATATGCTTACTTGTTCGGATTGTTACAAGCCTAGCGTCACCACTTTGCGACGGGGTGAAGCAAGTGAAGAGGGGCTTTCAATATTTAGCCATTGGTTCAACTTTGAATCTTATCGTAAGTGAATAAAGTGCTTCTAAGTTTTACAACTAGCAGCGACACAGGCGTCGGATAGCAGAACTAAAAATATGACGCCAACGTAGAACGTACAAAACGCAGGCCTGTTTACTTGACAATTGGCACATACAATTTTATTCAGGCTATCCAACATATTCTACCAAATAGACTATGGTCGGCTACCCTGCCACTGCGTTGTACACAGTTCTATAGTTTTTTTAATACAACATAGAAAGGCAAACAAGCAAGTGGGTCATCTGATGGTAAGTGATCACCACCGCCTATAGACACCTGCAACAGCAAAGAGAGTGCAGATGCGTTGCCAACCCAGAGGGCTAAGATGGAATACCTTTTGTGCCAGTAATTACACCGGCTGGCTTGCTCTCCACGCCGGAACGCAACAGTGCAAGCACTGCTGCTTAGCGGCAGGATTAGCGAGCAAGATGGTGGTAGCGATCCGGACGGACCTTGCACAAGGTCTTACCACCCGCAAATATCGATGACAATACGCTATTCCCACCAACGGTAGGGGCTAAAAGCCAATCTGCAGGTTAAGTAGGCAGAAACAGCGCCGCGATATGAGACACTCTTGTCAGTTTGCATAATACATGAATTAGCCCGCGATTTATACGCGGTACAGTCGGCTGCGGCGCGTTTGATGTTTCAACTGTCTGTCGCTAACTGTTTACATGTACTTGTAATTAATTTTGTACTCAAAGTGACTACGCTTAGCTGATATCAAAGATTGGAAATGTTAAAGCTTCAAATTGAAAATACGTTCAACTGTGCACCAAAGAGTATTGTAATATAGAATGAGGAGAGTGGCAACTCTGGGCTTTAACTTGCATGTATGGAAAGTGCTGCGGTTAGTGCCAAGGAAGTGAACTAATGAAGTGTACTCGTATAGCTATAGATAGGCATATATACATGTGCGTGTGTATGCGCACTTGCGCGTGTGTGCGTGTTATTTTTAGAACCAAATGTACTCAATCATGGTTTTGTTCTAGCAAATTTTAGGAAAACTTATATAAGTTCTTATTTATATAAGTTTTCATAAAATTTGCTAGAACAAAACCATGATGAGTAAACAAAAAGAGACAACCAAAAGCGCATCAAAGTCCAAGCAAATGAAAGAAAGAGTTGACAATGGCCGCCTCCGCGAGTGACTAGCAGTGACAGATAGATTTTTTTTTGTAGTTCATTAACCGACCACAAGGAGACGCTGCTAACTATCAAAATTTATGAAGTTTTAAGTGTGCCCCGCCTGCTGTGCACCTAGCATGAATCTTCTCGATGCGTGTTGACTACCTACGTAACTCAGTAAGTCTCTCTCTTCTACTCGGCTAGTTAAAAAGAGACGCACTGACTTAAGAAGCGAGTTAACGCGTATCTAAAAGCATAATGGTAGGTGCACAGGGGTTCAATTTTTGAATCTCACCAGGTGACTAGAGCTCACCAAAATGGCCGCATTTCTGTGAAAAACGGCCATTTTGGCGAGCTTTAGTCACCCGGTGAGATTCGAAAATCGCACTCCTGAGTAGTACAGTCAAGGAAATTGAAACACTTACCACCGTAGAACCTAGTCGAAGAGACATACGCATGACATTTGTATGACATAGCCTGGTGTTTAACGCGTCGCGTCATTGCGATAGGGTTCTAAGGTGGTACGTGAATATATTTCCCCTACTGTACGTGCACTCCTAATAAGTGTCTTCCTACTAACCATAACCGTTAAAAACTGGGGTTCAAATTCAAACCAAACGGTGCAATAAAAGTTAAGGTCGAAATTAAATCAAATTGAATTTATTTAACCCGTTTGCAGCAGTCGTAAATCCGGTGTAAGAGCTCCCACACACGCCATCCCCTATTAGCAGTTAGAGCGTTAAGTTTAATAAACTAAAACAAATTACCTTGCTACTCCGCGAAACCAGTGCCGCGCTTGGGCAAGTAAGCTGCGTCTGTGCGACATATATATCTTCATGCAAAAACCCACCCTCCACAGGTTCCACACGAAACAACATATCGATACTAGAAGTCTCAAATGTCGTAAAGGACATGTTCCTTAATGTCCCTTACGACATTTGAGATTTCTAGTATCGATATATCACACAGACTCAACTACACGCCACCACCACTAAACACTTAACAACACGATCGACGCGCGTTTCGCCTCTCTACGAGGCATCATCGGGATCAAACAATACGACCGTACGCTACTTGAACAAATGACATACTGGCAAACTAAAACATTTCTCTTTAATCATTTCTCTTCTTTCAAGAGAACGACACTGGTTTTTCTGGCAAGGTAATTTTTTCCAGTTTGTTGAAATGGACCTCCGCAAAGTAACGCCTGAATCTATTAATTAAAGTTTAATAGTGGTTACAACTAGCATAAGCGGACGCGAATTGGTTTGTCTATTTGCTTCCTTTAGCAAGTATTGGTAACGCAACTAGAGGTCACGCACACCGCTGCTTGCCACGTGTATACCGGAGTTTCGTTTGAATTAAAAAAAAAGTTTTGTTTTATTTGGCGCGTGAGAATCATGAAAGTTTATGTCCTAAATCAATAAAAGCTTATAATATATTATATTTTTAACTCAAATTATTCAACTAATCCGATTAACGAACTTAAGAAACTTGATAATGGAAAAGTCAGCTATAATTAAATTTATTTTGACATTCAAAGTAACTCAAGAATAACCTAAGATCTATATTTCTAATTTTTACGGGTGGTAGGACCTTGTGCAAGGTACGTTCGGATCACAACCACCATCTTGCTCGCTAATCGTGCCGCTAAGCAGCAGTGCTTGTACTGTTGTAGGATGGAATACCTCTTGTGCCAGTAATTGCACCGGCTGTCTTGCTCTCCACGCCGAAACATAACAGTGCAAGCACGGCTGCTTAGCGTCAGGATTAGCGAGCAAGATGATGGTAGCGATCCGGACGGCCTTGCAAAGATCCTACTGTACCTGTGCGAAGCCAGGCCATGTCGTTAGTATTGAATATTTTTCATTTCTTTTTTCAAATTTAGAATAGAATAGAATAGAATGTAATTATTGTTAACTGTGTACAATTTGATGTTCAATTATAAAAAGAATCAACAGTTGCCCATTCCGGACATACAATATTACGTAGTTCTACTTATGACTAGTGAAGTTTTTTTTTTTTTACCCTGCACTTGCTTAAATTTAGGTATTACTAGTAAAAAATTCATTTAAACTATAAAATGCTTTTTCAATTAACCAGTTTTTAAACTTATTTTAAATCTATTTCCCTCCAACAATTTTATTTGTTGGAGAAGACAGTTAAACACACGTATTGCGGTCACAAAGGCACTCTTGTTATAAACTGCGTTATTTGCTTTTGGACATACCAAATTAAATTTATATTGTGATCTTAAATTATCCCTTAACGCAGACTTTTTTGTAAAATAGGTTGCATTGTTCTTGACAAGCAAACACAGTTCCAAAATGTAAATTCCGGTAAGAGTGAGCAGTCGTTTCTCTTTAAATATATTTCGAAGAGATTGATCTGGACACAAGCGGTATATGGTACGAATACATCTTTTTTGCAATACAAATGTTGATTGTACATTTACAGAATTACCCCAGTAAACAACTCCATAGGTTAGTAACGAGTACACCTTTCCAAAATACGCGTTTCTAGTAATGCTTTCAGAACAAGTGCTAGATAATATTGATAATGCATAGCAATTACTAGAAATAATTTTATTCAGTTTTGCTATATGACATTTCCAATTTAAATTTGAGTCTATTGTTAAACCTAAAAAACTAAAACTATTTACTTCCTGTAAGGTTGACCCAGCTACAGTAACATTAATGGGTACAGGAGCAGTCTTATAATTATGAAATTGAACAAGTTTCGTTTTACTTAAATTTACACTAAGATTAATTTTACTAAGCCATGTTAATACATTTTTAAAAGTTGTATTAATGTTTGATTCTATCGAAGAAGCTGATGATCTTTCTCCAGCAAAAAATATTGTTGCATCGTCAGCAAACAAAACACATACTTCATCAACAACCATCGGAAGTTCGTTAATATAAATTAAAAATTAAATAGGCCCCAATACAACATTTAAACATTTTACTCCTGATATAGACACTAACTGTACTCAGCAGCGTACAGTTCGCGTAGAAATGAGGCTTAGAAAATTAATGCTAATATGCCGCGCGGCAGTAACATGCATAACTTGGTATGGCACCCACTGTACTGTTATTCTCTAAGGGCATCGGCGTCGGACTCGACGACGAGGCATCGCCACAGAATAAATAATAGTACTAACGTACAGAAACTTCTGTTTTTCGACCACCATTAAACGAATTCCAACTTTATAATTAGATACAAAAAGTTCGTAAACATTCGCCAGGCGGCATGCGTCGTAATGAAGGCGCCGCCCGCGCCCGCCTTCCACCCGCAATGCCCTGGCGCACCGCTAGGGTTGGGCTGCTTACTATAATACTATCCCATGCGACATAGAGTGAGCGGGCGTGCGCGCGGCAAGCCGGCAACCTACTGCGATTAACCTATGCCATAGGTAATGCGGCGAGCGCACCTACAGTGCGGAGTGGAACCCCCCTGGCATCGCGGTTTCGCTCACTCGAAAACGCGCTAGAACAGGAGAGTATGGGCCTTTTTTGTTCCCCAAGGGAAAATCTGCACTCAAATTCCCCATCGCCACGGGGAGACGATGGGGTTATGTGGGGCTCTTACCCACTTAAAAACCCCGGGGTTTACCAATCTCGTCGCCTTGCTGGCGAGATCTCGGTTCAGCGGTATAACCCGCGACCTCGCCAATAGGCGCGCGTTAGTTATCGGATTCCCCGCTAAAGAACCTCCTTTAAGTTGCGCGGGCGCACGGAGCGGGTGCATGCAGCGGGTGCACGTCTATTGAATAATAATATGAGGGCGTTCGCTAACACGCGCAGGTGTGGGTGCAGGCTCATTTTATTTGTTCGATAGGCGTGCACCCACTCCGTGCACCCGCGCGATGTAGCGGGCGCTCTAATTCTCTAAGACAGCGACAAGCTCGCGCTGGGGCAGCGCCCTGTCTTGCTCTAGCGCGCTGACTCGAATAAGCGAGACAGGGTCACAGAATAAATAATAGTACTAACGTACAGAAACTTCTCTTTTTCGGTGTGCGGAGTGGAACCCCCCTGCCTCAGCATCGAGCTCGTCGCTGTTGCGCTTAGAGAATAACTCTCCTGTACTGAAATGTGTGGAAATCCGGCTTTTACGAGGAAACTAATAAATATAAGTTACCGTTAATATTTCAGTTGAGCTTCAGTTTAAAATATAGATCAAGTTATTCATACATAAATATATTAATCGGGAACTTCTGAAAGTAGCTTTATTTGACACATCAAACTAAAGTACCTGCTGAACTCCAAATGATTATCCTTTTACATAGTACTAGTGGACGCCCGCAACTTTGTTCGTGCGGAATAAGTAACCTATGTCCGTCAGGGATAGTGTAGCTTTCTAACTACTGAAAGAATGTTTAAAATCGGTTCAGTAGTTCCAGAGATTATCCGCTACATGGATGTAGAAGCGACTGATCTACCAATGGACATTCTCTAAATCTTAGAGCTATAATCTCTCATCGTTGGAGCAACCAATGTTTCTCTTTTTCCTGTCTTCTCTTTGACCTGCTGAAGGCAGGGAATAGAGAAACACGGGGATTGCTCGGACGATGAGAAAGTGTAGCTCTAAGATTTAGTGTTCACAGGTACAGTCAAGGAATTAAATTTCCAACCCACCTAAGGTTCAATAGCATATAGCAAACTGTCACCATAAGAGCTATAGAGCAAGACGTTAGTTTGACATATCGACCTTAATGCATTGCGAATGTCAGACGACATTTCAACGAAATGGGTAGGGAATTAAATTCCTTGACTGTACAGCTGTCAACATGTCCACTTGCCCCTATGTATGTATGTAAATTTTTTATTGTAAAAAAAACATAAAAGACAAAGAGATCCAGTGATTTACAAAAGCCTTATCACTTTAATGGATCTCTACTAGTTAATCTAATCATAAATATAAAACTATTTTGACGACATAAGTCTGTTTTAATTGGTTAAATTTGTTCCTATTCTTTATTTTATCCACAAAATCTAAACAATTACATCACTAAAACGCTCTTTTACTTCCACTGATGCAATCACTTCATTATTCAACATATTTAAGCCGAAGCGTTAGATAACGTATCTCTCAGATAAAGTAAATGGAGGCTAATTACCAGCGGACGGACTTTTTACGACGACTCCACTTTCTTGGGAATATAAAATAAAAGAATTTGTGGTCTGATAATATCTTTGGGGCATTAAAAGGGTAGAACCGTCGTTGCGGCTGGAAAGTACATACTTGAAAGAAGACTTCGACACAGTATATAAATACAGCGGTACCGAAACTGGGCCTGTTTGTTGAGATAGATACCTACGCCCCGGTGGAGCGTTAGGGTTGTCCTCTTAATTTTTTGTAAAATTGATAAGTTGTATTATTATTATTTACAACAACGTTCACTTGGGTTATATAACGATCAAATAATGAAATGAATTAACGAGTTTACAAATAAAATTAGGTTATTAAAAAAATCAACATTTTAAGAAGTAAGAAATAATTGAAGCTCCGATTTGAAGAACTCGAGTTCAAGCAGCCACATTATGACGTAATACTTTTGTGCCATCTTTAAAAAGATCGCACATTGTCTCTGGCGTACGCAATAACGATAAACTCAAAGCGCGTCCACCCGTCTTGACGCGGCAGCCGCGACTGACGGACCGTGAAAACTCCTTAGACGGCCGTGTTGCGCGTGCGTCTGTGTGAGTGCGTCGGTTCCGAGCGTTTGTACGTAGATGCTTACTGCTTATAATGTATACTGTGACTTCGTACCGAGTAGACGAGGCATAATGTTAGCCAACGATCTTGAAGAGGAAACAACTGTTTTCTATTGTACTCGGTTTAAACAGCACTGCATTCGTAAATTACCTGATGCTACTCCGCCAAACCAGCGCGGATCAGCTCCGGTTTTGCGGAGTAGCAGGGTAATTTGTACTAGATTCAGGCCTTACTCTGCAGAGGTACATATTCCTCCATGTTGTTTCCATGTGGAGGAAATCTTCTACTAGCATTAAGAGGCACGATATCTTAGTGGATATTGTCATCTAGAGAGTAACCTTTAGAAAGAAAGTTTTTTCGCAAGAGATATGGTAACATAAAAACAGATGTTATGTAAATAAAATATGACCTACATATCTCGCCAACAACATCGGCATGCATTTATTACCGACAAACATGAAAAAAAAAAATTGTAAATGAAAACCATTTCAAAATAAAAATAAAATATACTCTTTTTCATTGTTTATTATTTTCGTCGGAAAATGCAGAGAGAACGAATAATATTTGCTATTGTTGAATTACATCCTGATCTTGACAGCAATATCGATATTATTTTTACTCGCAAATATATTTTGTTACATCACTATACTATTTGTTCCCACAGTTAGCACACGTATGCTATTAACAATGCTACAGTTACTGTAAAAAATGCTTACAAAGATGCTTTAAGATGCTTTTCAATTAATGTTATCACAATCTTATTTATGTACTCAAAATTGTAAAAAGTCAATATTCATTCATTCATTCATTCATTTATTCACTTATTCATTAGCCTTAAAACGAAACTCACCTCATTAGTGTTCCACCGGTGCCTCTGCGCCGCGAAGTGTTCGGCACGAGGGAGGCTCTCCAAGTTTTCCGGCAGTTTGATCGGCTCGCCATCTGGAGGCAGACGAAACTTGGGATGAGCACTGTACTCTTAACAAGCTCGAGGGGGTGACAGGACAAGTTTTGATTAACGTATTATGTTGGCAAGGTTGGCTTGTTATCACGATTGTACAGTAGGGGAAATATATTCACGTACCACCTTAAAACCCTATCGCAATGACGCGACGCGTTAAACGCCAGGCTATGTCATACAAATGTCATGCGTATGTCTCTTCGACTAGGTTCTACGGTGGTACGTGTTTCAATTTCCTTGACTGTACGGTAAGGTTCAGAAGTAACTGAACGTTTGAGTACCTTGTCGCTGTCAATAATGTGACAAATTCGAGCAACTATTATGTCATACATTACTACGACAAGGTTCTTAATGTTTAGCTACTTCTAAGGATGCCTGTACCCAGAAAAGCGCTTCTCATAGAAATGGCGATAACGTTTTCCACCCTCTAAACCTTAACCTATGGCAATGATTTTTTGGGATATTGTCATTATGTCTCAGAACTAGAGTTGTGTTTTTGTTTCTTTAATATTCTTCATAGATTTGAAATTTTTTGTATTTTAGGAGTCTCATACAAAATAATAAAGCGTTATTAATATTATTGAAACTATATCAAAATGGCGTAATGACAATATACAAAAAACATTGCTATAGGTTAAGAGGAAACCTCAAGGCCTAGAGAATTGAAAAATAGCTATTTGTAAAATCTATTGCTGCCTCCATCTATCAAGGCCCCCCCGCAGAGCGCAATAGAGACAGCTGCAGCTTGGACTGAAAATACCTATTTAAAGTACACAAAATCAACGATTCGTAGACCCCTGATTCCTCCTTCAAAACTTAACCGATTTAACTAATTTTTTCATTAAAAATTAAAGAAAGGCTTTGGCAGTGTTCCTATTTTTTTCCTTTTTTAAATAATCTAGTAAAATTTGTTTTCTGAACGTATGAACGCAGCCGAAAATCTGGCCAATTTTTTAAGTTTTCGAATGTTCATATCTCTTTTAATAATTAATTTATTGAAAAAAGAAAAACATAGGGACATGCATAATAGTGGCCATCGATTTTTTGGAAAAAAACTATTGCTCTATTGGCATTATCCAGAGAGGAAACAGGGGACGACGTTTGTATGGAAAAACGGCCCTTGTGTTTCCTCATAAGGTTTAGAGGGTGGAAAACGTTATCGCTGTTTGTATGGAGAGCTTGGGTACAAATAGTCTTAAATTGAGGTTATGTTTTATTGCATTATTTATTTGGACAATCTCAACATTCATTCACATCACTTACTATGTGTGAATGAACATAATGCTTTAAAATATCAATAAATTGTAAGTATTTTAATCTAAAGATGTGTCAAATTTACACTCAATTGCAATATAATTAGTTGCAAAATTGACAATCTTTGACCGTACGACAGAAGTTGTACGATATTAAAAACTGTGTGTTTACCCTAAGGTCTTTTTTTTTGTAGCTACATCAGATACCTATTTCAGTAACATTTTACACACATTTCGTCACAATCAAAGAAAAAGTCGCCTTGTGGCCCTAACATGACCAGCCAAGTTTAATTTATCCCTCACTGCGTCTCCTTCTAACCAGTGTAATTTTTTTATAAAATAGGAAGGCAAACATGCAAGTGGTTCAACTGATAGTAAGTGACCACCACCGCCAAAAGACACCCGCAACACCAAGGAGATTGCAGATGCGTTGCCAACCTAGAAGCCTAAGACGGAATACCTCTTGTGCCAGTAATTGCAGCGGCTGTCTTGCTCCCCACGCCAGAACACGACATTGCAAGCACTGCTGCTTAGCGGCAGGATTGACAAGCAAGATGGTAGCAGCTATCCGGACGGACCTTGCACAAGGTTCTACCACCCGTAAAGTCATAAGAAAGGGACGTACGTACATAGAGATAAAAACTTCGCCGGTCATATTAGGGACATAGAGTAAAAGGCATGCTCATAAAAATCTTTTTCAAGTTTTAAAGCATACAAGCTAATAAAAAATGTTTATAGGAGGCGAAACATCAAGGCTACGAGGTGAAAACTGGACGGTTTTTGGCAACATTCGTCAAGAATGTCTCTCGCTGCACTGTACAAACACCACCTATTTACCTCGAACACAACCCAAAAAGAACCTTACCACCTTACAATAAAGAAACCTTAAATCCCAACAAAATGGCCGCCCTCCCAAGTAATGGTCCAACTTGTTGAAATTCCGGCGCCGTCCGCTCGCCATTCCACAACTTTAACGAGCACCTCCCGTAATAAAGCTTGAGTCGTAACCCGTTGATTTTGAGTGCATTTTCGCCTAGTTCTGATTTAGGGAACTGCAGTTGTAAGTTGGTGGGGGGAAGAAATTTTGCTGGCCACGCTTTTGCCTGAGCACCCACTAATTCTGTGGCCAATCGTGGATAGCGTGAGACATTTTTAGTATTTTTAGCTTTAAATCTAAGGCTGCTTTTCCACCAGAGATGTGCGAGGATGCGTAGCGAGGGATGTGTTTGTAAAGAACCAATGAGCCGTTGCCACCAGAGCTGTGCTGACCGAGGCGAGGTAAATGAAGCGATTCTTTTGGTTCTTACAAACACATCCCTCGCTACGCATCCTCGCACATCTCTGGTGGAAACGCAGCCTTAGTAACTGAAGAAGTATTTCCAGCAGTGTTGCCAACTTAGTGGATTTTCCACAAAAAGTGGTGGTAGAAAAATTTGTTTTTTTTTTGTGGATCCATTTAATTTATATATCCGTCCATTCCTTCAATAAAATCGCTCAGTCCAACTACCAACTGCGACCAGTTCATTTATTAAAATGGAATTAGACCAAGCATATTATTTTTTAATTAAGTAGGTATTTCATTTCAAAGATACTCATAAGATTTTATAAGTGTCATATTAAGATATACCAATGCGGCTTAACGTTCGTCGGTAAATGCTGCAACAAATTGGACTTTATTTAATTTAGCGTAGGGCTCTTATGCAAACACTTTTTTTGTAATACCCAAAAAAGTGTTTAATGGTAAATTTAATGTTTTTGACAAAAGGACATTTTTTAATTAATAGATTCAGGCGTTACTTTGCGGAGGTCCATATCACCAAACTGGAACAAATTACCTCGCTACTCCGCGAAACCAGTGCCGGGCTCGTGCAAAATAGCTGCGTCTAATGTTGGCGGTAGGTGGGATTAAAGAAAAATGTTTTAGTTTGTCAGGACGCCATTCGTTCAAGTAGCGGACGGTCGTACTGTTCGATCTTGATGATGCCTCGTATAGAGGCGAAACGCGCGTCGATCGTGTAGTTTTAGTGTTTAGTGGTGGTGGTGTGTAGTTGAGTCTGTGTGATATATGTTGTTTCGTGTGGAAGCGGAGGAGGGTGGGTTTTTGCATGAACATATATGTGTCGCACAGACGCAGCTATTTTGCACGAGCCCAGCACTGGTTTCGCGGAGTAGCAAGGTAATTTGTTCCAGTTTGTTTGAGGACATTTTTTTTAGTGGTTTTCTTTAGAAGTTCAATTTATTAGTACTAGGTTTAGCTGTTGGCAACTCTGATTTCCAGTAATACCTATGTTGTATGTATTTTTTTGCACCCAGTAATTTACGATGTGGTTTGGCCTTTTATGGGGTGGGCCATTTTTTGCTAACAAGATTAAAAGGCTGGCTTGGGTGCTGACGTTGCAGAGATAAACGACCACTGAGGGCTATTTCTATATAACATACATACATTAAGTCACGCCTGTTTTCAGGAGGGGTAAGCAGAGACCACGGCTTTCCACTTGCTACGATCTTGACATACAATCTTTGCTTTACTTACTCTCATAACATTAGAGATATTTCTAATGCAGAATTCTCTATGTACAGTCAAGGAAATATATTCACGTACCACCGTAGAACCAGTAGCCCTAACATGACTGGCCAAGTTTAGTTTATCTCTATTTGCGTCCCTTTCTTATAACAATAGTTAGACAGAGACACAGGGAAGGGTTACACTAAACCTGGGCTGTCATGTTAGGGCCGCTAGTCGAAGAACATACGCATGACATTTGTATGACATAGCCTGGCGTTTAACGCGTCGCGTCATTCCGAAAGGGTTCTAAGGTGGTACGTGAATGTATTTCCTCTACTGTACAAGGAACACCTTATTCTAAAACCTTATAATTGATAAGATTTTGGAAAAACGGTTTAGCAATAAATCGGCTGAATATTAACAAACTGGAACAAGTTACCTTTTCCGCGAAACCCAAAGTGGTTCAGGTTTCGCGAAGTACCTAACAAGATCATTTGTGCCAATTTGATGATTTGTTTCAATTTGTCCAAAGTAACGCCTGAATCTATTAAACTTGTAAGTGTCCGAACATGTCTTCATTCAAAGGCAAAAGTCCCAAATAGATGATCTTCAAATTCATAACTTAGGTGCTACCAGGGGGGTACAAAATAGTCCTAGTCAATTTCGATCCAGACTAGTCAACAAAAAAAGTTCGCCCTGGCTTCGCTCGGGTACAATTAAGAGGAGTGTGAACCCAGCCCCAAAAAGCGCTCCCCATACAAACGGCGGTAACGTTTTCCACCCTCTAAACCTTATCCTATGGCAATGATTTTTTGGTATGTTGTCATTATGCCTTAGAACTAGGTTTGTATGTTTTTATTTTTTTAATATTTTTCGTAGATTTGTCAATATTTGCATTTTAGGAGTTTCATACAAAACACAAAAGCGTCAACATTTTTGAAACTATTAAGAATATTTAAAAAATCAAAACATACAAACCTACTTCTAGTGCATTATGACAACATACAAAAAAAATCATGCCTATAGATTAAGGTTTAAAGGGTGGAAAACGTTATCGCCGTTTGTATGGAGAGCGCTGGGTTCACACTCCTCTTAAGATATTACCATAAAACCTTACGTAAAAAATTTAAAGTGAAAACTCTAACAAAATCTGTTGCTTAGAAAGAGTAAGCGGTCGAAGGTATGAAGACAGATGGATAGCGACTTTGTTCTATACTATGATTATTTATGAATTCACGAGATTTTACGCGATAAAAAGTATCTTATATTTTAATCCAGGACATGATCTATCTGTGTACCTACCAAATTTTATCTAAAGCAGTTAATCCGTGATAGAGAAACAAACATCCAAACATCCGAAAATTAGTAGGATTTCCGACTGTATCACAAGGACATAAGGTTCTAAAGTCTAAGGCAACTTGGTCGATTGTTCATTGTACATATTTTATCAAAATGACTAAGCATAATGTTCTTACATCCGTGCAAACTTAGACGTAACACTGACAAACTAATCAATTTTCAACCATAAAGTAACATAATAAGTTTGGTAATTGAAAAGCATCGCATTGAGTTACTACATTTCAGATCTGAGTATACAAGGTACTTCGAGGAACGTAAAGGTTGTCTGTCAGTTTGCACCTTATTGCAATGGAATAACGTGCAATAGTGACTTTATATTTTCGACCATATCTACGATAATTTTCTGCTAAACATCGTCCAAGAAACGTAGTATAATTATCTATATGTCTACTGATGTATTTATATTAAATGACTTGACAATATTAATTTCAGAAAAGAAGATATATCTGGTGCAACATGTTGTAATACAGTTTATGCTACTAAGACGCCAAGGAAAATATTTCTAATGCAGGACTAACACATACAAACAATGTTTTGTTTATACCAGTAGTTCCCAAACTTATTTTTCTCGTGGACCACTTTCAAAATTTTACTGGTTTCGGTGGACCCCCTGCTGCTACATTTCTACCCCCAGCAAGTCTCCCGTGGACCCCTAGGGGTCCACCTGGACCACTTTGGGAATCACTGGTTTATACTCTCAGAAACATTTACCCCACCAAATGGTGGAAAAAAGACAAAGTAATTAACATTATAAAAACAAAAAAGTGTATATCGATGTTTTCTCAAACGTTTTCTTAAACTTAAGACTTTTTGGTCTTGTTGTTGTAAATTCTAATGTAGAATTTAAATTATTAAATGTAATTATTTCTATTAGTTCTTTAATATCATCTCTTCTTTGTTTTATCCGCCAATTACAAGTGTTTGAACGTTTAATGTTATGGGCAACTGTTCTAGCCGCGGACTGACCACAGTTAGATCAGTTGCCCATACATTGGGTGACCAAACCTGAGTGCTCATTTTACAGGACATATTATGAACAAAAATTACAGGATTCATGGAAAAATACGGGACCAAGTTGTTTTTGGTTTTGCTCCTGTTTTTTTTATTTAAATACAGGACACGGTCAAAATGATAGCTGAAAAACGGGTCATCCTTTAAAATACAGGACAGTTGGACGTCCGATGTGGACAGCTGTAGCTGTGATCTCTCTTACAATCTTAAAGATACTCTCTCTGCCTTCTCTCTGACCTCCTGAAGGCAGGGAATAGAGAAACACTGGGATTGCTCGGACGATGAGAGCTCTAAGATTTAAAGAGAGCCCACAGAGCAGTTGCCCATATTTGGACCGTTCAATGTCACCCGCATTAAGTGTAACATATATTAAAGTTAAAATATATAACAAGATTCCCAGTGCAATTAAAGATCAAACCACCCTCAACCGTTTTAAAAACCAACTGAAAACATATTTAACTAAAAAAGCCTATTACAACATTCAGGAATTCATGGAAGAAAACTAGTACCATGTAATTGTCATTCATTATTATTATTATTTATTTATGTTGAGTAATAAAATGTTTCTAACAATTAAGTTAAGTTAGTACATATAGGCACTTAATTAATGTTATGTGATAACAATAAATATAAGCTAGCTTTAAGAATACTATGATGATATCATTATCATCTAACAGTAAATGTTGCTGTGCCCTTACAGGGTTTATGTTGAAGCCATAAATTATTTTTAAGAACTGTTGTACAACATAAATTTGCAATAAAGATATTGAATTGAATTGAATTGAATTGATATTATACAAAAAACCGGCCAAGTGCGATTGAGACTCGCGCACGAAGGGTTTCGTACCAGTATGTATAAAAACTGCGAAAAAGCCCCCTTTTAAATATGTATTTTATTCTGTTTTTTAGTATTTGTGGTTAAAGAGACAACAGAAATATATCATCTGTGAAATTTTCAACTGTCTAACTATCACGGTTCATGAGATAGCCTGGTGACAGACGGACGGACAGCGGAGTCTTAGTAATAGGGTCCCGTTTTAACCCTTTGGGCACGGAACAATAACAAGAACGGAAAATAAAACAGATTTTTAAAAACAATTTTTATTTCACTATTCATTAACAAATTAAAAGCGCTTAAAACTAAACCTTTCACCTTAATCATAAAGTTCACACTCAAATGCATTAATCTCCCAAACTTTGAGCCCCACGGTTATGGCGTGGCACTTCACTACGTGTTTTTCTTTCACTCATATGAAAACCATATAGTGCATCTCTTTCTACGCAGATAGGGTTGCCAGGACTTAAAACCAAATAAAACTGAAACAAACTTTGCTACTTCGTGAAACCAATTGGTTTGGTTTCGTAGAGAGTAGCACGGTAATTTGTTCCAGTTTGTTAATACGCATACGCAATTTAACGCTTGAATATATTAACTATGTATATTTGTTAGGCATTATTTATTAAACAATGGATTCATTATATTATTATATTGTTTATAACATATTAACAAAACGGATCACTCACGTATTTTTACCACCGCCGCGGGGGCTCATGATTAAGGACCACGGACTGGTCCGAAACATGTCGGGCATTTCTCGATTTAAAAATATGTGAGTGATCCGTTTTATTAATATGTCCGAGTCTCACGGCAGTTTTATGTTAAAAATTGTTAATAACAATTAGGATGTAATGTACATAAAAACTTCCTTTAAAAAATCCCAAAATGACAGTGAAAACCCCATCAAAATCCATTGTGTGGTTTAGAAGGAGCAAGCGGTCGAAGATATTATGACAGACAGGAACGGATAGAGACTGTTTAATTCTATGTTAATTAGATAATTTATCTGAACAAGATTTGTTTAAAATGCTATAACAACAAAAAGAAAAATTAGGGTAATGGCAGGGTTCGAACCTGCAACATCAGCATTCCGTGCCTTGCGTATTCCAGTTTCCGCCACATTACCGCTAATTTATTTATTTGTAGCGGTAATGTGGCGGAAACTGGAATAGGCAAGGCACGGAATGCTGTTGTTGCAGGTTCGAACCCTGCCATTACCCTAATTTTTCTTTGTGTTGTCATTCATTATATAGCATTTTAAATTTAATTTGAATGTAAAAAAAATACAAAAAGAAAAATCGAAAATTTTTTAAAATTAATTATTTCGATTACAATAAGATTTGTTTGTAGTATACAGGTATCACATCACATTCATTTCAATATAACATTCTTTTAATAGCCCTAATAAAACTATTTAGGTTTTTGTCCATATCAAAATAAATAAAAATTATTGTATGTTTATTTGTCAATTTGTAAATTCCGGTAACATCTTGCAAGTAAGTAACTTTTTACCCACTTCCATGTAAAAGTGAGTCAAACGAGCACGCGGATGACGTAGTCGTAAATAATAACCGTCGCCCATAGGAATCAGCGAAAATATTTTCTAATGGTAACCATAATGGATCATTGATTGATTTTAAGTACATTTATTCACAAAATTAGAATTAACAGCTCTATTAGAATTCAAATTGAATGACAATTTCTTCTGACGACAATCGGGTTAAAAAAAGCATCCATGATTCGTTATATTCTTATCTATTTCATAAAATATATTATTTTATTCATTTTTGTATACTTTATCTAAACATTCTTTAAATCGTCAATTTGAGAATGTGACTAGTAAACAATAGTATAATGGTTCATAATTATAATTAATCACAGTTAAATACAAATCAAATTTTAATCATTAATATTGTGTTATTATAGAGGCAACTGCTCTTTTTGTGGACAACTGTAGCTGTGGACTCTTTCAATCTTTTTATTTTTAGGAAGGACGTGCGCTGGTAGTCTCAGACGGCTTTATCAGCTTACCGGAGAGAGGGCGAGCAACCAGAAGGGCGCTCAGCAAGGGATTCAATCTTAAAGCCATACTCTCTCATCGCTGGAGAAAACGATATGCTTGTCTATTCCCTGCCTTCTCTAAGGGTTGCCAACATTTTTTCGGTTGATTATATTTTTGAGAATAAGCTAAGAAAATAAATAGTACACTACAAAAAATTTAGTATTTTTCGGAAAGATGAAAAAAGGCAATGGTGTAAGTTTGTTATCTATTCTATCTATTTTAATAACGCGACAAGTAATCAAAATTCAGTAAATTTGCGTACAATATATTTGTGAAGGATAAGCAGGCCTCTTTCTTCTGTACCAATGTATATTTATATTACTGGCCAGTGTAAGACCTCGTGACAGCAGCCCAGCTCGAAGAGTTTTTGGAGTCAGTCGTTCGCCATCCGCTGAGGCTGCTGCCACGAGGTTCACCCATATTGTACATATATTTTATTCATTAAATTAGCATTATTCTAATTTCTCCATCTTTATTTATACAGTCTATAGGAATTCCTCACAATATTAGTTCAACAGTATGTAGTACGGAGAGCTGAAATATAGTAAAAAACTATAAAATTATAGTACGGTTAGCAGCCCTAGCCTTCTCTCTGATCTCCTGAAGGCAGGGAATAGAGAAACACGGGGATTGCTCGGATGATGAGAGAGTAGAGCTCTAAGATTTAGTGTTCACAGGTACAGCTGTCCACTTGTAGAGCAGTTGCCCCTAATAATGAATTGGAATACATTATAAAAGGTAACATTAATACAATAAAAAACGATATTTTTCTGCCATAGACAATAAACCAGCGGCACGCTATGATGGCCGGTTTGACATATTACAATAGTGATGAGAAATATGTCAAATGTATTTGACAATAGAGCTCAGATATTTTTGGCCAGCTCTATTTACTTAGTCTATGTACAAACCCATACAAAGCAGAAAAATATCGTTTTGAGCATATTAATATCAGTTAAACAAATTGTAACGCCGTGCGTATGGAGAGCACGGAGTGACCTTCTGCGACGATTTACGAACCGATGCATATGAGCAAATGCTCATATTTGGCCCCATGTCCCTATCAGCGGCGTTTAGTCGCTTGTAGGGTTACTATATGACCGGATAAATCCAGCCATAACCAGATTTGATGGCCTTAGATCGAACTTCACTCGGATTTTTCATCACATTAATTACACTTATGGCAAGTCACTTATCTATGATCTCCGCGCAATGTTGCGCGTGCGTCACAAAATCACAGTATAACATTCAACAAACCTCTTGCAAAGAATTTCACAATAAAATTTGTAGTGAAACAAAGTTTCTGAATGTTACCTCCAAAGAATAAATATATAAACTGTAATGAACATTGCCTATCAATCTATTTATTGATTAAAGTTACTTTAATCTACTTAGTTTTGTTTTGACAGAAAAACCGATTTTTTTCCAATCATCCGGATTTTTAAGCACCTCCGACCGGATTTCCTTTTTGAGATCCCCATAACCCTCGTCGCGTGCTAGCGGTAACGACATAGGCGACAGCGGTTTCGGTACAAGTCACGGAAGAACACTCCTCGCTAACCGTCTTGTGTTACAACACAACTGAACAAAAAACATGTCCAACCGGTTAAAAACGCACAACTTGGCTCTAGTCTACTTCTTCTTCTTCTTATCATCAACCTTAGCCGGTAAGACCATCGCAACACATTTCTGCAGTATCTCCGTGAAGATCAGTGTCCCAATAAACACTAGCAGTGTACCGACCCAGTGTCCAACAGTAAAGGGATTCTTGAAGTACATTATAGAGAACAATAGTGACACAAACTTCCGAAGCGTCACCGTCAGAGTGACAGTTAGTGACGCACATTCCGTCGTCAGCACGTACACAGCACTGATGCAAAGTCCTTGCGTCACTACATATAATATCAGCCAGACAACTTGCCTTGGCAATGTTACTCCTAAAACTTCAACAAGCGGCGTTTCAGTAGCCAACTTGACATGGCCAATTAAATTCGGAGCTGTAGGCAGCCAGAACACTAATGGCAGCAAATGGGTGTAGTACAACGCTTCCCAAGGATGCTTCCCAAATCTGGAGTAAAGAGATTCTTGGAATATGCCCATTCGGGCCGAAACGAAGAGCGCGAAAGTTAGAATAGCGATCCCCAGACACCACCACAGCCAATCGACGAATTTCAACCTTTCTTCCTCATTCGCATCTTCGTGAGTTTCTCGAGGTGCCTTAACTTCTCCGCTGGATTGGATAGTGCATATCGCTATTCCAGCTGATATCATAAACACGGCCAAGTATTTTAGGCCGGGGTATTGTTTCTTTAGAATCCAAACTCCCATGGCCATATTTGCCATCAAAGAACCAGCTCTGAAGATCATATGCAATGGCATAGAGATGTTGAAGTCAAAGGCGTAGTTGTTAGCAACGCTGCTGGTCCAGAAAAAACCTACTAGCAATAAGTACTGCTTGAATGGAATGTTTCGTTTGGATGTACCGAATTTCCCAACGGTACAAAATCCTACTAACGCAATGAAAAGGAATTGGAGGAATGTTACTAGATTTCCTGCGCCCGGGTCTTCCTTTACGACCAATTCGAGGAACACCACGTTGGAACAGCATCCAACGAAGACCATGGTAATGGCCAAAGCTGCCTTGAAATTCATTTTGGTATCTGAAAAAAAAAGAAAAACTAAAAAAATGCAAAAAGTTATTCCGATACCGGGAATCGAACCCGAGCCTCCTGGGTGAGAGCCAGGTATCCTAGCCACTAGACCATATCGGATCTTGCATGACAGGGCAAAATTTTGTATCAATTACAACACGATACTGAATGACCTACCCAAACAAAAGGTCAATCAATACTCATAAATTCACCAAATCCAGAACAAGGAACTATAGCGAATATAAATCAACGCGCGGCTTCCAAAACTAAACTAACTAAAAACATTCATTACTCAACTGCACGCACACATACAACAACAGACGTCGGAACAAACTTGTGAGGTTATAAGGAATTATCTGTGTTAAAACCCCCTTGAGACTCACTAAAATAGAATCTAAATGTTTATATTAAATCGATACTTACATTATAATTCTAAATTCAGTCCAATTTAGCTTCAATAAACACTAATTTCACATTTAAATTGTCATTATTGACAATCAACACGTTTGACACCGTTGGCGACTGGCGCGCTAGTGTGCGTGATAACACAATCGCTCCCTGTAGTTGTGACCGTGGCCTCGAATCCAATACGCATGCGCTGTGAGCTCAGTCAGTAAAGCGGTCGTGTCGTTTATTTACATATCTCAAATACAGATGGCACTATTTACAAAGGCAAAGCGTAAAATATTTAAGGATTTTATAATGGTGGTGAAGTTTTTTGTGTTTTTTTTTTTTTAATAAAAGGTGTAATTTTATATATAATCTGATTTTAAAACTTTATATTTAATATGCTATATTATAATGTACCTTTGAAATATTAATTTTAATCATTCAATTCAAAATCAGGAAATTTTAATTTCCAACAAACTAAAATGAGGTACTTATTAAATATTTCAAATAGAAAAAAATTAAAATTTCATACATTTGGTAAAAGTTATTTAAAACTAATTAGAAAACAAATAAAAAACTTCTCATGCATTATAAATATAAACTTACATTGAAGTTTATTATTCCTTGGTTCTACACAGACAGTATGGTATTTTACATTAATATTCGATGAAAAAATAAGTATTTTGAAAAGAAAAACCTGTTAAACTCAGAAAGAAAGTCCGAGATCAATAGTTGGGGTTCACAAATGACATAAATGATGCCAAATGTGGTCGGGTCTTGATCTGTCTTGGTGTCCGAGAGATTTATCAGGTGACAACTCTCCACACTACGTGATCTTGCTCCCGGTCTGGCCATAACATTAACCAGATCATGGCGTCTGTAGACCCCTTCTTTTAATTTTGGTATATGTAGAAAACATATATTTAAGAATGAAACTGTATTGATAAACTGAATAATTAGGCGCTGGAGAAATTAAAATACGTGCTACGGAAACAATGGAATATATTGAACTAAATTTAAAAAAAAGGAAAATTGCCATAGACAATTTTCTAGTGTTGCAAACACTTGGATTACATTTCCATACATCTTCTTCATATAAGCTCTTTAAGACTCTAAAGTTACAGAGTTGTAGAGTCAAAGAGGCTGCTTTGTAGAGTGAGAACTAATTATTAACTAACTAGCTAGCTTGATACGGATACAATTAGTATGTATTGCACATAAAAACCATCCGTAAACAATTTTCTAAACGAAATTAAAATTCGTATCAAAATCTGTTCAGTAGTTTAGAAGGAAAAAGCGCCCGACAGACTATACGGATTTAGGACAGACAGGAACGGATTTACTTTATACTAAGTAAAGATAGACAAGGAAGATAACACCTAGTCCCTATTGAACAATAATAGTTAAAATTTTAAGTCTGTCTCAAACCGTAACTAGGTTTGGGACCAAGGCACGGTATTCCAAGGGTTTTTTCTGGGAGGGGCTCAAGAGGCGGACGGGGAAAAAACTCAACAATAAAAAACAACAATAATACAGTATTAAAATGCTATGTAATGACAACACAAAGAAAAATTAGGGTAATGGCAGGACTTGAACCTGCAACATCAGCATTCCGTGCATTGCGTTTACCAGTTTCGCCCCATTACCGCTACCATACCCTGCGAATAATACAGCACACAAATATACCCCCCCCCCCTTAAATCCGCCCTTATTTATCTATCGTGTTTTGTGCAGATATACCTTCCCAATACAAACTAGATACTCCTATCCACACCTTACAGACAATTAAGTGAACCAAACAATATTAAAAACATTACACAATTCAAATAAACGACGGTAATAAAAACACAATACCTAAAGGATTACTCCTAATCCAAACAAATCATCCTATGTAACTACTAACCAACTTAATTTTGGCGGTGGACAAAATCGGAACTAGAGGAATTCCATACTATTTTATTGAAATACGTTTACAGTGGCGCCGCGTGTAGGTGTAAAAGATAAGTTGGTTATGTTCGGACCCGTGTTATAGGTAGGTTAGGACCGATTTTGGCAGGCTGGGACCAATATGATACTTTTACTTGTTATGGTAATAAAATCGGGTATAAATCTTACTTTACTGTTTCTTTCATGCGATAGCTTAACAATGCGTTATTATGGGCTCGTTTATTCATATTTTACCCGACTGCTGCCAGAAGGGAGGACTGTCGAAAATTCTCATAAAGAGGAGTGTGAACCCAGCCCCCAAAAGAGCTCCCCATACAAACGGCGATAGCGTTTTCCACTCTCTAAACCTTAACCTATAGCCATGATTTTTTTGTATATTGTCATTATGCCCTAGAACTAGGTTTGTATGTTTTGATTTTTTATATATTCTTCATACATTTGACAATATTTGCATTTTAGGAGTTTCGTACAAAACAAAAAAGCGTCAATATTTTTGCAACTATTAAGAATATTTAAAAAATGAAAACATACAAACCTAGTTCTAGGGTATAATGACAACATACAAAAAAAATATGGCTGTAGGTTAAGGTTTAGGGGGTGGAAAACGTTATCGCCGTTTGTATGGAGAGCGGTGAGTTCACACTCCTCTTAATCTGTTCTATAACTGTAACTGGAACTAGTAAACCTGTCTTAGTGCACCTATGCCCCTAAGAAACACCTTCTAAATTTCAAGTCTTTAGGTAGCTACAGTGGGTGGGTTGTCTCTCTGTCTGTCTGCCTTTTTGTAGAAAGAAAGGATACAGCTAAAGTCTGATAATGTAAACAAAATTCTAACCTAAAAATCCACATGTTGACACTTCAACATCACTATTTTCTAAATAAAACAATTCCAGGCTGTGAATAGATGAGGTGATTTATAATTTTCAGCTTTAGAATGTTTTATTTAAACAAACGTCAGGCACAGAATGTTAATTATTCTTTGTGTTGTCATTACAAAGCATTTAAATATAGAACTTTAATAGTATTTTATGCAACTGTAGCATAATGAGGGGTCTTAAAACACGAGTGTGGTTTTATGAAAGGAGCGTTAGCGAGTTTCATAATAGGATCACACGAGTGTTTTAAGACCTAATTATGTACAGTTGCATACATTACTTTATCTACACACATATCATAAGTACTCTATGATGGATTCAGAAGCATAGGGCAATGACCTGCATTGCTACTAGCTACTAGTGCTAGGTACCTATTAAATATCTATAGACTGTATACATAAAAATAATGTAATAAAAAATGACTTTGAACAAATATAGAAACAAATTAGAAAAATTCTCATAATAATATTGATTGTTATAATGCTGGTCATTGCCTACGGTTTTTGAACGCATTATAGAGCATTTATGATATATGTGTAGATAAACGTTGTTTACTACTGCGGCCCTAACATGACAGCCCAGGTTTAGTTTAACCCCTCCCTGTGTCTCTGTCTAACTGGTGTCATAAGAAAGGGACGCAGATAGAGATAAACTCAACTTGGCCAGTCATGTTAAGGCCACTGAAGATAAGAAAGCGAATTTGATTTTAAGTTGCTGAAGAATTCCAATTTCAAAATCGGCCCGTTACAATCTCAATCAGCTTCAATAAGAGCCAAATTCCCGTGCACATTACACCCAGTTACATCCAAGCTAATTCAATTATCACGGCTGAGTGCGTCCGACTAACGACCTTATTGCACTAGGCGGGACTATTATTGAATTGTAGTACTTATGTACGTGTTATGAAATTCGTTTTGTATCTAAGTTGGCTTTATGTTGTACGGCAGAGAGTTCGTTTTTGCATGACATAAGGACATCTTTTCGTTTATTAAAGACTAGCAGACGCGCGCGACTTCGTTCACGTAAAATTAGTAGCCTATGTCCGTCAGGAATAGTGTAGCTTTCTATCTGTGAAAGAAGTTTTGAAATCAGTTCAGTAGTTCTAGAGATTACCCTTTACATACAAACAAACTAACAAACAAAGTTTACCTCTTTATTATATTAGTGTAGAAGTGTAAATAGTATAGATTTAGAAGTGTAGACAAGCTTTTGCCCGCGACTTCCTACGCGTGAAATTTAGAAGTAGCCTCTCATGACGACCTGTATGGCACAGTGGTACATGTGTCTGCTTACTTTGCAAGAGGTCCTGGGTTCAAATCCTGGTATGAGCAAATGTTTGTACCTGAGTCATGGTTGTTATTTGTATTTAATTATGTATTTATCTATATAAGTATGTATGTATATTCGTTGTCTAGTACCCATAACACAAGGTTTTCTTAGCTTGGGTCTAGATCAATTGGTGTAAATTGTCCCAAAATATTATATTATATTATTATTACTCTGCTTCTAGGCGGTGTTTCAAGATAACAATGCAGCAGATTATAAGTTAGACTTTAAATAATACAACTGTGAAAAAAACCACATACAATTTTATGCAGTGCGCGTAGAAACATAAAAACAGAATGACAGACATCAATTCTAAAAATACGCTGCCCAAAAGTTTTAGGTTTTGCCGTCCCAAATTGTTATGATTGCACCTGAAGTTATCGGCTAGGCTTAACAATAATGATATTATAATACATAGATGTACAGTGTCATACTAAATGACAGCAGAAAAACGGACCGACATAAGAATACAGGTTGACGCCAATGTTACAAATGCAAATTATTAGTTTACCGGTTATAGTCATTGGATTTACAACTTTACGTCCAACTACATAAAATAGTAATTTATTAAGTTTAGTTGCAAATATTTTTTTTTACAAAATAATAGTATTGACAGCAGCGCCGTCCGTCCGACAGACTGATTGCGCGAGCGATTGTCGATTTATTTTACTTTTTTTTCGACTCTTGAGGCCATTTTTTAAACGCTGACTAGAAGTCTATTACTTATAGGTCAGGGCCTAACAAGTATCGTACCAATTGGGATGAACGGTAAAATAAAATAGACGTCAAACAAATTCTTAAATTTAAATTTAGAACGAGCACGAGCAGATACAAGCATCGAAAGCCAGTCGAGCCAAACTCAAGTGTTTTCCCGTTCATTAACTCCGTCTCTGGACGCAAAGTAACGATTTCCTTGTACTACAAAGAGAGAAAAGAATAATAGAAAAACGCTTTCCCTTTTTCCGCTGACGAAAAGGAAAGAAAATATTTGGACACTTCGACAGCAGTGACAATACACCAGACGAAATCAATCCATTTCAAACCTTATCTCGGAGGCGTGAGATTCATTCAGGACTGGGGAATGTCTAGGTTCTTTATAGAAGCCAGTTTTAATAATAATGCACCCTGGATTAGGTTGATTTATGGCTGTATTCGAATGTATCAAAAAGCGTGTTGACGTAAAGGAACCTTCTTTTGAATTTAGAACTAAGCAACTTTATGGTTGGGGAGCGTTTACGAAGCATGATTGATGTAGCGGTACCTACTAGCGGTTGTGCGTTTACAAAGTTATGTAGGCGTATGACCCAGTTTGAAGTATTGGAGATCCTGTAGGCGTAATAATATGAAAACATGATAACATTTTAGCTCAAATTTTGTTGTTTAACCTTACACGTTATTAACACGTAATTAAATAACAACAACGGGACTTTATTGTGTTAAGATGTATTTCATTTTCCTCTACATTTTGCCCGTAATTATATGTGTGTTCTATACTATAATAGCTGTATAGTCTTCGGGAGTCATCTTATCCTACTAATATTATATACCTACTAGCTTTTGCCCGCGACTTCGTCCGCATAGACTTGTTTCATTGAATCAAGCAAACGTGCAACGAACATGCAATCTGCAATATTTACTGGCCAAATTAATGAGAATTAGTTGCTTTGCTATCGCTATCCCGTGGGAAATATGCATTTTTTGGCGGGACGTCCCGTTTTTTAGCCCAAAATGAAATGTTCCGCGCGGGACTGGCTCAGTCCCGTTTTATGGAGATACTCGACCTGTAACCTAGATGGTAGTCGTTTTTTTGGCAAAGCACCATATTTTCATAAAAAAACATATTCTATAACTGTCTATCATCACTGTAAATTTAATTTGAAACTCAAATAAGACGGTACGTAATAAAAATCTGCTGATTATTTAAGCTATTTATGTTATGTCCCGCGTTCGAGGAATTAGTCCCGCTTTTTTATACAAAAGGCTTCGAAATCCCGCTTTGCCTGAAAATAAATCTAGCAACGCTGCAGTGTAGCTCCATCCATGCTTCAGTCTTTCAACTGAGTTATCTTAACTTAAAATCACCAAGCCCTAGCACGCCTTGCTTTTATCGCTGATATAAAGCATATATCCCTTTCCAACCAGCTAGCGTGTGCGACAGAGACAGATACTTTATTTGTGTGATAAACCCAAATGTCCTACAGCAGTTTGATTTATTTTAGACTGCCATCATTATCCAAAAGTAGATTAATTCGTAGAAAACCGAACTCCCTCGCAATAATATTTACGTGTAAACTTCCCAACTTATGATTAAGTTGTTTTGACTCTGAGATACCTATCCGTTCTCATTAGTGTTTTAATAAAGAAATATACCTCGGGAGGTTTGAGTTTTGGGTTTCATGTAAATTAATGCCGCGGAGGCAAACTCATCTTTTTAATAGAACTTGGCCTGCTATCATTTTCAAAATTGGAACACTTTGTGACTTTATTGATTACACAGTACAGTTCCCGGCAAACAACTTGAGCACTGACCTTGACTGCGCAGTAGCCGTTTCTAGTACAAATGCGTATGCGCAAACATACCTCGATTTATGCTCAAGTGGTTTGCCTGCAACTATACCGTCTCTTATTGTTCTACACCCTTCTAAACGTATAAGTCAGAAAGGGAGAAGCATATCACATTAACTTATTTTGAGAGGGAATCCCCATAACAAGTGACATTAAAAAAAAGATCATTTCCAGCTCGTTCTGTTTTACGGCATTATTATACTAAAGATGCGAAAATAATTCACTTATTATGTATGAAAAATGGAATAGTTAAATAAGCCTAATTGGACCCAGGTTATATTAGGGCACCTGTGGAGAGATATACTTGTGGACACTTTCTAAATCTAAGAGCTATACTCTCTTATCGTCCGAGCCATCCCCGTGTTTCTCTATTTCCTGCCTTCAGTGGCCCGTTTCACTAAGCTACAAGTTACAATTTTACAAGTCTAAACCGGCAACATTGGTCAGTAATGACAAATTGCAATGGGCATAATGACCAATGTTGCCGGTTTAGATTTATAAAATTGTAACTTGTAGCTTCGTGAAACGGGCCACAGGAGGTCATAGAGAAGGCAGGGAATGGAGACGCCTATCGATTGCTCTCACGTGAGAGAGTATAGCTCTAAGATTTAGAGAGAGTCCACTGGTACAAATGTCCACTGGTAAAGCAATTGCCCTTACGTTTTTTACTACTTATAGCCTCAGTAAACATTGTTAAAAGCCTTCGGATACGTCCTGGGCACGTTATATCCTTTTATTTAGAACACCTTAAAGTCAGAAAGGTGTCTTTTTATTCATAAAATAAAAAGAAAAACAATGAAGTGCGTCAACTGATAGTAAGTGATCAGTATACCGCCCATAAGCACCCGAAATACCAAAGAGACTGCAGATGTGTTGCCAACCCAAAGAGATAATACCATGTAGTCCAGTTTTTTTGTATGCACTGAAAAAAACAGTTTTGTTACACGTAACGTAACCAAAGTTTTGTTACCTATTACATAAAAAAAATTACTACCGAACTATTTGTTACACATTACCTAACTCTTGATTAGTAAATAACATATCAAATGTTTATCAGTAGTAAATATTTTTGCTAATTTAAACGAACTTTGATTACCATTAACCAAAGTCACATTAGTTATTTTTCAGGGGGGGGGGGGCTGGCCCCTCACATGCCATGGCGGATGTGATGACGCAGAGTAGACACTCAATAATTATAGAATTTCTTATCGGTAGCCCAACGTCTTGTGATGGGCACTAGACCATCCCGGGGTGGGCAAGGCCCACTCACCCCTCCCCCCTATATTCGCCTATGCACTCACAAGTAACCAAACCAGTTCGGTAGTCCCTTTTTCCTTTTTTTCAGTGTAGGCGTGCATATATTTTTACATACATATGTGTAGTTTGTGTCGACAGTAGCATGTAATTTAATATGCGCCAGGCTTTCCAATGTAAATCTGAACTAAATTACTAATCGACGTGTTAGTGTTTAATGACTAAATTCTGGTCACGAGCGGACATAATCGCGTTTGCTGTTATTAATGATATTCGACAAACGATCTCGTTAAATGCATGCGAACAATTAACCATAACGATTAATATTGGCAAACTGTGACACTTGTAAGTAACGGATCTATAAATTAATTAATATTGGTGTGTTTTGAATCTATTTGTAGGCTGGTGTGCGCTGATTGTGTCGACAAAACTCTTCACGAATTTTGAAATTTCTTTGCGACAATTCTCCAGAACATTCTTAGCTTTTTGAGAACTCGCTTCGTTTGCCTCTCTTTTTCATAAAAAAACACGACTCTGATATTTTTAACGTTATCGGGACTTAAACGCGATAAAAATATATTGATAAGTTACCTCGACGTTTCGGCAATGTTTCAACGGCCGTGGTTACGAGCCTACTGGTGGTTGTGAGTCTACTCGTGACCACGGCCGTTGAAACATGGCCGAAACGTCGAGGTAAATTATCAATATATTTTTATCGCATTTAAGTCTCGATAACGTCATAAATATGTGTGAAAATCGCGAAAGTTGAAAACAATTTACACGACTCTAATGTCATAAGAACAAGATGGTCCAGCAGCCCCCGCCTGTTTTTTTAAGTGATTAATAACTGGCTGAATCTTCATGAGTTCTTCCGGTTCCACGAGACGCCCAAGTTTTTCCTATTTGCGTATTCTCAAAGAGGTAGGTAATGTAGTGCCGTGGTATCGAAAACTTCCAAGCGTAGGACTAGGAAAACGTAGCACTACATTTGTAGGACTTTGTGGCGTTGTTAATCACTTAAAAAAACAGGCGGGGGCTTCTGGACCAAGAGCTTATGTAGCTCTTTTGGATCTCTTCAAGTGTTCAGATACTTCACTGCTGACTGTACAAGGTGTATGTACTTTATACAGCGGAGACTATTTCTCTGACTGAGGACAAATATATTGGCGCGTGTGGTCCAAGTGATAGGCGAATCAAATCATCCCCAAGCAGAACACAAGTGCTATGTCCAAAGCTGTATAGTTGGTATAAAACGACTCAATACAGCTACTATACATCTTTAAATAGTATAAAACAAAATCGCTATCCGTTCCCATCTGTCCTCATCTTATCTTCAGCCGCTTACTCCTTCTAAACCACTACCTAATCACACAAGAAACGGATTTCAACACGGTTTTCACAAGCATTTATGTACTTCTAACATCGTAACAGTACGAGCCGGGCCGAGTCGCTAGTATTGAAATAAATAGATCATTCACGTCTTTAAAGGCGAATGGCTCGACATTGTTTCGAAACAGCGGGGCAATTCTCGCATCAGTAGAGATTTTGTCACACTTGAAATATGTCAAAAAGAGCTGTCAGATCCCTTCAAACTCTGTAATTTTTTGATACATCTCGAATGTGAGATGAATCTCGGTGAGCGCCAGAATTGGGGGCCAGTCCGTGATCCTTACTCATGAGCCGCGGCCGTGGCTCGACGATTTATTTCGATACTAGTGGCCCACAGCGGCGTAGCACGGATACAATCAGAATGTAAGGTACATTAAAAACCTTCCGTAAAAACATCTCTAAATGTAGTACAAAACCGTATCAAAATCCATTGCGTGGTTTGGGAGGAGTAAGTGGCCGAAGATATGAGGCCAAGACGGAAACATATCGACGGTGGAAATCTCAACTGTCGTAAGAGACATGTACCTTAATGTCCCTTACGACATTTGAGATTTCCACCGTCGATATAGCGACTTTACTTTATATAGCCAGTGTAATTACTGGCACAAGAGGTATTCCATCTTAGCCCTCTGGGTTGGCAACGCATCTGCAATCTTCTTGGTGTTACGGGTGTCTATAGGCGGTGGTGACCCCTTTCCATCAGGTGACCCACTTGCTTGTTTGCCTTCCTTTTTCATAAAAAAAAAATACTATGTAGCGATAGTGATGTTTGAAACTCACGGTAGTTTTATGTTAAAAGGCTACTTATACAGCTTATATAGCGCTTGATGTGCTACTTGAGTCATATTCCTAGCGTATTTTTCCGTTTCTTGACGTTTCTTTTCTTAGATTTGGCAGGTCAGGTTATTGGGCTAGGGTAGCTCAGCTTCGCGAATCTGCTAGTCGTTCCGCGCACCTCTGCACTTGGCCCGCTGCAATTGATTTGCCGCACGTACAAATGAATAAGAGTTATACGATAAACAGAGAGTATAAGGATGCATTTCCACCAGAAATGTGAGGATGCGTAGCGAGGGATGTGTTTGTAAAGAACCAATGAGCCGTTTCCACCAGAGCTGTGCTGACTTCGGCGAGGTAAATGAAGCGATTCTATTGGTTCTTACAAACACATTCCTCGCTACGCATCCCCGCACATATCGCACGCTTAGAATTAAAGAGACTCAATTCTGAATATGACATTTCCCAAAATTAAACCCTATGTCTTTTAGTTAAGGTGATATTTTGGGACGTGTATAATTCAGAAATGGGTCGTTTAATTCTAAACGTGCGATATATGGTAGAAACGCAGCCTAAACCAAAAACGTTCCTTGACGACTAATACCGAGAGGCAAACTTTAAGTAATCGCACTGTATATGCGTTCGTATATTTTAACGGTTTAACTTAACCGCTGAGAGCCCATAACTCGAGCCTACCGTCTGAGGACATTCAAGTAATGCAATAACGTGCATTCCTAACTTCACACAATTGCCGCGCGACAATACGCGGCTACGTTCGCGCCGCTCACTGCGGCGGCCGCCCGCATTCGCCGAATTGTACGAATATAATTGCGAGTGTGTTAATGGTTTACGTGTGGTGGTAATTGTGGGGCAGTAAGACTGCCCTGCTGTTAACTTTAGGTCAGAGTTGCTACCAAAAATGTGTGACAGTCATTAGTTTTATTGACATTCGGTGTTAGTTTTTGTCTTGCGTTAAGATCCGTAGCACCCGATTTTAGAAAAAAAATTTTTTTCTAATAAAATTTTTGTTTTTAACATTCATTTTATTAAATTAAAACGCTATGCAAAATGTTTTTCCTTATGCGTGCCTACGCAGACACAAAAATGAACGATTATAAATGTGTACATAAATTTGTAAGCAGATTAGCAAACACAAAAGTAAGTGACTATGAAATAAAACAATTTAAACGGTTTAAATCGCGTGTATTGAAACGAATCTAATTCCCGACGTTACTAAAAAAATGAAAATGAAGTGACTATGCCCCGAATGTATATCTGTAGTATCGCTCCTTTATGTTCTGATTAATTTAGACATAATTGTAGAGTTTTACATACAAAAATGTGACAAATATATTATATTATAGCACTTGTAATTTTTGTGGTATCAGGCCCCTGAATGTCAAAGCTATTTTTTCATACAACATCAGCGGCAAACAAGCATGCCGTTTGCCTGATGGTTAGCAATTACGGCAGGCTATAGATGCTAATTACTTATATACCCATAGACTCTTGATATCACTCGTGTATTGCAAGCCCTGCAGGACGAGCTCTCGTGTAAGCAGCAAAAAGTGTCCTCTCACTGGTTACACAACAACCCAATCAACTCTGAAAACAGAATACCTACAATCCTCTCCACGCTAGCAAAATATTTTAACACACCAGTACCCTTACCATGAGTACAGTGCACCTAGCCGTAACCGTACTCGCTAGCGACAGCGTAAAATATTTGTATGGGGAATTGTGCAGCGCCTCTAACGCTCACTTAGAGAACTAAAAATCGCTAGTATGAGTCCAACGGTAAATTACCTATAGTAATCAAAGCGCTAGTGACTAAAGTTTTGTAGCTGTTGCCATAGAAAATTGGTACCATGAGTCACAAATTTGACACGTCATCGAAAAATACCGTATCGACTATGTTAACTCTTTCACTGACAAATGAGAGCGTATTTAACCGCTATCAACTGTAGTTACGTAATACGAATTTTCGATAGAAACTCATGGTAATGGTACTGAATTTAACATGATGGATAGAACGTAAGCGCAGCGAAAGCTTAAACTCTTGCACAGACCAGTTTTATTGGGCAACGCTAAAGGTATTATCGTAGGATTTGATTTTCGAACATTTCACTTCAAATTAATAGTGTTAATTTACTTATAATTGCATAAAGGCATGTTCACAAACATAATTACCGTTCCTAAGGATGTTGACTGGCAGAGAATGCTAAAAGGCATTAAGGCAGCTATTAGCACATTCTCGTGTTTCGAGATAATGTTATGTACTTGTAACTTTAGGTACTTAGCTTAAGGTCTTGCGGGTGGTAGGGCCTTATGCAAGGTCCGTCCGGATCGCTACCACCATCTTGCTCGTTAATCCTGCCGCTAAGCAGCACTGCTTGCACTGTTGTGTTCCGGTGTGGAGAGCAACACAAACAGCCGGTGCAACTATTAGCACAAGAGGTATTCCATCTTAGCCCTCTGAGTTGGCAACGCATCTGCAATCTCTTTGGTGTTGCAGGTGTCTATAGGCGGTGGTGATCAGATCACTTACCATCAGGTGACCCACTTGCTTGTTTGCCCTCCTATTTTATAAAAAAAAAAGGGCGGGACACACCGTATGCCTATGCAGCACGGCTTCGTAGAGCTTCGTTACGTGCACGCAACGCAAGAGGTGTGGCATCTCAACACATAATTCTATACATTACAACCGGCGTATGCACGCGCGTGCCTCCGGAGCCGTGCTGCGTACGCATCCAGTGTGGCCCGGCCTTTAGTACTTATAAATGATATGTAACGATAACACAAGTAAAAATCTTGGGTGTCTTGCTGGACTTGAACCTACAACCTTGGCATCCATGCCCAGTCCCATAACCCTCTGGGTTGGCAACGCATATGCAGTCTCCTTGGTTTTGCGGGTGTCTATGAGCGTGGGCGGTGGTGATCACTTACCATCAGGTGACCCACTGGCTAGTTTGCCTTTTTATTTTAAAACTAGTGACCCGCCCTGGTTCGCGTGTAATTTGGGAACGAAAACTGAATTAGAATGTATTGTATAGTCAACCAAGAAATTGCTTGACCACTTTTCGACCGTATTGCAAAGGGATAAGGTTCGAAAGTGGTCAAGCAATTACTTGGTCGACTGTACATCAAAATCTTTCATAAAAAAATAACTAAATGACAGATGACCGTATCAAAATCCTTTGCGTGGTTTAGAACGGGTAATCGGCCGGAGATATGCAGACAGACAGGAATAGATAGCGACTTTTATTTGTAAGTACCAATGATATTATAATGCATGGATGTACAGTGTCATACTAAATGACAGGAGAAAAACAGCCCGACATGAGAATACAGGTTGACGCCAATGTTACAAATGCATAATAGTTTACCATTTATAGTCATTGGATTTACAACTTTACGTGTAACTGCATAAAATAATAATTTATTAAGTTTCACTGCAAATAGGTTTTTTACAGAATAGTATTGACAGCAGCGTCGTCAGTCCGACAGACTGACAGCGCGAGCGATTGTCGATTTATTGTACTTTTTGTTCGACTTTTGATGCGGCCATTTTTCAAATGCTGAATAGAAGTCCATTATTTATAGGTCAGTGTGTAAGTACTATGAAAAAAAATTTAAAGATATGTCAGTTCAGTAGGTATGACATTTATTGTTAAAAAGTCTCAAAATGGGTCACGTATCAAATGGTTTGACAGTAGGTATAACGAAATCGTAAACGTTCTATATTTAAACGGTACCTTACTTAAATGTAGGTCATACCTGTCGTGATAGCGCTACTAATTTACTGCTGTTTCCTATGCGTGTCTTGTTTATTGCCAGTTTACCGCGTTACACATTTAAAGAGACAAGGTCGTATATTCCGGTTTGAGAACAATCGAGATTCAACCTAAACGGCTGCAGCGTAAAGTTCAATTTGTAATGCAGTGAGATTAATGGATAGAACTTTATGTGTGACGAGCTATCGATGATCGATCTGGCTGGAAGTTTTATCTTGATAGTTGTAGATTTCGTCCATTTCACTATCTCAAGGACGCATCTCCCTGAGTTATGAAGTTGCAAAAATGACCCAATGTTAAAGATCACAGTGTTTGTTTTCTAACTACACAATTCGCGTAGATACGAGGTTGTGAAAGTCAGTGGGCGATTTGGTTCGTTATTATGCAATACGGCGTGGAGTTAAATGTTTTCCGTCTCCTTCTGTCTCATAATATGTCGCTGTGTTAGAAGGGGTGAGAGAGCATTTAAGTTGTCATCACTCCATACGAGGCAAGAATTTCGAATTTTACACAGTTTTTAGGGTTCCGTACCTCAAAAAGAAAATAGAACCCCTGTAGTATCATTTCATTGTACATATGTTCGTCTGTATGTCACCCTATTTCTCAGGAATGCATTTCTGATTTACTGATAAGGAATAAAAATCATAAATGTTGATTTCCTTTTACGGCTCGAATCCCGGAATCCCGGGGCATATCCATATTAACATAATGATTGAGGTCATTGACACCGTGTTGCACGGACAGTGCCGATCACTGTTTATGACCCATAGATGGTCGAAATAAATAATTCTATTGTATTCTATTCTGTGGCTGTACTCACTCGCGTTGAGCGGCACGGCGGGCGCGCGCGCATGGTACGCGCCCGCGTATGCGTGCCGCCCGTACGCCGCCAGCGCGCCGCGGTTAGTTGCCAGGGTGCGGCATGGCGGAGCGGGCACGAACGGCTGCGCCTGGAGCTGGAACCAAAAAAAAAACGTTAAAATATCACGTTCAAAACCATTTTTTAAATCTTTATCTTTACACTAGCTTGTGCCCGCGACTTCGTCCGCGTAGACTTGTTAAATTGAATTAAGAAAACGTGCACCCAACATGCAATCTGCAATATTTCCTGGACAAATTAATGAGAATTAGTTGCTCTGCTGCTCATGACGTCACGGCGGCGTATAACTCACTTATCGCTATCCCGTGGGAACTATGCATTTTTACGGGATAAAAAGTATCCTATGTGGTAATTCAGGTTATAAACTAAATGTGTGCCAAATTTCATCCAAATCGATTCAGTTGTTTTAGCGTGATTGAGTAACAAACATCCAAACATACAAACTTTCACATTTATAATATTAGTAGGATATTACTAGCAGACACCCGCGACTACGCACGCGTGGACTTTGTAGCCTATGTTCGTTAGGGATATGGTAGCTATCTATTAGTGAAAGAATTTTTGAAATCGGTTCAGTAGTTCCAGAGATTACCCCCTACATACAAACAAAATTTACCTCTTTATTATATAAGTGTGTTGATTAGTGTCGATGTAGATGTAGATTAGTGTAGATAAATCAAAATCGCTCTCCATAAATTGTTTTAAACTTTCGCGATTTTCAGACATATTAATCACGTTATCGGGACTTTAACGCGATAATAGTATTTTATGCAACTGCTATATAATGAGAGGCCTTAAAACACGAGTGTGGTTTTATGAAACGAGCGTCAGCGAGTTTCATAATAGGATCACACGAGTGTTTTAAGGCCTAATTATATACAGTTGCATACATTACTTTATCTACACACATATCATAAGTGCAAAAAACCGTAACAGCAAAAAACCAAAAACGAATGACAACTAATGGCGGCCATGTATATTAAAAAGGTACTCTGTGATTCGATCTATCCGTCAAGACGAACGTTTTTTTTTAAACCATAGACTAGCGAATGAAGTCCCTATTGTCATGTCACTCGAGATCAAATGTCGTGCGTTTTAATTAAAAAAACATACTGAGTTGACGTTTCGTATCGATAACTGTTTTAATATCTGTGGATACTAGAATAGAGACCAACTTGAATTTTGACAGCTGTTCCAAATTTAAATTCATAACGTCACGAGCAGTCACGATATATCGGTAATGTGATGACCAATAAAGAACAGATTTACCTACTACCACAGACAAGAAAATTCTTATAATAACATTGGTTGTAATAATGCTGGTCATTTCCTAGGGTTTTTGAACGCGTTATTTAGCCTTTATGATATGTGTGTAGATAAAAGTATATTGTTGATTTTGAACATGGCCGAAACGTCGAGGTAAATCAACAATATACTTTTATCGCGTTAAAGTCCCGATAACGTTATAAATATATCTCGCTCTCCGTTCTTCTCTATCCTCATATCTTCATCAGTACCCTTACCATGAGTACAGTGCACCTAGCCGTAACCATACTCGCTAGCGACAGCGTAAAACGATTCGTATGGGAAATTGTACAGCGCCTCTAGCGCTCACTTAGATAACTAAAGATCGCTAGTATGAGTCCAACGGTAAATTACCTATCGAAATCTGAACGTCAGTGTCTAACGTTTTGTAGCTGTTGCCGTAGAATATTGGTACCATGAGTCACAAATTTGACACATGTCATCGAAAAATACCGTATCGACTATGGTTCACTCTTTCACTGACAAATGGGAGCGTATTTAACCGCTATCGACTGTAGTAACGTAATACGAATTTTCGATAGAAACTCATGGTAATGGTACAGAATCCTTCTAAACCGCCCAACGGATTTGATACGGTTTTCACTGTCATTTAGAGAATTCTTAAGGAAGGTTTTTATGTACATTACGTACATCGTCATTTACACTCGTGCCGGGACGGGTCGTTAGTATGAAATAATAAGGTAAACGAACTAGTGGGTCACCTGATGGTTAACGACTTACTATTTCAGATAGATAGATATTTCTATAAGATAATAAATGATCAAAAAAATGAGGTGCTTAAGCTAACCTATTGATGATCCAAATGATTTCTTTCTAATTCACCGGAAAACACATTTTCATGATGACGAAATCGTTAAGTATTCAAAAAAAGGTTATTTTTAGACAGTAAAAAATATACGAGTAATAATAACACGAAATATAGCTGTTCTTTCAACTATATCAGTATGCAAGTAGCTTTAACAGTGATGACATTTAACCACAAAATTACTCCTGAACGTAACAATTAATTCCTAAAACTACTTAGCTTACACCAAAATTACCCAAGCAAATTTCTAATAACCAAATTTGGCACCGGCTCCCGCTCTAACCAGCCGGAGCGCAATTACAAACCTATACGCGTCTCCCTCTTACGTAGGCGTAAGTAAACTAGCGCTAACTATGACAAAGGAAGAAAGAACAAATAAGCCGGGCGGCATGTGGGCGCTACGACTGTCATCAAAGTTGCACAGTCGTAGGCCTCTACGCGGCTACGCGACTTGGGAGCTACGGTGCTACGCCGCCAGACTTGTGTACGGAGAGCAGAAAAAGTGGAACATTTTAATTTATCGATTTATTTATTAACTAACTAACAAGAACGGATAGCAACTTTTTTTTATTTGTAAAGAGAAAGATAAAAATTACTTAACGGTTGTTACACTTAACTTTTAAAAGGAGAATGGGCAAATTGTCCCAAGTGCTGTATACAGTTGTGCTATATCTTATTAGAAAGCTCTCAATAAGAGCTTAACTTTTTTATATGACAGCAAAACCGAGATGTTTGCAGGGAAAAAGCTACAGCCCATTTTATACCTCACTTTGTACTAGCAGTTGTATGAAAAGTATCTGTAAAATCATTTTCGAGATATAGCCGAAAGATTTTAACCACGCATTACTGAGGCCACTAGAAGTAAAAAACGTAATGGGAGCATAGGTCTAATTTGGTGTTTTTTTTTTTTTTCATACAAAACAATGATTAATGCTGCAGACACCTGGTCTTCGAAACATAGCCTATGATGATCCTTACACCGAGTACTACACGTCCATACTACTCACTATTGTATACAAGGGTTGGGACAGCGCCCATACAAAAATGCCCATTCACCTTTGACATGTGTTCTGTTATTATCTTTCTTATATTATAATACTACTAATATTGTAAAAGCGAAAGTACTGATATGGTATAGTCGACAATTGCCTATAAAAAAAAGTTTTTATTTATTTTTTGATATTCTCAATAAATAAAAAACACAAAACAATAAAAACATGAAAGCCAACGCCTATTTCACTTCAATTTTTGTTTTCTATTCCTACACAAGTACTTTGTCATACCAAACTTTTTTTTATAAATAAAAAATACCAGACATTTACTACTCAATATAAACGCTGCTTACTTACTAATTTTATTACTTATTTATAAAAAAAATATCAGCAGTAATGACAATTTCACGAGAAAGCTGTGATCTGTTTTGCCGACGCTCTCGTAACTTTTCGTCGCAGGCCGAGTGTACGGTTGACAATAAAATGCATATTAGATAACCGTGTTTTGTTGCCCGCACGTGATTTTGCCGACGGTACCTACGTGTACAGTATACGTGTACTGTACTGGGTACTAGTGGTGGAATTTATTTGCGATATTTTTCTACTGTTATTTTTATTTGGAACTCGTTCAAGTAAGACAATACTGGGTTGGGTGATTCTACTTGAGCGTTTCAACCGCTACCCGTCTGTCATGGATTTATTCACCAAATGCTATTAGTGGAACCTTGTGCAAGGTCCGTCCGGTTCGCTACCACCATCTTGCTCGCTAATCCAGCCGCTAAGCAGCAGTGCTTGCACTGTTGTGTTCCGGCGTGGAGAGCAAGATAGTTGGTGCAATTACTGGCACAAGAGGTATTCCATCTTAGCCCTCTGGGTTGGCAATGCTTCTGCAATCTCTTTGGTGTTGCGGATGTCTATAGGCGGTGGTGATCACTTACCATCAGGTGACCCACTTGCTAGTTTGTCTTCCAATTTCATTTAAAAAAAAAAGACGATAGTCAGGTTTTTTAGGGTTCCGTACCTCAAAATTTAAAAAAACGGAACCCTTATAGGATCACTTCGTTGTCTGTCTGTCTGTTTTAATACTATTTGCCGATAGCTTAAAAAAAATTGCTCTTAGAACCCGATGTCGGGTTTCCTGTTACTAATTGAGTGTACGTTAAGACGCGAAAAAATGCGTATGTATGGGCAAAAGCGATTTTTTTATCATAATAATCATTTATGGTCCAAACTGTTGTTTATATATACATAAAAAACCTAACTAATGCATAAACAAATTTCACAGAGTCAAAAACAAACACCAAAATGAAGTTACGTATTTTAATTGCTTAGTAATCAAACAATTTTTTTTTTTATTTACTGTCACGTCGTAAGAGGAATCAGATTGTAATAAATTAAGTTTATTTTAAAATTTTCATTTTAAACACAATTTACTTTTGCTAACGATTCTTTACTATTGCATTTTCATGGAATCTACATACACACCAAAATTCAAGTCAACCCGACCACTAGAACCGAGTCAAAACTGACTAGCAACATTTCACCCACTTCACTGTCCTGCTTGCACGCTCATTTATTCCCTTATTTGCATCTCGCTCACATTTACTGGCCATATACCAAGCTAAGGTGAAATAATTAGTAAGTGATGCCACAGTGCATTAAAAACCAGTGGTTCTATCTGTATTAACCTAATTTTTGGCGGCGACTTCTTTCGCGTGGAATTTGGAAGTAGGTATCTAACTCGGCTTTGCATATCAAGATAAAATATACATCAAATTTTAAGTTTTATCTCGAGCAATACTATTGTGAAATTTAGTTCAATTTCATGCGGTATTATTTTGCGCCGCGACCAAGGGACTGCTCACTATATGCACAGTATAGTACAGCAGTACCGAAACTGGGTCTGTTTGTTGAGATAGATACCTACGCTCCGGTGGGGCGTTAGGGTTGTCCTCTTAATTTTTAGTAAAATTGATAAGTTATGTTATTATTATTTATAACTAAGTTCACTTAGGTTCTATATCGATCAAATAATGAAATTAATTAACGAGTTTACAAATAAAATTGGGTTATTAAAAAGATCAACATTTTAAGAAGTGAGAAAAAATTAAAGCTCCGGTTTTGAAAAACTCGTGTTCAAGCAACCATATTACGACGCAATACTTTTGTGGCATCTTTAAAAAGATTGCGCATTTGTCTCTGGCGCACGCAATAACGATAAACGCAACGCGCGTCCACCCATCTTGACGCGACAGCCGCGACTGACGGACCGTGAAAACTCCTTAGCGGCCGTGTTGAGCGTGCGTCTGTGTAAATGCTTCGGTTTCGAGCGTTTGTACGTAGATTCCTTAATTAATAGATTCAGGCGTTACTTTGCGGAGGTCCATATCAACAAACCGGAACAAATTACCTTGCTACTCCGCGAAACCAGTGCCGGGCTCGTGAAAATAGCTGCGTCTGTGCGACACATATATGTTCATGCAAAAACCCACCCTCCTCCGCTTCCACACGAAACAACATATATCACACAGACTCAACTACACACCACCATTCGTTCAAGTAGCGAACGGTCGTACTGTTTCTTTGATCTTGATGATGCCTCGTATAGAGGCGAAACGCGCGTCGATCGTGTAGTTTTAGTGTTTAGTGGTGGTGGTGTGTAGTTGAGTCTGTGTGATATATGTTGTTTCGTGTGGAAGCGGAGGAGGGTGGGTTTTTGCATGAACATATATGTGTCGCACAGACGCAGCTATTTTCACGAGCCCGGCACTGGTTTCGCGGAGTAGCAAGGTAATTTGTTCCGGTTTGTCGTAGATTCCTTACTGCTTATATGTGTACTGTGCTATAAGACCACTAGATTTTATTACACTATGGTCGCTGTGGCATGCTTAGCGCTTATAAATAAACTCGCCTCGGGTTTATCTAGCCATTTGCTTTACGATTAACTAACAAGCTATTTTTGCGTTATCGCGACTAACTATCTGTTTATCGGGGTGTAGATGTGATTGTTTCGCTTCAAACAAATTTAAAGACATTGTATTATTTACCAACATTTTGTTTTATTAATTTACTTTGGCATTTGCCATACTACTGCATGAGTACAATTGAAATCTTCAAAGACTACCTATGTCAATTTTGGGATAAATATCTACATCGAGTTAGTATAGTCGACCAAGTAATTGCTTGACCACTTTTGAACTTTATCCCTTTGTAATACGGTCGAAAAGTGGTCAAGTAATTTCTTGGTCGACTATACAAATACATGCAGCTAATACTCATAATCTCTTTTTTTTATCCTAAATAAGTTTGTAGTCAAAAATTTTAATGTTTTTACACTTTATGTGTTGAGTTGAGGCTAACTTGATCACAAAATTCATAGTTTTTTTAACTTTTTTACGAACTTCTGATAATTATAATTATGACTTTTACCCGCTATGCCCACGTGATGTTATTTTACATGCATTTTACGAGATAAAAAGTATCAAATTTTTTAATCCAGAGCTTGATCAATCTATCTGCCAAATGTCATCTAAATCCGTCCAGCCGCTAATACGCGATTGAGGCAGAAACATCCAAACGTCCAATGTCTAAACACGCAACATTACTTTTGCATTTATAACATTTAGTCAACAGTAGCAAAAGTACGTAAACCTCGAATCAATGTAACAACTTAATTCAGCGCTATCGCGATCGATCGATTGCCATTTCATTACCACTAGTCACTGGCAATCGACTAATGGAGTCCGACTTTGATTCAAAACAGAGGTTTAGTTGATTACAATTGCTATTTTAGGGATCCGCATCAAAAAGATAAAAAAGAACCCTTCCACTTCCACTTCAACGGCAGGTAGCTTGCTTCGCATAGCGACGAGTACAGTCAAGGAACTTAATTCCCTACCCATTTCGTTGAAATGTCGTCTGACATTCGCAATGCATTAAGGTCGATATGTCAAACTAACGTCTTGCTCTATAGCCCTTATGGTGACAGTTTGCTATATGCTATTGAACCTTAGGTGGGTTGGAAATTTAATTCCTTGACTGTACAAGAATTTTACTGCACCACTAGGGCCGGCGCAACTGAGTTGCCACACGAGCGAATGAATTTTTTTTTGAAATAGGAAGGCAGACAAGCAGGTGGGTCACCTGATGATAAGTCACCACCGCCTATAGACACTCGCAACACCGAAGAGATGAGGTTATACAATAAACAGGGAGGCATACAGTATCACATTACCTATACCAACTAGTATAAACGCCGTTAATGTCCGGAGTAAAACTTCTATCGGTAAAACTCGTATCGCTGACGTAGGCAAAAAGAACGCTAGGCTGAAATGGGACTTGGCTGGCCATGTGTGCTGCATGCATCTGGATAGATGGGCATCGATTGCCACCCAATGGATGCCACAAGATGAGAGTCAAGAAAAGAGCAGGGCCCCTATTCTGGGTTCATGCGAGATTCATCTCGCACGAGAATAACTGTCAAATCCCAAGGAAATCTGTCATTTTTGACGTATGTGGCATGCGAGATACCGTCTCGCATGACCCGAGAATTGGGGTCCAGGCCGAGACGGAGATGGCGGGATCTTCTGGACGCATTTTTGAGTGACTGGGCAGAGATTGCTAAAGATAGAGGGAACTGGAAATCCGAGGGAGAGGCCTTTGCTCAGCAGTGGGACACGATTGCAGGCTAGCATTATTATTTATTATTATTAAAACTTTTTATACTCGTACTACTTTTTATTCTGTGACAATTTCACAAAATACTAATGCCATAGATTTGAATATACAGTTTTAAAGATGGGTTACTCAACGTAACAGAAACTTTAATTTTTGGTAAATATTTTGATGCTTATTCTAAACTAACACTTATTGTTCCAACGGGGTGTCAAATGTAACTTTAACTACACATTCTAAGTAAGGTTTTCATTATAGTAGTGCTGCTTAACTTACAATTAATTGTGAAAAAGTCAAAATACACTTCTCAACTTTCCATCCCCCCCTTAAGTCTGAAATTTTTAAAGCAAAAAATTTCAAATAATTACGGTTTATAGAAGTCTATGTAAAAATTAATAGAAAAAACGCCGCTGACTTTTTAAGCACTTTTTCCACTTTGTTTTTCAAATTCAAATTCAAATTCAAATTATTTATTTGTCAAACATAGGTAGAAACACGGATGTTACACAAGTGGAGTATCACTATGAAAAGAAAAATTAAAATTAATATTTTTAAATTATTATTTTTTTTTTAATTAAAATTTTACCTTTTCTATTTTCGTAACTACAAAAATAGAATAAACTTTTAACTAGCACATTTTTTAAAGTACTAATCATCCTAAATCCTTTACAAATGAGCAAAGTTTTGCTGTTTATTATTTTCTCTGAGGTTGTTCTGGAGGAACCCTGTACCTGAGTTGGACTCGCACTTGGCCAGTTCTTTCAATGTTTGTGGCCGTTTCTTACAAATGAATACGCGTGTGACGTCTTCGACTTTCCTAACTTTATTGGGAAAAGGTTCCAAAATGGATCGCAATACAAATGATTTGTCTGTACAGTACGACTACCTAAAGTTTGCTCGGCATTAGACGATGAAGATCGTTTTTAGGATTCCGTACCTCAAAAGGAAAAACGGAACCCTTATAGGATCACTTTTTTGTCTGTCTGTCTGTCTGTCTGTCTGTCAAGACCATTTTTCTCAAGAACGCGTGGAGGTATTGAGTTGAAATTAATATCAAATACTTAAGTGTGCAGTCCCTTAGAGCCGTGAAAAAATCAAACTTCTAAATCAACGGAATTAAAAGATACGGCCGTTTATGCCGCATGTTTCATACATTCGCAAGGCACTCAAAAACCTATGGGGTAAGTCCGTTGACCTAGAACTATGACATTTGGCAAGAAAGAAGATCTCACAGCACAAATGAAAGAATAAATTCGAAAACCGTAAATTTGTAGTTAATAAACATTAAAAAAACTTTTGGTCTTGTCGAGCAAAAATGCGATACTAGATGTAGTTGATGACGGAACCCTCGGTGCGCGAGTCCGACTTGCACTTGGCCGGTTTTGATAAACATTGCTTCTTTGAACCATTACATGAACCTGGACCTTCATCTAAAGGCAGCAATGTACTTCGCTTAATTTTGTTTACTATGGCATTTTCAATGACAGCCGAAGTCAATGCTTATCATAGTTGTATTGTATAGTAGACCAAGTAATTGCTTAGCCAGTTTTCTATACAACATAGGAAGGCAAACGAGCAAGTGGGTCGCCTGGTGGTAAGTGATCACCACCGCCAATAGACACCCGCAACACCAACCCAGAGGGCTATTATGGAATACCTCTTATGCCAGTAGTTGTACCGGCTGTCTTTCTCTCCACGCCTCTAATTGTACCTGCTGTCTTGCTCACCCCGGAACACAATAGTACAAGCACTGCTGCTTAGCGGCAGGATTAGCGAACAAGATGGTGGTAGCGATCCGGACGGACCTTGCACACGTTTCTACCATCCGAAAACCCCGACAATCGAGTTTTAAATCTTATCCCTTTGTAATACAGTCTAAAAGTGGTGAGGCATTTTCTTGGTCGACTATACAACAAAGCAAATCTC
This sequence comes from Ditula angustiorana, assembly GCA_963691745.1. NCBI lineage: Eukaryota > Metazoa > Arthropoda > Insecta > Lepidoptera > Tortricidae > Ditula > Ditula angustiorana. The sequence goes on along the minus strand of OY829483.1, from coordinate 2,188,875 downwards.
ATATTTATATTTGACGATGTATAAGGAAAGAAATGTGGTAAAACTTTAATGTGTGAAGCCGTCTCTATGATCAAATTCAAAAGGTGTCATTCTTATTTTGATGACACTGTAAATTAGACTTAAATTGCTTACTAATTAAGTACTAATTTAGAGTATACTTAAAAAAAGTATGTTAAGGTTATCACTGACAAAGTTATCTAATCAGTTCACATCTAAATACTTACTTACTCGTTAGCACTTGACGTCAACCTCTTGGACGTACTCGTATTCTTTTTTTTATTTATTTCCTCAATCTAAAGTAAGTAAGTAAATAAACACTTTATTGTACATAAAACACGGTACATAACATTCCAATTAAAATTAAATAATCCATAAAACCACAGCCACAAGATGGTCCGATGACCTCATACAGGTGGCAGGAAGGCGCTGGTTGCATGCTGCTTCCAACCGGCCACTTTGGAAATCCATGGAGGAGGCCTATGTCCAACAGTGGACTTCTTGTGGCTGAGATGATGATGATGATGAGTCCATAAAATAGAAATTAAATAATAATCAATCTAGTCATCATCATCATCTCAGCCACAAGAAGTCCACTGTTGTGTGTTGCACACACCACCACTAAACACTAAAACTACACGATCGACGCGCGTTTCGCCTCTATACGAGGCATTATCAAGATCGAAACGAGCCCGGCACTGGTTTCGCGGAGTAGCAAGGTAATTTGTTCCAGTTTGTTGATATGGACATCCGCAAAGTAACGCTTGAATCTATTAATTAAACCTGGTTTTTATCTTTTTGCACACACTGTTGAAGATAAATAAACAAATGAAACTCACCATACTATACTTATGCATCTGCACAAGACTAATCAAGTTATATTATTCTTTAAATAAAGAATCAAATTTAACTTTAGAAGTCGCAAAGGTTTGTGATACAAGAAAATGGTATCAATCGCGTTAATACTGTTCGACAACATGAAAGTAAATAGAAACAACACCTCACTTTTTCACTTTTTAATAAGCTAACGTTGCATACTTGCAATGACTTAGTTATCTAAGATTTGCTATAGTGCATTGGAAAAAAATAACTTTCCGAAACACGTCATAACCGGTTGATTACATATCAGAACTGTGCCATCTTCATTGTGGGTGTAATCAGTTGTTGCCTTTGATAACAGAACCAGTTCTTTTAGAACCTGCGGCGCTTATAATGAGATTGTTATCGAGGCTCTAGATACAATGGACGGCAGCCGCGAAATAATTATAGAATTAAATTCCACTTAAGTGAATCCTAGGATTTTGTTTAATTTGGGTTACACTCAGAGACTTCGTGGCGTAGGTATCTGTTGCATACAGTCACCAACAAAAATATACAAAATATAGATACTTGTATCTGGGTACAATTAACACCAGTCCTATAGTTGCAGGCAAGCATCTTGAGCATAGATCGGGTGGAGATTTGTACTAGAAACGGCTACTGCGCAGTCAAGGTCAGTGCTCAAGAAGTTTGCCGGGGACCGTACCCCCAAACTGGTCGAAGTAAAAGTCAAATATTTTTATTTTTCGAATGCGAGTTAAGAAATGAGGTCTTAAATAAAATAAATCTGTACTACATACTCAGCCGCATTCGGCATACAATACATTCACAATTCTGTACTGTTAATTCACAATAATAATTAGAGTTTTTAAGGGAAGGTTTTGTACTTCTGTAAGTTTTTATTTATTTACCTCTTTATTTATTCAACAAAATATTTACACTTAAATTGATGAATGCCTATAAAAATAAATTTAAAGAGAGACCTAAACTAAAATACAATTTATACACAAAACATTAAAAATATATATCTAAAAAGGAAGCACGCCGTCTGCGTTGTCGCTTGCGGCGCTCGCTTGGAAGGTTTTTATATACATACAATACATCTGATGGCAAGATGAGATAATGAAAATAGCAGGAAAAACATGGATGAAGAAAGCTAAAGACCGAGCTGGTTGGAAATTACTGGAGGAGGCCTATACCCGTCGAGGGGTCCTAAACTAATAAGATATTTGTAAAACTATACTTTAGGATTAATTAGGAATAATAAAGGCTTTTTTATTTTTATTATTTATTATTATTATATACAATACATCTCGATAGTATCCGCGTGATGCCGGGGGGTTGCTAGTTACATGGGATAAAGAAAAGCCGCTAGTTTTTCGCTTTTCCGGATTGTTTTAACAGGATAAAGCGAGAATTACTTGCGATTGCGACTGTACAAAGATCTTGAAACTAAATATTTGCTAAAGGAAATGTTTTGAACGTGGTAGATTATATACTGAGCTATCGCTTTAAAAAAACATGACTCATAGTTATCGTATTTTACTCTAGTATGTTCAAATATTCTGAAAAAATAGAAGTATTTTTTGTTACAGCAAATAGAATAGGTACCAGACTAAGAATCCGCCGGTGCAAGTTTATGCCATCGCACCTGATTAGTGAAGCTATCAGCTAAAAAAAATCTTCGCATATATTACAATCAGGAGCGCGCATTCCGTTAAGAAACGCTTCGAAAAATCCAAAATCAAAATGGCCGCCATAATAAAAATCCATCACATTTAACCGGGTCGGATCGGAATTAAATTTTTGTATGAGCGGAACATTTCAATTTTTGCCCGTGGCGTGCCAGCGCGCGTGACCGGATAGTAGGGTGGCCATGGGTGACCCGGGTATATTGGGACATGGTCTCTATTTTCATTGTAATATGGTCCACTTACTAACACCACTTACACTATGTTTGATTTTAAATTAATACAATTTGAAATAAAACGAATTTGTGAAGTTTATTAAACATTAAAAAGTTATTACAGAAATAAAGGAAGGCTAAATTTTTAATTAAAATTAAAGTGAAAAATAAAGCCCAAGTCGCTGATTCTGGGTAGGGTGCCCAAAGGGACTAATTATTTATTACATTAAACAGTCTTATCCAACGAGCTATCAACCTATACGAACATACTTATTATGAGCGTCAATTTAATCAAATATCAATTTGAATGGCCCTTGTCCAATCGACGATCAATTAATACAAAAAGCATATTAAAACCAGAAATTTGATGAGGCTTCATGATATGAATGAAATAGTGTAAAGCCTTGGGATAGTATTTGTCATTGAATAAGGGAATATGTGAAAATTCTTGATTTATGATAGAGTTTATTAGTGTTTAGAATTTTAAAACACCTTTTATAAAAATACTTATGCTCGTTCGTACAGAAAAACATAATATTGAGTGAAATTAACATTCCAAACTGCAGTAATATTAAATAGTTAAATTGCGGTATTATAATAAAACCAAAACTCTCTTAAATACCTCGCCGAAATATAAAATACCCGTTAATCTAAAAACGTAACGTAAACATCAAAGCATTTTAAGGTCCGGACGATAATAAAACGGTCCGGATTCCGGGGATTCTTCGAACGCCGGTTATTCCGGGACTTTTCCGAATTCCCGGGCAGCGTGTGGTTGCCGCGCGCTTACGTTAACAACACACGGCAAAGATTAATAATTCTGGCTTCTACGTTTTTATTTACTTAAATTGACCCTTTCCATTCCAATAGAAATGAACTTTAGTAGGGGAAATAACAAATTAAGCAATATAGACATTATAAATAAATTACTTAAACTAACACTAAAACTTCGATCAACTACTTAGGAGGTCGTTAACAACACAATAGCCAAAAATGGTTGTAACCTGACTTTTTCAATTGAAAATGATTTCAATTCAATTCATTTATTCATTTTTAGTTATGTTCATTTCAGTTTACAGATGCTAAGTATAAGGTGGTCGTCGGAACATGGCAACCTGCAAGGGTATTAATGTCAAATTTTAACCTATGAAACATATTAATAAATACATACATTCTACGTTAACTAATGAGCTTCAATGTTACAAACCAGATAGAGCTAAAGATTTATTTCAATTACATATTTAAGAACTTTATTTCCTTCCATTATTTATTATTTTTAGAATAATTTTACATTGCCATGTTACCCAATAAATAATTAAGTTATTTAAGTATAATTCACATCTTCATCTTCTTTAGAGTAGTAATAAAATCAAAAGCGCAAATTCAAATAACGACAGTTCCACTTTTTAAATTAATCAAAAAGTAATTCTGCCTTTTAGCATTTTAATAGCTAGTACAAAAATCAATTGCAATTTACCTACCATTCAAAATAACAAGTCAAATAGTCGAGGGGTCACTAACTCCCATAGGCTGCGCTGATCACTTCCCATCAGACTCACCCTCATCCTTGTTTTCCCCTTATCCATAAATTAATATTCCAATTCACTGAAACCGCTTCGTTGCCGCACAGACTATGATTCCGTATGTTTCTAACAAGGAGGTTTAAGCTGCGCTCCGTGAATTGGATCCGACTTGCATCCAAACTATTTGGGGGGCAATTCTAAGCGCAACAGCGACAAACTAGATGTCATAGCATTCAATCTTTTTTAAATAAAATAGGAAGGAAAACAAGCAAATGGGTCACCTGATGGTAAGTGATCACCACCGCCGAAACACCAAGGAGATTGCAGATGAACAGAGGGCTAAGATGGTACCTCTTGTGCTAGCAATCACCGGCTGTTTGTCTACATTATCTACATTAATTATCTACACTAATCTACACTAGTCTACAGTAACATAATAAAGAGGTAAACTTTGTTTGTTAGTTAGTTTTTATGTAGGGGGTAATCTCTGGAACTACTGAACCGATTCCAAAAATTCTTTTCCCAATGGAAAGCTACACTATCCCTGACGGACATAGGCTACTAATTTTATGCGAACGAAGTCGCGCGCGACCGCTAATTAATTATAAATCTAACGTTTAGCTGATCTATTCGCAATAGCTATATCGCGTGCTATTCTCATAGCCATGTATGTAATAGCCAGGGAAGGGTCAAGTGTAGTACGATAGGAAGCTATGGAGGCCATATTTCATAGCATTTTCAGGTCAATGGCTATGAGGTGCTGTTATGCTCTGACCGCAACATCGTCGGACTCGACGTCGAGACATCCCCCTGTCCCGCTTGCTCAAGCTACCGCTAGAGCAAGCCAGCGCTGCCCCAGCGTCGAGCTCGTCGCTGTTAAACTTTGAGATTGCTCTCCAAGACTATTGGATGCTAACGTTCGGGTATATAAACCATTAAAATGGATATTAACCTTTTTTAACTGAAAAGGGATTCAGTGATGATACAGGAGGGGGAGATTGGGAGTAGAGGATGCATAAATTATGGATGATAATAGGGCTCATTCTCTCACAAAATACCGGCGTGCAGTAGGTTGCTGCTGCGTTTCGTACGGGATCCCAGAACCAGAAACCAACGGAGGGGGGGAGCTATAGGGCAGCGGATCAGCGTTTCTCTTGGGATAGCTGGTTCTTATGAGCGTCATGATTACTTTCCATTAGAAGACCGCAAGCTCGTTTAGCACTCTATTCCATATAAAAAAGAATTGGGTGTCTTCACAATTTTTTTTTTATTATTTTATTTAATTGCGTTTCTGAAGTGCTAAACTTACGAAGCACATTGAAAAATTCGCAGGGTTTAGTAGCGGTAATGTGGCGAAACTGGAAGGTCCTACCACCCGCAAAGAAAAGAGAAGAGAAAGAATTTGTAGGATTGTAAGATAAGCGGTTTACAACAGACAGCCACTTTCTAAATTTCATTTAAATAAGTAGTTCCCATTTTTTTCAACATAAAACTACCGTGAGACTGATTAAGGACCACGGACTGGTCCGAAACATGTCGGGCATTTCCCGACGCAAAAATACGTGAGTGATCCGTTTTATTAATATGTAGTTCCCATAGTCTCCGAGTAAATCGACTGCGACGTACGGACAAGTAAATACAAGGGTTCCGTTTCATCATCATCATCATCATCATCATTTCATCATCATCATTCATTCATCATGGATCATTTGGCTACGGAACCCTAAAAAAACCTGTCAGTGATGCGAACGTTCGAACCGCCCGGTTCTAGCTGGTTTTATTTACGACTCGAGAATGCTTAATTTCCCGGAATGCGATTAAACCGGCTCGGAAATGGATTTCAATTGCCGATGAGTAATTCCTCTTTTGTTTAGCGCTGTCTTCTTTTCTAGCTTTTGTATTTCTTTTTTTCTGATTCAGGACCAATGCATGACATAAAAAAAAATCTGGCGAATTAAGAACCTCCTTTTACAAGCATAGAAATAGTATAGCATGAAAATAGTAGTTTATGCAACTGCTATATAATGAGAGGCCTTAAAACACGAGTGTGGTTTTATGAAACGAGCGTCAGCGAATTTCATAATAGGATCACACGAGTGTTTTAAGACCTAATTATATACAGTTTGCATACATTACTTTATTTACACACACTCGCTGACGCTCGTTTCATAAAACCAAACTCGTGTTTTAAGGCCTCTCATTATATAGCAGTTGCATAAAATACTGTCAGGGCCATTATTTATTTACCTTAACAACTCTTTTCCCAAATATCCAAGAGACATCATCTCTCACGAACAAAAACCACTTTTCGCACCACTGTCCTTGACTGTACCTATGGACGGGTACAGTCACGCACTCAAGTGCACTTAGCGAGGACCGTCGGGAACAGAAGTTGGGATGAATAATGTGGCCAGGATAAACCTTAGATAACGATATGGATTCGTAACATGTTTTTTTTATGAAATAGGAAGGCAAACAAGCAAGTGGGTCACCGGATGATAAGTGATCACCACCGCCTATAGACATCTGCAACAAAAAGAGAGTGCAGATGCGTTGCCAACGCAGAGGGCTAAGATATAATATTTCTCGTGCCAGTAATTACACCGGCTGTCTTGTTCTCCACGCCGGAACACAACAGTGCTAGCATTGCTGCTTAGCGGCAGGATTAGCGAGCAAGATGGTGGTAGCGATCCGGACGGACCTTTCACAAGGTCCTACCAACTGCAACGCATATGTCCGGGTATTATGGTATAACTTACACAAAGTAATCTACACTTATACACTAATCAACACTAATCTACATCTACACTTATTTACACTATTGACACTAATTTAATAAAAAGGTAAACTTTGTTTGTTTGTATGTATGTAGGGGGTAATTTCTAGAGCTACTGAACCGATTCCAAAAAATCTTTCACTAATAGAAAGCTACACTAACCCTGACGGACATAGGCTACTAATTTTCTGCGAACGAAGTCGCGCGCTTCCTCTGGTTAATTATAAACGTTCAGTAAACCTCCATTTATTAACATGTGTCCTTAACTGTCACATTACGTTTGTTTTTAAAAAAACGTCTGTTTGTCTACTCGTGACCACGGCCGTTGAAACATGGCCGAAACGTCGAGGTAAATTATCATTATACTTTAATCGCGTTAAAGTCCCGATAACGTTATAAATATGATTTTAAAAGTACAAAAATGGAGAATAATCTGCATTCCAAAAAAACTGTTAATTCAACCTGTACTTGAATATCTTACTGGATTGGGATATTTGCTGTGCTATTCATTGTTATATATTTTTTATGTAACCTGCGTATGCCATGTACTATTGTGATAATTATGTATATTGCACTGTAATCTGTTTTGAAAACCGAAGAAAAAAAATAAACTGCTGAGATTCTTGCGGCGTTTCTTCTCAGTAGTATTTACAATTTTCCGAAGCGATTCAGACATGTAAAAGAGCCTATATACTTGCAAAATAAATTTTTCATTTTCATTTAGATCGTCGGGTTGATTTTTGAATATTGAGTCTCGACATTCGTCAGCCACGAACCAATCAAATAAATTCGAGTTAAGTTTATTCAAATTTTGCCTTTTTCAGTAGTGGCAATATTTTTTTTTTATTATTTGACGTATTGCCTCCTAGAACAAACAATTCAATTAAACGCAGCATGATCCTAACTTTCAATTAGCCAATGCAAATTCAGGATTGGACGTCAAAAAGGTAAATTAAATGCGATCCGCCTAAATCCTAAGCGGAGACAAACCTACAAAATTAAAACGAAATTTTCGTAATCTTTTTAAAACGAGTTTACCTCGAATCCTAAACAAATGACGGCTTAAGCAAATAGCTCTGTCGACAATTAGTACCGGTTTTCTGCCGGTGTGCCGGTTTTTGTACCGGTTTTCACTAAGGACAGATAATTAATCGTTTCAGGCATTAGCATTTTTTGTACAGTTTGTTTTGGAGAATATAAATTTGTGCTGATTTTTAATTTGTTTTGCTTGTTTGCGTGAATAATACATTGGTTGGAGATTAGAGCTTGGACAAACAGACAAACACCTGACTGGCTATTTATAATATCAGCTTTGTGCAAAGAACTCGAAACGTTTTCAAAATAAATATTATTTACAAAGTTTTGAAGAATTAAATGTTAAAGTAAGTAAAACAAATTAATGCTCTATGTCTATTTTTTATTTTTTATTTTTGACTAATACTCCTTTAGACGATCTCAATGTACATAGATATAACTTTAACATATTCAATTTATATGTAATGATATATTGAGAAATAAATAAACCAAAACCTAAACCTTTTTTCTCATATAAAGAAAACAACATTAAATAAAGGCTTTCGAACTGATAAATTTGCCAATAATGAAAAGAGAACAAATAAATTGAAGCATCTTCTAACGAAAAAGCGCCGTAACATTTTCCTAATAAATATGAAAGAAAAATCTTATCAACAATCTTACAATATGCATTCCCGTAAACCCTTATCACCTTAGAATTAAAATCGCATTTCCGAAAATCCGCGTACATTAGAAAGATATACCACTTGGTTGTTAAAAAATGTAGCTTTCAACGCTCTTCAGCCGTTAAAAATAACGTCGAATTTCCTGTAAACCAAGTGTATTTATAAGTTTAACCGATCATTAATCTAAGAACGCACCTGAGTGTAATCGGTTGGGGTCTCGAGATCTCAAATCCCTTTTCGGGTACGCGGGGCTTTATACTAGGTCCGGGGTGTGGGTACTTAGTACTCGGAACGGGGAAAAATACGCGGTAATAATACTTGGAGATTTTAAATATTTCGTAATTTACGAATTCTTCTTGAAGTTTCGTATTGCGCAATGGAATTTACTGAATTTGAGGATTCGGGGTTTCGTTTCGGAGTTATTAAGCTCTAAATAGAAAATTTTCGTGTACAGTACGGTATAATGTATTATTCATACATAGAATAGTTTAATTGTTTAAAACTTTCGCGATTCTCACACATAATTATGTACTATACGGGGCTTAAGCCCCGAAAAAAATACCATTTTTTTATTTATTCACTATAAATTAATTAAATGACTGATTTTTTTAAATTATTATTATTAAATTAAAAAACATTTCATTTTACATCCGTAATGTATAGCTGTGGACACGGTAGGTCTCGGTAGGTATACATACGTTCGGCCGCCTTCTCCTTCTAAACTATGAAACGCACTTTGATGCGGTTTTCACTGTCATTTAGAGATTTTTTAAAGGAGATTTTTTTAGCATAAGTATATATAGTTACTTAAGTAAAATATTTAATGTCTTTTCCATACCAGTTTATCATTGTTTTTTTGCCAAACCAGTCCTACTCCCTTATTTTTAATTCAAAGAAATCATACCAAAAAATAAACTTAACAAAAATTCGGTATTTAAATATATCGTTCCCATCCCTATTATCCGGTTATCACGGCGCCCGAGAATTCCCGTCCCCCGGGATCGCGATAACCGCCACTTTTCAAGTGACGGGACATTTGTTATTTTCGCGGGACTGGCAGGCTCAATGACCTTTCAAGTTTTATTAGGCAAGGTCAGTTGGCAATTTAATAGTAACTGTGCCTAGACGCTTTAATTACGAGAAGGTTTTTTTTATACACCATAGAAAGGCAAACGAGTAAGTGGGTCACCTGATGGAAAGTAATCACCACCGCCCATAGACACCCGCAAAACCAAGGAGATTGCAGATGCGTTGTCAACTCAGAGGGCTAAGATGGAATACCTCTTGTGCCAGTAATTGCATCGGCTGTCTTGCTCTCCACGCCGGAACACATCACTGCAAGCACTGCTGCTACATATAATAATATCTATTTATACGTGCTGTCCGAGACTCAAAAAACCGACATCATTTCTAAACTAAATGGCAAATCTTATATTTTCTCTACAAACAGCTGTAACGGTATAAAAACCTTATTCAAATTTTAGCCCATCTGCGTTTCAGCTTTGTCAAGTTTCCTAACCTTTAAAATAAATTCTCAAAGGAACACCACCTTGTCATACCTAAACAGAAATTTAACCAGTACCATCACCATGAGTTTCTATTCAAAAATCATATTACGTTACTACAGTCGATAGCGGTTAAATACGCTCCCATTTGTCAGTGAAAGAGTTAACCATAGTCGATACGGTATTTTTCGATGACATGTGTCAAAGTGACTCATGGTACAGATGTTCTACGGCAACAGCTACAAAACTTTAATCACTAGCGCTTAGATTACGATAGGTAATTTACCGTTGGACTCATACTAGCGATTTTTAGTTCTCCAAGTGAGCGTTAGAGGCGCTGTATAATTCCCCCTACAAATCGTTTACGTCGTCGCTAGCGAGTACGGTTACGGCTAGGTGCACTGTAGCCATGGTAAGGGTACAGGCGCGGTAACATTCAGAATAGTTTGCGGCGAGGCTTTACAAGGGTTTACCTTTACCTTTCCAAGCGATCAAAACGTATTTGCTGAACCACTTTTTTTATTCTTCTACCGAAACAGTAACGCATAAACCTGTTATTTTAGTAGTTCTGTACCTGTTTTAGGTCTGGTCGTAAAAGGCGACATGATACTTCGAGATTCGTGGAGGAAGTAGGGACACTAAATGTCTGGTTGGCGGCTGGTATGTTCAGTTAGTGATTGGTTAGTGCTCACAAATACGGCTACCTGATTGGTTGAGATAATCTTTCAATTATTGGTTGAGGTTAATCGTTTAATTATTGGATGGATCTGGCTCGTCACGATATTAAAAATCTGGGCAATTGCGAGTTGTACTTGTTCATGATACCAGTTTGTTGATATGGACCTCCGCAAAGTAACACCTGAATCTGTGAATTATCATATTCATCATCAGACTTTAGATATTTTAATAGGGGAAATATCAAATTAAATGATACGAACACAGAAATAATAAGAAATTAAACTAAAACTAAGAAAGATAAAACTAAGTCAGGTCTCCCAGGTCTGATTCCTGCGGGACCCCCACGATACTGGCTGCGTTTCCTCTCTGGATTAATATGCCACACAATATATTTTTAAGTTCTCTCCTAATTATGTTCTCTTCTCTTTTTGCGGGTGGTAGGACCTTGTGCAAGGTCTGTCCGGATCACTACCACCATCTTATTTGCTAATCTGGCCGCTAAGCAACAATGCTTTCACTATTTTGTTCCGGCTCGAAGAGAAAAATAGATAGCCGGTGCAATTACTGGCACAAAAGGTAATACACCTTAGCTCTCTGGATCGACAACTCATCTACAGTCTCCTTGGTGTAACGGGTATCTATGAGCGGTGATGATCGCTTACCATCAGATGACCCACTTATGCGTTTGCCTTCCTACATTATAGAAAAACTAACATATTTGACCACTTTCAAACCTTACCCCTTTGCAACACGGTCGAAAAGTGGTAAGCCAATTTCTTGGTCAACTATACACTTACACGGTCAAGTTTTAGTTATACCCGTATGTATAGATGTTCACAATCTAACAACATTCAAACTTACATGAGTTATATTCAGGACCTAAACGTAAATCGTGTTAGGCAAATGTTAGCTAATTGCAAACACTGTACCTTTATCCAGGACGAGGCCGTTAGAAACTAACAATTATTATAAAAGTCGGTTATAATCTCTGTGGACGTAAAACTAATTTAGCATAGTTATGTTTTTACCTAGGAAAAAAAGTTTCAGCATTTATTTTCTTCTTCTGCAGGTACCTCTCCACTACAGCGGCCCTAACATGACAGCCCAAGTTTAATGTAACCCCTCCCTATGTCTCTGTCTAACTAGTGTCATAAGAAAGGGACGCAGATAGAGATAAACCAAACTTGGCCAGTCATGTTAGGGCCACTGGAGGTTGGCTGTTAACTCTGCGAATTTGTCCCGGTCCTGTGCCACTCTGAATAGCTGTTCAGCACTGGTAACTCCCGTCCACTCTCTGAGCATTTATTTAAAGAAAATATATTATTATTAACCTTAAACCATGGCAACATCAGCTAAAACGTGGCCACTTTGATATACCAAAATATTTTTTCAAAATAGGAAGGCAAACGAGCAAGTAGGTCATTACCATCATCAGTGATCACTACCACCCATATACACCAGTATGACCAAGAAGATTGCAGATGCATTGCGAACCCAGAGGGCTAATGGCACCGGCTGTCTTGCTCTTCACGCCGGAACACAACAGCAGTTCAGCGCAGGAGGCAGAAAACTGAACAGTTTTCCCACTGAACAACTGAAATATTGATTGACGCGTATTCCCACTTGCTTGAACAAGATTCCCTGCCACTTCGCAACCAATTCCCTCCAGCTCCCGTATCTCCTAACATTATCGCATGGGATACTTTATGGCCCCACTAAACCATAAATTTGTTCACACCCTACACCTTTGTTTGCGAATAACTAATTTAGCCGGGGCGTCCCGGGGGAAGGAATTGTAGTCAGGTCCTCGCGTAGGAAAACATTGTTCAGGTCGTGTGTGAAACATTAAGTAGAGTAGGCCGTTTATTCGCGGAGGTGAGGTGACTATGTCGACGATGCTAGCGTGGATTTTTGTTTACATTTCAAGGTAGGGCAAGGTGCCAGTGGACAAAGTTCCGCTGCAAATACAAATACAAATATTTCGTCACCAAAGGTATAAAATATTATGGTGACAATACTGTGCTAGTGTTACCACGATGTGCCATTATTATTGGCGTACGAACTATTGACTTATCTCATTACAATAAAATGAATGTGTAACCTAATAATAATACTTAATACAGTGAACTCAATTATATAAAGTCAATCCAGAATAAAAAAATACCTAATGATAAATGTCATTGGAGGAAATTAATTTCAGTAATAGTAAACAATAATCATTAGCTTACTGTAGGATTATTCAGATATTCAATTAAATTATTAATAAAAAAATAAGAAAGCAATTGGAAATAACAGATATTTGAATTTATAAAAAATATTTTTCTGCCAGCCTACCGGTAGTTTATTAAACAGTTTTGGAGCGATAACTAGAACGCTTTTTTTCCTCAGAGCTGTTTGTTAGAGTCGCTTGTACAGTTATCCAAATATATCTGAGCGAGTAAAGTGATCAAAAATATCTAATCTCGACTCTATTGTCAAAGTAAAGTGCTCAAAAATATCTGATCTAGACCCTATTGTGAAATTCGGACATGTTTAAACATTGTTGACCACCTTTCCCGCTATTTGAAGTTAACTGTATAGTCGACCAAGAAATTTCTTGGCCACATTTCGACCGTATAACAAAGGGATAAGGTTCAAAAGTGGTCAAGCAATTACTTGGTCGACTATACGTGTTTTGGATATGCTCGCTAAAAAGAAACGAAGTGCATTTAGCTACAGATGTATTATTTTTATCAGAAAGGGGTGACAATAATGTTGATAGGCATTGAAAGGGGTACTTTAGTCTAAGCGAGCTCTTTTTAAATAAATAAATGAAAGTGAAAGGGTTAAAGTTTAGTTAAACGGAAAATCTAAATGCAAATGAGATATTGAATAAATTACAATAAACAGTAATAACAATAAGCAACAAAACGCAATACGCGAGTGATCCGTTTTGTATAATTTGTCCGAGTCTCACGGTAGTTTTATATTAAAAATTACACCTCGTTGAGTTTCTTGGCGGTATTTTCTCATCAGAGGTTTTTTCCGAACCGGTGGTAAATTTTATGACATTCATTAGTGTTATGAAGGACAAGCAGGCCTCCTTTGTACATATTTATTACTGGGTGAGACCTTGTGACAGCAGCCCAACTTGAAGAGTATCAGGAGTTAGTCGTTCGCCGTTCGCTGAGGCTGCTGCCACGAGGTACATCTGTAAAACCAATTTTTTTCTCAGTTTCCATCTCTATTATTGAGGCAGGCCATTAGGTATCTCACAAGTGTTTCCTGTAAGCCTAATCTGATAAAACCATTTGAATACGATTAATTATAATATGACACTTCATTAAATATAATAACTTAACCTAATAAAAAATGGAGCTGAACCGTGGCGCCCAGACGCACATAAACTATTTGGACAACTGAAGACAAAATTAATCGAAATATCACATGACCATAGGGCTGGTGCATTTCTTGGTCAACGCATTGGAATTGCGATCCAACGTGGAAATGCAGCCAGCCTTATGGGCACTTTACCGCAGGGGACAGACTTGGGAGATATTTGTACATACATATAATTAAGTTTTTGTATTTTTTTATTAGGTTAAGTTATTATATTTAATGAAGTGTCATATTATAATTAAACGTATTCAAAAAATAAATAAATAAATAAAGACATTTTGACTTTGACTTTGATTTTAGTTTGGAATTACATTTATGTGGAACTTTAGCTCCTGTAAGGTTTATTAAACAAAGGCCCTGATGAGCCCGTGCTTGGTCTTTTCAGGATTATTATGGCCTGAAAACGTCTGAAAGTTGAATCGTCCGATGCCCCAGATATAGCGCTAGTTAATGGAATAATTCAATCTAGCTGAATCGAGACCAAACAATTACTAAATTGGTTTAGTTTCTGACGGACCGCTCTAGTGTTTTTCACTACACTGTGAGAAAAACCATCGATATATAAGTGTCGGTTTTTTATCCCCGTCTTAAAGACATCTATCTTGTCCACCACATTTTTTTCTATCAGCTCCTTCTTCTTGTAATGCCATGTTAATATATTGCTTATCTCTTGAAATTTAGCACAGAATTAATATTAGTACAAATACAAAACTCTCCTTTAGAGCATGATACCCTTTAAGATTCTGATGATGCCTCGTATAGAAGCGAAACGCGCGTAAATCGTGTAGATTTGCGTGGTTTAGTAGGAGCAAGCGGCCGAAGATATAAGGACAGACAGAGGCAACTTGTTGTATAATTTAAAATGCTATGCAATGACAACACTAAGAAAAGTTAGGGTAATGGCAGGACTCGAACCTGCAACATCAGCATTACGTGCCTTGCGTTTGCCAGTTTCGCTTGTTTCATATATTTAAAGACAAGATTAATATTTTAGCCGTTTAGTTTGACTTAAAATAAATAGGTTTCCATATCTCGGCCGCGCAGGCGCTGAGGTTGTTAATAAAATACCGTACTTAGTTCACCGGCGCCATCTTGCCTTATATTAAACCTTCTATATACATATTACATATTAATTATTTTGTCTAGGTATCATAATTGGATACTTAACTTGAACCAAATGGCCGTAAAAGTGTAAAATTATTGTAGATAGTCATTAAAAAAGAATATGGACTATAATATAATTAATAAATGGGCCAAAATTCTTTTTGATGCCTAATAAAATGTCCCTTGTACATTTTAACGCATATTTTTTATTTATCCTGATATTCTTAAAATAATATGTTATCTTTAAATTCGGAATGACATACGCATACCCGAATGATGACTGTTATAAAAATATTTGGGGTCAGAATAAGAAAAAAACTATTGTTTGGTAACGCAGTGGACACTATTCTTGAGGAGTCATGGGGACTGGTAACGCAGTGGTAATTTGGGTACCAAATGAGAATTTTCTGTAATAAAAAACCCAGGATGGTGGGAAAATTCATAATAAAAATTGGGGCCCGGTTGAGAACTAACGTAATATTACTAGGAAAATATTTCGAGACTTCTACAATTTTGTAAAAGTGCTTATACATTTTCAATTTTTTTTAGGCACTAAAAAGAATTTTGGCCCAAATACATGTATTATCAAAGATATTAAACTTATAAAGAAAGACTTTGCAATCTAAATTTACTTTCTTTTTTACATTTAGATTTTTAAATGCTAATATAATGACAACACAAAGGAAAGTTAGGGTAACGGCAGGACTCGAACCTGCAACCTTAGCATTCTGTGCCCTGCGTTTGCTAGTTTCGCCACAAGAAAAAGTAAGTAACCCTCATAAAAAATTATGCAGGTTTTGCTATGGGAGTAACCTTATAAAAGCTCCTTTAATTATAATCAACTTCATTATCAGTTTCGCACTCCATACATTTACTAGAAAAATATCGGGCCATTTTGTATACGTTTTCGAGGGCAGTTTATAACATCCGGAACCCTCGGTGCGCGAGTCCAAGTCGCGCTTGGCTATCGTCAATTGGCCAATTCGAGGTCAACGGAAACTACTCCATTGGTTTTGACTCAATATATGCGCTTGGCAGACAGACAACAAAATGATCTTATAAGGGTTTTCTCTGAGTACGGAACCCTAAAAATAGCCTATAATGCTACATATATTATGTTTTCTTTTGCTCTAAAAGTGTTAATTCCCCGTACGTGGTCTAGATATAATTGCTAGGATGGCTAATTCGATTTGCTGCGCCTTCCTATATACAGCTTTTAGCCCTAAGGAGCGACCCGTAGGAAACGCTAAGGACCCACCCAAAAGCACACTAAGCGCTTTAGTAGCTGTATAGAGGTTTCGAAAAAATCGGTTTTCTAAATTGGGTAGTATACATTTTTTACTATTTTTGTCAGTATGCCTGTGAACATGAGACCTGAAAAGGACTCAAAACGTCGGAAATTAGATTCGTTACAATACACGCGATTTTAACTTTTTTAATTTTTTTATTTCAAAGTATTGATTACTTCCAAATTTCACGCGTACGAAGACGCGAGTAAAATCAAATACTAAACCAGGAGGGGCTCCACTCCGCACTGTAGGTACGCTCGGCCGCCTTGCCTACAGAGTAGGCACATCGCAGTAGGTTGTCATTTTACCGCGCGCCCGCTCGCTAGCTCTCGCTGTGTCAGTGTAATTGAAAACGAATACAACGCAACCCTAAAGCTTCGCCAGGGAGTTGCGGGGGGAAGGCGGACGCGGACGGCGTGATCCTTTTGATGCGAGCCGCCTGTCGAATGTGTATGAAATAATAAGAACTTTAAGTGCGTGTCAGTAAATTTGGCATTCGTTTAATTGCAGTATGTTAGTACTATTATTTATTCTGTAACCAAATTAAGTAAGTACTTGTCTTCATCATAAAGTCACTCAATATCATCAAACTCAAAATAGAGTTATAAAAACATGCTGGTAAACTATTTTGGACTGGGTCCAAGTGACCCAGGTTGGTGGCCCAGGAACAATGATCGCCTAGCGGGCGTGTGAAACTGCCTTATTAAGCTATACAACCTCGTTGCTCTGGAAACTTGTGTTCGAAGGCAACTCGAAGCGAGCTGAGCTACCATTTGTTTTAAAAGTTTTCACACTATTGTGTGTCGACTTACAACTTATTTTTTATATTTGTGTCTTTTAAACAATAGTCTTATATTTATCTCAAAAAATTACAATTTAAGGGTCCACGGAAACAATACTTTTAAAAAAAAATGACATTCGAATTTGGAAACTTATTTCGTTACGAATTCTACATTTTACGATTAAAATTTAATAAAAAAAAACTAGACATGGTCTTTGAATGAACCATTCTTGGTTCTATGGTTAGATAACCTATATGGTTAGATAACCATAAATAGAATTCATGGCACAACACGAATTATAAACTGTACAAAAGGCAGACTTAACGCCATAGCGCACTCTTTACTAGTCAACATTTTGGCAAAAAATACGATAAAAGTATTTTATTTATTTAGAAACATCATAACAAAACAACGAACGTTGTAAATGTAAATATAGACTCACTCAGAGACCTTGACACGGCTTTTACGGACATCCGTTTCGAAGGACCATGGACATTTACATGAGAAAGAAATACATTTGTTTAATAGGACGTTGCTTTCTTTTCAGTTGGGCGAATTGGATGCTTGACTATTTGTTCTGCGAATAATAAGTTGGGTTCCTTAGGTTATAGAAATACATTGAAAAAAGTTAGGTTGCCCGAGGTTATTGTAACTAATGAGTTAATTTCTTGCTAGTCTTTGTTATCGAAATTTTTACCTTTATATTTTTTATATTTTTATCTTGTATACATTCAAATAAAATATAAAATGCTATATAATGACAACTCAAAGAAAAATTAGGGTAAAGGCAGGACTCGAACCTGCAACATCAGCATTCCGTGATGTGTGCACATTACCGGCCAGTAATGTGGCGAAGCTGGCAAACGCGAGGCACGTAATGCTAATGTTGCAGGTTCGAGTCCTGCCATTACCCAAATTTTTCTTTGTGTTGTCATTTTATAGCTTTTTTTTCTCTCTTGCTAATCACCTTGTGACTTTTTCTGCGGAAAAAGAAACTAAAATTGGCACACATAAGTTATAGTCTCGTCACATTAATATACAAGCTATTTCCCACGACTTTGTTTGCATAGGCCTTTTGTAGCTTGAACATAAATAATTCAGCTTTAAAATAAATTCAAGTGCATTGGTTCATCCATAGGTACAGGCCTTTTAAAGTCATGAACAAAATGAGATTCCAGTCTTAAAATCTACGTAATCTTCTGTCTTTCAGGACTAAACAATCGTTTTAAAAATTAAAGTATTATCTATCATATTCATATCACTTCTATTTTAACAGGGCAAAGTTTATTTGCTTTCCGCTAATTACTGTGAGACTGTACGTTTTTCATGTTTTGTTCAATGAATAGTATTTGTATTGTATTTATTTCCTACAGAAAAAGTGAGTTTAAAGTGAATTCCAACAGTTCCGCATGCCGAAGGTAATGAAAAGATGAGATAGCTCGCTCGTTTGTGCTCAGACAAAATAAACGGGTTTTTATTTTCTAAATGGCCGCTAAATTCCATCCAGCCAGTCGCTGTACTAGGTTGTAAGCATTCGAATTTAGAATAAAGTTGTTAATTTCGAAGGAGAATAGAGAAAATGGTTTGTTCTTTACACTTTTAGAATGTTGTTGTTTTTTAACAGCGATCGCTTTGGGATCTTACTTAAAATGCCACAGCTGTCATTATCATTTCCATGAGACTTTTGTAACGTGAAAGACATAAGTTTGTAAAATAACTATCAGGGAACTAAATGTAAAAATGGTAATTCTTTACAAAATACTGTTATATTTACACATTGTGCACGTAATGTTTTAAGGCATTTGTTGCCAGTCCACAACAAAAACAACAACAAATACTCTTTATTAATTCACACAAGTAAACAAAATAACAGAACACACACAGGGAAATTTGACATGGGATTCAACAAAACAACCTTATTTAACCTTGTAGGTATGATATTATGGCAATTACTTCCTTATTATTTTTGGTTCAGCCATAGAGTTACCTACCAAAATAATGGTAAACAACATCTCAGTTATCAATAGGTATAGAGCAATAGTTATCGACATCAATCTCAATACAAATGAACACTTACAGAGTCAGTAGTTCATTAGTCAGACATTATTAATTAACTTCCGAAAAGTACTTACGAGGGGAGGTCCAAAAGTCCGCGGAATGAAGTAGAAGGAGGTAAAATTGTACAAAACCTCTTTGCTTATCTAGTATGAGAACTCTTTAGAAAAAAAAAATATAAATGTCAATTCATAACCGTCATTTGTTTTAAAGATATCGCCGTTCAAACAAATTATTTCGGAATAAACGTGCGACTATGGAGCAAATTGAATATCGTGCCGTGATAAAATTTCTATCAAAGCAAGGAAAACCTCCGCAACTTATAATTAATGAAATGAAAACCGTCTACGGGGACCGATGCCCTGCTAAAACCATGATTTATAAGTGGCATGGCCTCTTCACACATGGCAGAGAGTCAATTGAAGACGACCCTCGCCCAGGACGGCCGATTGAAGTCACATCGTCGGATATCATTCAAAAAGTTGAAAAACTTGTACTAGAAGATGCTCGACTTAAAAAGAAACAATTGGCTGCATTAGTTGGTGTATCAGATGCAACAATTTTGAGGATCCTACATGACCATCTTGGCATGACGAAAGTGAGTGCTAGGTGGGTACTAAGAATGCTCAAACCGCAGCAGATGCAACAACGAGTTGAAGCATCGAAGCAATTTTTGAATCTGTGCGGTGACAATCCTACACACATATTGGACCGAATTGTGACTGGAGATGAGACTTGGGTTCATCATTTTGAACCTGAGTCGAAACAAGAGTCTATGCAGTGGCATAAGAAGGGTGCACCACCTCCGAAGAAGTTCAGGGTATCAGAATCAGCCGGAAAGGTGATGGCTACGATTTTTTGGGATTCAACTGGAATTCTTATGATCGACTACAAGGACAAGGGTGTTACCATAACTGGGACATATTATGCAATGCTATTAGAAACACTACGTGAAGCCATTAAAGAAAAAAGGCGGGGAAAACTGTCAAAGGGTGTGTTGCTGTTGCACGACAATGCACCGGTTCACAAGAGCCATGTTGCGACTGCTGCTCTTAAGAGGTGCGGCTTCGAAGCGCTGGTTCACCCGCCCTACAGCCCGGATCTGGCCCCCAGCGATTATTATTTGTTCCCAAATTTAAAAAAAGAACTACGAGGAAAAATTTTTTGTGACGATGAAGAAGTGAAGGAGGCTATTTCGGTTCATTTTGAAGGCAAAGATAAAAAATATTTTTTTGATGGTCTACATAAATTAATTAGTCGGTCTGAAAAGTGCATTAAACTCGAGGGTAAATATATTGAAAAGGAAAATTACTTCTATAGTTTTATTTGATTTGCAAATACTTCATTCCGCGAATTTTTGAACCTCCCCTCGTAATAATGAACAAGTAAGGCATTAAAATTCGTTGCAAAGCTCCTGCTCCCCCAAGGTACAATTGGCTGAAACAATAAAAGCCTTCGGCCTCGACCGTTTAAAAAAAAACACGAACGTGAAGAGAATCCACAGATAATATAGACTGGCCACCTGTCACTACTTTATTACGGTGATTGGATTAAACCAGTCTTTTAAGCAAAGTAAACCTATTGAAATGATAATGAAAGACTTTTGCAAAGAACGTTTTTAATTCCCAGCGGATGGCAAAAAGGGATGATTTTAATTAAAAACCTCAGTCTGTTTGTGTCACTCGTGAGGCAATCGTAAAAAACATAACTGGCCACTACTTTGTATAAAAACTAATGTTCTAGACTAATCTAGAAAACCGAAAGCCTCCTCTGTGTAGCGCGTCTGAAGACCAAAAAACGGGTACTAACGTCATCCTTTTTCGGTTTTGCGGATAATAGGACCTTGTGCAAGGTCCGTCCTGCTCGCTACCACCATCTTGCTCGCTAATGCAGTGCTTGCACTGTTGTGTTCCGGAGAGCAAGACAGCCAGTGCAATTACTGGCACAAGAGGTATTCTATCTTAGCCCTCTGGGTTGGCAACGCATCTGCAATCCCTTTGGAGTTGCGGGCGTCTATTCGCAGTGGTGAATACTTATCATCAGGTGACCCACTTGCTCCTTTCTATGTTGTAGAACAAAATAAATGGTTCGGCATAAACGCTAAAATTAAAAAGAAACCCACAACAGTCTATGTATCTCTGACCTAGTAGTTCCGGATCCGGTTAACCGTTTTTTACCTACTGCAAGGCTGTAGCTACCGATAATAATATCGTTAACTATTTTAAGGTGCAAGTTTTTGAGAATCCTAACGCTTTTCATGAAGGTCCCTGGGATCTCATTGTTTATTGATTAAGTGAAGTTTATGAGAATGTCGGACTTGGCTCTACATGAGTTCTGTCAAGTTTTAAAGTTTAACCCCCTTTTTCATAAACGCTTGTTAGTTAACATGTTTTATGTCTTTATCTGTCATTCTGACGTTTGCCCTCAAATGAAAGGGACAAAACATTTGTTAGCTTAAAAAGATTGTTTACTTTTTATGAATAAGGGGGATAGTGTTTACGACGCTAGACTTGGCATATACTAATTGTTTTTACATTCTAATGTTTTTGATGGGATACGTTTACGTGATTATGCTTCATTGTTGAATAAAACCATCCAATTAAAAGAAAATACTGGTAACAAATAACGAGCCCATCGTATCTTTTTTAATAAATTTGATCTCAATTCTTTTGAGTATTCCCAAATTTCAAATTAATAATATTCGAACGTGACGTGTTCTAATTTACAAATTCGATTCGGCTTTCATAAATCGAACACCACATTACGCTAAAAGCCTCGACTCAGCCCAAACTGTTTCAAACAGCTCACATAATCAGTAGTGCCAACATGACTAAACAAAACAAAACGCCCATGATGAGCGTTCCACTAAACGCTGCCACGGCCTCGGAAGAAGTTTAAAAAAATATGCAAAATTGTTTATGGCTCTTCTGTAATTTTAGTTTCTGGCGTGGAAAAATCATATAAAAAACATGCAATCACTATGATTGTTTGTGAACTAAACTGCTGAACCGATTTGATACGGAGATTATTTGAGATCCACGAACGGACACAAGTTACTCTTCCCAAAAATCTTCCCCTAAAGAGATGAAATGGGGAAAACGATGTTTTTAAACTAATCGTATAACACTCAAAGTTTACTTCCTTGGTTTTTTTTTCAACACCAACATCACACATTTAACATAGCTAATGAAAAGTACCTACTAATTCCACGCGCGAAGTCACGACTAACAGCTAGCATCTCAAAGGTCCCACTGAAAATCCGCCTTTTTGATTTCATTAAACACAATTTTTCTGTTTTCGTTATCAGCTGGCGTTATGTGTGTGTAACGTGTTGAATAGTTTTAAATAAATGTATTTTTCTTTCTTTCTTTCTCTAAGTACTTAAATAAATGTGAAAGCTGTATCGATTTGCTTTCTCCATCGGAAACAACACTTAATTCCTCTCAACATTAAACAAAGACTACGCTCTAATGCGGGACAGGCCGCGCCGGGTTGTATAAACTTCAAAAATAGATTCTGCCGTCGCCCGGTTTACGACCACTCGTAAAAGGGGAGGCAGGGGAGCGCCCGTATTTTCACCTTTATAAAGAAAAATTTTGATTTAATTCGAGATTATTCGGCCCTGTAAATTATTTTTGTGGGCAAGTGCAGTGTTTTACTTTAAACTTTCGCTCAATTACACTAAACGTTGTATCTACTCGTGACCATGGTTGTTGCAATACGTTGCAACTACACTGTTTTAAGTAGTCAATTAAAAAAAAAAACATTTTTTTTGTGTAAAAAATGACATTTCATGTAATAAAAATATTGTGGATTCTAAATGGATTCGCCATTTTTTACATATAGTTAGGTCAAGTCCTCTGTTTTTTTCTTCATCTCTACATTCTAACCATCGTCTGGAAGAGATCGCTCAAAGTGATAAGATCGCCTATTGTGCCTTGCATATTATCACTAAACTTGTGTGTTTCACGTTATTTTTGCGAAGTGATAGGTGTTCAACAAGAATTTGTATTGTATTATTTCCTCGGTATCACATTTTACATCCTGTAATACAGCCGTTCTTTTTGCTAAGATGTCAAGTTTACGCTGTATAACCGAACATATCACGTGCTATATGACCTTTATAGCACAATACATTGAATGCGCTGGCGCTGTACATTAGTGCACTATATTCCAGTGGCACGATTCCAACCGGAGATGATCAAACTGGCAATATTTTAAAGTGGAATATGTCTGCTTTCACGAAATATTTCTTGTATAGTCGACCAAGAAATTGCTTGACCACTTTTCGACCTTATTACAAAGGGATAAAGTTTAAAAGTGGGCAAGCAATTACTTGGTCGACTATACATGTTTAAATTGAACGTACAAAACATGTAGGTAATAATATTATTAATTCATGCTTGCTTAATTCAAACACAACTTTGTCACGTAAAATTACAAAAAAACTGCCGAATTGACATTAAAGAGTTTCCCAGTCAAGACATGAGAACTTCCCAAAAAAAATCTGCATTTATTCCTAAAAATAATTGTACTCTTAAAAGTCCTTAAGTGCAACAGAAGCTCAACACAAGCCCTCCTCCCACCTACCCCCCTTTAAACCCTTTTAATAGTTTTTAATAGTGGTTTTTTTTTTATCCTGTATAGAGCACCTCTACACTTCTAATGAAAACATGTTCAAAATTTCGAGTATCTAGATGCAAGGTCTGTCCAGATCGCTACCACCATTTTGCTCGCTAATCCAGCTGCTAAGCAGCACTTACTTAGCTAGCTTGCAGTGCTGTGTTCCGGCGTGGAGAGCAAAACAGCCGGTGCAATTACTGGCACAAGAGGTATTCCATCTTAGCCCTCTGGGTTGACAACGCATCTACTGTCTATTTGGTGTTGCAGGTCAAGTGCGGTGACGACTGACCATCTTGTGACCCACTTGCTTGTTTGCCTTCCAATTTTGTAAAAAAAGTTAGGAAAACCTTTTATGTGTACGAGCACAGATTTCCTAAAATGCTCCTAGCACGAATCTTCTCGATACGCGTTGACTCGTTACATAACTCAGAGCGTTTCTCTCTCACTGGGCTAGTTAGAAAGAGACGACAAGGATAATGCATTCAAATTTCCTCGTAGTGCACTTATTCTGGCGATTGAATTAACCCAAGACTCGGCATATTTATTCCTAACTGCCGGAAAAGCCGTTAGTTTTAAGGGTTCAGCAGGCTGCCAGCACTTTTTGTGTGCACTGTCTCCCCCAGACTTGTAACGCACTCCTTGCTCCATTTTATATTGTTTTTTAAGGTTCCTTACTAAAAGGTTTAAAGAAACTGTTTTGGTGCGATTCCGTCCGTCGGCCTGTCACAGCGATATCTTTATCTTCTTATATTCTTCTCTATCTTTACATAGTAGAAAGTCCAGATCGAAGTGCTGTTAACTGACTTCGAAAAGAGGAGGAGGTTCTCAATACAATTTTTTTTATTAAGCTTCACTTGTATGTAATTAAAGTCTATAAACAAATATTAGAATTCGAATTTGACCCAGTTGTAGTCATTCAGTTGGCTTGAGATTTGGCATGCGTATGAAAATTAATGGTAAACAATAATAAAATACCGTCAGCAATCTGGGGGCACGGCAGTGCCCCCGTCAAGTCGAGCAAAAAAAAGCGGCACGGCCGTACCATCCTTTTCTCGAAGCAGTTCAGGCCATTTTCGACCCCCTATAACTTCGTTGTGGATTAAACTAGAAGCCTGTATTTTCAGTAACCAAGCAGGCATTGTGTAAACACGGTATATTTCAAATTTCATTCAATTTCAACCAGCAGTTTCAAAATTATAACTAGTCAAAGTTTCTTCATTTTGTCACTGACCGACTGACCGATCATCAAAAGTTTAAAGCACTTCTAGTAGACATAGAAGCTTCAAATTTAGAATACAATGAGTGTTTAGTGTATAAATCAAAGAAAAACCTAAATATTTACCAGAACAATTTGAAAAACTTATATTTTCTGTTTTAGACCAATATTTTCTGCGAGGTTTGCGATTGCGATTTGGGCTATTGGCTGGGTTTTAACAGAGTTCAGTCTTCCTTGGTATAAGTCGTAAATTGAAAAATAAAAGTGATAGATATAAAAACGCTCCATTTTTATATTGAATTCCCTTAAGTAAAATTTTGAGTGAAAATCTATTTTATTTCGACATAAATCGTTTTTGTTTTCAAAAGAAATTAAATGTAGAAAAAAATGCGTTGTTGCACACAACAACCACGGCTCGGGTGTGATCCATATGGCCCTTGTGGGAATCGAACTCATAACCTCCAGCTTCACAGTAAAATCACTAACCACTAAGCAATCCGGCATCACACAAGTCTAATTTGTAATTGTTTACTATTTGCTAATTTCATATTGTTTTCAATGTTTTCATCCTATAATACTATGTTCATAAATATGTGTAATGGCTGGATATCCGAATAAAGCTTTCGTCTATCTATCTAGCTACCTATCCATCCAACGATTACTCCAACACGAGTTCATAAATTCCCATAACATTATTCATATTTCACCCCGTAAGGGCTCGCACCCGCTCTGCACCTTCATCCCTTATCTTTGTTCACGCAAATAAGGAAATGAAGATTTCCACAACAAAATATCGAGATGCCATATGCAATACGTCCCGTCGTTTGCAACTTATATGCGAGGCACATCCCGTCACACGTATGATATTGCAGTGGATCATGCAAGAAAACGGGACGTGATTTATGAAGGCAGCCATTGCCAGACCTAGATACAGTCAAATTTGGAAACCCATGCGCACCTTCAGATGCGTCTGCAAAACTATGGAAGTGTCATTTGTAACTTTAGGAGAGTTAAGGTTTAAACGCTAGTTTTTGACCCGAAAAGTCAAAAGAAATGTCTTTATGTTTAATTAGTTATTAGAAAAAATATAGGAAATGTTACCAACTCTATTAAAGACCCAGTAGGTTGAATGTTAAGGTTTTTAGGAAGTTTGAGTGATTTTTAATCATTAAGTGTCCAAAAAGTAAAGTATGAACGCACTGTGCATATCGTGCACTGCGGGTTTCTCCCCTACAGAAGGAAACTGCATGCACTAAATAGTAATATCAACATAAGAAAAGAAATTGTTACTTGGTCTTCGTTTCCGAACTTAAAAACTTATTTACTATTTCCAAGACCAGCCTTAATGAACATCAAATGAAAATGAAATGAAGGGAATATTATTTATTCCAGAAAAAATTCCATATCCATACGCCGAAAAACAGTTAATTAAAATAAAATGCCTGATTATAATTTAAAAAAAAATACTAATGTCATTAATGGGATCTAATTACTAGTAAGTAATGCACGGGAAGAATGATCGATGAGTCAAGGTCGATACGATGCTGGTATTTAGCTTCAGATTTGGTCAATAATTAGGCAGACAAAATAGCCTATGGCAAGACAATAAATTGACATCACTAAAATCTCTTCGTAACAATTTTTTGCATATTAAAATTAATATTAACATGCAAAACACCTGACCAAAATTTAACACCTGACATTATCGGGTGCCTTAAGAGGAGTGTGAACTCAGCGCTCTCCATACAAACGGCAATAACGTTTTCCATCCTCTAAACCTCAACCTGTAGCCATGATTTTTTTGGAAGTTGTCATTATGCCCCAGAACTAGGTTTGTATGTTTTGATTTTTTAAATATTCTTATTAGTTTCGGAAATATTGACCCTTTTTTGTTTTGTATGAAACTGCTAAATTGCAAATATCGTCAAATCTATTAAGAATATTAAAAAAATCAAAACATACAAACCTAGTTCCAAGGCATAATGGCAACATACCAAAAAACCATTCATCATCATCATCATCATCTCAGCCACAAGAAGATCATTGCCATAGGTTAAAGTTTAGAGCTCGCCGTTTGTATGGGGAGCGGTTTTTCGGGCTGGGTTCACACTCCTCTTAAGCTGTAACAAAAAGAAACCACAACATTATGGAATTTATTCCTAACCTACTTTCTTTATTTAGAGCTTAAGGTAACTTAAATAGGAAGTTTTCTTTCGTGTCGTGCTCTCCGACCGCAAAACGGCGCGAATTTCTTTTAGGCAAATACATACAGTGCAGAAAGACGTATCTACATAAATGGCAGTGATATTTTAGTACGTGAACTTTAAGCTTTAGCTCATAGAGTCTGAATTCAAAGAAGCGTTGCAAATAGCTTTTTTACGTCGCAATATATTGTGGTTTTTATTCAAACACGTGATTTGTAGACTTTGTTGTTTTTTTAAGATTCTATCTTTTTTTATAATATAGGAAGGCAAACAAGCAAGTGGATTACCTGATTGTAAGTGATCACCACCGCCTATCGCCACTCGCAACACACATTGCAGATGCGTCGCCAGCCTAGAGGGCTAAGATAGAATACCTCTTGTGCCAGTAATTGCACCGGCTGTCTTGCTCTCCACACCGGAACACAACAGTGCAAGCACTGCTGCTTAGCTGCAGGATTAACGAGCAAGATGGTGGTAGCTATCTGGACGGACCTCGCGCAAGGTCCTACCACCCCCAAAAGTATGCCTTTTTGTCGTAAATGGAATATTCTGTATTATTCTGTATTTCTGTTGCCGCTATAACAACAAATATTAAAAAACAGAATAAAATAAATATTTAAGGGGGCTCTCAAACAACAGACTTGTTTTTTTTTGCTCGTTTTTATGCGAGTCCGCGTGCGCAGGTTTTATATGGTATTAAAGGGATCCACTCCGCTGTTTCCGTTGGTCTCTAAAGATTTATTTCGTCGTTTGAAATTTAACGTCGACGTGTTAATTTCCCATGTCATTGTGGGATGGCGCTGGTGTCGCGTTGTCAATGGCAGGAAACATGGCGGAAATGAGGGGGTTACGGTCAGCGTGCCAAGGTACGAGACAGCAATAGCTAGCTCTACCGCTCTTGATAGTAAAGTCGAACAACCTTGATATACGTATACCTACGTGAAACGGTAACGCAATCTTTTATTAAGATATTTGATGTTTATTTCAATTGTTTGATAAATATTTTGTTTTTCAATTTATTTTATTTCTAGTGACTAAGCTAATTTCATTGTAAATTATTTAGTTTTCTTTTGCGTTTGACTTTTGTTATTAAAAAATTTGTACG
This sequence comes from Ditula angustiorana, assembly GCA_963691745.1. NCBI lineage: Eukaryota > Metazoa > Arthropoda > Insecta > Lepidoptera > Tortricidae > Ditula > Ditula angustiorana. Next base: position 2,160,215 of record OY829483.1, on the reverse strand, counting down.
CATACAAACTATTTTAGCCTACCCCAGTGTATAGTCGGCCAAGAAATTGCTTGATCACTTTTCGATCGTATTACAAAGGGATAAGGTTCAAAAGTGGTCAAGCAAATACTTCGTCGACTATACATAAATATTATTTGTTAAAAATCAATATGCAATGATTATATTAAGGAATAAATAAACCTAAGCTAATAGCATAAAGTTAAGATGAAATTATTTTGGACGCAAAGATTTCGAGATACAAAGTACAAAACTGATTTTAAAAGAAAACCTGAAACAGCACTGCTTTAATTCTTCTCCTAAGAAAGTAACTGACTATTGGTTAAAGTAATTGTACGCAATTGCGTCCCAAGAACAAAATAAACGGTCACGAATATCTCCAAATAGCTTCATAAAACGCATTCTGTCGACATGCAAGCAACCGGGAGCTGGCTGTAAAAACCTCGCCTTATTCTCAAACGGTCGAATTTCTAACCTCAACTCACTACAGTTTTAAAGAACTAAAAAAATACTCAATTACATTAGCGTGCCGGCTTCCATTACGAAATGCGCGGCCGAATGTAGACCGGGAGCCGTGAGAATTCTTTGTGAAGTGATTTTAATGTGCTCTTTATGTCCGTAAAAAGCTGTACTGTAAAGTTTTTAAACTTATGAAGACTTGTATGTTTATGTTTTGTTAGATTCAAAGGGGAATTTTGAAGGTAGACATTAGGATTTATCTCTTTGCGCATTTAAAATTTCAGTTTGGGATTACGTGGAGCTTTCTTTGTATTAAGTTTTAACATGAATTCTAAACATTTTTTGTTACTGCCTATACTCATACCTACATGACAAGAGACATAATGAGTTAGTTATTATGACTTTAGAATCAATTGTATTATAATCGGCCATAATGTTTCAGGCGGTAGAACTTTTTTCCATAAAACTAAAAAGATGAGACGGATTTAGTCCCCTAGTTTGTCTGTAGTATATTTTTTAGTTGTGACGTGGTCGATGATTTTTTTTTGCTATATCTGTTTCTCACTCTAACACATAAATGCTCCTTACGCGTTAGCTATGCTCGATAAACGTAAGTTACCGTAACAATATCGTCATATTAACGCCTTAATAATTTATTTATTTAGTTTATTTTGCGGGTGGTAGGACCTTGTGCAAGGTCCGTCCAGATCGCTACCACCATCTTGCTCGCTAATCCTGCCGCTAAACAGCAGTGCTTGCACTGTTGTGTTCCGGCGTGGAGAGCAAGACAGCCGGTGCAATTACTGGCACAAGAGGTATTCCATCTCAGCCCTCTGGGTTGCCAACGCATCTGCAATCCCTTTGGTGTTGCGGGTGCCTATGGGCGGTGGTGATCACTTACCATTTGGTGTCCCACTTGCTCGTTTTCCTCCTATGTTGTATAAAATAAAATTAAAACGTCATTTAGATCATTACACTCTCGTTCTAACACTGAAACAATTTTAATACAATACAATACGAATTCGCAAGGAATATTATAATTACCTCATGGAATGGGAGCAACAAGACAATTAGGTGGAACTGGCTGTTTGACAACCCTGTGTTTCAGTCATTTAACAATATATAACTGGTAACTACAAACGCGGGTGGAGCGATCTTAGAACCTTTTCTGCCAGACAACATTTTAGCATTTTTATACAACAGGCGGCTATAGGCGGTGGTGATTACTTACCATCAGGTGACCCACTTGCTTGTATGCCTTCCTATTTCATAAAAATAAAAAAGTAAAAACGCCAGAAACAAACAAGCAAGCAATGATTCTTGGAATCATGTGGGTCGCCAGCCGACTATTCTGGTCCGTGCTAGAAGGGGGTTCTGATGAAAATGTACTGGGTTACACACTTATTGAATCTCTGGGGGGGGGGGGGGGGGGCAGCGGACTTTAGGGAGTGGGAGCAACGCCGGTATTTTGTGTCTGGTACTACCCTGGTCAAAGCCGGCTCATTTGGTGCTGCAGTTAGTAACTGGCTACAATGTAGCTCTACCACTTTTTTATGAAATAGGAAGGCAAACAAACAAGTGGGTCATCTGATGGTAAGTTATCACCACCGCCTATAGACACGTGCGACAGCAAAGAGAGTGCAGATGCGTTGCCAACCCAGAGGGCTAAGATAGAATACCTCTTGTGCCAGTAATTACACCGGCTGTCTTGCTCTCCACGCCGGAATACAACAGTGCAAGCACTGCTGCTTAGCGGCAGGATTAGCGAGCAAAATGGTGGTAGCGATCCGGACGGATCTTGCGCAAAGTCCTACCACCCGCGAAACCACTATATAAAACTTCTCTTTTTTATGACAACGACATGTACAGATATACACGGTGACTGGAATTAATACCCAGGAACCATTTTTTCTTATTCATTATTCGATGACAATCACATTTTAATTGGAGATGAAACAAACATGATATTTGTAGTTCTTCTTTTATTAATTCAAAATTTAAGTTTTACCCAAAACTATTGTCACCCAACCAAGTATATGAAGGTATGTATTAGTTTAGTTTTTGACTTAACTGGTCGAGATCTATAGGGTGACCATAAGGTTAGTTATGTTTTAATATTCTTTTATTAATTAAATAATTAATCGGAAATCAAATAATTACTACACCCCACTAACTTTTATTTTGTCTGGCTAGTAAGAAAAACTTATTCCTGTATTACCACAGAATAGATTAGATTAGATTTTATGTCAAAATGCATGAAATTCACAAAAAGATCTTCAAGATAATTAAAAGAACAATAATAATAATAATAAAAAAATTGAAAAAAAAACATTAAAATAAAAGTCTAGACAAGATTAAATAATAACAAAAACTATAATTTTTACAAATATAAAAAATCAAATTAATAATAATAGTAGTACGTATTGGTATTACTAACACAAAGTCACTGTGTACAGTCAGCGTCAAATATACCAGAGCGGGCAAGGTGTCAAAAATATCTGAACACGCCCAAGCGTGTTTGACAATAGAGTCGAGTTCAGATATTTTTGACACCTTGCCCGCTCTGGTATATTTGACCCTGACTATACCTATAGTAAGTGAGTAAATCTGAATTTCCACAAAAGCCTCCAAGAAACGTACGGATCTTATAAGGCAGTAAGTCGGGTAGTTTTCACAAAAGCATGCCCGGAGCCGGACTAATACCCGGGTAACGACGGTCGTCCATCATTGCCGTCGCACCTGCAAGCTGCAGTCACACCCCGCTCTGGGGACGCGTCAGCTGCTTTGAATTTAGGAGTTTTAGTTAGAAATAACGTACAGGGTGATGTTATGTGACGCGAATGTAAACAGAAAATAAAATATTTAATTTAGTCTTACTACTCCAGCGGCTGGTTACTCATAGGCAAAGGAATGTATGACCATACGGTCATAGTGAGCGTGGCGTCAGTCCTTAGGTATGGTTTAAGATTCTTTAGTTTTAAATTCAGGGCTCCACTGAAAATCAGCGCTGCCTTTTGCAGCAGCGGTTTCTATCATTTTTCTGTTTTTATTTCTTTGCTTAAAAAATGTTTTCTTTCTTTCTTTTCTTTTCTTTCTATACAACCGAGTCAGGTCGTGGCGACTGAAATTCCGGTAACAAAATAATCTACACCTAAATTCTAGTCGCAGATCAATAATCGGCTGTACATGGTTTTATCCCCGAAATATAGTATTCATGTTTCAGAATTTCCTCACTTATTGTCGACGTAAAGAAACAAATCGGTCATAGCGACTAGATTTGTTACTAGTGTCGTAACACAGGGACGTAACAATTACGATATAATGACCGAAATGGTTGTATGCTGTTGTATACAATGATATTATAATGCATGGATGAACAGTATCATACTAAATGACAGCAGGAAAACGGCCCGACATAAGAATACAGGTTGACGCCAATGTCACAAATGCAAATTATTAGTTTACCATTTATAGTCATTGGATTTACAACTTTACGTCTAACTGCATAAAATTATAATTTATTAAGTTTCGTTGCAAATACGTTTTTTTACAAAATAATAGTGTTGACAGCAGCGCCATCGGTTCGACAGACAGCGTGAGCGATTGTCGATTTATTGTACTTTCGTTCGACTCTTAATGCGGCCATGTTTTAAACGCTGACTAGAAGTCCATTACTAATAGGTCAGTGGTTGTATGTGATGATAGCTGGTTTGACACATTACAATAGTGACGAGAAGTACGTCATATGTTATCGAAAAAAATACAATCAAATGCGAGTCGTATCTGTAAGTTTTTGGAGTAACGAGTAGTATTGTAAGTCGTAGCTAATTAACGTAATTTTAACAAAACTTCATGAGTGCACAAATGTCAAACCGGCCACCGTAGCGTGCCGCTAGCTTAATAGCTATGGCCTTACACAGTTAAAAGATAACACAGACATTTGTTAAAACTTATGTCCAAAACTCACTGACCCGTTCTTGAATGAATAACTAAATAATGGATGTAGCCTCAGTACATGTCAAGCGTACACACCCGAAACTGTCAAAATGGTTACCTTTGGTGTGCGTCAAGGTCGTATAACCTTTACATTATTAAGGAAAACGAAGATTATACTACCTTAATGTACACCAAAGGAGACCATTTAGACAATGCATTTGTGTACACGGTGTCCATTGAAAAGGACGTTTAGAGTATGAAGTCGTCTTTTTGGGACGTGTTAAATATTTAAGATGTTAAAATAACATTGTAATTTTGATCTATTTAAAAAAACTACACCTCGTTAAGTTTCTTGCCGGTATCTTCTCACGACAGGTTTTTTCCGAACCGGTGGTAAATTTTATGACATTCATAAATGCTTTCTGTAAGCCTAATCTGAATTAAGATATGTTGATTTTGCATTTATCTAACAATTGTTTATTCCTTGCCTTGTAATAGCTGTTACTAATAAAATTTTCAAGAGGTATTCCATCTTAGCCCTCTGGGTTGGCAACGCATCTGCAATTTCTTTGTTGTTACAGGTGTCTATAAACGGTGGTGTGCACTTACCATCAGGTGATCCACTTGCTTGTTTGCCTACCTATTACATAAAAATTTTTTTTTCTTTATTTCCTCCCCTGGTTCTAATTACTTATAACATAAAAAAGGATTCACATAGTGATAAATAATTCTTAAGCGGTAGTGTAGGGCCACTGAAGTTAAAAAACCAAGTCTCTCAAAAAGTTCCCACTTAACATCACGTCAAACAACTTGTAATATCAGTTTTAAGCACTTTAATATCCGGAACAATTGAAATGGCCCAGTTAATTTCCTGAACAAGGTGTAATTTTAAATAGCTTAGGAATTAGTTCTCCATTTTTAGCTACCGATGGCTTCGTCTACGTAATTTAAGTTTTTCTTGTTCTATAGGACTCCTATTGAATGAGAAAAATGGAATCCCATAATAGGTGACGCTCTTACCATGGAGTTTTACTCATACAACACTCATATAGTTCTAAATACCGATTAACTCGCTACATATCATATTGTCTCGTCTTACTCTGCAAGTCACTATCCGTTCCTGGACTCCAATTCTCGGTTCATGCGAGATGCATCCCACGTGCGAGATACGTCTAAAAATTGCAGATTTGTAAGGGATTTTACAGTTGTTTCCGTGAGAGATGCATTTCGCATGAACCGAATAGCCCCGCAGTCTGTCTTCATCATATATTCGGCGGCTTACCCCTTCTAAACCACGCAACGGCTTTTGATACGGTTTCACTGTCATTTAGAGATTTTTCACGAAAGTTTTTTTTATATCCTTATCATACCTAGTAAAATAATATTAATGAAACAGATTTTATTATACGTGATCGGGAGTCCGGCTGCCGGCAGCCATATTGCATAATAAACCAATGCTTCTATTTCCTAAATTAGCGCCGCACGCGACGTCACCAAACGTGACGTGTACTCATGGGCTAAGCCTTTAGGGCTCGCTACCAATGTAATATTAAAGAAAACTACATATTTCCTCTTTAGTATTAACTAGAGACTCACCGCGGCTTTGCTCGGATACAATTAGGATGTAATGAACATAAAAATCTTCCGTAAAAATTTCCTAAATGACTAATAGATTCAGGCGTTACTTTGCGGAGGTCCATATCAACAAACTGGAACAAATTACCTTGCTACTCCGCGAAACCAGTGCCGGGCTCGTGCAAAATAGCTGCCGCTAAATACATGTGTCGCACAGACGCAGCTATTTTGCACGAGCCCGGCACTGGTTTCGCGGAGTAGCAAGGTATTGTTCCAGTTTGTCGCTAAATGACAATCCAAACCGTATCAAAATTTGTTGCGTGGTTTAGAAGGAGCAGGTGGCCGAACATTCACTAGGATTTAGGACAGACAGGAACAGACAGCGACGTTACCTTATACTATGCAAAGATAACACTTTTCATCTAAAAAAAAACAAGATATACCGCATAGTAATTTCTTATTTTTGCGACTTGTCGACATTGAAATGAAACAATTGAAAATAATATTTTTTCATATATTTCTTATAGAAAATATGTCAAAATACAGATTTTACAACATGTCCCTAGCCTATGGACAAAGAATTAACACCCGTGTATCACTACTTCTCAGGAATGCTATGACACAGTTGTTTTTTTTATTAGAGACAAATAAAAACAATTTTTTTTTTAAATCTATGCTGTCTATTAAGTTTTGTCCATAGGGTGGGGACACGTTTTGTATGTAAAATAATCCTTTGTTTCGTTGTTTGAATAAAGGACTGGCCATAAACTTATGAAGCTACTACAATGTGGAAAGTTTAAAAAACTAGTTTAAAATTTATTAATAAACCGGATCACTCACGTATTTTTACGTCGAGAAATGCCCGACATGTTTCGGACCAGTCCGTGGTCCTTAATCATGAGCCCCCGCGGCGGTGGCGCGACGACGACTTGTCGGGCATTTATCCGTTTTAACAATATGTCCGAGTCTCACGGTAGTTTAATGTTAAAAAATAGTTCAAAACTGTACGGAACTGTTCGTCTCTGTATGAATTCACGCTAAATATAATTCCTAAATCTTTATAATTACAGGTAAACATATACACACTCACATTAAATGCCAGAAAAACTACCGAATTGAACTAAACACGCAAAATACCTATTTTGGGGGTCAGGGCTGGGTCAACACGTCCACTGTAACCTGACCTTTAATCCACTACATAACCGATTGTCCTATAGCTCCCACTAACCTGGACATTATTAACACGTTAAACGTTCCAGTTCGAATTTGCGAAATTGACTTCTCTAATTATAGAGCTAAGGACTTTCTGAAAGCAAACGGATTATTGTAATTACGTAATTTTAGTAAGTTGTGCATGTTTCGATTATGAATTGAATATTAAGCTTTGAATTAAAATAGCTATTCAACTTGTTGGCTGCTACGCCGCCGTAGACCTGCTACGAGGTTCGTAGCGGTGCTACGAGTTTACTACTGTTGACGTCTATCGTGTCTGTCTCAGCAGAATCTACATGCTTAGTTGAAATCTAATTTCGGCTTTTTTATGTAATAGCGAGGAAAACAGGCATGTGGGTTACTAAATGGGAAGTGACCACCGCTGCCTATGGGAACAAGTGACTTCAAGAGAATTGCCGATCCGATGACTGTCTCTAGGTCCCCCCTATGGGCCTTTAGGTCCTCTCCTGTGGGCCTTTATGTCCCCCCACCCTGTGAGCCTCCAGATCTCTCACTAACCGTACGAAACGAAGTAGTTAACTATTAATCACTACATAGTATAAAGTAAAGGCGCTATCTATTCCTGTCTGTCATAAATCCTTATCCTTATCCTTATATAAAGAAATCTTTAAAAAAGTTTTTGATTGACAAAGCTTACTACACTCTAGGCGATTTTCTGGGGGACAGAAATCAATGAGCTAAAAATGATGTAGCCTTTAGTAAATATGACAGAAGTAGTAGCTGCCTCTTTAATTTAATAATTTTTTTTATATTAATTTAATTTTAATTCTAACCTTAATTTTATTTTTTAATTTTATTCAATTTTATTTTTTGTTCTGTAATTGTTTGTATCCTTTTGACATTTTTGCTATTGATTCTATTTTTTATAAGCCCTAGTTATAAGATACATTGTACAGTCAAGGAATTAAATTTCCAACCCACCTAAGGTTCAACAGCATATAGCAAACTGTCACCATAAGAGCTACAGAGCAAGACGTTAGTTTGACATATCGACCTTAATGCATTGCGAATGTCAAACGACATTTCAACGAAATGGGTAGGGAATTAAATTCCTTGACTGTATGTCGTAATGGCATGTTACAGAGACACGTAGAATATAAGTTACAACACCTGTATTATTTACCTGTGACACACATTAAAGTGATTGATTGATTGATTGATTGATTGATTGATTGATTGATTGATTGATTGCTTATAGTGGTTCAGGCGAATTCCTTCTAAACCACGCAACGGATTTTGATGCAGTTTTCACTATCATTTAGAGTTTTTTTACGAAAGCTTTTCATGTACAGTCAAGGAAATCCAAACACGTACCACCGTAGAAGCTAGTCGAAGAGACATACGCATGCCATTTGTATGGCATAGCGTGGCTTTTAACGCGCGTCATTGCGACAGGGTTCTAAGGTGGTACGTGAATGTATTTTCCCTACTGTAAATTAAAAACCGATTGTAACCGTGCGAAGCCAGGATGGGTCGCTAGTTGGGTAGAACCATACAATAGTCAATTGTTGGTCGCATTACGGATCAGACGGCTCGACCGGGGTAGTACCACACTCTCACAGAATACCGGCGTGAAGTAGTAGCTTACTAATGTATTTCATCCAGAAACCCACAGTGGAGGACCAAAAGGCTGGCAACGGAGGAGCGATTCTTTCAGGTCCCTGTGGGTTTTTCTTCCTATTCCATGTATAGTCGACCAAGTAATAGCTTGACCACTTTTGAACCTTATCCCGCTATAATACGGTTGAAAAGTGGTCAAGCAATTCCTTGGTCGACTATACAAAATTCAATTTTCACTTTACTAGACATAAGGTAAGTGTCCCCAACAACTGCCGAGAAGATACGGAAACACACGCGTAAAAACGAGACACAATGATGTCAACTACTGGTACAGACAATGTTCTACGCGTGTCAAACACTGGTACAGTTACCTTACCTTGTTCAAAGACTTATTTTCCCTCAATTCCTATCTCCAACCGCGTCACGCCATCCCCTTACAGGAATGTCAGAAAGAGTATCGGATTTCCTATTTATATTGATCGATACTTTTGAGACATCGGCAGACACGGTTTGAATATCCAATCTTCTACACTAATATTATAAAAGCGAAAGTAACTCTGTTTGTTTGCCTTTCGCGGCCTTTTGCATTAACTATCTTGAAATCAGGCACGTAGTAATAGAATAGAATAGAATAGAATAGAACCATTTATTTCAGGCTGCATAGACCCATAGAAAACCTTAAAGACTAACATACATATTTATAAAACAAAACATTAAAATTAGCATTATTAATATATGTATGACAACATGTCACCGTTTACCAAAGAAAACCACTACACGCCTGTAGGTTATTTTTTGTAGGCAAAACGGTACTGCCGTTTTTATTTATTATTTATTTATAACAAAATAGTTTGTTTTTTTAAATCGCCAAACAATCTTGCTCGCTAATCCTGCCGCTAAGCAGCAGTGGTTGCACTGTTGTGTTCCGGCGTGGAGAGCAAGACAGCCGGTGTAATTACTGGCACAAGAGGTATTCCATCTTAGCCCTCTGGGTTGGCAACGCATCTGCAATCTCTTTGGTGGATGTCTATAGGCGGTGGTGATCACTTACCATCGGCCCACTTGCTTGTTTTCCCTTCTATTTCATAAAAAAAAAACAATGGCGAGTACTGCACTCACTTCCATGCTTAGTACCGTACTCAACTATGCAAACCTCTTTATTCCCTCTTCCTTTTTTTAGGCTGTTGCATCTTTTGACTAACTAATGAAATTATCTCAACATATATGTGTCGCACAGACGCAGCTATTTTGCACGAGCCCGGCACTGGTTTCGCGGAGTAGCAAGGTAATTTGTTCCAGTTTGTTGATATGGACCTCCGCAAAGTAACGCCTGAATCTATTAATTATTTTAACTCTATTTACCTGATTGTTTTTGTTTTGTTTTCATTTTATTGTATTTTTGTCTATATTGACATTTTCACCGTTTGAGACTTTGAATATATATTTGTATTTTTATTGTGACATTTAAAAGAAATATTTTTGAAATTTTGACATTTTCTAGATATTTTTATTTTATTATTTTGTTTACCTTTTGACGATCATATTGTGAATTTGTTATCTTTGACATTCTAAATGTCCTGTAATTTCCAATAAGTAATAAACGAATCTAATCTAATCTAATCTTATCTATTTAGTACTTCTCAATTATCTAGAACAAGTTTTTTTAAATATGGAAGTGGTTTTTTTTATCTGTTGTTCGCGACTTCGTGTAGAATTCGTTCGTATCCCGCAGGAACTTTACATTATTACGAAATAAAAAGTCTCCTATGTATTAATCCAGGGTAAAAGCTATCCTAATTTCAAAATTCATCCAAATCCGTGCAGCTGTTTTAGCGTTAAGAGTAACAAAAATGTAAGTCACACAAACTCTCAGCTTTATAGCATAGTGTGAAGTGAATTAGTTCTGCATCTCTTTTTGTAATTCATGTTTTTTGTACAATAAAGAATGTAGTTTAAAACACAATTCATTTTAAATATTTTTTCAATACAGTTGCTCAAAAAGTGCCCTTTTTTTGGCTGTTTTGCGTGCGCAAAGTTCGTTTTTGCGAACTAGTGCGATTTACTTTTCCAGTTTTTTTTTAAATTTGTACTTGTTCCAATTCACAACTACTTACCAAAGAGTTTTTATAGTTTTAGTTTGTACCAAGACGTAATAAAACTAAAAACCTATTATTAATGTAAGAATATCAAAATATTGAGATTTTATATTTCATCAAAAAAATATGATTTTTTAAATAATAACAGTCCTAAAAACAGTTCTTATTAAGGTGGCTGAATGGAACGGAATTCTCTGAGACAAAAACATTGTTGGCCTGATTAAAGAGCAAATCGACCAATCACATCAGCACGCTGATCACTGATTCGACCAATCAGAACAATGGGTCTTTTCTGGTACCCCATATTTATTTACATTAAAAAAAATAAGGTTCTTTTTAGTTCCACTTCTTCAGAAATAAATGGCAAAGATATTCAAACAATAAGCGATTTTGGGTGTTTTTAAGCACTTCGAAGCGCTTCGCTAAATAAAAAATAAAACGCCTTTGAATGACTGGCCACTAAAAACGGAATCGTTAAAAAAAAAATGAAAATAGGCGGAAGAGTGAAAATATTAATGTTCCCGGGAAAAATATTTCGTTATCCTTTAATAAATGTCCTAACGCTCATATTAATATCTATTTGAAAAAAAAATCTTTCATTGAGTTGGCTGAATAGCAAAAGCCATTGCCTTATGAAATACGACAGCTAACAAAAACGCGTTTAATTTGTCAAAAATTTTCACTGCTAAAGTTTGTACTTACTTTACTTTAATTAAGAGCTTCAGTAAAAGTCGCAAATTTATTGTATTTTTTCGCAACTGTATTGAAAAACGTCGTTCGATACACGCGCGGAAATGTCATTCTTCACTCGTCCCGAGTCTTGCCACTTGCCTGCGGCTCGTGGCAAGATATCTCGGAACTTGTGAAGTAATGACATACCTTCCGCACTAGTATCGAAATGTACTATATTTAAACCTTCTGCCGATTTTAGATGTTATAATTTTCAGAACAGAAACTAACATAATGGTTTTCCTACACATAAACTATCAACATATAAAATTTAACCTAAACGATTTCAGAAAATTTTCACAGTCAGATGAGTTAGACAGATTCGTAAGAATTGATTATATTAGCTTAGCAATGTAAAATATTGTACTATATGAATGTCTAAAAGATACAATTTTTATTATACATATTTAATACACTCTGTAGTTAAAAGACTGTCAATTGGTCACTTGGTAAGTGTTTTACAATTGTGTTTCTTCAGTAAAGAATTCGTATATTATTTTAAGTATCCGATAGGAATTACTTTGATTATTGTCACAATACAAATATAAAATTGTATTATTGTAAAAATAACTATAACAGACCCTTTTTTTATTAAAAAAATATGGTTTAAATCTTACTTTATTTCAAGTTTTAATTACGAGTGCTAGTTGAAAAAAAAAATTTTACGAAAATTATAATTCTCATTCTGTAATCATTACACACAAAAGAAAATAGATAAGTTGCTTCGGATAAAACAGCCAACAAACATTCGTCGTAACTCGAAGGGCAGACAACAAGATTCCACGTACAAGATATCTTATTATTTCATGAAGGAGAATAACGCAAAAATACTAATCCAGATAGCAGACTTAGTACATCATTTGTCCAAACCTTTGTTATATAAAAACCCACTATCTCGGTAATAGCAACACACAATAGGCGCATTTACATTTTTGCTCACTAAATGATTAATGTTCATACCAAGAAAACACTTTGCTTGACGTCAGTAAATAAACATACCGCTTTTTATCTCTATGTGCGTAAATAACGATTAACGCATTATCTCGATCGGTTTCTGATTCGGAAGCATTTTGTTTTTCCTCCAAAATTTCGAGTCTTGTGAACATCCTGTTTAAAAATCTAACCTTTATACCGAGTCTTGCCTAATTTTTAAGACGTTATACGACATTATACGTCCTACATTCGTATACAAAAGGCGATTTTCTCATTTTCTCGTTAAAAATAGATGGTGTTTTTATTTTCATCTACGCTATATTCTCTACGCTGCTCCGTCCAGTACGGAATGATGTATTAAATGCGAGAGTAGCTAAAAGGCTTCAAAGTAAGGGTTGACGTAGCATCTTAATCTAGTTCTAAATTTAAAAATATATTTTGTTTTAAACAAACGAACGCTGACAATCACGCAATCTCGTCTGACAGACGACTGGGTCGCGCGACACGTGGAAACTCGTGACGTTTCTTATCAGACCAACATGGACGCCCGAGCCATTTTGCAATGGATTTGTAGGCTTTCCTTATTAAGAATAACCCGACTAGGGTTACGCGTGTGCCAGATAACAAAGAACATAAACTCCAAAATTCGATGATCGCGTTAAACGACGGCGTTGGTACTCACCAGTGTTTTTCTAGTTGTTTTCGTGTTGACGGCGCGTCGGGTTTGAGTTAGGTTGTATCGGGGGCTGGGATGCGGTGTAAAATTGCATTAGTACCGCCGGTAGGGTCCGGCAGGGTTGTCGCGCGAGCGGCGACTGGAGACGCGCGACCGAGGCGCGGCGCGGGACGCGACTGCTCGACTGACAGCCCTCGCCGCGCACGCGTGAGATCGGTCGATGCACAACACTCGGTCAGTGGGCCGTCTCATTTCGTCTACCCTGACCAAAAACAAACACCCTTTGTCTTCGCCGGTAGACAGCACGGCGCCGGCCCGGTCGGTTAAGGAGTTATGAGTTTCACACCTGTGGCTCTAAATTAGAGGTCCAATTAAGAGTCACTGTAACCTGAAGATCGGCTGTATAACTCTTAGATCAATATTCGCAAGGATGCAAGGATGCTGGATCCTTTTTATTTCAGCTTACACACCTGTGGCTCTAACCATCCATTCTTTTATTTAGAATGTCTGCTCTTAAAAGTTTTAGATCAATAGTATTCAGGGATGGTCGCTGTTCTTAGGATCAACGTATTTTTAGATAGGATTCTTCATTCGAGACAATGTTGCTCCATGCTCTACTCATTAGTTTATCATTTTAACATGTTGGATATATGTCGAAATCCAACTAATTGAACATTAATAGAGAAAACATCCGAAACTGAAAAATGTTTTATTCTTTAAACTTTCACTGATAAATATTTCGATTGGTCTCCTGAACACTTTGTCACACAAGAGGAATTACTTACTAGTTCTATTTATAAAAACGATAACATGTAGAAAAAGCGAACTTAATACCATAAGGCGTTCTCTGCCAAACTTTTATGCAATCAGAAAAAATTGTGGGCAGTGCAAGTAGACAATAGGTAAATAAAAAATATTTATTATTCATACACATAATGTTATGATATCTATCTATTTATCTTGGTAAATATTTAATCAAATTCTAAATTCAGAAGAAAAAAACAACAATAAAATCTTATTCTAAGCTTAAAGGTAAAAAATTTGTCCCAAATCGCCGTCAATAGGGAGGGTGCCCAAAAGGCTGGCAGCATTGCCACATTGGATGGCAATACTGATTCTTTGGGCAAAGTATTGCCCAGCCTTCTGGTCACGGAAGGCCTCTATAAGGTGCGTCGATAAGTCTTTATTTATTTATTTATTTAATCTTTATTGCACAAAATTAACAATAAAATGTACAAAAGGCGGACTTAATGCCTTAAGGCATTCTCTACCAGTCAACCTTTAGGCAAGGCAGAGATAGTAGTGGGTAGTGCACAAAATAAACAAATGGACAAAAATTTATAAAATAGAATTACTTAATTTATAATAGCATAGACATACATACATATAACACATATATTATAATACACAAATAAATATATCCATCTACGCGCGACAAATTGAATTTCTCATCTACTCTGACTCCTGGTCCAGCAGATGCTTGCGAAGCATCCGCTTGAAAGCAAACTTGCTTGGGGCCTGCCTTATGTTGAGGGGGAGTGCGTTCCAGAGACGGATTGCCTGAGGGGCGAAAGAATTAGACATGAACCCAGTAGGGTGAAAAGGGACAGTAAGTTTAAGAGATCGTGAAGATCGCAGTTCACAACCTGCACGAGGGGCATCGAAGTTAAATTTACATTTGAGGTATCCTGGAGTAGCGGGCTCGAACAGGACTGAGAAAAGGGTACAAAGAATTCTAAAAGATCTACGTTGACGGATGGTCTTTGTATAGACGTCTTTGTATAGACGGCGCACATAAAAAATTATATATTTCAAATAATCACAGCGTAAAGTCCATTGCGAAAGTAAAGACCATTGTCACATAAAAGTCAATGTTTCTCAGGCACATTTGAGGACAGCAGATAGAAATATAAAGAGCTGAAAACTACCCATTATACTGAAAATAGCGGGACTTCGAAACAGTGGATACGAACTGAAGCAATCGGAACATTCTTTGGTACCTATTCGGAAACTTTCTTCCGAATGTGTTTTAGTCTTGTTTTAAGTTATATTGTGTAATAAAATTGTTATAGGTATAATTAATAGATTCAAGCGTTACTTTGCGGAGGTCCATTTCAACTGGAACAAATTACCTTGCTACTCCGCGAAACCGGTAATTTGTTCAAGTTTGTTGATAATATATAGTGTAACTCTTATTACAATGAAGTACAGTTGTAGGAGGTAATCTCTGAAAGTACCGAGCCAATCCCAAACATTATTTCTCTAACAGAAAGCCACACTATGACGGAGAATGTCTGATAGGCTCAGACATGTAAAAGAGCCTATATGGCCTACTTGCAAAATACATTTTTAGGGTTCCGTACCCAAAGGGTTACTAAGATTCCGCTATCCGTCCTTCCATCCGTCTGTCCGTCTGTCACCAAGCTATAACGGTAAAGGCTATAGCGGTTCTCAAGAACCGTGATAGATAAACAGTTGAAATTTTCACAGATGATGTATTTCTGTTGCACTAATAAACAGAATAAAATAAGTATTTAAGGGGGCTCGCATACAACAATCGTGATTTTTTACGCCGTTTTTATTTATAGATAGTGGTACGGAACCCTTCGTGCGCGAGTCCGACTCGAAGTTGGCCGGTTTTTCATTTTCATTTCATATGGTTTAATAACATCCATAGACTCGGCCCTCACTCTAAGACGCAATTTTCTACTTCAACAGAAACACATTTAGTGTGGAGTTTATAGAAACAGAAATGCTCTGAATAACGGTGTTTTAGTTTAGAAATCTCATTCCTTTCACAGAGGTATGTCGGAGGACTCTGAGATAAGTCCAATGGAAAGCAGTTTCATTGAGAATTGCTAATGACTTCCATGACAAGACGCTGCTAGCGAACTCTCTTATATGGCTCACTTGGTTATTTATCTATATCTACATCTACATGTACACTATAATACTGAACTGATTCCAAAAATTCTTCCACTAATAGAAAGCTACACTATTTCTGACGGACATAGGCTACTAATTTCATGCGAACGAAGTCGCGCGCGTCCGCTAGTTTGTTTATAAATGTATAACTCCGTCTATTTCCATGACTCTAATTGAATTCAAATTATTTATAAAAATTATCTTGGTACATATAAACGACGAATTGTTAGCAAGCACTATATTATATTATATCTATGTATTAGTTTGAACAAATCAAAATGAAATAGGTACCAAACTTTTAATTCGACATAATACTAACACGCCCAAGCGGTCACTACAAAAGTAAATAATACTTAATACAAGTTTATAATTAGAAATCTATAGATATAAAAATGAATCCCTATTTCCCTTGGTCACGACATCACGCCTGAACGGCTGGACCGATTTCGGTAATTCTTTTTTTGTTCTGTTCGTTATTATCAGGAGAAGGTTCTTATGAAAGAAAAAATCAAAAATCTGCTCATTTATGGCGTCTAAGGCGGAACAAAGTTCGCCGGGTCAGCTATATAGTTATAAAAATATAAACGGCTTAAACAGTCTGTCTCTACTTTTTATTCCCTAATTATTTGGAAGTTCCACTTTTCCAAGCTATTTCATTACCAATACCAATAACCCAATATATTATAGGTCCGAGTCATTAACAGTAACAAATACGGAGGCATACTAATAAACGAGAAACAATGATGTCAAACACTGGCACAAACAATACCTACGCGTCACGGGTGTCAAACACTGGTGCGGTTACTTTAGAAAACACATCACATTTAACAAATAATTCTTAAATCGAATAAACAAATAACTCTAGCCAGCCTTATGGGCACTTTACCGCAGGGGACAGACTTGGGAGATATTTGTACGTATAATTAAGTTTTTTATTTTTTATACAGAAATATATTTCATAAACATAATTGAAAACAATTAAACTACATGAAAACTAAATACTAAGCATTAATACTAAAATTATAATTAAAATATATCAAAAAAAGAAGACCCCCTTGGCATGGTACCAAAGATACTGGCAGCATTACCTTTCTGTATAGTTAAGCTTATACGCTGTGCGAGGTAGCTGCCAGCTCTTCGGGTTTTTTATTAGTTTAAGTTATTCATATTTCACTTGTTTTCTAATAATTATATTCTAGAGTACCTAAATAAAAATATATACTCTAAAAGCGAATTCGTCATATAATACAATCGCCAAAGTCGACGCGGCCCAAACGCCTTTATGCGGTTATATCCGGATATGCCCGGATCATTCCGGGTATGCTCGAGTTACAGCACCAGCTTATCACTCCTTTGAGGGAGTTACGGGTGTGACACGTGACGTTACTTTGGTGTTTTGGGTAGTGATTTTTTACCAGACTTACAAGGGAGGGTTATGCTTTTCAAGTTTATGTATGTATGAACAAATTAATGAAATTAAGTGAAATGAAATGAAATGAAATCGTTTATTCACTAAACATATAGTATAAAAAACAAGGTGGTAAAATTTGAGAGCACTTTTTTTAGAAAAATATGTTCGACCATCAGGCAATAACTGCTTTGTAATTCATTATATATGTTTTGTAATTTTTGATTGTTCCCGCCGACAATACCTTTTAACATTTAAGACATATTTAAAGGCTTTAAAGGTGTATCTATCTAAATTGTCATTGACTATGGGGTTTGTTTTCTCTTTTCACATATTTCTTCAGGTTTTTGTTTTTATTGACAATTCAGTTTAAGCTTTAATTTTAACAGATACTGTTATATGGCGGCGGTGATTGATTACCATTTTAGCGGGTGGTAGGACCTTGTGCAAGGTCCGTCCGGATCGCTACCACCATCTTGCTCGCTAATCCTGCCGCTAAGCAGCAGTGCTTGCACTGTTGTGTTCCGGCGTGGAGAGCAAGACAGCCGGTGTAATTACTGGCACAAGAGGTATTCCATCTTAGCCCTCTGGGTTGGCAACGCATCTGCACTCTCTTTGTTGTTGCAGGTGTCTATAGGCGGTGGTGATCACTTACTATCAGGTGACCCACCTGCTTGTTTGCCTTCCTATGTTGTATAAAAAAAAAAACAGGCGACACACAACTCTGTTTTTGCTTTTCAACTTTCACTTCGAATTTTTTTGTAATTTTGTAAAAGCTTCCGAAAGCACATCAGGGCGTCTAGAGTCTCAACAAACAGACATTGTTTTAGCGACAATGACAACCAAAACACTTTGGCGTTTGCTTTTGCCAATTTACAACTAACGTTGATGCTCACAGAATGACACCAATTCACCTGTCAGAGGGGGGTCACATAGTTGAAGTCTAGTAGTCAAGACAGGATCATAAATGGAGTAGACAAATTATCTATATTATATTTCACTACCAACGTCGATAAGCCAAAGGCTACTAGAAATACAGGAAAGCTTAAAGTTCCAACTTACAGACTGGCTAAAACCAATAAGTCGTTCATGGGAAATTGTGTAAGATTTTACAACAAAATTCCAAAAAACATAACTGAACTAAATGATACAAAATTTAAATCTATTGTCAAGAAGACATTAATTTCTCGGGCGTATTATAAAATCAATGACTATATCTTGGGCAAGGATGTTTGGAAATGACCCCGATCTGTATTGGCGATCCCTGGCTCCAAAGATTGTACACCTGCTGTGTTAAATTGTTAAATTGTAAAAATTTTGAATATTTGAGATGTAAAATAACATTGTAATTTTGATTTATTTAAAAAATTACACCTCGTTGAGTTTCTTGCCGGTATCTTCTCATCAGAGGTTTTTCCGAACCTGTGGTAAATTTTTTGACATTCATAAGTGCTACCTGTAAGCCTAATCTGAATAAAATATTTTGACTTTGACTTTGACTATCCTGGGTCGACCTAAATCCAGCCCCGGCAATTCTCCAACGTTTTTACCGTTGCAAATTATGGTTCCTTAATTAATTACCTAACGTTTAGCACCAATTTCGGCTAAAACTAGTATCAACTCCGAGTACAGCTTCTGTTCTTGCCTGAAGTCCATGTTTGCAGACCGTTTTTTTTTTATAAAATAGGAAGGCAAACAAGCAAGTGGGTCACCTGATGGTAAGTGATCGCCACCGCCTATAGACACCCGCAACACCAAGAAGATTGCAGATGCGTTGCCAGCCTAGAGGGCTAAGATGGAATACCTCTTGTGCCAGTAATTACACCGGCTGTCTTGCTCTCCACGCCGGAACACAACAGTGCAAGCATTGCTGCATAGCGGCAGGATTAACAAGCAAGATGGTGATAGCTATCCGGACGGACCTTGCACAAGGTCCTACCACTCGCGAAAGAACTTTGACGAAATACCTAAACTTTAGCATCAATTTCTGCTAAAACTAGTATCAACTCCGAGTACAGCTTCTGTTCTTGCCTGAAGGCCATGTTTGCAGACCTGTATTTCATTAATTAATGAAGGAACGGTAATAAGCAACGGCGGAAACACTTTAGAATTACCGGCCCAGGTGGGGATGACCCATGACTCCCCCAGGATCCTTGCATGGCGTATTGTCTAGACTT
Organism: Ditula angustiorana; assembly: GCA_963691745.1. Taxonomy (NCBI): domain Eukaryota; kingdom Metazoa; phylum Arthropoda; class Insecta; order Lepidoptera; family Tortricidae; genus Ditula; species Ditula angustiorana. The sequence goes on along the minus strand of OY829483.1, from coordinate 2,140,511 downwards.
TCAGTAATCACAAGTCAGCCATCAACGCTCACAGGCTTGTCTACCCCGTTCGGGAAATACATTCGTTCCTTCCTTATTTACATTGTTCAATCCCAGACGCTCGCAATCATATCGCAAATCGCAACGGGGCGAGTCTGCTCGAACCGTAAAGCGCTGCGGCGGACAAAGTGCAAATAAGTCAATACGAGAGCTCTTAACAGGTGTCGACTGAGGCTAGGGCAGACCAAGGATTTTATACGGTTTTTGTAGAGTAGAATATCTTATTTTTTTAGCTAACAAACGGGTAAGAGTTGTTAAGACTGTATAATTTTGAATTTAAAGACAAGGAAGACAGCACCGTTCCAAACAAGAGTCTCGAGGCAGAAGCCTTAAGGACAACACATGTCAAAATCGTTAAATAAAAGTAAAGAGTGTAAAGCTACTGTTTTACTGCCTGCAAGTAGAAGTACAATCCCCGTCGAGCTTCACCGCCCACTACAATAATATCATTGATTAGAAAAACTAAAGCTTATGCAATACGAAATTGTTATAAAGCGATTTGAGCTCACAAAGTTTTTTATCTTCAATCATTGGGCTGAAACGGCTTGATTAACCGCTCCGCTGTGTTACGACGTCACCGTCTTCAACCCAACACCTAGCTCGGTTACCATGCTAGATCCTGTACCCTTACCATGAGTACAGTGCCCTAGCCGTAACCATACTCGCTAGCGACAGCGTAGAACGATTCGTATGGGAAATTGTACAGCGCCTCGTACTTAGATAACTAAAGATCGCTAGTATGAGTCCAACGGTAAATTACCTATCGAAATCAGTGCACCTAGCACGAATCTTCTCGGCACGCGTTAACTCGCTACGTAACTCAGTGCGTCTCTCTCCTACTGGGTTGGTTAAAACGAGACGCACTGAGTTACGCAGCGAGTTAACGCGTGTCGAGATGATTCGTGCTAGATGCACTGAACGTCAGTGTCCAACGTTTTGTAGCTGTTGCCGTAGAATATTGGTACCATGAGTCATAAATTTGACACATGTCATCAAAAAATACCGTGTCGACTTTGGTTAACTCTGTCACTGACAAATAGGAGCGTATTTAACCGCTATCGACTGTAGTAACGTAATACGAATTTTCGATAGAAACGCATGGTAATGGTACAGGTCACATAAAGTAGTTTCACCAAGCTGATACACTATCACATTGCCACATGGCCGCCTCAGCTTGGCACTGCATCGTGATAAAATGCACATAAAAACCTTTCCTATAAAAATCTCTAAATGACAGTGAAAACCTAATCAAAATCCGTCGGGTGGTTTAGAAAGAGAAGGCGGCCGAAGATACAATATAAACATTTCTGACAGACAGGAAAGAATTGCGACTCTACTTTATACATCTTAGCCCTCTGGGTTGGCAACGCATCTGCACTCTCTTTGTTGTTGCAGGTATCTATAGGCGGTGGTGATCACTTACCATCATGACCCACTTGCTTGTTTGCCTTCCTATGTTGTTTAAAAAAAAAAATATAAAACTATGTAAGGATATGGTGGGATATCATAGGCCAGGCCGATGACTAATAACCATAGAAATAGTATAGCATAGAAAGAGTATTAAAATTGAAAGCGATATTTTATTAGCTGATCTCTTTACTTTAAATGGCAATACAATGTGTCAAAAAGAGATGACTACATACTCTAAACTCCTTTTCAATTGACACCCTGTACACAACCAATAGACAAAATAGTCACCTTTAGTTATGGTAATGTTTACATTAAGGTAGTATAATCTACGTTTTTCTTATTAATTTGCTGGTTTTACTACCTTGACGCACCCAAAGGTAACCATTTTGACAGTTTTGGCTATGTACACTTGACAAGTACTGAGGCTATATCCATGCTTTATCCTTCATCCAAGCCATAGAATAATGAACAATGTCTGTGATCCAAGCTAATAACCCGATGGGGGATCTTCCGACCCAAACCTAACAATATAGTTCTACTGACATTGGCACAAGTTCATGCCGCCATTACAGAAGAAATCAAATTTGACTTTTAATCTCAAAATATACGTTTTTTACCGACTGCGCAACCCTAAGCCGCGAGTCGCCGCGTCAGCCCGAACCGATTCGAAGATTAAAACCGATCTTATTATTGTCGAGACAGCAACATCTCGGCTGCATATTGTTTAGGGTTCTACTGATTCTAATCTATTGTTTTATTAGGTAACTTAAAAAAGAAAATAAGTTTTACTCGCCGTCGCTACTCCAACTCCTAAGCAGCACTGCTTGCACTGTCGTGTTCCGGCGTGGATAGCAAGACAGCCGGTGAAATTACTGGCACAAGAGGTATTCCATCTTAACCCTCTGAGTTGGCAACGCATTCGAAATATCCTTGGTGTTGCGGGTGTCTGGGCGGTGGTGATCACTTACCATCAAGTAACCCACATGCTCGTTTGCCTTTCATGAAGCGTGCACCAAATTTTAATTTAGACCTTTAGCAATACAATGAAAAACACATCCAATTTCGTGCGATAGTTTTTGCGTGATGCGCGTATAAACATACTGAGATACAAAAAAATCTACAGATATTTGCACTGACCTATGAGTAATGGACTTCTAGTCAGCGTTTAAAATATGGCCGCATCAAAAGTCAACAAAAGTACAACAAATCCACAATCGCTCGCGCTGTCAGTCTGTCGGACCGACAGCGCTGCTGTCAATACTATTATTTTGTAAGAAATCTATTTGCATTGAAACTTAATAAATTATTACTTTATGCAGTTAGACGTAAAATTGTAAATGCAATGACTATAAATGGTAAACTAATAATTTGCATTTGTAATATTGGCGTCAACCCATATTCTGATGTCGGGCCGTTTTCTGCTGTCATTTAGTATGACACTGTACGTCCATACATTATAATATCATTGGATAAAGATAAAGAAAAATAAAGAGATAAATAAGATGTATAATATTAATTTAAAATGTGACGTGTAATGAATATTACCAATTAATTTATGATTATGATTATAGGTCCCATTCTAATGCAGTGGAATAAATATCTGCTGTGCGACATACGAGGAGGAAGTTGTGCTACCCGTTCAGAGGAAGTACAAAACTGTAGCATTTAGTGCTACCATTTCATCAATATGGATAACAATTTCAGCTTTCCGATAACCTACCATAAAGTTAAAATTCGAACATCAGTCAAGCAGCGCACCGCGAACATTAAACCATTAATGGTCTCCACGGAACCCCTACATCTTGGAGCTGATCACGTTTCACTCATATTTCCTCTTTCGTCTTCCCATATTTAGGGTTCTGTGGCCATTAATGCAATGTGGACTAAAACGGTTTCTTCAAACTTTCGCATTACTTTTACAACTTTGACACGTCAATAATGTTTAACCAATAAAAAATAAAAAATAAATATCTCGGGACAATTTACACCAATTGACCTAGTCCCAAACTAAGCAAAGCTTGTACTATGGGTACTAGACAACGGATAAACATACATATATCGATATATACATACTTAAATACAAATAACATCCATGACTCAGGTACAAACATTCGCATTCGTCACACAAATATTTGCCCATACCAGGATTTGAACCCGGGACCTCTTGCACAGTAGGCAGACACATGTGCCACTGTGCCATACAGGTTGAGCGCTTACTTCGTCTAGACACTATTTTATCTTTATCCCTTTTACATAGTATAAAATAAAGTCGCTATACGTCGTTGCCTATCCTCATATCTTAGACTCCTTCGACTGACCTATCCACCTAACCACGCGATCACTGACCTATAAATAATGGACTTTTAGTCGGTGTTTAAAAAATGGCCGCATCAAAAGTCGAACAAAAAGTACAATAAATCGACCATCGCACGCGCTTTCAGTCTGTCGGACCGACGGCGCTGCTGTCAATACTATTATTTTGTAAAAAAACCTATTTGCAACGAAACTTAATAAGTTATTATTTTATACAGTTACACGTAAAGTTGTATATCCAATGACTATAAATGGTAAACTAATAATTTGCATTTGTAACATTGGCTTCAACCTGTATTCTCATGTCGGGCCGTTTTTGTGCTGTCATTTAGTATGACACTGTACATTTATGCATTATAATATCATTGCACGCGATCCACGATTTTGATACTGTTATTTAGAGTTTTTGACATTTAAGTTTTTTATACACATTACATCCTAATTGTATTAAAAGAAACTATATGAACTTAAAAAAAAGCATATCTAGCTGTAACTCGTAACAACAGCAAATTAATAAATCATAGATACAACTAGAGGTTTAGAGGGTGGAAAACATTATCCGTTTATATGGAGAACGTTGGGTACACAATGATCTAAAGAACCCTTCTTACCAGCCCCGGCTCAAGCTTAACCGAATATTTTTTGCATTCATCCTGTGAACCCCCGGGAGTGCGGCACGAAAGCCAGATTTGTTTGTCGGATTGCAAGTAAACAGATTTCAAGATTTCAAACCTTTTTTTAGTTATTAACGTAAAATGAAATGGCCGTGCCTCTATCCCGCTAGCCGAGTATCTCTCGGCCTGATGCCAATGCATTTAAGCTGATTTTGGGGTAATATAATTGAATATTTGTACAGATAACTGGCTGCCCGGATGACGGTTTTGTTTTCGATTTAGTTTTATATGGACTTTTATAACCGGCCAATTATAATTCATCCCTTCGATCGACTTTGTCTACGATTCTTTTAAGAAAAGGACGGACCAGAGGCCAGTGAAATCAGTAATTTACTGATAAACACAACTTTATTATAGGCATCCAGTGACCTGTAATTTATGGACTTTTAGTCAGCGTTTAAAAATGGCTGCTTCAAAAGTCGAACAAAAAGTACAATAAATCGACAATCGCTCGCGCTGTCAGTCTGTCGGACCGACGGCGCTGCTGTCAATACTATTATTTTGTAAGAAAACCTATTTGCAACGAAACTTAAATTATTATTTTATGCAGTTAGACGTAAAATTGTAAATCCAATGACTATAAATGGTGAACTAATAATTTGCATTTGTAACATTGGCGTCAACCTGTATTCTCATGTCGGGCCGTTTTTCTGCTGTCATCTAGTATGAAACTGTACATCCATGTATTATAATTGATTATAACATCGTTGTAGGCGTCACACCTTTACAACCGTACAGAGAGGTTGACAGCTGTCAAATCATTAAAAAGTTACAAGTAAGAGTGCGTTCTTATTGAAACTCCAACAGTAATAAAATCCACATTATAAGCAAGCGTGTTATAAACGCTTCTCGTGAAGAGTTATAGTTACTAAAAAAACTTTTTATTGGGACCAACTTGGATCACAGGGTTAGTTTGTACATACCTAGCCTATTACATACATGTTTGTACATAATAAAACCGTCTAGTAGTCAACTAGTACAATCAAATAGTAAATCCCGCCCGCAAACTGCCTTACAAATCCCCCAGTTTTTTCTTAACCATCATAGGAAGGCAAACGAGCAAGTGGGTCACCTGATGGTTAGTGATCACCACCACCCGTAGACTACACCAACACCAAGGAGAGTGTAAACACGTTGCCAACCCAGTGGCCCTAACATGACTGGCCAAGGTTAGTTTATCTCTATCTGACTCTCTTTCTTATGACACTAGTTAGACAGAGACACAGGGAGGGGTTAAACTAAACCTGGGCTGTCATGTTAGAGCCGCTGAGGGCTTTAAGATGATTCCATCTTAAAGCATCAGGTATTCACCTCTTGTGCCAGTAATTGCACCGGCTGTCTTGCTCTCCACACCGGAACGTCCGGAACACAACAATGCAAGCACTGCTGCTTAGCGGCTGGATTAGCGATAGATGGTGGTAGCGAGCCAGACAGACCTTGCATGAGGTCCCACCACTCGCAGTTGGGAAGATACCGTTTTTTGTATGAAATCGTATATCAGTACTAGAAATGCATACATAATCTGTGAAATGACTTTTCGTTAACAGATTTACTAAAGAATAAACATCTAATAATTTCGGTTACAAATTTAATAACAAAACGCATCTCTCGTCAGCTGACGGTAGCTGTAAAGGTACCCAGTTGAATATGATAACTTGTTAAAAAGTTTCATATAGATGACACCGAGGGTAGTTGTACCCTTAAAATCAATAATGTAATGACCGTAAGACGAAGCACATTGAAAAATTCGCAGGGTAGGGCAGCGGCAGTGTGGCGAAACTGGAAAAACGCAAGGCACGGAATGCTGATGTTGCAGGTTCAAGTCCTGCCATTGCTCTAATTTTTCTTTGTGTTGTCATTACGATTTTAATTTAATAATTTGAATGTTAAAAACATTTAAAATAAAAATCGAAAGAAATTTCGGTTACAAATTTAATAAACATCTAACTTTGAAAGTTAAGTAGGATTGAGGTTCCTTCAATTCATTTTACTTTGAAGAAACTCGATTGAATATAACCAATTTTTATTTAACTGCCAAACTTTAACTATTTACTAACTTCAGTGCCATTAGGCATCCAATCTATGGTTTTCTTATGGTAACTGGTACCAATATGAACTTTATTGGGCACGATGTCTTAATATAATCGCTAGGATTTATTAACTTTAGGTGTTTTAAAACTATCGTTTAAATAAATTATGGCCCTTGGTTGTGCCAGTTTTTAAAATTTATTAGGTTACTTTGTAGCAGAAACTCAACAGTCGAAGAGGACAAATGGAGTTACATGAAATACTGTTGAAATCTTTCATCATTATCATCATCTTTGAAGTAAGAAAATGAAATGAAAATGAAAATGAAAATGAAAAATTTATTTTGCAAGTAGGCCGTATAGGCTCTTTTACATGTCTGAATCTACTAGCGCTTCGTTAAATGGAAGATACTACTGAGAAGAAACGCCGCAAGAAACTCAGCAGTTTATTTTTTTTTCCTCTCTTTTCAAAATAAAACCGGCCAAGTAGGAGTCGGACTCGCGCACCGAGGGTACCGTTCAAACGTTCTAATGCTTTTAAAGTAGAGACCGCTAGGAGTCGAATAATGCAACACATTTTTTTTGTGACGTTACTACAAATTTACGTTTTTGTTTTTTTTTTGTTTTATTTGTGCTGTAAGACCTTGCTTCTTACCAAATTTCACGGTTCTAGGTCAACGGGAAGTTAGGTTTTTCGGATATGCAACTGTATGAAATATGCGGCATACCTAAACGGCAGTATCTTTTGATTGCGTTGACTTAGAAGTTTGATTTTTTCACGGCTCTAGGGGACTACAGACGTATTTGACATTAATTTCAACTCAATACCTCCACGCGTTCTTGAGAAAAATGGTCTTGACTGACAGACAGACAGCCAGACGGACAACAAAGTTATCTTATAAGGGTTCCGTTTTCCCTTTTTGGTACGGAACCCTAAAAAGACAAGATTGCAGCAACATCACAAACTTGAAACAACATCCCCAAATTAACAAACTGGAACAAATTACCTTGCTACTCCGCGAAACCAGTGCCGGGCTCGTGCAAAATAGCTGCGTCTGTGCGACAGTGTTTAGTGGTGGTAGTGTGTAGTTGAGTCTGTGTGATATATGTTGTTTCGTGTGGAAGCGGAGGAGGGTGGGTTTTTGCATGAACATATATGTGTCGCACAGACGCAGCTATTTTGCACGAGCCCGGCACTGGTTTCGCGGAGTAGTAAGGTAATTTGTTCCAGTTTGTTGATATGGACCTCCGCAAAGTAACGCCTGAATCTATTAATTATCCCCAAATTAAGAAGCTTGCTGTAATAATATCACAAACACAATTTAAATGTGAATGGTCAAGTGACAGTTGACATCACAAGCGATAGTGAATCTCTAAGGACCATTTACACGGCACGAGTTCTCGCATGCAAGTAGTTGCGAGTGGTAGGACCTTGTGCAAGGTCCGTCCGGATCGCTACCACCATCTTGCTCGCTAATCCTGCCGCTAAGCAGCAGAGCTTGCACTGTTGTGTTCCGCCGTGGAGAGCAAATAGCCGGTGTAATTACTGGCACAAGAGGTATTCCATCTTAGCCCTCCTGGTTGGGAACACATCTGCAATTTCTTTGGTGTTGCGGGTATCTATAATATAGGCGGTGGTGATCACTTACCATCGACGCGTTAGGGTTGCGCGGCATTCGTTTTCAATTACACTGACGCAGCGGGGGCGAGCGAGCGGGCGCGCGGCAAGCCAACAGCCTACTGCGATTTGCCTATTCCATAGGCAAGGCGGTCAAGCGTACCTACAGTGCGGAGTGGAACCCCCCTGCCTGTACCTACCACAAAAATTACAAGTGCTACAATGTAACATTTGTGTTCAATTTTTGTATGAAAATTTTACAATTGTAAGATTTGTAAGTTATGTGGGCTGAAAACGGGTAAATTTATCGAGAAAATATCCAATAGAGGAGAACTAACACTTTTTTGGTTGAAACCAATTCCGAAACATCACTGCTGCCACGCTGGTGCTTCGATTGGCCGCCCTATGGTCAAACAAGACACTAAAGTTGATGTCAATTGAAAATGTACTGTTACTTACCTATGAAATGTCATTCTGTTTGCTTCATAGGTCGACTTTTTGTAGTGTTCCTACACCAACGAACAGAAAAGCATCCCTTCCCCTTAATTTATTTCATACCTACTTTCATTCCGGAATATACGGAGATTCACACAGTTCGGTTGTTGGCACTATTTCAGTGCATGTGACGATTACAGTAAATTTGTGACAAAACGCTAATAAATTTCGGAATTTGATGGCCAGTACACAAAACAAAAATTTCAAAATTCGAATGTAACTCCTGTACGCACATGACTTGCAGCAGTGTGCGTGACCTCAACTCTCGTTGGGTTACACCGCTCCATAGGCGTACCCAGGGGGGCAGAGAGGGGCACCTCCCCCCCCCCCACCTGGAAATCTCGCAGAACATGTATGAACTCGCCTAATTATTAATCTAAGCATAAACGGGGCCTTATGCTCTAACTTTTAAATAAACCGCGCAGTAGACACTGGCAAATTGCACGGTGCAATTGCCAAAAAACCGCGCGCAACGATGGCGGACGAAGATTACCGAATCTAGCCGAGCGTATACCTAATGTTTCATGTAGGTGTGTTTACCTAAAAAATCTGACTCCCCCCCTAAGGCCAGAAGCTGGGTACGCCCATGCACCGCTCTATTGGATATATGCTCGATGGATAAATTAGACCCAATTAGAGTCATGAAAAAAACGAATAATTTTTACTATTTATTGTACATTTAACCTTTTTGTAACACCATACAATATAAGCATTTCCTATAACAGCATGCACTTACACGGAGTGTCCTCTCCGAAACACGTTAATGATATATTCAGGGTTGTTGCTATACCAAGCTTTATCAACATGGCGTCCGCAGCCTTAACATGGCCCCCTGCGTCTGTCTTACTAGTACCACAGTATACATATAGGCAGTAAAGATTCTACGTATAGTCAACCAAGTAATTGCTTGACCACTTTTGAACCTTATCCCTTTGTGATACGGTCGAAAAGTGGTCAAGCAATTTCTTGGTCGACTATACAAGCGCTCGGAACCGACGCACTCAGTGAGGCACGCTCAACACGGCCGCTAGGGAGTGCGCCCGAGACAATGTGCGATCTTTTTAAAGATGCCACAAAAGTATTGCGTCGTAATATGGCTGCTTGAACTCCACCGGAGCGTAGGTATCTATCTCACCAAATAGGCCCAGTTTCGGTACTGCTGTATTTATCTACTGTGCTAGTACAGTCAGCTATAAAAATATATATACAGCCATAGCGTCCAAATATGTATACATTAAACTGTTGTTTAGTGTCATAAAGTTGTATAGATATTTTTGACGTCTTGGTAACGTATATTTATGATGCTGACCGTACCATAAGAAAGAGACACACGTAGAGATAAAACTAAATTTAGCTGGTCATGTTACGGCCATAGGTTTTTTAAACAGAAAAGCAAGACGCAAAATGCGAGCGCGCTTGACGCGTCACAAGAGTTTGCCGCGTTTTTCTGACAGAATATTACGTGCGACTTGATAACTTAGTAACATTTCATTGTTTCCTTTGGGTACAGTCAACAATAAATATATCTATCTACAAAATGCGAAGATGTCAAAGAGATTTCGACTCTATTGTAGAGAGAACAAGAGCTTGTGCAGGGCTTTTTGAGCACTTCCGAATGATAGCTAATTCTAAAGCTGTGTACAATTTTTCTTACCTCCTATCCCCTGTTGGTTGTAAGATCCGTTTATGTCGAGTTTTTATTATTCCAGGATTGTAATCTCTATGGTGAGACATGAAAGGGTCGGCTCACACTGGCGCAGAGTCCAAGCGAAGTGTCTTATCCACAAGTTGCACGAATACGCGCGATTTCAAGTGAATCATTCGACTATTGAACTAAAGACAACTTGTTTCTTTATTGAATGGTCGTTTGAATTCGCGCGTCTACTTTCTACTTCCAAAATTTGTGCATTGTGCTATTGAGATAAGGACCAATATGGTATGTAAAATTTAAGATCGACGCTTCGATTCTGCCCCACAGTGAGCCGACCCTAAGAACGTCCGGTACATCGCGCGGGTGCACGCCTATCGAACACCAGCCCGCACCAGCGCGAGTTAGCGGACGCTCTCATACTATTCTATAGGCGTGCACCCGCTCCGTGCGCCTGCGCGACTTAGCGGACTTTTAAAGCGCAGGGTTGTCTCTACATTCAAAAATAGGAGGACAAAAGCGAATTTCAACAATATTACTAAAACTTCCCAGTTGTGTGCATCTATAGGTACTCCACACACCACGCACACATTTAAACACTTGATATGAACTTATCGATATCTTAAGTTAATTTCGACGTATTTCGGAGAAAACATATTTCAAGCAAATACCCTATTATTATAACTAAACTAATTACATTATAGTGATACTTTTTAAAAGTATATAATAATTTATGTATTTAATTCAATTAAATGAAAGCATTTCTAAGTTGTATAGGAATGGTATGTTAACATTGGTAGCTTACGACACATGATATCAAGTTTTCTCTAAAAATTTACATCGGGTATATAATAATATGGAAAAATTATATATAAAGTTGTGAATTATTAAATAAACGAGTGTGAAAACGTCCCACTCCGTATATGTTTGAATAAAACTCCACAGGAGTGACAACATAGCAGCGAAGCTGATCACGAATAGAGATCCTTGAACTAACGGCTTAACTTTAAAGTTCAAAATGGCGCCCGGCTTTAATCGAGACCTGCTCAGTAAGAGGAAGCACATATTTTTTAATGACCTTAAAGTCACGAGCGACAACCCTGAACATGGTGAGCATAGGCGAGGGTATATTCTAGTAGATTAGTAAGGAGCTTCGCTGCTGTGCCATACCGGTCCCATGGTAAAGGGAAATTTGTTTGTTCCAATAATTCACATGAGCAAATTATAATTTAGAGATTTATTTAAGTATAGAGTAATACTTTTTTTTGGTCGAATGTATAGTAAAAGCATCTTATCACGATGCATTAAGTTCCTAAATCGCATAACGTAGGTATACATGTTAGTATCATATTTATTTCACTACTTGCGTGCAACCACCATCAAAATCAATATAAATATACAAAAAAACATTTCATTTTGAGATTCGATGTGGCTTACAAACGTATTGTATTAATTATATATATAGATACACACTAATTACTCAATATGTCGTGCATACGCAAAAAAATAAAAAGAATGATCTACTTAAAAATATTTTTGCAATTAAAAAAATAAAACCTTAGAATCTCGTGACGTTGATGGGTTTGAGGCAATAAATACGTTCTGCTGTTTGATTAGAGCGTATACAATCCGCTTTCAGTGTGAACATGACTTATGTTTTCTATACATTACAAGTTCTTATTTACTATTGCCTTACCGGGTGTCTATAATGTTTGGGGGTGTGACACTCGAACCTAACAACGCTGCGTTCAACATTGCAACGGCATTGTCTCTCTCGTTTTAAACATATTTTTTGCGGTAGGTTGTTTCAAGTTTTTATCATAAACTCGAAAATTTATTGTAATTAATGAAACATAACGAATTTTTTTAATAACTAAACCAAAGACATCGAAAAAAACGGTTTCTTTTTTCCGGTTTCAATTTAAAAAAAAACATGAAAGTTAGGTACCCAAATGAAACTTGAAACAAAAAAAAAGTTTTTTTCTTCAATGAAACCTATGCAGAACGCAGTAATTGTGAAAAAAACTCAATCTTGAAAGAATAACACTTTAAAAAAAAACAGTGTCTTACTTGTCTACCAAACGTAGGAAGTACCGTTTAGCTGTCTTTTATATTCAACCCTCCATATTGTCAATAGAGTTGAGTTTTGCCCGTACTAACGTTAAATATGAACAAATATGTAACACGCCGTAGAAGCCGAGTCCGAATTGATAAGATGTTATTCTGAAAAGGAAAAGACAAAATAAAACATATTCTTTATCTTTTTTTTATAATCCTCAATTCAATTGCATTCCTGGATATCAAGCAAGTGGGTCACCTGATGGTAAGTGATCTACAACTGGAACAAATTACCTTGCTACTCCGCGAAACCAGTGCCATTCATTCATTTTTATGTATGTTATTCGTTCAAGTAGCGAACGGTCGTACTATTTGATCCGGATGTTGCCTCGTATATAGGCGAAACGCATTTTAGTGTTTAGCGGTGGTGGTGTATAGTTAAGTCTGTGTGATATATGTTGTTTCGTGTTGAAGCGAAGGAGGGTGGGTTTTTGCATGTGTAAATATATATATCGCACTTACGCAGCTATCTTGCACGTGCACGGCACTGGTTTCGCGGAGTAGCATGGTAATTTGTTCTAGTTTGTTGACATGTACCTCCGCAACGTAACGTCTGAATCTTTTAATTATAGGCTACTAATGTCACGCGAAAGAAGACGCGGGCGTCCGCTAGTGCAGCGTTTCTTAACCTTGTTTGTCCACGGACCCGTTAGGGAATCAAGCACATTTTTATGAACCTCCTTATTAAAAAAAAGCAGCAATAAATTTCGGACCGTTTATTTTAGTACTACAAATTACAAAAAAATATGCATGCCTAGCAATTACAAGACTTTTGGTGGCATTTATTTATGATTGTTAAATGATCCTTAGATAAGACTGCGGACCCCCAGAGGTCCGCGGACCACAGGTTAAGAAACACTGCGCTAATCTATACATATAATAAAATCGTTGGGACAAAAATGTTTGTACGCACATCACGTAAAAACCGCTGAACGGATTTGGATGGAATTTTCATAGATCTACTTAAATAACTTAAATAAGTTAATAATGTAATGTATAAAACAGGTATTAACAGTTAATTTGTAGTCTATCTAATCTATTTGTTATATGAATCTTTTTTTAGTTTGTATCTTTTTAAATTGTATTTCAAACACAATCTTTGTATTGTTCCTGAATAAATGATATCTGATATCTGATATAAGTCTAGAATAGGCCTTCGGCTATGAAAATTGGAAAAAAGGGGGAGAAAAGGGAAAAAATGCAGTTTGTATGGGAAAAAGTTATAAGATTGTTCTAGGATCATGAATTCATACTTATTGTTAATTAGGGGGTAATCTCTGGAACTACTGAACCGATTTCAAAAATTCTTTCACCGAGAGAAAGCTACAGTATCCCTGACGAACATGGGTTACTAATTTCACGTGAACGAAGTCGCGGGCGTCCGCTAGTGTATGATATAAGTAGGATATGTACTCACGGCCAGGTCTAGCATCGGGTCTCGTAGAGGCCGGAGCGTCCGATGTAGCGCACCCATTTTATCACGTCGTGGTCCGAGTAGTTCAGCTTCGGCTCGAACACCTTCAGGTACCGCACCTGCGGACAGACAGACAGAAGTTTCAGTGCAGGTCAACGCAACATTAATCAAATTGCAGGGTTCGAAGTGATAATTACATTGATAATTATCTACACTAATATAATAAAGAGGTAAACTTTGTTTGTTTGTTTATTTGTATGTAGGGGGTAATATCTGGAACTGCTGTACCGATTTCAAAAAATCTTTCACAAATAGAAAGCTACACTATTCCTGATGGACATAGGCTACTGATTTCACGTGAATGAAGTCGCGCTCGTCCGCTAGTCGTTTATAATTACCATTGATAATAACTTCTATGATTATAATTGATAATTACATTGATAACTATCTTTTATAATTACCAAGATAAATTTAGGTTGATAATTATCTTTGATAAGTATAACGAGTGGGTTGTTGAGGATAATGTTGCACAGATTCCACTCATCAATTTAATTAAGTAATATGTAGTTGTAGTTGATTAACTTCTCGTATTTCGGTTTGCAAGTTTTTATTCACGAAATTATAAACAAAAAAATTTATAAAAGATTACCTTGATTGTAAGATTTGCGTAATATATTTACTAAAGTACTTGCTTCTGACGTAAATGTTGATATGTTATATCAGTTAAAAAAGTATTGCTAGGCTTATATCTGTTTGATAATTATCTAATAATTATCATGACAATTATCGTGATTATATATTATCAACGGGCATTTTTATCTTGATAATTTATTGATTAATAGTATATTATGACGTGTACTACGTCACTCGAGGCGGTATTATTCGCGCGAGCGGTACACGATCGCGATAAGCGAACCGAGCGTGTAATGAACGATGCACATGCGTTTCATACGACGTTTTTCAACACACTTGCGAGCTCCAAAACAGACTTGTATTTTTATTAATTTCTACCTTGGTATTTTAAATAACCTCTCTGTGGTAAGCTGTCAAAGTTCTCTCAGGCTACCAGCGCAAGTCAATTCGAAAAATTAAGAAAGAAACTGTGTTACCGGGATAAATTAGGAATGCTTCGCCGACTTTCCCGGTCTTTAACTGTCGTCTAAATGAAAGACATTTGCGAGACTAATTGTGATGTTGGCCCTTGTCGTACCTTGAAGCCGGAAGGTGCGAAGGGCACTTCAAAGCCCATGGAGATGGGGGGGCGGGTCCACTTCTTCTTGGTGTCAGTCTCCAGCAGCTCGATCTCCGCTGACAGCTGGGTCTCCTTCATGCCCGCCATGCGCTTGATTCTGCAAGCAAGTGTTTAAATTTAGAAAGCTATAATTTAGATAATAACAATGTATGTTATTATGATGAGACGATCAGAGCGTCCGCTAAGTCCTATACCTAGGGGGTGGGGAATCGAACTCGCAACCTCTAGCTTTGTAGTCAGAGCCACGATCCTCATGCCCCCCCCCCCCCTCCCTTTGTATACAGTGCCTATAGATAAATATCAAATATTTGCTTCTAAGACGGAAGCCATCAGTCACGTTTTAATTTAGCTTTAATTTGCTTATACTCATAAGGGGGGATATCCAACGACGACAGCTTAGTTAAAGCGATATGAAAAAGCGTGACATAGGGATGACGAGTGAAGAAAACCCGCTAGTGTAATTACTGGCACAAGAGGTAATCCATCTTAGCCCTCTGGGTTGGCAATGCATCTGCAATCTCTTTGGTGTTGCGCGTGTCTACAGACCGTGGTGATCACTTACTATCAGGTGGCCCACTTGTTTTTTTTCCTTCCTATTTCATAAAAAAAATCGTGTGACGTAGTCCCTTATCCATGCGAGCTACTCACTTCCAGACGATGGCGTTCTCGGAGGCCTTGTACTTGGCCTTGCCCTTGAGGCAGATGAGCTGCACGCCGCTGGTGTTGAGCGGCGTTGGGATCTTGACCTCGATCTTCTGGCCGAGCAGCGACGGCTTGAAGTTGCTCTTCAGCACCACCTTCACCTCCATCTTGGTGCGGCCCACCTCGCGCACCAGCGGGATCACGCGGAACGGCAGCGAGATGTCCTTGGTGGTGCGGTACCTGGACGGACATTTGGTTTTTAATACCAGCAACCCGTTCAACGCTGACGGCTGAAGTATTTGCTATGCCGGATAGAATGCGCCCATGGCATGCCTGCAACAAGCCTACAAGAGCTTTCGCGTTACTCAACGAGTTTCTTGCTCGGATCCAGGATTTCTAAGACGTACATATGTTTTTTCTTAGTTGCTAGTGGTTAAATAAACGTTTACGTGTAATTCTTAGTCTTGAACGGTTTGGCTGCCGCTGTAAGTCAACAAGATTTTTTTTTTATAAATAAATAATGATGTTTTTTTTTCTAAATTTGTATTAAGGCTTTGGTGCACTTGTGTGACTATGCCAGCTTCATAAGGCGACTCCAGTAAGAATTCATGGGGTTTGAGATGGTCGATTAAAAACACGAGTTAATAGCAAAATGGTTGTATTACCACTAAAAGGCTTTCTCTTAGCTAACACAAAGCTTATTCATCCTTGCTTAGCTCATGTAGTAAACGACATTCTAACCTAATATTTCAGTTTTTGCCATCTAAACATTATTTATTGTTCAAATAAACCAGTCTAAAGCAATAAGGTAATTTTATCTCGTGTTTAGTGCCTCGATTTGTTTTATTTAGGCAATAAACGATCTTTTTCTAAAATTTTGTAACCGAAATTTCTTTCGATTTTTTATTTTAAATGTTTTTAATATTCAAATTATGAAACGATCTTTTTCTCCCTGCAACTCCCGGCGACACGTTAGAGTTGCGCGGCATTCGTTTTCAATTACACTGACACGGCAAAGGCGCGCGGCAAGCCGACAGCCTACTGCGATTTGCCTACGTCATAGGCAAGGCGGTCGAGCGTACCTACAGCGGATGGGAACCGCACCTAGTCGTATGCGTGGACTCACCGCATGAGCTCGAACTCGCCGTCGGGCGGGATGAAGGAGATGCTGTGCTCGGTCTCGAACTTGCTGAGCTTGACGCACTGGTGGAACTGGCAGTCGTCGATCACGACCACGGGCTTGCCGGAGCGCGCCGGGTCGCTGTCCGTGTTGCCGGAGATGCCGCCTGAGAAGTCAGCGCGCGCACACCGCGGTAAGGATCGCCGTAGGATAGTCCACCAAGAAATTGCTTGACCACTTCTCGACCGTATTACAGAGGGGTAAAGTTCGAAAGTGGTCAAGCAATTTCTTGGTCGACTATACGCTAAACCTCGTCATTTTTAATAGTACATTACACCCTAAGGGTGGTGAAATGTCTCAGATCGCAGGAACTTGTCGCCCGAGCCAAGAGCGAGGGCGATAAACATGCGACCTGAGGCTTTCTTTATCACCGTCCGAGGTGTGTACACAAATTTACGTCTTCCCCTAGCCAGGAAGTGGAAATTTCTGCTCGCGTAGCGGGCGGTAAACTGCTACTTACGGCCCGGGGTGACGTGCAGATAATAAATGTTGTAAACCATCTTGCGGGTGGTAGGACCTTGTGCAAGGTCCGCCCGGATCGCTACCACCATCTTGCTCGCTAATCCTGCCGCTAAGCAGCAGTGCTTGCACTGTTGTGTTCCGGCGTGGAGAGCAAGACAGCCGGTGTAATTACTGGCACAAGAGGTACTCCATCTTAGCCCTCTGGGTTGGCAACGCATCTGCACTCTCTTTGTTGTTGCAGGTGTCTATAGGCGGTGGTGATCACTTACCATCAGGTGACCCACTTGCTTGTTTGCCTTCCTATGTTGTATGTCTCACGGTAGTTTTATGTTAAAAATCAAACGACAATGGGTTTCGAAACTATGCTGCAACTCACCATTCCCCTTGCCCTTGGCCTCCATGACAATTTTGTCGTTGATACCAAACTTGCACTCCGGCATGCCCGAGAGGTAGGACTTCATGACCACTTTGCCTGCCACGTGAGCCGAGAGCACTTGGCCTGAGGGAAATAAATAAATAAATAAATATCTTGGGACAATTTACACCAATTGACCTAGGCCCAAACTAAGCAAATCTTGTGTTATGGATACTAGACAACGGATAAACATACTTATATTTAGATAAATACATATTTAAATACAAATAACATCCATGACTCAGGTACAAACATTCGTATTCGTCACACGAATATTTAAAATGCTATATAATGAATGACAACACATAGAAAAATTATGGTAATGGCAGGATTCGAACCTGCAACATCAGCATTCCGTGCCTTGCGTATTCCAGTTTCCGCCACATTACCGCTAGATTACCGCATTAGCGGTATTGTGGCGGAAACTGGAATACGCAAGGCACGGAATGCTGATGTTGCAGGTTCGAATCCTGCCATTACCCTAATTTTTCTTTGTGTTGTCATTCATTATATAGCATTTTAAATTTAATTTGAATGAAAAAAAAATACAAATAAAATCGAAAAAAAATTAAAAATAAATAATTTCGATTACAATAACACAAATATTTGCCCATACCGGTATCAAATACCCGGGACCTCTTGCACAGTAAGCAGACACATATAAGTAGGTCGTCAATGTAAAAATGTAGGAATTACTATTATTAATAGTTTACTATTGTTTTACTACTAGAGATGGGCCGAGTACTCGGTTTATACTCGGTACTCGGCGTACTCGGCGGGTTTTTTGATACTCGTACTCGGCCGAATAACTCGGTTTGAATGCATTTCTTGAACCGAGTACGGTTCAAGAAATGCATTTTTTTAAGAAAGTTTTTATGTGCATTACATCTTAATTGTACCCGTTCAAAGTCGGGGCGGGCCACTAGTAGATAAATGTAACAAACATGCACCAGCTCCATGAGTGGCAGCCGAGGTTGCCGAGTCGCCCGCGCCCGCCTTCCCCCCGCTACTCCCGCGACACGCTAGGGTTGCGCGGCATTCGTTTTCAATTACACTGACACGAGGGCGAGCGAGCGGGCGCGCGGCGAGCCGACAGCCTACTGCAATTTGCCTATGCTATTGGCAGGCGGCCGAGCGTACCTACAGTGCGAAGTAGAACCCGTGTCGAGACGCCAAATTGAAATTTTGAATTGCCCACGATTTTGTTTAAGATTTGTGATTGTTTTAAGTCGCCCGAATAATTTTAAGTTAGCCTAAGGATCTCCCCACGCCAATCGACACGGAATCAGCCGATTTAGCCGATCACAAAACGCTTTGGGGTGTGCTGAAAATCAGCGCTGTGGCAGTAAGACTCCAACGGAGCTCGAGCGCACAGCACACGCTGAGCGCACTCCCATTGTCACGGCATATGCCACAGACATTATTTCTGGTAATTGTAGATTATATATAAGTATTATTGTTAAAAATTAGGAATAATGTAGTTATATAAGTCTGTTTTTTTTTGTCTGTATAATATGTGTGTGACAATAAATAACTATTCTATTCTATTCTATTATATTCTTTGTCTACGCAATAAGAGCGAAGTAGATGTTAATCTGCTCGTCCGTCGCCGTCGCGCGTCGGTTTGGGGAGACCCTAAAACAGACTTTGTTGTATACCATATAGAGAAAAAGATGGCATACCCTGCGGCGACATGAGCAGGTTGACGTATTCCAATACGTCCAGGAACAGTTCGTTGCGTCTGTACTTGATACCTTCCCGCCGCCAGCCGATCTGCCCCGTCACCTGTCACGACAAGAAGTCACATCAACGTACGAAAAAAGTCAGAAAATTTATAATCGGATCAGAAACATCCTCTGATGGGAAGATACGGGCAAGAAACTCAACAAGGCATATTTTTTATTAGGTATGGCTTTCCCATCTCTAGGTTGAGATGGATTTTGTCAATGACGAATTTGACATTAGCCACGCCGCGAGACTATTGTACGGTAGGTAGGTTTTGACGGTTCGAGGGAGGTTTCGGGTAGGTTACCTAAAACACGGCAAAAACAAGGCATTATTAAAAAAAACGAAGTACCAACGTTTTTTTCCGCCTTTACTTTGACTTAATCTACACTAATATAGTAAAGAGGTAAACTTAGTTTGTTTGTTTGTTTGTACATGGGTACCCGGGGGGTAATCTCTAGAACTACTGAACTGATTCCAAAAAATCTTTGACTAATAGAAAGCTACACTATCCCTGACGGACATAGGCTACTAATTCTACCATGAACGAAGCACGTGCGGTAGTTTAATTAAAATTATACAATACCTCAGATATTCAGATCTATCGGCAAGATACACTGCAACATACCTGAGAGGTGATCTGTGCCTGCTCCTCTTTGGATGCGGACTTGATGCCCTGCTGGGTGATGAATGTCTTCAGAACGCCAGTGTCTGAGTTCTGCGGATATCCAAAATCCAGGATCTCTGTAACATAAATAACAGTGGAAGGTGGGTTTTTGCATGAAAAATATATATGTCGCGCAGGCGTGCACAACACTGGTTTCACAGAATAACAAGGCGATTTGTTCTAATTTGTTGATATGGACCTCCGCAAAGTATCACCTGAATATAGTTATTCATTACTTGGTGTTAAAATTGGTGGCAAGTGGTAGATAGAACCTAGTGCAAGGTTTTGCGGGTGGTTGGACCTTGTGCAAGGTCCGTCCGGATCGCTACCACCATCTTGCTCGCTAATCCTGCCGCAAAGCAGCAGTGCTTGCACCGTTTTGTTCCGGCGTGAAGAGTAAGACAGCCGGTGTAATTACTGGATCAAGAGGTATTCTATATTAGCCCTCTGGGTTGGCAACACATCTGCAATCTCTTCGATGTTGCGGGTGTCTATAGGCGGTGGTGTACACTTACAATCAGGTGACTCACCTGCTTTATTTGCCTTCCTATTTCATAAAAAAAAAGATCGGTCTCAACCCGATTCGTCGGACGATGTACCTGAGCTATGTATAATAGAGTTGTAGAGATATCAACACATTTTGTTACAAAGCATCGACATTCAAGACAAAAATAGTCAAACAACTTCAAAATAATTTAGATTATTATAAGGATGTTACCATCAAGCAGTTCATAGATGAGCACAAAGTTGTTCTTGATGTTTTCCTCCGAGATCTTGCCGAAATAAGACTGCATCACGTCAATGATCTTCAGAAGGAACTCGAAGACCATGGCGGCGTTCACATTCTGCTTGGTCACTGCCGCCAGCCAGATGTTGGCTCGCTGTTGGTAATAAAATAAACATATGTTTTGGGGGATGATCTACACCCACTGAACCAATCCTAAACTAACCAAAGCTTGTACTATGGGTACTAGACAACATATCACATAGGTACTTAAAACCATTTTTTCAAGTTTGTTAAAAATTTGGCTAAATTTACTGTTCAATGAAATAAAACAATTTATACGGTTTATATCGCGTGTATTGCAACGAATCTAATTCCCGACGTTTCAAATTCACTGTTTACTGTTCAAATTAATTTTGTACTACCCATAGGCATTTTAAATAGATAGAAACATTATAATCACCTATAGCTTGAGAACCAATAAGTAAATATTGTGGGACAATTAACACCAATTGACCTTGTCCCAAATTAATGTTATAGTTTTTGAGAATAAGTGAGTATGACATAAAGACAGATTGACAGATGTAACGAAACTATAAGGCTGCACCAGAGATGTGCGAGGATGCGTAGCGAGGATGTGTTTGTAAAGAACCAATGAGCCGTTTCTACGAGCTAAACTAAGCGATTCTATTGGTTCTTACAAACATATCCCTTGCTACGCATCCTCGCACATTTCTGGTGCAAAAGCTGCCTAAGGGTCCCTAGTTTGCTACAGAATGGCTTTATAGAGAAACATTAAGTTGTTACCTAACAAAGTAAACCTTGCTTTTAAACAGAGTGTGTACCTACACACTTTAGATGTCAATTATGTAATTCCTCACTACATTATGAAAGTGAGGCCAAACTGAAGTGCTTACTGAGAGAAAAATCTCCAGCAAAAAATGAACAAGGTCTCTTTGAAGATATGAAACCAGAATATGAAGAAAAGACCGTTTTTTTGCTGTCTCTTGGTTCTGTTATTATACATAACAAAACACTTTAAACCAATTTTATTGCAATTTTGAATCTTGTAATTTTTTTTATAAAGGTTTACAGTGAAATTTCCACTCATATTTCGAGGTTTAGGGGCAGGGGGAGAAAATTCAGATTCCTGACATCAATTTGAGTGATGGAAACCATATGTAGTTCTGATCCTCATCAGCAAGGGACAAATGAAGAAGATTTGATTGATTGCGAGTTGAGCTCTTGTTGGCAACCAATGATATAGGGAATAGACTAGCAGTCTGCAACCCATGCCTCCATAGCCTATGGCATTTCTCCATATGGTGAAAATCATTAAGAAGTGCATCCTGCCTTCATTTTGCCACTGCGTTGTCCTTATCTGGCAGAATGTTACCAGCCGCTGGCAAGTCTAACAATATTGTATGTCGCTTTATGTGTGTCTCCTTGTTTTCAGGCATTACTTAGATCCGTTTATATATTATGTCTGACTCATATTTGATGACTCTCATGTGTTATGCCCGATACTCGACATTGGCAGAATTGTGCTAAGTAGCACAGTGGCCACAAATCAAAGAGTGACATGAAGTGACTATAGGTAGAAGGTATTAAGGCATGCTTTGAGGGTGGTATTGTATACTCAGCTTATACTCAGGGCTGTATTGTTGGAAAATTCAACATTAGCATGTTTTTGTCAAGTGTCTTGTCATGTACAATGGAGTGTTCAAAAGGCCTGCCTCGTAATAACATGCCTTTCTTTTTTTTCTAAAATTTTACTGAGGCTTTAGTTCACTTGTCTATGCCAGCCTCATGAGAAGACTCCAGTAAGAATTCATAAAGCACTCCCTGAGCATGGGCAGCTTCCCTGGCGGAGAAGGAGTATTTGACGAACCAATATATCCGCATTGGTTTTACGGATAAGGAGGAACTCAATATAACATTAGCTACAAAATTAAAAAGGCTTAAATTATCCAAATATTTCTGGCGGTGACCTTTAGCCTGATCACATTCCATCAAAATGTGTAAAAGGTGTTCAGTTTTAATAACATACCTTGATATGAAAGAAGGATGTTCTGGCGATGTTGGTGACGGGAGAGCGGACCTGTTGCCGCGCGTGGATCACGTTCACCCGGAAGGCATCCACGGCGTTCCGGCCGATGTCATCCCGGTACACCCGCGAGATCAACACCTCCCCTTTATGGTTGTACACGAACAACCCACCGATCATCTTGGCGATTACCTACAGACGAGACATGATCAAATGGGCGGATACCCTCATTTTGTTAACACGTTTTTGTTTTTTTATACTTCTTTTGTGCATTAAGATATCGAATGGTAATACAGCTAGGTATTTTGCGACAATAGCAGGCGGAAGGCAGGATATGACCAGGCCGATAGGAAACTGTCGACGTAAATTCTATATGTTACTGGTTAAAACGTACCTGCTATCCGTTTGATACAAACATCAGGTTATAATAAATTGATTAAATATCAATAAGGATACTCCAATTATTGCATTTTTGACGAATTTCGCTCAATCGAAGACGATACCCGCCCCCAAAAATGAAACGTCAATACCGACAACAGATAATAAATTAATTTTTGGTATGCAATAATTTTAGAGTGTCTTGACACGATGGAAGAGGAATAAATAATTCATTGAATCCTAATAAATATTTTAGAGTGGTAAAGCGAAAAATAAAAACTATCTTGTGACGCAAAAAATATTAACATGTAAAAATATTTATATTTTTCGCTTACATAAATCATTCATGAATTCATTAATGAATACAGATTTAAAATCAGTATTGGTACATCACTAAAATCAGAGACAAATTGAAAGGCCGAGATTCTACATTGTTTATGGTGCGAGAATTGGGTCGATTATGTCATGGCGGGTTAGATGTTTTCGGCACTTGATTCAATAGGTTTTGCTTTGAATTACGCCGTCAATGATCCCGTTCCGTACTCTTTTGTTTAAAACTTCGTCTGATTATCAAGTATTGATCCACTGGTAAACAATTCAAATGCTGAAACAATTGCAAATGGGCCTTCGCGCGTTTATGCTGCTCGCTTCGAAAGTATGGAGTTGTGTTTGTTATATGTTTAAGAAGCAATACCGAGCGGTAATTATGAGTTGGTGTTATAATGTTGTGGTTTATTGTGTTCGCGCGGGCGTCTGTACATTCACGTGGCTTGGTTTCAGTTTGCTCAGTACCAGTCTGTCAAGTATGAAGTGTACCCTCTGTCCCCAGTATCTCGACATAGGCTAAGTGAGTATTATCTGATTTTGTTCTTTTTTATCTCTGTTAATGCAAATCATACTAGGTTTCCAGTTATCCTTATCACGGACATGTTATATCAGCGTTTGTGTGATATATCAGAGGTTAATTCCTCTTTATCTGTTTCTGCTAAAAATATCCTTAATACCAGGGATAAACATGATGTCCAAATTGACACACCTACAGTGTTTTTGTTTATTGAACTAAACATGTACGAACCAATTTTGGAAAGCAGCAGAAACTTGTATTTTGTAATGTAAACATGTACCACATCTTAGCAGCTCATTTTTTGCTAGACCGACGATTAGCACTAAGAGACAGTCTCTTGGTGTCCTGTATCTTGCTAGCTAGTTTAAACCAGTTTACAAGTGACTGACACTGCATACTGGGATAGCGCACACCTTAGGGCAAATTACCAAATTATTCAAACAAAATAATCAACTAAAATTCTATTAGGTAGGTATAGAGTTGGTGGGCTATTGGCTAGGGCTGGATTTGTAATTGCAGGGTACAGAGTTCAATTATCAAGTAACCATGTTCAAAAAAAAATTTCTAACTTGAGTATGCCTATGCCAGCTTCATACGCCTATGAGAGACATGTATACCTGTTTTATTAGGTTGAAAAGTACTCTAAATAAGTATTTTTTTGCAAAAGTATATAAATAGCCTTTTTAAAATTGTTTATACTAAAATAACTTGATTTATTTATAACGTCTTTCCTTAGCAAGGGAAAGTTTGAAATGGTGGTTACTCCACCAACAAGAGCTAAGCTCTTAAATTATATGATGATTTTATAAATACCTCATACTTATTTGAAAGCAGTAATTTTGAAACAAAACTTATCAAATTTTTTACATCATTTCCCATCTTAAACAAATGAGGTACAGACTTGAGTTAAGTTCAAAATGTCATAGAATAAGCCAACATAATAGTCTTTGAAATGTATTATTTACATATGTATTACATTTGAAATCCTACAAATTAAAATATATAATATCATAAACTACATTTTGCCTGTGACTTTGGACACATGGAATTTGGAAGTAGGTATCACACTAGTAATTATATATTACTGTAAAGTTGAAGCTATAGCTTATACATCAGAATAACATTTAGGATATATTAAAATATTGAGGCTCTACAGTCGGGAGGGGGGGGGGGGGGGGGCTAAGCCTGGCCAACACTTTGCTTAAAGTCATAAGTCAAAGTCAAAATATCTTTACTCTCATTAGGTTTACAGGAAGCACTTATGAATGTCATAAAATTTAACCAACAGTTCAGAAAAAACCTCTGATGAGAAGATACCAGCAAGAAACTCAAAGAGGTGTAATTTTATAAATAAATCAAAATGACAATGTTATTTGTTGTTTTACATCTTAAATGTTTAACACAGTAAGTGTACACTATTTGGAGCCAGGGATAGCCGTAGGATATTGCATTGAATATTATAATGTTTTTAACTTAACACAAACGATATCTCGAGCGTCCGCTAGACTTGAATTTATTTAGATTAGATTAGTGTTATTAGATTATGTTACCGCCTGTATCCAATCACTTTCTGTAGAGATTCTGATGTCAATAGCAGGGGGTTCCACACCGCACTGTAGGTACGCTCGACCGCCTTGCCCATGGCATAGGCAAATCGCAGTAGGCTGTCGGCTTGTCGCGCGCTTGCTCGCTCGCCCCCGCCGTGTAATTGAAAACGAATGCCGCGCTACCCTAACGTGTCGCCGGGAGTAGCAGGGGGAAGGAGGGCGCGGGCGGCGCGTTCCTTTTGACTTGCGCTGCCAGGCGCATGGTGTATGAAGTAATACGAACTTTTTGAGCGTGTTAATAAAGTTGGAATTCGTTTAATCGCGGTCGTAAAAGAGAAGTTTCTGTACGTTAGTACTATTGTTTATTCTGTGTCAATAGTTTCACAGCTCTTGTAAGAAAACCCGAAAATGTATGCACATAACTAAATGTTCAAAGAGGATAACATGCAACATGAATTTTAATGAATCCATATGCAAGTATCTGCAGGTTCTTCAAGTGTTTTTGGTTCTCAAGCTACTAGCGACCTGCCCTGGCTTCACATGGTTACAAATTGGCTACCTATATGGCACAGTGGCACATGTGTCTGCTTACTGTGCAAGAGGTCTTGGGTTGAAATCCTGGTATGGGCAAATATTTGTGTGACGAACACGAATGTTTGTACCTGAGTCATGGATGTTATTTGTATTTAAGTATGTATTTATCTCTATAAGTATGTTTATCCGTTGTCTAGTATCCATAACACAAGATTTGCTTAGTTTGGGACTAGGTCAATTGGTGTAAATTGTCCCAAGATATATATATATTTTTAATTAGGATGAAGTGTACACAAAAGCCTTCCTTATAGATCTCTGAATGACAGTGAATACTGTATCAAAATCCGTTGTGAAGTAGTAATAGCAACTTTGTTTTGTACTATGTAAAGACAATTATTATATGAGATGACCAGATAGCCTAGTGGTTTGTGATCCTAACTATGATGCAGAGGTTCCTGATTCAATATATTTGCAAATATTTGTAGTTTTAGTTTAGCGTTTATTTTAATACTCAGTTTTTTAATTGAGAACTCACTATAGGTTAGTTAGAATAAGATTGTGATTTGTCAGTTCTTCTGTAGGTATATCTATATGGTGAATATGAATGTTTATACAGTTGGCATCAGATATATCTTCACACTTTTAACTTATTCCATTGCAATAAGGTGAAAAAGTGTGAATCTATGAAGTTGCTGTTAACTGAAAGCTAAGTTGTAAAAAATCATATCTCAGGCATACAGCCCCCTATCACCCCAAAAGTATACAAGGCTTCCAGTAGAGGCCCTGTGTTTACAAACAGTATGAGTGAGGTATTAGGACTGTCTATAGTTTAGTAAAAATCGTAAACATGTAATACAATGAACTCCCCGTCTGTTTCCAGGTCTAGTGAGAAGAAAAATGCTGGTCCTCGACCTGGACGAGACGCTGATACACTCGCACCACGACGCGATGATACGACCGACGGTGAAGCCGGGCACGCCGCCCGACTTTGTGCTCAAAGTCACCATAGACAAGCACCCGGTCAGATTCTTTGTGCACAAACGGCCGCACGTTGATTACTTTCTGGACATTGTGAGTACATTTTCGTTATAATATCAGCCAGACGCCCACTGCTGGGCATAGGCCTTTTCTAAGGTTTTCCAAGACAGTTGGTCTTGTGCTCCTCGCTGCCATCGGTGCCCTCTGATCCTCACCAGATCGTCAGTCCAACTTGTGGTGGGCCTACTGTCAGTACATTGTAACCTTTTAGTTCTCATTGTCTGATTTTTAAGTCGAACAATATCAAATACTTACTTCCTTACTAATATTATAAACGCGAAAGTAACTCGCATAACTCTGTCTGTCTGTCTGTCGCGCTTTCACGCCAAAACTACTAAACCGATTTAAATGAAATTTGGTGCATAGATAGTCTAAAGCCTGAGAAAGGACATAGGCTACTTTTTAATGCGAAGAAAGGTTGAAAGGGGGGATGAAAAGTTGTATGGAAGTATCGTCATTTTTAGAGCTAGAAACTTGAAACTTATCTTTTAGGCTGTTGATTCGATATAAATAAATATGACATTCAAAGTTTGTTAAAGTTTTACCCTCAAGGGTGTAAAATAACAATAGGGAATAGCAGATGAAGGTTTGTAAAGAACACACTTTTGAAAGCGGACGAAGTCGCGGGCACAGCTAGTAGTTTTGATATAGGCGTCACAGACTAGGCAAATGAAAATATAGTCTGCAGTTAAAGAGTTAATAACACATCTTCTGTTTTTATCAAAGTCAAAGTAGTCAGGCTAACTCAGATTAGTCATTAGGCTAAGTTACACTTTGCAAGTGCGAGCTCATACATTTGCTACTTGCACTAATCAACGTGTAATTTTGCCCTTACAAAAAGAATTTATGACGTAGCGTTTTGGTTTGGCTTACTCACTGTCATGTCATTTTACGACTTGTGATATTTCAAATAATAGTGATTAATCAATAATAGGCAAACAAAAAAAATCTTCTTGAATTCTTTTAGTTTTGATAATAAAAAAACTGAAACCTCTCAGGGGAATTTAAATGTCTGGTTTAGCTAAAGGTTTCATGAGAATACACAAATGCCGTTATGTCAAGATGTTTGTTAATGTCCACTGAGTCACCACATGCGCCGCACGTGTTTGCTGTTTAGCGGACACCAGCGGTGCTCCTATAACGCTCCAGTCTAATCTTAGCTATTATTGCAACTAAATATGGCTTGAATAAAGGTTTATTAATAAAGACAGTTCCAGTGCACATAACACGTTCGCAGTCTCCATACAAAATGTTTCGCTTTTCATTTTTTTTTTATAAAAAAGGAAGGCAAACGAGCAAGTGGGTCACCTGATGGTAAGTGATCACCACCGCCTATAGACACCTGCAACAACAAAGAGAGTGCAGATGCGTTGCCAACCCAGAGGGCTAAGATGGAATACCTCTTGTGCCAGTAATTACACCGGCTGTCTTGCTCTCCACGCCGGAACACAACAGTGCAAGCACTGCTGCTTAGTGGTCGAATTACCAAGTTAGATGGTGGTAGCAATCCGGACTGATCTTGCACAAGATCCTACCACCTGCAAATAATTCATATTTGAAATGATTTGTTACCAAAAATTTCAATTTAAAATGTGTTTGTAATTATGTCAATCAATTTTAAATGCTATATAATGACAACACAAAGAAAAACTAAGGTAATAACAGGACTCGAACCTGCAACATCAGCATCCCGTGCCTTGCATTTGCCAGTTTCGCCACATTACCAGTACCATACCCTGCGAATTTTTCAATGTGTTTCGTACAAATATTATGTCAAACCGCAACTAAAGTTAACAATTGTTTCTTCCAGGTATCGCAGTGGTATGAGCTGGTGGTGTTCACGGCCTCCATGGAGATTTACGGCGCGGCGGTCGCCGACAAGCTCGACAACGGGCGCGGCATACTGCGCCGCCGTTTTTACAGGTACGCCGGCTGAGTGGACGGTAGTATAGGCAGGCAGCAACAATAACAAATGCTCTTTAAGAGGAGTGTGAACCCAGCCCTAAAAAGCGCTCCCCATACGAACGGCGATAACGTTTTCCACCCTCTAAACCTTAACCTATGGCCATGATTTTTTGGTATGTTGTCATTATGCCCTAGAACTATTTTTGTATGTTTTGATTTTTTAAATATTCTTCATAGATTTGACAATATTTGCTTTTTACGAATTTCATACAAAGCAAAAAGCGTCAATATTTTTGAAACTGTTAAAAATATTTAAAAAATCAAAACATACAAACCTAGTTCTAGAGCATAATGTCAACATACAAAAAAATCATTGCTATAGGTTAAGGTTTAGACTAGAGGGTGGAAAACGTTATCGCCCTTTGTATGGAGAGCGCTGGGTTCACACTCCCCTTAATGGTTCACACAAGTAAACAAAATAAAAAACACACACAGGGAAATTTTACATGGGATCCAAAAGGCGGTCTTATCGCTAAGCAGCGATCACCGACCAACCTATAGGGTCTTTGGAAATCGCTCTCCATCGTGTGACCCGCGTGTTCGTTTGCCTCATTTCCATTAAAACTGAAGTGTCAAAGTGTCTGAGGTTTGAGCTTTTATTTAACTAGCAATATTTGACAGTTTTTTTAGATCAAATCTTGCAAGTTAATTTTGATTTACTTCCAGTGGTCGGACACTTTCCAAATTTGGTATGTGTGTGTGCATTTCATGACTATGGAATAATAGAGTAGCAACATTTATAAATGAAAATTTTAATATATAAAATTATTAAATTAAAATTGTAATGACAACACAAAGAAAAATTAGGGCAATGGCAGAACTTGAACCTGCGACATCAGCATTCTGCAAGGCACGGAATGCTGATGTTGCAGGTTCAAGTCATGCCATTGCCCTAATTTTTCTTTGTGTTGTCATTACAATTTTAATTTAATAATTTGAATGTTAAAAACATTAAAAATAAAAATCTAAAGAAATTTCGGTTACAAAATTTAATATAAAATTATGTTAAAACTACAGAATTAAGTATAAATTCTCATAATAAAATATCTGTATCATGTGTATTCTCCACAGACAACACTGCACGGCAGAGCATGGCTCATACACCAAAAACTTGTCGTCGATATGCGACGACTTAAACAGGGTGTTCATTTTGGACAACTCGCCCGGCGCGTACCGGGACTTTCCAGGTGAAAAACGCTAGTTTATTCCTTAAAACCCCTATCGGCGGCTATGCCCGCGTAATGTATAATTCTGTGCATTTTACTGAATAAAAAGTATCCTAAGTTTTAATCTAGTACATGATCTATCTGTCAGCCAAATTTTATTTAAATCTGTTCAGCCGTTAATGCGTGATTAAGGAACAAACATCCAAATTTCTAATGAAGTTTTCACATTTGTAATATTAGTAGAATTAGCCGACTGCGATCAGAAACTGAATGGAAAGTACTATTAGCACAGTAATGACATATCTATAGATATCGAGCAAAGTAATGATATCTTCATATTTTAACCTTTTCAACGCCAAAAAACGATATATTCGCTCTGTGAGGTCAACGCCAAAGACCGATATATCGGCTCTGTGAATTCAACGCCAAAGACCGATATATCCGCTCTATGAGTTCAACGCCTAAGACCGATATATCCGCTCTATGAGTTTAACGCCTAAGACCGATATATCCGCTCTATGAATTCAACGCCAAAGACCGACATATCCGCTCTATTAGTTCAACGCCAAAGACCGATATATCCGCTATATGAATTCAACGCCAAAGACCGATATATCCGCTCTATGAGTTCAACGCCAAAGACTGATATATTCGCTCTATGAGTTCAACGCCAAAGACCGATATATACATCAACGCGCACAATCTAAAAAGTGAACTATGTGCATTCGCATAAGGTCCATCTTCGTAGCTTACGAAATTTTATAATTTAAAAATATAGACCGGCTCAAATCTCCCCAATAATGGGTCCCGACTGTAAAAGTTCATGAAACTATTGCAATGTTGTAGTTATTCAACATTACTTAACAGAATTTCAAACTACTGGACTTTTTTGCTTTCCAATTTTGATTTACTTTGTACGCAGTCGGGTTCTTTGATTTTTTTTTTAAACACTTTGCCGCACTTTGCGCATTCTTGGCTTGTGGGAGGCGTGTTCTAACTAATACCATTTCCGTCGTGCAGATAACGCGATACCGATAAAGTCCTGGTTCTCGGACCCGCTGGACTCGGCGCTGCTCAACCTGCTGCCGGTGCTGGACGCGCTGCGGTTCACGCACGACGTGCGCTCCGTGCTCTCGCGCAACCTGCACCTGCACCGGCTGTGGTAGTGCTGTGAGTTTCTGCCCATTCTGCGACGTCGGTTACACGTTCATTCTGTCGTCAGTTCAGTTCTTTTTTTTATGGAATAGGAAGGCAAACAAGCAAGTGGGTCACCTGATGGTAAGTGATCACCACCGCCTATAGACACCCGCAACACCAAGAAGGTTGCAGATGCGTTGCCAACCCAGAGGGCTAAGATGGAATACCTCTTGTGCCAGTAATTACACCGGCTGTCTTGCTCTCCACGCGAGAACACAACAGTGCAAGTACTGCTGCTTTGCGGCAGGATTAGCGAGCAAGATGGTGGTAGCGATCCGGACGGACCTTGCACAGGGTCCTACCACCCGCATGAGTCCATCATTCTGATCAGAATGATGAGAGCATTACCGTGTAACCTGTCTCGTGTCGTGTCAGTCTGAACTGTTCGTGTAACCGTGTCCATTTGTCATCATTCTGGCATCAGTCAAAACTATACTTTATCCCAGTTTTGAGTTTATTTCCCTGTACATACATAGTTGTATTGTTTGTATCTCACCCTAAGTATAAGTCAATTCTCTCTCTTTTGCTCAAAGGTTAGCTGGAAGAGATCCCTTTAAGGGATAAGTTCGCCTTTGTACCACTTCTTGTTTTTTTTTCTGTGTGTTTTTAAGTGCTTATATACAATAAAGAGTTTACATACATACATACATACATGGTGGGCTGAACTGACGCCAAAATTAGCGTGTGACCGACGTCTATCGCGTTGACAGGCCCGCCGTAAGCAGGCGTGCACCGCACGCGGGCGGCACGTCCAGGGGGGCGGGAAATCTTTTCTTTTATCACATTATGAGACAACAATAAACAGCCTTTCTGGCAAGCTCAGCGTGGGTAGTCGTAGATAAACGGGGGCGGCATAATTGGTATTGCAAATAGCTAACGGCGGGCCGAGCATAACAAAAGCACAGAATGACAACAACAATTACTCTCTATTGATTCACACAAGTAAACAAAATAAAAGAACACACACAGGGAAAGTTTACATGGGATTCAACAGCTATCGCTAAGCGGCGATCTCTTCCAGATAACCTTTAAGTATATAAATAAAGCAGGACCGAAACTAGGCCTGTTTGTTATAGATCGGCGTCTATCATTTAAATTTAAGAAGTTTAATGTTCTATTGAAACTACAGATCTAAAGGAATTTCGGTTACAGTCATTTTTCCTGTTTAATTAATTGTTTTATATCGATCTGCCACACTTTTAACATTCTATGCCTCTTAGTTTATTGTGTATGTGTACCAAATTAAGCTTGTGCAACGTGTTTACACACCCAGTTTGTGCAAAGCGGAATGTGTAGACGTCAATCGAACTTTCGCGCCAACTGCAAACTCGACGTTTACACATTCCGTTTTGCATAAACTTAGTTTGTGCAAACACGTTCAGCAAGCATAAGTTGGTGTCGCGTGGCGTGCTTTATTCTGGAATATTCTCCGGTTTATCTACATTCTTATCTAACAGCGCAATTTCCTTTGCAGATGTGGACGGCTTTTGTACAAAAAATGGGCGACCGCGTCCGGTGACTATTTATTTCACTCGTTAAAAGAAAAAAAATACGCCGTTTATCGCTTATTCTATAAATATAGATTTAAACTAGTAAATTACGTTTGTTTTTAAGTTTTTGTGTTTTTTCGTACTTGAAAAGTGAACGCTTATACAGTTATGTATATTCGTATAACTATTAATGTTAGTGTACGGGCGACCTAAGCTTAAGAAGAGTTTCATACAAGTATTGTTTGATGAAATTGAAGTTGTACCTATAACGGATTGTCTCGCTTTTTCGTCACTAACACCCGTATTCATAAAGGATGATGCGACACGCCTTCTGCTGTCGCTGCACTGGAGCCGCCGCAACTGAGTTGCCGCGCGTGCGCATGAAGATGAGTTATGTAATAAAAAAAACGTAAACGCCGTTTAAGTCAAAGAGAGTTGGAAGTACTTGTACTATTGTTTATTCTGTGAACTCGGCTTAACCGACCGCGTGCCTTAAACGCGCGTCCCTTTCAGGTGCTGATAGACCTGAGCATTTACTTGTAATGAGCGTTCTAACGAATGTTACAAGCTCACTGAGAGAATAGGAAAAATATAGCACAGTGTGCAGGCGTAAACGGTGAATGTTCGCTCTTCTGTTAAAGTCAAGTGAATGCTCTAGTCTATCACCACCTTGGTGTGGGGTGCGGCGGGAGGTAGCGGCTTACTTGTAGTGGATGGGTAGTTTTTTTTATAAATACGGGCGTAAAGTGTTATATTATTTGATTATGAGCCCCACTCTGTAAGCAGAGTGGTGAGAGTCGGCTTTTAAAGGAATTATTTGTGTTAATTGTAATTGAACGGATTATTAGAGTTATCTTGTGCGAGATGGATACTTATTCATTTAAAGGCGTAAAAGTTTTACAGTCGCTCGAGCAGGGATTCGAACCCATATCTCATAGCTTGGGCCGCTGAAACACTTATTCGCTCTCTGAAAAATTATAATTCGTCGAAAAAACGTTACATGAATAAAAAGACATTTTTTTACATTATGTCCAATATGATTTGTAATAATGAAAGTATTGGCACAAAAAGGTATTCCATCTTCGCCCTCCGGGTTGGCAACGCACTTGCAATCTCCTTGGTGTTGCGGGTGTCTAAGCGGTGATCACTTACCATCAGTTACCACTTGCTTGTTCGCCATCCCATTTTATTACAGTCGGGGCGTAAATATATACGTCCCCAAGATGCCAAAAATATTTTCACACATCTATGATACTGGTAATAAGGTTAAGATTAACATTTAATCTTTTCAGCGCCACGTAAATACAGTCGTACACACGCCAAAGCTTTTTTTGTAAGGAAATAATGTAAAGTCAACCAATTTCATTCATACCAGCCACTGTAGAACGTTGTCGCAATGAGCCGTCGCTGGGGTTATATCTTGGATGAAGGACTAAAGCCTGAATATAGCCTCAGTACTTGTCAAGTGTACATAGCCAAAACTGTCAAAATGGTTACTTTTGGGTGCGTCAAGGTAGTAAAACCTGCAAATTAATAAGAAAAACGTAGATTATACTACCTTAATGTAAACATTACTATAACCAAAGGTGACCATTTTGTCTACTGGTGGTATACAGGGTGTCAATTGAAGAGGAGTTCACAGTATGTAGTCATCTCTTTTTGACACATTGTATTGCCATTTAAAGTAAAGAGATCAGCTAATAAAATATAGCTTTTAATTTTAATACTCTTCCTATGCTATACTATTTCTATGAGTTATATGAAATTTATTTAGAAAAGGTCTTCAGTGGCCTATGCATCAAATTGGTTAACTGTATATAGGTCAGTTATATTGTACACGTTGACGGATTTATCGGTCGTTGGCGTTTAAGTCATAGTGCGGATATATCGGTCTTTGGCGTTGATCTATACTGTGGATATAGAGGTCTTTGGCGTTGATCTCATATTGCTCCTATAAAGGTTTTTGGCGTTGAACTCTTAATGTTGATATCGGTTTGGCGTTGAACTTATAGTGATCATATATCGGTCTTTGACGTTAAACGAGAATGCGGATATATCGGTTTTGCGTACAACCTATAGTGACGGATATATCCGTCTTTGGCGTTGAAAGGGATATTTGGCCATACGGCTGTATAAATATTTACGACCTTGACTGTACCATTGTAATTTTATTTTCCTATAAATTAACTACAGAACTGCTGTTATTAACTACTTACTTACCTACTTATAGATTAAATTTTAAAATACTTAGGTCAAATCCGTGTAAAGTATAAAACTTAGAATAAACCTGGTCCTAATGTGCAAGTGAGAAGGTATTATGCCAGTTGCACAAGTTAGACAGAGAAAACAAACAACGCCATTGTAAACTGGATGGCTAGCACGACACCGCGAGTCGCTTTGACGCTCAGTACCTCTCTTTCTAACTAGTCGATTAAAAGCGAGACACACTGAGCGACAAGAGGGGAAAAGAGCACGCATGCTAGCCGTTCTGTTTTAAATGAGAAGTCACCCCAAGTAAGCCTGCTTCAGTATGAACCTTTGCAGTATTCTGAGCTTTACAACACACTTGCGGCGGGTGGTAGGACCTCGTGCAAGGTCCGTCCGGATTGCTACCACCATCTTGCTCGCTAATCCTGCCGCTAAGCAGCAGTGCTTACACTGTTGTATTCCGGCGTGGAGAGCAAGACAGCCGGTATAGTTACTGGCACAAGAGGTATTCCATCTTAGCCATCTGGGTTGGCAACGCATCGGCAATCTTCTTGGTGTTGCGGGTGTCTATAGGCGGTGGTGTATACTTACCATCAGGTGACCCACTTGCTTGTTTGCCTTCCTATTTCATAGAAAAAAAATATTTGTGATAAAACTCCTGTGAACCAAGTACGACTCTTCTTTTCTCTCCTCCTGGGCTGGTAAGGAGCAGAGTATGCAAATAAAAAAACTTGGACATATCGAAAACGGTTACACGCCAATGAGCTCTTTCGTATCTACGCTAGTAAATAATTTACCATTTTTTAAAGTGTGAAATACACTACAGGGATAAAGGAATAGTTGCAAATTTTTTATATTCTAACTAGAAATATTTGCCAATTTAAAATTGAATATTAAACTCGCTATGTAAATGTACGATGTAAATACAAACAATATTTGTATGAAAATTAGTTACGTATTCTTAATTGTTTGTCTCGCTCCGACTTGTGCGGGCGAGCGAGACGGATGAAGCCCTGTTTTAGAGTTAAACCTGCAATTGAGCGACCCACCTTAACTAAAACAAGTTTATCTTTTTTTAACCAAGCACCTCACCTGATTGTAATCGATAATATTATATTTTAACCCCCTTATTCATAAAAAATTAACAATCGTTTTAAGCTAACAATTTTTTTGTAATTTTTTAAACATAAAACTACCGTGAGACTCGGACATATTAATAAAACGGATCACTCACGTATTTTTACGTCGAGAAATGCCCGACATGTCTCGGACCAGTCCGTGGTCCTTAATCATGAGCTCCCGCGACGTAAAAACACGTGAGTGATCCGTTTTAATAATTGTTTTGTACCTTTCATTTGAGGGCAGACGTCACAATGACAGATAAAGACCTAAAACAATTTAACTAACAAACGTTTACGAAGCGTTTATGAATAAGGGGCTAAATCAGTATGTAAAAATTGACTACTTCATGAACTTTTATATAATTTTTTTATATCGGCTAGTATTGACTTTATATAAATAAAACTGTAAACGAAATATCTTGAATAAAAAACTGTGAGGTGCTTAGCTCAAACTAATAATAAATTTGCAATATTTTAAAAACATTGTTTTCATGCTGTCAATTGAAATATTTAAGTAATTACGTTAACATCACATCAGTAAGTCTTAATTGTTAGTTAATAATATTTAATACGGCTGTTTATTGTAATTAATGACAGCCTTAGTCCTTGAATCGCTCTCCGTGAAAAAAAAAGTAATTTTCAAAATGGCCGTCACTTTTAAGACTTGACAGAAATAGCATCCTGGCTAAACACCGGTGTTTATCGCTGACGCATTGTTTCTGACCTTGTTGCACTAACGTGTTGGAAAGGGACGGATGCTCACAATAAAAGAGCCTCTCAACGAAGATTGAAGTGGAGTGAATAAACAAGTCAACTAAGTGCATAGAAATAGTTTCAAAATATGGAAGCGATATTTTATTAGCTGATCTCTTTACTTTAAATGGCAATACAATGTGATAAAAAGAGACTACTACATACTCTAAACCTCCTCTTCAATTGACACCCTGTACACTCATGAAACGTCAAAATGGTTATCTTTGGTGTATATTGCGGTAGTATATAATCTACGTTTTTCTTATTATTTTGCAAGTTTTTACTACCTTGACGCACACCAAAGGTAACCATTTTGACAGTTTTGGGTGTGTACGCTTGACATATATTGAGGCTATATCCATTCTTTAGTTCTTCATCTAAGACAAAGTGAAGCATTTAAGTTGAGTGAGAAAACAATGTTTTTACAAAACGCAATCCTCTTTGCCACCCGGTAAAAAACTGTAAATAGTTGTATGAACAGTTTCCAGTGGTTTGCCCAACCTTCGGTATGTTTAAAAAACGATCTCTCATTATTTTTTTTAATTTAGTGTTGTAATCGAAATTGATTATGATTTTGTACTGTAGAAACCGAATTTCGATGACTTTGAAAAATTGCGAGGTTTAGAATAGTTTTGTTTGGCAAATCACTATGACGGGACGTTATTTTAAGTCACGCTGTGATTGGACAGGATTATGACAATAGGGTAGTACGCTACTTAAATCATGTACAAAGTATACTGATTCAGTTGTGATAGGAAATGATCACTATAGCCCCCGGTAATCGGGCAGGAGTGTACCTTTTCTAAAAAGGCAGGCTTATCAATGACGCCTGCATTATTTCGATGACCGAAGTGATAATTTGTAATAGATTTTGTTTACTAATATGCATTTGTACAAAGGAATGGAGGGGCGAATGTCCGGCGTTTTAATCGCCGCCGACGCCAGCAACAACTTGTTCATAGAATGTTAAACGAAAGGTAGCTTGTGTCGTAAGTCCTGTCGTACACCGCCACTTTTTGCAGCAATAGAAATTTATATTGACTAGCGATTGATAGGCGTTTGTGTCGATTTAAACGCGCGATTTTTGCGACGCTGTTGCTCTTATGAATCAATAAAACGTACGCTTGTATCGATACCAGTGGCGTACCTACACAGGGGCTACGGGCAGTGTCGTGCCCCAGGGCCCTCAAACTCGGGGCCCCCAACATCTCTGTAACTCTAGCTGTCCTACTCGCAAATGCTCTCCGACCACCAGAATTACATACCTATGCATGGGCGTACCCAGGGGGGGCAGGGAGGGGCAGCTGCCCCCCCCCTGGAAATCTCGCAGAACGTGTATGAACTCGCCTAATTACTAATCAAAGTGTAAACGAGGCCTTATGCTCTAACTTTTAAATAAACCGCGCAGTAGACACTGGCAAAATGCACGGTGCAATTGTCAAAAAACCGCGCGCGACGATGGCGGACGAAGATTACCGAATCTAGCATTTCATTGCCCCCCCCCCCCCCCCCCAGGTCAGAAGCTGGGTACGCCCATGTACCTATGTATTTATATAATTTGACAATAGGGCCCCAAGTTTCTTAGCCCCATTTCCCTATGGTCACCAAGCTACGCCACAGATCGATACTAACGCGCTGTTGAACCGATTCGTAGGCACATTTGATTCGATGCAAACGCGTGTGTATCGCGACATATAGGAGCAAGTGCGGGGAGCGATTAAATTACTCCAGTCGCCCTGTATTGCTGCTTTAAGTTGCGCATATATTTAAAGGTAGATAATTATAGACTGCATCGCAACAGTATCGCGATTGCATCGCTGCAAAAAGTCGCCGTGTATAACCGCTCTCAAGCCAAACTGGTTACTGCTCCCGGCAAAGCTTCGGCTTATGTAAGATGTGGGTGCGAAATGACCTTTCTTCAAGATTGTGGTAGCAAATGTTGCCGACAAAGACGGCGATTAAAACGCCCGTATGTTATCCCGGAGCCGATTTGCACTGTTCAAAGAATTAAATGTTGAAACTTGCAATGCTTGTTTTATTTGGTTTCTAACCGATTTCAAGAAAAAGGAGGAGGTTCTCAATTCATCAGGTTTTTTTGTTAATATTCAACAATTTTATTTTATACCCTGTTTATGCTGTCTCTGTCATTTTGTTGATTTCTAGGTGTCAATTATGAGGTCTCAAACTGAATTGCATATTAGTATACAAGATCGTATGCCCGGCTAAAGTGTAAATGAGTCGACAGAAATGGCCAATGAAAACTGCATTTATTTTGGGGTGTCCATCCTTTTTTTACTGCCGACGTTATTTTGAATTTTAAAAAATATAACTACTAAATAATTAAAGCAGGGTAGAATAAAAAAGGGAGGATAATCTATTAAAAAAATTTGACAACGGCTGGACCGATTTAGCAATTTTTTTTCAACATATTCCTAACAATTTTAGTAAGGTAATTCTTATGGGAAACAACGCCCGAAATAAGGTAAACACCCCTTTGATTGGCACCCGAACTACCCTTAATTGGCTCCTAGTTTTTAGGCTTCTAAGGGATGTTTACTTTATGTAGAAAAATGTTTCTTTCTCCCATAGGTACTTATAAACTTCTTGGCTGTCGGATTGAAGTTTCTTATCTAAAATTTGAACAGAACAACCAGTTGGGTCAACTAGTACAATATAAGTGACATTTCTCTACATTGCTATTTTCTGTATACTTTAGCTCGAAGTTATATTGCTTCCGTGTCGCTCAGTTCGTCCCTCTCTATTTCCCTTTTTACGACCAGGACGTACTGCTGGCCGCAAATGAAACAACTTGCGGGGCGATTGGGAATTTAATATCATTTAATGAAAATGATTTTAGTAAAATTAATACTTATTAGTAACTTTCGTATAATCAGTTGCAGATCAAAAATAACTTAGCGTTAGCTATCTAATATCTATTTATACCTCGTTTTTTTAAGGTGAGAATTTGTAAACAATCATGGCAAGTTTTTTATTGCCAAAGTGACACAGTAAAATATAGCTATAAATAGCCTTTTTCAAATAGATAATACTGAAATAACACAATTTATTTGTATTATTATTGTTAGCAGCTTTCATTTATTTTAAAATAGCCCTTTTGCATAAAATATTTCTTAAGATTTTGTACAATTTGCGTTTCTCATCTTTAAAAAAAATGAGGCTTGTTTTTCTATTTTAATTTTGCATGTCGTTTTTGTTTGGACCAACTTCCAGTGAACGGACTGGCTTGGATGTAACGCGTATTCCGATAACAATGCTGCAAAATTAAACTACAGTTGGCAAGAGTCGGACTCAAAAATGAACTTTTGAAAAACTTTTTGATGTTTGTATCGGGGCTACGTCTGGATTAACTATGGCAGGGCCCTAAGACAATGCAACTCTCGGGGCCCCTTTAGTTTTCACTGCACACATCACCACAACAAGAGTTTATACGAACTGTTTTAAACCAAATAAGTTAAACTAAACTAGATTGAAATCAATGTGAGATATTTTAGTGGGTAGTGTATTTGTTAAAATAAAGTTTTTAAAATTGTGCAATTTGACCTCTAAGGATTTGTACATAAGGTCGAAGTTTGAATAACTGGATACACATGGTTCTGTAATATATAAGTATGATTATTTGTATGTCTTTATTTCACTGATCCTCCCTTAATAGCTAATATTCACTTCTTACCAACAAGGGAAATGTCGAGTGTCTGAATTGGTTCGTTTTGAGCTAGCATTAATGATACTGACGCCAAGGGGTGTCGTTGATCGATCGATACTGGGGACAAAGGTGGTCGTTGATCGGTACTGTGGCCAAAGGTGGTCTTTGATGATACTGACGCCAAGGCTGGTCGTTGGTTGATCGTTAATTGATACTGGGGTCAAGGGTTGGTCGTTGATACTAGGGCCTAGGGGTGGTCGTTGATACTGACGCCCAGGGGTGGTCGTTGATAGGTAGTGAGATACGCGGGTGGTCACTATTCCCTTTTTTAACTGTTTTTTTCTTGTTGGTGATAGGTTTTTGTTTCACCTTACTGGCGGAATTGCCATAATTCCCTTTAGTGTACTCTACACCTACACCCTCTTCCCAAGGAACACATGTTTTAAAATTCCTCTTTCTATTTTCAACAGTTTAAGCTG
Organism: Ditula angustiorana; assembly: GCA_963691745.1. Taxonomy (NCBI): domain Eukaryota; kingdom Metazoa; phylum Arthropoda; class Insecta; order Lepidoptera; family Tortricidae; genus Ditula; species Ditula angustiorana. The sequence goes on along the minus strand of OY829483.1, from coordinate 2,099,257 downwards.
TGCATTGTCTGTCTGGTGTGGAAAGTTATTAAATAAAAGAAAAAAATAATTCATGAACCCTTTAATTTGAGACTATTTTGATGTAATTAGAAATATCCAATGTCTGATTATTTATAACAAAAAAACTATGATAGTTGGTTTCATTTAGGGAGCATGGTGAAATAATAGATGGAAGTGATTTAATCTTGTATTTACTTTGATAGGCCAAAATTAGTCTTCGAAATATATTTATTTAATGCTCCCTTTACAATAAATGGAGATATCAAGTAATCAATTGTCAACAGCCCATTTCTGTATCTCGTTTTCCCAATAAAATTCGATATAGAAGGCCAAAGATTTTAAATGACCTCAAAACAAACCATAATTTATGGTTAATTGTTGGAAAATGATGTAATATTCCAAAGAAATTCTTTTAGAATTCAAAGTACGTATTATTTTATACACTTTAATAAAAGGTGTAAACTACAAACACTTGCAAAAGTAAAACCGTATGTCACAGGGATAGAGCCAGCTCTACAGTGAAAGCCAAACAAACATGTAGAAATTCTGATAAGACAATCGTTTCTCATATTACAATAATCTTATTAGCTATCTCACTGATTAGCATAACTGGCTCCTTTCATATCTCCCTTTACTTACATCTGACGAAGTCTGGTTACAAAAAATCATCAAATTGTTTAAGTTTATAAAAAACATTAGTAAGCAAACATTTTGACATAACCAAAGTCTTTCTACATGGCATTCAAATTACAAAGAGATTAGAATAAGATTTAAATCCAACTAGATCCAGATTTGTCCTGTTATACAAAAGAACAGTTTTTAAATAAACAATCCAAACTTCAAGAGGGAAATAGCGATCCTGGATCACTATCAAACATCAATTTCATAAACATACAGTAATCTACAGACTGATGCATAAACTACTAAGGTGCAGGTTTACAGATAATTCTTGTAAAGTTATAGCAAATTTTTGCACTCCTTATTACAAAGAAATAACTAGGATGTCCTTACTCAAGTCCATTGCAACCAACATAAATAGGCTAATAAACTTCAAACATCCATTACAGATAAAATACCTTAGAAAAATAAGTATTGTCATTGAAATTCTTTTCTGAATTATTTTAATATTGCAATGAACTAACATAGAAACTAAACTAGGCAATTATAGTTTAGATGCTGTTGTCAGATTTAGCTGTAAGATAGGAAGCCAATACAAATATCACAAATAGCTTTCCAAGAAATCATTTACAAGACTCAAGACTAAAGCATGTCACTAAAATTCATTCTTTATACAAGTATAGACAGTCAAAGGTTAAAACTTATTTACGAAGAGCCTGTCCAAACAATGAGTTACTACAAAACTAGGGATCTACAACATGTTTCAGAGGATTTATTTTATACTTCAAATTACAACTGTACATCAGCAGCAACTGGCCACTTCAGTCGCTAGTCACAAAGAATGAGGTTTTACGATACGGAGAATGTCTTCTCTGAGAAGGACTTTACATACGCTTCATGCAGCTTGTTAACAAATTCAGAGTCGTGTTTCAGCAGGTAGTTGAAAGCTTGGAGGAGCTGGTTCCTGGTCAAAGGCTCCGGGGCGGTGTGCATGTCCCCAGCAACACTGGCAGTGAACATTGTGGGAGGCATCAGCGCAGGCTTGGACTGAGATGGCAGAGAGTTGTTCAAAGGGAAAATTCCTTTATCTAAAAAGCTCATGTCCTGCGATTGGTTTAAATAAGCGGCTGGTGGGGATGTGGGCTTTGGTGAAGACATGTGCATTAGATTTAGTTCATTCTCCAATGGTATTGGCCCGTTCGTGTCTATCCCACCTAGCAATTGGCCTTTCTTAATTCCAGTTATCCTCTGCTGATTTTGCGTTTGACAATTTTTCTCAATGGGGGTAGATTTCAATTGGAATCCGCTGTTTTGTCTCATTGAGGACTCTAAAGAGATATTGCCATTAGCACTGTGGACCTCTTGCGGAGTGACAGAGCGCTGCTGCTTTTCTATATGTTCAACAGAGTGAGCAGGATTGCTCATGAGCCTTTGGAGGAGGCCGGGGCCCTCTCGCGCGTCGGTGGGCCGCGGGCCGAAGATACCGGGCGACGGTAGCGACGACACCGCGGGCATCTGCACTGCGGCGCCACCGCCCGCCTTCGCAAAGAAGTCCATCACGCTTTGGGACGCCATATCGGGGCCTCGTGACGGCGTCGCATCGCTCTTGCCCGCCACGATACCCTTATTAGAATTGAAATCGTCCTGAGCCTTACTCAACATACCGAATATGTCCACCGGGGGATTCGACGGCGTTGAGCTATAAGCCGGTGTCTGCGGCATACTTTCAGCAGGCGCTTGCTTTATAGACTCTTTAACCAAAGAATTAAGCTTCGTGGCTACTCTGACGCACTCGTCTTTATCGTAGAACCATATGCCGTAAATACAACACTTGGCATTCCGATATAACAGAAACGGCTCCTTTAATTGTAGTTCTATCCCTTTCGATACCGGTTCGATTAAGTTGTTCGTATTCAATCTGTTCATAATCACCAAACTGTGATACGGTTCCCCATTCCTACTATATACAAACAAAGCTCCTTCGATGTTCGTTTTCTCCCATTCATTCTCCTCAAACGTATAAAGTGCGACGTGGGTAGCACTGTCAATTATTTCTCGTGCGTATGGATCTGCCCTCTTTAATGCAGCGAAATTCATACGTAGACCGGTGTCAGCCATTTTAACGCAACAAAACACAACTTTTTACACAAAAGCAAGCATCACAGCAAATGACAAGAACGAACGAATAAAATTCGCCATGTTTGTAACCGTTCCGTACTCTTCAAAATACAATCTAGTTTTGCCCTGTGTTTAACATCCGAGCTAGTAAAACAAATATACAGAGGAAGTTTAAAGATAAATTGATACTGTTAAATACTATATTTCTTTAAATTATATTACAAATACCCTCAAATTTTTTTTTGTATACTTTCAATTAGTGTTATTTCTTTACAATATAAGAGAAAATGGAACGTATTGAGAAATCCTGAAAAGAGTGCGTTCATTAAATAACAATGTAGCGCGAATTTTGAAAATAGCTGTCGTATACAATTATGTATTGGATTTTATTTTATTTTATTTTTCCTTATCTTTGATGATCTTAGATGCTGATAGTTTAATGAAACCTCAGAACGAAACATGTTTATTATTTTGAAAATAAATACCTACTAATAGTTTAACATTCATTATTTTCAACATACCTACATAGAACACTCAAAGAATAAAGTAATAAAACATCATAAGTCTTCATGTCCAACTTTAATTACTGGACATTTTTATAACTTATCAGTAATTCAACCTAAATTCAACATTTGTGACGTAGTCAGAAAATCTTCAGAAAATTGATGAAATAAAAATAAAATAGGTGTCCATTGTAGTGGCAACAGGATAGGTGACAATTCTCTATTTCACTCCATTTAATTAGCTTAGAGATATGTACACATTGTTGAATCATTATTAGTTAAATGACGTAGGTGGTAATTATCATTTACGTTGACTTGGTTACAGTTACAAATCTATTGTTTACGACGGTCCTACTGATTTGTAGATGATTTTACCGCTTATTTGATTGCCTATGCCATGATGTAATTTTATCATAAGGTATCGGAGAAGTTGACCTTTTGTCATTTGCACTCAACACCGATAACTGAACGCGACCGTTTCTGATAACTCGAAACGTCATTCGAAAGTTTACGCGTGTTGAAGACGGCAGTGCCTTAGCAAATAAATAAGAAAATTGTAATGAATTAAATTGTATTAAACCGTTTAACGAAGACAGAGAAGCAAATATCTGCTACTGTTTTCGAATTAGCTTCCAAATAACTTTAACAGCATTTAGCTTATAAGTCAAAGTCTTTCAACACGTGATTGCAGTTAGTCGTAAACAAGTTGTTTCAATTGATTCTGACCGCCGATTTTAATATGGTTGATCAGAAAAACGTACTAGTGATCGGTAGCGGAGGCCGCGAGCATGCCTTGTGTTGGAAACTGGCGGATTCACCTTTCGTGAGCCAAATATATTGCGCGCCGGGCAGTGTCGGTATTTCGACAACAAGCAAAGTTGAATCTATTGATCTTGACATCAAAAACTATCCAGTAAGTTTCTGATAAGAATTTTATACAATTTAGTTAATGGTCCGCTATTCTTTATAGTTACACTAGGGTGTTGGAACATTTCACGAAAAAAAATCGTTTTCGACAAAATGTAATTTTTGTAATGTTTTGATGAAATTATTTTTTACCTCCTGTGTTTTTCCACTTAGAAATCTTATATTGGTAAAAAATATAAAAACGATACTAAAATTTCTGTTTTGCCTACAGGTTGACTGATAAATTTAATTTTTTTTTGTTTAATAAGATTAAATAAATAAGTAAAAAAATAATAATTTAGGTTAGGACAATAGGTTACATAAATGCTACTGAAATATAACTTAATTAATATTAAAAATTTAAGTAACCTTATTACTTAAAACCAAGATTGTTTTTAAGGAATAAGATTTGTTTTATTTTATTTTTTCTAAACCAGATTTACCTTGGCACTCCACCACAATTAATAACTTTTTAAAACATAATTACAGAATTTAATTTAATTTACTGTTTGCAGAATAGACTCTCCATGAAGTAAATTTTTTGTAAAAACTGTAGTTTATGAAGCCTACATTAAATTTTTAAATCTCAAAATTTTCAATCAGTACTCACTTGTCCTTTATCTAAGTTTATCACATGCCATAATATTGTCAGAATCATTATAAATTATCATTACCATGCTAGTAAACCTAATTTAGATCAAGATATATTTAAGCAACATTCTTAACAATTATTTTGTTTCTAATTTAAACATCATATTATATTACATTACTTAACATCAAGATTCGGCAAACATATGTTCTGAATGTTAAAAAACAATTGCCCCTAATTTTTTGTTTTAGTTTCGTTGAACGTGTTCAATTTACATTATATGTCGCTTAAGAAACCACAAATGGCACAAAAAAATTCTTGTCAACTATACTTAATTAATTTAGTATTCAAATAAAAAAAAATTGTTACAAAATTATTTCTGTAAATGGAATTGCTATTATAATCCATTTATTTGATAAACAAGCCAATTACATTTAAGAGATCAATTCACTCATTAAATCCATAAATGATAACCTCCAACCTTTGTATGAGAATTGGTCCTATGTTCATACAAAAAACAATCTTTGCTCAACTGGTGGCACTTAAAAACAAATTATGTAATGATAAGAAACTGCTGGAGACCATTGTAATGTAAAAAAAAAAATAGTAATAATAGTTTTTTTATGTTTTTATCTATTATTGGGTTGTGTTTGATATCTAACGTAAATTTTTCCATTCAAGGAATGTCATGGTCAAAGACCTTAATATGGATGTTGGAAAAAATCATTGAATTTTCTTATGTTTTCGCGACTTGTAGACATTGAAATAAAACAATTTATACGGTTTATATCGCGTGTATTGTGACGAATCTAATTCCCGACGTTTCGAGCCCTTTACAGGTCCCATGTTCACGGGCAGACTGACAAAAAATTTTAGAATACAAACTACCCAATTTTGAAAAAATTAATTAATTAATTAATTTTAATTTTTTCAATTATTTTTTCAAAATTGGGTAGTTTGTATTCTAAAATTTTTTGTCAGTCTGCCCGTGAACATGGGACCTGTAAAGGGCTCGAAACGTCGGGAATTAGATTCGTTACAATACACGCGATATAAACCGTATAAATTGTTATATTTCAAAAATCATTGAACTTTAATTTACATGTTTTAGATTATTTGAAAACATATCTTTGGCTAGTTGAACAGTAATACTTACTCCAGCGCGGTTGGTAAGAGCTGCAGGCCACAAACATTGGAGTCTTGTATCGTTTTATAGTAAAACGCAGCCTAGCGTGCAGTACTGCTCAGTTGTACTATAAAACTGAGTGTACCGTACCTACCCGACCTACCGTACATACGCTTTCCCGGTGTGTCTATGTCAACCAAAGTCGTAATTGGAGAAATCTATTTCTACCTAGAGATGGGAAGCCATTAAAAAAAACTGAGTGTAATATTTCGCACGCTTAGTATTAAAGTGACCTATTTCTGAATAATACACGTCCCAAAATATCACCTTAATTAAAAGACATAGGGTTTAATTTTGGGAAATATCAAATTCAGAATTGAGTCACTTTAGTACTAAGCGTGCGATTTGTGTTCTAAAAAATATGCATAATCTGACTTGTACTAAATCTACTAGTTGGCCCGACATGACTTCCCAATTTTGAATAACTCCCTGCGGCTCTGTCTAGAGTTTTAAAAATTTTAATGCACAGAGAGATAAATTAAACTAGCAAGGCCATTCTTATTAAGTTTTTTAGTAAATTGTACTTGTGAGAAGCTGTGACGGGTCGTTAGTAATTATTCTAGTGATTCTTAGATATGAAATCATATTATATTGGTTTTTTTATCACCAGGCTCTAGCACAATGGTGCAAGGAGAAGTCCATAGACCTAGTTGTGGTCGGACCAGAAGACCCCCTGGCCAATGGGATAGTGGACAACCTGTCCCCACTCGGCGTCAAGTGCTTCGGTCCTACCAAGGCCGGTGCTCAGATTGAAGCCAACAAAGACTGGGCCAAAGCCTTCATGGTCAGACATCAGATACCGACGGCGAGATACAAGTCGTTCACAGATGCTGATGCTGCCAAGAACTTTATTAACAGGTAACCTGACTTAACCAGGCCTGTGCACTTAGCACGAACCTTCTCGGCACACGTTAAGAGGAGTGTAAACCCAGCCTCAAAAAGCGCTCTCCATACAAACGTTATGCCACCCTCAAACGTTTCGTACCTTTCAATCGCTATGGTGGCTATTGCGATTGAAAATTACAAAAAAATAAAAACATTTTTTGTTTTAAATTTAACTTATTAGAAGCCTGATAAAAAATAAAAAAGGTTTTATTATGATATTAACCATAGAAAAGCTCTTTTTATAAAAGTCTACTCGATTTTAGTTTCACGCTCCATGTACATATTTACTTACTAGCAAATATGTATAATAGTGTGAGGTTTTAATGTCGGGCCATCTTGTACAGAGCGTTTTCGCGAGGCTTGCGCTGCATCGGTATTCTATTCACCATAGATAAATAGATAGATAGAGCAGAGATAATAATGATAGTAGAAAAAACTAAAAACACAGTTTTTCTCCTTTTAACGAATTCTTTCAATTTAGATAACAGAAAAATATAAGTCAACAAGTCAATTAAGACTTCCAGTCCATCTCATTGAACAGGCAACGCCGTTCCATTGGTCCGTGACCCGTATAATTATAACTTAATGAAGCGGGCCAATGCCGGATATTTTTAAACATTATCTTGTTTTTCTTCACGCCTAATGTTCTTTGGACTGGTATACAATAAAGAAATGTAGGTAAATGATAAAAAAACCTTAAACCCTGTCCACACCCACACTTTAACGTTTAAACCAGCGCCTCCCAATCTTTTTGCAAGGGTGATCCACGGGGGGGGGGGGGTCATGACCCCCCAGGATGGGTCTAGGTTGACCGCTGATAATTTTTCTAATCTTATTGATGACCCTGACTGAACTTCGACTAACTATGTGACCCCCCCCCCTCCAGACTCGAATGCTGTATCTCCCGTTATCTTTTTGGGAGTGTGACCCCTTAAAAATGGAACTATAGTTAATAAAATGCGATTCCCGCGCCGTATGAATAGCTCACCCTTAGGTAAGCGCATCTTGCGCATCACCTCTTGAAAAAGACGGTTGTACCCCTTCGGGGTAACTGCCCCCAGGTTGGGGCTTGGGACCCTCTGATTTAAGGGTATCGTATCTCCGATATCTATGGCGTGGGACGACCAATGCGAATAATTCGACTTGATGAATATCTTGTGACCCTAACATGACCGGCCAAGGTTTATCTGAGCTTATCTCTTTGGTCGTCCCTTTTTTAGGACACAAGTTTGACAGAGACGCAGGGAGAGATAAATTAAACCTGCGTCGGTCATCTTAGGGCCGCAGGAGACACAATACGTCAATAATTAAAAGCGTTTAAAATTAACAAATTCAGGAGTTATTTTGCGGAAATACGTATACTTTTATGGAAGAAGAAAGAAAACGACCAAGTTGGCCTCCTGCTGAACAGTGGTCTCCCCCCCTCAAATTACCTCTTTACGAACTAAATTAACGATTCACTGAAAGACATCGCATAACGCGATATTGTACATACATAAATTGTGTCAATTGCATGTTGTTCCTAATCAATAAATAGTTATTGAACTATTGATTAACATCGACCCTTGCCCTTACTTGTGGAGTACCCCAAGGTAATTCATTCGCCAAGTTAAGTAGTTTCTTTTTCCAGCGCTACCTTCCCCGCTTTGGTCGTCAAAGCGTCAGGGCTCGCCGCCGGCAAGGGCGTCGTCGTCGCTGCTAACAAAGAGGAGGCTTGTCAGGCCGTCGACGACATCCTAACTGACTCCAAGTATGGCGCCGCCGGAGAGACCGTCGTGGTTGAAGAGCTGCTCGAAGGAGAGGAAGTTTCGGTGAGTGCCAAATGTGGATGCTTAGCAAATTAGAACATATTGCCTGACTACTCCGCGAAACCAGTGTTTTGTAATCACATGCAAAATAGCCGCTTCTGTACGACTCGTATATTTTCCGTGCAAAAAACAACATACATCACAGACTCAACTATTAACCACCATCATTAGCACTTAATCTAGACGATCTATGCGCGTTTCGCCTCTATACGAGGCATCCTCAGAATCTTAAATGGGTACAACCGTTCGCTACTTGAACTTATGATATATTTTAGATTATTTTTATTCACAATAGAAGTTTCATCCCACTCGATTAGAAAGAGGTACATAATGACTAAGCTTGACACTTGCTTTTTATTGGAGGCGCCCAAGAAAAACAGAAAACCCAAGGGAGTCCAATGGCAAACTTTACATCCTTTCTCCCTGGAAGTATACAAACAAATTGTACTGTGATTTTAACCCTCTAATTAAGTTACTTCGTCTACATTAATACATATAATAAAGAGGAAAACTTTGTTTGTTTGTAAGTAGGGGGTAATCACTGAAACTACAGAATAGATTTCAAAAACTCTTTCACAGATAGAAAGCTACGCTATCCCTGACGGACATAGGCTACTCATTCCACGCAAACAAAGTTGCGGGCGTCTGCTAGTTTGGTATATAGTAGCTGTAGATATGTCACATGCACTGCAGTGCACCTAGCACGAATCTTCTCGATACGCGTTAACTCGCTACGTAACTCAGTGCGTCTCTCTCCTACTGGGCTAGTCAGAACGAAACGCACTGAGTTACGTAGCGAGATAACGCGTGTCGAGAAGATTCGTGCTAGGTGCACAGGTCATCATTTCACGTACATCAAACTGTCGTTCTGACAAAGTACGTCGGTAGAAGTTCAACAGCCTTGCACAATGTAATTCGAATTGAGTACCGCAACTATTAATAACTAAGTCTAGACCACTAATTTACTACCGACGGGGTACCTACGTCCGCATCTCAGTACATAAGCGTATATATCGCACGCTTAGAATTAAAGTGACCCATTTCTGAATAATACACATCCCAAAATATCACCTTAATTAAAAGACATAGGGTTTAATTTTGGGAAATATCATATTCACAATTGAGTCGCTTTAATTCTAAGGGTGCGTATATCGCTATTAAATAATGTTAGTAAACCATTAAAATTATTAAACAGTAGCGGGCGCGCGCGACTTCGTTCACGTAAAATTAATAGCCTATGTTCGTCAGGAATAGTGTAGCTTTCTATCTGTGAAAGAATTTTTGAAATCAGTTCAGTAGTTCCAGAGATTACCCCCTACATACAAACAAACAAAGTTTACCTCTTTATTATTAATATAATAATTGGTTTAAAGTTTATCTACACTTCTACACTAATAATATAATATAATAATATAATATAATCTACATCTACACTCTATATTATATTATATTATTAGTGTAGAAGTTTAGGTAAACTTTAAACCAATTATGTATAACAAAAAATTTACAAATCTTTATTTTACTTTTCTAATTAAAACTGACTTCATACACAGAGCTTCCCTCTCTTTCTCTTAATTTCCACCCTTTATCGTGGAATATTTACTCCAAATTAAAATAGGACTACCCTCAAGTATTAGGTACGAATTCAATTTAAAAAATTAGTATTATTATCGGTTTACAATTGACGGAGATATTCGAATCGAGAACGAATCGAGTCGAATTGAGAACCTCCTTTTTGTAGTGGGTGAAAAATAGATATTATCTATACATAGTATAAAACAAAGTCTCTATCCGATCCTGTCTGTCCTCATCATATCTTGGGCCGCTTACTCCTAAACCACACAACCAATTTTGATACAGTTTTCACTGCCATTTAGATTTTTTTTACATAATGTTTTTATGAACGTCATCATCATCATCATCATCATCTCAGCCACAAGAAGTCTACTGTTGGACATAGGCCTCCTCCATGGATTTCCAAAGTGGCCGGTTGGAAGCAGCATGCAACCAGCGCCTTCCTGTCACCTGTATGAGGTCGTCGGACCATCTTGTGGCTGGTTTTTATGAACAACATATTCTAATAAGTCGCTATTATATGAATACTATATAATTAGGTATTATTGTATAGCTCAATATCAGTTACAACCTTAGGCGTTTGGATGTCTGTACGTATATGCACAAACTGGGACAAATTACCTTGCTACTCCGCGAAACCAGTGCCGGGCTTGTGCAAAATAGCTGCACGAGCATGATGTGGCGAAAACATTACTAGTCATTGACCTGTGGCCGTGCACGCGCGATATATATCTGATCACATGTACATATATATGTATTATGTAATGCGTGCAGTGTGTGAAGCCTTGTGTTGCTAATTGTAAATACCGGCTTCACACGTGTTGTGTAATTAAATGAAAGGTTAATAGGAAGTGTGTCTGTGAGATAATCTTTATCTTTACAAAGTCTGTAAATGCATATACCTATAACTTGCATTTACATAAACTTCGAAATTATTATTCATTCTCTTAGCGCTTTTCCCCGGTTCTCAATTCGGGGTACGCTTTGACCACGATTGGCAGGTCAGGTTATTTATTACATTGGAGCGACTGCTATCTGACCTCCGTAACCCCTGTTCCCGGGAAACCAGACCGACAGGATCATGGTTATACTTTCATTTACACGAAAGAGCAGGTGTCCTTACGATGCTTTCGCTCACCCTATAAAAGCGTTGGTACTACAGTACTTAGGTAATGTACAGTCAGCCAGTCATTCATAGACCATCGTAGAACTTTGTCGCAATGTGTCATCGCTGAAATATTATGTCATTTATTCAGAAGTCATTATGATGTCTATTGTAAAAAGGTTCTATAGTGGCCTATGAATCAAATTGATTGACTGTATAGTTGACCAAGAAATTGCTTGACCACTTTTGAACCTTATGCGTTTGTAATACGGTCCAAAAGTGGTCAAGAAATTTCTTGGTCGACTGTACATAAGTTAGAAAAACTCATTGGTACATGGCGACCGCTGGAGATCAAACTCGGTACCGCACGCCAGCCGCGGCGGTAGTCACTAGGTCACCGACGCTCTTTATATACAACTAGCGGACGCCCGCGACTTCGTTCGCGTGGACTATGTAGCCTATGTCCATCAGGAATAGTGTAGCTTTCTATTAGTGAAAGAATTTTTGAAATCGGTACAGTAGTACCAGAGATTACCCCTACATACAAACAAACAAACGAACAAAGTTTATCTCTTTGTTGTATTAGTGTAGATTAAGAATACGTATGAATTTTGACTTTCATGCATGATTCCAGAAAAATGTTATAACTTTTCCATACAAACTGCACCCTCCCATTTTTCTCCCTTCTCCCCTTTTTTCCCCAATTTTTTATAGCCTAAGTCCTATTCTGGACTTATTTAAGTAGATCTGTGAAAATTCCATCCAAAACCGTTCAGCGGTTTTTATGTGATGCGCGTACCTACAAACATTTTTGTCTCAACGATTTTATTATATGTATAGACTAGCGGACGCCCGCGACTTCGTTCGCGTGGACTATGTAGCCTATGTCCATCAGGAATATTGTAGCTTTCTATTAGTGAAAGATTTTTGAAATCGGTACAGCAGTTCCAGAGATTACTTCCTACATACAAACAAAGTTTATTTTAGTAGTGCAGGTGTAGATACGTATATTGAATGTTTAGGAGATAGTTCAAAAACATTGTCACACCTCAGAGCTTCCCCCCCCAGGTCCTGGCCTTCACGGACGGAGAGACGGTGTCCATGATGCCCCCCGCGCAGGACCACAAGCGGCTCGGCGACGGCGACGCGGGGCCCAACACCGGCGGCATGGGCGCCTACTGCCCCTGCCCGCTCATCACCGCCGACCAGCTGCTGGACGTGAAGGACCAGGTGCTGCAGCGCGCCGTGGACGGCATGAAGGCTGAGGGCATCAAATACGTCGGTGAGTGTTTTTAACAGCCAACGCCAAAAGACGGGTTTATTAGTTTGCGCGTGTATCTTTTAGTCCGTCCGCCTGTGGCATCGTAAGTTGTAAATCACAGACAAGGCGATAAGGGCTCATCCATTAATCGTGTGCGTTTTTTTAGCGTTTTAGCATAACCACGCTCCCCCCCTGGTGATACGTGGTAAGGTTTGAGACTGTCCTCCCCACTTCTACCCAAAACCACGCGTATTTTTTTAATACAAAGTATTTTAAAATTTTTTGCTCGCACGCCACTTTTCGGTTTAGAAATCGCTCGTTCAAAGAATAAATAAATACACCCCCCTCCCCGTTGTGATTTTTGCCAAACCCCCTCCGAGAGACGATTTTTCAAAAATCCATAAATGCAATATTTATTATTCTCTAAAGTAAAGTAAGTCTCCATTGCTTACAATTTGCTATTTCACGTGACGGGTGAAAACAAAATTAAAAGGTATTTGTTAGTTTTCGTGGCCTTCCGTTATTATTTTGATTATGTTATTTAGAGAAAAATGAACCTTATCAGTAACCCTTTCGATCTGCATCATATAATACGGCATGTTATTTTTTGTCGCGTTTAACCAGTTCGAATCCCGACTAAGGCAAGCGATTTTTCATAAATCCATAATTATTGTGTTTAAAAATAAAGGAGTCTCCTTTAAACAGAATATGCTGTTTCCAGTATTTAAGGTAGTTGCCATCCATGTGGCATTCGATCTTTACAACCTGTATAACCAAAAATATATTGAGTGAGTGAGTCCCCGCCCCCACCCTCGCCCCGCTTCTAATCCCGCGCGTCGCACAGTCGACAGACGTTGCGCTGGATTGGGTACTTTCATGAAAAAGCGGGATTTTGGGGTCCGACCAGTCCACCAAAAGCGAGACATCCGGCAACTCTAATCCCAGGGAAGGGTGTCTATAGGCAGTGGTGATCACTTACCATCAGGTGACCCACTTGCTTGTTTTCCTTCCTATGTTGTATAAAAAAAAAGAAAAAAAAAGGAGTAGAATACTAGTATAGACACAAAAATGGTTTGTATTCAAATCGGAAGAAACTTGCAAAGGTCTCAAAACCAGTTTGCGGGTGGTAGGACCTTGTGCAAGGTCCGTCCGGATCGCTACTACCATCTTGCTCGCTAATCCTGCCGCTAAGCAGCAGTGCTTGCACTGTTGTGTTCCGGCGTGGAGAGCAAGACAGCCGGTGTAATTACGGCACAAGAGGTATGCCATCTTAGCCCTCTGGGTTGGCAACGCATCTGCAGTCGTCGTGTCTATACGCGGTGGTGATCACTTGCCATCAGGTGACCCACTTGCTTGTTTTCCTTCCTATTTCATAATAAAAAATCGGAAGAAACTTGCGAAGGTCTCTAAACCAAGGCAAGGGCGGTGTGACATCAACAACCGTACTTCTCAAAACGGTAAACAGAGCGGAATGTTCGAGACAATGCGCGATAACCCCGTGTCAATGCTGCCACACCCGCGAATTATCGCTACAATCGCCATAAGTATCTCTTTCGTCATTCACGTTTTTTGTACAATACAACAAAGATACATACAATCGACGGCTAGGTGGGTTTGTACGTCAAAAATCAACCACCGTTTTCGCGTTCTTGCGCAGCATCGTTTATTAAGAGGCGTGTGAACCGAGCGCTCTCCATACAAACGGCGATAACGTTTTCCACCCTCTAAACCTTAACCTATAGCCTCGATTTTTTGGTATAATGTCACTATGTCCTAGAACTAGGTTTGTATGTTTTGATTTTTAATATATTCTTAATAATTTTAAAAATATTCACGCTTTATTGTTTTGTATGAATCTATGAAGAATGTAAAAAAAAACATACAAACCTAGTTCTAAGGCATTATGACGACATACCAAAAATTAATTGCCAATAGGTTAAGGTTTAGACGGTGGAAAACATTATCGCCGTTTGTATGGGGAGCGCTTTTTGGAGCTGGGTTCACACTCCTCTTAACTCGAGAAACTAAAACACAGTTTGTTTTTAACTAATTCTTTTAATTTGAATCATGTAAAATAAATATTGGTCAACAAGCCAATTAAATGGTCCGTGTTAGATCAGTTACGGTACATTTTTAAGAGTATCGTAGTACGCTATTAGACTCATATAAAGCACACTTTGATTACAAAATTGAGAGATAATGATAGCAACTTAGTTGCAAATGGCTCTAATGATCAAGGTGCCTAACAGTTAATTAGTAACAGTTCTAACTGTAATGATTAATTAGTTATGTATGTAATTGAGATTATTACCGGAGGTGAAACTATCAAAGTCAATAATTGATAGATTCAGGCGTTACTTTGCGGAGGTCCATATCAATAAACTTGAACAAATTACCTTGCTACTCCGCGAAACCAGTGCTGTACATACAAAACAGCTGCGTAGATCGTGCAGTTAGTGTTCAGTGGTACTGATTTATAGGTGAGTCTGTATGTATGTTATGTGCCACGATGTAGATGATAAAATCAAAATTTCAAGAGTGAATTACGTCTGTAGAATGATTACAAGTATTGACATTTTTTCTGAAAAGTCAAACTTGAAATGGCTCGCCTGTAAAGTCAATGTTTCCTTTCAAGCGTCGATATGTCGCCCAGACGCATCTGTTTTGCACGTGCACGGCACTGGTTTCGCGGAGTAACAAGGTAATTTGTTCCAGTTTGCGTGCTACGTGCGTTACCGAGTTAGGTAACGTAGCGCGTGCTTGGTGTCACGTTGCAACCACTTCGAACCGGCTTTCTACCAATATCCGACTTTAACTAGAAACTATTTATATTAAATAGTTCTACGGTTATCAGCAACTATCCTATAAACATTACAGATGATTATAGTTTAAAATCGACGCTACGTAAATGAGATACAAGCGAGTTTAATTCGTACTTTATATTCAGTTTTTTTTATGAAATAGGAAGGCAAACAAGCGAGTAGGTCACCTGACGGTAAGTGTACACCACCGCCTAAAGACAACCGCAACACCAAAGAGATTGCAGATGCGTTGCCAACCCAGAGGGCGAAGATGGCATACCTCTTGTGCCAGTAAGTTGAGGTTTATTTTAGGACGTAGGAATCCGCTAAGAAACCATTTTTGGTATTTTTTACCTTCAGGGGGAAAACGGGGGGTGGGGGTTGAACTTTGCATGAAAGTCTTTTTTGATTGAAGTTATAAGCATGAAGATTTGAATTAAAACTACTGATCATAAATAGATTATAAGTATTATAACGTGTTTCAGGATTTTTGCATTTTTACATTTAAAGGGGGAGAAGCGGGGGTGAACATTTTTAAGGACGTATTGATTTTTTTTAATAGGAGCTTATAATCTTGACGTTCAGCTACTTATCATAAATAATGACGTGTCACAGGGTTTTTGGATTTAAAATTTGTAGGGGGGAAACGGGGAGTAAGTTTGTATGGAGGTATAGGGTTTTTAATAGGAACTTGAAATTTTGAATTTTAGATACTTCTCATAAATAAATAATTATGTGTTTCAGGGTTTTACGAGTATCGAACTTTAGGGGTGGGAAACGGGGGTGAAACTGTGTATGGAGGAATCGGTTTATTCAAAGATAGGAATTTCTAAATGTTTGTTTGTTTTAGGGTATTTGGATTTTTACATTGGAAGCGAGTAAAACGGGCGGTGAAAATGGGAGGGAGTGAGAGCACTTATAAGTTTTGATAAAAAAAAGTAATTTGTTTTTTGTAGACCACGCGGGCGAAGCCGCGGGCAGAAGCTAGTATACAATAAAGAGTTTACACATACATACATGAAATATTCAAAGTTATCAAAATATACAAAGCTAGTTCTAGGGCATAATGACAATGACAACATACCGAATAATTATTGCCATAGTTTAAATTTTTAGAGAGAATTTTTAAAATTTTAGAAAAATTTAGAGGATGGAAAACGTTATCGCCGTTTGTATGGGGAGCGCTTTCTGGGGCTGGGTTCAAACTCTTAGAAGGGCTGTGAAAATTAGAATATAATATTTTGCGGGTGGTTGGACCTTGTACAAGGTCCGTCCGGATCGCTACCACCATCTTGCTCGCTAATCCTGTCGCAAAGCAGCAGTGCTTGCATTGTTGTGTTCCGGCGCGGAGAGCAAGACAGCTGGTGTAATTACTGCCACAAGAGGTATTCCATCTTAGCCCTCTGGGTTGACAACGCATCTGCAATCTCTTTGGTGTTGCGGGTGTCTATAGGCGGTGGTGATCACTTGTCATCAGGTGACCCACTTGCTTGTTTGCCTTCCTATTTCGTAAAAAAAATCCAAAAGCTAGTAAATATATAAATTTGTTACAGCATCCTAATCATAAAAACAAACAAGCATTTACGTCACATATACTATGCAATGATATTGTTGACTGATGACCTATCATTGTTTATAATGTTTATATTTACTCGGTTCTATATAAATAGTTTTACAGATAAACAAAGATAAAACGAAACAAACAAGTATTTTAGCTAATTTTGACGCAAGCATTTTTCGATAATGAACGTTATTTTAATTTATATTAAGTCGGCAATTGTCTGATAATTACTTATTCGTAATGTCACTGAAAAGTTACGACTGTGTGTCTTGATAATCTAATTAAATTGTTTTTTTGCAATAAATAAATGATTGCGTATTTTTCGGGTTAATATGAAGGTTAAGGTACTTGATTGTGGTATTTTCTTATAGGTATTTTTGATGAATACCTGTCTCAGCTTAGGCACAGTATAGATATAACCAGTAAGGAATCTACGTACAAACGCTCGGAACCGACGCACGCACACAGACGCACGCTCAACACGGCCGCTAAGGCTGCTAACGCGACTGACGGCCGCCTTAGCAGCCTTAGCGGCCGTGTTGAGCGTGCGTCTGTGTGCGTGCGTCGGTTCCGAGCGTTTGTACGTAGATTCCTTACTGGTTATATCTATAATGTGGCTTAGGGGTCGTCCATAAATTACGTGAGACAATTTTGGCGACTTTTTGTATAAAATCTTCAACAACGCATCTTTCGCGGGTTGAAAGGACAGAGCGTCTTAATACTACAACAAATACTCTTTTTTGATTCACACAAGTAAACAAAATAAAAGAACACCCACAGGGAGATTATACGTGAGAATCAACAGGCGGTCTTATCGCTAAGCAGCGATCTCTTCCAGACAACCTTTGGAAAGAGATGGCGAGAATTAAGAGCGAACCAAACACACTCAAAATAAACGTACGTAAATAAATATATACACAAAATTATTCAAATGAAAAAATTAAAGCTTTTAAATAATAGAAATAAATATATCAACAAACTGGAACAAATTACTTTGCTACTCCGCGAAACCAGTTCCGGGCTCGTGCAAAATAGCTGCGCCTGCGCGACATATATATATTCATGCAAAAACCCACCCTCCTCCGCTTCCACACGAAACAACATATATCACACAGACTCAACTATACACCACCACCACTAAACACTAAAACTACAATATCGACGCGCGTTTCGCCTCTGTACAAGGCATCATCCGGATGTAATAGTACATCTCTATAAGATCTAGTAGTAAATATTCCTTAAGAGTGTGTTATCCTTGTACACCTACCCAACTTACGCTTGCGTACAAGCGACTGAATGTGTTGACCTACCGATAGCGTAACATCGTGTAACAGTACCATTACCATGAGTTTCTATCGAAAATTCGTATTACGTTACTACAGTCGATAGCGGTTAAATACGCTCTCATTTGTCAGTGAAAGAGTTAACCATAGTCGATACGGTATTTTTCGATGACATGTGTCAACAAAACGTTAGATACTGACGTTCAGATTTCGATAGGTAATTTACCGTTGGACTCATACTAGCGATCTTTAGCTATCTAAGTGAGCGCTAGAGGCGCTGTGCAATTTCCCATACGAATCGTTTTACGCTGTCGCTAGCGAGTATGGTTACGGCTAGGTGCACTGTACTCATGGTAAGGGTACAGTATTTCTCTTCTGTGGGGTGTCTAGTTGTAACATAAACGTCGTTGATTAGAACTGGTGGTCCTTCCCAGGTGTGCTGTACGCTGGCCTGATGATCACCAAGGCGGGCGCGATGACTTTGGAGTTCAACTGCCGCTTCGGCGACCCCGAGACCCAGGTCCTGATGACGCTCATGGAGACTGACCTTTACACCGTCATGAAGGTAAACTCTTTATAGGGTAATAAGTATTTTAGTTAAAAAAAAGTATTTATTTTTTATTGTAATCGAAATTATTTTATTTCTAAATTTTTTCGATTTTTCTTTTTGTATTTTTTTTTTACATTCAAATTAAATTTTAAAATGCTATATAATGAATGACAACACAAAGAAAAATTAGGGTAATGGCAGGATTCGAACCTGCAACATCAGCATTCCGTGCCTTGCGTATTCCAGTTTCCGCCACATTACCGCTCATTATTAGCGGTAATGTGGCGGAAACTGGAATACTGATGTTGCAGGTTCGAATCCTGCCATTACCCTAATTTTTCTTTGTGTTGTCATTCATTATATAGCATTTTACAAGTTTTTTAGTTAACGGTACTTTACTATTGCGTTGTTATCGGGCTGACTTACCAAAACCGAATTTTGAAACAATTTTTATGAGAGAATTCCAGCAACTCCCAGTCGCTAACATTGCCAAACATTCCTGTAAATATACCCCCTTATTCATAAACGCTTCGTAAACGTTTGTTAATTAACATTTTTTATGTCTTTATCTGTCATTGTGACGTTTGCCCTCAAATGAAAGGGACAAAACATTTGTTAGCTTAAAAAGATAGTTAACTTTTTATGAATAAGGGGGTTTGTCATTGGTTTTTTAACACGCCCGAGAAATTAATGTCCTCTTGACAATAGATTTGAATTGGGATGTTGACTAAAAAATAATAATTAGTCCATCTTTTAGAACGCCAGAAAATAGTAGATACGTATTTTTTCTTTTGCTTCTAAAACTTAAAATAACAAAGTTACAGAGCGGCGAAAGTTCGCGCTACGTCATTATATCGTAAAATTTTTACGAAAGAGTGACGTCACGAGCCCCTACTCCTGAATTTGAATGTGCTGTATCTTTGTCAATATTATTCGTATGGACAAATAAAAAAATACGTATCGAGTATTTTTCTATAATCTAACTGACGGACTAATTAGAATCTTGTTGTTTTAACCCAGGAGACATCCCTATTGTGTATCATTTTGTTCTTTTTGTTTTTTGTATGATAAATAAATTCCACACATGCATACATGTAGCAATACATCTTGCAGGCTTGTGTGGACGGCAACCTCAAGCACTTGCAAGTGGCGTGGAACACGAAACTGTCCGCTGTCGGCGTCGTCATCGCCTCAAAGGGGTATCCAGAGACCTCCACCAAAGGCTGCGTCATCAGCGGTAAGTTCGACTGCTGATAATTTATTAAATTCATTTGATTCCAGACGAGGGTCTATAGATTGTTAGTAATACATAGGTCTTATTTTCTAGGGATTAGTAGCATAATAAATTAGATTACATTTTATAAATTAAATTAAAACATTCCATTATATAACACATCAATCATAAACATAGTCAAATTATTATTAGTTAACGTCAATAATTATTTCGTACATTTAACAAAATCTAACTCCCACCCACGACACAACCGTGCCAAATTCACATAGTAAGTTAAGGTGCAATTCCGTGCATCG
Organism: Ditula angustiorana; assembly: GCA_963691745.1. Lineage (NCBI taxonomy): Eukaryota > Metazoa > Arthropoda > Insecta > Lepidoptera > Tortricidae > Ditula > Ditula angustiorana. Next base: position 2,078,978 of record OY829483.1, on the reverse strand, counting down.
CGGCTGATGCGACAATAGTCAGTGTATGAAAATGTATGGCGATGCTTCCGAAGCCTGCGACCACTGCACACTGACCTATAAGTAATGGACTTCTAGTCAGCGTTTAAAAAATGGCCGCATCAAAAGTAGGAGAAAAGAAAACTAAATCGACGATCGCTCGCGCTGTCAGTCTGTCGGACGGACGGCGCTGCTGTCAATGTTATTATTTTGTAAAAAAAACCTATTTGCAACGAAACTTAATAAATTATTGTTTTATTCAGTTAGACGTTAAGTTGTAAATCCAATGACTAAATGGTAAACTGATAATTTGCATTTGTAACATTGGCGCCAACCTATATTCTTATGTCGGGCCGTTTTTCTGCTGTCATTCAATATGACACTGTACATCCATGCATTATAATATCATTGCCTGCGACGGACGCATGCGGCTTACGACAGACGTCGGCCGCACGCGGCTGTGTGTCTCGAGATGCTCCAGTCAGTGTTGTTCGTCCGTCCCATCCTGTCCTATGCGAATTGCACTTCTAAATAGTAAAAGATTTCTAACAATTTCATATCCAACGTCATTTTGACATAGTTCCTTGATGGTCAGGGTTTCATTTTGTCGGCTCATACATAAACTATTGCTCTATTCTGTATGGCGCCTTAAATAATGTACATAATGGTTTCACTGGTTCTCTCAGGTCTGCCCCAGGCAATACAGGTAAAATTGAAACAAGGCAAAGCTAGGCTTTATTTAGTAAAAACCAGTTTCGAATACCTTTATACAGGGTCACCCAAAAGTCAAGGTGAAGCCGGAAAGGCGTGATATGCCCAAGTGAACCCGTTATCAGAAAATTAAATAAAACATATCGATACTAGAAATCTGAAATGTCGTAAGGGGTCATGCCCCTTAATGTCCCTTACGACATTTGAGAGTTCTACTGTCGATAAGTAAGCAAGTAAAACACAAAACACGCTACATGACATTACAATCAAAATAAAATATTACAAAGGCGAGCATCACGCTTTTCCGGTTGGTCTGGAATTATGAGGCACTCTGTTTAGTAAATTCAAGATGACTTCCTTTACTTACGTTTATTCACATTTATTAAATTTAAATCCTATGTACTGACAATACAAAGAAAAATTTGGGTAATGTTAGGACTTGAACCCGTACCACAGCATTCCGTGGCTCGCGTTGCTTGCGTATTTGCTGTTTGTGTTGCCATGGCAATGTTCAAAAAATAAAAATAAAATACCGAATGAAATTTTGGTTACAAACATTTACTTCGTTTACTTCTGTTTACTCACGCTTACTACGTTCACTCACTATGACTACGCCGACTACGCTCACTCACGCTGACTACGTTCACTCACGCTGACTATGTTCACTCACTATGACTACGCTCACTCAATATGACTACGCTCACTCACGCTGACTACGTTCACTCGCGCTGACTACGTTCACTCACGCTGACTATGTTCACTCACTATGACTACGCTCACTCAATATGACTACGCCCACTCACGCTGACTACGTTCACTCACGCTGACTATGTTCACTCACTATGACTACGTTCACTCACGCTGACTACGTTCACTCACTATGACTACGCTCACTCACGCTGACTACGTTCACTCACGCTGACTATTTTCACTCACGCCGACTTCGCTCACTCACGCTGATTACGTTCACTCACGCTATGTTCACTCACTATGACTACGCTCATTCAATATGACTACGCTCACTCACGTTGACTACGTTCACTCACGCTGACTATGTTCACTCACTATGACTACGCTCACTCACGCTGACTACGTTCACTCACGTTGACTACGCTCACTCCCGCTGACTACGTTCGCTCACGAGCTCCTCCGGCGCAGGGCTGGCGCAGGTGCAGGCCAACCCGGGCGTGGTGGTGTTCCACAGCGGCGTGGCGCGCGGCGCCAACGGCACGCTGGTGACGGCGGGCGGCCGCGTGCTGCTGGTGTGCGCGCGCGCCGCCGCGCTGCGGGCTGCCGCCGCGGCCGCCAGCGCCGCCGCCGCCGCCGTCGACTTCCCCGGCAAGCAGTACCGCAAGGACATCGCGCACAAGGCCTTCTCCAAGTTAGTCGACGTTCTACGTAGCACAGTAGCTTGAGGGGCCATTAACACGAAGCTAATACAAGTTGTATTACATTGCGCGGCTTGATCAATCTATCGACCGCATCATACCTCTGTAGCCCGCAATAAATAAATATCTTGGGACAATTTACACCAATTGCCCTAGTCCCGAGCTAAGCAAAGCTTGTACTATGGCTACTATACAACGGATATACATACGTATATATATATATATATATATACATACTTAAATACAATGTAAATGGCCCTCAAGAGGAGTGTAAACCCACCTCTCTTCATACAAACGGCGATAACGTTTTCCACCCTCTAAACCTTAACCTATAGTCATGATTTTTTTGTATGTTGTCATTGACGCTAGATATTGACGCTTTTTTTGTTTTGTATGAAACTCCTAAAATGCAAATATTGTCAAATCTATGAAGAATATTTAATAAATCAAAACATACTAATCTAGTTCTAAGGCATAATGACAACACATACCAAAAAATCACTTCCATAGATTAATGTTAAGAGGGTTAAGGGTTAGTATCGGGAGCGTTTTTAGGGCTGGGTTCACACTCCTCTTAACACTTAAGAACCTTGACGTAGTTACATATGAAAAGAAAGTTGCTCTAATTTGTCACATTACTGACAACGACAAGATACTAAAATGTTCAGCTACTAGAGACTAACCGTACAGTCAGAGACACACGTAAGTGACCATTAAATACGGAACTGAGAGAAAGTGTCATTTTCCGAAAGAGAGTCAGAAAATATGTTCAATGAAATTAATATATCTATCCTTTTCAAGCATAGACAGTATCTCTCCGTTACCTCTCTAATGATCAGTTAGGTTTGTTGATGTTTTTACTACTTGCTGTTTGTTAAAATTCGCGTTTGACATTATGGGGACCTGACGCATCGGTGACAACTTTAGTTAGCGTTATTCGCGGTCAAAGTCAAAAGTTTATTTTTTCAAAAAGTAGGTAATGTTACAACAGGTGTTATGTCACAATTTAAAAGATCTCCAACTTTTTGCCGATTAAATACAAATTTTAAATTGAGATTTTATCTCCTTAACTACCTATTATAATTATGTTTGTACTACAATGTCATATGGATTATTCTTATGTTATGAAAATTTCTTTAGTCAAGTCAGATTATACAATATAAAATAAAATAAAACAAGGAATTAAAAGTATTATGTCATTTAAATATTCTTGTATGTCATAATAACATTTATCCCTTAGTATTTTTCATGTTTTTAGTATTTTCGGTGAAAAGGTTAATGTCGTGGATGTCTATGGGTGGATGATAATCGCTTACTATCAGGTGATCTGCGTACTCGTCAGCCTTCCTCTTCCATGAAAAACAAAAATTATTCCTTTAGTTTTTGGTGATTTAAATTTGTCCTTAATTTTCGTATTGCCATGCCTCACTTTTTTATAGTAGATATGCAAGTCTATCATCTCTGTCGTTTCACACATTCAACTGTTATTTCACTAAACTTTAACCGTTTGTTTCCTTAGTAAAAAATCATTTCATTTCGTCACCTCACGTGTTGTCTTGTCCGTTTGTTTCAGCACGAATCATCGCGACCAATGAGGGCTTTCGTTTCACTTCACATTCCTCACTGCATGTTGTCATTATTTGCCAACATCAGTGGCCCGTTTCACGAAGCTACAAGTTACAATTTTACAAGTCTACACCGGCAACATTGATCATTATGCCCATTGCCATTGGTCATTATTGACCAATGTTGCCGGTTTCGACTTGTAAAATTGTAACTTGTAGCTTAGTGAAACGGGCCACTGGTCTATATTTTTTTGTAATAAACTCTTTTCTTCGCACCTTTGCATTTCATTGTCCTGGTTCGTAGTAAGTTGGTCATTTATTTCATTTCTGTTTTCATTGTTGGTAAACATGTCTTATCACGTAAACAAGATTCTAACCTAAAATTTCACTTTTTGTCACCTAAATGCCATTTATTGTCTCATCATCATCATCATCATCTCAGCCACAAGAAGTCCACTGTTGAACATAGGCGTCCTTCATGGATTTCCAAAGTGACCGGTTGGAAGCGGCATGCAACCAGCGCATTTATTGTCTAAATAGAACAAATCGCGGCTGTCAATAGAAAAAGCAATCATAATTTGTTGCTTCAAAATGTTTTTTTTACACAATAAACAATGTTTTGATGGCAAAAACTGAAATTTTAGGTTATACTATTGTTTACCACTTAAGACAAGTAAGGAGAAGTATAGTTTACACATCCTGTAAGATACAAGCGACCTATATGCTATTGCCTTTCCTTCCCATAATAAAATAATGAATAACGAGTGCAAACAAATACAAGACAAAAGTAAGAAGTGTCTAACAAACGATACCGATAACTGAGACAGATTAACCTATAATCTACACTAATATAATAAAGAGGTAAACTTTGTTTGTGTTTTTGTATGTAGGGGTAACCTCTGGAACTACTGAACCGATTCCAAAAATTCTTACATTAATAGAACGCTACACTATCCCTGACGGACATAGGCTACTAATTCCACACGAACGAAGTCGCTGGCGTCCGCTAGTGGGATAATAAAAAAATCGTAAGATAGTAGTGGTGAAAATCCAGAAAATACTAGGTGCGAATGTCGGTACTATGAATGACAATTAATTGGCCGGTTACCCTACTAGCGAGGATGCTTTATGTTCGAAAAAGTTGAAGAAATGGCATGTTTAACAAAATAATGGAAGCACTCATACATACCACTACCCATTTATACTAACGCAGTATCGGCTCAATCTTTTAAAAAACGATTTTGGAATATTATTGGAGTTACAGTGACTTACCCTTTGATTGTAAATTGCATACATTCCCCGGAATGAATAAAAATGCGTCACGAAACCAATACAGTTTGCATAATAAAAGCTTGGTGATTACATCCCACATTAAAAGTTTGAGGTTTGAAGCATTCATGTGAAAGTTGGGAGGCTTCTAAATTGCCTTGAAAATCTTAAAGAAAAGCTACACGGTAGTGCACAGCAAAGCACGCTGTGGCTAGACTTGGCGGGGCACTACCATGCCCCCAGGATCGGCCAAGTGATAGGATGAAATGCCTGAGCACAGAATAAATAATAGTAGTATACGTACAGAAACTTCTCTTTTACGACCGCGATTACACAGAGGGCGCGAGCGAGCGGGCGCGCGGCGAGCCGACAACCTATTGCGATGTGCCTACTCTGTAGGCAAGGCGGATAAGCGTACCTACAGTGCGGAGTGGAACCCCTCCGGATCGCTTGGAGTCGAGGTTACCCATCCCTCTCTGTCTTCAGGATCAACGGGCTGTCATACCTGCAGGCGGGCGTGGACATCGACGCGGCGGCGCTGCTGGTGCGCCGCATCGAGCCGCTGGCCACCGGCACGCACCGGCGCGGCGTGCTCGGCCGCCTGGGCTGCTTCAGCGGCCTGTTCCAGCTCGCGGCCATGGACCCGCGCCTGCAGGACCCCGTGCTCGTGCAGGGCACCGACGGCGTCGGCACCAAGCTCAAGGTGCGCCCGCAGACGGACGCACGCACACCACGCACTAACACATACAGACATAAACAGAGACACATATGCGCGCGCGCACACACACACACAAACACATAAAGACATAAACAGAGACACACATGCGCGCGCGCACATAAACACACATGCATACACACACGTACAGTCAGCGTCAAATATATCAGAGCGGGCAAGGTGTCAAAAATATTTAAACTCGACTCAATTGTCAAATACGCTCGGGCGAGTTCAGATATTTTTGACCACCTTGCCCGCTCTGTTTTTTTTTGCGCTGACAGTCAAGGAAATTGAAACACGTACCACCGTAGAACCTAGTCGAAGAGACATACGAGTACGCATGACATTTGTATGACATAGCCTGGCGTTTGACGCGTCGCGTCATTGCGATAGGGTTCTAAGGTGGTACGTGAATATATTTCCCCTACTGTACATTAATGTTTTACTAATCTAATTTAGACTTTCTACTACTTCGACTTTCGACTAATGGTTAACTGGAAGAGATCCCTTAAAATGACAAGTTTGCCGTTCGCCGTTTCACTGTATCTCTTTTTGTTGTCTTTTTTTCACAATAAGGTAGGTATGTATATACTTTCAAATAACTGGTGGAACTTTGAGATAGGCTTAAGTATCAGCAATAATAATATTAAATATAAGAGAATAATTATCTGAATAATAATTCTTAATTCAAATGCATACTCTGCTCCTAGAGATTAGAACTTCATAAATATTACTACCAGCCCAGGAGGAGAGAAAAGAAGAGTCGTACTTGGTTCACAGGAGTTTTATCATAAATATTCTTTTCTATGAAATAGGAAGGCAAACAAGCAAGTGGGTCACCTGATGGTAAGTATACACCACCGCCTATAGACACCCGCAACATCGAAGAGATTGCAGATGCGTTGCCAACCCAGAGGGCTAAGATGGAATACCTCTTGTGCCAGTAATTGCACCGGCTGTCTTGCTCTCCACGCTGGAACACAACCGTGCAAGCACTGCTGCTTAGCGGCAGGATCAGCGAGCAAGATGGTGGTAGCGATCCGGACGGACTTTGCACAAGGTCCTACCACCCGCAGAATACGCAGTTAATATACAATGTATTAACTCCAAAAAACCCTCCACAGATAGCGGAAACGATGGAGAAATACGACACTATAGGTCAGGATCTAGTCGCGATGTGCGTGAACGACATCCTGTGCGCCGGCGCTGAACCCTTCGCGTTCCTGGACTACATGGCGTGCGGCCGCCTGCAGGTGGACGTCGCCACCACCATAGTCCGGGGGATCGCTGACGCCTGCATCAAGTCCGGGTGCGCGCTGCTGGGTGAGCCACTAGTGTTAACCTTTATTTCAGATAACATAGCCTATACAATAATAGTAGTTTATGCAACTGCTATATAATGAGAGACCTTAAAAGGCCTAATTATATGCAGTTGCATACACTACTTTATCTACACATACATATATCATAACTGCAAAAACCGTAACAGTAAAAAAACAACCAAAGAATGGCAACAGTGATGGCGGCATTTCGATCCTGCGTCAAGACGACCGTTTTTTTAATCATAGACAAACGAATGAAGTCCTTATTCACATGTCACTCAAGATCAAATTTCGTGCGTTTATGTTAAAAAAAAAACTACTGAACTGACGTTTTGTATCGATAACTGTTCCAGAGGCGGCTCGTGACTTTTATTTATGGGTGTTCACAAAAAAATACATACAGAGAAAAATTTGCTTACCATTTATTTTATTTGTTTAAAAAATCCATTCGCCGGTCTTTTCGCCGAGCGAAGACCTCTATAACTTTTTTGTGAAAGTCGGACATAGAATGAATTAAACGTTTTTCTACGCCACCAACCACACATCCAAGGTGTTTTCAAATATTGTTCAGTTTTAAACACACGCGTAAAAGGTTTAGTTTTCGTACCACAATTTTGAGTAAGCGTAATTTCAGGCCGTGGTGGCCCTTTTATTTTTAGTTTAAGTCGCATTTCTAAAGTCTTTTCAGAATTTTTTATAAGGCGTACACTGTATTGTTCCATTTTGAACACAAATAACGCACACAAACTATTGTTTAATCCTTATTTACACCAAAATTTTAAAAACTGCCGTATTTGAGCGAAAAGTGACTGGCGAGCGACGCGACTTTTGTTTGTTTACATAATTAAGATCGGAAACAGCGCGTAATTGCCTAGCGCTAAGGCCTACGGTAGCGCCACCGTTTCGCCTAGCCACCACTTCGATCTGGCAACGTAGCGCATGAGCGGCGCTCCAGATTAGGCTAATTCCTCATACAAAATCTGTTGTTTCACGTGCCGCACCGTGTCGATGTTTCTCTTTCGCACTCATTGAATTCAGTACTAGGCATTGTACTGAACTTTGTTTCATAGGAGCGCAGTCGCTGGCGCTCCACTCGCTAGAATTTGCCACCAAATCTTACGCTATAAACAACGATATTATAATGCATGGATGTACAATGTCATACTAAATGTCAGCCGAAAAATGGCCCGACAAATGAGAATAGGTTGACGCCAATATTCAAAATGTACACTCTTAATTGACTTTTTATATTTACTTTAATTTCAACCTTACTACGTCGCCATAATGTATAAAATTATCATTTATAAAGTTTTGTCGCAAATAGGTTTTTTTATTATTGCATTTCTAAAAATATGTCTGGCAACTTATAAAAAAAACATTGACATTGATACACGTCCCAAAATTTCACCTTAACTAAAAGACATAGGGTTTAATTTTGGGAAATGTCATATTCAGAATTAAGTCGCTTTAATTCTAAAGGTGCGAATTACTCCTCTTTTTACTCTTCTTTCGGTAAGGCCATTTTTTAAACACTGACTAGAAGTCCATTACTTATAGGTCAGTGGCTATAAAGAACATTTCAACTTTGCATATATACGCAGGTACTTAATTGTTTCTAGTAAATTGTTATTATGAGTGGAATTATAAAAAAACATATTATGAATAATGTTATGTAGGTTAAAAATATTTTAGTCATTTGGTACCTCCCTACCAAATTATTATGGGAGTACACTGCACCAGCGCTCCTTAGGACGAGCCGCCTCTGAACTGTTCTAATATCTAAGGATACTAGAATAGAGACCCACTTGAGTTTTGACAGTTGTTCCAAATTTGAACTCATAACTTTACAGAAATCGATACTGTAATGACCACTAAAGTGCAGATTAGTCTACCACAGATGAGGAAGTTCTCATAATAAAATTGGTTGTAATAATGCTGGTCATTTCAAGTCAGAAGTCAAACAAGCAAGTGGGACACCTGATGGTAAGTGATTACAACCACCCTTAAACACCTGCAACACCAAGTAGACTGCAGATGCGTTGCCCATCCAGAGGGCTACGATGGTATACCTCTTGTGCCAGTAATTGCACCGGCTGTTTGGCTCTCCACGCCGGAACACAACAGCGGCAGGATTAGCGAGCAAGATGGTAGCGATCCGGACCAATCTTGCACAAGCTTAAAGGATGGCTTTTATTTGTACTATATGATTAATTAACGGTACACCGTCATCAGGCGGGGAGACCGCGGAGATGCCGTCTATGTACGACGTGGGCAAGTACGACCTGGCCGGCTTCGCCGTCGGCGTGGTGGACAGGCTGCGGCAGCTGCCGCGCACGCGCGAGATCCGCGCCGGCGACGCCGTGCTCGCGCTGCCGTCCACCGGCGTGCACAGCAACGGCTACAGCCTCGTGCAGAAGATCATGGGCGAAACCGGCCACAGGTGAGGAACGAGATGCGTTACGGCCTCCGCTAAGCTGGCATTAAATTTTGGCATATTTCTATATCAGAAAGAAGAAAGAAAAAATATTTATTGCCTTGTACAACTTCTTAAAACCTAGATAAATTAAACATTTTTTAAATTTCGGCAAGAGGAATAAACTCAGCATAATGCTGGCTCCAGTTTTGAAACTTGATCAGCGCTGATTTTCAGTTTATTCCTGTTTTTTTGCTACTATAGAACATGCATGTAAATCGATTGTGCGGCAAGAAAAAAAGAGAGAATAAAAGAATAAACAAAGTTAAAAAATGTACATATGAAAACTTAAAATACAAAATATCACATTAATGGAAAAGGACAAAACAAAACAAACCATCTACTAAAATACCAATCTAGCAAAATCCCTAAAAACCGGGTAGGGGGAGTCAGCCAAACGAAACATAATGAAACGTTAGTGCAAACCGCAAGAACCCTACCGCATTTGGCATGAATGTCGTTAATGAATAAAGCGGCCAAATTAGGTAGTAAAAAATTTCTTCTTCAGATTTATCCTAAAAGTACTAACAGCCATTTCCTTTCGTAGAGGTGGCGGGAGGGTATTCCATATTTTAGCCGCCTCATACGTGAAACCTCCTCTGAAACCAGCTGACGAATGCTTAGGTATCCACAGCGTGTTCTCACGAATGGCTCGCACCGTGGCACCCCTCTCATGCGTCCATTCAAGCTTTCGTGACAGGTACTCTGGTACTTTCCCAAAAAGTAACTTTTGTATTAAGCAGGTTAAGTGCATCTCTCTTCTCGTAGCCATTTCACTATGGATAATTCTTGTGTTCCTGACTTATTTCACTGGTTAACTGATTTAAAATTATCCTCTAGCTACTCCGAAAAAGCTCCATTCAGCACAGAAAACAAGACGTTCGGCGAAGAATTCCTGGAGCCCACCGGCCTTTATGTCCAGGCGTTACTGCCCGCGGTCAAAAAGGGATCCATCAAAGCACTGGCCCACATAACTGGTGGGGGCTTGCTGGAGAACATTCCCAGGATCCTGCCGGCTGGAGTGAAGGTCAAGCTGGACGCTCTGAAGTTCAGGATCAAACCGATTTTCGGTTGGCTGCAGGCCAAAGGTGAGTCTGTAACGTACTGATGCCAGTTTTGTAGGTAGAGGTATACTTTTGTGTTATGATTTTTTTTATAATATAGGAAGGCAAACAAGCAGGTGGGTCACATGATGGGAAGTGATCACCACCGCCTATAGACACCCGCAACTCCAAGGAGATTGCAGATGCGTAGCCAACCTAAAGGGCTAAGATGGAATACCTCTTGTGCCAGTAATCACACCGGCTGCCTCGCTGTCCACGCCGAAACACAACAATGCAAGCGCTGCCGCTTAGCGGCAGGATTAACGAGCAAGATGATGGGAGCTACCCGGACGGACCTCGCACAAGGTCCTACCGCCCGCAATATATACCACGTGATGCTATCACACATCTCACTATGTTGGGCGGAACCGTCTCCTCGCGTCTTCCGCATCCCCCTGTCCTGAGCTCTCGTTTCTTAGAGCTCGCTCATGCTTGTCGGCAGGCGGCGTGTCGGACTTCGAGATGCTGCGCACGTTCAACTGCGGCGTGGGCATGGTGGCCGTCGTGGACCCGGTGTGCGTGGCCGAGGTGCTGGCCGCCGTCGACGGAACCATCGACGTCGTGGGGACCGTCGAAGCCATGGGGAAGGAAGGTGAGGCGGACGGATACGCTCAGAAGTGACAGTGATGTTCTGGCAGTTTCTGAAGTTAATGGTGCTGAGCGATCACATCATTTACCTGAATAGAACGTCGTGTAGCTAATGATGCCACCTGAATACGGTATTCGACTCGCACATCAAATGTTGAAAAAAGAAAATATTGAAACAATATTTTTGAAGTGAAAACTTCTTTAGGCGCGTTGAGTAATTTTGAGATGGGAAAGCACCATTGAACTCGCGACGCACTTACCGTAACCGACACCTCAAAAATACACACGTAATTTTAATTCCTTTTTGTATGGTTATTATATGCATAATGCACTCGTGTAATGCTTTCTACCTAACTGACGATAAACAAATCTATAGTTCACATCACGTAAAAAGAACGCTGGCAATCAAACTACGCTAGGCAATTGATGGTCTATTTGGTGCGGTACGAGGCAGAGCGGGGCGAGCGCTATTGCTTCGTCAGTCGACATGTAGAATAGAATAGGTCCATAGATAAATACCTCAAAGACTATCATACATATTTACTGTAGATAATAACTTAATTACTAGCACGTGAAGTCTGTAACGTGAGCACTTTCGCGGTGTCAGTTAACCGGCCACGGAACCGCCGGTAAGCGACGCCTTTCGGCCAAAACTCTTCTCTTGTGAAGATCGACTGGTCACTTGGAACTCTCACCACAAATGAATTAAAATTCACGTCATACCGGGACTAGAACCGCTCGACCCTCAGAGTGAGCTTGGTCATATTCCATATTCCACGGGCATATTTCACAATGTCCGTGACCTTCGTGAAGCCTTTGCTCTCTGCGTTGGGTCCACGGTATTCTTGTGCCCGAAATACACGTACGAGAGTTATGATAATGATGATGATGGAAGAGTTGTTGAAATTGTGGATGAAAATGTGTGGTTTCTATAAAGTAAGCTTTCCACCCTCAGGCGGGCACCAGGTGGTGGTAGAAAACTTCAAGGAGGCGATGGCGCCGCTGACCCGGCCGTTTGGCGCCGCGCGGCCTGCTGCGCTCAAATCCCTCTCCTACAAGGACAGCGGCGTCGACATCGAGGCGGGGGACTCGCTCGTCTCCCTCATCAAGCCTCTGGCCAGGTACAGTAGGGGAAATATATTCACGTACCACCTTAGAACCCTATCGCAACGACGCGACGCGTTAAACGCCAGGCTATGTCATACAAATGTCATGCGTATGTCTCTTCGACTAGGTTCTACATGGTACGTGTATCAATTTCCTTGACTATACATTAAAACTTCTTTATCTATCATCACTGAAAGTCCCTACACTCTAACACTAAACACATTGTATATTCTGTATTATATTTTATCTACACACGTATCATTAGTGCTCTATAATGCGTTCAAAAACCCTAGGAAACGACCAGCATTTTTACATCCAATTTTATTATGAGCACTTTCTTGTCTGTGGCATTAGGTAAATCTGTACTTTAATGGTCATTACTGGACCGATTTCTGTAACTTTATTACTTTAAATTTGGAACAGCTCTTAAAATGCAAGTGGGTCTCTATTCTAGTATCCTTAGATATTCAACCAGTTATCGATACGAAACTTCAAATCAATATGTTTTTTAAATATAAACGTACGACATTTGATCTCGAGTGACATGACAATAGGGACTTCATTCGTTTGTCTATGATTTAAAAAAAAACGTACGTGACTGATGATCGTAGTGCCGCCATTACTGTTGTCATTCGTTTGTTGCTTTTTGCTGTTATTTTATGCGTGCAGATAGAGTAGTGTATACAACGGTATACATATAATTAGGCCTTAAAACACTCATGTGATTGTAAATCAAGGCGAAGCTGGGACGAGTCGCTAGTGTTATTAAAGCGTAAACAAGCTTTTGTGGTAAGACCAATGTTTGGTTTCAGGTCGACGTCCCGTTCGGGCGTGATGGGAGGTCTGGGCGGTTTCGGCGGCTGTTTCCAGCTGAAAGCTATCGAACAGGAGTATAAGGTGCAATACGAAGTAATTCATTGCTTCAATATAAGGCTGCCCCCTCCCCCTACCATCTCCTTAACCTCGTAAGACCCACGTCAAATTTCGTTCTATGAATTTTGAACAATATCGTTTGAGACAGCGAATTCAACATCAGTTTGACATTTGTCCTATATTTAGGCGGGTCTTACGAGGTTAATTATGTAATTGATTAAGATAAAAATTGTTGACACTAAAAATTTTAAGTTATAATCGGCTAAGTTTAAGAGTCTAAGAAAGAAAAGGAAGACTAACTCCTTATTCATAAACGTTCAGTAAACCTCCATTTGTTAACTCGTTTCAGTCTTAATGTGTCATTGTAACACTTTCCTCCGAACAAAAGGAACAAAGCATACCTTAGTTAAGATAGGTTGGTTAACTTTTATGATTAAGGAGTAAGAAGATAACAACTAGGAAATTCTAGTGTTTATTCTTTCGGTCTAGAGACAGACAAACTTAAACCTGTTATAATAAACTATAATTCTTACTTAAAGTTCACCAGGCACTCAAGACTATTCTGACATATTGTTCTGACTTTTTATGAATTAGGACTAAACTAATTAATAGATCCAGGCGTTACTTTGTGGAGGTCTATATCAACAACGCCAGTACGCCATTCGTTCAAGTAGCGAACCGTCGTACTGTTTAATTTTGATGATGCCTCGTACAAAGGAGAAACGCGCGTTGATCGTGTAGTTTTAGTGTTTAGTGGTGGTGGTGTGTAGTTGAGTCTGTGTGATATATGTTGTTTCGTGTGGAAGCGGTGGAGGGTGGGTGTTTGCATGAATGTCGCACAGACGTAGCTATTTTGCACGAGCGCGGCACTGGTTTCGCGGAGTAGCAAGGTAATTTGTTCCAGTTTGAGGACTTAAACTGTCAGACGAAGGCTGACCTCATAATCGCTCTTTTATCCCGATCTAACATAACAGATATCTGTGGTCCCGTCCTTGTTTGTGCCCATGGAATTAACAGAGACGGCATCACAGATAACTGTTGCATATAATACCGGAACTTCGGATTGTTGAAACAAGGCTTGGATTCGCTGTCCAAGCCAAACTTTTCCTGTGAATGGCAAAACAATAAAATCTAAAGTTCGGTTTGTTAATTTTTTTACCACCTCAGCGTAATAGCAAGCACCCGAAACCGAAAGACTGGTTCAGAGTATCAAAATTATCGATGTTTAAAAAAATGCCAATATCTCGAAAACTATGAACTTTTCACTAAAGTAATATTTATTTAATTTGATAGCTTATGAGCTGCTCTATTAGCCCTCGAAGTTTGGGCGTTGGTTTTAGGGACACCCCGTACATACAACATGTCTCAATATTATTCAGCCTCTAGTTACCCATACCTGAATAGAAACGCTCTTCAGAACGCCTAAGCCCCATCTAAAACCGAAATAAAATTCCCAGGACCCAGTCCTCGTGCTGGCTTCGGACGGCGTCGGCACCAAGCTGAAGATCGCCCAGAAGATCAACCAGCACTCCACCATCGGGATAGACCTGGTGGCCATGTGCGTGAACGACATCCTGTGCAACGGCGCGTGCCCGCTCACGTTCCTGGACTACTTCGCGTGCGGCCGCCTCGACGTCAGCGTGGCGCGCGCAGTGGTCTCCGGCGTGGCCGAGGGCTGCCGCCAGGCGCAGGCCGCGCTCATCGGTGAGCGCAGCGATGTGGCGGGGCTGCTCCGAGATGTTTTAACGATCGAAACGATCGACAAAAGTTCTCGCAATCGCCCATCGCTACTACGATGTTACCGTGACGCGGTATGGCAACAGATATGCCGCGACACTATATGATACTCTGTAACACAGTGTGACGCGCCGTGACGCAGTATGATGCGCTATAACACAACATAGTACACCGTAACACAGTTTGACAGCTTACCGGCTGTTAAATAGCAACGATAAAGTTAATAACAATACAAGTTTGTTGTTTTCCTGTCAGTGTGTTGATAAACGTATGAAACGCGTGTGCATTGATCATTTCACACTCGGCTCCCTTAACACGCTCGCGTACCGCTCGCGCGAATAATACCGTCCCCACTATAATGACCAACACACCACACTCTTATTATAACCTGACTGAGTATGACATACTATTATATAAGACAACAAATACGCAGTCGCTCAGTATGGTACACGTAACATCACAACACACACCGTTATATTAAATAACAGAACGGGATACAACCTAACACACCGTGACACAGAATTAAATGCAGCATAGCGTAACACAACATACCACAACCTAACACATCTCAACACATGACTTTCAAAACACAACTCTGCATAACATAATTCGACCATGACGGAGATGTCCGATAGACCACCCGCTGTGTCGCAATCGGCAAAACGGCGGAGGTGCCTGGCATGTTAAAACACAGTTTCTCTTCTTTTAACGAATTCTGTAAATTTTGGAAATTTAAGAAATCGCTAGAATACCGCGTTCAGCCATAATGGAGATATCCAATAAATGACTCCACTACAGCACTGCGTCGCAAGCGACAAAACGGCGAAAATGCATAGCAAGCTAAAACACTGTTTCCTTCTCTTAACGAATTCTGTCAATTTTGGAAATCTGGTAAACAACCTCGGTGTGTCGCAGGCGGCGAGACGGCAGAGATGCCGGGCATGTACGAGCCGGGCGTGTACGACATCGCCGGCTTCGCGCTCGGCGTCGTCGAGCGCTCGCACATCCTGCCCAAGATACAGGACATCACGGTCAGTTCGCCGCTGCACTCGTCCTAGAGTGATCACAACTGTGTAAACTTCAGAAATCTGCATCGAAGTTAAACCTTAGGTTATGCAAATTGGCTTTTGCATAACCTTGTATTTGTTAAGGGGTCGTCCACATTTCAAGACCTCCCCCCCTTCGTCACGCTTTTTCCTATCTCTTTCACACGAACTGTCACGTTCGGTTACCTCCTCCCCCCCCTGCATGAGCGTGACGTCGTTTATGGATGACCCCTAAGCTGTAATTAATGGGTTTTGGTTATCAATAGTTGACAGTACATGACGTTTTAAATTTGCCATTCCGAGCTCTCGGAATGGCGGAATTTTTCTAATAAAAAACGCTAAGCCTAAAAGAAACATGAAAAGAAACAAAAGTGAACTCTTCTAGTCAACGTTACGTATTTTATCTTTATCAGGGTTAATATTATATTATATTTCTGTCTGTCACAACCACTGACCTATAAGTAATGGACTTCTAGTCAGCGTTTAAAATATGGCCGCATCAAAAATCGGGCAAAAGTACAACAAATCGACAATCGCTCGCGCTGTCAGTCTGTCGGACCGACGGCGCTGCTGTCAATGCTATTATTTTGTAAAAAAAAACTTTGCAACGAAACTTACTAAATTATTATTTTATGCAATTAGACGTAAAGTTGTAAATCCAATGACTATAAATGGTAAACTAATAATTTGTATTTCTAACATTGGCGTCAACCTGTATTCTCATGTCGGGGTTTTTCTGCTGTCATTTAGAATGACACTGTACATCCATGTATTATAATATCATTGGTCACAGGTGGGCGACACAATCATCGGCCTGCCCTCGAACGGTGTCCATAGCAACGGCTTCAGTCTGATCCACAAACTGGTGAAGAAAACTGGTCTGACGCTCAACGATAAAGCACCCTTCAGCAAAGAAGGGCTCACCTTAGGTAAGCTTACGTTTTACAGCCTTCATGTCAGCTACGATTCGTATTTGTTTCTTACTTCAAACTTTGTAACATCCAATGACAAGCCATAATAAAGTACCATCAGTCACTGAAAATGCTTATTTAATAGTAGTTTATGCAACTGCTATATAATAAGAGACCTACCTTGCCGGTATCTTCTCATCAGAGGTTTTTCCGAACCGGTGGTAAATTTTTTGACATTCATAAGTGCTACCTGTAAGCCTAATCTGAATAAAATATTTTGACTTTTTGACCTTTTTTTTGACTTAAAACACGAGTGTGGTTTTATGAAACGAGCGTCAGCGAGTTTCATAATAGGATCACAGGAGTGTTTTACATTACTTTATCTACACACATATCATAATTTCTCAATAACGCGTTCAAAAACCATAGAAAATGACCAGCATTATTACAACCAATGTTATCTTAAGAATTTTCTTGTCTGTGGTAGTAGGTAATCTGTTCTTTATTGGGTAGTATCTCTTAGTAGTCTGTGTGTATTGGTGATTACATTACCGATATCTCGTGACGTTATGAATTTAAATTTGGAACAGCTGTCAAAATTCAAGTTGGTCTCTATTCTAGTATCCACAGATATCAAAACAGTTATCGATACGAAACGTCAATTCAGTATGAATTTTTTAATTAAACGCACGACATTTGATCTCGAGTGACATGACAATAGGGACTTCATTCTTTTGTCTATGATTTAAAAAAAACGTTCGTATTGACGGATAGATCGAATAGCCGCCATACTTGTTTGTTGTTTTTTTGCTGGCACGGTTTTTTATACATAAATGCTCTATAATGCGTTCAGAAACCGTAGGCAATGACCAGCATTATAACAGCCAATATTATTATGAGATTTTTTCTAATTTGTTTCTATATTTGTTCTAATTCATTTTTTATTACATTATTTTAATGTGTACAGTCTATAAATATTTAATAGGTACCTAGCACTAGTAACCAGTAGCAATGCAGGTCATTGCGCTATGGCTTTTGAACCCATCATAGAGTACTTATAATATGTGTGTAGATAAAGTAATGTATGCAACTGTACATAATTAGGTCTTAAAACACTCGTGTGATCCTATTATGAAACTCGCTGACGCTCGTTTCATAAAACCACACTCGTGTTTTAAGACCCCTTATTATGCAACAGCTCCATAAAATACTAGTATGCAACTGTATATAATTAGGCCTTAAAACACTCGTGTGATCCTATTATGAAACTCGCTGACGCTCGTTTCATAAAACCACACTCGTGTTTTAAGGCCTCTCATTATATAGCAGTTGCATAAAATACTATTATCTACACACATATAATAACTGCAAAAAAACCGTAACAGCATAAAAACCAACTAACGAATGACAACAGTAATGGCGGCAATTCGATCCATTCGTCAAAACTAACGTTTTTTTTAAATCATAGACAATGAAGTCCCTATTCTCATATCACTCGTGATCAAATGTCGTGCGCTTATAGACCCATTTGAGTTTTGACAGCTGTTCTAAATTTAAACTCATAACGTTACAGAAATCGATACTGTAATGACCGTTAAAGTACAGATTTTACCTCAGACAAAAAGTTCTTAAAATGAAATTGATTGTAATAATGCTGGTCATTTCCTACGGATTTTGAACGCATTCATCACATCAGCCGGAAGACGCCCACTGCTGGGCATAGGCCTTCCCCAAGCATCTCCACGACGGTCGGTCTTGTGCTGCTCGCATCCACCGCACGCACTACAGAACAGTTATGATATGTGTGTAGATAAAATCAATAAAGCACAGTCTCGAAGTAGAATGAAACTCAGCAATTACAAGTAGAGCTTTAATGAGTGTACATACGATCACACCTTTATCACCGCTGTGACGCCACCATATGAAAACAAGAAAAATCTCGAAAGCGCCATTCAGGAATCGGACTAAATTTTACAGCGCCATCTACCGGCACATTGGTACAACAATTTAACTTAGACACATACTTTGGCAAGAACTACCAGTTGCTTGACTTGTATTATAAAAGGCCTCGCTTGCGCTCTACCTCCTATCGCGTACTAGTTCGGCGATTGTTTTTTCCTTTTTTTATATATATAAAATAGGAAGGCAAACAAACAAATGAGTTACCTGATGGTAAGTGATCACCACCGCCTATAGACACCCGCAAAACCAAAGATATTGCAGATGCCTTACCAACCCAGAGGGCTAAGATGGAATACCTCTTGTGCCAGTAATTACACCGGCTGTCTTGCTCTCCACCCCGGAACACAGCAATGCAATCACTGCTGCTTAGCGGCAGGATTAGCAAGCTAGATGGTGGTAGCGATCCGGACGGTCCTTGCACAAGGCACAAAGTAAATAGTAGTACTAACGTACAGAAACTTCTCTTTTTCGACCACCATTAAACGAATTCCAACTTTATGATCAGGTCCAAAAAGTTCGTAAACCCGTAGCCCTGGCGCACCGCTAAGGTTGGGCTGCTTACTGTAATACTATCACAACGCGCGACACAGAGTGAGCGGGCGAGCGCGCGGCAAGCCGGCAACCTACTGCGATTAACCTATGCCATAGGTCATGCGGCAAGCGCACCTACAGTGCGGAGTGGAACCCCCCTGACAAGGTCCTACCACCCGCAACCTTCCTTTCCTGGCATCTAATGTACTATTGTCGGCAGGCGAGGAGCTGATCAAGCCGACGCGTATATACGTGCGCTCGGTGCTGCCGGCGTTGCAGCGCGGGCTGGTAAAGGCCGTGGCGCACGTGACGGGCGGCGGGCTGCTGGACAACATCCCGCGCGTCACGCCCGAGTGGGTGCGCGCGCGCCTCAACGCGCACTGGTGGAATGTGCACCCGGTACGTGCCAACGCCGGAGTTTTTAATAGCAAACGTCCAAACGGATCATCTGATAGTTAGACACCTGCAACACTAAGGAAATTTTAGGTGTGTTGCCAACCCACGTGGCTAAGATGGAATACCTCTTGTGCCAGTAATTGCACCGGCTGTCTTGCTCTCCACGCCGGAACAACAGTGCAAGCGCTGCTGCTCAGCGGCTGGATAAGCGAGCAAGGTTGCGACCAGAAGCGACTGGCTGACCGACAGCCGCTCTCCCTGCCGACCATCATAGATACTCTGCCTTTATTGGCTAGCCACAGACATGTCTGTCCGCGCAGACGGTCTCGCTTTCCCGAGCTGAGAGCCAGCGGGAACCGGGCAGGAGCCCGACACCCCGGGCTAGGTCCCGCGCTGCCTGCTGGAGCCCCGGGTCAGCGGGTGCCGCCGCCGCGAGCGTTTCACACCGAGCGGTACCCACGCTCCTTAACGGGGGCCTCGTTGCCCCCGTGCTTAAAAAAACAATTTTATTTTAATTTTTGAACGGCACAAGTACCAAAAAATGTTTAGTAAATTGATTTTTTCATATACTTACTGAAAAAGGTGTAGGTTTTGTAGCTGTATATCGTGCAGAAAGTTGAATAGTACGCGCTGTACATAAAATAATTTAAAAGATTAACATAGCATACTTACCGTGAGACTCGGATATATTACTCATCACTCACGTACACACATGACATGTCGACCAACATGTCGGGCATTTCTCGACGTAAAAATACGTGAGTGATCCGTTTTATTAATATATCATACTTGGCTGAATAAGTATTAATTTTTTTTTGTGAGTATTATGAATTTTGTTGTTATGAATGATCGTTATCTTTTGTATATCTAGAGTGTATAAGCGCACGATACGCACGTGTCTCTAAATAACTAAGGGGCCATTTACATAGATCAAGTACTCATATGCGAGTTGCAGTACATAGCGCGGCTCGATCAATCGATCGATCACAGCATACCTCAGTAGCCCGCAATGTAATGCAACTCGCATGCGAAAACTCGTACCATGTAAACAACCCTTAACAGGAGTGTAAACCCAGCCCCAAAAAGCGCTCCCCATACAAACGGCGATAACGTTTTCCACCCCCTAAACCTTAATCTATCGCAATGATTTTTTTGGTATGTCATTATGTCCCCAGAACTAGATTTCTATGTTTTGATTTTTTAAATATTCTTCATAGATTTGACAATATTTGCGTTTTAGGAGAATTATACAAAACAAAAAATCGACAATATTTTTGAAACTATCTAGAATATTTAAAAAATCAAAATATACAAACCTAGTTCTGGGGCATAATGACAACGTATAAAAAAATCATGGCTATAGGTTAAGGTTTAGAGGGTGGAAAACGTTATCGCCGTTTGTATGAAGAGAGGTGGGTTCACACTCCTCTTACGTCACGAACTCTCCGTGGCACGAGAGCTGAGCGTCCGAGGTGTTATGACTGCGAATGATGGTTGCAGGTGTTCGCGTGGATCGCGGACGCCGGCGCCGTGTCGGACGAGGAGATGCTGCGAACGTTCAACTGCGGCATCGGCCTCGTGCTCATCGTGTCCCCCGAGGATCAGGCTGAGGTGAATAGAAAAGAATAGAATAGAATAAAATAAGATTTTATCGTAAACTATGTACAAGGGTTGATGGGTTAAATCCAGATAAGTATCAACAGCTGCTCTTTGCGTGCGTACAATTATTTACTTAAATTAAACTTAAAAATTAAAACAAATTACAATTTAAATTCTTTGTTTGGTGAGGACTCAGCGTTACGTTGTACAGGGTGTCCCTAAAACCAACGCCGAAACTTCGAGGGCTAATAGAGCAGCCCATAAGCTATCAAATTAAGTAAATAGGACTTTAGTGAAAAGTTCATAGTTTACGAAAACTTTTCGCTGAAGTCATGCAAATACATTTAAATAAATTAAGGCAGATCGCTTCGTATGCGGCGGGAATTTTGAAAATTTCGCAGTTTTTAATTTATTGTGGCTAAATAGAGTGACTTTTTATCAATTCAAGTAGTTTTCCGGTAGTGTAAAACACTGTTTTGTAAGCGAATGTGTTCTGATTTTGAGAATTTGAAGTACTTATTTTCAATAATGATGCACTTAATGTTTCAATCACCCTTTACGCATTTAATGCGCAATTATTTAAAATCAGCAGCTTGAACTTCAAAAAACAAAACTCAGCGCCTTAAAAAACAGTGTTTTACTACCGGAAAGCTACTTGAATGGATATAAAGTTACACCATTTAGCCACAGTAAATTAAAAACTGCCTAAATTTTGAAATTCCCGCCACATACGCAGCGATCCACCTTAACAAATAAAAAATAAAAACGACTTCATCCCCTTACCCAACCCTTAGTTCAGGAATATTTTCTCCAAATTGAAATGGTACCAACTTCTACGATTCAGTTAAAAAAACAATCATTGTTATCGGTAAACAATTGGCGGAGATATCGACTAACATAAGAAAAAACAGTTGAAGAACCTCTTTTTTTGAAGACGGTTAAAATTAACTCTGTAAGGGAACTGCTTGCTGCTTGGGTTACTGAAAAAAAATCGTATTTGTATGTATGTATGTATATATGTAAATTCTTAATTGTACAAAAAACATAAATTACAAAAAGAGATACAGTAGAGCAGAGAGGCAGTGTGGCGAAACTGGCAAACGCAAGGCACGGAATGCTGATGTTGCAGGTTCAAGTCCTGCCATTGCCCTAATTTTTATTTGTGTTGTCATTACAATTTTAATTTAATATTTGAATGTTAAAACATTTAAAAATAAAATTTCGGTTACAAAAATTTAAAAGAGATACAGTTATATTCAAATGCGAACTTATCCCTTTAAGGGATCTCTTCCAGTTAATCTTACTTTGTATTCGTGTACAGGTGATGAACATAACCCGCTCGTTCGGCGCGATGGTGATCGGCAGTGTACAGGCGCGGCCGCCGGGCGGCGCGCGGGTGCTGGTCGACAACTTCCCGTCCGCGCTCGACTTCACCCGCCGAATGCCAACCATGCCCAGCAAAAAGGTAGGGGGGGAAAGCACACCGACAATTGTTTTTGTATCTTTCGATTTTTTTTTTAATTCAAATTAAATTTAAACCTTTTCTGTTCTTCCTTTTAGGGAATGCAAGCCCGGTTATTTTCCCTTAGAAAAAACCGGTTTTAACCGGTTATTCCCTAGAGAAAATAACCGGGTTTGCATTCCCTACTTCCTTTATCCTATCCTTTAAATCTTCTCTTTCTGTAATAAAAATCACTCAATATAAAATTACGTTATAAATTGCATAAATGTCAAGTTACATGGTTTTATATAGACATCGTCAAAGTTACATAACAATAAAAAAAACATCCATAACTAAAGAATAAAGCATTAAACACTAAAACAGAATTAAATTGGATTAATTTATGAAACTTGAATGATTGGGATCGTCATGAAACTGTATTGAAATTTTACTAATAGCTATCTTAACTTGCTGTTGGTTGCATTATGTAACTCGCCTTCGGCTCGTGACGGCTGTTTGCATACGTATTCCAGGTGGCGGTCCTAGTGTCCGGCAACGGCAGCAACCTCCAGGCGCTGTTAGATACGACGCGCGACGCCACTCAGTGCATGTGCGCGGATATAGCCCTTGTGATCAGCAACAAGAAGGACGCTTTTGCGTTGAAGCGGGCTGAAAAGGCCGGCGTGCCTACCTTGGTGAGTTAAAGCTGCTTGAAGTTCCAAATTTAACAAACACAATATAGCAAACTAGCTTCTGCCTGCGGCTTCGCCCGCGTGGCCCACAGGAAACAAATGACATCTACATTTGAAGCGCAAAAAATGTGTTTATTTTCGATTTTACATTAGAAATCTTGAAATTATCAGTGATTCTCTAATATATTAAGCATGTTATTATACATATAAACCTTCGTCTTAAATCACTCTATCTATTAAAAAAAACCGCATCGAAATCCGTTGTGTAGTTTTAAAGATCTAAGCATACATACAGACAGACAGACGCGGGACTTTGCTTTATACTATGTAGTGATAGGGCAAAGGACTTGAAAAAAAGAAAAGAACTGCCGAATGAGGGGAACCCTCCCCTCCCTTAAAAAAACGACTCATTTTTTTATGGATGTTTTAATCTCCAGGTGTTCAACTACAAAGAGTACGGGTCACGGGAAGAATTCGACCGCGCTATCACGGCTGCCCTCGAGGCGCACAAGATAGACTTCGTGTGCCTCGCCGGCTACATGCGCATACTGTCCGCTGAGTTCGTCCACAAGTGAGTGCCTGAGGACAGGGGGGTTCCACTCCACACTGTAGGTACGCTCGACCGCCTTGCCTGTGGCATAGGCAAATCGCAGTAGGCTGTCGGCTTGCCGCGCGCCCGCTCGCTCGCCCTCGTGTCAGTCCAATTGAATACGAATGCCGCGCAAGTAACGTGTCGCCGGGAGTAGCGGGGGAACTGCCTGGCGCATGGTGTACGAAGTAATACGAACTTTTTGAGCGTGTTAATAAAGTTGGAATTCATTTAATCGCGGTCGTAAAAGAGAAGATTCTGTACGTTTAGTACTGCTGTTTATTGTGTGGTATGGTTCCAGATGGAAGGGCCGGCTGGTGAACATCCACCCGTCGCTGCTGCCGCTGCACCCCGGGCTGGAGGCGCCGCGCCAGTGCCTGGAGGCCGGGGACCGCGAGAGCGGCTGCACGATACACTTCGTCGACGTGAGTACATTATTACGAGCTACGGGTTCGGGGAACACACTTAAATATTAACATAAACATCTCAGGACAATTCACACCAATTGACCTAGTCCCAAGCTAAGTAAACCTTGTGTTATGGGTACTAGACAACGGATATACATACTTAAATAGATAGATACATACTTAAATACATATAACATCCAAGACTTGGGTACAAATATTCACATTCATCATACAAACATTTGCCCTTCCTGGGCATCGAACCCGGAACCTCTAGCTTCATAGTCAGGGTCACTAACCACTAGGCTATCCGGTCGTCACCGTCGTACTTCAGAAGATACAGGAAAGATCTAGAAAAACCTTCATAAACAAACAAAAAATGCTTTTGCATTGCGTCCGGTATGGGATTCGAACCCCGGTCGATCGGCTCCGTTGACTTTTGCACTACCAACTAAGCCACCGAGGTTCTTAATCGAGCGCGCGAAATTTTGAATGCTAAGGCGCGAATGTCAACTACGTCATAATATAAATGGAGACACTACACCGCGTGTTTCTATTTGTCAACCGTTTCATTTGACCTCACAATTTTCGTAGAAAAATCTTAAGTCAGGTGGCATGATACTTGGGAAGCAGGGATCCTGTTGACATCGTGGAGGAAGATGAAGTAATAGTGATAAAAATGCTATTCAGATCTAAAAGTCTACAAAATAGTACATTACGATGCGGGTGTGCTACGTTGGTCATTACACTCGAGGCGGTATTATTCTCGCGAGCGGTACGCGAGCGCGATAAGGGAGCCGAGTGTGTAATGATCAAACACGTGTTTCATTTTCAACAGGCTTGTTAGCAAAAACACAAGACACACTTGTATTGTTATTAACTTTTTCGTTGGTAGTATTTAAAACAAAAAACTAACTCTGGTAAGCTGTCACAGCCGTCTGCAGCTACCAGCGGAAGCCAATAAAAGATTGTATTATCCGGTTAAATTAAGAATACTTCGTCGACATACATATAACTTGATGTGAGGCACAAACTTAACTTAACCGGGGGATACCATAAAACACTAATATGTAAATGTTAAATAAAAAATACGCTTACGTTACGTTTAATATCATGGATTACGAGTCTAAAACCGAGGTAATAAAATTCAAATTACTTGAAAAAACGTATTTTTTAAATTGTTTTAAACTTTCGCGATTTTCACACATATTTATTACGTTATCGGGACTTTAGCGCGATATAAATATATTGTTGATTTACCTCGACGTTTTGGCCATGTTTCAATGGCCATGGTCTACTCGTGACCATGGCCGAAACGTCGAGGTAAATCAACAATATATTTTTATCGCGCTAAAGTCCCGATAACGTTATAAAAACGTATTTTTTTTTAAGCATAAACTCATTCCATTCCTTCTGTCCCTTTTCCAGGAGGGCATGGACACTGGCCCCATAATCCTCCAGGAGCGAGTGCCGGTACTGAAGGATGACACAGTGGAGTCACTCACCGAGAGGATCCACTCGGCGGAGCACCGGGCGTTCCCGCGCGCGCTGCGGCTCCTGGCCACCGGCCGAGTGCGTCTCGGGACCAATGGGAACATCATGTGGTACTCTTAAGACTATGTGCCCAGTGCTCTTCATACAAACGGCGATGACGTTTTCCACCCTCCAAACTTGGCCATGGTTTTTGTATGTTGTCATTTTGCCTTAGATCTAGGTTTGTGTTTTTTTTTTATTAAATAGGAAGGTAAACAAGCAAGTGGGTCAGCTTATGGTAAGTGATCACCACCGCCTATAGACACCCGCAACACCAAAGAGATTGCAGATGTGTTGCCAACTCAGAGGGATAAGATGGAATATTTAACTCTTGTGCCTGTAATTGCACCGGCTGTCGTGCTCTCCACGCAGGAACACAACAGCACAAGCACTGCTGCTTAGCATATATATATTCTGTATAGGTTTTAAAATATTGTTCCTTTTTTATTTGTAATAAAACTCATAAAATGCAAAAAAAAAACACCAAAACATTCTTATAGGTTAAGGTTTAGAGGGTGGAAAAAGTTATCGCCGTTTGTATGGAGAGCGCTTTTTGAGGCTAGGTACACACTCCTCTTAAGTGGTAGGAAAGCTGACAGGTAGTGGGGTAGTTTCACTTTGATAAGTGCACGTGCGAAGGTTTTACCTGTTTATAACGTCAACCGGGACTTTAAGGCGGTAAAATCTTTGGTAATTGTGTTGCAACGGCCTTGGTGACGAGAACCAACTTCTGGTGAAGTTTAAATTTTTTCGCGTTAAAGTCCCGTTTCATACATTTGCTGTTAACTCGCAACTCGCACTTCGCAAAGCGTAAATTACCCCTAAGTGCAAGTAGCAAATCTATATACTTCGCGCTTGCACTAACACACTGTAGATCACCCCTAATTGCAAGTAGCTAATGTATGCAATCGCTCGCAGTTTGCAAGTGTAAATATTCCATTAGGCTGATCAGCGGGACGTGGCGACGGAGACAGAGTCAAATTTAAAAAAATGAGGATTGTCAAACCTTTTTTGTAAATATACCATACAAAGCCTCTTTTGTAATTAACGAAGTTGAACCTTATGCGAATACAAGTACGTAGGTCGCTTGTTCATTGTACGAGTTGCACGGATATATCCGTCGTCCGTCTATCCCACTAGTCCCATTAAGTTGTCCCATTATGGGACAACTGAACATTGGCGTTGAACCTAATGCGACGGATATATCCGTCGTTGGCGTTGAACTTGTAGCGACGGGATATATCCGTCGATGGCGTTGAACTTGTAGCGACGGGAAATATTCGTCTTCGGCGTTGAACCTGTAGCGACGGGATATATCCGACGTTGGCGTTGAACCTGTAGCGACAGATATATCCGTCCATGGTATTGAAATGGATTAAAAAGTTACCTAAGTACTTAGTTAGAAAGGGTACAGAACTTTTATTAAAAGTGTTTTAAAACTAAAACGCTTGTAATAAATGTTGCGTATCTTTTGATAAACAGAACCCAGCTGTGCAAACATTCCAAGGATACCAAGCATTTGTTTTAACTAAATAAATTGGACCATGTCATCTCTGTGCCATTTAATTAGTTACATTCCATTATCAATTAGACTTTAAGGTTATTATTAAGATAGGCAACAAGTTGAAACAAACCTTTCTACTCCACGAAACAAAACTTGCGAGTTAAAATGTTGATATCGACCTCCGCAAAGTAACGCCTGAATCTATTATTTAACGTTATCAAGAAAAATCTCGAATGTTCTCACTAATAAAGACGTTTGTAAAGGTGCTGATAGAATTAAACATTCGCATGTAACTGAAAAGCGAACATTCGCCGTTTCGTTTCCGTTCGTTGGATCTTGGATGACTCGAGTGAAGTGAATCTCATTACAAGTGAATGTTCTAGTCTGTCAGCACCTTAATTTGTTGAATTCGTTCTAAGACAAATGACACTATTCAACGACCGTTTAATTGGTTAGCTGCCTGTGGTAACCGCGGGTGTTGGCAGGCGTCCGCCATACACTGCCGATAGTGTCCTGCCCTGAAACCCCGTCTCATACCCAAATCAAACTTGGGTCATTCCACTCCCAACCCGTAACGGTCGCTTTATTGTAGTGTAAAACAATACGGTATTCCTGTTTTTTTTTATTTATGGTTTTTTAATTCGTTAACGTTTTTAATGCCACGTCAAATATAAGCCTTCATTCACACACCAAGAGATTTTCAAATGCATTTAGGTCACTTTTATATTGTTCGCGTTAGCGGATACATCCGTCGTTGGCGTTGAACCTATAGTGCCGGATATATCCACCATTGGTATTTAAGGTTAAAAGAAGAAAAACTGTCCTAGGTTTTTTCTATTATATATTTTAAAATTCACGGTAGTAAAATGACAGTAGGCAAGACTCGCTTGCCATCGTGCTCCATACAGCAATATGTGACGTCACTATCGTTACAACGTATGGACGTTATGATTACTGTCAACTTTGAAACATTAAAAATCTTTGCACTCATAATAAGACTTTCTTCGTTTCTTACATGAATTCTTATAGTCATTGTAAAACAAAGAAGAAACTTCATCATTTTTGTTACTTTGTATCGCCATAATTTACAAATTATTGTTTTTTTTTTCGACATTCATGATTTTTAAAATTGATCTTTACAATACACTAACATCACATTTGGTTTGCAATTGGAATACCGTATTGTAAAATAACTCTGGCTACCCGTTCTTGGGTTCTAGTCGCGCTTGTAACATAAATGTCCAAACATTCATCCTTACTTGTTTTAATTAGTTAACAAACAACATTTTAACCTAAAATTTCAATATCTGCAATCAAATGCAACAAATTATAAACCACCTCTTCTGTCGGGAGGTAGCTGATGTTTTAAGATGACAAATAGTGAAATTTGAGGTTAGAAATTTGTTTACATTATACAACGAGTATGGAAAAACGGACTATACAGCTCTTTTTACGTGTTAACTTTGTATATAAATATGAAATTGTCTTGTTACGGTTATCGGTATACAATATAGGTATCATATAAGTATTTTGTTTAAAGCATTTATCGAATAAAGTTTAAATTACAAAAACGTCATTATTGTTAAGAAAATTATGTAGTTTAATACATGTTTTGAAATAAAAACGTTTTGCATTTTGTTTATCGTTTTTTATTTGCTGTACAAATATATCTATTTTATCACAGACATTTTTATTGCACTAAAATGATCTATGCATTATACTAACGGAACGCGTCGTGCAACACGAATGCTTTCATTTTTGCATTGAATTAACACATTACGCATAATTCATTACAGTACAGCCAAAAATTGCGCATAAAATCTTCACTACACTCTGTCGGTTTATTTTTGAATAACGAGCGCGAGCGCATGGAATACGCGAACGTAATTTTAGCCGGCGCTGATTGGTGCGCGGCTGGCCAGTGTCGAGCGGTCGAAATTCAAAAATCTCCCACCGGGGAGTTATTCTCTAAGTCCATCACCGTCGATAACGACCGCAGGCTAGCAACATATCTTGTTCTAGCGGGCTACACAGCGATGCCTCGATCGATATCGGTCTGATGCGCTAAGAAAATAACGGGACTGTTCAGAACGGTTGTAAAAAAAAAACGAAACTGATTTTTCTACAAATACGACAGTGGAAATCTCAAATGTAAGGTACATATCCCTTTGTGTCCCTGACGACATTTCAGATTTCTAGTGTCGAATATGATCTTGCAAAATCTATTCTGCGTCGCTGTAAATTTAATTGAAATCGTCAAATTTCTAATAAAAGGGGGAATAAAAAGAAATAAGGAAAACGAAAGGTAATTTGTTGACTGGACCTGCACAAAGTAGGTACAGTAAAACGGGTAACTTTGAACACTGGGGTAACATTGAAAGACCTTAAAAATAAAAGTATACGTTTAAATACTTTTAATTGGCGGATAAGTCAAAGGGGAGATGATTTTAAATAACCAAATAAGACAAATGTATCGCGGTAAAACATTGCGAAAACCTATTTTTAGCTCTGTTCAATGTTACCCGAGTGTTCAAAGTTACCCGTATTGGTTGTAAATCCTGAATATAATAATTATTAATCTTTTAAGCCATTTTCAAGAACGCGATTACAAACAAATACATAATAAACTTGGCTCGTATAATTTAGTATAGGATTACTTGCTCGTGTTCTCGAATGACTAACCCTCTTATTCATAAACGCTTCGTAAACGTTTGTTAGTTAACATGTTTTGTGTCTTTATCTGTCATTGTGACGTTTACCCTCAAATGAAAGGGACAAAACATTTGTCAGCTTAAAAAGATTGTTACTTTGTAAAGATTGTTGATTGTTATTTTGACTTTTTATGAATAAAGGGGTAAGTCTTTAATATGTTGTTGACAGAATTAAAACATTTTGAGGCCTTTAGGGTTCGTAATTCGGCCTTAGTCGAAACAAGTACATATCTATAGAGATTCCTGTGCGCATAGTTTTAGCAGCCGTACTGTATATTGGAAATAATTCAATTTGTAAACTTTAAAGCAATTATATTAGTGTTGCATCGAAAGTGTGAAGATCCTTAACATTGTTACAAAAGACACAATTAGTTAACTTCAACAAACTGGAACAAATTACCTTAAAGCAAAGTAGCGTCTGAATCTATTAATTAGTTAACTTCAGTTTGAAAGTAACTCATTTCGTTAATACTAGAACTATATTTTAATTTTAAACTAAATTATTGTATTGCACCAGTAACTGAAAAGTAGGTACGATCAAAGCGGGTAACTTTGAACACTCGGGTAATAGTAAACGGTCTCAAAAATAATATAAAAATTACCCGAATATTAAAATTTCCCTGCATTGACACACAACACAACAATCAGTTATCAATATTTTTCTTTGGCCTACTAAAACGAAACAGCTCACTAAGCCCTTTAAAAAGCACTCCTATTAGATCATTATCCGGACTGCTTGCAGGTTGCACCGGTTGCTTCCTAACCTTAACTTCTCGAACCACCGAATGTTCACCACTAACTAAAATCTCTTGAGAAATCTTGTCGAAATCTACGTGAAACTTCTGCTTATTAATCAGAGGTACTATCAAATTAAACGTATTAATTTTCATATTAAGAGACTTCGTTAAGTCTCTGTTCACTTCGCATATGCGGTCCCATTTGATTTGGTCTTCTTCGGACAATGGATGAGGACCTAGGTACATTCTGTCTCGTTTTATCTCTTCCTTCAGAGCTTTGATGTCTTCGTCTATCTCTTTGTTCATCGTTATCCATTCAGGTGTGAAACCGTTGTTTATCAGGACCTGAAATTTTAATCGTTTTGTAATGTAATTTGACAAAATAATAAAAGCACCAAGCATTCTCAGAATTAATTGTGTTTGACTGCACCTTTGTTGGCAGTCTTCATCGGAGACATAAAGCATCTATCTCTTTCGCACATGCTAATGAATTGGACAGGGATGGAATGCTTTACATACGCTACAAAATATAGCCCGTACTAGTAGGGCTTCTGAATATGAAAGAACTTTTTTTTAAAACCGCCTTCCTACAAATTGCTTTTATCCGAAGGGCGTATATACACAAATAATTATTAATATATTATTTTATTATAAACAGAAATAAATATTAAAAAAATCGCTATGTATGCCTATAATATTTTAGTGCCATCGATTCCTCATGGATCCGATCATCAAAACTAGATTTTGATAAAAATGGGAGAAAACTGGAAGAATATTCTTTGAAATAAAAAAATATTTTACCAAATCCGTCTAGAAATGATGGATTTCTGAAGTAACTAACATAAAAAAAAACAACCGAATTGGGAAGCTCCCCCTTTTTTGAAGTCAGGTAAAAAACATGGCGACCGGCGTTGGTATGGCGCAGCAATTAGATTAATAATTCTTATTAAATAATAAGATAGTAAAGTTATGTTTTTATATTTTCGCGACTTGTAGACATTAAAATAAAACATAGACCTGAAAAGGGCTCGAAACGTCGGGAATTAGATTCGTTACAATACACGCGACATAAACCGTGTTAGATGTTGAATTTCAAAATAAATTTCTGTTTTTCTCTAGTTTCTTTTTTTATAGAAAAGGGGGTAAACGATCAAGAGGGTCTTCCTAATAGAAAGTGATCACCGCTGCCTATGGAAATGAAGCCAAGACATTCCCAGGTCAGATCCCGGCGTTTTGGATTATCCCCTCATGGGCCACCCACAATGGTTGACAAAAAAACAAATGAAGAAACTCCATAACTGACCTCATTCAATTTATGTGTCGTAAAATCGACATAAGGATTTGTGTTCTGATCCTTCAATGGTTTGCCGACGCCGCTTAGCTTTTCAAACTCTCCTTTTGACATTGATTGTTGAATCAAGTCTTCGACTAGCCGATCGAAGCCATATTTCGTTTTGATATCATGTTTTTTCGAATAGCTCTCTCCTTTTTTCATAAGACTGTGTTCAGAGGCGACAGCTTTAGACATCCGGTGTGCCATGACGTTGTTGGCTGCGCGTTGGGCTCTGGCCTGAGCCCACTGCTTCTGGCGCTGGAAGGGTGTACCGTAACCAAACCCTTCGAAGCTGAGGTATTGTCGGTGCTGTGGTGCTGTGTGCTGAAAAATAATACACGTTAAGATTTCCAGCCACTAGATCGGATCGATGGTCCGATGACCTCATACAGGTGGCAGGAAGGCGCTGGTTGCATGCCGCTTCCAACTGGTCACTTTGGAAATCCATGGAGGAGGCCTATGTTCAACAGTGGACTTCTTGTGGCTGAGATGATGATGATAAAAAGAGAGTGGACCATACAGTGACTAACCGTCCCGGCACAGTCACAAAAATAGTCGTCTGCGCTCATGGGCTCAAACGCGTTTATACGCCGTCGAACACGTACTAAATGGGGTGTGGCAGCGTGATCCCTGTTTTAAACTTGCTCTGACGTTCACAGTAAGCCAATTTATTTGTGTTCTGCAGTTCCTTCAGTACGGTGAACAAACGCAGGCTGCAGCCTTCAAGCACCGGTCTGGCAATGTCGCATGTCCGGACAGAATACGTGCCACTGTAGTGGGGGGCAACTCATAGTTATACATACAAATAATATTTCTTTACATGTGTCGGAACGGATCCGGTCCTAGTAACGGTCTAGTGGGCGGCAACTTTTGTTTTGATGAAAAAGGAAAAAGCTTGAAGAGATTGCTTGTGGTGTGTAGAAAAGTCAAAAAAATGATCACTCACTCTAATATCATACACAATCTTCTCAACATCCTCTTTGCTGCTTCGCCCGGTGTTGTGCTTCGTAAGTATTCTGAAGGCATTTTCGATGTCCACAAACTTGTCTATGCTGGCTTCAGACGAGCCGGAGTCTGGGTGGTATATCTTCGCTAGGTTGAGAAAGGCCTCTCTGACTGCATCTTGTTTAGAATTCACGGGAATTTTGAGAATATTGTAACATTCCTGGAAATAAAATTATGGAATCAAGCAAAATGTTTTTTTTTTGTTGGTTGTACACCCAGCATCAAGGTCCCATCCATTGATCAAATATATTGGCATATGTAATATTTGCCAAAATCTATTTCTTGGATTTCTTGGATACCAGTTTGCATGTTCTTGAATCTCGATTAATAGTAGGTAGGCTTCTGACACTAATAAACCAGGTTTAGATTTAAGCTCCAGTTAGTGAAAGTCAGTCTTAGTTACAATAACTTTAGATGCAATAAATATATAACTAGAAATAAACATAAAAAACCCTTTACATTCCTCAAAGAGTTAGAAAATTTTCCAAAAAATCATGCTTGTTATTTATAGGATGAGTAGCTAGGCTTTATTCCTATTAAAATAGTCAAATCAAATTTAAATTTAAATATGCAAATACAGTAAAGGGTAACTTTGAACAATTGGGTAACATTGAACAACCTTAAAAATAATATTAAAAGTTCAAATACTTGAAATTTGCAGACATATGAAAGGAAGAGATGATATTAAGAACCAAATAATACTTAATAATAGTACTAATTATGTGATAAAAAAAATGCAAAAACTTTTGTTCAAAAGCTACCCGCATTTACTGTAGCTATAAAAGTTTAATCTGAAATCCCCTGAAATAGTCTTGCCGAGCTTTCTACGTCCTTGCAGCCTACGAAGACCTGCCGAACCTCAAGCCTACGCTGCTCCACGTCGGGTCACAGCCAGGGGAGTGCGAGCGATGACGTTAATTGACTCAAGTTAGGAATTAGGCACAAGAATTACGAACTTACGACCTAGAGTCTCTAGTCGTCCTAGGGAGCTTTTATTTAATAAAAACTTATTGTTATAATTCTTGTTTCACTCGAAAATCCCCTAGGGCGAACTTCTGTACTGACCGGGTAACAACATGAATCTGGGAAGATATGTTATCTCAGCCTGATTAAGGGTTAATATAGAATGCATACAATAGTATTATTATATACGTATCAATATTAAAATACAAAATTAAAGTACTTACAGTTCATTATGAAACTCAATGAAACCTCGTAAAAAGTATTAAAACTTTTTTTTATTACACTTAGCTTTATTAATTACAAACGTAGTAACATTTCACAAATTGAACTTTAGATAGAGAATATAGTAGATTATTTGTTTACGTACCTCAATTTCTTTCTCAACTATTGCAGATAGGAATCTGTAATTTGTTGATCCAAATGTTAAAGTCGAAGAACCAAGTGTTTTCCCTAATACGAGAGTTTTAATCATTTTGTATCAAAACACGGGCATTTACCACTAGAATTTTACGTTTACTGTTACTGTAAATAAAATAAATCTAATGTTATGAAATCAAAATATTTGCTCAAAATCTTTAAAATCTGTGAATTGACGCTAAAGATCCGTAAACACGTGTCTTTTCTATGAATTCGTTTTCAATAACATTATTTTGTATATTCTGTTTTAAAAAAATGATTGAAAACCTGTATGCGAAAAAAAAACTACTAAAGCCCGGTTATTTTTTTCATGCACATACACTCTTCAAAATTAGAACATTGCAGATAAAATCTGTATATATGGTAATACCACAGACAGGTGACGGTGACAGGACCCCAATTCTCGGTTTATGCGAGATGCATCTCACGTGCGAGATCCGTCAAAAAGTGACAGATTTCCAAGGGATTTGACAGTTGTTTTCGTGCGAGATGCATCTCGCATAAACCGAGAATAGCCCCGCAGGCCGCTTGTCAACTGTCATTGTCAAAATTTAAAGCTATCTGAGGTACAATTTTAACTGCACCCACTGGAGAAATTTTCTTGAATTCATCAGTGACAAAATCTTTCCTTGAATATCTCAAATTATTTTATATAGCAGTGGATAACGTTGGTACAAATTTTAAGTTCCACATTAATTATAACTCAATTTTATACAAACAAGGGTAGGTTTGGAGCGTGAAATTGGCTTTGCAGTCATGCAGTTGGTGCAGTGTCCTCGAGATTTCGAATCTGTGGTTTCAGTCAGTTGACGTTTCAGCGGAGTAGCTGTAGTAGTAGGATTTCATGTATATTTTCAGTTAATTAGTTTGCATAGCTTATTATTACTAATTAGGTAGTATCGTATGCCTAAGGGTATACCTTGTAATCGTGTAAGACATCAAATGTGTTGACACCATGGCTATAACCGAAGAAGAAGTGAAATCGCGATATCCAATACATTGGTTGGTTTGGAATGATGATGGTGAACAATTGACGGAGTATTTCAAGTCACATACGGTAATTTTAAACTCAATTCCACTTGTAAACACTGTGTTTTTAGGCCACTGCAAGGAAATGCTGCTGAGGCTTATGTAAGTCATAAAGTTACCGGCAAAGCGGTAGTTTAAAAAAATCTTAAACCTCTTAACCTATACTTCGTTTATTTATCTTATTAGAACGATAACGTTAGAACATGCACACGTTTTAAGTTAAACGAAGGTAAAACTGGAACATATTTATTTAAAACCGTTTATTTAGTGTTGATAATTGTGTTTGAAATGCAGAAGATGACACATTTTTCTAGTTATACCTTTGTTTTACTTATAAACGTAAGCCAGTTTAGCTGTTATTGTTATAATCTAGAAAATCACTGTCCCACAAATGCATTAACTTGAGTGTTAAGACCACTGACAAAACCATCAAAGTCTACTAGCAGTGACTCATCCAACCTCAACATCACTAGAATCAGCATCATTAATCCATTGATGGGGCCATCCTTCCCTAAATTTGTATCTCCATATCCAGTTTACTATGTTTTTTTAAATCATTATAATTTCTGAAGGAAATCAATTTTTATCTTAACCAGGTTGTGATGCTGATGTGGGCAATTCATTAGCATCCTAAATAACTAAACAAACTTCGACAACGTGTTCTTGTTGTAAATAAATGTATATATTCTTTGTATTAGTGTTAATTTTCCCAATGTAAATATTTTCTGTTTGAGTATCTAATAAATTTTACTGAACAATAATTTCTAACAGTCGCTATGTAATTTCCGCTGAAGTACAGCTATAATGATAATACCTGGTAATCTATTATCAATTTATCAACACAATCAATCATTCTTTTATTCATTGCATAAACAAACTGGTGTATGTTTATTAATGAAGTAATCCATTGCAAGGGTACTACAACGGTGCATCTCACGCTGCAAATTACGAGTGAAAGATGATTCAGGAATTTACTTCAGAGTGGTAAAATAAAAATTTGATAAAAATATTTCTTAATCTAATTAGCTAACTTTGTTGTGCGAAGTAAAATGAAATTGCTCAGTGAAAAAAATGATAGCCTTTTATCATTTTGATGTTTAAGCTATATTACTGCAAAGTTTCATCACTGTCTGTTACTAGTTTTTGTATGAAAAACTACCAAACATCCATCAATCCTCTTAAATTAGTATAGGAGTAGTATATGACAAATCCGGCTGTTATGATGATGATGATGATGATAATGCCATGTTTTTTTTTTTAAATTTTATTGAGGCTTTAGTGCACTAGTGTAACTATGCCAGCCTCATGAGGAGATTCAGAAAAAATACTTCACACTATTTGCCGCCCCGAGCCAGAACTCCGGGCCGCAAGAGCGTGTCTGACGAATTTGTACAGCTGCACCGCGTCTTCAGATAATGGGCTATTAAGGATCGTATTCACCATTCACCCCCCCCCCCCCCCCGTTACCAAGGCTCAGGTGATCTAGATACACTCTACGAATATCTTTTATCTGGTCACATTCCAGTTAAAAAATGTATGAGGTCCTCCGTTTTGTTGCAGCCGACACATAAAGGTGATTGAAGGACTCTCATCATATTCAAAAATTATGCCATGATAAACGTCTCTGTAGTAGGTTCGTAGTTATCTTATGTCTCTCGGGTTTAGTAGTGCTAATCTTTCTCCTGCTGTCCCTCCTAATAAGACCTGGTTTTTTTCCGATTCCTTCACGGTGCGCTCTGTGGGGTTGTGGAATGAGTTACCGTTGTCGGTCAGGCAATCGCAGTTTGTGGCTTTGCTCAAGGAGAGGAATAAGAGGCTGTGGCTGGCTGATCCTGATTAGGTCATTTATTTAAGTATTCTTTTCAGTCACTACTTGTTATTTGGTTTCTTTTTCGTTTTGTGCATTATTGGTATTTATGTTGATATTGTTGTTGTTTGTTAATTTAGCTGTAGGTGGACGCTTGTTGTTTGTCTCTCCTTGTAATTTTTGTGTTAAACTTTCCTAGGTTAGCTGGAAGAAATCCCTTACAGGGATAGGCTCGCCTTTGTACTATTTTATTATTTTAATTGTAATATTATGTACCGTGTTTTATGTACAATAAAGTGTTTACTTACTTACTTACTTTTTAGTAATAAACATTCAAAACATAAACAAATACGACGCCTATTCTCTCCCATGAATAACTGAGTGAGTCACACTCCCAGACAATGCCTGGTATATTTTTAGAGGTTGTTGACATTGATTGAAAGCAAATAGAGATAATGGACACCTGCTGTAATGCAAAGTGAAGTGATATATAGCTATTTAAATATCTATATGTACAGTGAAGTGCAAAAATATGGATACATTGACTATTTTAAAAGTATGTACCAAACGCTCCAGTGGTGGATTTAGACATTTGCAAAGTATAGGCTATCTTTTTTATATGTAAGAGGAAAGAAAACAAGGAGGCGGGTCACCTGATATAAGAAAAGGAGTCTATTGAGATTTTTTGTAACAAATTTTTATAAATATATAGTGCATACTCAAAGTAGTCGTAATCTTTGACCTAGAGTTGGTAAGCCACTAAAAAGCGTCAACATCCCATCCTTTTGGTTTAGCTGTAGTTGGGTAAAAACCAATGAGTTTGGCATGTAATAAAAATTATGGTAGGTATGTATGTGACACCCTAATTATATGCGTGTAAAACCAGGGCAGATCACTAGTATGTAATAGAAATACTTGAGTTTCTGCAGCTCAATTATGTTTGACCTTTACAAACAGTAAAATTGCGTGGAATCAAGGGAAGCCAAACAACCCAGACATTAAAATAATCCTGTTATTTGAGGGAAGCCATAGGAATGTAGAGTCTACGTCCAAGATCATTGCCAAATACTTTAAATAAAGTGTATTTTAATTTTAGTTTCATTTTCTAAGCTTATTAGGTAAGTAACTGCCATTGTCTCTAAGAGGAGGCCATAAAAGTAAAACGTAAATAGCATGCGGTACAAAACTCGCAATTTTCAAAATTTTCATAAAGTACTATAGCTTACCAACATTTAAAATGTCAATGTATGCCACGATGATGTCGTAATCATTTCTTATCAACAAATTACCTTGCTACTCTTTGAAACCAGTGCCGTGGCTGAAACCTTACCTTTATTACCTTTATTTTTTCTTTATCTTTATCTGTTCCTGTCTGTCTTCAATAAATCCTTTCAGTGTATCCTATATCACGCAACGGATTTTGATACAGTTTTCACTGTTATTTGCAGACTTCCTTAAGGAAGGTTTTTATGTAAAATACATTCCCTAGTCTGAAATAAACAAAATAATTTTGTTGGTTTATATCGCGTATATTGCAAAAAATCTCCCAAAGTTTTTACCCGTTTCAGGTCTCATTTTCCATGAGCTGAGGTTTCAGCCTAACGACATTAAGAGGCTAAAGAAAGCCAACATGCTGCCTGACTACGGTGAGCTAGGGTAGTGGCCCTAACTCGCCATACCATCATGCTTATCACAACCCATCTGATCATAGTCTGAGGACTGATAGCAGATTAAATGATAGATAGAGTCAGCGCGTTTTAATTAATACCACGTCAGTTCCTTAATCTGTAGACCGTGATGCCGTGGCTGATTCGTTTCAGGTGACGCCAGAGGAGCTCGAGCTGAGGGACCCTCGGGGGCGCACCCCGCTGCTATTGGCCGTCACGCTTGGGCACACGGCGTCGGTGCGCGCGCTGCTAGACGCGGGCGCAGACGTCAACTGCGACAAAGACGGATGGACGGGTGAATATTTATTTATGAAAAACCATTACTGACTTACTGATGTATATACACCAACAACTCTTTTAAAAAAGTTCTTTTTTTTGTTTCGAAATATGCTCATTCGAATTCAAAATTCAAGAATTTTGATATTTGAATAATTAGTTAAAAGCTTACAGTATTTAAATAAACGCGATTTAGTGTTGGCTCCATACAAATCTCGCCTGTGCCGTCACTGGAGCTGTATGCAGCGCGATAGAGCGTTTTCGCGACGCACGCCCGTTGTCATTGGATTTGACATAATTATAAAGTTTCTCAAACAAAAATGTGACAAATGCGTCTTCAGGCTGATACGATGTTATGTCAGTGCACTGATCACCACCCCGCTCCCGCTTGCCAGTGGTCCAGGAGGCCACGGTGGCCGGGGACCCGAGCATCCTGTCGGACGTGCTGGCGCGGCGCGACTACCTGCGCCAGGTGGTGCGCGCCGGCGGCATCCCCGACCTGCTGCGCCGGCTCAGCCTCGCGCCAGACTTCTACGTCGAGATGAAGTGGGAGTTCACTAGCTGGGGTGAGTTCCACGGGATCATGAACTTCAGAGCTACTTACGTTACATTGCGGGCTACCAGGGAACTGTGTACAACGCAGTGGCAGAATAGCCGACCATAGTCTATTTGGTAGACTATGTTGGGTAGCCTGAATAAAACTGTATGTGCCAATTGTCAAGTAAACAGCTTTGCGTTTTGTACGTTTTAAATTGACGTCATATTTTTAGTTCTGCTATCCGAGTATGCGTCGCTACTAGTAGGAAAACTTAGAAGCACTTTATTCACTTACGATAAGATTCAAAGTTGAACCAATGGCTAAATATTGAAAGCCCCTCTTCACTTGCTTCACCCCGTCGCAAAGTGGTGACGCTAGGCTTGTAGAGTTAACAATCCGAACAAGTAAGCAGATCTATTGTCTTCTTATATCGATGGTATGATGTGATCAATCGATTGATCGAGCTCCGCGTTGTAATGCTAACAGGGACAGGCCTGGTTAACCTTTCAAAGGGATTGGTTTGAGTTTTACGTTTTCTCCGTCAAAACCCATTTAATTGGATTTTAAAGATCTATCTCAAAACAGTATCCTTCTTTTTCTTCTTTTCGTGTCTATGGTTCGCAAGTATAAAAGTATCCGCGACCCGAAGGTAGCGGCACTTATAGCCCTGTCTGTCGCATCACGGAGGTCTTGCTCGGTGAAGGTTGACGAGCACAAGGGGCAGGGCAGTAAGTGCGACATGGTTTAAGGAGCAGTTCCACAGTTACACTGGGTGTTAGGCTTGTAAGTAAACCCC
Source organism: Ditula angustiorana (assembly GCA_963691745.1). Lineage (NCBI taxonomy): Eukaryota > Metazoa > Arthropoda > Insecta > Lepidoptera > Tortricidae > Ditula > Ditula angustiorana. The sequence goes on along the minus strand of OY829483.1, from coordinate 2,038,243 downwards.
AGTACCCGGTAACATCCATCCATTTGATTAAGCGGTAATCAAATACCCTTAGAATACTCGCAATACCCGGCGACACGTTAGGGTTGCGCTGCTTTCGTTTTCAATTACACTGACACAGCGAGAGCGAGTGAGCGGGTGCGCGGCAAGCTGACAACCTACTGCGATTTGCCTATGCCGTAGGCAAGGCGGCCGAGCGCACAAGTGCGGAGTGGAACCCCTCTGCCTACCGGGATACAGGCGTGACTTTATGTTATGTATGTCTGTCCATTGATCTGAGTGGTTTGTCCGCAGTGCCGCTAGTGTCGCGCATGTGCCCGTTCGACACGTACAAGGTGTATAAGCGCGGCGGCAATGTCCGCGTGGACACGACGCTGGTCGGCTTCGAGAACAACCACTGGCAGCGGGGCGACCGCACCTACATCTTCCGGGGGCAGGGTGAGTGGAACTTTATACAAGATAAATAACATTTTTACATAAATCTTTAAATATATTGAGTGGTCCGCTTAAGAGCGTACAAACAGAGATTTGGCAACGTCGCCTATAGCTGCCAAATATTTAGCCGTTTTCATTGATTTATCAAAATTAATGAGTTAAAATACGGAATATAGCAACGGTATGTACTAGAACTTGTGTTCTTACATTTGTTGGTAAGTAGTAAACCTTATGTACTTATACCGAAATGTACACATTTACAAATGGAAAGTTTCCAAATGCTTGTTTTACACTTAATTATAACCGTATTAACTATTGCAATGCATTATCAACATTTTAGTACATACCGTTGCTATATTCCGTATTTTAATTCATTAATTTTGATAAATCAATGAAAACATCTAAATATTTAGCAGCCATAGGCGACGTTGCCAAATCTCGGTTTGCACGCTCTTAATACTCGAGATGAGAGCGGACGCCGTGGTTAACGCAGGGCGCAACGCGAGCCTGACGGAGCTGGACCACGAGCTGGGCACGGCGTGGAGCGAGACGCTGGAGCAGGCGGCGCCGGCGCAGGCCTGGCCCGCCGCCGGCGCCGCCGCGCTCGCGCAGCGCCTGGCCGCGCCCGCCGCGCTCAACTACCTCGACACGGACAAGATCTGCTTCGAGCGGTCAGTGCCCGCGCCTCTAGCGCGTTTACGGTGGCCAGCTGTCCTGTATTTTACAGCGGCCCTAACATGACAGCCCAGGTTTAGCTTAACCCCTCCCTGTGTCTTGTCTAACTAGTGTCATAAGAAAGGGATGTAGATAGAGATAAACTAACCTTGGCCAGTCATGTTAGGGCCACTGGAAGTCCCGTTTTTCAGCTGTCGTTTTTACCATGTATTTTAGTAAGACAAATACCTTGTCACGCATTAAGCGCACTGCTCTGTATTTTTTCGATGAATCCTGTAATTTTGGATCACATGTCCTGTAAAATGAGCACAAAGAGTTGGTCACCCTGAGCACATTACACCCCGAGGATGGCGAAATAAACAATGTCTCAGATCGCAGGAGCTTGTCGCGCGAGCCCAAGGCGAGGGCTTTCTTTATCACGGCCCGAGGTGTGTACACAATTTTACGTCTTCCCATGGCCGGGAAGTGGAAATTTTCTCTCGCGTAGCGGGCGGTAAACTGCTGCTTATTGCCCGGGGTGACGTAAAAGTCTATACTATACAGTTATTCTAAAGAACTTTTTGACAAGAACAGTCATTATTATTGTGGTATAGGTGACTATTTACAAGATATTATAATGATTTATTATAAAATTTTGCCGCCTCCTAAAGCTGCCGCCCCTGCCACCCTCACTACGCTACGCCACCTTCTTTATTGTACATAACACGTAAAAATAACAGATTACAGGACAAAACTAATTACAAATGCGAACTTAACTGAGTAAAATTGACCTCCACAGAAACAAGAGTGGGATTTGGGGCTGGCGTCAAGACAAGACCGAAATGGTGAACGGCTATGAATGCAAAGTGTTCAACGCTAACAACGTCGAGCTGGTGTCGAAGACTCGGACCGAGCACCTGTCGAAGGCCGAGAAGACCCGCCTGGCGCCCCGGGCTCCGCTGGCCGGGCTCCTGGCGCTAGCCGACCGCGACAGTGGCGCTACTACGCCCACGTCGCCCAACACTCCTGACTCGGTAAGTTTTAATGAGTTTTACTAAAAGATTGTAACCTATCGAAACGTTTTTTTTTAACTGAAACCGAAATTCGTTTTATTTTTATTTTTATAAAATAGGAAGGCAAAGAAGCAAGTTTGTCACCTGATGGTAAGCGATCACCACCGCCTCGAGACACCAAAGAGTTGCAGCTGCGTTGCCAACCCAGAGGGCTAAGATGGAGTACCTCTTGTGCCAGTAATTGCAACGGCTGTCTTGCTCTCCACGCAGGAACACAACAGTGCAAGCGCTGCTGCTTAGCGGCTGGATTAGCGAGCGAGGTTTTAGTTTCAACTCCACACTAAGTTCGATGAATCATTGTCGAAAAAGTGGTGTCTCTGTACGTTAGTACTATTGACCGGCAGGAGTCGTCGTCGCCGCTGCTAGCGCCGAGCGCGGCGGAGCGCGCGGCGCTGCGCGCGGTGTGCTGGCGCGAGTACTTCGCGGGCGGCCCGCTCGACGCCGACATCGGCAAGCCCAAGGAGATCACAACCAAGGTGCAGAAGTTCCGCGCCACGCTCTGGCTGTGCGAGGACTACCCTCTGGAGGTACGCTTCAGAAATAAAGAAAAAATAGTAGATATTTGTAACGTTATCCGGACGTTAACGCGATGAAAATATATTGTTAATTTACCTAGACGTTTCGGCCGTTGTGATGAAAATCGCGAAAGTTTAAAACGATTTAAAATAGTAGATTGTGAGTGCGCTATGCTGGTCATTACGCTCGGGGCGGTATTATTCGCGCGAGCGCTACGTGAACGCGACAAGGGAGCCGAGTGTGAACAGTGCACACGCATTTCGTACGAAGTTTTTCAACACTTCCGAAGAAAAAACAGACTTTTAGTGTTATTAAGTAAGTTCTTCATTAGTATTAAAAAAAAACTCTCTTCGGTAAGCTGTCGAAGCCATCTAAGGCAAGACAAGAGGTAAATCCATTAGAAAAAAAAAACTGTATTACCCGCTTAAATTAAAAATGCTTCTTCGACAAACATGTAACTTGCAGTGTGGTAGAAACTAGCGTTGCTGAACTATCGATAGTTTGACTATCGATAGTTGACCTCGAAAAATAGTCACAATATCGATAGGCCTATCGATAGTGACGATACTATCGATAGTATTGGTGCCTATCGATAGTATTGGATTTCAATACTATCGACTAGCAATACTATCGATAGTATTCATGAGTATCGATAGTATTGATGCCTATCAATAGTATTGGATTTGAAGACTATCGATAGTATCGATACTATCAAAACTATCGATAAGCCCATCGATATTGTGACTATTTTTCGAGGTCACGATACTATCAACAATACTATCGATAGTTCAATATATTGCCGCAACGCTAGTAGAAACTTAACTAAAATTTATGAACGCCTCCCATTAATATGATGTCTTGATGGTTTTTACGACTCGTGAGCGTACGTTGTGTTCCAGCTGCAGGAACAGATCATGCCGATCCTGGACCTGATGGCGTCCATGTCGTCGCCGCATTTCGCCAAGCTGAAGGACTTCATCCAGATGCAGCTGCCGGCCGGCTTCCCTGTCAAAATAGGTAAGTACAGTTTTACCAAAAATATATTGTGCATCGGCAGTATTCGTTTGCGCAGTGACGCGCAGACCGGTTTCCGACAGTAGCCGAACATGTGAATAATCCATATTGTACTTTATTTGCAAGCGCAACTGGCAGAGTATTGCTTGCTATGCATTCTTAGCTTTGTCCCGCTTACACAATTCGTACACTGTGGCGCACGCGCGCACGGGCTGCCGCCATGTTGCTCCGAAATCGATAGACCAATAAAAGCGCAAGAGTTTAGCGCGCGTAAAATTCTACTTTATCATTGGTAGATCGAAATTTCTCGCGCTACTAAAATTGGTCTACTGCGCAGGTACATCGTGGCACAATATATTTTTGGTAATACTGTACAGTGAAAGTAACCTCAAGAAGATTTTTGTTAAAAAACCAAGCTTTTTTGGTGACGGTACTATTAGCTTTATCTTATTTATTTTTATAATAGCCACCCGCCCCAGTTCTGCACGGGTGCAATTAGGTTGTAATGCTATCTAAAAACTACCTACCTAACCTGCATACCTACCTAAAAACTACCTACCTAACCTGCATACCTACCTAAAAACTACCTACCCAACCTGCATACCTACCTAAAAACTACCTACCTAACCTGCATACCTACCTAAAAACTACCTACCCAACCTGCATACCTACCTAAAAACTACCTACCTAACCTGCATACCTACCTAAAAACTATCTACCTAACCTGCATACCTACCTAAAAACTACCTACCTAACCTGCATACCTACCTAAAAACTACCTACCTAACCTGCATACCTACCTAAAAACTACCTACCCAACCTGCATACCTACCTAAAAACTACCTACCTAACCTGCATACGTACCTAAAAACTACCTACCCAACCTGCATACCTACCTAAAAACTATCTACCTAACCTGCATACCTACCTAAAAACTACCTACCTAACCTGCATACCTACCTAAAAACTACCTACCCAACCTGCATAGCTACCTAAAAACTATCTACCTAACCTGCATACCTACCTAAAAACTATCTACCTAACCTGCATACCTACCTAAAAACTATCTACCTAACCTGCATACCTACCTAAAAACTACCTACCTAACCTGCATACCTACCTAAAAACTACCTACCCAATCTGCATACCTACCTAAAAACTACCTACCTAACCTGCATACGTACCTAAAAACTATCTACCTAACCTGCATACCTACCTAAAAACGATGTAAAGATAATATAAAACAAAGGCTCTATTCTGCAATCCTGTCTGTCCTTATATCTTATTCCGCTGACTCCTAAACCATGCAACGGATTTTGATGCGGTTTTCACTGTCATTTAGAGATTAAAAAAACAGGTTTTTATGTGCATTCTAATTGTATAGTCGACTAAGAAATTGCTTAACCAGTTTTCGATCGTATTCCAAGGGTATAAGGTTCAAAAATGTCTAAGCAGTTACATAATTAATTATACCTGTGCACTTCCTGGCCAGGAGAAGATGTAACATTGTGTACACGCCTCGGGCGGCCATAAAGAAAGCCTCAGGACGCACGTTTATTGCCCTCGCCTTTGGCTCGTGCGTCAAGTTCCTGCGACCTGAGACATTCTTTGTTTTACCACCCTCAGGGTGTAATGTACTTAAATTATGTAACACTAGCGGACGCGCGCGACTTCGTTCAAGTAAAATTTGTAGCCTATGTCCATCAGGAATACTGTAGCTTTCCATCTGTGAAAGAATTTTTGAAATCGGTTCAGTAGTTCCAGAGATTCCCCCCTACATACAAACAAACTAACAAACAAAGTTTACCTCTTTATTATATTAGTGTAGATGTGATGTGTAGTTTTGCGAGTGGTTGGACCTTGTGCAAGGTTTGTCCGGATAGCTACCATCATCTTGCTTGTTAATCCTGCCGCCAAGCAGCAGTGCTTGCACTGCTGCGTTCCGGCGTGGAGAGCAAGACAGCCGGTGTAATTACTGGCACAAGAGGTATTCCATCTTAGCCCTCTAGGTTGGCATCGCATCTGCATTCTCCTTGGTATCGCGGGTGTCTATAGGCGGTTGTGATCGCTTACCATCAGGCCTCCCACTTGCTTGTTTGCCTTCCTATTTTATTATATTAGTGTAGATTAATAAGAGCTCGTGTTGCCGGCAGAGATCCCGCTGTTCCACGTGCTGAACGCGCGCATCACGTTCGGCAACATCTTCGGCACGGAGGCGCGCGTGCCTCACGTGGAATGCATCCGCGAGGGCGAGCGCCTCGCCTGCCTCGTCGACGACGCCTGCTTCAGCATCGCCAAGGGCTACAGGTGCCTACAGTACAGCGGGGCGAGGGGCGCCGCGGGAAACTCACGGGGAGCCGGGCTGATGTGCCTTAGGATAAATAATCATTAAATGCGTTGTTCTTCTCGAGCGTTTGAACCATCTATCTATCAATATGTATGTAATTAAAGTAGTTTATCAATCGCCATTTGCAGTCCTAAATAAATGGTTTATTAGTATTATTAGTTGCCCTGAATGAGACTCGGTGTTCCAGGGACGCGCTGAACCCCGACGAGCGCGCGGCGTGCGGCATGGAGCACGACGAGAGCCTGCTGCAGTACGCCATCCAGCAGAGCCTCATGGACCCGGGCACGCACGACGACCAGGTAACGTTCGAGCGCGCGGCGTGCGGCATGGAGCACGACGAGAGCCTGCTGCAGTACGCCATCCAGCAGAGCCTCATGGACCCGGGCACGCACGACGACCAGGTAACGTTCGAGCGCGCGGCGTGCGGCATGGAGCACGACGAGAGCCTGCTGCAGTACGCCATCCAGCAGAGCCTCATGGACCCGGGCACGCACGACGACCAGGTAACGTTCGAGCGCGCGGCGTGCGGCATGGAGCACGACGAGAGCCTGCTGCAGTACGCCATCCAGCAGAGCCTCATGGACCCGGGCACGCACGACGACCAGGTAACGTTCGAGCGCGCGGCGTGCGGCATGGAGCACGACGAGAGCCTGCTGCAGTACGCCATCCAGCAGAGCCTCATGGACCCGGGCACGCACGACGACCAGGTAACGTTCGAGCGCGCGGCGTGCGGCATGGAGCACGACGAGAGCCTGCTGCAGTACGCCATCCAGCAGAGCCTCATGGACCCGGGCACGCACGACGACCAGGTAACGTTCGAGCGCGCGGCGTGCGGCATGGAGCACGACGAGAGCCTGCTGCAGTACGCCATCCAGCAGAGCCTCATGGACCCGGGCACGCACGACGACCAGGTAACGTTCGAGCGCGCGGCGTGCGGCATGGAGCACGACGAGAGCCTGCTGCAGTACGCCATCCAGCAGAGCCTCATGGACCCGGGCACGCACGACGACCAGGTAACGTTCGAGCGCGCGGCGTGCGGCATGGAGCACGACGAGAGCCTGCTGCAGTACGCCATCCAGCAGAGCCTCATGGACCCGGGCACGCACGACGACCAGGTAACGTTCGAGCGCGCGGCGTGCGGCATGGAGCACGACGAGAGCCTGCTGCAGTACGCCATCCAGCAGAGCCTCATGGACCCGGGCACGCACGACGACCAGGTAACGTTCGAGCGCGCGGCGTGCGGCATGGAGCACGACGAGAGCCTGCTGCAGTACGCCATCCAGCAGAGCCTCATGGACCCGGGCACGCACGACGACCAGGTAACGTTCGAGCGCGCGGCGTGCGGCATGGAGCACGACGAGAGCCTGCTGCAGTACGCCATCCAGCAGAGCCTCATGGACCCGGGCACGCACGACGACCAGGTAACGTTCGAGCGCGCGGCGTGCGGCATGGAGCACGACGAGAGCCTGCTGCAGTACGCCATCCAGCAGAGCCTCATGGACCCGGGCACGCACGACGACCAGGTAACGTTCGACGCCTTTTACGTTACTGCACGAAACTGTTTTATTAGAAAGAAAGAAGAAAGAAAGTAAAAAGATTTATTGCCTTGTACATTCTTAAAACCTAGATAAATTAAGCACTATTTAATTTCAGCAAGAGTAAAAATAAACTCCGCATAATGCTGGCTCCAGTTTTGAAACTGTTGCTCGGCGCTGATTTTCAGTTTATTCCTGTTTTCGATCGATTGTGCGGCAAGAAAAAAAAATAAACAAAGTTAAAAATACATGGGATGTGAAAACTTAAAATACAAAATATCAAATTAAAAGAAAAGGACAGAACAAACCATCTAAATGCCAAAGTAGCAAAATCCTTAAAAACCGGATAAGGGGAGTCAGTAAAACGAAACGTAATGAAACGTCGGTGCAAATCGCAAGCACCCTACCGCATTTCTGTGTATTATCTGTAGAATTCGCCCGCCATCAGCTTTAAAAAAAAAATACCGGTCAGTCAAAGATTTTGCATCTGTGTTGTTGTTTTTACTTGTGTTTTGAAACTTTGTGAAGCGATATTCATAGAATACCTAATAAATTTTGGTTTTGAACCTATAATATTATAAGTTTCCTCGCAAATGTGATTTAAAACATTGTATGTTTTACTGGCGGGACTGGAGTTACAAACGTCAAGTCATTAAAGCCCTCAGCCTCCAGCTTCGGGCTTCTAATAGCCTCTCGTGTGTAATTCCTTAATTAATTCAAATTATCTTTATTGCAAATTTATGTTGTACAACAGTTCTTAAAAATAATTTTTGGCTTCAACATAAACCCTGTGAGGGCACAGCAACATTAACTGATTGATGATAATGATACCATCATACTATTCTTAAAGCTAGCTTATATTTATTGTTATCTTATTACATAACATTAATTAAGTATATGTACTAACTTATCTTAATTGTTAGAAACATTTTATTAAACTAAAAATAAATTATTGTTAATAATAATAATAAATGACAATTACATGGTATTAGTTTTCTTCCATGAATTCCTGGATGTTGTAATAGGCTTTTTTAATTAAATATGTTTTCAGTTGGTTTTTAAAACGGTTGAGGGTGGTTTGATCCTTAATTGCACTGGGAATCTTGTTATATATTTTAACTGACATAGCAAAGGAACCGGAGTGGATCATTTGTAACTTACTAACGGGCAAGGCTAACGATGTCTTGGGTCGCAGGTTTGATTTACCGCCCTTAATACACAATGTACTATTGTGGCAGGTGGACGTGTGGGAGGCGCTGCGCGGCGCGCGGCCGGCCTCGCCTTCGGCGTCGTGCTCCTCGCCGCAGGAGCTGCTGGCGCACGAGGAGCGCCAGCTGCAGAGGTCAGCCCCAAACACCTGCTGCCATTGCAAACCGTGACATTTACTTTAAAAAATATCGAGTCGAATTGAGAATGTCCTCCTTTTTTTGAAGTCGGTTAAAAAGCGTCCAAGATTTCCGCAGTTGCCTATTTACTCGTGTTGTAAAGCCAAGTTAGCTGTGATAGTTTACTTTTAATTTCGTTGTATGTAATGCAATACTTTTATTTAGATATCCAAAAAAATTATTAAAATTATTTTGAAAAAGCTATCCAATGACACCTTACAGTATGGGGTAGACGAAACAAAAAAATCACCAGTTTACGTGAAGGGGAGGTTCTCTAAAAATATTTATTTTGTTTTTTTTTTTTTACCACTTTATCGATCCATGCCAAATTACAGCTTTCTAGTACTAAGAGTCTTTGAGCTAAGCTACGGATAGATGGACAGACGTACATGGCGAAACTAAAAGGGTTCTTTATCCAATGCGGAACCCTAAAAATTCAAAATCAAATGTACAATTTTTTTTAGTTATTCACATATCAATAAGTTTTATGTAATCCACCTTCAATTTACAGGAATTTTCCACGTTTAAAGTAGTTTTATTTTATTTTTGCTTAATTTAAGTTATCACATGCTTTTATTTTTTATCTAGATCTCAAATTATTAGTTTTTTTTTTGTGAATAATGACACTCTTATGTTTGTAGTTTAGACCCACCGCTCATCTTCTTCTATGGTATAGCGTATTTTATTTTCTTAGGCATCGCAACTAAAAATATGATGTTACGAATAATTTTTAAATCTGACTTATATTATTAACATTGATAACTGTCTAAACGGATTATCATAAAAAGCCAACGAGGCCCTGTGGCTTGTGATGAGTCAGGACCCTGTGGTCCCGACTTATTTCAAAACAAAATTAGTACTCTAGACGAATAAGTATTCTAGAGACAACTATTTGTTAAAAAATAAAGATTGCATATTTTTTGCGAAGCAAACACTATCTTCACGAACGTCCTAGGGATGAACTCCGGCAAAGTGCTTGGATATTTTGCATTAGAAAGTAATTAGCTTTCTGAGTGAACTAAAATAATATCAGATTTTTTAGTTGCGTTATATAATTGTAAAAAATAAAAACATGTTATAAACTGAGAGTCGGATTAAATACATACTTACCTTAGTCCATTACAAATTTAAAAAAAACTATGACAGATATGCCATTGACAGCTCACTTGTCAATGATGGCGCTCTGAATGACGCTCACTACGCGTTTCAGCGCTGACGGCTCAGACCGACCGTGTGAACTCTGAGCGCTATGAAGGTGATTCGGAACGCTGCCAATGTCTCATCTGTCATTTTTTTAAATTTGTGATGGACTAAGGTAACTACGTTTTAGATCCGAATCACGTTTTATAAATTATTTTTTATTTTTCACCATTATATGACGCAACTAAAAAATCTGATATTATTTTGGTTCACTTTGGAAGCTATTTATTTTGTAATGAAAAAATATCCAAGCACTTTGCCGGAGTTCATCCCTAGGGAATTCGCGGTCTTTTACAAGATCAGCTATATAGCACGCTAGTGTTTATCTCGTACATAAACGCTTTGGTCCCTCTCGCACACGCATACTGGTTAGAACGGGATAAATGCTTTATGTCATCGATAAAAGCTAGCGTGCCAGGTCCCTGGAATGCTCGGCTCAATATTCATACCGCGTTACGCATACTCGTTACTTACGCTCGCCACAAGAGTACGCCACGGTAGGGACAGTAGACGCAACCCCACTGCTAGTTCCCCGCCCGTGCCGCTCCACCATACGCCAGTGCCCCGCTCTCCGCAGAGCCATCGAGGCGTCCATGGCGCTGCTGGCGCCGCCCGCGCCCGGCACGCCGCCCGACCCGGCGCTGCAGGAGGCGCTCTCGGCCTCCGCGCGGGAGCAGGCCCGCGCGCGCTCGCTGCTCGACCTGGAGCAGCGCGAGCTGGAGGAGGCGCTGCGGAGGTCACTGCTGGAGCACTGAGGTGAGCGAGCCTCTGCCCGCGGCAGGTCCCATTGGGGAGGGTACCAAGTACCAATTTTCAAGCGCAATCGATCCTATCCTACCGGCTGCGCCAGATATACTGTGACAGAATTTCAGATACTTTGGTTTAAGAAAACCGACCCAGTGCGAGTCAAACTCGCGCACGAAGGGTTCCGTACCATTATCTATAGATAGGTATTTATTATAAATAAATATTTATTATGATAAATATTTATTTTATTCTGTTTTTTAATTATTTGTTGTTATAGCGGCAATTGAAATGCATCGTCTGTGAAAATTTCAACTGCCTAAACTATCACGGTTCATGAGATACAGCCTGCTGACGAACGGACGGATAGCAGAGCCTTAGTAATAGGGTCCCGTTTTACCCTTTGGGTACGGAACCCTAAAAATTAGAAGCAAATAAACCATTTTTTGTGTACTTTCCAAAAAGGTAACCTTTTTATTTCCAGATCTCATCTGTACGATATTGAAAAGCGTCCACCAAAAGAAGACTTCATCTATACAAAAGTAATTTTAAATATAGTGAAATTTTTACACGTTCGTAATGTGACATCCGGTGACGATATATTTAGGTTCTAGTAAAAGTGTCGCAGTTGTCGAGACTACTTTTTTGTACTAAAACACTTAAAAATCCAAAAAAACTCGAAAACTGGTTCACTTTTACCAACTTTTTTGTGTAATCACAAAACTTTAAAAATTTTAGTTAACTTATTATAAATCTATCACATAAATGATGTTATAAAAAGGTATTATAGTTAATTGATGACTTTTATTACTGTTATTTGTCTTCATTCTAACCAATCGTCAATAATGTGCGTTCTTTTTCAAATTAATCATTTAAAAACCACACGGAAAGAGTTCTGTAAATCACTTAAAAAAAATAGATTAAAATAAGGAATAAAACAATTTTAACGATTTCTTTTGCGTTTATTGCAACGAATCTAATTCCTGACATTTTGAGTCCTATTCAGGTCTTATGTTCACAGACAGACAGACAAAAACAAAAAAATACAAAAACCATCCGCCTCTGGTTTGTCAACGCATCTGCAGTCTCCTTAGTGTGAATGGGCAGTTGATCACTTATCATCCGGTGACTCAATTACTCGTTTGCCTTCTTCTACACTAATATAATAAAGAGAAAAACTTTGTTTGTTTGTTTTTTTGTTAGTTTGTTTGTATGTAGGGGGTAATCTCTGGAACTACTGAACCGATTTCAAAAATTCTTTCACAGATAGAAAGCTACACTATTCCTGACGGACATAGGCTACTAATTTTACGTGAACGAAGTGGCGCGCGTCCGCTAGTATTTTATAAAAGCATTAAAAAACTTACCCTATTTTGAAAAAATACATTAAAAATTAAAAAAACACTAAAAATGAAATAGCTTTAGAAAACCGTTCAAATTGTTTTTTATCAATGTCTACAACTCGCGAAAAGATTCTTCCATTTTAATATTTTCCGATATGATCAGAAAAATTAAACAGATTTGACTAGCGGAACAGTCATACAGATGGCAGGAAGGCGTTGGTTGCATGCCGCTTCCAACCGGTCACTTTGGAAATCCATGGAGGAGGCCTATGTTCAACAGTGAACTTCTTGTGGCTGAGATGATGATGATGATGACTAGCGGAACGTTTTCGCGTGGTTTTGATATTTGAAGTTAAATTTCGGAGCAATATTACACTAGGTGAAATACTAAATTTGTAAATTGTATATGGCGTATGGGGACTTTGAAATTTAATCTAAAGGCCCTTAGCATAAGTTATTTGAAGCCAATACTCACGGTCTCTCAAACCCAGGAGTGTGAACCCAGCCCCAAAAAGCGCTCCCCATACAAACGGCGATAACGTTTTATACCCTCTAAACCTTAATCTATAGCAATGATTTTTTGGTGTGTTGTCATTATGCCTTAGAACTAGGTTTGTATGGTTTTTGAAATATTCTTCATAGATTTGACAATATTTGCATTTTAGAAGTTTCATACAGAACAAAAAAGTGTCAAATTTTTTTAACTATTAAGAAACCTAGTTCTGGGGCATAATGACAACATATAAAAGAAATCATGGCTATAGGTTAAGGTTTAGAGGGTGGAAAACGTTATCGCCGTTTGTATGGGGAGCGCTTGGTTCACACTCCTCTTAAATGATTCGAGGGTAGTGACCCATTAAAAACAAGAATGCAGTGACCGTTGAAACGAAGCACATTGAAAAATCCCTGTGATACAGTCAGCTGTAAAAATATATACAGCCATAGCGTCTAAATATGTATACATCGACCTTATATTTAGTGGCATAAAGTTGTATAGATATTTTTGACGTCTTGGTAACGTATATATATTTATGATGCTGACTCTACGTACGGTATGTGGCTTGGTTAGTAGGTGCACGGAATGCAGAGGTTTCAGGTTCGAGTCCAAAGATATTTCTTTGTGTTGTTATTGCTATAGTATCTACAGTACCCGGCGAAAAAGATTGCACATCGGCCTTTGGAAAGAGACATTTGGCTGTTTACGAAGATTTCCGAACACTGGCGACCGTCCATCAATCATCGTATTTATTGAGTGTTGTTTCATATCAAATAAATACTGCACTTTATGGACTTAATTAGTTTACGTCAAATCGATGACATGTAAACTTTGAATAACTATAGAGAATTATTGCAACTACTGAAAGGACTTTTAAATCTTCTTAAAACAATAACTTACATTGTCATCCCCAATTTTTTTTTGTATGTCGGCTTAGATTGCTAAATAATTATAAACATTAAAATTGTAATGACAACACAAATAAAAATCGAAAGAAATTTCGGTTACAAAAATTTAATAGCAAACGGCGCCATCTCTCGTCAGCTGACGGTAGCTGTAAAGTTGAATATGATAACTTGTTAAAAAGTTTCATATAGATGACACCGACGGTAGTTGTACCCTTAAAATCAATAAAGTAATGACCGTAAGACGAAGCACATTGAAAACTTCGCAGGGTAGGGCAGCGGCAGTGTGGCGAAACTGGAGAACGCAAGGCACGGAATGCTGATGTTGCAGGTTCAAGTCCTGCCATTGCTCTAATTTTTCTTTGTGTTGTCATTACAATTTTAATTTAATAATTTGAATGTTAAAAACATTTAAAATAAAAATCGAAAGAAATTTCGGTTACAAAAAAAATAATTATAAACATTGAAAATAATTTCGCGTGACTGACCTTCTAAAGGTTTTCCTCTTTTTTCTAAAGATGCCATCTCACAATTTAAAGTAGGGGGGGTTTTTAACAACTCTATATTATATATTTTCAACTAAATGCGTCCGTACCCTACTGAAGCTGTACAACGACTGACGAACGTCACAATGTAGTGTGTGACAACGCTCTATGTAGCCGAAATCAGCCGAGTCTCTTTCCAAAGACCGACGTGCAATGTTTATCGCCGGGTACTGTTATAATTAAAATCAGTTTCGTAACGGTTTTGTAACGTTTCATATCAGTTTAGTAATGATAACTCTTTTTGCCGTCTATATCGTGAGTATTGACTTGAAGGTAGGTTATAATAAATTGTCAACTGCTATAACTGCCATTCTTGTGTCAAATGACAAGCGGTTTTTGTAAGATATTGTAGCACTCTTAAAGAACTGGCCAAGTGTGAGTCGGACTCGTACGGGTTCCGTACTAAAAACGCCGTGTATGGACCCTTCTTAAGAGGAAACACCAAGGCCTAGAGAATTGAAAAATAGGTATTTGTAAAATCTATTGCTGCCTCCATCTATCAAGCCTCCCCCCGCAGAGTGCAATAGAGACAGCCGCAGCTTGGACTGAAAATACCTATTTAAAATACACAAAATCAACGATTCGTAGACCCCCGATTCCTTCTCCAAAACTTATCAGATTTAACTATTTTTTTCATAAAAAATTAAAGAAAAGCTTTGGCAGTGTTCCTATGTTTTTCTTTTTTTATATAATTTAGTAAAATTTGTTTTCTGAACGTATGAACGCAGCCGAAAATCTGGCAAATTTTTTAGGTTTTTGAATGTTCATATCTCTTTTAATAATTAATTTATTGAAAAAAGGAAAACATAGGGACATGCAATATAGTGGCCATCGATTTTTTGGAAAAAAAATATTGCTCTACTGGCATTATCCAGAGAGGAAACAGGGGACGACGTTTGTATGGAAAAACGGCCCTTGTGTTTCCTCTTAATTTCCAACTTTCTTTTTTTCGTTGTTATAGCGGCAGTACAGTTAGCCTCATAAGTAACTGAATATTTTAGGACCTTGTCGCTGTTAGTAATGTGACAAATTCGAGCAACTCTTATTTCATATTGCAAGTGGTAGGGCCTTGTGCAAGGTCCGTCCGGATCGCTACCACCATAATGCTCGCTAATCCTTCCGCTAAGCAGCAGTGCTTGCACTGTACCGGCGTGGAGAGCAAGACAACCGGTGCAATTACTGGCACAAGAGGTATTCCATCTTAGCCCTCTGGGTTGGCAACGCATCTGCAATCTTCTTAGTGTTGCGGGTGTCTGTATGCGGTGGTGATCACTTACCATCAGGTGACCCACTTGCTTGTTTGCATTCCTATTTAAAAAAAATATTACTACGACGAAGATCGTAAGTGTTTAGCTACTCTGAGGCTGACAATTTCAAGTGGATAGCTATTAAGGTTCAAAAGATATAACCCTGTGACTGACGGACGGACATCTGAGGCTTAGTACGGCTAAATACAGAACCCTAAAAACGAGTAGGTATTTAGATATTTTTTTATGAAATAGGAAGGCAAACAAGCAAGTGGGTCACCTGATGGTAAGTGATCACCACCGCCTGTAGACACCCGCAACACCAAAGAGATTGCAGATGCAATGCCAACTAATTGCACCGGCTGTCTTGCTCTCCACGCCGTAACACAACAGTGCAAGCACTGCTGCTTAGCGGCAGGATTAGCCAAAAAGATGGTGGTGGCGATCCGGGTGGCCCTTGCACAAGGCCCTACCACCCGCAAAATTAATTAAATTAATTTATGAAAATCATGTCTAACGGAATAACCGAGTGGTACACATCCAGACAAATGAAAGGTATCTCAATACCGGCGTGTAGTAGAAGCTTACTGCGTTACGTACGGTACGTGGAAGAGGTAATGATTTTTTTTTCTATGAAGACTCATAAAGTTCTAAAGAAAAGATTAATTTATCAACTATGCTTGCTCTGCTGTTGAAAATATCCGTTATTCTGTGAAATCTTTGTTATGAATCTTAAAAAAAGTGTAAATAAATAACTTAAACAATAGCGACTTGCATCTGATATTCGTATTGCGAATCTGAAATGTATTGTACTATTTTTTAAACAAAAGAGGTTTTTTGTTAATTTTTTTTGCCTTTAAATGCCTTTTTGACAATGGTCTCCTTGATAGATACTGGAATCTGGGTGCAAATTATGCTCTTACCCTCTTATTCATAAAAAAGTAAGAATATTTTAAAGCTAACAAATGTTTTGTCCCTTTCATTTGAGGGCAACGTCACAATGACAGATAAAGACAAAACATGTTAACTAACAAACGTTTACGAAGCGTTTATGAATAAGGGGGTTAGCTTTTAAGAACGATTTATTAATGCAGGGTTCGAAATTGCTGATCACTTTTTAAATGCAATAATGGCATAACCTTTGGTTTTTTTTGTGTTGAAATTTTATCCTTGTATTACAAAAAAAAACATAAAATTAGTCTCAAAAACGAAACTGAGAAATTGGTCACAGTTAACAACTGTATAATAAATTTTTTACCTACCTATAGATAACCCCTTCGCTTTTAAGGTAACCGAACATTTATAAACTTCCTATACGTTTAGTATGACGTGAGTATTTCTTATGGGATGCAATAATTTGTGTTTCTAGATTAAGTGGCTTGTTGCAAAGAGTTATTTATAAGAAATTTAAATTCAGTTATTTTTTTAACAAACTGGAACCAATTACCTTGCTACTCCGCGAAACCAGTGCCGTGCTCGTGCAAGTTAGCTGCGTCTGTGCGACATATATGTTCATGCAAACACACACACATGCACATATATGTGTCGCACGGCACTGGTATCGCGGAGTAGCAAGGTAATTTGTTCCAGTTTGTTGAAATGGACCTCCGCAAAGTAACGCCTGAATATTAGTTATTTTTTTTGTAAAGTTTAATAAAATCATAATATGTACTTATATAATTTGTCGATATATTTATTACCTATGGAAATTTGGAAAAATTAGTCAAATAATTCAAGAATTAGTCTATAATTATTATTTGTATGTCTTTTCCATTTGCGAGACAATAGTGTCCCGGACCTTTGGGAGGCGTGAGCGGAGGAGAAGCCAACACGTAGAGGCCCTTTAGACAATTTAATGGAATGTGATCGGGACACCGGGCGGATGCTGTCCCTGCACGCATCATAGGGACACGAGCAGAGGCAGCCCGCGCCAGGCGTAAAGGCCATTGTGGAAAGGTGGGACCTAAACGTACAAGACTATGTGAAGGAAAACGATAGACTAACGACTGGGTTATTAATAACAATTAAATTCATACCTTTTTGTCAATGATATTATAATGCATGAATGTACAGTGTCATATTAAATGACAGCAGAAAAACGGCCCGACATAAGAATATAGGTTGGCGCCAATGTTACAAATGCAAATTATTAGTTTACCATTTATAGTCATTGGATTTACAACTTTACGTCTAACTGAATAAAATAATAATTTATTAAGTTTCGTTGCAAATAGGTTTTTTTTTACAAAATAATCTTGGGGCACGGCAGTGCCCCCGCCAAGTCGAGCAAAAAAAAGCGGCACGGCCGTACCATCCTTTTCTCGAAGCAGTTCAGGCCATTTTCGACCCCCTATAACTTCGTTGTGGATTAATAACATTGACAGCAGCGCCGTCCGTCCGACAGACTGACAGCGCGAGCGATCGTCGATTTAGTGTACTTTTCTGACTTTTCTCCTACTTTTAATGCGGCCATTTTTTAAGGCTGACTAGAAGTCCATTACTTACAGGGCAGTGCTTTCGTACAGGTGACGATTTGCAACAAGCCAGACGTTCAGAGCAATAATGAGTCCTTGAACTAAGTAATTTAATGTAGATTATTTAAGTTATTTTATTTTAGTTTTGTTCAAAAGTATTCTTGTAAATTATGTAAGTATGGTGAAATCACAATTTGTGTTTATTATTATGTATTTTAATTCCCTTTCTTCCTCGTTAGGTTTAATTATTGTAAATTTTGTGAGTACAATCAGCAGAAGTAACTGAACACTCAAAGGTATACAGTAGCTCTTACTGTCTTGACAATAGAGTTGTGTCTAGATCTCTTTGACCTCTTCGAATGTAGAAATATCTTCTGCTGATTGTACATGAAAGTCACATTAAAAACTACTTAAAAAAATCATTTATACTTCCAAGTACTCGGACTTCCAGAACTTCAATGCTGCGTTCCTAATTCAAAAAATCAGTTAAAGTTTGAAAGATGACCAATATAAGATGTGTCAGTTTAAGTTTTTGTAGCTTGGATCAATAACTAAAGCACGGATATAGCCTCAGTACATGACTAGCGTACACACTAGGGAATACAAATCCGGTAATTTTCTCTAAGAAAAACCGGTTTTAACCGGTTATTTCTTAGAGAAAATTACCTGGTCTACATCCCCTAGTACACAGGGGCTATCTATAAATTACGTCACGCTTATTGGGAGAGGGGGGGGGGGGTCTTGTCACACGTAACAACACGTGTTAAAGACATAGGAAAAAGTATGACGAAGGGGCGGGGGAGTCTTGAAAAGCTAAATTCGTGTGACGTAATTTATAGACGACCTTACACCCGGAACTGTCAAAATTGAACGTTACGTCGATGTAGTAAAACAACGTAGATTTTACTACTTTAATGTATAGTCGACCAAGAAATTGCTTGACCACTTTTCGACCGTATTACAAACGGATAAAGTTCAAAAGTGGTCAAGCAATTACTTGGTCGACTATACATCAAAAGTATACATTTTGACGTTACCTGTATGTACAGGTTGTCCATTGAAGAGGAGGTTTAGAGTATGCAGTCGTCTCTTTTTGGCACATTGTATTGCCATTTAAAGTAAAGAGATCAGCTACTGTAATTTCGCTTTCAATTATTTTAAAACTCCTATGCTACACTATTTCTATGGTTCGTAGGCAAATCAATCGGTCGTTTGAATTAGGAACGCAGCATAAGTGTGCGTTTGTTGTCTTCAGGGGAGGCCAACCGGGGCTACAGCCCCCGGGCCTCCACATAAGAGGGCCCCCCACAATAGATAATTCGGATTTTTCTATTATTGGAAAACGCGATTGAAAAAAAATGACCATTTTGTTTAGAAAATAATTTGCGGCCAGGGGGCCTCCAGACCTCTAATGACTTTGACCCGAATGCCCCAAGGTCGTTTCAGCCTGTAAGTATTAGAAACGAACGTGTTTCCTCACTGAATATAATTTATTATGAAGATTTTATGTTTTTTTTTTCAATCCAAAATTTACCCCGTGTCGCCTTGGCATCATTTTACGCTGCCTCGTCTTTAGTATCTATTACATTACACCCTAAAAGGGGTGAAATAACTCAAAGAATGTCTCAGATCGCAGGAACTTGTCGCACGAGCCAAAGGCGAGGGCGATAAACATGCGACCTGAGGCTTTGTACTAAAAAAGTTATTGTTTCCGAATAGATTTTTTGGTTACCCATTGTGGAATCTTTTATAACAATACGATGTCCTGATAT
This sequence comes from Ditula angustiorana, assembly GCA_963691745.1. Lineage (NCBI taxonomy): Eukaryota > Metazoa > Arthropoda > Insecta > Lepidoptera > Tortricidae > Ditula > Ditula angustiorana. The sequence continues at coordinate 2,018,561 of OY829483.1, read as the reverse complement.
AATGAAATGATTACAAAGTAAATAATTTTGTCATTTATTGTGAATAGGTTCCACACTGGCTCACTATTCGGTGGTTCGTATAGTTGGGGAATGAGCGGAATGCCTTTTTTATTTATTTTATTTATGTCAGATGTCTGACATGAATCATGTATAAACTTCAAACTTTTAAACGCTTTCATCATTTGAATGAAGTGATCAGTCTAATTTGTTTCAGTTTGTTGATCAGTCCATGCCAAGTACTTACCATGAATGAACGTAACACAAGGAACAATAAAATATGAAGAAAATGGTCAAAACCATCGTTACTAAAATAATGAATAACAGTTGCGTAACGGTTTCATTACTTACCAAACGGATATAAATCGTTAAGTACCTAACATTACTTACTAAAATAATTAGTATCATTTTTGTCATTGTTTCATTAAAAAGTGAAGTGCAATTTTTGAATCTAACCAGGTGACTAAAGCTCACCAATATAGCCGAATCTCTATGAAAAACGGCCATTTTGGTGAGCTTTAATCACCCGGTGAGATTCAAAAATCTCAAAAATTCTCAAAAAAAAGTTTTTCAATGGGCAAAGGTTCAAAAATTTTAATGGATTTATGATGAAAGTACTTAGCTCACTAAGCCTTTAAGCGTCCTTGGCGTTAAAAGAGTTCAGGAGTGCGATTTTAAAATCTCACCGGGTTATTAAAGCTCGCCAAAATGGCCGTTTTTCATAGGCGGCCATTTTGGTGAGCTTTAGTCACCTGGTGAGATTCAAAAGTTGCATTTGAATATCACCGGGTAACTATAGCTCACCAAAATAGCCGTTTTCCATAGAGATTCGGCCATTTTGGTGAGCTCTAGTCACCTGGTGAGATTCAAAAATTGCACCCCAGGGACCTTCCGCTGGATCCCTGACTGTATCTAGATGTGTGAAGATTCTGGATAGGAAAGTCAGTGCATGAATAAAAATAAATGAATACGCACAATGTTATCTATGTATTTAAAATTTAATTTTCGTTACTTATATACAAATTACAACATTCACTATTATAATATTAGTTTGTCCTATATTTACATATGTCATAGTCACTTCAGAAGCGTATGCTTTTATCCGAGTCATTAAATTACACCAGGAAACTTGGATTAGTGAATACCATGAATTTTATTATATTAACAATTTGGGTTCGATCCCGCGGCGCCACACAATTGTCTGACTCGGAAACTGCGGCCAGAATTGGAACCAACTTCGTATTTTACTGATAAAATCCTTCATACTACTTCACAGTTGGGTTTTCATACCGGTATAGAGATCAAAATCACAACCATTGTACCGATATTAAGAAAAAACTCAGTTTCGCAACGGTTTTATAGTGAAATCAGGGGCGTGTTTACCCTAGGGCCATCCGGGCCATGGCCCGGGGCGGCAGGCTGCGAGGGGCGGTGGCCGCCCCTAAAATTACTTTATCGTTATTTAATGGGGCGCCAAAGCTAAATGGCCCGGGGCGCCAAATCCTTAAATACGCCTCTGTGAAATCGTTTCTAAACTGATATTAGTCGTTACAAGACCGTTACGAAACTGATATTAATTATTTTAGTTACGGTAAAATGTTATTGATTTTGACTCTAACGCTTTGACTCCAGTGGCTAGCTCACTAGCGTTTATAAGCACCTATCCCTTTCGCACGAGCATAGCAACAGCCAGTAGTTATATCTAAACAGAGCGGCCAGCACGCGTTCTCGCTTTGTTGTTGGTTGTTGAACGACTCTGTGAGCTAGGTAAGACACGTACTGAGCGAGGAAGCGTGTCGCGATGTGTAGTGCTAGCCAACCATCCCTATTTCACCAAGCTGACAGATGAAATGTGATAACGACAATCCCGCATATCGCTAAGTCGAAGAGTTTTATTGCGGGGCTTAAATACTGAATAATGTAAGTACTAAATACAAGTTGTGCTAGCAGCCATCCGTTGGATACAGTATGTCAGTTTGTTAGCAGGGTGAAGAAGACATATCGTTTAATATGGTTGAATATTAACCCGTCTGTTATTTCACTACATTGAAGCGGACTTTTATTGGGTTACATTAGCACAAGTCGGTTTTCTCCAGGGTTTTATCGTTTGTCTTTACCGTTCCTTCATTAATTGTTGACATACAGGTCTACAAACATGGCCTTCAGGCAAGAACAGAAGCTGTACTCTGATTTGACACTAGTTTTAGCAGAAATTGGTGCTAAACGTTAGGTATTTCGTCAATTAAGGAACGGCAATGAGCAACGGTGAAAACGCTGGAGAATGACCGAGGTACACTTAGAAATGGACGAACGATTAATTAATGTCCACATTTTACTGGTTTTAATTTAAACAGTGGTCAGACACGTTGGTGGCATTAGCACACAATTTTAGCGGCTTAGAAAAAATGGAATTGTACACTAGAAAAGTAGATTATCACCGACAAAACGTATCGACTATCGACCGGAATCGAACCCCGTATAACTGCTCGAAAATTGTACTTGCTAAGACTACTCGATAAAGATTCCCAAGGAAAGTAACGAGAACAATTAAAATCATCGAAAACTTAAAAAATAACGAAATAAATAGTTTTTTATTTGAAGTTTAGAGCGATTTGTGTCCTTACGTTTCTAATGCGGTTTTTTTGCTACTGAAATGTTATGGTTTTGGATTTTACAGAACATCAAAGTTACACGTGTCGTGTGGAATGAATATTAAACAAACATTTGGATTTCTGAATCCAGGTGTACACACACACACGTTGTAGGTACATAAGTACACATTACTAAGTAAATTAAGAATTATTTCCGCTTTCAAAATTCATAAGAACTCACATCGCTTCACACGTAAAGGCAAAGAAAAAATAACATCCAAACACGTGGACGGGCTTCAAACATCGTCTCGGTAAACTAATCTTGTTACATTAGTCGTAAATAATGTAAATATCGTTTTTAAATATTTAATATACTTTTCAGAAACCCGTAGGTACGTGCAGCGAGACTTTACTCGAATTTAGAGTTCGAGTACGGTTTAATTTTGATAATTTAATAAAATCTGTAAGCAAATCAGTTTTTTTATACTGTTGTTATTTAAAATTAAATTTGTCCATACATTTGGATATTATTTCATCTCTTAAAAACCCGGTCCGAATGCAGACCACTACAGTCATGTGGAGCTACATGATAATTTAACACTTAGAGAGTGAAAGAGATCCGAATAACGCCTGCTATGATTCGGACCGGGCGCTAACAACTTGGACGTACCTTACAAATACCAATAAAACAAATTTTATCACTGGTTTAAACTTAGATTTAGATGAAACCTTTGTTTTGGACATTCCACTTATCACCATATTCTACAATTTCTAATTAAAGTGACTGCTTATTGGTTAACCGAGAAAGACAGAGCTATACGTCAGAATTAAATCTCAGTCCATTGTTTTACTGAGTCTTTCTTGATTGATGCTGCGTTATGGAATTATTAGCGATATTTAAAAACGTTTTAAAAATGTAATTCATGTACATTTGATTACTTTTGACTAATTTAGCCTCAATATTGTGACAGTTTCTCCCACCACTAAAATGATTTAAATTATCGTTTTTTCTTTCGCATACCTAACTGTTCAGCTAGCACGAGTTGTCGCAACTAGCTTTGTCGCTATGTGACTCCCTTTCTTACCACCTCAAGTATGAAAGAGACTCACTGAGCGATAAGCGAGAAGATGGCAAGTTGAGCTAGCCATACGGCTGGAAAGAAAGGTATAGGGCAGAAAATTTAAACAAATGGAAAGCGCTCCTTTCGGTAACCACTCAAGTAGTGCAGAAGCGCTGTAAAAGTTTTATAGTAGCTGTATAGAGGACATGATCTGTATATATAGCTACTACGGCTTTTATAGCTCTTGGTGTGCTAGTCGGGTAGAATGCAGGAAGCATGTCAGTCGAAGCTTGTTTGCTTTATCTTTTCGTGCCCCACGCCATACCTATTGTATCCCTCAGACCCAAACCAAAAACTAGTAACTCAGAGTTCGAAATCATTATACAGAGCGTCTAGTGTAAGCTTTAGAGCCTTGAACGCGTTAGAGTTAACTTATCAATGACTATGGAAGCAAAGACAGCGCCTCTAGCGGTGCATATTTGCAACAAAATGTTTCCATACAATTTAGAAGTTAACACTAAAGCGTTCAAGAGGTTTGTTGTGACAGAAAACTTACAATAAGGCTCTGATGGGATGAATTGGTTAGCATTAATTGCGAGTTTATTGAAATGAAATAGAAATATTGTCTCAACAAGAATCCGTTTTAACAAATCAACAATTAAATACATAGCAAACACAAAATTGTACATGCTCTTGCTCAAGACAAGGTTTAGGGCAATACCCAAGATTAAAATACTTATATAAGCTAGACTTTTGTTACTAAGTTAGATATTGCACAGTGAAGTTTAACAAATATAAACTTTTACTTGGAAGTACGCCACAAGTTGTTCAACTGAAGTCACTAAGATTATTGGAGAGAGCAGGTTGCATTTAAAAAGCATATTGCAGCTTATTCACAAGCTTATAACCTATAAATGTATTTTTTATTTGCTGGCTAATCAACATTAACTAGGTAATTATTTTACAAAAAGTACCAAAAGTTTAAGCGTCGACTCGTCGAGTTATTACCCTGAAATTAACTATGAATGGTAATGGCACTAGAAATATTAGATAAGAAAACGTCAAAATTGGTTATCAAAGACAAAGACAGAATGCTGACCCATCTCCATGGAAAGTATTGCAAATAAACAAGTCACTCCAAACTGTAGAGTAACTGAACATTTCCAAATGCAACCTACACTTCTCGCGTATAAATAAATGCATCATAATATCCACTTCTCTAACTACGTTATACCATACAGTCCAGATTGCACTCATTTGGAACTATCCGCGGCCTCCGCCACATTTACTTGTCATAAATATCACAACTAATAATAAGTTATGCTCTAAATATAGTGCTCTTAAAACTCTAAATCCTAGAGTAAAGTTAAAAGACTTCAGAGTTTTTAGAGAACGCCTAACGCCTCACTTTACCCGGTATGCACCTTACATTTAGGGATATGGTATGTTTGAGCATCTACATTTTTATTTAGCACGTTAATCTATGAAGGGAGATCAAAAAGGGTATTTTGGCACGGTATATTTGCGGCTGAAATCATATCAGTACCTAAGAGAACGAAGCGGCCTAAACAAGTCGTTGAATTTTGCGAGTTTTGATAAATATAAAAATATCTATATTTTATTATTACTTAATACAATTATACCGCACCACTAACTCCCACAATATTTATACAACGTTTATTATTTTAGTACGGTAAGGCAAGCCTTCACAGTCGACGAAGTTGTCTTAGACCTATAGAGACCTTGAAATTACTCTAAATAAGAGTAAAGTCTTTGTGAGCTCTAGGTTTGGACAATCTTTAAAGTGTACTCGAGTCTGATCTCGTGCGAGTCTGGCAGCTGAGACCGCCTGTGTCTGTCACTCGCCACTCGAGTCCTCCGCCATTGTGAAGTCTGCGTGACGTAAAATACCAATGTAGATACTCACAAGGTGGGTTTAATATTTTAGCAGGTATTAGCAATTCCGTTCCAGTAAAGCGTCAGCCGCGTGAACTCAACTGTGCCCAATTATACATAAAGTTCATTATAAATTGTCATAATTATGTCTAATTGCACAGTTCACGAACACTTGTGTACTTATTGCTGAAACATGTAATCTTAATATATTGCGGGTTTAACATAAAAGCGTTGTATTATATTATACGGTGAGCCTGAGAGGGAAACATTCACGTAGTTATTGTGGAACCAAACATCGAACCTTAATTAAACCTTTGTGGTCAGGTAGCACAGTTAAGTTCACTAGGTACGGCTGTACAGACAGACGCACAGTCCTGCCACTGCGAGCACTCGGGGGTCTACCACCATCGGACGGATCATTTCGTACAAACTTGGGGCTGGTCCAGGCTCCAAAAGATACAATTTTCACGCATTTTAATATCGGTCAAGAATTTTTTTACTATATTAAAATATTACAAAAAAATTAATAACAATTGAGAGTGCGTCCACTTTTCGATCAAACTGCAACATCTATCTTTACAAGTCACAACCCTCATTCGTTTAAATTCGTCGAACAACAAATTGATCGAACGTAAGTGGACGCCAAAAACAAAAGATTAAACAACAAACAATTTACTACATAGAATGCCGAAAAAGGGAAAAGGTCAGTTTTACCGTTCATATTTAGACTCATGAATATTTTCTACGTACCCCACTTTAATTTCTCGTCGGAGGTAAAATCCTGACAATGTTGCCCACTTTTACGCATGGCTACCAACCGACAATACCCCTTTTTACTGGCAACACTAAATATAGTTTTTTACCATAGAGTTTCCACATGCGATTTTCTGCTCAACGACCGCTTTCTAATTTATACGCAGTGCGTGTGCCAGGTTCATTTAACTAGTTGCAAATTTTTTTATCGTGAGAAAAGTTCCACTAGGTGTTTTTCTTTAGTTTCTTGTGGAAACTTTGGAATACTTTTAAAACAGTATCACTTATTAACAGCAAGGTTAAGTTACAATTATACGCATAAAGATAACCTTCTGTCTAAATAATAGAAAGTAATAACTCAAAATTTTAGTTAAATTATATTTCATTTTGAGTCATATCTTCCCACATTTAAATTAAAGTCGATCTCCGCATGTTATTGTACACAATGTTTGTAGAATATTTTTTTTCATCGGAGCACGGATCGGCTAGCACGGTTGCTATAATCTCGCTTCATCTCTTTCTTACTGGATAAGTTAAAAAGAGATTCTATTAACTCAAAGCGATGGTTGTCCATGCTAGCCGATCAGCTCTACGAACCCAAGCCCAAAAACAAAAGAACCAGGGTGTTTCAAGACGTCAAACGTCAACATAACCTACAAATTAAACGTCAGTGTCAAACATAACCTATCCCCGACCAGCCCTCCCCCGTCCCCCCAGCTCACTGTGGCTGCGCGGGCGGCCCGCGCGGGGCGCGCGGTCAGTCGCCCGTAGCAGTCACCGTTGTCCAGCTCCAAGGACTGTTGTAGCCTTTTTGACTGGAAAGAAAGAGAAATAACTATTAGTTAATGTCATATAAGACCAAGACAAACAAAACAAATACTCTTTATGAAAACCACATGGAAAACATTTTACAAAAATTTACTTAAAAACTATTTACAAGGTAAACAATTGGCGGTCTTATCGCTTAAGAGCGATTTCTTCCAGACAACCATTTGCCATGGTTAGATAATACGTATTATTCAGTTATAAATGTAAAAAGATGCCAGTGGTCCGTTTCACGAAGCTACAAGTTACAATTTTACAAGTCTAAACCGGCAACATAATGCCCGTTGCCATTGGTTTTTTTTTTTTGGATATTATGGCCTGGTTGCAGAGACCTTTAAGCCACGTCTTAAATGTTATCATTATTGACCAATGTTGCCGGTTTAGACTTGTAAAATTGTAACTTGCAGTTTAGTGAAACGGGCCACAGGCCTTATTCAAAAATTTGCGACCAAAAATTAAAAAACAAACTAGAGATGTAAGTAAGTTGCACGCGAACTTGACCTAAATAACATAATGCGCACACGCACGGTACGCACGCCACGCAAGGAATGCGCTCCGCGCTTGCTGCTACAGTCGCGTGCTAAAGTGGAAAGATACTGTCTTACCCCTATTCATAAACGCTTCGTAAACGATTGTTAGTTAACATGTTTTATATCTTTATCTGTCATTGTGACGTTTGATCCAAATGAAAGGGACAAAACATTTGTTAGCTTAAAAAGATTGTTAACTTTTTATGAATAAGGGGGTTAAAATGTATTTTTTTACCCAACAACTTATAAAGAGGTTGTATTCAAGCCTCTTTATCTATCTGTGCTAGTTCGACGATAAACAGAGAGGCATACAGTATGTCGACGCAGCCTCCAAGCGGCGAGTGGCCGAACCAAATTAGTTACGCTAGTGCCCGTCAGAGGCGCTTTAAAATTGTATAAATTCCGTCGTTCATCCCCGAGCGGCCCTTGTCACCAATACTCTGCGGAACCACTTGTACTTACCAGATAGTATTTAAATTAACATTTTTGATTAATACGAGAAATAAATTATTTAAAGAAAGGGAAACAATAAAATCTTTATTGAAGAAGACCCAGCCTGAAGCGCCCCCACACAGTAGTTGTTCGAAAAGAGATTTTTGGACTTATTCTGTGATTGGTAAGAAACGATCGAAAGTGAGTGAGTTACAAACAGCAACAAACTTAGCCGACCATTAAAGAGGGAATTAAGGTAAATTGTCTATGTATTGTCTCGAAAGGGATAGATGTATAAACTTCATAGTGCATAACTATGTGCCTCCCTTTCGAAAATGACACTTTCTCGCAGTTCCGTCTTTAATGGTAGCTTATATGTGTCTTGGGTTGTACGTTGATTGTTTTGCTAAAATTATTTTTTGCGAACATGAATTTAGATAAGAAAAACTAATAAATAGCGTGATGAACTTACTGCAGATTTGGAAGGTTTTTTGTTCGATACCAAACTGAATCAAGCGAGGCACTTAGCCATGTTAGGAAGGTCAGATGGCAAACGAGTTAGCGGTTTTTCTTTTTTTCTGTCTTTGGTCTCGTAGATTTTAAAGGCGATTTAAACGCGGTTTTGCTTGATAGCTGGATCAAGCAAGATGGCTCAATCAAACAATCAATTTCTCTGTCTGGTAGAGAAAGACACATAGGCACGCTTAGGGCTCTCTAGCACTATACCAAGGTCGCGCTTTTAAGTGGAAACCAGGCCCCAATTTCATAAACGCGACAGGGGACAGGTGACTGTGACAATTCTCCGTACATTACTGTGTCGACAATTAACTACAGACTTACAGACTTAACATCACAGTGGGCAAGCAATGTATCAATGTGGGCACCTGTCGCCTGTCACGTTTATGAAATAGGGCCCAGCTGAGTTACACACTGAGGATAGAGCTGTATCAATTTTGTTGGTTGCGTCACCAAGCGGACACCAGCTGTGGCCCGTTTCACGAAGCTACAATTTTTCAAGTCTAAAGCGGCAATATTGATCAATAATGACCGATGACAATGGGCATAATGACCAATGTTGCCGGTTTAGACTTGTAAAATTGTAACTTGTAGCTTCGTGAAACGGGCCACTGAAGTTCACCTCCAGCTGTATACAGTTTGTTGGCAGTGCGTCCAGCGGAGTGCCCGTGGTATCCCTAGTAAGGCCTATGTAGACTTCAAACTTATAATGTCCCTCTTTTTCCATCGGAATTTTAAAATATTTTTTTAAGTATCGATTTTCCTAAGTCTTTTGTTGTCGACGGTACGGCAACGCGTTGAATCAACAAAAAACAGAACAAGAGAGTAATTGCAATAATGACTCACGCGCATCGGAGTCGCGTGGACTTACATTGTTTCTAATTAATCTTACATTGTCTATAATTGTTGGATGATTGACGACATTTCTACTTGAGTAATTTCTCACCTGTCATCCTATACAAGGCTGGCACGATATGCCGCGACGCTACTCTCTTTTATCGTTCCAATGCAATTGACACGTTTTAATTCTGTAAACTCATCATCATCATCATCATCTCAGCCACAAGAAGTCCACTGTTGGACATAGGCCCCTCCATGGATTTCCAAAGTGGCCGGTTGGAAGCAGCATGCAACCAGCGCCTTCCTGCCACCTGTATGAGGTCATCGGACCATCTTGTGGCTGGTCGTCCTACGCTGCGCTTGCCAATACGCGGCCGCCATTCGAGAACTTTCCGACCCCATCGTCCATCAGTTCTCCGTGCTATGTGTCTTGCCTACTGCCACTTCAACTTGCTAATCCGCTGGGCTATGTCGGTTACTTTCGTTCGTCTGCGGATCTCCTCATTTCTGATTCGATCACGCAGAGAAACTCCAAGCATAGCCCTCTCCATAGCTCGTTGCGTGACTTTGAGCTTTCTTACAAGGCCCATAGCCCAATTAGGCCCAATTCTGTAAACTGAAGTTCTAAATTTCAAATTCGTTTTGACAATACCCAAGCGGTTTTGATATTTGAACTTTACGAAATACCGAAAAGTACACATCTTAACCGTCGAAGGGCTCGTCTCAACTCAACCAGCCGGCTAACATTCATCAATAATATAGCCATAAAACGATTTAAAAGGTCTCCTGTTACTAATCTAAGCTCAACGTTGTTTTACAGGCCATAAAACTTAAAACAGAAACACCAGGGCATTTTAAACACTGGCATTTAAGACTTAATGTCATAATACAGTCATAGGGCGCACCAATTTATCATTGCTGTTTTTGAACGCGCTGCTGTATAAAACATACGCTTAATTTGTACGTAGTAAAGTTGGTTCTGGATTTATCCAACTGCAGCTTTAAGTTGGTCGTGTGATCTAGAATCTAGTGGCAAATAAAGCTAGGCTTGCACCAATTATTAGTAAGCGCTTTAAAAGGGCGAGTTATGCCACTATTGCGGTTTGAGCCTGAATATCTATATGTATATAAATATTATACTAAGGTTATTACTGGTTGATCGCAGTACATAGGAAATATTAATGAAAAAATAATATGAGGAGTCTTTATAAGAGCAATATAAAATTTGCGGGTGGTAGGACCTTGTGCGTCCGGAGCGCTACCACCATCTTGCTCGCTTATCCTGCCGCTAAGCAGCAGTGCTTGCACTGTTGTGTTCCGGCGTGGAGAGCAAGACAGCCGGTGTAATTATTGGCACAAGAGGTATTCCATCTTAGCCCTCTGGGTTGGCAACGCATCTGCAATCTCTTTGGTGTTGCGGGTGTCTATAGGCTGTGGTGATCACTTACCATCAGGTGATCAACTTACTTGTTTACCTTCTTATTTTTTTAAATTTTTGTCTGTATGTCTTTATGTCTCTATGTTAGTACGCAGACCGCGTAAAAACTGCTGCACGAGATTGAATGCGGTTTTCCCAATTATATTGCTCGAGGTGTAACTTAATAAAACCGTTTATTTCAAAAAAAAAAAATAGCCGGGATTCCATTCCTCCGTTGTGACTGACGGACGGCTGAAAACGACGCACAATAAGAGCGGTTTCGCACTACGTCCGATTCGAATCCGTGCAAAATATGGTCCGTAGTAGCCGTAGAACTATTTCTATGGTAATTGACGCACTAGATCCGATCTCCGTCATCCGATTTCTTTCCGTCATTCTAGAATCTCCATTCCGGAGAAGAATTTTGACGCACCGAAGTAGCCATAGTATTACTTGTATGAACGCTCGCGCACTGCGTCCGAGTTAAAGCCGCGCTGCGAACGTTCTCTACGATGTTTTTACTTTAATTGAAAATAACTCATATTTTCACGGTTTCCGATCGGATTCGGATCGGACTAGTGCGCAAGCAATATCCGAATTCGGTCCGAGTTTTCTAGACCCATGTTATCACGGGTACGGATCGGATTTGGATCGGACGTAGTGCGAAACCGCTTTAAGGGTTTATTTTTAACATTTTTCGTATGGAACCCTAAAAACATTGCAAGCCGTTCCGGCCCGTGTCTAATGAGCCACGCGCTAGCAAATCTAATCTACCGTTTCCCTAACGGCGAGCGGCGATTAGAGCTGCTCAAACACGCTTACCCGGCGAACTTGAATCTGTGGCATTTCATGGGTTACGTTCATGGGCGTACCCCTTGCGTACCCAGGTGGGGCATAGAAATAGTACAGCATAGAAAGAGTGTTAAAATTGAAAGCGAAATTTTATTTGCTGATCTCTTTACTTTAAATGTCAATATAATGTGCCAAAAAGAGATGACTACATACTCTAAACTCCTCTTCAATTGACACCCTGTACACAACCAATAGACAAAATGATCACCTTTGGTTATGGTAATGTTTACATTAAGGTAGTATAATCTACGTTTTTCTTATTAATTTGCAGGTTTTACTACCATGACGCACACAAAGGTGACCATTTTGACAGTTTTGGGCTATGTACACTTGACAAGTACTGAGGCTATATCGATGCTTTAGTCCTTCATCCAAGGGGGTGGGGGCAGGGAGGGGCAGCTGCCCCCCCCCCCCCCCTGGAAATCACGCAGAACATGTATAAACTCGCCTAATTACAAATCAAAGTGTAAACGGGGCCTTATACTTTAACTTTGAAATAAACCGCGCAGTAGACACTGGCAAAATGCACGGTACAATTGCCAAAAAACCTTATGCGTACGCTGCAAGCTGGGTACATACGCCCATGGTTACGGTAATCCTTGGATGAAGATCTAAAGCATGGATTCTTCGGGTGATACCTTGTGTAAAGTTCATCCGGATTGCTACCACCATCTTGCACGCTAATCCTGCCGCTAAGCAGCAGTGCTTGCGCACGTCCGCCATTGCGCAAGTCACGTCCATTTTTTATATCTACGTATTCTATGCAAATAAAGACTCCTATTCTTAGTAATAAGGGTATTTTAATTTTTAACATCCGTGAAACCAAGCAAAGCAAAATAGCAAGGTAATTTGTTCCAGTTTGTTAAAATAGACCTCCGCAAAGTAACGCCTGAATCTATTAACTATTTTAATTTTTATTTTGACCCAACAACCGAATTCTCGAATATGTTATATAATGTAATTGTGGTAGTATGACGATAACAACTCGGATCCAGGTTAGCCCACTATATCCCATATAGGCATAATTTGCGATCGCGGTCTCATGCCAATTGCAGCCAATTGGCCGACCCCGGGGTCGCACCGAACAGCTGCAACCACCATTGCTCCTTGACCCCTGTTACATATTGGATTCCACGTTAATGGAGGTCAGGTTAGACTGGCTAACCAGTGATACTAGAGCTGTGTAATGCAAGAGTTGGTAGGTTACTGAGGGTCAGTTTATACTGGGTGAGGTTATATTTTTTTTTGTACTTTATAAGTAAAGTTTATTGATATTAAATTTTTGTAACCGAAATTTCTTTCGATCTTATTTTTAAGTTTCATATAGATGACACCGAGGGTAGTTGTACCCTTAAAATCAATAATGTAATGACCGTAAGACGAAGCACATTGAAAAATTCGCAGGGTATGGCAGAGGCAGTGTGGCGAAACTGGCAAACGCAAGGCACGGAATGCTGATGTTGCAGGTTCAAGTCCTGCCATTGCCCTAATTTTTCTTTGTGTTGTCATTACAATTTTAAAGTTTATTGATATTATGGGATACATTTTTGTAATTTTTAATAAACGGGTAATAATAATTAAATATACCTAAATAATAACAGCATTTTATTGAACAGTTTCTAGATATAACACGCGAAATTAACGAGTTTTTCGAGTGTAGTTTTAGTGTTTAGTGGTGGTGGTGTGTACTTGAGTCTGTGTGATATATGTTGTTTCGTGTGGAAGCGGAGGATGGTGGGTTTTTGCATGAACATATATATGTCGCACAGACGCAGTTAACTTGCACGAGCATGGCACTGGTTTTGCGGAGTAGCTAGGTAATTTGTACCAGTTTGAAGAAAACATAACCCTATCCTGGCGGCTAGTTTGACCAAGGAGGTTTAAAAATGATCATTTTCTATTATAAAGAGTTGCAAAACCGCCACAAACATTTATCTTTAAAAAAAATGATCTGGCCGTGCCAAAAACCCGCTAAAAACTTTGCCGGATTTCTGAAAAAGTTATGCAAAAAATGGCCGCGGCCGCCGAGTGCCACAAAAAGTAGGGGGAGGTAACCCCCCTTGCATTTTACTAACTTTTGCTCTCTGGCCGGCGGAAGTTGAAATATATAGCCTTCTGGCTGCAGCTGGGATATTTAAGACGAAAGCTGTTTTTAAAATGATGAATAAGAAAAAAAACAGAAATTGGTCAAATTCTAAAATATTGTAGATGCCATTACTAAAATAAATTATATCAGTTTCATAACGGTCTTGTAACGATTTATATAAGTTTAGCAACGGTCTCGTAACTAACTGATGTAAATTGTTACCAAGTGTTCCGAAACAGACATTAAATATTTTAGTGTCGGTACATAGTTTTTGATTTTGACTCTACATAGTTTGTGTGACGTTTTCTATATCATTTTACCAAAGTATTTATTCATTAATATTGTCATATTAAATAGTTACAATAAGTAAAAGTTTGGATTTTATAAAATAAAGTATGGATCTGTCTGTCTGTTTATCTATACTTGTCTTAATTATCAAATAAACAAAATTCTGATCTAAAATTTCACTTTTTGGCACATTTTACAACAAAGTGTATTCGTATTATTAAATAATAAAATAATAAAAATTAATTGAAAATTTAAAGCTTTAAGTTTCTAGGCATAAATACTTTAAGATATTTTTATTTTATTTTATTTTAACTTACTTTTTTAATTGACAATCTTATTGTGATTTCCTTACGATTTAACGTTTTAAATGTAATATAATTTTGTATAACAAATTAATTTATCAATCAATCAATAAAGCAAAAAAAAGGCGGTGAATAAAGAGATGATTCATAATTTGTTGCTTTAGAATGTTTTATGCAAACTATAAACAATATTTTGATTACAAAAACTGATTTTTTTGGATAGAATGATGTTTAATACTTCTGACAATTAAAGCGTTAATATGGTTTATCTACACACATATCATAATTTCTCAATAACGCGTTCAAAAACCATAGAAAATGACCAGCATTATTACAACCAATGTTATTTTAAGAATTTTCTTGTCTGTGGTAGTAGGTAAATCTGTTCTTTATTGGGTAGTATCTCTTAGTAGTCTGTGTTTATTGGTGATTACGGTGATTACATTACCGATATCTCGTGACGTTATGAATTTAAATTTGGAACAGATGTCAAAATTCAATTTGGTCTCTATTCTAGTGTCCACAGATATTAAAACAGTTATCGATACGAAACGTCAATTCAGTGTGATTTTTTTAATTTAAACGCACGACATTTGATCTCGAGTGACACGACAATAGGGACTTCATTCGTTTGTCCATGATTTAAAAAAAAACGTTCGTCTTGACGGATAGATCGAATTGCCGCCATACTTGTTTGTTGGTTTTTTGCTGTTACGGTTTTTTGCAGTTATGATATGTGTGTAGATAAAGTAATGTATGCAACTGTATATAATTAGGCCTTAAAACACTCGTGTGATCCTATTATGAAACTCGCTGACGCTCGTTTCATAAAACCACACTCGTATTTTAAGGCCTCTCATTATAAAGCAGTTGCATAAAATACTATTACAAAAGAATAATATTGAAAAAGCCTTTAAATATAATGTGTACAAATTAAACATAAACATTAAATTTCTTGCACACGTAAAAAAAAACGAGTCCATAAAAAACCTTTCATTCCAAACTTCAAAACAAAATACGAATTCGTCCATAGACACATAAAATAAATCTGGTCGGTAAAAAAGAGTTGAAAAAAAGAAATGAAAAGAAGTTACGCACTGGGGTGGGGAGGGGTGGCACCCGCTAGGACCCTCCCCTGACCCAAATACCACCCCCTGCGTAAGCCGGGTGCACATGGGATTTTTTTATATTTTACGTGTACTGTTAAACAATAGTAGTTTATTGTCAAAGAATCACAATTCAAAAAAGAGATAACAAAAATAATACGTAATAACTGTTAGAGCCTATTTCATTAATACTGTATTTTTTTAATAGACCGTATTCGTGTCCCTCGGTTGGACAAAGGCCTCTCCAGTCAAAATTATTACATCAAATAATTTTGAATGGTTTGTGGATAATTGTTGACAGTTTTGTTATTTTAATTTAAGACATTTTGAATTGAATTGAATTATTTTTAATTGTAATGACAACAGACAGATACCTATGTCGATAAATCTACACTAATCAACACTAATAAATAAAATAAATAAATAAATATCTCGGGACAATTTACACCAATCGACCTAGTCCCAAACTAAGCAAAGCTTGTACTATGGATACTAGACAACGGATAAACATACATATATAGATAAATACATACTTAAACACAAATAACATCCATGACTCAGGTACAAACATTCATATTCGTCACACAAATATTTGCCCATACCAGGATTTGAACCCGGGACCTCTTGCACAGTAGGCAGACACATGTGCCATTGTCCCATACAGGTCGTCAATAAAGAGGTAAACTTTGTTTGTTTGTTAGTTTGTTTGTATGTAGGGGGTAATCTCTGGAACTACTGAACCGATTTTAAAAATTCTTTCACAGATAGAAAGCTACACTATTTCTGACAGACACAGTCTACTAATATTACGTGAACGAAATCGCGCGCGTCCGCTAGTATATCGCACGCTTAGAATTAAAGTGACCCATTTCCGAATAATACACGTCCCAAAATATCACCTTAATCAAAAGACATAGGGTTTAATTTTGGGAAATATCATATTCAGAATTGAGTCGCTTTAATACTAAGGGTGCGATATTATATACCTAAGTATAGGTAACATCCATAACTCAAGCACAAACATTCGTATTCATCATACAATTTGGCCCGAGTGGGAATCGAACCCACAACCTTTGGCTAGGCTATCTGATCAAAGTTCATTATGAGTAATGTTTGCTTCATAAAAATTAATTGCGTTACTAAAACAACTTTTCAAAATTAAATTTAACTTTTCAGTAAACTGAAAGTTGTATCATAAATGTTTTCACAAAAATGTAATAAACATTTTGATATCTACTTTCTATTAGGAAAGTTTCTGAATATAGATGCCTCTGGGGGAGCGGCTGCTTTATTTAATTTTGTGCCCTTGGGCTGGAAAGTAAACTATACCGTACGACCTTTGAACGAACGCTCTTCAAATAACTCTTTATGCTTGTGAAACATTTGAATATTTAATGTCATCAATATTAACGCTGTTTTATCTTTGAAAAGTAATATTTGTTTTTATTTCAGTTTATTTAATACTTACAAGCTGTTACCCGCGGTTTTGCCCACGTAGTATTATTTTCGTATTCGTAAAAAACAGTTTTTAAATGAAAACCGCAGGGCGTATTTAGTTTGTAAAAATAGGCGGGCGTTGTGTATTCGCGGAGTATTTGTATTGTATTTGTATTCGAATACAAGTAGGCGAGTAGGTACACAGTCAACCAATTTAATTCATAGACCTTTTAACAATAAATATCATAATAAGTTCTTAGTAAATGTCATAATATCACATTGCGACAACGTTTCTATAGTGACCAATGAATTAAATCGGTTGATTGTACATTGTGTATTTGCGGAGTATTTGTATTGTATTTGTATACGCATATACTTAAGCGAGTAGGTACCTACGTTGTGTATTCGCGGAGTATTTGTATTGTATTTGTATCCGTTCGTGTGCGCCGCCCCGCGCAGTGACGTCGACATATTGTGACAGACAAGCTTAGTGCGATATTGAATACAGAACCCCCCGGGGCGGGAGGGGGGTACAGTCGGTGGCGAAAGCTAATAAGAATCAAAAAAGTGTATAAATGAATAAAGTATAAATGTGTATATGTGTGTTTTGGTTATATATACACGTTATGTTTTTGTGTATTTTTGCGTTGCAAATTAAGAGGATTGTGTACTGGGTGCCTAATCTCAAAAAGCGATCTCTATACAAACGGCGGTAACGTTTTCTACCTTCTAAACCTTAACCCCTTAACCTATAACCATAGTTTTTTTAGTTGCGATTGGGATATTTTGTTCTTAGGATTTCCTATATCAAATGGAACCCTTATCGGATCACTTTCCTGTCCGTCTGTTTGTCTGTCAAGCACATACAAGTCAAAACCTTGAGGTGCTTCCCGTTGACCTAGAATTGTGATATTTGGCAAAACGCAAGGTCTTACAGTACAATTTAAGAAAAAAAATGAAAATAGATTTTTTTAGTGATTTCATATAAAAATTATTTCATATTATTAACATAAGATCCATCTTAGCCCTCTGGGTTGGTAACGCATCTGCAATCTCTTTGGTGTTGCGGGTGTTTATAGGCGGTGGTGATCATTTACCATCAGGTGGTCCACTTGCTTGTTCGCCTTCCTATTTCATAAAAAAGACTGATTGACGAACTATCTACATACTGTACGGAATACTACGGAACCCACAGTGCTCGAGTCAGACTCGCACTTGTCCGGTTTCTGTAGCTTCGTCACTTTTGCCCCTGACTGTACCGCTGATTCTGAGCTATTGTTTGTGTAGAATTAACAGGATGAAATGTACGCGTGTAACATTTCTCCTTCTCACGGCGACAAGGTCCCAACGCTCGTATGTAGTGTATTCGGAATACAGCTTTGTTTCAGTATGCCACAGGCTCGTGTTTTCAGAGAATGAAAGTTCAAATATAAGTTGTAATAGTGCAGGAGCGATGTCTCTTTTCTTTTTATTTCAAGATTTATTAGTTGGTACTATGGATACAAAATATGTATATTTTTGTTCTAAATCCCATAGATAATATTTTCTTTATTCTTTGGAAGGGTATTTAGAAAGGTAAAAATCTTTCATTGGTTTGTGTATCTCCGTGTTCATGTCATATAGCCCTTACTTATGGATCGTTTTAAAAATGATTTCAGCGTTTAATAAAATTAGTTCAACATTTAACTTCTTCATAGTTTAAATGTTTTCTTTTTTATGCGAAATTTTAATTTATTACTTTTACTAGCTGTGTTCGATTGTCTTTGTTCATACGGTCGGGTGAAGTGAATGTGACTTACTTCCAGCGGTCAGGATGACTTGAAAGGAGAATGGGCATTTTTGTATGGGCGCTGTCCCAACCCTTGTATACAATAGTGAGTAGTATGGACGTGTAGTACTCGTTGTAAGGATCACCATAGGCTATGTTTCGAAGACCAGGTGTCTGCAGCATTAATCATTGTTTTGTATGAAAAAAAAAAAAAAACAGCAAATTAGACCTATGCTCCCATTACGTTTTTTACTTCTAGTGGCCTCAGTAATGCGTGGTTAAAATCTTTCGGCTATATCTCGAAAATGATTTTACAGATACTTTTCATACAACTGCTAGTACAAAGTGAGGTATAAAATGGGCTGTAGCTTTTTCCCTGCAAACATCTCGGTTTTGTTGTCATATAAAAAAATTAAGCTCTTATTGAGAGCTTTCTAATAAGATATAGCACAACTGTATACAGCACTTGGGACAATTTGCCCATTCTCCTTTTGTATATGTAATGTATCTTATTACATAACAAAGGATCTTCAGCAAAAACCTCATGTTAAAATGAGATGCAGAGGTTGCAGGTTCGCGTCCTGCCAGACGGCCAAGATTTTATTTGAGTTAACTTTGCGTCTATCATTAAAATTTATAAATCATATTTTTAGAAATAACTCACTTAAGAGTATTTTCACGAAAATAGCTGTAACCGAGTCTCAGTACAAACTGGGTATTTCTACAGCCTTTTGTCGAAGGAAAGCTACTCTTAATGACAATACCCTGTTCTCTGGCAAGCCTGCGACTCAGGGACGGACTCGGCGTCTTAACTGTTAAAAATGAATAAATCATGAAAATAACGGTTTCTTTGGAACCTTGTTTTAGGTTATTAACCTAATATTTACTAAACGGGCCAAAATTCTTTTTAGTGCCTAAAAAAAAATTTAAAATGTATAAGCACTTTTACAAAATTGTAGAAGTCTCGAAATATTTTCCTAGTATTACGTTAGTTCTCAACGGGGCCCCAATTTTTATTATGAATTTTCCCACCATCCTGGGTTTTTTTATTACAGAAAATTCTCATTTGGTACCCAAATTACCACTGCGTTACCAGTCCCCATGACTCCTCAAGAATAGTGTCCACTGCGTTACCAAACAATAGTTTTTTTCTTATTCTGACCCCAAATGTTTTTATAACAGTCATCATTCGGGTATGCGTATGTCATTCCGAATTTAAAGATAACATATTATTTTAAGAATATCAGGATAAATAAAAAATATGCGTTAAAATGTACAAGGGACATTTT
This sequence comes from Ditula angustiorana, assembly GCA_963691745.1. NCBI lineage: Eukaryota > Metazoa > Arthropoda > Insecta > Lepidoptera > Tortricidae > Ditula > Ditula angustiorana. Next base: position 1,998,575 of record OY829483.1, on the reverse strand, counting down.
ATTAGGCATCAAAAAGAATTTTGGCCCCAACATTTGTATAAGTATCTAACAAGAACCATAATTACCCAAATTCAGTATCGTGGTTAAAAATAAAACTAACAATCAAAACATGAAATAGTTAATGTAGTTGATATTTCTAAAAGGCAAATATTGGACACCATTATTATAGTAGCGAGTACACCACACAAACATAACCCGAAAAAATACAAATTAGACACATTGCGCACAATAGGCGGCCTTTTCCCTTAAAGCTATCTCTTCCAGAGAGCCGTAAGTTAACAGAGATGAAGAAAAGAATAGGTTAAAGCAGGTTTTGTGCAATTACTTGGCAACAAGGCCATAAAGCATAAAGCCATAAAGTTGAGTTAACTAAGTTTTAGATGATTTAAAAGTAACTGTAGCACTTAAAATAACCGGTAAAATCAACATATATGGTTATCTCACGAAATTAAGTTACTTACTTACATAGCTATCTTTAACAACAACACTGTCCACCCTTTATGTAAATAGCAACATAACAAACGCTATAGATGCTACAGACAGACTATTATTAAAGCATGTTATGTACTGACAACCCCGGCTTGTCAGACATGCTTCGTTTGCAGCCGCGTTTTCGACAGTTTCAAATTGGGTTGGGAGTTCAAATATAATTGCTGTAACAAGTGGACAGCGCTTATTACTTCCAGTTACATTAATATTGTAGACTTTGTAGAGTAAATCAAAAATATTTGATGACCATTTTGGTGAATGGTACTTTGGTATATAATCTTGACTAAAATCAATCGTATGAAAACCTTAACTTTGAGTAACCGAGCTCATAAATACTTAACCAAGGTTATTGCTTTACTAATATTCAATCGTATTGCAAGGGGATAAGATTTAGAAGTAGCAATGCAATTACATAGTGCACTATACTACATTATTAACTTACATTGATGTAATGACAATGTGCTCTTACTTATGTGTACGTAAGTGCTAAATAGGGTTCTTAAACAAGGTAAGAAAACAATTGCTGCAGTTATATTTCAAAAGTCACAAAACAAGGGCCGACTGTCTACTATATTTACGTGGAGGTAAAAGAAACAAATGATGCCATAAAAGCTGTTTTACTTATTACTAAATTAATTGTTCATTTAGAGGCCTTACTTTGGAAAAATCCATAATAAAAAAATTAGAACGCCATAGCATTATTAAATCCAACATTCTCTTGCAAAACCAGCTTCATGAAATTGTCTTATATCGTAGCTGTCGTAAGTCATTGTTTAAAATAACTAACTTGTTGATTTAACACAAAAACGTAAAACAATGCAATCTAAAACCAATAAAACAGCCGTACAGTCTTCCAGCCAATTGTTTCAAACTTGTATCCAATTAAATAAACGAGCGCAATACAAAATCCTAATTGACGTGAACACCCGCCTAAGTACGGCCCTGGTCGAATTAATCCGACCTCCACTAGGTCAGGGCGCGGTACACGAAACCCGACCTACCCACTTACGTCGTACGTCTCAAATTCCAATGTCACGGAATCCATGTACCTATCGTATATCTGGGAGAGATCGATAAGGGTGTTGGTCCATGTGTGCGTTTGTATGTCTGTGTGTGTAAATGGCGGAAACGGATGTGCGTACGTTGTAGGTTGTTTATGTACGTTGGTCTCAATTTAACGATTGACTAGGTCTGCCCCGCTGCGAGGTCTAGGGCATAACTTTATTAGCTTTAAGATAATCAAATATACAATACTAGAGGCCCGCCCGGCTCCGCATGGCTACAAATAGGACGTAATGTATAGTCGACCAAGAAATTGCTTGACCACATTTCGACCGTATTTACAAAGGGATAACGTTCAAAAGTGGTCAAGCAATTATTTGGTTGACTATACATTAAAACGTTGCGTGGTTAAGAAGGAGTAAGCGAAGATATGACGACAGATGTATTAAAAATAAAACATAATTAAAAAAAAAATACTACCAACGAACTAATTCTACTAATATTATATTTAAAATATATATGCCAGGTCCTAACCCCGATTAGCTGGCCACTAGGGTTTTAGGCCGAACGCTTAACTATTAAGGATTTTTAAATTAGTAGCGATGGAACGCATAGCTTGCTCGCTAATCCTGCCGCTAAGCAGCAGTGCTTGAACTGTTGTGTTCCGGCGTGGAGCGCAAGACAGCCGGTGCAATTACTGGCACAAGAGGTATTCCATCTTAGCCCTCTGTGTTGGCAATGCATATGCAATTCCTTTGGTGTTTATCAGGTGACCCACTTGCGCATTTGCCTTCCTATGTTGTATAAAAACAAAAACGCGATGCAGGCGGATCGGAACCGACCACGTCACTGGTCAAATGCAAAAAGCCTAACAAAAGCCGGACTGACAGGACACCGTCCAATTTGGCTGGACACGCATTCAAAAAGCCTAACTGGCCCAAAATTCTTCTTAGTGCCTAACATAAAGATGAAAATGTATAAACACTTTTACAAAATTGTAGATGTCTCGAAACATTTTCCTAGTAATATTACGTTAGTTCTCATCCGGTCCCCAATTTTTATTATGAATTTTCCCACCATCCTGGGTTTTTTAGTGCAGAAAATTCTCATTTGGTACCCAAATTACCACTGCATTACCAGTCCCCATGACTCCTCAAAAATAGTGTCCACTGCGTTACCAAACAATAGTTTTTTTCTTATTCTGACCCCAAATATTTCTATAACAGTCATCATTCGGGTATGTGTTTGTCATTCTGAATTTAAAGATAAAAATGTTCTTTTAAAAATATCAGAATAAGTAAAAAATATGCGTTAAAATGTACAAGGGACGTTTTTATAGGTATTAAAAAAGAATTTTGGCCCAACTATATCCGGCTTTATCCGGACGCCTGGCAACGCTACTCGCAACACTATACTCGAACATGACTGTTCTACCTACGTCATACGTATATATGTATAGCTACGCTAGCTTGTACGTTTGTCTGTACAAATCCCTGGGGATCGATAGGGACGGAACAATCCCGTTTGGGTCGGGACGTGATCCGTTCTGCGGTTTGTGCGAATGACGTTTATATGGCTACCTTATTATAGAACCCTGTCCCGAAATAAGGCAGAAATTTAAGTGATTGACTGTACTGTACCTCAAGAGGCACATAAGCTAAAGTACTAGCTGTAACTGTACAGCGTCACAGAATAAATAATAGTACCAAAGTACAGAAACTTCTCTCTTTCGACCTCGATTAAACAAATTCCAACTTTATTAACACGAATAAAAAGTTCGTTGTACTTCATGCACATTCGCCAGGCGGCTCGTGTCAAAAGGAACAACTCCCGGCGACACGTAGGGTTGCCGCGCATTCGTTTTCAATTACACTGACACAGCGAGGGCGGGTGAGCGGGCGCGCGGCGAGCCGATAACCTACTGCGATTTGCCTACTCTGTAGGCAAGGCGACCGAGCGTACTAACAGTGTGGGGTGAAACCCCCCTGACAGCGTCACCTCTATCCAGCGTCTGTACTACTATAGCGCTTAGTATAATTTAGTATTGGCTACATACAGCGTATCCCTACCCTATGGGATCGTCCATTAATCATATGATCTTTTTTAGCATATATACAATGTATGTAGGTATGTAATATATATATTTTAGAACTGAGAAAACAATTGAACGTGGTTAGAATGTATTTTATTAAGTATTATAGACAAAGTCTTGGCTAACAGCTACATAATATAATAATGTTTGTATTGTAGATTATTTTTATCAGCAGGTTTTAATGTTGTATAGAAATCATTTAGTTAGACACAAACATGTGGACTATTGTGGAAGTAACTAGACGTTGGTAACTATTAGCAATTCAATGAGACCCAAGTCAAAGTAATTAACACTTTACAAAGTTTTTGTACCTAGTATAGAGAATAACTATTGCTTACGTAGACTGGGTCCAATATCATAAATGCGACAGGCGACAGGTGACCTGACGCTATGCGCTCCAACGAAATCAGTATAACATTTACTGTGACAAAGTCCCACAGTGGCTCGTTATTCTAAGATGATGTACAGTCAAGGAAATTGAAACACGTACCACCGTAGAACCTAGTGGAAGAGACATACGCATGACATTTGTATGACATAACCTGGCGTTTAACGCGTCGCGTCATTGCAATAGGGTTCTAAGGTGGTACGTGAATATATATTCCCCTACTGTACCTACATGCAAAAGCTGGACTATAATTATTTATTTAAGTAAGTTAACATTGTTCCAGTCAAAGTTAACCTCGTTGCCGCGCGGTTAGTGCGCTAACTATCGCGTTACAGTTATAATAACCGACGTTACTGTTAGAGTATCCGCCTTTACTATTGGTTCTACTATGTCGGTTAGACTTTACAAGTTACTAGCGACCCGCCCCGGCTTCGCATGGGTATAATCTGGATAAAATCCACATGAAAACCTTCTCTATAAAAATTATAAAAGACAGTGGAAACCGCATCAAAATCCGTTGGATGGTTTAGAAGGAGAACGCGGAAGATAACCTATAAAACGCTGGTTGCATGCCGCTTTCAAATGGTCACTTTGGAAGTTTGGAAATCCATGGAGGAGGCCTATGTTCAACAGTGGACTTCGGCTGCGTTTCCACAGAGATGTGCGAGGATGCGGTGCGAGGGATGTGTTTGTAAAGAACCAATGAGCCGTCTCCACCAGAGCTGTGCTAACCGAGGCGAGGTAAATGAAGCGATTCTATTGGTTCTTACAAACACATCCCTCGCTACGCATCCTCGCACATCTCTGGTGGAAAAGCAGCCTTCTTGTGGCTGAGATGATGATGATGATGATGACACTATAGCACACTTCGGGCAGACAGGAAAAATAGCGACTTTAATTTATCTGTATTACCATTGTTAAGGGACACTTACATGGTACGAGAACTCGCATGAGCGTTGCATGACATCGCAGATTTTTTTCCAAAAGTTTTGTATATACAATAGATCCTAATAGTACTCGTGCAGAGCCGCCCCGGGTTGCTAATGTATAGTCGACCAAGAAATTGCTTGACCAATTTTCGACCGTGTTACAAAGGGTTAAGGTTCAAATGTGCTTATGTCTGGTATTTTTTAGTTTAGTTTTAGTTGTTCGACACGTAAGCGTCGTAACGGTGAGTTGGCGATAGGGAAGCGCTCCTCTTTTTTAAATTTATGTATACTAAGACAAAGGAATTCATGACTATACTATAGGTTTAAGGTTTATTAGTTTTAGTTTAGTTTTTAAGTTCAGGGCCTCGCTGAAAATCAGCGCCGCCGCTTGCAGCAGCTTATGCTGAGTGGGGTTACTTTCAGCATTAATAATGTAATTTTTTATTGTTTTTTATTGTTATTTGTTATTTTTGATTGTCTTTTTTTTCTGTTTTGCTGAATAAATATTTTCTTTCTTTCTTTAAAAGTCATCAAGAAATTAATTGGTCGACTATACAATTGAATATTGCACAATACGAGCTGTTATGCAAATCAAAGTGTATGTTATATCGCTATTACCACCTTGTTACTGTAGCAACACTGAATATAATTATTTTTGACACGCAACAGTAAATTGGACTCTACCCCACACATATAAGGGTCAAGGTTAAATACACAACGAACGATGAAAACACGAAATTTGAACACCCCATTCCAAATTACACTCTAAAACTCACGCACAGGATTCAAAGTTAAATAAGCAAGAATTGTAATTTGATAACTATTGATTTTGATTTCTATAGCTTTGAGATAGAGTCTAATTTCAAATGACGGAGGTGACAGCAACTATGCACCTAGTACGAAGCTTTTTGACACGGCGTAAGTCGACATGTAACTCAGTGCGTCTCTCTCCTACTGGGTTGGTTAGAAAGAGATGCACTGAGCTACGTAGCCAGTTATAGTGTATCGAAAAGTGTTAGTACAGGTTAATGTTAAAATCCAAATTTCTGCATTTATTCAGCGCTGGACTGTACTTTTCCGCGAAAACATTTTTTCTCCGAATTATGCGCTAAACATATTTTAATTCCATTAAAAACTGGATTAAATACTATTTTAGTATGTTTGTTAAATGCTAACAATAGCGTTAGCACGAAGAATTATGCTAAGCATTAATTATGACAAATGACGATTAAATGTAAAAAAATTATATGTATTAAAAGCAAACAAAGTTATGTCACATTATCCTTTAACTAAATTGGACCCCACGACACCCTCCCCTTGAATACGCCTATGGTTTAAAAACCAAAAAATATTGAACAAGCAAATCTAGCAATCATTAACCGGGCCAAAATTCTTGTTAGTGCCTAAAATAAAGATGAAAACGTTTAAACACTTTTACAAAATTGTAGATGTCTCGAAATATTTTCCTAGTAATATTACGATAGTTCTCAACCGGGCCTCAATTTTTATTGTGAATTTTCCCACCATCCTGGGTTTTTTATTACAGAAAAGTCTCATTTGGTACCCAAATTACCAGTGCGTTACCAGTCACCATGGCTCCTCAAAAATAGTGTCCACTGCGTTACCAAACAATAGTTTTTTTATTATTCTGACCCCAAATATTTCTATAACAGTCATAATTCGGGTATGGGTATACCATTCTGAATTTAAAGATAAAATGTTCTTTTAAGAATATCAGAATATCCGTCCTATATTGTTATAATGTATTTGTGGCATTGCAACTATTATTCATATAGATTTAAGTCTTTGTTTTAATGTTTTGTTACTTTCATTCGAGGGCAAGCGTCACAATGACAGATAGAGAAATGAGACATGTTAACTAACATAGGTTTACGCAGCGTTTGTGAATAAGACTGTAAATCTGTATCCTCTCTGTTAAACTTAATGCTTACTAAACGCGATTCAAAACTACCAATCTAGTCTGTAAAATTTCTCATGTAAGTGAAATGTGTTTCTTATGGGAAATAAATATCTTTAAACCGAGAATAAGTAAAAAATATGCGTTAAAATGTACAAGGGACGTTTTTATAGGCATCAAAAAGTATTTTGGCCCAACCACTAGGTAAACCGAATGGCTTCGCTCGTCTAAAAGTTATTAACCTCGTCACACGACAAAAAATATCTACGAATAACAAACTGAAGGCGCCTGGACGCATCAGACGGTTTTTGTAAACATTAAGTTTTTGTCCAGCAACTGTGTTAAAAATATAGTCTGTCAAATTATAGGTAAGGAAATAATATATCGGAGTGGATCTAGAAGGAGTAAAATCTTAAAATTGTAACACCGTATTTTAGTACTGTCATAGAATACCGGCATTAAGCTGCTAAAGATTGCATGGTTCCCACGGTGGTGATCACTTTCCATGAGGTGACCCGTATGCTGGTTTCCTTCCTACTCCATAAAAAGTTACTTATTTTTGTAGCCAGCAACTGGCTACAGCATAAGGTACACTGTAGCCAGATGCTGGCTACAGCGTAAGGTACACGGTAGCCAGCTGCTGGCTACAGAATGACACTTTTGGCCACAACATGACCGGCCCAGGCTTATTGAATCCCTTCGTCTGTCAAACTAGTGTCATAAAAATTAAATATAAACTAAACAATACTAAAATGATAACTAAACTATATTCAAAAAAGAAGGCCCACTTGGCATGGTTCCTAGGACGGCGGTAATCATTTTCCATGAGGTGACCCGTGTGCTGGTTTCCTTCCTACTCCATAAAAAGTTAGTTATTTCTGTAGCCAGCAACTGGCTACAGCATAAGGTACACTGTAGCCATTTGCTGGCTACAGTGTAAGATACACTGTAGCCAGTTGCTGGCTACAGCGTAAGATACACTGTAGCCAGTTGCTGGCTACAGCGTAAGATACACTGTAGCCAGTTGCTGGCTACAGCGTAAGATACACTGTAGCCAGTTGCTGGCTACAGCGTAAGATACACTGTAGCCAGTTGCTGGCTACAGCGTAAGATACACTATAGCCAGTTGCTGGCTACATAACGACACTTGTGGCCACAGCCCCGGTTTATGGAATCTGTCAAACTAGTTAACTAAAATATGTATATCAAAAAAAGAAGGCCCACATGGCATGGTACCGAAGATACTGACAGCATTACCTTTCAGTATAGCTAAGCTTCATTCATGACATACGGTGCCGAAACATCGACACTCACTGTAGGGCTGGTCCACAAATTTAAAGTTGCTCAACGTGCTATGGAAAGGGCTATGCTCGGAGTTTCTCTAAAAGATCGCATCCGTAACGAAGTGATCCGACAGAGAACCAAAGTTATCGACATAGCCCACCGCATTAGCACGCTGAAGTGGCAATGGGCCGGTCATATAACCCGAAGAACCGATAACCGTTGGGGTAGACGAGTTCTTGAGTGGAGACCACGGATCGGCAAACGTAGCGTGGGACGTCCTCAGACTCGGTGGAGCGATGATCTTCGCAGGGCGGCTGGCAAGAGCTGGATGAGAGTGGCCGAGGATCGTGCTCAGTGGCGTGCCATGGGAGAGGCCTATGTCCAGCAGTGGACGAACATGGGCTGATGATGATGATGATAGCTAAGCTTATACGCTGTGCGAGGTAGCTGCCAGCTCTTCGGTCGCCTGTGACGTCAAACTACTTGACTCGACTTTCATTACCCAACTGCCGCCAATATGGAGTGTTATTCCGCTTATTTCAATAACAACACATTATCTGATCGCATAACACTGGCAACATAGAGTCATGCTCATTGTATACTAATGTACTTTTGAATAGTATCCTTTCATGTGATAAATGACAAGGAAAAGTATTTGTAAATTACGTTTTAAAATTTCACCATGTTTTTCGACTAAGGAAAACCTACATTCAGCCGGTATCGTAACTAGTCTTTCGGTGTTAGTTTCTATACTGAAACCTTGAGAAACGCTACTAAATGCCATGTATGACCTATAACTTGGGATTGGTCATGTTTGTGCCCCTTCTGGGCCTGCCTGGGCACTGCTGACACTCTCTTAATTAGTTAGTTTTATGCATTTATATTATAATACATGGATGTACAGTGTCATACTAAATGACAGCAGAGAAACGGCCCGACATGAGAATACAGGTTGACGCCAATGTTACAAATGCAAATTATTAGTTTACCATTTATAGTCATTGGATTTGCAACTTTACGTCTAACTGCATAAAATAATAATTTATTATGGTTCGTTGCAAATAGGTTCTTTTACAATTTTTTTTAGGGTTTCATACCCAAAGGGTAAAACGGGACCCTATTACTAAGACTCCGCTGTCCGTCCGTCCGTCTGTCACCAGGTTGTATCTCATGATTCTCATGAACTGTGGGAGTGAGACAGTTAAAATTTTAACAGATTATGTATTTCTGTTGCCGCTGTAACAAAAAATACTAAAAAACTGAATAAAATAAATATTTAAGGGGGCTCCCATACAACAGACACGATTTTTTTTTACATACGAGTACGAAGGCAAAGGAGCAAATGATTTCCTGCCACTTATAAATCTCACTTACGTATACCCTGAGTAATGTCTCAGGTTTATTACAGTAAATCTCTTATTTCGCCTTCCGTTGCAATATTAAAAGTTCATAGAATTCCTCGACGATCGGGTCAACGACCTCGCCTCGGAGACAGCGCGTCTCCACTCGCTCACGTCACAACAAAATTACCTCAACCGGTGGATAAAAACGGAACTAAAACTTACACCTATTGGTTTTTATTTGTCCCTAAGACGCTAGCGCCACGAGCAGCTGTTGTGTAGTATTGTTTGCGGAAATGTAATGTTGACATGCGTTTGGAATATGAATTCAAAATTAGAATGCCTTGTGCGTTTCGTTATTGATTTTTTGAAGGCGATTGGGTACTTAGAAGATGTAGGTTTATGGGGCAATCATATGGGATATCAGGAATTTTGTTAATGTAGAATTCATGCGATTGTTAAGCAAATTATACCGACATATTTATAACGTAGGTAAAAAGTGGGCAGCAGAAAACGAACAAAGTCAACGTTTTATTTTACAAAAGTTGAAGTAATATTTTTAGTAAATAGGTTTGACAGTTTCCTTCGGATTCAATTTGTATTCTTCAAAGCGGGAACCGAAATGACAGCTTTTAAAATTAGATTCTCAAAATAGTTTCAGTCCTCGGAAACTGCGATCAAATGTCATATTTTGAAGTTTTCTTATATTTTGTGTGATCTTATGAGTAGTATTAAACAAATGCTTATTATAGCAATATACGCATTATATTATTATATTTATCTCAGCTGGAAAGGTAAGCCCAGTATAAATGAATAAAGGCTTAAATTAGGACTATTAACACCAATTGACCTAGTCCCAAACTAAGCAAAGCTATATTAAATTGTATACTGTATTATAGACACTGACACGTATCCTTTTATAGATGAATTAAATACATACTTGAATACTAACAAATTTATATACAACTATAGGTATTTATCATATAAACATTTGGTCCTTATGGGAATCGAACTCAAATCCCTAGTTTCGTAGTCAGGGTTACAACCACTAGGCTATCTGGTTACAGTTTACGTTTGCCTAGTTTTTGTATTAGTTTATTTATTTTTATGTCTGTATTGTATAATCTAAAAATAAATGTATTGAATTGCATTATTTATTCCGTTTTAAAAATCATCGATTCCAAACATGTGCACTATATGGCACAATCATAATAACATTCAATTGCCTTTATTTAAGTAATGTGTCATGTTGAACAATAAAATAGCAATTCGTATGACTGAAATGACCATAAAATTCAATTTATGTTAATCGCTCGGAGTGTAACGTTCGGTTAACAGAATCCATATGGAAATGGGCACCGTATTTGTGAAATGAATCATTATCTTAACAAACGAATTGTATGAAACATAACACGCTTATTTAATCATTATACCCGTAAATTCAGCTGCAAAAATATAAAAAATTCACTGTCATACAAATGTCAAGTTAATAAAACGCAGAAACTTCCTTACTTAGAAAGAACCTGAGTGCCGAGCGCCACTCGCAAAACATTATTTTAATAAAAAAAATTGTAACCGAATTTTCTTTAGAACATAATTTTCTGATGTAAAAACTTATTTTATGATTTGAAATCTATGTATTGTAATTACTTTTTTTTTCAACTGAGATGCGGTTTGCTGATAATTTATAATCTTTAACTCTATTTGGAGTCTTCCAAATTAGCAATTAGTAACATAAAACCATCAACATAAATAAACAGCCTACGCATCTCCGCGTAACAGAAGCATCATTTTACGCATTAATATATTTCCTCTTTCAAACTTTCCACTTAACCTACGCTTCGACAATGTACGGAAAATCATCGTAAAACTGATTCGAGCCTATAAAACAGGGGCCGCCGCGACCGCAACCGCGACCCGAGCCCGCATCGTGCGGCTGCGCAACGCAACGGTCTGCGTGGACTTACTAATGCCAGTTCCATTAGGCTTTCAAATTAATTAAGTGTATTAAAATACAGAAACCCCGCACCGAAGCTTGAAATACGCTGACGTATCGTTTACGCCGTGACACGGCTGTTACACCACGTTTTTGACGGCTATGTAAAATTCGCGTTAACGCAGCTCTATTTACGCAACTTAGCCATATTTTGAGCTCCGATTTGGAATGTACGCGTTAAAAACGGCCGCGTAAGCGTAGTGGTAGCGTATTTTAAGCTACGGTGAATGCGATGCTTTGCCTCGTACTGATAAGTTAGTGTCATGAATGGCAGCTTGCACGCCTGTAGACTGGACAGGTGTTGCTCCTCTAACATAGCATCGTTGGGCTCAACGCTGCGCTGGAACTCTGTATCGTTCACTCACGCCCAAATCTACGGTTTACATCTTATTATAAAGGTAATTTTTACGTTACGTAATGACACTAAAAGTCTTTAATACCTACCTATGGAATAACAGCAACCTCTAAGTCACCTCTTGGCTCTATCGTCGAGGTTAAGCTAAGTGGAATTAAAATCGTTATGCCGATGTTACCTACAAATTTAATTTATACACAACACAAATACTGAAGGTAATATACCAGGGTTTGGTACCTCTACAGCAGTGTTTCTTAACCTGTGGTCCGCGGACCCCTGGGTCCGCGAGCATTTATCGCACGCTTAGTATTAAAGTGACTCAATTCTGAATTTGATATTTCCCAAAATTAAACCCTATGTCTTTTAATTAAGGTGATATTTTGGGACGTGTATTATTCAGAAATGAGTCACTTTAATACTAAGCGTGCGTTATGCATGGGGGTCCGCAGTGTTTGCTGTGGACCATTTAATAATCATAAATAAATGCCACCAAAAGTCTTGTATGTGTCACGCATATTTTTTTGTAATTTGTAGTACTAAAATAAATAGTCCGAAATTTATTGCTGGTTTTTTAGGTTAAGAAACGCTGTTCTACAGTATAGAAATACTGTAGAGTACCCTGGTCCCTTTGACCGGTTTTTTTTTAATTGTCGCAACGTGTAGGCGATGGAAACGTGCTCCGCCGGCCGCGTTCTCGAGGACCTTTAACGTTATGCAAGTTTACGACTTAGCGATATATAAGTATTGTACATTATGTTTATGTGGCGTTCTACAATACTTTAGTAACGTTAAAGAACCCAGTAACGTAGGGTTCGGTCCTTTAGTAATAACGAGGCTTAAGGAGCCGATATTCAAGACAGGCAACTGTCTTAAAAAGGTGTAATTATTCGTTATAAAGTAAGTAAAAGTAAAGTAAATTAAAAATATATGTATACTAGCTTTTGCCCGCGACTTCGTCCGCGTAGACTTGTTTAATTGAATCAAAAGCAAACGCGCACCCAACATGCAATCTGCAATATGTCCTGGACAAATTAATGAGAATTTGTTGCTTTGCTGCTCATGTCGTCACGGCGGCGTATAACTCACTTATCGCTATCCCGTGGGATCTATGCATTTTTACGGGATAAAAAGTATCGTATGTGTTAATCCAGGTTATAAACTATGTGTGTGTCAAATTTCATGCAAATCCATTCAGTAGTTTTTACGTGAAAGAGTAACAAACATCCGTCCACTCAACAATTCCTGTTTAAAACTAAGTATGTAATTAGTGTGTTCAAAGAGTTTAAATTTTGAGCAGGTATTTTATAAAGACATCAAAATTAAACGGCGATATTTACGAGTATAGGAAGGGAAGATTCGAATTCTGAAGAATCTATAATGAAAATTATGAGTAGGCATTATATGTACAAAGCCATCAACATAAACGGTTCTAATGCAGGTATAGGAGAGGAAGAATCAGATTCTAAAAATCTAATAATAGCGAAAGTGATACAGATTTCAAGTACCAGTGACATTCTCATACGTAAAAAGGCGGTGCACTTCGTGAAGCTACAAGCCTTTCTAGCCTCGGCACTGGGGCCGCTGGAGTTATACGATAAACAGAGAGGCATAGAGTAGGATACTTCTTATAAAACGCCGTTTTTGTTCAAAGAGACTTTTACACTTAATAGCAACAAACTTAGCCAACCATTCAAGAGGAAACTGAGAGAAATTGTCTATGCTCGAAACGGATAGATGCATCAACTTCATAGTGCATACTATGTGCTTTCCTTTCAGTGTTGCCAGATCTCCTGATTTTTCGGGGGATTTACTGATTTTTCCAGAATTCTACTGATCTACTGATTTTAACTAAAAGTCTACTGATTTTTTTAAATACTATCTTTTCTTTAAAATATGATATGTAATATAAAAACCTGAGTGATGTGACACACAAAATTATCATGGTTAGGTTGACACTATGAAATTGTCATCGTAAAATAGACTTAACGGGGTGGACGCATAGTTAATCTTGCTCCACAGTCAGTGAAATAAACGGTTTGACACACTACGCCAACATGATTACATGATCAAATTAAATATCACTTAATAGGATTCATGGAGAAAGCGATACCATTTCTATTTCACTTATGCGTATTTGTATATAATATATACAAATTGTTTTTTTTTTATTTTATCAAATATGCATCTACTGATTTTTTGAAAATGTTCCCCATACATCTATTGATTTTTCTAGTTGCATCTTCTGATTTTTCAAAAATGGACCTGGCAACACTGCTTCCTTTTGGAAAATGACACTTTATCGCTTCCGTCCTTTAATGGTGGCTTATATGTCTTCGATTGTTCTCTGAACTCTGTTTTGTAAACTGTGTACATTTTTACTGCCCTTGGATATTAGTATATTAAATACTCTGTGCCTTGGATAAAAAAGTGTTCCTCGTAAGTTGCCAAGTTGCTATGTTGTTGAAACGAAAAAAATATTTTGCAAGTAGGTCATATAGGCTCTATTACATGTCTAAATCTACTAGCGCTTCAGAAAGAATCCACTGAGAAGAAACGCCGCAAGAAACTCAGCAGTTTATCTCTTTTTTACTCTCTTTTCAAACCAAGATTAAAGTACCATCTTGTACCATCATATTTTATTCTGTCTCGTAAAATCTGTTTTCTTGCTCTATCGTCAAGAGGGTAAGATCTTGTCTTTGGCTGCTTGGAATGTTTAGCTACTTCTGTTGCAAACTAAATTTTAAAAAAAACGGCTACTGAACCTCAAATGATCGAATGCGCCAATTGGCAGAAACTGGCATTACTTATCAACGCCATTAACCTACTCCGGCGCAATGAAGTGCTGAAGTTTCATCACAGGTGAACGACACCGTTCAGTACTGAGTAGGTATTTAAAATAAATAAATATTGACACTTTCCGTTTTGTGTGTAACTCCTAAAATACAACAAATCTATGAAGAATATTTAAAAAATCAAAACATGCAAACCTAGTTCTAAGACCTAATGACTACATACCAAAAAATCATTGCCATAGATTAAGGTTAGAGGGTGGAAAACTTTATCGCTGTTTGTATGGGGAGCGCTTTCTGGGCTGGGTTCACACTCCTCTTAAATACTATTTCTAACAGTATGTACTTGGGAAATTGGTACTGCCAGCAACTGGCCACTGTGACACTAGTATCCTTACTAATTATTATAAATGCGAAAGTAACTCTGTCTGTCTGTCTGTCTGTCGCGCTTTCACGCCAAAACTACTGAACCGATTTAAATGAAATTTGGTACACAAATAGTCTAGAGCCTGAGAAAGGACTTAGGCTACTTTTTAATTCGAAAAAAGGGTTGTAATGGGTTGAAAGGGGGGATGAAAAGTTGTATGGAACTATCGTCATTTTTAAAGCTAGAATCTTATTTTTTTGGCTGTTGATTCGATATAAATAAATATGACATTCAAAGTTATACGTATGTGTCTTTTTTGTAAAATAATTAGCCTACGAAAAATGCAACCCAAAGACACTGTTACACGCGGACGAAGTCGCGGGCACATAGTATAATACATTACGCGAAAATAGTTGACCGCGTTTGTGACGCCCTCGGAATGACCGCCTCAAACGCGAGCTATGTGCAGCCATGTTAGCCGTGTTCTTGACATGTGCATGCTAGGTTCGGCGAGTACATACTAATGTAGGGGGCTATTCTCGGCCGCTGACAAGTGGGACGACTTTGACATGAAACGTGAGAACGTGTCACTTTAAAGTGGGTGAGGGGACACGAATGCGATCGTTAGATGCTTGGTTAGCGCCACAACCGTCGCCGAAGATATCAGGGGTCTAGAAATGAAAATGGACAAGAATAGTCGACCAAGTAATTGCTTGACCACTTTTGTGATACGGTCGAAAAGTGCTCAAGCAATTTCTTGGTCGACTATACATCGGGTGTGATTTAGCATGAAATTAAAAAAAAGTGTTAGTATTGGCTGAAATGGACTTAAATATTAAAATTAGTCTTGATTTTGCATGTCGGCCTTGTGCTCTCATAAAAAGGCTGTAGGTATGCGATATTAACGTGCGACATATAGCGGACCCCAGAATCGCCCGCTCGGTTCAACGCAACGAGCCAAGGTTAGCTAGCACTAACTGCGTATTTTTAAGTCTAGCCTTTTCGCGTACAGCAAATTGCAGTAATGGTCTTTTTCGCTGGGCTCGTTAAATTTATATTATGGACGATGTTTTAAAGTTTTTTTAGGAAAATGGACACGACTATGACATACTTTAAGTGCCTAACATTAACGTTTAAATGTGCTTTTTATTTACACAAAGTTAACACAGTCGCGTACCTATAGTTAAAGGTCATGAAATAAAAGAGGTTTTTTTTCAGTTTTTTCAACACAGCTTCTCTTAAAAACAGTAATAAGACTTTAAAAAAAATATGTTGACGTTACTGTCATCAAAAATCAGAATTGACTTCCAAGATTTAAACCAAAAATACATAAAGTACCAGTGGTAAGATCAGGGGGTTCGACTCCGCACTGTAGGTACGCTCGACAGCCTTGCCTATGGCATAGGCAAATCGCAGTAGGCGGCCGGCTTGCCGCGCGCCCGCTCGCTCGCCCCCGCCGTGTCAGTGTAATTGACAACGAATGCCGCGCAACCCTAGCGTGTCGCCGGGAATTGCGGGGGGAAGGCGGGCACGGGCGGCGCGTTTCTTTTGATTCGTGCCGCCTGGTGCATGGTGTATGAAATAATACGAACTTTTTGAGCGTGTTAATAAAGTTGGAATTCTTTTAGTCGCGGTCGTAAAAGACAAGTTTCTGTACTATTATTTATTCTGTGGTAAGGTGTACCAGTGTTTGACACGCATAAAACTTTGTTGTTACCATTGGTTGACATCATTGTCTCTCGTTTTTACTCATATGTTAACGTATCTTCTCGGCAACTATTAGGACACCGTCAAAGACTGGGACAGTTACCCTAGTTGGTCATTATTGACCAATGTTGCCAGTTTAGACTTGTAAAATTGTAACTTGTAGCTAAGTGAAACGGGCCACTGTCTTGTTACAAGGCACAGAGGCCCTTTATGCCAGCTTTTGTCGTGGACAGAAAGCAATATGCCTTCCAAACCGGTCACAGACGGCGCACTTCGCGAAGCTTCAAGTTGTGTGCCGCACCACTGCACTGAGGCCGCCGCAACTGAGTTGCCGCGCGTGCTAATGAATACGAGTTATACGATAGACAGAGAGGCATACAGAAGGACGCTTATACCTAAAGGCTGGTTTGGCTTGAATATTAATTATCTCTTATGTAAATAGAACTTGTAAAATCCACAATCAAATTTTCTTTCAGGTTGAACTCGAGCTAAACTTTGCTCTTTAAACTTTCGAGAATGAAATACTGGTTTTATTTTACTTCAAAACAAGACACAACTTCATAAATAAACTCTTCATACAAAATCTCCGTAATACGATTTTTTTTGGAAGGACGTGCGCTGGTAGCCTTAGACTGCTTTGTCAGCTTACCGGAGAGAGGGCGAGCAACGAAAAGGACGCTCAAAGAAAAATAACCGTCGCCCTTCAACTTTCTAAGACAACACATCGTTAGCCAGTTGCAGGGCACGTACAGCGCCATCTATTAGCGACGAGAGGCTTTATTCCGACATAAAAAAATGCTACGAATTAGACACAGATAGTTTTTAATTTACCTCTTTAAATTTAGGGCTAACATTTTTTCTCTTCTGAAAAGTTGATGTGTTAATTAATTAATTGTTTAGTTGTTTGAGCAGGAACAAAGATAGGGGGACGCTTGTTAACGTTATAAAACTGGTCGCCCTCGGGTCTCACAAGTTACTCAAGAGTATTTATATCAGCGGGACGCATCATCGCACGCGCTTACATGGAGCCCGCACTTCAGGCCCGCTGGAGGGGGGTATAAGAGTTGTGTGTTAACGTCATACCGCTGCTCGCGATCCGGGCTCGCAAGATACTCAGGATTATTTGCATCAATAATTTTTTTATACCATATAGTAAGGAAAAGAAGCAAGTGGGTCACCTGTTGGTAAGTGATCACCACCGCTTTTAGACAATCGCAACACCAAGGATATTGCAGATGCGTTGCCAACCCAGAGGGCAAAGATGAAATACCTCTTTATATTTATTTCAGACTAGCGGACTTCGTTCGCGTGGTCATAGTAGCATAGGCTACTATGACCACGCGAACGAATAGATCTAGATATAGATCTATCACGGATACAGCCTCCTATGTGTAAAAGAATTTTTAAAATCGACTCAGTAGTTCCGGAGATGACGACATACAAAAAAAAATCCTCTTTATTATATTAGCGTAGAGTAGATAGTGTACATGTAGATTACTGTAGATTATTAACCCATATTGGATTATTAAAAAGGACGCTTCTTAAAGGAATGCTACGTGGACGAAGTCGCGGGCAACAGCTAGTGTCTATATAAGTTTAAGAATCAAGCAAGCACCGTTTGTGCCCGAAATATACAAAACAATGTTATTATTTACTTAAGTCTCAGTGAAAATAAAGCTCTTATTTATATCTATAAGCTTATTAAAAGCTCTTTGAACCGTTTTATGTACGAAAACATTTGTAAGTACGGATTATGTTTTCTTTTAACAAGAAAATATAGAAGATTATTTTATACAGGATTAATTTCGGGGGCTTAATACTCGAGATTTATATTATTGAATGTGATAAATATATCACCAATAGGCAACTATGTCACAAAAACTTTTATTCATTGATTTGTTTACTATGTTAACTCTCATGTACGTTTGTCGTGAGTGTGTTTGGTTCTTTTTTAATTTGCACTGAGCGTTGTTTTTCGCTATTTCTCACCGTATCTCTTTCCAAAGGTTGTCTGGAAGAGATCGCTGCTTAGCGATAAGACCGCCTGTTGAATCCCTTGTAAAATTTCCCTGTGTGTGTTCCTTTATTTTTGTTTACTTGTGTGAATCAATAAAGAGTATATTGTTTTTGTTGTTGTTGTTTGTGAAAACAGGTAGCCAAACAAGCAAGTGGATCACAAATAAATACATAATAATACATTCCAAAAACCAAAAATGACTATGAAGAGCATGGCTATCTATTGTACTTAGATATTGATGTTTTTTTTTTCAATATAACATAGGAAGGCAAACGAGCAAGTGGGTCACCTGATGATAGTGACCACCACCGCCTATAGCCACTCGCAACAGCACGGAGATTTCAGATGCGTTGCCAACCCAGAGAGCCAAGATGAAATACCTCTTGTGCTCTTATGAACTTCTTGAAATACGTTTTTTCAGCCGCTATTGAGACTTTCAGTCGTCTGGGTTTGTTTAGTCTAGCCGATGGCTCTCCGTTGTTTTGTCTACCGATCAATATAAGTACAGGAGAGGGATTCTGTAAGTCCAACAGCGTCGAGTTCAACGCTGTGGCAGCGCCCTGTCTTACTCTAGCGCTAGCTCGAGTGAGCGGGACAGGGGATGCTTCGACGTCGAGTTCGACGCGGATGCGCTTAGAGAATAAAAGTGCTGGAAAGGCTAGCATGAGTGATCATTTTGTCGCTTGTGGTTAAGAGTATCTCCATCCTACTGCGGCCCTAACATGACAGCCCAGGTTTAGTTTAACCCCTCCCTGTGTCTCTGTCTAGCTAGTGTCATAAGAAAGGGAGATAAACTAACCTTGGCCAGTCATGTTAGGGCCACTGGGCTAGTTAGAAAAGGCACACTGAGTGACAAAACGAGCCGCGGTATGTCGCGCTAGCATCGTGGGCAACCGAGCCCTGCTCAAGACAAATTACAGGATAAGGTGGTAAGCCGTTGTGCAAGGTCCGTCCGGATCGCTACCAGGTTTACCACCACCTTGCTCGCTAATCCTGCCGATAAACAGCAGTGTTTGCACTGTTGTGTTCCGGCGTGGAGAGCAAGATGGCCGGTGGTATTACTGGCAAAAGAGGTATTCCATCTTATCCCTCTAGGTTGGCAACACATCTGCAGTATTTTGGTGTTGTAGGTGCCTTTGAGCAGTGGTGATCGCTTACCATCAGGTGAATCACTTGCTCGCTTGCGTACCGGTTGTATAAAAATAAATAATAGACATAGCATCGCGTCTTTGCGACAGGGTTCTAAGGTGGTACAGTCAGCGTCAAATATACCAGAGCGGGCAAGGTGTCAAAAATATCTGAACTCGACTCTACTGTCAAATACGCTCGGGCGTGTTCAGATATACCACCTTGCCCGCTCTGGTATTTTTGACACTGACTGTACCATCTTAGAGCCCTGTCGCAATGACGCGACGCGTTAAATCCACGCTATGTCATACAAATGTTATGCGTATGTCTCTTCGACTAGGTTCTACGGTGGAAATGTGTTTGGATTTCCTCGATTGTACACTACAATAACGGGAGCTATTTCTCAAATAACAATGATAGAATAGAAATCTGTACTTTTTAAGACAAAGAAATATAAATCAAACGTTTTAATAAAGCTCGCGAGACGTCTTTGTTACGGGGCTTTATGAAGCTTTATGTGGCGCTATAAATATACTGCCTATCTGCTAAAACAGTATAAAACCTAAAATGAATAGCGTAACTGTATGTTTGTGAGTTTATATTAATAAAATATAAGTGACAGTTGTATGTCAACGCCACTGAGCTATAAGCAATGGACTTCTAGTCAGGGTTTAAAAAATGGCCGCATAAAAGTCGAACAAAAGTATAATAAATCGACAATCGCTCGCGCTATCAGTCTGTCGAACCGAAGGCGCTGCTGTCAATACCATTATTTAAAAAAGAACCTATTTGCAACAAAACCTTTGTTCTTAACCTTTTAGACGTGAGAGACCATTTAACCAAATTTTTGTCCTGTCAGGGACCACCAAACATTCCTTAGTGATATAGTAATGCCTCATAAATGATTGTCTACTAAAGTTATTCCATGACATTACAGCATCAAGTATTTTGCGGACCAGTTCGGATGCTTCCACGGACCACCAGTGGTCCGCGGACCACAGATTAAGAACCACTGGTTTAGATGGTGGGAAACGTTAGCTCCGTTTGTATGTAGAGCGTTGGATACACAATCGTCTTAAATACGCTCCAATTTGCTAGTGAAAGAGTTAACCACAGTATTGTATGCCTGCTTTTTGAGGCTTGGTATAGACGACCAAGTAATTTCTTGACCCTTTTAAACCTTAGCCCTTTGTAATACGGTCGAAAAGTGTTCAAACAATTAGTTGGTCAACTACACACATTGACCTTGACTGCGCAGTAGCCGTTTCTAGTACAAATGTGGACCCGCAAACTTACCCCCTCCATTAAATTTATGCTCAAGTTGTTTGCCTGCAACTATAACATGAACTTTCGAGAGAAACTCATGGTTGCACAGAAGGTCCCAGAAACTCGTTTTTAAGTATGAGCAAACAGCTCATAGTTTGGACTGGAAACTGCGTGGTCATCAAATCGCTGTTTGATCTGACAAGCGTGAGTTGCACAAGAAGCACAGAAACACCTACATTCTTTAAGAGGAGTGTGAACCCAACCCCAAAAAGCGCTTCCCAAACAAACAGCAAAAACGTTTTCCACCCTCTAAACCTTCACCAATGGCTATGATTTTTTGGTATGTTGTCATTATGGCTTAGAACTAGATTTGTATGTTATGATTATTTTTAATATTCTTCGTAGATTTGACAATATTTGCATTTTAGGGGTTTCATACAAAACAA
This sequence comes from Ditula angustiorana, assembly GCA_963691745.1. Lineage (NCBI taxonomy): Eukaryota > Metazoa > Arthropoda > Insecta > Lepidoptera > Tortricidae > Ditula > Ditula angustiorana. The sequence continues at coordinate 1,977,062 of OY829483.1, read as the reverse complement.
AAAGTGTCAATATTTTTGAAACTATTAAGAATATTTGAAAAATCAAAACATACAAACCTAGCTTTAGGGCATAATGACAACATGCAAAAAAAAACATGGCTGTAAGTTAAGGTTTAGAGGGTGGAAAACGTTATCGCCGTTTGTATGGAGAGCGCTGGGTTCACACTCCTCTTAACAAGGGCTTGGCGTTTCTTACAAGTCACAAATACCACCCATCACACTAATAAACCATTTATTTCAGGTTGCGTGGACCCATAGAAGAAACAGCTTAAAGACTAACATACATATTTTACATACTTTTTTAAAATAGGAGGGCAAACATGCAAGTGGGTCACCTGATGGTAAGTGATCACCACCGCCTATAGACACCCGCAACACCAACGAGATTGCAGATGCGTTGCCAACCCAGAGAGCTAAGATGGAATACCTCTTGTCCCAGTAATTACACCGGCTGTGTTGCTCTCCACGCCGGAACACAACAACAAGCACTGCTGCTTAGCGGCAGGATTAGCGAGAAAGATGGTGGTAGCGATCCGGATGGACCTTGCACAAAGTACTATGTGATCATAATAATAATAAAGATACACACATATGAATGCGTAGATATAACATCCACGATTCAGGTATAAACATTTATATTCATCATACAAACATTTGCCCCTTATGGGAATCGAACTCACAACCACTATATCCGGTCGTCGTATAATTTGACGTCACCCCAACAATGGACACGCGCCACGAAGCGGAGCGAGACCACAACAATAATCACTCCCATACAACCTTAACCCCACACAATAAAGCTCAAATCCCATCAACTCAACAGCAAAACGAAATTAGCTTCGCCAACACCAACCGATTACCATCGCTGCATCCCGCAACGTCTTTAACGTTAGTACCGAAAGTCTAAATTCTATTGGTTTACATGTAGAGTATGTTGGTTTTGAAACTTACTTATGGTTTGCGGTACAGATGGATGTATACAGGGTGGTGTTAAAGTCGACTTTTGATTTTAATTAAGTTTGTTAACAATGCATTCCGACACGGTGCATCCTTGACAACTATTCTGCAGGGTCCCACTTTTTAATTGATAAAAACAGGGGAAACTGGTTTGTGCAGGAATAATGTAATAACATGTACCCTTGGGTATTCTTGACACTTAATGTATTTACGTAAAAGTTATCTATATCTCGTTTTTTAAGATGAGAAATGTAGTTATCAATCTAGGTAAGTCTTTTTTGCAAAAGTGCTACATTTAATAAAATATATAAATAAACATCATACAGGTTCATACAGGTGGCAGGAAGGCGCTGGCTGCATGCCGCTTCCAACCGGCCACTTTGGAAATCCATGGAGGAGGCCTATGTCCAACAGTGGACTTCTTGTGGCTGAGATGATGATGATGATGATAAATAAACTTTTTCAAATAGGTTATATTAAAATAACGTGATTTATTTGTTAAATTAGCACCCTTCTATTTATTTTAAAATTTGAGATGATATGAAAAAAAACAACAGCAAAAAAAGTTCTTTTTTATGTGGTGTACACAAATAAACTTGTTGACTTTGATGTTCAAAAGGCTATTTTGATCAAACTAGTAAAGACCTTAACGTATTGACAATAGAGTTAAATTCAGATATTTTGACCATTTTGCCTGCCGTGTTATACGTATATTTTTTTTTTATACAATAGGAAGGCAAACAAGCAAGTAGGTCACCTGATGGTAAGTGATCACCACCGCCTATAGACACCCGCAACATCAAGAAGATTGCAGATGCGTTGCCAACCTAGAAGGCTAAGATGGAATACCTCTTGTGCCAGTAATTACACCGGCTGTCTTGCTCTCCACGCCGGAACACAACAGTGCAAGCACTGCTGCTTAGCGGCAAGATTAACAAGCAAGATAGTGGCAGCTATCCGGACGGACCTTGCACAAAGTATTTCGAAGTACAGTACAAAACTATACAAAGACAGATTTTTTTCGAGCAAATTAGAGTTTCTTATATTAATAACACCACTATTTTAATCGAGTAATAAAAACACACTTTTTCTAAAAAAACACCTAATTAGCAAATAAAATACTTCAGCGTGGGAAGGTGAAATGTTGCCAATTTTATAAAAAATCCGATGAGAAACTTTTTCTGTAAATAGTAGCTAAAAATAAATCACCCTGAGACGGATGTAACCCGCCAAATCAACATCCTGTATATAAAAATCACGATTTCTTATTGGTCGTTGGAGTTAGCAGGAAAAATCACCTTTAAGAGGAGCGTGAACCCAGCCCCAAAAAGCGCTCCCCATACAAACGGCGATAACGTTTTCCACCCTCTAAACCTTAATCTATAGCAATGATTTTTTGGGATGTTGTCATTATGGCTCAGAACTAGGTTTGTAAGTTTTGATTTTTTAAATATTCTTCATAGATTTGCCAATATTTGCATTTAAAGAGTTTCATACAAAAGAAAAAAACGTCAATATCTTTGAAACTGTTAAGAATATTAAAAAAATCAAAATATACAAACTTAGTTCTAAGGTATAATAACAACATAAAAATATCAAACCTATAGGTTAAGGTTTAGAGGGTGGAAAATGATATCGCCGTTTGTATGGAGAGCGCTTTGTTGACACTCCTCTTAAGAGGGATGACTTCGTTTATTGCCGAAATTACAGACATAATTCTACCTTGAACTAAAATTAGGACAAATTATTTTGCATTATCGAAGCTTAAATTTTGTAACCACCATTTGTTGCGGGTGGTAAGACCTTGTGCAAGGTTCGTCCAGATGGCTAGCACCATCTTGCTCGCTCGTCCAACCACAACAGTGCTTGCACTGTTGTGTTCCGGCGTGGAGAGCAAGACAGCCGGTGCAATTACTGGTACAAGAGGTATTCCATCTAAGCCCTCTGGGTTGGCAACGTATTTGTAATCTCCTTAGTGTTGCAGGTCTATAGGCGGTGGTGATGAGTTACTATCAGGTGACTCACTTGCTTGTTTGCCTGCCTATGATATAAAAAAACCCTTACCAGAAAACTACTTGAATTGATCTAAAGGGACACCATTTAGCCACAATGAATAAAAACTGCAAAAATATCTAAATTCCCGCCTCATACGGACCGATCCACCTTGATAAGCCATGGTACATACCAACACATGAAATTCCATAGAGCAGACAATAATCCCTTTGTTTTGTATTAGGCGACAGACACATGACATCATTGTGTTCCATTGTTCCGCTATTGTGCACTTGCCCTATCCAAAAAGGGGGGATTAGGGTGTATTTGGCTATGAACTTTAATGCTGTAGTCTTGAGGTTGATTGTTGTAAGGTTTGTCGGGTTTTTAATGTTGTTACTCTTTTGTTTATTTTGAGTTCCTATTGTGCTCAATGCACTGTGAAGTTATGCGGTGTACTAGACGAATAACGTTTCGAATATGACTCTTATTGGTTTGAATTAAGTTATACCATCTTTAAAAAAAATACGTAGATTAAAAAATCTACGTATTTTAGACGATTGGACTACGAGGACTACGATTGCGAAATTTTCAACCTACCTTCTTTAAATTTTCTTTCTTGCAAGAAAGGCAAAAGGATTTATCCCTATACAGCCAAGTTAGATGTTAAAGGCTGGGGCTTCTCAACACAAAAAAGGCTGAGTACCCCGGTCGTAAAGTAACAAGAGAGATAATTATAATCTTGGTCATCACGCGTCAGTTTATTACTCCTAGTTGGTACATCAATCTTCCACTGAAATATTTGCTTCTGGCAGACATTTTTTTTTAGTAAAATACACCAACACCATTTAAGTCCAAAATACTACTGAAATTGCAAGAAAATGACACAATACTTTCAAAAATAGACTCTACCAAGTTTTCTATTTCTAAGATAGAGTTAATTTAGCTATCTGTTCCTGTTCCAAAATCTACAAGCTTCCTATACATAAATAAAACATGATACCTAATAATATTTTTATGATAATTATTCGGAAACACCATAAATAAACCATAAAACAAGAAAATTCAATAAAATGTTTGTGCGTATAACTCCGTTTCCGTCGAGCTTATCGATAATTCTGCCAATGTCGAGGTTGACAACAAAATAATGAATATCACTAAACACTATTCTCTTTTGCATTGTGACAGTAAAAACACCATCCATAGACAATTTACCCGCAGGTCATCACCCTGATTGACCACAGAGCAAAAACATAGTGCCACCGGACGTCGTTATTGGCTTTTTGTATGTTGGCCACACTGATGGTTTATCTGAAACCGTTCGTTGGGTTGAATCTGTGGTAAAGCAACCACAGTATTCAACTTTCGCTGTTTTCTTGAGGAATTTCTAAATCATTTCTTTATTCCTATTTTTATTTTAATATTTTATGGCAAGGAACCCTACTCTTTTAGGCCATTATTTGTATTTATTGTGTTCACAGGGTTGCCAGTATAAGGCACATTTGTTTAAAGTGTTTTTTAAACTCTTTTTGTGTGCCATTGTCTCTTTTCGTTGGCAGAACTATATCTGCACATTATTGCAGTCCAGAGGTATGTAGCACTATTTAAATAATCATCAGCTACTTTCCTGACCTAATAAAAATCAATTTTACCAACCATTTCTCAATAAATATCACATTGAAAATTTAGCCAACATAAAATGTCATTTTGCGTGAAATTTGATTCCATAATGAGTGTGCTGTACAATCGAATTCTTACACTCACCCTTCGATAGACATTTATTAAAAAAATAGTCCGTTATTTACAGAGCAATAGAGATATTTTTAAGTCTCATACGTCAACTAGTTGAGAGAAGCTTCCAAAACATATCGACAACATTTTTATATTTTATCCCCGGGCAACCTGAATCTAGGTCACGCTCGAGCTATAACCTAGGTTATAAGGTTAGTGAGGTCGTTGCTGAAATAAAATATTAGTTTCACCTGAACAGGAAAACGTTCCCATTAAAGCATTTTATTGGGCTTCTTGCTTGGGACTTTTTTTTTAAATTCAATACATGTAGGATATAACCCAGGACAGGGAGATGTGGAATTAAAGAGGAGAGGACTTTGCCCACCAGTAGGATACTCAACAAGACTACTAAAATAAATAAATATAGGAAGGCAAACGAGCAAGTGGTCACCTAATAGTAAGTGATCACCACTGTCTATAGACACCCGCAATACTAAGGAGATTGCAGATGCGTTGCCAACCCAGAGGGCTAAGATGGAATACCTCTTGTGCCAGTAATTACACCGGCTGTCTTGCTCTCCACGCCGGAACACAACAGTGCAAGCACTGCTGCTTAGCGGCAAGATTAGCGAGCAAGATGGTGGTAGCGATCCGGACGGACCTTGCACAAGGTCCTACCACTCTCTTTGCTGTTGCAGGTGTCTATAGGCGGTGGTGATCACCTACCATCAGGTGACCCACTTGTTTGTTTGTATAAAAAAAAAACATGAGAGTTGCACGAATTTGTCACATTACTGACAGCGACAAGGTACTAAAATGTCCAGCGACTTCTGAAGCCGACCGTACCTACATAAAATTTTTTGTAAAAAAAGCTCTAAATGACAGTGTAAAACGTATCAAAATCCGTTGCGTGGTTTTGAAGGAGTAAGCGGCTGAAAATACGATGGGTGATGACAGAGAGGGAGTACTGTTTTAAATGCTATGTAAAGAATAAGTGATTTTGAATGTTTTTCAGCACATGGCTATGGTTGGCGAGTGTACCAATTATTGTTTCGCAGTTTATCAGTAAAATATACGTAAAAGTAGGTACTTTTGTGATTGTATTGTTGGCTTACGTGTGTGATTTACAATTTCCGGCGGGGACGTGAGTCACGTACTGCAGGCCTCACTGCGATATAGCTGCAGCGATAGCCAAAACAAAATTAACAAACTTTTTGTATTAATTTCACTTTCGTTCGTGTTGTCACTGATTTAGGTTAGTTTAGTACAGTTTTACCAAAAATATATTGAGCATCGGCAGTATTTGTTTGCGCAGAGAAGCGCAGACCGGTTTCCGACGGTAGCCGAACGTGTGAATAATCCATATTGTACTTTATTTGCCAGCGCAACTGACAGAGTATTGCTTGCTATGCATTCTTAGCTTTGTCCCGCTTACACAATTCGTACACTGTGGCGCACGGGCTGCCGCCATGTTGCTCCGAAATCGATAGACCAATAAAAGCGCAAGAGTTTAGCGCGCGTAAAATTCTACTTTATCATTGGTAGATCGAAATTTCTCGCGCTACTAAAATTGGTCTACTGCGCAGGTACATCGTGGCACAATATATTTTTGGTAATACTGTATTAAGAATCTCAAGGGTCCCACTGAAAATCAGCGTCTCGGTTTTACCGGGGCAGTATGCTGAGTGGGGCCCTTTTTGTTTCTGTTCAACACAAACGTTTCTGTAATAATTATACTCTGTGTGATGTGTGTAAGTGTGAGTTTTGTGTTGAATAGTCTTATATAAATGTTTTTCTTTCTTTCTTTTTTTCTAAAACAAGCTTTTTAAATTGAGAAGATTTTGTACTGAGCTCCAAAAACGCTCCCCGTACAAATGGTGGTAACTTTTTGTACCCTCTAATCCATAACGTATAAACGTAACGCTGTTGTTCTGATGAACCTCCATGATGATTATAGAATTACCCCCTTATTAATAAAAAGTTAACAATCTATTTAAGCTAACAAATGTTTTGTCCCTTTCATTTGAGGGCAAACGTCACAATGGCAGATAAAGACATAAAACGTGTTAACTAACAAACGTTTACGAAGCAACAAACTGGAACAAACTACCTTGCTACTCGGCGAAACCAGTGCCGGGCTCGTGCCAAATAGCTGCGTCTGTGCGACATATATATGTTCATGCAAAAACCCACCCTCCTCCGGTTCCACTCGAAACAACATATATCACACAGACTCAACTACAGACCACCACCACTAAACACTAGAAATACACGATCGACGCCTGAGTCTATCCATTGTTTACGAAGCGTTTATGAATAAGGGGTTAGAAATGTAACGCAGGGCATTGGCTGTACGTTGTAACATGGTATCGCAGGTTTGCATGGTGTACTGATGAAGTAACCTTTTCAAGGCGTTTTGTCAAAATTTCCGTAGAGCGACGCCACGTTGTTTCGAGCGGCCTCTTTTGCTTCTTTCCAGTTGGGTGTCAGTAAATAGCCTGCTTGGGGTGGTCGTCAGGATGCTGGAGGGCTGCAGGATGCAGGATGCTATCCAACGCCATTTCCTGGTAAGGATATCTTTGGTTGACTGTTCTAATAAACCAAAGGCAAACTTCAAGGCTTACCCAAAGGCGTTTCTTCTAGTTAACCTTTTATAAGCGAGCTGTCTGTTACGCGTCATGTCAAATTTGCGAAGCGAATGTCGTTTTCATAATGATTATATACGACACGTTTTCACGGTTGGACGGATTATCGACGAGTTTGACGCTTCGATGATTGGATTATCGAGAAAACTTTGAAATGCAATGAAAGGAAATCAACAAATTGCGTTACTACTCCGTGAAACTAGTGCCGTGCGCGTGTAAAACAGCTGCGTTTTGCGACATATTTTTCATGCAAAAGCCCACCCTCCTCCGCTTCCAGATGAAACAAACATCACGCAGTCTCAACTTTTAATCCGCCACTTAATCTACACGATGTAGGAAATCGTTTATTTTGAGAACACAACTTATAAAAATACAACTTATAAACTCTTTGTTTGTTTACATACAAGTATATACTCAATTTATGGCAATAACAATTAAATACTTTATAGTACGAGCGTGTGTGGTCAACTGTACTTTATGTTTACAGCCTGATATCTCAGTTACGACGGAGGTAGTTAAATTGATTAAATGTATAGTCGACCAAGAAATTGCTTGACCACTTTTGAACCTTATCCCTTTTGAATACGGTCGAAAAGTGGTCAAGCAATTTCTTGGTCGACTATACCTAACCCACTTTAGAGAACACGCTATATATTACTGTAATAAAATAACTTACAGTAATAACTTGCCCCGCCTGACTGCGGGAACAAATGGAAGGCCGCTTTCAAAGTCGCTATTAGCTGCTTCATCCTTTTTTTTATAAAATAGGTAGAAAACAAAACAAGAACACCTGATGGTAAGTAATCATCGCCCATAGGCACCAACAACACCACGGAGATTGCAGATGCATTGCTAACCCAGAGAGCTAAGATGGAATACCTCTTGTGCTAATTATTGCACCGGCTCTCTTGCTCTCCACGCCGGAACACAACAGTGCAAGCACTGCTGCTTAGCGACAGGATTAACGAGCGAGATCTGGTAGCCACCCGGACGGACCTTGCACAAGGTCCTACCACCCGCAAGATATGTGAAATGTGATTTAATCAAAAGGTAAAACGTGGGATCATACAACCAATCCATACATACATACAATCTACTTGGTGTTGCAGCTGTCTACAGGCGGTGGTGATCACATACCATCAGGTGACCCCCTTGCTTGTTTGCCTACCTATCTACACTAATATTATAAAGAGGAAAGATTTGTACCTATTTTTGTATGTTTGTAATGAATAGGCTCAAAAAGTACTGGGCCGATTTATAGAAATAGAAATAGAAATAGAAATAATTTATTTTGAAACAACAACGACAACATTACAGGCTTATACTTTACAAAAATAATCCTTAAATCTAGATAGAAATTAATGTTGCGGGTTATCCTAAAAAAGGAATCCACTCAGCATGTGTCGAGGCACAGAATGCAACGACGCTGATTTTCAATTTAAAAAATTCTTTCACCAATAGAATGCTACAGTCTTCCAATTTGACATAGGTTACATTTCATTTTGAAAAAAATTAGGGATCCTTGGTAAAATTTGAACAATGTAACCGAAGGTGTAGAAAAATGAGTCTTAAAATTGATTGTACCCGTGCGAAGCCGGGGCGGGTCGCTAGTTTTATATAAAAAAACAGCTATTCTCTTCGCAGTTACGTTTTTTACAGCTCTACGTCGGAAACAAAATGGTAATTGGCTAAATTATATTATTCATTGCCTCAATTAAGTTGTCAATTGTGCGAAGAGCGCAATTTACAACGTCATCCTCGCTAATGCAACATGGTACTGCTATCTAGAGATGGTGCGTATTTACGTTACCAGGTTTTGATACCTGGTATTTCCTTGCAAGTATACCAACCAGGTACCGACCCGATATACTTGCAAGACTTGAAAGTATTTTTCCCTTAAAGTATACTGTCACTTCAAAGTAAGTACTACTTAAAGTAGTACAAAATTATATCTTATATTCATACACATAAGGTTCAGATTGTGCTTAAACATGAAATAAAATACTTTTAAAGTATTTCACGTCTTGATTGGAATATATATTTTGAATCTTATCTGTATAATTACAAGGTTTAAACTTGCAAGGAAGCAAGTATTCGACTCGTTGCGTTGGACAGAAAATACTTTGAAAGTATTTTGATACCTGGTTTCTGCACCTGGTATGAGAAGGTGGACGTACTTTTAAGCCCTGGTACGCGATTTAGCAAGTATAACCCATCCCTACTGCTATCTGAAATCTACGTAATTTGCGGCTACAAGAACAAATTCCACAGCGAACGGTGTCCGTTACTGATAAATGCTAATTATAAATAATAACTGCGGTTAATACGGCTAAGACATGTTTCTAGAATTGATAGAAACTGGAGATATTATTTATTTAACAACACAATATACGATTTGGACGCGTATGATAGGTGCTGGCCAGATACTGCATCAGATAGGGAGTCGTGGAGGTCAAAAGGAGAGGCCTTTGCCCAGCAGTGGGACACATCAACAGGCTATTTAAAAAAAAAACACAATATAAAGCCACGAGAGTTAAGCTGAACGATTCCTCAAACAACTATACAAAACAAAACAATAATTTGAAAAATCGAACTAAACTACAACTTACTTCCCATCAAGTGACACGCATGCTCGGTCCTCCCTCATCCACAAAAAAACTATTTTAGCAAAAACCATTTTTATCAAATGAACTGTTGTTGTGTTTTTCCACAGGTTGTCTGGAAGAGATCGCTGCTTAGAGATAAGCCCGCCTGTTTTAATCCCATGTAAAATGTACGAGTTGCGATAGTGAATATCTCATAGTAAAAACAAGGAAAAAAGATATTTATCATAATTAAGTTAAAGCTAAAATGGAAAAAAAAAATTGCAAGTAAAAGTAAAGTTTTCAGTCATGTTATTTTTTAATTACGCAATTGTTTTTTTAAAGTAATGTACACTCCTAATGACCTGAGATGTTAATGGTGTTCAATTAACAGAAAAGCAAAGAAAATGTTGGCAATTGGCCTTCACCTTGACTAAAGTGCGTTTGCGCAAGATAAGCAGATCTTAGCTCAAACAAGAGTCGATTTGCCTGCGCCGGAGTCGGTGCGTCGCCGTTCTTTTGTTTGCTTATGACTAACACTGAGATGAATGTAGGTAAGTACTCAATTAATGACAGACCTAGTTTCATCTTGAACTAAAATTAGGACAAATTAACTTTGCATTAGCAAAGCTTACATTTTGTAACCACCATTTTTTGCTGGTGGTAGGACCTTGTACAAGGTTCGTCCGGATCACTAGCACCATCTTGCTCGCTAATCCTGCCGCAAAGCAGCAATGCTTGCACTGTTGTGTTCCGGCGTGGAGATCAAGACAGCCGGTGCAATTACTGGCATAAGAGGTATTTCACCTTAGCCCTCTGGGTTGGCAACGCAATTGCAATCTCCTTGGTGTTGCGGCTGTCTATAAACGGTGATGATCACATACCATCAGGTGACCCACTTGCTTGTTTTCCTTCCTATTTTATGAAAATAATGTTAGCGGCCGCAAGAGCTAATAAAAACCAGCCAACGGCGTGACTAATTCGCGCTAAAGATCGCAAACTTAATCTTCGAAAACAAGTATTTAAGCTAAAAAGAGCACAAATATATTGTACTTTTTAAACCCTCAGTGAGCAAGTCCGACTCGCACTTGGCCAGTTTTTCAACAAAGAGCCTAGCAACCAATACTGTCAAGAATTCCATTTTCGCTATTTCCTCTCAATATTTATTTAACTTAAGGAAAACTTGTACCCAATATAACGCGTTTCTCTCAAATAAACAATTCAATTGCCCCGCTTGTTTTTTTTAGCTCAGGCGTATTCAATTCCATGAAAGTAACTGAAAACCTTCAGTTGTGTGAAGCTGACAAAATAGAATTCAGCGATAAAATCCGAGTTCTGAAGTTTATTTCTCAGCTATGGAAACAATTTCTTTGTTAATCAAACAATTGTTCTAAGTACTTGAAAGAAAAGAGAGAGAGTCTATAGAAAGCTGAGTAAGAAAGTTACAATGTACGAATACCTAGCTTTAGTGTTTCTCTGCCTAGGCCGCTAGGTCCCGAGCTGTTGTAGCTCGCCTAGGTACTTAAAGGTATGTAATAAATAGAAAACGTCTGTACATTGTAAGGAGAAATTTATATAAGTAGTCTACATCTACACTAACAACACTAATCTACACTGTGTTTGTATGTAGGAGGTAATCTCTGAAACTACTGAACCGATTTTAAATATTCTTTCATTAATAGAAAGCTACACTATCCCTGACGGACATAGGCTACTGATTGACTGATGGCGTCCGTTAGTCTACACTAATCTGCACTATTTAATAAAGAAACTCAATCGGACCAAAATTATTTTCTGCCATAGTTTTTAAAAACTGTGTAAGTTACAGTCGTACGGGCCCAAAGAGAATTATTTTTAAAATTGTGAGAATACTATAAAATGAGCCGTTAAAATATACGCATAACGTAAATAATATTTAGAATTGGACACTGACATTGTTTTGAATTTTCTTCTTCAATATAAAAACGAATCTCTTTTTATGCTGATAGAACGGGAAAAGGAAAATTTCAAATATACAATGCATATAAACACGCAATACCACTACATATGCAATTCTATGCTCTCGGTCACTTATCTATACTATTGATACCTAAACTCAAATTAAAACTAATTCAAATTGAAGAAAATACCGTTCTCCGAGTCTCCAATAAAACGCGATGCTTTGAAGTATTTCGGATTATTTTATATGTATGGTATGTCTTTATTGTACAAAAAAAACCATAAATGAAAAAAAGAGATAAAGTGATGTACAAAGGCGAACTTATCCTTCTATGGGATCTCTTCCAGTTAACCTTCGAGTGGATGGAAAGAGTATCATAGCAGGGACAGACAAAGACCAAGAGTTTATAAAAAACAGTGGAAAATTACCATACAATTTACCTATAAACGCATTACATACTAATAATAAATATAATATCCAAATACTAAATACTTAAAATACATAAACTTACTTAGATATAAATAAATACGCAGAAGTTAAAGGAGTAGAAGGAAAATAACTTAAGGACATGGTTTATAGGTCGCGTAGTTAATCTAGCTTTCGTAGAATCTAAGGGAATTGCAAAATGTAGCCATGAATGAGCAGCCAGTGACCTTGTGGGGCAGGCTGTTGCACTAAGACATCGAGCGCTCCCTGCCTCCCCCCTGCACTTCCTTCCGCGTCCGGGGAGCAGGGGCGGGCCCCGCCCGGGGTTGAAACGTCGAGATGCTTCTCGAAGGTTCTCCTAGTTTCTATGGGCGTCTATCACTGACCTCTATACAGTCTGTACATACTGTCTGTATTTATGTATAATTACGTAGTCGATTATAGCCATTTTGGCGCTGTAAGCTGTGTAAGCAGATACGACAGTGCTAAGGGACTAAAATTTAGTGACGTCATTTTTGTCAAAATGTAGAGAGTTTAGTTTTTACACTCTCCGCTATCTCTGTGATGGCGTTTCAACTTCGTACACAATAGTATTTTATGCAACTGTTGCATAATGAGGGGTCTTAAAACACGAGTGTGGTTTTATGAAACGAGCGTCAGCGAGTTTCATAATAGGATCACACGAGTGTTTTAAGACCTAATTATGTACAGTTGCATACATTACTTTATCTACACACATATCATAAGTACTCTATGATGGGTTCGGAAGCCATAGGGCAATGACCTGCATTGCTACTAGCTACTAGTGCTAGGTACCTATTAAATATCTATGGACTGTACACAATAAAATAATGTAATAACAACTGAATATGAACAAATACAGAAACAAATTAGGAAAATTCTCACAATAATATTGGTTGTTATAATGCTGGTCATTGCCTACGGTTTTTGAACGCATTATAGAGCATTTATGATATATGTGTAGATAAAATAAGTTTTCAAATGAATGGGACGACAGCCCGTACAAATACAAAACCAACTCAAGCACAAAATAAGATGGTAGATACATAGAAATAGTATAGCATAGAAAGAGTTATAAAATTTAAAGCGATATTTTATTAGTTGGTCTCTTCACTTTAAACGGCAACAGAATGTTTCAGAAAGAGACGACTGAACACTCAACACACATGAATAGACAAAATGGTTTTCTCGGCATAATGATAACATACAAAAAAAGTCATGTCTGTATGTCAAGGTTTGGAGGGTGGAAAACGTTATCGCCGTTTGTATGGAGAGCGCTGGGTACACTCCTCTTAACCATAAATATTTAATAAAATATAAATTTATCACCACTCTCGCATATTTACTTGCAAAATATTACACGCAATAAAACGAAGGCTTTCGCGCGTCTCCGTCGAGTGAAACCAGCCATTTCTCGAAGCATCCGTCATTGTTGGGGCTTAGTGTCAGTTGGTAGCGCTAGGGGTTAGAGCGCGTTAGAGTGCCGCCAGCCCCGTTAGAGTAACTTAGAGTAATGTAGAGCTAAAACAAAAATCCCACTGTCTTAGCATTACCGGACTATACGATCTGGCCTCCAATTTTGGCGCTCATCGAGTTTCATCTGACGTTCGAGATGTGTCAAAATATGGCAGATTTTGAAGGGATTTGACAGCTCTTTTTGGATTATCTCGACTGTGACTTTATCTCTACAGACGCGAGAATTGCCCTCCTGGACACTTTCAAAAGGAGAGTAAGTAGGTATTTTTTCGGGTAATCGCGTCTCACCTTTGGCCTTAACACTTTCCATCAGGTGTATTTTTTTTTATACAATATAGCAAGGCAAACAAGCAAGTGGGTCACCTGATGGTAAGTGATCACCACCGCCTATAGACACCTGCAACAACAATGAGAGTGCAGATGCGTTGCCAACCCAGAGGGCTAAGATGGAATACCTCTTGTGCCAGTAATTGCATCGGCTGCCTTGCTCTCCACGACTGAACACAACAGTGCAAGCACTGCTGCTTAGCGGCAGGATTAGCGAGCAAGATGGTGGTAGCGATCCGGACGGACCTTGCACAAGGTCCTACCACCCGCTAAATGATGTGACGGTGGTCAAACGAAAACAAATGAATAAAAAATGGCTCTACATTATTTAAGTCTGAATGTTTACAATGAAGATTATACTTAGGCATAGAAAAAGACAGTGAAAAACGAAACAAAGACAATGCAAAACTCGCCCATCCCTATTAAAAATGTCGGATCTGCAAATTCGCCATTTTCTGTTTATGTCATTAATAGACTTTGAATTACGGTAACTTTCACCCCCCGCAAATAAATATTAGATTTGATGTATAATTTATGAAATACGTAGATTAAAAACGTCTGATCTTGCTTAAGCATTCGTTAATAATGTCGGTATAAATACCGACCGATTTGCAGATCCGACATTTTTAATAGGGATGAGCGAACTGAAGCTTAGGTTTTCATTTTATAAAATAATTTGACTTTCTCCAGCATGACTAGTGGACGGTTCACTTAGTTTCATTGCATACAAACTACTATTCAGCAAGTAATGGCTAAAGCTGTCTCATTCGTCTCACTTAAGTGCGAGTAAGACGTAACATATAGCCGGAGCTTTGCAGTGAGCGACAGAGAGGACCGACGTGTGAGCGAGAGCTCAGTGTTGCAAGCTGCTGCTTAAATTTCCCGCCGAGAGAATAAAAAGTAATTTTAAAAACCCTTTGGTGTACGTTATTAAAATGTGGATCAATAGAAAATGTGACGTAGAGTAATGAAAAAGGCATTTATTTTATATTATCCGTCTTTTTTACACTTATTGTTATTTTGAAATAACAAATTATTAGTACATTGCTTTACATTGGCCATTTATATTAATTTATACTCGTACTCTAGATTATAAAATATTTCTTCGATGTAGAGTTTAATTCGCTTGTAAGTCATAAAACATTGTAAAACGCCATTATTTAAATAATTACTATGACACGTGTAGTGATGTGACATGACAATTGCCAATATGAGACGTTTCAGCTTGAAATTTGAAATCTTATTTTCAACACGGATGTATATCTATTTTCGCGACTGCCGCCAGAAGAAAGGGTTATGAGTTATGATAAAGCGTGTTAATTGATCATTTAAACAATATTTCTCTTCTACAACTGTTTGTCTTAAGTAAACAAAAAATAAATAAATGCGATTTCTCTATTGCAGATTATGCTTGCAGCATAATAAATTCCCCCAAAAGATTATTCCCCATAAATTTAGGGGGATAATCCCGCAGTTGTCAGTACTGCGATGGCGAGAGACGGACGTCCTATAAAGTCCTTTAAGATGTATTTATATTGCAAGGAAGGGAGTGTATACAACAGTATATGTAGCTGAGTAGAATAGATAACATAATATTTCGATCTTGATGATGCCTCGTATAGAGGCGAAACGCGCGTCGATCGTGTAGTTTTAGTGTTTAGTGGTGGTGGTGTGTAGTTGAGTCTGTGTGATATATGTTGTTTCGTGTGGAAGCGGAGGAGGGTGGGTTTTTGCATGAACATATATGGGTCGCACAGACGCAGCTATTTTGCACGAGCCCGGCACTGGTTTCGCGGAGTAGCAAGGTAATTTGTTCCAGTTTGTTGATATGGACCTCCGCAAAGTAACGCTTGAATCTATTAATTAACAAAATATTAGAATATATAAAACCGATTTCATACAAAAATACTTTATTTTGTGTAAATTTTATGGACAGTGTGCAGATAGGGCTTGCTTTTTTTGTTAACCATCAAAGTCTGTGAAAGTAAAGTAACAAACTGTAATAAAATATTTCGCTTCTCCGCGAAACCAGTGCTGTGCACGTGCAAAAGAGGCGCATCTGTGCGACATATATGTTTTTCATGAGCACCCACCCTCCTCCAAGCAAGCAAGGTAATTTGTTTCACTTTGTACTTTAATTTGACAGTTAAACCTTAATGTTCCGTAATGGTTAATGTAACCCGTGGAATCTATCAAATTAATTTAGTTAAAAGTTATTTATCTACACATATATCATAAATGCTCTATAATGCGTTCAGAAACCGTAGGTAATGACCAGCATTATATCAACCAGTAATATTATGAAAATTTTTCTAATTTGTTTCTATATTTGTTCAAATTCATTTTTTAATACATTATTTTAATGTTTACAGTCTAAAGATATTTCATAGGGACCTAGCACTAGTAGCTAGTAGCAATGCAGGTCATTGCCCTATGGCTTCAGAACCCATCATAGAGTACTTATGATATGTGTGTAGATAAAGTAATGTATGCAACTGTACATAATTAGGTCTTAAAACACTCGTGTGATCCTATTATGAAACTCGCTAACGCTCGTTTCATAAAACCACACTCGTGTTTTAAGACCCCTCATTATGCAACAGTTGCATAAAATACTATTTTAATACCTAAGTATATTATAATTAACCTCCTATTAGAAAGTATATGTATTTTGAAACAAAAAACCTTTTTTTGAATAAGCTTCGTACCTTTGAATCGCTATAGCCCTAGATCCTCTAAGCTGGAGCCAGAGAAGGCAAACAAGCAAGTGGATCACCTGATGGTAAGTAATCACCACCGCTTATAAACACCCACAACACCAAAGAGATTGCAGATGCGTTGCCAACCCAGAAGGCTAAGATGGAATACCTCTTGTGCCAGTAATTGCACCGGCTGTCTTGCTCTCCACGCTGAAACACAACAGTGCAAACACTGCTTAGCGGCAGGATTAGCGAGCAAGATGGTGGTAGCGATCCGGACGAACCTTGGACAAAGTCCTACCACCTGCAATTTTTTTTTTATGTCTGTCCATTCCATACTGTTTTAAAATGACATCTACTGCAATTTTACACTTTACTGCTATTTGTTTTAAGGTGTCATTTACCCAATTGTGTTTTGTATTTTGATTCTAAAGAGTATTGAGTATTACAAAGTTCTGAAAGTATCGACCGCAGTTCGAAGTTGAGGGCTGACGCAAATTCCACGTCTAACTTCAATTCACATCGACCTCTAACCTGCACGTCTGGTTGTCTATCTATCTACAAATAATAAAATTGTACAGACGTCATCAAATATATTGGAGAGGGCAAGTTCCTCAAAACACCTGAACACAACTCTATTGCAATGCGTTATTGCAATACCCTAATGTATTGACAATAGAGTTGAGTTCAGGTATTTTTGAACACTTCGCCCGCTCAATATTTGATGTTAACTGTACGAAGTCGCAAAAGCTAGTTGTCTAATAAGACAGATTGATGTGACGTTTAAATAGGTACTTGAAATACACTATTACTGATTTTACGGCAAAAAACTTTATGTCTGGCAACAAGGTCTACACAATAAACACACTGACATACAGTCAAGGAAATTGAAACACGTACCACACACCAAGACACATACGCATGACATTTGTATGACATAGCCTGGCGTTTAACTCGTCGATAGGTCATTGCGATAGGGTGGTACGTGAATATATTTCCCCTACTGTACATTCAATTAATTCGCTGTCGTAGATTTTACATTGTAGTCAGGTTCAAATATATCGGAGATACACGTCAAACTTAAAGCACTCCCCTTTTTGCGTCGGGATACCCATAAACACTCGCGACACAAAAGAGATTGCAGATGCGTCGCCAACCCAGAGGGTTTAGATGAAATAATTCTTGTAGACATTTGTGTTTTTGTGATAGCCATTCAGTAGCAGCTCTTGATAATCAACGTATACTGGTGAAAGTAATGATCTACGCCCAAAGACTTTATTGGATATTATGCATACGCTAGACATCCTGTACTGAGCAAAAAATTGTCACAATGAGTTACCGTACATGCCTGTACACGGTCCGCAATACAACGCAGCATTTGCCTGCTGGAGTGCAATTTTTGAATCTCACCGGGTGACTAGAGCTCACCAAAATGGCCGAATCTCTATGAAAAACGGCTATTTTGGCGAGCTTTAGTTACCCGGTGAGATTTAAATGCAATTTTTGAGTCTCACCAGGTGACTAAAGCGCGCCAAAACGGCCGCGTTTCAATGAAAAACGGCCATTTTGGCGAGCTTTAGTCAACCGGTGAGATTCAAAAATCGCACTCCAGGAAAGCAGCAAGTGCTGTGTTGTTGAAGAATTTTCACTTTTGGTTAAGTGTGATATATCAAAGCGTCTACTTCTTACGCTTACATCAGTTGCGGGCCATGTACCGCATTTCAGTGTGACAATGTTCCTACTCCGTACAGCGTGTCTAGTACATACATAGGTATTTGCCTATGCGTGTCAAACCCTGAGATGGTTACCTTGTAGCATTTGTAAATTTCGCCGTATAGACCCCAGTGGCCCGTTTCAGGAAGCTACAAGTCACAATTTTACAAGTCTAAACCGGCAACATTGTTCATTACGCCCATTGCCATTGGTTATTATTGACCAATGTTGCCGGTTTCATCATCATCATCATCATCTCAGCCACAAGAAGTCCACTGTTGGACATAGGCCTCCTCCATGGATTTCCAAAGTGACCGGTTGGAAGCAGCATGCAACCAGCGCCTTCCTGCCACCTGTATGAGGTCATCGGACCATCTTGTGGCTGGTCGTCCTACGCTGCGCTTGCCAATACGTGGCCGCCATTCGAGAACTGCCGAGTTGCCGGTTTAGTCTTGTAAAATTGTAACTTGTAGCTTAGTGAAACGGGCCACAGGCATCTAGAATTGCAGCTAGATTTTCACACATATTTACAACGTTATCGGGACTTAAACGCGATAAAAATAATCTAGAAAAATAGAAATACACCTTCTAAGTTTAATAGTTCAAGTGCATTGCCTTCATTCACCCCAATTCCAATCACGCAACCAAAATGATCCCAAAACAAAACTCCCCTGTCCCATTTTCAGAGTACGATCAGCTGTTGCGGTGTTGCCAGCTGTATTGAAGCGACGTTGCCGCGCCGCGCGGGGCGATCGACCGCTCTGGCCTCCGTAAGACTGTACGTGAATTTACGTTGTTTCATTCAAAAACCTACTTGAAGTATGATTTTTGAATCTCACCGGGTGACTAAAGCTCGCCAAGTGGCCGTGTTTCATAGAAATGCGGCCATTTTGGTGAGCTTTAGTCACCTGGTGAGATTAAAAAATTGCATTTGAATCGCACCGGGTAACTAAAGCTTACCAAAATAGCCGTTTTTCGTAGAGATTCGGCCATTTTGGTGAGCTCTAGTCACCTGGTGAGATTCAAAATTGCGCCCCTGTACTTTAGCTGCTAGGGTTAGAAATTCGTTTTATTAGTAACTAACGGACGCGCGACTTCGTTCATGTGTAATTAGTAGCCTATGTCCGTCAGGAATAGTGTAGCTTTCTATCTGTGAAAGAATTTTTGAAATCGGTTCAGTAGTTCCAGAGATTACCCCCTACATACAAACAAACTAACAAACAAACAAAGTTTTCCTGTTTATTATATTAGTGTAGACGTAGATTAGTGTAGATTTGAGAAGTATAAAAGCTGATTAAAAGTGAAATGACTGCATTGGATCTATGCGGGTAGAACCTTGTACAAAGTCCGTCCGGATCGCTACCACCATCTTGCTCGCTAATCCTGTCGCTAAGCAGCAGTGCTTGCACTGTTGTGTTCCTCCGTGGAGAGCAAGGCAGCCGATGCAATTACTGGCTCAAGAGGTATTCCATCTTAGCCCTCTGGGTTGGCAACGCATCTGCAATCTTCTTGGTGTTGCGGGTGTCTATAGGCGGTGGTGTACACTTACCATCAGGTGACCCACTTGCTTGTTTGCCTTCCTATTTCATAAAAAAATGCGAACTTTTAATTTTGCGTCATAAAGGTATTTAACTTAATACACAGCATTAAGTTAAATACCTTTATACCTTGAGGTACTTCTCAGCAGAAGTTTCAATTTTCCGAAGCGCTGTTAGACTCAAATATGTAAACGAGCCTATATGGCTTGCTTGCAAGAAAAATCCTTTTCATTAAAAAAAAATATTATATAGGAAGGCAAACAAGCAAGTGGGTCACCTGATGATAAGTGTACACCACCGCCGATAGACACCCACAACATCGAAAAGATTGCAGATGCGATGCCAACCC
Source organism: Ditula angustiorana (assembly GCA_963691745.1). NCBI lineage: Eukaryota > Metazoa > Arthropoda > Insecta > Lepidoptera > Tortricidae > Ditula > Ditula angustiorana. The sequence continues at coordinate 1,956,667 of OY829483.1, read as the reverse complement.
AGAGGGCTAAGATGGAATATCTCTTGTGCCAGTAATTACACCGGCTGCCTTGCTCTCCACGCCGGAACACAACAGTGCAAGCACTGCTGCTTAGCGGCAGGATTAGCGAGCACGATAGTGGCAGCGATCCGGACGGACCTTGCACAAGGTCCCCGTAAAAGATTCATCTGACGTTCGAGATGTGTCAAAATATGACAGATTTTTAAGGGATTTGACAGCTCTTTTTGGCTTATCTCGAGTGTGACTTCATCTCTACTCACGCGAGAATTGCCCCGCTGGTCAGTCGTCAGACGTCTCGATTTGCAGCACTTACAGATTTTTAGCCCAACATTTATTGTCCTGCGCAGGCTCAGGCCCGCTTTTTGAGGATCACTGGTATAAACATGGTAAATCTTAAAGCTATACTCTATCAAAGACGATCGATTAGCCTAGTGGTTAGTGGCCCTGACTATGAAGCTAGAGGTTCCGGGTTCGATTCCCGGTAGGGGCAAATGTTTGTATGATGAATACGAATGTTTGAACCCGAGTCTTGGATGTTATATGTATTTATCTAAATAAGTATGTATATCCGTTGTCTAGTACCCATTAGTACAAGTTTTTCTCAGTTTGGGACTAGGTCAATTGGTGTCAATTGTCCCAAGATATTTATTTATTTATTTATCATCATCCAAGCAATCTCCATGTTTCCAACCCTGCTTTTAAGATGTTAAAGAGCAAAGAATAGAGAATCATTTCTATTGCTTGAGCTCATAACCGTTTTCAATCAGTTCATTACCGGTTTTTACTACCAAAGAATTAAAGAACCGATTTATTATATTTTTACCCGGATTTGTAACTTTTTGTGTTCCCTCCGTGGACTAGAGCGGTAGGTAAATGCCCGGAGTCCCGCGGGACTCGGGACGATGACCGCACTCAGCTGTGACGTAATCCCGGAGTGCGGGAAAGGTTGAGTGCTCAATACAAGACGTTGACACCGGGGTTCAAGGCGCTGGGAATGATGTAATGAGAATTTGTGTTTTCGCGATTGTAACACTTCCAAATGAATTTACCAGTACAGTCAGTGCCCCAACGAAGTACTCACTTCGCCATACAATACTTATGTTAGTGAACTCATCGTACCTACCGTCCGGTACAGACAACAACAAACATAGCCGACCATTAAGAGGAGTGTGAACCCAGCCCCAAAAAGCGCTCCCCATACAAACGGCGATAACGTTTTCCACCCTCTAAACCTTAACCTATGGCAATGGTTGTTTGGTATGTTGTCATTGTGTTTAAGAACTAGGTTTTTAATATTTTGATTTTTTAATACACTTCATGGATTTGCCAATATTTGCATTTTAGAAGTTTCAAACAAAAGATACCCCATAAAAAAAATCGAACAGAAAAAATCGCGACTTTACTTTATATTATGTAAAGATTTACAAAAATACAAAACCATATTGTCCCAAAATTAATAAACGAGAAACAATGATATTATAATGCATGGATGTACAGTGTCATATTAAATGACAGCAGAAAAAAGGCCCGACATAAGAATATAGGTTGGCGCCAATAATGTTACAAATGCAAATTATTAGTTTACCATTTATAGTCATTGGATTTACAAATTTACGTCTACATAACTGAATAAAATAATAATTGATCAAATTTCGTTGCAAATAGGGTTTTTTTACAAAATAATAGCATTGACAGCAGCGCCGTTAATCCGACAGACTGACAGCGCGAGCGATCGTCGATTTATTGTACTTTTCTGACTTTTCTCCTACTTTGGATGCGGCCATTTTTTAAACGCTGACTAGAAGTCCGTTATATAATAGGTCAGTGACGAGAAATTTAATTTTTGATTTAAAAATAGTACCTACAGATACTCTGCTCTTTGCGGTGCTTGCGAGTTATTCGTAAACCAACCTCGAAGGGAAATCTAAAACACACTACGGTTAGAATCTTATCCTTTTGTATACTTCTTTTACAAATGCTTCTATAAAAAACAAATACAAGTTTTGTATGTTCTAACTACAAATTTACGGTTTTCGGATTTAATATTTAATTTGTGCCTTGCTTCTTGCCAAATTTCATAGCTTTAGGTCAACGAGAAGTACCCATAGTTTTTAAGTGCGAATGAACGGAAGATTTTTTTTAAATATATTTATTATTATTTTTTTGGGACTTTGAGTCGCTTTGCGACTATGTCAGCCCCGTTAAGATTACAAAGTACTTATTGCCTAAGAATATTGTATACTATTGTACAAAGCGCCCGAGCTGCCTCAGACAATGTGGCAGCTAACACGCTTTGCACTGCATCTAACTCTAACATATCAATGTCATATTGGTCGCTCATATTTATGAGCTCTCATCGACTGCGTCCTGCGGCATAAACGGTTGTATCTTTTAATTGCGTTGATTGAGAAGTTTGATTTTTTCACGACTTCAAGGGACTACAGGTTTGAGTATTTGGTATTAATTTCAACTCGATGCCTCCACGCGTTCCTAAAAAAAAGGGTCTTGACAGACAGACAGACAGACGGACAACGAAGCAATCCTATAAGGGTTCTGTTTTTTCCTTTTTAGGTACGGAACCCAAAAATATGTCTACAGTTGGGAACTAAGAGAAGACCCCTGTCATAGTCTCTATTTCCTGGACAATACGTTGTATTTTCCTTCGGCGCAGGGGCCTTCCGGTCGTTCCCCCACTATGGTATTAGCTGAGCCCCTATTTAACATAATGTATGAGATTGTAAGGCGATTTCCCACCGGATGCTGCAGACAGACAGACGGATATAAAACTAGATCTCCCTGTTAGATAGCCGCTCCACAATGTAAGAACGTGCTCTAGAAAACATATATGATTCAAACACCATATGAAGAAATGGATTTCATATCACCTCCATAAAGAAGTCTAAATTACACCTTACATTGGCTTGAGCCTTTTTCAAAAAAGTTGTCAGGTCAACCTAAACCTTAAGAGAATGGTGTACCAAAGTTTAAAATGCGCCTCCCCGTACAAAAGGCAAACGTTTGCCCTATTCTAAACCTTAACCTATTCATGATTTTTGAGTACGCTGTTATTATGCCTTAGAACTAGGTTCCTAGGTTTTGATTTTTTAACATTTTTCATACCTAGATTTGATAATATTTGCACTTTATGAAAATAAGCAAGAAATAAGTGTCCAAATTTTTCAATGGAATCATAAGTAAAGGAAATTTAAGATCTGTTGCAAAATTTATGGTAAATTTCACTAAGTTTTCTCTCTAAAACAAACAGTTTAATAATTTTTTTATCAATATTTTATGGATTTACCCACAGTATGAAACTGACACTATGACACTGGAAGAGATCCCTTAAAGGGATAAGTTCGCCTTTGTACATCACTGTACCCCTTTTTTTTATTTATGTTTTTTGTACAATAAAGAATTTACATACATACATACATACATACTATGTTTAGTAAATATGCTAGAAATATGCCAAGGATTCAATATTCTTAAGTTTTACTCTAAAAGGAGAGCTTCTAGCCATTTTGTTCAAGCTACAAAACGTAACCCCTTATGTTGTAAGGATATCGCTTCCATTACCCGTTCGATGGCTAGAAGGTTCCATTTGCCAGCCTTTTATATCCATCCCTTAAGATAACAAAGCTGCGCCAGTGTTTTCCTAGAGAAAAGGGGATATTTTGAGAAAATGCTTCGGAAAATGCAGAAGCTCTCCTTGTTTATCGTCATCGTGTTTATAAGTGGGTTCTGTAGAAAATAAAAACAAAGATAAACAAGCGGACAGGGTTGAAAGTCGCTGCTTGCAGCCCTAGGGCTTTAGTGAATTGTAAATTGCATACCAGCAAAGGTTTTTGTAAAAAAATTGCATGGCATGCTGGGCACGGCAGTATGATATAAAAATTGTAGTAAATGTGTTGCTGCGAAAATAACTTTACTGCACAGGCCGAAAATCTTTCAGGGTGTTGTCTGTTGTGCTCTTCATAAAGAAGAGTGTTCATATCATTCGCTTATTTAAAAATGCACCGTATCTTGCCAGATGATACATTTTTGTCTATATACATTTGTGCGGTTTAAATCGCGTATGTTGGTACGAATTTAATTTTCGAGAAGATTCGTGTTTGGTGCGCTGGTCTCAGTCTCATGTTCAAGAACAGACGTGAAAGTTTCTCCGTGAACACGACACTGAGACCAGCGGAAAAGGGCTAAGGCAAAGTGTAGATTTGTTACAATGTTCTCCGATCACTCAAAGATAGCTGAACCGTTTCAGCTCATTATTTTTCTAATCAATAGAGAATTTAATTTTAAAGCATTGAACATTGTTAGCTTTAAGTAAAAGCGTTAGAACTTGTTTCTTAATAGAAATTTCTGGAACTAATGTCAATGTTTGTTTGGCACCGATAGGTGTCGATGCTTTAAGAGTTCTTCGATGACTGTGTACCCAGAAACCTGTTACCGGGATGATGCAGCAAGCAAACATGACGGCTTAAGTTTCTATTATGGTCTAGTAAGAATCTGTTTGTTCATACAGGTTAAGGAATAGAAATGAGCTGGAATTCCATTGTTAAACCTATGCGTCCGAGTGTGAAGAAAATTATTACTATTCCTATAAGAAATTAAAAGATACTTCTACCTATAGAAATTCCTTCAATCTTAGAGCTATGCTCTCTCATCGTCCGAGCAATCCCCATGTTTCTGTAATGGCCAACGCCAACGTAATGTGGCGAAACTAGCAAACGCAAGGCAAGGAATGCTGATGTTGCAGGTTCGAGTCCTGCCATTACGCTATTTTTTCTTTGTTTTGTCATTATATAGCATTTTAAATTTACTTTATATATTTATTTAAGCTTCATTGCATAGTTTACAAAACAAATGTAATGATGGACTTAATCCTATGGATTCTTCTTTTCTACGTAGTATAGAACAGAGTCGGTATTCAGCTCTCTCTGTCCTAATATCTTCGGTCGCTTACTCCTTCTAAACCAGGCAACGGATTTTGATACGGTTTGCACTGTCATTTAGAGGTTTTCTCTGGTACGCCTTTGTATACAAATACATTCTAATTGTCGAGTCGCCAGTAACCTATAATAGTATTTTATGCAACTGTTGCATAATGAGGGGTCTTAAAACACGAGTGTGGTTTTATGAAACGAGCGTCAGCGAGTTTCATAATAGGATCACACATCATCATCATCATCAGCCTATATTCGTCCACTGCTGGACATAGGCCTCTCCCATGGCACGCCACTGAGCACGATCCTCGGCCACTCTCATCCAGCTCTTGCCAGCCGCCTTGCGAAGATCATCGCTCCACCGAGTCTGAGGACGTCCCACGCTACGTTTGCCGATCCGTGGTCTCCACTCAAGAACTCGTCTACCCCAACGGTTATCGGTTCTTCGGGTTATATGGCCGGCCCACTGCCAATTCAGCGTGCTAATGCGGTGGGCTATGTCGATAACTTTGGTTCTCTGTTGGATCACTTCGTTTCTAATTCGATCTTTTAGAGAAACTCCGAGCATAGCCCTTTCCATAGCACGTTGAGCAACTTTAAATTTGTGGACCAGCCCTACAGTGAGTGTCCACGTTTCGGCACCGTATGTCATGACGGGCAGGACGCACTGATTGAAGACTTTCGTCTTTAGACTCTGTGGAATTGGCGATGTGAAGACTCGACGCAGTTTCCCATACGCTGCCCATCCCAACTGTATTCTTCTGTTGGCCTCTTTCTCGAAGTTGTTTTTACCCAATTGCATAGTTTGCCCGAGGTAAACATACTCCTTAACAACCTCGAGAATATTGCCCTGAACTGCAATTGGTTCCGGACTTACATGTTCATTGAACATAACCTTGGTTTTATCCAGGTTCATCCGAAGACCAATGCGTTGAGAAGAATCAGCTAGGCCATTCAACATATGTTGCAAATCTTGCAGCGTTTCCGCCACGATGACGATATCATCTGCAAATCGTAAGTGTGAGAGGTACTCGCCATTTATGTTAATGCCCCGCCCCTTCCAGTCCAGCGTCTTGAACATATCATCCAATGCATTTGTGAACAATTTGGGGGATATAACGTCCCCTTGTCTCACACCACGATGCAAGAGGATAGGTTCAGACTGCCGATTGTGGACTTGGACGGCCATAGTAGCGGCGTTGTACAGACCTTTCAACACTTGGATGTATCGCCAATCGACTTGGCATCGTTGCAAAGATTCCAGAACAGACCAAATCTCGATCGAGTCAAAGGCCTTCTCATAGTCCACAAACGCTAAACACAAGGGCTTATTATACTCTTCGGTCTTCTGTATAATCTGCCGCACTGTATGGATGTGGTCTATGGTGCCGTATCCCGATCGAAACCCGACCTGTTCGGGAGGCTGGAACTCGTCGAGCCTTCGCGCAAGACGGTTCGTGATGATTCTCGAAAACAGCTTATAGACGTGGCTTAAGAGTGAAATGGGTCGGTAGTTCTTCAAAAGAGTTTTATCACCCTTTTTGAAAAACAGCACGACAACACTCTTACTCCACGCCTCTGGAGTTCTCCCATCAAAAAGAACAGTATTAAAAATGTCCTGGAGCTCCTTCATTATAGGTTTACCACCAGATTTCAGGAGCTCAGTCGTAATACCGTCTTCTCCAGGGGCTTTTCCATTTTTAAGCTGTCTGAGAGCCATCGCGATTTCGTCCAGGCTGATTTCTGGCAAGTCTTCCGTAAAGTGGCGTGTTAATGCAGCTCTGGACTCCTCATTTTCGGGATCAGGTTGAGATGCATGCGTAGCGTACAACTGGCTGTAGAAGTTTTCAACTTCCGAAAGAATCCCAGACCTGAAAGAAACAACTACTCCATCGGTAGTGGTCAGCTTCGTCAGATGACTCCTCCCAAGAGACTTGACAAAAACCTTTGATCCCCGATTTTGCTCGAATAGGATCACACGAGTGTTTTAAAACCTAATTATGTACAGTTGCATACATTACTTTATCTACACACATATCATAAGTACTCTACGATGGGTTCAGAAGCCATAGGGCAATGACCTGCATTGCTACTAGGTACTAGTGCTAGGTACCTATTAAATATCTAAAGACTGTACACATTAAAATAATGTAATAAAAAATGAATTTGAACAAATACAGAAACAAATTAGAAAAAATCTCACAATAATATTGGTTGTTATAATGCTGGTCATTGCCTACGGTTTCTGAATGCATTATAGAGCATTTATGATATATGTGTAGATAAAAGAATGTTAATCCACACTTATCTACACTAATATAATAAAGTTGAAAACTTTGTTTGTTTGTTAGTTTGTTTGTATGTAGGGGGTTAATCTCTGGAACTACTGAACCGATTTCAAAAATTCTTTCACGGATAGAAAGCTACACTATTCCTGACGGACATAGGCTACTAAATACACGTGAACGAAGTCGCGCGCGTCCGCTAGAAAAAAATATTATCCAAATCCCCTTAATAGTTTAATCGAAGTTTAACGGACCGATGAACGACTGAATTACAGCATCTGAATAAAACTGTAACTTGAATTACCGTGCTATAAAACCAGAGCGATCTATTTAAAGATGCAAGGTCACGCCATCGCCTGCGCACGCGACCACACTATGAAATTTAGGGTTGTATTCATTGGTCTAGCCAGGACAGAGGGAGGGAGGAGGGGGGCAGCTGCCCCCTCATACACCACCTAGAGCTGCAATTAGTGTGTAATCTACCAGTTAATTTTTATTAGTTATATGTAGAAAGAACGGACTCCCCCCTTTTCCCCCCTACACGATCCAGGGTGACTGACTGATGACGCCTTTAGTATTAATGTTAAGAGTCTAGGAACTAAAATAGTCTTGTAAGGGGTTTTAGTTATGTCTCCATAATACGTATGAGCAAATGCTCATAATCCTCATATACTTGTATGGTTGCTGTCTCTGTCAGCGGCGTTTAATGGCGTATAAGTAATATGAATCGGCGACAGCAATATCGGTATAGTCGACCATGAATGCTTAACCACTTTTCGATCGTATTACAAGGGCATTAAGGTATAAAAATGGCTAATCAATTAATTGGTCGACTATACAAAATACGACGGAAGGCCACTCCAGCTTATTCTTGCTTCATTATTAGTTTTTGCGTAAATTTAAACCCTATTGGCAAACTTTTTAGCGAGTTTGCAGTTCAAACTTTACCCACGCCTCTTAATTTTTCTGGGATTTTATTTTTAGGTTTTTCTACACACAGTGGCAGGCGCGACTGACTTTTCTAAACTGCAAGTCGTTCAGCCCACCACTGCGCTGGGGCCGCCGCAATTGAGTTGCCGCGCGTGCGAATTAATACGAGTTATGCGATAGACAGAAAGGCATACAGTAGGACGCGTCTTATACCTAAACGCCGTTTTTGTTTGAAAATAAACTTCTCTTGTGCTATTATTTATAGTGTGAAAGTGACTCAAAATTAAATTGATTTACGATACCTAGCCTAAGCTAACCTATAATTTAAAAAATAACGAACATTTTTCATTCCGCTACTGTCACCATCAAAGGCTTTTTATGTAGATGATCTATACATTATTTGGGAGCACTTTGTGGTGACTATATTTCCGTGTAGCATAGCAAATGATCGATCGTCTCGCTTATTCTTCCCCAAAAATCTGTTCCTTATTCAAATATTTCAGTATAAAACCATTAATCAAGGTTTGTAGCGTGTCTGGTTAAAATTCCCATCCATTAGACAAATGGCTATCCGCAGGGAAATCGCAGGAATCCTGGGAAAGGCGGCGGCGCAGCGGGGCGGAAACGCTGATTTTAGATACGAAACACCTCATATTTCATTCTTGAATGACGCTTGCCTACTGTTATTGTTTAACTGTGAGAATACGTCAATGCCTGTGCACGTAATACTACTGTTGTTTTTGTTGTACTGTGTGCTGAATACCAATTCGTCCTATTGGTACTTTAAAAAAATGTTTTTTTGTAATTTAGTCCTTTTAAATGTGTTTCGGGATATTTAACTATTAAAATAAAATACCTATCTAAAGTTATCAATAGAGAATAGTATAACCCATGTTTGTGGAAAACCGAACAGATTTTTTTTTAAATAATATAGTTGTAACAATGTTTAGCTATTTGGTTGTTTGTTCTTCAATCAAGCATTAACGGCTAGACGGATTTAGATGAAATTTGGCAAACAGATAGATCATGTATACTTTAAAACCCGTATATTTTGTAAAATCCCATTCAATGCATAAAAACACTCGTGTGAAGCAGCAGGTAAAAGCTAGTATGATATGAAAATCTCGAAAAAAGAACCTGCATACTATTAATGCACTGCGGTGATTGGAAAATACTTACGTAAAGCCCTCAATATATCGATTTATAGACTGCAGACTGAAAATTGGCTTTTGAATCCGGGATGATTTTTAATTGGTTCCCGGACTTAGGGAAATTGGATCGAGCTGACTTCCGATCCTATAAAGTACCCATTCCAGCATCCACGTATTAAACTTACAAAGTGCTTTAACCCATTTAGCTGCAATCGGAATTGAACTTTAGCATAAAAGGGATAGAGTTGAAGTTTGATAGTCATGAGAATAATGTACAGGACCTTGTCATAGTAGCGGTCCGAGTCGATCGATAGGTTTCTCTCTTTATGGGACATTTGATAGAATTTGATACTTGGCTTCTACAAAAATGTCTGCACATTTGTCTAATAGAAGAACATTTGGGTTTGATTTTCAGCACTGTTATTTTATGTTTTTTTTCTTTTATGAAATAGGTAGGCAAACAAGCAAGTGGGTCACCAGATGGTAAGTGATCACCACCGCCTATACACCCGCAACACCAAGAAGATTGCGGTTGCTTTTTCAACTGATAATCCGTTGGTCGAGTATTTTGATAAAAATGATCAAATATTTCAAACTAATAGAAAACGAACACTTGGTATACATACTTGGTTACATAATAACGTAAGGAAAAAAATAAGCTGCTGAATTTCTTGCGGCGCTATTCTTCTCAGCAGAATCTTCCATTTTCTGTCGAAACGCGGTAGACTTAAGACGTAAAAAAGCCTATATGGCCGGCTAACTTATTATGTCAATTTTCCATTCCATTCTGTTGGTTCCTTTCCATTCCATGGTTCCATTTTGTTTATCCCCATCCTTCTTTTCCCATGGGGGTTTCCGTAGAGCTAACGTCAATGCAATATCTAGCTAGTATAATCAGTTAGATATCTGTTCTACTTTCTACTGCAACAATGGCTCCAGTTAGCGGTATCTACATACAAAGGTGTATGAACGGTCAAATTGTTCATACTTTGCGCTAGGGAAGCGCAAATTTTGCTTGCCTACGACTGTCTACGGCTACGTATCACCTAAACAGAGAAAACTTCATGTTACTCTTGCATATTTTCAAAGCTATATATCTCGACAACAGCTTTCTTGTTTTCCACCAAACTGGCTAAGAACCACTACAGTAATATCTGCTTTCAAAAAAAACAAACTGCATCTAAATCGGTCTATCCGTTTGAGAGATACGACGCCACACAGCACGTACACTTTTAACGTATAATACCCCTCTTTTTTCATCGAGGGTTTTTGTTCTATTTTAAAACGTTTTAGAGTTATTTCATAATAAGTATAGTGTGCACGCGCATACAAAAAATCTGCAATCAACTCGTGCGCACACAGTATTTATTACGTAACTTTTTCTATACCCAATTTTGTAGTTGTAAAGTCAACCTTGTGCTATCCGGAATAAAGACAATTAGAAAAAACACAGAAAACGTAATACATCTTAAATAAATTAGTCCTTCTGGGATATATGTTATTAATAAAATTTTAACATAATAAATGTGTTCATGAGTGGAGATAAAAAAATCATTTTGACAAATAGAAGAAACCATATAAATCAAAGATTAAAATTAACACCGTGTCAATGACCTGTTATGTTGATTTAGTTGGTTTGAAGCAAAATATGTAAATTATACCTATATATATATTACATAGTACAGATATAGATGACTTTAAGACTTTTAGCGTCAAATTAGACAAAAAACCGCAATAGTTTTTGCTATCATTAAAAATACCAATTCAATGTAATTAGAATTATTCTATTTTGGATTCATACAGTTATGTACTCAAGTTTTTAGTCACTTTGTCATGGTTCGCTTGGCCGCTAAAATTGACCGTTTTTCTGTGCTGCTTAACGACAATCCACTTTTTGCACGTATTTGAGAAAAGAGCATTGCGCTGTTAACTGAGACAGTTCAAAATCAGAATGTCTTTGATACTTAAAGTGTTAAAATTGAATGAATGATGTTTTAAAATAGTATCCGTCTAAATTTTTTGCTTTGTGAAATAAAACTATTAAAACTGTTTATATCGCGTGTATTCAAACGAACATAATTGCCTACATTTCGAGCCCTTGCCAAGTCTCACGTTCCTGTTCTATTTACGTTATTTTCTTGTATTTAAAATGGAAAAGGGATGCTGTGTTGGTTTGGTCATGTTAAACGAATGGGTTAGGGATTATGTAAGCAAATTTATAAAGGTGATGTGACGAGTAGATCGGGGGCGGCCGCGGCGTACGTTCATTGACCAAATTGGTGACGTCTTGAAGACAGGTCAAATTAGAAGTACCCGGAACCACCGAGCATGTATGAAGATAGGAATGTGTGGAGGAAGCGAGGGAAGTATGCCAGGATCGAGGCAAATGACGTTCTGTGGTGTTTGCCTAACCTAAAGGTAAACAGACGTGAGCTTATCATAATGATATTTTTTATTAGGTATTATTTGTTAGAATATCCGCAATAAGAGCACATTGTTTGTAAATTTAACCAGCTACATTACGGTTCCAAAGATTACCCTTTAAAGGATGGTTGGACAGACGTTTGAACGGTTTTATATGTAATCTGGTGAAAGAAATTTAACGAAATTTTGCAGAGTAATAGAGTTTATAGGTAAAACCTTAAAGAAATACGAACTCTATAGCAAAAAATGTTGGGTAAATGTGGCTACTGACTGTACCTTATAAAAAAAGAACAAGAAGGACTAACCAAAACAAGTCAGCTGGCAACAGCTTCCTCAATAGCGACTTTATTTATAAGCAATTAGGATTCAGAGCGCTGAAACGGTGACACAAAGTAAATTGGACAGTGCAGCCCTATGTCAACTCATGCATATTCCACTTTATTCACGTTGCAGTATCCACAGGGTTCATTGAACTCCGGTTGGCTTTAATTAACAGTTGGTAATTATCATCAATTTACATTAACCAAATTCAGGTAGGTAAGTATGATTTTCATGACATTCAAATATGGGTACAGTCACAAAGTAACTTAACTTGTGCAGACATGTTAGAACCGCATTCGGAAAGGATTTCAATTTATATTTTGTGATTTAAAAAAAAAAATTTTACGCCATGTCTGTGGAAAACAGGCATGCAGCTCGCCAGAAGGTAAGCAATTACCGTGGCCTATAAATGTTTGCAAATCTAGGGGAAGCGCGCTTGTTGGCGCTCCTGCAAGAACCTTTTAATGCTCCTATTGAAGACTCCCACGCTATACCTCGCAGTGAAGACCTCAGGGAGCTAATTCCACAACCGAAGTGTCCTCGGATGATAACATTTTTCGAACCGGACTGTGCGTGACCATTGTGGTTCCAGAGTGTGAGGATGAACTCCCTCTCGACGGCGAGCGGTGCGATGGTAAAACATGGGAATCATGTCGAAAAGTTCTTCAGAACACAACCCGTTGTATAAACAAACGGTTAAGGTATTTTGTTTCAAATTATGCATATTGACCTCCAAAAAGACTTTAATAAACATTTCATCAGATTGGAAGTCATATAATCGTCCTACCGGTGGTAAACACGTTTGAAGCAGATTTAAAGGTGCTTTTAAAGCAGAGGGCGATCGTCGTTAGCGAAATTGGTGCCCAGGGCGTAATTAAAATAGCAGGAAGCACGGAAACCTTATTAACTCCTAATTTTATTGCATTAGAATCTTGTCTAATGAGATTCATGGGGTAAAGACTTGACGAAGCAGAGTCGTGTTTAGATGCATCGCAAAAACCATGCACTTCAAATGTATAGGTCGGTTTATAAGATCCAGCACCGAATGAATGTCCATGAATTCCCCCCCCCCCATTCCCTGTTGAAGACAAAATTTATCTAGAGATTCTTAGTTTTAGTGTCTGATACTATTTATATTTTTATTATGCTGACATGCCACTCTTAATTTTGTTTAAGTTTTATTGTTTAATACTTTTATGTAATTTTAACGATCTCAATATTAAAACGTGTAATTTTCATACGAATACGAAGTACTCCACAATTTTACAGTTTTTATAAAAATTACTTAAAATAGATCTAAACTAGATCACGTCAAAAGAGGCCCCAGGGGCCGAAGGGTGTCATTATGTTATGTTACTTAACTAAAGTAGCACAGACAGAAACTTCACAAAGAAGTAACATAACCTAAATAAAGGCGGGGTGAACGACTGGATGACTAGCCCGAGAACCGAACCTATGACCTCTTCGGGGTTCGTTGAACACGCCACGTAATTTAGTAACCACGTTACTAAAGTTGAAACAGCTCTTTATTAATTGGGACAAAAAATTCCGGGAAGTCTACAAATTAATTAGTTTAATGAGGGTTCATTAAAAATGGTTTTTAAAGCTTTTACTCTTTTTTTAATGAGATCACGTAATTGACTCTGAAATAAAGTGGAGATAAAGTACTAAATTCATGCTTTGGCGTAAGAGCATTAGTAGCAAAGTACGTATGAAATGTGATGGTAAGCTACTACTTTGCGTCTGTTTTTTATGTTTTTTAACGTTTTTTTACCCCCCCCCCCCCCTTGGTGATACGTGGTGAGGTATTAACATCCTTATTCATAAAAAGTTAATCTTTTTAAGATAACAAATGTTTTGTCGCTTTCATTTGAGGGTAAACGTCACAATGACAGATAAAGACACAAAACATGTTAACTAACAAACGTTTACGAAGCGTTTATGAATAAGGGAGTAAGACTATAACACCCCCGTTCCCTACCTAAAATCACGAGTATTTTTTTGTACAAAATATCTTACAATTTTCGCACATGCGCCACTCTTCAGTTTTGAAATGGCGCGTTCAATGAAATCCTTGTGATATTTGCCGAGCCACCCCCCCCCCCCCCTCCTTCGAGCCTCAAGTGATCAATGGACGATCCCTTACTCCGCAAAACCAAAGCTCAGAATAGCAAGGTCCAATGTTGATATGGACCTCCACTAAGTAACGCCTGAATCTATTAATTGCTTCTAAGTATAGTTGCAGGCAAACAACTTGAGCATAAATCGAGGGGAGAAACGGCTACTGCGCAGTCAAGGTCAGTGCTCGAGATGTTTGCCGGGAACTGTATTAAGCCTAATCTAAATAGGTATAGTCATTTAAACTTTGACTTAGAACACGATACAAATAGTTTTTACAGGTTTCTAGACCTAAAAACAATACTGTTGACTTAAACAGGAGGATGTAATTTTAGATACCTAGTGCGATAGTGCAAGCGCTAGCCGCCAAATTGCTCGGCAGCCGGAAGGAGCACCGATAAACTAATGCTACGTTTACCTAAATGCAAATTACCTAGGTACAGTCAGCCTCGGAAGTAGCTAAACACTCAAGAACCTTGTCAAAGTCAAAGTCAAAATATTTTATTTAGATTAGGCTTACAGGTAGCACTTATGAATGTCAAAAAATTTAACACCGGTTCGGAAAAACCTCTGATGAGAAGATACCGGCAAGAAACTCAACGAGGTGTAATTTTTTAAATAAATCACAATTACAATGTTATTTTACATCTCAAATATTCAAAATGTTTACAATTTAACACAGCAGGTGTACAATCTTTGGAGCCAGGGATCGCCAATACAGATCGGGATCATTTCCAAACATCCTTGTCCAAGATATAGTCATTGATTTTATAATACGCCCGAGAAATTAATGTCTTCTTGACAATAGATTTAAATTTTGTATCATTTAGTTCAGTTATGTTTTTTGGAATTTTGTTGTAAAATCTGACACAATTTCCCATGAACGACTTATTGGTTTTAGCCAGTCTGTAAGTTGGAACTTTAAGCTTTCCTGTATTTCTAGTAGCCGTGTCGTAGTATGTATGAAATCAGCGTTGCTCGAATTTGTCACATTACTGACAGCGACAAGGTACTAAACGTTCGGCTACTTTTGAGGCTGACTGTACGAACGTAGCTAGAAAACCTAGGTATAGTCGACCAAGAAAGTGCTTAACCACTTTTCAATCGTATTACAAGGGGATAAGGTTGAAAAGTGGCTAAGGAATTACTTGGTCGACTATACATATATGATAAGTGATACTAAGTACTAAACACTGGAATAATGCAAAACATCCGTGTTAAAAATTAAGGCAACGACACAGAATAAATAATAGTACTAGCATACAGAAACGACCGCGATTAAACAAATCCCAACTTTATTGACAAGCATAAAAAGTTTGTATTAATTCATACACATTCGCCAGGCGGCTCGCGTCAAAAGGAACACGCCCCGCGTCCTCTTTCCCTTTTTCCCCCCCGAACTCCCCGCGACACGTTAGGGTTGCGTATCATTCGTTTCCAATTACACTGACACAGCGAGGGCGAGGGAGCGCGCGGCGAGCCGACAACCTACTGCGATGTGCCTACTCTGTAGGCAAGGCGGCCGAGCGAACGTACCGTGCGGAGTGGACCCCCTGCCTCAGTGCAGTGGTGCACCGATATTCTTGTAGTTCCTCAAAGTAAGCCCTGCTTAAAGATTGGAAGATATTTGAGACTATTTCTTAATGAGCGGTATAAGGTGTTTTAATCTACATCTACACTAGTCTACACTAATCTACACTAATATAATAAAGAGGTAAACTTTGTTTGTTTGTATGTAGGGGGTAATCTCTGGAACTACTGAACCGATTTCAAAAATTCTTTCACATATAGAAAGCTACACTATTCCTGACGGACATAGGCTACTAATTTTACGTGAACAAAGTCGCGCGCGTCCGCTAGTGATTACTATGTTTGATAACTGGTTTTGGTGGGGCGGCGGTGCTTACTTCCCAACAGGTAACCCTTATGCTCGTTTTCCTCCTTTTCCACAATAAATGACAATCAAGATATTGTAGCAAATTATATATCAATTCGTTATAAATCTAAGCTCGTTCTACGCGTTAGGTTAACTCCGATCCAAGGCAGTCCGTTAATTACTCAAACGAACTTAATAAAACTGGGGGAAAATTTCAATCACGTAACGGATAAGACATAAAACGAATGAGCCAATCAGGCGCCAGCTTAGCCCGCTATCGACCGATGGCAAGCGATAATGGATGACATCAGCCAATCAGGGCCAAGCGTCGTTATTGCTACTCTGACGTCATAGTGTCTAATAGAAATTAATGAACAAAGACATCGTCTACTAGACTTTATCTATATTCTGATGTAATGGAAATAGAGTACGGCTTGTATTTTTATGGAGCAAGGTATTTCCTTCCATGCATTTTTTTAAATTCTTTAAGGCATATGCATCACGAAGCAAATTTGATAAGCCTGTCAAATAGTTGTGGATCATCAATATCATTAAAAATATATTTATGTACAAAGAAATAGATTAAAAAACCTATATTTTAGAAATTATAGCGATACAAGCGTTTCGGAAAATCCTTATTGCGGATGGTAGGACCTTGTGCAAGGTTCGTCCGGATAGCTACTACCATCTTGCTCATTAATCCTGCCGCTAAGCAGCAGTGTTTGCACTGTTGTGTTCCGGCGTAGAGAGCAAGACAGCCGGTGCAATTACTGGCACAAGAGGTATTCGATCTTAGCCCTCTAAGTTGGCAACGCATCTGCAATCTCCTTGGAGTTGCGGGTGTCTATAGGCGGTGGTGATTACTTACCATCATGTGACCCAGTTGCTTGTTTGTCTTCCTATTTTATAAAAAAAAAATACACACATGACACGCAGCAGTGTGCAAGTGTCACTATTTACGTAATTCTTTCATCTATTATTTAGTAGTCAAGGTTTTGTATCCGCCGTCATTCGTAATTATACAACCCTATGATGGACATGGGGGTTGCGGTACAGTCGGCAACGAAAGCCTAGGAACATTCAAATAAATTTAAATGATAATGATATGCGACAACACAAAGAAAAATTAGGGTAATGGTAGGGCTCGAAACAGCAACAGCATTCCGTGCCTTGCGTTTGCCAGTTTTGCCACATTACCAACCATACCCTGCCAATTTTTCAATGTGTTTCGTTTTTACGGTCATTACATTATTGATTTTTTTGGGTATAACTACCCTCGGTGTCATCTATGAGAAACTTAATCAAGTTATCTCATTCAACTTGGTCATTTATGAACGCCCGTTAGCTGACGAGAGATGACGCCATTTGTTGTAAAATGTTTGTAATGGAAATTGACTTTTTTTAACATTAAAATAAATTTAAATGATAATGACAACACAAAGAAAAATTAGGGTAATGGTAGGGCTCGAACCTGCAACATCGGCATTCCGTGCAGCGTTTGCCAGTTTCGCCACATTACCAACTAAAAAAAAACAAAAAAGACTATGAACAGTTTGTTTATAATTTCCTTAGATAATTAACTAAAGCATGGATGTAGTCTCAGTACATGTCAAGCGTACATATCTAAAACTGTCAAAATGTTCTTTGGTGTGCGTCAAGGTAGTAAAAAACTTTAAATTATTAAGGAAAACGTAGATCATACTATCTTAATGTACACCACAGGTCACTATTTTCGGAAATCATGTGTGAACAGGGTGTCAATGAAAGAGGAGGTTTAGAGTATGTAGTAGTCTCTTTTCGGTACATTGTAATGCCATTTAAAGTAAAGAAATCAGTTATTATTTCGCTTTCAATTTTAAAACTTGTATGATAATTTCATACAAAATACATAATTAATAGATTCAGGCGTTACTTTGCGGAGGTCCATTTCAACAAACTGGAACAAATTACCTTGCTGCTCCGCGAAACACGCACTGCACTGGTTTCGCGGAGTAGCAAGGTGTTCCAGTTTGTTACAGACAACTAGCTGTTGCGACCTGCCCCGGCTTCGTACGGGTACAATTAGCTTGTCTGTACATTAAAAAAAAACCTTTAAAAATCTCGAAATGACAGTGAAAACCATATCACAGTTTGCTGAGCGGTTTAGAAGGAGTAGGCGCACGAAGATACAGAGGAGAGACATTGAAGACAGACAGGAACGTAAAGCAACTTTTTTTTTTTTTTTTTTTATACAACATAGGAAGGCAAACAAGCAAGTGGGTCACCTGATGGTAAGTGATCACCACCGCCTATAGACACCTGCAACAACAAAGAGAGTGCAGATGCGTTGCCAACCCAGACGGCTAAGATGGAATACCTCTTGTGCCAGTAATTGCACCGGCTGTCTTGCTCTCCACGCCTGAACACAACAGTGCAAGCACAAAATTATTTATTCGATTACAATAATTAAACAACAAATGGCGTCATCTCTCGTCAGCTAACAGGCATTCATAAATGACCAAGTTGAATGAGATAACTTGATTAAGTTTCTCATAGATGACACCTAGGGTAGGTTTCCCAAAGAAAAAATATCAATAATGTAATGACCGTAAAGACGAAACACATTGAAAAATTCGCAGGGTATGGCAGCGGTAATGTGGCGGAAACTGGAATACGCAAGGCACGGAATGCTGATGTTGCAGGTTCGAACCCTGCCATTATCCTAATTATTCTTTGTGTTGTCATTCATTATATAGCATTTTTTATTTTAATACAACGATTATGTAAAGAAATACATATTTAAAAGAATTTATGGAAAGAAAAAAACAACTGTTTCTAGAACCAAACCATAATTTGCCTACACGATAATATCGATTTTACAATTTTGTAATTATATGAAATCATGTAATGTAACGACAAGACAACACGCCACGTTCCCACGAGTTGTGACTCTTTTATGAATCTGCGATTTTCAGGTCACTTTCAGACATTTCCAAACGACCTTAGAATAGTTTTAATAAGCACTTCAAAGCTGCAAAATTGCATACTACAGCGCTCCTGGAAGCATTTCAGCTTTGTACAAAGAATATTTCATTAGATAATTTTCTGTTATTACGTCGATTGTTTTCTTTGAAAAATTAATGCAAAGAAAATGATGATAGACCCTTAAAATCATGTCATGTACTCATTATTTCGCCGAGAAACTATTCGCAGAATTATCGACTCCCGTATTATTCGTTTATCAAAATGCTGTTTTCTTAAAAACCATTGCTATTTCGGAATGCTTTTAAGATTAACATTACTAATGTACACGGTAGGTATCTAAAATGTCCTAAAATATTTACGGTTTATCAGAAAATTGCATTCTGTGAAAAGAAAATTATGCGAAACAATACAAAGATGAAATTAATTAAAATGACAGTGCGTCAGACAACGCTAACTGTAATTTTTTCGTTTTTGGTTCAGCCCTAACCGGCCCAGTGGCCCTAACATGACTGGCCAAGTTTAGTTTATCTCTATCTGCGTCCCTTTCTTATGACACTAGTTAGACAGAGACAGGGAGGGGTTAAACTAAACCTGGGCTATCATGTTGGGGCCGCAGGTTTAACATATCCCTCCCTGCGTCTCTTTCAGACTATTGTCATAAAAAAAGGATGCGCATTAAGATAAACTCATATAATTTAAACTTGACTGGTCATGTTAGGGCCACAGTATTTTTTTATAAAATAGGAAGGCAAACAAGCAAGTCGGTCACCTAATGATAAGTGATCACCATCGCCTAAAGACACCCGCAACACCAAGAAGATTGCAGATGCGTTGCCAACACAGAGGGCTAAGATGGGATACCTCTTGTGCCAGTAATTGCACCGGCTGCCTTGCTCTCTACGCCGAAAGACAACAGTGCAAGCACTGCTGCTTAGAGATAGCATTGATAGGATTAGCGAGCAAGATGGTGGTAGCGATCCGGACGAACCTTGCACAAGGTCCTACCACCTGCATATTTTTATCTAACATAAGCTTTTTACAGTGACTACGATAATAAAGAGCGACAGTAAAAAAAGGCGTTAGGGAGGATCGGATTTAAAAAGCTTTTAGGCTTTTAGTAGAGCACTAATCTTATCTCCAGACTCAATGTCACGTACTGGCACCAACCCTTTATGCAATGAAATGTAGCTTTAATACAGCGACGGAACCTACGTAATGGACAAAGGCACATAGGTTAATTTACTCTAACAAGTTTTTGTCAGAGAGCATTTTATTTTTATCAAACTCTATGTTGCAAATTTGTCTCTTGCGGAAATCGACCGCTACCACTAGCTTTGTAGGGGCGCTATTCAATCGTTGGAATGCCTAGTAGCTGATATTTTTAAATGCAAAAAAAAATTGGTCACTGTAACGGGAATTCAGTAGTCGCTTCAATTTTTTTCGTTATTGATAGTAAACTCTTTCTAATAACGTCTTCTAATTATATGCATAGTATAGAAAAGTAGGTATATACTAATTCAATTGTTTCTAAAGCATTTTAAACTCGACGATACTATTGTAACTCTTACATGCCTATGGTTGTTGTTACAATTACAATTAAAAAATAGTTGGCTGTACAACAAAATAGTTGATTGTACAACAAAATTTGTCAGGAAAACAAATTCCCGTTTACTCATTCTGGTAGTATCCTAACATTTCTTTTTCGTGTAAGTACAGTAGGGGAAATACATTCACGTACCATCTTAGAACCCTGTCGTAATGGCGCGACGCGTTAAACGCCAGGTATGTCATACAAATGTCATGCGTATGTCTCTTCACACCGAACAATTTCTGACATTGGCACAAGCCTCGTGGCCGCCATTAAAGAGAAGAAAAGAAAGACTAGGTTCTACGGTGGTACGTGTTTGGTAGAGATGCAACGGATAGTTGTTTGGCCGGATACCGGATACCGGATATTCGGCCTGATCACCGGCCGAATATCCGGTATCCGGCCGCCGAATATTCGGTTGGCCAAACGATACCTACATTTTAGTTTGGCGGCGGGCGCGTCGTGCAGGTTTCAACCTGTTACGTATTGTAGGTTCGCGCGGACCGTTTTCTAGGCAAGAAACGAGTTTTATTAGGTCAGTGTACGGAACTATTTCGTTCGTATGCAGTACACGTGCGCCCGCCTATTATGCTGAATAGATAAGTTTAGTTAAATTGTACGTTAAAGGTAATACTAATAAAAGAATATTGATAATTTGTTGTTGTTTTCTTGCATACTAACCATTTTTCAAAGTTAAATACCAAACAGAATCAGTATTCGGTATCAGGCCGGATAGTGCGCAACTATCCGGTATTCGGCCGGATAGTAAAATAATGGCCAGATAGGCCGGATACCGGATAGCAACCGGATATCCGTTGCATCTCTAGTGTTTGGATTTCCTTGACTGTACATAGTAAACTCTGCGTTATTAAAAATTGCGTTTCTTGCCCTTTGCGGCGCCGTAACTGCAACGCAACCCTAGTTTAAACAGTCCTTGCGCAGTATATTTTTTGTTGGTTAAGAATAAAGTTAATACGCTGTGTTATTACGTGATTATCATAAAGTTACTTTGGAAGTCATGTTTACCTAGTTTTTGTGACTAAGGTAATGGTGTAAGACCACGCTAGGCTTTTTAGTTAGGTTATCCCTCTCGAATGCTTTAAACGAACTTTATAGTATTAGTATTCATTTATTTAGATTAAAAGTAAGACATTAATGTGGGTAGGTCATGCGTTAATCCTCCTGACCGAAAATAATGTAAGTAAACTGTAAAAACTCGACAGCTGAATTAAAAAAAAACGACGTAATGACTTTCAAAGCAGTTTCCATTTAATTTACCGTTTAACTGAAAATTTAATTTTACATACTGGTATGCTTATGCATTTGCACAGTTTTTAGTGAATTTCAACCAATTAAACTTAGCCCTCTAGGTTGGCAACGCATCTGCAACCTCCTTGGTGTTGCGGGGGTCTATAGGCGGTGTGATCACTTACCATCAGGTGACCCACTTGCCTGTATGCCTTCCAATTTTATATACACAAAAACTGAATTCTAAGCGACCACCTTATAATAGATTACTTAACTTGCACACGGAGGCTGTATACCTATCATATTTTGGTCATAAATGGGCAAAGGCAAATGTTAGCCCAGCGGATTAGCAAGTTGAAGTGGCAGTGGGCAGGGCACATAGCACGGAGTGATGGCCGATGGGGTCGAAAAGTTCTCGAATGGCGGCCGCGTATTGGCAAGCGCAGCGTAGGACGACCAGCCACAAGATGGTCCGATGACCTCATACAGGTGGCAGGAAGGCGCTGGTTGCATGCTGCTTCCAACCGGTCACTTTGGAAATCCGTGGAGGAGGCCTATGTTCAACAGTGGACTTCTTATGGCTGAGATGATGATGATGATGATGAAATGTTATCTACTGAGCCATGGCCATTTGCACTGCCACAAGGCAAACCAAATAATGTAAACTTCGTCTAATTTCTAATTTTGATTGCGTATGTGTATTGTGTGCTTGTAACACCAATTTAATGTTTTATCTATATATCTGTCATATATTAATAAAACGGATCACTCACGTATTTTTGCGTCGGGAACAACCACCACCATCACCGCGAAGGCTCATGATTAAGGACCACGGACTGGTCCGAAACATGTCGGGCATTTCCCGACGCAAAAATACGTGAGTGATCCGTTTTATTAATATGTCTGAGTCTCGGTAGTTTTACGGTAGTTTTATGTTAAAATAAAATATCTGTCATAATTTCCATAATTATTTCAACCAACCTAAACATTTTAAAATTGTTCAAGTTATTATAGTTAACATGAAATTCAACGTTCCATAAACGGTACTAAAAGTGCTTTAATGCCTCGAAGTACTCAGTGTTTCTGGGCTGAGGCTTAATGACACGAATCTAGAACGAAACAACACAACCTACATAGTAGCTACGTAGGTATAGCACGTCATTTCCAGACGCCATGTTGGTTCGAACTTCGCTAATGGAAATGGATCAAAACCAAAGAAAACTACCGTCAACCAATCTGATTCATAGGCCACTGTAGAACCTTTTCACAATAAACGTCATATTGACTTCTGAATAAATGTCATAATATCTCCGCGATGACACATTGCGACAACGTTCTACAGTGGCCTATGAATCAGATTGGTGGACTGTGTACTATCACTAAGCTGAAATTTAACTGTTTCGTAACGATAGAAAACAATTTAGTGACGATTTTGTAACGATTAACATCAGTTTAGTGACGATTTTGCAATGATTTACGTCAGTATAGTGACGATTTCGTAACGATTAACATCAGTTTAGTGACGATTTTGTAATGATTAACATCAGTTTAGTGACGATTTTGTAATGATTAACATCAGTTTAGTGACGATTTTGTAATGATTAACATCAGTTTAGTGACGGTTTTCTAACGATGAACATCAGTTTAGTAACGATTTCGTAACGATTAACATAAGTTTAGTGACGATTTCGTTACACAACAGTCTTTAAACTAATATTTAGATTATAAATTAACCAACATTTGTTTGATGAGCATGAATGTTTGTACTCGAGATTTGGATGTTATATGTATATGTATTTAAGCATATATTTATCTATATATTTATGTATATACGTTGCCCAGTATTTATAACACAAGCAACTTTAGTAGATTAGTTTTGGACTAGGGCAATTGGTATTTATTATCTTAATCTTTTCTATTCATAGTATAAAGTTAAATCGCTATCCGTCTGTCCTAAATCCTCGGCCGCCTCCTCCTTCTAAACCGCGCAACGGATTTTGATACCATTTTCACTGTCATTAAGATATTTTATTGAAGGTTTTCATGTACATTACATCCTAGCTGTAGCCATGCGAAGCCGGAACGGGTTGCTAGTTTAAGACCTATAAGTCTCGAGTGCAAGGGGTGGTAGGAGAGTTAGAGACTATTCTGGTAGGTTAGACATGTCTTAAATAGAGTCCGTCTGACCCAGTACTGGGTTTAGCCGATGCACGTTCTGCATTATTAACAGAATTAGATGACAGACTTAGAATAGTACCGATCGTTACCAGAGACCTGGTAACCTAGATCTCACCATGTATTTCAGCGACGGTTTATTAAGAATGACGAGTTGTGTACGCCCTAAATGTTAGCTAGGGACGTAGGTAGGTATTCGATACCGGTATCGAATACGTCCCAGTAAGTGATAAATGGAATCGGCAATATTAATTTGCCAATAGGTACAGTGGGCGAAGAAAGTGGTTTTTCACTAATCAGCCTTAAAAACACGCAATAGAGTTGAAAAGTGTTCCACTTTCTTTGTCTACTGTACACTGATAGATTTTAAATTACACACTATAGATAATCTATGTTTAAAACGAGTCTTCTATGTATACACGATAACTTGAAGACTTTGGTGTAAACGCGCCATTTTTACGCTTAATTCATTCATGTAAACGCGGCGCAATTTATCAATTTAAGTTAAGACTTAGAGGGTGGAAAACGTTATCGCCGTTTGTATATTTGGAAAGCGTTTTTTGAAGTTAGGTACAAAATTCTCTAAAGTTTTTTTATTTATTTACTTTTTGGACATAACGATACTAGAAATCTCAAATGTCGTAAAGGACATTAAGGGAAATGTCCCTTACGACATTTGAGATTTCTAGTATCGATATAATTTGACACACCTATTCAATTATGACTTATTTCATTTAATGATTTTTTCTTGTTTCATTCATTTGTTTTTGTTTGTATTTTCGACGACCCCTATTGGAGACTTATTTAATTTACCATGACACTCTATTGTAATTTTGTATCAGTTATGGTGTAATATTGGTTTTTAATTTTATAATTATATAGACGACCTCAATATAAATTCGTATTGACATTTTATGCATTTTTAATGTAACTTCATACTGACTGAATAAAAGAAGTTCTTAGTTTGACTGTTTAATCCCAAAAGACATGGAATTAAGGCTCTATCATACCATGGGAAGGCAAACAGAACGCGTACGCGTTATTGTATGAACTTGATTCTAGCGCTAAGTGATAATCAATGTCATCGAGTGGGCGATGGTATGCAATTAGAACCAAGCAATGAAAAGCTTCAATTCCAATCCAAGTCGTATTAATTATTTCTAAAGGCCACTTTGGTTTACAAAAATAAAAAGGTATATATTTCCTTAACTAATGATGAATGAACATTAAAATTTAAGTAACTAGCGACCCGTTCCGCTTCGCACGGGTAATTTTTTTTTTAAATAGGAAGGCAGGTTGGTCACTTGATGGTAAGTTGATCACCACCGCCTATAGACACCCGCAACTCCAAGGAGATTGCGGATGCGTTGCCAACCTAGAGGGCTTAAATGGAATACCTCTTGTGCCAGTAATTGCACCGGCTGTCTTGCTCTCCACGCCGGAACACAACAGTGCAAGCACTGCTGCTTAGCGGCAGGATTAGCGAGCAAGATGGTGGTAGCGGTCCGGACGGACCTTGCACAAGGTCCTACCACCCGCAAAAGTTTTAGTATGATTTAATTTCAAAGTATTTTAGTATTATTTCAAGTTTAACAAACGTTTATTCGGCCTTGCTTAAAAAACAGACTTTAAATAAAAGTTCAACGGGATCGATTGTTTTATAATATGAAATAAAAAATAAATTAGTTTGCGACTATTTTATAAAGTTCGTTTGAAATAACGAACGAATAACTGTGTTTAGCCGTAAATAGATCGTGTAATTATTACTTTATTAGCTATGACTAATAATCATATTTGCATGAGCTTTCAGCTTTGATTGAAGGGTTCAAAAACAGTTTATTTCAGATGATCAGCGGACAAAAATAAATCACCTCAACAAATCTATAATGTTCTATCGACAAAACAGAACCCTGATCCATCATGGAAATATGTCAAATTGACATAATAAGTAAAATAGTAAGCCACTTCTTATTAGATTTAAAACGTCACTCTGACATACTTCCATGGTAGCTCAGGATTCCATTTAGTCGATTTTTAGTTATGTAAACTAACATTTTTCATAAAATATTTAAAGGACGAAGAAATGCCCTTGATCCTTTCTTATCGGTGTTTATAAGCGCAACAATGCATAAAATTCCTAAATTACTTTTTATCGAATCTTTAATAGCTCTATCAACAGCCCGAAACGAAGGAATTGCGACGGAGTGCAAAAAAACAATGCTAACGTGCATTTCTCCTGCGGAACGTCAAGCGCCGCCGCGTACCGACTCACGCGACTATCGTCGATCACATTTTTTACGATCGAACGCGGGCACGATCCGGCCGGATGCTGTTGACCTCCCAGAAAAATGCAAGTCAGTGTACTTACTTGCCAAAGAGCGGATGCCACAAGTGGTACGCTGCTGGGTCGTGTGGATGCGGCATTGGGTGTGGCGGAGGCTCGCCGAGGGGAGTCGTGCTGCCGACCTCTGGCTCATCCCGTCTCCGACCCAGAGACGAGGTAGGATGCGAAGCCCGTCTCCCAGACGAGCCGACTCGCGAAGCCGCCGCCGTCGGCTCTAGCAGATTCTGCAGCGATTTGACACTAATCCGCGGCCGAGGCGACTCCTGAGATCCCGTACTGCTACTCCGCTGATGTGACTCCGTGTGTTTCACACTTTGCAAGTAATTGTTGTTCGGATAGTAAGGCGAGGTAGGACTCTTCTGCTGTCCCGTGCGCGGCGACCGCTGACTCCCCATCATGTTAGGGTTGAAATACGGTATTTGCAGACCCGGCAAAGGCATGTTCGGTCTGATGTTTGGATTCATCCCAGGATACATGCCTTGGAAGAAAGGATTGTGGGCCATGGAGCGCTGGCTGGTGGTGTTATAGTTATGGGCGATTGGGCTCGTGCGTGCCGCAGAATGGGACTTGCTTTGATGGTTTTTGGTGGAATGGACGAATGGGTTTTGAACGTCGCTCGATTTTGACGGCATCTCTTTCTGAGCGTCTGGTTTTTGGCGTGTCGAGGCAGCGTTTGCCTGACTCATCGCTTCTTGCCACATGGCGAATTGCAAGCGGTTATCGTAGTCCATTTGCGGCATCATGGGGAACCCTCCTGGGCCCATAAATCGTGATGTGTTCAGCATTTGCGATAAATCAGCATAGTTTTGGGCCGAATAGCCTGATGCGTTAAAAGCTTTTAGAAACTCGCTGTTTTGTGAGCAAGCGGCCATTACCTCCAGTTGAGATAAATAGGGTAGCCAGAACATTTGGTTGAGCGCGGCGGTGGTTGCGGCATCGATATCAGTGGCTAAGGCGTCTAGCTGTATGGGTTTCGGTTGCGTAGTCTGATCTGGCAGCGGTGTGGTGGGCTTTGGTGTTTCTGAATTGGAAGTCTTCTCTGGCACAGTTTCTTTCGATTGTGACAAAGATAATGCTAGTTTCTTTTCATTGTTATCCAAGATTTTTTCAAGCTGCGATAGTGATATAACGAGTATATCAGGATCTTGCAATATCGAAGGGTAGGCGAAGGCCTCCGGTAATCTGAGCTCCGGCCTCTGTATCAGTAATGCAGGAATCTCTCTCCCGGGTGCTGCTAAGATACTATTAAGTTTATCTTTAGGAACTAGTAACGGATCTGGAATGTTGAAGTCAATATTTGTCTTTAAAACTTGGAGTTGCTTTAGCGGACTGTTTTCGTCGCAAGACTTTGGTATCACCTTATCGGGCTTTTCAGGTTCTTTACTCGATTTAAATACCCTACTTATTTTGGCTAATCCATCCGCCGACTCTTTCTTTATCTTTTTCTCCTGCGGCTCCCCAAATTCTTTATTTAGTTTCCTCATTTCTTCAGAGCAGCTAGACACCGTCGGACTCGCAGATTTTCTGTGTTTTCCTAGATTCAAAGGTTCGCATTGCTGTTTTGTGATGGTTACTTCAGATGTATACATTTTTGGAGACGGCGATGACAATAACGTCTCTAAGAATAATGTTTGTTTGCTCTTAGTAGGAGGTATAGTAAATATTTCCGGAGAAGAGGGCACAGCGGGGATCCCGCTGGGCTGCGGCGATTGCATCGCATCGGACTCACGTGAAGGGGCGCGCGGGATCTCTATCCTTCGCGGCGATGCGTGCGGCGTTGGAAGCCTCCTGTGTACACTGAGATCTCTTGGCATTTCCTCACCTTTTTCCGTCAGACTCTCTTCAACGGCATTTGTCGTCTCAGCAACCACTCTATTCACCTTCTTTTGCACTGCTTTTAAGCTCAGATCTGTAGCCACTAACTCACATATAGACGGGTCCTCAGCTTCCTTCACAAATTCACCACCCGGGGCCTCTGGTTGCAAAATTTCCTCTTTCGGTACACACACAGCCGCGTCTTCTTCCACTTTGGCCTCAATTTTTTCACTGATTTCTTGTGTTTGCAATTCAGAGGCAATTTCACTAGGCACCATTTCACTGTCATCAGGTAACGTCGGGTTCAGCTGTTCCTCCACTTGATGTTCTTCCACTTGATTAGTCCCCATGTGATCTTTATATGTCTCTGGCGTTTCAAGTACCTGTTCGGTAAACATATCTTCAGCCACTTCAACATTATTTTCTAAGCATTTCTCATTTTCTTGTTGATAGTCCATGTGACTAATTTCATTGGCATCTCGTACTTCTGGTTCGGGGGTTATCGATAAGGTCATCTCTGTTGCTACTTCGTTAACGAACACTTCGTCAGTCATGTACTCTGCTTCAGTTTGGTGGTCGGGTTGCAGATGGTCACCGATGTGGTGCAAGTGCAACAGCCCCTGTGCAGCGGTAATGCTGCTGCGGCCGGGCGACTCGAGCGACTGCTCCAGCCGGTCGATGATGTCGGCGACCGGCGCTCCGCCGAGTAATATATCCTCCTCCTCTTCTGCGTAATCGCCGGTCCCCGTCACTAGATGCGCGAGTTTATCCAGCGCTTGGCCGAGGATCTGATTGTCCTCGCAGCCTTTCTCGACCAGAGACTCGAGCAGCGCCTCGTCGTGAGGCCCGCTCAGCTCGGGCAGGTAATGCGCCTCACTGATCGTTTCGAACAGATCTTTATGGACCACCAAATTGTTCTGAAAGGCGTCTTCTTCGGGATGAGATTTGCGTTCAAAGAACATGTCGTCGTTCGTCTTCGGCTCGCCGAGCTCGAACGACATGACGTCGCGAGCGACCGCCTCGTCGGGCAGGAAGGCGTAAGGCGCCGCACTCGGCTCCAGATCCAGGTCCTTGCCGCGCTGCTGGTTGAACTCGAGCTCGGCCACCGCCAGCAGGCTGTCCAGCGGCGTGGGCTCGGCGGGCGCGGGCGCGGGCGGCGGCTCGGCCGGCGGCGGCGCGCGCGGCACCGCGATGGTGTGCGACGGGATGTGCGACTCCAGGTCGGGCGCCAGCCACGCGGGCGAGGGCGCGGGCGCGGGCTCGCGCGCGCGCTTGCCGGCTCGGCTGCGCCGGCGCTCGGCGCGCGGGCGGCGCGGCACGCGGATGGCGTTGTAGATCTCGGTGCGCGGGATGACGCGCCAGCCGCTGGGCGTGCGCGCTATGCGGATGCGGTTGCGCGGGTCGTAGTCCTCGCAGTGCACGGCCTGCACGCGGCCGTCGAGCTGGCGCGCCCACAGGAACACGGGGCGCAGGCGCGGCGCGGGCGGGGAGGCGCGGGCGGCCAGGCTGCGCGCGCGGCGCGCGGCGCCCGGCGCGGGGCGGGGGCAGGGCGCGCTGCGGGCGCGGGGGCGGGCGGCATGGGCGCGGGGGCGGGCGGCGCGAGGCTCGCCGCCGCCGCCGGGCGCCCGAGGCCGCGGAGTCACTCCGGCGCGCCGCAGCTGCACAACGACGACCGCGCGGACGCGGCCCCGACGCGGACTGGCGGCCCGGGCCGCGCCCCGCCCCGCGCGCCCCGCCCCGCGATCGATACGCCCGCGAGCGCCCGCTGCACCCGCATGTAAACACCCCGCGACGTTGCCGCGCTTACGTGCCCTCGTTAATCTCGAATCCATATTCGAGCCGACCGAGTGGCTGCCTGCCGAGCGCGAGGTCCTCGGCTCCCATCCGGCCTCCGCTTTTTGTCAACATCCGAGAAATTCAAAACACCATTCATATTTCGCATATTTTCCTATCTAGGAACCGCCTTAACCCTTCCATCCCTCTAACTATCTTGAGAGTTCTCAAGTTACGATATGAACGTAAATAACGCGACGCTGTTACGGAGCGTTACGTCACGCCGGGGGCGCGCCGACACCTCGCAGGGATCAATGGCTAGCACACTACCCCGGGGGTAAACAAGCGTAATTTACACACAAACTCAAACTTCGTAACTAAACCGAAATAATAAGTAGGAGTAAATTTTTACAAACTTGCCTTGCCTTTCTTCTAGTTAATAATGGAAAACGCAAATCTATAACTTGATAGATTCTAAGGCCAAAATCTAGATAAAACGCAGTACCTTTTTGAACAGAGAAGTCGCGACACTTAAATTTTTAATCTCAAAATATTTCTTAAATTACTTAACACAAGTAACTGCACCCCAGCAAGGGTGCATTCACTTATAGCTAATAGGCTGACTTGACTGGGGTAGTACTACTCCCACAATCAGAACACCGCGTGAAGTAGTAGCTTGCTACTGCATTTCGTACGGTGTCGCTCCTAAGCTGCCAATATTGCCCATTCTATGAAGAATATTAAAGAAATCAAAACATACAAACCTAGTTCTAAGGCATAATGAGAACATATCAAAAAACCATAGCTAAGGTTAAGGTTTAGAAACATATTCTTCATAGAATGGGCAATATTGGCAGCTTAGGAGCTTCATACACAATTCTCCAATCAAGTCAAGTACACAATCCTCTTCAAAAGGGGTTAGAATTTTTTTGTTGAGTTTCCCTTTTGTTTGTTTAGTTTTAGTTTAGTTAGTTAGTATTAAGAATCTCAAGGGTCCCACTGAAAATCAGCGAGTCGGTTACCGAGGCAGTATGCTGAGTGGGGTCCTTATTGATCCTATTCAACACAGATGCATTTGTTATATTTGTACTCTCTGTAAAGTATTTATGTATTGAGAATTAAATAAATGTTTTTCTTCGTTACTTTTTTCCTTTCCACAATTAAAATTCTACACGTAATACGTCACGGGAAAAGCTAGAGTCGTATACATAGGGTGTAGAAAAACCAGTGTACCTATAGCACGAATCTTATTGACACATCCATTCCATAAAAAAAACATAAAAAGTTTATTAGAATTAGTTTAGTAGTTCGCATTTTGATTCAAAAAGGGCTGAAGAAAAGTTAAGCTGCGAATTTCTTCTCAGCGGAATCTACCATTTTCCGAAGCGCTGCTAGCTGCTAGTGCTGTTACAATCAAACATGTAAAAGAGCCTATATGGCCTACTTGCAAAATATTTTTTTCTTTTTTCTTTTTCTTCTAAGCTACCAGATTGTATGGAGCCATTATTCTTACAAACAAATTCAGATGTCTCTTTATGCTTACAAATATTAGCTAAACAAGGCATTAACCTAAACGATAATAACATACCTGTCTACCTTAACACAAATGAGTAAGATTTTATTTTCAAAAGCAAAAGCGACGACTTACGGTGAACCTGAGAAGCAAGAAATAGGTTGTTTTACAGTCTTATAAATACAACCTAAAGGAGGCGAAAGCTTTTATTCTAAGTACTTTACGTACATTCGCTTCCTTTTAGAGTTCCGTAGTGAAATAAAAAACCTCTTACGTTCTGTCATATCCGTAATCTACTATTAAGAGTTACTGAGTGTGCCTGAAATCATGCAATTTGTTTGTAAGCTCACGCCTGTTTCCCTTTGGGGTAGGCAGAGACCACAGAACGCCATTTGCTCTGGTCCTGGCATACTTCCTTTGCTTCCTCCACACACATTCCTCTCTTCATACAAGCTCGGCGGTTACGGGTACTTCTAATTCTGCCTGTCTTTAGGACGTCGCTAATTTGGACTAATAATTTGTTTGTATAAAGGACAAAATTGTATACACGTATACTATATGGAAGACGAAGTGTTGGTAGGCCTCCCACAAGGTGGACCGACGATCTGGTGAAGATCGCTGGAAACCGGTGGATGCGAGCAGCACAAGACCGCCCGTCGTGGTGATCCTTGGGAAAGGCCTATGTCCAGTAGTGGGCATCTTCCGGCTGATATGATGATGATGATGATGATGATGATGATATGGAAACTCTTTGTTGTACAAAAATATAAACGACAGAAGGATTAAAGGGAGACGATTAAGACGGAAGACGACTTAAGAGAAATTATTCCTTTAGGTATCTCTACCAGTTAAATTTAGAGTGGATTAACGGAGGATCATTTTATAAGGATAGACAATGAGCAAAAACAATAGAGAATTACCATAAGGTATACGAATAAAACATTAAATAAATAAATAAATATCTTGGGACAGTTAACACCAATTGACTTAGTCCCAAAGTAAGCAACTAAAGCTGCTTGTGTTATGGGTACTAGACAACGGATATACATACTTATATAGATAAATATATACTTAAATACATATAATATCCACGACTCGGGCGCAAATATTCGTATTCATCATACAAACATTTGCCCCTCCCGGGAATCGAACCCGGAACCTAAAGCTACATAGTCAGGGTTACTAACCACTAGGCTATCCGGTCGTCAAAACAACAACATTACATAATAATACAAATACAATACAAATGTATACTTACGTTGTTGTAGGCAATAACTTTTTCTTTTGTTTTGTTTTCTTTTGTGCATAAATATCGTATTTCAATAAACCTCAGCCCTAACGCGACTGCTTTGGTTTAATTTATCCTTACTCGCGGTTTTCTTACTAGTGTGAAAAGAAGGGATGCACTTAGAGCTAAATTAAACTTGGCCGGTCAAGATAGAGTCACGGATATTAAAAACAATCCCCCGGACATGTTCTGACCTCCAACATGACGTCATTCAAAATGTCACATCCATTAAAACTGCCCCCAAATTCGGACGCAAAACCACTTTATTGGTTCGATTGGTTAAACTCCCCCCAAGGGTGGCGAGGGGCAAAAGCGTTCACACTAATAACAGGCATCTGATGCAATTCACATTTTACCCCAAAACGTTTGTTGTTTCGTCAGATGTAGGGTGTAAAATTGTTTGAAACGCCGCACCTAATTGCTTGTCTTTGGCATTTCAAAAGGAAAATACTAGTTTAGATTTATTGCAGGAAGTGGTTTGAAATGACAGGTCATTAAAATATTCCGTCAAGAACTTTGTTTACTTCTGACTAAATAAACAAGAATGATACTTAATTTTTTAAGTTTCCGTTTTTAAGTCGGTTTAAATGGAGCCCTTACTGCATGCTGTAGAAGCTAGTTTTTTTTGTTTCTATGAACACCTGTCACCTGATTGTAAGTGATCACCCCGCCTATAGATACCTGCAACACAAAAGGAGATTGCAGATGCGTTGCCAACCCAGAGGGATAAGATGGATTACCTTTTGTGCGAGTAATTCCACCGGCTGTCTTGCTCTCCACGCCGGAACCCATCAGTGGAAGCACTGCTGCTTAGTGGCAGAATTAGCGAGCAAGATGGCAGTAGCGATCCGGACGGACCTTGCACAAGGTCCTACCACCCGCAATTTCGTCCGAATCTGCCATTTTCTGAAGTGGTGGTAGACTCAGTGGTGTAAAGAGAGCCTATGCAACCGACTTGCAAAACAAATTTGTCATTTTCATTTTTTTTAACAACCCCCCTCCCCAAACCTCCCCCCTGTTGGGTTATTAGCCATCGGTCAGTGATATCTCACCATATAGTAGGAAATCATTGACTGATGTCCAGGGTATACCAGCCCAAGCACTCTCTTTTCTCCAGAAGAGTCCATCAACGAAACGCAATGCTTGAGCACACTTTCGGGTGGTAGAACTTTATACAAGGTAGAGGTCCATCCTGATCGCTACCACCATCTTGCTCGCTAATCCAGCAGTGCATGCACTGTCGTGTTCCGGCGTGGAGAGCAAGACAGCCGGTGCAATTACTGGCACCAGGGGTATTCCATCTTAGCTCCCTGGATTGGCAACGCATCTACAGTCTCATTTGTGACATGGTTGTCTTTTGGCGGTGGTGATCACTTACCGTCAGGTAACCCACTTGCCTGGATGCTTCCCTATTTTTAAAGTGGTAACTCGACACGCTATCCCAGTTTTGTTTTCAAAAGTTAAGCCGTTCTATTCGGGTATTAATTTCGTGACACAGTAGTAGCCATCGCAAAAACTTCAAAATAAAAATCTGCAGAGTATTTATTTCAACTAGTAATTTCCGGGGTTCGTCGAAAGAAACCTTGTTAAAGCAAGATGGATCAATAGATGCGACAGTGCTGCCATCTTTGGAGTTTTGCTAGTTCGGGCAAAGGTTGTAGGTGGAGCGAACTACATCGCTCATGGCCTCGCAAAGTTCTTTTAATTTACGTAAGATGGCGTTTATTGTCTTGAGATTTAAAATAGGCGCTATAAACTACTCCAATACTCCAGTTTTTTGTCTATTCTTACTAGCACTTGATTTATTCATAAGAAATAGCTTAGAACTTAGTGAAACCTAGTATGCGTTTATGCGTGTATGTTTCTTATTTAAGTAAATTTATGTATATTTAATATTTCAACTACTACAAATATGTAAGTCTTAAACTAAGGCCCAAAGTCCTTTAAATAGGACAAATGTCAAACTCAACTCAAGTGACATAGTTTAAAATTTCATAGAATGAAATTTGATATGGGTTTTACTAGGCTATGGGTACTAAACAACTAACAAACTCCTTCAGTCTCAGACGTAACTCTAGTACCTCGCCTTAGTCTTAATGCGATAGATGGCGTGCAAATCAATTTCCTTTGTAGGCAAAAAACTCGATCGAATGTTAAATTCTACGAAAACGTATCATAATTTAGAGTCCAACCGCTATATTTATACAAGTATACCAAGCTCTTTTAATTAAAATATGTTTTGTTCCTTTCATTCGAAGGAAAACGCCACAATGACAAAGACGAAACATGTGTTAACAAATGTAGGTTTACTGATGGTTTATAAAATAAGGCGACAAGTATTTTACTAAGCGTTGGTGAAGTAGGAAATAAAATAAATTAGAATAATTTGTATGAAATGTCAACCTCATAACAAAAGAAAAGACCGACTAATATGCTTAACAATTTATTACTAGATTATTTAATTATCACATTTAGCTTATTTAAGAAAAATCAATAAAAAAAATTTGGAATAAATAAACAATACCTAAGTGTAAAAAAAGCTAAAATATACCTTATAATAAGTAACCTTAAAGTTTAAGTCACCATATATGTATAATTATAAAAATAATATTATTAATCTATAAAATAACAACCTTGAATACTAAAAGATAAGGTACAAACTCGTTTGTCTATGTTTGTGTTTAGACTAGAACACAATAACCTACATACAAAACTTTAACGAACTAAATCAAATGCCTCATTCCAGTAAATGCAAATACTAAGTTATCTTACAATAAACTAGTGGACACTCGCGACTTCGTCCACATGAAATTAGTAGCCTATGTCCGTCAGGGATAGTGTAGCTCTCTATTAGTGAAAGAATTTTTGCAATCGGTTCAGTACTTCCAGTGATACCCCCCTACATACAAACAAACAAACAAAGTTTACCTCTTTATTATATTAGTGTCGATGTAGACTAGCGGCCCGCCCCGGCTTCTCACAAATTCCATTAGGATGTAATGTACTTAATAGTAGGGGGGTACGCTCGGCTGCCTTGCCTATAGCGTAGGCAAATCGCAGTAGGTTGTCAGCTCGCCGCGCGCCCGCTCGCCCGCCCTCGCTGTGTCAGTGTAATTGAAAACGAATGCGACGCAACCCTAGCGTGTTGCCGGAAGTTGCGGGGGGAAGGACGCGGGTGGCGCGTTCATTCTGACGCGAGCCGGCTGGCGAATGTTATGAAGTACTACGAACATTTCGTGCGTGTCCATAAAGTTAGAATTCGTTTAATCGCAGTCGAAAAACAGAAGTTCTGTACGTAAGTAAAAGTTAAATTACTCGATAGCCAAGTATTTAAATTACCGTAATCTTTGTTGTTGCATAAGGTTTGCGATCACGGCTTCATTAATCGAAATACTCATGTTACAAAAAATGAAATATAGACATGATCATGTAATGACCCAAAGAGGCAATGTTTTTTTTTATACAACATAGGAAGGAAAACGAGCAAGTGGGTGACCTGATGGTCAGTGATCAGCACCGCCCATAGACACCCGCAACACCAAAGGGATTGCAGATGCGTTGCCAACCCAGAGGGCTAAGATGGAATACCTCTTGTGCCAGTAATTGCACCGATTTTTTTTTATAAGCCCTATTTATAAGATACATTGTATGTCGTAATGGCATGTTACAGAGACACGTAGATATAAGCTATAAGACGTGTATTATTTACCTGTGACAAACAATAAAGTGATTGATTGATTG
This sequence comes from Ditula angustiorana, assembly GCA_963691745.1. Taxonomy (NCBI): domain Eukaryota; kingdom Metazoa; phylum Arthropoda; class Insecta; order Lepidoptera; family Tortricidae; genus Ditula; species Ditula angustiorana. The sequence goes on along the minus strand of OY829483.1, from coordinate 1,920,170 downwards.
ATAGTAAATTAAGAACGATCTTTATTGACTGATCAAGTGGCGAGCCAACTGTAATTTACTCTCAAAGCCTCCTGACAGTGACTTTGTACTCGTGGATCCCTTTCAGCAGGTACAAGGATCCGACGACGACCACCAGCGTGGTGCAGCCGGCGACAACGTTGTAATGGTCCGTGTTGCCCACGGGCACGTCCCAAATCGGCGCGTGGGCCACCTGAGGAACAAGTTCCGGCAGTTAGCGACAGATGGCGCTGTTAACAGGGTTGGCATGTTGAAATAAAATTAAAATTAAATACTATATAATGACAACATAAAAAAATTAGGGTAATGGCAGGACTCGAAGCTGCAACCTCAGCATTTCGTGCCCTGCGTTTTCCAGTTTCGCCACATTAACACTAACCACCACCACTTCGACTTTTTTTTCTTTGTGTTGTTATTATATAGCATTTAAAATGAACTCGAATGTTAAAAAAAAATCGAAAGTAAATTTCGATTGACAAAATTTTTTGATTTAAATAAATTGATTTTTGCAATAAAAAATTAATGATTCAATCAAGTGTCTTCTCCCCAAGGAGCTCCATGACCCCCCCCCCCCCTTCCACCTGTATACACTTAGGCTATAAACCGTTTAAAATACGTATTGTGCCATCTTGCTCGCTAATTAAGCTGCTAACTTGTAGTGCTTGCTCTGTTGTGTTCCGGTGTGGAGAGCAAGACAGCCGGTGAACTTACTGGCGCAAGAGGTATTCCATCTTGGGTTTGCAACGAATCTGAACTCACTTACCATCAGGTACTTGCTTGTTTGCCTTCCGATTTAAAATAACAATAAATAAATAAATATCTTGGGACAATTTACACCAATTGCCCTAGTCCCAAGCTAAGCAAACCATGTGTTATGGGTACTAGACAACGGATAAACATACTTATATATAGATAAATACATACTTAAATACAAATAACATCCATGACTCAGGTACAAACATTCGTGTTCGTCACACAAATATTTGCCCATACCAGGATTTGAACCCGGGACCTCTTGCACAGTGTTAGTATAGTGTTTACTTTACCATGGTGTAGGGCACTCTTAGCCAGACGCACAGGTCCCGCGCGAAACCAGTGCAGAGGAAGTTGGCGGTTGCGCCCGCGCAGGCTGCCAGCCGTGCGCCCGCGCAGCGCACGAACAGCCGCGGCGGGTACAGCTCGTTGCGCGCCAGCCTGCGCACGAGACAACTTAGGAAAAAACATAACCTTTCCTTCTGGCTTTGCCGTAGTCGGGTAAAAAACCGGAGGAGTGCAGTTAAGACTATTGTGTATTTATTTATTTATTTAATCTTATTTCACAAAAAAAAACATTTAAATGTACAAATTGCCTTAATGCCTTAAGACATTCTCTACCAGTCAACCTTTAGGCAAAACAGAAATCGTTGTAGGTAGTGCAACACAATATAATATAATACATAGTGGGGAATTATGCATATAATAGTATATACGAATACAAACAAATACATACTTACATACATACATACACCCTACATACGTATATGCGACGAGTGGAATTACCAGCCTATTCAGAGTCTTGTTTCAGCAGATGCTTACGAAGCATTCGCTTCAAAGCAAACCCAAAATGTATTGAGAATCCAGCTCTCTCCAAACACAGGGCGATAACGTTTTCCACCTTCTAAGCCGGCTGTTGCCGTGATTTTTAATATGCCTTAGAACTAGGTTCGTATGTTTTGATTTTTGAATAATTTGTTGCAGTTTTGGGAATATTGACGCTTTTTTTGTTAGAAACTGTAGCGACTAGCGCCATCTAGTTTAGAACGGAAACCAACTGACATGCGCTAAGTCACGCTCAGTAACATTCTAACCTTAAATTTCAGTTTTCGTCATCAACATATTGTTTATCACCTAAAAACGAGGCAGTAAATAAAAAAGGCGATTCATAATAAAGTTGCTTCAAATGTTTAATTTAAACAATAAATCGTATTATGGTAGCAAAAATTGAAATTTTTGTAGTTTGTTGTTTACTACCAATGATATTATAATACATGGATGTACAATGTCATACTAAATGACAGCAGAAAAACGGCCCGACATGAGAATACAGGTTGACGCCAATGTTACAAATGCAAATTATTAGTTTACCATTTATATTCATTGGATTTACAACTTTACGTCTAACTGCATAAAATAATAATTTATTAAGTTTCCCTGCAAATAGGTTTTTACAAAATAATAGTATTGACATCAGCGCCGTCGGTTTGACAGACTGACAGCGCGAGCGACTGTCGATTAGTTGTACTTTCGACTTTTGATGCGGCCATATTTTAAACGCAGACTAGAAATCCATTACTTAAAAGTCAGTGTTTACTACTTATGAAAAGTGGGGATGAATGTGCTGTACATGACACACAACTGTGTGACTGTGCCCCATCTGTGCCCCACTCACCCAATGCCCGCGCCGGCCCGATGGTACCTCGCGTGCACCGGCAGCCACAGATGTGCCTTCCCGTGCACCAGCTCTCCTATGACGTAGACACCGCTGGGACCCGCCTGCTCTGCTGGCAGTTCGGTGTTGACGCGGTTCTTCGGTATCAAGCTCAACTGGAAATAACCAGTTATAGTTGTCATTGTTATTGCTTTTAAAACATGAAACTACTGCCCAAAGGGACGGTGTTCTGCAACAGAACAAACTGACAGAGCAAAAAAAAAACTTAGCTATAGACACAAAAAGACCTGAAAAATAAAGGCTTTAAATGTTATTCCTTTCATTTTAACAGGTGAGTAAATTTTTTGTTAACACAATCTAATTAGTTAAATGTTTTAAATACATATTGTAAATAGAGCTTTTGTTTTTACAGAGAAAAACACTTAAATCTTTGTTTCATTATTCAAGAGTTCTACAATATTAGTGTAAGTTTCAAACGAAAAGTGATACAACTCACTTCAACACATGACACACAGATAAACTAGTGCTCACAAAAAATGCTCTAGCCAAGAAAAGCTGAAGCTGTTTTTTTTTTTTAAGAAATAGGAAGGCAAACAACCAAGTGGGTCACTGGATGGTAAGTGTACCTATAGACACCCGCAAGATTAAAAGAGATTGCAGATGCGTTACCAACACCCAGAGGGCTAAGATGGAATACCTCTTGTGCCAGTAATTACACCAGCTGTCTTGCTCTCCATGCGGGAACACAACAGCGCAAGCACTGCTGCTTAGCGGCAGGATTAGCAAGCAAGATGTTATACCATGTGTATTTAAAATACTACTAACTTTATGTTATCCTACTAATATTATAAATGCAAAAGTAATGACGTTTGAATATTTGGATGTTTGTTCCTCAATAACGGTCTGATGGATTTAGACGAAATTGGGCAAACAGATAGATCATAGCCTAGACTAAAGTCATAGGATACTTTTTATCTTGTCAAATGCATAAAAGAAACTCTGCAGGTGAAGCCAGGGGTAAAAGCTTGTTAACAACTAACTCTCTTAATCATAAACACTTAGTAAATGTTTGTTAGTTTTTTTTTAAAAAGGCTTTCACATCTCCGTTGTGTTTGGGATGTATTTTGCCACCAACGACTTGTACATTAGACACGTAGGAAGAATGTTCGGTTGCGTACTTTTGGTAGTTTTCTGGGAGGATCTGGATGTTAGTTAGTTAACATGTTTTATGTCTTTATCTGTCATTGTGACATTTTCCCTCAAATGAAAGGGACAAAACATTTGTTAGCTTAAAAAGATTGTTAACTTTTCATGAATAACAGGGTAACTCTCTTAATCATAAACGTTGCGTAAACCTATTAGTCAACATGTGTTGTCTTTATTTGTCATTGTGATATTTGCTCTCGAATGAAAGGAACAAAACATTTGTTAGCTAAAAGAAATCGGTAAAGTTTTATGAACAAGGGAGTAAATGTATGGTTCATTAACTAATATACATACATATATATGTCGTACAGACGCAGCTATTTTGCACGAGCCCGGCACTGGTTTCGCAGAGTAGCAAGGTAATTTGTTCCAGTTTGTTTATGTAACATCTCTTTTTGTACTACATTTAAATGTATGTATGTAAATTCTTTATTATTTATTGCCAATAAAGACATTCTATTCAATTCTAATCATACCCGCTGTTGTCTTCTCAAGTCTCTGAGCTCGTCAGGGTTGGCGTACACTCCAGGAGGCAGTATTTGGTCCAGCCCCACCATGCAGTCTTCCAGCTGCCAGAGATCACCAGCCTCATCTTCGTTAAACACAATGCCATAAGTTAAATTCCTGTAACATGTTTAAATTGACATTGAAATAAAACAATTTAAACGGTTTATATCGCGTGTATTGTAACAAATCTAATTCCCGAAGATTCAATGTCTACAAGTCGCGAAACTATAAGAAAATACTATGTTTAAATTGAGTTTAATTCAATATTATCGATAGGGAGGACGCGTCATGTCTGATTACCTGTGAAATCCTTCACCGCGGAGAGTTTGTTCGACTTTTACGTCGAAATTACACGAGTTTGAGTATGTAGCAGGCAGGAGACATGCGAACATGAAAAATATGTTTTTTAATATCATCAACATGGTTTTGTGAGTGTTGCACGAAGAATAATAGGTAATTTTATTGCTTATAGAGTAAAGCACTTGTAAATGCCAATTCTAAAACATATTTTCCATTCGCACTGATAGAAATATCGTCGTTTCCGTCGAAGTAAACAAAAGATTGAAATTATGACTGATTTTAAAGATGTTGATTTTGACAACTGACATTGACATTTCAATAATGTTGCTAGTGCAGGATGCTTCAAGCAAATGCCTAAAAAGACATAATATTTTTTTCGGTTCATAATACTATTTTTTTATGTAAATCAAAAACAGTAAGTACGATGTAAATATTTTATTTTTATTAGGTACAATTGATACTCGAATTAGGTATTATAAGCGTTATAGAGCCAGGCATTGTTGATTTAAGAGGCAGACCGAAAAATATGGAGGTTGTTGTGTTATAAACAATTTAATCATTATAATGTTTAAAGTTCAAAGATATTTTATACCTTCTTTTGTCAACATTCAACTATATTTTTAACTAGTACATAGTACTTAAAGTTTCACATTTTTTCAATGCTATAGTTTCATATTACGCCTATTTTATTTTTTATACCAATTCTTGCAATTGATAGAACTTCAAAATTTTTATAGGCGTAGTTTTTTTTTTGGAAAATTTCCCTTTTGTATTTTTATTCAACTGCCGCCAGATGCGAGTGTTATGATTTTCGAGTAGGTATGTAAGTTATTATCGTTTTTTTTGTATAATATGTGTAAATTAATAAAGAGTGTTTGTTGTTATTGATGTTGTTTGTATTATCGGTAGTGATGAATTCCCACCCATACGCTCTATTTCCTACCCGTCTTTTAAAAAGAAGAAACTAAAGGAAGAAACTGGAACGAATTACTTTGCTACTCCGCGAAATCCGCTATTTGTTTGTTGGAATGGATCTCCGCAAAGTAACGCCTGAATCTATTAATTATTTATAACTAAAGGAACCCTTGAAAATTTATCGCACACCAAAGGCCCTAGCACACTAGCTTTTATCTCTGACATAAAGCATATGTGCCTTTCTAACCAGTACGCGTGCTAGAGCAACCTATGCTTGGGCGGGATCAGTTAATTGGGGACTGCTTGGAAGGCCCCTGCGCTAAAACAAAATCAATCCTAACCTGCAACAAATTGAGACTTTGCCACGGGCCTACCTCTTATTTCCTTATAGTATTGTGAGTTTTTTTACTTATGTGCATTATATACCAGCGCTTTTATGATAAGGAAAAACATCGTGAAGGCACCTCTACATGCACATTCATGTTAATAAATGTGTTACCCTGATCATGTCGACCCGGTTTCCCTTGAGGTTATGAAGGTTAGATGCAGAGGCGTATTTAAAGATTTGGCGCCCCGGGCCATTTAGCTTTGGCGCCACATTAAAGGACGATAAAGTATTTCATTTTAGGGGCGGCTGCCGCCCCTCGCAGCCTAGTGCCCCGGGCAATGGTCCGGATGGCCCTAGGGTAAATACGCCCCTGGTTAGATGGCAGTCGATCCAGTGGCGGATCCAGGGGGGTCACGGGAGTCATGACCCTCCCCCCTAAGTTGGGTCTAGGGCGACCAATAATCCTTTTTTACTCCATTGATGAGCTTGTCCTGACTGGACCTTGAGTATATGACCCCCCTTGGCTCGAAGGCTCCGCTCTTGGATTAACCTAATCTCCCAAATCTGGGATCATTATCAAAGCGTACACCGAATATAAATGGAAAAAAGCACTAACGAACGTTGACAATATGCCGATGATGGTAATTTTCCCAACTAACGGAACTCGCGTTTGCAACGTTAATTAAACGACAGAGGTAGCCGAACTTCCAATCAGATAGATTGTCCGGTCGTGTTTGCGTGCCGATTCACTAACTCACAACTCAAGTCTGTCTACAGTTTTGCTCACTACCAAGGTGGGTACGGATCGAGCTAGGTTAACCACAACTTTAATGCAGTTTAGGAACAGAGAGGAATTAATACTGCCTTAACGTGTTGCCTTAAGACGAGTGTGAACCCAGCCACAAAAAGCGCTCCCCATACAAACGGCGATGACGTTTTCCACCCTCTAAACCTTAACGTCTAACATAAAAAAAAAATATTTACAAAGTCAAAACATACAAAACGATTTCTAAAGTATAATGATAATTATACCGAAAAAGCATTGCCATAGGTTAAGGTTTAGAGGGTGAAACTTTATCACCATTTGTACGGAAAGCACTGGTTACACAATAGTCTTTACTACAGTTGCAGCAAGATAATGTCAATCCTGACAGCTGTCATCCTGGACCCCAATTCTCAGATCATGCGAGTTGCATCTCACGAGCGAAATACGTCAAAAATGACAGATTTCCAAGGGACTTGACAGTTGTTTTCGTGCGAGATGAATCTCGCATAAACCGAGAATTGCCCCGCTGGTACTGTTTGTGCATGGAGGCGTGTTTGTAGGTTATAAGACTTAAAAGTTACCTAAAGGCTTTAACACGCTAACTTTTGTAGCATACATAAGACTGGATTCACAATAAGCATTTACGAGCGATAAAAACATAAAAACACGGCCATTGACCAATCAGAGACAGCCATTGCCGCGTTCTGCGTTTTTATCGGTCGTAAACTCTGATTATGAACCTAGCGTATATCCCTGTCGAATCAGCTAGCGTGTGCGAGGCGTACACGCTAGCTGATTCGACACTTAAGAGGAGTGTGAACCCAGCACTCCTCATACAAACGGCGATAACGTTTTCCACCCTCTAAACCTTAACCTATAGCCATGATTTTTTTATATGTTATCATTATGCCCTAGAACTAGGTTTGTATGTTTTGATTTATTAAATATTCTTAATAGTTTCAAAGTTATTGATGCTTTTGTGTTTTGTATGAAACTCCTAAAATGCAAATATTGTCAAATCTATGAAAAATATTAAAAAAATCAAAACATACAAACCTAGTTCTAAGGCATAATGACAACACACCAAAAAATCATTGCCATAGGTTAAGGTTTAGAGGGTGGAAAACGTTATCGCCTTTTGTATTGGGAGCGGTTTTTCGGGCTGGGTTCACACTCCTCTTAAGAGGAAACACAAGGGCCGTTTTTCCATTTAAACGTCGTCCCCTGTTTCCTCTCTGGATAGTGCCAATAGAGCAATATATTTTTCCAAAAAATCGATGGCCACTATTATACATGTCCCTATGTTTTCCTTTTTTCAATAAATTAATTATTAAAAGAGATATGAACATTCAAAAACTCAAAAAAATTGGCCAGTATTTTGGCTGCGTTCATACATTCAGACAACAAATTTTACTAGATTATTTAAAAAAGGAAAAAAATAGGAACACTGCCAAAGAATCATTGATTTTGTGTACTTTAAATAGGTATTTTCAGTCCAAGCTGCAGCTGTCTCTATTGCGCTCTGCGGGGGGAGGCTTGATAGATGGAGGCAGCAATAGATTTTGCAAATACCTATTTTTCAATTCTCTAGGCCTTGAGGTTTCCTCTTAATGTCTTCGATAAACGCTAGCGTGCTACTAGTGCAGGATGACAGTTGTCAGGGTTGATCTTGTTTGGCTGTAATTGTAAGGCATCGGTAACTACAAGAAATGTAGTTACGAAATATTCCTGCCTATGGTTGACACTCGAATAGCAGTCGTAATACTACAGTCAAACCACTTGAATAGTGATTAAGTGTGGGACCTATTTCACAAAAAATCAAACTGACATTAGAATGGCTATAGAAGAAAGTTATTATCATTATGCGTTTATTGTGAAACTTGCACTTGATTACGATAAGCGGACCCCCCCCCCCACTAATTAGTAAGGTATTTGTGTAGTATAAGGTGATGCAAAATTAAAATCTTGAAAGGCTGGAGCACTCATGTGTAAACTAGCAGTGTCCGCGACTTCGTCCGCGTAGAATAGTGCCTTTTGGGTAGCATTTTTAATTATTTAGGATAATTATTTTACAAAAAAGACACAGTCATCGTACTTACAGTTATACAATAAAATATTTTGATTTTGATTTTATAACTCTGCCTATGTCCTTTCTCAGGCTCTAGACTATCTGTGTACCAAATTTCATTTAAATCGGTTTAGTAGTTTTGGCGTGAAAGCGCGACAGACATTAGTAAGGATTACCTAGTTCTGTAGCTAGCGAAGCCTGTAGAGGCTATGATTTTTGTCTCACTATTCCGTTTTTCGTGGAATTCAGCGGAATGTGTAGACACTAAAAATGCAACGACCGTAGGACCAGTCTCAAGGCACCGCTAAAATTTGGTGTCTCGCGTGCCCGTACGGCTACTTCAGTCTCCGACAAGCCACCGGTTTGTCGACGCGTGTGCTCTGTGCCCATAACGTTCCAAACTTGTTTGAAATATTACGTGTTATTACCATCCGATAGAAGGTTAGTAATTTTTTTTTAATCACATGCAGTTTTGCGGCTGGCAACATTTTACTTTTTTTTTCAAAATGTGCAAAGACGATAGTTGTTTTTAAAAGTTTTTTTAAATCTTTTTGTATGTGGTAATGGATCTCCCGTTACAAATCCCAGTTTGACCTCACCGTGTTTTATGTTATGTTTAAGTTTGTCTCACATTTTTGGCGACAACCGTCAACGCATATTTAATTTGCTTGATTTTATCCTCCTAAAACTTTTTTCCGTTACTTGATAAGGGGTACGCTTTGACCATGATCCCAGATTTGGCAGGTCAGATTACGTTGGAGCGATCGCCATCTGACTGCCGTAATTCCTGTTAACTGTTCATTTATGCGTGCGGGTTTCCCCACGATGTTTTCCCTCACCGTAAGAGTGCTAGTTAATACAACAGTACTCGGGAACTGTCCATAAGTCAGAAAAGCTAAAATGCTATCGGTATTTTTTTGTCTTTTTTACAATTAAACGTATTTAATGTTCTTTTTTCCATAAAAAGTTGAATAAATTTCAAATTATTATATCAAACTTCAAGGAATTAGCCAAGTTTTATATGCGTCGACACATTTGGCAACCCTGAATAAAATGGCAGAATAAAATTAATTACGTTGGTCTCAAGGCAGAATTCGATTGTGATTGTATTCTAACGCTTAAAATTATACCCACATTCTTCGAGAACACGTTTCAACAATTTACTAATTTTAATAAACATTATTGCTAGCACAACGGGTGTGTTTCGCGGGTGCCCACAACGTTTTGCTAGTGGTAGGCCCTTGTACAAAGTCCGTCCGGATCTACCACCATCTTGCTCGCTAATCCAGCCGCTAAGCAGCGTACTTGCACTGTTGTGTTCCGGCGTGGAGGCAAGACAGCCGGTGCAATTACTGGCACAAGGGGTATTCCATCTTAGCCCTCTCTGGCTTGGCCACGCATTTGCAATATCCTTGGTGTTGCGGGTGTTTATAGGTGGTGATCACTTACATCATGTGACCCACTTGCTCGTTTGCCTTCCTATGTTGTATTAAAAAAAAAACACAGCGTGACTCGTTTGTCGCTCATGTCGTCTCTTTCTATCGAGCCCGGTAGGAGGGAGATGCACTCTGAGCGACAAACGAGAAAACAAGCACTTGTGCTAGTCGTTCAGAAGTTGTTTAACGAAAGAGAGTAATAACCGGCTCGACCCTGATAATACCACAGTTATTAATACCGGTGTGAAGTAGTAGTTTACTGCGTGTGCGGCTGGCAACGAATCAGTGGCCCTTTTGAAGCTGCTGATTCTCTTGAGCGGCGGTTATCATTTATCAGCATAATGAACAGCATGCGTTTTTTCCAAAATACAGAAAATAAATGTAATGTCCAGTATGGTTGCTAATAGGCTGGACTATTGGGCATCGTCTTGGCTTTTGTCGGCCAGTGGGGGGCAGAGACCAGACCCCCCCCTAGAAATAGCCCTAGATAAGCTAGTGTAGAGTCGTTAAGTGGTAGACACTTTTCCTACTGCACATAAAACAGCAACACACTTAGCCGACCATTAAAGATGGAACTGGGAAAAAATGTATATGCTAAGGGATAGACATATTAACTTCATAGTGCATACTTCAAGCCTCCCTTTCGAAAACTTTGTCGCAGTACGCTCGAAAGTCAAAAATCATCCCTCACAGCTCTTTTACTAGTCCGATTCTACCAGGGCCCATTGCAATTTCATAAACGCGACAGGTGACAGGTTTAGTGACAATTCGATATACATTGCATGCCGACTATGATGTTAAGTTTGTAAGTCAGTAGCGTTACTTGTCGACACAGTAATATATGGCGAATTGTCACTGTCACCGGTCGCCTGTCGCGTTTATGAAATTGGGCCCAGCTCTTCTGGAAATTGAAGGTTCTGCTAACAAGAAGCGCTACAGGAAATTCAACAGTTTTTTGTGTTAATTTGTACGTCAATACTGCTGTTTAAGTCTCAATAATGGACAGGTTAATACCCTTTGATGATTCATTGCAGTCATCTAAAGTCATACGCTATGGGTATAGATAGGCACTTACAATATATAACACTAGCGGACGCCCGCGACTTCGTTCGCGTAGAATCAGTAGCCTATGTCCGTCAGGGATAGTGTAGCTTTCTATCTGTGAAAGAATTTTCGAAATCGGTTTAGTAGTTCCAGAGATTACCCCCTACATACAAACAAACAAAGTTTACCTCGTTATATAGTGGTGTAAATACACGAATACCTAGAAATGGAAACAGTGAGGGAGACCATCAGACAGTGTTGCTCCAAGTACAAACAGCGCCTCGACAGACATGTTAATATACTGGCTAGCGGCCTCACAGACACAACGAAAAATACAGTGAGACTCAAAAGGGCCCACATCATGGAACTCGACATAAGAACATGAAAAGGAACACCATATGGAGCGACATGTCAATGGACCTGCCAGCTCTCAAATCTATTGCGCTTAAAAAATCTGATAATGGCTGAGAGGCTGATTGCAGATAGTTGACACAAAAAAAAAATAGTGGTGTAAGTGAAGTCTACTCGTAGTCTCTCCTCCAGTACCACTTACATCGTAATTGTAGAAATATCTCGAACATGCGCGGATCCAGGGGAGTACGTAAGGGGTCATCCAGAAATTACGTCACGCTTGTGGAGGTGAGGGGGGGGGGTCTAGTCAAACGTGACAGCCCGTGTTAAGGCTGCTTTTCTACCAGAGATGTGCGAGAATGCGTAGCGAGGGATGTGTTTGTAAGAACCAATAAAATCGTTTCATTGACCTCGCCTCGGTCAGCACAGCTCTGGTGGAAACGGCTTATTGGTTCTTTACATTGATGAGTCTGTCCTGACTGGGCCTTCACTGTGTGCCCCCCTCTTAGTCAAAGGCTGGAACCGCTCTTGATCTCGGATGTGACAATGTGAGATTACTTGGTCTCGATAAACGCGAGAATGTTCCATTAGTTAAGGATCCTTCAAAATGAATTTCGTTTCGAACAATTATTCAATTTAACACCATATAAATTATAATTACTTGCACAATTGTTATAAAATGAGTCACGTAACGTAGTTATTGTTATCAATTGATTTATTAAACGTATATAATTTCTTTATTCATTATACAAAAACCAGCTTAACGCTTTTAGTTTAACGTCCATTTTCAGGTATGGTTTGTCTGCATATGTAAAATCAATGTTTACTTGCACATTCCTTGATATAATTAATAAAATTCACAGAAACGTGAAGATTTTATCATTATGTTGTATTATGTATTGTATGTAAAACTAGCCATCTTGGTATAATCGGGATGTAATATAGGTACAGTCAAGGAATTTAATTTACAACCCACCTAAGGTTCAATAATCATATAGCAAACTGTCACCATAAGAGCTAACTTAGAGCAAGACGTTAGTTTGATATATCGACCTTAATGCATTGCGAATGTCTGACGACATTTCGGCGAATTGGGTAGGGAATTCAATTCTTTGACTGTACATAAAAAAAAATCCGTGAAAAATTCTCTTAATGACAACGAAAACCGTAATAAAATCCGTTGCATGGTTTATAGTTTATTTAAAATACTTAAAATACTTAAAGTACTTAAAATAAGATAAACAAAATAAGTCACGTGACTCGGCAAAACAACCAATCAAATCATTCTTTTGGGTCTTCACAGATCCAAAAGATGGACTTGGTTGGTTGACTGACTAAACGAATAAAGACTAACTTAAACTTAACCACGTATCACCAGTGGCCCTAACATGACTGGCCAAGTTAAGTATATCTCTATCTGCGTCCCTTTCTTATGACACTAGTTAGATCGAGACACAGGGAGGGGTTAAACTAAACCTGGGCAGGGGGGTTCCACTCCGCACTGTAGGTGCGCTCGCCGCATTACCTATGGCATAGGTTAATCGCAGTAGGTTGCCGGCTTGCCGCGCGCGCGCCCGTTCACTCTGTGTGTTGCGCAACCCTAGCGGTGCGCCAGGGCATTGCGGGTGGAAGGCGGGCGCGGGCAGCGCCTTCCTTTTGACGCATGCCGCCTTGCGAATGTTTATGAAGTTAATATGAACTTTTTCGCCTCATCATAAAGTTGGAATTCGTTTAATGGCACCTCGTACAGAGTACAAGGTATCATCGGGATCTAACAGTACGACCGTTCGCTACTTGAAAGAATGGCGAACACTTTTTTACCTTATTGTAATGGAATAAGGTAAAAAAGTGTAAACATATTTTTCAACTTCGTACATTTAGTTAACTCATAAAACGACGTGAATTCGTTAAAAAAACCAATTAATCAAAGGGCAATTTAATGTCAATTGGCTTAATGTATGTCGGCTTCATATGCAGCGATTTAGATCAAAACCCTACAAAACTCAGCACTGTTATTCTCCAAGCGTATCAGCGTCGGACTCGACGTCGAAGCATCACCCTGTCCCGCTCACTCGAGCTAGCGCTAGAGCAAGACAAGGCGCTGCCTCACCGTCGAGCTCGTCGTTGTTTCGCTCAGAGAACAACTCTCAAGTAAAAGGTACTTCGACTTATTGTAGGTCAGGGCATTCCACACTGCTCCGCGCCTTACGCTTCGAGGAAGGAAATGTCGAGTTCGAATTTGGAATTCTATCGATTCCATCAGAGGCTCTGTACCGGTTTCTGGCCTTGGTTTTTCTCATAAAATTTTTAAGTTTTTTTTATGGCCAGGATCGTGTGGTTGGAGCTTCAAATGTTACTGGCCGTTTAGATTTTGTGAGTAGAGAATATCTGTCGCACTAACATGATCTGCAATGCATCCTATTCTTATGCCACTAATAACATAGAGACGCAGTTTGCGACAAATTAAACTTGATAGTCATGTAATAACCGCTGACAGAATATTATAGTAGTTTGAATGTGGAATGCAGAAAAACGTTCGAGGATAAATTTCAAAAAATCTATATTTTAAAATCTAATAATGTAGGATTTTGGCAGCGGTCGACTGGCTTTTATTTATTACGACAACAATCTTTGTCAATTTTTTTCTTACAGGTAGAATACTGAGCGACGGACTTTATTTCTTTCCATTTATTTCCATTTTTAATCCGGCCGCCCGCGCCCGCCTTCCACCCGCAATGCCCTGGCGCACCGCTAGGGTTGGGCTGCTTACTATAATACTATCTCGTGCGACACAGAGTGAGCGGGCGCGCGCGCGGCAAGCCGGCAACCTAATACGATTAACCTATGCCATGGGTGGTGCGGCGAGCGCACCTACGGTGCGGAGTGGCACCCCCCTGCTACTGTGTACCGTTTAAAATTACGATTGCAATACAAAAGGTAATAAAAACCTTTACGCTAAAATTTTAATTACTAATTACTTTTATTAATTAATGATTGGACGCCGTTCAAGTGTAGCGCAGTAATAATTCACTTCATTAATTTATTAACTTGGCAGACTGTTTTGTAATTTGTGTCACCTTGTTTGAAAACATAATTAAGTATGACAATTTATCGAGTTATCACTTTTTCGGCAAGAATAATTAGTTAAAACACTAAATTTTGCATAAATGTGTCAAATAGAGGCCAGTGTCATTTAAACAAATAAAATCTTACTGAAATCTACAAATTGGAGAATAGCCCTCAAAGAATTTCACTCTTCATTGTTTTGATCAAACAGTGATTACAGTAATTACGTTGTTTAAAGTTTGGCACTCGGCAAAGATTGTTTTTCATTTACATTGCATCTTTGGACTATTACACGATACTTTACCTTCATCTTAAGGCAGTAATGTACAGTCAATGAAATTGAAACACGTACCACCGTAGAACCTAGTCGAAGAGACATACGCATGACATTTGTATGACATAGCCTGGCGTTCAACACGTCGCGTCATTGCGATAGGGTTCTAAGGTGGTACGTGAATATATTTCCCCTACTGTACTTCGCTTAATTTTATTTACTACTTCGTTTCCGATGACATCTGAACTCGCTTCTTTAAATAATTGTACTTTACCTTCAAATAAAAATTTTCATTGAATTTTCGTAATGCAGACAGACATGAAGGCCTTAGATGGACTCATTTTCCTGCTGCGGTCAAAAAGAAACGGATTTATCCGAAATAAAAATATATAAAGTGACCTATATTCCACATAATAATTAAAGGCAAATAAAGTTATCCTTTTTAAAGCCTAAAATTTTATAATTTGCTTGTTATTTTTATGATTGCATATAAGTAACCTTATCATTGACACAGTAATATGGACATGACATTCATTAACTATTAAAGTGTATCGGCCGAAGTATACTTCCTAGTGGAACGCCCCGCAAAAACTTGTTTTCGAAGGCTTTTAATTATGACTTAACTTTGTGCACTTAATGATTATGTTGCTAAATATGTCTACTTACAATGAGTTATAAGTTTGGTAAATTATATCTATTGGTTACATTACACTACATTTGAAGAATACAGGGTAAGAACTCGTCTAAGTAGTCCCTTTTTTAATGATATGAGTTTGCAATGAACTATGTTTCGAGTTTAAAATCTCATTAAAAAAAGTGACTACACTTGTTTTTTCCGTGTCTCTCTTCTATGGTTTGTGTATTCTACCCAAACTGTTTTAGATACTAACTATTGATTAAGAACGAACTGAGAAATTGTCTGTGCCTGATATTATATCAACTTCATAGTGCATGTTATATGCCTCCTCTTCGAAAGTCACATCTTCTCTCAGTTCTGACTTTAATAGTCACTAATAGTCACTTGTCTTTGACTGTAGGTATTACAACTTACAACAGTAATAATTATTAACCTCGGAGGCGGTAAGGCTTGGTCGTCAAAACTTACAACTTTCTTTTAGCATCGTGCAAACCAACCGCGCCAAAGCCAAGCCTTTTAGCTTTACCTTTGTCCTAAAGTGTTGAATAGTCTTTTACGTTTATATTATTTTAAGGCCCTGTTTCATCACTCTCTGATAAGTTCCCGATATGATCTAAATCTAAATCTGTGATAGCGTCTCTGTATGCATAGAATAAACAAAGACGGCATCACAGTTATCTGTTGGATATGATATTTATTAGGAACTTATCAGTGAGTGGTGAATCAGGGCCTAAACTTACCGAGTCAAAAGCTTTATTTTTATATGTCTTAGGTTCTGGTCAGTGTGCCTCGATAGGATTAAAACAACATCACCTGTTCACCTTGGAATCGGGCGTTTTGGTCGGGCCCGTAGGTGGTGAAAAATGATTGCACGCTTGGAGAATTTGTTCAAAACATTATCCACTATAAATTGGGAAACGTTGGGATTTCTTAAGTTGTAATAATTGATTGATTATGATCAGATAATTATGGAAATTTTTGTTGCACAATCGTTATTTGAGTTCACCGCGTCGTTTTGGCTTCTTGAGTTAAAAGTATTCATTTAGGGTAAATTCACGACAGATATAATTAATTAACACGATAATAATATCATTAATCATCATTAATCAAGTGTTTTTGCTGAAACCAGAAATTTATCGAGATTTTTATAAGTTCATCGTATATAAAACCTATAAGGTTAGGTTAGGTGTGGATTGTAGCATTCCTGAAAAGTTTCAGCATAAACCACCATCTTGCTCGCTAATCCTGCCGCTAAGCAGCAGTCCTTGCACTGCTATGTTCCGGCGTGGAGAGCAAGACAGCCGGTGTAATTACTGGCACAAGACGTATTCCATCTTAGCCCTCTGGGTTGGCAACGCATCTGCAATCTCTTTGGTGTTGCAGGTGTCTATATGCGGTGGTGATCACTTACCATCAGGTGACCCACTTGCTTGTTTGCCTTCCTATTTCATAAAAAAAAAAACGCCTAATGATTTATGTACGATAAATAATGATGCTGTTTGTTTATAAATATTTTTCATCACACCAAGTAACTTGTGTATTTGATGATTGATATATTTCCATTATACCACGCATTTAAAATGTTGGATGACAACAAATAATAACGAGTTATGATATGACTCAGACATGGAAATTTTGACTATTAAAAGCAAACTGTTTTTGAACTGTTGCCCTTTAATACTAGTACACACTAATGACGTCTGATTCAGTTCTCTTCTAATTGATGTAAGCAGTTTACTTACAGTTTTCTAACAATTAAGGTTATCCTTATTCGATGAGGTGTTTGTGGTCACCTTATTCATGATTCATCATACTCTAGTTATGACTAATGTTACCTCAACATTTATTAATAATTTTTCACTTTTTATACTGTGGAAAATCCCAGGAAATCCTGGAAGAATCTTGCAGAAATCTTTTGTCTCTCAAATCAACATTGTTTTTTTAATGTCCCATTGATCATTACAATTGAACAATGGAATATCATCACGTTAATTGTAATTGCTGTGAATAGGATAAGGCGATTGAGTAACATTTAATTTAGTAATGTCCATATTAGGTACTGACGGTTGCCCCATCGCAGTTTTAACCGTAACTATTTATTGGTTTATTGGACTCAAATTATCCGTAGAAGTGGTATATTGTGCTATGCCATATTTAGGCCTGAAGACCACATTATTAGAGAAGTTATTATTGTCTATAAGACAGAACCGAAAAAAAGAGTCGGAGTTATCCCCGACTAACATAAAGTCAGTTCATCCATACTTGTCTTATCTTAAAACTTCTCCTTTTGTTTTGTTTTTTAGTTATCCAAATTGACTTCCGATTTTTTTTGAGACGCAGAAATAAATTTAAATGGTAATGACAACACAAAGAAAAATTAGGGTAATGGCAGGACTCGAACCTGCAACATCAGCATTTACAACTTCTGGAACTTTTTTAGTTGGTAATGTGGCGAAACTGGCAAACGCAAGGCACAGAATGCTGATGTTGTAGGTTCGAGTCCTGCCATTACCCTAATTTTTCTTTGTGTTTTCATTGTCATTTAATTTTATTTCTCCTTTTGTCTCCTAATTATCAATTATCGCCTAAATAAAACAAATCAAGGCTGTAAAAGAGAAGGTGCTTTAGAATGTTTTATTCAAACAATACTTAAACAGTATTTTAATGATAAAAATTGAAATTTTAGACTAGAATCTTGTTGACTACATAGGATAGAATATGGATATAGGAATGAATGTGGTTTAGATGTTTGTTTAAAAAATACCTGGAAAGCAACAGAATCGTAGACTCAACGATGACTCAGAACATAACAGATTTCCCTGGAGATGACGGGTTAGGAAAGCCGATCCCGATAGGATAAAACTGGGATGACGTCAATAGCGCCGATAAAGAAGAGAAAGATTCGACTCAAATTAATCATTATAATATAAGATCCAAAACTGTTATCATCATTTTTGTACGGCAGAAGGCAACTGTGCCATATGCTTCTGCCTTTCTGTGTAACTTCATGTTGAAGAATCAATTTCATCAAAAAAAATGTTTTTTTTCTGAAATAGGAAGGCAAACAAGCTGATGGTAAATGATTACCACCGCCTATAGACCTATGGGTCTATGCAGCCTGAAATAAATGGTTCTATTCTATTCTATAGACACCCGTAACACCCAAGAGATTGCAGATGCGTTGCCAACCCAGAGGGCTAAGATGAAACACCTCTTGTGCCAGTAATTACACCGGCTGTCTTGCTCTCCACGCCCGAACACAACAGTGCAAGCACTACTGCTTAGCGGCAGGATTAGCAAGCATGGTGGTAGCGATCCGAACGGACCTTGCACAAGGTCCTACCACCCGCAAAACACATTCCGACATTTATGTCTAGAGCGTTAACTATAGTTGCTTTATTAATGAATTTGATGCGATGACGTCTCCAGACATGCAAATGAGTACACACTAAGATGAGATTTTCTTCTTTTCACGCAAACACAAACATAAAACGGCTGTGTATACAATGTACAGACAGTCAGCACCGAAGACTGGAACTAAGTAACCGAGGTACTTAAAACTTTACGACAGAAATCTATTTTCTAGGATATTCAAGTATGTTCAGATGCTTGGAGAATCTCGTCAATTTATGCAAGATTTATTTATTGAAATGTTTGACATTTCGTTTAACAAATGATCAAATGTCGTGAACAAAAATAGAATCAGTTTAAGTGCAAAAGGTGAAGAAGGAAATTTTATGGCGCAACTTTATCCATCTGTCTGCCTGTCCATTTGTCTGCTATAGCATTATATTTTTATACTAAAAAGGAATAGAAAAAAATTACCCCTTTTCCTTAGTGTTATCCTTCCATTTCAAATACCTACTTCGGAATAACTTCTTAATAATTAGAATCCTTTTTCTATTTTAGTCTCTGTTTACTTCTTCGCAGTTAATAATACCGTCATGTTCGTTCTCTTCTCCCATTTATTCAGAAGGAGGATCTCTATTTATTCTATTTTCTGCTTTGAGATTTTCGGTATATTTATCAACATTCACAAAACCCTTCAAAACAATAATATCAAAGCAAAACTTAGTTGCCAGTAATTGTCAATTGTAAAACCGATTACAATCCAATGAGCTTGTCTAATCGTTACCTTATACCATTCAAATTATTGCGTGAAGTAACAGTCTAGCAGATTATGCTTAAGCAAACTGTATTGTATTGCCGTGTGGTATAGTTTTATTTGTAGTTAAAAGCAATTTGTATTTTTAGGAAGGATTAAGAAAGGATTGTTGTAAATGTAAATTTAAACATTGAAATATATGCTGGTTTGGCAAAGTATTTCAATGTAACGACAATTCCTTAATACTAAATAGATATTAAATTTTGTAGCGAGGGTTCTGTTAAAGAAGCTGATAAGCTTTTAACAGAAGGATTGACGTTAGATGCTGAAGTCTCACTATAGGGAACCAATAAGATGAAAAGATGAACGATTTGGTTAAACTACCTAGTTAGGAAGGAGATAAATGAAATAAAACAGGTTAAGATTAACAGGAATGAGAGAAACGAGATATTGCTTGCTCTCAGCATTGGGTAGGCTTAAAACTTAAGATTAATCATACATGAACTGAATTGGGGATCTCTGAGACAACTTCAGTCAGTCTTAACAGTCATCGTCTCATACAATGATACAAAAATAACATACCGTTCCATACCTTGCCAATAACGTCTATTTATTAAAACAATCAGGCATAAAAAGTCTTGTTACCTCTAATTAAGGCTTAAATTCCAGTCAGCTTATCACGCGTAACATATGCGACCTCTACTCCATGTCGTAATAGGCCTTGGCTCAAATTGTCTTAATTTCTCTAATGCCAGGTGCTTAATTTAGTGTTGCCAGACTATCAAGGGACTATCGTACCAGAGGCCCTAGCACGCTAGCTTATGTCGCAGATATAATACCCAATTTTTGGCTGTTAGCATAAAGGGATGTACGCATTAGCGCAGACGGGTGATGTCAGCGATAAATGTCAGTGGGGTACGAATGCAGTGTTTAGGTGTAGACAAGGTCAAGACGTTACCGACCCTGCCTTTTTTTGGCGTGGGGCCCCAGGCAACTTCGTTAAGATTCAGCGGGATCCCACGGCGAGACACGGAAAAACCGGTATCGGCAACGCTGGCAGCAGGGTCTTTTTTTAATTTGAAGATGTTCTTTTTGCGTATATATATGTGTCAGTAGTAGTTGAAGCCTTACCCCCTTATTCATAAACGCTGCGTAAACGTTTATTAGTTAACATGTTTTATGTCAAACGAAAGGGACAACACATTTGTTAGCTTAAAAATATTGTTAAGTTTTATGAATAAGGGGGTTATTCGATGAATACAGTCCTAAATGAATGTAATCGAAATTATTTATTTCTAAATTTTTTCGATTTTTCTTTTTGTATTTTTTTGTACATTCAACTTAAATTTAAAATGCTATATAATGAATGACAACACAAAGAAAAATTAGGGTAATGGCAGGATACGAACCTGCAACATCAGCATTCCGTGCCTTGCGTATTCCAGTTTCCGCCACATTACCGCTAACAAATTTATTATTATATTTATTTAGCGGTAATGTGGCGGAAACTGGAATACGCAAGGCACGGAATGCTGATGTTGCAGGTTCGAATCCTGCCATTACCCTAATTTTTCTTTGTGTTGTCATTCATTATATAGCATTTTGAATACAGTTCTGGCAAAATCAGGTTGATTTTCTTTTGTTAGCGACAACCGGCAAAGAGGGCAACGCTTTTTGGTTATGGTACACCCCACCATGTGGGTGGTGAGCCCCACATAACCCCCAAGTCGCTTTGGGCTCGGGGATGATAAGTACTAGTATATATGTACTTTAGTATAGTATAATATAGTTTGTGGGCATAAGACTTTCCTCTTCGACAAAAAAAGGGCATCTAGTTTTATAAGGTGAAAATTCTTTAACGCTAACAGAAACGACAAAATGATAAGGATTTGACGTAATGGGACGAATGCGAACGACAAAATGTGTCAATTGTCAATGTAAATGCTATATAATGAAAACACAAAGAAAAATCTAGGGTAATAGTTAGGACTTGAACTTGCAACCTCAGAATTACGTGCCATGCGTTTGTTAATTTCGCCATATTGCCAACTATCATACCTATCGACATATCATCTATCATTTCTGCTAGCTTTGTTGCTAAAATGCCAAATTGTCTAAACACACTGGTCAGTTTAAAAATCATACAACTTTTAAATAAAACTTACGTACGACTATTCTCATTCGTCTGCCAATGGCAACCCTGGCTTAATTCATGAGATTACAATCGAGATTCAATACATGCGTACGCGCAATGTACGTTGCTCAACTAGAGCGTTCATTGAAGAATGTTCATTGTAACTTCAACGCCATTCAGTTCTGCTGACAGCTGTTATTCGGTAAACTATTGAAAGTTGTTTATTTAGTGAAATATCAGGCATTTTTGGACTTTGTCGTAGTAAACTAAAGTGGCGTGTCAGAGGCACTTTAGTGATTGACGTTTACAATGACAACGACAAGGTTCTAGCTGTTTCAATGGACTGTCGGTCTAAACTGGCGTTTGACATAACCGTATAATTAGGAGAAGCGGATCTGATTGCACTATGGTAGATGTATTTGCTTGTTTTTCAAGTAATTTCAAGTCTAGAGCTTTTAATTCTGACTAGGTACTTATTCTTTAGATTCTTATCGACTTATTAAGTTACGATGCGGTTTGATTTCAAGTATAAAAAAACTGCAATGTACGTTAGGCATTTTAATTAAGTAAATCAGACAAACGAGTTGGCCAATTTAATGCGCTGAAGTTAAGTTTAAATTTTTTAAAGTTTTAACCGCGTTGTTAGATTAATCTTTTGAATGTTAGAGTATTATTTCCCCAGAAATCTCATATTAGAGCATAATACTTTTTCAACAAACTGTTTTCGCGGAGTAGTAAGGTACTTAATTTGTTCATGTTTGTTGATATAGAACTCCCCAAAGTAACGCCTGAATCTATGAATCATAATGCTTTGTACTTAAATTAAACCCCAATAGCATTGTAGCTGTTCCCTTTAACTTCCGTTTGTGTCAACGTTGGTCATTTCCAAAAGTTCTTTGTTTAAAACATTTCCAAAACTAAATATGCTCTAAAGCTGTCACTAGCGGCAACTTACAGACAGACTGCATCTAATTTGCTTACATTTGTTATTCAAATACCCCATAATCTATTCGAGGCGTTGCGTTATAACCGGTCTGCAAGGGTGCCCAAGGGTACTGTGATGGTTATCGTTGGCTGTATATGCGGATGACGTCATTGGAATTTGCGAAAGAACTTTTGAATGCATACTGTCTGTAGTCTGTTATATTTCTGAGTGGGTTGAAAACGAGCTTTTTCTGTTTGATTATTATTAGATATGCTTATATTGAAGACTAGTGGACGCGCGTGACTTCGTTCACGTAAAATTAGTAGCCTATGTCCGTCAGGAATAGTGTAGCTTTCTATCTGTGAAAGAATTTTTGAAATCGGTTCAGTAGTTCCAGAGATTACCCCCTACATACAAATAAACTAACAAACAAAGTTTACCTCTTTATTATATTAGTGTCGATTAACTTACTTGCACTGGCAATAAAATATACTCTTCGAGGCAGTAAAGCGTTGAAAAAACAACTTTTTAATTGTTTCTTCCTCTCTTTGAACTAATGCGATTTTCAATCTATTCTTATCTCAAGTGTGACTTCATCTCTACTGACGCAAGAATTGCCCGCTGACTATAGGCAGAGACGGTTCGTATCCCCCCGTGGGTTGAGAAAGGCCGCCCTGTAGTGTTGAGCTGCACTGTTATACTGTAAGCACATCAGCGTCGGACTCGACGTCGAGGTATCGGCCTGCCTCGCTCACTCGAGCTAGCGCTAGAGCAAGACAGACCGCTGCCCCAGCGTCGAGCTCGTCGCTGTTGGACTTAGAGAATCACTCTCCAGCATCTGACTGTACTATAAAGCAATTTTCTCCAACATTTCCGATACTGCGTCTTATCATAGCACAAGCAAATCGATAAGCCGTCGTAGCGAATCGGTTAAAGTCTGCGATTACACAGCGATCTTTAACCGGCTGGTTTTACGGTCGCTATTGCTTTAGAGTTAGGAACAATAGTCGCATAATGCGTTGAATTTTAATGATCATTAAATTCCTTGAGGCTTTGTGTCATTGGCCGGTTATATAATGAGTTAGTTATGTAGTAGTATGCGTTTTGGAATAGTGTTCAGAGTAATGTCTCATACAACATGTCCCTAGCCTTCAACAGAGAATGAACACCCTTGCAACACTGCAGTGGCCCTAACATGACTGGCCAATGTTTATTTAAAGTTTATTTCTATCTGCGTCCCTTTCTTATGACACTAGTTAGACAGAGACACAGGGAGGGGTTAAACTTAACCTGGGCTGTCATGTTAGGACCGCAGGAATGCTATGACACTGTTGTTTTTGTAGAGGCTACAAAAAAACTTATAAAATGCTGTCTAGTCTATTATTTTTTGTCCATAGGCTACCGACACGTCTTTTTTACTATACTCTTATAGCACTCTTGTAGTAGGCTAAGGTCCTAAAGTCCTATGTACCATGCCTCAAAAAAGGTTCCCTCTACGGCCCCAACGTATCCCACCCTCTAAATCCTTCAGAACATATGTAAATCTTTTTGTTCATTTCGACTGTGCACATATCATTATCTCCTGCTGACTATACCACGAAACAATAATCTTGCGTGTGAAAAGATACACACAGGTAAAAAAAAAGGTTATCAGTGCCTTTAAAAGTTCATGTGAACTTGCCAAGTACCTACCGAGGCCGTCCGGAAACTTTCGGCCTTGTCCGAACTTCCGGCGGATATGTCAGTCCGTAATAAACATTGATAAACACAAACGGGTAAAATAAGTGCGGGAAAACGCAGTCAAGGTGACAAAAGGAAATGTGACAGGTGCATTGAAAATTATCCCTTGAAGGAAGTTCGCTATTGTACATCTGTTTTGTCCTGTAATCTGTTATATGTGTTATGTACCTACAATAAAGAGTCATACATACATACATACAAAATTGGAAAATTCTAAGCGTGTAATTGCACGCATTGCGAACGTGAAGGTTAAGCACCTTGCGCCATCTGTTGAAACTTGGTTGAAACAAATTTAACTGCTTTGAAAATTTAATTCAACGGTTTCAATTAGATCATTATTAATTTAAATAATTTAAGGCATAAAATATCGGTCAAGGATTAGGTATACTAGATACTAAATTGGCCGTTGTAAGCTTTTCGTGAAGATATTGACTATGCACGAAAATGACAGTTGTGTACTTTAATTATAAATGATGTTGGCAAATTGAAGTATCGTTGTCCCCCTCTTCTTCGAAAAGTCAAAACTTAACCAATGTTGATGACTCTTTCAGAATCATAAAGACAGGAAAATCATCCAAAAGTATGCTTCGCTTTTTCCTACAATATAAATTAATTCCATGCACCAAACGTTTTACTCATTAGGAAAAAAACACAATTTTTTCAAATTTTCTGAAGATCACAAAAATTCCATACATCATTTTTATTGGTCCTTTGTATGGGAAATAGATATAACAATTTTAGCTTATTATTTTTCATATTTTTCGTGAAAAAGAGTCTGACATAAATACAGACAGACATAACGATACTAGGGCTCCTAGTTTGACTACAGAACCGCTATTAACATAAAACAAGACTTCCCAATCAGTCCAGAAGTTTTCGAGTAAGGGGCCGTCCAATAATCACGTGTTTTTTTTTTGGCATTTTTAACCCCCCCTCCTCCCTCTTGGTGATACATGGTGAGGTTTAAGACCCTATATCACGTCTATATCATGTAAATTTTTTGGTACCAACAAAGTTTTTTTTTAATATTTATAAAATACAGGTATAAGTACCATCTAATTTTATAAATACACGTAACGCCGCTTCTCGGTTCAGTATCGCGCGTTAGCTGAAAAAATAAATGCACGTGGTATATTACTACACCCCCCTCCCCCCTTGTGATATTTCGTGATTTTTTATGGACCCCTCCCCCCCTTTCGAGCCTCATGTGATTAATGGACGGCCCCTAATCGGGGAACATGCAAAAAAATTATTAAGTACGCAGAAATGACCACTTCAAAGGCACCTAGCCTGAGTTAGTAGGTTCTTAGGTGGAGTATGAAGCCCCAGCCCCAAAAAGCGCTCCTCAAACAAACGGCGATAACGCTTTCCACCCTCTAAACCTTAACCTATGGCAATGATTTTTTGGTATGTTGTCATTATGCCTTAAAACTGGGTTTGAATGTTTTTATTTTTTTAATATTTTTCGTAGATTTGACAATATTTGCATTTGAGGAGTTTCATACAAAACAAAAAAGCGTCAATTTTATGAAACTATTAAGAATATTTAAAAAATCAAAACACACAAACCTAGTTCTAGGGCATACTGACAACACACAAAAAAATCATGACTATATGTTAAGGTTTAGAAGGTGGAAAACGTTATCGCCGTTTGTATGGAGAGCGCTGGGTTCACACTCCTCTTAAGAGACAGAAGCGTGTCGCTAACTCACGGGCCCGCGCAGACTCGACAATAAGCGTGCGGTGCGCGTACGCCGGTGACCTTAAGCGCGCCAAGGTCAGTCACCCTGCACTGATTGATTGGGCAACTGGTTTGGGACTTGGCATTGCCTTACTTTAAAACTTTCGGTATTATGTCATTCAGTGGCACAAGGAGTTATCGCGTGTGTAACGATTTTTCAGTACTGATTTTTTTTTGTCGGTACTGTCACATCGTTGATGTACCCGCAATAACGAGACTCGAGTAGAATTTTTGAATCTCACCAGGTAACTAAAGCTTGCCAAAATGACCGTTTTTCATAGAAATGCGGCCATTTTGGTGAGCTTTAGTCACCTGGTGAGATTCAAAAATTGCATTTGAATTTCACCGGGTAACTAAAGCTCACCAAAGTAGCCGTTTTTCATAGAGATTCAGCCATTTTGGTGAGCTCTAGTCACCTGGTGAGATTCTAAAATTGCACCCCTGCAACCCTAACATGACTGGCCAGGGTTAGTTTATCTATATATGCATCCCTCTCTTATGTCACTAGTTAGACAGAGACACAGGGAGGGGTTAAACTAAACCTGGGCTGTCATGTTAGGACCACTGGAGTACTATTCTTGAATCTCACCGGGTCAGGAGGCCCACGGTGGGCTTATAGGCCGGCAATGTATTTGCGATACTCTTGGGATCGCTGGTTTCCATTGGCGGTGATTTTTTTCCATCAGGCGACGCATGATCGTTTACAACCTTTTAGATAAACAAGACTCAAAGTTATGTAATTACTAGGATGCTGCTTTTTTAAGCTTTAATGGAAAAACGTGTTAAATGGTAGAAGCCTTTTCTTCTTGTTTAACGATTGAATTTCATTGTGATTTCTTATTTCATTAGAAACTATCAATTCCTAGGCTGCTTTTTAGCTAAGTTTCATAGAAATAAAAGAAGGTCTTGCTAAGATATTTATTTAAAGACCAGTGCACCTAGCACGAATCTTCTCGATATGCGTTAACTCGCTACGTAACTCAGTGCGTCTCTCACTTTGTGGGCTAGTTAGAAAGAGACGCACTGAGTTACGTAGCGAGTTAACGCGTGTCGAGAAGATTCGTGCTAGGTGCACAGGTGTATAATCTAACGATTTTTTTAATTTAAATAAATAGGTAGTAGTTGAAGAAACTGGATCTCGTAAACGCGTTTTTTACATCGACCGTGTTCTAAAGGCAGCAGTGGTCATGAGCAGACTCCGTGACTCCATGCTCGTTTAAAACGTGTTTTACCTATTAACGCCCTGTTTTACCATAATAAGCTATTACACCATTTAATTGATGTCAACTGATTAAAGAGAGAGTGGGAAGCCTTTAGTCTATTGCAAACTTCTGTATACTTGCCATTCAAATGCATACATGGATTCCATTTAGAGCTTAATAATTACCCCAAAATCCAAATGTTTATGATAAATATTGTTAAAGAGGTGTCAGTATTTATTTAGTTAGTGTACCTTAGTCAAAGTTTTTTCCTTCTTAGACTTGGGCTTAGTGAACTACTCAAAGTTAAAGGTTAAAAAAGACACGGCTTACACGAACGGGAGGTATTCACCTTAAAATAAAATTCAGTTTTGCTCTAGATCTTTGTGAGAGGAATAGATAGGATATGAACATTATACGTGTGTAAAATTTCAGTACCTATTATAACTTTAATGATTATCGAGAAATTAAATGTGACATACATTTTCGACATAGAAAAACTATGTATAAAGTTTTGTCGTTTGTCTATCGAACACTACATAAGAAATTTCGGTTAAAAAAAAAATCGGTTACTTAATTAAAACTTCCTTTTGTCTATTCCAGCCGCAACAATGGGGGTTTACACCGCCCTCCTCCTCCTCCAGTTAGTCTACTTCACTTCTGGAGACCAGCTCCACACGGTCTTCGAGTGGAACCAGCTCGACTACCAGTTCCCAAGTCCTGAGGCTCGACAACAGGCTATCGACAGCAAGAGCTTTATCCCGGAGAACAACATCCCCATGGGTGTTGAGGTTTATGAAGACAGGCTGTTCGTGACAGTTCCAAGATGGAAAGATGGAGTGCCGTCTACATTGAACTATGTCAGCTTAAAAGGTAAATAAATAAATATCTCGGGACAATTTACACCAATTGTCCTAGTCCCAAACTAGGATACTAGACAGCGGATAAACATACATATATAGATAAATACATACTTAAATACAAATAACATCCATGACTCAGTACAAACATTCATATTCGTCACACAAATATTTGCCCATACCAGGATTTGAACCCGGGACCTCTTGCACAGTAGGCAGACACATGTGCCACTGTGCCATACAGGTCGTCAAAGGTGTGTGTTTAACTTTTTGAAATTGGTTCCAAGAAACTTTTTTTCATGAAATAGGAAGGCAAACAAGCAAGTGGGTCACCTGATGGTAAGTGTACACCACCGCCTATAGACACCCGCAACATCGAAGAGATTGCAGATGCGTAGCCAACCCAGAGGGCTAAGATGGAATACCTCATATGCCAGTAATTACACCGGCTGTCTTGCTCTCCACGCCGGAACACAATAGTGCAAGCACTGCTGTTTAGTGGCAGGGTTAGCGAGCAAGATGGTGGTAGCGATCCGGACGAACCTTGCACAAGGTCCTACCACACGCGCGTTAGCAAAGCCCAGGGCCCAATTTCATAAACGCGACAGGCGACTGGTGACAGTGACAATTCGGTATACAGTACTTGCCAATATGATGTTAAGTCTATAGCGTAACTTGTCGACGCAGTAATGTACAACGAATTGTCACTGTCACCTGTCGCCTGTCGCGTTTATGAAATCAAGCCCTGGCAGCAGTCGGGTAAAAAGAGAGTTTGTGCGAAAGCAGCGCGCGCGCATTACCCAAACCATTTACGAACAATATTTGCATGACCGATTTGTTGTTAGCTCAGTAGTGACGAATGAGTCATGCTGTCATGCATTTGATTTCGCTTCTTGCCAATAACGTGAGAAATTTGCTGCGTGTCTTTTCCGTGTGTACTTACTGGTATTACAAAATCCATGCATAACCATTTACTAGGAAAGTCTAGATAGAAAACTAGTCTATCTATCTATCTAGTGGGTTAGAAATGAAATGATTTATTTATGTAGCCTTCTGACTCTTCTGCCTGCGGCTCTGACATGACCGCCGATTAATCGATAAAACAAATCAAAAATTAAAAATTTCGATTGCAAAAATTACAGTAGGTTTAAATAAGAGACGCTTTTGTTGGTTAGCACATCACTAGAAAACAGTTTAACCGATTTGCCTATTTATTGTTTTAAAATGATCGTAATAGTACTAGTTCTTCTATGCAAGTCGCTTTACATTGCGCGGCTCGATCAATCGATCGATCACATCATACCTCGGTAGCCCGCAATGTATGCAACGCGCAAGCGCATGAAGGCTCGTACTATGTTAATGACCCTTAATAGTCCGGATTAGGTTTGTATGGAAAGAAAAGTTTCCCGGAATTTAAACGATGTAGACAGTATTAGTATAACGTCTGTCAGATCATCCAATTTAAATTAAAAAATAAATACGTTCGTAATTTAAACCACAATTAACTAACGGAAGTTATCACGTGATGTCATTGACACTTCATGGAATGACTGCATCGATCCAAATTTAATTGACGCTTCATCATTACAAAAGTAGACCTAATTGTTTAAGACATTAGAGTTATTAATGTCTGAGTTTGACGCGGCATTTTCAGTGGCCTCAACGACGGCCCAGGAGTGCGACTTTTGAATCTCACCGGGTGACTAAAGCTCACTAAAATGGCCGGTTTTCGTAGAGATTCGGCCATTTTGGTGAGCTTTAGTCACCTGGTGAGATTCAAAAATCGCACTCCAGGTTTAATTTATACCTTCTGCGTGTCTGTCTAACTAGTGTCATTAGAAAGGGACGTACAGAGAGGTGAAGGGCTACAAGTAGGATGTAAAATTTACCTTTATAAATATTTAATCAAATTCTAAATTAAGAAGAAAAAAAACAACAATAAAATCTTATTCTAAACTTAAACGTAAAAGAATTGTCCCAAATCGCCGCCAATAGGGAGGGTGCCCAGAAGGCTGGCAGCACTGCTACGTTGGATGGCAATGCTGATTCTTTGGGCAAAGTATTGCTCAGCCTTCTGGTCACGGGAGGCCTCTACAAGGCGCGCCGGTAAGTCTTTGTATAGACGGCGCGCACTTGGCCCCCAGGGCCTCAGAGTTTTGACCCCAAACGCCTCAAATATATAGCTGTCACCAATGCTACCTTGAAAGGATATAAAACTGGGTTTCGATGTATTACTCAGTAATACGAATGACGAGGCCATTTTCGGAGAAGTCATGCTGTCTGTCTCAATTTCCCAGTGTACGAAAGAGACGGGTAATTAGCGAATAAAAGGGTAGCATGATATCTTATTCCAGCATGGTACTTTGAACGCAATAAAAAGCGGGTTTTTATATTCTGCAACTTAAGGTAAAGGCGATGAGGAAGTTAGTGGCAAAAATAAAAATAAACTATACGATTCGACTGGAAAACCTCTGTTTTATTGTCGGTTAAAAATGTTGGCCTCCTACGTCAAGTTTTATAAACAGCAAGGCAAACGAGCAAGTGTCATCTTATGGTAAGTGATCACCACCGCCCATAGACACCAAGGAGACTACAGATGCGTTGCTAACCCATAGGGCTAAGATGGAATACCTCTTGTGCCAGTAATTCTACTTTTGTTCCACGCCGGAACAGAACAGTTAAAGCACAGCTGCATGGCGGCTCGGTTAGCGAGTAAGATGGTGGTAGCGATCCGGACCTAGAACAACCGCCACCCGACGGTGACCGGTGGTGATCACTTACCATCAGGAGACCTACTTTCTCGTTTTCGTCCTATTATATAAAACAAAAACTTGGTTTCGGGGGGGGGGGAGGGGGCTCAATTTGGGTCCACCTTCCCCGAGCGGCAGTTGCAGGGGGCGCAAAAATCATCATGTAACTCAAACGCTAGAGAAGGGGCGTTACTTCAAGTTTCAGCCCAAATAATAAATAATGAAATAATTTTAATTCTAATTTTAAAGTAATTTATGTTAAAAATATTTTGCTAATGTCGGTATGCTGGCATTTCATATGAAGTAGGTCAAATGATTGCAATTAGGTACGTTCACGGTCTGATAATCTCAATTTGTATTTTAAATTCATACAAATATAATATTGCGCTATAGAATTTAATAATTTCAATGCGGAGTTACCCAACTTGATCATTTAGTGTTAGTTGCTCACTTAGCATTCAAGGTATATATAACATATATTATGTTATGTTTTGTTATGAGAATTGTGGTAAACGATTACACAAACCTATACAATGCATTTTAAATAAAATAATATTTTGAAAATTGTAACGAAACTCTTCACACACAATAATGATATGCTGCAGTGTAAATGACCTCTGATGATATTTATTGCTGCAGTGTACATGACCTCTGATGATATTTATGTTTTGTTTATGTCATATAGAAAAAATAAAAGAAGGTTCAAACCCCATTCCTTTCTGATTCCAGATAACACCACGACGTCACCCAAACTGATCCCATACCCCAGCTGGGCAGCGCACTCTATCGGGAGCGACGGAAAACCGTCAGAAATCATCTCCCCTTTCAGGGTACGAGCGGATAAATGTGGTCGCCTGTGGGTCCTAGACAGTGGCAAGACGAACAGCCTAGACCCAAACGCCACTAAACACGCACCCTCAATAATCGTCTATGACCTAAAGACCGATAATCTCCTCAGAAGATACCAGTTCCCTGCCGACCAGTCCAAAGAAGACTCAGGCTTCGCCGTCATTACTGTTGAAGACGGAGACTGTGAAAAAACCTTCGCGTATGCTGGCGACGTAGGCAAAGCAGGTATCGTCGTGTATTCTTGGGAAAAGAACGAGTCTTGGAGAATCACGCACCATTATTTCAACCCTGACCCTTTGGCCTGCGATTTTAGCGTGAAAGGCTTTAATTTCAGCTGGACCGATGCTATTTTCGGTATCGGCATCTCAGCACCTAACTCTGATAACTACAGCACGGTGTACTTTCATCCAATGGCTAGTTATAATGAGTTCTCCGTGTCCACTGAGTTCTTAAGAAACAAAAGCCTAGCTGATGCCAATTTCCACGCTTTTAAATTGCTCGGGAGCAGAGGACCTAACGCGCAATCCAGTGCTGCTTTCGTCGATCCAAAGACTGGAGTGCTTTTCTATTCACTGGTCAATCTTAACGCAGTCGCTTGCTGGAGGACGTCGAACAAAGAGTACACGATGAAGAACCAAGGCAGGATTTCCATGAATGACACCACAATGGTCTATCCAACTGATATTAAAGTAGACTATAACCAAAACCTCTGGATTTTATCCAATAGGCTCCCGATTTGGATGTACGGAAAGTTGGACCCTACTGATGTTAACTTCAGGGTGTTTACTGCTCCTGTCCTGGATGCTATTAGCCACACGGCTTGTGATGTCACTCCTAGGTCAGACATCTTGGATAAGTTTGTCAAAAATGTGAAGAATGCCACGGCTAAGATTGCTGCTAAAATAAGACCTAATTCAGGAGCAACGTTCATGCCTATGTCCTTCGTGACGTTAGTATTATTAAGTTGGCTTGTTTCTTCAACTGAGTCTAATTAAATATGATGTATGATAGTACATGACTTGTGAGAAAGGGATAGATTGCCTACGCATTGCGCCAGTCTAGAAGAGACCTCATTTTAATAACTAGTCTGTTTTGTGAGCTGCTTAGAAAGAATGGTATTGGTTCTTGGACTGCGCAATGTGACAAATCGTTGGTAAGCTATCTGTTTTATTTCTTTATAACAACATCGGTCCACTTGGCTTATGTTAATGTTATAAATCGTACAAGTAATACTGGTTATCCAAACAAAATGTACAAATCTACGTATTCCTACTGCTAACGCCATCTATGTTTCTAAGTACACCAGTATGTTCTTTGACCGAATTAAAAACGAGATTGTCGGCTGACCTCACCACCATTGGTAGCACACTTGCGTTTATCGTGGACGTAAAGCATTCATCCTTTTCACACATACAAACTGCGTAGAGAAGAACATATGCTTTCAATATGTCCGTGACAAAATCTAGCGTGCTACGTCCTTTAGTCGTCTCGAGTGTGTTATCATCAAACCGTGATTAGAATACAATTGGAGGGTAACGTAAAAACTCTGTTATTTCATAGAAATAGGAATGAAGCTTGACGCAAGTCTATGAAATGACAGTGTGCTGACGTTACTCTCCAATTGTATTCTAAACACGGTTTGATAATATACACCATCATTATCGTCCGTGTAGTAATGGGCAATGGCATCAATAGTGATACAGTATGCCCAAAACGTCGAAACAAAGTTCCATTCTTCTTCAATTTTAATAGTAAGTTTTAAACAATTTTTTGCTCTTTAAGCGTTCAATGTGTTTTAAGTGATTTGATCACAAATCGGCAGTTAGCCAGCTGCAGCCCATATAAAGGGTACGTTCTGCTTTAAAGTGATAAAATCAGCCATAAAGGAGCAAGATTCTGGAGTGCGATTTTTGAATCTCACCGGGTGACTAAAGCTCGCCAAAATAACCGTTTTTCATAGAAATGCGACCATTTTGGTGAGTTGTAGTCATCTGGTGAGATTCAAAAATTGCATTTAAATCTCACCGGGTAACTAAAGCTCACCAAATAGCTGTTTTTCACAGAGATTCGGCCATTTTGGTGAGCTCTAGTCACCTGGTGAGATTCAAAAATTGCACCCTTGTTGTTACCGCTTAATTTATTGTTGTGAAGTAAATGTAAGTTGTCACAGTACTTACTGCCTACGTATGTGCCTTGAAAAGTGATATGGTATTCCATTAAGCTAATTTTAATTTAAGCTATTGTGTTGTTTTGTGTAAATATTTTGAAGCGCTGTAAATAAATGCTCTAAGCTAACAATGTGTTATATTTTATCCTTTGACTTATTAAGAAATAATCCACTTCTAGATTTGAAGGTTGTGAGATAGCCTTCATGGTAAACCGATGGTTACTTACTGCTGGGGTGCAATTCTTGAATCTCACTAGGTGACTAAAGCTCACCAAAATGGCCGAATCCCAATGAAAAACGGTCATCTTGATGAGCACCTGGTGTCACCTGGTAAGATTCAAAAATTGCACTCTTGATATGTTTGAGATAGTTTTAATAACCATCACTACGATTTCTTCTAAGAAGTAGACAAAGGTTTTTAAATTGTTTTCTATAAAGTAGCATTTTGTACGGAAAAAAGAGAAACTTAAAGAAATCTTGCTTCTTGGGGGGAAACCGCAACGCCATCTATTGGATTTTTTATACATTAATATAGCGCCATGTTATAACTTTATGTTTGCAACAGTTTTCCGTTTACTCCGTACAGTTGGGACGAGTCGCTCTAGAGTCAACGCTGTAATGTAGATGGCGTTAAATGAACTATGAATTATAATTAGAAGAGTGCCTGGCGTCCGACACGGATTCGTTCCGTCTTTTTACCCGACTACGGCAAAGCCAAAAGGAAGGGTTATGTTTTTGTAAACTTTTGTTATACTTTACTTGCAATGTTCCTATGTCCGTTTCAAAATTTGGCAAAATATCCCAAGTAGTGCACTAAGCGATATGTAAGCTGTTAAGCTAGGGTGTCCAGCTGTGCTGTACCTATTTTACAGGACGTCCAGAGGCGTATTTAAAGATTTGGCGCCTGGGCCATTTAGCTTTGGCGCCCCATTAAATGACGATAAAGTATTTCATTTTAGGGGCGGCTGCCGCCCCTCGCAGCCTGGCGCTCCGGGCCATGGCCCATATGGCCCTAGGGTAAATACGCCCCTGAGGACGTGCCATTTTTCAGCTATCATTTTTGCTGTTCCCTGTATTTTAAAAAGACAAATACAGAGGTACAATTTTTTAATCTCACAATCTGACTAAAGTTCACCAAAATGGCCGAATCTCTTATAATAAACGGCCATTTTGGTGAGCTTTACCCACCCGGTGAGATTCAAACATCGCACGTCGGAACACAACAGTGCGAGCACTGCTGCTTAGCGGCAGGATTAGCGAGCAAGATGGTAGTAGCGATCCGGACGGACCTTGCACAAGGCCCTACCACCCGCAAAAAACTAGAGACTAAACTAACATTTCACTTAATGTTTTCTTTGGCGTATTCCATATTAGTTGGCTATCTTAATTACGGAACCCCAAAAAATATCCGTGTTATTTAATCTAACAAATTATGACGGATTTACACGCACCTACTCAATGAGGCGAATATTGAATTTCTGTGAAGGGTATCATATGCGATACACTCATGTTACAGAATGTCCTAAATCCGCTTCGGCGTCATATCAAATTTGGACCTAATGCTTTTCAATTTCAAGTCTTTAGTAGAGCTATCGAAATTTCTATCCAATATCGTTTGAAGTTCCGCCACTTGACTTGGTAGCCGTTAAATTGTATGATATTTATTGCCTATGTCTATACAAATGTTTCGACGGTTTTAATTTAATCTGTCCACAGAAATGGTCAAAACAGCAATTTGGCCAAAATCGTCAAAACTGCATAATCGGTATTCCACTTTTAAGCTAAGTGTCATAAAATTGCGAAATTGTCGAAGATTATCATAAAAAATGTTAATGTAATAAAGAAAAGTATAATTCAAACTACATTTAAACAAATTGTCGATACCAAGTTCCAAAAAGTAATGATGGAAAAAGTTTGTAAAAAATGTAGAAATTTATTACGAGAGCAATGAAAGCTAAATTTAAAAGTGTCTAAAAGCCTTTGCTCAAGAATTTTGGCATCAATTTAAGCAAAAATTCTAAAAAAAATATTGTTAATCAAACATGGAATGTCAATGAAAAAGTAAACCAATAAAATAAAGAATACCATATTTCACATGAAAAAAACGAACGCTAAATTCGGTGAAAACAATAAAACATAATTCACTTTGTCTTCGCCACAATCAGTTTAAAAAAAATAATTAAGACAAAACGAGGCGAATAGAAACCTCCTCTGTTTCTTCCTCGGGTAAAAACACATACAAAAATGACCTTGTGGGATCCCTAATCATGAAGGTAAGTGGTCCAATTGCGGTCTTATCATTATTTATAGTTACAACATTATTGCATTATGCTCATAACAAAGTTAACGGTTGTAAATAAAACTTTGCGCGGCAACTAGCAGCGGTCAAGTTCAGGCAGCCGGTCGTTCGAGATGGAAACCTAAGTTCAACATGTCGAAAGTAGATATTGAGGTAACAATAAAATTAATTATAAAATAATTAATAGATTCAGGCGTTATCTAGCCGAGGTCCATTCCATGTCAACAAACAGGAAGAAATTACCTTGCTACTCCGCGAAACCAGTGCTGTGAACGTGCTAACTAGTTGCGTCTGTGCGACATATTATTTTTCATGCAAAAATAATAATTAAGGTAAACTCCTCAGTTCCTGACACCTTTGGACCGAAATTTGAATGTTTGAGCCGTAAATGTTATTAATTCAACTGTCCATTTCGCTATTTGAAAATACCTGTCTAAACCACGCAACGAATTTTGATAGGGTTTTCGCTGTCATTTAGAATTTTTTTAAAGAAAGTTTATCACAATATGTACGATACATTTTAATCAACTTTTCGTCAGTAAATTGCACACGTATGAAACCAGATCAGGTACCTGTTTTATTTATATTATTTGACTCTTTTCCTTCTTCTTTTTAAGTCTGTAACTCAATACTAAATGTAGGCCAGTAATTAATAGATTCAGGCGTTACTTTGCGGAGGTCCATGTCAACTAACTGGAACAAATTACCTTGCTTAAAAATATATATATATATCACACAGCACTAATCCCGCAGAGTAGCAAGGTAATTTGTTCCAGTTTGTTCTATTCCATTTCACGCCATTCCTTTTGATATTGGGCTTTGCTCATCCATTTACCGGCTACCACAACCAACCAGATCATCTGACCATCTCATTGGTTTGTCAGCCCACATTCCTCCGACCAGTCCAGAGGTGCAATTTTTGAATCTCACCAGGTGACTAAAGCTTACCAAAACCGCCGAATCTCTATGTAACCGGCCGCTTTGGTGAGCTTTAGTCACCTGGTGATATTTAAAAATGGCACTCCTGGGTGTGTACTCCCCACCTGCTGTCCTGTCGTCGGCATATTGATCTTTACCAAATGACAAAAAGTATAGCCGACCAAAAACCTGCAAGACCACTTTTCGACCGTATTACAAGGCCTTATGTGTGTCATTAATGTCATTATAGATAGAAGCGCCTGCCGTGTCTATCAGGCAGAAATGTGTCAAATGTGTGCAGGGCGGAAACCTTCTCCGGACCCTCGTCGTGGTCATCTGCAGCGTCTTGGTGCTGCAGCAGGTGAGAAATTTCATTCCACCATTATTAAAATACATGTGGCAACTTTGCCACAATGGAGCAACTTTGCCTATAGATGAGAATATTATAAAATGTATTCTGGCGATACAGTCATCCTTTTTGGCGCGAATAAACTAATTGGTTTCTAATGGTGAAGGTATCGCTGGAAGGCAAAGTTGCCATAGCTAAAGGTGCAAAATACAAAAGTAGGGCTTGGCCGGAGCACTACTCGCTTGCGTTAACGCAAGTGAAATAGTTATAATAAGTAACTTTCAATGTCAAAAAGTTTGGATAGGAACATTTGTTGTATGTTGGTAATGAAATACGATTTAATTATGTCATGATTATGCGAAAGTCCTTATTAACAAATTGGATTAAATTACCCACTTACCTACTCCTAAACAAATAAGTCTTACTTTGTGGAGGTTTATGCTACATTTACAAATTGGAACAAAGAAAGACTTCGTTTCTATTCAAATTATCAGACGCAATAACAACACAGAGAAAAGTTAGATTGCTCTTAACAATTCACTGCGCTGTATTAATACGGTCATTGTATTTTTGGGTGCAGCTAGATGACGGAGATTTTGTTGTTGTTATTGCGAACCTATTTAAACTTTAGAATGTTCTACAATAGTAATAAAATACCTAAAGAAATGTTTGGCACGAAGTGTTGTTATTCTACAATCCCACTTAGCTATATACGTTGTCTTTACAGATAACAGCGTGCGTCCAAAAACTGATCAACATTCCAATAACGACGTACACGCATTTCGACTTCAACGAAACACTAATGTACCCCAGCATTACTTTCTGCCGAGACCCGCCCTATAAGTTTGACAAAATGGAGGTAAATATTCCACGGTAGAAAAGATACCTTTGGGAAAAAGTACACTTTTACCTTCCATCATTGAACACTGTTGTACAGAGAGAACTTTCTGTCACACGATTGTTAAAAAGAAACCCTATAGTTTTGTTGGACGTACTTTAAACCTTTATTGAATTGTCTCATTTATTAAATTGAAGACTAGAAGACAAAAGAACAATTTTTTACAAGCTCTTGTTTAGATTGCTCACTTTATTAAATCTTGCACGTTGTTTTTAACCCACTTCCACAGATAAATCTAATGATGCAATAATAAGTTTCCTTTAACAAACAATCTCGAATTAAACATGATTTTTTACACAAACTTAATTCTTAGGAGCAGAATTGAAAGTGAAAGTTGAACTACTTTCAATTGCCATAGCAATCAAAAGAGTCATGTGTATTTCTGAGCTCACCACTCCGCTATTTATGCTGTCAACTGTACCTTAATATCATTGGTAACATTGCCTAACAATAATAATGCCGTAAAAGGTGACTGGAGAAGATAAATATATCTTCTCTATCTTCAGGAATATGGACTCTATTCCCACCCTCGATTTACTTCAGTCTGGAGGAACTTCAATTTCTCCCAAACAACCTTAGACGAGCTGTGGGAGGATATAACCTACACAGAAGACGAGTTTTTTGTCCAATACGGGCTTGACGGGCTCGAAGAAAGTAAGTGGCAGTAACGTCAACCGCGACAACTTTGCCCATTGGTGGCATCTTTGCATTATGTATTTTTAGGATAAGTTCAAATATAGAAAAATTACGTTCACAAAATATAAAAAAAAAAATATTTATAATACCTTTCTTCACTGCTAACATCGGAATTTATCCTTGAAATTAAAATAAAATGAAGTCATTTAAAAAACCAGCACTGTGTCTTATTTCAGAGCAGTCACAAACTGCAGAATTCATGTACATAGAAGCTTTTCTGTCGAATCCAACGATGTCGAATCCTAAAGAATGTTATTCACTTCCAGACGTCGCTGTCACATCGCGGCTCGGGTTTGTCCAGGGCAAATGTCACACGTTGACGCCAAAGGTAGGTTTCACCTCACCTTTCTGAGGTGCTTGTCAGGGTACCTCCTCGCGTACCCAAGTGCTGCGGTTCCCTTATGGACTCCTCAGGAGGGAAGTACTTTGCTTGGTGCACCTTGGGCATCGGTCAATAATATCTTAGCCAATATGGTATGTCATTAGCAAATGGCTGATAGTTCAGTGGTGGGGAGGGTGATCTTGACTGAAAGAGTGCAGTTGTGATATAAATACTGATATTGGCTCTAGCCTTGTGGCCGCTATTAAAGAAAAGAGGAGGTCTAACAGTTTTCATCCTAGTAATCCGTTTTTGTTTTGGGCAGCAGAAAAGAGTTTCTTAAAAGCAAGTAGCTTTTTCGGATACGCGAACAAGATCTGGATGGCATCCACAAACCTTTTAAAACCATGATGGTGTCATCTTTTGCCACATTTCTAATACATGTTGGCCTTTTAGGTCCTTCTTGTTCACTTACATACTTTATCTCTGGCTAGAAACCTTCGCAAGCAAACGATTGAAGTTGTTGCTTTGCAGATACTGAGTAACAAGGCATCCCGTGGCACTGGATACTCTTTGACACTACGGCACAGCTTTAAGGATATCGCCAACACCATCAGCACAAACCCACCTGGGTACAACGTCTACGTGCACTACACCAAGGAACCGTTTACTGGTAGGTTGGAAAAATAGAAAAAAGACCTTGACAAGAGTAACATGGGATACTGGTAAGTTTTCAGAGTAAATGGAATATGGTCTCATCTACGAGTAAAGCCTAACTGTAGCAAAATCATGACTCAAAATTATGCAGCGGAATGCAAAGAGTTGTTGGCGTTTAAAAATTAAAACAGTTGATGGCGATTGGTTAATTCTTTGCTTGCAATTCAATTATAGTGCTATTCTAAGGGAAAGCGGTGCTTAATTGTACAATAGATGACGAGTTGTGGTCATTCTAATTTAAAAAAACACCGTTACGGCCGTTGGTTTCACTGTGTTTATTGTAATATGTATTATTATACATATTAATTATTCTACGCCGCTTTTCTCTTCCCTTTTGATTTAGATGACTACAGTTTAAGTTGTTTCATTTCCTGTGGTTCTATGTAACGCTTTGGTATCGCTAAAACTAACGAAATCTTTAACAGAAGTGGCGGTGTACAACGGTGGTTTGATAGACTACCTGTACGTCAATACAGGAGAGACGATAGACGTGAAACTGACAGTGGATCAGTATGAGAAGATCAGCCAAGATGGTGATCCTTGCGTCAGCTGGGAGAACTATAGTGCTAATGAGGTTAGACGTTATTTCGTTCTTTGTTGGCTTCGCTGGTTGGTTGATAAAACTCTTAGGTACTAAACCTTGAAGACTAATACCATCTGATTACAACAGATACAGTCCTATAGCAATCTATGTGCATGCGTTTAGAGTTTAGAATTCACGATTCGTTAAATAGACCCTTGGTGATGATCAAACGATCGAAAATGGCTATCAGATAAGTATACTTACTGTACATATTTTCTGTTTGATGTCTTCCTCTTCTTCCCGACTCTTATTTTCTCACCAACCTTACTAAATCATGACACTTTTGCAGTGCACCACAGACTTCGTGTCATCGCTCGCGGGTGAGGAGGCTGGGTGCTCTGGACCTTGGATGACCAGCAACCTTCCACGTTGTGACAATTATGAGGATATGAGGAAGCTCATTACTGCTTACGTCAAGTGAGTCTTCGATTTTAGACTCACCCAGACCTTGACTAATAATTAAGGAATTGTCATTCACTTATCTGTTGGTAATACCGTTTGTCTCAATGAAAGGTCTAT
This sequence comes from Ditula angustiorana, assembly GCA_963691745.1. NCBI lineage: Eukaryota > Metazoa > Arthropoda > Insecta > Lepidoptera > Tortricidae > Ditula > Ditula angustiorana. The sequence goes on along the minus strand of OY829483.1, from coordinate 1,879,058 downwards.
AATTACCATTATTAAGCGTCGATATTTAAAAGGCATATCAACCTAGATGACCTTTTTGGTGACGGTCTTTATGCGTATATGAAATCCCTCCTGTGCCCTTAAAATAAATTTCACATTGCTTTCTACCAGTATATATGAAGACCACAACTGTAGCATCTGTCCACGGATCTGCCGCGCGTATCTATATAACGCCTTCGTCACTTTCCGTCGAAGTGACTACACCTGGGATGCAGCTCAGAAGGTCTGGGCCCTCAATTTTGGAGATGCTATGCTGGAGACCCATGTAAGATGATTCCTATCCTTTATAACCGCATTTCTGACGAGTTTGTTGCAATTCTAGCGCCATCTAGTGTAGAATAGAGGAAACCAACTGACTTGCGCTACATCACGCTGACGAAGTTTCGTTTCACGGACGCATATACATATACAACTTCCAACTTTCATCCTTTGGACTTCGGTCTTCAGTTAAAACACCCATCTGGTAAAAGAGATCTCTTTATTGGCCTCCACAAGTTCAGGTTTTCTAATTTTACAAAAGTATTTCCATTGAATGCAAAAAAGCATACAAGCACTTCTAACGTATTCTTTATAAATATTTCTGCTAACGCTAACAATAAACAATAATCGGACCAACTGGACATAAGAGTATCCGTGGTCCGATTGTCCTGTAAACACCAGGCGTTTTTAGCTGTCGTCCTGATTACAACGCCATCTATCCAATAGTCGTCCAACTACATAGTGTAACATCGACCTACGTGCATTTATGCTTGGTTCAAGTTTGCGTTTGATTTTATATTAAAAGGTGAAACTTATTTGTTGACTCTCATTCGAACAATAAAAATATTTGAATTTGAATTTGAATTTGAAACATTTTCTATGCATCGTTGGTGTTGAAAAACTTGTTCGGATTACGCGATCGGACCACATAGAAAAATAGTTTTTGTTTTAAACAAACTGGAACAACCTTACCTTGCTACTCCGCGAAACCAGTGCTGTGGACGTGCAAAGCAGCTGTGTCTGTGCGATTATATTTTTATTTTTTTGTTTTAGTTGTACCTGCACTTCAACACCATGATGGTGTCAGTTTATGAAGAGCGCCACAACTACGACTTTAATTTGTTCCTTTCAGACCTCGGTGGGAGCATTGTGAGTGACATACTTTACTAGTACATTTACTAACTATGATCAAACATACACAAGCCACACCAGAATAACAAAATTATACCTCAATTCGCCATGGCATCTAGGATTTTGGACGATTCAAAAACGAATGTACTTATGATGTATCTAGTATGGTGAATATGGATGTTTGTCCTAGAGTCATGAATACAACGCATATACTAAAGACCAAAATTATTAAGCGATTTTTATAAATCACACATTTTGCTTTGTTTACCTTTTCGAAAATTTCAAAGCGAACGTACTATACTTTGAAATCAACCTGTCATCCAGTACTCCATGCATCATTCGTTTGGCATCCCTCCAAATATAACCTCATCAATGACCTCCGATGCTGCCATGGAAATATTTATGGTTGAGATGAATTAGTGAACATCTCGCCTCGTAAGTACGTCAGATCTCAGTGTTTATTTTACTTATGCTAGGTATTCGAGCAAAGCTTAGAACTACAGCAGTCAAAGTATAGGTGTAAAATAATTTTCTAATTTCATATTTCGAGATCAGAGAGCGAGCAATGGTGATGTTAAAATATAATATTGACATCAAGAATAGGGAACTTGTGCGGAGTTCATGAAAGAGTACAGTGGAAACAGATTGCAAAAATGAACATTTCTGTGTTTTTGAAAATTTTCTACTGCTCATAATTGTGACGATATTAAGGTTTGAAAAAGACGTTTAAATAGCTTGACCCAAAACTCCATAAAGCTAGCGTCAATGTAGTGACGTCATCATATGGATATATGTACATAATTTATACGGGAATCTGAAAGAGCCCTAAATTTTTTTTTAAATATTTTTTTGTGTAAGATTAATATCTAATAAAAAAAAAAAGTTTCTCGTTTTTTTTCCGGCGTCATAATTAGTTTTTGGGTAATTGAAATGTCGATACAACTATGCTAAGACAGTGTTTTGATATGGCAATGTTGTCACGTTTTAGGTAAAGTTGCCACTGTAAGGCATTTGCCACCACAAATGCACTTAATTATAGCCAATTTCATTTTCTATGCATGTTTCCCATTTTACCCGTTTGCATGTCGAAATGTCGTAGTAAATATGACAGCGGAATGGTTAACAGGAGCAAAATAGAAATCTCTGTCACAAAGTAATTTCGGTTGGCAGCTTCGAATTTAGCTTCGAACACCGCATCAGTGTTTTAAAAAAATCTAATACATACATGATGAAATGTACAGTCTATATCTAATAGGGTTAAAAAATTTTATAGTGAGTGGAGATCGCTTTGGAATCCGTTAACTTGCCATCACGAATACATCTGCACCTCTAGTTAGCCACCAATGTTCTAGAACAAAGCCTGCCCTGCCCTGACTGGGCAAAGTTGGTATAGACCAACTTTGCCTAATCAGGGCAGGCGATTTTTAAGCGACTTCAAAAAAGGAGATACTCAAAATAATTAATAGATTTAGGCGTTACTTTGCGAGGCTCCATATAAACAAACTGGAACAAATTACCTTGCTACTCCGCGAAACCAGTTCCGTGCACGTGCAACTGGTTTCGGGGAGTAGCAAGGTAATTTGTTCCAGTTTGTTGAGGAGGTTCTCAATTTGGAATATTTTTTTTGTAATGTATGTTATTGTTCTCGGATTACTCGAAGATAGATAAATGGTGAAAAGGATATTCAATTAATAGATTCAGGCGTTACTTTGCGGAGGTCTATTTCAACAGACTGGAACAAATTACATTGCTACTCCGCGAAACCAGTGCCGTGCTCGTGCAAGTTAGCCGTGTCTGTGCGATATTTTGCATGAACATAATAATATATATCGCACAGACGCAGCTAACTTGCACGAGGACGGCACTGGTTTCGCGGAGTAGCAAAGTAATTCGTTCCAGTTTGTTAAAAAGTTATTCATCTGAATTTCACGATCTAATTATTAACACACCGGTGAAAACTAGAATCAATTAGTTTAGAGATGTTTAATAGAACATTTTGACCATATTTTGACCCTGTTTTGCATATTGCTTAGCCACTTTACTGTATTACTAAGAGATAAAGATGGACATGCCATTTCATTGTCGACTATACATAATCGATTCGCTAATCCTGCCGCTAAGCAGCAATACTTGCACCGTTGTGTTCCGGCGTGGAGAGCAAGATAGCCGGTGTAATTACTGGCATTAGAGGTATTCCATCTTAGCCCTCTGGGTTGGCAATGCATCTGAAATCTCTTTGGGGTTGCGCGTGTCTATAGGCGGTGGTGATCACTTACCATCAGGTGACCCACTTGCTTGTTTGCCTTCCCGTTTCATAAAAAAAACATAATTATTTCTGATGATATAAGGAATTCTTGCAGGGTTTCCTGTTAGGACTTTCCGTGATAAGCCTCATCACGATCTTCGGGAAGGCCTGGTCTACCGTAGTCCTGCCTTTCTTCAGACCCAGGGCCAGGGGCACCAGTACAGCCTCCACAGCTGACATCCAGACCGTCTCCAAGGATCTCGCCCAAGACCTGGGCTACATGACCAAGTGTAAAGAGTGGATTAAAAATGACATGCATTTGTTGAAATAAATTGTGTTTAATGTCAGCATGCTTTTTTGTTTTATTTTTATCTGTCATATCGTTTAATTGCGTTGACTTAGAAGTTTGATTATGTTGCAGCTTTAAGGGTCTGCAGGCTTGAGTTCCAATATTAATTTCAACTCCACGCGGTCCTGAGGAAAACAGTCTGACAGACAGACAAATGGACAGCTAGGTGATCCTATGAGCAAGGGCGTATTTACCCTAGGGCCATCCGGGCCATGGCCCGGAGCGTCAGGCTACGAGGAGCGGCAGCTGCTCCTAAAATGAAATACTTTATCGTCACTTAATGGGGCGCCAAAACTAAATGTCCCGGGGCGCCAAATCTTTAAATACACCTCTGCTTATGAGGGTTTTGTTTTTCCTTTCGAGACACGGAACCCTAAAAAGAAAAAAGAATCGAGAATTGTGTTTCTGGCCCTAATAAATTAAATACACTTGTTTACCGTCTACGGAGGTATGCGAATTGACGTAACAACGGTGAATGTGCGTACACGCTACACCATCAAAATGGGCGGGAGTGTAAACTTCCGGTTGCGTTTAAATTATTACTCGGGAGCACTGACGTGCCAGCGGATTTTTAAAAAAATTGGGATGCTTTTTATCTGAGAAATTTCTGAGAACATGGCTTAGAAAGAACAAGGAAAACATTCATTTAAGAGGAGTGTGAACCCAGCGCTCTCCATACAAACGGCGATAATGTTTTCCACCCTCTAAAACTTCACCTATAGCCATGATTTTTTGTATGTTATCATTATGCCCTAGAACTATAGGTTTGTATGTTTTGATTTTAAATATTCTTACTAGTTTCAAAAATATTGACGTTTTTGTGTTTTATATGAAACTCCTAAAAAATCAAAACATTCAAACCTAGCTCTAAGACATAATGACAACATACTAAAAAATCGTTGCCATAGATTAAGGTTTAGAGGGTGGAAAACATTATCGCCGTTTTTTTTTTAATACAACATAGGAAGGCAAACAAGCAAGTGGGTCAACTGATGGTAAGTGATCACCACCGCCTATAGACACCTGCAACAACAAAGAGAGTGCAAATGCGTTGCCAACCCAGAGGGCTAAGATGGAATACCTATTGTGCCAGTAATTACACCGGCTGTCTTGCTCTCCACGCCGGAACACAACAGTGCAAGCACTGCCGCTTAGCGGCAGGATTAGCGAGCAAGATGGTGGTAGCGATCCGGACGGACCTTGCACAAGGTCCTACCACCCGCAAACGTTTGTATGGGGAGCGCTTTTTGGGGCTGGGTTCACACTCCTCTTAAGACTATTCAACACAATACACATACATAAATTACGGAGAGTACAAATATAACATACTAGCGACCCGCACCGGCTTCGCATGGATACAATCGGGATGTAATGTACATAAAAAAAACCATCCGTAAAAAAACTCTAATCCTATAAACGACTGGAAGGAGAGTCTTGTTGGTTGGTTAACTGAACTGCAGTACGATGAAGTAGAGGATCTATTGCTTGGAAGAAAATAATACAGTAACACACACACACACACACACATGCACACCAACACACACACACACATATACACGCAAACACCTTTAGTAATAATGTTATGTAGTTCTTTATTATATAAATTGCATGCTATGAGATAACTTAGCAAAATGTATTTACCACCCGAGGAAGAGCGAGTCCTCCTGACACAGGTGTCCATACACCTACTAGGTAGGACTCAACATATGTAACTATTGTTTAAGTTGTTTTTCACGAAATTAATTTTATTTTATTTATTTATTTTATTTATAAGGGCTTCGTTTCCTCCTTTTTCTTACGGAACCTTAAAAATGACTAAATTACAGTGAAAACCCTCTCAAAGTCCATTGCGTGGTTTAGAAGGAGTACGCGGCCGAAAATATAAAGACAGGCAGGAATGGATAGCGACTTTATACTAAGTACTTTGCGGGTGGTAGGACCTTGTGCAAGGTCCGTCCGGATCGCTACCACCATCTTGCTCGCTAATCCTGCCGCTAAGCAGCAGTGATTGCACTGTTGTGTTCCGGCGTGGAGAGCAAGACAGCCGGTGTAATTACTGGCACAAGAGGTATTCCATCTTAGCCCTCTGGGTTGGCAACGCATCTGCACTCTCTTTGTTGTTGCAGGTGTCTATAGGCGGTGGTGCTCACTTACCATCAGGTGACCCACTTGCTTGTTTTCCTTCTTATGTTGCATAAAAAAAAGTAGTGATTTAAAAAAGTCAGCATTGGAGTAAAAACTCTAGTCAAGTAACCATTCGAACAATATTTTTTTATTTCAAGTCATTAGTTACGTAACGTACTTTAAAATGTTTGAACTATTTTTTTTTATAAAATAGAAAGGCATACAAGCAAGTGGGTCACCCGATTATTATAGATCACCACCGCCTATAGACACCCGCAACACCAAGAAGATTGCATATTCGTTGCCAACCCAGAGGGCTAAGATGGAATACCTCTTGTGCCAGTAATTACACCAGCTGTCTTGCTCTCCACGCCGGAACACAACAGTGCAAGCACTGCTGCCTATCGGCGGGATTAGTGAGCAAGATGGTGGTAGCGACCCGGACGGACCTTGAAAAAGTCCTACCATCCGCAAATTTCATTTTATTTTCAGTGTTTAGGCTGTGTGAGTCAGTCAGTAACAGACTCTTTTATCTTATATGTATAGATAGATCGATAATATTGATTCACGCATGCAATTCTAAACTGCAAGCGTCAAGATGCGGCTCTTGGCAGGCGGCTAACAATTACTATGTGATGACGCACGCTCGGATATTGCACAAGCGGAGCGGGCAGCGGGTAGCGGAAGCGGATTATACGAGTTTTTAACAAGCGCGTTTTTTCTATTCGTCTTTCTACACCAAGGCACAGAATAAGTAATAGTACTAAGCTACAGAAACTTCTCATTTACGACCGAGATTCCACGAATTCCAACTCAATTGACACGCATAAAAGTTCGTTTTACTTCATAGACATTCGGCAGGCAGCTCGCGTCAAAAAGAACGCGCCACACGCGTCCGCCTTCTCCCCGCAACTCCCTGGCAAAAAGGTAGGGTCTGGGGTTGCGCTGCATTTGTTTTCAATTATTCAATTACGAGTACATCGACACGGTGAGGGCTAGCAAGCGGGCGCATGGCGAGCCGACAACCTACTGCGATTTGCTTATGCTGTAGGCAAAGCAGCCGAGCGTACCTACGGTGTGGAGTGGAACCACTCTGACCAGGGATGCACACACTTATTGAAGCCAGGGGTCTCTGAGGCAGATATGAGCTCAAGTTAACAGAAAAGTCTGTCTGGTGGTTGCGGAGGGATTACACTAGGTATTTTTTTCATATAAGATTTTTAATCCCTCCCAGTTAACCGTTGAGTGGATGAAAGGGTATCATGCTATGTAATCTGTGGTACTTTTAAAGAAATACACGTTTTTAACTGTTAAGCGAGTCGCTGCCTCTCGTGCTAGCCGAGCTGCGCGGGCGCTGGCATGCGGGATCGATGACTTGTCGCCATTTCAATCTGTCAGATATAGATGATGTAAAATCAAAAAGAGTTAAGCCAAACCCTGTGTTCACCAATTTCAGATTTTACTGCGTCGTGTTTGGATTCAAATTGCAATGCATTTCTTTGGTAGCTAAGATTTACGCTTGACATTTTATTCTCTTGGCTTATCGTATTTATTATTTGTATAGCATTCTAATTAATTTGATGAAGGGTTAATGACTAGGGCAGGGTTAACATTGTGTAAATAAATGATATACGTGTACCTTTTCATTTCATTCAAACGGTCACTTTTATAGGCCGGCAACGAATAAGCGACTTTAATATAATCTTATACAGTGGTCACCTACTAACAAACTATGGATTAATGTAAGACTTCTCTATCTTGACATAGTCTTTACATTTTTACATATTTGGGGGTGGTAAGACCTTGTGCAAGGTCCGTCCGGATCGCCACCATCATCTTGTTCGCTAATCTTGCCGCTATAAGCAACAGTGCTTGCGCTGTTGTGTTCCGGCGTGGAGAGCAAGACAGCCGGTGTAATTACTGGCACAAGAGGTATTCCATCTCAGCCCTCTGGGTTGGCAGTGCATCTGCAATCTCTTTAATGTTGCGGGTGTCTATGGCCGGTGGCGATCACTTACGATCAGGAGGCCCACTTGCTCGTTTGCCTTCCTACAGGGGCGTATTTACCCTAGGGCCATCCGGGCCATGGCCCGGGGCGCCAGGCTGCTAGGTGCGGCAGCCGTCCCTAAAATGAAATACTTTATCATCATGTAATGGGGCGCCAAAGCTAAATGGCCAGGGGCGCCAATCTTTAAATACGCCTCTGCCTTGCTATGTATGTTGTATAAAAAAAAACATCCTATTTTACGTTTTCAACAAAAAACAGCATTGTAAATTAGACAAACAACATTAGTTTTTTGCGTTTAAGACTGCATTCATCACAAACACCGTGTCGTAAAACAAACACGTCATCAAACCTGTTTGACTACATCGCAAATTAACATGTTTTGTGTATGTATGAAACAGCACGTATAATAAAGATTACTTAACTCGCTATTAATCTTTGGGCCCCTAGTAAGAGTAAGACAAGGTCACACAAACAAAAAATCCAATGTAATGACAGGCAGTGATGACCGGATGGACCACAAGAGAATCACTGATACTTTGCCGCCCTATAGCTCCCAATCTGAGGAGGTTCTTAAGTCGACCCGTATATTTTCTTCTGTTTTTAAAACAAGATTACAAGCAATATACATTACTAACACAGGTACAATCAGGATGTAATGTACTACATAAAAACCTTCCGTATTAAATTCTCTAAATTACAGTGAAAACCGTTTCAAAACCCGTTGCGTGGTTTAGAAGAAGGCGGCCGAACGTACCTCAAGATAAAAATTAAGGACAGACAAGAACGGAAAGCGACTCTAATAGAAAAGAAAGAAAGAAAATATTTATTCAGCAAAAAGCAAAACAGAATATAAAAAAGAGTTTTAAAAAAAAAACACCGTTGATGTTGAAAGGAACCCTCAGGAAATGCTGTTGCAAGCAGCAGCGCTGATTGTCAGAGGGGCCCTGAAGTTAAAATTTAAAACTGAGATGCGCCGAACAGTCGGTAATTATTCGGTATTCGGCACATTCGGCATAGTTTTAAATGTTCGTATTCGGCCGAATTATTCGGTTAGATTGCCGAATATTTACCGAACAATTAATAATCTAAATAAACCAGAGGTACAAGTAAAAAGGCTGTTTAAAAAAGTAATAATATTTATTTATTAAAGAAAGCTTTATTAACAATAATTCTGTAAGGAAATCAAACAAACAAAATCAACCAGTTATCATTTTATTGAAATTTTTGTACTTATAATTTAAGAGAGGCAGATTGTACAAACTGTACAAACCCGTTTTTTAACAGGTGATAAGAGCATTATTCAACAATCGAATAATTCGACCGAATATTCGGTTCGGTAAGAGCGGAACCGAACATTCGGCCAAACAAACGTTCGTGTTGTGTAGGGTCTATATTCGGCACATCTCTACTAAAAACCTTAAACCCAAAAACCTTAACCTATCGGGTGACGCCACTAAGACGCCACGCTCAATGTGACGTAGGCTAGACTATGTAAATATCTCTTCTTCAGTAGGTACTTATTAGGCACGAATAGACGTTTCCCACTAACCGTTGTCTACGTAAAATAACTATTGTAAATCTCCAAAACATGGCCCAAATAGATCAACGAGAATAGATCAGTAACTGATTCACCCGGGCTCCCGTGCGTTCGACTTGGCTCTGCCGGCTTCCTGATTCTGAAAACCAGTCCTTTCATCACCCAAACACATCCAAATCTACCAATATTGAACCTTACACGAAAGTAACAAGAGTGTAACCGACCGCGTTCGTGAATGTGGAACTGGGAACAATAATAGATTCAGACGAGTATATAAACGAGTGTGTCTCGATTATGGCACATTTGCTTTTAGGTTTTGACGTGAACTGTGCACTTCATTTCTTTCAAGCTCAGTCTTTGAAATGTCCATATACTAGCTCCACGGTGCGGCTTTGCACGGGTATCAATTAGAATGTTTGGTACATATAAACCTTCTGTAAAAAGTTGTCTAAATGACAATGACAACTATGTCAAAATCTGTTGCGTGGTTTACAAGGAGAAGGCGCCCGAACATCCACAATAAATCCAAAATAATTTTCTTTGTGTTGTCATTACAATTTTAATTTAATAATTTGAAATCACAAACATTTAAAAATAAAATCGAAAGAAATTTCGGCTACAAAAATTTAATAACAAAAAAAAACGGCGCCATCTCTCGTCAGCGCTGTCGGTAGCTGTAAAGGTACCCAGTTGAATATGATAACTTGTAAAAAGTTTCATATAGATGACACCGAGGGTAGTTGTACCCTTAAAAATCAATAATGTAATGACCGTAAGACGAAGCACATTGAAAAATTCGCAGGGTAGGGCAGAGGCAGTGTGGCGAAACTGGCAAACGCAAGGCACGGAATGCTGATGTTGCAGGTTCAAGTCCTGCCATTGCCCTAATTTTTCTTTGCGTTGTCATTACAATTTTAGTTTAATAATCCACAATAAAATTTAGGACTGATAGGAACGGATAGCGACTTTTTACTACCTATGCATGTAAAGAAGATAAATATAAAGATACTGAGTTTTAAACTTTATTGGAGTGGTATAATGTAGGTAAAGATAAAAACCGGCCAGGTGCGAGTCGGACTCACGCACCGAGGGTTCCGTCATCAACAACATCTAGTATCGCATTTTTGCTTAAAATACTATTTTTTTTGTGTTTTAACAGCAAATTTACGGCTTTCGGATTTATTATTTTATTTGTGCTGTGAGACCTTGCTTCTTGCCAAATTTCATAATTCTAGGTCAACGGGAAGTGCCCCATAGATTTTTCAGTGCCTTGCGAATGTATGAAACATGCGGCATAAACGGCCGTATCTTTTGATTCCTTTGACTTAGAACTTTGATTTTTTCACAGCTCTAAGGGACTGCAGACTTGAGAATTCGATATTAATTTCAACTCAATAACTTCACGCAATCTTGAGAAAAATGGTCTTGACAGACAGACAGATGGACAACGAAGTGATCCTATAAGGGTTCGTTTTTTTCCTTTTGATGTACGGAACCCTAAAAATTTTGCGGGTGGTAGGACCTTGTGCAAGGTCCGTCCGGATCGCTACCACCATCTTGCTCGCTAATCCTGCCGCTAAGCAGCAGTGCTTGCAGTGTTCCGGCGTGGAGAGCAAGACAGCCGGTGTAATTACTGGCACAAGAAGTATTCCATTTTAGCCCTCTGGGTTGGCAACGCATCTGCACTCTCTTTGTTGTTGCAGGTGTCTATAGGCGGTGGTGATCACTTACCATCAGGTGACCCACTTGCTTGTTTGCCTTCCTATGTTGTATAAAAAAAAAATGACTAAATGACAGTGTAACCATGTCATAACCTGCTGCGTGGTTTAGGAGTGAGCGACCGAAGATAGGAGGACACATAGAAACGGATACCGACTTTGTTATATAGTATGTATAGTCGACAAAGAAATTGCTTGACCACTTTTCGACCGTATCACAAAGAGATAAGGTTCAAAGTGGTCAAGCAATTACTTGGTCGATACAGATTTAAACACATTCGATTCGCACACGAAGGATTCCGTACCACCGCATGATAATGTAACACATTTAAAAAAAAGTTAAGTATGAACCTAATAAACAAGAGAGTTGTCGTAGCAATATCTATCACAGTTGAAATGCAGCTGTTTTATTTATACGCCTAGAAACCAATTTAGACAGTATGCTTTTAAATTCGCGTATGAAGTCGCGGACAAAAGCTAGTAACATGCAAATATGACCTTGATAAATCTCGTTTTTGCAATTACCCAATATACCCCTTCAAGCAACAAAAACCAATACTTACATACATAAGTATATTATTAGTGATTTCTAGGGATTCTGTATCGGATATTGACTTCCTTTGTGTGGGTTTTGGCACAGAATAAATAATAGTACTAACGTACAGAAACTTCTCTTTTTCGAACACCATTAAACGAATTCCAACTTTACGATCAGGCACAAAAAGTTCGTATTACTTCATAAACATTAGCCAGGCGGCATGCGTCAAAAATGAAGGCACCGCCCGCGCCCGCCTTCCACCCGCAATGCCTTGGCGCACCGCTAGGGTTGGGCTGCTTACTATAATACTATCTCATGCGACACAGAGTGAGCGGGCGCGCGCGCGGCGGCCTGGCATCCTACTGCGATAAACCTATGCCATGGGTGGTGCGGCGAGCGCACCTACAGTCTGAAATGGAACCCCCCTGGTTTTGGTCAATTTATGAATGAGTATACGAGTTTTTTATTTATTTTAGTTGGCTAACCTAATTTGTTTAGTGGCTTAAGTTTTGGACTCGCTCTGTGAGTGAACACAAGAAGCGAAGTAAAATTAAAAAAAAAGGAATGGAATGGAATAAATCAAAATGGCATAAGTTTAGTCGACCAAGAAATTGCTTGACCACTTTTCGACCGTATTACAAAAGGACAAGGTTCAAAAGTGGTCAAGCAATTACTTGGTCGACTATACCTACTGTGTTTAATACTTCTTTATCTTTATAACATAGTAACTTAGTATAAAAAGTGAAGTCGCCAACCGCTCCTGTGTGTCCTAAGCTTTAGTGTATGTTCGGTCGCCTTCTTCTAAACCACGCAACTGATTTTGAACTATAGATAAATTTCCTGATATTCATAAATGCTTACAGTCATCATTGAACTAAAATATTTAGACTTTGACTTTTGACGCATTTCGAAATAGATAAACTGCCAGAGAATATCATACGATATATGGATTCCATTGTTTAAACATTTGTATGTAAATTGTACAAAAAACGTAAATGACAAAAAGAGATAGAGTTATGTATAACGCACAACTTATCCCTTTAAGGGATCTCTTCCAGTTAACCTTTGAGTGGATGAAAGGAGTATCATACTAGGCGCCGACAAAGAGCAAGGGTATAGCAACGACAATGGAAAATACAATACGACTGTCCTAATGAACAAAGTAGGATCTGCAGGATGACAATTTCTTAAATTTCTGATTTAATGGGAATGTTTATAAAATAGCCTAATAGTCCAATTTTTAAATTTGATTTATGATAATTATGATCCTTATGTATTTGACTTTGCCATTTCTTTTTATTGTTTTTTCTATTTGACTTCCAAAGTAAAGATAATCAATATTTTAATTTTAATTTATGTTGCGCACTAACATACTTTTGTAAGTAATTATTGTTACTAACACATTATGGGATCAGATCTTGCAATAAATGAATTTGAATTTGAATAAAGCACTAACTTCTTTCAGCAACTTTTTGTCTCTCTCCTACTGGACTGGTTGAATAAATAAATAAATATTTTGGGACAGTCCACACCAATTGACCTAGTCCCAAAGTAAGCAACTAAAGCTGCTTGTGTTATGGGTACTGGACAACGGATATACATACATATATAGATAAATATATACTTGAATACATATAACATCCAAGACTCGGGTACAAACATTCGTATTCATCATACAAACATTTGCCCCTCCCGGGAATCGAACCCGGAACCTCAAGCTTTGTAGTCAGGGTCACTAACCACTAGGCTATCCGGTCGTCCAATTGTTAAAAAATCGTCCGGTTAAAAAGAGACAAACTGAGTTACGTAGCGAGTTAACGCGAGAAGATTCGTGCTAGGTGTACAGAAGCAGAACGTACGAAGAGTCCAGTTTGTCATTTTTATTAAAAGTCACTTTAATAACGAAAAAAAAATCCGTCGTGGAGATCCTTGGGAAAGGCCTATGCCCAGCAGTGGGCGTCTTGCGGCTGATATGATGATGATGAACGAAAAAAATGTAAAACACGTAATTGCGACAAATCACCATTATAACAGCCCAATACCAAACTGTAGCTAAGGAAACTCCTGTCATACTCTGCCCACTACATTCAGAATTACAAACATGTGTCACAGGTTCGAGCCCTGCGCGCGCGCCGGCGGATCTATATCCAGCACGCGTGACGTCATTCCTCACCTGAGACAAGTACGCATATGCCCAAATTAGTTACCTTCATGGAAGTAATAAAGTAATCATGTTTTAAAATGCTATATAATGAATGTCAATACAAAGAAAAAATAGGGTAATGGCAGGACTCGAACCTGCAACATCAGTATTCAAATTTAATTTGATTGTATATAAAAAATGAAAATTAAAAAAATAACTAAAATTACAAAAAAATTCATCATGTTTTAGTACACCAAGAGATTGCTTAAGAGGAGTGTGAACCCAGCGCTCTCCATACAAACGGCGACAACGTTTTCCACCCTCTAACCCTCTCTAAGCCATGATTTTTTTGTATGTTGTCATTATGCCCCGGAACTAGGTTTGTATATTTTGATTTTTTTTAATATTCTTAATACATTCAAAACTATTGACGCTCTTTTGTTTTGTATGAAACTCCTAAAAAGCAAATATTGTCAAATCTATGAAGAATATAAAAAATTAAAACATACAAACCTAGTTCTAAGGCATAATGACAACATACCAAAAAATCATTGGCATATGTTAAGGTTTAGAGGGAGAAAAACGTTATCGCCCTTTGTAGAGCGCTTTTTCGGGCTGGGTTCACACTCCTCTTAAATCGTCACAGGAAGGATCAAACCGCCATTTTTTATCTTATTTATTTGAATTACCCAAAACAAAATAGTGCCCACTTCTCTTTTTTCTGTAAGATTAAAACGTGAAAATAATTATGTATTCCTAACAATGCACGTAATCGAAGTAGACTTTTATTTCGTTAATTAGATGTGTAAACAATTAATAAACCCCTACTAGATAAAAACGCATTGGTTCATAATATTTATTTCTAAATTTTTAAATAATTATTCGACTCAGGCGTTACTTTGCGGAGGTCCATATCACCAAACTGGAATAAATTACCTTGCCATTCCTACTCCTCGAAACCCAGCAAGCAAGAGTTTCGCGGAGGAGCAAGGTAATTTATTCCAGTTTGTTTTTATATTTTTGTTTTAACTGTGGAAACTCGAGTGAGCCCTATTTAATTATGAGTAGTATATATATATTTTTTTTTCTCTTATTAAATACTAGCGACCCGCTCTGACTTTGCACTGCTAAAATAAGGATGTAATTTATATAAAAGCTTTCCGCAAAATAATCTCTAAGTGACAGGGAAATTCGTATCAAAATCCGTTGCGTGGCTTAGAAGGAGGGAAGGAGTAAGCGGCCGAAAATACTAAGTAAAGATGACAATTATTTAAACCTACTACCTCTACATTTAATTAACTGTTCAATGACAATGCTACGTCAAGTTCAACAGGTTCTGAGTTCAGTAAAAAACACTATAATCCTAAGCCAAACTTAGGTTTTAACAAAAACAAAACTGTACGGTCAAAAGCCTCTTCAGCTTGAGACGACTAAACAACTTGGCCTCAAGCATCGATAACATTATGTATATTTAAAAACCGCATGTTTTCGTTTAGTATAGGTCCGCCATGGCATTGAGCTGGACGGTTACTTTTATGTTCGGTTTGGGACTTATTATGACGTTCTCGACCATTCGAAACGTCTACCGGCTAGCTACGGGGCACGAAGATTTAAATTTTACACAAATAATAATACAGCACGGATACCAGAGCGAGTCCCACACCGTCCAGACCGAAGATGGATACTTGCTGACAATGTTCAGGATAACGGAAAGCGCGAATTGTACGAAGGAGAAAACAAAAACGCCGGTGTTGCTAATGAACGGATTGATAGCTAGTGCTGATTGTTTCCTGGATGCTGGCAAAGAAGCAGGACTGCCTTTCCTCCTCTCAGACGCTTGCTTCGATCTTTGGGTGGGTAACGCCCGAGGAACCTACTACGGCCGAAGACATACCACCCTCGATCCCGACAGCGATAAGGAATTCTGGGACTTCTCCGTCGATGAAATAGGCCTGCACGATGTGCCGGCCACGATCGACTACGTACTAAACTATACCAAAGCAGAACAACTTAGCTACATCGGAGTCTCACAAGGAGCGGGAAGTTTCTTCATCATGTGTTCCGAAAGACCTGGATACTGTGATAAAGTCAAGGTCCTTATTAGTTTGGCACCAGCCACAAGACATATTAACGCCAAATCCGTAATATTCAGACAAATTACATCTATTATTAGAGATTATGAGAAATTACTACACTCTCTAGGGATTTGGGAAATGGCTTGGAAGGGTTTCGCGGACGTCTTGAAAACTGTATGTCAGTATAAACCTAAGTTTTGTGAAGCGCTAATAGCATACCTAGATGCGTATCATCCGGGGTCTATTTCAATGGACTCTTTGAAAGCGGCGTTGGAACATTTCCCTGCAGGGACTTCTGTTAAAAACCTTGTCCGGTACGGGCAGAGTATTGAAAGTGAACGGTTTTGCAAATTTGATTATGGACACGAGAAGAATATGAAATTGTATGGCGGGGATCCGCCTGATTTCAATTTGTCAGCCGTGACCGTCCCTTGCGTTGTACTGCAAGGAAGAAACGACGGTATAGTGGATATAAAAGATGTTGAGTGGACAGTTAGTAAGCTACCTAATGTACAGGAAATGGTGGTAATAGAAGATCCCTTATGGAACCATTTAGACATGGTAGTCGCCGAGAAGATACCTCAATTGGTGTTCCCAAAAATTTTGGAGTACTTATTGCTTTTTGACAGTGACGTCAACCAAACTAGTGCAGCAAGTTAGTGTTTCGTGAATACGTTTTTAAAAGGTGAATAAGTGGTGATTTAGGTATTTAATACTATTGATGAATTGATCTACATAGAACCCAGGTAACATACGCGTTTATATAAAATGTAGTGTGAAATCTAACTGTTATTCGTATAGGCGGATCGTTGCATATGAGTTTTTTTTTATTAATTGTGGCTAAATGAGGCAGCTTTTTATTGATTCATATATTTTCTGGTAGTAAAACACTATTCATTACGCTATAGTGTTTAGACTTTGAAATATCAAGTTACAAGTAAAAGTAAATTTTAAATAATGATACACTTTTTGTTTTAACCGATTTTCACGAATTTAATGTACAATTATTATCAATTAGCAGCTTGAACTTTCAAAATCAAATTACAGTGCATTAAGAAACAACGCGTCTTAAGACCGGAAAACTACTTGAATTCATAAAAAGTCAGACAAAGAAATTCCTGTCTCATACCTCAAACGAAGCGATCCACCAAGTTAACTTGTTGTTTTGTTCAGACCTTGGACATATTGCAAAAAAAGGTTTCAAAGCCTTTTTAAGGGCGACATTAATTTATTGATTTACTTGATAGTGATATATCGTTAGACAATGGCGAACCAAATGTAGTTTAGAAGGTTAGATAATAATTTGAGCATAAGGTGATCGATGTAAAGATAAGAATATTAATAATAATAAATTAATAATACATGTTAAATAACAAGGCGACGTACGTTACTGCTTTTAGATATAACATCAAGTATCTCGAAATAGTTAAAAGCAGCAGTGTAAATCAAAAAGTATCTACTAATGCAGAGAACAAAACTTAAAGTAATTGTGCTGTATCAACATGCATTTTTGCTTTTGGATCCAACTGTTTGTTTGTCTAATAAGGTGTTATATGACCCTAACATGACCGGCCAAGTTTAGTTTATCTGAATTTATCTCTATGTGCATCCCTTATGACAATAGTTTGACAGAGATGGAGGGAGAGATAAAATAATCCAGGAGTGCTATTTTTGCGATTGGCCGTTTTTCATAGAGATTCGGCCATTTTTGTGAGCTTTAGTCACCTGGTGAGATTCAAAAATTGCACCTCAGGTGATTAAGGCTCACCAAAATGGCCGAAGCTCCATGAAAAACGGCCATTTTGGTGAGCTTTAGTCACCTGGTGAGATTCAAAAACCGCACTCCTGGGCCGATCATGGTATAGTCGCTGCTTTCGAACATGTTCAAATAATGTGCTTCGGAGCAAAATGGACAAAACGCAAAATTTACAATACGCAATATTAGTTACATTTTGAGTGTAGATTTTGCGTTTTGTGCATTTTGCTCCGAAGCGAAATATTGCAAGTATTTAATTTAAGAAAGAAAGAAGGATGTACAAGATAAAACAAACATAAGTAAATTATTTTTTATTTATTGAAATTCTAGCTTTAAAATCTTATTCTAATCTTGTCTAAAGGTACAAAGATATACCAAATCGCCTCTACTTAATAGGGAGATTGCCCAGAAGTTAGTAAATTAAACTAAACCTCAACTGAAATCTACAAATATCCCCTAAGTTAATGGGCAGGCTGCATTTCCTCGTTGTATCGCTATGCCGATACGTTGGAATATGGTCACTGTGGGATTAAATTACTAATTTCTTAAGTGAACTATAAAGTTTATATCTCGACAGCAAACGCCGCAAATATGCAGTTATCGGCTAAAAAAAGTTAAACTTAGAATATCCAATGTTTTAAACATCAAATGTTCATTTAATCGAAAGTTACTTTTTCTGAAGCAAACCTTTTCAAGATTGTTATAAAACCAACTTAGCTTAATGGATTAATTACAACACTTTTTAAAAATAGTAAAAAGTTTAAAGTTTCAAAAGTAAAGTCTTCGATATTTAAACGCTTATCCGCAGCATAAGCTGGTATGAAACTATCTTTAGGTTATGGTGGTATTGGTGCCTTAAGTAACACTATGACGTCAATGGAAGCATGCAAAGGCTTAAGGCCAGCAACTACAAGGCCAACGGCTAACAAAAATCAAGTTGACGGGTGAAGTGCCTCCCAATCATAGCGCAGACTAGAAAACCTGTTAATTTCAATGTTAAGCATACTTTAAGATAATATAGTTGCCAACATAATTGCTGTTTGTTTTTTTTCGTTTTTACAGCAAAAACCGCTAAAACAGAATAAATGATAGACAAGTACAGCAGTCTCTCTTCGAACAAAAACCCGTCAAGTGTGATTCGGACTCGCGCACCCAGGGTTCCGTACCAACTTACCAGAACCAAGTACTGTGCCAGAACATAAATTGAATCCCTTAAGAGCGTACAAACAGAGATTTGGCAACGTCGCCTATAGCTGCCAAACATTTAGCTGTTTTCATTACATTGATTTATCAAAATTAATGAATTAAAATACGGAATATAGCAACGGTATGTACTATAACTTGTGTTCTTACATTTGTTGGTAAGTATTAAACTTATACCGAAATGTACACATTTACTAATGGAAAGTTTCCAAATGCTTGTTTCACACTTAATTATAACTGTATTAACTATTGCAATGCATTATCAATATTTTAGTACATACCGTTGCTATATTCCGTATTTTAATTCATTAATTTTGATAAATCAATGAAAACATCTAAATATTTGGCAGCCATAGGCGACGTTGCCAAATCTCTGTTTGCACGCTCTTAAGACATTAAGACTGCCTTTTCTACATTTAAATGTATTATTTTTGCGCAATTACATTAAAAAAATGAATAAATTAATAACAAAAAGGACTGCCAAGAAGACATTAATTTCTCGGGCGTATTTTAAAATCAAGATAGAAGAGATTAGATTTGACTTTTGTATCATATAGTAAAACACGACTCTTTCACACAGACCGACGATTCAGAACAGGATATACTTTATGGCCACGACAAAACTATAGCAATTTAAGCTAGGGCCTCAGAAACGGGCTTCAATCTTTCGTCATTATCTCCGATACGACTCAAACGATGTCATAATCCAAGTTAATTATGAAATTGGAGCATTTCGGTTGAAAGTAATGCCATGACCTGTAAGTAGTATGTTATATACTAGCGACCTGCCCTGGCTCCGCATGAGTTGATTTAGGACGTAATTTGCTAAAAACACCTATAAGCTAAGATGGGATTATACGACAACGAGGTTTGTAGAATGTGTGGAGAGGAGGCCGAAACAATGGAACATATTATATGTGATTGTGAGGCCTTTGCCAAAACAAGAATGAGACTAAATTTTTGTAACCGAAATTTCTTTCGATTTTATTTTTAAATGTTTTAACCACGTTTTAACATTCAAATTATGAAATTAAAATTGTAATGACAGCACAAAGAAAAATTAGGGCAATGGCAGGACTTGAACCTGCAACATCAGCATTCCGTGCCTTGCGTTTGCCAGTTTCGCCACACTGCCTCTGCCATACCCTGCGAATTTTTCAATGTGCTTCGTCTTACGGTCATTACATTATTGATTTTAAGGGTACATAAGGGAACGGCGCCATCTCTCGTCAGCTGTCGGTAGCTGTAAAGGTACCCAGTTGAATATGATAACTTGTTAAAAGTTTTATATAGATGAAACCGAGGGTAGTTGTAGCCTTAAAATCAATAATGTAATGACCGTAAGACGAAGCACATTGAAAAATTCGCAGGGTATGGCAGAGGCAGTGTGGCGAAACTGGCAAACGCAAGGCACGGAATGCTGATGTTGCAGGTTCAAGTCCTGCCATTGCCCTAATTTTTCTTTGTGTTGTCATTACAATTTTAATTTAAGAATGAAACGGATATCCCGAACCAGCAGAACGGATTTACTATTGCCTAAATTGGATGGTGTGATTTCCAATCCCCCCCCCCCCCCCCCTACCGTCGGGTTATTAGCCATCTTCCAATGGTATTTCGTCATATAGGCAAGGAAATTATTGACCGATATGCCCAGAGTATCCCGGCCCAAGCACTGCTCTTCCCCCCGGAGGAGTCCATAGGGGAACCGCAGCGCTTCCGCACACGAGGAGGAAACCCGACACCAGACAGAAAGTAGGTATCTTATTTATAATTCAGACGGTAAAACTTGTTTCGTTTTCAATGTATTTTGTGACAATCTCCATGGGTTTTTGAATCGTTTAAAATGTCCGATAAAGCAAGGCAACGGAGATAAAAATGCTCTTCTTATATTATTAAAATATAACCTTTGTGAGAGACCTCTGTAAGAGGTATGTCTACGTACATACTCGCCGTAAAAATTCGTTTTAAGTAACCGGTTTGTCTTTTAGTTAATTAAGAGGCTTTGTTACAAACATTTTAAACAAGTAGTAAAAATCTGTGTATACCTAATCTACACTTCTACATCTACACTAATATCTACATCTACACTAATATAATAAAGAGGTAAACTTTGTTTGTTTGTTTGTTTGTATTAAGGTTGCCAACATTTTTTCGGTTGAGTATAGTATTTTTGAGAATAGGCTAAGAAAATATATAGTACGCTTCAAAAAAATTTAGTATTTTTTGGAAAGATGAAAAAAAGGCAATGGTGTAAGTTTGTTATCTATTCTATCTATTTTTCATTGTGTTTCTATTACTCGTTGTCTATCCGCACCGCCCACAACTTTTCTGTTTATGGCCAAAGATTGGCTGGTAGAGAATGCCTAAGGCATTAAGTCCGCCTTTTGTACATTCTGTATTTCTTTGTGCAATAAAACTTAAATAAAAAAAAAATAACGTGACAAGTGCTCGAAATATAGTATATTTGCGTACTATATATTAGTTCAACAGTATATAGTACGGAGAGCCGAAATATAGTAAAATCTACACTAATATAATAAAGAGGTAAACTTTGTTTGTTTGTTTGTTAGTTTGTTTGTATGTAGAGGGTAATCTCTGGAACTACTAAAAACGATTTAAAAAATTCTTTCACAGATAGAAAGCTACACTATTCCTGCCGGACATAGGCTACTAATTTTACGTGGCGGCGTTTCTAGCGATATCGATGAACATTAGTGGCGGATCCAGTGGGGCTTGGGGGTCATAAGCTCCCCTACCCCCCTAGGCTGGGTCCAGGTCGACCACTGGTATATGTTCTAATCTCATTGATTATCCTGTCCTGACTGAACTTCGACTACGTCGCACCCTTGACCCGAAGGGGGGAGGGGGATCTGGATCCGTTCGTGATGAATATAAACATAGGAGATTGTGGAGAAGGCGAGGTCTTTTTTGGTACACACTCCTCCCAACAAGAAGACATTGAATACTTTAAGCTAGTGTTACCAGAGTCACAGTCCCGCAGAAACAGGTATAGTAAAATGCTAACTACGCAAATAAAGTTGTTTAATCATATTCATTAAAGCTATAAACTTATAATTTGTAATATAAAAATGGGATAAAAAGTAGATCCCTATGTTAGAATTTAGGAAATGACGACGAAATTTGGCCAAAGCCCGAAAGATAGATCTTTCGGGCTTCGGCCATATTTCGTCTAAATCCGTGCAGCCTTGTTTAATTTTATTAGAATTAATTAAGGAACAAATATCTAAATATCCACACATCCAAACATCTTTCGCAATTACAATTTTAGTAGAATTAGCAGGCTTAATTACCTACGATAGTAGGACTAGACATAATGCATATTATAATGCAAATAAGAGAGAAGCGTAAAAGGGCAGTTTGTTGCTAAAGTACAAAAAAAAAAATGACATCTGTAACCTGTTTGAAATGGCAAAGGCGTACGTAGGTAGGTACAAAACATTGCAAAAATTACAAGTGCCGCAATTTGTTTGACACACCTGTCACATTTCTGAATGAAAAACTTTACAATTATGTCCGATTGTAGTCAGCTCAAGTAAGTTTAGATATGAACTCCTTTATTACTTGGAACATGGTACAGACAGCATTAAATATACTGGTGCGGGCAAGGTGTTCAAAAATATCTAAAGACACTCAAACGTATTTGACAATAGAGTTGAAATCAGATATTTTTGACGACCTTGCCTGCTCCGATTTTTTTAATGCTGATTGTAGCATTCTTTGGCCACAGAATTAAATAATAGTACTAAATTACAGAAACTTCTCTTTTTCGACCGCGATTAAATGAATTCCAACTTTATTAACACACACAAAAAGTTCGTATTACTTCATACACATTCGCCAGGCGGCGCGCGTCTAAAGGAACACGCCGCCCGCGTCCGCCTTCCTCCCGCTACTCCCGATAACACGTTAGTATTGCGGCGCATTCGTTTTCAATTACCTTGACACAGCGAGGCCGAGCGAGCGGGCGGGCGACGAGCTGACAACCTACTGCGATTTGCCTACGCTGTAGACAAGGCGGCCGAGCCTACCTACAGTGCAAAGTGGAACCCCCCTACTTTGACATGAAGATGCAATTGGGACTCTGTACGTCTGTACGCTAGTTAATACTATATATTTATGATTAAGACAGTAAAACAAAGCTTGGTTATTTGACATGTCTAAAGACCGGGGCACACCAGGAGCGTATGCAGCACGGCAGCGTAGACACGTGCGTGCACACGCCGGTTGTTATGAATGGAATTATACGTTGAGATGGCACTTCGTTTGTTGCACGTAACTCAGCCCTACGCAGCGAGCTGGAGCCGTGCTGCATACGCATCTGGTGTCGCACGGGCTTGAGATGGCACATGACTTGAATTGCGTGTACGGAATGCAGATCTACGCAGCGAGCTGGAGCCGTACTACATACGCATCTGATGTGGTAGCAGGGGGGTTCCAATCCGCACTGTAAGTACGCTCGGCCGCCTTACCTATGGCATAGGCAAATCGCAGTAGGCTGTCAACTGGCCGCGCGCTCGCTCGCTCGCTCCCGCCGTGTCAGTGTAATTGAAGACGAATGCCGCACACTATGTCGCGTGTTGCCGGGAGTAGCTGGGGGGGAGGCGGGCGCGGGCGGCGCGTTCCTTTTGTCTCGCGCCGTCTGGCGCGTGGTGTATGAAGTAATACGAACTTTATGTGCGTGTTAATAAAGTTGGAATTCGTTTAATCGCGGTCGTAAAAGATAGTTTCTGTACGTTTAGTACTATTATTTATTCTGTGATGGCAGCAACTTTGGAAGACTCCACGCCAAAATCTACGTCACACCGTTTTAACCAGTTATACGAGGTTCTATGCTAATTTTTAACCACTTTGTTTTTTATTACCGTACCAATGAATATCGTCATTGGTTTTTTGACACATTTAAAGCAAAAACTGGCTACAATTCGATTTTAGAATAAATCTACAATTGCCAAATTAACTAGTTTGCGAAAAATGTGCAGCAGTGCTTGCACTGTTGTGATCCGGCGTGGAGAGCAAGACAGCCGGTGTAATTACTAGCACAAGAGGTATTCCATCTTAGCCCTCTGGGTTGGCAACACATCTGCAATATTTTTGATGTTGCGGGTGTCTATAGGCAGTGGTGATCACTTACCATAAAAGGTCACCATTTGCTTGTTTGCCTTCCTAATTCAGAAAAAATATAAAAATAAAAATGTTGTCTTTAACGATACATTACGTTAAACATTCCTATTTTTGGCAAAGGTTTTACGCCGCCTTTCTGGAAAATCAAGTGACCTCATTGGCCCTAACATGACCGGCCCAGGTTTGATTTATCCCTTCCTTGCAGCTGCGTTGTCAACCTACAGGGCTAAGATGGAATACATCTTGTGCCAGTAACTGCAACGGCTGTCTTGCTCTCCACACCGGAACACAACAGTGCAAGCACTGCTGCTTAGCGGTAGGATTAACGAGCAAGATGGTGGTAGCCGGACGAACCTTGCACAAGGTTCTACCACCCACAATTAAATTCAATTTTTACTAGTTAATGTTAAACATTTAAATTATTGATTGTAAATGCTTAAGCAAATGTCATTTAAATAAACCTAAATAATAACAAAGTAAAATAAGGTTCAAAGTTCAAATCGGTGACAGCGAATTTTAACTGTTAACTCTTTACTATAAAAGTGTGTTTCAAAAAACATTTTGTGCTCAAATATAACGTGAAAACCATTACCTTGAAGTGACATAACCTGTCTCAAAGTTATTCCGTTTGTGTTTAGAATACACCTGTAAAAACATTTTTTTTATTACAAATACCTAGTAACGATAGGCCGATGGGGTCGAAAAGTTCTCGAATGGCGGCCGCGTATTGGCAAGCGCAGCGTAGGACGACCAGCCACAAGATGGTCCGATGACCTCATACAGGTGGCAGGAAGGCGCTGGTTGCATGCTGCTTCCAACCGGTCACTTTGGAAATCCATGGAGGAGGCCTATGTTCAACAGTGGACTTGTTGTGGCTGAGATGATGATGATGATGATGAGTAACGATAACCTAAGGAGTTCTAGTAAATACGTTGACATTAAAAAAAAAATGTTTTCTACAACAATAGAAGGAAACGAGCCAGTTGGTCACCTGATGGTAAGTGATCACCAACGCTCATAGACACCCGCAACACCAAGGAGATTGCAGACACGTTGCTAGCCCAGAGGACTAAGATGGAATACCTCTTGTGCCAGTAATTGCATCGGCTGTCTTGCTTTCCACGCCGGAACAGAACAGTGCAAGCACTACTGCTTTGACATTTATATTTTATTGCAAAAAGAAATAATTTAATATATAAATTAGTTATAATATATGAGTTAATTGAAAAAAAAGTATGCCAGGACCGGAGCAAATGGCGTTCTGTGGTGTCTGCCTACCCCAAAGGGAAACAGGCGTGAGCTTATAATAATAATAATAAAAATCTTCAGAGGAACGGTAGCTGGAACGTGTCCAGACCCAGTGTCGACGAGTCATTCATAACACAAGTCGTAAAACACGTCACATTATCAATATACCCATACTATATTTAGCTTCTGAGATGTGAATAGAAGGCATACCTAAAGGTATTTTGACTTTTTTTTAAATACAAACGCATACAAGCAAGTCGGTCACCTGATGGTAAGCAATCACCACCGCCTATAGACACAAGCAACACCAAGAAGATTGTAGATGCGTTGCCAACCCAGAGGGCTAAGATGGAATACCTCTTGTGCCAGTAATTGCACCGGCTGTCTTGCTCTCCACGCTGGAACACAACAGTGCAAGCACTGCTGCCTAGACTTTTAATTGTGTTTTATTGCAAAAATAAATAACAATTTTGTTTTACAAGAGACCCTGGCTTTCTATGGGTATAATTAGGATTTATTGTATAGTCGACCAAGTAATTACTTGACCACTTTTGTACCTTATCCCTTTGTAATACGGTCGAAAAGTGGCCAAGCAATTTCTTGGTCGACTATACAAAAAACCTTCTGTAAAATCTCTAAAGACAGTGAATACCGTATCGAACCGTATCGAGCTGATGAAATTACTGGCACAAAAGGTATTCCATCTTAGCCTTCTGGGTTGGCATCTGCAATCTCCTTGGTATTGCGGGTATATAGGCGGTGTTGTTCACTTACCACCAGGCGACCCACTTGCTTGTTTTCCTTCCTATACTGTATATATAAAAAAAACTGAATCCGTTGCTTGGTTTCGAAGGAGGAAGCAGTCAAAGTTAAGAGGACAGACTGTGCCAGATAGCGACATGTTTTTCTACTGTCTAAAGAAAGATGTTAACTATTTGACATACACTCTATGAAACTGACACACTCTATGAAACTGACGAAACGTCCAAGTGCAAGCAACCCGGGGAAACACTTCTTACCTAACCGTGTTGTAAAGTCGTGGAATGCACTACCCCAACTTGTAATTAGTGCGCCATCAGTGAATTGTTTCAAAAAAAGACTAGATGAACATTTAAAAACTATAAGGATATAAAACTATAATGCAGTGATATAAGAGCTGCTAGTGTATTTAAATAATAACAATAACCAGCAACTTACTCTTCGATACGGCCTTGTTGAGACTGAAGTGCCGTACTATGTTCTCGAAAATGGTCGTGCTACGCTCTATTGGGATCGATCTGTTATCACGGACAGGACTATTGCGGCCAATAAGCCTGATATCGTGCTAACAGATCGATCACAACGCCGAGCAGTGCTGGTCGACGTCACCATCTCGCGTGACGAGAACCTCGTGAAGGCCGAGAAGGACAAACTCAGCAAGTACCTTGACTTGGCCCACGAGGTAACCGCTATGTGGGATGTTGACTCGACAATTATTGTTCCGATAGTCGTCTCAGCGAACGGTCTTATAGCGAAGAGTCTCGACCAACACCTCAAGAGACTCTCGCTAGAAGGTTGGATCAAGGGTCAGATACAAAAGGCGGTGCTCCTGGACACGTCACGAATCGTCAGGAATTTCCTCACTCTGCAGCCCTAACCACCGGTAGCTTGAGCCCTGCCCCGCTGCCGGCGGCACTCTAGGTTAGGTTTTTATAATGTTTGTATATTTTGTATTGATATTGTTTTATTACTTTTTATAGAAATATTGTAAAAACTTGACCTAAGATTTTAAATAAATATGAAATAATAATAATAATAAATTGTTTTTTAATTTTATACAAATCAGCGTTGCCAGACGTCCCGACTTTGGCGGGACGTTCCGTTTTTTAGCCTAAAATTAAATGTACCGCGCGGTACAGGTTCAGTCCCGTTTTACGGAGATACTCGACCAGTAACCTAGATGGTAGTCGTTTTTTTGGCCAAGCACCGTATTTTCATTAAAAAACATATTCTAAAACTGTCTATCATGACTGTACAACTGTAAATTTAATTTGAAACTCAAATACCGATACGTAATAAAAATCTGCTTATTATTTAAGCTATTTATGTTATGCCCCGCTTTCGACGAATTAGTCCCGCTTTTTTATACAAAAGGCTTCGAAATCCCGCTTTGCCTGAAAATAAATCTGGCAACGCTGATACAAATCCAATCTCAAGATAAATGCCTATTGCAGTCGTCACCTATACGTACATACTTACACACACTAATGCAAACGCAAGGCTAAAGAGATTCAGCTGTGACAAAAACAGGAAAACCTACGAACCTACTTTATGCAACTGTCATTTGTTTTTGTCTCTAGAAAATAAAATAGAACGTTCCAGACATAAATAAATAGGTCCATTTGATTATTTGAAACACTATTATAAAGTGACGTTTGGCGATACTCGGTGGAATTCGCGTGTCGGCACATTAAAATAAGAATCTTGTTCTCCAAATCGAGAACTCATTTCAGCTTGCCAGTGAAGTTCAGCAGTAAGAAGCGAAATGGACTCTATTTACGTAGGTTTAAGATTCAGATAAAGCTTCGCAGATTGGTTTGTTTTTAATAATAGAATTGGCAGGGAGCAGTCGTGAGGTGGATTGGGTTTCTGACGCTAGCCAGCTAGCTGACTCATTTGACAGGTCAGTTAGGATTTGTAAGCTGTGACGTCGCAATATTCTGATTGCGGGCGGTAGGACCTTGTGGAAGGTCCGTCCGGATCGCTACCACCATCTTGCTCGTTAATCCTGCCGCTAAACAGCAGTGTTTGCACTGTTATGTTCCGACGTGGGGAGCAAGATCGCCGGTGCAATTACTGGCACAAGAGGTTCCATCTTAGAACTCTGGGTTGGCAACGCATCTGCTATCTCTTTGGAGTTGCGGGTGTCTTGTGTTGTTTGCCTTCATATTTTGTAAAAAAATAGGGCATGTAGAGGCAACTGCTCTGCCTGAGGACAGCTGAACCTGTGGACTATCTTTCAATCTTAAAGCTAATTAATAGATTCAGGCGTTACTTTGCGGAGGTCCATATCAACAAAATGGAACAATTACCTTGCTACTCTGCGATACCAGTGCCGTGCACGTCCAAGATAGCTGCATCTGTGCGACATATATATATTTCATGCAAAAACCCACTCTCATCCGCTTCCACACGAAACAACATATGTAACACAGACTCAACTATACACCACTGTGAGGTATATATTGTGGCGGGTGGTGCAGCTCGACGAGGATCCTTCTACTGTTTGCAGGCAGTAAAACAATAACTTTTCCCTCTTTAGTTTATTATTAGAAACACGTGTTGTCTCTAAGGCTTCTGCCTCGAGACTCTTGTTTGGAACCGTCCTTTCTACCTTCCTTCAAATTCAAAATTAAACATTTATAAAAACGGACAGTGTTCCAAACTGTTACCGTGAAGGCCCTATTACAATATACACCACTAAGTGTGTGTATGTAGAGCCAAAGACAATTCAATAATTCACTACCATGAATAAAGTTAGAGTTTGGATTAAAAATGTTTTATTTAACAAAAAACTTATTTTGAAATAGTTTTCCTACGGTAATAGTTTCCATGGGTAACCATTTTAGTGGTCTCTCGTAACAGTTGCTCAAAATTTTGGGAAAGGCGCTTCTAACTTGTTTTTTTGTACAAAATTCGTTAAGAAACATTATAAGTAGGTACAGACCGATAAAAAAAGGGTTCAAATCCATCGAGTGGTTTGTGAGTTTCGATGCCACAGACAGACAGACATATAGTACGTATCAAATTTATTACACCCCTATTTTTGCGTCGAAGGTTAAAAACAAAATGCGTTATGGTGTTTTATTTTCCTAATACAACAATAGTTTTTAGAATTCATCATCAAATCCTTTAAAAACCACCTTAGTTTCGCATTTTGGTTTATTCTTTCACAGGTTATATTGTTAATTTTTGTACCTAAATGCAAGGGTTTTTTTATTATTATTTTCAACACCACACCATATCGCACCCTTAGAATTAAACCGACTTAATTCTGAATATGATATTTCCCAAAATTAAACCCTATGTCTTTTAATTAAGGTGATATTTTGGGACGTGTATTATTCAGAAATGGGTCACTTTAATATTAAGCATGCGATATGTTACTGATATGTATACACTGCATGTGTTGTGTGGAGATATATTATGCGTGTATTATGTTGAATAATCTTTTTTTTTCATTCAGTATAATTTGTAGTGATTCGAAACCATCGGGGTGCGAGACAAACTCAAATTAAGTCATTATTCTAAATTCATTTCGTAGTTTAATCTGCACTTGCGCATCTCGTTAATAATGATATTGCGAGCCAATTTAATCGAATCTGGTTCAGTAATTTCTTTACCATGAAACTCGCCTTTGATTAACTGCCAATACAAAACCGGAAGGTCACTGTCTGTCTGTCAGCCCATCTGTTACGTTTCGCCGCCAAACCAACCGAATATGTTAGAAAGCTAGTGACGTACACAGCCAACGTAAGAGTCGTACAATCGAAGTAAAGTAAATGTGGGATCGTGTGAAAACAAATAACTTTTTAATAAAGAAATTAAAGGAGTTTGATAAAACGGAAACTTAGAAATAACCAAAAACCAAGTAACAGCTAACCGATCGTCCAACGCCTCCGTCTCTCAGTCATACCCGATCATTCACAAAAATCTCATTCAGTCATTCATCAGCTCGTTTACATCAGTCTTTCGTTCATTGTGTTGCTTGCTACCATTTCTACATATAATGGTCTTTCACTTTTGCACCATTGCAATAGGGTGCAAAATTGACAAACTTTCACAATTCTGTACGATTCTCCTAGTGCTTTCCAGGTGTATCTGTCAGTAATATTAATTATGTAAAGTACATTAAGTGAAAACTATAACATAACTTCTCAATTATAGTTTTTTAAAATGGCATGTTCTAGGAAACTATCTCCTTTAATTTAGCTGCCAAACAAAAAACAGGCTACGAGGCCATAGAAACACACAGTTGAGGTTTCAATCGTTACCAAAATTACCCATAGCACACCTCTTTTCATCACTTTAGTCAGTGACCCAATCATGGCGAGACAAGTTTAGTCTATCTGAGTTTATCTCTACTTGCGTCCCTTTCTTATGACACTAATTTGACAGAGACGCAGGAGGCAGAGAGGGATTAATTAAACCTAAGCCGGTCATGTTAGGGCCACAGGGGTTTAAAGCAATCACCAATCGCATCAACGACCATAAGGCGATTTATCCCGAGGCTCTAGCACGCTGGCATTTATATCCCTTAGTTAGTAACCCCTTTATTCATAAAACTTTACCAATCTCTTTTAACTAACAAATGTTTTGTTCCTTTCATTCAAAGGTAAACGTCACAAGGACAAATAAAGACATAACACCATGTTAACTAACGTAGGCTTACGCAGCGATTATGAATTACGAGGTAAGTGTGTGCGAAAGGGATGCATCAAGTCCACGATAAAGGCTAGTCTGTTACTAGTGCAGTCATCTTGGCCGTTGTTTCGCGTGTCAGCCACACCAACGATTTCCTTTGGTACATCACAGGAAACCTCTTGTGACAAACAGACGCCCCTCGAAGGTTAATCCTAAAGCAGTTTACGATATCATTGGGAACAATAGACACTCTGATAAAAAAAGCAAGCGCCATCGTCAGAAACGCGGAGTCGTCGAGCTAAATCCGTCCCGTGCCCTGCCGACTATTTAAGCAACGCTATTTATACCCTCGAAGTGGGTCGGGATTCTACAATGGCGGTATTCGCGGCCCCGGACAGGCCCTGGGTAGTCGTGTTACACCTTACGGGGCTGGCATGGCGGTGGAATGCCTGTTATGATTCACACTTGTTGTTGTAGTTGGGAATCTGAAATGTGCTGACGCTCTACACCGAACAACCAACACGTACAGCGTACACTGATGACAGAAATATCTTCGGAATTATGAAACACTAACGTCCCGTCCCGGCTTTGCACGGGTAAAATTAGGATGTATTGTACATAATAATATTCTGTAAAAAATTCTCTAAATAATAGTGAAAGCCGTGTCAAAATCGGGTGCCTAGTTTAGAAGGAGTAAGCAGCCGAAGATTTGACAATGACAGACAGGAACGGATAGCGACTTTGTTTTGTAGTACCTATGTAAATCTGTTTTGAAATTAGGTTCCCTTTACTATTGTGATGCCGAAATAGTCATACATAACGTACATACAAAACCCTAAAATTTTTCAAGTTTATCTTTTCTTGTCCAAGCTTTAAATTGCCAACCATCGCCCCAAGAGTCATCTTGTAGACTACCAATGACACCCGGAAGAGTTAAAACCTAGTCAGAACTTGAAGTGTAAGTTTATTCTCATAACAAATGATTCGAACGGGTTTGCGTTAACTTTGCATTTACTACGGAGACATTTTGTTGCAGATACGCGCAGCTAGGAATGCTGTCTACACTTTCGCAGTAATTGAGAAGTTAACGCGTTCGAGAGCGAGGCTTTTATTGGTCAAAACGTACACTAAACGCACAGAAAAGTGGGTCAAAGCTCTTGCTTTCGTATTTAAGTTCTGTCACCTTTAACGTTTTTTTAAATTTTCTCCCAACATTAAACAACCAGAGCACGTCGACCCTAAAGTAGCGGAGAGTCTAAATTAGTCGAATGAATCAGGAAATGGTTTTGGCAGAGTTTTATCTGATCTAAAATGTATGCCGGAGACATCAGTGGCTTAGTTCAGTCTACAAACGTCATAGATCGGCTAGCGTGCTTTAATTTTCTTCACTTGTGGGCAATGTCCTTCTCTTCTCTCTTGGATTAGTTAGAGAGGGATGAACAAAGCGACATTAAAAGCTACGGCCACTTGTGATAACTCTGCTGCAAGCCCGTCGCTAGGTATTTGAACGCCCGTTTGCAATAGCGATAATGCCACCCCTCTTTATCTACGACTACCCACGCTGAGCTTGTCAGATAGGCTATTCATTGTTGTCTCATAAGAGTGTGATTAAAGAAAAGAATTGCCGCCCCCTTGGACGTGGCGCCCGCGTGCGGTGCACGCCTTGTACGCCCGATTACGGCAGGCCTGCTCTGCTGTATTCTTAAGCAATAGCGCTGGTTCCACGATAATAAGATATCCATAGCGTAATTTCTGGCACGTGGCCGATATTTAGGAAAGTAAGAGGGCAAGAAAAAGAGGGGGATGCACCTTTACGCACCGATCAAACCCAACAGTGCTGATGCGTTAGATGGGCAATCTCATTTATTATCCAGTCCCTCTTGAATTGAAAGGGATCTATTGCAGGCCTGTGCGGGGCGTAGGGCGCTATAGACCATATTGCGTGTCTTTTATTTAGTTTTACTACGTAGGCTAGGAATGTCTCATGAGTGCAGCAATACCATACATCAGCGTTATGACTTGCTTGTAACACCGGGGCTTGTTCCAGAAACAAATATCCGGCCCTTGTACAGGAATAGCTGTCGCGAGCCGTCTCGCTCACACCTCTAATATATTATATTGATGATTCATGACTGCTACAAAATCAATAAAAAATCAGTTGTCGAATAGTGCGCATGATTAACAGTCGTAACCGGCGTCACTTCTCGTTATAATTTAGTATTTTTTATCCAAATCTAAGCTTATTCAAATAGAGACCAATAATACAGTACTTAATAATTGCATGAAAGACACAGTCATATGGAACACACACACACGCGCAAATTTCGCACGATTTATCCTTCACTGTTTTCGAGGTAGGTAATTTGTACGATATTCTCAATACTGTCCTACACGTCAACAGTTCTATACAAAATTATCTGACACATACAAACGTAACTTTGCAGTCAGTATGCATCAATGAGATCACAATAGGATCACAATACTCCTGGCATGCAGTTTCATAGCTCACCATTTGGCCTTATTTGGATCACTTGAACTGTGATCGTGTTAATTTATTTACTTTGGGGATTGCGATTAAATGAATAAGTTTTATTGCCAAGTCTTTCTAGTGATCATGACTGCATGATGAACAGTTAGTTATTAATGCGAGACAGAATGATTGATAATTATATCTGTCAGGGCAATGAACCATAATCTTCGTTATTATTAGCTCTGCTAGGCAAACTTTGTAAAGCCTTTAAAAGTAAATAGGTGATATAAGCTGGCGAGGAGTTAACTGACAGTTTCTTTACATGGAAATGGGTGGCAAACGAGCATGAGGGTCACTTGATGGAAAGTAATGTCGCTTAATGGGAATCAGTGACTCCAGAGAGTCGCTGATGCGTTGGCAACCCTCAGCTCCTCCATAGGCCTCCGGGTCTTTTCACGCGCTATAGCAGCTACTTATCGATACTTGCCAATATTCAGTAAGAGTGGTACTAGCCTGATGGTGCCGGCCCATTCATACCGTCATTTGCCTCCCTTTTTGATACAAAAGGTATTATTAACCATTTTGCCATAGTTCGCAAATTGTAGATATATCCACGAAGTGGTCCATACGATTAGATGTTATTTTAACATTTAATGAATGTTTACATTTCCTGTCATATAATCATATCATAAACCACGCTGCATTAAAGTCTAGATTAATATGAGCGTTGAAGGAATTGGAATATCGTAAGTTACAAAGATTAATGCAAAAACAGTGGAGCCATAATTTAATTTTACATGAAATCATGCTTGCTGCTTGCTAATGTTGCAGGTTCGAGTCCTGCCATCACCCTAGTTTTTCTTTGTGTTGTCATTATGTAGCATTTTAAATTTAATTACAAAAATTTAACAACAAATGGCGTTATCTCTCGTCAGCTAACAGGCATTCATAAATGACCAAGTTGAATGAGTTAACTTGATAAGTTTCTCATTGATGACACCGAGGGTAGTTTTCCCAAACAAAAATCAATAATGTAATGACCGGAAAGACAAAACACATTGAAAAATTCGCAGGGTGTGGCGGAAACTGGAATACGCAAGGCACGGAATGCTGATGTTGCAGGTTCGAGTCCTGCTATTACCCTAATTTTTCTTTGTGTTGTCATTATATAGCATTTTTAATTTAATTGAAATCAAATAATCTTGATCTTTACATGGCGTAAAGTCGGTATCTGTTCTTGTCTGCCCTAAACTCTTATAGTGTATGTTCGGCTGCCTTCTCCTCCTAAACCACGCAACGACAACATCTTATAGTTGCAGGCAAACAATTGGAGCATAAATCGAGTGTAAGAGGTAAGTCTGCGCATACACATTTGTACATAAAAATGAAATTGTAAATGAAATTTTAAACTTAGCTTCATAATTTTGCAATTTAGATAAAATTCTTGCATGTTGAGGAATATGTGTGAACACTAGGTATTTTTTAGCCGACTACGGCAAAGCCAAAAGGAAGGGTTATGTTTTTAGCAATCTATTTATATTTGCATGCTGTATGAATACAGCTGGAAAAGATGGAACAATATCTAACATGTAACTAAACCTTTTTCTGCAAATAAACATTATCTTATCTTATCTTATCTACTAGAAACGGCTACTGCGCAGTCAAGGTCAATGCTCAAGTTGTTTGCCGGGAACTGTAATAAGTACTTCTATGCCAACGATACTTCCATTCTAATTTTGATTGCGGTCGAATAGTGAAAGTCAAGCTAATGAAATCATGTTTATGTTGAAAAAGACTAACAGATTTTGAAACCCTCTATCTAGCTTCTAGTTATCTATACAGCGTCAACTCACTCAACTGGCTGTGCGCCAGCGCATCTGCAGGCATCAGCTAATTAAGCCGTATAGGGTTATCAACTTACTATTTATAAAAACAGGGCAAGAACATGTCGGTTTTGCTCAGTGGCGCGTCCATAGTACGCAAACTTTTCAATTTTTTTTAGTATGTTTTTGTTATTTCGTAGAACTAGGTTTGTAAGATTTTTTTATATTCACTGTAGCAAATTTTTACCCGACTGCCGCCAGAAGAGAGTGACATTGCCCTCTTTTTTCGAGTTTTGAAACACATTTTCGAAAATACCATTTTTTTTTCGAGTCTATGTCCATTTCCTTGGCACGTGCTGTAGCCTAAACAGCTTGACGGATTTTGACGCGTGAGGTGTCGTTGGGTTTATTTTGATTGGAGGAGTGGCATAGGCTAAATACAATTTCAATATGGCGTCTGCGAAGCAAAATAGTGGCGGGCGGTGGGCACTTTATTTTGTTTTTTGGTTTGTATGAAACTCCGAAAGGGCAAATATTGCCAAATTTATGAAGAATATTACAAAAATTCTTTACCAGGTTGTTCAAACAGTGTTATAATTTATGACTAAAGAGTCAAATCTCTCTGAGCAATCTTTGTTATTATGATCTTATCAGTGGAAACTGTTTTAGCTCATGTTCTAACATCACATTTATTTTTATTTTGTAATATCTAATGCTTTTTGTTTCCCAATAAAGAAAAATATTAAAAAAAACATAGGAACAAAAAAAAAATTTACTAAAAAATTCATGACTTTAAGGTTAAGATTAAATTAAAACCTTACCGCCGTTTGTATAAGAGCGCTTCTTTTGAGGTTTGTTGCATACTCCTTAAAATTAGGCAACCCTAGCGCTGGCTCACCTGCGCGCGCGCTTTGGAAAGGACAAGGATCTCCAGAATAGATGGTAGGATGATTAAATTGCCAGGAATTTGGACTGAGTAATGAAATGCATTTTCATAGTAGTTTATGTAACTGCTATATAACGAGAGACTAAGGCCTAAGGCCGACCAAGAGTGTGGTTTTATGAAACCAGCGCCAATAACATTAATTAATTACATGTATTGAAATAACTAGATATAAAAATTAAAATTGAAAAATAGTTCATTTTAAAACAATAACGATTAGTTAAAAACCTCAAAAATGTCAAATAGAAAAATAATTAAATTATACAATGTTAGCATATCCGACTCATAGAAAAATACCGCTTTTTCTCACCACCTTTATTGCTAATGCCAAACGAAATCTTAAACCACTTAATACAAACATCGTTAAAAAAACACTAGTAGTTTTTCTCCTTTTACTTTATATGATTAATAAAACCGTACGAATCCACTCGATATCTCATTTCTTTTAAAGAGCACATAAAACGAATTAGAATCCATTAATTACTTTTACGGCACGGATTGCATCTTCCAGAAGGCTTACGGAGCTGTTTGATTGCCCGTTAAATGTATGATCAAATCAGACGCCATGTTGATTACCAAGATGAGCTAGAATTAGAACCATGTGAGGTAAAGGTCCCAGTCTTTCACAGTGACCCAATAGCTGTCTGCCTGTTTTTGCGGGTGGTAGGACCTTGTGCAAGGTCCGTCCGGGTTCGCTACCACCATCTTGCTTGCTAATCCTGCCGCTAAGCAGCAGTGCTTGCATCTGTGAAAAAGAAATACATGAACTCTCTAGCTATCACGGTTCATTATGTACAGCCTGGTGAGAGACGGACAGACAGACAGACGGTCGGACAGCGGAGTCCATTTGTGGATGCCATTTAGTGTTCGAAATGAAATAAAATTAAATGAATTAATTTTTCAAGAACATACACAGGCGTCAGTGTTTATTATAATTACATGAATGTACAGTCCACCACAATATAGCATGCTAAATTTAAAACTGATAAAAAACTGTCTATTCATACAACTTATCAAAATATTCATACTATAAAATACTGACTAACTATAGACTGGTACCGAATTATTCCTTAACCTATGAAATTTAAATGCTATGTAATGACTCCACATAGAAAAACTAGGGTAATGGCAGGACTGGAACCTGCAACCTCAGCATTCCATGCCGTGCGTTTTCCCAGTTTCGCCACATTACCGCTACCATACCTTGCGCCATTTTTAGTGTGCTCTGTCTTTAGATTAATTACATTACTGATTTTAAAGATATAACCACCCTCAGTGTCATCTATGAGAAACTTTTTCCTTAACCCGCATAGTTGATGGAGAAGGAAACTGATGACGTCATCTAGACCCTGACGGGCTCAGATGGGGTCCAGAATCGACACGAAATCCCGATGCGCGCGCGCTGCCAAGAATGCGATTGTTGCGCACCGTTTATTTTCGATCTCGTAAAATAAAACCGTTCCGCGACCAGTTGACGTTTTACGGTTTGGTTACGTTTGCGAATTATTTTGGTTAGCGTGAAGATTTTTTATTTGTTGAAACGACAGAGAAATAACCGGCCAGCTAGAGGAATACGACGCGCGGAAAGCTGCACGCGTCAGTTAAGAGGAGTGTGAACTCAGCC
Organism: Ditula angustiorana; assembly: GCA_963691745.1. Classification (NCBI taxonomy): domain Eukaryota; kingdom Metazoa; phylum Arthropoda; class Insecta; order Lepidoptera; family Tortricidae; genus Ditula; species Ditula angustiorana. Next base: position 1,841,581 of record OY829483.1, on the reverse strand, counting down.
CCAAAAAGCGCTCCCCATACAAACGGCGATAACGTTTTCCATCCTCTAAACCTTAACCTATAACCATGGTATTCGTGTATGTTGTCATTATACTCTAGAACTAGGTCTAAATGTCTTAATTTTTAAATATTAATACATGTATTTTTAGTTCCAATCTTGCAAGCCTTTGAACCACTTCTAGTGGTCCAATTAGCTTGAGTTTTGGTATGCGTGTATAGATATGATGACAATGCAATAACAAAGAACTGTGAAATGGACGAAATGGACGGTATAATGGAAATGAAGGAAAATGCCAGGATAGAAGGAAATAAGGGTATAATCTTTAACTGCTGACAATATTAAAACAAAACGTATAAAAGAACACACAAAGAACAAATAACTAAAAAAAGGATGAACAGCAAGGAGTTCACAACAAACTGTAAACAAAAAAGGTAAGCTTGTATTAAAAAAATACAAAAAAATATATATTTAATTCTGCACACATTATTGACTGTATCAGATTTATTAATGTTATTTTAATATATTATAATATCCAGAATGTCTTGTCAACCAATTTGATTCATAGCTTGTAGAACCTTTTCATAATAAACGTCCAAACGACTTCTGAATAAATGTCATACTATCCCAGCGATGACACATTGCGACAACGTTCTACAGTGTACTTTACTTACGCTCTCATGGGCGGCGGTACTGACTTCCCAACATGTTACTCCGAATGCCTGTCTCTCTCTTTTCCATTAAAAAAAAGCAGAGGACGTCTTAAGCATAACTGATGAGTTAACTAAGTACATGTTTTAGGGTACCGTACTATTTTTGATGCAAAGAATAGAATAGAATTACTATTTTGGTGTTGCGGGTGCCTATAGGCGGTGGTGATCACTTACCATTAGGTGACCCACTTGCTTGGTTGCCTTCCTATTTCATAAAAAGAAGTCACGTGACTTCGGTCTGTCTGTCTGGATGTCACACCCACTTTTTTTCAGTGCAGAAGCTATTCCAATCCCTGTTTGCTTCCAGCTGCGTTCTCTTCATGAATCACTTTGTTTATTTAACTCCAGCCTTCTATAAATAATATCTTTATTTTAACGTTCGCTCTCAATATATTTCCAGTTTGCTTCAAATATTTTTACTATTAAACTACCCATAATGGTAGGGTAAAAGGGCCAATCGTTGAGACTTTCCTCGCGTAGCAACGCCATTTAAAAATCTCCTAGTAACTAAAGTAACTAGGACGAATTTACGAGCAAGGTAAGCATAATAAGCAGGAGCTTGCCATATAACTCGTCAGTTTTCCGTCATACCAGGGGTGCAACTTTTGAATCTCACCAGGTGACTAGAGCTCACCAAAATAGCCGAATCTCTATGAAAAACGGCCTTTTTGCTGAGCTTTAGTTACTCGGTGAGATTCCAAAATCTCGCTCCAGGGGTGCGATTTTTGAATCTCACCGGGAATCTTAAGCTCCCCAGAATGGCCGTTTTCCATAGAGATTCGGCCATTTTGGTGAGCTTTTGTCACCTGGAAGGTTATTTTTAAATCTTACAGGGTGACTAAAGGTCACCAAAATAGCCGAATCTCTATGAAAAACGGCCTTTTTGGTGAGCTTTAGTCACCCAGTGAGATTCAAACATCGCACTCCAGCGGCCCTAACATGACAGCCCAGGTTTAGTTTAACCCCTCCCTGTGTCTCTGTCTACCTAGTGTCATAAGAAAGGGACGCAGATAGAGATAAACTAAACTTGGCCAGTCATGTTAGGACCACAGGGGGTAGAGGTTACGGTAAGGCAACAGTGCGGTAGTGGCCATTTTGTATGGTTTCTGTGATATTGCTACTAAGATAGACATACAGCAAACGGTTTTATAGGGGTATGTTACAAGCTTGCAAGCTGTTACAAGTTAAAACCCTTGTGCTATCCGAGTTTTCTGTAATTACCCCTGCTAGGTGCCACTGAAGCTAATCTAAAATAGTTAACGTTTGTACGCCCTAGAATTCTTAAGATAATATCAATGATATTATAATACACTAGCGACCCGCCCCGGCTTCGCACGGGTACAATCAATTTTAAGACTCATTTTTCTACACCTTCGGTTACATTGTTCAAATTTTACCAAGGATCCCTAATTTTTTTCAAAATGAAATGTAGCCTATGTCAAATTGGAAGAATGTAGCATTCTATTGGTGAAAGAATTTTTTAAATCGACCCAGTACTTTTTGAGCCTATTCATTACAAACATACAAACATACAAAAATAGGTACAAATCTTTCCTCTTTATAATATTAGTGTAGATGGATATACAGTGTCATACTAAATGACAGAAGAAAAACGGACCGACATAAGAACACAGGTTAACGCCAATGTTACAAATGCAAATTATTAGTTTACCATTTATAGTCATTGGATTTTCAATTTTACGTCTAACTGCATAAAATAATAGTTTGTTAAGTTTCGTTGCAAATAGGTTTTTTTAAAAGTCGGTCCGACAGACTGACCGCGCGAGAAATTGGCGATTTATTGTACTTTTTGTTCGACTTTTGAGGTCATCTTTTAAATGCTGACTAGAAGACCATTATGTATAGGTCAGTGGACAATATTAACATACTTCAACAGTTGATGATCTGGCATAGCAACGGTGGATTGGATTACATCAACTATAAGAAGAAAAAACTTTTAAAAATCTATTTTTAAAATAATAAGTAAGTACGTTGTTAAAAAGTCGATCCCTCAACGGGGTATTTTACCCTACAACGTGACTCAATCATTCAATTTGTAAGGGGAGCCTAGGGTAAACACAAATACATTACATTACGTAGTTATTTTACATAAACAACGCTTCCAGGAAGTGCTCGGAATGTGTTACAGCACGTTGAAAAAACTTCAAATTGGTACTACATACTAGGAATATTGCACCTGCGTGCAAGTAAGAAAGAACTGTGTCAGTTCCACAAATAAAAAGAGGCAACGAGCAAAATGTCAATATACATAAGTATATATAAATATATGCTTAGTATATATATACATGTTGTCTGGTAAGTATAGTACGACAAACTTAAGGGGATGGCAAGTGGACACTGTATATATATAACCTTATGGGTTATTTGTACTTTGCTAAGTGTTAAGTGCGAGTTCATATATTTGCTACTTGCACTTGACAGCAAATGTATGAATTTCACGCTAGGGCTTCGCAAAGTTTAAATAACCCCTTAACCGGAATTGTATTAACTACGCACTTGCACTGATCTTAGTATTTAAAACTACCCTGGAGGCGGATCGCTGGGTTATAAACAATTGTACATTAAATACTTGAAAGTCACTTAAAATTAGTAAGTCGAACTTCCAAAATAAAAACACAATCGCGTAATAAATAGTCCTTTACCGCCGCAAACCAACTCCGATTGTTAAATGTCGTATCATTTGACCACAATATACAATATACAGCGCAAAAAATTCTCACTGCAAACGAAGCGGTCCCCTTCATAATCAACAACTGTAGCTATCCCACGAACCCAAATTAAACATCATGTTTACATAATAAGGCAAATTAATTTTATTTTTATGAAGCCTAAATTACATTTAAAAGTACTAGACGTGTCGTAAAATCGAGGAAAACTGTAAATAAACTGATTTTTTTGAAAATGTTATTTTTCAATCACTTTTGGCATATTATGACTTAGGCAAGTCCAACGCTAATCTAAACGGTGTCTCCAGTTTAACTGGACAAGATATATTACCATTAATTATGTAATATATATAATATAATTCGATAATAGATATGAGAAATGTGCAATTGGCTGCCACATTTATGAGTCAGACTTTAATTTGTGACGCTGTTCGTAGGCTAATTCACTTGCTACAATGTTTTGGCAATCCCTTTGCAGTTGTCATGTTGAAATGTCTTATGCAGCTAATGTATGTATGTTAGCTGATTAGTGGTACCGTCTGACTAACCGAGCAGTCCTATGAGACGCGTTTTTAGAGTATCTTTTGTATGGATAACTTTCAAATATCATACTCGTAAAACGTACTTCATACACAATGGTTTTATGGATTCCAGTGGCCCTAACTGGCCAAGGTTAGTTTATCTCTATCTTCGTCCCTTTCTTATGACACTAGTTAGACAGAAACACAGGGAGGGGTTAAACTAAACCTGGGCTGTCAAGTTAGGGCCTCTGCATCAGCTGACTTTTGATAAATAATGGAGTTGATAAATAGTGGAGCTCCTTTCTTTGAAGTCGGTTAAAAAAGAAAATGAGCAATCCACTCATTTGATATCGGAAGCGATCACTGCTATCGATGACGCCATAGATACATACGCTACTTTGCGGAGTTCCATATTAACAAAATGGGAACAAATTGCCTTGCTACTTCGCGAAACAAGCGTCCAAGAGCAAAAACGGAGTACAGTTCAAGGCAAACAACTTGAGCATTGACCTTGACTGCGCAGTAGCCGTTTCTAGTACAAATGTGTATGCGCAAACTTACCCCCCTTCACTCGATTTATGCTCAAGTTGTCCTGCAACTATAGCTAGGTAAATTTGTTCCAATTTATCTATAGGAACCAGACACTTTAAAATAATCTGTCATTATTTGACCTCTACCCCAATGTTGACCAAATGAATATGTTATAATACATTCATATTATATGTATAACGGGTAGTTAAAAATTGTGGCGCAAAAAACCTGGCTCCTGGTAAATAAAACTATTAATCCAAAGACAAATTAAAACAGATGTGGCTGCCAGGACTTCACACATCTAGTACACTATTGCAATTAATGCTAAAAATAGCATAAGATCGTCCAGGCTAAATAAAGGACATTCCGCGCAGCAGATGTTTCTTAGCTCGCCAGCAAGGACGCTTCTGACACTTGCGTCCTTCGGCACGAGGCTATTTTTAGTACAGCACCGAACTAAGAATACATACGTGCTATTGTAATTTAAGACATAGATTCTGTGCCAATGACAATAAGTACTAAATGTCAAAATTAAACTTCCAATAAAACTAAACACTAATCCGGAACTGTCAGACATTAATTAAAAACATGAAAATCAAGCTATTGGTGCACGCCCTGATGATGCCAAGATGCCTGATGGTGGTAGCGGGACGGACCTTGCACAAGGTCCTACCACCCGCTTCGAGAGCCCCTTCCCTTTTAGTGACCTAGAGCTTTCATGGGGCTTTTAGTGTTCACGTTTTAAAAAAAGGTAGGAGCTTGTAAGCTTGCAATAAAAAGATTCAAGAGTGCAGATAAATGACGGATTAAATTGCGAAATAGCAAGGTAATTCACCGGATTTTTTTATGATTGGGAAAGCTTTTTTGAAAGTGATAATTGACAAGATTTTATTTTGTTTCATTAGTCCCGGTGTCTGTAATAGACTGTAGTCAATGTAATGTAATGGCTGTAACCAAAACTAACAATTGTTTTGACGTCGAGGTAAATAAATCAGTATAATGTCGCGTTAAAGTCCCGTCAAATGTAATGAGCAAATCTGACAGGTTCAAATTGAACTGACCAACTGTTAAATTGAGGCGAAATCTTGATTCCAGGACTCAATAGCCTTCCTATAGAAATGTCCAATTGGCTTGGCGGTGTAATGGATAAAAAGTATAAACATCCTCAGTATCCTCATTTATATACTTAAGAGGAAACACCAAGGTCTAGAGAATTGAAAAATAGGTATTTGTAAAATCTATTGCTGCCTCCATCTATCAAGCCTCCCCCCGCAGAGTGCAATAGAGACAGCCGCAGCTTGGACTGAAAATACCTATTAAAAGTACACAAAATCAACGATTCGTAGACCCCTGATTCCTTCTCCAAAACTTATCCGATTTAACTACTTTTTTCATTAAAAATTAAAGAAAGGCTTTGGCAGTGTTCCTATGTTTTTCTTTTTTTATATAATCTAGTAAAATTTGTTTTCTGAATGTATGAACGCAGCCGAAAATCTGGCCAATTTTTTAGGTTTTTGAATGTCCATATCTCTTTTAATAATTAATTTATTAAAAAAAGGAAAACATAGGGACATGCACAATAGTGGCCATCGATTTTTTGGAAAAAAAATATTGCTCTACTGGCATTATCCAGAGAGGAAACAGGGGACGACGTTTGTATGGAAAAACGGCCCTTGTGTTTCCTCTTAAGTCGGATGACAAATCCAACATTATGGTGTCATTGCGCTGGAGGGCAATTCTCGCGTCAGTAGAGATGAAGACACATTTGAGATAAGCCAAAAAAAATTACAAATCCCTTTAAAATCTGTAATATTTTGACACATCTCGAACGTCAGATGAATCTCGATGAGCGCCAGAATTGGGGGCCAGGTCTAATTATGCGTTGGAAGGTAACTCTAGGAATGTTGTAATAAAAGAATGAAATCCTACTGAGTTTGAGCTTGTTTAAATTGTCTCGACAAGTACAAACAAAAAATTACAGCCAGCAAAAGCATGAATGTTTTTTTTTTGCTTACTGCCAGCCTTTTACATATATATAAGATAAAACGTTCATCCACATATTTGTATACACTTGGGAGCATTTTAACTAATTTGTTTATAGCAATGATTGAAAGTATTCGTAAAAATCAAAGAACTACAGCCATTCGAATGTTTTATAACCCATGAAAGTCTCAGCCGATTTTATCAGCAATTCAACCTGGCTGAAGTCAGTAAAATGTTTTAAATTCGTCCAGAATGTCGGTAACTTATACCTTTTCACGTAAAACGGTCCAGTATTTTTACGTATGAGTAATTTATGTGTAAACATATCGTCGGCCAGTTTGTTTTTAAATTTATAACGGCGAGTTAACCCCAGTCTGATTGTAAAAAGCATTTGGTTAATTTACTAAGTGGCCATCAAATTTTAATTAATTAGATAATCCATATGTGTTTAATACATCCTCATCTATAATACGGTTTATAATTCCTTAAAAATAACCATAATTTTAAACTAATCATCTACCGAATTTTATTAAATAAATTTTTTTTTAAATAATCGAATAATATTTTTATAAACGAAACTGCAGCTTCAATAAAAATTGTCAGAGAATACTACTCCGTATTAAAATGCATTTTTAAATTAAAATTCTTAAAAATCATCATACTTAAAAACACTATGAGATCTAATTTTGAATTTAACTGCAACGTATTCATAATCAGTAATCACCTAGTATATTCGCTGATCCTGGCATGCATATGTTTTTAATTGTAACGTAAATGCGCCGGTGTACCTGAAATGCATCCAACATGTGCGCGCGCGCCGCGCCCGCCCGCGAGCGAATGAAAGCTTAGATCGGCTGAAAGTGTAGCGGCCGGGGCGGGCATCCGCCTAAAATGGGGAGATCGGGCGCCACGGTGTCGTGTTCCTGGTATAAAAAGGAACGGAGCCCCCCGCCGCCGGTCAGAACGGCTTCCAACGTGAGTACGCGCGCACGCGGCCCGTGCGTCTGTGAAGTGCATACAGCATCCGAGTGCATACGATAGCGAAAGTGACACGTCAGCTGTTTATCGGGATTGTGGTGAAAGTGCTGGATTGTGGCGGCCATTGGTTCAAGGATAGACAGTGCTTATTGATTTCGGATCCATCGTTGCGATTGGAATACGATTTGGAGCCGTTAGAATTGAAATTCATTTTTTAAAGGACTCGGTAAAGTAGTTTAAATTTACGAAAAGGTTTTTTAATGTTTACAATTTGAATTGAAGTTTTTTGATAAAAGCAATAAGTCTGATCGGGCCATATCTTATCTGAATCCAATTGACCCATCAACCAGCACCATAAAAGACAATAAACAATCTGATAATCGGCTGGCGTGGCTCCAGCGCATTCCGCGTGACGTAACCCGGGATACGCGCGAAAAGGCGGTATTACGCAAACGTGCGCGCTGGCACGGTTCCACGCGCGCTACTCGGATTACAGCCACAAATAGACGCACGCGCCAGTTCCGTCCATCCCCCCTCGGCCGCCACTAACGTCCGCTGTGTTCACAGGAAGGCTCAGGGCTGCTCTCGTGTCTCGACTAGCCCAGAAGTCTCGTTAACCCTCCGAACATGCCGAAGCCGATCGTTCAAGAGGGCGAGGACCCGGATCCAACCCCGTACCTGTTCGTGTCACTCGAACAGAAGCGCATCGACCAGAGCAAACCCTACGATGGCAAGAAGGCATGCTGGGTTCCCGACGAAAAGGAGGGTTTCCTCCAGGGCGAGATCAAGGCCACCAAGGGCGACCTGGTGACCGTCAACCTTCCCGGTGGCGAGGTAAAGCCTTCGATTATCTGTGATCAGATTTAACGCTTTGATGCAATAGAGGTCGAACTTAAGTTTAATACTTGTAAATGAGTAACAGTTTCCCTATCTCATCTTGATGAAGGACTGTAGGCCTATTCAAAATCAAAGCCTTAAATTTTATTACAAATTACTTTTAACTGAACCGAAACAAAACTTGATCATTCTGCGACAACTCTTAAAGCTAGTTTACGTTTAATATTGACATCCACTTTAACTTATCTTAAATGAGCAGGAAAAGACATTAAAAAAGGAACTCCTCTCACAAGTAAACCCACCGAAATTCGAGAAAGTCGAAGACATGGCTGACTTGACTTATCTGAACGACGCTGCCGTGCTGCACAACCTCCGGCAACGATACTATGCGAAACTTATCTATGTAAGTAGGCGCCCCAGGCGCCTTTCATTTACTTTAGCACTAATGTGACCATCTTTCCCCGCAGACGAAAGACTTCAAGAAGGATCTTGTAGGCCAGGTCAACCCGCCCAAGTACGAGAAATGCGAGGACATGTCCAACTTGACATACCTCAACGACGCTTCGGTTTTGTATAACTTGAAGCAGAGATATTACCATAAGCTTATCTACGTAAGTCAGGAGCCGCGACGGCCAGGAGTTGGAGCCTTGCAGTGTGCATGTCAATATCCCAAACCCTCACGAATCACATTGTAGACACATTAGCCTCTACGGCATATAAACATCGATGTAGCGGCTTCAAATTAGAATAGAGTCCAAATATCCAATGAACTTATACCTCGGTCTATTATTAAAGAAAGTTTAAGATTTACTTATCAATCATTAAGCTCTCGATTTAAATCAGCCTTGTGTATCATTGATCTGATTGGAGAGCGACCAAACTCGAAAGATCAATAGCTGTTCATGAAGCGCAATTCGTCTTGGACCGACGGCTCAATTTGTGTATTAATAGTGCGATGGATATCAAAGCATCTATTTTGGTGTTTGTTATTTCGGTCGCGCTCAAACTATGCTGGCTCCTGCCAGATGATCTAAGGCAAAAAACTATATCACCGGGTGGACATGCTTACAGATTTTCAATGAATTTGGCGATCAACAGAAACCCTGAATCTAATTAAAAAAGAGATCTCTTGCATCCGTGTTATAAAAATAACAAGCGGATGTTTAACCGCGGTTTAATGTGTCTACATTTCCCAAACGTTTTACTTTTATCCGATGAGCCCTTTTTCCTCAAAATGCCGCACTTGAGCCCTCCTACATAGGACAAGTCGGTGGAATCGTTCGGCGATGGCGGAGAACTGTGTGTTTATTATTTTCTTGGACTTTTTCTTTGTTTTTTTGTGTGTTATGATCTCTTACTCTGGATGGTAAGAGGTCGATGTCTTCGCAAGAAAGGTATCAATACAATACCCCTTGCAGATTTGTTAGGCCTTGTGTCAGATTTGATTTTCTTAATGTTAATGATAGAATTATCATCAAGCTCCAAGAAAAGGGTTCTGAATAACGTTAACTGAGTTATCTGGGAGTTTCATGACTATTCTATCATTTCTTTAACCACAGAGATTCAAAGTATCGATACAGTACTGTCTCTGCGTTTGTGTGTTTTATTCATGTTTTTGATGTGAAAATTGGTTTTTTGTTAATCATGTGGACTAGCTTTCATAACTAAAATGAGCCTTACAAAATATTAAATGTTTTGTATGGAATTTACATGATAAACTAAAAATCTACATGTGTGAAACATCATAATTTTATTAAAAAGTGTACTTTTTCACTACGTAAATCTTGTCTTACCGAAAATTGTCATAACGAACATATTTTTATGTTTTAAGTAAAATCTCCTTTACCAGAGGATCTATTGTTACGTCGATCACAACGATAACATAGATTCCGTAAATTAAAAGATGAATATCAAAATTTAACAACCCTATATCATTGATCTAATTACCAATACCATTTCGCTTCTCATCTCTCCCCGTACTATCAATCTCTTTGTAATATGTACGATTTTGTTCCTGTAGACGTACTCTGGTCTCTTCTGTGTGGCTATCAACCCCTACAAGAGATTCCCCGTGTACACGACCCGATGCGCTCGCCTGTACCGTGGCAAGCGTCGTTCGGAGGTGCCTCCTCACATTTTCGCCATTTCTGACGGCGCTTACGTCAACATGTTGACCAACCACGAGAATCAATCTATGTTGATTACGTAAGTATCAAAAACTTATTAATAAGCTTACCAGTATCATTACTTTCAAACTTTGTAGCAAGATCAGACAAAAAAGCCCAAAATCAAAAACATAGTTGTTGCCTAAAATGTTGGTAAAAACTTCTGAAATAGCATTTAAAGCTACAAGAAAACCTAATTCCAAAATCTTATCAAAACAAGGACATAATACTTCGTTAAATTTTCAGCGGTTTCTGCCGTTTTAACACTAACAAAAACATTTATTTCAACCCCCAGTGGTGAGTCTGGTGCCGGTAAGACTGAGAACACGAAGAAGGTAATTGCGTACTTCGCCACCGTCGGTGCTTCCCAGAAGAAGGACCCCAACCAGGAGAAGAAGGGATCCCTGGAAGACCAGGTCGTCCAGACTAACCCGGTACTTGAAGCCTTCGGTAACGCCAAGACCGTCCGTAACGACAACTCTTCTCGTTTCGTAAGTATTTTTAATTGTAAATATTTGGTACTTAAGATTCCTATTAAAATAAAGTAAACTTTTTTTCTATACTTCAGAGTACAACAATAATATTAAATACCATTAAGTGAGCATGTTTTCTATAAAGCCGAGATCACCATCACCAACAAGTCAAATATCGTCAATATAACTATTCATCAAGCTGGGTTTAGACTACGTTTCATTCTGTAAGCGTCTGTTTGTTTCTACTACCGGTTAAAATAATAGAATGTCATCTAGTCTAGACACCCTGAATTGTAAAGGACATTTGCCTTCGTCACGAACGTGATTCACTTAGGCTGTGTCACAAAGTTGTCTTTGTCCTTTCCCAGGGTAAATTCATCCGTATCCACTTCGGCCCCTCTGGAAAACTGGCTGGTGCTGACATTGAGACCTGTAAGTTCCTTATCATCAAGCTCATTAGCTTTACCAACTTTGGATCGGTGCTAACTCCTAATTTCCTTCAGACCTGCTGGAGAAGGCTCGTGTCATCTCCCAGCAAGCGCTTGAGCGTTCTTACCACATCTTCTACCAGATGATGTCCGGCTCCGTCCCTGGACTTAAAGGTGCGTATATGAACACAGACAAGACAACAAGACTTAAGAAGTTAATATCAAACTCTGAACCGATTAAGTAGATTATTTTATTTTGTTTTTAGCAAGACATTTCCATTTGTCTTATAAGAATTTCAATTCTCAATCTTAAAAAATTACTTCAAAATTTTGATGTTGATAACTGCTTTAAGGAGACAATTTAATAACGAGAGTGTTAAGATATTTTTATGATATTTATAGATTTATTGATGACTTGTTATTATTATACAAAAAAAATGAATGCACAACTACGAGTACTTCATACATACACAACCACACAACGTTCATCCGACATCAACTCCGCACATACCCCTTCCAATTGATGATTAACTTGTGTGTTTACAATATGTAGATATGTGTATGCTGTCGAACGACGTATATGACTATCACATCATCAGTCAAGGAAAGACCACTATCCCCAATGTAGATGATGGAGAGGAATGTGGGTTGACTGACGTAAGTCCAGCCTCCCAACGAACTGGGAGGGCTTTCCCAAAGTTACAAGTTTTCCAGTGTTTGTTTTCGATCCGACGCCGTGTGCCCAACCGAGCAGCGGCGGTCGGACCATCGTGTCCCTGAACTGGCACGACAAAGTAGTTTGGCTTAAAAAGTGTGCATTCCTACCTTCCAATAACTTGTAAGAGTACATCGGCATGATAGTGGATTGTTTGCGCACCAATTTCCCAACGTGACTGTGATTGGTGTCCTTTTATAGGAAAGTGCCTTTTGTCGAACGATATCAATGACTACAACATCGTCGCACAAGGCAAGACTGTCATTCCTGGCGTCGATGACGGCGAGGAAATGAACCTTACTGACGTGAGTCCAGAATACGACGACTGGCTCATTACCTTCTATGTTGTTCATTTCATTTCTTCTGCTGTGTATGTCGCTTCCCGCTTTGCTTACGGCCGAGTGTCTCAGCCGCTGTATGTGTGTGTCAGATTTTAGCTTGATATTTGCAGAGGTGACGATGCTAAGCAACCACATCTCGGACTATCCCCTTATAAGTCAAGGCCAAACACGAATACCCGGCGTCAACGACAGCGAGGAACTGATACTGACTGTCGTAAGTCCACCAACGCATGGCGAACCCTCGGAAACCGTGCACTGGACGTTGAGCAATCTCTGACACGCACATGCTCGCCCCTGCAAAGTCCAGGGCTTTTTGCACAGTTTGGATATCCACCTCACCCCCCGCCCCCCCAACACAGGCATTTACGTAAACACGTGCGACATGACGAGGACGGTTAGGATCAACTCGACAGCTCGATACTTTGTGGGGTTATTATTGTACTGATGAAAGCGTTTTATCCTCCAGAAAAGTGTATCTTGTCCAACGACATCTACGATTACTATAACGTCTCCCAGGGTAAGATTACCATCCCCAACATGGACGACGGCGAAGAATGCACCTTGACCGATGTAAGTGGTATGCGGGGTAGTTAGAGGGATCCAACGGAAAAGCTACACGACGAGCTACGTTACCCTGATACCCACACCATTATCTAGAACAGTAATGGTTAGATTAGTAGATAGAAGTTAGATTCCCTATAATCTAGGCCAAGAGACTGGTGTAAGAGATTATTTTAGTATTATTTGGGGTCATTAAAACTAGTTTAGTTCACGATTCTACTTGCCCGCACACCGTGATCCAGCAATTAGATCCCGTGCACCCTACAAAACTTAAGCCCTATAGTTGCCCGCTTAACAAGCAATAACGCCGATTTTATTTACATTACTAATTTCTAATTATATGTTTAGTATTTAAGAAAGTAGTTCAAATGACTCTTTTAAAAGATAAGATATTAATTAGGCTTCTATTTGTTTCCATTATGTGATACTAATCATACACCTTTTTATTACGAGCCGAAGTAAAATTTTAACAATCTGTCGTTTTTACTCGTATAGACCATACCGATTTTTTTTTTCATCCTATTTTCACAGTCCATTTTTTCCGACTCTAATATATTTTTGGCATTATAGCAAGCTTTCGACATCCTTGGTTTCACCCAAGAGGAGAAGGACAACGTCTACAAGATTACCGCCGCCGTCATGCACATGGGTGGCATGAAGTTCAAGCAGAGGGGTCGCGAGGAACAGGCTGAGGCTGATGGCACTGAGGTAGGTTAAGAATTTCTTCTAAGAATCACTTATAAACTAGGTAACTATAGCATTCTCCAGAATTTCTCAGGTAGACACGTAAAGAGTTTACATCTATTAAGACGATATTTGCCTTGCAACATTGAGACAATGTGAGCAAATAAATCCTTAAACTGAATCAGTTAATTAAATTGTATGAAGTTTCTTTCAAAGATTATTTGCCAAAAAAATAGACAAAATTTCACTAAATACACGTCTGAATCTCCATTTTTTTTACTTTAATTGACTACCTCAGGAAAATGGTTTAGCAAAATTAAAATTATTAATACTTACTTTCTAATTCCAGGAGGGTGAGAGGGTTGCTAAGCTCCTTGGCGTCGACTGCCAGGACTTGTACAAGAACTTGCTCAAGCCCCGCATCAAGGTCGGAAACGAGTTCGTCACCCAGGGTCGTAACAAGGACCAGGTCGCCAACTCCGTCGGAGCCCTCTGCAAGGGTGTGTTCGATCGTCTCTTCAAGTGGCTCGTCAAGAAGTGTAACGAGACTCTGGACACCAAGCAGAAGAGGCAGCACTTCATCGGTGTACTGGATATCGCCGGTTTCGAGATCTTCGACGTGAGTATAGACGGAAAGACTTGGTCACATCTTTTCAGTTAAAGATGAGCCCTCAAATGGAAGAAAATTTCATTTTACGAAATCGGTCGTCTTGTAATGGCTATAAAGTATTCACTAATGAGTGTTGACTTTGTAGCCGTTTAAAAAAATACTTTAGGTAGAACTAGTAGTTTAGATTAGTAAAATTTTATTTATTTAGTTTAGTTTACTTTTGGACAATTTTTTATTGAAATTTCTTTGTATTAATGACTACTTGATTTCATAGTACAATGGGTTTGAGCAACTTTGCATAAACTTCACAAACGAGAAACTGCAACAATTCTTCAACCATCACATGTTTGTATTGGAACAAGAAGAGTACACGCGAGAGGGCATCCACTGGGAGTTCATTGACTTTGGAATGGACTTATTGGCGTGCATAGACCTTATCGAAAAGGTACACTGAGTGAAAAGCACGCTCGGTTGGAAGCAGTTCTGTGTTTAGCGTATAGCTTATAGATCTTAGTACCACCTGTGCCCTACTAACTAATCTATTCCTAAGTGATAATGGTAGCCAGTCTATGTTAACCATGTGTTCGTGTCATTTTACGTGGGTTTCCTATTGTTTATAAAAGTTCAACGGTTTCGAGCAACTCTGCATTAACTTCACCAATGAGAAGCTGCAGCAGTTCTTTAACCACCACATGTTCGTACTCGAGCAAGAAGAGTACAAGAAGGAGGGCATCAACTGGGCGTTCATCGATTTCGGCATGGACTTGCTCGCTTGTATCGATCTGATCGAGAAGGTAATAGTCGGATGCAGTCATTCGACCCGTCGAAGCAGGAACATCGAAACGGGATAGTTTTCGACATCGTTTATCAGCTATCACCCTCCGACTGGCATTGGCAGGGCGTCATCTTAGGGACTAAAACAAAACAGCTGCGGAATGTAATCCGTAGTATATCCGTACCTAACACTCTTAACTTAACTTTCCACGTTACTTATCTCCCTGCAGTTCAATGGTTTTGAGCAACTCTGCATTAACTTCACCAACGAGAAACTGCAGCAGTTCTTTAACCATCACATGTTTGTGCTGGAGCAAGAAGAGTACCAGCGCGAAGGCATCGAGTGGACTTTCATTGACTTTGGCATGGACCTCCAAAATTGCATTGACCTTATTGAAAAGGTAGTTGGCGGAAACGCAACGACGAGCGCTTGCCTCACGCCACAGGGTGCCCGAAGAAAGTAACATGCGAACCTTCGAATCCTATTTCACCTAATGAAAAGGTCGTTACTTCATTCGAGCACTCACCAATGCAACTCACTGTTTTATGTGTTTCTCTGTGTTTTTTCTGTTTAAATTTTAATATCTTCACACACTTTGAACAACAACGTACACGTATATTTACAAGTATGATTTAACAGAATTTCGATTATCTTTTACATGTGTCGCGGTCCAGATGAACGGGTTTAATCAGCTATGTGTTAACTTTACCAACGAAAAATTACAGCAGTACTTTAATCATTTCATGTTCGTGCTAGAGCAAGAAGAGTACGAACGTGAAGGGATTCAGTGGACCTTTATAGATTTTGGTATGGACCTTCAAGCGACAATAGAGTTAATAGAAAAGGTATTATTCAGTTAGCTTGGAGATAGGCGCGATTAGACGAAGCTTCGGGCTGAGAACGACCTCCTGCAACAAGTAAATTACTGGCTTAAATACCTGCGCACGCACAAACCTTTTAGCAGTCAAGGCTATGGCCCCAGAAAAATGTAAAAAAGTAGATATCCCGCGATACACTACAAACACCGCTGGTAGGGCCGCACACTTAAAAATACAAGAGTATTATAGCTTAATCCGTAACGCTACATTATCATTTTAAATTACTTGTGCCTTTAACTGCTTGAAGTACTTTGGTAAAACTCGTAAGAACTAAAGTTGAAAAAAAAACATATAATTAAGTATAGTTTTTATGTAATTAATGTAACATATAGGCTTCTTAATTTCCACAAGCGATTCAGTAAGAACACACACAATACTAACGCATGTCGCTTACTTGATAACGCCTTAACTTTTAGATATACTTTTATGAATTCTAGCATTTGAACTAGAAGGTAACTTTAAACCCCTTTCCCGGTAATTTTGAAAAACAGAGATAAATTGTATTTTTTACCTCTTTTTTTATTTATTTTATTAATGGCTGATATTTCAATCAACAGGTTATTTCTTATTCCAGGGATAACAGACAAGGATATTAAAATAGATACTTAAAGCTAATCTGATGATTGAAAAATAACCAGAGTAAATTTTGATTAGAAAATTACAATTTGAATGTTAAAAAATCCATCATTCTAAGATTTACAAGTAAATTAAACAAGTTTTAGAAGATTTCTTTCAGGGCTAGTGACTTCGTGTTCTAATGCTACCGGTCCATTTACAGCCCATGGGTATCCTCTCCATCCTTGAGGAAGAGTCTATGTTCCCGAAAGCCACCGATCTGACCTTCGTTGAGAAGTTGAACAACAACCACTTGGGCAAATCGCCCCCGTACCTGAAGCCCAAGCCCCCGAAGCCCGGTTGCCAGGCTGCCCACTTCGCCATCGGCCATTATGCCGGAAACGTAAGTATTCCTAGACTTCTGCTTTAAATAAAATAACAGTAGTAATAGTAAGTAAGTAGTTATTCTGTGCCCTAAAATGACCGGTTCAAGTTTAATTTGTCCCTCCCTACGTCACTGTCAAACTAGTGTTATAAGAAAGTCGTCCATGGAGATAAACTCAGATAAACTGAACTTGGCTCGTCATATTAGGGCCACTGTACTTTATGTCCCTGCTTTTCTTTAGCATTACATGACCATACAGGAATCCAATAATGTGGTGCTATTGGCAGCGAAGCTAAATGAATAAACCTAGTAGTAAATGAACTGTATTTTGATCTTATCTATGTTTTTAACTTTTTGCTTTTACCTACTACTTGTAATATACTTGACTCAAAAATTAACACTCAAAACTCATGTTACATCGTGACATTGTTTACATACTGAAGTAAATATTAGACCGATGAAATATTTTCTTATTCTGTTAAAGAAACCATCGATATTCATGCGGCGAATTAGTGTGGCATAGTGGGGTTCTATTCACTGTCTTAAATTTCAAATTGTCTTGTGAAACAGGTCGGTTACAACATCACTGGCTGGCTTGAGAAGAACAAGGACCCCCTCAACGACACCGTCGTTGACCAGTTCAAGAAGGGCCAGAACAAACTTCTGGTCGAGATCTTCGCTGACCATCCTGGCCAGTCTGGTGGTGCTGATGCTGGTGGCGGCGGCAAGGGTACGTATCAATTATTATACTCTGAAAACAAATTGAATTCAGTTCGTATTCTTACAATAATTAAATTGAAATCTAGATGTCTTCTAGCAAATTAGAAACACCGAAGAACACCAGGTATCATGAGCTGAACAAATACTTCTGTGAACATATTTCACTTCACATCACTATGGAACGGTTACTCGAAATCCGAACATCAAAATCAAAAAAAATCACAACAATACTTCACTGATCTTAGGATCGCTCACAACATCATGTCATAACATTTCTTCATTTTATGCACCAATATTTTTTATTATGATAATTTTTCATTTACACTTTTTAACAAAAATAGGCGCTGGTGGCAAGCGTGCCAAGGGTTCTGCCTTCCAGACCGTATCATCGCTCTACAAGGTGAACTTGAACAAAATGAGACAAATTTGCTTCAATGCCTTCATCGTAGCTTCAATGTATCGTCCTTCACGCTAAAGGCTGACCCTCGTATAAAACTACCACCAATCTCAGCTTCTCTCAACTCTCTCAACTCACCTCTTCATACAATGTCACATAGAATGTCAGTGCAAATGATCGGTGGTACCCTGGGTCGGTCTTCCACGCTTTCATACTCGTTGTTAGTATATGTTTTACAGCACAGCTCATGTCGCCGATTGTCTCTGGTTAGCCGTCGAGTCTTATCTACTTCTGCTGTTACGCTATGTGAACCTCCGGGTACTAATCTATGCTTGTTTACAATGTACATCCGTAGGCGGTCGCGGTAAGAAGGGCGGTGGTTTCGCTACTGTCTCCTCCGCTTACAAGGTTCTTAAATTTTATTATATCGATTTGGTTTTTGTTCACCTAACTGATGTGGTTTCCTACGTTCTACATCAGTCAAGAAAATTGTAGTACTTAAATTACTGTGGTAGATGTTTAATATTTTAAGGGTAACAATAAATTACCTCCTGTTTTTATGTATTTCGATGTTGTCACTTTAACATGCACTATATAGTGTAGAAGCACCGTGGAGTTCGTACACCGCACAGCTCATAACGAGCCCAGGAACGTACCGTACGATTCGCTGCTGGGTGTATTAAGCTTTGTGTGTCAGTGTGTCAGTTTATCTTAACCCTAGTTTTGTGTGACCTTATTAAAATTCTCATCTCATAATAGCAATACGTCAATATGCATATCTCATTGAGTGTCGCTTTTTTGTGATTGTTGTCAGCAATCATTTCTATTCTTAATACGTGCAATAGAAAAACACTGAACTTAAGATAAATGTGGCTTCTCAAAATGTTACGTGAAAATTGAATGCTTTTCGTACACACTGCGTATGAAATCCTTGCATACTTACTGTGCTTAATACTCACAGGAACAACTTAACAACCTGATGACAACCCTGAGGTCCACCCAGCCTCACTTCGTACGTTGTATCATCCCCAACGAGTTGAAACAGCCTGGTGAGTACTTCTACCACTTATTTAAATTATCATTGAGTAGTAAAATCTAATCTTTAATAAAAAAATAGTAGCTTAACAAAAACTAGACCTAGAAAAATTTCTCTACAAATATAGGAATGACGCTGTATAACGACGATTTAAGAATAAAAGTATTTCAATTCTGGTGAAAAAAATGAAAAAGTCTTCTCGCATACCATTGTTTGTTTTGATATACTGTTGTGTCGAAACTTCGATTCTTCATATTCTTCTAACTGGAGCAGAAAAAATAACAGATAGTCTTTTGCATGAGCTACCAAGTTAGGCTAGGTTTCTTTTATTTTTCTTGAGAATTCGATAGTATCAGTATAATGTAAATTAAGCGAAACGAGCATTCTGCGAAACATTACTTACATCAGAACGATCAACGTATAAGGAACCCAATTTGGACCCATGAAGATCATGTAATTACAAACTGCATCGTGCCGTCGTTGTCCTCCAGGTCTCATCGACTCCCACCTTGTGATGCACCAGCTGACCTGTAACGGTGTGCTTGAGGGCATCCGTATTTGCCGTAAAGGCTTCCCCAACAGGATGGTCTACCCCGACTTCAAGCTCCGGTAAGATTCGCAACGACCGAAATAGTTCTTCACAAATAGCTCAAGAATTTTTAACACTACTATCAATTTCGAAGTTTATATCTCTGTTTTGAAATCAAAGGATTAAATTTATTTTGATACGTGCGGTAGCAGAAGTCAAAACAAATTTCTTTTAGCGCTGGAATTTTCTGGAGATACTATTCTGGTAGCCCAGCTGACGCATCTGACGTCATCCTAATGGTATTGCATACTTTTTAGATATGAGTAACACTTGCGGAGTCACTCGAGTTATTACAATTTATGGTTAGTTACAATGTGTCATCAACCTTAATAATATCTACTTTACTAAATTGTTATTATTCGACAAACAGTTACATGATTCTTGCACCAGCCATCATGACTGCCGAAAAAGATCCTAAAGAGGCAGCTAGGAAGTGTCTGGAAGCAGTTGAGCTTGACCCTGAGAGCTATCGTATCGGTCACACAAAGGCAAGAATAAATGGGGACTAGAATGGTGTTAGCATGGAGAAGTAGTAACACTCGGAACAATCTCTAAAGAATAGAGTTTTTTTTATTCCTATCTTGACCCCCATTCATTTTATTTAGGTCACAGATTTTGCCAACCAGTTATGGGACCCAGGTCGTTGTTAACCACTGCACTTGAAATGCACTCCATACCCTGAACTGTATGCAATGTGGTTAACATTACGATATTGTTTTTACACCTATATACCTTACCTGAACATCCAGCACGCTCTTTCTGTACTTTATATTCTATAGACTTTCCCTCATTGTGTGGATATATTTTGATAATGTAGCTACAAGATCCTGGCCCCTCAAGCAGTGGAAAAGGAATCCGATCCTAAGAAAATCGCCCAAGTTATCCTGGACGCCACGGGCTTGGATGTCGAGTCGTACCGTCTCGGTCACACCAAGGCATGTTCATCCGGTTGTGTAGCTAGCAGCTTCAAGAGAGCCCTGCGAGCTCAGCTTTGTCACATTACGAGCACCATTTGTTAATGGCATTGTAATATGACCCGTAGACTTTTAAGCAGCTTTACAAGAGCCCAAACGACAAAGGCTCCTGTTTGGTTTTTCCCTATCCTTTACACACACACACATACACTGTTATATATTTGTATGCTCCTCAAACGCAGATACAAAATTCTGTGCCCGAACCTGATCAAAGAGCCAATAACGCCAGAGAAAGCCACCGAGAAAATTCTCGAGCAAACCGGCTTGGACTCAGAGTCTTTCAGACTCGGAAAAACCAAGGTAGACGTAGTGCATGCTTTAACCGCAACACGTACACAACTTCCGAAACTAATCCCTCTCGTACTATCTCTTTCTGTATCGTCTATACCTTGTAGATGTCTAAGACTTTTAAGGAGTGTTTTATATGTATTCCATGCTATGCCGCTTCAAAAAATATCTCAGCATGTTTCAACGAGATTACTGATGCAAAATCCTTACTTACATTAAATGTGTTTATTTTACTAGCACTGAAATCTTAATTATAAAACAATATACCTAATATTGTTGTTTTTTAGACGTACTAAACTGTGTTACTAAGCCGGTGTAAGAACCGTTGTCTTAAGCACCGTTGGTATGTATTGAATATTAAAACTGACACTTGGTACCCCGAAGGACTTGGCCTAACACAGTGTCATGTTTAGGTGTTCTTCCGCGCTGGTGTCCTGGGTCAGATGGAAGAGCTGCGTGACGACAGGCTGTCCAAGATCGTGTCTTGGCTCCAGGCCTTCATCCGTGGTTACCTGTCCCGTAAGGAGTTCAAGAAGCTGCAGGAACAGAGGTATGACATTCACAAACAAAGTCTTAATGACCATGCAGGAACAAAGAAAAAAAATCTCTGAAATATGTATACCTGAAAAATATTTCGTAACTTTGAATTTATTTACTCCAGTTTCAGTATATCTCTGCAATGTCAATTTTAGGAGTATGCCATAAAGGACTGATTGATATTAAAATTTGAATTTGTTGCCTTTTAGTCTTGCAATTAATTACCAAATAATTTTTTTTGCGCAACATCCTGTCAATGAGTTAGGATGAATGTAACTGACTGATCCTATTTGCCAACAGGGTCGCCCTCCAAGTTGTCCAGCGCAACTTGCGCAAGTACCTGCAACTCCGCACCTGGCCCTGGTGGAAGTTGTGGCAGAAGGTCAAGCCTCTGCTCAACGTCACTCGCGTCGAGGATGAGATCGCGGTAAGCATCACTCACCGCATTAACATGATGGAGCACTCTGACCCAATAAATAATCAAATTTAGAGCGTGAATCAACCACGCAAATAGCTACCGGCCGCGCCCACCTGCCGGTTACGTGACACCGCACCTGACGCGGCCATTTCTGGAATACCCCCTCCCTCCACTCACCTAGCTAAGTAATCACGCGCGTGGGCGGCTATCGCCCGCTGGAAAACTCCAGCGCTACTGTCAGTAGTTGGGCGGTTGGCCGAGCGCGCACCTACCCTTACGAACGAACCGACATTCCTTAATTGCAATCGATTGATGTGATCAAATAATAAAATGGCAGCGATACACGTATCGGAATGGGACGGTGTGGATAAAAGTGTGGTGGAATTGCAGAAACTCGAAGAGAAGGCAGCCAAGGCTCAGGAGGCGTTCGAGAAGGAGGAGAAACTCCGCAAGGAGCTGGAGGTCCTCAACGCCAAGCTGCTTGAGGAGAAGAACGCGCTGCTCGGCAGCCTCGAGGGAGAGAAGGGCTCGCTTAGCGAGGTGCAGGAGCGTGCCGCCAAGTTGCAGGCCCAGAAGGCCGACCTGGAGTCCCAGCTTAGGGTAAGTTCAAAATTAAACCTCGTTTATAGTTTTGTCAAGTCACCAAAGACAAATTTATTGAAATTATAAGGTTAAGGTTTATGAAACCCTTCATTGTAATAAAGACAAACTTTATGGGTTGTAAAATTTTGCAATAACTTTAAATCTTTTTGAAAGTTTAAAGCTTTAGTCAATAAAACTTGCAGTATGATAATATCAGGCTACGGTAATTAATAATGTAAGACCAACTGAAATAGGAGCAAAAATTTAGGTCGCGAAAACTTAGCGCGCTTAAATAAATCATGTGCCTAATTATTTTAGTTAATTAACGAGTCGAGATTCCTGCGGTGAGGTAATGCGGTAGTGTTATACTGAGTTACAAGCCAAATATGTAGCCGCAGAGAGTGTTGCAAGGAAACATGCTTCGTTTTCTCACGTATTTCTTTAAATAAACACATACCTTTGTTTATACGAAAAGCAGCTTGAAGAGTTAAAAATAAATTGCACGTCTGCAGGTTGCACGATTTTATTGCAAACCATTAACTGCTATTATTTGCCGATAGACGGATACCAGACATGTTTGGAGGAAGTGCGATGGCAATTAAGTTAATTTTAAATTTATTTCATTGAATGTTTTTCAGTTTGGAATACTGACTTGAGCTTTTGTGATCGTAGGACACCCAGGACCGCCTGACCCAGGAAGAGGATGCCCGCAACCAACTGTTCCAGGGCAAGAAGAAGTTGGAACAGGAAGTCGCTGGTCTGAAGAAGGACGTCGAGGATCTCGAACTGGCCGTCCAGAAGTCCGAGCAGGACAAGGCCACCAAGGACCACCAGATCCGCAACTTGAACGACGAGATCGCCCACCAAGATGAGCTCATCAACAAGCTCAACAAGGAGAAGAAGATGCAGGGAGAAACCACCCAGAAGACATCCGAAGAGCTCCAGGCCGCCGAGGACAAGGTCAACCACCTCAACAAGGTCAAGCAAAAGCTCGAACAGACCCTGGACGAGCTGGAGGACTCTCTGGAGCGCGAGAAGAAGCTGCGCGGAGACGTTGAGAAGCAGAGGAGGAAGGTGGAGGGTGACCTCAAGCTGACACAGGAGGCCGTCGCTGACCTCGAGCGCAACAAGAAGGAGCTGGAACAGACCATCCAGCGCAAGGACAAGGAGATCTCCTCCCTGACCGCCAAGCTCGAGGACGAGCAGTCGCTGGTCAGCAAGCTGCAGAAACAGATCAAGGAACTGCAGGCCCGCATCGAAGAGCTCGAGGAGGAAGTCGAGTCCGAGCGCCAGGCTCGCGCCAAGGCTGAGAAGCAGCGCGCTGACCTGGCTCGCGAACTCGAGGAGCTCGGCGAGCGTCTGGAGGAGGCTGGTGGTGCTACTTCGGCCCAGATCGAGCTGAACAAGAAGCGCGAGGCTGAGCTGAGCAAGCTCCGTCGCGACCTTGAGGAAGCCAACATCCAGCACGAGTCCACCCTCGCCAACCTGCGCAAGAAGCACAACGATGCCGTCGCCGAGATGGGTGAGCAGCTAGACCAGCTCAACAAGCTCAAGGCCAAGTGAGTATACGAAAACCTTCACTTTCAAATAATTTTCAGTTCAATTGGTGTGTATGTATGTTCGTAATACCAGGTATGCAAGATGTATGTAAATTTTTTGAAATATAGTAAGGAGCTTCAGTCACAATTTGATAAATATTAAGCAGATAAAAATAGACACTTAAAAAAATACTGTAGGCAATTCTACTAAAAGTAAGACTTCTTCGAAATCGGAGCCAAAAATAACGTCCCCATTACGTGGCAAATCTTATAAACATTGGCATTAGGCGCTCAGTTTATAAATATGCTCCATTTTATTATGGTGCGATGGTTTAGAATCTACGCTCGGATATAAAATGAATGAGTTGGCTAGTAAACGCAACATGATTTCAAACTAGTTTGCTCAATTTTAACTTATAATTTCAACCTTATGGGAGATATTCTTGTGTTGTATTTGGGTTGTGTACTCAACCATCCTTTCTGGGATTAAACTCAATTCTGCTGCAATTCAGGGCGGAACATGACCGTGCGTCATGCTACAGCGAGCTTAACAACACGCGCGCCGCGGTCGATCTGGTCGCACGCGAGAAGGTAACATGTCGCCCTTGAGGCATGTCTACCGGGTGACCCTGCATGGACCTTCCCTTAAGTGGAATAACCCACAAACTAAAGTGGAACAACCCACGATCCAAAGTCGAACATCGCGACTTATACCGACGACCACGACACACCCCCACAAACACAAACCGAACAGGCTCTGATATTAATTGTTTTTGTAATCCATCCAGGGCTGAGAAAGAACGTTCTCAATACTTTAGCGAAGTCAATGACCTTCGTGCTGGTCTCGACCACGTGTCCAACGAAAAGGTACTAAAAAACGAACGTTTTAGCATCCAGCTGGACATCGCTTCGCTTTCGCCAGAATAGATGAATACACAGCACATGGAACACGTCAACTGTAATCAACTAAATAACAACTCATCCTAATCACAAAGAAGCTAAGAGCGCTTTGATATGATACTAACTACCTGATGAGTGTGTAATAAACAAAAACAAATAATTTTAACATTAACTTGTGAAAGTGTGAAAATTAATACTGAATTGGAACTCCAAAACAAAGTTAACCATAACCTTAATATGATAAAACACATCCTGAACTAATCAAATCATTTTAGGTTATAACGCGATTACGCTCATGTAAAAATATGTGCCCAAAAAGCAATGATCCCAGTAATCTAAATGAAAACAATTCCATTAAACCTTTACAATTCCCGTCTAAAAATGCTTTTCGCTTTATGGAATTTCCTGGTCTAATATTGTGAAATTTGCTTTAGGCTGCCCAAGAGAAGATCGCCAAGCAGCTGCAGCACCAGCTCAATGAGGTCACCAGCAGGGCTGATGAGGCCAACCGCACCCTCAACGACCTGGATGCCGCCAAGAAGAAGATGTCCATTGAGAACTCTGACCTGCTCCGCCAACTGGAAGAGGCTGAGTCCCAGGTGTCGCAGCTATCCAAGATCAAGGTTTCGCTCACCACCCAGCTCGAAGACACCAAGAGGCTCGCCGACGAGGAAGCCAGGGTCAGTACCTACACAACAAAAATAATCTCGTTTCTACAAATAAAAATAAAAATAAAAACTTTGTTTTAAGAAACAGTAACTAATGGTATTTTATTTTCAATAGGAACGCGCCACCCTTCTTGGCAAGTTCCGCAACCTCGAGCACGACCTGGACAACATCCGCGAACAGGTCGAGGAGGAGGCCGAAGGCAAGGCTGACCTGCAACGCCAGCTGTCCAAGGCCAACGCCGAGTCCCAGCTGTGGCGCTCCAAGTACGAGTCCGAGGGCGTCGCCCGCTCCGAGGAGCTCGAAGAGGCCAAGCGCAAGCTCCAAGCTCGCCTTGCCGAGGCCGAGGAGACCATCGAGTCCCTCAACCAGAAGGTCGTTGCCCTCGAGAAGACCAAGCAGCGCCTCGCCACCGAAGTCGAGGACCTGCAGCTCGAGGTCGACCGTGCCACCGCCATCGCCAACGCCGCCGAGAAGAAGCAGAAGGCCTTCGACAAAATCATTGGAGAATGGAAGCTCAAGGTCGACGACCTCGCCGCCGAGCTCGATGCCAGCCAGAAGGAATGCCGCAACTACTCCACCGAACTGTTCCGTCTCAAGGGTGCCTACGAGGAAGGCCAGGAGCAGCTCGAGGCCGTGCGCCGCGAAAACAAGAACCTCGCCGACGAGGTCAAGGACCTGCTCGACCAGATCGGCGAAGGTGGCCGCAACATCCACGAGATCGAGAAGGCCAGGAAGCGTCTGGAAGCCGAGAAGGACGAGCTCCAAGCCGCCCTCGAGGAGGCCGAGTCTGCTCTCGAGCAGGAGGAGAACAAGGTGCTCCGCGCGCAGCTCGAGCTGTCGCAGGTGCGCCAGGAGATCGACCGCCGCATCCAGGAGAAGGAGGAGGAGTTCGAGAACACACGCAAGAACCACCAACGCGCCCTCGACTCCATGCAGGCTTCCCTCGAAGCCGAGGCCAAGGGTAAGGCTGAGGCCCTGCGCATGAAGAAGAAGCTCGAGGCTGACATCAACGAGCTCGAAATCGCTCTAGACCACGCCAACAAGGCCAACGCCGAGGCCCAGAAGAACATCAAGCGCTACCAGGCCCAAATCAAGGACCTGCAGACCGCCCTCGAGGAGGAGCAGCGCGCCCGCGATGATGCCCGCGAACAGCTGGGCATCTCCGAGCGCCGCGCCAACGCTCTCCAGAACGAGCTGGAAGAGTCCCGCACGCTGCTGGAGCAAGCCGACCGCGCCCGCCGCCAGGCCGAACAGGAATTGGGCGACGCTCACGAACAGCTCAACGAGCTGTCCGCGCAGAGCGCTTCCCTCTCCGCCGCCAAGAGGAAGCTCGAGTCCGAGCTGCAGACCCTGCACTCCGACCTGGACGAGCTCCTCAACGAGGCCAAGAACTCCGAAGAGAAGGCCAAGAAGGCCATGGTCGATGCCGCCCGCCTCGCCGACGAACTGCGCGCCGAACAGGATCACGCCCAGACCCAGGAGAAGCTCCGCAAGGCACTCGAGCAGCAGATCAAGGAACTGCAGGTCCGACTGGACGAGGCCGAGGCCAACGCGCTCAAGGGAGGCAAGAAGGCCATCCAGAAGCTCGAACAGAGAGTCCGGGAGCTCGAGAACGAGCTGGACGGCGAACAGAGGAGGCACGCCGACGCCCAGAAGAACCTGCGCAAATCCGAGAGGCGCATCAAGGAGCTCACCTTCCAGGCCGAGGAGGACCGCAAAAACCACGAGCGCATGCAGGACCTCGTCGACAAACTGCAGCAGAAGATCAAGACCTACAAGAGGCAGATCGAGGAGGCCGAAGAGATCGCCGCCCTCAACTTGGCTAAGTTCCGCAAGGCCCAGCAGGAGCTGGAGGAGGCCGAGGAGCGCGCTGACCTGGCCGAGCAGGCCATCAGCAAGTTCCGCGGCAAGGGACGCGCGGGGTCCGCGGCAAGAGGAGTCAGCCCGGCGGTAAGTTGTCCTTCAGGAGTACACTAAAGCCTTTATCTTACTGCTTAATTCTTCTGCTATAACTAAACTGTATTCTTTCGTCCAGGCGTCCGTTAAAGGGCGCGTATAAGTGGCCACGGAGTGAGATGTAAGTGCAGCTCTTACCCCACACGACGACAGGAACGGTCGTCGCGCTAACCTGACCTTAAACTAAACCGATCCGTAGAAGGATTATGAGATTTATATGCAGCACGATCGCTGCAAGATTGGATGTAGTTGGTCTTACAAAATTTATGGTAAATCTCAAGTAACATCGCCTTGTACCGTCCGCCGTGTACCCCGCATGCTTCGTCGACTTGCGAAGTGACAGGTGTTAATATTTTTGTTTGTTCCGCAGCCCCAGCGCCCGCGCCCCATCCATGAAGGGTTCGGCACCTTCCCACCAAGGTTCGACCTGGCGCACGATGATTTCTAAACGTTCCACAAAACCAAAACGGACTGTACAGATTTTCGTTGTTAATTTAACATAATTTTTTTATACATAGCAGTAAAAACGCGTGAAACGAAAAACTGTAAATTTACATGTTTAAACACCAAAAAAAACTTTATACACTTTAGTATTCTAATCTTTTTACGAAAAGCTATTTTGTAACTTGTTGATATTTATTTATTTATTGCTGAGTATGTATCGAGAGTGGGGGTGGCGGGGCGAGCGGCGCGGGCGCCGCGACCCTCGAGACACGCCCACCAACCACGCACCGGCGCGCGCGTCGCGCGCCCTGCCGCCCTCTTGACATCTAATAAAGCGATATCGTTGTCATAAAACATTTACAAATTGTGTTTTTATTTGTAATTCTCAAACATATCCCATCCCTCTCATAATATCAGTGGCCCTCACATGATCGTCCCAAGTTTAACTTACCCCCCCCTGCGTCTCTGTCTAAGTAGTGCTATTATGAGAAAGGGACCACATAGAGAGAGATAAACCAAACCTGACCGGTCATGTCAGGGGCATTGAAAATTGAAAGTTATGCTGAGAGAAACTCAGCAACTCATTATTTTTGTTGTTATTTGTTTAAAACAAAAAAACAGACTAATACAGACTAATCAGTAAAGATGAACTCACATTTGAGACATGCTAAAAAAAGAAAGGAACAAAAACATTTATTTAAGACTGTTCCACACACAACACACACATCACAGAGAGAACAAATATAACAAATACATTGTGCTGAGCTGAATTTAATCAAAAAGAGCCTACTCAGCATACAGCCTCCGTAAGCCGAGACGCCGATTTTTAAAGAAACCATTGAGATTCTTAAATACAAAACTGTCAGTGCTATCAGATCCCTTCGAAATCTGTAAAAATTTAACATATCTCGAATGTGAGATGAACCTCAATGGACTCCAGAATTGTGGGTCCTGTCATTGCAGAGAGACCACGAGTGCTATTTTTGAATCTAACTAGGAGAGTAAAGCTCACCAAAATGGCCGCGATTTTGGTGAACTTTAGTCACCTGGTGACATTCAAAAATTTCACCCCTGGTCATTAAGTCGTAGTGCCGGGTTATTTATAGCTAACCTTCAAAAAACATCATTATTACCGTACACTCCGAATAGCGGCGTTTAGGCGCCATTTGCAAAATCATTGCATTTATTATAATGATTTAATGACTCTTACACTGTTGCAAGGTTCACACGACGCGACCATTAACTGATGACGTTGGGTTTTTATTTTTTACAGACTGCAAAAACGGAAGTACAGTCAAGGAATTTAATTCCCTACCCATTTCGTTGAAATGTCGTCTGACATTCGCAATGCATTAAGGTCCATATGTCAAACTAACGTCTTGCTCTATAGCTCTTATAGTGACAGTTTGCTATATGCTATTAAACCTTAGGTGGGCTGGAAATTTAATTCCTTGACTGTACATGATCGTCAATTTGACGCGTAACTCATATAATTTAATAAGAGTTACCAATGATATTATACGCTCACTATATTACTATTATACAGAAGTATATATGTAAGACCCATCATTTGACACATGACAACACCCATATAACGTAAATATGCATTATCCATTGAAATTATAAATAAAATATTCAACAGCTTTTGAGCTTCACAGATACCTAAAAGCTATGTATATGCTCCTTTGAGGTCCAACTAAGTGGTTGTTACATTTATTTCTATCGTAATAACAAACTATTTCATACTAACAACTCAACACGTAAACAGTTACATATTAAGTCTTTTTTTTCTTAAACTTAGTGTAGTGGCCAAGTTCTTCGTTTCGATTCAGATAACATTTTCGTAAATTTGTTGAAATCGATTAATTTATTACAAAATCAATAAGATATCAAAACATTAAGTCAAACATTAAAATGAACTAAAAAAATCCCCATGACTAAGAACGCGCCCTTTTTAACCGACTTCAAAAAAAGGAGGAGTATATTCCACGATTACGCGATTTCTCGATTACTGGACCGATTTGAAAAATTCTTGTTTTGTTTGAAAGGGTATACTTTCAAGTTGGTTCCATTGTCATCAGGTCACCATCTGATGGTGGGATCCTGGAGAAATCGAGGGAAATCTTAAAAGATATATACACACCAGTAGCGATTTGGATATTTTTTATAGTAACTTGTACTTTTGCTATTGGAAAACTGGAACTGATGGTGAATACAGACGGCCACCGGAACCACTCAATAATAAGTATTTTACGGGTGGCGATACGCGCGGTTAATTTAATATAGTTGCTAAGGCAATTTATGCTCATTGCAATGTATTTGGTTAAATGAGGCTGATGGTGAAGAGGTGCAATTTTTGAATCTGGTGGTGACTAAAGCTCACAAAAATGACCAAATCTATATGAAAAACGGCCAGCTTGGTGAGCTTTAGTCACCCGGTGAGATTCAAAAATCGCACTCCAGGAGAACTCCTCAAGAATTAACGTCCCTTGGGAAAACCAATATTTTGTAAAGGGTGGTGAGCAATTGACAATAGGCGTGTTACTTAAATAAAAAACCAGACTCACTAAAAAGCGAATTTTGAATTTTCAAAGCATGGATTTCTGATCGAAACAATATCAAATTATGGTACCAATCCGGGCGTCTTAACTCAGATAAAAATATTTTTTAAATATTATAATCGATTGCATTAACCTCACACCCTTACTCGATAATCGGTAGATACGTAAATCAACACGCCTTAGCCTCGTCACTACAAACGTCATTAGACAAGTGCCAAATATCGTTTGTTAGATCTCAGTGATAATAGTCGTTACACTCTGCCAAGAGTGTAACGACTGAAGAAGAAGAAGAGAATGATATTATAATACATGGATGTACAGTGTCATACTAAATGACAGCAGAAAAACTGACCGACATAAGAATACAGGTTGACGCCAATGTTACAAATGCAAATTATTAGTTTACCATTTATAGTCATTGGATTTACAACTGACGTCTAACTGTATAAAATAAAATTTATTAAGTTTCGCTGCAAATAGGTTTTTTTACAAAATAATTGACAGCAGCGCTGTCGATCCGACAGACTGACAGCGCGAGCGATTGTTGATTTATCGTACTTTTTGTTCGACTTTTGAGGCCATTTTTTAAACGGTGACAAGAAGTCCATTACTTATAGGTCACTGGGGATGAGACTGATTTTTGCGGGCAAAGAAAACGTTTTCTATTGAAATTGACTTTATTTGAATAATTTCTACTCTTTACAAAAGTCGAAATTACTGTCGGCAAACGGCAGAAGTTTCTTCTTGAGCTCTGCCCACTCACAGCTGCGATCTTCACACAGAGGGATCAGCATCTCGTTCATGAACACCTGGACCTTGTAGGTGTTCTCGTCATCCGCTGAACATCTGCAAATTGAAATGCCAAGTTATCTATCTAAAATAATTCATTACGAAGATTCATTTTGAGGTTAAAGTCTCATTTTCCAAAAAAGGGACTAGACCCTGTTTCTTCCGTGGACCATTTATTCGAGTGATTTGACAGTGATTATACCTAATTATAATAATCTACTCATTTATTCGTTTAACTCAGGTAATATTGATACATTGATGAGTCATTATCGAACCATGACCGCGGGGGCTCATGAGTAAGGACCACAGACTGGTCCGAAACAAAACATGTCAAGCGATAACTCGACTTCAAATACGTGAGTAATCCTATTATTTCAATATGTCTGAATCTCACGGTGATGCTTAAAAATCTAATACAATTTTTATAACCCGGTTTCACGGTGTTCAAAACCCGTCTCCAAAAACGCCGAATACGACACCTCTCGGCCAGAATTCCCACTCTGCTATGACGCTTATACTTACTTGTTGAGAACTACGACTAAATTGGCCGCAAATGGGACTATCAAACTGTTTCTCCATTTTCTATCCCGGTTAATTTCAAAGTCATTTATTCCAGGATAGTCGTGGTATAGACCAAGGGCGGTTACCATCATTTCCAGCATCGTGTCATGGGAGAAGTAGCCCGTTATACTATGGCTACCATTGACAGCCGTTTCTAAACTCTCATAAAGGTTTCTGAGGGGTATAGCACCCAGTTTCGCTCCATACTTGGAGGCGTAGCCGTCTCTGAAATTGTAAATATACAAAACATAATTAATAAATCAGGCGTTATTTTTATGTCGTACTTTTATGAGCGAGTACACATTGGGCGCTTTGTCTTCGCGCGTTTTGAGGACCAGGAGTTCTGTTGATGTGTACACATGCAAGCGCACGCTTTCAAGCGTGCGCCAAACGCATATTTCCGTACGAACGCGCGTTGCGCAGGCGTCAGCCAGATACGTGTGCCGCCATTTTGTCGTACATTTGAACGCGCGCTTTTGTATAGAGTAGTGAAAATGCAGGTCGAACATTTTGATACTGACACACCCTAATAACGCTCGCTAAACGCCGTGCTGAACGCGGTGTGTGTACGCTATCAACGCGCTCAAAGCAGCGCCGAGCGCCCGATGTGTACCCGCTCTAAGATCCCGTCAATGTCTCGTACAGAAGCGAAACGCTTTTCATCATCTGGGAAAAAAATAGTCTTTATTGTTTTTAGCTCCAGATGAAAGTAAAGTGGTGTTTTGAGTACAACGTGTATCTGTGATTATGTCTGCGGCATCATAGCTCCCAAATGAACGAACCGATTTTGATTAGTGTACTTTTTTCGATGGAAAGAAAACTTTTCGAGCTAGCCATGTATGTTGGATTCTCACATGCCTGCTTGGCGCAATAGTAGCCAGATGGTCTGACAACCTTCCATTACAAATTTCATACACTCTTTAAGATCCAAATCGAACATTTGTCATTTTTGTACCGATATAAAGAAAGTGGTTTCCCATCGTCCATTAATCACGTGAGGCTCGTAAAAGGGGGGGGGGGGGGGGGTATGGCAAAAATCACGAAATATCACAAGGGGGGTGTGGGTGTAGTAAGATATCACGTGTATTTATTTTTTCATTGAACGCGCGATTTCTAAACAGAAAAGTGGCGTGTGAGAGAAAAAAATTATAATACTTTTAAGTAATAAAAATACATTTGATTTTGGTTTAGGGGTGGGAGGAGGGTTAGTGTTAGACCAGTTATAACGTGATTAACCCTTTGAACGCCAAGAACCTATAAAGTGGTCGTGTGTCGTCGTGCCCGCCACGCCAACAACCACTAAAAAGGTCGGAGTGAAGTACTTTGATCATGAATAAAATCTATTATGAATTCTTTTGATTTGTTTTTACTGTTTTTTTTTGTTTTCATAACGCAACAGTGCTTGGCGTGTGAGTGATCACTTCATTAAAATTTGAAAGCATGCAAAGGGTTAAGGACGACCCCCAACCCTCAGTGGCCCTAACATGACTGGCCAAGTTTAGTTTATCTCTATCTGCGGTCCTTTCTTATGACACTAGTTAGACAGAGACACAGGGAGGGGTTAAACTAAACATGGGCTGTCATGTTAAGGCCGCTGGAATGGTATGTCTTACAGGTTATATTCCGATAGGTCTGCAATAAACTCCATCACGCGTAAGTCTTGGTCTCGGAACACGGAACACCAGGCGCTCCGTTTGTCGACGGCGTAGGCCCGGTAGTACCGACACAGGTCATAAAGGCCAGTCACATTATCATGCACCAGGTCCGGTAGGCCAACACGCTGTCTAACGTTAGCAAGCATCTAAAAACATGTGTTGAAGATTAAACACCTTATTGGTTATTCTATCTACCATGGGCAGGGCACATAGCACGGAGAACTGATGGCCGATGGGGTCGAAAAGTTCTCGAATGGCGGCCGCGTATTGGCAAGCGCAGCGTAGGACGACCAGCCACAAGATGGTCCGATGACCTCATTCATACAGGCGGCAGGAAGGCGCTGGTTGCATGCCGCTTCCGACCGGTCACTTTAGAAATCCATGGAGGAGGCCTATGTTAATCAGTGGACTTCTTGTGGCTGAGATGATTATGATAATTGGTTACTCAGGGTCCCTTAAAAACATACTCTCTGAAATTTAAATTCTTTCGGCAATAAAGCAAAGTCTATAAAAAAACTAAATAGACAAAGACTCAAATTAAATTTAAAACGCTACATAATGAATGACAACTCAAAGAAAAATTAGGGTAATGGCAGGACTCGAACCTGCAAGATCAGCATTCCGGGCCTTGCGTTTGCCAGTTTCTATGTTTCATTTCGATGGTACCCGTGCTAAGCCGGATCGCTAGTTATTAATAAACATAATATATATTTGTTTACCTGCTGGAAATCTTTGGTCTTCTCAAACTGTTCCATTATTTTGTGGATGCGAGTTTTGTTCTTATTGTCTTGCTTGTATTTAGGGCAGCTATTGTAAGGCTGTAAAGTAATAATAGTATTTTATGCAACTGCTATATAATGAAAGGCCTTAAAACACGAGTGTGGTTTTATGAAAAAAGCGTCAGCGAGTTTCATAAAACCACACTCGTTTTAAGTTTAAGTTTAAGGTAGTTTTAAGGCCTTATTATATACAGTTGCATACATTACTTTATCTACACACATATCATAACTCCAAAAAAATCGTAACAGCAAAAAACCAACACACGAGTCACAACAAGACTAATGGCGGCAATTCGATCCATCCGTCAAGACGAACGTTTTTTTTAAATCATAGACAAGCGAATGAAGTCCCTATTGTCATGTCACTCGAGATCAAATGTCGTGCGTTTAAATTGAAAAATCATACTGAGTTGACGTTTCGTATCGATAACTGTTTTAATATCTATAGATACTAGAATAGAGACCAACGTTAATTTTGACAGCTGTTCCAAATTTAAATCCATAAGGTCAGAGATATCGGTAATGTGATCACCAATAAACACAAGCTACTAAGAGATACTACCCAATAAAGAACAGATTTACCTACTACCACAGACAAGAAAATTCTTATAATAACATTGGTTGTAATAAAGCTGGTCATTTTCTATGGTTTTTGAATGCGTTATTGAGCACTTATGATATGTGTGTAGATAAACATATTTAAACGATGGTTTCGGTGACCGAGATACTGTAGTTTAACAAAATGTGAGACAAAAACAAACAAGACAAATACTGTTTATTGGGAACCACCCGGAAAATAGAGAGACAACACAAAAATTGTCTACAAAATAATTATGTAATATGTACATAATTATTTAAAGAAAGTATTCAAATTTAATTAATATTAAAGTTATAATATAATGTGATTCGCTCACTAGGCAAGTGGTAAACCGGTTGCAAGTCACTCAAGGGGCCATGGAGAGACCTATGCTGGGATCACTCTTCGAGATAAGGTGCGAAATACCGAAATCCGTAGAAGAACAGGGCTAACAGACATAGCAGAAACAATAGCCAAAAGAAAGTGGAAGTGGGTAGGCCACATTTGCCGCAGGTCTGACGGTAGATGGGGGAGGAAAGTGCTGGAGTGGAGACCTCGGACCGGACGAAGAAATGTGGGAAGGCAGCCCGCGAGATGGACTGACGGTTTGTCGCGGGTGGCAGGGAGGGACTGGGTGCGGAAGGTGCACGATCGCACAGCTTAGAGAAGAATGGAAGAGACCTCTACACTCTGCGGTGGGTGGATAGAGGCTGAAAAAGGAAAGGAAAGGATAATGGGAAGTGTTTCCCCGAGTAGGGGAGGAAGTTTGGGGTTTGCCCTGGAGCCCTTCATGAAGATTACGGCCGACTGAATCATTCCCCTCTTATCCGGATCTGCACATCCGGAATCCGGAGTTCCAGAGTTACGTGTCAGCCACTACTTCGAGAATACTACGTGCGCTGCAGGGAAGTGACCACATTCCGGGACCTGGATTTAAAAGATGTGCTCGTCCTCGTAGATTCTAAACTACCCGCGACCTAGCCAGAATAATTTATGAAATTGCAATAAACTGTTCTTAATTTAGGTACTTTTGGTGTTACATTTGTGGTAAGTTTTTGCGTGAAAAAAAATATATCGCTCAGACGCAGCTGTCTTCCACGTGCATGGCACATTTCGCGGAGTAAACAGGTAAGTTGTTCCAGTTTATTGACCTCTTTGTCGAAATTGGATCTACATAACTGGACGGTTTGTCTGAGGTACACATAATCTTCAACAAACTGGGACGTAGAGCCTCCGATCTTTGAACCTTAATATTGTTTGGTTTTTATGCCGTTTTTGTATATACCTTAATGTAATCCTCCTGTCCATCTGGTATTGCATCATCAATGGTAAACTTGGAGTCCTCGAACCCATCTACAAAAGCCTTAGCGCTCTCCTTCGTCCGCTGGGTGTCTGTGGGTCTGAACTCGAACGTGTCCAGGTCGCCCAGCAGTGGGGAGAACCGCTCCCGGACCCTCTGTCCCAGCTGCAGCAGCTCCTGGTGGCCTTCCTTCGTCAGGTACCCCCAGGTGCTGTCCAGGCTGTCGTCCCAGGTCCAGTTAGCGAGGTTCGTGATGTCCTGGGAATAATTAATAGATTCAGGCGTTACTTTGCAATGGTCCTTATCAACAAACTGGAACAAATTACCTTGCTACTCCGCGAAACCAGTGCCGGGCTCGTGCAAAATAGCTGCGTCTGGGCGACATATATATGTTCATGTTCATGTTCATCAAAAATCCACCCTCCTCCGCTTCCACACGAAACATCATATATAACACATACTCAAATACACACCACCACCACTAAACATTAAAACCACACGATCGACGCGCGTTTCGCCTCTACACGAGGCATCATCAAGATCAAAGGAACGGCACTGGTTTCGCGGAGTAGCAAGGTAATTTGTTCTAGTTTGTTGTCCTGGGAATAGTACTTGTTTTGTATTTGATACAAGGGTAACAAACACAAGGATTAGGGGCCATTTACATGGAGAAACTACTCGTGTGCGAGTTGCATTACATTGCGGGGCTCGATCAATCGATCGGTCACATCGTACCTTGGTAGCCCGCAATGTAGTCCAACTGTATGCGAGAACACGTACAGTCAAGGAACTTAATTCCCTACCCATTTCGTTGAAATGTCGTCTGACATTCGCAATGCATTAAGGTCGATATGTCAAACTAACGTCTTGCTCTATAGCTCTTATGGTGACAGTTTGCTATATGCTATTGAACCTTAGGTGGGTTGGAAATTTAATTCCTTGACTGTACCATATAAACGGCCCTTAAGGCTATTTTGCATTAGTAATTGTACTCGTGATTTACAAAGAGTTGATCAATAAATTATTCTATTCTATTCTAAGGGGGGGCGATCGGATATTTACTTTAGGTTGACTGGCAGAGGAAACTTTAAGACACAAACACACCGAATCATCGAATGTACCACTTTACAAAATCTTCATTTCAGTGACAGCTTTCTGCTGAAACCAACTGAAACCTTGTGAAAGCGTTACCTTATCGGCAAAGACAAAAAAAGTGCGGGTGGTAAGGACCTTGTGCAAGGTCCGTCCGGATCGCTACCACCATCTTGCTCGCTAATCCTGCCGCTGAACAGTAGTGCTTGCACTGTTGTGTTCCGGCGTGGAGAGCAAGACAGCCGGTGAAATTACTGGCACAAGAGGTATTCCATCGTAGCCCTCGGGGTTGGCAACGCATTTGCAATCTCTTCGGTTTTGCGGGTGTCTTTGGGCGGTGGTGATCACTTACCATCAGGTGACCCACTTGCTCGCTTGCCTTCCTGCGTTGTATTTAAAAAAAAGGTTATTGTGTTTAGTAAACATACGAACAGCCTGTATGTATACCTCAATACTTTCCCGATGTACCGAGCCTAACGCCTAAACACATTTATGGCCTTGAATGTTGTCAAAAAGAATTGAATGTTCATACCTGAGCGCACATTTCCCCCCTGCCTTCGTAGAAGTTGTTGATGATGGCTTCTTTCAAGGTCATTGCCCTCTTCATCCCTTCCCCATCTGAGTGGAAGGGGTGGCGAGTCCCATGACGAATGAGGGCCCAGAGACCAGTTGCCGTACATCCTGGAATACGAGCATGAACATTTTTTGTAACCGATTTTTTCCTAATTTTGTTTTTAACAAATGGCGCCATCTCTAGTCAGCTAAACGCTCATTGACAAGTGACCAAGTTGAATGAGATAATTTGATTAAGTTTCTCATAGATGACACTGCGGGTAGTAATGACCGTAAAAACGAAAACATTGAAAAATTCGCAGGGTACGGTAATGTGGAGAAACAGGAAAACGCACGCGATGTTGCAGGTTCGAGTCCTGCCATTACCCTAATTTTTGTTTGTGTTGTCATTATCATTTAAATTTATTTGAACGGTTAACTAGTTGAAAAACCAGTTGACGTTTTTAACTGGTTTCATTAAATGTACTCATGTTGATTGATTCGTTCGTCAAAATCAACACAACGGTTTCTTCTACGTCTTTTAAAACGCTAACTATAGTTGAGTACATTTCCAAACTCCAGACCTTTGATGTAATTTGTATGGCACTCTTTTGGTAAAAAAAAACATGGAAATGGTGATAATGCTGGTACACGCTTAAAGAACACATATTTTCGCAGATGCGCTTACCCTCTATCATCGCTAGCAACATTTGATAAACAAAAGATGCGCCATACAAATTACACCAATGTTGACCAA
Organism: Ditula angustiorana; assembly: GCA_963691745.1. Taxonomy (NCBI): domain Eukaryota; kingdom Metazoa; phylum Arthropoda; class Insecta; order Lepidoptera; family Tortricidae; genus Ditula; species Ditula angustiorana. The sequence continues at coordinate 1,803,093 of OY829483.1, read as the reverse complement.
AGGTCTATATTTTGAAAATATACCCAGTTAAATAATATTGTAAACGGTAGACTTTTTGATCAGTAGTTAACTCGACTAATAGTTAAAATTGTAACTAATGGTATGTAAATATCGTCTATCGTCGTTGAAAGGCAGTTGATGCCCCAATAGTTCGTTAATCTATCCATAAAAAGTTTCGTTGAGTTAAACGTAGATGGCATCCGTTTGACATTTCATTTTTTCATTTGAAAAAAATGTAATTGACGTTTAACTATAGTTTATCGGTTATCGAAAAGTGGTCGATTCGTTGACGGTAGAAAAACGGTTGAATTAACTAGTTTGTTGATTCTAAAAAATATTCCTTCAAATTCCACGCGGTCGAAGTAGCGGAACAAACAAAGTTTACCTCTTTATTAGATTAGTGTAGAAAACAAATAAAAACAAAGTTCTGTTCGTTATTTTATTAGCGTAGATGAGTGTAGACTGGTGTTTCGTGTATGTAACCACGCATAACTTTTTACAGAGTATTCTGATTTTCGTGAATTCTTGACTTTCCGGTTCATATAACTTTGTTGAATAGTCGGAGACATCGATATAAGAAGACAATAGATCTGCTTACTTGTTCGGATTGTTACAAGTCTAGCGTCACCACTTTGCGACGGGGTGAAGCAGGTGAAGAGGGGCTTTCAATATTTAGCCATTGGTTCAACTTTGAATCTTGTCGTAAGTGAATAAAGTGCTTCTAAGTTTTCTAACTAGCAGCGACACAGGCGTCGGATAGCAGAACTCAAAATATGACGTCAATGTAAAACGTACAAAACGCAGAGCTGTTTACTTGACAATTGGCACATACAATTTTACTCAGGCTATCCAACATAGTCTACCAAATATGTAGACTATGGTCGGCTACTCTGCCACTGCGTTGTACACAGTTCTATAGTTTTCTCATTTCGATGGTCGGAGATCTTACCACTGACAATAATAATACTCGCTCTATCAGAATCTCATGACATTATTAAAAGTATAACGAAATCGATTTTCGTTCAATGTTGCGTCACGCTTGCCAAATCAGAGTTTGTTATTATTATCTCAAAAATCGTTTTATTTCCGTGATAATGCCGGAAAATCCATTTTGATCTCAAGCGAGAAACATGGTTTAATTTATAATGTATTATGTATATTATATCAATTGAGCACATTTTATTTAATGCAATTGGCTATAGGTATGTGAATGGCGTGAAAATGTAAAATTATCGTCATTTTAAAAAAATGTTTTTTTTTTTCGCGTATATTTATTTTGATATTATTTTTTAAGGCTAACCATACAAAAGCTCTTTTTACAATAAACACAGTTTAAATTTCACGCTCCATACATTTACTAGCAAAGATAATAAAGAATATGTCGGTGTCGTCATACCTATTATGTAGCGTTTTTGCGACAATGCGTCGCAACCAGTGTGACTAACTTCAAATTAGAGACCCTGCCCTACTTAGGCTAGAAAACTGACAAATCCTGCCAAAGCCAAACTCTTATGGCTAAGCTCCTTCAAGACTGGGTTTACAATCAGAGTTTATGAGCGATAAAAACGGAAAAACGCGGCAATGGCTGTCTCTGGTTGGGCAATGGCTCCGTTTTTTGTTTTTATCGCTCGCAAATGCTTACTGTGAACCCAGTCTAAGGCTATACTCCCAAACGTGCCAGCTTATATTGCAATCCTGCCAGATACTGCCAGATTTTGAAAACTTCAACCGATCCTGCCAGAAGTCAAAATGAAGGGCTAAACCAGCCAAAAAGGCAGGATCCTGCCACATATGGTCACACAGGTCGCAACTAGGGTTGCCAGATGTCCGGTATTCAAGCGTACAGTCCGGTATTTTCGAGGCCTGTCCGGTAAAAAATAAATGGTCATACCGGACAGAACAATGTCCGGTATTTTGAGGAAAGTCGGTACTACTGGTCACAAGCGCCTACAAAAGTAGGCATATGAAATCCCTCAAACGCAAAACTCGCGCGCGCTCCTCGCTCGCTGACCTCGCTGTCTGTATCTGCGTCTGTGTGCTCTCACTGTAGATTAAAAAATAAAAACTATTACTATAAAAAACACGTATTTTTACACCCCCCCCCCCCCCCCCTGTTTGGGGTTGTCCGGTATTTTCGCGACTTACCTGGCAACCCTAGTCGCAACGCATAGTTTTCTATTCGCAATATTTCAAGAAATGATCGTAGACATACACTAAGAAAACCGTTTTTTTCTTTTGTCGAGGTTTAAAATTTTGAGAACAGAAATATATTATATTTGCGGGTGGTACTTAATTTGCTATAGTTACTGATGTGGCTTTTTAACAATCCGAGCGGTTTTGCGACATTAAAGAATTGTTTAATACACTGTTGTGTTTTAATGTTCTAATTTCAATTTCCTAATTTGAAATAATGACACACTTTATGTTTTAACCTTCGGTTTTAACCGCTTTTCACACATTTAATGTACAATTTATAAAAATTAGCAGATTAAACTTTTAAAAATAAATCATATTATTTTACCATCGCAAATCAATTACCTAAGTAAGTTGCGAGTGGTAGGATCTTGTGTAAGGTCCGTCCGGATCGCTACCCCCCTTGCTCCCTAATCCTGCTCCCAAGCAGCAGTGCTTGCACTGTTGTGTTCCGACGTGGATAGCAAGACAGCCGGTGCAATTACTGGCACAAGAGGTTATCCCATCTTAGCCATCTAGGTGGCAACGCATCTGCAATCTCCTTTGTGTTGCGGGTGTTAATGGGCAGTGGTGATCACTTGTATCAGGTGACCCGCTTACTCGTTTGCCTTCCCATGTTGTATATAAAAAAAGTAAAGTATTAGTCACCATGCCTGTAATAAAGACAAGCCCGAGATGATGATGATGGCTAGCATGCGTGTCCATTGTCTCGCATGTCGTCTAGTGCGTATTTTTCCTATCGGGCTAGTTAGAAAAACAAGCATAGAGCGACAAAACTTGTCGCGCGGTGTTGTGCTCGCCATAATGTGCGCTTTGTGTGTCATAGTCATTTTTGTTTCATAGATACTTTACTCTCATATTATGAATCTTAGTTCGGGACAAATTGTATGAAACTTTCACGTTTTTCAGACATTTATAACGTAAAATGGGACGGTCGAAACGTCGATGTAAATTAACAATGTATTATCGCCTTAAAGCCCCAATTGACGTAAGCTCAGTCCTGTTATTATCTAAGTGTATCAGCGTTGAACTCGTCGCTGTTGCGCTCAGAGAATCACCCCCCAGGGTGATTGATATGATTTAGTCTTTCACGTAAAAATTCTTATCAAGTCTTGAAAATGTATATTCATTTTTATTCATTGCCATGTGAATAACGATGGGAGCTTAGTTTATACTAGGAAATCTTATCTTATTATTTTTTTATCATTATTATTAGCCAGTTCTGTCCCACTGCTGGGCGACAGCCTCCCCTTCTTCCACGACTCCCTGTCCCGAGCTTTCTCCATCTGGTCGGGCGAAAAACCATCCATTTCGTCCCTCCTTCTCCACTCGGGCCTCCCGCGACGCTGGATATGGTTTTGGAGCACCCACTCAGTAGCAATTTTAGCCCGAAAGTCATCCGGCATGTTCGGTCCCACTTCAGCCTAGCGACTCTCTGAGCAACGTCAGCTATTTGAGTCCTGGAGCACAAGGCTGTATTCTTGACACGGTCTGTCAGTTTGACGCCTAAAATACTGTGCTCCATGGCTCTCTGGCAAACCTTGAGTTTGGACTTCTGAGCGTCATACCAAGTCTGACCGTAGATGAGGATCGGGAGGATGCACATATTATCTATGAGTTTGCGTTTAAGTGACATTGGAACGTCGTTCTTCATGAAACTTTTTATGGAATAATGGCTCTTGCAGGCATTCTTGGTAGTCTTACGACCTCTTTATCTTGCCTGGCCTGAAAAGTTAGTGTTTCGCCCAAGTAGATGTACCCATGGACATACAAATACAATACAGTAACTGCCGTGGAGTTGAGACCCTTGGTCCGTGGGGTCCTAGTGCACTAGGCCGCTTCAAAGAGATCTCGAAGAGGGTGGTCGACGTCACAGGCGACCGAAGAGCTGGCAGCTACCTCGCACAACGTATAAGCTTAGCTATACGGAGAGGTAATGCTGCCAGTATCTTCGGTACCATGCCCAGGGGGCCTTCTTTTTTTGATATACATATTTTAGTTATCATTTTAGTATTAATGTAGTTTGATTGTTTTATTATATTAAGTGTTGTATTGTCCATACAGTAACTCTTTATTGATCACCACAAAACAGCATAAAGAAGTACAATTTAGAGAAAAAACATAAGGCACACACAATAGGCTATCTTATCGCTATAAGCGATGTCTGCCAGACAACCGTTAGAAAGAATATGCAGAACAGAACGGATAAGAGCACCAACATATTACATGTAAGCAAAAAGGAATTTGAGCACGAAAAGCGATACTGGATTAACAAATGTCACGAATTATGTTGCGATGCTAATAATCTGCCAGAATCTAAAATTACAAAACAATTGTATATTTTGGTTTCAAAAAATAGATGCTAGATAAAAATTTCGTTATCATTTGATGACGATATAAGTTTGTTTAAATAAAAATGTATATTGTTATTAGTTGTTGAGTAAAATTAAACACCTTTTTTTTTATTCACAGTAATTAATTTGCTACAGCTGATGTGGCTTTTTAACAATCCGAGCGGTTTTGCGACATTAAAGAATTGTTTAATACACTGTTGTGTTTTAATGTTGTAATTTCAATTTCCTAATTTGAAATAAAGACACACTTTATGTTTTAACCTTCGGTTTTAACCGCTTTTCACACATTTAATGTACAATTTACAAAAATTAGCAGCTTAAACTTTTAAAAATAAATCATAATATTTTACCATCGCAAATCAATTACCTAAGTAAGTAAGTTGCGGGTGGTAGGACCTTGTGCATGGTCCGTCCGGATCGCTACCACCATCTTGCTCGCTAATCCTGCCGCTAAGCAACAGTGCTTGCACTGTTGTGTCCCGGTGTGGAGAGCAAGACAGCCGGTGTAATTACTGGCACAAGAGGTATTCCATCTTAGCCCTCTGGGTTGGCAACGCATCTGCACTCTCTTTGTTGTTGCAGGTGTCTATAGGCGGTGGCAATCACTTACCATCAGGTGACCCACTTTGCTAGATTGCCGTCCTATGTTGTATAAAAAAAGCCTAAGTAAGTACTCGTAGTACATAGTTCGAATTAAAAAAGGAACATCATTTAGCGACCATGAATAAAGAAATTTCGATTTTTTTTTTATTACCGATCGTGGCCGTGGGTGCAACTCAGTAATGCCAGCTTTTAATTAAAGAACCGAATTTGCGTTTAGTTTCTTCAATTCCTCTATTTTTTCTATAAGATGCCATTGATAGGCAAATAGAAAAATATACCCCCTTTGTCGATTAAGACTTAAAAATTTTAAAACTCACCTTCTAAAGGTTTTTCATCCCTTAGATCCCCCCTCACAGCGTCATAAGGAGTTTTCGTTGAAAAATAACTATAAGGGTTCTTAGAATTCCAGTAACACTCTTTACTATAAACACTTATTGCCATTAAACAAACCAACAGACATCGCACGGACATGCCTACAAAAATACACCAACGCACTGTCTAGTGGAGTACCGAATGAAATGTATATAAAGTTAGCCAATTCTTATACTACCAGAGTTAAAGTACAGTTACCTACTATAAAAGTCGTGTTTATTTTGTACACCTACCTACTCGTTATAACGAGTGAGACCACTTTTTTATACACTCTGTACACAGTGTTAAAAAAGGACAGTGACAGTCAAAAGTGGAATATTTATTGCGTTAAAAATATTAAAATTAATTTGTAACTTACAGGGCATTAGGCATAAAGCATTTATCCCGTTCTAACCGATATGCGTGTGCGAGAGGGACCAACGCGTTTATGTATGCGATAAACGCTAGCGTGCTACTAGCAGGTTTTATGTTACGGCCATTTTATTACTTTGTCGCAGTGAGAACAATACAGATTATATAGGCTAAAGTACGAGTATCTAAAGTGACAAGGTACAGAATTTTTGTGTCGTAATTTTTGAACTTTGTTGCAACAAAGATTTTTTTAATCGATCTTTTTTAGTAGCACGCTAGCGTTCATCGCGCATATAAACGCTTCCGTCACTCTCGCACACGCATATTGGTTAGAAAGGGATATATGCTTTATGTCATCGATAAAAGCTAGCGTGCTAGGCCCCGCTTTTGACTCTGTGCATTAGACGTTTCAAAAATATGTACCAATCGCTCTAATACCAGTGAAATAGGTCGCCGCTTAATAATTTTGAGTTGTTTGAGTCGATACATATTTTTACATCTGACCGTACCTGAAATGCGTATTTTTTAATAATTTACACTTTTGTCATTTTTAGGGTTCCTTACCCAAGGGGTGCCAACGATACAATACAATACAATACAATATGCTTTATTGAATACCACATTACAATTTGACAGAATTACAGATAAATCTTAATATAGGTATCCAAAAGGCGATACTCTATTACTAATCATCCGCTGTCGTCCGTCTGTCTGTCTGTCACAGGGTACACTTGGAATTTTCACAGAGTTTGTATTGCTATATAGCTGCTAGACCAAAATATAACAAAAATAAAAAAAGTTAAAAATGAGCCAAGATAAGATAGTACTTATTGTCAGAACTGTAAACAAAATTAAAGGGTATCCCATACCACAGAATAAATAACGTACAGAATCTTCACTTTACGACCGCGATTAAACGAATCCCAACTTTATTCACACGCACAAAAAGTTCGTATTACTTCATACATCATGCGCCAGCAAAAGGAACGCGCCGCCCGCGCCCGCCTTCCCTCCGCTACTCCCGGCGACACGCTAGGGTTGCGCGGCATTCGTTTTTAATTACACTGACACAGCACCACGCGCGAGAGAGCGCGCGGCAAGCCGGCAGCCTACTGCGATTTACCTATGCCATAGGCAAGCCGGTCGAGCGTACCTACAGTGCGGAGTGGAACCCCACTGCCCATACAAGAAACTTGCTTTGGATAACAACGCCATCTATTGTAGAATAGCTGAATTAATTTCGGCGTACATGATAGTGGTATATTTTACGGTGATGCGGAACCCTCGGTGTGCGAGTCCGGCTCGCATTTGACCAGTTCTTATCTTTTAATGACGATCTACTGCAATTTTACACTTTTACACCATTTGGTTCGAGAAGGCTTGTACCGGACTCCATTTAATGACTAAATTATACACCATTTTGTGGTCGCGAGTATAGTTTACCAAAAAAAATGTCATACCATTTTTAAACCTTATCCTTCGGTAATACATTCAAAAAATGGCACAGCATCTTCTTGGTCGACTAAACGAATTTCATGTTATTAATACATAGCTTGTACCTTGATTATTACCTACATATTGTAAATTTCCAGGGTTCTATATTTTAAAAGGATGCCTTAAAGAATCACTACTTTGTCCGTCTGTAGACAGACGTCTGGCTCAAGTAAACAAAACCGATAAGGTAGTTCCCGTTGACATAGAATCATAAAATTTTGCAAAAACCAAGGTCTCACCGCGCAAGTAAAGGAAAAATCCGGAATCTTTAATTAATAGTTATATCACATTTAAAAAATGGCATAAAACGGGCAAAAACATCGATAATCGATTGTCCTGATTGACAAACTGCACGCGATGTTGGTAAGGAACCTTCAGTGCGTAAATCAGACTCGCGTTTTACTAGTTTTTTATAAGGGGCTTACCCGTGTGTATACATTGTTGTTATGGTGAGGTCGATCATGAACGATGATGAGGAAATACGTCATCGACCGCAAGTGATGTCACAAAGCAGATACCTATACTTATTCAGAATTGACAAAAGAAAAACCGGCGAAATGCGAGTCTGACTTGTGCACAAAGGGTTCCGTGCTTTTTAGGATTAAAAACAAAAATATTGTACCGTTACTAAAACAACTGAATAGGCAATGTATATTTTTGATTATTTTTATTTTTTTACGTTTTTGACGATCTCAATATAAATACGTATAATTTGACATTGTATGCAATTGATAAAGTAATTTTATAATAAACTCAACTAAGCTATCAGATAAACTGATATTAATAGTTACAAAACCGTTACCAAACGGACAATAATTACTTTAGTAACGTACAGTACAATGTCTTTGATTTTGATCCTGTATCTAATTTGACTGATTAAAAGACAAACTATACTTTTGATAAGATGAAAAAAACTACTCATGATTCTAGATTTACAGAACTACCACCCTGTAGATCCTAATTTAAATGCAAACATGCGACTAAAATGGCATTATTTTGAAGTTTGAATTTTTATAGCTCCAAGGGACTATAGACATACTATATTTTACATTAATTTCAATTTAATACATCCACGCATTCCTGCGAAAAAGGGTCTAGGCAGATAGACAGACAACGACTTGATCCTATACTGGTTCCTTTTGAGACAGTAACTTTAAAAACGCACAAACCGCAAAAAAAAAGGTTTTCGCCAATTAAAAGTCAACTCGATAAGTCAATTCTTTGAAATGTTTTAAATTCAAACAACGTCAGTTTGAGGATAATACATATTATAAGCAGCATCACCAATTTACCAAAATCATCCTATACATATATATTGACATCAATATTACATACGTTTACAAAGTTTTAAATCGATACGACACTTAGAAGTTGATTCAATGTGACTTCCAATATGTTTCCATACATTGTTTCTTAATTAGTTACAGGAGAAGCTAATAAAGCGTTTTGAAATAAAAAGCAAATCTAAATTGGTTCATAAGCTACGAGCCTACAGACAGACGAAAGTTGTCGGTTATTAAAAAAATAATACTGTGCGGCTCTCTGTACTTGTCAAAAATCAGTTGCTATCTTGAGGGCGCATGCGTGAGGTAACTATAATGTCGAACGGCAATTGGCAACAGTTTCGATTTCTATTTCTACAGCATCCTTCAAAATCGAGTTAAAACTTGTCTGATGCTGGTAATTAGTCTATTTTAAACCCCCGATAAAAAAAGAGGGGCGTTGTAAATAGTTATAATGTATTTGTCGACATTTTTAACATAACACTACCGTGAGAGTCGGACATGTTAATAAAACGGATCACTCACGTATTTTTACGTCGAGAAATGCCCGCATCATGGCTCATGATTAAGGACCACAGACTAGTCTGAAACATGTCGGGCATTTCTCGACGTAAAAATACGTGAGTGATCCGTTTCATTAATATATTTATCGACATCTTTACAATTTAATTACCTAACATGGAAAGCAAAAAAAGAAAAACAATGATCGTAAAAATATTTTATTGTGATTATCTGCTTATTTTTAACTTATCACTATTCCAATATTACAACATATTGTACTGCCAGCTCAACAATGCAAAAGCCATTAAAACTTGGACGACAACCACTGCTTTGACTACAGGCGCGCTCCCAGGAATTCCCGGCAGCTCAAACTCAGGCTCAGGGTAATCTAGACTGCAAAAGTCTAGGTTATCATCGTAGTCTCTCATCAGGTCTTCGAACTGCTGCCAAGTGCAACCAGAGAGGGGGCAGAGGGTAGTTTCCTTTTCGTTGATGAAGAACTGCACTCTGTGGGATTGGCTCCCGGACTCCGTGCATCTGTAAACAAAGCATGGTTCATTGCCAAACTAGTTTGGCTATTAGTAATCTTAATTCCTCGTAGCTAAACTCTATTTCACTATCAAGAATAAGAATATTTATTTACAATACAAAAGTTTAAACAATATTTGTTTTATTAATAAACATAATTTAAAACAATTAAACTACATGAAAACTAAATACTAAACATTAATACTAAAACTATAATTAAAATAATGAAAAAAAAAGAAGGCCCCCTTGGCACGCTACCGAAGATACTGGCAGCATTACCTCTCTGTATAGCTAAGCTTATACGCTGTGTGAGATAGCTGCCAGCTCTTCGGTTGCCTGTGATTATCTATAAGTATTTCATTATTTATTGCCAACGTTCCGTGGTCCTTTATCAGATACTGAGATTAAAGTTTACAGTCTACAAAGTTTTATAACGTGGTCATCACTTCCTTGCGTGAGAAGCCAGGCTGATAATTCGTATATCGTTATCAGCGTTAGACCGTTTTAATTAATCAACAGTGATCGCGTAATCAGGAAAATGAATTATAGTTTTAATAGAATTATGATAGCGGCGGCACTTGGCGTTGTTTTGAAATAAAACCCCATCATGCTTAATAATGCAATAGTTTGCAGTCTTTTTATCAACTTCGGTGGCAAACAAATGAAAGTGTCACTCGGCCGTTGATGATCTTACAGGACAAGCTAAATGATTCTTTTTACTATCTTTACCCTATGAGCTTCAGCACCAGCAGTTATTTGTCTGCAATAATCTGCAAAGCAGCGGTGCCTTAAAGTCTGCCCAGATGGAGAGCTCAAATTCAGTAGGAATAATCCGCGGAAGCCCTGCCTCCTCGAAGTCTTTTACGAAGCAGTATTAGTAACCATTATTACTCATACCTTCTTAGTGCTAAGACTGCTGTAGGTATCGCTTACAAAACAGCTACGGAACTGAGCTCAGTTTTCGCTGTCTAATTGGGGTCCTTTCCGTCCGGGTTGGTGTTAAAAGAGATTTTTCTGGATTTTATAGCTACAGTGGCCCTAACGTGACCGGGAAAATTTTGTTAATCTGAGTTCATCCCTAGGTGCGTCACTTTTTTATGACACTATTTTGACAGAGACTCAGGGAGGGATAAATTGATAGTCAAGTTAGTGTCACTGAATGTGTCAACCATAATGCTGTGTTATTCTTACCTATTCAGCACAACCATCATATTAGTAGAAAACGCTGCGATGAAGCTAGTTCTCCATATCCGACTGGTATCTCTCCTGGAGCCGACGACAGCGAAATTGTCTCGGAACAGACCCAGGGCCACGAAGGTCATTTCCGTCATGGCATTGTGGGAGAAATAGGAGACGACCTTCTTGCCTTCCCCGCGAACAGCCGCTTGGAAGCGCTCGCGCAGGTCTTTGAGAAGTGGACCGGCTAGGCGAGGAGTAACCTGGATAAAAATAACATCATTTATAAATTGGTAATTTTAAAAATTCTGGACAGCAATTAATACAAAATTCAAAAGCTAAACACCAACAGTCTCCTATAGTTTATTACCCACCCATGAGCCATATCCATTCCTATAATAATGCCTGACGTCGTCCCTGTACTCCAGGACTACCAGGTCTTCATTTGTGAAGGCGGCACACCACGCATCCTGATGCGTTGACACCCAGGTGCGGTGGTACCGGCAGATCTCGTATAGTGTGTAAATATCGTCTTGGGTGAGCTGATAGGTAATCCCGAGACGCGCCTGTACTGCTCTTTGAACCTGTTGAGGAGTTATATTCGAATAGATTTAAAACATACTACCTCACCCAACACCAGTTTTTGTTATGATATCACGAAATAATTGGCAAATGGTCTATCGCAAAAAAACAACTACTACTGGGTGTAATTTTTAGATGTAATTGTTTCTGAACTTACAATTACTCGGTAATAAAATAAAATTGTAGTCTACAATTTCAGTCTGTAGGTCACTGTTTTATGAACAATTTTAAAATATGTACAGTTAAAAGTACTCGTAACTTGGAAGACATTGCAATTGCGCTAAATAATAATAAGTCCATCACACAAACTGATATCGTGTTTATGAGTCTCATATATTTACGACAGTTGATTAAGATCTTATGCACATCATCCATATATTAGACTTGCTTAATACCAAAGCAAAATGGTTGTGCTTACCGCTAGATATTCTTCGGTTTCAGCATAATCTATTAACTGCTGCTCCAGCAGAGGGCCTCCTCGCACTTCCTGTTGGTACCTCAGGCAGTTCTCATAAGGCTATCGGAAACAAAAAATATTAGAACTGTTGTAATTTTGATATTTCTCAGACGACTGTGGTATTTAAGACTAGAGACATTTTCTATGTTAGTATTCTGGTGGACAGTCTACTTGACTGACTATTAGGGATCATTATTAGGTATAAAGCCATAAGAGTCAATAATATACGTAGGGTTAATAATATGTAGACAAAAACATATTTGGAAATAAAGCATTCTAAAAAAAAAAGAGAGACAATACTAGTTCAATTCTTCTCATCTTTAGCATTAATAAACAGGCTTCTATTCTTGTTCTAGCTGTTTGAAGCTAAGCTCTTTATCGACTTCTCTTCACTGCTCTTTATTTCAACCTTCAATATAACTTTTCTGCTCCATAAACCTTGATATAGGTATTTCAAACTTACCCTTATCATATCGTCTCTCTCAAATGGACCATCAAAATTAACGGTCAGGTTGGTTTCTTCTGTAAAACCATGCACGTATCCCATGGCGCTAGCAATGGTTCTCTGCGAGTTGGTAGGTCTGAAGTAGTAGTCGTCTGCGCTGCCCTAAAAGAAACAACACCTAACTATAATACATCTGTGTTTATTTAGGAAAACTACTTACTTCTAAGGTATACAATTAAGTATTACTAATTTTACTTTGTTGAAGCAAGAACAAGTTGGGCAGTTTAAGATCCCAAACATGAATAGTTTAGCATATTGGGTGGATCCTAGGTGGTGACGAGATACGAATGCTCAGAAGGGGGTGACTTAAAGGTTGGCAAGTTAGTTGCAGAGTTAGTGAATCTCTTGAGATAGTGGGTTCTCATGGGCGAACGATTATCACAAAATAACCTCCAGGAAACCCACTCGTTTGCCTTCTTATTCTAACAAAAAATGACCTAAGGAAGAGTGGTTGTACTCTCATTGTCATCGTTATCTCTATAGCAAGGGCAGTAACCTGGAAAAGATGGGGGTACCGATGGCGCAGGCGCTTGGCGATGTCATACAGCTCGTCGTAGCCGGTACCAGTGAGGTAGGACTGGGAGGCAAGAATGGTCTCGTTGAAGCTCCATTTGCGGAAGGCTTCTACGTCCTGGAAAGAGAATATTTATAAAAAAACAACTTTTATCAATATCTGTTTAGCGTCCGGCATGCAAATACAAGCACCAAATAAGTAACCAAAATTTTTCCGTCGAACTAGAACTGCCTCCTTTTTTACAGTCTTTTAAAAAATTACAGTCGTTAAAATATTTATAAGTGTATATGGGTGTACGTGTGTGTGTGTGTGTGTGTGTTTGTGTGTGTGTGTGTGTGTGTGTGTGTGTGTGTGTGTGTGTGTGTGTGTGTGTGTGTGTCAATTTCGGAATTTGCTTCTTCAAAGAATAGTTTGTGAACTGTCGCATTCCTTACTTGTGTTAAACAGTATATTGTTGTTACGTTATGTTATTACGATACCTGAGCACAGAGCTGACTCCGTCCAGCGTCGAAGGCTGCTATGATCTGGCTCTGAACAGTGTCGATCAGCTGCTTCATCACCACCGACACGGAGCCAGGGTTCCTGTTGCCATGCCTGTGCAGGGTCCACACGCTTATTGCTTCACAGGCTAAAAACAGTTGAATTGAGAACCTCCTCTTGTTTCGAAGTTTCTAGAAAATGCTTTCATGTCGCGACTGTAATCCTATCCTATATACGAGTAATATTTATTTTATAATCATCATATCAGCCTAAAGACTACCACTGCTGTATATAAGTCTCCCCCAAAGATCGCCATGATGCCTGGTCCCGAGCTGCTCGCAACCAGCGGGTTCCTGCAACCTGCACCAGGCCGTTGGTCCACCTTGTGGCGGGTCTGCCCATGCTGCATCTTCCGGTATGCGGTCGCCACTCGCCAACTCTTTGACCCCATCGGCCAAGCGTTTTGGGAGCAATGCGCCCCGCCCGCACTTAAGTCTGTCAAGTCTATGTGATTTATTGCATATTTTTTTTGTATAGTCGACCAAGTAATTCCTTGACCACTTTTGAAGCTTATACCTTAGTAATACGGTCGAAAAGTGGTCAAGCAATTTCTTTGTCGACTGTACATTTAGCAACGTTTGTTGTATTTCTAATGATAATTATAGTCAATGGGCTGTTGTTGCTGACTGTACCTACGTATGGGTACCACTGGACTCACAAGGACTTTATGACATTGTGTGTACCAGTAGTTGACATCATTGTCTCCGTTTTTACTCGTATGTTACCGTATTTTCTCGGCAGTCATTGGGTCAGTGGTCACTGTCAAAGACTGGGCCCGTTAATTACTTAATTTTATGGATATGCTTACATTCCAGGTCGGGATAGTCTCTTATGTCCCCTCGGACGGTTTCGTATGACGTTTTTGTGGAGTGCAGTAGATTCGGACATTCTCGATTCCAATAACAGTTCTCACTTGCAGCAAAATTAATTAAAAATAGAAGAAAGATTGAGATCATAGTTCACTAGATATTAAGGCTAATGGTTATGCCTTGCGTTATTAGGCTCTATATATCATTGTTGTAATCAACGATGAGTGTTTCATAATCTTGGGCATGATTATTTTTGTAGTAAAGCTGCGGTTACAGAACGAAAATATTTGAAGAGTTCTAACACCAACAAACTTCGCCGACTATTAAATTAGGACCTAAGTGAAATTGTCTATGCTCAAAAGGACCAAATATGCCCAGATATGTGTCGCACAGACGCAGCTATTTTGCACGAGCCCGGCACTGGTTTCGCGGAGTAGCAAGGTAATTTGTTCCAGTTTGTTAATACCCTAAGTTCCACTATGTTGGGATTATTTCTTAGGCTAAGTTCTCCTAATGTACCTAGTTCAAAATAAACAAGCCATGAAGTCACAGTGTGTGAGCAGGTAAAGCACTCATTACAGTGTTGCCACCTTAAGTAATTATTATATTCAGGCGTTACTTTGCGGAGGCCAAGGAGAAAGGAAGAAGAAAGAATAAGGGGGAAGGAGGGTTTCGGAGGAAAGGAATTTGGTCCAATTTGTTTAGTGATACCACCATGCAAGAGGCAATCAGTTTGTATGGAAAATCCTTACAATTGTAATCATGTGTTTCCGTTTTACGAGCTAATTGTTTTATGAAACCTATGTAGTTTCTTGTGAACTCCCCCTTGCTAGCAAAAGCGATAGTATTTTGACGTTTGTCAGTCATGCATTAGGCATGTGCAAGAGTGAATAATACAAGTTTGGGCTTTAGTATTTACTTGGCGTGATGATTTCGATCTGTCAATTTTTTTTCTAAATGTTTTTGCTCAACTCATTATCCCATGTTTTATGTGGTTTTGCATGTTAACTCACAAATTTCAAAAAGCATTGCAGTTCAGCCAAATGCGACACAGACTTGCCGTGTTCTACGGCAATTTGACATAATTAAAAGGAAATCTAAGACCTACGGCAGCAAATCTATTACCGTAGCAAAATCTACGGCAATTTTGAAAAGTCGTATTTTGGTTAGGTTCCAAGCCAGAAAACGCAAAAATAAAAACAATGCTTATTTTAAAGTAATACGAACTTTTTGAGGGTTTGAATAAATTTGTAATTCGTTTAATCACGGCCGTAAAAGAGAAGTTTCTGTACGCTATTTATTCTGTGGCCATACTACGCTAACCTGACCACCTAAGATAAATGTATCTTCCCTGCAGCTCTGTCTTACTAAGTGTCATAAGAAAGGGACGTATAAAAAGATAAATTAAACTTGGGCGGTCACATTACTTTGTATTTCATATCCAGTTCAGTATCATTACCTCATCATGTAAAAGACTGGCGATCCGTTAGCTCCCCTCGACCTTCATAAAACTTGTGAAGCTTCACTCAACAGCTTTGCTGCAATATAGTGACTTATCATCCATACAAACTTATTCATATTACTCATTTATGTTATTCTTATTACCCATAAGTTTTATTATCGGGATCATACAATAATCAGGGTTTTAGTGTGTGTCAGTGACGCAGTGTCCACGCCTCCATTTCGTGAGTGCAAAGATATCAGTTTGTTAATGTTTTATCATGTATCGTGAATTTGCCTTCTGTGAGATTAGGTTTAGTTTTGTTATGATATCTAAGTAGATCTAATCAGTCATATCAAATATACATACATTTTATGTAATACACATCGCGATCAATCTTGACCGAGACCTATTACAAGATATCGTCAGAACGCCTGCTTATTTTCTCGCTTGCTGCTCATTGCGTCTCTCTTCGATCGAACTAATTAGAAAGAGACACACTGAGGGATAAAGCGACGCGTGGTGTGTCATACTGGACCAGCGTTGCCAGACGTCCCGATTTTGGCGGGACGTCCCGTTTTTTACCCTAAAATTAAATGTCCCGCGCGGGACAGGCTCAGTCCCGTTTTACGGAGATACTCGACCAGTTACCTAGATGGTAGTCGTTTTTTGGCCAAGCACAGTATTTTCATTAAAAAAGATATTTTATAGCTGTCTATCATCACTGTAAATTTAATTTGAAACTCAAATAAGACGATACGTAATAAAAATCTGCTGATTATTTAAGCTATTTATGTTATGTCCCGCTTTTGACGAATTAGTCCCGCTTTTTTATACAAAAATCTTCGAAATCCCGCTTTGCCTGAAAATAAATCTGGCAACGCTGTGTGGACATAGTGTACCTGCGCTAAGTTACATTTTTACTCCGAACAAGAGTGGACGGTTGAGAAGGCATTCTGCAACTGTCTGTTTGTACAGCAATCCCGAAGATGACTTCCTGGCCAACCGCTAAGTAAACGTTTGCCCAAAACAGTAATCAATGCACCCTGAGTGAACACTTTGAAGCCTGAAATATTAATTTTATAAAAAAAATAACCATTGAAATCATGGTCAAATCTCTAACTTACATTTCCCATTTACTGAAGAACAATTGAATATTTTTCTATAGTCAAGGGAGAGGATATGAAAAACATTGAAAAATAAAGCCACCAATAAAATATATATTTAATGCATCTTATTATTAGATGGTGCCACTGCTTTGTACAGTTCCCGGCAAACATCTTGAGCACTGACCTTGAATGTGCAGTAGCCGTTTCTAGTACAATTGTGTATGCACAAACATATCCTCTCCATTCGATTTATGCTTAAGATGTTTGCCTGCAACTATACGATTTATTGAATTAAACATTCCGCTCCTCGGCTTGCTGTAGCACCGTAAACAAAGAGTAGGATGTTTTGACAATCTGAAACGTAAAAAAAACATTTTTTTATTTATTTAAAAAACAATGACGCGTATAAAGGCTTATCAAATATTAGGATGTATCTATAAAAATCTTCCGTAAAAAATCTCTAAATGACAATGAAAACTATATCAAAATCCGTTGCGTGGTTTAATCAAATCAAATCAAAATCTTTTTATTTGGAGCAACTTGGATCACAGGGTTAGTTTTTACATACTTAGCCTATCATTAGTTTATTTATGCAATAACATTAGGTTTCTAAATTAAATTAAATTGTAATATAACAACATCCAGGAGCGTGAATATCGCCGCAACGTGTGATGTACGGGCAGTCGAGTCTATTTGCAATCACGTTCAGCGGCCCTAACATGACAGCCCAGGTTTAGTTTAACTCCCTGTGTCTCTGTCTAACTAGTGTCATAAGAAAGGAACGCACATGGAGATAAACTAAACTTGACCAGTCATGTTAGGGTTACAGTATGGTGTTGGAGCTGGCGCTTACTCTGCGCGCCAGGGACGCGCAGGCTTACGCATCGTGGATGTTTAGAAGAAGTAAGCGTCCGAAGATACGACGAGGACAAACAGGAATGGATAGCGACTTTGTTTTATACTATGTAATAGTATTTTATGCAACTGCTATATAATGAGAGGCCTTAAAACACGAGTGTGGTTTTATGTCACCGAGTTTCATAATAGGATCACACGAGTGTTTTAAGGCCTAATTATATACAGTTGCATACATTACTTTATCTACACACATATCATAACAGCAAAAAACCAACAAACGAGTGACAACAGTAATGGCGGCAATTCGATCTATCCGTCAAGACGAACGTTTTTTTTAAATCATAGACAAACGAATGAAGTCCCTATTGTCATGTCACTCGAGATCAAATGTCGTGAGTTTAATTTAAAAAATCATACTGAGTTGACGTTTCGTATCAATAACTGTTTTAATATCTATGGATACTAGAATATAGACCAACTTGAATTTTGACAGCTGTTCCAAATTTAAATTCACAACGTCAGAGATATCGGTAATGTGATCACCAATAAACACAGACTACTAAGAGATATACTACCCAATAAAGAACAGATTTACCTACTACCACAGACAAGAAAATTCTTATGATAACATTGGTTGTAATAATGTTGGTCATTTTCTATGGTTTTTGAACGCGTTATTGCTCACTTATGATATGTGTGTAGATAAAGTAAACAAAGATGACATACAAATTGTGGCAGAGTGGTAAACTTGTAGAGAGCCACTTTTAAACTTACAGCCATAAACGAGGTGAGCGACAGAGTGGTGAAGCCGCCGGCGGTGAGGCGCGCGGCGCGGCGCGTGCGAACCATGACGACGAGCAAGCCACGGCGCAGTCTCGTCGAGCACGCGTACCACGGGCACTCGTACGCAGCTCCCGCTATTTCTATACTCTGAGCATATAGGATGGCAAAATCATTAGCACAGAATAAATAATAGTACTAAACGCACAGAAACTTCTCTTTTGCGACCGCGATTAATCGAATTCCAACTTTATGAACACGGTCAAAAAGTCCGTATTATTTCATACACCATGCGCCAGGCGGCGCAAGTCAAAAGTAACGCGCCGCCCGCGCCCGCCTTCCCCCCGCAACTCCCGGCGACACGTTAGGGTTGCGCGGCATTCGTTTTCAATTACACAGACACGGCGGGGGCAACCGAGCGTGAGCGTGCCGACAACCTCCTGCGATTTGCCTATGCCATAGGCAAGGCGGTCGAGCGTACCTACAGTGTGGAATGGAACCCCCTGCAATTAATTAATTAAGGAATTCAGCACCAGTATTGCCGAAGATATTCTACCACAAAACGCGCATGTCGCACCCTTAGAATTAAAGCGACTCAATTCTGAATATGATATTTCCCAAAATTAAACCCTATGTCTTTTAATTAAGGTGATATTTTAGGACGTGTATTATTCAGAAATGGGTCACTTTAATTCTAAGCGTGCGATGTGCGTTCAAACGACTTCAAATTGCGACAAGCTTTGCTTAGTTTGGGACTAGGTCAATCGGTATGAAGTGTCTCAAGATATTATACATGTACACTCTTATTTATTGATTTACTTACCTCCTCTGAAAGCTGGTTGCCTTGATAGCAGTATAGGAATACTTGAAACGTCATGTTCAGGAGATACGTCCCCATAGAAAACAGGCGGACCAGGTTTCCCGTTTGCTGTAATAAAATACTTTAAACTAGAGATGCGCCGAGTAACACTTTTGCCGAGTAACGAGTACCGAGTTTTACTCGGTTCAATTTTTTTTCAACCGAGTACTCGGCCGAGTAACTCGGTTCAATCAAATTTCTATTTCGCGGGCGTAAACAAGTACAAACAGGTTTGCGCCGGTCAAGCAGTCGGCTCGCGTTGATACACCCCTCACCCCGCCCGCGCCTTTCAACCTAAATATATTGCTTTTCTTAAACCGAGTATACTCGGCATTCTAACCGAGTTATTCGGCCGAGTACGAGTATCAAAAAACATGCCGAGTACGCCGAGAACCGAGTATCAACCGAGTACTCGGCCCATCTCTACTTTAAACTAATAAACTTTTATATTTCTTACATTTTATTTTTATCTCTATCCAAAGGTTGTCTGGAAGGAATCACTCTCAAGCGATAAGAGCGCTTTTGGATACCTACATGTAATTATGTATTTAAGATTTATCTGTAATTCTGTGAAATTGTTAAATGTGGTATTCAATAAAACATATTGTATTGTATGTATTGTATATTTCGAGACAATGTCGAGCACCAATGTATAGTCGACCAAGTACAGTTTTACCTAAAATATTTTGTGCATCGGCAGTATTCGTTTGCGCAGAGAAGCGCAGACCGGTTTCCGACAGTAGCCGAACGTATGAATAATCCATATTGTACTTTATTTGCAAGCGCAACTGGCAGAGTATTGCTTGCTATGCATTCTTAGCTTTCTCCCGCTTACACAATTCGGACACTGTGGCGCACGGGCTGCCGCCATGTTGCTACGAAATCGATAGACCAATAAAAGCGCAAGAGTTTAGCGCGCGTAAAATTCTACTTTATCATTGGTAGATCGAAATTTCTCGCGCTACTAAAATTGGTCTACTGCGCAGGTACATCGTGGCACAATATATTTTTGGTAATACTGTAATTGCTTGACTACTTTTGAACCTCACCTCTTTGTAATACGGTCGAAGAGGGGTAAGCAATTTCTTGGCCGACTATACATTAGAAACACTTTGAATTGGACTGTCATTAGTAACCTTTACAAATTATAATAATACGAGGTTTTACCCGCGGCTCCGCCCGCGTTATCTTATTTTCTATCCATTTTACGGGATGAAAAAGTACCTATCCTATGTTTTAATCCAGTAGGTACATGATCAATCTGTTTACCAAATTTCATTTAAATCCGTTCAGCCGTTAATGAATTAAAATCTGTTGCAAAGTAAGTACAGGAGTAGGTAGGTATAGGAGTAAGGAGTATTTTTAATTCAATAATTTGAATGTTTAAAACAACACAAATTTCGCTTACAAAAATGTAATAAAAAACGGCGCCATCTCTCGTCAGCTGACGGTAGCTGTAAAGGTACCCAGTTGAATATGATAACGTGTTAAAAGTTTCATATAGATGACACCGAGGGTAGTTTAAATTGTACCCTTAAAATCAATTATGTAATGACCGTAAAGACGAAGCACATTGAAAAATTTACAGGGTACAGCCAGCGGTAATGTGGCGAAACTAGCAAACGTAATAGAATTTTAGTAAATACTGAGCTGGATAGTGACTTTGTTTTGTACTAAAGATCACGTAAAGATAAAGAAGAAGAAGATAAAGGTTATGTTGAACTTACAGCAGCCAATTGGAAGGCCGTCACGCATATAATAACCATGGACACCAAAAACTGAGCGAAGATCGGTGCTGAGAAGCAGGTCTGCAGCAGCGAAGAAGCCTCCAGCGCTGCCTGGTGGCGGCGTACGACAACTCGCAAGCGGGACCAGGCCGTCCTCTCTTGCTCAGGAGTTAGGATACCCTGTTGAGAACAGCGCCATCTAGTAAATATAACGGGGATTGATTGTGTTCTGTTAACGCCATCTTGAAAAATTTGAGAACATAAAAATACACATATAACGCTTTCTTCTGGCGGTAGTCGGGTAAAACAATACATACAGACGAACATAAAACCCCTTCCTTTTTTGGAGTCAGTTAAAAACAAAAATAGCTATCCTAGGCAAGTTATAAGGAGACTTATTGGTAATTGATTTGGGAGTTCGAACACCTTGTTCAAAACAGGTCAGATTGCTATGCGGGTGGTAGGACCTTGTGCAAGGTCCATCTTGCTCGCTAATCCTGCCGCTAAGCAGTAGTGCTGGCACTGTTGTGTTCCGGCGTGAAGAGCAAGACAGCCGGTGTAATCACTGATATAAGAGGTATTCCATCTTAGCCCTCTGGGTTGGCAACGCATCTGCAATCTTCTTGGTGTTACGGGTGTCTAAAGGCGGTGGTGATCACTTACCATCAGGTGACCCACTTGCTTGTTTAATTTTTTATTTAAAAAAAAAATGTAAGCGCGTCTGTATTAACTGTAAAAAAGTTGCGAAAATCTAGCATGTAAATAAAGAAATGGAAATAATGTGAAACCCGGTAAAATAATAATTATAAACATAGTCAATTGACGGCATTCTATTGTGCTTTCCTGTAGCATTCTTTTGTTTGCCCATAAGCCCATTGATATTCCAAAATAAAAAGGCGCAACACAGCGGCATCTGTTTAGTTATTTGAGAACTTTTTATTTAAGACGAGCGACGTGGAACTTGTGTGTTCCGTTTACTAAAGTTCCTAGGTTCACTCAGAGATGGCGCTGACATAAATTATTTATAAATCAAATATGAAGCATTCAAACACTGACCTATAAGTAATGGACTTCTAGTCAGCGTTTAAAGTATGGCCTCATCAAAAGTCGAACAAAAGTACAACAAATCGACAATCGCTTACGCTGTCAGTCTATCGGACCGACGACGCTGCTGTCAATACTATTATTTTGTAAAAAAACCTATTTGCAAGAAACTTAATAAATTATTATTTTATGCAGTTAGACGTAAAGTTGTAAATCCAATGACTATAAATGGTAAACTAATAATTTGCATTTGTAACATTGGCGACATTGGCGTCAACCTGTATTCTCATGTCGGTCCGTTTTTCTGCTGTCATTTAGTATGACACTGTACATCCATGTATTATAATATCATTGCCTTCAAACAATGAATCGTTTACAGGTAACACGAGATGAGAAGCGGGTGTTTTGGCATACGGATACTATGAGAAAAGGATCTTTTGCGTAAGGTCATTTAAACAATTATTTTGGAATTTTGGGAACGTGTGTTTGAGAAACTGATAGCATGTTCTGGAGCCCGAGACGTGAGATAATTTGTCCCTATAGCTCAGTGGTTCTTAGGCCTCCACGAACTCGCGCGGGTCCACGGAGCGGGTGCACTCCTGTCAAACAATAGTATGAGCCGCGCCCACCCGCGCGAGTTAGCGGACGCTCTCATACTATTTTTCGATAGGCGTGCACCCGCTTCGTGCACCCTCGTGACTCAGCGAAGGCCTTTAACCTGTGGTCCGCACAGGAATTACAAGTGGTCCACAATTTGCTTCATGTATGAGCATTATGTTATAGAATAACTTAAATAGATCATCATATAAGGCATTACTGTATCTCTAAGGAACGGCTGGTGGTCCCTGGTAACATCAAGATTTGGGCAAATGGTCCCTCATTTAAAAACTGAAAGCTGACTTTACTAGACAAAGTAAGAAGCACCTATCTCGCACTATAATAATAAAATCCTCGTATTAAAACGAAGGCGCGCTACGGCAGTTTATTCTATCACAGAATAAATAATAGTACTAACGTACAGAAACTTCTCTTTTTCGGCCACCATTAAAGGAATTCCAACTTTATGATCAGGCGCAAAAAGTTCGTATTAGTTCATAAACATTCACCAGGCGGCATGCGTCAAAAGAAAGGCGCCGCACGCGCCCTCCTTCCACCCGCAATGCACTGGCGCACCGCTAGGGTTGGGCTGCTTACTATAATACTATCACAACGCGCGACACAGAGTGAGCGGGTGCGCGCGCGGCAAGCCGGCAACCTACTGCGATTAACCTATGCACTAGGTAATGCGGCGAGCGCATCTACAGTGCGGAGTGGAACCCCCCTGGTCCTATATCCCTATTAGTTACCAATTCATTGGGCACCAGGTCTTCACAGAGGGTTCTCAAGCCGAGCCCCAGCAGCCGCAGCCTGCAGCGGCACTGGGCGATCAGGGCTGTCACCAGCGTGTCCTTGCCCACGTTGAGGTAGGCTGCTATGAAGAGGGCCCCCACCTGGTGCACGTAGGTCAGCTCGTAGGCTGGGGACTTGGACGTATCGTAGGGGTACCTGGGTTTTGGGATTGAAAGCTTGGTGTTTAATTTGTTGGAATGGCTGTCCCTTAGCAGGATGAAGTCAGCCAATTTGATTCATGCCGCTGTAGAACGTTGTCGCAATGCATCATCGCTGAGCTTGGATGAAGAACTAAAGCATGGATGTAGCGTTAGTACATGTCAAGAGTGCGCACCCGAAACTGTCAAAATGTTTACCTTTGGTGTGCGTCAAGGTATTAAACCTTAAATTAATAAGAAAAACTTAGATTGTACCTACCTTAATGTAAACCAAAGGTACCCATCTTGTCTATTCATTCGTCTAAAGGGTTTTAGTTGAAGAGGAAGTTAAGAGTAGGTAGTTGTATCTTTTTGGCGCATTTTATTGCCATTTAAAGTAAAGAGATCTGCTAAGAAAATATTGCTTACAATTTTAATACTCTTTCTATGCTATACTATTTCTATGTCGCTGAGATATATGGCTTTTAATAAGAAATCATTATGACTTTTATTGTGAAAAGGTTCTACAATGGCTTAAAAATCAAATTGGTTGACTGTACAGACACTTGACAGTTGCAGGGTTTTGGTAACTGACCAGGCTCTCAAAGGCAGCTGGTTCTTCTCGGCGCTCCCGGCCCATCCCGCGACGGTCACTGTCGTCAGGCAGAAGTACAGCAACTGCTGAAGGCTCGTCTCGCGGTCACAGCTAAGAAAAACAAAACGAATACAACACTATACCCACACCTTTCTACACTACACCTAAAGAGGTAAGCTGTTTTATGTTTATCTGTTTGTAGGGATAATCTCTGGAACTAACTACTGAACCGATTCCGAAAATAATTTTACTAAGTCAATAAAGTTGGAATTCAATTAAATGTGGTCGTAAAAGAGAAGTTTCTGTCCGTTAGTACTATTATTCTGTGCCACGGACAGGGCCCCAATTCTCGGTTCATGCGAGATGCATCTCACGTGCGAGATCCGTCAAAATGTGACAGATTTCCAAGGGATTTGACCAATTTTGACAGTTGTTTTCGTGCGAGATGCATCTCGCATAAACCGAGAATAGCCCCGCTGGTCCGAAACATGTCGAGCGATAACTACACTAGAAAAACGTGAGTGATCGGTCTATTTCAATATATCTGAATCTCACTGTAGTTTGATGTTATTTTATACCTCTTAACGATCTCCCTCCCCCGCCCCTCCTCGCCCCGCAGCAGCCGGTCGGCATCAGCAATGACTCCCCCGACGCTGCGCCGGCGCATCACTAGGCTGGCGATCTTTGTGGCCTGCGCCAGGTTGGTGAACAGCAGGAACGCCGTGCCCGTCATCAGTGGGAGGTTGCCCCAGATCATGAACATGTCCACTACTTGAATGATTAGGTAGGTACCTGGCAACATTTCTTTAGTAGAAAGCTGACCAGCGATTGGCCATTATCACATCGTATGGCTTGCTGGTTTGGTATCAGAATATACTTCAGAAATTGTTTATACCGTTACGTTACACTACATGAAAGAGAGGCCTTACATAAGGTTTCTACCTATACTCAGCTTTACACTGAAAAAATGGGACATCTGAACTAGTTTGGTTACTCGTGATTTTGGTTAATGGTAATCAAAGTTCGTTTAAATTAACAAAACTATTTGCTACTGATAAACATTTGATTTATTTACAAATTAGGTAAGGTGTAACAAATAGTTCGGTAGTCACATTTTTGTGACAAACAAAACTAATTTAATCTACACATATATCATAAATGCTCTATAATGCGTTCAGAAACCGTAGGCAATGACCAGCATTATAACAACCAATATTATTATGAGAATTTTTTAAATTTGTTTCTATATTTGGTCAAATTTATTTTTTATTACATTATTTTAATGTGTACCGTCTATAGATATTTAATAGGTACCTAGCACTAGAAGCTAGTAGCAATGCAGGTCATTGCCCTATGGCTTCTGAACCCATCATATAGTACTTATGATATGTGTGTAGATAAAGTAATGTATGCAACTGTACATAATTAGGTCTTAAAACACTCGTGTGATCCTATTATGAAACTCGCTGACGCTCGTTTCATAAAACCACGCTCGTGTTTTAAGACTCCTCATTATGCAACAGTTGCATAAAATACTATTT
Organism: Ditula angustiorana; assembly: GCA_963691745.1. Lineage (NCBI taxonomy): Eukaryota > Metazoa > Arthropoda > Insecta > Lepidoptera > Tortricidae > Ditula > Ditula angustiorana. The sequence continues at coordinate 1,777,351 of OY829483.1, read as the reverse complement.
CAGTGTAGGTGGGGATTTAGACCTCCATTACATCATAATGAAAGACAAGTAAAATACGCTTCATTAAAAACCATATAAGCAATTTAACAAACCTACAGGTAAATCGTAAACATAATAAAGTTACGCTCTTATCAATTGTGAGAGCGATCTCTTCCAGACAACTTTTGGAGCGAGAAAATAACCTAAAATGACATCAAAAGTTGTCATTTTACGTTATTGATAAAAAATATATATGAGTCAGCTTGAAAACTTTGTCCGTTTTTTCTTCGGTTAAAAAATGACCTCTATTTTAATCATTTTTGGAATAGATTATTTTTAAACAAATGGTGAATTTAAGGGTACATCTACGCTGTGCACTGCTCATTCAAGTCCTTGTCAATGTATGTATGCATATATATTTCTATGTCTTACCCAAAAGAAACATAAATGAGAAAAAAGCATAGCAATTGTACAACAATCTCTTTTCTCTACTCAACCCGTCGGGAGCCCAAAAGCCGAACAATTTCAACGCAGTCAGAGATAAACTGACAGACAGATTCACATTTTTTTCAAAAAACTTCATTTTAGTCGCTTTCTTGAGGATAAGAAACAGAGACAGTGGGAAATAGACTGAATTAAATCTAAACTGAAAATGTTGAGCTTTTCTTTGTAATGTTTAATTACAGATTCCAGTGGTCAGCAACCCAATGGCAGAAAACTTTTTTGTAAATTCGTACTGTATATCTGTCCGATCGTCTGTCGGTCAACCTATGTCACATTACTCGGAGACTTTATCCTTTGAGTTTGTAAGAAAATAAGTCTCTTCCACATTCAACGCAACAACGGATCAGCGATTCTCTTGGGAATATAAGTATATTTATTGAGGATGTATGAGTTTTCTATGAACGAAGTCGCAAGAATGAAGTGAAATGACAAAATAAATTAATGAGAGCTGCAAAAAATATGGCAATAAGACGCACGTTGAAATTGGTTTTTAAAAATGATATACATAGAAATTTTTGACAATAGTTATTTAGATACTTAATGAACCTACCTACTGCTGAAGTCGAAAAATGCCCTCCACTTCTAACTTTTTAAGTATGTGGGGAAAACAGGACAAAGTTAATTTGCTCCAGTTTATTAATACGGACCTCCGCAAAGTAACGCCTGAATCTATTAATTAGGTTTTGGTAGATTCTACAAAAAGCCATGAGTATGCTGAGTGGGCCCTTTTTGTTTCTATTCAACACAATCGTTGCTGTGTTTATTATAATTGTACTTTGTGTGATGTATGTATGCGCGTGTTTTGTGTTGAATAGTCTTAAATAAATGTTTTTCTTTCTTTCTTTCTTGCAAACAAGTAAAAAACCTATACCTTGGGATAACCAAAGCTCCTCCACATGACAAATTTTAGTGTTTGTATTGACAGAGCAACAATGACTTTGAAATTATTATAACCATTTATTTTTAATTAATTTAAAAAAGTTGCCTACGCCTGCTCACCCGATAATTGCAGGGCTGGCACACACAGCACACACAATTATGATATTACCGTAACCACTGGCTTCACTCTGTTTTGGTTTTGAATATACAATTTTCGTAGTCAACGTTGGCTCCGTGATTACATTGGTAATTTACCTTCTACTTTATTTAAGGGTTCCCAAAAATTTAATGAAAATATTATTATTCGCTACCAGCATCTTGCTCGCTAATCCTGCCGCTAAGCAGCAGTGTTTGCGCTGCTGTGTTCCGGCGTGGAGAACAAGACAGCCGACGCAATTACTGGCACAAGAGGTATTCCATCTTAGCCCTCTGGTTGGCAACGCATCTGCAATCTCCGAGTGGCGGGTGTTTATGGGCGGTGGTGATCACTCATAACTGCTAACTCGTTTGCTCGTTTGCCTTCTTATATATCAATATAACAGATTAGTTATTTTATTCAATTCAAAAGGACATAACGTATCTAGCGCAACATGACACGAGGCTCCCCAGCTGATAAGGCCCGCATCGTCCACTGGACAGCTTATCTCCCAACATATGCTCCAACACTTGGACAAACTGCTCTAATACATTTATATGTATGTAAAATTCTATTACACTAGCCATCCGACCCGGCTTCTCACCGGTACCAACGGAATGCAATGTACATAAGAACCTTCCGTAAAAAAATCTCTAAATGACAGTGAAAACTGTATCAAAATGTTGCGGGGTTAGGAGGAGAAGGCTGCCGAATATCGCTATAAGGATTTAGGACAGAGAGGAACGGATAGCGACTTTATGCTATGTAAAGATATAGAAAAGATAATAATTAAAACTCAATCAGAAATGAGGAGATCCGCAGACGAACGAAAGTAACCGACGTAGCCCAGCGGATTACCAAGCTGAAGTGCAAGTGGGCAGGGTACAAAGCACGGAGAACTGATGGCCGATGGGGTCGAAAAGTTCTTGAATGGCGGCCGCGTATTGGCAAGCGCAGCGTAGGACGACCAGCCACAAATGGTCCGATGACCTCATACAGGTGGCAGAAAGGCGCTGGTTGCATGCCGCTTCCAACCGGTCACTTTGGAAATCCATGGAGGAGGCCTATGTTCAACAGTGGACTTCTTGTGGCTGAGGTGATGATGATAATGAATAATTAAAACACCAGTTTACGAGAAAAATTAGTAACATGTACTTTATGTACAAAGGCGAACTTATTCCTTTAAGGGGCCACCAGTTAACCTTTGAGCAATTGACATTAGAGTCGAGAGTAGACACACAAAGACTAGATAATGTAAAAGAAAAATTAGGGTAATGGCAGGACTCCGTGCAAGACTTCCGTGCCTTGCGTTTGCCAGTTTTGCCACATTACCGCTAATGCGCATTGCAGGTTCGAGTCCTGCCATTATCCTAATTTTTCTTTGTGTTGTCATTGCATAGCATTTTAATTTAAGAATTTAAATGTTAAAAATATTTTAAATATAAATCGAACGAAATTTCGGTTACAAAATTTAATAAAAATGTTTATTATATTTATTTATTTTTGTGCACATAATATTTGACGGCGGTTGCCTTCGGTCGTGCGTAATAGTCAGGCTAACATGACTGGCTAAGTTTAGTTTATTTTCTTTGGCTTCTGGCAGGATTTGAACCTGCAACTTCGGCATTCCGTACCGCGCGTTAACCAAGTCTACAACAGAAGCCGCTGCCAGACACTGCGAATTTATGAATGTGCTTCGTTTTTACGGTCATTACATTATTGATTTTAATGTGTCATCAATGAGAAACTTATCAAGTTATCTACTTCAACTGGGTTACTTTGCAATATTTTTTAGGGTTCCGTACCCAAAGGGTAAAACGGGACCCTGTTACTAAGACTCCGCTGTCCGTCCGTCCATCCGTCTGTCACCAGGCTGTATCTCATGAACCGTGACAGTTAGACAGTTGATATTTTCGCAGATGATGTATTTCTGTTGCCGCTATATAAACAAATACTAAAAAACAGGATAAAATAAATATTTAAGGGGGTTACCTTACAACAGACAAGATTTTTTGCCGTTTTTCAAAATAATGGTACTTGGCCGGTTTTTAATAATTTGAATGTTAAACATTTAACAAAAATCGAAAGAAATTCCGGGTACCAAAAATTTACGGCTTAACTTTTTAATTTTTTTAACTTGCGCATAGTTTTCATTGCTCAGCCGGTCACAGACTACAGGAATGTAAACTTTAAGGCCAAGGTCGGATTCCGGCGGTTTCCTGCCGCGGTACTTCCGGTCTGCATTTGGCCCTCACATTAACACTGAAAGCATACAATTATTTCTGAATTAACTTCATGTAACCGTTTCAGTCGTGAAATTTGGTTACAGAACAAATTTTTGTATATAATTTTATAGCTTTTAGAGCAATTTGGAAAGGAAATAAGGAGTAGCATTCACTTTTTTTTGTTCGAACTTTGATCTTGTTGTATGATGTCTTGATGTAAGAGACCCGGCGGTCAATGAACTGTTTTTAATTCTAGCGACCCCTAACGTGACCTCCCAAGTTTAATTTAGCCTTCTGTTCTGTAGTGTTATAGGAATGGTATGCACAGAAAAGTAAATTCAATTTAGGAGGTCATATAGGGGCATTGTGGGCGTATTTTAGCGATAACGTTTTCCACTCTCTAAACTTTAACCTATTGCCATGATTTTTTTGTATGTCGTCAATATATGCCCTAGAACTAGGTTTATATGTTTCCATTTTTTAAATATTCTTAATAGTTTAAAAATAATATTGACGCTTTTTTGTTTTGTATGAAACTCCTAAAATGCAAATATTGTAAAATTTATGAAGAAACAGACTAACCTATATAGTTTTAAGGCATAATGACATCATACCAAAAAATCATTGCCATATAAGGTTTAGAGGGTGGAAAACGTTATCGCCGCTTGTATGGGGAGCGCTTTTTGGGGCTGCGTTAACACTTCTCTTAAATTTAAGTGAAATACATTAAGCTAATACACTCCCAATGGAAGCCGAGTCCTGCTCAAGGACTCAGCATTCCTGCTAAGCAGCGATAGTTTATACGGCTCCAACAAGTGTAGATTGGGAAGACTCAGTCGCCGGTAACGACGCTGCGTGTAGATTGGTCAAATCTGTGGAGATCACAGCTTCGCAGGGCGGACCGGGAGCGCTGGCTGAACGTAGCGCGAGGTACAGGATATCGAAAAAAAAAATCTTTTACTTTTTTTTTACCGAAATTTCTTGTGATTGTCATTTTATTTTCCTCCCATTACCCTAGATTTTTCTTTGTGTTCATAACATAGCATTTAAATTTAATGATTTGAATGTCTGTCTTGAAATCTTCAGCTGCTTACTCCTTCTGAACTACGCAATGGATTATGATACGCATTTCACTGTCACTTTGTGAAGAGTTTTATGTACATTTGCTTAATTGTATTCGTACAAAGGGGGGCGGGCTAGTTTTTTTTTAAAAAATAGCCCACTGACCATAGGCACCGCGACACCAAAGAGAATATGTAGATGAGTTATACCAACCCAAAGAGATACGAAATACCTCTTGTGCCAGTAATTGCACCAGCTGTCTTGCTCTCCACGCCGGAACACAACTGTGCAAGCACGCTGCTAAGCGACTAGATTAGCAAGCAAGATGGTGGTAGCGATCTGGACGTACCTTTCACAAGGTCCTACCACCCTTGGACTATACGGACTTTCATTAAAATTTAATAATATGAATGTTCTACGCTAAAATTAAAAAAAATCGTTTACTGAAAATCATTTGATTAATTCAAATTAAATTAACTTAATCTATGGAATACTTACATTATTTTTATAAAAATATAGACTCAAGAGTACACTATTGAACTATACCATATTCAAACAGACTGAACATCCCCACCCCAGTCCTACACTGTGCCTTAAACGAAAAAAAACAATTGCCGACAAAGACTTGTTGCGAGTGGGCGTGGCGGCCCCGCCCACCGCACCACGTCCGAGCCTCGTGCTGTTCGGAGCCAGTACCGCCGCGGACGCCGCCGCCAGCACTCGAGATGGCGCACAAACTCAGGTTCGACATGAGACTCCTGTCCCCAGAACGCTGACGTCTACTCAAACGGAAGGTAAGAAGAATTATAATACTCCTTTCCCCAAAAGAAACAGGGAAATACAGAATATCCTCTTAGGGTTTTTTTCCTTAGTTCGGGGTACACCAAGAGCCCAAGGGTACAATTTTTGAATCTCACCAGGTGACTAAAGCTCACCAAAATAGCCACATTTCTATTAAACACGGCCATTTTGGCGACCTTTAGTCACCCGGTGAGATTCAAAAATCGCACTCCAGGTTTGACAGGTCAATTTTTTTTTATGAAATAGGAAGGCCACTTGCTTGTTTGCAAGTGGGTCACCTGATGGTAAGTGAACACCACCGCCTATAGACCCCCGCAACTGCAAGGAGATTGCAGATGCGTTGCCAACCCAGAGGGCTAAGATGGAATACCTCTTTGTGCCAGTAATTACACCGGCTGTCTAGCTCTCCACGCCGGAACACGACAGTGCAAGCACTGCTGCTTAGCGGCTGGGTTAGCGAGCAAGATGGTGGTAGCGATACGGACGGACCTTGCACAAGGTCCTACCACTCGCAACGACCCTAACATGACCGGCCCAGGTTAAATGTATCCCTCCTTCCGTCTCTGTCAAACTAGTGTCATAAGAAAGGGACGCAGATAGAGACAAACTCAGATAAATTAAACTTTGCCGGTCATGTTAGGGCCACGGGAACATTGGAGCGACTGCCGTCTGACCTCCGTAGCCCCTGCTACAGGGAAACCAGGCCGATAGGATCATGGTTAGGTTTTCTCACGATGTTTTCCCTCACCGTCAGAGCATGGTTACTAGTGCTAGGTAATGTTATTAGGTTGTGTTGTTCCGTGTGGAAGCGGAGGAGGGTGGGTTAATGCTTGAAAAATATATACCGCACTGACGCAGCTGTTTTGCACGTGCACAGCGCAACGCTGGTTTCGCGGAGTAGCAAGGTAGTTTGTTCCAATTTGTTGATAATATGGACCTCCGCAAAGTAACGCCTGAATCCATTAATTGTTTAAGTTCACTGACCTATAAGTAAAGGACTTCTAGTCAGCATTTAAAATATGGCCGCATCAAAAGTCGAACAAAAGTACAACAAATCGACAATTGCTCGCGCTGTCAGTCTGTCGGACCGACGATGCTGCTGTCAATACTAATATTTTGTAAAAAAACTTATTTGCAACGAAACTTAATAAATTATAATTTTATTCTGTTAGGCGTAAAGTTGTAAACCCAATGACTATAAATGGTAAACTAATAATTTGCATTGTAACATTGGCGTCAACCTGTATTCTTATGTCAGGCCGTTTTTCTGCTGTCATTAATTTAGTATGACACTGTACATCCATGTATTATAATATCATTGCTTAAGTTAGAAAAACTCATTGGTAAATGGCGACGGCGGGGCATCGAACTGGGTACCTCACGCTCATGAGTCGAACCCTCTAGCCAATAGGCCAACGACGTAATCAAAATTTTACAGAACCTTCAAATAATTTGTCTATCGCGGCCCTATAATCCCAAAGTTATCCCTTATGTGTCTCTAACTAGTTCCATAAGAAAGAGCCACAGTGAGTGATCAATTTAACTTTGGCGGTTTCTCTAGGGCAAGGGTGGCCAACCGGTCGATCGCGACTATTAGTCCAGTCGATCGTGGCAAGGCAAAAAATATAAATACGTAGAACAACATAGTCTACTCGTGACCACGGCCATTGAAACATGGCCGAAACGTCGAGGTAAATCAACAATATATTTCTATCGCGCTTAAGTCCCGATAATGTTATAAATATGTTGTTCTACGTATGTTTATATTTTTTGCCTTGCCACGATCGACTGGACTAATAGTCGCGATCGACCGGTTGGCCACTCTTGCCCCAGAGAAACCGCCAAAGTTAAATTGATCACTCACTGCGGCTCTTTCTTACGAGTCACGAGTAGACTCTACTCGTGACCACGGCCATTGAAACATGGCCGAAACGTCGAGGTAAATCAACAATATATTTCTATCGCGCTTAAGTCCCGATAATGTTATAAATATGTGTGAAAGTCGCGAAAGTTTAAAACAATTTTACGTAGAACAAACCGCGATTGCGAAGAAGTATGTAATTGGTAGATCGCTTGAGGTTGTCGTCGGTGAACAGTGGATCTTGGGTCTAACCAAGTTGGCCACCCCTGCTTTGCCTTTGAGTTTCTTGCCGGTATCTTCTCATCAGAGGTTTTTCCGAACCGGTGGTAAATTTTTTGACATTCATAAGTGCTACCTGTAAGCCTAATCTGAATAAAATATTTTGACTTTGACTTTGACTTTGAGTTGATTTAAGACTCAACCTGTTCGTTGGCACCAAGAGCAAGGAATCTCTGAAACTTTTTCAGACTTTAGTAGTAGCTGAAAACTTGAAATAACTGCAAGGGAAAACTTATTGTAAAATTACTTAGCTTAACTTTTGGGTAGTTTCTACTTAGCTTCTTTAACTATAAACACCGGCCGGTAAAAAAGAGGTTTGGTTGATATGTTTATTTTATGTATGCACGTATAACTGTTTGTGTATGTGGTATCTTACCGCTTAAACGAAGAGATTACTTTAAACTCAATTTCTAGGCTAATTCGGATCTGTATCGGAATTACCAATAACCTTTGTCTTAGTGTTTCGTTTATTATAACATAATCCAATTATCATTTTTCCTAAAAGAAGATTTAATTAAAAGTGTGTTAAAAACAAAACCCATTATACTAGTTGCCAAACTGCTCTGCCCGAAAGGTCATTGCCGTTAAATCTATCCTTACCTAGAAAACAGAAACTTTAAAATAGGTACGTATCGCTATTTGTTCGAAACTATCGCTAAGTTACTACGCACGTGTTTCATAATACCGGGAATACTACAAATTACACTCCTATAATCATCGTATATTATGTCTCCAATCTAGCCCCCTCTGAAAGGGCTAGGGCGTAGTTCCCACGCAGGCTAATGTGGGTTAAAAGTTTCACGCACTATTAAATTGTTTGGCAGATTTTCACACGATGATTTCCTTCACCGTAGAACCTATATTGGATTTCCAGTTAAATTTCACACATAAATTTAGAAAAACACGTCGGTAAGCCCTGTTTTGAATCCACTACCCATTGATGCTCGCACCGTCGTTTAAACGTATCAGCCTCACTCCTGCCAACGTCGCGGCGTCGGTAAGATTTTGCGTCATGTTTGCCGTCCGTTTTGGTCAAACTTAGACAAAGTTAAATAAACTTCATATCATACTGACACAAATATAAGCACGTGAAAAGGATTACGTGTTCAGAAGCTCATTTCACTATTACGATGTATCATATCCGAAAAATTCATTAGTTAGCGAGGGTCAATGACCATTATTGCAAAGAAATTCGACGATGAGCATATAAGATGAATGTAACAGTGCTTGACACGTGTAGGACATTGTTAGTCCCACACCAGTCATCATCATTTTCCTCTCGATACTCAGCAGGGACAAAGGGCTCTTAGCACACTTTTCCATTTGGATCGGTCTTGCGCGGCAGATTCCAGATAGATCCAGCTTAAACCGGCACTTCCAGCTCCGTTGAGCGACGCCACATTGTTTTCGGGCGGCCCCTCTCGCGTCTTTCAGTTGGGTGCCAGTAAATAGCCTGCTTGGGCAGATGGTCGTCAGGTCGCCGAAGGGTGTGGCCTATCCAACGCCATTTTATTGAAGGATATCTTTTCGTACCGTTTCGTATCGTTTGTACCAGTAGTTGACATCATTGTGTCTCCGATCCGTGTCAAAGACTAGGCCGGTTACCTTAGTTGTAAGTTTTCATAAAAGCAGCAGAGGGCAGTGGGTTCGAACTTGAGCTGACACCATTGGGTTATTCAGATCTACGGTCAGCCTCACAAAAAGCTGAACATTTTAGTACCTTGTCGCTGTCAGTGATGTGACAAATTCGAGCAACTCTCATTTCATACGTTACTGCGACAAGGATTTTAAGTGTTTAGCTACTTTGGAGGCTGACTGTACCTGTGTACAAAAATTAAATTGTGTTTTAGATTACTTCTGACTTTACTCCTACTCCTAATCATCTCTTAATACTTCTATAGTTTACTTTTGCATTTTAATCGTACGTAATTCTCAACAGGAAATAAATATTAACAACATGCATAAAAAAACAAACTGAACAATAATAAATTTAAAGTAATTTTGAATAAAACTACTAATGCTACTAATTAGAATACAATAGAATAATTAGAGTTTTAAACAAATTAATTAATTAAATTTTACTTAGCACAATTTACAAGTCCATAAAATGTTAGTAAACCGTGTCCTTCTTCTTTTCTCTTATTTAAAAAATAATAGAGTTCAAAAAATTTTAAATAGTACACAACAAAAATTCATAGCATTTCTTTTTAAATAAAAATGCTTCAATAGCCAACTAAAAAAATAAAACAAACCCAATCTTTGAAGTTGTTTAGCCATTTCATTAAAGTGAAGGAAACCGAGCGACGGGCCCCTGAAGTTAAACTATGCCGAATATTTGACCCTGACGTTTGAAAGGGTTCGTGTTTTGTTGCCCTCTTTAAGGTTAAAAACAATTTACTGTTGCTCAGTAAACTTTTTGAAGGTGTACCCATATCTTTTGAGAGATGGGTAAAGTCACGCAACGCGAAAACAGCTCGTTAATTTTTACATGTTTTTTACTGTGGGTTTAATTCAAGCCAGGGGGCCTAGCACGCTAGCTTTTCTCGATGACATAAAGCATTTATCCCGTTCTAACCAATATGCGTGTGCAAGAGGGACCAACGCGTTTATGTGCGCGATAAACGCCAGCGTGCTACTGTAGCAGATTGCCGTAAACGTGGCAACTTTCCCAAGGATGTGTCAAGTCAAAGTCAAAGTCAAAATATCTTTATTCAGATTAGGCTTACAGGAAGCACTTATGAATGTCATAAAATTTACCACCGGTTCGGAAATCCTCTGATGAGAAGATACCGGCAAGAAACTCAACGAGGTGTAATTTTTCAAATAAATCAAAATTACAGTGCTATTTTTACATCTCTAATATTTAAAATAAGTTTACAATATTTGGAGCTTTGTGGAAATTTGAGTTTTGTATCATTTTGTTCAGTAATGTAATTTGTAATTTTGTTGTTACCCTAGATTTTTCCAGGTGTAGTCATTACACAGCATTTAAATTTAATAGTTTTAATATATCTGAAGGTTAGATATACTGCAAAGCAGGTAACTTTAAACATTTGGGTAACATAGAACGGCTTAATAATAAGCCAACATGTTTTACTGCAAAATATTTGCATCCATTGGTACTTTAATATCATATTGAGTATTATATTTATTATTAGTACGTAATGTGTTTATAGGTAAATTGTATGGTAATTCTCCACTGTTTTTGATAAACTCTTGGTCTTTGTCGGTCCGTGCTATGATACTCCTTTCATCCACTCAAAGGTTAACTGGAAGAGATCCCTTAAAGGGATAGGTTCGCCTTTGTACATCACTTTATCTCTTTTTGTCATTTATGTTTTTTTTGTACTATAAAGAATTTACATACATACATATATAATATCATCTCCCCTCTGACATGTCCGCAAGTATTTGAATTTTTAAATTCGATCGGTGACCCGAACGTTCAAAGTTAGTATTGGCTGTATCGAAAGCAATATCTTTACCATATGACTTTAGTATGGCTCAGATACTGTCGCCTGTTTATCTAGAGCGACCAAGTTGTTATCAGAGTTGCCAAACGCATCCAAGTTTGGACAGCGCCCAACTACCGAGATTGACCGGACAATAGATTATTGCTCAGGGTTGCCAGCGTGACTTTTGATTGCCATAAGATAGATCGTTTAGGCAGGAATGTCAAAATTTTCGCAGTTTTTTAATTATTGTGGCCGAATGATGAGCCGTTTTATCAATTCAAGTAGTTTTCCCGTACTAAAACTCTGTTTTTACGCGATTGTGTTATGCTTTTTGAAATTCGAGTTCATCATCATCATCATCACCTCAGCCGCAAGAGGTCCACTGTTGAGCATAGGCATCCATGGATTTCCAAAGTGACCGGTTGGAAGCGGAAATTCGAGTTACTAATCTATATAAATAAAAATGAATTGTTGTTCGTTAGTCTGATTAAAACTCGAGAACGGCTGGGCCGATTGAGCTGATTTTGGTTTTAAAATGTTTGTCGTAGTCCAGGGTAGGTCTAAACGGTGAGCAAATAAGGAAAAATTGCGAGTAAGATAGAGTAATAATTAGGCGGTACGAAGTTCGCCGGGTCAGCTAGTTTTAAATAATTATACTCTTTATGTTTCAACCGTCTTTTACGCATTTAATGCACAATTATTTTATATCAGCAGTTAGAAGTTCCAAGAACAAAACACAGCGTCTTAAGAAACTCTGTTTTTCTACTTGAATTGATAAAAAGTCGCACTATTCAACCATAATAAATTAAAAACTGCAAAAACTTCGAAATTACTATCTCTTACGAAGGGATCTACTATAACAGCAGTGACACCTTCCACTTCAGTCAGAGCAAGGGTTGCTAACATTTTTTCGGTTGAATATAGTATTTTTGAGAATAAGCTAAGTAATATATAGTACGCTTCAAAAAATATAGTATTTTTTGGAAAGATAAAAAAAGGCAATGGTGCAAGTTTGTTATCTATTTGTGACAAGTGCTCGAAATATGGTGTATTAGCGTGCTATATATTAGTTCAACAGTATATAGTACGGAGAGCCGAAATATAGTAAAATACTATCTAATATAGTACGGTTGGCAACCCCAGTCAGAGCCCTTAGTGTAAGTTCTCTGTCAAAATAAAAGTCTCGAATACGTTATTATTAACTACTAAATTGTGTGGAAACATTTTGTTGCAAATACGCGCCGCTAGAGGCGCTGTCTCTGCTTTCATAGTAATTGAGAAGTTAACTCTAACGCGTTCGTTGCGTTTATTCTGACAAAAACTTATACTACACGCTCTTGAGTACGATTTTTGAATTTCACCGGGTGCCTAAAGCTAGTCAAAACGGCCGTTTTTCATAGAAATGCGACCATTTTGGTGAGCTGTAGTCAACTGGTGAGATTCAAAAATTGCATTTGAATCTCACCGGGTAACAAAAGCTCACCAAAATAGCCGTTTTTCATAGAGATTCGGCCATTTTGGTAAGGTCAAACCTGGAGTGCGATTTTTGAATCTCACCGGGTGACTAAAGCTCGCCAAAATGGCGTATGTTTAATAGAAATGTGGCTATTTTGGTGAGCTCTAGTCACCTGGTGAGAATCAAAAATTGCACTCCAGTGCTCATGACCGCGGCCCCTGCAATGCGGCCGAAACGTCGAGGTAAATAAATAAACAGTATTATCGCGTTCAAATCCCGATGAGCGTACTGAATACCATATTACACACTAAAGTTTAACAACAGGTACAGTCAAAGAATTTAATTCACTGCCCATTTCGTTGAAATGTCGTCTGACATTCGCAATGCATTAAGGTCGATATGTCAAACTAACGTCTTGCTCTATAGCTCTTATGGTGACAGTTTGCTATATGAATTTGAACCTTAGGTGGGTTGGAAATTTAATTCCTTGACTGTACCTACCTATTATATTTGCAACGTTGTTTGGCATGCGACGCGAAGCGGACCGCAATTCCTAACATTGCTGACTTAATCCTTTCTGATATAATGTGAACTTGTGTCTATTAATCTTATACCTGGTGCAATCTGGGAAAACTTGTGTAAGGTCCGTCCGGATAGCTACCACCATCTTGCTTGTTAATCCTGCCGCTGAGCAGGTGCTTGCACTGCTGTGTTCCTGCGTAGAGAGTAAGACAGCCGGTGTAATTACTGGCACAAGTGGTATTCCATTTTAGCCCTCTGGCTTGGCAACGCATCTTTGGTGTTGCGGGTGTCTATGGGCGGTTGTGATCACTTACCATCAGGTGACCCACTTGCGTTTGTTTCCTATGTTGTATAAAAAAAATTTTGACGGTCATAGCGATAAACTCAGATAAAATAAACTTTGCTTGCCATATCAGGGCGATCGTCTATCCTCATGTCTTCGGCCGCTTACTTCTTCTAAACCAGGTACCGGATTTTGATATAGTTTTCACTCTCATTTAGAGTGTTTTAGAATGGATTTTATGGACATTCTACCTTAACACGTTCATGTGCGCTACGTGATAAGACGTATAAAAATGGTATATACGGCGCAACAGAACGTAAATAGCCGTCGAAATAAAAAATAAAAAATCTCATACAACGTGACTGAACGCTGAGCGCCCGTACTAAATTCTATCAGCTACGTCATCGTGCTACATTATGTCAAAAATTGGAACCACTAGTGCCACGCTATATCCACACTTTACCCTCACTAAAGATAACTAGAGTGCACATACATGCAAGGACCCGTACAAATACTAACAACGTCCTATGACGTCGCTGCTGTTCCGCGAGTTGACGTTAAGAAACGTTCCTGTCAGATTTCGCGTTATTTTTACCCACGTTGTATCACAAAGTCTATAGACGTCGTTGCATTTTGTACGGGGAAGTACTGTGCGAAACAACGATATCCTAAAAAATCGGCAGCGCACGTGAACGTGTTAATTGTACCCATGCGAAACTGAGGCGTATCGTTAGTGTTTATCTTAAGATAGTAGAAAACAAAATCGGTATCCGTTGCTGTCTGTCCTCATCGATCTTCAACTGCATCCCTTCTAAACCACGCAACGGATTTTGATGTGAATTTCACTAACATATTATAGATTTGTTTTACGAAAGGTTTTTAAGTTACGGCCGAATTATACCCGAGCGAAGCCTAGAGCGTTAGTTTAAAATAAATTAAAACAAATCAAATTAAGTGAAGTGATACTTTAATAAAACAATCTGTTTATAATTTAAATGCATTCGGCTCCCAGAGGATCAGCAAACCCTACAAATTAATTGATTCAATCCCACAATTAAATAGAATATTGATGACTTGTTAATTAACGGAGAGTTGTTTGAGTTTTTTGATCCGGTCCCAAATAAGATTACTTTGTATTTGAGTTGACTTCAAGTCTTTATTTTTAAGTTTTTATTAATCACAATCCATTTAGATTTAAAAGAATTACAGGAAAAATAATGCATCTAGCACGAATCTGTACCATCTCCATGAGTTTCTATCGAAAACTCATATTACGTTACTACAGTCGATAGCGGTTAAATACGCTCCCATTTGTCAGCGAAAGAGTTAACCATAGCCGATACGGTATTTTTGAAGACATGTGTCAAATTTGTGACTCATGGTACAAATATTCTATGGCAACTGCTCCAAAACTTTAGTCACTAGCGCTTAGATTACGATAGGTAATTTACCGTTGGACTCATACTAGCGATTTTTAGTTCTCTAAGTGAGCGTTAGAGGCGCTGTACATTTCCCCATACAAATCGTTAACGCCGTCGCTAGCGAGTACGGTTACAGCTAGATGCATCGTGCTCATGGTAAGAGGTACTGGACTCCAATTCTCAGGTCATGCGAGACGCTATCTCGCATGCCACATACGTCAAAAATGACAGATTTCCTTGGGATTTGACAGTTATTCTCGTGCGAGATGAATCTCGCATGAACCCAGAATAGGGGCCCTGCTCGATACGCGTTCACTCGCTACGTAACTCAGTGCGTCTCACTCCTGCTGAGCTAGTTAGAAAGAGACGCACTGAGTTACGTAGCTAGTTAACGCGTATCGAGAACTGACTCACTCTCCATCGAGTGGGTCACTTCCCATGAGGTAATCCGCATTATTGTTTGCCTTTTACAAAAACAAAAATCAAAGTGTAGAATACACGTAGGGAAAACAAGTCATTTTAAACTTTACCTAGTATAAATTAAAGTCGCTATCTGTTCCTGTCTGTCCTAAATGCTTATAATGTATGGCCGCCTTCTCCTTCTTCTTTTTCTTAAATGGCGGCCACGAGGCTTGTGCCAATGTCAGTCATCATCATCATCATCTCAGCCACAAGAAGTCCACTGTTGAACATAGGCCTCCTCCATGGATTTCCAAAGTGACCGGTTGAAAGCAGCATGCAACCAGCGCCTTCCTGCCACCTGTATGAAGTCATCGGACCATCTTGCCAATGTCAGTGGTAAAATAAAATTATACAGTTTAGGTCAAAAGACCCGCCACCCCCCGTCGGGTTATTAGCCATCGGCCAATGATATCCCACCATAAAGGCAAGGAAATCATTGATCGATGCCCAGGGTGCACCGGCCCATGCACTGCTCTTCCCCGAAGTCCATAAGGGAACCGCAGCACTTGGGCACACGAGGAGGAAACCCGACACGCTCCTCCCGCTTTCTCCTTCTAAACCACGTAACGGATTTGGATGCGGTTTTCACTGTCATTCAGCCATTTTCTTTCTGGAAGGTTTTTATTGTGTATTACGTTCTAACTGTACTCATGCAAGGCCGTGGCGATTCGCTAGTATTATACCAACCTAGTATTATTAAGACCAAGCTCACTCTGAGGGTCGAGCGGTTGGAGTCCCGCCATGATGTGAATTTTAATTCATTTGTGGTGAGAGTTCCGACTGACCAGCTGTTGACCTTCACAAAAGAAGGCCGAAAGGTGTCACATTCCGTCGGTTCCGTGGCCGGTTAACTGACACCGCGAAAGTGCTCACGTTACAGACTTCACGTGCTAGTAATTAAGTTATTAAGTAGAATTGTATATTCATTATTCATGTTAGTCTTTAAGGTATTTATCTCTGGGCCTTTGCAGCCTGAAATAAATGAATTCTATTCTATTCTATTTACCTAATTTACAGGGTGTTTCTAATAAATAACCGTCTTTAGGTTGTATTAGTTAACTGCGATATTAATGTTAGTTTGATACTAGATGGCAACACTATGATTAAGTACCCTGGCCTAATGTTCGGGGTAATTAACATTGTTGTACGCAATATAGGACAGCCTATCGAAGGTATAAACTTTTTTCTTGGCAAATGGTCGATTATTTGACAGTTAAAGCAAAAAGCAAAAAAGTTTTCGCACGTAGTTTTGAAACTTTGATTAAATTGTTATTCTGCGGCACTAACTTCTCAGTATAAATATAAATAGACATGAGGAAAAACGACTATATTAACATACCGCGTTACAGCTAAGTGCTATTTTTTTAACGCATTTTTAATTGCTATAATATAACGAAACTAATGGCGACGTTAACGCGCAATACGTTGAAATTGCGCGCTGTTGTTGCATCTTTGAATTGTGAAATTAGAATTTATAATATATCACCGACTGAAACTGTATCAGTCAGGTCAGTCATATGGATATCCCAATTAGTTTTCAAGTTATTATAAAGTAAAGTTATTATAAGTAATTATAAATTTCTGACGAATGGACGTGTGAAATGCGTATTAATTTTAGCAGTTTTATTGCTATAAAATTATATTTGCTGTAATTATTTTAAGAATCAACTTTGTAATTTAAGCTTATCGTTATATTAACCACCTCTAATTATAGCAAATGACACGTTATAACATTCTGAAGGATATATGGTAGAGCCAAATAAGTTGTAACCTGCTTTTATTTAACTAGCGTTTTTAAAAAAGGATGGAAATGACAATTTAACAATTTACCAATTTTGCATTGTAGGATAAGCAATATTATGTGTCTAAATCGAACAACGCTTCAGAAAACGGAAGGTTCGGCTGCGAAACAGCGCTGCAAGAAGCTCAGTAGCTCTGCACTGCACTGAGGGATAAAGTAAACTTATGTCAGTCATGTTAAAGTCACTAAAACATTTCAGTTTTCCCACTCAATACGGGCGTGCATGACTTTAAAGAATATTTCACAAAATTGAGACAAATAATTCTACTCCGCGAAACCAATGCCGAATACTCACGTGAATAACAGCTGCGTCTGCGCGAAATACAGCAACATACACCGCCACTAAAAGCTTACTTCCTTATTCCTAAAAAATAATCATCTTTTTTAACTAACAATTGTTTTGTTCCTTTTATTCGAGGGCAAACGTCACAATGACAGATAAGGACATGTTACCTAAAATGAGTTTACGCAGCGTTTATAAATAAGAGCGTTAATGTACACAATCTACGCTCGTTTCGTCTCTATACGAGGCATCATCGAAATCTTAAAGATGCGACTGTTCGCTACTTGAACGAATGACAGTTTTTCACTATTCCTTAATTTGACATCACTGGTGATAAAATGCTTAACGTACCTTACATAAAATTTATTTAAAAATCAAACGCAACGGTTTCTACGTGTTTAGCGCTAAGGCTTTGCTATAAACGTAGATCGGTTCACAAAAGAACTTACTTGCATTTTGGTGACGCTTTGAAATAAGGCTCTACCTACAATTTTATAAGGTTTAAACTTGAAATGTTACTCGGCCAGTGATAGGAACTGTTTTATCGTCTATAACGGCTGCTGTAAAGGGCACAAAAGACGGCTAAATGTTTTGCATTTAATCTGGATCTTTGTTGCGGGCCCTCGGGGATTTAACGACGGTCCACGACGCTAACGGATTCCTTCTAATGTTGTAATATTTAAAAATGTTAGAACACCCTGTGTAATATTGTTTCTATTTCTTATTTAAAAGGGCCATGAAAAAAAATCTTTTAGAAAATGAGATTGTTAACCTCAAACTGTAGAGCTCGCAATGAAAAAAAATTTGAGATTAATATCCCATTTTTAAAATAAAAGTGACTAGACACTTTTTCCGTGAACCCTTCATTTATACTGATTCTATACACTTCACTTATTTTATATAATAATGTTAATTTGCTATTGTTATTTCTGTTTCATTAATAATATATCTATACCAATTTAGACTTAAGCAGTTGTGATAAAAAAAATATGGTAATGAAATATTATTAATTTAGTTCATCAATCATTACATATCACTCGTACTTCTAAAACTACTCAAATAGTTTTAAGTTAACTAATATATATTAATAATAAAACAAAAGGCAAATCAATTTAAAAATCCATTTCTAATGAAAAAATTCTCTTTTTTTGTCTATATTTCCGATTTTCAACTAATAAACGTTCTAAATATTACACAGCGGCCCGGGGGGACATGAAGGCCCGCAACGGATCGGCGATTTTTGGGGTTGCTGGTTCCCAGACGGCGCTGATTACTTTCCATCAGGTGACCAGCAAAAGTTCCTTTCCACCCTTTTCCATCCAAACTCTGAAAAAAGACTTTCTCGTCCCATTTATGAAGCCAGATAACATTCCCCCATTCGTCTAAATGTCTCAATACTTAGACGCTAGCACTCCACAGGTGCCCGTTTTCATTACCGATGTACAGTTTCATCTTATCTTATCCTATCTTATACAGCCATTAATGGACTAACCGAATCAATTACGTCTTAATCCGACACAGTAAAACGCTCCCGTTACGATTGCCTCGTGCACGCTTTCATTTGTTTGTTCAAGATTGATCGTAATTCGAAAGCGATGGTTTTAATCCCGTTTTACTATAATGGCGGTACATGCTAAAAATAAGTTTAATGGGAGACTGAGTTCAGAGGTGTCATAGCCATGGGCTTACCCAGGGGGGGGGGGCAGGGAGGGGCAGCTGCCCCGGAAATGTCGCAGAACATGTATGAACTCGCCTAATTACTAACCAAAGTTTAAATGGGGCCTTATGCTCCAACTTTTAAATAAACCGCGCAGTAGACACTGGCAACATGCACGGTGCAATTGCCAAAAAACCGCGCGCGACGATGGCGGACGAAGATTACCGAATCTAGCATCTGACTTGCCCCCCCCTAGGCCAGAAGCTGGGTACGCCTATGTCTATAGCCCATGTCGCAGATTAAATTATAGTACTAACGTCACAGAATAAATAATAGTACTAACGTACAGAAACTTCTCTTTTTCGACCACCATTAAAAGAATTCCAACTTTATGATCTGGTACAAAAAGTTCGTATTACTTCATAAACATTCGCCAGGCGGCATGCGTCAAAAGGTAGGCGCCGCCCGCGCCCGCCTTCCCCCCGCAATGCCCTGGCGCACCGCTAGGGTTGGGCTGCTTACTGTAATACTATCACAACGCGCGACACAGTGAGCGGGCACGCGCGCGGCAAGCCGGCAACCTACTGCGATTAACCTATGCCATGGGTGGTCCGGCGAGCGCACCTACAGTGCGGAGTGGAACCCCCCTCCTAACGTACAGTAACTTCTCTTTTACGACCGCGATTAAACGAATTCCTATACTATTTTTCTCAAATCAATCGATTTCAATAATAGGTCATACATTTCCTTAATGTGGTCCCCTGACTAAACTCATTTAAATGCAGTAGCGACCCACCTTGGCTTTGGGTATAATTAGGTTTTTTTTTTTTTTTTCTAAATGGATGTGAATCTGTATCAAAAGCCGTTTCGTGGTTTAGAAGCAGTGCACCTAGCACGAATCTTCTCGATACGCGTTAACTCGCTACGTAACTCAGTGCGTCTCGTTCTAACTAGCCCAGTGGGAGAGAGACGCACTGAGTTACGTAGCGAGTTAACACATGTCGAAAAGATTCGTGCTAGGTGCACAGTTAGCGGCTGAAGATTTCTGGACAAAAAGGAACGGATAGTGACTTGGTAATATACTTTGTAATAAAGATATGTAGAGATATAGATATGATGAAAAAAATTGAGGGATAAAAGTCTTAATATTAAATAGCACAATTTTAAATAAAAGCTCAGCTTTGGATTGAAGTAATATCAAGAGAAGTAAGCGCTTCTGTCTAGCACGCTCATTTGCCAGAAAAATTTAATCCTATAGGTACGGTTATGTTTGTTGGTTAACTAGTATGTTTTAAACGCCGTCAGACTAACAAATTTTGACATTAGAATGAAGATACGTGTGTCGGATCCCTCGTCAACTATTCAACCAATATTGAAATAAAACAATTTAAACGGTTTATTTTTAAATAAAACGTTTACGGTTTTAACTTTTTTATTATTATTTGGTTGAAAAAAGGCTTAATGCTGAGATTCTTGCGGCGCATTCTTCTCAGCAGATGCCACTTCCGAAGCGCTGGTAGAGTCTGTAGTCTTATTGCGTTAATTGGAACGATTTCGTATTTAGTTTTTTAATTTTTTCAATTATTTTTCAGTCAGTTTTCCCGTGAACATGAGACTTGTAAAGGGCTCGAAACGTCGGGAATTAGATTAGTTACAATACACGATATAAACCATTTAAATTAAATTTCAATGTCTACAAGTCGCGAAAACATAAGAAAATACTATATTCAACCAATAGTTTATTTTATATTATACAATGATTCGATATTTACTTGCCGTGGCCCCAGTCAAAATAAATAGTATATTAACCTAGTTTTAATAATTGTACATTCCCGGCCAAGTGTTTTGGGTACGGGTAGGGGCGACAAAAAGCCAACCGACACGGTTTCGATTAGAAAGCACCGAATCATTTCAACTAATCGGAAATCGTGGTTTGTGCGGTCTACATATATCCTTCTTAAGCTACAGCTGTATTTTTTTATTTTTTTTATTAAATCCTTAACTTACATATTTTTAACAAAGTCGCTATCCGATCCTGTCTGTCCTCAAATCAACGGCCGTATACTTTTTTTTTTAAACAGGAAGGAAAATAAGCAAGTGGGTTACCTGATGGTAAGTAGTCACTGTCCACCACCCGCAACACCAAGGAGATTGCAGACGCGTTGCCAACCCAGAGGGCTAAGATGGAATACCTCTTGTGCCAGTAGTTGCACCGGCTGTCTTGCTCTCCACGCCGGATACAACAGTGCAAGCACTGCTGCTTAGCGGCAGGATTAGCGAGCAGGATGGTGGTAGCTATCCTTGCATAAGGCCCTACCACCCGCAAAACTCCTTCAAACTACCCAACGGATTTTGAAACGGTCTTCTCTGTCATTCAAAGATTTTTACAGAAGGTTTTTGTGTAGTATACTCGACCAAGTAATTGCTTAGCCAGTTTTGGACCTTATCCCCTTGTGATACGATCGAAAAGTGGTAAAGCAAGTTCTAGGTCGACTATACATAATTGTTAGACGGGCGGTTAGCTAGTTCTAAACATTATCCTATGTCCTGCCTTCACCCTAATTTTTCTTTGTGTTGTCATTAATTATATAGCATTTTAAATTTAATTTAAATGTATAAAAAAAATACAAAAAGTAAAATCGGAAAAAAAAAATTGATTAAAAAAATATACATTTGTGCTCCACGTCCATAATGAGTTTTAATGTACTAGCAGACGTCCAATATCGTCACGGTGCGGACTTTACAGACTTCTTGGGAGACCGTTACTGAAGCTATGTTGGGTCGTTTTGACAATTTACTCGACAAACAGCTGCGGGGCCGCCCCACTCGCCGCCAAGCCGTGGGACACAGAGCACACGGGCAGAAAGTTCACTTGAACACTTAAGTTTTTACAAAAAAAAATCTTTTGTTTTACCTACATGCTTTTTGCTAACGATACATTATTGCTAATGCAATATAAAATACTAATTGTTATTGATATTTAATAGATTCAGGCGTTACTTTGCGGAGGTCCATATCAACAAACTGGAACAAATTACCTTGCTACTCCGCGAAACCAGTGCCGGGCTCGTGCAAAATAGCTGCGTCTGTGCGACACATATATGTTCATGCAAAAACCCACCCTCCTCCGCTTCCACACGAAACAACATATATCACACAGACTCAACTACACACGTACGCTACTCATGTACGCCATTCGTTCAAGTAGCGAACGGTCGTGCTGTTCGATCTTGATGATGCCTCGTATAGAGGCGAAACGCGCGTCGATCGTGTAGTTTTAGTGTTTAGTGGTGGTGGTGTGTAGTTGAGTCTGTGTGATATATGTTGTTTCGTGTGGAAGCGGGGGAGTGTGGGTTTTTGCATGAACATATATGTGTCGCACAGACGCAGCTATTTTGCACTAGCCCGGCACTGGTTTCGCGGAGTAGCCAGGTAATTTGTTCCAGTTTGTTATTGATATTGTTTTTGTTGTATTATTAGTCTTATTACTTCTGTTCTGACCACTGGAAACGAGTCAAAATGAACATACATACCTACATGAGAGCGTGTAACTTTCTTTCTTTCCTTACATTGTATAAAACAAAGTCAATTTACACCTTTGTCTATTTTAATTCCTCGTCCTGTCATCCACTGCTTAGTTCTTCTAAACCAACGCAACGGATTCTGATAGAGTATTTCACTGTTATTTATTTGGGTACTCTAGAATATAATTATTCTAGAGTACTGTTCTTTAGAGTTTTTTACGGAATGTTTTTATGATAGTGTATGTTTATGTCGCTAGTTTTGTTATAAATAAATCACACGAAAATTATAAAGCTGGAAATTTGCGTGTGACTTAATTTTTTGTTACTTCTTCACACCAAAACAGCTGGACAGATTTGGATAAAATTTAGAACGGAGGTAGCTTATACCCTGGATTAAGAGGAAACACAAGGGTTCGTTTTTCCATACAAACGTCGTCCCCTGTTTCCCCTCTGGATAATGCCAATAGAGCAATATTTTTTTTCCAAAAAATCGATGGCCACTATTATGCATGTCCCTATGTTTTCCTTTTTTCAATAAATTCATTATGTAAAGAGATATGAACATTTAAAAAACTTAAAAAATTGGCCAGATTTTCGGCTGCGTTGTTACATTCAGAAAACAAATTTTACTAGATTATTTAAAAAAGGAAAAAAAATAGGAACACTGCCATAGCCTTTCTTTAATTTTTAATGAAAAAAGGAGTTAAATCGGTTAAGTTTTGGAGAAGGAATCAGGGGTCTACGAATCGTTGATTTTGTGTACTTTTCAGTCCAAGCTGCAGCTGTCTCTATTGCGCTTTGCGGGGGGAGGCTTGATAGATGGAGACAGCAATAGATTTTACAAATACCTATTTTTCAATTCTCTAGGCCTTGAGGTTTCCTCTTAACATATCCAATACCTTTTATTCCGTAAAAATATATAGTTCCCGCGAGATAGCGATAAACTAATTCTACCCAGATAAAATTGCAGGCAACAACTAGCATTAAATAATGGGAAAATAAGTGACTAAGCACCATCTGTGTCTCTCTACTCTGAGGCTACAAGGGTCACTGTTCATTATTTTTATTTATCCGGCAATCTGTCCGTCTGTTTGTCAAACAGCCACGTGTTGACTGTACTCGCGCCAACTGCGGTGTTGACTGTACCCCGCGGAAATACTTCGGCAAATAAGCAATTCTTTGAGGTTTCAACGAGGATTTTTTGGGTATTAGGACGGTTTGGTAAAGAAATGGTTTTCTGGAAGGTTGTCTGCTCGTGAACTTGGAAAGGCTGTTGTTTTTTTAGTTACGAGCCATATTTTTTATGGAAATTGGAGTCAAACGAGAAACCTGATGGAAAGTGATCACGGCCGCCCATAGCGACCAGCTATCCCAAGAGAGTCGCTGTTCCAATTCTCATCTCATTTTCATTTATTCTAATCTCATCTGGGGTGCAATTTTTGAATCTCACCAGGTGACTAGAGCTCACCAAAATGGCCGAATCTCTATGAAAAACGGCTATTTTGGTGAAGTTTAGTTACCCGGTGAGATTCAAATACAATTTTTGAATCTCACCAGGTGACTAAAGGTTACCAAAATGGCCGCATTTCAATGAAAACCGGCCATTTTGGCGAGCTTTAGTCACCCGGTGAGATTCAAAAACCGCACTCCTGTACCATTTTTTTATATACTTAGTTAAGTTTATTGTTCTTTACTTTACTTTAAGTCTACTTAAATAAACCAGTTGAATCATATCGATTTAATGTGACCTCAGAATGTACAGGAAGTGTGACTCCTCATTAATCAAAATCCGACGGTTGCTTCGCAGGTATTTCAGCATATGAACTATGTACACTTACAGGTTAAGTTGTGATTAAGTACCTATATGTAGGGATATGCTCGAAGATTTTGGACATGATTAAATCGGAAATGAGATCCGTACAAAAACCAAAGTTACCAACATAGCCATACGAATTGCTAAGGCTTGTTCATGGAAAAAAGTAGCCACCGGTAAATTAAATTGTCTATTCTACCTTAGAACTTGGACTGACTGACTGATGAGTACAAGATTAGCATATTGTTTGTTTAATAGTTTTTTAAGGTTGTCTTTTTTATAATTTCTATTGTTCTCTTTACCTACTGTGTGTGTCAGGAGTTACGACTAACCACTGTAAAAGGGGCCGGGGTACATCCATCACGCATATGCTGAGATTGGGACCCATTGCCAAACAGCTGTATTGTTTCATTTGTTTTATTTGTAATTGTCATTTTTTGTCTTTCCAACTACCTGCTGATGTCTATGTTGTGGCAATAAACGTATTTTTATTTTTTTAATGTTAATAAATCATAGGGATATTGTGGGAATTCAAAATAAGGTAAACTAACATAAAATTGTAGTTTAAATGAACTGTACATATTCGCCGCTGGTAGTAAATAACACCTTTTAATAAATGGTAAAGAACTACACGTAGCAGTAATTCCATTGAGATTCATTCCAGCAGCTAGAACAATGGCAAACAGTGAAAGACAGGCCTCACTTTTCGCCGAAAATGTGATGAATGCCAAGGTCGTGAACCCACGTAATGACAGCAAACGTGTTATATTCACACCCGTTTCCTGCCCCCAACACCGCTCCCTGCGCTACTGTGCGTCACTGACACGTCACAAAGTTATCAGAATCGAGTAGCTATACCCTTGTCTCATGATTCATAGAATGATTCCTAAATAAACTTCGAACTTCGAACCCAGGACTACGGTTAGTTACTTAAACGTTAATCCGTTTATAATTACATCATAGGAAAGCAAACGAGCAAGTGGGTCACCTGATGGTTAATGATCAACTAATGATCGGTCCCATAAACACCCGCAACATCAAGAATATTGCAAATATGCCAACCCAAAAGACTAAGATGGAATACCTCTTGTGCCAGTAATTACACCGGCTGTCTTGTTCTCCACGCCGGATCACAACAGTGCAAGCACTGCTGTTTAGCGGCAGGATTAGCGAGCAAGATGGTGGTTGGTTTTCTTAAGTCCCGAAAAAACGTTGATGGAAAACAAAGTATGTCTGGCCTGATGGTAAGCAATTACCGGAGTCTACAGACGTTTGTAACAGCCTTTTGGTCATCTGAAGCTTTGATTAGGGGTGTCGGCAACTCTTTATGGGAGACACGTGCTCCTTGTCTTCAAATCCAGAGTGTTTCTAATATAATTTCTTAGATTACAACAGGTTCTTCTTGGTTGCCACAGGGGGAGAGCCCGGCACCGGAGCGGCGCTCCGGCGACGGCGACGGCGAGCCGCCGGACGAGATGCCGCCGGATCCCCCGCCCACCACCGCCACCACCCCGGTAACTAAAGCCGGTATACTTAGCAACCCTGAGCTTATGCGTCCGACACACACTTGACCAGTGTCCACTCTATGCATTAGTGACTCTAACATAACCGGCCAAGTTACATTTATCTCTATTTACGTCCCTTTCTTATGACACTAGTTAGACAAAGACGCAGGAAGGGATAAACTGAACTTGCGTCGTCATGTAAGAACCGCTGAAGCGTTCCAACAAATCACAAGTATAGTTGCGGGCAAACAACTTGAGCATAAAGCGAGTGGAGGGGGTAAGTTTGCACATACACATTTGTACTAGAAACGGCTACTGCGCAGTCAAGGCCAATGTTCAAGTTGTTTGCGGGAACTGTAGATAAATTGATGCAACTACAACTTAATGATGCTTAGCTAAGAGTAAGTACGTATTCTGTGGCTAATGTCGCTTTGAATTTTGTGACCAGGGAAATTGTTGGTTATCTGGTATTTTGGGAATGAGCAGCAAGTCCTACAACTGCTGCAGAAGAATAAGGTTTTCTTTTCACTGCAGCAGACGGCGAAAGCCAGGTCGGTGGTGGTTTCGCTGACGCCGGCGCGGGTGCGGGAGACATGGGCCAAGAAGGCCGAGTTCCTGCTGGCTGTGGTCGGCTTCGCCGTCGACCTGGGCAACGTCTGGCGGTTCCCTTACATCTGCTACCAGAATGGAGGAGGTGCGATTTATTTTTTAACCCTTTAAACTCCAAGAACGCTTAAATGTGTCGTGTCCATCACGCCACCGACGACACAATTAAAGTTGCAACCTATGTGCATGTGTTTAAACTTCAATTTCGCGTTTGACTCTACATAGCGACCTGGTTTGTCGGTGACAACTTTTGTTAACGTTTTTGGCAGTGAAAAGGTTAACTAGAACGCTTCCTAATTAGATGGCTTGGCGTACTGTGAGAGTTGTATGGGGGTACCGAAAGTTCAGTAGAACCTCTAGGCCTGGCCGCTGCTTCCCTGGAGCATCCAGCTTCCCGTTGCCTGTTTCGGTAGCTGGACAGGCCTTCTATTTCCGGTTTAGACCAATAGCTGGTTATGCCCAAGAGCACGTTCCCTATACTCAGGCTGCAGCGTGCTCACGAAACGGATGCTAGCAAATACCACCGTGGCGTTGATTGCTAAAATATAGACTTATGTTTCTAAGCCTCTTTATGTAAAGCCAACCAAACAAGGATCACAACCAACTGGTTGCGAAAGAAAAGGTGACATGACTGGCCCAAGTATAACTTTAACGCCAGCTTTGAACTAACGTCAGGAGAAAAAGACACTATGAAATAAAACAACTTAATCTTGGTCAGTCGTTAGGGCTCTTGCAGTGGTGCTTGGTGGCTGAGCTGTTTCTTTTTGCAGGCGCGTTCCTGATCCCGTACTGCATCATGCTGCTGTTTGGGGGGCTGCCGCTCTTCTTCATGGAGCTGGCGCTGGGGCAGTACCATCGCTGCGGCTGCCTCACACTCTGGAAAAGGATCTGCCCTGCGTTGAAAGGTTAGTCCAGAAGTCTCTTACGCCTGTGTTGCTTATGTGCGGTTTTGATTGGTTACATTACGGAGTTAAACATGGTTTCCCAAAAGACAAAAGCAAGGACGTCCATAAGTCAACGAATACTTATTCACATGTTTTTTTGCACCGTAAGACTCAGTGAAGCGGTTATATGTATTGCCATTGTAGGTACCTCTTCAGCCGAAAGGGACGGCAACCTATTATCGTATATTTTATATTCATACAGGAAAGACACAGCGGATCATGCAGAATTCTTTGAAGAGGTTGACGAACGATTCGTGTCATAGCAGATCTTGAAAAATATTCATAAGAAGGTGCCAAATGGATGATAAATTAATTAAAATATACGGTTTTTCGGGTTCTGTACCCAAAGGGTGCACAATAAGACCCTATTACTAAGCCTCTGCTATCCGTCTGTCCGTTACAGGGCTTTATCTTTTGACCGTTACAGCCAGACACTTGGAAATTTCACAGTGTGTATAACAACAAAAAATAAAAATATAAACAAATCACAAAAGTCACCATACGACGTGTTTTTGATTACAACGCCATCTGTTGTAGAGTAGCTATTAATTTCGGCGTATGTACTATTATTTATTCTGTAGTAGTATACATATTGTATGGCGGTACAGAAGGCTTCATTTGTGAATCTGACTTGCATGTGGCTGGTTTTTTAATATTTTTTACCAGCATTCCCTCAAGGGATGGCAAGGCAGAACGCACTAAGTAATTATCGTCTCCAGTCTCCTGGGACCGCTGTCCTCGCATTGTACTGACGAGTGCCTGTAA
Organism: Ditula angustiorana; assembly: GCA_963691745.1. Lineage (NCBI taxonomy): Eukaryota > Metazoa > Arthropoda > Insecta > Lepidoptera > Tortricidae > Ditula > Ditula angustiorana. Next base: position 1,749,128 of record OY829483.1, on the reverse strand, counting down.
CAATACCAGGCTATTGGGAATCAGTGGGCCCAGCGTTTACAGATTAAAGAATATTGAGAATTCCCTTTCGATTTGATGTTTTTAAGGAAAGTAATTGTTTAGATGTTTACTTTTTTTTATGAAATAGGAAGGCAAACAAGCAAGTGGGTCACCTGATGGTAAGTGATCATCACCGCCTATAGACACCCGCAACACCAAAAAGATTGCAGATGCGTTGCCAACCCAGAGGGCTAAGATGGAATACCTCTTGTACCAGTAATTACACCGGCTGTCTTGCTCTCCACGCCGGAACACAACAGTGTAAGCACTGCTGTTTAGCGGCAGGTGCTGTTTACTTTAGTATCGCATTGTCATTCCTTGTCTCTCCTGCGGCGCTAACATGACCGGCCAAGTTCAGTTTATCCGAGTTTATCTCTATCTGCGTCCCTTTCTTATGGCACTAGTTAGACGGAAACGTAGGGAGGGATAAATTAAACTTGGACCGGTCATGTTCTTTATTGTTGTCTTTTTTTTACACTTCTTTATGTTAAGTACATTCTTACTATTGTCATGACTATGTATATTGCTCAGTAATCTTGTTTTGAAAAGAGAAAAAAAAGATAAACTGCTGCGTTTCCTGAGGCGTTTCTTCTCAGCAGAATCTTCCATTTTCCGAACCGCTATTAGATTCAGACTTGTAAAAGATATGGCCCACTTGCAAAATATTTTTATTTTTTTCATTTTCATTTTCATTAGGGTATTAGTATATTATGTACTTTGTGATTAGGGTTACTGTGATCCTAGACTAACGACTTGCGTTCATACAATTTAAAGTATACTTGACCTAAAAATATTTGATTTTTAGACCCTTAATTAGCATCCACAGAAAAGAATTTTGCAAACCAAGTTGTGATTTTGAACCTTCGAATGACCGGATAAAATGAATTTAGTAAATATCTCTTTCTAGATTTTAACATAAGCACTAAGTTATTTAGTTACTTACATACAAGTAAAGCTGAATACTAGAAAACTCTTGAAAAAACCATCTGCGACTGACAGCGTACAGAATCGTCCGAAAAAATAAAGTCCGTCCTGTAAATAAAAAGGTAAGTAACGTCATTTGTAGCTTTTTTTATCTTTCGGTCCATGTGCGTCTGTTTGTTTATGACACAGTAAGGCCCAAACAAAAAGACTGCTTTAATGCAGTTATTTTTATATGAGATCAAGATTACCAACTACCATAATCTGCGACTTTTAGGGTCCAGTTTTACCCTTTGGGTACGGAATTTCAAAAATCACAGGGTATGGTAATGTGGCGGAATTGGAGAACGCAAGGCGAAATGCTGAGGTTGCAGGTTCGAGTCCTGCCATTACCCTAATTTTCTTTATGCTGTCATTATCATAACATTTAAATTTTATAATTTGAATGTTTAATTCTAGCCTATTTTTAATTGCTACCAATTCAATTAACCTAAATTATGATATCTCATTTATTAAATGACTGATGAATTGGTCTCACGAGATAAGTTATTGGGTACTTACTTGTATTCAATGGGACCCTTTAAGCTAGTATATAGCAGTGAATGGCGGCCTTTAAATGTATACATCAAAGTCTTTGAATTTTAAAGACGGCAAATGTAGGATTTAACTAGAATTTAGATATTAACTTAGATATTATTTAACTAGAATCTAGAATTATAGAATTTGACTTGTTTTTTACCGCAACTAAGGTAACGGTCCTAGTCTTTGACAGTGAACCAATAGCTGACGAGAAGACACGAAACGAACGAGCAATAAAAAAATCAAAAACCTATCTGCGTCAATAGTAAATTAAAACTGAAAAGATTAAAACAAGTCCAGTAGTCTGAAGTTCTGTTAAGTAATGTAAGTAGTTATTCAAACTACACCATTGCAATAGTTTCATGAATTTTAACAGTCGGGACCCATTATTGGGAAAATTTGAGTCGGTCTACATTTTTATATTCGATCCCCGGGAGGGGCAAATGTTTGTATGGTGAATACGAAGGTTTGTACCCGAGTCTTGGATGTTATATGTATTAAAGTATTTATTTATCTATATAAGTATGTATATCCGTACTCTAGTACCCATAACACAAGCAGCTTTAATTGGAACTAGGTCAATTGGTGTTAATTGTCTCAAAAAAGATATTTAATTTTTTTTATAAATATAATATCACGGTCTGAATTGTAACATCGTAGTTTTTATCCCGTAAAATCCCGTAAGATGCGAGCAAAGTCGCGGGTAAAAACTTGTAAATAATGTTTGTTATCCTTGTTGTCTTATTTAGAAGACTGTGGGAAATTGAGCTGAATATGTGTCTCAAAATTCAGGCATGCCAATGCCTGAATGCCTGGTTAAAAGTTAATAAAAAACCACTCACTAAACCTAACACTCCACTGCCCAATCGCATTCAGGCCAAACAAATATGGCCTATAAGGCCCGGACGGGACCCATCGGCGTTCATACATTTTAACCAGGTCCATGTCTTCCCGTTAAAAGCATTGCCTACTATATATTTATGAAGGCGGGGTGTCCGTTTGTCTTTAAATACGGAGTGCGAGTCACTTGGAGATTATGAGCGCTGTTCTTTATTTGTTCTGAAAACTTAGGTATAGGATACTGATTATATCTCTTTGGTAAAGGACGTTGCCATGTTAAGGTGTGCCTTGATATGACCTTAATGATTCATAAACATAAATGATAACAAAAATATGAATTAACCCTTTGACCTCTGTCTACATTTTCTGACATGGCCGTGCCGCTTTTCCAAAAACTAAATGAAATTTGTTTTAATGGACGGCCCAGGAGGGCGATTTCTGAATCTCACTGGGTGACTAAAGCTCGCCAAAATGGCCGTTTTTCATAGAAACGTGGCCATTTTGATGAGCTTTAGTCACCCGGTGAGATTCAAAAATTGCACCCCTGAAATGAGCTAGAGCTCGGCAATAGTTTAACAATTCTCGATTCTTGATCATTTCCTCTAGTAACTCAGATGCTATGAGTAACTGGTTGGTATCTTATCTTATCTGAGATAATATGACGTAACCGTCCCAGTGCTTGACACGCGTCAATGTTTTTTTTACCAGTAGTAACATCGTTGCGTCTTGTTTTTACTCGCATCTTCTTGTCACTTATTGGGTCACTTTCAAAGACGTGAATGAATAAATGAATGAATAAATTGTTTATTCACAAGAATATATGGTACACTAGCTTTTGCCCGCGACTGCGTCCGCGTAGACTTGTTTAATTGAATCAAGCAAACGTGCACCCAACATGCAATCTGCAATATTTCCTGGACAAATTAATGAGAATTAGTCGCTTTGCTGCTCATGACGTCACAGCGGCGTACAACTCACTTATGGCTATCCCGTGGGAACTATGCACTTTCACGGGATAAATAGTATCCTATGTGTTAATTCAGGTTATAAACTATGTGTGTGCCAAATTTCATCCAAATCCATTCAGTAGTTTTTACGTGAAAGACTGTTACTCTTTCATTACATCCATCCATAGTTACAAACTTTCGCGTTTTTAATATTAGTAGGATATCAGATCTTAAAGGCTTAAGGCGTGGACAGTTACCTTAACCAAAGTGAAGTTTTTAAAATTAGCATTGAAATTGAAACTATGTATTAAGTCGCCCTACAACTCAACGTCTGTTTACAGTGCGTAGTATAGAATATAGGTACATCTTTCGCGTTCGCGGCGACTGCACAATCTCTCGGACAAATATTTGCTGGGCGCTTCATTGCCCTCGCTGCACTTAGAACGAGGAGAGCCAGTGTGTTTTGCTTACTGTGGAAAAGTGATGCAAATTAATAGTATTTTTTACAATAATCGTAATTGGGTACTTAACACCTGATACCAAATGGTGTGAAAGTGTATAATTGTTGTAGAACGTCTTTTTAAAATAATATTGGGTACAAAAAATTTAAAAATATTTATGTTATGGGAGCAAAGCGATTCAAAGGTACAAAAGTTATTGAAAGAAAAAAGTTTAAATTTGTTGTCCTACTAATATTATAAATGTGAAAGTTTGTATGTTTGGATGTTTGTTACTAAATCACGTAAAAACAATTGAACGGATTTGGATGAAATTTGGCACGTATGTAGTTTAAAGAATGATGAATTAATAATCATAAGTACAATATTTATAATCATCATCAAACGTAACGGATCAGTTAAAGTTATTTATGATTTTTCAATTGTATATTATAGAGGTATTATAACCAGAATAAGTCCATTTGCTACGACGCATGTTCCTCATTTTGTATTCAAATGCACAAGATCGAGTTTTAAAAACGTTTTTTGCTAGCGCATAAAAATGCTTCAGTCCTGAACTTCAGTAAAATAATAGTTCCGAAGGCCCTCCGTGACCTATTAGCTAAAAGATGTCCCCTCGGTAACGTACCTACCTCGTAATTTGACCAATCACAGGACTCCGCTCCGAAAGTTGCGATCTTTTTCTGAATTTGAAACAAACTAAGACATTTCATGTTGCGAAAGCGAATAGAAGTAAATTTAACAAAGATGCGACGGAAATCGCACGCTTAGAATGAAAGTGACCCATTTCCGAATAATACACGTCCCAAAATATCACCTTAATTAAAAGACATAGGGTTTAATTTTGGGAAATATCATATTCAGAATTGAGTCGCTTTAATACTAAGGGTGCGAAATGGTTTTATGGATATCATATTTTGCCTGAATCGATCAAAACTTAAGATATTATAGTCTTCAATTTTAGGGCATGTTTGATATCATGCAATGAAATGTAATTTAAAAAAAAATTTCATTAGGAAATCGAAAAAAAAATTTTTTTTACGTAAGCCACTCAGGGGCCTTCAAATAACCGGCCAAGTTTACTTTATCTCTATGTGCGTCACTTTCACTTTCTTATTTTATTTATTTCTTTATTATTTATTTAAGCTTCATTGCACAGTTTACAAAAACAAATACAATTGGTCTTATGACACTAGTTTGACAGAGACGGATCAATTAATAGCACATTAACATAAACAATAAAAAGCAACTAAATAGCCACTGATATCTAAAAATTTTAATCATATCTCTAGCTAGGTTATCTGCTAGGTAAGAACTATATGATTACAATAAACTGTCCCCCAATTCTGGTATTCATCGAGATTCATCTCACATTTGAGATGTGTTAAAAATAAATAAAAATTAACCTCGTAAGGCCCAATTCCTACACGTACATAGGACAAGTACCAACTGACGTTGAACTCACTGTCTCAGACGATATGGTTCAAAATTAATAGAACGAACTTTGGTGTAGGCCTTACGAGGTTAAGGGGTCTGACAGCTATTTTTGACATAACTGGTTTGTTTTTTATGAAACCCTGATGGTCAGTGATCACCACCGCCTATGTATATAGGCACCAGCAATAACAAAGAGAGTGCAGATGCGTTGCCAACCCAGAGGGCTAAGATGGAATACCTCTTGTGCCAGTAATTACACCGGCTGTCTTGCTCTCCACGCCAGAACACAACAGTGCAAGCACTGCTGCTTAGCGGGAGGATTAGCAAGCAAGATGGTGAGAGCAATCCGGACGGACCTTGCACAAGGTCCTACCACCCGCAGACTGTGACTTGTAACTGGCCTGTCCTGTTAGGACCACGGAGACAATAAAACCAATCGCACGAAAAGCACCCGCAAATTCCCCTATCAACTCAACCATCCAAAACGTGCTTAAACAAATCAAAAAGGTCACTATGGGTCCATAAATTTCCATTCGTCGCCATTGAAAAGATCTGGAGTCATAAAAGCGAGAGTCGTAAAACACGCACTTTTCGGTATCTCCGACGCATAAGTCGCCCCTCATTCCCCTATCTGCTCGCGATCGAGCTCCCGATAGCTTCAACCGAAATGGAGAAGTGGAAAATGCTGTGCGAAGTGTTTGCTAAGTCATACGTGTGTTGAAATAAAACAATTTAAACGGTTTTTATCGCGTATATTGTTACGAATCTCATTCCCGACGTTTAGATCTAGATTGGGACGATTTCATTCTTGATTTTTTAATTTGCTATATTTTATTTGTAGTATTCGTTTTAGGCTAATTATGTATTGTTGACAGTTTTTGATTCTAATGTTAGTTCGAAAGTTTAATTAAAACTTTATTGAATTGTGTTTTTATACAAGAATGACGTGTTAAATTTGATAAAACACGATGAATAAATGATTTCCATCCGAAATCTATTTTTTTTTTAATTGTTTAGGTCGTATTTTTAGAAATTTTTATCAGGCGGCCAGTGGACATAAGACCTGAGAAGGGCTCGAAACGTAGTGAACTAAATTCGTTACAATATTCCCTATAACTTACAAGCACTGCAAAAATCAAAGACTTTATTTTCAAACTCAATTTTTACTGTCAGGGACGACAGGAAGCGGGCTCCGTCGCAATAATGTTCTAACTGCAGAAAATATCGGCTCACTGCCTCGCAACAGCAACTGTGTCAACCATATTATATTTATTATTAGATTCCCCATAGATCTGTTATCGCGGATCTCGCTCCGTAAACTAATTACCGGACGCGATGCAGTATTATTTGATTACCAACAGATGGCGCTGATTCGATTTCAAGATGGCGTTTGAGAAACGTCAAAAGTTGGCGCCAAGTTTACGCGCGCAAATTGACGCCGAGCGTTGCCTAATTGGATTTACGTAGATTTGTTATTAGTTCATAAAGCAATGTCGGATTTGTACTTTTGTGTAAGTGACGATCGGATTAGTTACAACAACTTGGCTCTTCAAACTGAACTAAATAAGTGGCTTGACACATGCATTCTTTATCAAATAATTACATTTAAGATTGCAACAACACACCGCCACTGATGCCTCTGTAGAAAAAGACAATTGATAGTCGTTTCTCGTTTATTAAATAGCGAAAGTCTTTTGGTTCCTTATAACTCGGATTGTAATTATTCGAAAAATCGACCAAAGTCAATGACAGGCCAGTACAAAGGTCGGCCTTTGTGCTTTTTGCGATATCTTTGTAGGTATCTGTGTGGCTTTGTGTCGGCGACTGCCAGTACTGAATCAATTAATCCTGCTGTGGTCGTCTGTCCGTTGCACTGGCATGCTTCTACTTTGAATAAATTATTATTATGCGTACCTAACGCAGTAAGATTTGGTTTTCTGTTGCTCCTTGTCCGAAATGGTTGATGGAATTAAAGAAGAACGTGATAGTTACGATGAGTGTGCCCTTATGTAAAGAAAGTTCAAAAAAAAAGAATCAATCTCAACCCAAAATATAGTACTACTCTTCTTAGTACTTAGTACTATTCTTCTTTTTTTTTTAACTCAAACATTAATCTAAAGTCAACGTAATTGTAATAGTATGAAACATTAAGTATTTATTACTTATACTTGCTAGTAGGTATGACAGGCCAGAATTAGAATTAAATGCATTTTCGTTTGCGACTGGAAAAAAAATACTTATAGAAATTGATGATGGTACTAGCGAAAGCAATTGTCACAGTCGCTATTAATTGCTATTTATTAGTCGCAAATACATTTGATTTTGTTTTGGCGCAGGAGCTTTCCTCGCAAACCAAAGCCGAAACCACTGCCGATCCACAACGCATTTGACGCCGATGACATTTGACAGCGGCACTATACGAACTGAGCATTTGCTCATACGCATCGGCTACACAAGTCACAGAGGAAGGCGACTCCATGTGCTCTGCGTGTCTACTACTTGCCCATAGAGATTGTCCTCTGTACCAACCTATACTTAAGGGCCATTTACATGATACTAGTTCTCGCATGCGCGTTTACATAGCAGGCTACGGAGGTACGATGTGTCCACCCTATTGATCGAGCCGCGCAATGTAATGCAACCATGCCCTTATGTTCCCAACAGGAGTTGGATACGCGATATGCATGATCGACGTCTACATGGGCATGTACTACAACACGATCATCGGCTGGGCGGTGTACTACCTCGTGGCGTCCCTCGCGTCCATCAACTCTGTGCTCCCCTGGACCAGCTGCGACAATGAGTGGAACACTCCCCTGTGCTCGCCGGTCACATCGCCGCAGACCAACCCAAATTCCTCTACGCCCGCCAAAGAGTTCTTTGAGTAAGTAGCTCTGCTGTTCTGGCATCTTGATTCCCCCTATCTAAACCTTAAGTTTCTTTGCGGTTTAGTATCTACTTACCTGTCGTTGAATCAAGTCATTGACACACGCAACAAGCACGTACCTATTACATACACTCACACTCATTTGTTTATTCTTTCGCTTTAGTTTATGTCAGCATGTTGGATTAGTCGGTATAAACTCATTACTATTGAACATAAACTGATCGTCCAATTTATAGGCTTTGCCCAGTTTGGGAATGTCTGTGGATTCTTTTTTACCGCAACTTGAGTACAAACTGAATTGAATTTGTAACATTAACATTGTCATTTATAGTTTATATTTATGTGCATAAAGTTAATTTTTACTCACTTAATCATTTAATAAACGCAGGCGTAACGTCCTGGAGCAGCAAAGGTCCAACGGGCTGGATTACATGGGTCCTATAAAGCCATCTTTGGCCCTCTGCGTCTTCGGTGTCTTCGTGCTGGTCTATTTCTCGCTGTGGAAAGGAGTCCGGAGTGCTGGCAAGGTAAGTTTAGTATCATGTCATGTGGCCACCATCTTGGGCTTGGTCCAGGTCGACCACTGGTAATTTTCCTAATCTCATCAATGACCCTGTCTTGGAGTAAGCTTCAACTACGTGATCCCCTCTTAGGGCCCTAACATGACAGCCCAGGTTAAGTTTAACCCCTCCCTGTGTCTCTGTCTAACTAATGTCATAAGAAAGGGACGCAGATAGAGATAAATTAAACTTGGCCAGTCGTGTTAGGGCCACTGGGTCAAAGGCTGAATCCGCCTTTGTCGTGAGCATCCTGATGTACCCCTACTATTTGGATTCTATTCCACCAGTGAGTAAGTGATTTGTGACTACGACATTTCGATATCCATGGCTAAGTCGAAGAGTTTTTGTACTGCTGGGCTTAAAAAGTTAATACGTACTCTGAATTGTCACCTGACATATGTTTGTTGGTGGAACAGGAGCCTGGCCACCGCGAGATTTTTATATGGCTTTTATAATGGGTCACTAAATGGGTACGTTTCGTTCCTAATTTTACGAAGGCCTTGTTTAAAACAATTCTCACAGCACCTAAAGGCGTCTGAAGCTGCTAGAACTTCTGATTTCACAGGTGGTGTGGGTAACAGCCCTGGCTCCTTACGTGGTGCTTCTGATCCTGCTGGCGCGAGGAGTGAGTCTGCCCGGAGCGACCGAGGGCATCCGGTACTATCTCACCCCAGAATGGCACAAGTTGAAAAATTCAAAGGTATTTATAAAACTATATGGTTCTTACTTTGTTTTTAGCGAAAACTATCCCTAGGATTTGAAAATGATATGATCTGTTGCAATGATGCTTCCATAGGCCCGAAGTTAATTAGGAAGGCGTCAACCACACTAGTCCTATATTACTGCTTACAAGTGTAGGTAAAGCCACGAGAGGTGAAGGAGAGGTGGTCAGGGGTTAAGGTGAACCACATAACTAAATACACAGTACCATACAAAACAAAACAATTATTTCAAAGACCAACCGCCGTGTGTGTAACCTTAACTTTGATGCTCATACTCATAGTAAAATTGGGATATTCAACTAAACTGCTGTTTTACTTGGGTATTTTAAAACTGATTGTTACTGAAACAGCACTAATTAAGTTCAAACGAAAACCAATGGGCTTTAAAAACTATGAGTATCCATGCAAAATGAAGGACTTCGACTCTTTTAGCCCTTTCCTCTTTAAGTGAACCAGAACTTACCGACCCCTGAGATTATTCAAATTTTTTGTCTGCCCTAGAGGCTCAATTTACGTCTAAAAGTACCTATTGTTTCTTTTGAGCACCTCTAGGGTACCCTTGGGTCCTGTAGCCCTACGGCTACCTTGACAAGTGAACTTAAAAGATCTATTTCTCATCTCATTTCTACAGGTATGGATCGATGCAGCCTCTCAAATCTTCTTCTCGCTCGGGCCGGGGTTCGGCACCCTTCTGGCGCTCTCCAGCTACAACAAATTCAACAACAACTGCTATCGCGACGCCCTTATCACCTCCTCCATCAACTGCCTCACGAGCTTCCTCGCTGGATTTGTCATCTTTTCTGTTTTGGGGTAAGTTGAATGCAACATAGTGTTTAGACTAGAGCTTATATTTAAACCCAATAAGCTGGTTAACGGGTTTTGTTACCTTATAGATCATAATAACAAATTAAAGGGAGGGAAATGTTGGGAATTGCCTTAACTACGAGAATGATTTGTCACTTGTTACTCCGCAAAACTTAGGATACGGACTGTTCAGAGATTGATACGGTCAACCTCAGAAGTAGCTTAACACTTAAGAACCTTGTCGTAGTAATGTATGAAATGAGAGTTGCTCGGATTTGTCACATAACTATCAGCGACAAGGTACTAAAATGTTCAGCTACTACTGAGACTGACCGTACAGTACACTTATTCAGACTAAATCTTGGGTCACTCAAGAACCTAGTGGCAATAAGTAATCGCTGTATGATTATGACATTTAGTATGTAAAGACAATGTGTCATTTTTTGTAATAGTTGAAAATCATAGCTTATTTAAAAATCAGTATATTCTCAGCGACCTAAAGAATCCTTTTAAATAGTAGGTAAAATTTGGAAGTTTTCTAAGTTGATTTGTTGGTGAGCTTTCCTGAGCAACCATCGTGGAATTTGTCATTCCTGCAATATGATGATGAATTGAACAGTGAAACAAGTGTCGTAAAACCAAGCTGTTTCATAAAAGATCTATAATAAATAGAAGAAAATTGATTTCATTGGCGATGATGTTGCCTTTACCAAGGTACATGGCGCATGTCCAGAACAAGAGCATCGAGGAGGTGGGGCTGGAGGGTCCGGGGCTGGTGTTCATCGTATACCCGGAAGCTATCGCCACCATGACAGGCTCCGTCTTCTGGGCCATCATTTTCTTCCTCATGCTGATCACGCTGGGCTTGGACAGCACATTTGGAGGTGAGATAACGGTTTTAAATCATCCAGTGAACACTTTCCTAAATTGCCAAACATTTAAAGTGAGAAATTTTCAAAAACATTCCTACTTTTTCGAGAAGTTTTTGCAACTCCATCCATCCCCGCCATCAAAGGCGATCCAGCCTTAGCGTCAGACGGTCACATGTTCGAGGTCCAATCAGACAGGCTCATCAATTGATATGAGTAGAAAAAGTATCATTGGTCGACTTAGACCCAGCCCATGGACCGTTTGTTGTGCGCGCGTAATGCTTCTAGAGAGAAGCATATGCATTACAGTGCATGTTTTTCGGTTGCTCAATTAACTAATGATATTGATTGTTCCTCCTTCCTACTGATGACTGAATGAATAATTTTGTTACTTATCCAGGTCTAGAAGCGGTCACGACAGCGTTGTGCGACGAATACCCTCGGGCGTTGGGAAGGCATCGCGAGATCTTTGTCGCCGTGCTGCTATGCCTCATCTACATCTGTGCTCTACCCACCACTACTTATGTAAGTTGACATTCTCTCAAAGTACTTTTCACTATATTTGAAACCTTAACGCAGAAAACAACAGGCATGGCCTATGTCAACAGTGGATGCTACAGCAGATGACTTTAGGGTATCAGAGTGTTATCGGTAAATAAAATTTTATACGTAGCATTGAAAAAATGGGGAAAAAACCCCTATTTGTTCTTGATCTCTTCTAAAGTTTAGTGATTTCTTCGGTTGACTGTACCTAGAAGGACCGGAATTAAAAAGTCAGTGTCCACATATTTTTCTTGCTTTATTATATCTATAAGTAAATATTCTTTAACTTAATAGCGCAAACACGCTAGGCACCCTGCCTAGCCCGCGTGAGAAAAAATGCGGCGTTTTAATATTTTTTCGTTAAATCTTAAGTTATTTATAGTCTCATACATTTTTAGTCGACTTAACGTAAACCCAGATAAATAAAAGTGTTCTAAACTTTCGTTAACGGAAAATACAAAATGAACACCTTTAAATACCTATCTACCGGTTTACATAGCTCTTATTTGAATCTCAAAATAGCATCCACTAATTTCTTTCTACGTAAGTATTACTGATTTAAACCATATCAAGTACACCGACAACACACGACGAAATACATTTACATAGCCGTCATATTTTCGTCGAAAAACACAGGATTATATCGAGAACGACTTCCAATTTCTTATTTTGCGTGTTTAGCAATTCCCTGCTTCCCCCTTACGTTTACGAGTAAATAGGTACGATATTATCCCCTTATTTTGTAGCAAGTAAGTAGTTGTTTCTTGCCCATTTTTGTAAACCTTCACCATAATTCTATCATTTCAATTATCGTACCTCCAATTGGCAGGTTCATTGGACTGAAAATCTAATAAGAGTTTATGAAACGCTTCACCTACTTAGGCAGATTTAATGAATTTTTAATTATCTGCGTCTTCTTAAATGCGAGTATTAATATTTTGTTGGATAAGGAATTTTAATGAGATGCGATTACCTGTTTATCTGCCGGTAAAAGTGTTTTAAAGTATATTTAGTTGCGTCGGGATGATCTTCGGATAAATCTTCGGATATTGTGAGCATTGTGTTTCGGTGTGGTGATTGACGATTAAAAATAAACAAGACCAAGTGCGGGTAGTTCGTAAAACTACAGTCTGCTCGTGACCACGGCCGCTGCAATGCGGCCAAAACGTCGAGGTAAATAAATTAACGGTTTATTATCGCGTTTAAGTCCCGATAAACGTAATAACTATATATTTAATATATTACGACTTATAGTTATGTAAGGCTTAGACAATGCTCTAACTTTAGACGATAATCTAAAGAGAGGTAGATCGTAATTGCGAACAAATAGGGCATTTGTTAGTCGTATAGCTCAAAAGCATCTGTAGAAGTACGTCACAATAGAGAGATCTCTCTCCAGGCGGGTGTTATGCCTGGGGACCGAAGTCCGAAGGATGAAAGTTGGAAGTTGTATATATGCGTCCGTGTTACGAAACTTCGTTGGCGTGAAGTAGCGCATGTCAGTTGGTTTCCTCTACTCAACACTAGATGGCGCTAGAGTCGCCACATATCCAATCCTTGTAGCACTTTACTGATTCACACTTTTCTACCTTAATCGCTTGTCGTTTCAGCATTATGTACTTACTGTACTTACATTATGTACTTACTTATTTGCTGGTGGCATTTTACTATGATCGTTCATTTTGTTTCGTTTGATTAATAATATAATAATAATAAATATCTTGGGACAATTTACACCAATTGACTTAGTCCCAAACTAAGCAAAGCTTGTACTATGGGTACTAGACAACGGATATACATACTTATATATACATAAATACATACTTAAATACAAATAACATCCATGACTCAGGTACAAACATTCGTGTTCGTCACACAAATATTTGCCCATACCAGGATTTGAACCCGGGACCTCTTGCACAGTAAGCAGACACATGTGCCATTGTGCCATATAGGTCGTCAGATTGTAATGCAATCGCCAATATTATTAATAGCATGTTGTTAAAATACAAAACCGAGTTCGTCATAAACTTAATATCAATAATGTTGTACCTACTGTTTTTTTATTGCTTTGTATAGAAAATAGTACGACGCGCTCATTTGTTTCTTGCATACTTACCCTCTTATTCATAAAAAGTTAACAATCTTTTTAAGCTAACTAATGTTTTGTCCCTCCCATTTGAGGGTAAATGTCACAATGACGGACAAAGACATAAAACATGTTAACTAACAAACGTTTACGAAGCGTTTATGAATAAGGGGGTTATATGCTAACGGTATAATTAAAGAAATAAAGAGTATAGCCACATCGGACTCTTAGTGGCACGCTAGACGCCTCGACATAGCCGACATTGAGTCGGAAATAAATCCGAAACCAAAAGTTGGTTGGTTTACTGATGACATTATCTGGCGCCTGAAGTCGTCAGAACTTGATCTGTCTAGTCCTAGAGAGACATCTCCCCCTCCCACGCATGATATTGCTCCTGATCTGACTTATAACATTCACCCGATCATGTCATCTATAGACCCTTAGTTTTCATCTCGGATTGCAGTTCAGAGTTTAGGAGTAGCGTAATCTTGTGTCTGAGCGTGTCTCAACGTGACCTCAACCTAAACGCTTGTTCTAGTTGCTAAACAATTTATGTACATCTATCCATCCAACAGCGTGATTCGCCGTATCGCAGCAACGGTCATCTCGTAAGCGAATGAATAATGCAGTTATTGTAATGGCGCTGATAGCGGGTAATATATCGCGATGCTGGACCCCGTTTTATTTGCGGGTGCGGATGGATGGCCGCTTCGTTTAGTGGCTGAGCGTGTTAGGGGTTCGTGGGGGAATCAATCTTGAAGTAGAGACAATTTGTGTTTGTTTTATTGAATATAATGTTTTGGAAGCTCTGAGATGTCAGCTGGGCTTGCGCTGGATTCGTGTGAAGTTCCAAGTCGTAGGTCTGCGTATTCTTTTAGTTGTACGCGTAATTCTGAGGGGTGTTCTGGAGGGCAATGAAATTTATAGTACTTTCGACAGAAGGGACGTCATAAAGAAGCATTGGTCTCGCTGCCTGTTGGTCTACGCCGTATATGCCATTATTGTGGACAATGGCAATGCACGGTCCGATTTAAAGATTTAAAGTAGGCATACCTTTTAATAGTGACTTTTTATAATTAAAAGACAGATTATAACCATACAAAAACTCCAATCAATGTTCCGAATGCCGGCTTAGGTTAACATGCAGCCGTTCCCTTGCTGCTTAGCAAACCTGAGGAAACTTGGTACATTTTGGCGGATTGAAATCGGCGCGCTTGTAACCCAGTGTCCTGCCATGTCAGAAGTTCTCACGTTCGGTGTTACTATAGCAGTATGAGCGTCTTCTCTGATGCGTCGGTTAAATTCCTAGCCTGGACCTTGTTATGCCTGATGCCGTAATGAGCTATTTTCACGTAAGCTAATTTTTACACTGTGTGTTTTTATTCTCAGGGCGGCGTGTACCTTGTGGACCTCCTGAACGTGTACGGGCCGGGTCTGGCGATCCTGTTCGTGGTTTTCGCCGAAGCTGCCGGTGTTTGCTGGGTGTATGGCGTCGACCGCTTCTCTGAAGACGTACGCAGTATGCTGGGCCACACGCCCGGCTGGTTCTGGCGAGCATGCTGGTCTTATATCAGGTACAACTGGAGTCCAGTACGAGCAAAAAATGAGCTCACCAGGTGTGGCTTATATTGTCCACAGATTAGAGAGATATTCCTTCTTCTTTATTTTTTCTTTGTGGCAGCCGTGAGGCTTGTGCCAATGTCACTTAGTACCACAATTGTACGGTTTGGGTCAAAATACCTCTCTCCCCCCGTCGGGTTATTGGCCATCGGCCAATGATATCCCACCATGAAGGCAAGGAAATGATTGACCGATGCACGATGCCCAGGGTGCATCGGCCCAAGCAGTGCCCTTCCCCCGGAGGAGTCCATAAGGGAACCGCAGCAGTTGGGCACACGAGGAGGAAACCCGACACGCGATAGAGAGATATAGCAGTGCTGACGTTATCTGTCATTTTCCTTTCACTGCTGTCAGTATCTCTTTTTTTGAGGTTATTTCGTCCGGAAAATGTAAAGGAATCTTAGTCTATCAGCCAAGTCCAGTGTATACATACACGTAACATCAAATAAATCTAGGTAAGTTCCTCATATACCCAAAAACTGTTTTATTACGAAGAGAAACTTCTGAACTTGAACTGTTTTTTACGTAATATCGTCTAAATGGTGTAAAAATCCCACAGTCCTGTGTTCCTGCTGGTGCTGTTCGTGTTCTCGCTGCTGGCGCACGAGGAGATGCTGGGGGGCGAGTACGAGTACCCGCCCTGGTCCATCACCGTCGGCTGGCTCATGACCGGCACCACCGTCTCCTGCATCCCTCTCTACATGGTCTACAAGTTCCTCATCACGCCTGGCAACTTCGTCAACGTGAGTTGTTCTATTACTGGCAGCAATTGAAAACCGTATCTGTTTCAGTCTGTGTGAGTAGCACAATTGCTGCAACTGGGATTGTCACTATATTCATAATCAGGCATAAAATTAAGCAGGTTCTCTTTTCAATTGGCTACTCTGGACAAGTGCTCAGGGCCCCACGATTCAAAAGCCTCCTAGTTTGGCCCAGATCACTAACCTTCTATACATAAACAACAACATAAACTTTTGGTCTTGTTGGTGTTGAGCCCTCCATGTTTCCTTATCGATGGCCAGATCTTTAACCTCTGCGGACGATGCGTCACGAACCTCTTTCTTTACTTGATCAATGAGACTTCTTCTAGGTCTGCATTTTCCTCTCTCAACAGGTTACGTGTGGTATAATATTTGTTGTTTCCGCAGCGTATCAAAACCATCATGAGCCCGGAGGAGACGTCTATACCACCAACGGACTCGGCGCTCTGCAGCCTGTGACGGGAGCACTGGCTGGCGCCACTTGAGTCCTCGGCAGAGGCAAAACCCACTATTGAGTGGCTGGTGTAGGGGCTGCAAAACTTAAGACCTCAAGGCTCTTCCACATATTGCGACGTTAGCCATTAGCTAGTCTTTTTCTTAATCCAAAAACTACATTAACTCTTCCCAATTAGTTACCTTGTCAAATCGGTATCTGCGTTATAGAATAGATAAAACTGTAAATCGCAGCTTGGAAACCAATTACAAAAAATGCTTAACATTTTGTTTATGTGTAAAGTGCGGAAACGCAGTTTACTCAGCATTTGTTGAGTCACGGAGAACACAACGCTGATTTGAAATGAGTGCCATGGTGTGCGACACAGATATAAATAATAATAACCACCTCTCAATTCATAATAATAATACCTATACATATATAACAGACTATTCGTATAAAAAGAACGCTCATTTTCTTAACAGACATTGCCAATTTTCGTGTCTCTAAAAAACACTTGTGACAAATTCTGTCAGATATGAGAATGATGATTACTTTGAATACCAAAAGCCGCCAAGGACCTGGCAGTACTATTAGTGTTTCTTGGGAGGCACCCTAACTCAAGTTTCAACTCGACCATTGTTTGAAGCACAACTGAAATACGAAACCGAGCCTTGTGCCGGCTGCTTTTTACAACGCTTAAGAAATGAAAGAGAGAGCTTTCAAAAATGTAAGTAAATTTAAGAAAGCTATCATCATTGTAAATGATATTTTCGCTTCAAGATCTTGTGTAGGTCAGAATTTACTTTGCTAGTCGTAAATAAACGTTTTTTATTAAAATATTAAGCACCAAGGATAATAATAATCATACTGTGTAAAAATATATTACTGCCGCTGTGAAATTCGAATGTTTATAGCCAAATATTTACCTAATATTTTGTATTGTAGATGTAAGCGGCTAAGCATATTTATTTTTAAGGAGTGTTTTAACCAAGCATTATACATACATACATACATATAATACAAGCATATAATATACAATTTTAATAGCCTAATAAAATAATACAAGGGACGTTAACTATATTTGTTCCTATTTCCTTTTATAATTTCGTTATAACTATGTCAGTTGTAAATAATATTTATATTAAATAGTATATGTTAGTAAACTATATTCAGAGTTATAATATACAACGAAAATATAACTATGACGCATGTATGGTATATAGATATAGTTAGATATACATGTTCTGTAAATAAGACATGTGCTGGAAAGACTATAAACTTTGTGTGGGTTCTTCTATTGGGATACGAACATATATCATATATATTTTAATGCGTTTGTATGAATCATATAGCTATAGCAAACCCCTTGTAAATATGCTTGAAATATCTTAAAGATACAATAGTTTATGAGCATTTCTATATTCTGGGGCAATGAATATGGAAATGTTGTTCGTAGGTAACATACAAATAATCAGGTGTACATATTATGTAATGTATATGACAATGAAGTGTAATGGGATCACATAAATAGCTTACTGAAATCTGGTCAACATAGTCGTGTGCAAGCATGTAAGATTTTAGTAATATACTCGTTTATATAATAATCTCCTTTATGAAATAAGTAGGATAATTGTATCACAAAAATATCAAAGATGTCTTGTGAATGCGAAGTCATATAGATTTAAACGAACAATCATAATTTAAGGCAAAAAATTGATCTCATATTTGTAGATAATTATGTCTAGTGTACGTATCCGTAGCGTCATATTTCATATACTTATAGTACGTTACACCCCGAGGGCGGTGAAATAAAGAATTTTTCAGATCGCAGGAAATAGTCGCACGAGCCAAAGGCGAGGGCGATAAACATGCGACCTGAGGCTTTTTTTATCACCGCCCGAGGTGTGTACACTATTTTACGTCTTCCCCTGACCAGGAAGTGGAAATTTCCGCTCGCGTAGCGGACGGTAAATTGCTACTTACGGCCCGGGTGACGTAAATATAAATTAACGACACTCGGCAAGCAGCTGATACTTAACACTTATTTCAACTTAATTGAATTTCAAATTGGCTTGTTAGGCGATTAAGTAAATCGCTCATAGAAATATGTATACATAAATATAATCATTATAGCATTTTCTCTCGCGTTTCAAATAGCCCTTAATGTAGAGTTGTGATTTCATCATAGATTTTATCGTAATAAGAACTTGTAATTTCAATGAAGTAGCGTGTTCACAAGTAATAACAAAATACATGTTATAGTGTAGTCATACTGTAGATTAAATGTTGAATGTTTTTATAAAAAAATATTAAAATGTTCATATACCCACAGAGCGGATATTTTGAATGGTTTTTTGGATAACTGAGTTGGTCATGTTTGGTTGTTTTGGAAATATATGTGTAACGTCTATTGTTTAGGTGTTAGAGCTTGTAACCGAGTTATGTGTTAGTCAATAAATATATATACAAATGCGTAGACTCGTCCTGCATCAGCCATTGCAGGCGAGTCTGACATTTGTTTCAAACAAATCTTTTTTTCATTCAATACTTACTTCATCTTTTGCCTTTCCGATATAACAGGCCGACAGACAGACGAAGCTTTAAGCTTATGACACCCCTCTTTGCTGTCTTTTTATTAAAGAAATCCAAAGACTCCCAACGAAAATAAAACAAAGTTCTGAAGTTTTAAGCACAAAAATCTAATACAAGCTGTCGATTAGTAATTCACAGGTTTCGAGAGAAATAAATACACAGATAATCAAATCAAATCCATTACCTTTATTAGTCATTTAAAGGATTGGTTTTGAATCACCATAAACGGTCCTGCAGCCAATAACTGAGTATTGCATTTATTTATTTTACATGCCAATTTTAGAGACCAACCGAATTCGGGAGTTTCTAGACTACAGATAGCTGTGATGCCAAATCAATGTCTTTCATCAGAAATAGAAGGATCCTTTTGGTTGGCTTATTCTTGTTCTTAGCTATAAAGGCATCTACAGCAAATAAGCTTCTAAGTAATTGAGCATTTTCGCCAAAAAAACCTGAAGTGTATCTTACATGTACATGAATGCATTCTGCAGTAAAGCTGTGACGTCGGTTACACGCTCATTCTGTAGTCAGTTCAGTCCATCATTCTGGTCAGAATGACGAGAGATTATCGTGTAACCTTTCTCGTGTCATGTCAGTCTGAACTGATCGTAACCGTGTCCATTTGTCATCATTCTGGCATCAGTCAAAACTATACCGGAATGATGGACTGAACTGACGCCAGAATTAGCGTGTAACCGACGTCTAAGAGTCTGGACAGAACTACGATTGTCACTTCAGTTTAAGTTAACTGCGCATGTACTGACGGGAATGTCCAAATACCAGTGCATCTACCAAGAGCCTTCCCGACTCCCGTTAACCTGCTACGTAACTCAGTGTGTCTTGTTTTAATTAACCCAGTAGGAGAGAGACGCACTGAGTTTATGGAGCTAGTTATATCGAGAAGGTTTGAGCCAGATGCACTGGTTAATGCAGGCGCTACGTGCTGGGTATGCTTGTAGTTAACTTGAACATCAAGAGGTACCACCACAGCTGCATGTTCGTCACAACTTGGCTTCTTCTTTTGGGGTGTTGTCGCCGATACTGCACAGTCCTGTGTCTGGTCGATTGTGGCAGGAACAACGCGTTGCCTGGAAAGTATTGCAGAGTGCTAGGATCTTTAATCGAAAATATATGTAAGAAAAGAAGGCATAAGGCGAACGTCTGAATCAGAAATTTCTACACGGACCAAGAGTTCTTTAGCTGTGTATTATCGTGTTTTTTTTTTGTTGCCTAAGGTTCGTGCGATGTACTGAAGCAACTATGCAAGCAAGCGGACTTGTAAGTGAGAAATTGTGCATGCAAGTAAGCGAGCAACCATGCAAAAACATCGACATTTTCGTTGTTTTCGGTCATGGCATTGGCAGTACCCCAAGTGCCCAATCTTTGCAAGGCAGGCAGGTACCCTTTTATTCAGAGATTAACTATAGTACTGAGTTTTAAGCCGAAAAATTACAGTACAATACAAATATGCTTTTTTGGATACCACATTAACATGCTATTGTTATTTCACTCCACTCCACCTCACCGCTACCCACCGAATATGAAGCCTATCCATCTTTTTCACAGGATGATAATCAAAGGTATAATCGGGATGAAATGTACAGTAGGGGAAATACATTCACGTACCACCTTAGAACCCAATCACAATGACGCGACGCGTTAAACGCCAGGCTATGTCATACAAATGTCATGCGTATGTCTCTTCGACTAGGTTCTACGGTTGGATTTCCTTGACTGTACATAAAAAAAAATTGCAAACATTTCTAAATGACAGTAAAACCGCATCTAAGTCCGTTGCTTGGTTTAGAAGGAGAAGGTTGGCGAAGTCACACTATATATGCGGGTGCAAGGTCCGTCCGGATCGCTACCACCATCTGGCTCGCTAATCCTGCCGCTAAGCAGCAGTGCTTGCACTGTTGTGTTCCGGCGTGGAGACCAAGACAACCGGTGTAATTACTGGCACAAGAGGTGTTCCATCTTAGCCTTCTGGGTTGGCAACGCATCTGCACTCTCTTTGTTGTTGCAGGTGTCTATAGGCGGTGGTGATCACTTACCATCAAAAAAATATATATATATATTTCGGGCAGACAGAGGAAAAATAGAGACTTTAAAGTAAAGATTCTTCTTACTTTGATATAAGCCCTAAGGTTCTCGACGGCATCGGCCGCCGTCTCACTGGATTGGCCGATGAGGCGCACGCACATCTCCTTCTCGCGGGACAGCGCCGTCCCGCTCGCTCGCCGGCAGCCTTCAGCCCAGGATACGCGGCTCGCGCACTCGCTGAGCTCCACGCACGATCGCTTGTTGCACGCGGTGCCACTCTAGTGAACAACGGAATGCCTATAGTTACATAAAATAAATATCTTCAGACTGTTTACACTAATTAAACTTGTTTAAAATTCGTAAAAAGATACAGAATTCATATGCATATAACACACAAGTACGCGGACGCCCGCGACTTCGGTCGCGTGGTATTAGTAGCCGATGTTCGTCAGGGATAGCTGAGCAGGGTTAGCTTTCTATTGGTGAAAGAATTTTTGGAATCGGTTTAGTAGTTCCGGAGATTACCCCCTTCATACAAACAAACAAAGTTTACCAGTGTAGATGTAGATCACATTCATGGCTTAGGTGTGTTTGCACCTTGCAGAAATTTAATCCTAAGGCTAACATAAAATGTAGTTTCTTATTAATGATGAATTGGAAAAAGCGCGCCTGATCATCCTATTGTAATCGGCCAATACAGAAAACATGTAACAGTTTACAGGCGACTTTTGTAACTGCCTTTCATTGTTGCTGCTGCCGGGTTGGCAACGCATCTGCAGTTTCCTTGGTGTTGTGGATCTATAGACGGTGGTGATCACTTACCATCAGGTGACCTACTTGCTTAAGAGGAAACACCAAGGCCTAGAGAATTGAAAAATAGGTATTTGTAAAATCTATTGCTGCCTCCATCTATCAAGCCTCCCCCCGCAGAGTGCAATAGAGACAGCTGCAGCTTGGACTGAAAATACCTATTAAAAGTACACAAAATCAACGATTCGTAGACCCCTGATTCCTTCTCCTAAAGTTATCCGATTTAACTACTTTTTTCATTAAAAATTAAAGAAAGGCTTTGGCAGTGTTCCTATGTTTTTCTTTTTTTATATAATTTAGTAAAATATGTTATCTGAATGTATGAACGCAGCCGAAAATCTGGCCAATTTTTTAGGATTTTGAATGTTCATATCTCTTTTAATAATTAATTTATGAAAAAAAGGAAAACATAGGGACATGCATAACAGTGGCTAGCGATTTTTTGGTAAAAAAATAGCTCTACTGGCATTATCCAGAGAGGAAACAGGGGACGACGTTTGTATGGAAAAACAGCCCTTGTGTTTCCTCTTAAATTGTTTCCCTTCCTTTTTTATAAAAAAAAACTTCCCACATCAGTGAGAGGAATAACGTGGGCAGGTTTTTGTACTTACGTGTGCGCCTCACTCGTCGCCGGCGCTGGGGCGAAGCCACGCAGGCGGCGATGCACGGCTCCGACGAAACTGTGCGCCCGCGCCATCGTGCTGTGCACGTGCTGCGCTGCGCGCGCGTGCAGCGCCGTTTGCCTGCGTCACCCGGCGACCAACGTTTTACATATGCCCACAGAATGTTAACGTTAAATAATAGTAAGTACCCGTGTTGTGTCTTTATTCGAGCTGTTAAAGTCCTGGAGGCTCAAATCATTTTTCGTATGGGATAACCAAGGATTATTACAGCTATTGCAGGTGTCCATTAAAAACTGTGAGTAGTTACCATCATGAGATCCACTTGCGCGTTTTCACCCAGTAATTAAAAAATAAACGTCCATGATACACGGATCGGGTTCTAATTGAGTAGGTCCGATAACCGTCTCTTCAAGCGATCGCTAAAGTGGCATTGTTAAAAGAAAGCCAGCTGACCTTCCTTGCATAACTTTGACACGGTAGGTTGAGAGTAGGATTCCCTCACTGGCAGGATCTAATCATCATCATATCAGCCGAAAAACGTCCACTGCTGGAAATAAGCCTCTCGCAGAAAGATCGCCACAACGACCTACCCGGCGCCACTCGCTTCCAACGGGTTCCCTCATTCTTCTAGCGGGTCTACGGCGACGCATAGAGTTTAGATTTGCAAACCTTAATGTCCGCAATAAGGGATCATAGGAATCCATTATCACGTTACGCCAATCAGAATGGAGACTAAGGAGCTAAAGAAGCCTACAATAGACCTGCAGCGTGATTCTTGGGGAGGTTATTAGGATTTAAGCTCCCTAAATTATTTGACACCTAAGGGAACAAATTATAGAACTATAGGAATATCGGAATCTTTCATTATGAACAACTATCAAACCTTTTCAAAATAAATTGTATAAAGACACTTGCATTTTTGATACAGTAAAGTTTCAAAAGCTGCTACCAGCACCACACGACAAAGATTCTATCGTGTTTTGACGGCAGTCAAATCTTCAGTCTTACGTCTAACTGTAGCTATTCAGAGCATCCAAGCAACACACCAACCACTGCTCCAAATAGGGCATGTTGAATCTGGTACAGTAGTGCTTCCTGACATAGTCTGCGTAACAGAGGGAGAGAAACCAGCAGAGGGTGATGTGGATCTGAGGCTGCTGCTGCTTCAGGAAACGAGTCAGCGGACCGAGCGCCACCAGCTCCGTCTGCCCTCCTCCCAGGAGGCCAGCTGTTGTCATTTCTAGGAGGACGTTTGGGCTCTGGAAATTTAAAATAATTCAAGTGTCTAGTGTAGAGGGAACTAGGCAAAATAAATGAGAGAAATCGAAACAAATTCTTTAGTTATTCCGCAAACAGTCCCAAATTTAAACCTCATGTACAGTCAAGGAAATTGAAACACGTACCACCGTAGAACCAAGTCGAAGAGACATACGCATGACATTTGCATGACATAGCCTGGCGTTTAACGCGTCGCGTCATTGCGATAGGGTTCTAAGGTGGTACGTGAATATATTTCCCCTACTGTACAAAACAGCTGCGTATGTGCGACATAATATATCTATGTAAAGTGTTCCACATAAAACTGCATAATCACATAGACAGAAATTTTAACCACCACCAGATCATTATACTCTTTCGCTTCTATTGAAAGCATCATCAGGATGTTAATAATGGGTGTCTTCTGAGACCCTGTAACTTCAACTTTGCTGGTTTACTTAAGAAATTCATATGTACCTGTTGCTGTAATAACATGATCATCCAGATTAAATTTATACCTGCCTACGGCTCTGTCTAATTAGACTTAGATAAAAGAGTCGCACAGAGAGATAAACGAACTTTGGTGATTGAGTTGACTATTGACTCTACGGATATAAAAAAAACAATAAAGATAATAGTATTTTGTGAGCTTGGGATACTTCTTATCATTAAAGACGCTTACAAAATACTGTTAAAAATTGGTGTCCCTGTACTTACTGTATGACACGGCAGACGGTTGTTGGATAAACAAACTGGAACAAATTACCTTGCTACTCCGCGAAACCAGTGCCGGGCTCGTGCAAAATAGCTGCGTCTGTGCGACACATATATGTTCATGCAAAAACCCACCCTCCTCCGCTTCCGCTTTCCTCCTCCGCTTTTGGTGGTGTGTAGTTGAGTCTGTGTGATATATGTTGTTTCGTGTGGAAGCGGAGGAGGGTGGGTTTTTGCATGAACATATATGTGTCGCACAGACGCAGCTATTTTGCACGAGCCCGGCACTGGTTTCGCGGAGTAGCAAGGTAATTTGTTCCAGTTTGTTGATATGGACCTCCGCAAAGTAACGCCTGAATCTATTAATTATTTTGGTTGTTGGATAGATAGAAGTATACTTTATGTAGTTTTATAAAATAGTTTAAGGAGAAATTAACTATGTTTTCTTACGTCTCTTATTAGGGTGTCCAGATAATACTGGAAGAAGCGCATGGAGCAGACCCAGATGTGAATCATCAGCGCTAACATCCCGACCACCATCGACGACTGTGGACCACAATTAACTAGGTCAGCTATATGCATACCTAACTATAATTACAAAACATACATGTACAACCATGCATCTCTATTTCCACTGTTTTTCCTTCGCTATGCCTCCTTTTTATTAAAAAGGGAGGAAAAGAACCATTGAGGTCAGCTGATGGGAAATGTTCACGTACATGGGCATGTGGTCGAACACGCGATCACCACCACCTATAGATACCCGCAACACCAGAGAGATTGCAGATGCGTTGCCAACCCAGAGGGCTAAGATGGAATACCTCTTGTGCCAGTAATTGGCACCGGCTGTCTTGCTCTCCACGCCGGAACACAACAGTGCAAGCTTTGCTCTTTCGCGGCAGGATTAGCGAGCACTAGTCGTAACCAAAGCAGCAAGGCATAGAATTGAAGTAGAATTGCTGCTGGTGACTACGATATTGAGTATAATGATAGTGATACTAATAATTACAACGTTGTAGAAGATGACATTGGTTATGAATATGATAATTATAACGCCATTGACGAAAGCGACAGAGCTGATGGTGATCCTGCTTACGATGAGCGTCTTCTCGAGCAGGCTGACGTGCGCGTGGTCGCCGGGCGCGAACACAGTGGCCTCCAGTTCGTTGTACAGGAAGAGCGCTGCGGCGCTGGCGAACACCGCGGTGGGGCCCACGCCCCACGTCTCACCGTTGCAGCTCAGCCATTTCGCTAGCGCCTCTAGCTGAGAGTCGCACAAGTCCTGGGAAATTATCGGTGTATCGTATCTTTGGATATAGACGCAAAGAGATTAATGTGGCTGTAGAGTTGGTCGTATCTATTTCTTCTCCACTTTGTAAATCTAATGCCGCTTTTTGATCCTGCTTAGTATTATAAATGAGAAAGTACCTAATGATGTTTGGATGTTTGTTCCACAATCAGGCATTAACTGCTGGAGAAATTTAAATGAAATTTGACAACATTTATGTTTTCGACTGTGCGAGGGCGGTTTCTCTTGTCTTCAAGAGCCAGGCTATTCTATTCGTAACGTGTTCTTTACTAGGGGGCTTTTGATAAGTATTATTTTGGATAGGTCGTTTTTAACACATTCTATACGAATAGAAAAATTAAAAATGAGAGAACTTACACAGTGTGTATTAAAGCTTACAGTTTTACCCGCCATGCATGCGTTGGCCGTCGCATCTACGACCCATTGTGTTTCAACATCACTTGTAATTTACTTTAGCATAATGTTTTTATGAATTTTCCTTGATTATTGTCGTTCTACAGTGAACTGTCATTGTTGATGGTGGTCAATATCTAGATGGTTTGTTTATTGTTGATCGCTAGTGCAAGTAGGTTAGGTTAGCAAGGTGTTTTTGAATAGTTTGATTGAAGTTTTTTTACTAACATTAGTTTACAAAGTCGCGCCCCTTCGCGTTTTATGAGCTTTACTTGTACATTCCATTTGCTGTAAACGGGCGCGACTCAGTGAATGAGCAGATCTGTACCTGAATGAGGCGTAGGATCTCTTTGTAATATGTATGTATTAAAATAAATAATAACTTTACATACATTGTACATGATACATGATGATACGCTTAACACTATTAACACTGAAATATATATTTCTGTATTGGTTTTTTTTCGTCCTCGTCGCTTACCTATCCGATTTAATAAATATTATAATTAGTTTCGAATAAATACTCGCAGTTAGTAACATTCTAGGATGATTGAAAACATGCCAATGCAAAGTGCAGTATAGTCCTTAATCGAACTATAGAAGAACTGGACTCTTTGAGCATCAAATATACCTCCTAAGGCCCGAAAAGGAATGATTATTTTGTAAGTTATCAATCAGTGCATCATCTTATAGTTAGATCTCTCTCGTAACCTAACTCTATATGAAAATGAAAATGAAAATGAAAAATTTATTTTGCAAGTAGGTAGGCCATATAGGCTCTTTTACATGTCTGAATCTACTAGCTCTTCGGAAAATGGAAGAATCTGCTGAGAAGAAACGCCGCAAGAAACTCAGCAGTTTATCTTTTTTTTTCTTCTCTTTTGAAAACAAGTGAGTTAAATATGAGTTAAATATAGACGCAATGTGAGATAACATCCTTGTGTCATTCATCTTAGGAATGGGACAAGCAAAATGAAAGCACAAAGTAAAAACAGACGGTTTATTCAGACAGATTTAGAGTATTTCTTCCTGGGCGGTTGCGCGGCGCGGACGTCGGAGTCGCTGTGAGCGCGGCGCGCGCGCGGCGCAGGCGGCGGCGCGCGCGCAGGCGGCCGCTGCAGGTAGTAGCCGTACGGGCCCATCTCTCGGCGCTGCCACGGACTCGTTGTTATCCTGAGGATACCCACCCGCTATCTTTATAAGCCTGTTTCACCTCTGATAACTTCCTGGTATTATATCCAACAAATATCTGTATGCCGTCTCCGTTTATTCCATCGACACAAAGAAGACGGTATCACAGATGTCTGTTAGATATGATTTTGGGGACTTATCAGAGAGTGGTGAGATAGGGCCTTAACATTTTCTAGGAGAGTGTGTACGTTTTCTCTAAAGACTGGAACAGCCCAAGGTTTGATGAAGATCATCAGGTCTTAGTAAGTTTTGCGAGACTAGTAAATTAAGTGGACTTTTGTTGTGATTGGTTTGGTTTATCTGGATAAGGCTTTTTGACTGGTTGGTACTACGTACTCGTACATATACGGTATTGACTATGAATATTCATAGCGTACGCATGTCGCATACCTATTTAATAAAGCAAGGTCTTTACCAACCTCCTGATTTTTATGAGCTCTCCCTGACTCTCACGTTTACCGCGCAAGTCAGCGAAGACTGAACACTGTAATAATCGGTACCGAGGGTCAAGCTATACGCTTCACACTTCACAATACGAATTGTAGTAGTGCAGTAGTAGAAAACTCCGAGGTTCAGAGTCTGGGAAAGGGTCCGGTACGACGGCAACAAGGAATTAGCTACAATGTGGCTCTACTCTGTGTACCGCTACTGAAACTTAATTAAAAGCAGTCAAAAACGAGATTCCGCTGGTGCTATTGACCACATTACTAATCCTCAAAGAACAAAGATAAAGAAAACATACCTACCTAAAATGGCCACACGAGCAATGAGCAGTGGGTCACCCAAGGTTAAACTAGAAGGACAATTTGCTACTAAATTTTTTGCTGTATTCACTGTACCATTTGGCCAATGTGTCGCAACGCTGTTATTTTTGACTGCAGCGTAATTTCCTTTGGATGGCTCTAAAAGCCGCCGTGGACTGGCCCTAGGTGTTTACCATATCATGAGCGGCGGCGGCTCGGGCCTGGGTCTGGTGTGGATGTAGACCGCGAGCGGGAGCGCCGCGCAGACCCACAGCGCCCACTGCTGCAGGAGGCACCGGCTCGCCGCGTCCGGAGGGTCCTCGAAGGATACGAAGGCCCCCATGGTCTGATGGTGGTTAATTATATAGTTCTAGCATTTGTCCGTCACTTCGTTAGCGTAGATTTTGGGTTATAAGTATTCAAGTTTCACTTCAAAAATGGAACACATTAGGTATGTGTGATTGTGACGCCCTCGCCCGAACGAGAATGAAACTCCTTGGCAACGGATACCCCGAACCAGGAGAAGTCAAGGCACTACCACTGCCCCACATCATCCATTTTATGGAGGAAGTGGAAAAAGCGATGGAATAAGTGCGAAGGAGGGGTAAATACACAGAAGGTCCCGCTGTGTCGAAGAGTATCGGATAGGACCCCTATTAGATAAGATAAGATAAGTTTTACCTCCCTTTAAAGCCCTTTGATGGTGGGTGGAATTCGCAATAACCATTTCTTGGTACACCTCTACTTAAACATACGCTAGGAACTCCCGTTCGAAATGTCATGTTTCTATCTTCGTATTTCAGCGGTATTAGGCTGTGCGTTTGCTATCAGTCAGTCAGTGTCGCCCTATTCAAGTCCATCGTCGGATAAATCTCCAAATAGTTTTTGCATGATTAAGTCTTAACTATATTTAAATATATCTATGAATGAAAATCGTGAAAACTTAGACTGGTTGTTGTCACTTAGCTTGGGTAAGCAGATGTTTCTAAAAATATAGAAACAGTGAAATTTGTAATATAAACTTACTTCGTCATACATGTAATCGACGAGCATTTTGACGATCCTGACCAGCACGATCCAGAAGTGGACGCTGTAGATCACCATCCAGACGAACAATAGGTGCTGCAAGTTACATTTTGGCTTTTTTTTACAGAGTATAAAACAAGACGCTATCCATTCCTGTCTGTTCTTATATCTTCGGCCGATTAATCCCTACAACTAGTCAACAGATACTAACAAATCTCTCAGGAGTTATTGCTTATTACACACCAATCACAGCGGCCAATGGACCAATCTCGGCTCACTTCGCTATTTTTGCTGGTTTGGTCACTCGGAAAAGTTTGATTAGAGTGGTGTCTTGCGGATATATTATGTGCAATAATAAGTGCGAGTGGCCTGTCACCTTTATCGGCCAGTTTAGCATGTGTGCTAGTTGTTTTAGGCAGCAGACGCAGTTCAATATGAATTTTATATTAGGTACGCCAACTACACTGCGCGGTTTACCGTTGCAGCTAACAGGGTGGAAAAAAATCGACCGCCGCATGCAGTGTCATACAGCTGATAACCGCTTGTCAAACGACACGACGACGGCGGTTTCCCGCGATTGTGTCATGGTGGTGGTCGTGCACAAACAAAAGACAGTAGTAATAGAATAGTCTAAAACAGCATTCTCGAGCAGATGCCCGCGACGGGCGAGCCCGAGCCGCCCGTTACCAGTGCACCTAGTACGAATCTGCTCGATACGCGTTAAGTCGCTACGTAACTCAGTGCGTGTCGCTCCTACTAGGCTAGTTAGAAAAAGACGCACTGAGTTACGTAGAGAGTTAACGCGTGTCGAGAATATTGGTGCTAGGTGCACAGGACCTCAATTCTCACTTCATGTGAGAGGCATCTCACGTGCGAGATACGTCAAAAAATGACAGATTTCCAAGGGATTTGACAGTTGTTATCGTGCGAGATGAATCTCACATAAACCGGGAATCGCCCCGCAGGCTCGTTGCCAAATATATTTTGTCTTTTTTCCTAAATACGTATAACAATCTGTTCTCTTATTAAACATGGCTAGCTATTTGAATAAAGATGTTTATATCAGCTGTCACCTGTAGCAGCAGCTCCCACCACGGGATCCTGCGGAACAGGAACCGGCGGAACAGGGCTGTCAGCAGCCGGTGCACCAGCGCCGCCGCGCCGGCCGCCCACAGCAGCGTCGGCGCCGCCGACAGCGCGCTTGTGCCGCACTTTGCCCACTCAAACACCTGGGTGGACAGCTGGCAGGTCTTACGTCCCGATTGTTACGAGGCGAGGAAATCTATCTACTTCCGGACCAATGCCTGATTTAGAGGTCTGGAGCCCTCGGGTTGACAAAGGAGTGGAGGCCCCCTGGCCCCAAAGTTATTATCCAAATAAAATTGTTAATTTTTTCGGAAGTTTCTATTGTGGGTTTAGTGGAGGCTCCGGGGCTGTGGCCCCGGTTGCCCTCCCTTAAATCGAGTGCGGAATCCGGACACTTAGAGCGTCCGCTACGTTACGCGGGTGCACAGAGCGGGTGCACGCCTATCGAACAAATAGTGTGAGCCCGCACCCTTACCCGCGCGAGTTAGCGCACGCTCTCATACTATTTTTCTATAGGCGTGCACCCGCTCCGTGCGCCCGCGCGACTTAGTGGAGGCCCTTATAATCATTTTTTGTTTTGAAGCGCGTATCATAGAGAAATGATTTAGGACAAATTACGACCGACTCGCTCATAATAATTGTTTGGCGATAATTTTTGTATAAAATGATGTATAGTCGATCAAGAAATTGCTTTTCGATCGTATCACAAGGGAATAAGGTTCAAAAAGTGGCTTATGAATTACTTAGTCGACTATACCATTTTGTTATAAATAGGTACATAACATAATAATGACTAGGACAAATAACACATTAGGAGCAACGCTAATAGGGATTCTGATTGAACTCCACTAGAATAGTACGTTAGAACAATGATCGTGGTCTTCGCGCGACCACCAACGCGTGCAACGGGGCACGCGACGTAATGACGCCTTCCGCAAGAAAAGAGACAGAGCTAGTAAAGTGCGGTGCCGGACCTGCATGTGCAGTGATGGCTTAGTTAGAACACTCACTCTATACTTAGGTACCTAGTTTTTTTTTAATTAGAAATGTAGTAAACATAATGATAAGGCTTGTAGGTATAATATCGCCTTTGTACATCACTGTATCTCTTTTTGTAATTTTTGTTTTTTGTACAATAAAGATTTTACATACATATGTACATACATCATGGTAATTATTTTTGCATTAGTGCTACAATAAAATATGCAAATGGATTTTTTAAATAGATTATACTGAAATAACATGGTTTGTTTGTAATATCTTTATTAGCAGCTCTTATTTATTTTAAAACTAGCGGACGCGCGCGACTTCGTTCACGTAAAATGAGTAGCCTATGTCCGTCAGGAATAGTGTAGCTTTCTATCTGTGAAAGAATTTTTGAAATCGGTTCAGTAGTTCCAGAGATTACCCCCTACATACAAACAAACTAATAAAAAAACAAACAAACAAAGTTTACCTCTTTATTATATTAGTGTAGATTATATTAGTATAGATGTAGATGTAGATGTAGATAGCACTTTTGCACAAAAAGACTTGCCAAGATTGTTTTCATTTCTAACCCTAAAAAACGAGGTACAGTTCAGGCCGGACCACAGCGGTTGCGTACACGTAACGTATGCAACACTGCTCCAGCTAGGTCCGCTTTACACAGCTCTACAAACCTCGCTGCAGACGCTACCGGTGTAGATGTATCTGTTGTAGATACATAAGGAAGTAAACTTGTTTGTTTGTATGTAGGGGTAATCTCTGGAACTACTGAACCGATTTCAAAAATTCTTTCACAGATAGAAAGCTACACTATCCCTGACGGACATAGGCTACTAATTCCACGCGAACGAAGTCGCGGGCGTCCGCTAGTATAGTATATAGATATCGTTGTTATTCACCTACTTCATAACTCTCACGTTGAATGTATAACCAAGGTTCTGCCGGCCACATTACAGGTTCTTTTAGCCAGAGTTATAACACTAGAACTAAACATTTGGCTGGTGTAACATTAATCTGCTGTATAAGATTTAATTTTGTTAATTGTTTAGAAATAAAAATAAAGTTACGTATGTCATCATGGTCGCGTTTATTTGACGTGATCCAAGACGTTTTGAAATAAATGACGTGCAGTCATCGGTTCCGTGCCATTGTTAAATCAACCTTTTATCTTTCGGCATATAGTTACTAATTGAACGAGCTTTAATTGCAAAATAAATAGAGGTTTACTCAAACGCATCATAAATTACACTATTTTTTTAAACTCCATTTTTGACCATGGCAACTTTTTCAAAAAGAAAATCGCCTCTCTTATTCCCCGATAGATGTCGCTGACCCAAAAATTAAATGGCGCTGTTAAGATTATTCCGCCGCGGTATATAAGACGCGCGCGTATTCGAAATGTCATACTAACCTTACGTAGGGTATACCGTGATCAGGAAGGCGGTTGCCCCAGGCCGGCTCCGGCCATTGCACTGCGGCCGGAACTTGCTGGTCTGTGACTACCCCCTATGGGGTATGTTGTGCGTATAATTTTTGGTAGTTGGACTCACGGAAGAAAAAAAACGGGGGAAGTGGTTTAAAGCATTATTTGTACCAGTACCGGTGTCGCCACACGCACACACTTGTGGTTATCGTCTTATACTACACTACTAAAATAACATAATCTTGATTGGTTAAAATTGTCAAACGATATAAGACAAATGGTACACAAGTTTTCGTAAGTAAAACATACCTTATGAGTAACGTGTAAGGTTTACTTTTTATTAACATCGAACTGATTATATGACATTTTAATATGTAAACGTCAAATGAAAATTTGGCTTCGTAGTTCCGCTACTCAACACTAGATGTCACTTAAAACAACTTCACTTCAATAGTAGAAGAGCCGACCGCAGAATTTTGTACCTACTTGATACCGCCATGAAATGCACAATGGTTTCTCATTAAAAAAGATGCTAAGTCTGAATGTAATAATTTGCCAATTCTGGACTTGCAAAAGTTGTAAAGTGCCACTTTCGGTGCAAAAATTGGGGCGTATTTTACCCAAGTGACTACCCTGAAATGACTATCACATCATCAGAAAACAAATTCATCGTCAGAAATTTACTGGTAGATACAAAAAAGTAAAACAGATTGTGGATTTCTAAGCGGATATCGCGGTATCAAGTAGGTAAGAAATTTTGCGGCCGGCTTTCGTACTAAAAATTCAAAGTGACACATGGTTTTGGTTCGTTTTGACAGACCGAGTAGACGGGTTGTAGCCATGCTAGCTATCTATCGATATCGATGTCTTTCATCGCACACAAAATATTGTACCAGACATCGGTGTTGTTCATTTTGAATTATTAATTATATTCTATTCTATGACATTATAGACCGACATGTTAAGATGTTTCGACTTCAAACCCGCCTGCCTTTGCCTTCACATAAAACAGCATGAAGTCTATTCAGCCTTACTTGTATTAGGTTATGTATAAAAGGTCTACCATGACCTAAAGTTACAAATTTAGGCTATAATTAAAAAAAGTAAGCGATAAATAAATACTTTTTTGACGGCAAAAAGTGCAATTTTAAGTTAAATGCTTGTTACCCACCACTATTCACACTTCACACGTTTATACTTCTAGAAAGTGAAACACGACACGTGTAAAGGTGTGTATACTTTGTAGTAAAACTTATTTTATATACAAACATATCATAAGTGCTCTATAATGCGTTCAGAAAGACGGTGCAAGGAGGTAGGCAATGACCAGCATTATTACAACCAATTTTATTATGAGAAATTTCTTGTCTGTGGTAGTAGGTAAATCTGAACTTTAATTGGCATTGTATACCGATTTCTGTAACGATATGAGTTTAAATTTGGAACAGCTGTCAAAATTCAAGTGGGTCTCTATTTTAGTATCCATAGATATTAAAACAGTTATTGATACGAAAAGTCAATCCAATATGTTTTTTTTTTTAATATAAACGCACGATATTTGATCTCGAGTGCCATGAAAATAGGGACTTCATTCGTTTGTCTAAGATAAAAAAAAAAAAGTATCTCTTAGTAGTCTGTGTTTATTGGTGATCACATTGCCGATATCTCGTGACGATATGAATTTAAATTTGGAACAGCTGTCAAAATTCAAGTGGGTCTCTATTTTAGTATCCATAGATATTAACACAGTTATCGATACGAAACGTATCATTTTACGTATTGGGTTATAGTAAAACGCGCTTTGTTTCATTTTAATTTTTTATGCATTGTCCCTGAAATAAAACGTATTTGTTAAAGAACTGGCGTTTCGAAAGTCTTAATTTTAATTTCAACAAATGATGTATGCGAACATTTATATATTTTTCAACTATCGCCTTCATCAAATCTGTGACGTGATTAGACGCAAAACAAACGCACAGACAAACAGATAATAATTCTAAAAATCGTAGTTTTGGGTTCTATTGCGCTTATAAATAGCCCTAGTAATAGTTTTTCTCAAAAAAAAATATGTACAGACACGGACTTGTTACAGATATATTATTATGTATATAAATGAATAGATGATTACATAATAAAGATTACTTAATTTCTTTCATCGATACATGTATCGATAAAAACAGTGTCCCCACCCAACATTGTTGTACCAACTGTAACGCAGAACTTTCTAGAGCGAAATAGTAATTGCAATCAATCAATAATAAACTTTATTGTAATGAAGTACGGTTCAATTTTGACAAAATGTTCTGTTAAATTATTAGTAGAATGAAAATAACTAAGATTTTTTATGGAATATCATTAAAATCGTACTTACCGGTGGTACGAAACACCCCCATTTTGAAGATTTTTACTCCTACTATGGTTCTTGCACTCTAAAACTGAACAATACGGCATGGCTAGGGAAAAATAAGGTATTTCGCGAGACTAACACCTCCGCGGGATGACAGAACACGACTGGGAGCGGTTTAGCGGAGGTTACGTACAACAGTACGTAATGTTGGCACGGGCATTACGCGTACATTGCATTTCCCCCGTTTTTTTTCTTCCGTGGTTGGACTAGCGTACAGCGCGGTCCATTTTTAATTAGCCTCATAGCATCCCAAGTTTAGAACTATAATCAGGAGGTTCCACTCCTCTGTAGGTACGCTCGGCCGACTTGCCTACAGCGTAGGCAAATCGCGGTAGGTTGTCGGCTCGCCGCGCGCCCGCTCGCTCGCCCCTACTATGACAGTGTTATTGAACACGAATGCAGCGCAACCCCACGAGTCGCCGGGAAAGCGGACGCAGGCGGCGCGTTCCTTTTGACACGAGCCGCCTGGCGAATGTGTATGAAGTAATACGAACTTTTTGAGCGTGTTAATAAAGTTGGAATTCGATTAATCGCGGTCGTAAAAGAGATGATTCTGTACGTTAGTGCTATTATGTATTATGCTTTAATCGACGACTAAAGGATCGAAGTCACCGCTGCTCGAAATACGTTGACGCACCGTAAGTGCAGTATGCGCCCACTGTCCTGTATTTTACAGGACGTCCCATGTTTTAGCTATAATTTTGAACGTATCCTGTATTTTAATATGCGAAATACAGGACCACAAATGCCATGACATAGGCGTTGTCCCGTATTTAAATACTGTAATTTTAGTTAAAATGTATTGTAAAATGAGCACACAGAGTTGGTGGCCCTAGTCTACACCGAAGCTGCGTAAATTGGCTTGCGTCAAAGTCGCAAAACTAATCACAGCGTTCTTAGGCTGCGATTCCACCAGAGATGTGCGAGGATGCGTAGCGAAGGATGTGTTTGTAAAGAACCAGTGAGCCGTTTCCACCAGAGCTGTGCCGACCAGGGCGCGGTAAATGAAGCGATTCTATTGGTTCTTACAAACACATCCCTCGCTACGCATCCTCGCACATCTCTGGTGGAAACGCAGCCATGTGGACGCGTCAACGCCGATCGACGTAAAAGACGCAACACATGAGTCATGTCGCTGCGTTTACAAAGCGTGCCCTTCCTCCCCATATCCATGTTAACTTTAAAATTGTTAAGCAAAAAAACAAAATCATAAACTTAATGTATTTATTCACAATCAGTACTAACCGAGGCGCCACACCGGCCATCGTCTGCTGACACTGCATAGAACAAATATAACTTTATTCGTACACAATATTATAAAAATAACTTTCACTCCAGAATTCGTTTTGGTCTTGATACTAACGGTGTTAGGTGTCGCCCGTTGCAGGCGTTTTCTTGAGGTTTTTGACGGTGAAACTCTGAAGCGGGTTGTTTTGGCGCGCCTGAGAAAACAATTGAGTTCAGTTTATAAAAAAAATAGCTGTCCGGTTACCGAAACAGAAATATTCGCAAGTTCTTTTGCAATACAATCAGAGGTGCGATTTTTGAATCTCACCGGGTGACTAAAGCTCACCGAATCTCTCTGAAAAACGGCCATTTTGGTGAGCTTTAGTCACCCGGTGAGATTCAAAAATCGCACTCCAGGTTCGTTTTTGGAACCGTGTACGAGTGTTTTATTTAAATCTATAAATGCAGTTTTTCTTGTCACTAAAATCGATGACATGGTTTCTTAGAACATATTTTTCTATGTTTTATAATTACTGAGTTCGCTATAGTGACTCATCTAATTGCTCCATCCTGTATAATTGCAAAATTGGCAGGTGCAAGGTGCGCCCGATATCGCTACTACCACCTTGCTCGCTAATCCGCTAAGCAGCAGTGTTTACAATGTTATGTTCCGGCAAGGAGAGCAAGATAGCAGGTGAAATTACTGACACAAGAGGTATTCCATCTTAGACCTCTGGTGTTACGGGCGGTGGTGATCACTTACCATCAGGTGACACACTTGCTAGTTTGAATTCCTATTATATTAAAAAAAATGGTCACATTCCGCTCCCACCGGATTCAGCCGCCGCAGCGTTCTACGTCTTTCAGTATGGCGGCCACGCACAAAAGTTTTAACAAACTCATCAGGATTTACCTGATAACAAACTGTCCAGTTTGTTGCAATGGACCTTCGCAAAGTAACGCCTGAATCTATTAATTATTTACCTGATACTTGGGCCTTTTCGCGCTCCCGTACCCCTGGTGTTTCTTCTTCTTCTGCGGCGCCGGCGCCTCAGTCTCCACCTCCACCGGCTCCTCGCTCCTCAGGGCGGCCGGCAGCAGGTACTCCGGCACGTGGGCTAACTGGGGCTGGACCCGCACCGTGTGGAGCGCCTTGTCTCTACGCAGCGCGGCCAGGTCAGTGGGATTCTCTTCGAAGTAGCCCTGTGGGATGGTTCGTGGTCAGCAGTGGTCAGGGTGAGATGGTTAAAGGCAGTGCAAGGATGGTCAGAGAGAAGATTAGACAAATCATCAAAGTGATATGTAATATGAATGTTCATCATGTGAGAGGTTAGATTTTTTTTGGGTGGTAGGACCTTGTGTAAGGTCCGTCCGGATCGCTACTACCATCTTGCTCGCTAATCCAGCCGCTAAGCAGCAGCGCTTGCACCGTTGTGTTCTGGTATGGAGAGCAAGACAGCCGGTGAAATTACTGGTATTCCATCGTAGCCCTCTGGGTTGGCAACGCATCTGCAATGTCCTTGATATTGCGGGTGGTCTATGAGCGGTGGTGATCACTTACCATCAGGTGACCGACTTGCTCGTTAGCCTTCCTATGTCGCATTAGGAAAAAACTGACTCTTTTTGCGTCAAGAACGGACGAAGTTAAGAAGTGATATTCCGTCCAAGTTTACGCCAAATTGCTCTTACAGCCGCTTTTGTTGGAATAAAATATTAAACGTGCCTGTAGCAGGGGGGTTCCACTCCGCACTGTAGGTACGCTCGATCGCCTTGCCTATGGCATAGGTAAATATGGCAGAATACCAGTGTTTTGCTCTTATAAGAGCAATGTTGCCCACTGAGCCATGGCCCTTTTGTACTGCTGCAGCGCACACAGACAACAAATACTCAACAAATGTGTTAACTTTCGTTTTTCTCTCTCTCCTAAATTGTATGTAATTTTTGATTGTGTGTACTTGCAGTAACAAACAAATAAACGTTTTATCTATCTATCTATCTAAATCGCAGTAGGCTGTCGGCTCGCAGCGCGCCCGCTCGCTCGCCCCCGCCGTGTCAGTGTAATTGAAAACGAATGTCGCGCAACCCTAGCGTGTCGCTGGGAGTAGTAGGCGGCGCGTTCCTTTTGACTCGCGCCGCCTGGCGCATAGTGTATGAAGTAATACGAAGTTTTTGAGCGTGTGAATACAGTTGGAATTCGTTTAATCGCGGTCGTAAAGAGAAGTTTCTGTACGTTATTTATTTTGTGCCTGTAGTTCGCATTTGGTCGGGTTAGGTACTACTTAGGACTGACCTGCAGTTTCTTGCAGTTGAGCAGTTCCTGCTTGATCTCCTTCAGCCGGGCCTCCCGCACCGCGATGCGGGTGACCGCTCGCCACGCGTCCCGCGACCGGTAGCGGAACCCTTCCACCTCTTCTAGCGCAAACTCATACTTTCTACAGGCAAAGGACCAGGGAATTATTGAAATGGAATAGAACGTTATCGTTTTAAAGCTGAGGAGCAAATCGGATGGGGTTCGCAATTGTATTTCCTGTGGAGAACAACAGTCCAATAGAAATGGCCAATACTGTAAACAAATATGGCTAGTATTTCGCACATTACGGAAGTTTATATTGAAATAACAATAAATAGATATTTTGACTTAAAGTTGATGAAAATACAAGGATAAAACTAATGGAACCATACTGGTTGTTTAAAAGTGTGTGATCACGGAGTGATAATGGTCAATTGGTTTGTTTACAAGATTCATTCAATAGCCAATCTATTCAATAAGTATAAATATGTATGTTAGTATTTAAGGTATTTTTTCTATGGGCCTATAGATACAGCCTAAGGCTAATGCTAATTTCTTTGTAATGAAAAAATATCAAAGCACTTTGCTGGCGTTCATCCATTGAACATCCAGCGAATTGTCACTACAAGATTAGGGAACGCACATACACAAAGTCAGCCTTTGTACCTCGCAGATAACCAACTTTGCTAACCAGTAGCCAAAAAAGGTAAATTG
The DNA here is from genome assembly GCA_963691745.1 of Ditula angustiorana. Taxonomy (NCBI): domain Eukaryota; kingdom Metazoa; phylum Arthropoda; class Insecta; order Lepidoptera; family Tortricidae; genus Ditula; species Ditula angustiorana. The sequence continues at coordinate 1,709,781 of OY829483.1, read as the reverse complement.
TCTTCCTAGATAACTGTTTTTTTTTTCTATTTGGCCAACAGTCAACATACTTGGTTATCTACGATGCACAAAGGACTATAAGACGCAGCCTATCGCGTTACGGTAATTTTTCAGCGCTTTCACCGTTGCTCATAACCGTTTCTTCACTAATTGTTGAAATACAGGTCTACAAACATGGATTTCAGGCAAGAACAGAAGCTGTACTCGGAGACGATACTAGTTTTAGCAGAAACTAGTGCTAAATGTTAGGTATTTCGTCGATTAATTAAGGAACGTTAATGAGCAACGGTGGAAACGCTAGAGAATTACCGGTTAACAGTAGTGTCAGGACATTATAATTCTGGAGATCGTTCGCAGCGTAGAGATCTCGCGCGGAAGAGAAACCATACTCTTGCGTACAATACAAAATCGCAAGAACATGGCCGCCCCCAGCGAAAGACCAGGCGCCGTAGCCGCCATCAGTAGCGTCGGTGATGTCAACGCATCATTAGTAGATACGTTCTTCAGGCTTGAGCTCCATGGTAGTTAGGTGGTCTCGCGTGGAGGAGAAACCATACTCTTGGGTATAATTGAAATCCCAAAAGCATGGCAGCCCCCCGCGAAAGACCCCGCTTGATGCAACTGGCACCCCTCCCGATGAAACTAGCGTCGGTGTGGTATTACGAGTACAGTAGAGGAAAAATATTCACGTACCACCTTAGAACCCTATCGCAATGACGCGACGCGTTAAACGCCAGGCTATATCATACAAATGTCATGCGTATGTCTCTTCGACTAGGTTCTACGGTGGTACGTGTTTCAATTTCCTTGACTGTACATCAAGAGCGGTAAAATATCTAAGATTGTTGATATTGACAGTCACAATGATGTGAAACATTCTTCTAAAAGTGTAATACTTACTGTAAAACTTTCTGTCCATTGAATCCACTCGATAAGTGTTCTTCTACCGCATCCATTAGGGGCTTTTCTCGTATCGATACAAATGAGAGAACTGAACCCTGTTACAAAGAAGAAAAAAATAACTTAGCTATCCATCTTATGGCCACAAAGAGAAATTTCTAAGGGTGGTTTTTCCATTGAGTACTTGTTTAAGATATAATAAACAAGCCCAAAATCGATGTGGTTGCATTGTTTTATTACAAAATAGGATAGAATAGGAATTTTACCAGCTGTGCTGGTTCAGTTGGTTAAGACTTCACCCTCGGCATTGAGGCATGGTAAAAAGTGAGTTCAAAAAACTATGTCTTTACAAGACTTTCGTTACTGACTGAGATCACGCACAACCTAATCTGCCTAAACCGTTGAAGATAGAAACATGAAATTTGGAATATATGTTGCTTAGGTAGAAGTATCTTAACAGAGCATGTTTGGAAAATTCCACCATTAAGGAAGTTACTAGGGGATGAAAGTTAGTAAGTAATGCAAAAAGCTAGTCTACAAATGAAAAGTTTTCATTACTGACTAACAGAAAACGCACGCTCAGTATAAAAGATAGAAACATGGCATTTGGAATAGTATTCCTTATGAGGTGTAGGTCTTTTGGAAATTCCACAATTAACAGTTTAAAAGGTGGATGGGGTGGAAGTTAATAATGTAACGTTTTTCACCCTCTAAACCTTAACCTCTATAGCCATGATTTTTTTGTATGTTGTCATTATGCCCTAGAACTAGGTTTGAATGTTTTGATTTTTTAAATATTCTTAATAGTTTCAAAAATATTGACACTTTTTTGTTTTGTATGCAACTCCTAAAATGCAAATATTGACGAATCAATAAAAAAAATCAAAACATAAACCTAGTTCAAAGGCATAATGACAACATACCAAAAAAATCATTGCCGTAGGTTAAGGTTTAGAGGGTGGACAACCTTATCGCCGTTTGTATGTGGAGCGCTTTTTGGGGCTGGGTTCACACTCCTTTTAAGGGGACGAATTCGCGGGCAAAAGCAAGTTGTTCAAGACATGTTACCGAGTTGTTGCCGCGGGCGGTGCGTCCGGCGCGGTGCACGTACGAGTTGACGTCGAGCGGGAAGTCGAAGTTGATGACGTTGGCGACGTGCTGGAAGTCGATGCCGCGCGACACGCCTGACTCCTTGTCGCGCTTGCGCTTCGACGCTTGCTGCGACAAAGTACACGCGGCTAGCACAAGCGCTCTTTGTTCACTTGAGAATGGGTTACAATAAGTTGGTAAGAAATCAAATGGACCACCAAACTTAAATACATTGCTTGTCGCTGCGACTGGGCTAGTTAAAATGAGGCGAGGAGAGAAAGCGAGTCGCAATGTCGTGCTAGCCATACTAATGATCTATTGATATTGATGTCATATTAATACTTTAAAAAGAAATATTTACAAAGATCTATATTCATCATACAAATATATGCCCCAAACGCGAATCGAACCCGCAACCTCTAGTTCCGTTGTCTAACTAACCAACTAGGCTATCCGATTCTCAGTAAACAGTATTTGTATTTGTCACTCACCTTCTTCTTCTTCTGTCTCTCCTCAATCGGCAGTATCCCACCGTCTGGCTTCTCGAGGGCCTTCTCATCAGACGCCACGATGATCTGGTAGCGGCCGCGGTTGAACTGGTCCACCGAGAGACACCTCACCGCCGCCGGCAGCTCAGAGTTCAGCACGCACGAGCTTATCTTGAACTGTTCTAGGTACAGCTTTAGCCTGGAAGTCAGATTTAAGAATTGTGTCATCTACCGCCACCAGGGGGGTTCCACTCCGCACTGTAGGTGCGCTCGCCGCATTACCTATGGCACAGGTTAATCGCAGTAGGTTGCCGGCTTGCTGCGCGCGCGCCCGCTCACTGTGTCGCGCGTTGTGATAGTAAGCAGCCCAACCCTAGCGGTGCGCCAGGGCATTGCGGGTTGAAGGCGGGCGCGGGCGGCGCCTTCCTTTTGACGCATGCCGCCTGGCGAATGTTTATGAAGTAATACGAAATTTTTGTCTTGCCTGATCATAAAGTTGGAATTCGTTTAATGGTAGTCGAAAAAGAGAAGTTTCTGTACGTTAGTACTATTATTTATTCTGTGCCAGGGCGCTGCCCCAGCATCGAGCTCATCGCTGTTACATTTAGACAATCACTCTCCAGGCCTCAATGACCTAGAACTTCAAAAGGAAGGCGCCGCCCGCGCCTGCCTTCCGCCCGCAATGCCCTGGCGCACCGCTAGGGTTCGGCTGCTTACTGTAATACTATCACAACGCGCGACACAGAGTGAGCGGGCGCGCGCGCGGCAAGCCGGCAACCTACTGCGATTAACCTATGCCATAGGTAATGCGGCGAGCGCACCTACAGTGCGGAGTGAAACCCCCTGACGCTAGCTCGAGTGAGCCAGACAAGGCGATGCTTGCATTTTTATGCCAGAGAATAACGCTGCTAGTGCTGGTAAAGGCTTAGCAGATTTGCGGGTGGTAAGGCCTTGTGCAAGGTCCATCCGGATCGCTACCACCATCTTGCTCGCTAATCCTGCCGCTAAGCAGCAGTGCTTGCACTGTTGTGTTCCGGCGTGGAGAGCAAGAGAGCCTGTGTAATTACTGGCACAAGAGGTATTCCATCTTAGCCCTCTGGTTTGCCAACGTATCTGCAATCTTCTTGGTGTTGCGGGTGTCTATAGGCGGTGGTGATCACTGACCATCAGGTGACCCACTTGCTTGTTTGCGTTCCTATTAAAAAAAAAAAGATACATCATATTTCCGTGCAAATACGATAGCTAATAAGCGTTTAATACTTACTTATAACATCTATCCACGGTTCTTACGAAGATTATACTCTTCCCTCGGACGAGGTTTAACTTGAGCAGCGCGTACAATATGGCTGCCTTATCGTCTTCCTCAGAAAATATATGGTAATGCTGCAGCTGTGACGACGGTGCCAGTTCCGGCTCCTCCAGTTTGAGGGTCACAGGGTTTCGGAGAACAATTTTCTTAAGGCTTATGACATCATCGGATAGAGTTGCTGACGCGAGTACCGCTTGATAGATCTTTGGCAAGTGACTGTAAAGAACAAATACTGTTACTGTCAACATTATTATTAAGTGCGCAATACACAAACATTAACAATGTGATAGTAGATGGTTATTCGAATCATATAATTGAAAGATAACACAAGATACAAGTAACTTTTCTCACAATCATATTACGGTTCATTTAAGTCCCCACATCTGTGACCGCCAAGGGCGGATCCACGGGGTGTCATGGGGGTCATAACCCCCTACTCACCTGGGTTGGATCCAGGTCAACCACTGGTAATTTTTCTAGTCACATTGATGACCGTACTCTGACTGAATTTCGACTATGTGACCCCGCCCCCTTCTGGCTCGAAGACTGGATCCGCCCTTGTATCTCAATGCAATCTCATGACCATTGTGGTTGCAATACAATACAGCCGAAGTCCTCGAGTGAAAACCGTAAAAGTACAAAGAATACCTAATAAAAAATTGGCCAAGAGTTGTCTTGGCCAACAAGTTGTTGTTTGACAGGAAATTCGTAGTTTAGAGGTCCCGCACGGAGGAGAAACCATACTCTTGGGTATACAATAGAAATCGCAAGAATTTGGCAGCCCCCCGCGAAAGACCTCGTTACGAGGATGCTGAGTCTCGGCCCAACGTCGATCCTATGCAAACACATTAGTTATAGGGTCTTTGTTCAAGCTAAGTTATAGGCAGCCAGATCGAGGCTATGTACAGATAACCCTCTAATTGGCCTTGACTAAGTCCTTTATCGTGCAAATGACAAAGCACATGGCACTAATTACCAAATCTCAATGGATAACCTATCCACAGATACAGGAACCCGTGACAGCTGGAAAGCCCTACGTTAGATTTTCTCCACAACAATCAACCTCGGTCCAAAGTCAGTTGGATGGATTTGGTAACACCAGCGTCGATGCGGCATCAAGATTTTGTATTAACACTGTCTTCGTGTATTCTGATCATGGCAACGGTGACACGCTTAATATTACCTGATCTGAAAGCCACTCTGAATGGCCTCTACTAATTTCTTCATCATAAACATGGTAAGTCATGAGACCTAGTGAGGAAATATGGCTACAATGTGGACCTCACAAATTCAAGGATCCGTGCCACCCGATCCAAATCTAAGAAGACATTCACCACAGTTAAAGTAGATTAGAGGTCTCGCGCGGAGGAGAAACCATACTCTTGCGCATAGTTTAACTCGCAAGTGTATGGCAGCCCCCCGCGAAAGACCTGAGTCCAGATTGTTGGCAGTTTCCCGGCCCAACCAGCATCGATGATCGATGAGCTGTAAAGATCTACCATAAGAGTTAGGTGCTGTAAACCTGCTGCTGTTGCATTGTTAGAGTAGTTTTGAGATCTCACATGGAGGAGAAACCATACTCTTGGGAGTTCGGTATGATTTAGTCGCAAGTGTATGGCAGCCCCCCGCGAAAGACCTGGCTTCACGATTGTTGGCTTGCGGTTCTGGAAGATTTCACATTAGGAGAGAGTTTTTAACAGCGAACGCAGTCGCAAATATACTTAGTGCGACCACCAGGGAATGGGGAACCAAACTCTTGGGTCCATATTTGTAATATCAAATGTATAAGTCCTCAGCAAACGACCTTGCTCCATGCTTGTTAGCAGTACAGTACAGCTATCTCCTGTGTAAACAGAAAACGCAGTAATACGACTGTTGTCAATGAAGGAATCGAAGTCGCGACTGTAGGCTGGCCAGCGCTGTCAGGTGATCCCGCATTAGGAGAGAAACCTTTTTCATGCGTGAACTACAATCGCATAAAAAAAGTAGCCCCTAGTGAAAGATCTATGTCTGGGTGATGGCTGGTTGCGATCGCCACGCCGGCAAAAAAATGCAAAGATCCTGCATTTCTTCATTTATATCAGGCAACTAAAGACAAAAACACAAATAACATACAAAGAAAAAAAAAACTTAAAAGTAAGAAATAATGTGCGACTGATTGCTATCATTGTCGTATCGAGTAAGACAAGTGGTGTTTTAGATATTACAGTTAATTTACTTCTGTAAAGTCTTCTGGCAATGTCACTTTAATAATGCTATAATTCAAATCAAATACTGTGATCATGCGTCAACTACAACTATCAAGTAAAATAAATAAATACCCAAACGCCTTGTTAAAATATGAGAAAAAAACATTAAGACTGCCATGATTGCCTTTCGGTCACTGGTACAGTGTGTCGAGAACTTGCATTAGGGGAAAAACCTTATTCTTGCGCAGTAAGCAACCGGAAGGATAAGGTGGCCCCCAACGAAAGACTCTTGTATCTATAATCCGAGATGATGGACAACCAAGGAAACAAGTTTTTAGAGTAGTTTGAAAAGTAAATTGAGTCAATGTCAAGTTCAATTGATAACCATAGTTATTTTTCATAAACCATATCCATCCTTACTTGTCTTAACCTTAACCCATCCATTGCTGAAGACGCGATATCGCGTCCAGCGATACCTTTGTCGTAGTGCCGCGGACGCGATTTCGGCCATGAATGGGTTAAGTAGTAAACAACAACTAACCTAAAATATCAGTTTTTGCCATTAAAAAATTGTTTATTATTTACACAAAACATTCTAAAACAACAAATTATACATCACCTCTTCTATTTAATTTTCAGTTTCGATTTGTTAGGCGATAAACAATGTTTCGGTGACAAAAACTGAAAGTTTAGGTTAGAATCTTATTTAAATGGTAACACAAGTATGGATGAACACACTATTATGTATCTCATATCAAATAACAACAACATATTCCGTGAGATTTAAAAAAGGCCTTCACGATTGATTCGAAAACATGAAATATGTCATACAATATCTATGTTATATGTGGACATATGTGGGTAGACCATACTACCCCCAGTCTAGGAATCTACCAAGTAAGTAGCAGACATAACAATCTAGAAATAAGATTACGGTATATAACATGTACAGCTACCAGTATTTACAGCATGATAATGATAAGCTATAATATTTTTTTTTTCATGGGCTGCAAAATGTTTAAAACAAAAATTCAAGACTCACAGATGTATGTATGTCTTGAACAGCAAAAAGAAAACATTAACAAAACCAGACATACACAATAAACACCATATGGTAAAAAAAGGTTAAATCATTCTCCCACAAACTGCAAAAAAAGTAAGTTATACTTTGTACATATTTACACAAAAAACATGTTTTCCTTTTCAGCAGCTTAAAAGGAAAACATTAATACAATAATAAAACACACCCTATGCCTGACTTTTTTCTTAAATCAATGTAAGTTATTCCCCAACAACAACTAAAACAAAATGTATTATTCTTCATACATATTTATACAAAAATACACAATAATTTACACTTCATACAATAGGACACACAAAAAACCATATTACTAAGTTGTATTATTAATAAAAAATAAATTGTACCATATTTACCCCAACAGCTCTTTGATTTCGTCTTCGTAACCAAATGAAAACACCAGGTCAGCCTCGTCAACAACCAGCATTGCCAAATCGTCTTTCAACCTCATATTGTTTGCCTTTAGATGTGCCAAAGCTTTAGACGGGGTCGCTACAACTATGTCTGGCTTGTCCGAAAGCAGGGCCTTCTGTGTTTGCATGTCCCCGTTGGCCGAGATGTCTATGCAACGAACTTCCCTCGCACATTTGAGGGTTAAATCTGCTATGACTGACGTAATCTAGAAATATTCATAACGTTTGACTAAGAATATTGAGTGTTAGGGATGCATTTGTTAGTAATTGGTGCGTTTATCTCATGAAGTTTACATCCTAGATCAGCGGTTCTCAAACTTTTTTTCTGACGGAACCCTTTTGGAAAGCAAAATATTTCACGGAGCCCTTAAATAAAAAACAGTTTTACACTATATTGTCCAGAGAGAAGAGGTGTATTTCAGATTTCTTTCGTCTCATTATAAACAGTATTCACACGGAGCCCACACAGAGGCTTTGCGGAGCCCTAGGGTTCCGCAGAGCACATTTTGAGTATCGCTGTCCTAGGTTAATCCCTGTTATATTTTTTTACTGTAACCTTGATTGGATGAGATGCATGTGTAGTACATATTGACAGTTCTGTGACTCAATACTGACGAAAATAAAATAACCAATTCATAAATAAGTCTAACTAAATATCTAAATCTTGTTTTCGACAAATTATTATACGAGATTGAGTCACAGAACCGTTGATATATGGTTGGAGGTAACAGTAATTATAAATTTATCAAAGTTGCATTTCAATCTGTGTAAATAAAAATAAGATGTAATTAATTTTTAAGATTGTTAATAAAGGCTATTTGATTTGATTTGACATTTCAACTCACTTGTCCACATAGTTCTTTGCTTGGTGATAAGATAAGCGCACGGATGCACTGATGTCTACTAGTATTGTTCAAGTGCAAAATCTTTTGTATGACGGGTATAGCGAACGCGGCCGTCTTCCCGGAGCCTGTTCGGGCCCTCATGAGCACGTCTTTCCCTTCCAACAGTAAAGGAATAGCGGTTTCCTGGATCAACGTGGGTTCAGACCACGCCAACTGCGCTATAGCCTAAAAATAAAACATGCGCGAATAAAATACGGGAGATTGATTCTAAACGTCTCCAATAATATGTTGACAGGTTAAAAAGACAATTACAGACAAAATTAGCACCAATTACCTTGATTATTCTGTCGTCCAGCTCCATTTCATGAAACATAACCTTTTTTTCGTCTCCCATGTTAATTCTTGGGTTCTTTTTTAAAAAATAACCAACTGTAGTGGCAGAATTAGATTTAGTGTTTATTCAACAGCCTTGTAGTCGGCATTTATACAGTTTAAACATATATTTACTAAAAAACTGGACTTTGAAATAGAATAGAACACATTCACGAGCACGCCGCCATTGAAATACAGATAATTGAATTGAAATGAACGGAACAGGGGGACGAGACGAGGACGAAACGCGTGGCGTGTTAAGTGTTGCCTGCAGCTAGTTGCATTTTGCTCCGACGCACGTCAACTTTATGTCAGCAGCGTTTTGGTTCTCCGGAAAGTTGGGCATGTTTTTGTATTGTTTAAAAACGATCTTGTTATTTTATCTGCTTTCAGCTGTAATATTGCACTGCAAGCACATACATTTAAAAAAAAATACGATTTCCTTATATTTAATTAATCGATTCAGGCGTTTCTTTGCGAAGGTGCATATCAACAAACGAACAAATTACGTTGCTACTCCATATATTTTACTAAACTCTTTTTTTCTATTACAAGTTTAACACTCGGTGGAATCCCGACTGTCAATTAATAAAGTGTAATTCTTAAACCTAGCTCAAAACTTTATTGTTTTAACTGTGTTGTTGTCTTTTCCTTTTATGATAAGCAATAAGAAGTGTGAAATTCCGTTTTGAATGGGAACTAAAAAAAAAACTCTATGAGATCTGAAATTGGATCAAAAATTCTACAGTGACAGCACTGGTTGCTGTTTGCTGCGTATGTAGTACAACATAGAAGGAGTGTTAAAATTGAAAGCGATATTTTATTATCTGATCTCTTTACTTTAAATGGCAATGCAATGTGTCAAAAAGAGATGACTACATACTCTAAACTCCTCTTCAATTGACACCCTGTACACGACCAATAGACAAAATGGTCACCTTTGGCTATGGTAATGTATACATTAAGGTAGTATACTCTACGTTTTTCTTATTCATTTGCAGGTTTTACTACCTTGACGCACACAAAGGTGACCATTTTGACAGCTTTGGCTATGTACACTTGACAAGTACTGAGGCTATATCCATGCTTTAGTCCTTCATCCAAGGGCGTGCGCGTGCGCTTGTGAACTTCATATGCCATGTGCGTTCTCTGATTGGCCAGGCAGACAAGGCTATTTCAAACCACAAATGTCAAAAAGCAAACTTATAGGTTGGGGCAATACTTCCGTAAGTTAGTGCAATTTACGTACATTCACGCAGGAGATATTTACCAACATAACGACAAAAATCATTGCGGCGAAATATTTTCTTCTTTCTTTAATCATCTTTCTTTATCTTTATGTAAAACAAAATGTAGAATAAAACAAAGATGCTATCCACCTCAGTTTGTTTTCATTATTTAATCACTTAGTCCTTCTAAACCATTTTATCCTAATTATACCTGAGCGAAGCTAGGGCGGGTCGTTAGTTTATAATACTCTTTGTATAATAGAGTACAGAATTGACGCATTAAATATTTATAATCTGTCAAAGTATGCTACAAGGTTAAAACTTCGAAGTAATGCAAAAGTTCTCAACAAAGCGAGCTTGTTTGCTTTTTCTTTAGTGGTTTCCTTTCCCATCTCGGTCGAAATGGATTTGATCTATGACAACTTTAGATACACTGGGTTGAGCTGTTGTGTTGCTAATGTACCCAATTTTCAAACAAACCACAAACACAGCTGTAACTGTTCGCCACAATTGGTCGGGCGCCGTTTGACGTCTAGTTCATGTAGTTTAGTTTGTTACGATATGAGGCTTTATAACTCCAGATTTTGACAAACGAAAGTAGAAATTTGCCTAAATCTAAAGTAAGCTTTATTTAATTTTTAAGCAATAAAATCCTTGTTTAAATTATTTAGACACTGCAATTTTATTATGAAATAGGAAAGTAAACGAGCAAGTGGGTCACCTGATGGTAAATTACCACTACCGCCCATAGACACCCAAAAACAAAACGATAATTAACGAAAACATCTATTAAGTTTCCTGTTAAAAACTTCATTTTTGACAAGGAAAATTACTTAGCGCATATTCTAAGCAAAAATTAAAATATCATTCAAAGAGCAATTTCCACTTTAGGCATTCTTTCACTTATTCTCAATAACGTTAATTTATCGGTAAACTACGTGCAGAATAATCATAAAATTCCCTTGTTTGGTTGATTTTGTGTTTTCATGAAATTTGTGTGGTACTGATTCTTAGCTTATGTTTTATACATTTGGAATATCAGTTCGAAAGTGTCTCGTCAGAACACATCAAACTACTTGACAGATGTTTACCCATGTGTTTGAGTTATTGGTTAAAACGCCGAAAGTCATGAAGTCGTCACTAGAAATACTTTAGAGTCTGGCCATCCAAACGTGATACTGAAAATTGCCCGCGAAATTTAAAAAAAATATATATGGTAACCCCACGTGAACTAGGATTAAATAGTTTTAATACTTTCGCATTAAAATTTTATGTAAAGCCGTAATACATTAGCGTTTGTACTAGAACTAGAACCACTTCCTGACATCCGGTTAGGCTCGAATTTGGCGTACTTATACTTACTTAACACTTTCGCACGCAACCAAAGATTTCGTAGCGCTAAGCTCGTAGCCGACTACTTGGGAAAATGCGTATGTAGCGAAAACTTTCTTCGAGCATTGCGCCCATGGAACCGGTTCCTGGTGTTTAAGTAAGCCAGGTGACAAAAATCAAAATCAAAAAATCAAAATCAAAAATATTTTATTGTCAATGCAGCATTATGGTATCAGCTATATCAGTAAGGTGGTCTGATGATGAAACAAAAGCCAAAATGGCAGAAACTTGAAATTATTAATTTGTTACACCACAGGAATTCTGTATTAAAGTGAAACAGCATACTGATTTAATGATTAATAAACATTTTATTGAGTAAAATAACATTCTTTCAACTATCATAGAATCATTATTATTATTACACTTGGTTCTCTTAAATTAGGGATTAATTTCTCTTGCAGCCATTTTAAAAAGTTCTGTCAGTTCATGTCATGATGATAATCAGCTGACAGAAATTTTGAGCTAAAAACCAAGAGGGCATTGGGTACAAATCCTTTTTCGGACCCGGCATGTACAATAATGAACCGTTTCCCTGGGGAAATTTTTTCAACCACACCGCTACTACACGGACCTTGCCACGATTTTTTTGGCCTATAATTTTGATGAATATAATGTTTCATCCATATAAATTAACGGCTTTTCTTGCTGGCAGTATTTACTAATGGCTCTCAAAAATCTGTGCCTCCATGCTGCAATGTCATATCTCTTCATGATTATACTACGCTCATTTATATTTTTTTTGAACTCGTAGCCATTGGATAATAAAATTTTTCGCAACATTTCACGACATCCGGTAAATTCAATGCTCTCTCTTAAATCTGTCAACAAGGTACGTAAAGTAGGCACCTGTTTCTTAACTGTGTAGAATTGATTGATCTTCGGCCTGACCGCGTTAATGTCAAAACTATCCAAATTGGCAACTGTTGGTTTATGTGGACGCTTTTTCCCGGGAGTATTCCAAACACCAGCATTAAACTGTCCTTCTTTTTTTATTCTTTTGATAGTAGCAGTACCAACATCTGAAAATTAGAAATAAAATACATTATATTGTTTAAATAACAGTATAGCTTCTGGTAATTAATATTATTTAAGATCTTTTCCCTCATCCTGGCACTGTCCTAGTTGCATCTTTGTAGCCCCACTTCCGCTAAAGATATTATTTTTAACTAAATGTGACTTCCTTGTTTATTTATAGCTATATAAATTTGGACTTTAACACACTTTTAATTATTAATTTACAGTTAAAATATCATACCTGTCATTGCAGAAATTTCTTGCACAAATTGAATTTCTGTTTTGAGTTGACTATTTTCCTCTAGTTGTTGTAAACTCTTCACAGCATTACTAATATCATTCAACTCATTTAAGCTGTTGTCATCAAGTTTATCTCTCATCCTCTCTGAAATAAAAAACATGCAATAAATACCTTTCCGATTACAATCGGAACATAACCTCTAAATGTAGGAGAAAATACTATTTCAAACTGAAACCAACAACAAAAGCATAATTAAAACATAATTAAATTAAATTGTTTAGTCCAACGAAATATATCTTGAAATAACTATGGAGTATACAAACTATTCAACAAATATCAAAATCATTACAGTGCACTAACCTGTGGCAGCGATTATTTCATGGAAATATCGTTCTTTCTCGCGGAAAGCAGAGGCTCGCTCTTCTTGTTTTGCTTTAAATTTACACATCATTGTATAAATTAACTTCCTAGCTGAACTTTTTATAGGTTTCGACATAATAACGCAAGATAACCGTTTGTTATTCCGAAAATTGACACGACTTGACAACCAACGTACTAGGGTTTGACAAGTATTGAGTATTGCCATATAAAGAATTCTGTTTCAAGGTCAATATCACGTTTCGATGGCCAGACTCTAACCGTATCATTTAGTAACTTTACTTATCAAATTTTATTAAAATTATCAAATATTTCGTGGGTTCGATTTTATCTTTATTTAAATTGTGATTTAAATAAATTGCTCATGACGTGCCGAAACATTTTTTAACAATAGTAGCCCTGGAAAATTATTGCCATACGTGCAACCAACATACAGTAACAATTAAAAAAAAACACGTAAGGTCAAGTTGTTTCTGTCTCTAGTGCTTATTTCTCGAAGAAATAAAATGAAAGTTATTTATATCGGGATCTAATGTTGCTAATTCATTATCGAGTTATCGCGTCCGCGGCTCACTACCGGTAGTGTTCTCCCAACGTGTCCGCACAATGTTCAATTGCAAGAGCGTTACGAGTTCAATGCCTTATGTAAAACTCGAAATGGTGTTTCTTCCGTGAATGACCGAAATAATACGGTGGCTTATGTGTACATTGTGTGCTAGTGGATTTAAAGTGTTAAAATGTCGATTTCTACGGCACAAGTGTTGATGAAGAAGGGGAAGAGAGGTGCAGCTGCGTACATCCACGCGGATTGTGCCAGTGGGTCCCCGCAACACCTGGGCCCACTGTTGGACGTGCTGTTGAACCCCAGCAAGGCCATTGACGAGTGGGAGACCATCGACTGGTGCCGCTGGCTGCTGGCCGGCGGCCGCACGCCAGACGAGTTCGCAGCAGTGGGTAAGTTCAACTCGGCTAACTGTACTCTATAATTATTTCTCTCTTTGTAGGTTATAAGCGATTCGTTGCGTAGTTTTGTGCAATAGACGATGTATTTCTTATTTTTAGAGGTGATAAACGCAATGACTTTGCATTTCTAGTGCCTTAGCACTTTGTGTTCTATTGAACACAGTTCTGCAGGATAACTGTTTCATTCAAGTTCTATGGGATTCTCTTATCTCGTTTATCTTGTTTCTTGCTAATTTGATAAGAAAAGTCTAGTTCCTATTTAATTTTCATAATTTATAGGATATAAAAATTCATGCTTAAAAGTAAACAATAACAATTTGAATAGGAATTGAAGTTGTTTTTTCTGGTTTTGATTGGGTTATGTTTGATGCTGCCTTGTAATTTATTTGTTTTATTATTAGCTGTTGGCTGTAAATATATGTTTAAAGGTGTTCACACCACAATGTCTCACACGTCTATTCTTTATTATGGCAGAAAGAAATCTTTGCCCTAAATCTAAAAAAAAATATGTCACCTGGGATGTATCTAACCTCAAACTCTCATATTAACCAATAAAAGGAAACCAAAAAATTGTCTTTTCTATAGACAACAATAACAGATATTCTTTATTTATCACACAGAAATACAGAAATTGCTAAAAAAAAAGATTAAGGCAGACAACAACAGTTGTCTCTCTTGTTGTCAAAAGGTAACAACTTGAATAGACCGAAAGGAATGGTCGACTGACAGCGTTGGTTGCTACTTGTGTCCGCGGAATAAATTGAGTTTTTTGAGATTAATCGGTTGATAATCTAAGATTAGTATTTGTGAAGTGGTAGATTTTGGTGGTGGTTAACCAGGTGAGTAGTTAATTAGTATTTAGGTCGGAGGCATGGGAGATAAGGAGCCCCCTGATCGGGGCGAGGTAGATGCCTACCCTCTTTCAATAGAAATGAGTACTGAAAGCGAACCCGTGTCGGAATCTCGTAAGCGAACTAATTCATTGTCGGAAGACACAGCTAACGACCCTTCTAAAAAACGCGATACGAGTATTCCTGCATCCGCTTCTATTCAACATACTTACACCGTGCCCGAGTTCACTCCAGGCACGAAACTAAAATATGGTCCTGACGACAAAGCTCCGTTTGTCGTCAATGTTTCAAAAACCGTTGAGGACCCTTCCTCTGGACTGACAATAAGAATTCTCAAATTCGCTCAGCTACTACATAAAAACTCTGTTCGTGGCATTAAAAGGGAGGGAATAAAGGGCAGCGGTCGCAACCGCGTTACAATAGAATTTGAAAGTGCAACCTCAGCCAACGAGTTCATTGAACATCCACTACTAGAACAGCATGGTTACTCGGCATCGATTCCCACATTCTGCGTCACTCGGATGGGTTTAGTCAGGAATATCCCTGTAGATTGGTCGATGGAAGAGTTGGTCACCTGTATCGAATGCTCCAAAGCTGAGACAAGAGTAATAAAAGCCCGTCGACTCAATAGAAAAACTTTTGTGGATGGAAAGGCTACCTGGATTCCTACTCAAACTGTGGCATTGACCTTTCTCGGTCAAACTTTACCTGAGAAGGTTTTTTGTTATTGCTCATCTCTCCCAGTTGAGGTATACCTTCTCCCAACCATTCAGTGTAATAAGTGCTGTCGCTTTGGACATATTAAAGCCGCTTGCCGTTCTAAGCCCCGTTGCTACAAATGTGCTCAGCCTCATGAAGGAGATTCCTGTTCTGTCCCAGCTGATCAGTCTTCTTGTATTTCTTGTTCTGGTCCTCATTGCGCTACCAATCCCTCCTGCCCAGAGCACTCCAGACAAAAGTCAATTAAGTTAGTGATGTCTGAAGAAAGCATCTCTTATTCGGAAGCGGCTCTTCGTTTCCGTTCTGTCCGCCGATCTTTTGCCGACACTGTTCGCGCCTCACAATCTTCTCCTCCAATATTGGCAAGCCAGAATTCCTCTCCCTCATCCCCAATGCCTGCCTCTTCTGGCCCCCGACAGTCTTCACAATCCTATAAGAAAACGGTTACTATTCCCCGCCAACGGTCCTTTGTCTACGGTACAGGCTACGACAAATCTGCCCACAACGAAATCATTAGTACTCCTCAGTCTTCTCAACAGAACGGCTGTGCCCTCAGAACAGCTGAACCTGATATTACCCCCAACGACAATCTCATCAAACTGCTTATCAACACTTTGTTGAATATCCTGTCTAAATTTTCAGACGCAATACCGAACAATGTCTCAGAAATGCTGAACCAATTAACCATCGCAATTGCCTCCGATAATGGCCAGTACGGCCATCCAATGGAACTGTAGAAGCATAAGGCACAAAAAATCTGAACTAATTTTCTTAATTAATAAGTATAAGCCCTTCTTACTAGCTATCTCGGAGACATGGTTGAAGCCTGGTTCCCCATTTAGGGTGACCGGCTACTCATGTCTTCGGGATGACAGTGATGAAGGTTGGAATGGATGTGCCATTCTTGTCAAGCGTTCCCTTCCTTTTTCCCAAATTCCTCTCCCCCCGCACTCATCAGGTATAAATGTTGTTGCTGTCAAAACCATGGACGCTGCATTTGTTTCACTATATATGCCTTACCCTAACCCTTCACTTATTGCCGAGCTTGACTCTATTCTTTCATCTCTCGCTGGTCCTGTAGTGGTAATGGGCGATTTTAATTGCCATCATACCATGTGGGGCTCGAATTCATGCGACTCAAATTCTTCTGTTCTTTTAGATATGTTCGACAATGCCAATCTAGTCTTGTTGAATGACGGTTCTCCTACAAGGCGGACATCTCCCTCCCAAAACCCGAGTTCAGTTGACCTAACATTAGCTTCCCCCAATCTGTCCCCATGCCTTGTATGGCGTGTTCTTACTCGAAGTCATGGCAGTGACCACCTTCCTATACTTATTTCATTGACTTCAACCGTTATACCTACTGTTTCCTCATCTCCCCCTCTTCTAAAGTTTAGGTTGGATAAGGCAGATTGGGACCAATTCGCGTCCCTAGTTCAAGGTGAAATAAGTTTACTACCTCCCGTTACCCAATCAAATTCATTAGATCTTTACTCCAAATTTGTATCAATACTTTCTTCCTCGGCGAATTTATCTATTCCTGTCAAAAATTCTGCCAGCAATAAAATCTCCTCTCCCCCATGGTGGGACTCCGAATGCACGACGGCCATTAAGAATCGCAATGCCGCCGAAGATCTGTTCCGTGCCGATTTATCTAACATGGACAATTACTTGGCGTTTCAACAATCTAACGCCCGCTGTAAGAGACTTCTGTCTGCTAAAAAACGCCTCGGATGGACTCGTTTTTGCGAGAGTCTTTCTCCTCGCTCCCCGCCTTCCTTAGTGTGGAAAAATATTAAAAGATATCGAGGGTCACTGTCTGATAGCAATCCTACAGCAAATGACTATTCCGCATGGTTAGATGCTTTTTATGACAAACTTGCTCCTTCTTATGTGCCTAATGAGGATTGTCTCCCTTCATCCACTTCCCCTTTATCGTTCGATCGGATGGACGCTCCGTTCTCAGATTCGGAGCTTTCCTCGGTCTTGAGTTCTTTGCACGACTCTGCTCCTGGAATCGACGGAATCCCGTATTCTTTTATACAAAATTGCTCAAACGCTTCAAAATCATTTTTTCTTAGCCTTCTTAACTCGATTTATGATTCCGGTATTATTCCTGATCCATGGAAACAACAAATTATTATCCCAATTTTAAAACCCCGTAAAGATCCTTCTGATCCTTCCTCATACAGACCCATCGCACTTTCCTCTGTTTTACTAAAAATTTTGGAGCATCTTATTAAAAATCGGCTTGAGTGGATTCTAGAGAGCCGAAACATCCTGGCTGATTCGCAATTTGGCTTCCGCAGAGGCATGGGTACCATTGATAGTTTAGGCATCCTAACAACGGACATTCGACTTGCGTTTTCTAGGGGTCAACACTTAGTCGGGGTATTTCTGGATATCACATCTGCTTATGATAACGTCCAACTTCCGGTACTCAGGCAGATTATGCACCAGCTGAGTCTGCCGGTAAAGATGGTTCATGTCATTTGCAATATCCTTTTGGGTCGCTCCATCTCCGTGCGATATCGGGGCAACTTGCTGCCCCCTAGAACTGTTTGGAAGGGCCTGCCGCAGGGCTCAGTACTAAGTCCTATATTATACAGCCTGTATACAGCAGACCTTAATAAATCCGTAGACTGCTTTTGTGACATCCTCCAGTATGCAGACGATATTGCGCTGTACTATGCGTCGGATTCCATCCTGGATTGCTCTACTCGCTTGAATACTGCTCTTAGATACCTCAAAGAGTGGCTCTCCGACCATGGTTTGAGCATATCAGCATCGAAAAGTTCCGCGGTAGTTTTTTCCAGGAGGAGGTGGACTCCGGACATTGACATTGTCATTGACGAGAACCCTATCAGGGTAGAAAGCAGTGCGAAATTCCTCGGACTTTACTTAGACTCTCGGATGACGGGCATTACGCACTTAAACTACATTAAAGAAAAATGCGAGAGGAGCGTAAATGTCTTGAGAGCCCTATCAGGTGCGTGGTGGGGTGCTCACCCTTATTCACAAAAGCTTCTTTACAACGCTATTGTTCGGAGCCACTTTGATTATGGTTCCTTTTTACTAGAGCCCTGCGGCAAGCTAGCCTTGGCGTGTTTGGACAAAATTCAATCGAGATGTTTGCGTATCGTTACAGGTGCCATGAAGTCTTCACCCATTAATGCCCTACAGGTTGAATGCCTTGAACCTCCCTTGAGACTTCGCAGACAGCTTCTTTCTGACCGTTTCCTCTTTAGATCTGCCCAGTCCTCTGATCATCCACTTCTGTTTCGTCTGAATAATCTGTCACACTTAATTTCTTCTTCTAATTATTGGACACATAAAGACCCCACCTGTTTATCTAAAAGTTTTCAATATTTTACCCAAGGTCCCCCATTATTCCAAGCTCCAAGCAATCCCTTATTTTCTCTCGATTTTGATGTACTCGTTTTTCAACCAAAAATTATCTTTTCTTTCGGAATTAAAAAGGGTTCGCCCGGCGCTAACGCCACCTTCAATGAAATTTTATCTGAAAAATGGGACGGTTGGCTATCCATATTTACGGATGCCTCTAGAATGTCTGCTGATGGATTTGTAGGATCTGCCGTCTGGATCCCTCGCTATAGAATTGCTTTAAGTTTTAAATGCCCTCCCCAAACGTCGGTATTCACTGGCGAAGCCATTGCCATTTTTGAAGCCGTTTCTTATATAGAGTCTCACAAAATTAGTAAGTCATTAATATTTTCAGATTGCCTTAGCTGTCTTCAGGACATTGAAAAATTTCCACTCCGCTCCAGGGACAACTTATTTATTAACCTTAAGACAAGAGAAACTCTTTATAGATGCCAATCCCTTGGAATGGAAATTATTTTGGTTTGGATCCCTAGTCACTCAGGAATTAGTGGTAATGAGGAAGTTGACTCAATTGCCAAACAAGCTATCCAAATCGGTTGTTCGTCTCACTCGGAGTGTTATAGCCAAGATCTGCGTGCTGCCGCTAAATCCCGTCTGGGTGAGCGTTGGAGTGAGGAGTGGAGTGCTTCCAGGGTTTCTAAAGGCAAGCATTACGGTGGAATTCAACCAAACCTTCCAGTAAAGCCATGGTTTTTTAAATTTCGCAAAGCTGGCAAACGCGCCACCTCTACTGTGATACGGTTGCGTCTCGGTCACATTTGTTCTCCTTCCTTTTTGGCCAAAATCCGTGTAAGAGATCATTCAATATGTGAATGCGGTCTAGAGGAAGGTACTCCAGACCATATATTTTTTAACTGCCCTAAATTACCTGTCTCACTGTATGAACTCCTTCCTGACTCGATTCCTCGCCCAGTTAATATTAATTTTATTCTGACCTTATCCAACTCTCCCTTGGTATACCTACTGACTAAATATATTACAGACTACAAGATCAAATTATAAATAATAATAGTTTCAACCTTTCTTGTTGTCCCTGTGTTTGGGTTATGGAAATAGTAATTATGTGTAGTTTTAACTTACTAACACCTGTATCTAGTGTATCATAGACTACTAACCATGTGTTGTCCTTTTGTTTTAGATCTCTCAACCGATCATTCATGCAGATACTTCGTTGGAAGCCATAAAGGCCAATCACCCTGTAGCTTCAAACCTTGACGTTGGCAAAGTTGTCCAATTGGACAGAAGCCAAACACCAAAAAAAAAAAAAAAAAAAAATAGACCGAAACTAGGCCGGGCATAGTGCATGCACATATGTAGACTTTTTTATGGCTTCCCATCTCTAGGTCAAAATGGATTTCGCTTATTACAACTTTGGTTGACATTAGACACATCGGGAAAATGTGTGTATGGTAGGTCTGGTAGGTCTCATAGACTTGAGCTAAACTAGGCCAGGCATACTGCATGTAGATGTAAATTTGAACAGAACCAGGCCAGGCACAGTGCATGCAGATATAATACAGTGCTTGCACTGTTGTGTTCCGGTGTGGAGAGCAAAAGAGCCGGTGTAATTACTGGCACAAGAGGTATTCCATCTTAGCCCTCTGGGTTGGCAATGCATCTGCAATCTTCTTGGTGTCTATAGGTAGTAGTGATCACTTACCATCAGATGACCTACTTGCTTGTTTTCCTTCCGTTCTCATAAAAAATAAATTATAGACTTGACCAAAACCAGGCTAGTCACAGTGTATGCAGATGCTTGACTATGCAGTCTGTTTGCTGTCGTACAATGCAGTTAATTTACAGACAGGCATTCGAACTGGATACTGAGAGACAGAAGTCAGCGCAGTTATTCAGCAGTTTCGCTGCAGCTATTTTATCTGCTGAATAACTGCAACTTTGGAACTGGGGTTGAGTTGAAATGCAGAACCTTATCCATATATTAGAATGATGCTATAATAAAATAACGCATGGCTTCAGCATATTCAGAGGGTGTGGGCAGGGTCATATACTAGAAGTTTAGTCGGAACAGGGTCATCATGTCATCAACAACATTAGAAAATTACCAATGGTCAAGCTGGAACCAGCCCAGGGTACACCAGCTTCCATGACCATCCTCTGGATCCGCTCTTGGGTGTGCTACAGTGAACTATGGGGATCCTTATCATAGAAGGTTGCGAGCGTGCGTTACGTAACCTGGTGGGGTTGTGGGAGTCATGGCCCTCCCTTCCAGAGAAGCAATAATTTTGCCTCACACAAATAGGCTATCTATGGTGTAGTATAAATTAAGCCTATTAAGACATCATCCCTGGAATATGATGCTGTATATGCCCAAAGCAAACATTAGGCACCATGTTTACATAACAGATAAGAGAGTTGATAGGTATTTTTTTTGATGTTGTCATTGGTTATCATTTGATTGCATGTGTTGATTAGATCTGGCGTTGTTGACTTAATTTTATGTTGATGTTGCTATGTCTGTTGCTTTTTATATAAGATAGGAAGGAAAACGAGTAAGTGGGTCACCTGATGGTAAGTGATCACCACCACCCATAAACATCTGCAAAACCAAGGAGACTGCGGATGTTGCCAACCTAGAGGGCTAAGATGGAAAACCTCTTGTGCTAGTAATTACACCAGCTGTCTTGCTCTCAAGACACAACAGTGCAAGCACTGCTGCTTAGCGGCATCCGCAAAAAGACCATCTTTAGGACAGAATCTGTTCGTCAGTCTGTCGTAGAGACGTATTTCAGTAACTAATAATGCTATTTTTGGAATAGTTTTGTATATTATTTTTCAATACAGTTGCTCAAGAAGTGCCCTTTTTTTAGCTGTTTTGCGTGCGCAAAGTTCGTTTTTGCGAACTAGTGCGATTTACTTTTCTAGTTTTTTTTAATTTGTTTTTTTTTTCAATTCACAACTACTTACTGAAGAGTTATTATAATGTTACTTTGTACCAAGACGTAATGAAACTAAAAATCTATTATTTGAAGTAATGACATACGTTCCGTACTAGCATTGAAATGTACTATATCCCATCCCAACCTTATTATGGTTACAAATAAATATAATATCTTTAGTTTTTTTGTACTTTTTGCAATGATTGATCCTTTTTGAGTGGATGTATCAATCGTATCATATGAAAAGGCTTCATTTACACATTCTGAAACCGGCTGTTATTTCGCATTCAGGGTATAAATACGAAAACATTAACCAAAAATAATCCTAAATGCATTTAAGTAAGTTTTAAAAATGGCTAAACTGATCCAGGTGAAACAGTTGAAAACCAGTACCATTGATGGTTTATGAATTAAAAAAAAACCGGGTAAGGGTGAGTCAGAGTCTCACATAAATGGTTCCCTACAAAAACACATCCCTATGATGTGCTGGCGTGAACTGTCCAGAATTGCGAAACGATCAAAATGAAAATGTTCCGAGAACATTTCCACCTTTTTGAGAACTTGCTCATCCCTATAATGTACGGGCGAGAACTGTCCAGAATTGCGAAACTATCAAAATGAAAATGTTCCGAGAACATTTCCACCTTTTTCAGAACTTGCTCATCCCTATGATATACGTGCGTGAACTGTCCAGAATTGCAAAACTATCAAAATGAAAATGTTCCGAGAACATTTCCACCTTTTTGAGAACTTGCTCATCCCTATGATGTACGGGCGTGAACTTACCAGAATTGCGAAACTATCAAAATGAAAATGTTCCGAGAACATTCCACCTTTTTGAGAACATTTCACATTTTTTTGTACTTTGTCAGGCGCGGTTTACTTCGCGGAGCTACAAGAATATCGGCGCACCTCTGCACTGGGGCCGGCGCAATTGAGTTGCCGCGCGTGCGAATGAATACGAGTTATACGATAGACAGAGAGGCATACACTAGGACGCTTCTTATACCTAAACGCCGGTTTTGCTCGAAGGAAAACTTCTGAAATTGTACTATTATTTATTCTTTCTAACGGTTGTCTGGAAGAGATCGCTTAGTCAGCGATAAGACCGCTTATTGTGTGCCTTTTGTAGTTTCTCTAAATTTTACCTTTTCATTGTTTTTTTTTACTTTTTTTACTTTGTGCTTGTGATGTGCCGGTGGAAAGCCCAAAATTGCAAAATTATCAAAAATAAAATAAAGCTGAAATTTTAATTATCTTTAATTATTTCCATAACGAAATTCGCAACATTCTTAGAATTTCGCAAACGTTAACCACATCGACGTGTTATTTAATTGAGCCGACTTATAAGCTACTTGCCTAAATAAATTATAGCCTTACCAACTCATCACTATTCCCCCCCTTAAAATTTTAACCGTAAAGTTAACGACACAAAGTTGTTTACGCAATAAAACGTTCCAGGAAGATACGAGCTTCCAATAGTTTCCATAACATATTTGCTATGACAGTTGTTTTGTCCATTTTTGTATATCTATGGCATTGAATACATATGTCGCTTCCAGCCTCGTCTGGTTAATAATGACTAGTAATGACTCATTAAGTCTTTGAGAATATACTACCTACTAATAGTTATTCCAATGGTTGTTTATTATGGCGGATTTGGGTAAACATCTTAAGACTTGTGTACTGTACCCAACGCTCCTCATACAAACGGCGATAACGTTTCTCCACCCTCCATACCGTAACCTATAGCCATCTTTTTTTTGATGTTGTCATTATGCCCTAGAACAGGGATGGCAAACCTTTTTTCGCCTACGTGCCAATTTTCCAAAAAAATTAATAGGTCGCGCCTTGACATGCCACTATTTTACCCTTTTGTCAAACAAATCACTTGGAGTGCAATTTTTGATCTCACCAGGTGACTAAAGCTCACCAAAATGGCCGAATCTCTATGAAAAACGGCCATTTTTGTGAGCTTTAGTCACCCGGTGAGATTCAAAAATCGCACTCCTGAATGGAAAGTACTGTCGATTGTAACGATGTCATGCCGTGTCCTGCGTGCCCACAATTTTTTGCCGCGTGTCACTTTCGGCAGGCGTGCAATAGGTTCGCCATCCCTGCCCTAGAACTAGGTTTGTATGTTTTAACTTATAAATATTCTTTGTTTCTTTCTCTTGCCCTCGTGGTCGTTTGCCATCTATTGTTCCGATTGTCACTAGCTTTTGCATATTGCCTGGATCCCTGCGAGCAATGTGACCGGAATAATCGAGGATCTTTTGGTAACACGTGGTAGTCGTATTTGTATGTTCACTGAGTGCCAGGCAAATGAAAACCTCGCTCCGCTAAGTCTATTTCTACCAGAGCTGTGCTGAGTGGGGTAGGAAAATAAAGTAACCCCAAATTATTAATAGATTCAGGCGTTACTTTGCCTCCCCATTTCAACAAACGAACAAATTACCTTGCTACTCCGCGAAACCGGCCAGATCTGGTTTCGCGGAGTAGCAAGGTAATTTGTTCCAGTTTGTTAACCACAAATTGCTGGATTTAGTCCTAGCGCATCGTTTTAGCTACCTCGCACAGTTTTGGTGGATACGTAGCCTAACGGGGGACTCTTAATACATACCTAAGTATAAAATTTAAATATATTTAGCTTGTTTTGATGCGATGAGGAAGGGTCTGTGAACTTGCTTGCGGTTTGCGACATTTCATTATGTCTACTGGCGCGTTGACGCATTATAAACCTTCAGCCCGTACAACCTGGCAGAGGAAGGGCGGTTGTAAGTTAAAAGCCTTTGTTGGTCTGTCTATCCGTCCGTTTGTATGTATGGCGTGGTAAAGATTAACGTTTACACCGCCTAGAATTTTGCGGGTGGTAGGACCTAGTGCAAGGTCCGTCCGGATAGCTACCACCATCTTGCTTGTTAATCTTGCCGCTAAGCAGCAGTGCTTGCACTGTTGTGTTCCGGCGTGGAGAGCAAGACAGCCGATGTAATTACTGGCACAAGAGGTATTCCGTCTTAGCCCTCTAGGTTGGCAACGCATCTGCAACCTCGTTGGTGTTGCGGGTGTCTATAGGAGGTGGTGATCACTTACCAACAGGTGACCCACTTGCTTGTTTTCCTTCCTATTTTATATAAATAAAAAACAAAAGTGGTCATCGACATGCAAGGGCGCCATAATGGCAAACGCGAATTTGAAGTTTAAACATGCTCGTAGGTCGCTATTGCACTACGTCATCGGTCAACTATACGAGTCAGTGCCGATACGGGCACGACAGCTCGCGACGCCTTTAAGCGTTCTTGGCGTTTGAAGGGTTAAATGCGAGGTTTTGACCCAGATCGGGTAATCACTGTAATCAGCTTGTACCTGCGACTTCGTTTGAAGAATTCTCTAAAACTTTACCGTTCCGAAAACCTATTTAACTATAAACGGGGAAAATCCGCAGGAAACGAATCTGGTTAGTTTTAATATGCATTCTTAATAACCACCCGAAAGCTAATCTTAACAGCAATAAAAAAACGATAAAAACTTTTTTTCGAGTTTTATGACGATTTAATATATAACGAAAAATAACAATCTGTATTTTAAATAGTATGTTATACCATTTTGGAGTTTTATCGCACGTTTCATCGGCTTTGGGAGACTCCTCTTAATTAGATCGGGAGTTAAATGTTGAGATTTTCTCTGCAAGAATTAGAAATGATGGCTTCAACTAGCCATGCATTATAGAAGGTTCTTGCAGGGTCCGTTCCTCTGAAGTTGCTAGCATGCGTATCTGGTCATTGCTTACCATCAGGCGAGCCGCAAGCTTGTTTTCCAGCTTAGTGGCTAAAAAAAACCGTGTACCTCTATCGGCCAGCATGTCATCGCCCCGTCTGACCCACATGCCAATTATGCGAATTCTGACACCGATTCGGGCAGGTTCTATCGCGAAGGCGCACAGATCGTCAAACAAGACCGGCGGTGTTGCTAGGTCAGCTTTAAAAAAGTCGCTGTAACGCTGAAATATCACAAGTTTACACATACCTACCCCTGTAAGATATTATTTTTAATCGGTTAGTAAAACTTAAATATGTATTTGATAGGTTCAGACGTTGCTATACGGAACAACCTCCCGGCCTTTGCTCAGTAAACTTCTATTATAGTATTTTCTTATGTTTTCGCGACTTGTAGACATTTTTCAAACTTGGGTAGTTTGTATTCTAAGTTTTTGTCAGTCTGCCCGTGAACATGAGAGCTGTAAAGGGATCGAAACGTCGGGAATTAGATTCGTTACAATACACGCGATATACCGTTTAAATTGTTTTATTTCAAAACGTGTATTATGTTTGTCATTGTGTCGTATCAGAGTGAAGACCAGTTTTACCTTGATAGTCAAGCTGTTGAAGTCCCGCAGCAACGTCAACTTTGTGTCCTTTGTGGTGCGGGGGCCTAGCAACCATCTGTCGGTCTTCATGAAGCAGGAGTTCTGGCCGAAACTAGTCACTTTCTGTCGTTTTCGTGGACGGGTGTTGGACGCCCCGAAACTAGGTCATACGTCGCTGAAGTAAAGTGCAAATTTTATTTCTACTAATCCTACTAATATTATAATTAGTAGTAAGTAATGATGTTTGGATATTTGGCTATTTGAATGTTTGGATGTTTGTTCCTCAATCCCGCATTGACCGCTGGACGGATTTAGATGAAATTTAGTAGACAGATAGATCATGTTCTGAATGAAAACATAGGATACTTTTTATTCCGTAAAATGCATAAATTATCCAGTGCGGACGAAGCCGCGGGTAAAAGGTCGTTTGGAATATAATGTATCTAGTCTTTAAGGTGAGCCAATGCCGCACAAAATATTTAGTACAGTCGCCAGAAAAGCTGAACACTTAGATGTCAAAAGGGTCTACACGAAAAAGCTCTTACTTTCTTGACAATAGGGTCGTGTGCAGATGTTTTTGACCTCTACCTCTGTATAAATATATTCCCTACTGACTGTACTTCGAAGTGCGAGATATCGAAACATTATGAACTATTTTATAGCACGGCTTTATGCAGTTATTTGAGATGCAAGCGCTTGAGAATTTCGCAGTACCACTGCTACAAGGTTGTATGTTGATTGTTTATGTCTATTTAATATGTACCTTTATAGCTAAAGGTACAGGGGATCAACTTTGATAGCTTTAAAACAGGATGGAGCCAACAAAACAGCACCTATTCAAAGATAAACTCATATTGACTAACACCTTAGACTAACACCTTTAAGCCTTAGACGATTTTAGTATCTACCTGTACTGGGCTCTCCATAGAAATCACCATGTTTATGGAAGTTCAAGATTTCCTTATTCTAAAGATTTTGTTTTTTTTTTATGGATAGAGAAGGGATATATATGTTGCAAGTTACAGCTAAGCCAACACGGTAATCCTGTACAGTCAGCAACGAAAGTCGCCGAACACAATAATGTTACAAAAGTCACTAATCAGGTCATTTGTCCATAAGTCGTAGAACTGCGTTAAGAGCAAAATTACATTTACACCATGAAATACTAAAAGTCGCTGAACAGCTTTATTCCAAAAATTACAGGACAGCATAATTCCAAAAATTGCTGAACAGCCTAATTACAAAAGTCGCTGAATAGCGTAATTTCAAAAATTACGGGACAGCATAATTCCAAAAATTGCTGAACAGCTTAATTATAAAAGTCGCTGAACACTACCATTGTTTATATATTTGGAAATTAAAAAAAAATTGGAATAGTCGCTGAATAGTATATGTATAATTACACACACAAATAAAAATTAGGGTAATGGCAGGACTCGAACCTGAAACCTAAGCATTCCGTGCCTTGCGTTTGCCAGTTTCGACACATTACCAATACCATACCTTGCAAATTTTTCAATGTGCTTTGTCTTTACGGTCATTACATTATTGATTTTAAAGGTATTAAGGTAAATTGAGCTTTATTTTAAATGACATAAGATTTTATTTTATTTTATCTCTGGTAAATGAATATGTTACTTATTACAGGTAAAGTGAGAAATTGACATAATAGAACCCGCGTGACATCTACGATACGCGATAAGATTCAATTTAACCTGACCTCTTTTTTTCACTGAGATATGCTCATTTCTTCGAATTTTGAATTTTGACAATCACTGAGAAGAGTACTCACTTGTCAGTGAGCGTTTCATCTCTTTCGTTTGAAGTGTAACCTTAAACTATTTTATCTACACACATATCATAAAGGCTAAATAACGCGTTCAAAAACCCTAGGAAATGACCAGCATTATTACAACCAATGTTATTATAAGAATTTTCTTGTCTGTGGTAGTAGGTAAATCTGTTCTTTATTGGTCATCACATTACCGATATCTCGTGACTGCTCGTGACGTTATGAATTTAAATTTGGAACAGCTGTCAAAATTCAAGTTGGTCTCTATTCTAGTATCCACAGATATTAAAACAGTTATCGATACGAAACGTCAACTCAGTATGTTTTTTTAATTTAAACGCACGACAGTTGATCTCGAGTGATATGACAATAGGGACTATATTCGTTCGTCTATGGTTTAAAAAAAACGTTCGTCTTGACGGATAGATCGAATCACAGAGTACCTTTTTAATATACATGGCGGCCATTAGTTGTCATTCGTTTTTGGTTTTTTGCTGTTACGGTTTTTTGCAGTTATGATATGTGTGTAGATAAAGTAATGTATGCAACTGTATATAATTAGACCTTAAAACACTCGTGTGATCCTATTATGAAACTCGCTGACGCTCGTTTCATAAAACCACACTCGTGTTTTAAGGCCTCTCATTATATAGCAGTTGCATAAAATACTATAATCAATCGGACATGTTCAGCAACTATTGATAATTTATAGATCAGCTAATTCTGTAGTTAGACATGTTCAGCGACTATTGATATTGTACATTTCAGCTAATTATGTAGTTAGACATGTTCAGCAACTATTGAAAAATCGATGTTTATTGACTTTTGTTATTCTCAAATGTCCACAGACATTTGTACATTAGCCTGTTCAGTAACATATGGAACTTTATAGTGTGCAGGTGTTTTGGAAATTAGGATGTGTTCATGGACTTTCGTTGCTGACTGTACGAGTAGATCTGCAACGATTTTAAACCCTCGACTTAGCGGAGGCCCTAACACAAAGAGGGGTGTTATAACTGTCTGTCTGTCGGTTTATGGCCTCACAGCTCCGGAACTCCGGATCCGGTGAACCGATTACGACGGCGCTAGCTGAAGTAAGCAAAGTAAGGTTTTTCTAGCCATGTTAGGTTGCAAACCGGTATCTTGGGCTTTCGAGATATTTATCTTCAGGGATATATGTAGAGGATCAAATCAGAGCTTTTACGAGCTTTTATTTAACGTGACAAGTTGCAAGATTTCAACTAAACATACATACATACATGTTGAGCTGCAATCTTGCAACAATTTTTAATTTACTACCAGTGATCGGATTGACTTGAATTTCTTGTATGAGTTATATATAGATTTGTGGGGCAATCCTCGCGTTAGTAGAGATTAAACTACCCTCGAGATATGCCAAAAAGAGCTGTCAGATCCCTCCAAAATCTGTCATTTTGTGACAGAACTCGAACGTGAGGTAAATCTCGATGAACACCAGATTTAGGGGCCTGGACCTTAGATACCAGATAATTCAGTAACTCTACAGGGTGACATGACACATAAGACGTAATACAAAACAAACATTTCCGACTCGGTTGTTAAAAAATAATATAATGCAATTAGTGAATCATTATATTCATCATCTTACAAGTGCGACAATATAACATAATTGTAGAGTTTTTCATACAAAAACGTGACAAATATGTTGAATTGTAACACTGTAAGTTTTGTGCTATAGGCACCTGCTGTTGGAGCGTATGTCTACTTGCGTGCTAGTAAATGAATTGAATTTATTTGCTACATCAGAATAAGTAAAGGTATACAAAAAAGTAAAATAAAATCATGCAATACAACTAGTTCCAAGGAACAGGCTCAGCTGATGCTGTGCTTCTTCAGCGGCTGCCAGCGCTGGTTTTCAGCCTGTCCCTGGTGAGATGACTCATGCTAGAGCACCACAATGTACCCCCCCCCCCCCGTGACAATATTTTCTTAGTCAATTCGGTTCGGATCGATGCCCTCTAAGGCTTAAACCTATACTTCATTGACATAGCGTGTCTATTCAAAGCGGCTCGCGATATTATTTATCGCATGCCTGCTGTTGTTAATCGAAATCGAGCGTAAAGTTTATCTTCGGCTCTCCACCACTATCTGCTCAGAAATGCTGCATTAGGATATGCTAAAAATAACTACCAACCCGGCTTACGGACACTCCAAAAGCATGCCATTCTTATTTATTACATACGTTTGAAAGGGATAGCAAGCTAGCAGGACTATGACGGCGTTCAACAGGTCGAAAATTTTTCGGCTTATTCCGATGTCTTTTTCCAGAACTGTGCGAAGAAACCCAATGGAGAGCCTTTAAACTCGACTTATAAGATAGGCTGTGGGAGACGGGGAATTGAAACTATATCATTGGTAGTGTTTCCTCGGTCACTGCTCAGTGGTTATCATGACTGCAAAAGTTGTAGTTTTTATAGTGCATCCCGTTCTTGTGATACTAGTTAGATCACTAAGCTTTATTTCTCTACTGGATAGGCTGTCCCATAAATTTGACGAATAATTTTGCATAAAAAATTGAAACGTCATCGTAGACCTAGTGGAAAGTACGAGAACTAACTATTCTGTATATTTTTTACGTAAAATACATCACTAAATTTTAGTTCTACGGTACTCTTGTACAGTAGGGGAAATATATTCACGTACCACCTTAGAACCTTATCGCAATGACGCGACGCGTTAAACGCCAGGCTATGTCATACAAATGTCATGCGTATGTCTCTTCGACTAGGTTCTACGGTGGTACGTGTTTCAATTTCCTTGACTGTATCTGTTTACACTACATACAGCGCCAACATGGCGATAATCAACTGCGTACATTTATACTTTGACAGCATGAATAGAGGTATTGAGTTAGAGCTACACCAAAGGATAAGCTATCCTTGTGTGTGTCATGTTAGGGCTCGTGCAAAGCCACTATAAGGCAATGAGACGGTATGCGGAAGGTATCCCGCTAGGCTTGTTTATTCAGGAGCTTCGCTAAAGAACAATATTGACGTAGGTACGTTGTGCATGAAACCAGCTGTGTATGAAAGCAGAAGCTTGCAGGGATGTCGGACTTTACGCAAACGCGACACGAGGGGCTCGCTTTTGAAGTAAAATAGGCATTATAGGTTTCAACTTTGAGGCCTCTTCCTGTTTGTCTAGAAGACCAAACGCATGCACTCCTTTTACTATACGCATCACTGGTGCCTGAGTACAGTGACTAACCAATTTATGTAACTTTGGAATAGTTTTAGAAGTGGAAAATATTTTCCACCGATTTGCAAATTTGTATCGGAGATTTGCTAGAGAAAGGCCAGGTCAGGGGTCAGGTGTGCGATTTTTGAATCTCACCGGGTGACTAAAGCTCACCAAAATGGCCGTTTTTCATAGAGATTCGGCCATTTTGGTGAGTTTTAGTCACCTGGTGGGTGAGTTACGAAAATTGCACCTCAGGAGTAGAGTATCTTTAACCGACGAGCACGCATAAACGTTATGAGCGTAGGTGAAGCAAAGCTTGCATGTCAGGATCGAAAAAGGTGGAAATCAGTGGTATCTGCCTACCCCTCTGAAAAACAGGCGTGACTATGGGGGTTATGTATATGTATGTATGCAAAATCGATTTTAAAATATATTGAAATCGAAGAAACTCCAGCTACCTCTCGTCGACTAGGGCTTTTCTTTCGCGACACTCGGCTATTATTTGCAAGTGCATCGACGCCTTGCGTTTGTCGCTGCAAAAAGTTGCCGTGTGTAAAAGCCCTTAATGCGCAGCCCCAGTTACGCTTGGCGTGATGTGCGCAATGGCAGGAATTAATCAAGCGGATAGTTTACGCGCCACACGGGCTCTGCAAAAACGGGGGACAGGGCTCGAACTTTCTCGTTTGGAGCGCTAATCGTTTCCCGCTTAAGGGGGTTCGATTCCCATAGAAAATGTCGGTGCACCTTTTGAAGCTTCTAGGACATTAATTTGAACGGATTTTTTTGGAAATAGTTAGTTATGGATTAATTACTTACGTAAAACCAAACAAAGAGTTGCTTTACCGATCCTGAACTGCAGTAGGATCCAGGAAATTATGATGCATTTTACCGTTGTGGGAGTACAACCGCAACCATGTGTGTGTGATATCTTTAGATGGGTGCGTCAATTAGTGACAGTTAATATAGGTGAGTAAAAACCTATAGACAATTTCGACCAGTCACGTGACCACCTATTTAGTTCCGTGGTAACATTTACATGGATAAAGATCGTGAAAGACCAAGTTCAAATCTCGTTGTATCTTTTTTTTTTTGTATTTTAAAATTTTCTTTTTTCAATGAGTTTTGCAAAGTAGGATATAGTCTTCCAAAGGAAATGATAAAACTATAATTTTTTTTTCTGATTTTGGATACAACGTAATATGACTCATTTTTATTACAATCTAAATGGAATAAACGTTCGTTTAACAAATAAAGAAACTGCCTTGAATAAAAGGATATGGACAAACTGCAGAAATATCTCAAAAAGGTAGAAATTTAAAGTTTACAACTATGTTAAATTTCATCCGGCTCACACGATTACTGTGGTACTTTTCCACAATAAATGACATGCTGATTCCTTCACAGGCATTGTCACATCTTTAAAATATTTACTGTGAAAAGGTTCCGTGCAGTGGTTCGCGGATCAAAACGGTTCAACTGTGCACTGTATCATACACGCAATGATACTATCCTTTATTTATTACAGAATAAAATTGCCCGCAGTATGGACTCTTATTTATTTCGTTTTACAATTATATTAGGTCGAGTGATAGGATTTTCTCCGACCTGAGAACTTTTTAATGAAACAAACCTTTTTATCAGATTCAGGCTGATATAAGGATAAAAATAAAAAATCTGTGGTCTATGACCTGCCAGAGGAAAAAAAATGTTCGATGACAAAGGGATTGTCTAAGCTATTGCGATGCTGTTACACTATTTACGTGAAAGAAAACCCAGAACAATTTGAACATTTTCCAGTTCTTGGTAAGTGATCTCAAAACCAGCAACCCTAAGATACATAATAATATTAATTTATTGCCAGTTTTTAGGTCCCGCCTCTCTCGCTTTCCAAATCAATCAATTAATCACTATTTAAAAAGTGGTAGCTCAAACTGCAACTAGCAAACTGAACTGGTTAGAATCTGACTCTATCACACTAAAACAAGACTTCCACGATTTCACGGTGGACGCTGTGGTTGTCCCTCATTGCTGCGACTAGATCTCTTCGTCGTGCTCGAACTGACCTGCAACAGCTGGTCGCCTGGTACGCCTCGGGACGACGACAACAGGTCAAACGTTATGACGTTTATACTGTGGAAAGATGCCGAACGGCCCTTTGCGGGAAGCCACCTGCGTCGAATATCTGCCATGATTTCGTCTTACCTAGAGCCCCTAAACGTATAACTATGCAGCAATAAGAAGAAGCTTTTATGTTGGGGGCTTGGCGCCTTGTCTATGATAAAAGCCATCGTGTACAAAATTACAGAAAAGACAGGTGACCAGAGGCGAAGTTCGTTGCCATCACTGATCATTAACAGTGATCATAATTCATAGGTCTGAGGGCCTGGCCACATACGACGGCGTGTTGTATTGTACAGGCGCGAAAAAAAAAATTGTGGGCGAACCCATTTCTTTCTATTATGGATCAGGATTGGAGTAATTTTAAGAGGAAATACGAGGTGTTGAAAATAAGTGAACACAAATTTTTCGAGTACTTTAGAATGTCTGTATCAAGATAAAATATATTGTAATCTCCTTGTATTCAAAAGCAACACGTATTTAGAGAACCTGTGGGACCTTTGAAAATGTTAGGATTAACTATAACTACTATAGCTGAGTTTCTTGCGGCGTTTCTTCTCAGTAGTATCTTCGATTTTCTGAAGCGCTAGTAAATTCAGACATGTAAAAGAGCCTATATGGCCAACTTGCAAAATAAATTTTTCATTTTCATTTTCATAAGGTACGCGGTATAGCTGTACGAAATGAAAACATGTTTTACTCGATTGCCGCCAGAAGGGAGGGTTATATGTTTTTCGAGTGTAAGTGAGTATGTATGTATGTAAGTATGTATGTATGTAAGTATGTATGTATGTATGTATGTATGTCTTTTCTGTGCCATGCGCTGCACCCTAAACGGTTTGATGGATTTTGATTTGTGAGGTGTCGTTGGATTCGTCTTGATTGGAGGGGTGACTAAGCTATGTCAATATTAACCGGCTCACCTGGCAATTTGTCATCTACTACTGCTTTTAAGCTACAATATGCATACAAGTGTAAAACTGGCAAATGGCTTCCCTGGTGGTAAGTAATTCTCCTAAATGCTTCACCTGGTAATCTGTAATCTACTGCTGCTTCTAAGCTACAATGAGCATACAAGTGTAAAACAGGCAAGCGGCTTTCCTGGTGGTCAGTGATTGTCCTAAATGCTTTACCTAGTAATTTGTCATATACTACTGCTCTTAAGCTACAATGCGCTTACAAATGTAAAACAGGCAAGTGGCTCCCCTGGAGGTAAGTAGTTTTCGTAACCGCCTTACCTGCTAACTTGTTATCTACCACTGCTCCTAAACTATAATGAGCTGCGGCACCTCGGCCGCTTGCTATAATTCGTCACATACAATTCTATACAATTAATCGGAGCGCGCAGAACGCAACGCCCCGGACGCACGCTTCGGGCGCCTGCTATGTTTTGTCCTCCTCGTATTTCCTCTTAAAATTACTCCCATCCTGATTCATAATAGAAAGTAATGGGTTTGACCAGAACATTCTTTTTATTTGTCTTTTCGCGCCTGAATAACACGGCGTCGTGGTACAACGCGGCGCCCCACCGTGCACCCGCTCAGTACGGCACCGCGCGGTGTATTTCCACAGCGCGGACCGTAAATATGCACGGTAAAACGGCGCCGCGCCGTTTCACGGTAACGACTCCGCGCCGTGGACATGTGGCCAGGCCAGATTTCAGGTTTTAGTTATAGTATTATTTAAGTTGTTAGTTTACTTTTATTTCAAGTTTTTAGTTATTTTTCTGTTACTTATTTTTTAAATTTGCTTTTGTATTTAATGTTTCAAGTGTCAGATAATCTAATAATATTAAACTGTCATTTTAGATTTATAGCTTCGTTAATTGAAGGGACAAAAGGAAGAGGAAGACCCAGACTGACATATTTTGAGCAAGTGGAAGAGAAGTTTCGAAGCACGTGGTATTGGTATATCATACAGCTGGCGGAGAACAAAGAAGAGAGGCAATTACTGAGAGGACCGATGATAAACGGTGAAGGGCGGAATGGTATTTTTTTTGGAATGTTTAGCTACCTATTGTGTCGCACACTAGACCACATATTTGTATGAAAAATTGTTTTTAAAAGTACAAACAATATCCTTTTAGATAAGACCCCACTCGAACGCATTAGTACTAGAGATTGCAAACCGGGCCCGCCCGGGCCCGGTGACCTTTTAGGCACCCACCGGGCCCGACCATTCTTACGGGGCCCGGTCACCGGACCTGGCAAGTAAACCGCGGCGCGCTGCGCGGGAGCGCCAACTCGTAGAATGTACGTTATTAGTTTTGTTTTTTTTTTACTATGTGTTCAAATAGACACTATAAGGAGTAAAGAGAAAGCTTGCTTGTTTAAACTTATAAAAATGAATAAATTACTGATACGAATGTTACCTTTCCGCCCATAAGTAAAAGTAATCAATTCTGTAATAAGTGTGATTTTGAGACTTGAGTGAGACTGATTATTGTGATAATTGTTCATAAGCCAGTTTGAAATAAACATCAACCTTGAATCATTATTTTTCCATTCATATACAGGGTGTAATCGTTAAGTGTAGCCAGGCGATTATTCAGTAAATTTAACAGATATCAGAAAACTTTAAGCTGATGTCGAATTTACATTACCCAATGAGTAAAATTACATTAATTACTTTTTTTAATAAAACCAGAAATATCCCAAATATTAACTTCAAACCCCCCCATACATTTACTACGCCGTTCGTTGAAAGACAATATAAGGCCTAGTCATTTCACCATTATAAAATGATTCATGAATTGTTTTAATACAGTTTATTTGCGTAAATAATGAATTTTAAGCACTTTTCTCTTACGACATTATTTGAGGCTGCGTGAGACTTACGGCCGCAAAGGAGAGTTTGAAGTAAATATTTGGGATATTTCTAGTTTTATTTAAAAAGTTATTAATGTAATTTTACTCATTGGGTAGCGTACTCTCGATATCAGATTAAAGTTTTCTGATATCTGTTACATTTACAGAATAATCGCCCGACTACACTTAACGATTACATCCTGTATAGAAAATTTTCATAAAATATTTGAAAGGTTTCATCACTAACACACAACCCGGCCGGGCCCGGCCGGGTTCAGAAACATACCGGATTGCATTCTCTAATTAGTACCTACTGTATGGTATTGTGGTTCGTATAAGGCACTTTCTTAAATGACTGCTGCCAGATGTGAACTCTTACCAAATGCAACAATTTTATAAAATGAAGTCCCGATATGAGCATTTCTTGATTTGACCACTTTCCAAAATGAGCACTTCTTGATAAAATCACTCCCAGTATTTCATAGCGTGACGTGACTTGACTACAAATCTACTAGCGACCCGCTGTTGCTTTGTTCCAATTTCATAGGTTTTTTTCAGACTACAAAAGTATTATGATATGGCGGTGTGCCTACCTTACTAGTTGAATTTTTAAAACCGTTATCATTTTTGGATGTCATACCGAAAAGCAAAAAGGAAGCTTATTGGTACGACTCGATTCGTCCGTCCGTCCATCTGTCCATCTATCTGTCATAGCGGCATATTTTAGCACAGTACTAATGGTTTCTATTTAAAATGTGGAGCAGCAATTATTTTTTTTATGTTACTCAACCTGATTGCTAGTAAAAAAATTATTATCGGTCATATCGGGAAGTGACTACAAGTGGTCATATCGGGGAGTTATAAGGAAGGGGTCTCCTCAGAAATTGGTCTTATCTTGACGAGATCATATCGGAATGCGGTCATATTAGGTGTGGTCTTCAAGCAAAATGGTATCATCTTAATTGGTCGTTACAGAAAGTTATAGAAAAGCGTTCGGATTAGGGGTAGTTTTAAGAGGAAACGGTTTTATCTCGAATGGGTAATTTTAGAAAGTAATCAGTTTGAATCGAAAGGGTTAAATTACTTAGTTTTTTATAAAAAAGCCCAATTCTGGCTGGTAGCAGTTCCTAAGTTCTAGTTCTAGATGTCCAATCTCATTGGCCCCTGAACAGCTGAAAGCCTGGATTATGGGCATGTGACAAATATTCTTGAACTGCAGAGCGGTCATGATATGGTCACTTTTGTGGTTACTAAGCACGGCGCCTATTTTAATACATTAACTATAACCACAGCAATTCCATGGGGATGAACACCGGCAAAATTCTTGGATATTTTTTCGGTACCAAGTAATTAGCTGTTTGTTGTTGTTGTTGTTAGCTTCGTAAGTGAACCAAAACAATATCACATTTTTGGTTGCCTCATTTAATTTAAAAAAATAAAAACGTAAAATGTCATAAAATGTTTTTATTTTTTACAATTATATGGCGCAACTAAAAAGTCTAATGTTATTTGGGGCACTAATTACTTTGTAATGTAAAAATATCCAAGAACTTTGCTGCAATTCATCCAGAGGAAATTGTTGGACAGATTCAAAAGAAATTATATACGAAAGACAGAATATCAACAGTTAAAAATCTAACATAAACATAACTAATATTATAAATGCGAAATTCCGTCTGTCTGTCTATTTGTCTGACCAGCTCTCACGCGTTACTGGCTTAGTCTATTTATATATTGACACCTGCGAATGGATGCAGGGTGACTTTTTCTTTTTAAAATGTTCAAGTTTTTTTAATTACCCAATTTTATTTGTAAACTCGTTAATTTATTTCATTATTTGATCGCGCGATCGTTATAGAACCCAATTAAATGTTGTTCTAGATAATAAAAATGTAACTTATCCATTTTATACAAAATACGAGGACTACCCTAACACTCCACCGGTGCGTAGGTATGTCAATCTCAACAAATAGGCCTAGTTTCAGTACTGCTTTATTTATAAACTATGTCTATAGGCCTATTGAGCCTGAAATGAATTGATTCTATTCTATAATGGGGGTGGACATTGGGAAGTGGTCGTTTTGGGAAGTGGTGAATTTATTTTAGGAAGTGGTTATTAACTTTCATAATATAAAAAAATCAGTACCTACAGTTCTTTGCAACTTTAGCAACAAAGTGTCATGACTCCATTTTTGAAAACAGAATGTTGCATCTTTCACACTATAGTTGGTGTGTCACAAGACATAATAGCTAACTGCTACCTGACAAGTCAGGCAGCCAAGGCCTTCCAGAATGCCCGTGAGATTCCGCGTGACATCGAAGGCGCATTCTATCTTATTCATGTATTCTGTGATATTATTCAACGATGGCTAGGCGTTTAGTTAGCTGTTGTCTTTGGGTTTCTATCAACGGTGCATCATACGTGTCTTAACTATTATTTTCCTTAGGATTATCATGTGTCTCAACAATAAAAATGCATTACATAATTACCACTTTTCTAGTTTTATTATCTCACAGACTCATAACAGCCCATCTTTTTAATTTCTGTCAAAAGCAGCGTGCCTAAACAAAGTGGCATTGTTGGCGTTGACGTTCTGGTAGAAATAACAACATTGTGCGGTTGACGCCAAAGACTGTTTACTGTTTTCCACCTTATTGCAATGGAATAAGTTATAAAGTGTTTGACGTCGACGGTGTAGTCAGCCAAATTGAACTCTGGGTCTCTAGAGAACTAGTAGCAATGAATGAAAGCAATATTATTAAGACATTTACTATGAAAAGTCATTTTGACATTTATTGGTAAAGGTTCTCAGAATTCACATTGATTGTCTGCACAGACTCGATGTAAGGGTGGCAAAAGCAAAATTCAAAAAATATTTTGATTAGACATACCTACATTCACGCTTCAACACCAATTGTATGTACCTTTCTTTGTTGAGGTTCAATCGGATTTATAAAATATCATATCATCCATCAGGGTCCATTTAACATACTCAAAAATATGAACGACCGCTCTTATAACAATGTATAATTAAAGCGTTGGTAAGTATATACTTTTACACATGACCGTATCAGAGATTCGCAAAATACTTAGTCCATATAAGACATTTTTCAACTACCGGCACTTTCACTCGCTCGCATTGAGTAGTGCGACACAGTAAGAGTATGAAAAAACTCATAATCATAGGTCATAGGTTAGGTTACAATAACCCCAAGCTATATCAAGGCTCATGAGCTTTGGGGGCCATGGTCAGATAACCCAGTGCCTAGTAGCGGAGTTCCGTCGACCCCACCCTGAGGAACAGAACATCCTTGTGCTCCTACCAGCAGTAGCACTAGAAAATGCTCAAGAGTGGTTATCATTCGATAAACGCAAAGTAGAAGATTAACGTAGGCAGCCGGTATAAATATTTGTGGGAGATTCTGATATTTTGTGAGTTTAGTATTTGGAGAGTCAGGTATTTTGCGAAACTGGTATTCATGGACGTTTTCTGTGGGTAATCGTAACTCCACATGACTTTTTTTTATAAATAAATAAACTTCACTGTTTTGGTCGTACCCCGAATCTGGTATTTAGTGAAGCAAGTATTCTACTCAAGGGAGCTCCACCTCTGCCACGATGCTTCAGCTTATCAGCGAGTGGAGAAAGTTCGGCTTTTATGTAAGTATGGTAAGTCCTACCTACTACGGTCTGACGACGAGTGGAAGGCTCCTGTAAGTCTCTATTTTCCACTATACGTTTGGTTTTGCTTTGGTACAGGAACCTTCCGCTCAATAGTCGGGCTATTGCTAGCTCAGGAATCTATGCTAACTATATAAGTAAGGCTCTTCACAAAGACCAATTCTGTATCCAACGTCTTACCGCATCAGACCGTCGAAAATATTATCGGTCAAACCTATGGCAGTCAGCGAGATAAGCTTGGTGGTTATTTAGGTACAGGTACCTTCTATCAGGAACCATAATCCTTAGGATCAGTCCTTCGGTCGACTTATGGTAACCGACCCTGTAATGACATCAGTAGGTCACTAAAGCCAGCAATCATGAGGCACTGGTATTTTAACAACAAAAAAGTTGTAAAGATTTCGAGTAAGGAGTACCTAGGTGTGATGTGTATGATTGATATCACCTAAAAACGTTACTTTATCTGAGTTTAGCACCAAAGTCTTTCATGGTCACCAGTTTTTACTACGATAATCACAATCACACTTGTGGGCCTTTATATCTTAGACTTGAAAGCCTGAAATCATAAGAGATGGCTTTTCTGGTCTACACAAGTAAAACTAATAAAAGTTATGTATTTTAGTCATTCGTGTATTCAGGTATACAGAAATTAACAACACGATACAAATATTTTATATCAGTTTTATTGCAGTCTGAAAACGTACGCCAACTAGCTAGCTAACTGCCGCGAAAGATTGTCGCTAGCTGGCGCTGTATAGTTGCATGTGTGTGTGTGACGATAGTGTCTGTATACGCTCGTAAACAGATTCTGCATTTTTTCTCAGGACTGGCACAACAATACCTTCCAACTGTGAAGTCAAAAAATCAACCGTATTCAGATACCTACGGTAACAAAAAAATAATAAAAAAACAGCGATAGGTTACGAAAAATTACGAAAAAACCGTAATTTTTTTTACAGCGCCATCTAACGGGACTTTGTTTGAGAGCGACCCTAGTCGGTCCCCCTTAAGCGTTAGCCTTTGCTATGCTTGCTATCTTTTCCTTTATCTTTATCTGCTTTACATAGTATGAAACAAAGTAGATATACGCCTCTATCTGTCCTCACATCTACAGCCGCTTACTAAAGCGCGCAACGGATTTGGATACGGTTTTCAGTGATATTTAGTGAATTTTGAAGCAAAGTGTTTTGTACATTCTCAAATTTAAATACATTCAAAATCGTTTATTTGTTCAACATAGGTTTAAGTACAAAAGTACACACGGTCTTAATTCTAATTCTAATTAAGTTATCATTAGTAGTTTGCATCTGTGTGAAGCCGAAGCGGGTTGCATGCGGGTTGCTAATAAAAATCTATTGCTAATATTAAAATGGTGCTATGAGATTTCGCCTTATTATTACGCCATGGTAATGACGATGATTGGCACGTAGGGAAGAAAATGATAACTTTACCGCCTATGAAATGCTACGACGATTATTTAAACATTTTTTATCTATTGTCTTGATAACAGACATTCTAATGTGCCTCCGAATGTGAATCATCCTGTCGATGATCCAAATGTCTCATAGGCCGAGTTAGTTGTGGGTAGTCTGAATAGCGTTGACTAAAACATTGTCATTGTGTTATTTTTTTAAACATTGGTATGAGTAGTTTGTGTATATGTAAGTCTTTGGTTGACAATGTTATTGGTCGATTTTGGCCGTATAGTATATAGGCGATCAAGAAACTGGTTTATCACGCTGTAATAAAGTACTATTACAACGAAATTAAGTTCACGTGGTAAGGGAATTATTGTTAGATGCGGGTTCATAAATATAAAGACTTGTCAGGAAGTTTCTTGACAGCTTCTAAGCTTAAAATTAGCTAGGTCTTAAATACAATACGACATACAAAATATAAGACGAAATAAGATTCATTTATTGCTCAACATCCAGTATCAAGGTATTTCAAATATACAAAAATACAGGTAATGGGATCATCCTGGTCTGATTTACAAATTGCTATGCCACATTACTTTTTTTTTCATACTTTTTCTATCTTATCCCTAGGTGTAGTATGTACGGAAGTAAACTTCGGCAAAACCTTCCACCTAATTAAAACCGGCCAAATTTGTGTCGGACACGCATAAGTACAGGGTTCTGCAGAATATTGGTTTCAACCTTATGGTACTAAAAGCCAAAAAAAGCCTATCTTGGGACAAATCCGGAGGCATGATACCGATAATCCTTATTGTATGGGGTTCACAGAAAACATTTACCTTCCAAATTTCATCAGTATAGTCCTAAAAGTTTCCTAGTAAGTATAAGGGATAATATCATGCGAATAGACAGACGGACAGAGGGGCAGGAAGAGTTCCATTTTTTCTATTTGCCGCCGGCATTCCTATAAAATGAATGACTTATTCCGTTATTCACCTATTCTATCCCGTTCATTTTGAAATCTTATATGATATTGAAAGTAAATACTAGCTAATTTGTGTAATACCTACCTGCCTAGGCCGAAACTATTTCTAGTGACAAAACCTGTTGCCTTGCTTGCGGATTCAAGTTAAATCGAGAAATCTGCCTTTTGTTTCCTGCTCACTTTTTATGTTATGATTGTCAATCTGGCTCCTTGATGATTGTCACTTAATTTAAGTATGAAACCTAACTTCGCGCCCGGACAACGCTCGCGCAGAGATTCGCGCAGTTTGTTGATCTGTGTGTCACTGACTTATACTTGTAACTTGTGTCTTGTAACACATTGTAATGGTGACCCAGCGTGTCTTCCATATGGCCGTGTCCGCCGATCTAATGTCTATTCGACCCATGATGCAGTTGTTAGATGTCAAACGATCGTTAATACTTGCAGTGAGTATCTGCCACGTTCCAACCTACTATTCGATTATGCAAGGTCCAATTCGCTTAGAATACCTCTGTCAGACCGTATCCTGACATAGTGACAATATTACATAGCAAGTCACGACAGTTATTCATTTGAAATGACAATGTTCTAAATCCAATCACACGTAGAGTAAAATTGTTTCACGAAGACTTCGGCTGTCATCGGAAATGCTGTAGTGGACAAAACTGAGCGCAGTACGTTGCTGCCAAGCTGCCTTTACATAGGAGGTCAAGTATCATTCATGGTCCAAAGAGGCAATGTAAATCAAGAACGTTCTTTGTAGATTTTTAATTATCGCGGAAGGTTTTGGCGTTACTTGTTTGTATTAAATCTAGTTTGCTATAGTGTAAGTTCATGTTATTGTTGTTATATTTTGTGACATTGAATTAAAAAATGGACAACGTCAAAACCTGTCGAGTGATCTGAGAAAAACGAATCCCACCAAATGTTTTGCCTTAATTTAAAAGGTTTACGATCGCTGCTTTTTGGTTTACCCTACTTGTCATCCTAAAAGAAACAAGGTATAGACAAACGGCTAAGCATCACTCCGAGCCTGATAACT
Source organism: Ditula angustiorana (assembly GCA_963691745.1). Taxonomy (NCBI): domain Eukaryota; kingdom Metazoa; phylum Arthropoda; class Insecta; order Lepidoptera; family Tortricidae; genus Ditula; species Ditula angustiorana. The sequence goes on along the minus strand of OY829483.1, from coordinate 1,666,579 downwards.
CTACTGCCAGGAGAGGCCGTCCTCTCGCAGTGCATTGACTCGCGTTTCGTGCTCGGTCGCCGACCCCGGCCAACAGCTGATCCGTCGACACGTGCCCGGCTCCCCCCCTCCCCCCGGCTCTTATGTAGATGTACCGCACACCCCATTTGTAGGGAACTAGTTGGCTTGTCAGCTTTTTTGCCGGCTAGTCTACTTTTAATCGGTTTGGTATTTAGCTAAGGAAGACGGACGGTCGAATCTAGAATTGTTCGTGGCTTACTTGAGGCATATGCTAGGAATTTTAGTTTAGAGTATAATCGTGGTTTGACAGCTAATAGCCTGAATAGTGAGGAAGTCTCCTTTATCGACTACGAGTGACCCGGTACAATCCGCATGTTATGTATAAAAAAAGTTAACACCTTCCCTAAAAACATCTCTAAATAAATGAAAACCGTATCAAACTTCGTTGCGTGATTGGGAGAAGGTGGCCGAAGATACACTATAATAAAGATTTAGGACAGACGGGAACAAATAGCGACTTTAAACTATGTGACGATTAAGGAGAGCAAGACGGCCGGTGTAATTCCTGGCACAAGAGGTATTCCATCTTAGCCCTCTGGGTTGGCAACGCATCTGCAATCTCTTTGGTGTTGCGAGTGTCTATAGGTGGTGGTGATAACTCACCATCATGTGACCCACTTGCTTGTTTTCCTTTCTATTTCGTAAAAAACAAGTTAAAGAAGACACTCAGAAGAATACATCGGGACCAAAATTAAGGCACACTGGCCTGGTTAGAGAAAAGTGGACCTCTATTTCCTTCATACTGCAATCTCTCGTTGCTAATACGTTAGTATAATCATTAATCATCAGTTTTGACAGTTCACACTGAACACTTCGCGTTGGTGCCGCGTTCACTGCCAAGTTAAACAATCCTAAATCAATTAAATCAATATGTCAACTTGAAATAATTAATATTTTCAGTCGATTTGCACCTCTATATAAACTTGCTGATACACCGCGAAATCAATGTCGTGTATTCACGTGCAAAACAGCTGCGTCTGTTCGACATACCTAAATTTTCATGCAAAAGCCACCCTCCTCCGATTCAGTGTTTTGTTGAGGTCTGGTTACCTACGCGGCAGAAACGAAATTTTGGTACAGGTACTTAGACAATAATTGATTGTCAAGTCAAAGCAGACCTTGACATTTCATTATATGCAAATCACTAGTACAGTAAATTGTACTGTCGGGAAATGTAAAAGCTTGTCGCTTTTACACCTTATCACATAGCAATAGGGTGCAGGAGTGACAGACGCTCGTGTTCTTCGACTATGCGCGTGCGCCGGCAACAATAGCCCAGTTTGGACGTGACCGTTCCGACCCACGTGCTCGATTCGCGCTGGGCACGAGAACCAATTGTGCTACATTACAACAGGGGCACATGTTTTTGTTTGGTGAATGCACTTTTTAAAACAAGAGGCTAATCTTTCATACGTACCGTCAGTAGCAGCTATCTTTATCTTTAGATCTTTATCTTTTTGTTTTCATAGTAGTAGATATAAGACAAAGTCGCACAGACGGACAGCGGAGTTTTAGTAATATGGTCCCGTTATACCCTTTGGGTACGAAACCCTAAAAACTAAGATCCAGAATATTTTTAAACTTTTTCGTCATTTGAGATCGAAGTCCATTTGATTCATTCGATCTTAGACCCAAAGGTGTTATCCGCGATGATTCAACGCAAATTAAAATGAGGTAAATTGGCCCATGACTCAGCTTTAATTTAAGCACTATAAACAACCCGAGAACTTATCTGTCAGATTAAAAACCGGGGTTGATTTAAATTGACAGTTACTATCGCATCAGACATACAACGATATAGCTGCTCGCTCCAAGATACAATCTTTTCATAACACACTTAGCCAACACCGAATAGAATCCTATTAAGTGGTTTTTTGAGTTGACAATTCAGACATGAGGATTATCTTGTAGTTTTGTTTCTGACCGTACCTAGTTGTTTTAAAACAGAAGCATCTCGTAACGAGTAGGCGTAGGCGCGTCATCTTGAAGACGATAGGGGACAGGCCGAACTAGCTTTCTTGCCTTATTGTTTGTTAATCTAACTTGGTCAATAAACGAAATAGCGATATAATTATATTGATTACACGATCTGAAAGAAAACAAAAATTTAATAACTAAACTAAATTAGGTGTAGTAGGCGAAGCCGCGGGTAGAATCTTGTGCAAGGGCCGTCCGGATCGCTATCACCATCTTAATTGCTAATCCTGCCGCTAAGCAGCAGCGCTTGCACTTTTGTGTTCCGGCGTGGTGAGCAAGACAGCCGGTGCAATTACTGGCATAAGATATATTCCATCTTGGCCCTCATGGGTTGGCAACGCATCTGCAATCTTCTTGGTGTTGCGGTTGTCTATAGGCGGTGGTAATCACTTACCATCAGGTAACCAACTTGCTTGTTTTCCTTTATATCTCATAAAAAAAAGAGAATGCCTGTTGGTGTTAAGTCCGCCAATTTTAATTGTTTTTGTAACTGTGTAGCGTAGCTTAAGTAAATAAGTTATTTACTTAGCAGGTAATAAGGTTTTGTTTGCTTTGCTTCCATTATTCATGTATGAGGTATTTATTTATTTTTAGACTGTCGCCATCTAAGTTGATCAGCCGCACGCGACACGACAGTACTAGTTATGTTGGCTAAAAAAAGAAAATTCCAGTATCGCTTAATATGGATATTAATAAAGTGCATTTAATGTCACTCCATAAAATGTATTATGTTTTTGTAGTAGACCTGTTATTGAAGGAAGCATTGTGCCACCCGCAGGCATTTCAGTAGGCAGAGTTAGTTGTAAAAATATATCGCACGCTTAGTATTAAAGTGACCCATTTCTGAATATTAAACGTCCCAAAATATCACCTTAATTAAAAGACATAGGGTTTAATTTTGGGAAATATCATATTCAGAATTGAGTCGCTTTAATTCTAAGGGTGCGATATTTACAGTTACAGTCATAGTCAGTATACGGTAATTTTTTGTTTACACGCTCCTATTCAGTATTTCCCGCGTCTTCTACCGTGTTTAAAACAATTTGTTTAAAAAAATATTTTAAGAGGTCATTCAGTTGGACCGTTGACAGCACAAACGTATCTAACGATCTCTTTCAATTAACTATTGTAGTGAACCGAACGGTCTGCTCGGCTGAGAAGCAAATGTCAACACATTCGACGCCGTGATGGCGGTCAGGGCAATAACCAACGATCGTGTACAATGCACGAAGACACTGCCACAATGCAACTAAACGCAGAAAGTTCACTCGGAGTATTACTAAGTGTAGCGACACACCAGCGCTAAGTGACGTTGCCGGTTGTTCGGCCGAATACTTCAGTAGTCTTGTCTACCTAGTCTCAAAAAGCTCTCTCGATACAAACCAGCGAAGACCAGCGTCGTGGTACGTAGACGTGCCTCGACATATGCTGAGTGGGTACCTCGGTGTTGTAGTTCTAAGTTCATCCTATGTACTACATCTTAGCACCGAATAAACTGTTTTCTTTCTTTCTTTCTTTCAAACGGCGTTAACGTAAAGATTGACTACATCGATACATCGGGAGTAGATAAATGAGGAATCCCTTTTAATATTCAATAATGCCACGAAAATTCAATAATGCTCAAAATCAAATCAAAATGCTCTGATCACGAGGGCACATTATTTTAGCATTATTTATATGAACATGAATGCGACACTAGGGCTTAGAGCGTCTTATTAATTAAAGACTTCTTTCATAATTTTAGAAATAAAATGTTATTTTTTGTTTCTAGTTTCTATTGAGTTTTCACGGCAGTCATTTTCTGTTCGTGTTTGTTTTTTGTTTAGTATGGAACGCACCTACTGTTCTAGTCTATTCTATGACACTGCGCCCGCACACCTAATTGATCGCCGTCGCAGTCGGCTAATGTTGCGTAATGCTTTCTTTAATTGCGTGCACATAAATTAGTGTTTTCATTTTTTAAATCAGCGAACCGATCGAGCTTGTGTTTTAGTAATCTTTTATAATTTTTTTGCCTTTTAACTATAAAGTCACCTTTGAAACTGAAAAAAGGAAAAATAAACCGAGTTTATTTTGCGCGTGATAAATGATGTACACGAACGTCTCTGACACTGTAAGTATCAAACACGAGTCGTAAATCTTGACTAAGTTAATGGCGGCGTTTCTGTCTTATGCCTTTTTATTTCACTTTATTTGCATCGCAAAATTTTTGGTTTTTGATAAATTGTAAGCCAACTTGCTACAGCAAGGGTAATATTAACAACCGCACGCGCAGTGTATAAGTATTTCTTAATGCCTTAAGGCACTTACACTGTCGAAGAGGTCGTCAACATCTATAGACGATTGCCGTAAAGACAGTAAGAATTCATGTAGCTCTTTTTGATCTACTTTCGCGTGTTCAGATTCTTAAGCTACTGATGGTAGCGATGGTACAGCCAGAAGCCCAATAAATAACAAGTCATTTCACCGCGATCTTCAATTATGAGGAAAGTGTATAAACAGCAGATCTCTTTACTTTATGGTCTCTTTCCTGTATTCTACAACATCATCAAAATGTTATATTCTTTTTCTTACTGATTGAGGAGTGGTTATATTAGGGAGAGCCGTTAAAAATCTTTTGGATTCTTTGGCTTTATGCTCTATAGCTCGCCCTGAAAGGTTGGCAACGCAACGGGAAAGTAATACTGTAGTAATTGATAAGGCTAACCAACTGGGAAGACCAGATTGTCGGTCCAAGTTATGGGAGGTCTAGCCAGCAACAGTTCGTCTTTCGGTACGCGGTCTCCAATCGAGAATCTTTCCGCCGCAATGGCTGTCAGTTCGTCGGGAGATCCTTGGGGAAGACCTATACCTCTAAACCTAGCAGTGAACGTCTGATATGATGATGAGGGCATCATATATACGTACATACTTGCCTTATATACACATATGACGTGGAGGCCTGTTTTCCACGGTATAAATCAGGTTTAATGTTTGATAGTCAAATCTGAAATACAATAACGCAGATAGCCATCTGAACTATCTTATAAATACTTAAATCTTTTTGATCTCTAGCCAAATGCGTGTTTGGTACTAATCTTAGAACTATTCGCACTATAGCCCAGTCATTAGAAAACGATGATTGACGTGTACTTTAGTACAACGTGTTGAGTGCTATTTTTCAATGACTGAAGTTACATTTATTGGTGCATTATACGCCGTTGATTGATCCTTTTGTTCGTGTTAATTTTGTTCTGACTTGCTTCCATTTTCTGATGGTACGTTTATTTTTGCGCAAAAAAAACTGTCTATCGACGTTTCTAATTGCCGATTATCACGCGGGCGGGTACACCCGAGGGAATAGTTCTAGTAGCAAGAAAAGCCGGTTGAAAAAGGTACCCCTTTCAAATGTATTTTCAACGCGAAATCTAATCGTGATCAGACGTGGCATGATATTCTGGAAATGCGAACTTCGGAATGAAGAGAAGAGAAGAAAAGTCATGGAAATGGGTAAAATAGCAGAAAACCTATTTCAATAACTACACAATCTAAGAATAAGAGGTGCTTAGTCAGAGAGACTTAGAAACAGACAGCTACAAAATATTTAAGCTTATTAACCCTTCTTGTTTTTATTAGGTATTAATACTAATAAACGGTGGCGCTTTAAATTCGAAAAGTACACCAGTTACTATACTTATCTAATATGGTTTTAACGACTCGTACTGCTTCTGTACCAAAGACCATAATACCCTCGTAGACTCCGCATAGGTTGGCGCTCACGCAAGCTAAGCCTAGAGTCAACGACTATAAGCGATGGCCGAGCCTCGAATACAAACTTCACCCCGCGTACGACCGCAGTCGAACGCATCAATCACGTCGGACTAAGCCTTCTTTCCCCTTGCACCACACATTTTGGCAGTTTTGGTTACTTGCCAAAATCTGGGATCAAGGGCAAAGAGTATCCCGACCGAATTAAAAACGCGCAAAATTTTGTTTAAGCTGGGACTGAGGTATATTGCCTATGTCCCGTAACCTGTTATCAGAAGGGAGGCAGGGCTTATCAGTTAGCATGAACATTTCTTGAGAATAATGTTGCCAGGTCTCAGGACGGAAGGTTGAGAAAATCAGGTATTTGGTTTCAAATCGGGATAGTTTCGATGGCTTTAAGAACAAGGACAGATTAAGGAAGTTGGAGGAAAATCGGGACAAGTCCCCGAACCCCTGATTATCGGGACGTCCTGCGCAAGTCGGGACATCTGACAACACTCGAGATGTAAATTAAATACGATACCTACCACAAGGAATTGAAACCGCATTGCAGTAAGATTTACTCGGTCGAATGCGGCACATATCGAATGGCTTAGGTCTTTTAGTATTTCCTATTACTAAACTTGTGGCTTGCTTTCTTATAGGTTTGAATTTCCTCATACTATCGCATCTGGATTGCTTATCCCGTCTAGTCGTTCGTTGCATATACAATGTGTTTTGTAGCTTATATTTGACTTTTTTTGCTCTCGAAAGTGAGCTCTCAATTCGATTTATAATTGAGATCGGACGTATCCAGTCTCAGAATGAGATATGATTCGATAGTAATTATACGGAATGACGCAGCGCTGCGGCCGCGTCGCGAATCGGACGCTCGAAAAGCGCTGTACACTCTAACAAACTTGACGAGCTTTTTATTAATCCGGTATTTACAGGTTCGATCGGACATGAGATCTGTGATTGTGTTTATTGTTGTTTGATTAGTTATTGTTGTCAATTTATACAAATGTTATTTATCATTAATTCCGCCTACGGCTTCGCTCGCGATGTTTTTCCGCAAAATATAGTGTTCCTTTTTTAAAATAAAGTAGCTAGTAGGTAATCTCCGCTTTCGATTGGTAAAAACCCCATTGGGATCGGTGCAGCTATTCACTAATACGCGTTCAGTTCAGTTTTTAGGATTCGCAAGGGTACTATTAGGCTAGTAATGTTACTATACACTAAATGACCGTCTAAACCATATCAAAATCCGTTGCCTGGTTTAGAAGGAGTAAGCTGCCGGAGATATGAGAACCGACAGGGCTGTATACCGACTTTGTTTTTAATAATAAAGAAGAAGATACCGAGGTACAGAGATTTACCTTGTCCAGAATTAACTTGGTCATACACCAAAGGACTGTATCTTAGATAGATCTTTATTAGTAAGTAATTGAGCGCAAACTGGATTAATAATAAGAACTCCCTTAATGATTCTTAAGAACTCCCAATAAAAGATTCAAATTCCTAATGTAACTATGTAGCTATGCATTGCATTCCACGACTCGCTTTCTAGTATCAAGTTATAATTTGTTTCCTTATTAACGCGATGAATAATTAAATTCGGCAAATGGAATTCTGATGAGCCGATTTGTTCGTTTCGCAAAACTGGCATGCTCGCCGTCTAATCGCTCCCAAAAATTATGTTTTAATTATCAAGATAACCTTGTGTTTGGGCCAATTCGTACAATATGGGATGAGTCATGATCCATGATCACGATTCGATTGTACTTAACTGGTACTTACAGTGTTACGAGTTCACTTCGTTAAGTTATTGAGTCGAGGAGTTGCCATGCCAGATTTATTCTGTTTCGTTTTTATATAAACTAGCATGCGCACCTGTGGCCCGTTTCACTAAGCTACAAGTTACAATTTTACAAGTCTAAACCGGCAATATTGGTCAATAATGACCAATGGCAATGGGCATAATGACCAATGCTGCCGGTTTAGACTTGTAAAATTGTAACTTGTAGCTTCGTGAAACGGGCCACTGATGGGAAGTGGTCGTTGGAACCAGCGACCAGGGGCCTGTACCACAAAAATTACAAGTGCTCCAATTTAACATGTTTGTATGATAAACTCTACAATTATGTCAAATTGTAGCACTTGTAATTTTTGTGGTACAGGGGGCAGAGCGACATATTTGCTATCTGTACTGGCTTTTTTAATTGAAAAGTCATTAGTGGTCGCATTTTAAAACAATTAATTGACCAAATAACTTATTCCCTGGTAAAAAAACCGGCCGTAGACAACTTATTACGTACTTTTTTTTTCGTAGAAAAGCATATTAGTGATCCATTAGTTGACAGTGTTTTAGTTCCAGTTTGTAAAGTACGGTCAGCCTCAGAAGTAGATGAACATTTAAGTACCTTATCTCTAACAGTAATGTGACAAATTCAAGCAACTCTAATTTCATACGATACTACAAAAGTGTTTAGTTACCTCTGAAGCTGACTGTACATAGGTACATAGATTAGTAAAATAAATCACTCCTAGGTAACAAATTGCAGTAACTGATTCCTTTTACGCCGTATTCCTGCGTAGACAGATGTTTTTTTTCGACAGATTCTTGTTTGGACTGATTCTATTTTGGCCATATTTATTAACTTTCGCTAGAAATCATTATTCAATATCTGTATACATACCTACAATAAAATTTGTCCTGGTATCGGTACTTTACGTATTGTTTAGTATCATATATATAATTTGATATACCATTGAAACAGAGATTAGTCCAACCAAGAAGCTGTCCAAACAGGAATACGGCGACGAAGAAATCAATCATTACATTACGATTAATGTGTATAGATAGATACAATATCAATCTACATAAACGTGTCCAACAACCCACTCCTTTATATTTTTTATGCCACATATAATGCAAAAGAGTCATAATTAGTAAAGACAGGAGTGGGGCACGCCTTCATGAAATGGACTATGTGAATACATGTTAAGTTTCTTGGTATCTGGCCGCTCGTTGCGGACGTCAAACCATCATCGAAGTCATTACGATCAATCACCATTCATATTAGTTTTTGATCAATTGTCCGGTTATGTTTGATTGATTGAGATGATGTTCTTTATGCTCCGAGTTAAGCGGGTGTGAATCTATTTAACTCCTAATAATAGATGGAAGATAACCGAAGCTGTACATTGACTGTTTTTATTATTGTCCGCTCGGTCCGATGCTGTGTGGTTAGAAGTGACAATTGACCCCTTTCCCTGTTATAAATGTATATCTGGGACACAAACACGACATGCATAGGATATTTAGTCATCTGATTACAAGTAAAGACGAAGAAGAGTTTTTAATTTAAGTAAATACTGCTGGTAAACATACAGCAAAAGACCACCAGACCAAGATAACTACTAGACCTTTATAGTACACATATCTTATGCGGAAATCAAATCTGCTTTCCACGGCAAAGTAGCGTAAGTCAATTAACAAATTGTCCAATCTGTCTCTCAGTTTGGAGTACGAGGATAGTTGAAATAATTTCTGGTTTGCTTTAGCGTTTGCACCTTTTCCTTAATCTCTTAAATTTTGAATTTAAATTAGGAATAAAAACGCCACTCCACAAGCCGCCAATCATAGGAGCGAGGTAAGGCTAGGTAGGATTACCAAACATCAGAATTTGTCTTTTCATGTTAGGATTTTTGGACACTTATCAGGATTTCGGCTGGAAATTGGCAATGTTAGGATTTTTTATGACCTGTTTATTCAAATCATGAACATTAAGTACATTACACATACTAAACTAATCGCAGGAAGGCCTGTGTTGGTATCCTCTCTCCCAAGCACAGTTGATCTGCTAGTGGCAAATAAAACAAATTTTAAAATTTTACATCTGGTAACAGTAGATCAGGCAGAGTTTGACAATACGACGCCTCTGGTACGGCGTCAAAGATTTATCGTTCAGCCACCACGTTTCAACCTATGTTAGTTCCCGCTCACTCTAACCGCTATTATTTCTTTGTCCACAGTCCGTAGCTATGACAAACACGACAAATGCGGTCTGGTCTGGATACCGCGCGTGGTCGCCTACCGGTGCCGAACGTGCGGCATCTCACCCTGTATGTCCATCTGCCGCGAGTGCTTCCACCGCGGCGACCACTCTACGCACGACTTCAACATGTTCCTGTCGCAAGCCGGCGGCGCGTGCGACTGCGGCGACAACTCCGTCATGAAAGAAGACGGGTGAGTTAAATGTGGCACCGTAACCGGTAGTGCTTGCGTCAGCAAAAAGTACAAAGTCTGATTAGAAGCAAGTGTTGTGGACATCAACACTTGCGGTGCTTTGTGGGTGGAGGAGTACTGATGTTTCTCAGGAGTTCTCAAGCAAAGGTGGCAATTTCACCATCGAATTCCTCTAAGATTTAGAGCAGGTTCACAGGTAAAGCCTTCAAGCCACATTTACAGCACTGGTTCCCTTTCTCTGTCAGCATTTTACTATGCGTTCTTTAGTGTACGCTAAGCACGGAAACTAAATTATTTTCGGGATGAAAGTATCCTATCTGCTGCAGCGGGGAAAAGAGTAGTGACTTTAGTACCTTGACGTCAAAGAGGAGCAGCAAAGAAATGGTATCTGAATACCATTATCTAAATGTGATTGTTCCTTTACACTCTTTAAATCGTCAACCATTTTTTACATCTTGGAGGTTTCTAGTGTTGTTGTTTGAGAGCCACTCGCGAACCCCTTCGGTTATTTGTCACATAAAAAAAGATTATGGCCGACAGCCAATTGGAATAGAACTAATCTCTTTCAAGTTTATGCTCGGTGTGACTTCATCTCTACAATTACCCGAATGACTAAAGTCTTGTTTACTGGGCTAAGTCGTGGCACGTTGAGGCACAGCACACTAAATACTCAATGCTAAAATAAAGAATAGTTATGTTGTTATGCCAACTGGATGTAAATGTACTGCGATCAAATCGGAGACAAGAAGGGCCAGGTCAGGAGTGCCTACCCTACACCGACGTAAATGTTATAAATGAGAGTAAGTGAAGCAAAGGTTGTATGTCAGGATCGTAGCAAGTGGAAATCTGTGGTCTCTGCCTACCCCACCGGGAAACAGGCGTGACTTTAAGTATGTATGTATATGTTATAGCAAGTTGAGTCACTAAAGTATAATTCAATAGAAATGGCAAAACGTAGGTAGAGCAATAAAAACAGCCTTTTGACCGAGTCACCGCCCTAAGCGCGGGTGCAATTTACTAACGAAAACTTAATTACAGTAGGTACAGTCAAGGAAATTGAAACACGTACCACCGTAGAACCTAGTCGAAGAGACATACGCATGACATTTGTATGACATAGCCTGGACCCCAATTCTCGGGTCATGCGAGACGCTATCTCGCATGCCACATACGTCAAAAATGACAGATTTCCTTGGGATTTGACAGTTATTCTCGTGCGAGATGAATCTCGCATGAACCCAGAATAAGGGGCCCTGGCGTTTAACGCGTCGCGTCATTGCGATAGGGTTCTAAGGTGGTACGTATATGTACGTACGTACGTACGAATATATTTACCCTACTGTACATATGCCTATGTCAAAAAAATACTCTAAACTACAGTGAAAACGGTATCAGAATCCGTTGTGTGTTTTAGAAGGAAACGTGGCGAAACCGACTCGATGGTGATTGAAGACGGATAGAAACGAATAGCAATTTTATTTTATACTATGTAAAGGCTATCCGTCCTTGTTACATTTATTTTAAAGTAAAGAAGGACAGATAATATAAAAATAATAATGTGTTTCTATTGATTTATACTTTATGGCTGTGGGTGAGCAGAGAATGAGATAAGAATCCGCCAGCAACTGTCATTACCTCGACCAATCGATGGATTGATTTGTGTTGCGTGTTGCGTTGCGTACAGTCGACAACAGATGGCTCCAGTTTTTAACATAACGAAATACTTTTACAAAATTAATCTGATTTCTAGGGTAATAATGTTTATCTACACACATATCATAATTTCTCAATAACGCGTTCAAAAACCATAGAAAATGACCAGCATTATTACAACCAATGTTATTTTAAGAATTTCCTTGTCTGTGGTAGTAGGTAAATCTGTTCTTTATTGGGTAGTATCTCTTAGTAGTCTGTGTTTATTGGTGATTACATTACCGATATCTCGTGACGTTATGAATTTAAATTTGGAACAGCTGTCAAAATTCAAGTTGGTCTCTATTCTAGTATCCACAGATATTAAAACAGTTATCGATACGAAACGTCAATTCAGTATGATTTTTTAATTTAAACGCACGACATTTCATCTCGAGTGACATGACAATAGGGAATTCATTCTTTTGTCTATGATTTAAAAAAAACGTTCGTCTTGACGGATAGATCGAATTGCCGCCATACTTGTTTGTTGGTTTTTTGCTGTTACGGTTTTTTGCAGTTATGATATGTGTGTAGATAAAGTAATGTATGCAACTGTATATAATTAGACCTTAAAACACTCGTGTGATCCTATTATGAAACTCGCTGACGCTCGTTTCATAAAACCACACTCGTGTTTTAAGGCCTCTCATTATATAGCAGTTGCATAAAATACTATTATCTACACATATATCATAAATGCTCTATAATGCGTTCAGAAACCGTAGGCAATGACCAGCATTATAACAGCCAATATTATTATGAGAATTTTTCTAATTTGTTTCTATATTTGTTTATATTCATTTTTTATTACAATATTTTAATGTGTACAGTCTATAGATATTTAATAGCTACCTAGCACTAGTAGATAGTAGCAATGCAGGTCATTGCCTTATGGCTACTGAACCCATCATAGAGTATTTATGATATGTGTGTAGATAAAGTAATGTATGCAACTGTACATAATTAGGTCTTAAAATACTCGTGTGATTCTATTATGAAACTCGCTGACGCTCGTTTCATAAAACCACACTCGTGTTTTAGGACCCCTCATTATGCAACAGTTGCATAAAATACTATAATGCATCCGAATTTAATTTAAATCACACTGCAGCTCTACTTCCTTCTTGAATATCTCTATTAAACATCTACAATTCATTCATGTTAGGTACTAGAATTATCTGCTAGGATGACGCCAAATGACATAGCCGGTCAAGCGACCGATCATAAAAAAACACCGGCCTAGCATGGTCTGTTCCGACCAATTACATCTGCGAGACATTTGTGTTTTTCCCATCACGACGTGTAGACAGACCGTCGTGCTAGACGTCAGTGACCAAATCTAGTCGCGTTGCCCACGAGTCGTGGGCAGAGTGACGTCACGAAGCTCACAAGTATGACCTCCCATACTTTGTGGGCACGAGAAACTGGATTGCACCCACGCGTGATATAAATATTATGACATTGAATCTATGGTAATGTCTTTTAGGATAAACGTGACGTGTTCTTTTGTATAGGTCGACTTATCCTACTCCATAACACTTTAGATTTCTGACAACCTATATGTATAGCACGGTGCGCTTCGCGAAGCTACCGAAGTCAGTCTTGTCTCACCTCTGCACAGGGGCCGCTGCAATAGGGTTGCCGCGCGTGCGAATGAATATGAGCTATACGATAAACAGAGAGGCATAAAGTAGGACGCTTCTTATTCCTAAATGCCGTTTTTGTTTGAAGAGAGACTTGTTGTACGCAAAATTATTTCGCTCTCGTATTTACTCTTTAGTTTAGTACTTTTTAGGGTTCCGTAGGTACCTAAAGGGTGCCACTGCACTGGGACCCTGTTACCAAGTCTCTGCTGCAGTCTGTCCGTCTATCACAGGGCTAATCTTTTAAAACACGAACATTATCTATATATATAAAATTCAAAGTCCTGACTGACTGACTGACTGACTGACTGACTGACTGACTGACTGACTGACTGACTGACTGATATATCAGCGCACAGCCCAAACCGTTGGACCTAGAGACTTGAAATTTTGTACATAGATACCTTATATAGTGTAGGCATCCACTAAGAACGGATTTTTGGAAATTCCACCCCTAAGGGGGTAAATTAGGGGATGAAAGTTTGTATGAAAGTCCGTCAGTTTTGAAGTTAGGATCTTGAAATTTTGTTGTTAGGCTAACGTAAAAAAATTAACTTATACGGGTCTCGGTGTTTTTGATAATTCCACCCCTGAAGGGGTGAAAAGGGGATAAAGCTGTGTATGGAAAGGCCTTCATTTTCACAGCAAAAATCACTACATTTTATTATTTAGGCTTATAACGCAACGAGTATATCGGGTGTTATTGGAATTACAACCCTTAAGGGGGAAAAGGGGGATGAAAATTTGTATTTGAGTTGTTCATTCACGATTTTTTTGTATTGAAGTAAAAATAACGTACGTGGTAACGTGTTATTACTAAGCCTCTATTGCCACCCGTCTATCCGTCTGTCTGTCTGTCTGCCACGCGCAAACATGTCCTGACTGATTTGCGATCATCGTCCAACCGAAACTATTAAATCAAGAAAGCTGAAATTAGGAAAATAGGTTTATTTTATAACGTAGGCATCCGCTAAGAAACCATTTTTGGTATTTTTTTACCTTTAAGGGGAAAACGGGGGGTGGGGGTTGAACTTTGTATGAAAGTCTTTGTTGATTGAAGTTATAAACATGAAAATTTGAATTAGAACTACTGATCATAAATAGCTTATAAGTATTATAACGTATTTCAGGATTTTTGCATTTTTACATTTAAAGGGGGAGAAGAGGGGGTGAAAGTTTGTAAGGACGTATTGATTTTTTTTAATAAGAGCTTGTAATTTTGAAATACAGCTACTTATCATAAATAAGTAATGTCGCGTCACAGGGTTTTTGGATTTTCAAATTTGTGGGGGAAACGGGGAGTAAAAGTTTGAATGGATGGAGATATCGGGTTTTTAATAGGAACTTTAAATTTTAAATTTGAGATACTTATCATAAGTAAATAATTATGTGTTTCGGGGTTTTATGACTATCGAATTTAAGAGGTGGGAAACGGGGGTGAAACTTTGTATGGAGGGGAGGTATCGGTTTATTCAAAAATAAGGACTTCAAAATGATTGTTTGTTTTAGGGTATTTGGATTTTTACATTGGAAGGGGGCAAAACGGGCGGCGAAAATATGAGAGGGAGTGAGAGCACTTATAAGTTTTCTGATTCTAAAAAAAAAGAGATTTGTTTTCTGTAGGCCACGCGGGCAAAGCCGCGGGCAGGAGATAGTTATAAATAAATAATGAGACATTTTAGAGATTTTAGATTTTTTATTTGAAGAGGTAACACGGGGAGGGGGGAGTTTGTATGGAGGTATCGGCGTTTTTTAAAGGTAGAAACTTGAAAATTAGAACTATTGAGCATAAACGAATACCGCCGTATTTAAGGGTATTTGGATTTTCACAATGAAAACTAGAGAAACGGGGTTAAAACTTTGTATGGAGGTATGGAGGCTTTTTCGAAGATATAAACTTGGAAGACTTTAAGGGATGACAGTTAATGTTACAAAAACGAAAGTAATGGTGTAAGAGAAGAATGAATAGGTTTCTGAATGTGTAATAAAGATTGGTAATGAAAGAGTTGAAAAGTGAAAGAATTTGTGTACTAGGTAGTATGTTTACTAGGGATGGAAAGCACGATGAAGACATTAAAAGGAGAGTGAAAGCGGGAAATTGGGAGCTCTGCGTGCTATTGTGAGCAGCCAGAATGTCGCATCCAGCAACGTGAACAGCCAAACGTGCCTTTTACGAAGTTCGGCTGTTCACGATGCTGTGTTAGTTTCCACGTTGATGTATGGAAATGAAAGCTGGGTTTGCAAGAAGAAGCATAGGAGTAGAATAAATGCCGTAGAGATGCGTTCTCTGCGTAGTATGAGTGGGATCAAGCTGACTGAGAGAATGAGAAATGGTGTTATAAGAGAGAGGTGAGGTCTGAAAGAAGATGTAGTGACTAGAATAGAGAAACGAATGTAACGTTGGTTTGGGCATGTTGAAAGAATGTGTGTGGAGGGAGCGAGGGAATATGCCAAGACCAGGGCAAATGACGTTCTGTGGTCTCTGCCTACCCCAAAGGGAAACAGGCGTGAGCTTATAAGAATAATAATAAAAATAAACTTGAAAATTAGAATTGCAGCTGCTCATCATAAATAAATAACGATGTTTCGGGGTTTTCGGATTTAGATGTCATTTGTTTTCTGTAGGCCACGCGGGCGAAGCCGCGGGCAGAAGCTAGTATATGTATATATGAAGTATGTTTGAAAAATCTTTATTATACAGAATCAATTACAAATACACAGACAAACATAGATAGTGGTATAGTCGACCAAGTAATTCCTTGGCCACTTTTGAATCTTATCTCTTTGTTATATGGTCGAAAAGTGGTCAAGTAATTTCTTGGTCGACTATACAAAGG
Organism: Ditula angustiorana; assembly: GCA_963691745.1. Taxonomy (NCBI): domain Eukaryota; kingdom Metazoa; phylum Arthropoda; class Insecta; order Lepidoptera; family Tortricidae; genus Ditula; species Ditula angustiorana. Next base: position 1,650,389 of record OY829483.1, on the reverse strand, counting down.
CTAACTTATCCCATAAATTGATGTCTTCAAGCTAACCTTTGAGTAAAGGAGAGAGTTTGAGTAAATATTTTGAATTTGATAGATAGACAAACAATAAAACTATGTACAGTCAAGGAATTAAATTTTCAACCCACCTAAGGTTCAATAGCATATAGCAAACTGTCACCATAAGAGCTATAGAGCAAGACGTTAGTTTGACATATCGACCTTAATGCATTGCGAATGTCAGACGACATTTCAACGTAATGGGTAGGGAAATAAATTCCTTGACTGTACCTAAAGACAAAGAATCGGTAGACACTTAAATTTTTCCAAATTGTGTATTACTATGACGGCCGCAATAAAACTATAAAAAAGTTAACAATGACAGGGGGTCTCCAAGAAGCGTGTTTTTGGCGTTTTTTGTACGGAACCCTTTTCGTATATTTCCGATTCGCTTTTGGCCGGTTTTTTTTACACGACCACACATAGCAGATACCAGTCCATGGCATTAAAACAACGAGGTAACATGTGGCGCGTACCTTACCTATGACAGGTGGAACGTGCCTGTCGGTATTCCATTATTATTCCAACTTTAATGACATACAAAACAGTATTACATTAGGTATAGTCGACTAAGACATTGCTTCATCGCTTTTCGACCGTATTACCTACTAACGATAAGGTTCAAAAGTGATTAAACAATAACTTGGTTGACTACACAGTCAGTTTTATCTTTGTTATAAAGACTTCATTTACAGTAGGTACAATTATAAAGAAGTGGCTTCGATTGTTTTTTTTTAATAAAATAGTAAGGAAAACAAGCAAGTGGGTCACCTGGGGGTGAGAAATCACCACCGCCTATCTATAGGCACCCCCAACACCAAGGAGATTGCAGATGGGTTACGAACCCAGAGGGCTAAGATGGAACACCTCTTGTGCCAGTAATTGCAGCGGCTGTCTTGTTCTCCACGCCGGAACACAACAGTGCAAGCACTGCTGCTGTCTGTCCTGATACCTTCGGCCGCTTACTTTTTCCACTCTCATTTTAAAAATACGGCAGGTTTTTTTTTACAATACAGCCGATAACCTACGCTGTACACGTGCGAAGCCATATGATTAGCCTAGCTCTTGCCTCGGCCGAGAGCACGGACCCGCGGCGGCCTTGCCACAAACTACAAAGATATGCTTTAACCATCGATATAAGAAGACAATAGATCTGCTTACTTGTTCGGATTGTTACAAGCCTAGCGCCACTACTTTGCGACGGGGTGAAGCAGGTGAAGAGGGGCTTTCAATATTTAGCCATTGGTTCAACTTTGAATCTTATCGTAAGTGAATAAAGTGCTTCTAAGTTTTCTAACTAGCAGCGACACAGGCGTCGGATAGCAGAACTAAAAATATGACGCCAATGTAAAACGTATCAAACGCAGAGCTGTTTGCTTGACAATTGGCACATACAATTTTATTCAGGCTAGCCAATATAGTCTACCAAATACGCTATGGTCGGCTACTCTGCCACTGCGTTGTACACAGTTGTATAGTTTTCTCATTTCGATGGCTTTAACTGACACTAACTTTAACGATTTCCGTCCACAAGGCGCGGCCATTATCAACAACTTTAAAAACTAGCGCTACAACATCTTCCTCTTCGTTTTTAGGGTTTCGTACCCAATGGGTAAAACGGGACCTAAACCACACCACGGATTTTGATGTGGTTTTCACTGTTGCGGCGCGGCTCCAGCCCGATTCGTAGAGCTGCTTACGAGCACGCAACGCAAGCCATGTAGCATCTCAACGTACAATTCCATACATTACAACCGGGCTGTGCACGCGCGTGTCTTCAGAGTCCGGTATGGCCCAGCCTTTAGGTTTTTGTCCGGAATGTTTTTATGTACAGTCAAAGAATTTAATTCCCTACCCATTTCGCTGAAATGTCGTCAGACATTCTCAATGCATTAAGGTCGATATGCCAAACTAACGTCTTGCTCTAGTTAGCTCTTATGGTGACAGTTTGCTATACGATATTGAGCCTTAGGTGGATTGGAAATTAAATTCCTTGACGAAGTGCGAAGCCGGAGCGGGTCTCCAGAACATTAACACTTTTTTTTAAATACGACGTCGTTGTAAAACAGGCATGCGGCTCGCCTGTTGGTAAGCAATTACCGCCGCCTATTAACGCTTCCTACTCTAGAGAATTCACGTTCCTAAGTCCCTGTATGCTTACATCTTTGTAAACTATAGTTTCACGTGCTCTGTATAACCATAAAGTGTCCGTGCGTCTGCCGACTCTATCGCGGTTGTATACGGTTGATATTGGCGTGAACGTGGAAAATGTGTCGAGTTGATTAGGCGGTTTGAACTTGAACTTGGCTCGGGAAGGCCTTGAGCGAGGTCGCGATAAAGAATCCGACTAGTTGACGCGTTTTTCTTTTATGCTACGTTTCTTTTACGTTGGGGGTGGCCCTAACATGACCGGCCCAGGTTTAACTTATCCCTTCCTCTCATAAGGAAGGGATGCACATAAAGAAAAATACAGATAAACTAAACTTGCCCAGTCATGTTAAGGTCCGTCCAGATCGCTACCACTATGTTGCCCGCTAATCTTGCCACCACCACCAGTGCTTACACTGTTGTGTTCCGGCGTGGAGAGCAAGACAGCCGGTGCAATTACTGGCACAAGAGAAGTTCGATCTTAGCCCTCTGGGTTGGCATCTGCAATCGTCTTGGTGTTGCGGGTGTCTATAGACGGTGGTGATCACATACCGTCAGGTGACCCACTTGCTTGTTTGTCTTCCTATTTCATAAAAAAAAAACAATACGTGCTCTCATGAGATTGCCGCGCTGTACAGCGCGTCGAGCTTGTTCGCTGAGGCGCGAGTACCAGGCTTCGTTGCCGTTGTGAGGGCGAGGATGACGACCTTTTGGGACACAATTTTTTTTTATTAGAGCCAAAAAAACGGAGAAATCTATGTTGTCTAGTACCTATAAATTTTTGTCCCTAGGCTAGGAACACGCCGTATATTTTTTAAGACAAGGTATTATTGCTGGTGACTTCACAATAGTTTAATGAATCATCTAATTAAAATCTAATCATTACATCTATATGTAGTTGCCATAAGATAATCGAACCGGTGTCGGTTGTCAAATATGTATGTGTAGACATCACTATTCTGAATGGGGTTTGAGCGTGCTTAAATGTCTTTGAGCACCTAGCCACGCCTAGCAATGGCCTTCCATAGCTTCGATGTACAGTCTAGGAATTAAATTTCCAACCCACCTAAGGTTCAATAGCATCTAGCAAACTGTCACCATAAGAGCTACAGAGCAAGTCGTTAGTTTGACATATCGACCTTAATGCATTGCGAATGTCAGACGACATTTCAATGAAATGGGTAGGGAATTAAATTCCTTGACTGTACAGTCAAGGAAATTGAAACACGTACCACCGTAGAACCTAGTCGAAGAGACATACGCATGACATTTGTATGACATAGCCTGGCGGTTAACCCGTCGCGTCATTGCGATAGGGTTCAAAGGTGGTACGTGTATTGTGTACGTGGTATTTCCCCTACTGTACCGCCAGATGTCGACTCCGCTATCAAAAATTGATATTTCTAAGCACCAAATGTTATGGTTGCAACTTCCAAACATAGACAATAAAAACAAAAGGCTGTCGGCGACAATACAAAGGAATATTTACATTGCTCACCGGCCGATATGGACCTCGAGGGTCAGACCGAGATGCAAGACTAACACTGGCGACAGAGAGAGATGGAAAACTAGTTGAACTTGACTTGACATTAAGCCTTTGCGGCGGCCTTGGCCATTTCTTAATAGCCGTTCAAGGAATTAGAAAACTCGTTGCACTATATTTTGTAGTTTCTGGAATTTCAATTATACACTCGCGGACAGAAAAATGGGGATACAGTGTGCTTTTCAAACAAACTAGGTTAGTTTGACACCTTTGTTTTTGGCCCGGAGATACATAAAATAAATAAATATTTCGGGACTATTCACACCAATTGATCTAGTCCCATAGTAAGCAACTAAAGCTGCTTATGTTATGGGTACTAGACAACGGATATATATACTTGTATAGAGAAATAGATATTTAAATACATATAACATCCAAGACTCTGGTACAAACATTCGTATTTATCATACAAACATTTGCTCCACTCGGTAATCGAACCCGGAACCTCAAGCTTTGTAGTCAGGATCACTAACCACTAGGCTATCTGGTGTCGTTAAGATGCTTTGAGTGTGGTATGGTCTGATGATGGTAACACTGGACTTCAATAAAGCATGTAAAGAGTTTGCAAAATGCCTATCTGATCCAGGAAGCAGTTGACACACCATAGCAAAAATTGTGTAAGTATTTGTTTGCTAAAGTGCCTCAGTTAAATATGTAAATGGATTATACTGAAATAACATAATTTATTTGTAATATCTTCGTTAGCAGCTCTTAATTATTACCCGACTACCGCCAGAGAAGAGGGTTGTGTTGTTGAAAATAGCACTTTTGCATAAATAGATTACATGCATACATACATAAAGTCACGCCTGTTTCCCGGAGGGGTAGGCAGAGACCACGGATTTCCATTTGCTACGATCCTGACATACAACCTTTGCTTCACTTACATAAAAAGATTGTTTATACTATTTCTCATTTAAAACAAAAACGAGGTATAGAGAGGTGGACAAAGTCATGCATAATTCGATATAGTATTCCGGCATAATTTTTTCTATAATTTGTCTAACAAACACGAGCATTGAATATATTCTAGTTCTACGAGACATCACCTCGTGTTAACCTTCAGATTGGGGTCAAACAGAACGCCCTGTGTAAAACCTTCTATAGGAAACATGAATTGTCTTGTCGGTTGGATGTATCGTTTACCACTGTTTCATAAAAATAGGCAACGTTTGGAGGTTACGATCACAATTTACGATAGCTTATAAAGTATGCGTCTGCAGACTGATAAAAATGGGTAGGATTGTACTTTAGTCTTCAGGCAGGTCGATTGCGCATTTAGGGATTCATAACTAAAAGTTTATAAGCTAGACAATAAACTGGAACAAATTACCTTGCTACTCCGCGAAAGGAAAAGAGAAGGAGAAGGGTTGTTTCGCGGAGTAGCAAGGTAATTTGTTCCAGTTTGTTGAAATGGACCTCCGCAAAGTAACGCCTGAACCTATTAATTAAGCTAGACAATATTGGTTCTCGGGTCTGATTTTCCGCATCTCGACGTCTTAAAGAGATGATAGACGGTCGAGTAAAGACCGGTGCACACCAGATGCGTTTGCAGCACGGCTCCAGCTCGCTACGTAGACACCCGCGTTGTTGCTGACGACTTCGAATCATAGGTAATAGGAAGGATGGAGGTGATAGGAAGTTAGGAACTGAAGACAACCACTTAATATCAAGAGAGCAACTTTTACTTACGCGTTATCTTCGTGCTTACAGATTCTGCAGCAACCACGGCAACAAATGCCCGCGGCCGGGCACCGCGCCCGCTGACCTCAAGTGCGTGGCGGAAGCCATGATGCCCCGGCTCATTCTGAGGCTGCTCCAGCACTTCAGGGAGAACAGGTAAATATGGCGATGGACTTGAGCTGCATTGTCAGTGAACGGATTGAGGTCGCTAGTTTAGTTTGTCTCTGTGCGCCCTACTCGTAGTTAGACAGAGCCGTAGGCAGGGATACATTTAACTTGGCGCACATGATTTTCCCATCTCGTGCGAAACGGATAAGGTGCTCATGAATATGTCAACGAGCTTCAGATTAAAGCGCTCCCCAAACAAACGGCGATAACGTTTTCCACCCTCTAAACCTTAATCCATGGCAATGATTTTTTGGTATGCTGTCATTATGTCTTAGAACTAGGTTTGTATGTTTTGATTTTTTAAATATCTTTTCATATTTTCATTTTAGGAGTTTCATATAAAACACAAAAACGTCAATATTTTTGAAACTATTTAAGAATATTTAAAAAATCAAAGCATACAAACCTAGTTCTAGGGCAGATGATAATATACAAAATAATCATGGCTATAGGCTAAGTTTTACAGAGTGGAAAACGTTATCCCCGTTTGTATGGAGTGCGCTGGGTTCACACTCCTCTTAAAGCTTCTGGTGTGCATTATTTTTCTCGCTTGCTTTTTGTTTTTTCGGTCGCTGGTTATTACGGGTGGCGGTGATTATTTCCCATCAGGTGACCCGTATGCCCGTTTTCCTCCCTTTTCCTTAAAATAAAACTTACCAACTCCCATTAGCTAAAGTAAACGACGCAGTGTAGCAAGATTTCTTAACTCGGGGTCCATGTTACGGCTGCCGAGGGTCTGTGACTGCAGGATTTAATCTTAAGTGTCATACTGCTGCAAGTGCTGGAATCTCCTCAATTTAACTTACCTACTTTTGTGTAACTCAAGGTACTCGTAACTTACTTTACTAAATGATTGTGTATTGTAACACAAATTATTGTTTTTCTTCATGATCACTTTCTCTGTTTTTATATTTTTATTCGATTGGGGTCCGTAGCATTTCTCAGACTTTAAAAGTGGTCCGTGAGGTCGAAAAGGTAAAGAAATTGGATTGAAAACATTTTATGTTTAGAAGTCCCTTATACTTGATGTTAACGGTAGCCAGGACTGACACACATATCAAATGAAAACTTTCTTGGCATGAATAACAAGTTGCGTGCGACTGAAATGATTTCAAAACAAGTCATGATATGAATGGAGAGTCGTGTCACTGAAAGTAAACATTTTGCTTTTCGATTATTTTGTATGAAACATTCACATATATATGTAGCTAGCGGACGCCCGCGACTTCGTTCTCGTGAAATTAGTAGCCTATATCCGTCAGGGATAGTGTAGCTTTCTATTAGTGAAGGAATTTTTAAAATCGGTTCAGTAGTTCCAGAGATTACCCCCTACATACAATCAAACAAACAAAGTTTACCTCTTTATTATATTAGTGTACATAAAGATTCCCATTCGGCAGAGCTTGAATCTCAGTCCTTAGTGCAATTATACGCAGAAATGAAATCCTAGAATTGGGGTTTACAGATTTGCATTTTCATTTCACTTTTTCATCCGATTAGTTTTTTAAATAAAAAGTGTTGGGTGGGGCGAACGTGCGTGCAGCATGAGAATCTAATGGCTAGTGGATACCGCCACCAGCGACGCCAATAAAGTAATTAATAGATTCAGGCGTTACTTTGCGGAGGTCCTTTTCAACAAACTGGAACAAATTACCTTGCTACTCCGCGAAACCTTTCGCTAAATGGTTTCGCGGAATAGCAAGGTAATTTGTTCCAGTCTGCCAATAGAGTAACTGATGTGTTGCCGACCTTTTGCCAGGATTATCTCGCAACGCAATGGAGCTGTTTTTTTTTATTATTGCGTTGCAACTGCATACATTTCCATACGAGTTTAATGTATCAACATAATGTAGGCGAAGAACGGTTATCTGAACCAATTTCAATATTGAACTGTTTATCCAACGGGATTTCAGTATTCTGCTTGTTGATGTACAGTCAAGGAATTTAATTCCCTACCCATTTCGTTGAAATGTCGTCTGACATTCGCAATGCATTAAGGTTGATATGTCAAACTAACGTCTTGCTCTATAGCTCTTATGGTGACAGTTTGCTATATGATATTGAACCTTAGGTGGGTTGGAAATTTAATTCCTTGACTGTACATGCTGGAAGGTATTTTGTAACGTGAATTTTACTTGGGAAGGCGAAATTGGTGTATTTTATTCCTTTACTAGGAACCTACTCCGGGTTTGCCCGGTCCAATTTACTAACACAATCCTAATTAGAATGTATTGTACATAAAAACCATAAATAAATACAAAAATACATAAGTCATAGTCGTAAATAAATTAAACACCAAATGTTTTGTTCCTTTCATTCGAGAGCAACGTCACAATCTATAGGTACTAATACAATGTTTGATTGTATGTAGGGGGTATCTCTGAAACTACTGAACCAATTCGGAAAATTCTTTGATTAATAGAAAGCAACACTATCCCTGATGGACATAGGCTACTAAAACCACGCGAACGAAGTCGCGCGTCCGCTAGTGACAGATAAAGACATAACATATCGCACGCTTAGTCTTAAACTGACTCAATTCTGAATTTGATATTTCCCAAAATTAAACCCTATGTCTTTTAATTAAGGTGATATTTTGGGACGTGTATTATTCAGAAATGGGTCAGTTTAAGACTAAGCGTGCGATATGTTAACTGACATAGGCAAAAATAGGAGTGAGCTGTGATATTTTTTTCTAATAATTTAAGTATTATTTTCTGATGTTTTCGCGACTTGTAGATATTGAAATAAAACAACTTGAACGGTTTATATCGGGTGAAACGTCGGAAATTAGATTCGTTGCAATACACGCAATTGCAAATTATATTGTTTAAGATAAATTACTCATTCTAAAGTCTCGTAGTTTTTTCCTAATAAAAATTGCTATGGTTTATGTAAAAAAAAAAACTTACAAAGTTACTCAGTTTCAAGGTATTTTAGGAAGAAGCTATAAATAGGTTTATTTGTTAAGCAAAACTGGTTTTCTTTCGCGTCGTGCAGCTTTTTTTTGCTTGTATTGCGTTTTGGGCCAGACCCAAACTAGTTAGTGTTTTTATTGTTACTATTTTTATACTAAGTATTTATTTATTTATTAGTTCGTAATCGCGTTATCAAAAACGGCTCTATTGATTTCTATGAAATTCACTTTTTAGGGGGTTTACGGGGGAAAATTTGATGTAGCACGGTTTTTAATAATTTCTGACAAAGTTGGTTTTTTCTGTGTTTTGATACATGTGTCCTGGGCAGAGTTCGGTCGGCCAGGTACTTTATTAAAAAGGGCAATAGCTAAACTTCTTAGGAATTAAAATGGCGCCTAGTGCCGTCTCTATTAACACCGTATTTGGCACCATATTCGCAATAGCGCCACATCGCGGCACTTTTTCGCCCGCGTAGATTTTGGCTTACCTGACGTCTACCCCAGGGGCTAGGCAGTACCGTGCCCTAGGGCCCTCGAGCTCAGGGGGCCCCTGGCCAGCATACCTCTAACTCGCAAATATTCTCCGACCACCAGAGTTACATGTATACCTATTTTTATAATATGAATATAGGCAGGGGGTTCCAATCCGCACTGTAGGTACGCTCGGCTGCCTTGCCTACAGATTTATTTGTTGTCATTATTAATACAGTGTAATTAAGTTTTCGTTAGTAAATTGCAACCGGGCGAAGCTGGGGCGGGTCGCTAGTCATAAATAAAACAGCAATGAATACAAACATAATCTCCTATAAACTATAAGCGCAGAAATACTTCAAGTGCGTTTATACGCTGTCAAAAGAGTTGCTCACAGTTTACAACTAAACCCTTGAAGCCTTAAGCGCACTTGTAAGAACTCCCTGTAGCAGGCACTCGGTAGATTCAAAAATAATTCAAATGAAAGAAGCTATTTAATTAAAAAAAGTTCTTTACTGACTGACAGACAGACAGTGCACAGCTTTAAACCTCTAAAGAAACAAACAATGTCATTTAGAACATGTGTTACTTAGGGAGTGTAGAGTTGCGCTACATTCGTTTTCAATTACACTGACACGTGGGGACGAGCGAGCGGGCGACTGGCGAGTCGACAGCCTACTGCGATTTGCCTATGCCATAGGCAAGGCGGTCGAGCGTACCTACACAGTGCGGAGTGGAACCCCCCTCGTATAGCTCTAAGATTTAAAGAGTGTCCACAGGTGAAGCCGTTGACCCTATGTATGTATTTGTTTTATTCCAGCAGCGGCACGCAGACGACCTCGAACAGCTACCGCATCGCGGTGCAGGAGTGCGAGGGCTACGTCCAGATGCTGATGGAGTTCAACAACATGGGCGACCTGATGCGCTCCGCCATGACCAAGGCCCTCATCAACCCGCAGGTACGACGTCCACAACAGCTGAACTTGCATTGATACTCCGCGAAACAAGTGCCTCGCGCTCACCTGCAAAACAGCTGCATGTAAAAACCCGTCGTTTCCATATGAAACGATTATTCGTCACACAAACTCAACTGTTACCCACCATAACTAAACACTTAAGACCAGGTTGCGTACACGTTGCAACACGGCTCTAGTTAGCTTCATAGAGTTGCATTAGGCATGCGTAACGCAGCTCTATGAAGCGAGTGTGTGTCTCGGCCATTAATCTTCACGATCTGCGTGCGTTTCGCCTCTACACGAAACATCATCGGGATCTTAATGGTACGACTGTTCGCTAACTGAACGGATTACATACTCTTTCAAATTGTTCCAATTCGTTGATATGACCCTCTACAAAGTCACGTCTGAATCTATAAATTATTAAGTTGCTAAATATTTTTGTAGTACCTCCCCCCCATCCGTTATCGGCAGTAGTGCATATTGCTATAGATAGATACTTAGGTACTTCATCTTGGCGCGCGGCGTTGTGTCCTGTAAGTATGCAGCTTCCATTTGTGTTTTTCTCTGACGACGGCTGCCGCGTCACTGCCGGCCAAATCATAGCTGCATATGTACAAGCCCTTGTGGGAATCGAAACCACAGCCAATACCTTCGTAGTCAAGGTTACTATCTACTGCGCTGTCAAGTCGTCTACATATATGTCAAGTTATATCATCATCATCATCATCTCAGCCACAAGAAGTTCACTGCTAAACATAGAATTCCTCCATGGATTTCCAAAGTGACCGGTTGGAAGCGGCATGCAACCAGCGCCTTCCTGCCACCTGTATGAGGTCATCGGACCATCTTGTGGCTGGTCGTCCTACGCTGCGCTTGCCAATACGCGGCCGCCATTCGAGAACTTTTCGATCCCATCGGCCATCAGTTCTCCGTGCTATGTGCCCTGCCCACTGCCACCTCAACTGGCTAATCCGCAAGTTATATAGAAGCTTGTAATAACAAAATATCCCGCTCCTTAATCGTATGCCGAACAGTTACCTTATTTAGAATGAACTTATACAGGATGGGATAAACTGACGCAACATGGCCGATGGCTACCTTAAATATTGGAAATTGTAATGTTTTACGCAAAGGAGACTTCTTTTTTTGAAAATAATAAAAACTGCGTTTATGGATTAGTTAGACAATGTGTCATATAAGTAATTCTTAGTTTTCACGGTCTTTTTATTAAGTTTGAAGGTTTAAGTGTTCTTAAAACACAATTTTATTGTATTGTCAAATTCGACCAGTTTGATCTCCGGTTCAGGTAGATGAATTTACAAAATCATAAATGATGTTTTAATATATAACTTTAACGGGATAAAAGTATATTCTTAATATACCTCGACGTTTCGGCCATGTTTCAACGGCCGTGGTCACGAGTGGACACGAGTATATTAACGTTATAAATATGTGTGAAAATCGCGAAATTTTAAAACAATTTGTGATTTTAATTGTTTAAAAAAAAAGTATGTCTCCTTTGCGTAGAATTTGCTATTTCCAATATTTAAAGTAGTCGCCCTCCATGTGACGTCCGTTTTTGCACCCTGTATAAACACTTAAGAAGATTGTCGCATTACGTTCTAAGTTTTTCCGTTGCGCCTTTTGCATTTAGAAGTTTAACCACTTCAATCTTATTGTTTGTATAAGGCAAGACCGCAAACGACGAGCCGTATTATTTATGAATCCATAGTATAAACATGCGGTTTTCCTTATAACATTACTTCCGTGGCTCAGTAAAAACAACTAGTTGGTTGGCTCATGATCATATTATAGAGAAAAAAATAAACTAGATGCCAATCTGGCTTGTAAATCTGGTCATTGACCTTACGGAAAAAGATCATCCCAGATGTAACCAGTAACTTTTGTAGTAAAATGTTTTGATTGAAGGAGTTTATGCTGGTAGACGAGATTAAAAAAAAACTATTTTAAAATGAAAAAATTTATTAGGTCAAATTTATTTATTTATATTTATACCTATTACGTTTATCGGGACTTAAACGCGATAATATACTGTTTATATATTTACCTCGACGTTAATATAAGAATAATATCCTCGGGAATATTTATATTTATGTTTTTCAGTATGTCATTTGTTAAATTAGCGAACGGTCGTACTATTTAAGTAAGATCCAGTCGATGCCTCATACAGTGGCGAAACGGGCGTAATTCGTGTAGGTTAAGTATATAGTGGTTATTGTTTATAGTTGAATCTAGAATGTATATGTCGCACAAACGCAGCTGCTTTGCACGACCGTAGTACTGGTTTCGCAAAGTAACAAGGTAATTGTTGTAGACTCTAATAGGAATGTCGCGTCGTTTGACCTTATTGACTTTATAGTGTGCGGGTGGTAGGACCTTGTGCAAGGTCCGTCCGGATCGCTACCACCATCTTGCTCGCTAATCCTGCCGCTAAGCAGCAGTGCTTGCACTGTTGTGTTCCGACGTGGAGAGCAAGACAGACGGTGTAATTACTGGCACAAGAGGTATTCCATCTTAGCCCTCTGGGTTGGCATCGCATCTGCACTCTTTTTGTTGTTGCAGGTGTCTATAGGCGGTGGTGATCACTAACCATCAGGTGACCCACTTGCTTGTTTGCCTTCCTATGTTGTATTAAAAAAAAAGTGTATACCCTCCATTGATGCAGTGGTTCTTAACCTTTTCTAGATGAGGGACCATTTGCTTAATTCTCGATCGTGCCAGGGGCCATCAACTGTTTTTTAGCGATACAGTATTGCCTAGCCTACTATGATTATCTATTAAAGTTATTCTATAACATAATGCTCAGATACATAAGCAAATGCATTTACGGGCCATCGGTGGTCTGCAGTAGTGGCATAGCTACCAAGGTTAGGGGCTAGGCGGTGCCGCGCCCCGAGTTCCTCATGCTAAGGGGCCTCTGGCCAGCATAACTCGAGCTGTCCTCACTAATATTCTTCGACCTTCAGAATTAAATTTTTATGTAATTTAACTATTTAGGATCCCGTTTTTTTGTTGCGGACCTCAGGTTAAAAACCACTGGTGTAATACAGGTGAACACAAGTTCTAACAGCAGCCATATCCTTTCACAGATGTACAGAAACTTGGTGGAGCCACCCTTCCCCGAAACTGAGTACGGTTGCTACATGGCCGAGTCGCACAAGATGTACGAGAAAGCGCTGGACTCGTTCCCTGCACCGGAACCGCCTGACCAGTAAGTAACTCTATTAAAAAACTTAAATAAACATATTAATATTCAGCCTTTATATGGTACCAATTTATATGACGTGAGTTCTCGCTTGCGGCAAGGGGGACCACTCCGCTCCGTAGATACGCTCGGCCGCCTCGCCGATAGAGTAGGCAAATCGCAGTAGGTTGTCGCAGTTGTGAAGGCGGACGCAGGCGGCGCGTTCCTTTTGGCGCGAGCCGCCTTGCGAAAGTGCATGAAGTAATACGAACTTTTTGTGTGTGTCCATAAACTTGGAATTCGTTTAATCGCGATCGAAAAAGTGAAGTTCCTCTAGTACTTTTATTTATTCTGTGGTACCGTTTTCAGATACCGCCACCTGCCTGCCCTGGCTCCGCGCCTCACGCACAACACACTCCTGGACGAGTTCATATTCTGGACGTTCAAATACGAGTTCCCCCAGAACGTTGTATGCTTCCTGCTCAACATGCTGCCGGATCAGGATTACAAGGTGAGCCTATACCCGTTTGTATGAACACTAGCTTTTATGGCCTAGCCACACTGGGTGCGAATGTAGCTCACTTGGTAGACTCCGGCTTCAAATAGCTACGAAGATAGATGGAGCCGTTGCGCATACGCGACGTGTACGCAACCGGTGTAGTCTGGCCCTTACCCGCCACTACGCCCGCGAGATCGCATACTTACTGTTATACCTTTAGCGGATGTATCGGTGTAGATGAAATGCCCAAGTACAGATACATTTGCGGTTTTGCTGGTGGTAGGACCTTGTGCAAGGTCCGTCCGGATCGCTACCACCATCTTGCTCGCTAATCCTGCCGCTAAGCAGCAGTGCTTGCACTGTTGTGTTCCGGCGTGGAGAGCAAGACAGCCGGTGTAATTACTGGCACAAGAGGTATTCCATCTTAGCCCTCTGGGTTGGCAACGCATCTGCACTCTCTTTGTTGTTGCAGGTGTCTATAGGCGGTGGTGATCACTTACCATCAGGTGACCCACCTGCTTGTTTGCCTTCCTATGTTGTATAAAAAAAAAAAAATATTGTATATTATTAGTATAATATTAATCTTACACAGGTCGTAAGTTAGGAAGGAGATGACGTGTACTCTTTGAAGATGATTGGAAAACGCCTAGCTAAAATGCAAGTGCAAACACTTGCAAGGGTTCTGTTGCGACAACACTAACTTCCAAATTTTAAACTATCCATTTTACTAGTGAAAACGTGGACTGAGGCAAAGTCCATGCCCGCTTTGTGTGCAGCGTTTTCGTGAGTCTTGCTCACTGTAATGACCTTGGAAAAACCCAAAGCACTGTTCCTGTGTAGGTTCTTGAAATTTTCGGTACAAATAAATTCCATGCACAATGGCAATTCTGACACTCCTGCTTTCCCCAGGAGCACCTGACCCGGACGTTCGTGATGCACTACGCGCGGATACCGCTCGTGCTGGAAGCCGCCGGCGACCCTGACACGCTGTCAAACCGCGTCGTTCACATGTCGGTGCAGCTGTTCTCCAACGAGGCTCTAGCCCTGCGCTGCGTCCAGCAGCTTCACCTGCTGCACGTGATGGTGCTGTCCCTGCGGCTGATGATGGGGAAGATCCTGGTCCAGAATACGCTGCACGACCCTGAGAAGAACGTGCATCACGTGATCGACTGCACGAAGCGGGTCATGAAGGAGCATTGCTACTGGCCGCTGGTGTCGGACTTCAACAACGTGCTGTCGCACAAGAGCGTGGCGCTGGTGTTCCTGCAGGATGACGCGCTGGTCGACATGTGGTTCGAGTTCTTGTCGATGTTGCAAGGTTGGTTGAGTTTGTGTGTCTATTGTCGTGCTTAGTGACGTTTGGAGTGACTCTTATCTCTATCTTTGACCGTTTTTCATTGGGAAACTAATGGAGTGTCATATTTAAGGGTCAGAGTGCGGTGGTTAGTGCTAGTTGTGAGGTTTGTAAGGGGCCATCCATGAAATAAATCTGTCCATTAAAGAAATGGAAAAAGCGTGACGAACGGGAAGCGGCGGGGAGCAGACAGTGTCTGTTTAGAGTAGGCTAGGGTAATGGGTTTGTTGGTTTTTTCCGTACATGGTCAAAAACTACTTAAGAGGACAAAAGGATGGTGAACCTATGCTGATACCGAAATTAGGTAAATATGTTAGATTCGTTCGTCCCACAATATGACTCTGCTAAAATTTGTTCGATCAGTATTCGTTGGCAGATGCGAATGTACAATGAAATCTTAACGAACAGGGCAACAGTTGGCTATAATTTTCAGCGTTTTGAATGTCTCAGGTGATCTGATCCATTTAGAATAGTTTTAGTTCCTATATAGCTATCCACCGGTCATTCGACTTATTTTTATTATCATATTTTTCAAACCAAACATGCGCTCCTCTTCCAGGCATGAACGTGAACCTCCGCGAGACGGAGGGGCACATCGAGTTCGAGCCGTCCTCGTACTACGCGGCGTTCTCGTGCGAGCTGGAGGCGGCCGCCTACCCCATGTGGTCCGTGCTGTCGCACCTCACGGCGCCCGCGCACGCGCCGCTCGCGCGCCGCATCGTGGCCGCCGCCTGCTCCTGCCTGCAGGACTGGCTCGACGCCGTGCACTGCACCAGCCCCCGCGCCGACCAGGTCACTGCGGCTGTTCTGATAATCCTTTCCGAGACCGACTGGAAGCGTTCCCGCTTCCGTGCCGTGGAATCCGTGCACACTGAACTGGCCGAGACAAAATTGATTGGTAGAATTTGCTGTTCGCATTCGCCTCCAGACCGCCCTGCGTCGTTTTCTGTGTGTGTTAGCGACTCAATGGAGACTGCGTTTAAGCTTAGAATCGTTACCATCTGACGGCAAAGGATGACGAGGTCTCTTGAGGTGAAACGGGCTTAAGCCTCGAATTTACTAAATGATATATGCCCGGTGACCTTATCGCCCGACACGAAAGCGGGTATCGGACGACGTCACTGAGACGTTGCGGACACATCTGAGTATGTGGAATGCGAATGTGTCGCGACGTTTCTCTCGACTTAGTCTCCTAGTGAATACGAGCCTTTACCCAATAGAAATTAGAGAGTTTTGGGTCGTTTCCTGGCATGGTTTCGTTTGATGGTGATATCGGACTGCGGTCGAAGTCTTCTCTTATAAAAGATTGAAAATCTTTACCTCTTATCATGGCGACGACTGAACTTGTGACTGTTAATACATCTACTTTATGCCCTTGTTTATCCAACGTTGTTTCTTCGACAGGCGCAAGTGATGCACGCATCGTTCCACTTCCCGCTGCACCGGTACCTGGCGGCGTTCCTGTGCTGCTGCGTACGAACGCTCGGCGTACGGGCCGCCGACGTCCTGCCGCCGGCCGACCTGCTGGCTCTGCTGGCCTTCCACCCACTCAGGGTCCAGGTCAGTACCTAGCTACAAAGCTTAAGGGACATAGCATACAGCACATATACAGTTGCAGCCAAAACAATACAGTGAGAGCACCAGAAATATCACTCAGAAACGGTACCGCTTTCTAAACGCCTCCAAGAAACTGCAATTAGATCCAATCTAATTCAAATTCGTTTATTGCAGGATTTGATTCCATAATGTGTTAGTAACACATATTATAACTCTGTAATACATCACAATCCATAGTTTCTTGAGTCAATATACACAAAAGATGTGGCGATACTTTTTGTTTGTTTTACGTACAAAGTCACGACGTATATACTGCTTTCCTCAGAACTGCTAGTTATAGTGGATTTTCATCTACTCTACGTCTAGGAGACTGTACATTTCGCCATATTTTAAAACTGAAGCGAAAAGAACATTTTTTTTTATATAAGTGGAGGGCAGAAACTTGTAGCTTACCATGAATATTTAATTAATTCTTTAACTTGTCTTGATAGGTACTTTCCTAATTGGTAATTATCTTAAAAGGTTGGGTGCTGTAACTAAATTGTGTGAATAATCACTCACGTTTGTGTTAGTTACGTGCCCGAGCGACGAAATGGCTTATTCTTATCAGTAAGGAACGTAATTCTAATTACTATTGAAGTATTTAAACGACTCCACGTTAGCGTTGTTAATGTCATTTTTATTAAAGCTACTTGATTAAGTTTGAGTTATGACAAAAAGTGTTGAATAATTTTCGGTAATTAGTCGGTTAGCAATAAGGAGAGCGAAATAAAACACCAGCAAGTATTTAATTACGAAAACTTTATTTCTATAAAAATCCTAACTTTAAACATGAGTACATACGGCGCAAGAGCTCCCTAGAACACAATTCGATATTCGTTTAAATTCGCTTTGATGATTGATTACATTTTTCACAAAAATTTTAGCATTACTATCCTAGCACGCTTATTCAATAAACATTGTAAATCAAAGGAGTTAGGCCCCAGTTACCTAAAAATCACCTTATTTCCTCCATAAAATACAACAAGGATAGGAACATACTTTCTCGACATGAAATTTTATTTTACACAATGAAAATGGCATAGCGGAACTTTCAAGAAAATCCCCTAAAAACAGAATTGTGACAGAAACCCGCGAGCTATACAAGTCTTATACTAAAGCTGCGTTTCCACCAAAAGAGACTCAACACAAACCCGCGATTTAACTCTTATCATTTAATTTTATACAATGTCTGTGTCACATTGCTAGTGGAAATACCTCTTTATCACCGAAAGCTGTAAAGTCATCCGCTAGCAGAGCCTCTTCGTGATTGGTCGATGAAATTGAATATACGCAGATGGTTACTTCTTACGGCGCTCTCCCAAAGTCCACCGAAATGTGGAGCAAATGGTGGTAGTTATACTAGTTGATCATGGGCTGGAATTCGGTAGTGGATTCCTCGGGCGTCGGCGGCGGGTCGGCGCGAACGTGGCGCGAGAAGTCGTACGTGAACAGCTTGACTGCGATGTACCCGCCGGAGCCCCGGGCTCCGCGGTGGATCAAACCGGCGCCGCTAGCTAAGGCTGCGCCTGAAAGCAAAGATTATGATTTAGCAATTTTATTGCTTGAAGTAATCGAGAGCCTGTCGTGTAGTTTGGGAAGTAAAAGAAGTCTGTAACGTCGCGTCGTAATGAATTTTGTAAACATTGTTCTTACTTTTCTTTAGTATTTTGTTCAAATTTGTAAATTAATGTACCACTCTATATTTTTTTATTGAACATACATACAGAGACTGATTCTAGAAATTTCTAAATCCACATTTTGCATTTTGCATTTTTTGGTTTATCCGTAGAGTTGAACTATTTCTGGCTGAATACAAAGAGCAGCCAAGTTATAAAACGAGAAGATCCTATTTGAAAATGTTTTAAATACGAAACTACCACGAGATTTAGATGTATTAAAAGAAACGGATTTTTCCCGTATTTTCTATAGATTATTTCCACCATGTTTCGAACCAAGGCCCTTACTCATGAGCCCTCGCGAGTCGCGACCATGGCCGTGGCAACTCTATGAATTCAGGCCCGAGCTCTGACGGTTCGTCTGGTCAACTCTACCTTAAATATGTGGATGACCCGTCTGTTTAATATAAACCGTCAAGTTACCTTTCATCGGTATCACTGGCTGTATGTCCACGAAGGGCACGGTGCTCTGCGCCGCGTCCGCCTCAAAGTCCGTGTTGACGAACTCCACGTATTGATCGTGCTTTGAGTCCACCGGCAGCGCCGTCTGGCTTCGGGTGGGAATGTCCGGTTTGTACAACTCTAGACGCGATCTGGAAGTAAAGAACAACTAGTTGAGTGATGTAGACTTAATCTAGCAGTGAATAACGTTTGTTGTGATAAAAAGATGAAAAATGGGGCTGATTGTGTGTGGTGTGGCTAACTAAGGGTTTTGTTTGGAATGGAATCAGATCACTGAAGTAATAGAAGCGGAAAGTCGTGGGACATTTATTCACAAAGATCAATTTTAAAGATAAGAAAAGGAACGTAGAATCTTTTTGTTGTGAGTTAGCGATGTACGCAATAGTTGTACTTGTCACACTAGACAATCGCGTGAGTTTAGGTTGTTATGTTTATGTTAACTGACACCTGTGGAGTTAATAATATGCGTTTAGTAACAACATATTATTAGCAAAGATTACACCTGCGCTGAGCAAACGTAGTCAAGGTTGGATTTGTTACTTGGAATGTCGCGACTATTTGAAATAATGACTGTAATCATTGAAGTAACGCCCACTGAAGCGAATAGTTACTTGTATTTTGGAGTTATTGATATAACTACTAGGATGCTACTCAAATGAGAAGATCACAAATTACTTGGCACTTTTGGTCTTATTTTTATTAGCGAGGGAAAACCGACACGGGTTTATGTCATAACTTAAGCAATTGTGATTTAGAGGATAAGTCTATTGCGACGCAGCGCAGATAATGTGGAACATTAATTAATTGTAAATTGAGTTTAATTGCTATGGGAGTATTTCGAAGCTTATATCTGGTTAGGCCTACCACATTTCAAAACCTATATAGAGAAGGAAGTGCATCATACCTAGGCAGTTCAGCTCCCTCAGTGTTGTCGTTACTGATCCATTGGCTTCTGTCCGGCGATAGACGCCCGGTCGTGTAATTGAACGGTGTGGAGCGAATCTCAAAGTGCAAATGAGCGCCGATCATACGGAATCTGTAAACAATAGTATAGATCTCTTAAGTAGAGATTCTAATTCTATATATTTGCTTCTAGAAATGTAACTCCTGCTCCGGTTAAACAGGTGTCTTGATTTTGAGAAATTTTCGATCAAATTTTCAAATTCACAAAGGACGCCGGTAATTGGTAGTAGTAATTGGTAGCCAGTGTTGGTCGAATATAGATATAGGCATCTGACACCAAAAAACTCCATTAAACCTATCCTGTCCAACATCAGCCTCAAGGGTCTGCCAAAGGTGTTCTGGTACTTTGACTTGTCGCCACTTTTAGGGTAGTGTTAAATATTTTGACAGACTTATATGACAATTCTTTAGATAACCAGTTAAATTAGTATGTTCTCACCTGACACCGGTCAAAATGTGCCCCAAAGGAGAGTCCAGCTCATCCAAATCGATAGCCCTCTGCTCGTAAGTTAGTGTGTGGTAGTCTACGCCCTCCCTCACGCCGATATCTGAAGGGTCGAATTTAGAGACCGGCACCCACTCCCCAGGGGTCACTGACCCTCGTTCACCCAGCACACCCTCGCTGATCTGGAGGTGGAACACCCTCCCTGACTTCAGAAGTCGCACGCCAGTTACAACCCTGCAAATTTAAGAAGCGTTAGAGTTGGTTAACGTTAGTCGCCCGACTGCAAAACATATCTTGCGTTTCCTAGTAAATTTATCATAAAGTCGTTTACCCATATTACATATTCTTGGAAATTAGAAAACGACTGACCCACTGTTAGCAATATTTTAGGGCTTAAATGCTAAATGTGACACTACTTACCTTGCACTGTCTTTTTAAAGTAAAAACTTAAGATACTAACCACTAATATTGCAAATAATGGTACCTAGTTTCTATTTGTAATGCAGTCGATTTTTTTACTTTTTATTAAGTGTAAATATATTGGGACACCCGCACATCCTGTACCGAGCATGCTGTTAGTAGAAATTAAACCCAAGCTGAAGAACCCATAGCGATGAAACAGAGTCTAATGAACGGTCTACTGCCGATCACCCTGCAACCTGTGCATCAAAAGCTACGTGTCGCCCGAACCCTTTGAAGCCTGGTTTCTATAACATTGTAGAAGGTTTCGGGTTATTCAAGTATTGCAACACGTTAGATTATTTTTAAACTTAAATAAAAGAATGAAGAAGAGTCTTCTAGAAAAGGATATGATTTCGGAAAGAAATAGTTATTAGATTCGTCCAATAAACAGCATTAGCTGCCACGTTGAGTCCAATATTTTAGAAGAGGCTAATCCTGAAGTCATAATCATAAGACTAATAGGACTGATTTAGAATTTGACAACCCTAACGTGTAAGCAATACTTGGATTCCCCAAAACGCCTCCTTGTTAAGAAAACCCGGGCATATTTCACTGACTTTTTCTTCTGAATATCCGCGACTGCCTCCCTCATGCTGAAGAAACGTTCGGCCGAGTCGACCACGTCTTCGCATAGACACATGCAGTACGAACAGTGGTGGAGGCTCCAGCGCCACCACGAGTCGACCTTGAGAGAAAAAAAACGATTAGACTCGGTTGGGGATCGTTTGCCGCATAGCCATCTAATCCAACCATCAGCGGTAAATTAAATAGGATGGTTTATACAACTATCTATGTATTAGAAATTTGAAAAGTGTGATCGTCCAAGTAGAACTGCTCAGTAGCCAATGTCATCAACGATTTGATTGCAAGTCTTCCCTCTTTAAAACAGTATGCTATCGGGCATCGTATATCGTTAACATATCTCCTCGCAACCTATGCGCTCTTGACAGAATTTTCCTAACAAAGATGTGCGGGTGTCCCTTATAGGCAAGGGACTAACTTGTTGTTCTTGACGTCAGAAGTCGCGTCCACAAGACTGAAGTATCGGTCGGAGTCTTCTGTCGCCTCGTCACACAGGCACATGCAGTATGAGCAATGCCAGAATAGCCAACGCCACCACGAATCGACCTGTAATTCTACACTGTGAGCTTTTGCGTTTTCGATATATGCAAGTTACAAAAGTTCGACGCTATAGATTTTAGAGCTGAATTTCTATCTGAGGTTTTCGAGCAACCGAAGTATCAAGGCATTAAATAACTACGTTTAAGATTGAATTAGCGTCGCCATTTGTTATTGTACTGACCCTATTTTACTCCCGGGTCAGGCAGATAAACTGAATAAATATTTGTAACACGAATGATTCTGTCGTGATTGACCTGTGGCCAACATCTGTTTCAATACAATTGCATTTATATAAGTTGGTGGCAAATGTTTGATCCAGTTTTAAATCATTCTCACCTTGGTTGTTCCACGCGTGCAGGAGCCGACTTTGCCGAGAGTTCGCCCGTTTTCGTACTCGATCCACTCGTACCGCCTTATACTATTGCGGCCCTGAAAGTTTTGTGAATTCGTAATGCATAAAACGTAATTAGAATAACGACTTGTAGCTCGCAGATAATCGACATTGTTTAAAATGATTCTTGGAAAATCTATTATACTGTTCGGTCACGTATATTTAATAAACATGTCGTGTTTTTGTTTCAAAGCTAATTCTTAGAATGAAGAAATGTTTCTCGTCTCCTATTTGCGCATGTTTGTCTATTTTTCCTCTTCACTGTGTGTATCAGTGTTTATCTGTTTTATTTTTATATGTTCAAATAGGCATCTTACTTACCGCTGGACACACCCACATATCCGAATCGATGTACTGACAGTCAATAATCCTTCCGTTGCAAGGAGTCTGCTTAGCGCAGTACTGTTCCTTGAAACAGCCATGCCTCTTTGCCAACGTGTAGTAGGCGCAGTTGTCACGGCAAGTGCCGTCGGTGTTCATGTCGACCTCATTCTCGATGTAGCCCTGGAGGAGACGGGTTACTTGGGCATACGTTTCTCCTGGAAAATAGAAGAAATCAGTATTAACTTTCCAGCTGGGACCAGTAAACAGCATGACTTTTTTTGGCATCCAATACCTAAAATCAACCTTCAGAGATCAGAGAGCTCTTATAGACTTCCCTGAATCAAGCTACACAATTAAACCATCATTGTTTTGTTAACCTCGTAATACACAGAATTGATAAAGTTTGAAATTTAAAGCAAAACATGCCCCTTAGTCGCTTTGTTTTGCAATTGTCTTATATAAAAGAACGCGTCATCTTGGTGAACTTTCATGTGAAGATTCGTCTATTTGTTGTTGATGTCACTGTCGTTAGGTTACGGTGTGATTCTTGATCTGTCTGATCTATTTACCTTCTTTATGGTGCACGGGGTCACATCGGTACAGGTCTCTTCTCGCCATCGCCATCGCTGACCGGGCAGCGGCTGCGGTTCTCGACGACCGCTCGGCATACCGCTGGCGCGTCAGACTAGCTTCTTCTGTGAAGTTTCCTGTAACGTAATGCATATTAGGGCTTGAATTTCGGTAAGTGATGTATGATTTTTGGGAAAGATGTCTTGTGGCTTTAGTTTTAGCCCTTCACAAGATCAACCCCGTTAGAGTATTTCTAGAGCTGTCGGTAAAATCCACATCATGTGAAGAATTTCCTGGCCTTTTTAAAGCAGTTCGTGTGCTGTGTTCCACCGTGGTTCAGAGTACTTGCTCCTATCAACCCGTCCCCTTCTTCCGTCGTGAGTGCGAGTGTGATAATGAGTGTTTTTAACCAGAGGCCATTTCGCTTCGTACCAGGCGGGAAGTAGGATACGAGTGCGAATGGGTTCAAGGTTGTTGCAATGTTGGGTTATCAAAGAATCAAGTGTCGACTACTTCTTGGAATACTGACTACGGTGAGAATTATACGGCAGATGGAGTTAGTATCATTGGTGATATTGGAATTTTGTTACTGGAAATCATTTGCTGATAGGTTATGCTTACTAAGAGAGTATTTTGGTTTGAGAACAACTTCTACTTATTTCATATTTCGGTCATATTTTTTACATTTTGTCATTATGATGTTTCGTTAATATGAATCAAAATGCGAAACAGGTGTAGAATGGTATAAAGTGGTGAAAGTAGTGGTTGTTAATAGCTGAGTCAGCTCGAGTCTGTGTCACGTATGTTGTTTCATGTGGAAGCGGAAGGGGGGAAATTTTGCATTCCTTCATAGACGCAATTGTTTTCAACGTGGATGTTGAATTAACACTATTGTCGTATTAACAATATTTTACTTTGCTTACCTTTTCCGTAAATCTTAAGCAGCATCCAAGAGAATTGCATCATGGCGTATCCTTTGATCTCTGTCAGCGATATCGTGTTGTACATATCATAGATCAGCTGATGGGGTGACATTTGTAGCTCGCACAGGTCTGGATGCTCCTCCTGAGGCAACCGAGTAAAACGTATTATAGTAAAGTATAATATGAAAATGTATGTCAGGTCTTTATTACAAAAACAAATGACAGCGCGCCAAAGTTTGTCCAAAAGTTACACGTTTGGAAGAAAAAAATTCGTTCCATTTTTAATCACTATGCTTTTTTCGTAAACTTGAGTACTCTATGTCGGTTTCAAAACAAAAGTCACGCTGACTGACTATTCGTTTAATACCATTAAGCGGCTATTTAAGTCACTGAATGGATTTTAACGCTAATTAGCAGAACCAGTAGATCATAAGCGAAATCAGACAAATATTAATGTTAAACACGTTTAAATGCAAGACTCCCTTGAGATAAAGGGAAATACATAACCATGGATCAAAACTGGTTTCACATAAATACAGCGACTGATGACATAGACCTGTTATGTTTAATTCGAAGCATGCCATTGATAAAATATGGTTTATATTCAGTGGTTTAATACTTGTGTCAGTAGAGATGAAGTCACATTTGATATATGTCAAAAGGAACTGTCAAATCACTTTGAAATCTTTCGTTATTTGGCGTATCTAGAATGCGAGATGAATCTTGATTAAGGAGTCATTTAAACGGATTTACTTCTCGTATGCAAGTTGCATTGCATTCGGTTCGATCAATCGATCGTTCATATCATACATCGATTACCCGCAATGTAATTCAACGCGCATGCGAGTACTCTAACCATGATGATGGCCCTTAACTCGAAAACTTTAAGAGTCCATGCAACTTCAGTAACGCTTGTTGTCTAAGCTGTCGTATAAGTCGATAGCCTTTCCTCTTTCTGTCACTTATCTTTATCTTTTTTATCTTTACGTAGTATAAAGTCACTATCCGTTCCTGGCTGTCCTAAATCCTTACAGTGTATGTTCGGCCGCCTTCTCCTTCTAAAACCCCGCAACGGATTTAAATACGGTTTTCACTGTCATTTAGAGATTTTTTTACGGAAGGTTCTTATGTACATTACATCCGGATTGTTCACGTGTGAAGTCGGGGCGGGTCGCTAGTATGAATTTAAAGGATATGACTCGCTATTTACCGCAAGTTTTAGGAAAATTGTTATAAAGAAATGCTGAAAGGTTAGTGACTTGATTTGTTTGTTATTTCCGTGAGTAATGTTGACCGTTGAGCACGGCCGCTTTGTCCGACTCTACGTGACGTTAAGAATAAATAATTTGTTTTTATGATAGTGGGCACTTATAATGCGCAAAAACGTCTGACTATCAGTCCGGCGATGAATAATTGGAATAAGATTATTTGCAACAATATGCTTAAAGTAAGCCTTTTTAATTTGGCTCTTTAAAATGAAAAGGGGCTTTATGCGTCAAACGTTTCAATTTTTTTTTGTTAACACTTCCATTCGCAGTTTGTTGTTAACGCTACGCTTCGTAAATCCTTTGTCTGACGAACAAGCCAGAATGACGAATTTACATAGAATGTACATATATATGTCATCTAGTTAAATAAAATACTGTACGAGAATGTCATCTGATGATTCTGTGTCTTTGTTCTTTGACAGAGTATTTTCTAAGCTATAGCTTATACGATACTTACAGGTATGGTTTACGTATTTTGCTTGTTTTTCCGCGGCCTACTTTTTCAAGGCTATTATGTCACCTGGGTATTTTATAATTAGCCTACCTGACATTTTAGTTATTATTATTACGTACTAGTACTAGAATTGGTTTGTGCTAGATTTCAAATTGGCTAAGCAAAAGTATGCTAGTGTACGAGTTCGATGGTAATGTAATTTATTTATCTCTTGATGTTTATGAAACAATATTACTCTCAAATCTAATCTTGTATCCATTACATTACACGAGTGTAACGGTTCATAGTTTGTTTATTTAATAAGTCGTTAGAGGGTAACTTAACGATGGCTAATTTAGGGTATAAAAATAGCCCTTTCTTAATCACTTCCAGTGAACACTTTATACCAATTAAAACCAATCAACAGAGACGTCGCGAGGGACGTGTTTTGATAACACTGAGTTCACATTAATTTCTGTAATCCGGTACCGAAAATGGCACATAACCGTTCGGTATTATAAACACGATTGTTTGAGCCGGGTCACTGACACTCTTTAGTAAGAGTCAAGTTTCAAATTCCGCTTTGTTGTTGCCGATGTAACTTGTATGTGCTAATTACTTCGGCCTGATGAAACAACTACTCGTCTTAGCTAGTTTATTTAAAGTCTCGCTCCTTTGTTCCGCAAAGATTTCAGAGAGAATACCCTCTGACTGTTGAAGTAACTTTCATGTTGTTATTTATCGCTTAGTGCATTATTTGTTCTATTTTACCTGCAACGACGCTCGGAACAAATCTCCATGCTCTAACAAATCGTCGAGTGCCCTCACGGCCTGAGCTACCGACAACTTGGGGTCCATCAACACAACTTCGGCCAGATCCAACCATTCCCGAACCGGCGCCGGCACGGCTCCCGGCGCCGCCTGCCTCTTCACGAACTCCATGAAGTTCTTGTACAGTCCCTCGATGACAGTCAGTTTCTCGGACGCTTTCACCCACAGCCAGGACTCAAGAGGCGGTCGCGGGGCCATCGGTACGGACTCGAATCGATCGTTGAACGCGGCAAACGCTTTTGTCAGCTCAATGTCGCCTCCTAGCCCGGCGTTTCTCCATTCTGGATCGGTTACGTTCGCCCACAGGTCCTTCTCTAGGGTGTAGAACTTGTCGCGGACGTGGTCGACAGGCGAGAGGTCGCCCAGCGCGAGGGCGAGCAACGCGAAAAGCGCGGCGAGTCGCATTGTTGTCTGTCGCAGTCGGCGGACTGGCGAGCACTGCGGACGGGGAGCGACGGCGCGAGCGGGGCCGCTAGTAGGGATGGGGCGACCACTCTGTACGAGTATCGCCTTTTATAGATTCCATGTAAAGTTACATTGTTAACACTCGAGAGGTTTCTGCTTAATTGGTGGAATAAAACAAAGTCACGTTCTATTTGGCTGTGTATGCAATTCAGTCCTTAACGATTGTTTTTATTTACTTCATTAAGAAATGTTTATTTAACGAAATGTAACAATTAGAACGGTTAATGTCGTGTGTATTGTTCCGAATCTAATTCCCGACGTTTCGAGATTTGTTACCAAAACACGCGATATGAACGGTATAATTGTTTTATTTCAGCAAAAAGCGTAATTTAGAAAAATAATTTAATATTAAAAAAAAAAAACTGAAAATGAACTGTCACCAAATGTATTATTTTCGTTGTCCCACTAATTGAATTCTTTCAACAACCGTTCGATATAACTTAACCATTTATCGTCGACTGCCCATCACTAGCCCGCATAATGTCAACTCTGCACAATCACTCCGTGCCACCGCCGTGACCCTTATTTCAAAAACAGTACGATATTTATTGCATCGTCGCGATTGCGCAGATTACGTTGCACTGGCTTACTGTTATTATTGTTGCTGCTTCATTATTTCACGTATTGCTCCCTTCATATTTATGCGATCAGTGAAACCCTTAGCTCTGAAGAATTAGAGTTCAATTCGGGTTGACCTGGCAGCGTTAGTGGTTGTTAATTTAACGTCAGCTGTGGTTCTGTAAGTGACTCCTGCGCATCTCGCACCATTACATTTTGTTATGTTTGTATCTCTTTGTTTAATTGATCCTATAGGACTTTTATTGGGGTTTCCTGTCACTGTAGGTCCTGTCTGGTTTTGTATATTTGAAGATTTTATTATGAGTCAACTTCATGACATTCGGTAGACTAACAACAGGTTCTTATTCGTAAATGCTTGCTAAACCACCTTTAGCTACTTTAGCTTTGTTTCCTCTTTATCTGTCACTAGGTTTTGCCCGCGAGTCTGTACGCGTTGAATTTGGAAGTAGGTTATTTATTATTGATAGCGAATTCGATTCGATTCCCGGGAGGGGCAAATGTTTGTATGATAAATACGAATGTTTGTACGCGAGTCTTGGATGTTATATGTATTTAAGTATGTATTTATCTATATAAGTATGTATATCCGTTGCCCAGTACCCATAACACAAGCAGCTTTATTTGCTTACTTTGGGACTAGGGCAGTTGGTGTGAATTGTCCAAAAAAAATTTTTTTTTTTATGAAATAGGAAGGCAAACAAGCAAGCGGGTCACCTGATGGTAAGTGATCACCGACTATAGACACCCGCCACACCAAGAAGTTTGCAGAGTTGCAAGATTGCCAACCCAGAGGGCTAAGATGGAATACCTCTTGTGCCAGTAATTATACCGGCTGTCTTGGTCCCCACGCCGGAACAGAACAGTGCAAGCACTGCTGCTTAGCGGCAGGATTAGCGAGCAAGATGGTAGATGGTGGTAGATGGTGATAGCGATCCGAACGGACCTTGCACAAGGTCCTACCACCCGCAATTATTTATTTATTGTTAATTAATTAATCATTTATTTATTGTTGACCCTGTGCATTTATTGTTCTTTTCATTGAAAATATTACATTTTCGTATTGGAGTAGTTTGTAGCTAAACGTTTTTTGAATGTCAAAGTTGCCATGCGCTTGCACATGTGAGGCAGCTGTTCAAATAAACCTTTTCGCTATCGATAGCACACATTGGTACTGTGGTTTGTGACGAACCATCTTGTGTATTTAAATGGGTTTGGTTTACAAGTTTGAGCAGAAATCAAAGATCAAAGGTACCTTTTAAACTTGGCGACCTTTTCGACGATCGGATTACCGAGTGGTTACTGACCCTGACTCCGAACTAGAGGTTGTTGATTCGATTCCCACAAGGGGCTAATATTTGTATGATGATTATGAATTTGTGTACTTGAGTCGTATTTTTTTTAAATATAAAATGGGTAGACAAACAAGCAAGTGTCACCTGATGGTAAGTGATCACTACCGCCTACAGACACCCTCGACACGAAGGAGATTGCAGATGCGTTGCCAACCTAGAGGGCTAAGATGGATTGACGGATGGATGTTATATGTAGTAGCGTGTATTTATCCATGTAACGTATGTTTATCTGTTGCCGAGTACCCATAGTACAGTCAAAGAATTTAATTCCCTACCCATTTCGCCGAAATGTCGTCTGACATTCGCAATGCATTAAGGTCGATATGTCAAACTAACGTCTTGCTCTAGTTAGCTCTTATGGTGACAGTTTGCTATACGATATTGAACCTTAGGTGGGTTGGAAATTAAATTCCTTGACTGTACATAGCTTTTAATTTTTTTCTTGAATTTTGAATTCTGAATAAGATGTATTTAAAAAAGCTTAGCCTACTATATCAACAACCTTCTAAGTAAATGTCGAGAAGAATAAGTAAGTTAATACCAAAATACTGCTCCAATTTTAAACGCGTTATGTAAAAACATACATTTTGACGAGATCGCAGTTTCGTTGATGACATAATGACTCATGATAATAATATGTATGTATTTCGGTATTGATATTTATCAATAGGTAGGATTCAGCATTAAAATAAGCAAGTGGGTCACCTGATGGTAAGTGATCACCACCGCCTATAGACACCCGCAACACCGAGGAGATTGCAGATGCGTTGCCAACCCAGAGGGCTAAGATGGAATACCGCTTGTGCCAGTAATTGCAGCGGCTGTCTTGCTCTCCACGCCGGAACACAACAGTGCAAGCACTGCTGCTTAGCGGCAGGATTAGCGAGCAAGACGGTGGTAGCTAACCGGGTGGACCTTGCACAAGGTCCTACCACCCGCAAAAAATATAGTCACAGAATAAATAATAGTGCAATTATAGAAGTTTTACTTGGAACAAAAACGGTGTTTATGTATAAGAAGTAACCTACTATATGCCTCTCTGTCTATCTTATAAGTCGTGTGCATTCGCGCGGCAACTCAATTGCGCCGGCCCCAGCGCAGTGGTGCGCCGCTCTTCTTCTAGCTCCGCGAAGTAAGCTGTTTTTGTTCGAAGTGAAACTTCTCTACTGGTTACTAAATATTTATTGTGCGACCGCGGCTCACAGCGAATAAAAAAACTGGAACAAAATTACCTTGCTTCTCCGCGAAACCAGTGCCGAGCCCGTGCAAGATAGCTGCGTCTGTGCGACATAAATATCTTCATGCAAAAACCCACCCTCCTCCGCTTCCACACGGAACAACATATATCACACAGGCTCAACTATACACCACCATTGCTATAGTTTAGTGCGCGAGCATGGCACTGGTTTCGCGGAGTAGCAAGGTAATTTGTTCCAATTTGTTGATATACCTCCGCAAAATAACGCCTCAATTTATTACTTACTCACAGCGAATGTCTAACAAATTCAAATTTCTTCTTATTTATAACATAGACAACTACTTTGCGCATTTCCGTTGCGCCCATTGAATTCTGGGAGTCGTGCCCGTTTAACTTGGGGACAATCGCATTCGTATAATGCGGCCTTCATGCTCTTTTGTTCGATTTGTACTTGAAAAAAAAAAGACGAGCGTGTATTGAAGTCAACTGTTTTTCGCTAATTGTCCTAGTCAATTGATTTATTGATTGTTAGTTATTAATTACTAATTGATCATCCGTGATGTAGTTAACTTAATAGAACAAAATATTTGACAAGCAATTTGGTTCATTACGTTTTCCATTAACTGATAAAATACTTTGATGGCTTTAATAATTATGAATTTATGCATACATTTAAGGGACAGCGTACCGAAAACAGACGTCTGACAGAATATTGGTCACGATATATTACATAGTTAAATATTTTTTTTGACAGCGAACATTTTATTCTTGAGTTTCTCGCAAAAATAACCACTTACAATAATTTAACAACAAATGGCGTCATTTCTCGTCAGCTTACGGGCAAATGACCAAGTTGAATAAGATAACTTGATTAAGTTTCTCATAGATGACACCGAGGGTAGTTTTCCCAAAGAAAAAATATCAATAATGTAATGACCGTAAAGACGAAACACATTGAAAAATTCTCAGGGTATGGCAGCGGTAATGTGGCGGAAACTGAAATACGCAAGGCACGGAATGCTGATGTTGCAGGTTCGAACCCTGCCATTACCCTAATTATTCTTTGTGTTGTCATTCATTATATAGCATTTTACACTTAATTTCAGTTTAGGACAATGGTCTGAAACTAGGGTTACAGTTTTCGGTACGCTTTCCCTTAGATACACCCTGCATACGTACATAATACATATATACACATTATGGTATCTTTTCTCGAAAAAAGCTAAGCAGCGTTGCTTGCACTGTTGCTTGTTGTGTTCCGGCGTGGAGAGCAAGACAGCCGGTGCAATTACTGGCACAAGAGGTATTCCATCTTAGCCCTCTGGGTTAACAACGCATCTGCAACCCCCTTAGTTTTGCGGATGTCTATAGGCACTTGCTTGTTAGCCTTAGGTACCTATGTGATTTTTATATAAACGAATAAATATACTTAATGTTAAAATAATTAATAATAAAATCACTTCCAAAGGCAGAAGGGGCATTGCATTACAATGACCGCTCCGGACCTTAGTTACAGCTTAATTAACAAAAGAACATATTTATTGTTGATTCATCTTATCACTCTGTGTACAACGTTATCAGTAAATAGTACATTACACTGTACTCTAACTTCCGTTTGATCTTGCTAACTGTTATATTTAAGTTACAAATAATATACTATAGTATGTAAAAGCGAAACTTAGAAATGGTTCATTTGATGATGAAGTGAACTATAATGGAAGGACATACTTTTACATAGATGAGTTGCCAACCCAGAGGGCTAAGATGGAATACCTCTTGTGGCAGTAATTACACCGACTGTCTTGCTTTCCACGCCGGAACATAACAGTGCAAGTACTGCTTAGCGGCAGGATTAGCGAGCAAGATGGACGAAGCGATCCGGACGGACCTTGCACAAGGTCCTACCACCCGCAATTTTCGGAAAGGGAGGCACATAGTCTTTGTCTGTGCTCGAAAGGGAAATATCAACGTCATAGTGCCATCACTATGACCTTTATATTTCCCTTTCGAGCATAGACAATTTCTCTCAATTCCCTCTGTAATGGTCAGCTAAGTTTGTTGCGGTTTGTGCGACATGCTTACTCTGAATGTACTGATAATGACAATCACCTGTTTGTTACAGTAAAACGTGTCCCGGTAGCCAAGTGACTACTGCGCAAATTAATGATCCCTTGTTCTCAGTACTCGTTATATCTGGTTGCAATTATTACGCTGAACGTAACGCAACCTTTGGCTGTTCGTGTGAGTCATTTTCATGGGCAAAAAGAGCCGAATGGCATTAAAAAGGAATAGTATTTATTTAGGAAACAAATGGTTGCGTTTGAGCTGTTTCGGCTGCTGAGGCTGCTTGCCTTGTAACGAGTGGAGCTGTTAGCCATCTGTGGCCCTAACATGACTGGCCAAGTTTAGTTTATCTCTATCTGCGTCCCTTTCTTATGACACTAGTTAGACAGAGACACAGGGAGGGGTTAAACTAAACCTGGGCTGTCATGGTAGGGCCGCTGCTGCTAGCACGGTCTTCAAACCATGACGCTTGGGAGTTAAGAAAAACAAAACCTTTATTACAAACCGTTCAACATATGTATCTACACACATCACATACCCAAAACACGGGTAGAGCACAAATGTTGAATAGAATCAAAAAGGACCCCCACTCAGCATACTGCCTCGGTAAACTGAGACGCTGATTTTCAGTGGAATTCTTGAGATACTTGAGACACTTTTCTTTATACATCGTAATAGCAGACTTTTAATCGATATTATCAATGTTACTCAAAAAATTGCACCTGTATTCTGTCTTACTTACGTTTAAAATACGAGGCACAGCAAGCGTTAAAAACAGCTTAGTAATGGTAAATGGATAGCGAGAAGCTTGCGTTGTGGTCTAGATTTGTGACTAATAGTACAAATACAGAAGTCTCTCTTCGAACAAAAACGGCGTTTAGATGTAAAAAGCGCCCTACTGTATACCTATCTGTTTATCGTATAGCTCGTATTCATTCGCACGCGTGGCAACTCTATTCCCCTTCAAAATCTGTCCTTTTTTGATACATCACGAATGTGACATCAATCTCGATGAGCGCCAGAATTGAGGGCCGGTATCACTTCCAATAATGGTTCTGTATATCAGTCTTTTTCTGGTTCAATTGTTTTAAACTTTCGCGATTTTCACACATATTTTTTACTTTTTCTGGTTGGTCAGTTACCACTTAATGCAGTCAAATGCCTTCAATACGAAATAAAATCCCAATTGGACGTCGCCCCCCTTACAAAATCTCACATTATCAATAAACAAGTTGTCTGACCCGTGCGTCATACTGACAGTTAGTTTCCTCACGCGTTGACTCATATTGATCCCGTTTGCGCCTGAGCATTATGTCTCGCTAAAATGTATCACACTACGTTGTGGCTATTTGGCTTGCCGTAGCATTTCAAACCTTGCCGTGTCACGAAAAGATCTCGTCTTAGATCCACGTGGATAGGAAGGGAATTTTAATGTGTTGAGCGCTAACCATTTAGCAGTTACTTATAAGCGAAAAGAGGGTAATTACGATGGCTGTCTTGTTAAAACTCATACAGTACGAATAATTAAAAGTTTGTTGGCGTTGGTCGACAAAGATTGTTTCTGGTTTACATTGCATTTTGGGATCGTTACATGATCCTTGGCCTTCTAGTTAAAGGCAGCAATGTACTTCGCTTGATTTTATTTACTACTACCCGCCCCGGCTTCGGACGGATTGTCAATAAAATCCTTCTTTAAAAAAATCTGTAAATGACAGTAAAAACTGTATCAAAATCCGTTGCGTGGCTTAGGAGTGCGCGGCCGAAGATATTACTATTAATATCATTCAATTTAAATTTAATTAAATTCAGTATTCAAATTAATTAATTATGGCTACTAAAATTTAGTTTTTGGAAGAACATTGTCTGCTAACACGGTATGGATCTGTAAGTTTTGCGAAATAAACTTTGCCTGATTGATTGATTGATAAGGACAGACATAAATGAAAAGAGACTTTGTTTTATGCTATGTAAAGATTATTATAAGGAAAATAAAGAAGAAAATAAAGATGAAGTTGGCTTTTCCGATGACAGACGAAGTCACTTTTGAAATAATTTTACTGTAACTGTTTTACTATGTCATACTTAAGGAGAGGAATTTTTATTTCCCTGGAATGTGTTTCTAAAGTAACGGTGGTTTATAAAAACTCTAAAGTTTTAAAGATAACTTCCTTATCCCATATTCTTTTATACCGTTTCCAATACAATGCACAAATAGACTGTTTCCTAACCGCCATCTTCATCTTTACGGTCATAAAAACTATGAACACATGCTTGTGCTCCCCCGATGAGTGCTTTTATGTCGAGTTTTTATCAGACTCACAAAAAACTCGAAACACATCGATCGTATTGTATACAACTGGATAAAGGTCTCAGAAACGAGTTTCAGATTCGTTTACGACATTTCATTATGTAATGTTGTCAAATGTGCAGTCAAGAATGAACTTAAAACCAGATTGTCCAACGGCAATCTGTTTTATGTCTTAACCTAAATTAGATTGAAACAAAATGCGCGCCCTTGATTAATTTTTTGTTATAGATAATTTATTTATTATTGTAGAATGACATACCTTCGTCTATTTTCTCGATGTGGAAATCATGAATAGATCTTAATTAAAGATCTATTGTTTCACTTCAAGAACTTAAGATCTATTAGAGAACTTGGATAAAAACTGACAAGCAACGTTGTAGTATCGGCTCTTTTTTTTTCAATTAAACAACTTTGTTTACCATGCCAGGGTAAATTGTTTGTTTATTTGTTTCCGGCCGGCCCGAGAGACAGCAAAAACGCTCGGAATGTGTGTTGAAGAGTGGGCATCCGATTACAACGTCAACAAACATAGGTATTTAGATATGCAATTATATCATAGGTCGGTATGTAAGCTTATAGAAACATGATGGTAGTCTTCTTAGGTAGTTTAAATTCTTTTAAAAACAGCGCTTTCGCCAATGGCCGTAGAAACTATTATTAGTTATTGAAATAAATTATTTGGCAAACCTGTAAATCGTCCAGCACAAGCTGCAAAAGCCCGCGTCCCAATAAATGGTGGTGTGGGGGTACTACTAGCGCGTGCACCCTCTCCAACAACCCCGGCAGAGCGCTGGGGTCGTGGGACACGCACCACTCCGCGAAATCCTCCAGAGTACTCCTCTCCAACTCCTGCTGGAGCTTCACATACTCCCTCATCTGGCGGTCAGCTGACGCCACCCGGCTCAGCAGGTCCGCCATCTCGTGCAGCCTCAACTCCAACCTGGCCCCCCGTCCCCCACTCTTAGCCAACAGCTCGGCCACGGCGGCCGTTTTCTCCACCCCCAACTCCAACCGCTGGATCGCGCGCGTTACTTCAGCCAAACGCGCCAAAATCACTCTCTCCTTCCTCCTGATAATCGGCAGTTCCACACCTCCCGAAGCATTGAAAGGCTTCCCGATAATGTCCCAGGAGCTGAGAACTTCTTCCCCGATTTCCTTGCCCAATCGTATCACGTCTAGCGCGTCGTCGACTAGAGCGTGCGCGCACGCCGCGAAAGCGAGCAGCGCGAGGCACGTGCGCAAGAGTCGGACAGCCATGGCGGAGGACGCGCGCCCACTGGCCCGTTGCGGCCGAGGTCGAGGGGTGGCCAGCTCAAAACACAACAAATCCTGAATAATTCCAAAATTTGAATTTTAATATTTTTTTCCTTCATTTTTTCGGCTTCATTGTCTTATCTTTCTAGATCAGTTTTTTAACACAATTGCAGCGGAGCCAAAAAGAGGGCTTTTGATATGTCTCTCTTTTTGTCCCTAGTAAAGATTTAAATACTCCGGTATTGGTAAATTATGTGTCGTTGGATTCGTCTTAATGATGTGGATGACACTGTATATATGAAATAAAACTAATGTCTTATTTAAGACGTCATATTGCGCACCAATAGCAAAATTACCACGCGCAATCCTATCGAGTGAGGTATTAGAAAAAAGACATTTTAAAGGCGCTTTTTAACATAAACAAGTCACAGAATTAAGGATGTTTGTGACTAGTTCTTGTTGTTTTATCGAACGTTTGAATAGTAGACTTGTAGCGCAAGAAACCGGTTGTTGCGTGAACGATTCCGTATAACTGTGCGGGCCGGTTTAGCGCAGCACTTGTAGGTTGTTTGTAAGAGCCAAGAGGTTTTATAATTTGAAAGCAAACACTATTATTAATATTGCATCCCTTTAACTAACTTTTTTTAAATTAATACCTAAACTAAACTAACTTTTTTTTTTACTAGTGATTACAAACGCACAAGGAAATTTAAAGCATCGGTAGCTTGATATAATGTCTTTAAATAATTGTAAACGCAGTAAAATATTTTATTTGTAACAAAAAATATCTCCTTACTTTTATTATAAAAACCCAATTGCATAACTTCGACGCTAAACCAAGAATTGCAAAAAATCGGTAAGCAGTTATATCCTGGCAACACTGGCATTTTGTTAATTCCCTCCAACCGCCACTTATGTCAACAAAGCTTTTGTGGCGGGATTCAGCTCACTTTTTTTTAATGCTTTTTTTTGGCTGCACAGGGGTTTATGCTAATGCCACACGTGTACCTGCTGGGGTGTAAAAGAATACAATGTATTGATCTATGAAAGGCGTGGCGGAAATGAGTGTATTCATCTGTAATACCTATTTGTTGCCTGGCTATGTTTTTCGAGTGTATGTGTGTATTTATATAATAATGTCATTGTTATGTGCCACGATCTTTTATTATGATAACTTGATAACGTGTCATTGTCCTCTGTCTGACACGATACGGGACTTTTTGTCCAATACTTATGAGTATTGCCACTATTTAAATTATGTTAAAAAGTCAATAAAACCGTACGGATTGTTTCAATGTTTCTAAAACAAAGTCAATGTCTTTATCCGGATTAGGCTTTCAAGAAGCGCTTATGAATGTTAGAAAATTTACAACCAGAATACATATCAGAACATAGTTTTATATCAGATAAACCTGTTTGAAAACAAACATTTCCAACCTTTTAGATATTTTTTGCATATTCGAAGCTAATCGTTCGTTATTTGTTTATGCTAAGTTAATAAAATAAAATGTGTAGGTACAGTCAGCGTCAAATATACCAGAGCGGGCAAGGTGTCAAAAATATCTGAACTCGACTCTATTGTCAAATACGCTCGGGCGTGTTCAGATATTTTTGACCACCTTGCCCGCTCCGGTATATTTGACGCTGACTGTACATACATACCTAGTTTGAGTTCCATATTTTTACCAGTTTATTTTTATTTTCTACAAGCCTTATAACACAAATAAGCTTCAACTCTTATTTGACTTATTTGCTTCAAATTTTGGAAGTTGATTTCGACTCATTTCAGTCAGATCGGTTTGTAATTTGGTGAGCATGCAATGAGAGATAGAAGTAATCTCAGCATAAAATACCTATCTCAAAATATCATTTTTAAACAAACTTTTTTCTCATATATATTTATATTTTATTTTATTTAGCTGGTTTTTTTATAATGACAATGCGTGGTGAAATGTTATGACGTTTATTGTGAAAAGGTTCTACAGTGGTTTACGAATCAAATTGGTTGACTGTACAAACATTTGTTTCGATATATACTTATTCTTCTGCGTACCAATGTTACTACCGTTCGTGAGTGGTCTTAGTGAATTTTTAGCTCAAGCTTAACTTACAAACAGGTGATCTCGATGATAAGATAACCCAGATATTTATTACTTACTGACATCGCTGACTCAGGTTCTATAGGCAGGGCCCAATTTCATAAACACGACAGGCGACAGGCGTCAGTGACAATTCGCCGTACATTACTGCGTCGACAACTAACGCTACAGAATTACAGACTTAACATCATAGTGGGCAAGCAATGTATAACTAATTGTCACTGTCACTTGTCGCCTGTCGTGTTTATGAAATTGGGCCCAGGATGTATGTACATACCTAACGAAAGTAGTACTTTGTGCAGCCAGCTCGTTCCCCTCTTTACTTCACTCACAAAGAGGGCGAGAGGTCCACTGATTCGATTACCGCCCGCATTTGGTAGCTTTGGAGCCAAGACGGTACTTTGTTCAACGGAGAATAACGATCTCGGAATTTCACGTCGCCGCGTTGAATCCAGCGAGGTTGTGAATTGTGAGAATTAGCAAATAATGTAACGGTCCAGTCAGTACAGTCAAGGAAATTCAAACACGTACCACCGTAGAACCTAGTCGAAGAGACATACGCATGACATTTGTATAACATAGCCTGGCGTTTTACGCGTCGCATCATTGCGATAGGGTTCTAAGGTGGTACGTGAATATATTTCCCCTACTGTACGTTATTCTGATGAAAAAACTGATGACCAAATATGACATGGCAAACTGATTCTGATCAAACATGGCTAGTTATCGTCGAGTACGGCATTTTCACAGAATGTGTAGTTATTCTCGTTATAACAACAAAGAGAAAAAAAAGGTGAAAATTCAAGGTTGTCCCATGCCCATCTGTTGATATTGTACGGTAGTACGGAAGCATTAGTGTGCGAGACGGCTCGCACTTGGCCGGTTTTCTGGGAGTCTATAATGATCATTCAGTTAGTTTTTTTAGGGGAGGAAACGTAAATTGACCTCAACTCCTAA
The DNA here is from genome assembly GCA_963691745.1 of Ditula angustiorana. NCBI lineage: Eukaryota > Metazoa > Arthropoda > Insecta > Lepidoptera > Tortricidae > Ditula > Ditula angustiorana. Next base: position 1,611,652 of record OY829483.1, on the reverse strand, counting down.
ATTCCTGCATTCATATACTCCTGAACTTTATTCTTGTAAAAAAATCGGAACTGTCAGATTAAGGGCCAGGCCACACCGGTTGCGTTGCGGTTGCGTTACGCAGCTGTACGAAGGAGCTACATACGCATCAGCTGTAGCTCGGCCATAAATGTGATCTTTTTCATAATATACTTGGAAACGTACAGTCAACCAATTTCATTTTTAGGCCACTTTAAAACGCAGTCGTTATAAAGTTTATTGTGAAAAGGATACACAGTGGCCTATTAATGAAATTGGTTCACTGTACATAATATATTTATGATCTCGACTGTATCAACCCTATATGTTGTTCTCCAGATTTTTTGACATTCATAAGTGCTAATCTGAATAAAATATTTTGATTTTGACTTCCACAGGCGCTGTTCTACGAGATCCTGGCGGGGATATGGGTGCGCAACGGGCTCCAGATCAAGGGGCAGGCGATGACTTACATCCAGGCCAACTTCTGCAACTCGATGGTGGACATGGACATCTACTGGCTGCAGATCTGCGCCGCGCACCTGCCCGCCGACAACTTCCTCGACATGTGCATTGATATGTAAGTGTCACTTGATGAGTTATGGAAGTTTGGCGGATGGTAGGACCTTGTGCAAGGTTCGTCCGGTTCGATAAGTCCATTTTGCTCGCTAATCCAGCTGTTAAGCAGCAGTGCTTGCACTGTTGTGTTCCGATGTGAAGAGCAAGGCAGCCGGTGAAATTACTGGCACAAGAGATAGTCTCTTAGCCCTCTGGGTTGGCAACATGTCTGCAGTCTTCTGTTGGTGTTAGGGGTGCGGGGTGCCCATAGGCGGTGGGGATCACTTGCCATTACGTGTTCCATTTGCTCGTTTGCCTTACTACTTTATAAAAAAAAGTCTAAATTGAAGCACAAAATGTCTCAAGCCAAGGCAGGGTTAGGCTTTGTACTTGTTGCTGTCGAAACCGCTGGGCCTTGGTGAGCTGAAGCTAAGCTAGTTAGGACTTCGGACGAAGGTTGCAAAACAGCCACTGTATCTGATCCTCGGTCCGCTGGATACATGGTTCAGTTTATTTCGTTGACAGTAAGACTTGGTAATGCGACAAGTATTTTTTGGACCTCTGAGCCAGTTATGTATAGTCCGTTACATAGCGTCACTGAATTAGTAGTTCGGCTCATCATTTTTATTTGTACCTATGCGCTATGTTCTAACGAAGCCTGTTGCCTTAAACTTTCCTGGTTTATGTAATTTGCCTTTTGTTTTATTTATCTAAGTAGAAAGTAAAATGGTTTTAACTGTTTTAAGATACTTTTCGTTTCGAAAAATTGACAGTTTCCGAGGGTAAAACAAGTGCATGTCTATCTCAGGTTCGGGGTCCGGGAATGGCTGAGCATGCTCCCGATGCCGCCGGTGCAGGCGGCCGAGCAGGACGCCATGGTCGAGGGGCTGCTCACCTTCCTTGCCATCCTAGTCTCCTCCAGAACAAACCTTGGTAAATATCTTGACTTTAAATTTTGCTTTCGCATTTCCTGGGGCACTGCAGTCGGACTTTTTTTGACGTTTCGGATGGACTTTTACTACATCCATGTATACAGATTGTTGGCTGGCTTCACTCGAACCGAAGGAGAGCGTAAAGGCTGATTTACATTGATTCAGTAGCTGGACTCGTTACTAGATTGGAAAAAGGATAGTTCTCTATTTCGTTTAAGCGCTGGATACTTTGGACGCTGTACTGGAATTAAAACTTGTTTACATTAATCTAGTAACGGCATTCAGTTACGTTCGATCCAGCTACTGGATCAGTGTCAGACTTATGAATCAGTTTTAAAACGATATTGTTTACAATGCTCTTCTATTCAGCTTGAGCTGATGCGGCGTCAAGAAGTGAAAATACCTTACATTCGCTCCAGTAGTTTACCCACAAAACTTAAAATAAAAGTGGCACCTCGTAGGACAATATATCCAGCAGATGCCCTGTATTTTTTATTCCCGATATCTTCAGGCAACGATGAGCTGACCCAGTCCCGCCTGGAGGTCAGCACGCTGCTGGCGGCCGGGGACAAGACCCACTCACAACTCCTGGAGCTGATGCCGGAGCGCTCCGGCAACGCGCACACACGGAACTTCGAGACTGTGCTCAAAGAGGTAGGGAACTGTTGCGTCAGTGGTAAGAGCGGATCCTAGGCCCTGGGCTGGATCCAGGTCGACTGGATCCATTGGGGCATGGGGGTCACACTCCCCCCTCTCGGCTGGGTTTACCACTGTTAGGTCGACCACTGGTATGTTCTAATCTCATTGATGAGTGATGACCCTGTCCTGACTGAACTTTGACTACGTGACCCTCCCCCAGACTCGAAGGCAGGATTCGCCGTTAGTCGGTGAATGGTGAACGTGTATGGAACGAACTGAATGGCGAAGGGTGAGTTTGAAGAGTCAGTCAAGCTGCTGAATTCTTTAGTCACTTTTTTAAGCCCGTACTGCTTTTCGGGAGACGGAGTGTGAAGCTGCTATGCGTAGAAATGGAATTAGAGATCAAAAGTTGGCGTTTAAAGACATTATCGGGTGCCTGAAGTTGTCGGGCTTTGATCTGTCTTATCCGAGGGATTTATCAGGTGACAAGCCTCCACAACACATGATATTGCTCCTGATATGACCGTAACATTCAACAGGTTCTGGATATCTGTTGTGTAGGTTTGCGGCCAGCTGTGAGCGGTTTGATTGTTTCATCATCATCATCATCATCTCAGCCACAAGAAGTCCACTGTTGGACATAGGCCTCCTCCATGGATTTCCAAAGTGGCCGGTTGGAAGCAGAATGCAACCAGCGCCTTCCTGCCACCTGTACGAGGTCATCGGACCATCTTGTGGCTGGTCGTCCTACGCTGCGCTTGCCAATACGCGGCTTGATTGTTTAGCCAGCTTGTTTTTGAGTCACAGTACGAGACGACGAACACTGTTTAAAATAGAGCTTGCAGTTTTGCGTTCATACGTGTTTTTTTTAACGGATTGTTTTTCAAATTCTCGCGTACAATTTCCAAAAATAGATCTTCACAATGACCAATTTATACCATTCAATTATGGTCTTTCAAACCGAATGTTGAAAATATCTGATGACAATAGCTTTGTCTGTCTTTGTGTCATGAGGAAATCTTTAATTTCTGATCAGCTGCAATCGAATGCACTGCTCTGTCTGTTCCAGCTGTCGACGTACCGGCCGCCGCCACGGGGCTCGGAGAACCTGGAGCAGGGCCTGTTCGTGCCGACGCCGCTTGTGTGGCAGAAGTACTACGACCCGCTGCATGTGCTGCGCCGCGCCGTGCACAGGAGGGACTTCCACGCCTCCATGGAACGGTTCACCGCTTAGTGAGTCTCCCACCGTTATACCTGATCCAGCGGCCCTAACATGACATCCCAGGTTTAGTTTAACCCCTCCCTGTGTCTATGTCTAACTAGTGTCATAAGGAAAAGACGCAGATAGAGATACACTAAACTTGGCCAGTGATGTTAGGGCCATAGCTGTCGACATATCAACTGCGGGCCTCGAAAATTCCGGAACAGGGACTGGGCGTTTGTTTGTTAGGTTCGGTCGCACCGAACAGCTGGTGTTAGTAGTTTACGCTCACGAGAGTTTGTAAGCAAGCTCGTACGTAGCCAATTTACTGAATGAGTCGTCGAATTTTTAGTAGTCCGCGAGTGGTTTCGCGGGTGGTAGAACCTTGTGCAAGGTCTATCCGGATTGCTACCACCATTTTGCTCGCTAATCAGCAGCGCTGCACTGTTGTGTTCCGGCGTGGAGAGCAAGACAGCAGTTGCAAAAAAAAAAAAAAAAAAAAAAAAAAAAAAAAAAAAAAAAAAAAAAAAAAAAAAAACGTCAAAAACGACACTGCTGTTATAAATATTAAAAATAAATATAATTCAAGTGTTTAAAGTAATATAAACAACAAAAAATCATTCTTAATAAACAAGAACATGTTCGAGTAAAGTAGTTTATGTTGTAATTAACGTTAAAGTGTTAAATTCCAAGTATACTCGCCAGCCCAGCGGCGTCCAACGGACAGCAAGTTCAAATCTACGTCTAAAAAAGGGAAGTATTGTCTTCGCAAATCATAAATAAATCAAAATAGGACACCTAAAAACGCATTAAATAAGCATTGTGTAACAAACAGTCTATAGTTATTGAACAAAGGCTAGAATCTTACATTTATAACCTCATGGATAAATGTCATTGAACCGGTCAGCTGTTTACACAGGGCGTTTCTGTTCATAATACCTTCTTGCTACTCTTTACTAGCAGCTTAGACGCCTAAACACTGTTGTCTGTACCTATCTTGCCTTTCTCACGACTTTTCTTGTTTTCCTAATAACAATCCGACTTCACTGCTTTCTATGCTTGGTGTATAGTTGCGTTGCGGTTAGTTTCAGGTGCTGTGGAGTAACTGTGTGTCTCCTGAGTTCAAAATGTCTAGCTCAGTGATGACCCGCAAGGCCACGGCACGTGAACTTGATCTCAAACTGAACGCAGCCCTTAAAGAGCTCAAGCAATCTAAAGCTACGTGTGAACAGCTACTGCGGGAACGTGATGAGAGCGAAGAGGAGGTCAATAAAATAGTAGCAAAAAACACGAAACTTAAATACGAACTGGCGGACTTGGATGTGATGTACACGGACGTAGCAGAACAGCGCGACCAACTGCTGATCTCTGTTAGCAAATTCCAGCAATGCTTTGACGTTCATGAGCGGGCTCTGCAACGGGTCGACGACCTCGAGTACGAGCTCGCCGACTCCCACAAATTAGTTCGTCAGCTACGGGAGCAGATTGAACGTCAGGAAGCCGATAACACCCAGCGGCTTTATGAAGAGTTAATGCCATCGCCTAACGCCTGTACACCACGTCTTAGCAAACGTTCGCTGTCTCCGGTTGTTATTGATCTTACTAGGGAGTCATATTTTGAGTGTAAACAAGTTCATTTTAAAAGCCATAACAAACTAAAAAAATATCTTAAGTTAAATAGATTTATAAGAAGATCAAAAAGACTGTACAAACAACATCTTAATGTTCACAAAACTAAAATGTTACATAAAAGTCGTCTCAATATTTTAAATAAATTAAAAGCAAGTAATTTAAAATTAAAACACAGTAGGTGTAGTTACGTCACGGACACTTGCGAGCTGAGGGCGGAAATTAATAGGCTTGAATGTTCCTTAAGGGACTTAAGTAACAAATATTTAACATCTCAGAAGCAAATCAGTGAACACATCCTGGCGGCGGACGAATTGTTGGATCTATGTCAACAGAATGAGCACCGCATCGAGTTATTACTCGCGACGCCAACTGCGTGCGACTGTGATTGTGGACTCCAGCAGACTGAGCCGCCGCCAGAGAGTTTGCTCGGTCGGTCTGAGGCCCCCAGCGCCAAGTCTCCCCGTGACGGAACTCTAGAGGATAAAATCTTCTGCAAAAATGTAAATAGAACCCTAGTGTTTTCTGATAGGATAGGAAAAGGCTTTGGCAAAATATTATATAATAAGGTACCAAACAGCTGTGTCATAAATCATTGTATGCCGAACGCCTCTTTTAAACAAATAATTGAAACAATTATGCATTCCCAGGTGACCAAACAATCAACAATTGTGTTAATGTTAGGTGACGGGGCTACCATTCGATATTCAGATGTCAAAACTGGGTTCGACTCCCTACTAAAACTGGGTGCAAAAAACATTATTATAGGTGCGTTTCCCTACTCAGCTTCTCAATCTCAATGTAATAAATCCTTATATCGTTTAAACAAATTATTGTTTAAGTTGACGAACCGTCATAGTGACGTTTTATTTTTTGACACTAATAATCTTATTAGTGAGTATCAATTTACTTCTGACAAGCTTGCTAAATCCTTAGCATGTTTTATTAATTCCGTATTCGGAAATCATCCTCCTCCCCCCTCCCCTGTTAGGACGACATCTCCGACCGAGGACTTGTCTTTAAACTACCTACTACGACAATAGAGAAGCTAAGTAGTTTAACATTACTTCATCAAAATATAAATCGCTTTTCTGGCAAAATATTAGATTTAGAATTATTGTCTGAAACTATAGATCTAGATATTATCTGCTTAACAGAAACGTGGCTAAAACAAGATATGATGAAATTTAATGTTAATAATTATGTAGTGGCCAGCGCGTTCTGCAGGGAGTCCGCGGCAGGAGGCGGCTGTATTATCTTGTTTAAAGATCATTTAAAGTTCAGAGCGCGAAAAGATCTGTCTGGCCTGTCTGTGGAACGTGTGTGTGAGATCGCTTGTGCAGAGACGGATCAGTACTTAATATTGTGCATCTATAGACCACCAACTTCAAATCTTCCCATATTTGTTAATGCTATGGAAGATGTTCTAAGGAAATCTGTAAATGGTAATAAAAAAGTGGTAGTCTGCGGAGACTTTAATATAGATATTTTGTCACAATCAGTTGAAAGAGATCAGTTTGTGTCTCTTTTGAAGTCATTTAATTTAGATTGCTCTTTTAACGAACCAACCAGAGTCACACCCACTTCGGCCACATGCATAGATAACATTTGTTTAAATTGTAGATATTTAGAGAAAGCTATTATAAGCGGAGTTCGCTCGGACCATAAAGCGCAATTAGTGAAGCTGCCTCGGGCCAAGGGCAGTACAGATCGAATCATAGAAGTTAGGCCGTTAGATAAACATAGACTTGATCGTCTCAAAACCAACATCGCGCAAAAAATTACCAATCTAGAAGTAATCTCAAACGAACCCAATAAACATTTCAAAATACTCCTAAATACCGTGTGTAAAGAATTCGATAAAACCTGTGCTAAAAAACGTATTAAGGTAGGAAGTAAATTAACATTTAATGAATGGGCTACGTCTGGAATAAGAAAGAGTAGGAACGTCTTATATGAGCTGTATGATAGAAAATCCTGTACTACTGACGAACGCTTCCACCAATACGTTAGGGATTATTCAAAATTATTTAAAATCGTATGTAATAAAGCAAAAGCAGCACACTTAAATAATAAAATAAAATTATCAAATGATAAAGTTAAAACAGTTTGGAAAATAATAAATACCGAAACAGGCCGACGAAAAAACACAGACTCATCTATTTCACTAAAAATAAATAATACTATAATAACGGACGCCGTTAAAGTAGCTGACGAATTTAATACACACTTCTCAGAAATTCCCGCCAAAACGACAAAGTGTCTCGCGTCCTCTTCAAAATTCGCTGAAGCCCTATTAGAACAAAATGTTAGTATTCAAAACATTAGTCAATTCAAATTTACAAAAGTCTCTCCTTTCGATATTCTTAAATCCTTTAAATCATTAAAAATAAAAAAGACGGAAGACTTGTGGGGCGTATCAGTCAAGGTTTTACATGCCATCTTGGACGTCATTGCGCCAACTCTGGCTACCATTTTTAATAACTGTATAGACGTAGGCGTATTCCCCAATCTAATGAAATGTAGTAAAGTAGTTCCTATCTTTAAATCAGGTAATAAGGATAATCCTTCTGATTATCGCCCAGTGTCCATTCTACCAGCGTTTAGCAAAATATTCGAAAAAATAATGCTAACGCAAATGATTTCTCATTTCAATACAAATAAAATCTTACATTCGCAGCAATTTGGATTCACTAAGGGTAGATCTACTACAGATGCAGGTCACAGTTTGATTAAATTTATTTTGCAAGCTTGGGAAGAGTCGCATGACGCCATAGGTGTCTTTTGCGACCTTTCCAAAGCATTTGATTGTGTAGACCATGACACCTTAATTTGTAAATTAAATTTCTATGGCATTCGTGGCATCTCTTTAGATCTAGTCAAGTCTTACCTAGTGCAGAGAAATCAGAAGGTAGCGATAAATGGAGCAATATCATCAGGATCTGTGGTCGAGATGGGAGTGCCTCAAGGATCAATTCTTGCTCCATTCCTGTACCTTGTTTATGTAAATGACCTTACATATATGGTGAGCCGAAGATCAGGCATCGTCATGTTTGCTGACGACACTTCTTTACTCTTCAAGGTTAATAGGAAAGATACTGAATTCATTGAACCCAACGACACCCTGTCCAAGGTATCTGAATGGTTTGCTGCCAACAACTTAGTATTAAATCCTAATAAAACTAAATGTATTAAATTTTCATTGTTAAATTCAACTAATATAGTTTCAGTCTCAAATATCAAATTAGATGGTCAAACGATTGAATTCATAAATTCAACTGTGTTTTTAGGAATAACACTCGATTCTAAACTGCAGTGGGGTTCCCACGTCACAGCGATAGCAAGTAGGTTGAGTTCTGCTGCTTTTGCAGTAAGAAAAATTCGGCAGCTAACCAATGTAGCGACGGCACGGTTGGTCTATTTTGCCTATTTTAATAGCATTATTTCGTACGGCCTTATTTTATGGGGATCTGCTGCAGATATTGAGTCAGTTTTCATTTTGCAAAAAAGGGCAGTTAGAGCAATTTATAATATGGATACTCGTGAGTCATTAAGGGAATTTTTCAAGGAAATAGACATCTTAACCCTACCGTCGCTATATATTTTTGAAATAATCATGTACGTTAGGAAAAATATATGCAATTTCCCTACCAACGTCGATAAGCCAAAGGCTACTAGAAACACAGGAAAGCTTAAAGTTCCAACTTACAGACTGGCTAAAACCAATAAGTCGTTCATGGGAAATTGTGTAAGATTTTACAACAAAATTCCAAAAAACATAACTGAACTAAATGATACAAAATTTAAATCTATTGTCAAGAAGACATTAATTTCTCGGGCGTATTATAAAATCAATGACTATATCTTGGACAAGGATGTTTGGAAATGATCCCGATCTGTATTGGCGATCCCTGGCTCCAAAGATTGTACACCTGCTGTGTTAAATTGTTAAATTGTAAAAATTTTGAATATTTGAGATGTAAAATAACATTGTAATTTTGATTTATTTAAAAAATTACACCTCGTTGAGTTTCTTGCCGGTATCTTCTCATCAGAGGTTTTTCCGAACCGGTGGTAAATTTTTTGACATTCATAAGTGCTACCTGTAAGCCTAATCTGAATAAAATATTTTGACTTTGACTTTGACTTTGACTTTGATCCCTGGCACAAGTGGTACTCCATCTTAGCCCTCTGGGTTGGCCACGCATTTGCAATCTTTTCGGTGTTGCGGGAGGTGATCGTCTACCATCAGGTGACCCACTCGCTTGTTTGCTTTTCCGTATTGTAAAAAAAGACGTAACATGATTTCGCAAGAGCTGTCACTAGTCTCGGGGTCGCGTTGTAATTCCAGCGTCCGCGAGAAGCAGAAGGCGGCGGGCGGGCCGAGCACGAGCAAGGCCGGCGAGGGCGGCGCGCTGTGGCCGCCGCTGCGCGCGGCCGCCGCGCCGCCCGCCGCCGCCGGGGACCCGCGCGCGCTGTGCGCCTCCGGTGAGTGCTAGAAGCAGAAGGCGGCGGGCGGGCCGAGCACGAGCAAGGCCGGCGAGGGCGGCGCGCTGTGGCCGCCGCTGCGCGCGGCCGCCGCGCCGCCCGCCGCCGCCGGGGACCCGCGCGCGCTGTGCGCCTCCGGTGAGTGCTAGAAGCAGAAGGCGGCGGGCGGGCCGAGCACGAGCAAGGCCGGCGAGGGCGGCGCGCTGTGGCCGCCGCTGCGCGCGGCCGCCGCGCCGCCCGCCGCCGCCGGGGACCCGCGCGCGCTGTGCGCCTCCGGTGAGTGCTAGAAGCAGAAGGCGGCGGGCGGGCCGAGCACGAGCAAGGCCGGCGAGGGCGGCGCGCTGTGGCCGCCGCTGCGCGCGGCCGCCGCGCCGCCCGCCGCCGCCGGGGACCCGCGCGCGCTGTGCGCCTCCGGTGAGTGCTAGAAGCAGAAGGCGGCGGGCGGGCCGAGCACGAGCAAGGCCGGCGAGGGCGGCGCGCTGTGGCCGCCGCTGCGCGCGGCCGCCGCGCCGCCCGCCGCCGCCGGGGACCCGCGCGCGCTGTGCGCCTCCGGTGAGTGCTAGAAGCAGAAGGCGGCGGGCGGGCCGAGCACGAGCAAGGCCGGCGAGGGCGGCGCGCTGTGGCCGCCGCTGCGCGCGGCCGCCGCGCCGCCCGCCGCCGCCGGGGACCCGCGCGCGCTGTGCGCCTCCGGTGAGTGCTAGAAGCAGAAGGCGGCGGGCGGGCCGAGCACGAGCAAGGCCGGCGAGGGCGGCGCGCTGTGGCCGCCGCTGCGCGCGGCCGCCGCGCCGCCCGCCGCCGCCGGGGACCCGCGCGCGCTGTGCGCCTCCGGTGAGTGCTAGAAGCAGAAGGCGGCGGGCGGGCCGAGCACGAGCAAGGCCGGCGAGGGCGGCGCGCTGTGGCCGCCGCTGCGCGCGGCCGCCGCGCCGCCCGCCGCCGCCGGGGACCCGCGCGCGCTGTGCGCCTCCGGTGAGTGCTAGCGCTGGCTCGTGCCTAACTGGTTCCTTGTTGAGCCTGAGCAGGGCTGGCGAGGACATATTTGGAAGTGGACAACAGCCGTCAACAATTTTTTCCACTAGTGTTCAATGGTAAAATTTCCCAGAATTTAACATGTGCCCGTCACCAAAGATAACGTATGATTAATCGCGTTGCGCGGTAACTATTTAAGCCTCGGCCTCTCCGGTAACAGTTTCGTTGTGCCATTTTTCAAGCGTAGTTCTTCCCATAATTTATTCGTAGTGGGTACTAGACAACGGATATACATACCTATATAGATAAATATATACTTAAATACATCTAACATCCCCGACTAGGGCACAAACATTCGTATTCATCATACAAACATTTGCCCCTCCCGGGAATCGAACCCGGTGCCTCGAGCTTCATAGTCGGGGTCACCGATCGCTAGGCTATCCGGTCGGCAATAAACCTGGCGACGCCGAGTGTAACCGTGCGCTGCGGTGCCGCAGGCGTGCTGCACGGCGCGCTGCTGGCCGTGCTGCACCGCGGCGTGCACCGGCGCGCGCCGGACGCGAGCGCGCCGCACGCGCCGCCCGACCACGTGCTGGCGCTGGCCGTGTACCTGCTGGACGCGGGCGCGCAGCTGGCCGCCGAGCGCGCCCGGGAGCACAACGTGAGTCGCTTTCTGTAGGGCGAATCGATTATATTATAATGCATGGATGTACAGTTTCATACTAATCATCATCATCATCTCAGCCACAAGAAGTCCACTGTTGGACATAGGCCTCCTCCATGGATTTCCAAAGTGGCCGGTTGGAAGCAGCATGCAACCAACGCCTTCCTGCCACCTGTATGAAGTCATCGGACCATCTTGTGGCTGGACGTCCTACGCTGCGCTTGCCAATACGCGACCGCCATTCGAGAACTTTCCGACCCCATCGGCCATCAGTTCTCCGTGCTATGTACCCTGCCCACTGCCACTTCAACTTGCTAATCCGCTGGGCTATGTCGGTTACTTTCGTTCGTCTGCGGATCTCCTCATTTCTGATTCGATCACGCAGAGAAACTCCAAGCATAGCCCTCTCCATAGCTCGTTGCGTGACTTTGAGCTTTCTTATAAGGCCCATACTATAAGGTTTCATACTAAATGACAGCAGAAAAACGGCCCGACATGAGAATACAGGTGGACGCCAATGTTACAGATGCAAATTATTAGGTTACCATTTATAGTCATTGGATTTACAACTTTACGTCTGACTGCATAAAATAATAATTTGTTGAGTTTCGTTGCAAATACGTTTTTTACAAAATAATAGTATTGACAGCAGCGCCGCGAATCCGGCAGACTGACAGCGCGAGCGATTATCGATTTAGTCTTCTTTTTAGCCTCCTTTGATACGCAATTTTTTAAACACTGACTAGAAGTCCATATTACTTATAGGTCAGTGGGGCGAATAGAGTATTTTTTATTTTGGTAAAACAGAAATAAAGTGCACATCATAAAAAAGAGTAGGTGTTTTTTTCTATGATTTGTCCGTAAGGGGCCGTTCAAGTATTACGTAAGCAGATTTAGGACAATTATTTACCCCCCGTCCCCCTTGTCAGCAAAAGTAATCAAAGCTCTTACCCCCCCCCCCCCCCCCCATGCTTACGTAAACATTGGTACATGCATTTTTCTTTAAATTTATTGTTTTTTTTATTGATTCATGAGCAGCAGATATAGTTCTAGAAATAAGAAAATAAATAGGCTTCGGATACAGGAGTTTAACGCACATAATGTTAATTTTAACAAACTTTATTGACACGGTATTCAACATAGAGTTATGTCCGCACAAAACAAACACCGTTAAAATTTTTGGTATACATATTAATTCCAATTAACAGTTTTCAGTCCATGATACCCGAATCCAAGATTCTAAGTTTTCGATGACATTGGATGTTTGCTGCTCAATGTTATGTCTGTTCACTTTTATCCGATTTTGGAATGCCGCTACATCGTTCTCATCGAGCCATTCAACATCTTGGTGCTCTAAGTGTTGAATAATGCACATCAGTTCCATATGTGTAAAAATGGTGGAGTGCCATATGTGTAAAAAAGTAAATAACTACTGCTGACATAATCACCATTTAGACCCCCCCACCCCCCATGTCATCAAAAATAAGCAAAGCAAAGACCCCCCGCCCCCCTATAGTGCTTACGTAATACTTGAACGGCCCCTAACGAGCCATCAATAATCAGTTTTACGTACATAGAGTAGTTTAGAGTGCTTTACTGGTGTCGGAGATTGTAAAGTACACCATGAAAGAGAGGACGATACTCTATTTTATAGAATGGGAGGTCACGACAAATTTGGCAACGATCACCAATATGGCTGATCTGAAGTTCACAAGATAAAGGGCGACTCCGTGATGCCAAATATGTCGGTCTGCCTGCGCTAAGTGGTTGCGTTATCGAAATATGGCGCCTGCAAAACCAGTTATCGTCACCAAAAAAAAACGATAAGGTAAATTGCTGAATAAAGTACAGAAAGGAAGTACCGGTTGCACTCATGTGAATTCTACTAAAACTGAACAAATATTTGGTCGCGTTTTGAAGTTCAGCTCGTTTAAAGACCCTTGATCGTTGCCAAATTAGCTGAACTTCGAAACGCGACCAAATATTTGTTCAGTTTTAGCAGAATTCACATGAGCGCAACCGGTACTTCCTTTCTGTACTTTATTCAGCCATCTACCTTATCGTTTTTTTTTGGGGACGATAACTGGTTTTGCAGGCGCCATATTTCGATAACGCAACCACTCAGCGCAGGCAGACCGACATATTTGGCATCACGGAGTCGCCCTTTATCTCGTGAACTTCAGATCAGCCATATCGGTGATCGTTGCCAAATTTGTCGGGACCTCCCGTAATATTAGATGACGGGTGGCAACCCTCCGACGGTCGTGACCGTGTGTCCGGGCGTGTTGCAGCGCGACGTGTGCGTGGCGGGCGGCGAGAGCGGCGCGCGCGGCTCCGTTGTATCGGGCCGGCCGCTGCTGAGCGCGCTGGCCGGCAGCCTGTGCGACGACGCGCGCACCTTCGTGGCCCGCGTGCCGCCGCCCCGCGCGCCGCGCCCCGCGCCCGGGCCCGTCTACCCGCACCACTGCCACGCGCACGAGGACAGTGAGTACACACACACACACACACACACACCTCAACCCCGTGGAACTGAACAGAGACTAAAGGCCGGTCGCGAACCACAGAAAATCGAACATTGACCTTTGCATCTACAATCAGTGGTCAACAACATTTTTATATTGTGTTCAATGAATTATGGCAAGCATATATTAACCAAATAAAATGCAGTATCTATCTATATTATTGTAAAAATGTTAATGTTTTTTAATAAAAAAGTCAAAATACTAATTACATTTAAAAAATGCATTTTACTTATTTCATTTGCATTTTATTGTTCTCATTGCCATTATTACTAATTAAGGTACCTATTTATAGGGTGAAGAACCAAACGCCATATGATCATGGAATCAATAACATTACAACCAAAATAACACGTGCGTAAGATCCCGCCCGTAAATTCGCGTACGTAAGGTTTACAATCTCTGCCGCCGGCGATCAAGGTTGCTGTGCGAGCGTGAAGGCACTATTACTGCGCGCGTGCGACAGAGACAAATAGAAATAGGGCAACGCTCGATTTTCTCTGTGGTTCGCGGCCGGCCTTTACCGCCCGTGTTCTGCTTTCTTCATGAGCCACCGTCGCAGTAATCCCCCGTCTGCCAGGCGACACGGAGTGGGAGCCGTCGGAGGTGGAGGCGACGCGGATGCCGCCGATGAAGTCGGCGCTGCTGTCGGCCATGAGCACGGCGCTGGCCGTGCCGCCGCCGCGCGAGGTGGCGCGCAGCCTGGCCGAGCCCGGCGAGCGCGGCGACGCGGCCGGCGACGCGCCGCAGATCATGGCGCTCGAGGTGAGGCCGCGCGGCTGCCCGCCGTGGGCTCAGCGCTGCTGCCGACCGTGAGCACAGCGCTGCTGCTAACCGTGAGCACAACCTCACTGCCTGTCATGAGCACAGCGCTGGCGGTGCGAATTTGAGGGCCAAGCATCAGGATTTTAACGAGCCGTATAGAAGACTTAATAACATAATAGACTATTAAAATCGAGTCCCTTTCTCTTGGTCCCGCCGGAGCCGGTTGAACATTTATAACAAGCTTGAGCTTGGCCAACAAAAAAAATCGCTGTTAGTACTATTTCTACTTGTAAACAGGCACAAGGTGTTTTCAATGGTTTCATCTTACGCTTCTTTTTTATTTACTTTTGACGGAAATGAGGTATATTTACTTTTCTCGCGCTATTTTAAAAATGCCGATGGTTGCCCACCTCTGCTTTAATAGGTGACTCTATACGCGCGCTGCATCTTTTGTTAGTGTAATGAAAGGTTAAATCAGGTTTAGTAGAATCCTAATAGGGCCTAATTAGAGCGTTACTAAAACGAACCCTTAAATGTACTGCGAAGTGGGTGCCCGCGTTGAAGTCTTCCCTGGTAGCGGACAGCCCTGCCGCGAGCACGGCCCTCGCGGTGCGGGCGCCAAGCGAGGTGGTTCGCGACCTTAGGGAGCCCGGCCGGGACCACTGCGCTGGGGCCGCAGCGCACACTAGGGCGCTCGAGGTAACACCTTTGGCGGCTTTAGGAGACTAACGGGGGCTGAGGTCGATAGTTAAGACGTTTGTTTGGTACTGCAAGCGCACCCAATCAAAATTACTTACCAATTGAGTACTTGGTTGTTTTTAATCAAAAATTATAAACAAAACAATTATAAATTCTCGCTAGAGAAAACAGATACTTCTCAGGAATGTTACGCGGGGCGATTGGAATAAAGTAATACCTAAATTTGAATAGAGAGGACAGTTTGTCACTACCAGTAGCCTGGGATCCAGTACTATAGTTAGATTAATCTCAGGCTAGGCATTAGATTGTATGACTGTTGTATTTTTTTATTTTAATTATTAATTTGTTTTATTTTTGTAACTTGTTTGTAATTTTTGGTTAAAAATAAGGTTTAATCCCGCTTTTCTTGTGACGCATACTTCTTAGCAGATGCCAATTTCCGAAGCGCTGGGAAACTCTGTAGTCTTATTGTGTTATTTGGAAGATTTTTGGAAGGTTTTCATTTTTAATATTTTTTTCCATAGTTGGGTAGTCAACGATTAACAACAATTTTTTACAATTTTCTTCAGTCTGCCCGTGAACTTGATACCTGAAAAGGGCTCGAAATGCCGGGAATTAGATTCGTTACAATCCACGCGATGTATACCGTTTTCATTGTTTTATTTCAATGTGTACAAGTCGCGAAAATATATAAAATTATTACAGTATGAGGGCAGTTTAATGTAACTTATGAAGACGCATTGAAGCTTGTAGGGCCAGACATCTTGCGACCACGACAGTTGCAACGTGGTTAAAACATCTGGCCTTATAAAGATAAATTAGTCATTGTCAATTCCTGTTATTGTCAATAATTTTGTAATTAAACTTCCTCTAAGAAATGAAGTGAACAGCAATAACATTGTGGGCACGACAGTTAAAATCAGTTCACCTAGAACGAACCTTCTCGATACGCCGTATAGGCCAATTCATAAGAGCTTGCACCGAATGTCTATAAAATTAATGATAGTTCCATACATTTTAGACGTCGGTTACACGCTCATTCTGTCGTCAGTTCAGACCATTTTTTCTGGTCAGAATGACGAGAGAGTTATCGTGTGACCTGTGTCGTGTCGTGTCAGTCTGAACTGATCGTAACCGTGTCCATTTGTCATCATTCTGGCATCAGTCAAAACTATACCGGAATGATGGACTGAACTGACTCCAGAATTAGCGTGTAACCGAAGTCTTAGGTGCCAGCTCTTATGAATCAAGCTGTAACTCGCTACGTATAGTTATAGGCAAACAACTCGAGCATAAATCGACTGGAGAGGGTAAGTTTGCGCATACATATTTGTACTAGAAACGGCTACTGCGCAATCAAGGTCAATGCTCAAGTTGTTTGCCGATAACTCAGTGCGTCTCTCTACTGAGTTAGACGCACTGAGCTACGTAGCGAGTTGAAGTGAAAGGTTCGTGCCAGGCGCACTGTACTGAGCCCCTCCCCGTGCCGTGCAGAGCGGCAGCTCGCAGCTGTCGAGCCAGGCGCTGGCGCTGCCGATGCCGCTGGACGTGGACGCCGAGATGACGGACAGCATGACGCTCGCGCTCGCCGACGACAGCTCGCCGCCCGCCTCCATACCCATCGAATACGGTCAGCACATCCCGCTACCATACACTCACTTACTTAGGGAACGTACCCATTATCACCCATTATCTCCCTCTGCGACCACCCGTAGTAAATGCTAAGACCCCCCTTCCCCTCTAGTTTTCACGTAGTACTTCATAAATATTGTTTTAAATCAGTTTTTGCCAACAGACAGTAAAAAAAATAATTTTGGCTCTTTTTTGTCTATATTAATACGGCGCTTGTCGCGTTGCCCCAGAAGTGCGTGCATACCAATGAATACAATTTGAAAATAGCTTGAAAAACGCGAGATTTTCGTAGGGATATTGACTACATGATAAAAACCAAACCCCATCCCTCCGCCCTAGTGACCAAGCGTGGTATTTTGAAGACTGGACGTGGAATTGGATCTTGGCGTGCCGAAACCAGTAGCATGAATTACATATTTCGCAGTTCCATTGATAATTTTTGCGTTCTTGCTGTTAGATGTGAGCACGCCGGAGTGGAGCGTCAGCTTGCGGGACTCGTCGCCGCTGACCACAGCTGACCCGCAGCCCTCCTCCAACACACAGGTACATAGGACTTTAGGACTTTAGGACTACTAGTTTGTCCCATGGTTAGAAACTAAAAGGTCCAGCTTAATTCCCAATAGACACAGAAAGCGATGCAGTTAGAAGGCGGATCTGTCTCAAACAAGGACTACCGCCGCGCTTTTTTAAACAAAAGTATCATGAACGTCTTACAGATGATTTTCGTTATATACCATACATTTGTACAGCGCTCTGTTCTCTAAAAGCTTATAAGGATCCACTATTCTTGGGTACTTATATCGATCAAGGATTACTACACTTGTAGGTGACAGCGAAAACAGTAGGTATCTGTTAATAAATGATTTTTAATAAAAACTAAAAAGCTTCTATTACCAAAAAAGTGAAGGTGCTTCAGCTGGATTGTCATATGATTTTAAATCAAATAATTGAGCTTGTAAAATAATGTCCGTCGATCAGGTGCAACTACACACGGCGACAGACGACTCGATCCCTGTCAACGAGTCTATCATCTCTTTGCTGCTAAAGCTGCACTCGCAACTGTCCGGCAGGCTGGATTCCTTCTCGCTGGACGAACCTGAACCACAGACTGATGAGCCTATCGGTAAGTTGATCGTATTTTTATTAGAAACTGAATTGATTAATCTCCTTTATCCATAGAGTTTGTAGTATTTTCATTAGAATTTATTCCATATTCATACGCGAATATGTTGTTATCAGAAACGAGTTACGGACCTTCAAGAACGAGCCTATTCATTTTATTTAGGCCGGCAACGCGCTTGCGATTCCTCTGATATTGCAGGTGTCCATGGATGACTGATTGCTTGCCATCACGCAACCGACTTGCTCAATTTTCCCTCTCTAATGTAACGGAGACATTAGATAAGACTTCTCCAAAAAAATGACGTTCATATAAAGGAGGAACAGAAGCGGGTCTAGAACATTTACCTGGGGTACTCCGCATTTGCTTTGTCTCTATGTTTACTGATGAATAATGTGTTTATTACGTTTGTTAATCATGCTTCACAGCGCACTCATTCAAGTACACGTACACAGAATAAAAAGTTTATATGATGCCAATGTTGTTGCCAGGCGACGGACCCCACTTCATAGGACAAGTTCTGCGGAAGCTGGCGCGATTAGACGCGCGCTGCGCCGCGGCCATCGAGCATGTTCGCCAGACGCTGTGGCCGCACCAACGCGAGCGGCAGGCTGAGCAACGCACCAGGTGACCAAGTGCAATAGTTAGCTGCCGAGCTTTCCCAGTGCTCAGCTTCTTTTGATTTATCTAATGTACACTTCCCATGTGATGTCACAGGTCACAGTGATGGCCGATGACCGTTAAGTGTGTCGTCTGTCTTTCTTGTCGACTCGCTATATTAACTAGGTCATACAAACGTACTCTTGTTTGTTTCAATTTAATGCGTCGATAGCTTCGGAATTGAAGGCGAGTTAAAAAGTTTTGACTCTTCTGGAGAGTTAGCTCGCCGCTATACCCACTTTCGTGGTCACATTTGACAATCGGTGTATCTCAGAGAGCGGCGAGAGAAGGAGGAGCGGTCGCGCCGCGCGCGGGAGCGCCAGCAGCAGCTGATGAAGGAGTTCCAGCGCCGCCAGCAGCAGTTCCTGAGCGCCATGCAGCGCCTGTCGCCCGAGCCCATGGAGCAGGACGCGCCGGCGGACTACGACTGCGTCATCTGCAACACCAGCTCCGTCAGCACGCCCGACCACCCCATCGGCCGCGTCGTGCTGCTGCAGGTCAGCCGGGACGGTTCGATCGATAATTCAGAAGCGATCCATTCTCACCCCGCGAGACCGCGTCCTTCACTCTGCGTCTGTTCGCAGTCCACGTCGGTGCTGGGCCACCGGCGGCGCGCGGGCGGCGGGCGCGCGGCGCTGGCGCTGTCGGAGCGCGAGCGCGCGCGCCTGGCCGAGCAGCGCGACGCCACGGCCGCCGCGCACCACTACCGCCTGCACGACGACCTGCAGCAGAACTTCGACCAGGTGCGGCCTCGGCCCGTCCCGGCGGCGCGGCGCCTGGCCGCTGCTGACGCGCGCTGTGTTGCAGGAGTCCTGGCTGCTGAGCGTGAGCGTGGGGCTGGAGGGCGGCGTGCACGTGGCGTCGTGCGGCCACCACCTGCACCTGCGCTGCCTGCACGCCTACCTGCGCTCGCTGGCCGCGCCCGCGCGCCCGCACAACCTGCACGTGGCCGGCGGCGAGTTCCTCTGCCCCGTCTGCAGGTGCGTCGCTTTACGTTTGTGATACTGGCTTCGACTGAATCGGGTAGCCTTTCGCGCGCACTATCCGGTGAACGACCACGCCCTGCACGCTTAATATAACTTACGTAGTGTTTTACATTGATCTCTTTTCTGCAGCGAGTTTCCACTTTTTTCCCGTTTAGACGATGTGTTCTTCGACCACTAATGACTCTAATTGTGCTGCGCAGACAGCTGGCGAATAGTGTGCTGCCGCTGCCGCCGCGCGCGAGCCAACCGGCGCCGGCGTCCGCCGAACCGCACGAGGCCATTCGGGACATGCTCCTGCGCTCCCACCCCCCGCTGGTGAGTATACTGGCGTGCTGCTGAATCTGTCGTCCCACTATTATGCCCCTCTGTCTATCGGCGAACGCTTCATTGGACGCGTCGGAGAATCCGTGCAACTCTAACCGGTCCCGCTTCGTTCCACCAGAGTCCCAACGCCCTGTCGGACGCGATGAACAAAGCCATGGAGGACATGACGGAGACGGCGAGCAGCAAGCTGCGGCAGCGCTACGGGTCCTCGCCGGCCGCCATCTTCACGTTCGTGACGTCATTGGTGCGCACCAACCTGGAGTGCGAGCTGGTGCAGCGCGGCGGCTCGCTCGTCACGCAAGAGCCGCCCGCCGCCGCGCACGACTCGCGCCCGCGGTACAAGCCCAGGAACGACTGCATAGGTGAGACGAGCTGCCGGGAGAGCCCCTCGGTCGTGGACGTGATCGAGAAATGGAACGCGGATTCTCGCGATCTGGGTCGACGTCAACCTTCCCATTTTATCGATCGATTCGTGTCGCAGTGCCGCTGATGGTGGTGGCGGGCGCGCACGCGCGGCTGCTGAGCGCGGCAGGCGGCCTGGGCGCGGCGGACACGTGGCAGCAGCTGAGCCCGGCGGGCGCGGCGGGCCCGGCCGCGCCGCCCGTGCCCGCGCCGCCCGCGCCGGCCGCGCGCCCCGTGCCGCTGCTGCTGCGGGACCCGCTGGCGCTGCTCATGCACCTGCTGCTGCTGGCGCCGCACGACCCGCCCTACCTCGACATACGTGAGTTCGACACCGGAGGTGGTGGTTTGCGAGTTTGTTAAATATAGAAATGAACACAAAATGAAACCGGAAGTTTTCCCTCTGTCGCAGAGCACTTCACGTGCATAGTGTCGGCGCTGTACGCGCTGAGCTACTACCAGGTGGTGTGCCAGCTGCTGGGCGGGCTGGGCGGCGCGGCGCGCGCGCAGCTGCTGGCGGCGGCGGCCGAGCACGCGGCGCTGCGCCAGGCCGCGCGCCTGCTGCTGGGCGCGCTGGCCGGCGCCGAGCTGTTCGCCGACGACGAGCCCGGGCCCGCCCACGAGCTGGACGTCGACGACATGGAGCGCCAGGTGCGAACGACTGCTGGCGGAGCTGGGAGCGATGGGACGATGAAGTCGACGGGGTAGATTCGATATCTGTCCGCCTGTAGAATGTGTGAAGTTTGGTCAAGCGACTGCGGGTAGATGTCCGATTTTGGCTCCGCCGTAGGTCTCATCCGAATTCGCCCAGGGTTTGAACCGTTCTATAATACTCACAGGTGCAGGAGCTCCTGCTGCCGTACCTGCGCGTGTGCGCGCTGCTGCGGCACCACATCTACAGCAGCGCGCTGCCCGAGGTGTCCGCGCCGCACGAGGAGTTCTCCGCGCTGGCCGGCTACCTGGAGCTGGCGCCGGGCGCGCGCTGCGCCGCCGCCGCGCTGCCGCCGCACGCGCCGCAGCTGGCGCGCGCCGCCGCCCGCCGGCTCAGCCAGGCCGCGCGCGGCGGCAGGCTCGCGGTACGTACACGACCAACTCTCTGCTATGCCGGCTACCTGAAGCTGAACAACCGACACTGTATAGCGACTGGCGCCATCTATTTTAGAACGGAAGAAACCTACCGACATGCGCATAAATACAACTTTCTCCTTCGGACTTCGATCCCCAAGCATAACACCCGCCTGGTGAGAGGGTTGGTTGATTTTAGGGACAATCTGTATCTTCGCTACCGTCTCTCGTATTATGTACTGAGGTGACAACGTGTTACGTGGTGAATTTTGTGCCACTCGTGAGTGCTTCCTGTGAGCCTAATCTGACTGCCCCTCTGCGAGCAGGTGCGGCGCATCCTGCGCTGGCTGCACGTGGCGTGGGAGCCGCCGGCGCTGCTGGCGCTGCCGCGCGACTACGACCGGCTGTTCTCGTACTACCACGAGCGCGTGTGCCTGCAGTGCGGCGCCGTGCCCAAGGAGGCCTCCGTGTGCCTGCTGTGCGGCACGCTCGTCTGCCTCAAGCAGGCCTGCTGCCGCGCGCACCAGG
This sequence comes from Ditula angustiorana, assembly GCA_963691745.1. Taxonomy (NCBI): domain Eukaryota; kingdom Metazoa; phylum Arthropoda; class Insecta; order Lepidoptera; family Tortricidae; genus Ditula; species Ditula angustiorana. The sequence goes on along the minus strand of OY829483.1, from coordinate 1,589,878 downwards.
TCGCCGAGGCCGTGCAGGTACACACCACGCGTTCTGCAAACTGTTAGCCTTTGCCACTGTACTTCGTCAACAGATTGGAAAAAAATCCTCGCTGTTCCACGAAATTAACTTGTTCTAATATGTTGATGTGGACTCGCGCAAAAAAACGTCTGAATCTATAAAGTATAGTTAATGGAACGAGATTTGAGGTGAACAACTCCACAACCGGCTACGCAGTGCCATACGAAACAAAACAAAATATTTGAAAATTTGGTCTAAACTCCCCAGTACACACGTAGCATGCAGCAGTGTTTGTGACCTCAAATCTCGCTGCGTTACCCTATACCAAATACATCTTAAGACCGAGCCACACCGAATGCATGTAACGCAGCTCCGTTTCATAGAGCTGGAGCCGTGCTGTATAGTCATCCGGTGTTGCTCGGCCTTAAACCCAAAAATATAGACACATAAGCGCTCATAGCAGATCGAATTGCTATTTAAGTTCGTTTCGTCCTGTGGCACCAGCACGCGAACGAGTGCGGCGGCGGCACGGGCATCTTCCTCGTGGTGACGTCGACGTACATAATCGTGATCCGCGGGCGCCGCGCCTGCCTGTGGGGCTCGCTCTACCTCGACGACTACGACGAGGAGGACCGCGACCTCAAGTGAGTCACGCCTGCCCGACACACAGTACATATTCCTATTCATCTTAACCTTCCTTTCCAATCGAGGCTGGTCAACATAGCTTACGTAGTGTGGCTTTTGATTTAGGAAGCCCGTGTAAGTCCTCAATTGAGTCACGCCTGGCGGACACACGGAACGGACATATTCCTATTCATCTTCTTAACCTTCCTCTCCTATCGAGACTTGTCAACATCATAGCTGGCAAAGCGTGGCTTTTGATTTAGGACGCTGGTGTAAGAGCTCACGTTAGTCACGCCTGGTACGCTACAGCGCGGCGGCGGGACGGGCATATTGTATTCTTCATCTTCGTAACGTTCTTCTCCTATCGAGCCTGGACACGATCATGGCTCTGGCATAGTTGTGGCGATACAATACAATACAATATGTTTTATTGAATACCACATTTGACAGAATTACATCTCCGATCTTTCTTTGCTTTTTTTTTCTTTGGCGATCTTGGCGAGAGACCTATGTCCAGCAGTGTAAATAACGTCTGTACCTTTTTTCAGACGCGGCAAGCCTCTATACCTGTCCCAGGACCGCGCAGATCTGCTGCAGGCGCAGTGGCTGGCGCACCGCTTCGACCACACCAAGCGGACCTGGGTGTGGCACCGCGACTCGCTCTGAACACTGCGGTACGTGCTGACCACCAGCTACCGGGTACTCAGGGATGCTGAGTGCCTGTGGCGTAGAGTAGTGCATTTTATGTTCGACCGCGATTAAAAGAATTCCAACTTTATTAAGACGTATAAAAAGTTCGTAAAACTTCAAACACGTTCGCCAGACGGCGCTCATTAAACAAAACGCCTTCCCTCCGCAACTCCCACGACACGTTAGGGTTGCGGCAATGACACTGACACAAGCGACAATGACACTGACACAAGCGACAATCTATTGCGATTTGCCTACGCCGTAGGCAAGGTCGCCGAGCGTACCTACGGTGCGGAGTGGAATCCCCCTGACTTTATGGGGCGGCAAAAGTATGTATGTATGTATGTATCTATGACTCTTTATTGAAAAGAATCTTTTTTTTTTGAGTTCACGTTTAATAATATAATAGTTTTACAGAAACAGGAAAATGTCTTTTTCAATACAGTTGCTCAAAAAGTGCACTTTTTTTGGCTGTTTTGCGTGCGCAAAGTTCGTTTTTGCGAACTAGTGCGATTTACTTTTCCAGTTTTTTTTTTAATTTGTACTTGTTCCAATTCACAACTACTTACCAAAGAGTTTTTATAGTTTTAGTTTGTACCAAGACGTAATAAAACTAAAAACCTATTATTAATGTAAGAATATCAAAATATTGACATTTTATATTTTATTACTAGCCTGTTCATCAAAAAAATATGATTTTTTAAATAATAACAGTTCTTATTAAGGAGGCTGAATGGAACGGAATTCTCTGAGACAAAAACATTGTTGACCTGCTTAAAGAGCAAATCGACCAATCACATCAGCACGCTGATCACTGATTCGACCAATCAGAACACGACTTGTGCTGCATACGACATAAAATCGACCAATCAGAACACTGGGTCTTTTCTGGTACCCCATATTTATTTACATTAAAAAAATAAGGTTCTTTTTAGTCCCACTTCTTCAGAAATAAATGGCAAAGATATTCAAACAATAAGCGATTCTGGGTATTTTTAAGCACTTCGAAGCGCTTCGCTAAATTAAAAAATAAAACGCCTTTGATTGACTGGCCACTAAGAACGGAATCGTTAAAAAAAGTAAAAATAGGCGGGAGAGTGAAAATATTAATGTTCCCGGCAAGAATATTTCGTTATCCTTTAATAATTGTCCTAACGCTCATATTAATGTCTATTTGAAAAAAAAATCTTTCATTGATTTGGCTGAATAGCAAAAGCCATTGCCTTATGACATACGACAGCTAACAAAAACGAGTTTAATTTGTCAAAAATGTTCACTGCTAAAGTTTGTACTTACTTTACTTTAATTAAGAGCTTCAGTAAAAGTCGCAAATTTATTGTATTTTTTTCGCAACTGTATTGAAAAACGTCGTTCGATACACGCGCGGAAATGTCATTCTTCACTCGTCCCGAGTCTTGCCACTTGCCTGCGGCTCGTGGCAAGATATCTCGGAACTCGTAAAGTAATGACATACCTTCCGCACTAGTATCGAAATGTACTATTTTGCAGGATGCGGCTCCATTCATTCAGAAACGACGCGGAATCAGGGAGTGCGATCTCAAACTATGCTGACGACGAAAACATAGAACCATATCGAAATCACGCTTGATCCATTTGGGAAACAAAATTATAGTTTTCTGTACTACTCATACCTTAAATCTAGGTAGCATGGTAATGTCGGAGACTAGGTTTTATCTTTTGACAATGAGTTTTATAATGAAGTGTATACAAAACCAATTTAAATTATGGCACAGTAAGTTGTTGGTTTATGAAACATTTGTAGGATACGATTACGTACTCTAGTGGAAGCAAATAAAGTATGGCAGATATCTGTAGACGTTGAATATTACTATGATGGGTATTGCTTCAAGTAACAATCTTTGTTAGAACACAGAATTATCTTTATTTTTCTAGGCAACGTTACAAAAGTTAGGATGTAAATATAAGCTTATATTATCAAATTAACTCTGTCACTCGTCATAGAGAGTGCAGATTTGTGATTTTGTAATAGTTATTTTATTCCTTTGAAAGGTACTGCGCGTGCGTTGATGTATTTCATAGTGTGACTACTAGAAATTAACTGAATATTTGCGCATATTTCGGTTTGACAGTCGTTGATTATCTACTTAGAAATAAAGGTTGGTAGAAGTACCTACTGCTTTTATTGAACATTTTCATTCTTCGCCCTCTATTTAATTGGCGAATGTGACGTTTAGTTTTTTCTTTTTATCTGCTATGATATTAATCTTTGGACATCAGAGCTAACAGTTCGAATGTCAAATTTTACCTTTTTTTTTAAAGCATACGTTTTTTAGTTAATCTTTTCATCTCTTTGTGTTTTAGTTTACTTGGTTAATAAAAGAGATGGCGATATAATGATTAGAGGGGTCCGAAAGGAGACATAAATTGAATATGTTTAAAAATAAGCGATTTTGGTAAAAATTGGATTTGCGACCTTTTGGCTTTGATGTCCAAATGTTTTGTTGATGTTCCAAATACAGGTACGTTTATTTGCCACTTGTAACAAACAAGTAGGGCCTTTTTTTCTAATACAGTAAATGTGGGTAAATTTGAACACACTGGTAACATTGAAAGATCTTAAAAAAAACCTTAAAATTAATTGGCTCTTTATTATCATGTCCGCTTTGACTTAAGGCCCATTTACATGGTACGAGTTCTCGTATGCGAGTTGAATGACATTGCGGGCTACCGAGGTATGATGTGATCGATCGATTGATCGAACCGCGCAATGTGGTACAACTCGCATACGAATACTCACTCCGCGTAAATGGCCCCTTATCCGCTAATAATAAGTATTTGAACATTGAATATTACTTTTAAGAGACCGTTAAATGTTACCTGACTGTTCAATGTTACCCGAGCGTTCAAAGTTACCCGTATTGACTGTAACATGTTTGGGTAAGTTTTAAATTTGATATTCTGACTCCCGAAACTGAACGATCGAAAAGGTATCTTAACAGGATTAACTTTCGGTGTTATGGAAATACTACAAAATTGCCTGGTTAGTAGTCTTGACTTGGTTCCATTGTATTATGCTCGGCGATGTATTCAGTGCGCCTTCATTTCAACGTTTGTAAATACGTGCGTCAATTGGCGAGGCCGGCGGGGTGTTGTTAGGGCTGTGAATATGTAAAATTGTCGTTGACGCGTTTGCCGATTTAACTTAGATTATAAAATATTAAAGTATTATTCTACTCCCTTCAATTCTAGTTTCACTTTACCGGATAGTTATGTTCTTATTGGCGATGGTTACAGCGCTTTCAGCTTGCCCATTGTTCGCGGGGCGTTGCCAGCCAATCAATCTTACTGTATCCGTGTATACTCCATAGCCTAAAGGGGATTAAACAGAGCAAGTGTGAAGTTCATACATTTGATCTTAAGTGCTAAGTAAATAAATTACTTCTGAGCACTTGCGACAGCTCCAAGCAGGCCGCGGTGTGCATCGGTTGTCATTTTCCTGCGTAAAACTGCAACTACATCCATCAGTTAAATTTCAAGGCCGTGTAAATGAATCAAACGTCCAGAGACCAGCTTGGTAGATCTACCATCTATAGCGTTAGGGATTCAATGTGTAGTTTACATCCACCCCACGTCCTGGTTAGTGCTGTTCGGTTGTTTCTATCCTGTGAAGTGAACGCTTCATAAACAATTCGTAACCTATTTATTATGTATACACTTGTTTATACTGACTGTAAACGAATTAGGCACGGATATTTTGAAGGCTCGCGTATACTTTTTGCTAGTTTTTGTTCGCTATGAACATACTCTGAAATTACAATCATCTATTAATTAGTGAACTTATTTAAACGATGTTTAAGGGACAGTTTTTTTCCGCTTTTTGAGCGTTCGTTCCGTTGTTAAAGTTGTTTAGTTTGGTCTGTACCGAGTCCTCAACAGATCCGCTCCTAATTTGTTTACGCCTTATCTGAAGCCAGTTTATTAAGTAAAATGCTCGTTTCTCAAACCATACTAGTATAGTTATTACACACGGCAGCAGAATCTATCTATACTCGAAGAAGTTTAAAATATTGACCCACGCTAGTACTATCTTGACGATAGACTCGCGTATAGTTCTTTTCGACCTCTTAGACTTAGATATTTCTTCTGCGGACTGTACCAGTGTTTTCTCATACAAAAGCACTATTCAATAACACTGGGACCCTTTTTATTACTTATTTGTGCGTAACATTATAAATCATGTTGGTGTTACAATTAAGTTTGTATTCTCTATTTCAACATGTCGCACGTTTAAAATTAAAAAGAAAATACTGGGTAAAATATTTTTTCTTTTGATTAATTTTTTTTTATGGTACAACACTTAGGTTGTTTTTATTTTTAAACCTGCGGTATTGCTAAATTCTGATACGAAATGTGTGCCGGTTGGTTCTATGGAACTATTGCTTCTACTATTTCTTTAGTGATTTATGAAATATCAATACGGAACTAATAATCTGTCCATGAAAGTTATTAGCAATAGTTTCTAGAATTAACCGCTTCGTATGTTTCATTATTACTGACAGCGGGGGTACACATTATATTATTGTGTTGTATTTGTTATTGACGTTATTATACAGTACTTTAGGATCTGATTTTTTTCATGTGCAATGCGGGGGTTGACTCCGGCCTAAGGGGTTATTCATCAGATGAATGCTTTGCCTGGTGCTTACAGTAAAATAAACGAACATATGTTCCAAACAATGTGGCGATTTTAATGTTGGCGTCAGGCAAGATATTTATCTCGTATAACTTAATTATGAAAATTATTTTGGTGTCAAAATCGTGTTAAGTTATTGTTACTAAATTTTGTATTTACGGTTGCAATGAAGTTAATTTAGATAATTTAATTAATGTTTCGATTCATGTATAAATTAATTAATGTACTCTTTGTAATCAACGAATCGCTGATCCTTTGGAGTTTCGAATTAGATTTTAGAGAAGCTAGCATTATTGAAGTGACCGCTAATCTGCCTTAGCCAACACTGTTAAAACGGATAGTTCTTTTTAGACCTTATGTCTATAGTGCTGTTGCATATTATTCGTTGTCTGGGTCACGTTTTCCGACCGCCAGAGTACTAGCACCATCCGACAATTAAATATTTGTTAACTCTTGTACGTATATTGTTCTTGTATATATTCAATAATTAAAGTTGTTGATATTTCAAATAATTCTTTCATTTGTTCTTTTTCTGCTTTGTCAGCGAGTCGTATTGGTTGTGCAGCAGACACTCTTAACGAAATAGTGTGCAAATAACAAACAGGTTTTTTTACAAATGCTCTAAATTCAGACTGAAGCGAAGAAGAAAAAGAAACATGTATTCGCGCCGGGTAATTTTGAACACTCGTCAAACCGTACCCGGCCCGACTGCATTATTTGAACGTTTCTTTGTTAATGGCTAAACCAAAACGTGAACCAATAACTTTGTAACAATTTGTTTCGTTCTTTCTAAACGTTTTCTGGTAATTTTTAGCGCAGGTAAAGGTGATCGGTACAAATAAAGTACACAGTTTTGTTAAAAGTTTATATTATATTGTACATCAACTATGATTTGTTTAGAGGTAGAACATCCTACGCTTAAATTAAACGGCTGTCGTGGCTACAGGTCAAAATATATTGATCAACGCCGTGTTACGATGTAGGCGGAGTAAGTTAGCGACACAAAATATACACGAAATTAGTCAATAATTCTGTTACACATCTAGGATCCTTACTTAGCACGAGTAGTCTTTGACGAATCGATAAAATATCAAATAAGTTTAGTCGGAAAGTACAGGATTACAATTTCTATGCATTACAAGATACTAAAAAAAACTGTTTCTCATCACTGAAGCACATTTGTTTCTCAAAAAGTAAAAGATTTATCACAGAAAATAATTAATACTATCAAACAATAGATGGCAACTCAAATATATGCACCCAACAAAATACGTCTCAATGCCAAAATATTACAATTAAATCTAAGGTCAAAAAATAATAAAATATATAAATATAATGTTCTCTTAAACGTGATCATAATAAAAAAATAAAATCATCGAATTAAATTCTCATATTTTTAAAAATAATTGATAAAACGGAATGTAATTTTAATGTTAAACAATCCAATACGTTGTAGAGCAAAATTTACACTTAAAATAAATATTATTCTCGCTAATCAATATTAGGTCTTAATTTATCATAAAACAGTCAATTGCCTTAATATACTGGATACACTGGTTCCAATTGTGTGATGATGGAAATAATAAATTAAAATAGTTTTTTTACCTTTGACCGCCGCAGGAGTGGTTTGAGCATATGAACAAAAACATGGGTAACCGTCGCGAACAGAAATCACCTATGTTTGCCAGCACTGGATAATATGCACAGTATTTATTTTAAAAAAATCTGGCTTTTATGCTTCGAACCTAAATTAAAAGCGAATAAAACATTATTTTCCAAACACGATATGCTCTTAATAAGGTTGTTGCAGTAGTTGTGCTGGAAACGATGCATTTACAAGGCATTAAATAGTGTATCAAAGGAAATATAAACTAAAATACACAATAAAATTAATGGCCTCATGATAACATATTACGCAGAAGATACAGAACAGAACAATTCATATCAATTACAGAACGTACGAAGTACACGTTTGAGAATGTCACTAAAATCCATTGAAGTAATTGAGAAAAAATTAAAATTGTAATGACAACACAAAGAAAAATTAGGGCAATGGTAGGACTTGAACCTGCAACATCAGCATTCCGTGCCTTGCGTTTTTCCAGTTTCGCCACACTGCCGCTGCCCTACCCTGCGAATTTTTCAATGTGCTTCGTCTTACGATCATTACATTATTGATTTTAAGGGTACAACTACCCTCGGTGCGTTGTTCCCAGCTCAGCCTTGCAACAGCCCACAAAACAGATTTTATTTGAAATTGACTTCGCAGATGTATGTCCAGTGAGATCGGGTAATTTTGAACACTTAAGGTAACGTTAAACGGCCTTCATAATTATATTAAACGTTCAAATACTTGTAATTGGCGGAAAAGTAAAACGGGAGATGTCAAAAAACTTATTTAAATCAATTTATCGCGGTATAACATACTGCAAACACTATTTTCCCGGACGTTGAAATTTACCCAAATGTTCAAAGTTACCCTAGTTAAAAATCAAAGTGCACGCTTCAGAATTTCCCTGTAGCGATCAAAAGGCAAAACACCTATCGAAAAAGCTTTATGACTGACCATTACAACAGTATATTTTCATTCGCTTAAAAGGATACCCTCAAAACATAGGTCCTTGTAATGTGTCAGTGAATAAACTTAAAAAAAAAAACAAGTCACAATCACCACGAACGCGGAAAATGACATAATACAGTCCAATCTGTCGCTGGCCAGCCCGTACTAAAATAGCACATTATACATACATCGTAAACGTACCTTAACTATTGTACAAATAAATCCCGCGTAATTAAATAATACTATGTACACACGACTATGTTATAATGTATACTTTCTAAAAAATTCTGAACACATTTTCAATAAGATATGGGACATTTACTCGCTACGTGCCCGTCTCGCCGCCGCTCCAACATAAAATATGGCACAAACTAAATTTTGTTAGACATGTTTGCACCTTCCAAAAAGGGACACCATGAAATATAAACTTGGACAAGCGGGTACTGAAATATTTACTTTACATATACATATATTTATTTATAGGCCCCATTTACGCGACTATCTAATAAGCATTTTACGTATATAAGTGCGACATGAATTACATACATTTCATTAATCTTTTTTTTTTATTAAATAATAAATTCGTACCAACTAATTCATATTTTTTATGTACCTACCGTCTCGTATCGAAAATTAAATAAACCTGACATCTGTTATTATGCACAATTAAAATAATACAAATAATGCGTGTATACATTTTTAAAATAACTAATATATTTATTACGATATACTGGTCACTCTGAGATCTGTACGTCACCAATCTGGCTCCAATACTGTTCCACTTCTTTGCCGAGGCTCAGCAGGAGACAGGTCTAGTTCAGAACCCTGGGGTAAGTACCTGGCTTCAATTGTTTGGGTTGGACTTTGACATCAGTCAGTTGTTATTCCAGTTTCTAGTTTCACATTTTTTATACCAATTTATAATGACTGCTAATGCATTACTGTCTATCGGTCGGGGTTAGATATTATAAAGATCATTAGGCATGTGTAACTCAGCAAAAATCCTTGCGTCAACTCGGTATTTCTGGCGCAGCTCATTGCGCCGGATCATTGAGTTAACTCAATATTGCGCCATGGCGCATCAAAATGGAACCCGCCGCATGACTTGCATAGCGCGCGCTCTCTCTCTCAGCACGCACAAACAGCGCACAACGCGCGAACTGTGTTGACCGGTTGATTCAGTGAGTGAGAGGTCGGGTGTGTTGACACTTGGTTATATTTTACCCGGTATTGCGCTGTGCGCCAATACATTTTAAAGAAGTGAGTTAACACATCCTGCGCAATGAAATGAGTTGGCGCAATTGAGCGGCGCAGCAAAGTGTTACACATGTCTAAATATGATTATACTTCTTGATAAATATCAACAGCGCTGTGCTGTTTTGTCTAGATGCAAACAGAGAATGGTAATACTGGATATTTGTGAAAAGTCACCTTCTAAATTCGCACTAAAGAAACCATAAGTTTAGGAATACTGGGAATGCCATTGCAAATTGACTCTTAACGCGTTCTGATAAACGTCATAGAATTACGTTCGAGTTCTGGCCCTTTTGCGAACGCTAATGATTGTCATTATCAGTTGATAATTAATTTATCAATGATAATTCTTGTCTTTTCGAACCATGTTGTTTGTTTCCATGCCGAGCCCCGCTACAAGCCAAGTTTGTATACTCAACACCTTCAGCGCATTATGTACTATGGTCCATTGTACTTGTTATATAATACATATAACAAACAATTATGTATATGATATACCTAAGTAGAGGTAACTACATCTAGTCTAACGTTAATTATTATATCATAATTAATTGGCAGATATGTTGGTGATGTCCATAGCTTATTTTGTGGCATATATTTTTTAACACAACATTTGTAAATCACTGAAAAATATCTCTGTCGCGGGCTGGGTTCAGTCAATGAGTAGAGAAAGAACGCGAATTCTACAGTTCTTGTAATTTCTAGCTGACTATAATGCAGTTCACCTTAATCGCGAGTTAATCAAGAAGCTACTAGTGCAAGACGAAATTTAATGCGAAAAGCAGGGTTCTTAAAGACAAAGCGAACATGCTGGGCGTGTGGTTTGAACTGTAACACGCATTTCTAAAAACAGACGGAAAGTTCAAGCCGCGAAAACCGTTAAAAACATTTATCACATCGGTTCTAAGAACAAAACCTAGTCTTGACACGAAAGTTGCAACGAGTTTCGCGATTAAATGTGTTTAAATTAGGGGAAAATCGAATATATCTTGAAAATCGTATAGATCTTTTCCCATCGCCTGAACCCCGCTCGATATTTTACAAAATTATCATTAAAAATTACTTTACTCATTACGGTTACATACCCTTATAACTCTAGCAACATTTTAAGTGAGCTCGAGCACACTCCAGTTGGGAACATCGAGTTTGACAGCTGTCAAAATGATATCTACCTCTATTTTATGTTTTTTTTTTACATACACCATATCTCGTCTACTGGCAGAGAGCGCGCCGGCCGAACGATACACCCGCTCGACCGTCGACGCGCATCTAATATCTTCTAAACGTAACGGGCGTCGACTCCCACGTTTTTAATTTTATTTGATCAACGAATACAATCACGAGACGCCGTCGAACCGACGCCGAACCGCATGGAACATGGCGCGGAGCGTTCAACAACAGAAAAACCGGAACCGAGCGAGACGCGTTTCAGTATCGCTTTCGACAACGCGACGCTAGAGAATTGAAATTTTGTTCGTCGCAATCGCCACCGGCGTCGAGCCGACCGCAGACAGGACTCGATTTAGAGCTCCGACAGCTTCAGGCTAGCCGTGAACGCGAGCGCCCGTCCTACCTGCGCCCGTCCAGCCCCGGGCGGTGCTGGGGAGGCCCCGGCGCCCCGGGCTCCACAGCCCACGAGCGGCTGAGGCAGGCCCGGGCGGAGTTAGCACGGCACGCGCGTGCGTTATAAGTGGTCGGGCCAGTAGTGGTAGCGCGGCGGCGCGGCGGCGGGCGGCGGCTCGGGCGCGTCGGCCGGGCAGTCGCAGTCCAGCGCCGTGGTGGTGACCACGAAGTTGCCGTAGTCGTCCGTCAGCGAGCTGTGCCGCAGCGTCGAGCACACGTGCCGCCGCCCGTTCGAGCACCACGAGCGCTCTGCGACAGAACACTCATCTTTACACCTCTTATACAACACAGGACGGCGGACGAGCGGAGAGATTGCAGATGCGTTGCCAGAGGCGTATTTAAAGATTTGGCGCCCCGGGCCATTCGGCTTTGGCGCCCCATTAAATGACGATGAAATAATTCATTTCAGGCGCGGCAGCCGCCTCTCGCAGCCTGGCGCCCAGGGCCACGGTCTGGATGGCCTCAGGGTAAATACGCCCCTGTGCGTTGCCAAGCCGAAAGGGGTAAAATGGAATACCTCTTATGCCAGTAATTTTACCGCCCGTTTTGCTCTCCATGCCGGAACACAACAGTGCAACCGCTGCTTAACGGCAGGGTTAGCGAGCAGAATGGTGGTAGCGATCCGAACGAACCTTGCAGGAGGTGCTACCACTCGCATTCTATTTTACTGGCCACCCGCCCCGGCTTCACAAGGATACAATTTAAAAACCTTACGCAAAAATATAAATGACGGTGAAAACTGTAACAAAATCCGTTATGAGGTTCAGGAAGATTAGGAGACCGAAGATTCATGAGTATGGACAGGAACAGATAGCGACTTTGTTCGCTTGCGACTTATAAGGTAATCTCTTTGCCATGATGATGTTTAAGTTCCGCAAAGAGGAATAACCAACAGTTTTTATGAATAAGAGCGGTCAAAAAGTCTAAGGAGACAGCAAAAAATAGTAAACAAGTGATTTGCATGCTTACCTTCGCTGATATCCACATCTGTGATCAATTCTTCGTTCATCAACGCTGACAAGGCGTCGTCGGTGTGCTTCGAATCTAAAAGAAGTAACATCGAAACGTTTAACAGTTATCGAAGCTATTGTTACAGCAAGCTATTACAGCTATCCTGGGAAGTTATTCCCGGACTTTTTTTTATTTATCGTCTTTTATGGATAACATAAGTAGAAGTCAGAAGCAGATGATCAATCGAACAGGCCATAAATATTGACACAAGCTCATCATAATATAACGTTGTGTGTAGTGTTTATTGAACCTTTGATCGTGTCTATAAATCTGCTGATGACTGTACTTCAATAATTTACAAGGTACTACAAAAGAACACATGAATACAAACTGCTGCATCGGGGGGGCTCCAATTCGAGGCTGGGGGCACTGACCTGTGTCGGGGGGCTCCAGTTCGAGGCCGGGGGCACTGACCTGTGTCGGGGGGCTCCAGTTCGAGGCCGGGGGCACTGACCTGTGTCGGGGGGCTCCAGTTCGAGGCCGGGGGCACTGACCTGTGTCGGGGGGCTCCAGCTCGAGGGCGGGGGCACTGACCTGTGTCGGGGGGCTCCAGTTCGAGGCCGGGGGCACTGACCTGTGTCGGGGGGCTCCAGTTCGAGGCCGGGGGCACTGACCTGTGTCGGGGGGCTCCAGCTCGAGGGCGGGGGCACTGACCTGTGTCGGGGGGCTCCAGTTCGAGGCCGGGGGCACTGACCTGTGTCGGGGGGCTCCAGCTCGAGGGCGGGGGCACTGACCTGTGTCGGGGGGCTCCAGCTCGAGGGCGGGGGCACTGACCTGTGTCGGGGGGCTCCAGTTCGAGGCCGGGGGCACTGACCTGTGTCGGGGGGCTCCAGCTCGAGGGCGGGGGGCACTGACCTGTGTCGGGGGGCTCCAGCTCGAGGGCGGGGGCATTGACCTGTGTCGGGGGGCTCCAGCTCGAGGGCGGGGGCACTGACCTGTGTCGGGGGGCTCCAGCTCGAGGGCGGGGGCACTGACCTGTGTCGGGGGGCTCCAGCTCGAGGGCGGGGGCACTGACCTGTGTCGGGGGGCTCCAGCTCGAGGGCGGGGGCACTGACCTGTGTCGGGGGGCTCCAGCTCGAGGGCGGGGGCACTGACCTGTGTCGGGGGGCTCCAGCTCGAGGGCGGGGGCACTGACCTGTGTCGGGGGGCTCCAGCTCGAGGGCGGGGGCACTGACCTGTGTCGGGGGGCTCCAGTTCGAGGGCGGGGGCACTGACCTGTGTCGGGGGGCTCCAGCTCGAGGCCGGGGGCACTGACCTGTGTCGGGGGGCTCCAGCTCGAGGGCGGGGGCACTGACCGGTGTCGGGGGGCTCCAGCTCGAGGGCGGGGGCACAGACCGGTGTCGGGGGGCTCCAGCTCGAGGCCGATGGCACTGACCTGTGTCGGGGGGCTCCAGCTCGAGGGCGGGGGCACTGACCTGTGTCGGGGGGCTCCAGCTCCAGGGCGGGGGCACTGACCTGTGTCGGGGGGCTCCAGCTCGAGGCCGGGGGCACTGACCTGTGTCGGGGGGCTCCAGCTCGAGGGCGGGGGCACTGACCTGTGTCTGGGGGCTCCAGCTTGAGGGCGGGCGGCAGGCCGGGGTCAGTGGGCGTGGTGGGCGTATGGGGCGGCGTAGGCGCAGCATCGGGCGGCAGCGCACCTGCCTCACCGCTGCTGTTGGAGCTGCACTCTGGACTGTATGGTGCCATCTGTTGACAAAATTAGATATTATAGATTGAATCATCGCAACTGCCATCAATAATGTGTGAAATTGACATTAATTTCATAGGCATGTTGTGGAAACGCTTGTGAAACGGCCTGTAGCTAGGGTACCATTTCTTACTAAAACTAATATAAATGAACATTTGTTTCCAACGAGTATTTCGTTTCTCCTTGATTCAGGACATCATTGTGATACTAGAGATCCTCAGCTTCAAATAGCAGCATTGAAATCCCTCATTATGTGAGGTTGATGAGGTTGATATTGCATGCATCAATTTAATTAAGTAATATGTAGTTGATTAACTTCGTATTTTAGTTTGCAAGTAAAGAAGAATGAAATTATTATTAAAAAAAAATAAAAGATTACCCTGATTGTCAAATGTGTATAATTTATTTACTAAAGTACTTGCTTCTAACGTTAATGTTGATATGTAAAATCAATTAAAAAAAGGTTTGCTTGTTTTATATCTGTTTGATAATTATCTGAAAATTAAATTGATAATTATCAAAGGGCATATTCAGCTTGATAATTTTAAATCTTGATCACCGTGCAAATTCAAACAGCTGGTTAAATCAACCTTCAATATAACATTTCTTGATCGATACTAAAACTACTCACCCGTAGCGAGCGGCGGCGGCGCGGCGTCACCTCGGACTGTTTGTAGTTGCTGTCCATGGCCCAGTAGGAGCCCTTGCCCGGGTCGTCTTTACTCCGGGCCACTTTCATGAAGCACTTGTTCAACGACAAGTTGTGACGGATAGAGTTCTGGAATAGGATGTGGTGAGGTCATCGATATATGAAGACAATAGATCTGCTTACTTGTTCGGATTGTTATAAGCCTAGCGTCACCACTTTGCGACGGGGTGAAGCAGGTGAAAAGGGGCTTTCATATTTAGCCATTGGTTCAACTTTGAATCTTATTGTAAGTGAATAAAGTACTTCTAAGTTTTCTAACTAGCAGCGACACAGGCGTCGGATAGCAGAACTAAAAATATGACGCCAATTTAAAACGTACAAAACTTAGAGCTGTTTACATGACAAGTGGCACAGACAGTTTTATTCAGGTTATCCAACATAATCTACCAAATAGACTATGGTCGGCTACTTTGTCACTGCGTTGTACACATTTCTATAGTTTTCTCATTTCAATAGGTGAGGTGTATCATTTTAATGGTGATGAATGCAACAAGATAACCATGCCAAGACAATCATTTGAGATGCTAACAAGATGTGTAATTTCTTATTTTTTTTTTATGAAATAGGAAGGAAAACAAGCAAGTGTGTCAGCTGATGGTAAGTGATCACCACCGCCTATAAACACCCGCTACACCAAAGAGATTGCAGATCCGTTGCCAACCCAGAGAGCCAAGATGGAATACCTCTTGTGCCAGTAATTGCACCGGCTGTCTTGCTCTCCATGCCGGAACACAACATTGCAAGCACTGCTGCTTAGCGGCAGGATTAGCGAGCAAGATGGTGGTAGCGATCCGGACGGACCTTGCACAAGGTCATATTGTTGCATGTAATATTACTCGTTTAATTTCAAGCGAGATAGTAAAGAACAAAGAAACTTCACCGATAGGGACTAGGTTTTCGACCCAGTAATAGGTATTTAGATTCCAGGGCGAAAATTTATATAAACTTTTACAATGGAGAACAGTGAAAATACTTTATTCGTTCTTTGTCTGTAATAGTTAAGAATTGCAAGTTTTTTTTAAAATAAGAGTCAAACAAACATTAAAAGGTCATCTGATGGGAGTGGGAAGTGCATCACATCATGAAAAACTAGGAACTCAAAGAGAATTCCTGGCTGTTAGGCCTCCTGATTAGAGTTAACAATAATTATAACAAACATACCATCCAGCCTTTCCCTGCCTCCCTGTAGTAGGGAAAAGCATTGCATATGTATGTGTATATCTCGTTGAGGGTCATCTTCCCGTTCGGAGAACTGCTTATGGCCAGACGAATCATGCTCGCATAGCTGTAACATAAAATAGGGTTATATGTTAAATTTACTGTCTCAAATCTTTAGTTTAGAGCAGTAGTTCCCAAACTTATTTTTCTCGTGGACCACTTTCAAAATTTTACTGGTTTCGGTGGACCCCCTGCTGCTACATTTCTACCCCCAGCAAGTCTCCCGTGGACCCCTAGGGGTCCACCTGGACCACTTTGGGAATCACTGGTTTAGAGGGTAGTTGCTATATTTCATGAGCATAAGGATAAAACTAACATTAAAAAAGCAGATACTTGAAAGGTATCTAATTCCTATACAAATTTCCCTGTATGTGTTCCATTATTTTTGTTTACTTGTGTGAATCAATAAAGAGTATTTGTTGTTGTTGTTGTTGTTTTGTATGGTCAGCACCAGATATTGGCATATCTTACTCTTTTGACAGCAGTTATGTGTAAATCCTTTGGGAGCTTGCTGAGTGGAGGCCATTTCGGCTATACATACAATGCTGTCGAGTAATTGTTAAATGTTTGTTTTATTTCTGTCTTGTTTTGTATAGTAAGCTGAATAAACAATTTTTCTTTCTTTATTTCTTTCATTAACTGTCCGAACTCAACATGAGGAGGAGTCCAGCTAGGATTTGGAAGGATGATTATGAAAATTACAGTTTGACAATTATATTTTGCTTACACATATAGGGATTTATGAGGGCCCTGTATCATTGGTAAGGGGGTAGTTATGCCTTTGTTGTGGCACAACTCTAAACGGGGTTTGAAATTATCAAGATAAATATGCCCTTTGATAATTATCACGATATTTATCATGATAATTATCAGATAATTAACTGATATTACATATCAATATTTACTTTAGAAGCAAGTAGTTTAGTAAATAAATTATGCCCATTTTACAATCAAGGTAATATTTTATAAATTCGTGTAAAGTTGCAAACCAAAATATGAGAAGTTAATCAACTACATACTACTTAATTAAATTGATGAGTTGAATATCAGCCTCATCAACCTCACTCATTTTTTTTGTTATATATTTTTATGTATGTTAGTCTTTAAGGTATTTGTCTATGGGCCTTTGTACCCTGAGAATAAATTATTTTATTATTTTTTTATTATTATACTTATCAGAAATTATCAACTTATCTTGTCTTATTAACTTATCTTGATAATTATCTCAAAGATAATTATTACTTCAAACCCTGACTCTAAAACAATGAAATATTTCTGTCTCCTTCCACAAACCACAGCATTTGCAAGCTCCTGTTTAGATGTCGCAATTTTGAACATAATTTCCTAGTTTTAGATGAGTCATTTGTTATTCTAATAATTAAATCACAGCTACAAGGAAAACTGACTCCCTTTGGTTTAGGTGGAATAACTTGTAATTATTATTATTAAGGTTCCTTAACAGAGATCCATAATGGAATGACGAAATGTTGCTGAGCATACAATGATCTTTTTTAGTATCCTAGTTTCCTAATCTTGTTATAGTTAATGTTTATAATGTAACACTGGAAAAATTTAACCCTCCCTTCTGGCAGCCGTTTGGAAGAGATGAATTTCAGACAATATTATAGTTATCACAATTCCAGCTGGTTTAAACTTTATTTAGATCCCAATGGTAGTATTGGTAGTATGTGAAACCTATTGAAAAAGCGTGATGCTGAGTTTTAGTTTGATAATTTATGATTTCTTAATGTGCATATTGTTGAATAAAATTGCTAAGTATTCCGCAATGACGAGTTCTTTTAAGGTATTTGATACTATAAAGTACTAAATTATTAAATTAATATTAGCCAAAATAGAAAGGCAATAAAGAAATATGTGGAATGCCTGTCTTTTCATCTAAACCCTCTGGCTACTCTACTCCTGGAGCCTCACTGAGAAGAGGTTGAAAAGGAAAGACGTCCTGTAAATGGATAGTAGAAGCATTGGCCTCTATATTCTCAAAACAATTGCCATTGAACCAATCAGCTTCTAGTCTTGCGACTGATTGCCAATACCCAATTATATAAAAAATATATATATATTACCATACTCTGTGTCTTAGACCAAAGCTAAGGCTTTGGATAGATAGGATCTTAATAATACTATGAGTATCATAATTATATTAGCTAGCTGACTTTAATTTAGATAACAGAGTATTAATAGGGCTAATCTGGCAGAAATTAATAAAACACATTTACAATTTTACAAACTTGGAATTAATAATAATGGTGATTGGAAGTCTAAAAAAATTTGCAGCATCAGAAGTCTCTTAAAACTAGAATTTCTCAAGCTGATTACAAATAACAGAGGAAGTTGATGGCGAGTTACCTATAGGCAGGTTTCGCGTGTTTGATCTTGTTGGAGTTCTCTTTGTGGTCGGCCTCCTTGTTGTTGTTCTCCTGGAGCCCGAGCGGCTGCACGCCCTCGAACAGGAAGCGCGGGATCGGGCCCAGCGGGCTGTGCCGCGGTGGCCCCGGGCTGTACGCCGGGAGCCACTCCACGCCAGGCGAGTCGCTCATTGTTTCATCCAAACACTCGCACTGCACTTCGCGACCCCCTAACAGACTCAACGCCGCTTAGATCAGAGAACGCACCAAAGAAGGCGCTCCGTGGGCGTAACGCACGCTCGCAACCTTCTACGATGTGAATCCTCACGGTTCATTGTAGCACACCAAGATCACGAATCCTTGAAATGACGATGTTACTGAACACTTCAACGGCGAACTGAGAAACCACACGCGGATCGAGGAAAAAGTAACAACACAAAAATATATCAGAAGACGTTAATTAACGACGGAAAATAACATAAAAAATGAAATAAAATGGTTTTCAGAAATTATTATGACATTTGGAGCACCTACAACAAGGAAAATGGCGGCGGCGGTCATCACTCGACGTTTTTTTTATTGCCAATGGCGCGTAGTATTTATTTCCTAGAGTGATATAAAAAAAATCTTCAACAATTAGCAAAATATGAAAGAAAATGCGTGTCTGAATAAAGAAGTAAAAAATTTTGAACCAAAATTTCAATAATATTTGATCAGTTATATTTTGCCCCTGGTACCTTTCTCAATGTTGCCAGTCCAAACAATATTTAAAAATGAAATGACAGTTGGAATGAAATGTTGGAAGAGAGAGGTCGCGTGTTGTTTATTTTATTTTTAACGGTTTGTTGACAATTTATACGCAAAGGAACTCGTGTGTGAACATTGTTGTTTACTTATTTGGTGGATTGTAAAGTGTTTCTGTGACCATGGCGACGCAACCCGAAGTCGGTGTATCCGACTTCGTGCTTTTGGACAATTTAACTGCAGACAAATTTGTTCAGAATTTGCATTTGAGGTAAGTGTGACTCTTCACGTGTTGGACGACTCCGTGCGTGGGATTCCACTTCGGTAGATTTCGTTACGACTAAATTATATAATGCCTTATTTATTAATTTGACTAAATCTTAAAGCGACTCTGTCCCACAATTATTAAAATTTCGAATTGTCTCATTCTTAACATGACCGAAATTTAGTTATGACAATGCAGTAATGAACGTCATCAGACGTTGGGAATTATCGCAGAATGTTTAAAATACGTGTCCTAGAAATATCGGATTTCCCCGAATCTACATTTTAGAATGACTTAAAAATCCTAAACACCAGAAACCCAGGTAGCCGGCCAGTATGAAAAAAGTTAAAGTTAGTAAAGCAAATGTTTTTTTTTTCATTTTATTTTTAATTTCTACACTTTCCAGAGAGCTCAAATTGTATCTCGCTACCTGTTAGCCTTCACGAACCACCGAAGAAGTGTTTAGCCAAGCCACTTCATAATTAGGAAAATAAATATTAAAACAGCTGTGCTTGGCTAGCAAACTTTTTTCTGCTACCAATGCTGATACTGGAAAAAAGTAGGCTACAGATCATTTTTATTAAACATTTTAATTTAAAGTATAAAAGTGCGAAATTACACCATTTTCATGACCTACAGACATTAAAAGAAAACAATTTTAACTATTTGTTTATCAGGTGTTGTTGCAAATCAATATTAGTTAACTGAAAAAAGGTCGTCCCAGTTTTCCCCAGCCCTGCTTTACCTCGACTTTTACGGTACAATAACCACAAGAGCTTCACATGTCAATTGGATTAATATTATTGGAATAGCAGTAATGGGAAATATGGAATTATGTAATAATGGAAAACAAGTTTAGATATATAAAAGCCAAATATCTGGGTGAAATGTCGAGTGTAAATAAATAAACAGTTTATTATAGCATTTAAGTCCCGCTAAATATAATAAATATACCTGGGTGAGTTCGATTTCAATTTGAAAGCCTTTTGTTTACTAATAATTTATTTTTAATAAATTATAATTATTTGTGGTAAATTTTTTGACATTCATAAGTGCTACCTGTAAGCCTAATCTGAATAAAATATTTTGACTTTGACTTTGACTTTGAATATGGGAACAAAATTGTGCAGAATAAAGTAAAATGAATTAGTTTATGGTCACTCAGACACAAAGGCCTCATCCAGCCTTCTCCAGCTCTCTCTGTCTTATTTTCCTATACCTATCTACTCTGTTACTTATTAAACAAAATAGAAAATTTCTCTTTTTTATTTGAAAGGCTGCCACGCAGGCTAGGTCGGTCCCATTTTTATCAAAATCCAGTTCTGATGATGGTATCCATTAGGGATCAAGGGAACTCCTCAAATATTACAGTTTAGCGATTTTTACCCCAGTGCCACCAGAACGGCAGGTTATTTTTATTTGAAAGGCTATTATCCAGATCGGCCCTCATTTTCATCAAAATCCAGTTTTGATCCGTTAGGATCAATTGGGATCCATTAGGAATAGAGGGAACCCCTCAAATATTATAACTCCTGAAATATATTGCTATATTGTGACGACCGACCGGATAGCCTAGTGGTTAGTGGCCCTGACTACAAAGCTTGAGTTTCCAGGTTCGATTCCCGGGAGAGGCAAATGTTTGTATGATGAATATGAATGTTTGTACCAGAGTCGTGGATGTTATATGTATTTAAGTATGTATTTAAAAAAAAAACACTAAGTGTGATGTTGGTTTTTGAAATCTTAATTTAAAAATGTCTAGTATCATAGATGTCACATGTTATGTTATTCTCATTAACATTTTTATGTCAAACCCAACCAAGTGATCCAATGACCTTGTTCAGATCACTTGAATAAATACCTAACATTCATTCAGCACAAAAATGTTAACTTAGCATAAATGAATATTTAGAATGTTGCAGCATTTTATGTTCTAAAAGTGGCTAGCGTTAAAATATTTCTTAACTAGCTGTGCCTGCGACCTCGTCTAATTAGTGGAATAGTGTCTTCGGGGAGCACGCCGCGCTCCCCCCCCCCCCCCCTTGTGTACTTTCGACCCCTTACAACCCTTTTTTCGCATTAAAAAGTAGCCTATGTCCTTCCTCAGGCTCTAGAGTATCTGTGTACCAAATTTCATTTAAATCGGTTTAGTAGTTTTGACTTGAAAGCGCGACAGACAGACAGAGCTACTTTCGCATTTTTAATATTAGTAAGGATTTGGTTTGCCAGTGGCCCTAACATGACTGGCCAAGTTTAGTTTATCTCTATCTGCGTCCCTTTCTTATGACACTAGTTAGACAGAGACACAGGGAGGGGTTAAACTAAACCCGGGCTGTCATGTTAGGGCCGCAGGAGAGTATTTGCTTGGAATGAAGACTATTATATAAAAAAACAATAGTATTGTATAAGTTATACATCCTATTGTACCTCATTTATTGGCTAAATCATGTCAATTTTACGCGTCTGTCTGTACCATAAAATAAATATTAGTCTGAGTTTTCTGTGAACAAAAATGGCTGCCTACCTTATCACCTTAGTTTCTTGTATTCATTTGTACGCGCGGCAATTCAGTTGCGGCCCCAGTGCAGAGGTATGTACTCCGAACGTTTGGATATTCTGAACCACGTGGTTTGCTTTGTTTATTGTAAACCAGTCTTAAAGAATGGACTGTAAGTGTGCGGCCGAGTAGAGAAACGGATGAGTTAATTGAATAGTTCAAGGGAAAGTGTATGAACTAGTACAAACCCATAAAAATAGTTTTGAAAGTATGTATGCAATGGTGAATGAAAGTTAAACTAGTTGTGGTCTAGGACACTGATTTTGTCAGATAAAACATAACCAAACCCATTAATAGATCCGTGACAGGCGCGACGCACTTAGCTAAACTACAAATTCGTTCGGTGGACCTCTGCACAGGGACCGCAGCAATTGAGTTGCCGCGCGTGCGAATGAATACGAGCTATACGATAAACTGAGAGGCGTACATACGGTAGGACGCTTATACGTAAACGCCGTTTTTATTCTATCTCATTAAACTAGTACTATTACAGAATATAAGTACCCATACTACCGGGAGGGGGGGGGGGGTCTCAGTGACCACCCTTCGTAAATGCTAAGACCCCCTCCCCCGCTAGTTTTAACGTAGCAGTACATAAATATGGTTTTAAATCAGTTTTTGCCAACACAGTTTAAAAAATATATAGCTTGGAAACCTAGTGACAAAGCGTGGTATTTTGAAGATCCTGAATGGGTCACGTAGTATGGGTACAGTCAAGGAAATTGAAACACATACCACCGTAGAACCTAGTCGAAGAGACATACGCATGACATTTGTATGACATAGCCTGGCGTTTAACGCGTCACGTCATTGCGATAGGGTTTTAAGGTGGTACGTGAATATATTTCCCCTACTGTATGTTACCTATGGTGACTTGGAACACCTATAAGTAAGTATAAGTATAAGTACTTATAGAGTGTTTTCAGACAGACAATGCAGTGTTGGAGTGACATCACCGCCCGGTGTGTCCTTTCATCATGTTTTTCCTTAAGCTCATTGTTTGCAATGAGCATATTACTCACTAGCTGGCGTATGGGCTCGCTGTGCGATGGAATGCCTTTATTACGGCTCATCAATTGATAATTGTCTATGTGAGGTCTTTCTCAGTTAACTAGCAGTAGTCCTAACATGGCCGCTGAGTTGAGTTTATCTTAGTTGGTTATGTGTGGCCCTTTTTTATGACACTAGTTTGACAAAGACGTAGGGAGGGATAAATTAACTCTGGGCCGGTCATGTTAGGGTCTCTAGGCACACAATCAATAGGCAGATAATTAACTTGTGGGCCTTATCTATAGAAATCAAGGCTAAATCGGCCTTTATGAAGCAGGGAGTCTGGCCGAAGGTAGTCGCTTTGCGTCGTTTTCGCGGGCGGATGCTAGGCACCCCAAAATTTCTTAGGTCGCCATAGTAATCTGCTAATTTTAATGTTAATTTTGAATTATTTATAAAATTATATGTGTTAGTCTTTAATGTATTTATCTATGGGCCTACGCAGCCAAGAATAAATGTGTTTATTATTATTATAAATAGGATTGTTTAGTGTTACACAGAATAATAACTGCATTATCTAGTCTGTTATTATTTATTACGTACACTTTTTTTTTAAAAAACAGGAAGGCAAACAAGTTGTTCATCTGATGGTCAGTGATTACCACCGCCCATAAAGACCCGCAACACCAAAGAGATTGCAGATGTGTTGCTAACCCAAGCTAAGATGGAATACCTCTTGTGCCAGTAACTGCACCGGCTGTCTTGCTCTAATGCCGGAACACAACAGTAACACTGTTGCTTAGAGGCACGATTAGCGAGCAATATGGTGGATGCGATCCAGACGGACCTTACACAAGGTCCTACCAACCGCAAATTTACTCAATCATAATAAAGTGTTGGCTGACAAAGTGCCTGCCAATATTCATAATTCACATACGTTGTAGTTTTACAGCATCCTCGCACAACCCGCCCGCGGGACAAGTTAACAGCTTCTAATCTAAATAAAACTACATAATCTTACACAAACATGACTTAACATATAAATAAACCCGAAAAACCGCAGACCTATCAAATGTCGTGCCACAGGTACCTTCATTTATTAAATCACTGCACCGGTAAAGCCGTAAAGTTTGCCACTTTGTTGCCACAGGCGGCACAACAAAGCCTTACCAATTTGCTTGCTACCTCATTCCTGCCTCAGTCAATAGCTTTACTAGTCAGTAAGTCCTATTGGCATGGCTCTATTACAAGGCTCGTAAAACTTGACGGTCGCGGAGAATAAAATTGTTTCTCCGGTAAGGTAAGCCGGTGACTCTTCGTGAGGTTTTATGAGCAAACAGCTAAACGGAACAATGGAAATTAACAATAGATTACTGGAGAGGGTTCTTCCGTGTGGTAGAGGACAAGTTGGACTGTTGAAGCTAAATAGATCAAAGTCTTTTCTGGTGTTGCCTACCGATGCGCCGACGGAAAATTGCTTCAATTGCGATATGAAAGTTTCCTTGATTTCCGTCTTTTTAAGAACGTTCTACAACTTGCTCAACTTGCTCATCCCTAACGATATGCTGATGTAAACATTGTCAAATTGTGATGTGTAAGTTTCCTGAATTTTCCGTGAACGTTTCCTCCTTTTGATAATTTTCTACAACTTGCACGTCCCTAATGATGTGCCAACGGAAACTTTCTCAAATTGCGTTGTGATAGTTTTTGAAAATTTCCGAGAAAGTTCCCTTTGTCTTTTTGAGAGTTCTCTACAACTTGCACATAAGTATGTAGTTTTGAGCACTACTGTCATAACCGTATAGAACACCACATGAGACGTGTGTAACCATTTTGCTATCTGTCAAGGTCTGGTACAAGGTTCCAAAGGCGTCAGTCATTTGATTAAAACAGGTTGCATTGTCATTGGTTGGGCGCCGTGCCGCGGAGGCTTAGAGGAGACGGACTTACCTCGTCCGCCGCCGAACCTCCTGAATAAGCCACACGCGAGGAAACACGGCACACGCGGGTAAACGGGCACCAGCTGGGCAATAGCTTGGTATATACACAATACACACACGTTGCGGAGCGGAATTTAAAGATAACTTCTTTTACGGTGACACGTTATTTTTCAACTTAGTGTTTTGTTGCTATGCGACCACTCGCGCATGCGCCGCGCCCATGTGGCATCTTTGGTTAGCGGCCAGCTCGCAAGGAGTCCGCCAGCCTCATGGCCCACAACAGCACGGCGCAACCAGTCATTGTGATAGTTCTCGCTTTCATACTTGTGCAAATGCTTTAATTCCTGCAATGCACCCGCAGAACGTCTAGTAAATTATTAAGGATCGATATTATGGCGGCCGCTGCATATCAGTGGTTATATCTTTTTTTTATTGACAGGGTGCACGTTATCAGTATATTGTTTTACTGTGTATTACGGTCGACGAGTGGCTAGAAGCCTAGATAACCGATGAGCGGTCACGTTTACCTGCCCGCTAATGACTCTCACTTATCAGGCCTTATCGAAAGAATTCTACTAGCACATAACATGACGTGATGGCATGCTTAGAACCTGTTTTGTTTTTGCTTATTTCTAGCCCACTTTGGTGGTATGAAGCTCACATACAATAGCCTTGATTCCACAGGTTGTAGACATTATGTTAAGCGTTTAGGAATTAAGTTTATGAATTGGGAGCCGGGCCGTTTTATCCGTAGCCACTGATGGTGACAGTGGTTAACCATTGTATGCAAACCGATATGGATCTTTAATAATTAAGTAAAATTTGAAAAAGTATTTAATGCTAAAGATTTTATCACAAATCTGCAAGAAACGGTCGTTTGGAATGAATGTTTTGGAAAAAAACTTGTTTGTGATCGACGTAAATAAAATACTTAAAAGATTAAACAATCTTTATTCAGATTTTGCTTACAAAAAGCACTTAGCATGGATTAAGAAATAAACTCCGATGAGAAAAGCATCGAAATATCATTTTTTACGCAATATAATGTCTCGTTTGACTCTCGTACTATATTTAGATTCTTCTTCTTCTTGATTATCATATAACTACTCGTACTACAAAAAAGAAAACTTTCTGCCATCACGGCAGCGTTATTTTAATCATGGCATCAGAATAACATTAAGAATAACCTGATTAGTTTTCCAATTAAAATAAATATGAGCGCAAGTATGTCTAAGACGTCGTTAACGTAGGGTTAATGTCTGTTAAGTATGCGCATGGTATTGACCGAGAGCACCGAGGAGCATGGTGATTTGATGCTTGTTCACATCAACACGCTACCTTAACGGGAGTTTCACAATCTCACTGTCATCTCACTGATCATATTTACCAAGTCGTAACTAGGTATGGGCGAGTTGCAGATTTCTCGAAAAGATGTGAATGTTCTTTGGAAATTTTCCAATCGTAAGTTTCGAATTTTTGGAAAGTTTCCACTCGCATGTCATAAGGTGGGCAAGTTGTGGAAAGTTCTGAAAAAGTTGGGATAGGAATGGTTGGGAAATTTTTTGCATTGAAAGTTATGCAATTTTAGAAAGGTTCCACCGACATATCATAGGGGTGGGCAAGTTGCGGCGTTCTCAAAAAGGTGTGAACGTTCTCGGGAATTTTTCACCTCGAAAGTTTAGCGATTTTGGAAAGTTTCCTTTGCACATCATAAGGGTTGAGAAAGTTGCAAAAAAGTTCTCAAAAAGGTGGCAATATTCTCGGAATATTTTAGCACCTCAACTCACCTCGCCGGCACTTCAGTTGACGTATCATAACCTAGTAATGCAGTGCAAACATTACCTAACCGAAAAAAAAATACAGCTCTGATTGATCTACCGTTTAACCAATATAAAATGACCTTCACGGAAACCGAAATTTTGTCTAATATATGCTGTCTTAAAATCTTCCTGCGCTGTGCAGATTTATTTATATTCACAATGTTATTTGCATCGTGGCATCCATGTCCGATACTTTCATAAATTGTATGAAGAAATCGTCTTCATTTTTATTATAACTTAATAGCGGAAGCTCACGACTTCGTCCGCGTAGAATAAATAGCCTAGGTCCGACAGGGATAGACTTTGTGAGGAAAGACGTCTTCGTTACTATGGGCGCCCAGAGTAACCACAACGGTGCTCTTTCCGCGCCAAGTCTAGTGTAGATTTCTACTAGTAAAACATTTTTTGGAAATCAGTTCATTAGTTCCAGAGATTATCCCCCTACATACAAACAAACATAGTTTACCTCTTTATTATGTTAGTGTGAAAGTGTAGACTAGTGTAGACAAGCTTTTATTTCACTTTTCATGTATAGTCGAACAAGCTTGACCATTTTTGAACCTTATCCCTCTGTAATACGGTCGAAAAGTGGTCGAGCAATTTCTTGGGCGACTATACTTCTGTTTAGTTAAAATCTTGCAAATCAATTGTTGACTCACTTCCAGTGGTAGGTTTGCTTCCGGATTTGGCATGTGTATAGATAAGATGACAGTGCAATAATAAAGCACCGTCAACTTTAGGCTAGACAATGCAATTTTGCCAAAAAAAACTAACACAATAGTCTTATGTGCTGACTTCACACGGAGGCAGTAGAGTGACTGCACTCTTATTCTCTTCTCTTCTTTGCCGTACTCTTTATTACAGAAGGTCGTGTCCATCTTGAAATGCCTTCGTTGTGTCGACCAATTCCCTCCAGATCTTTCGGTCCTTGGCTTGTCTTAAGGCTAGAGTAATGTGGGCCATTGGTCCGCCCTCGTTGTCGTTTGTCATCTATTTTTCCGACTCTCACTAGTTTTTCCAGATTACCTGGATCCCGGCGAGCGAAGTGATCAAAGTAACTGAGGATCTTTTGGTAACACATTAAGATAATTAATAGATTCTGGCATTACTTTGCGGAGGACTATATCGACAAATTGGAACAATACCTTTCTACTCCGCGGATCCAAGGTCACTCGGAGTAGCAAGTCTAATTTGATCCAATTTTTTGACTATAGTCTTAACTTCAACTGACTTCATTGACTTCTGCAAACGAATGGAGATACTTACTTAGTTGAATATATTAAAACAAATTTCCATAATGATAACGCTCTGGCTATGCTAAGTGAAGAATCGTGACCTATCTTGTGATTTTCTATGGCGTTTTTTTTGTTCTTTTTTGTGCTCTGATTCTTTAACAAAGGTCAAATGACGCCGCAGACACGATGCTCCTTGCCTCGAATCATGAACGCCAGCGACAAACAAACGTGAGGCAAAACGATTTATTTTATTATTAGATATGAAAATTTGTACGGAAGTATGAAAGTATATCCTGACGTATACAGAGAAGAGTTCAGATGATATTATTTTTAAGCATTTACTATAGACACAGACAACTTTCTTTTTTCTGTGCTATAGACAAGGAATGGATTTACCAGCGTTTAAAACGGCCGTCATCACCTATTTAAGTATATCTTGACAAAAGAAACTGATGAATAATGTAGAATTGTCAACGACAAAAGCTGTGCCTGTGCCAAGAATTGTTTTTGTTAGAACTAGTCGTTAATTCGTTATTCCTTTGCTCAGTATTACCGGAATTAAAAGAAAAACTAGACTGGCTGACATAGCCATGGTTATGGCTCGAAGGAAATGGAAGCGGGCAGGCCACATATGCCGACGACAGCACAGCAGGTGGGGCGTAAAGGTACTCGAGTGGAGACCCAGGACTGGTCGCAGGCCTGTGGGCAGACAACCAATAAGATGGTTAGACGATCTGATTGTGGTAGCCGGTAAGGGATGGATTAGGAAAGCTCAACATCGGAAGGAATGGCGAGAAATTGAAGAGGCTTATACTCAGCATTGGGTGGATACAGGCTGAGGAAGAGATCGGGATTGAAACGTTCGTAAATCAACCCAAAAGCTGGATTGTAGTATGACCACGGACCTATGACTTGCGGCAGCCGTCATAGCCCGCCGATGACGCCACGAGACGTCGCGTTATAATAACCCACGTAATTGTTCTCGGTGGAGCAATTTGCCGCGCCGCTTATGTCAACTTAATGCCATGTGGACGCGCCGTTAATGCTTCAGCGAGAAATACGGGCCTCTTAGGCTCTTAATTGTTTTATAAGGAATCGGAAAAATGTAGTGTGCATGCAGATGTTGGCATTGTTGAGTCTATGTAAAGTTATATATATTTTTTTTTATGAAATAGGAAGGAATACAAGCAAGTGGGTCACCTGATGGTAAGTGATCACCACCGCCTATAGACATCCGCAACACCAAAGAGATTGCAGAAGCGTTGCCAACCCAGAGGGCTAAGATGGAATACCTCTTGTGCCAGTAATTACACCTCCTCCTGCGGCTGTCTTGCTCTCCACGCCGGAACACAATAAGTGCAGGCACTGCTGCTTAGCGGCAGGATTAGCGAGCAAGATGGTGGTAGCGATCCGAACGGACCTTGCACAAGGTCCTACCACCTGGAATATATACCATACTTACCTTAAAGTTTGAAAAAAGTAATGAATTTGTTTGCTGTTGCTGCGCTATAGTTATGGAATATCCTTGGAGATCGAGAAGCCACTAATAATCTAAACCTTGGAATAAGTTTCGATTGTAATTTATAATAATCTTATCGTTTGTATTGTATGTGCGATAAACAATCGGTATCTTCGCGTTATAGATGTTTTACGATAAACGTGTCGTATGCATCTATGTAACACTTCAATAAAACGGTTTTTGTAACAGCTATAACATTGTAAATGAAATAACCAATAATATTTTATATCAGAAGTACCCGGAACCGCCGAGCATATATGAAGAGAGGAATGTGTGTGGAGGAAGAGAGGCAAGTATGCCAGGATCGGAGCAAATGGCGTTCTGTGGTCTCTGCCTACCCCAAAGGGAAACAGGCGTGAGCTTATAATAATAATAATATTAATTTTATATTATATTATTGGTCCATATCAACGTACTGGAACAAATAACCTTGTTTGTTTGTTCGAACCAACTTTGGATTCAGCTAAGAGCCTGTATAAGTGTTTGATTAAATTGTTTTTTTTGCTATATTTGTAATCCTCTAATGCTGCTTTTAAATATATTGTTTTCTAATGGGACCACGGAAATATGGGACTGACGTGTTCAGTTTTGAAAAAAACCTCTATATAAAGGTTTAAAAAAAATTGTTATACTGGTTTTGCGGAGTAGCAAGATGATTTGTACGATTTAATGAAATAACCTTACCTTCTGACGGTAGTCGGTTAAAATAATTATTTGACTCTTATTAAATACATGAATCATTATAATATTTATAACTTTCAACCAATCAAAGCTCAAGCCTTGAGTGAAAAACATCGAAAACCATTTGATTCGTGTTTGCTAAAAATATCTCCATATGTTTTTGTGATGGCATTAGGTAAATATAATACATATCAACGGATGAGTTCGCGCCAAACAAAGTACTTAAGTAATAAACTATTTATGTTCTTAAGAATTAAACGAATTTAAAAGATCACGGGGATTTGCGGGTGGTAGGACCTTGTGCAAGGTCCATCCGGATCGCTATCATCATCTTGCTCGCTAATCCTGCCGCTAAGCAGCAGTGCTTGCACTGTTGTGTTCCGGCGTTGAAAGCAAGACAGCCGATGCAATAGGCTAGTTTACTCATTTTTAAAGTAGCCCTAAAATAATTGTTCATTGTTCTATTAGATCAAAAAAAATACTACCATATTTTTTTGGGACCTACAAAACCGCAAAACTTTATTTTAAAAGTTAACTTTTCATAAACAGGAGAAAACGGCGTCCGCCATATTAGACTGTGTATTATCTGTGCTGTGACTTCATACGTCTTGTAAACAATCATTTGACATTTTATCCAACATTCACCGTTTTAGAAATCGCAATTTTTTATTAAAAACCATGGCTTTCCACTAGTTTACGCGAAAAGTATAGTAATTATCATTATTGTATGTACACTGTACTTACATAGAAGTCTTGACATTCCTCAGCGGCGGAACAAAAGTCGGAGTTCAAAGCAAAAAAATTACCGACCATTAGTGCGTCGATTCTTGGCAAATTTGTACTTTCCGCTTTCATGAATCCATGATTGTTTTATAGATTAAATGGGAAAATAGGAATAGCAAAACGTAGACGAGATTTTTTACAACTTCTAAAACAACAAGATCACGATCACAACCACCAGAAATAAAACGTCCGTCTGACACATCATTGACCAGTGTTGCCAGCGACATTTTTTTTACTGCCGTGTTCGATTAGGAAAATTGCCGTGGTTTAAAGGAAAAGCTATTTTCGGCTGCCGTAGCAAATAAATTAAATTAAATATGTTTATTTTACAATTTTATTGAATCATTTTTATTTATTTACTTTAACTTATTTACGAATAGCAGCGGAGAAAAAAGGAACTATAAAATTTCAATACCTACAAATAACATGATAGAAGCGCCACGCGCAACTGTAAAGCTAAATTTGTGGCTAGTCATGAAACAACAAACGGGGATTTCCGTGTTAAAGATACGCATTGTTTTTTTTTGCGTTATCTGGCTTGGAACCTAACCAAAATACGACTTTTCAAAATTGCCGTAGATTTTGCTACGGTAATAGATTTGCTGCCGTAGGCCGTAGATTTCCTTTTAATTATGTCAAATTACCGTAGAACACGGCAATTGCCGTATCAATGGCAACACTGTCATTGACATTAGTTTGTTTATAAAATTAATGAAGTCACAACATGGCCGAAAGGGTTTAATGCGTTTAAAAAAAATATTAAAAATTTAAATTTTTCAATTTAAACTATGTAACCATCGTGGACTTAAATTATCTGAAATCGATATATTTCAGTTTCGTAAGTCAAACACTGCCGGAAATATTTAATTATTGCGCCAAATTTGATATGAGTCAACTAGCCTATTATTGACAAAAGAGGTATTCCATCTTAACCCTCTGGGTTGGCAACGCATCTGCAATATCCTTTGTATTGCGGGCGTCTATGGGCGGTGGTGATCGCTTACCATCAGGTGACCCATTTGCTCGTTTGTCTTATGTTGTATAAATAAATTAATTAAATATATCCAGATTTATCTAATTTCCGCTGTTCACTGGATCGTGTATCCCCGCGTGATGTCGTCCTGTCAGCACAATGATATTATAATTACTTATAGGTCAGTGTGTCAGCATCACCGTGTGATAGTGGTAAGCCTGTGATAGCACAGCATCCGCGCTCAAGTGCCTCTTGTCTTGTCTCATCTCGCGAACTAATGAGTGGCAAGTGGCGGGGTCGGTGACCGCGGTCCGTGGGTCAAACGTAGACCCACAGTTCGCCGGTACATGTGTTCTTAGTGCAATTTATCCACATACATACAGTAGGGGAAATATATTCACGTACCACCTTAGAACCCTATCGCAATGACGCGACGCGTTAAACGCCAGGCTATGTCATACAAATGTCATGCGTATGTCTCTTCGACTAGGTTCTACGGTGGTACGTGTTTCAATTTCCTTGACTACATAAAGTCACGCCTTTACTACATAGAGTCAGCCAGAGACCACGGATTTCCATTTGCTACGATCCTGATATACAACTTTCGCTTCACTTACTCTCATAACATTCATCATGCATGCTCGTCGGTTTAGGGGACTCCTGACCTGGCCTTTCTCCAGATTGTCTCCGATTTGGTCGAAGTACGTTCAATTTATCTATCTCTACATTATGTGTGACCAAGTTCTAATAGAAACAATGATAAATGAGTATTTTATGGAGTCCGACCAAAACTGGTTTCCCGGCCGAAACCGAAACCGAATATTCGGCCGTGGCTTCAGTTTCGGCCGAAACCGAAACCGAAACTCACGTGGTCAAGCATAAAATTCCTTAAAATACTGAAATTTGGTGCATTTTACCCATTATTCTACTAAGTTGGTTTTGCTACAGAGCTATCCGAACGGCGCACGACAATTCCCGAACAGGGCCGCCAGCGTACGCCAAAGCGTTGCCGCGAGAAACGAAGTTAGGCGAGCGTGCACGACAACCTCCGAAATCAGTTTCGGTTTCGGCAAAAGTTTCGGGCAATTTTGGCCGAAACCGAAACTGCCGCCGTAACTTGATTTTTGGCCGAAACTCGGCCGAAACCGAAACCGAAACCGAACTTTCGGTCGGACTCTGGTATTTTACAATTCTATGACGTCATTCGTCGAAGATTCATCCAAATCGTGCGCTAACGCCATCTTTAACGAGCATTAAAATATTCTGCTCAATTTATTCCGACTGGGTGACGATGTAGACAGTGCCTTGTGAATCATCTGTTCTAGTCTCGGTGACGCAATGATGACTACACCGCACCTATTAGCCGATGATTGTAAAAGAACACTTGTAATGGGCGCCCTGTAATGACATACCTGTGCACCTATAGCCAGGGGCGTATTTACCCTAGGGCCATATGGGCCATGGCCCGGGGCGCCAGGCAGCGAGGGGCGGCAGCCGCCCCTAAAATGAAATACTTTATCTCATTTAATGGGGTGCCAAAGCTAAATGGCCCAGGGCGCCAAATCTTTAAATACGCCTCTGCCTATAGCGCACCAATCTTCTCGTTACGCGTTAAGAGGAGTGTGAACCCAGTGCTGTGCATACAAACGGCGATAACGTTTTCCACCCTCTAAACCTTAACCTAAAGCCATGTTTTTTTTGTATGTTGTCTGTATGCCCTAGAACTAGGTTTGTGTGTTTTGTAAGAAACACTTGAACCCAGTGCTGTGCATACAAACGGCGATAACGTTTTCCACCCTCTAAACCTTAACCTAAAGCCATGTTTTTTTTGTATGTTGTCTGTATGCCCTAGAACTAGGTTTGTGTGTTTTGTAAGAAACTCCTTAAATGCAAATATTGTCAAATCTATGAAGAATATTTAAAAAATCAAAACATACAAACCTAGTTCTAAAGCATGATAACAAACAACATACCAAAAAATCATTGCCATAGGTTAAAGTTTAGAGGGTGGAAAACCTTATCGCCGTTTGTATGGGGAGCGCGTTTTGGGGCTGGGTTCACACTCCTCTTAACTCGCTACGTAACTCAGTGCGTTTTTGTAATTAGCCCAGTGGCCCTAACATGACTGGCCAAGTTTAGTTTATCTCTATCTGCGGCCCTTTCTTATGACACTAGTTAGACAGAGACAGGGAGGGGTTAAACTAAACCTGGGCTAGCATGTTAGGGCCGCAGTTGGGGGGTAGCGAAATCCGACAGTCGTTTCTTGGTTGAATTAATCGCTGACAGGACGACATTTAATTCCATACGTTACAACCAGTGTGTGGCGTATGTTTACGTAGCGAGGCTGAGCCCTGATGCATACGCAGCTAGTGTGACTCTTCCTTTTAAGTCGCCAAGTCAGAAGTGACGACGAACCCATATGGAGTGTTCCCAAGTGATGTCGCCCAGTCTATAGTCTCGCCGTCGATAGTTGAACTTGAAAATCAGTTAAGATTCTAAGAGACTATCGGAAATTTTAATACTATCAATAGATCATCACTAAATAACACTCATCCATCTGGAGTGTGACCAAACAATGGTAGACTGTCGATTTTTGAGCTCAAAAATCAATTAAGATTATATCAATAGAACCGTTTCAAACTTTTGCGATGTGTGGCGATGTTAACACATATTTATACGGTCTAACGGAACTTTAACGCAAAAGAATCATTGTTAATTTAACTCGACGTTTCCTCTGTAGACAACGACATCGACATGAAACATGATCGAAATGTAAATAAAGGCAAATTAACAAAAAAATTACCGCTTATTAGCCCCGTTAAACGTTATTGATATAGATAGAACTATCGATATTGTCGCCGTTTGATGTCCTGGTTGATTTTTAACACTCCAAATGGACGCTTTGTCAGTGGCGGCCTATAGATTTGCCATGACCGCACTAGTACTTCAAAGGATGCCAAAATTTCAATCTCCAGATATCAGTGCACCTAGCATTGACCTTCTCGATACGCGTTGACTCACTACGTAACTCAATGCGTCTCTCTCATCCTGGGCCAGTTAGAACAAGGCGCACTGAGCGTAGCGGGTTAACGCGTGTCGTAGTTCATGCTAGGTGCAGTGTAGAACGAACGCCCTCGCTAATACCTCCCACGTCCGCGTACGATGCTGACGCGGCGTTTCTATTCAGAAACGTTTTCTTTGAATAGAAGATTGCGACCTCCTCATACCTAAGCGGGGTTAGGGCTGGCAAATTTACACGGAGAACATTTTTTTTAAAGTGATGTTTAATTGACAGAATTAAATTATTAATTTATAATTAAGAAATATATATAAAAAACTGTTAAACTACAACACTAACTACAAATAAAATTATACCCCTAACTTTTAAATTTATTTAATTGCATTTACTGTTGATTTGTACATTTTGTGTTAGTCTCCATAATAAATAAATAAATTAGTACCAGGTGGAAGGGTACCGAGACTCGCAGCCTAAGAGGGTTTATATTAATCTTCAAAAACCAACGGTGTGTAGCAACTCTTGCTACTGCGTTTCGTACGGCGTGTGACGGCCGTTGCTCGTTTCCTCCTTTTCTTGTGACGTGCACATTTTGCGACTTGCACGTCCTGTTGTATCCAAGAAAACCCGCCAGTTGGCAACCCTATCCTTAAGGCGCGCTCCATTTCCCGAGGTCACTAGCACATATGCAAGTCACGAGTCAACCCGAACTGTTCCGGACGCGGTCAGCGCACTCGGCCCTGTAGGTTCGCGTCTTCGGGCAAGGAAATAGATGGCTAATCAATTTTTGTAACTCACACTCATCTCTTCGCAACATTTTCAAGACAATTGCCTTTTGTAACCGATTTCTTTAGATTTCTATTTTTTAATGTCAATCATTCAAATTATTAAATTTAAATACACGAAGAAAATCTAGCGTACCTAATTGCAGGGCTTGAACCTGCAACCTCAGCATTCCGTGCCGTGCGTTTGCCAGTTCCGAACATTACCAACTGCGGCAGGTTAAAGGCTATTGATTGCATGGGTATAAAACTTATGGTCGTGTTTTTGTCTTTAAAAAATTCAAGTGGTTTGGTTTTGCATCACAGTACCACCTTTACAGATATGACTCATGTGTCTCTAAATAGTAAATACTACTAAATACATATAAACGAATGTCACATAGCATTATAAAGGACTAGCGGACGCGCGCGACTTCGTTCACGTAAAATTAGTAGCCCTTGTCCGTCAGGAATAGTGTAGCTTTCTATCTGTGAATTAAATTTTTAAAATCGGTTCAGTAGTTCCAGAGATTACCCCCTACATACAACCAAACAAGGTTTACCTCTTTATTATGTTAGTGTAGATATATTAGTGTAGACTAGTGTAGATGTAGATTACATTCGCAATATTTCTGTATAAAAGCTACCGGAAATTGCTATAATTTCCGATCCGTGTCTTGCCCATAGTGTAGTTAGCTTAAGGTTTTTCTTTATACTAACGTAGCTATTCTTTGTAAATTTTATTGCTTCACAAAAAAATCTAACGCTTACTTAATAAAATCGTGTGTTAGTTATTTAAGTTTGACCATAGATATCTTGAATCTTAACGAAGAAATCATGTTTAATTTAATGTATGAACAATTTTTTTTGGCCAGGGAGAACGTTCTAATTGCGATAAACGGTGTTTAGGTGACAAAAGGTGATCTTTTAGGTTAGAATTTTGTTTACATGATTAGACAAGTGGATGAACAGACAGACTGTAGTAAAGTGCTGTTTTTTGAAATAATTTGAACATTATTATTAGGTTATGAGCCCTTCGTGAATGGGGGGCAGGGAGCGCGGGCCGAGAATAAGTTTCTATTTCGGTTTGGGACACGGCTGCGTTGGGCTTTATTCACGGAATTCCACGGTTTCGTATTAGATGACGTGGTAACGGAGTGAACGTAATCAAATCAATTTTGAAAAGAAACCTAAAAGGAAGTATACGTTGCCGAGTTTGTTGCAGCGCTTCGCAGCAAAAGCTTTCCGAAGCGCTGCCTAATGTTATTTATGTTGCTATCATACTTGCAAAAGAGCCTATAAGGGCCACTGCAA
Organism: Ditula angustiorana; assembly: GCA_963691745.1. Taxonomy (NCBI): domain Eukaryota; kingdom Metazoa; phylum Arthropoda; class Insecta; order Lepidoptera; family Tortricidae; genus Ditula; species Ditula angustiorana. The sequence continues at coordinate 1,552,863 of OY829483.1, read as the reverse complement.
AATATCTTTTTATATTATTTTTTCATTAACAACGAGTAACATCATTTACGAGATATGCTTCGCTGTTTAGAATAAAAGCAACCCCTATATCATCAACATACAAGGAGCTAGGGTAATATTTTGACGCTTTGAGTACGCACTATAGACTTATCTGTCATTGTTTTTAAAAAGATGAGACATAAAGAGAATAAACTGCAGTTTCTTGCGGCGCTTTTGAGCAGAATCTTCTATTATCCGAGGGTGCTTCTGACCAGAATCTTCTATTTTCCGAAGCTTTCGTAGAATCAGACTTTAAAAAAGCCTACTTGCAAAATATTTTTTCCTTTTTCAAGGTATAATAAAACTAGTCAGTTTATCGAAGACGATGCTAATCTTACGTTACGGCGCTTCGACCTCTATATGGGTCGACTGCATCATGACATGCGGAAATAGCCTCGGCTTGCGTTAAGACAAGCAACACTGAACGAGCTTGCACTTGTGAGATTTCCTTGAAGGAGATTGCAGTTAACATGTGGTGTCAAAGATGACTGACGTATTGCATACTGGTAGAAGATACTTAGGTTGTTTTAAATGGATAAGACGCGGGAGTTCTGTATTGGGTTCATACTTGGAAGAATGCATATTCTTGGCCGCACAGTGTGGCGTGGGTAGAAATTAAAAACCGGAAGAAAGTTGTTTTGGGATATCACGAATAGTTCAGTCACGGTTTTGTTTGCATAGAGACAATGTACTTTACATCAGATACATGGAAATTATTAAAGCCTAATATTCAATGCTCAACGTCCTCTCCCTTATGTTGCGTGCGCGTGCATCACAACGCAAGCCATTAGTAAATTAAAGGTAGCAATAACCAAACAGGAATACGTTTACCACCTTGACCGGAAATTACATATTCCAGGATGGTTTTATGAGAATCATCATCATTATCGGCAACCGTGTTCAGTCCAGAATTGGAAATACTGGTAGGCATCACCTAATTCTCGCCATCTTGTTCTGCTGGTTGTTTCTGAAGTCTACTGTTTCCCGGGGTGTTGGAGTCCCAACTGCCACTAGTAACGCCGTCTGTGATTGATTCTTGGTAAAGAAAACATTTCTGGCTGTCACATTAGTATTAGAATCTTCTACAGTACTTAAGAATCTAGAGTAACCAAACGATAGCGTGATATAGAACTTAGCACAGAGAGAACAGTGACATCTAGTGGAATACAAAATCAAGAACCTTTTGATATAAAAACATAACTGTAAACACGGCGACTTTTTGGACATCATCAGACCAGCGGGCTCTTATTCTCCCAGGCCTTCGGCTTCCACCTCGGGGTCGCCATTTTGTAGATGAGAATAGTATACCATTACTCCATGAACATCAACTGTTGAAGATGGATTTCGTAACTCCTGCTGTCCTTCGTTCTCTCATACTGGAAGAATCTTCCAAAGCAGTCGCGAAGGCCATCTTATCAGATTCGGTTTTCAAAGCTTCAAATTTGCTTGAGTCAATTTTAAGGTCAAAGTTAAAATACCTTTATTCCGATTAGGCTTACAGGAAGGACTTTTGAATGACAGAAAATTTATCACCGGTTCGGAAGAAACCTCTGATAAGAAGTTACCCGCAAGAAATTCAGCGAGGTATTTCTTTCAATTGAACCAAACTGCAATTCTATGTTTGTACATCTAGAGTATTCGACACAGCAGGTGTTCGTGCACTATTTCAAGCCATTAAAAAGGGCGTGATTACTTTATGGCAATTTGAAATACGTGTGCCTTAAAATAACAAAGCTCCCTTTTGAATACAGTCGGTTTTGCGGGTGGTAGGACCTTGCGCAAGATCCGTCCGGATCGCTACCACCATCTTGCTCGCTAATCCTGCCGCTAAGCAGTAGTGCTTGCACTGTTGTGTTCCGGCGTGGAGAGCAAGACAGCCGGTGTAATTACTGGCACAAGAGATATTCCATCTTAGCCCTCTGGGTTGGCAACGCATCTGTAATCTTCTTGGTGTTGTGGGCGTCTATAGGCGGTAGTGATCACTTACCATCAGGTGACCCACTTGCTTGTTTGCCTTCCTATTTCATAAAAAAAATCAAAGTGATAGATAGAACCTTGCGGTGTCCTCGCTATTCTGGCGTCGTCAGGTCTTCGTGTGTCTGTCTGTGACACACCACCCGCATGCTAAGTAGCTGCAACAGCTAGAAAGTGTGCCACGAAGGACGGTTCTCTATATTCGATTAAGTAACTGCCTAACTACTTTTGAATCTAATCGTAAGTAGTGTTATAGGTCACGTAACGAGAGTGCGTGTGCGTGAACTCAACTAGTTGCGTTACCTTAAACCAAAGCCCTTACGGTGAAGGACAACATCGCGAGGAAACCTGCACGGGTGGGATGGCAATCGCTCCAATGCAATTACCTGACCTGCCAAATCTTTCCTTCTTTAAATAGTTTATAGATTCAGGCGTTACTTTGCGGAAGTCCATATTGATACTAATGGAAACAATTTCTTTGCTAATCCGCGAACCCAGTGTCAGCAATCGAGAAAAAGACAACGCCTGTGCTGAATACCTTATAAAATAAATAAAACAAACAAAACAAAACGCGACCACAACCCAATTACCAGCACCAAAAATACCACTCGACTGTCAGTCGAGAGGTCAATAGCTCCTGATGATGCCTCGTGGAGAGGTGAAACACGTGTCGAGTGACAGTCGAGAGGTCAATAGCTCCTGATGATGCCTCGTGGAGAGGTGAAACACGTGTCGAGTGAGAGTCGAGAGGTCAATAGCTCCTGATGATACCTCGTGGAGAGGTGAAACACGTGTCGAGTGGTATTTTTGGTGTTGGTAATTGGGTTGTGGTCGCGTTTTGTGTTGTTTGTTTTATTTCTTTTATAAGGTATTCAGCACAGGCGTTGTCTTTTTCTCGATTGCTGACACTGGGTTCGCGGATTAGCAAAGAAATTGTTTCCAATAGTATCTTTCCTTCTTTGTTTTTACCTGCATCACATAATACAGTAAAAGTCACTATCCGTTTCCGTCTGTCCTAAAGTACAGTCAAGGAACTTAATTCCCTACCCATTTCGTTGAAATGTCGTCTGACTTTCGCAATGCATTAAGGTCGATATCTCAAACGAACGTCTTGCTCTATAGCTCTTATTGTGACAGTTTGCTATATGCTATTGAACCTTAGGTGGGTTGGAAATTAAATTCCTTGACTGTACGCAACGGATTTTGATACGGTTTTGTTGACTGTCGCTTACGGATTTTTACCGAAGGTATTCATGTATAGTCGACCAAGTAATTGCTTGCCCACTTTTGAGCTTTATCGCTTTGTAATAAGATCGAAAAGTGGTCAAGCACTTTCTTGGTCGACTATACTCTATCAAGAAATGGCTACTAATGCCATGTGAACAAAGTCGCGGGCGTCCGCTATATTATAGCTAGTACATTTTAATCTATTTGTGGCCATGCGAAGCCGGGGCGGGTTGTGAGTCTGGGATAAATTGCTTTAAACCATCACGATATTCACACATATTTGTGACTTATATAGTAAATATCTTTATTCAAAGTCCTGAGATACGTTACCAATAGAGATAGAAATAGAGTCGATATTCTGTTGAACTTTTAAAGTGGTTATAATGATTTTTTACAGCATGGTCATTATTGGGATTTTAAGTGGATTAGCTAAAACGAAAAACGAATGACTACACGATTAAACCCGAATAAGGAAACAGGAAAAAGCGCTATATAGGATGACGATAATGGCGATGATGGTTTTTTCATAATTTTAGTGCATTTGTACCCGCGCACGAGAATGGTGAAAACCGTCGTTTGAACCGGATCCGCCTTTTCTTTCAGTCGTACGATACAACATAACACGTTTCGTAACACATTTGCTATCGGTATCTCAAGTGGACGGATAAACTTATCTTCGATATGATACGAAATAAGGATCTGCCACACATTGAGTCTGACGAAAATTCCCCTATAAATATGTTCGTATTTATTCACAACTGTATTTAGATTAGATTTGAAAAATTTATTATAAAAAACTGTAATAAAAAACCGCCTTCAGAAACAACTAAAAAGCTAAAAAGCAAAAAATACTCCGTTAAGACCGTGTTCGAGTAATATCAAGACGAATTGAGATTCTCCTCCTTTTTTTGAAATCGGTTAATAAGCTTTTGAGCTTTAGCCGGATAGGGGTTCGATTAGACATGCACACAGAACCGTAGTTTTAATTTGGGAAAAATGACCCCTCCGTACCAGCTTATAATATAAATACTTTACAAACTAACATACATGAAAAAAATAGAGACAAAAGAATAATAATAATGTACTATACTATTTAGGTGGTCCTTGCTCTAAGAGGTGGTCAACCATTTCAAGCTATTGGAAGAAACATTATACTCAAAATTTAAAAAGTGAATAGGCAAAGTAAGTAGGTATACAAATACAAATATATATTATCTTATATCATACACATAGTTGCGTTGTCTTCGATGACGTCAGACTCAGAGGCTTAGCGGATGAGTCACCAGCGACACGCGCCAAAAATATGACTCATAGTACTCCTTAGACGATAGTCTTGTTTATATTTACTATGGGACCTTTATTGAAGGCTGCACACGAGGCTCTATGTAAATAGGGAGTGAGACACTTGCTACTTTATCCCGCTTGCATCTACTGGAAAGTGAAGTCATGTCTTATTTTGGAGGCATATTTGTTGTTTGGTGACTAAATATTCTTGCGCTTACTGATGTGGCGGTGGAAATTTTCCAAAATTATGAAAACTTCCGAGAGCATTTCTTATTTTTTTGAGGACTTTCCACTACGGGTCCTATTTGAGTCATATTTTTGGGTCCATCCCTACAATGTGCAAACGAAAAGCTTACGATATTGCGATATTTTTAATGTGAAAACGTATGTGAGAAAATTTCCACCATTTTAAAACTTGCTGCAATTTTTCCTTCTTTACTTGTACCCTGAACGAAGTTGGTAACCAAAATGCCACTGGGCCTTTTAGACGAGAGGCGGTGGCGAAATCTGCACAAAATATTTGAAAACCGAACCTCATCATTTTCAAAATAAAAAAAACTTCGTCATAAATTCGCAAAAATATATAGTGCCAGACCCACACTGTTACCTGTAAGACTGGAGCAGCCAGGGTAGTACCACACTCACAAAATAACTGGTGTGTGTAGCTTGCTAGGTAGACCTAAAGCTGGGCAACCGATCAGCGACTATCTTGGGCTTGCGGGATCCCATGGGCGATTGTGGTGATCACTTACTATCAGGTGTTCCGAATGCTCGTTTGCCTTCATCGTCATAAAACAAACTGTTTAAAAAAACTCGCGTGTTTTACGAATTTACGAACACTACTATTTGAAAAGCTCTTGAAAGAAAACCATTAACTTTAATTCAAAATAAACAAACTAATCGATCATGAACGAACAGTAGCCGCGGCTCGAATTAAATTTATGGTTGGTCAATCTATAATGAATAAAATAAAACATGGCCGCCATTTGCATTTTTCCTCTGACCTCCAGCTCCCTGATCTTGAACTACAAACCGGCTGCGCCCGCGCCGCGGTGACGTCATCGCGCATCGTGCCTCTATAATCGATTACGAATATCGATATCAATGCTCGATGGAAATGTGTAAAACATTCCGTGTTCGATTTAACGATGCGGATGCTCAAAAATAAACAACTCTATATTGTAAAGTGTTACAGCTTCTAATAATTTATGGGTTACGAGTACATCTAGTGGAAATTGTACTTTACAGTAGTACAGGAATGAAAAATGTTAATCTTGACCTTTGAAGTTTTTTATGCTGGTCACCATTTAGGTTCCCACGTCTGTACTTTCCCTACAGTACTACTTAGCGACGGGAGAGTAGAGTGTGGTATACCCCGGTCGAGCCGGCCCATTCGTTCTGCAACCAGCAACTGGCTATAGTTTGCAACTATGAAAAACGTTTTTCAACGATTATAATAAAGAGTATTGTGAGAGGAGCATGCAATTAAGGTCACTGTTTGCTACCCCGTTCTATACCTGAAAAAACTACACAATACAGGCAAAAATGTAAATTTTACCTACTGCCTCACAAGCAGAGAGTCGTGCGCTCCAATCCGATCTGATTCTGATGCCTGATCTTGATCATATAGGTCCCCCCCGCCTCCACTGCCGCGCGGGCGTACTGTCATTTAGGGCAAAATCCTACTGCACTGCACGCTATGCACGGTCCATACAAACTGACGCACGTCAGCTGTTAATTTTAAGTTGCACTTCATTGTTATTTTTGGGCCATGTATGTTATGTTGAGAATAAAGTTTATATCTATCTAGCTATGTTATTGTATGAAGCGTGTGTAACGAGCGCCGCAGCGGGTTTCGGCAAGCAGTCAATAAGGTTAGGTAAGGCAGGTTAGGTAATGATCGAAAACCTTCGAGCTTCGAGAAATACAACTCTAAAAGCATCCAAAATAACCCAGTTAAGTAAGCTTTATTAACGAAAACTCGTTTGCTTTTACTGTTAGAAGCACTTGTCAGGTCGATTTTTATGTGCACCGCGACCAGACCCGTGTCTACATACGAATATATAGATATTCAATAGTCAGATGTACCAGGGGCCCATAAACTAGTGGCGGTGGGCCGAGGCTGCGATTTGTCTTCGCGCACGTTCGGGGGTCAACGAACGCTTCACGGTTATGATTGCCTGGTACACGCGATGGCTAAAATGTGTTATGGTTATGAATCGTAGGTATTGATTTGTTTTTAAGTTGGCTTGTTTGGAAACTCTACGGTAGAGAGATAGTTTTTAAACGATGGAATACCATTATTTTTATGGCATTGCCCTGCGCCATTAAAAGTGTAAGCTAGGTGTTTATGTTAGCGACACGGTTTGCATAGTAACCAGGAAACGCATCCACATTGCACGTGTTACGGTAGAACCCAGTGGGAATAAAGTGACGTATTCAACGCGATATCACTCATGTTTTAATGATATAACCTGGCACATTGACAAGGTTCTATGGTGGTACGTGGATGTATGTGACACCAATCAAATGGTACCCAGTAGCGCTACTACCCAGTAGAGTCTAGCATGTACTATTGCATGTATGTTTGATACAGCGGCCCTAACATGACAGCCACTTTATCTGTTTTTAACACTCCCATCGTGGATAAACTAGCCTTATCCCCGGTGGCTAACATGACCGCACGTGTCACGGTGTTAAACACTCTTTTGACAGGTGTTAGGGTTAGTTTATCCTTTTGCCTAACATGACCGGCCACGTTCGGTGATAAACCTAGCGTCATTTTGACAGTTAATCGAGATAAAACGGGTTACTTTATCTGGGTCGTCGAAGGTGGGTATAAGATATTTTATTTTATTTAAACAGTGTCTTTACTTTGTAATATTAGATTTTATCATCACAACAAAAGGTTATTAATTCAGTGGGATAGTTACCAAACTGTTGTATTACGTGTAATAATTGACCAATGTTTTTGTGGAATGTGACGAGCACACTTCTTTACTTACTCTATTGAGCCGTGTGTGACCCCGTGATAATAGCAAATAAATAAATGATAAAAACGATACTACAGTGATTTGTTTATTTTATGGAAAAGACAGACGCATGCCAGTCACCTTATGGGAAGTGATCACTCCCGCTAATGGTAACCACCAACCCTGCAGTCGCTAATCCGTTGTCAACGTTTAGCCGCCCACCCTGTCGCTGGGCCTTCGGATCATCATTAATCGCACGAAACGAAATGTATACTACTTCATGTCGGTATTCTGTCTAAGCAAGGTACTGTAAGGACCTTTAGGTTTCCTTACAGCCTCTTCCAGAGCTGACCACGGCAACAAGAGTGGCAGTTTGTAGTAGAAGAAGAAAAGGGACTTATTTTGATTTTTAGATTGACATGCAATGTATGAATTGGAATATAAACTAGAATAAATTATAAAGTTCTTAAACTTATGCGCTAGCTTGTTATTTTGAAGCCCTAGGTACCTCACGTTCCTATAGTACTACCCCAGTCAAGTCTGCTCATTGGTACTGAAATAAGCACACTGTAATAATTAATAATAATTGCCACCCACGTTTATAACTTTTATAAGGTTTGAGTTTGTAAAGAGTGTTTCAGTTTCAATTCATGATACAGAAAATTGCAGTTTGGGCTTGCAAAGGTTGATTTATTTAAAATAATATACAACTGCATAGCCATAAAATATGTTTATTAAAAAGTACAATACAGCGAAGTGGTTGTGTATTAGGCTATGATAATAAGTTTTATTATTTGTCGTAGGTGTGAGGTACTAATAATTCGAGGTACGCCGGCGCCTTGGTGCATATCTGAAAATGAAACAAATTGTTTACTATTTTGATTTACAGGTGATTTAGAATATGCTCTAGAACTGTTAATGCTTTGATTTTAAGAGTGGCTCAAGCTAAATGTGCTATACTAATAAATAATTGTTTCATTTACTTGTTTACTTTATTCTATCTTATTATTTGATATGAGCACAGAATAAAGAGGGTTAAAGAGGTCTCATACATGGAGACATACTACATAAAATCAACAACATTGAAGTCAACAACCAAGGTATAGTATATCATAATATTGAAGCCCTCATTTCCCATTTATGTTTTTGATAACCTCTGCCTGGAGAAGGAATAAGAAAAATATGTTTATTATTAGGGATACATAGAGCATTGGGAGGCTTAGTGCATAGAGGTAGACCCGTTATCGTGAGTTCGTGAGGTACCGAGTTCGTACCTCAGCGTTAGCCATGTATGTACCAATGAGTTTTTGCACCATTGTGCAACGCCTGAAACAATAATTTTAATAATCAATTATCTAGTCAATGTTATCAAGTTAACTGCATACAGTCAAGCACACATTTATTGATGAAGGTTGTCGACGATCTTCGGATGATTTTAGTTACCATTTGGGTCCTGCAACCATGGTTCCAGTTTGTCATTTTACCAAACTACCTGTTATTCGCCATAAATTCTGGAGCAGGTAAAATAAATAGAAAATATATTTACAGAATTATATAATACTTACACCTGTTTTTCTTTCGGCGGCATTTCGGCAACTTCGGTTTATTTCAGGCTTTTGCTTTCCTTTTGTTTACTAAAATTGTAACAGGTCTTCATGTCTGATCGCTGTCAATTTCAAAATTTTCAACTGTCAAGTGTCAAATTTAGTTGATTTTCGTTCGGAAACTACAGATGCAAATCGTCCAGGACTGTTTTTAAAGCTAGCTATGTATGTTTAAGGAAATCTATGCATGGTTGTTTCTGTCACATTGCGAAAATGAACGAATGAACTGAATTATTAAACAATATTTTCATTACTGTAGTAACACAGTTTTATCTTTTTTAACACCGTCTTAACCCTGGTGTTAATTTTATCTGTGTGGTCAGTCATGTTAGCGTTTGAGTTAAGATATGGCGGGGTTTAAAATTTTATCTCTCGGGGTTAGTTTAACACCTGGTCTATAATGTTAGGCCCGCTGATACTTACAGACAATGTCTGTCAGGCACGTTTAAATATACGTTTAAAAAGCTCCAGTTCACGCATCTATTAAAATTTTCCGAATAAAATCTTTTTGATTTAAGATAAGTCAACTTTGCGGATCGGACCTTGTACGTACCTTGTGCAAGATCAGTCCGGACAGCTACTACCGTTCTGATCGCTAATTCAGCCGCTAAACAGCAGTGCTTGTACTGTTGTGTTCCGGCATGAAGAGCAAGACAGCCGGTGAAATTACGGGCAGACACGGTATTCCATCTTAGCCCTCTGGGTTGGCAACCCATCTGCAATCGTCTTGGTGTTACGGGTTACTATCAGGTTACCCGCTTGCTCGTTTTCATACGTTTAAAAAAATACATTTAGATCAAGTGTAGGGTTGTTTGTTGCTAATGCTAAGTAATGGTATTTTTCTTTACATAATTAATGAATAATTAGCCCTAATTTGTAGGTGTCAGTCAACAAACTAGGTGAGCTACAGAATGCTTGCTATAGTTGTTATTATTGCAGCAAATGTACCACTTACTTACTAATTGTATAAAATTAAAACACGTAAACAAACTTTTCTCGCGTTAAGAACATTACTTTGTTTACTAATTAACGGTCACTTTCGATGTCAGAACTAACATTTAAATGAAGTTGTAAAGAAAGTAAAAAAACTGCACTTTTTTAAGTTGTCCTGTGGCCCAATTTGACCAGCCCAGGTTGAAGTGGAGTGTGAACCCAGCGCTCCCCATACAACCGGTGATAACGTTTTCCACCCTCTTAACCTTAACCTATAGCCATGATTTTTTTGTATGTTATCATTATGCCCTAGAACTAGGATTACATGTTTTGATTTTTTAAATATTCTTAATAGTTTTAAAAATATTGACGCTTTTTTATTTTATTTATTTATTAAAACTCCTAAAATGCAAATATTGTCAAATCTATGCAGAATATTAATATAAAAAGATAAAAACCTAATTCTAAGGCATAATGACAACATACCAAGAAATCATTGCCATAGGCTGAGGTTAAGAGGGTGGAAAACGTTATCGCCGTTTGTATGGGGAGCGCTTTTTAGGGCTAGGTACACACTCCTCTTAATTTAACTTTCCCTGCGGCTATGTTAGCTAAAGTATTTTTTAAGAGAATAAATTGACGTTTGCTTTTTTTCATTTCCCGTATTAATTATCTGTGAATTTAGTCTCCGCATTAAAAAGCAGGCAAGTCCGTAAGAAAGTGACGTTTGTTATTATATTTTGTTGTTTTTCTAAGTAGCTTTCTTGCCACGTTATTGCTCCTTCTCTTATCTGTACGTTTCTTCGTATCTTGTTTCTAACGGTTGTATGGAAGAGATCGCTAAAACGGTAAGATCGCCTTTGTGCCTTTTGGATTTTCTTTAAGTTGTACCTTTTCATGTTATTTTATTGTGATTAATTAAGACTTATTTAACTTTTTGTATTGTGTACCTACGTTTGTTTTATACCAGACGATTTTTAATTGGCAATTTATTTAACTTGTTATCAAAAGTGTATGTTTTCATGAAACGTGTGAGGTCGGTGTTTGGCTGTGTGTCCGTTTTCCTGTTTCCTCTAAATTGAAGTCTTAAATTAAATTATTATCGCGTCATTGATATTGATTATTATAACTTCTGTAGATCATTGTTTGAACCCTCCGTCAGTTAAGGCCCGTTGTTTGATTCATAGTTAAATGAACTTATACTTAAACCGTATTCATCCCAATGCTTGTCTTGCATTCTAACCAAAAATTCTAGTTTTTGCCCTCAAAATATTGTTTATTGTTTTTTTTATAAAACATACAAACGACCAAGTGGGTCACCTGATAGTAAGTGATCACCACCGCCCATAGACACCCGCAACGCACAAATATTTTAGATGCGTTGCCAACCCAACGGGCTAAGATGGAATACATCTTGTGCCAGTAATTGCACCGGCTGTCTTGCTCTCCACGCTGGAACACAACAATGCAAGCACTGCTGCTTAGCGGCTGGATTAGCGAGCAAGATGGTGGTAGCAGGTGGTAGCGGAAGGACCTTGCACCCGCGCATTTTTATTGTGCAAATAAAACAGTCTAAAGGAACAAGCTAAAAATTATCGCTTCCATTGACAACCTCAATTTGTTTTATTTAGGTAATAGAATTTTATTTACAATCGTATCGGCGAACTGTAGTTAAAACACTGTCATGATAGAGATGACACCATTGATTACTTGGTTACCGTGGTTACCAATGTAGTTGGGTTAACTACGCAGCTACGGATCAAACAACGGCACCTTAGAGCGTCCACTATGTCCTTTGAGTTTGTCGCGCGGGTGCACGGAATGGGTGCACGCCTATCGAACAAATGTATGAGCCCGCACTCGCATCCGCGCGAGTTAGCGCACGCCCTTAGAGCGTCCGCTATGTCGCGCGGGCACACGGAGGGGGTACACGCCTATACCATGGGCCTATAGAAAAATAGTATGCATGAGAGCGTCTGCTAACTCGCGCGGGCTCATAGTATTTGTCCGATATGCGCGTTTTCTATAGGCTCCATGCGCCCCAGCGACTTAGCGGACGCTCTTAGGGCCAGGCCACCGGTAGCGTACACGTCGCGTATGCAACGCGGCTCTAACTAGTTTAGAAGAGCTGCGTTACATTAAAAAACATTCTAATTAAGCTTTCGTTAGTATATTGCAGCCGTGCAAGGCGGGTCGCTAGCAAATAATAAGGCTTCGCGTTTGCATTACTCATGAGTTATGTGAATGTGAACTGGGAACGGAAAACGACAAGATTCCATGATATTGTCGTGTTACAATATTTCTTATGTAAGAACGACTCGCTGCTATTGTCTCCTTAGACAATAGCGTTAGTTTTTTACCAGCATTTGTTTAATCTCACTGTGTATTTAATAACTGGATCAACATTCGCCCTGTCGTTGGTTCAGTAGCTACATTGCGTCATGACGTTGTATAGGCGATCAAGTAATTGTTTGATCATTTTTGAACTTTATTCCTTTAACATACGTTCGAAAAGTGGTCAAGCAACTTCTTCGGTTTCTTGTCTTCGGTTTTCAAGTTCGCTGTTTCCATACTAAATGTTTTGAAAATGAAAACTATTTATTTTGTTCGTATATAGGCCATATGAGCTATTTTTTCATGTCTGGGTCTATCGCAGTTTCTAACAAATAACAAAAATAGCAAAAACCAACCCTCCTCCGCTTCCACACGAAACAACATACATCACATATGAGCACGGCACTGGTTTCGCGGAATAGCAAGTTAATTTGTTCCAGTTTGTTGAGTAACTTCTATTTCTTCTTTTCAGATTCCAACACAACAAGATCTACACATACATCGGCGAAGTCCTGGTGTCCGTCAATCCTTACAAAACGCTCGACATCTACAATGCGCAACACATGGCGCAGTACAGGGGGCGGGAGATGTTCGAGGTGCCACCACACGTGTTCGCCGTTGCCGACGCGTGTCAGAGGGTGTTGAGGCAACAGGTAAATAACAACAATAAATCATTTATTATCAGGCTACACAAGGCCCATACATAAATACCTTACAGACTAACATAACACACAAAAAAACTAAATTATTTCGGTGACGATTTGGCGTGGCTCCGTCGCATCGTCGACTCTGGTGACACGTTCTCCAGTGGCAGGCTGCGCCGGAACAGGACACCCTTCGGTCAGAAGTCCGCACATGAGATGCTCTCCAGCAACGGCCGCGGCACGCGCACCACGAACGAAGCGAAGTGCACGTAGTGGCGCGGACGAAGCTGGAACACCCTCAGGTTGTAGCCGGACTTCCGGCGGACGTACTCTACGACGTCGTCGACTGTTATGGAGTGGTGCAGGCGCGACACGTAGAGTCAGGGGGGTTCCACTCCGTAATGTAGGTGCGCTCGCCGCATGGCCTATGGCATAGGTTAATCGCAGTAGGTTGCCGGCTTGCCGCGCGCGCGCCCGCTCACTCTGTGTCGCGCGTTGATAATATTACAGTAAGCAGCGCCCAACCCTAGCGGTGCGCCAGGGCATTGCGGGTGGAAGGCGGGCGCGGGCGGCGCCTTCCTTTTGACACAATGCCGCCTGGCGAATGTTTATGAAGTAATACGAACTTTTTGTGCCTAATTATAAAATTGGAATTCGCTTAATGGAGGTCGAAAATGAGAAGTTTCTGTACATTAGTACTATTATTTATTCTGTGGTAGAGTGCCGTGTTCGGTACGGCGGCTCGGCAGGTAAAGCAACGTGTTTACTAAAGTTCCTAGGTTTTTGACTTACGAGCTCTCGACACTCGCCGGTTAGCCAATCAACGCTAGCTAAAATATACCCTCGCGTATTTGAGTCGCCCAAGAGTTCGAGTATCTATGTGAAGTTTAATAAAAGGTTGAAATAAAAACTTAATCCAGTCGAGGTCATCTCGAAAATAAAAAGCGTGAAGTTACAAATTTGATCGCAGTTGCAGGTAACAAAAGTGTTGGGTTACTCATGCCTTACAAAGGACATGTGCCAGGACGAAACAATGCTCCGTACCAATGGCCTTTTAAAAGGTCCTTTACGCTAGAGGGAAGCTACACGTTGAAGGGCACTTAAAAGCTGCCCTCGTGTTCCAGGCGACTCCTTATAGTGTCAACTTGCTGTGTAATGAGGCATAGTCTGGCAATAGACGTTCAACTAGAAATTTGCCAAATTGTCTGTTTTCTTAATAGCTTCGTCGTTTTTTTGGAAATACGGTCGCAGATATTAATTGCTAAGCCACCACAGTACCCAACCTTTAGCTACGGGTTAGTAAACAATCTAAAGCAATGTCACTGTGACAAGGTTCCATACAGGCAGGTTGTGCAAGGTCCGTCCGGATCGCTACCACCGTTTTGCTCGCTAATCCCGCCGCTAAGCAGCAGTGCTTGCACTGTTGTGTTCCGGCGTGGAGAGCAAGACAGCCAGTGTAATTACTGGCACAAGAGGTATTCCATCTTAGCTCTCTGGGTTGGCATCGCCTCTGCAATCTCTTTGGTGTTGCGGAGGTCTATTGGTGGTGGTGATCAGTTTCAGGTGACCCACTTGCTTGTTTCCCTTCCTATTTCATAAAAAAAACCTCCGTTGCTAAAACTAGTATGAAAATAAAGTTGAAAGTTTATAGCAACGAAATCTTCAATTTTTTTTAATGTCAAAGGAACGACAGACAGACAGACAGACAGTCCACTTGATGGAAGGTGGATACCGCCGCCTATAGGACATTTGCAACACCAGAATGCACCACAACAATCACAACACACCCATAAAAACGTATTTACGCGTCCAAATAACAGGCTTGCAATCTCGGGTCGATTCATCTCTACAATCAACTTCAAAAAACCTGTACTTCGGCTTTATCTGCATTTCCAAGTCCAAGTTGGTAGAGCTTTAGTTTTTACACGAGGAAAGGACGTAATTGTACAGTCAGCCTTGGGAGTAAACAACCTGGATCAAATTACCTTGCTCCTCCGCGAAACCAGTGCTATGTCTTAATTAGCCTCAGAAGTAGCTAAACACTTATGAACCTTGTAGTAACGTATGAAATGAGAGTTGCTCTTTGTCACATCACTGACGGCGGCAAGATACTAAAATGTTCAGCTATGTCTGAGGCTAACCGTGCAACTCGTAGTTGAAAAACAACGGGACAGCGGAGCAATTCTCGCGTCAGTCGAGATGAAGTCACAATCGGAATAAACTAAGTAGGTATGCTTGGTGGTAATCTAATATGTTTTTGCAATTTTTGTTTGTTTCCGGCGGCAATACCTTATAGCAGGGGCTCCCAAAGTGTGCGCCGCGGCGCCCTGGTGCGCCGTGAGAAGTAAAAAGGGGCGCCGTGAGGTGCTCGCTCAAAGATACTCACATTTAACTCAGATTTCTGTATTGTATCCTATTTCGACTAGGGAGGGCGCCGCGACAATATACTAAAGCTGCAAGTGCGCCGTGTGCTAAAAAAGTTTAGGGGCCCCTGCCTTATAGCATTAAAGACATATTTTCAAAAGGCTTTGAAGGTGTTTCTTTCTATATTGCTCGAACCTGTTTTGAAGCATGGGGCTTGTTTTTTTTAGGGTTAGGAAAGTTTTTGTTTTCATCAAGTAGTATTTTAGTCAAGGACTACACGTCCCGGCAAATTGGTGAAGGTGCGGGGTATTGACTGTCACAATATCACATATACAGCTGAAAACTGCCAGCCAGCGGGCCACCAGTTAATAACCACTGGTGTAGTGGCCACACATCTTTACTGACACCTTTAGCTGACATGGAAAGCGCTATAGAGTTCGAAATTTCATGACTTCAGTTCCCATTGTCCTTAAGGCTCTCGTAAAAGTGGTAATAATTTGCGAAAGACCACCCAACTGGAGAAAATTGGTCGTAAACTCTTTGTACGCTGCTGCGCTTGCGCTTGAGACGTCGAGACGAGTTTACGGTGTCGGTAAAGATGTCAGTGTTTGTTGCACGGTATTGTTAAGGTAATTTTGAACGCGAGAGTACTATTGTTCGGTATGGGTATGAAAGGATCGGTTTCATGAGAGACGAATGTTTATTTTGATGCGCATGAACTTCAGAATGAAGAATGTAGGTACAGGTAGTAAAAAACATACAGAATGATATTTTAAATGAAACGTAGTAAATAAATATCATAGTTGAAGTTTGGAAAATACATATAACGGGAATCACATATGTTTTTCCAGTGATACAAACGTTTTAAAAATTCCGTTCGTTTGATGAATTCGTGATAAACTATGTGGCGGCCGCGTATTGGCAAGCGCAGCGAAGGACGACCAGCCACAAGATGGTCCGATGACCTCATACAGGTGGCAGGAAGGCGCTGGTTGCATGCCGCTCCCAACCAGTCACTTTGTAAATCCATGGAGGAGGCCTATGTTCAGCAATGGACTTCTTGTGGCTGAGATGATGCTGATGAATCTGTCATAAACGCGCTTTCAAAAAGCGTTAGCTAAAGAATTATTTCTAATTATTGTTTTTTTTTTGTTTCAAGGGTAAAGATACATGCGTCCTCATTTCGGGAGAGTCAGGTTCAGGCAAGACTGAGGCATCCAAGTTCATAATGAAGTACATTGCCGCCAACACAACACAGGTCCACAGGGATTATATAGACAGGTAACATAACCAAGCTTAGAGTTTAAACATTTAACATTCGGTGAATGAAAAAGCTTTGATTGCAAATCTTTTTCAACATCAAAAAAATCACTTTAATATAAAGACTTGGTCTGAAATAAAAAGGTCACATTTAATTATCTAACGGTGGCTTTAACAAGACCAATGTTCTGTTATTCTTAAGTGCATACTCCACAAATGTATAACTACTCCAGTTTGCGAGAGCCTTTCGTTAGGGCCTCCGCTAAATCGCGCGGGAGCACGAAGCGGGTGCACGCCTATAAAAAAATAGTATGAGAGCGTCCGCTAACTCGCGCGGGTGCTCATGCTATTGTTCGATAGGCGTGCACCCGTTTCGTGCACCCTTAGCGGAGGCCCTTAATCGTAGCACCTTCCTCAATTTGATTGCTTAAATTTAAGTGGTAGTGGTTGACCCACACTCTATCCAGTTGTTGGTTACAGTAAGAATGAGCCGACGTAGTACAACACTCACAGAATAACGACGTGAAGTAGTAGCTTGCCACTGCGTTTCATACGATGAGTGAGGGCTCCGAAGACTCGTGGTAGGCGGACCTAAAGAAGGCAACGGATTAGCTATTCTCATGAGACCGCTAGTTCCCATTGGCGGCGAATCCGCAAGGCGCCCCACCCAACTGTACTGGCGTCTGTTCGATTTCAGAGTGAAAAACGTCCTGATCCAATCCAACTCCATCCTGGAGACGTTCGGCAACGCCAAGACGAACCGCAACGACAACTCGTCCCGCTTCGGCAAATACATGGACATCCATTTCGACTACAAAGGCGACCCGGTCGGCGGGCACATCAGCAACTATTTGCTGGAGAAGTCTCGGGTTGTGGGGCTGCAGCCGGGAGAGAGGAACTTCCACGCGTTCTACCAGGTCAGTTACGTTTTTAGGGTTCCGTACATCATAAAGAAAAAACGGAACCCTCATAGGATCACTTCGTTGTCTGTCTGTCTGTCTGTCAAGACTATTTTTCTCAGAAACGCGTGGAGGTATCGAGTTGAAATTAATACCAAATACTCAAATCTGTAGACCCTTGAAGCCGTAAAAAAATCAAACTTCTAAGTCAACGCAATCAAAAGACACGGCCGTTTATGCCGCATGTTTCATACATTCGCAAGGCACTCATAAACCTATGGAGTACTTCCCGTTGACCTAGAACTATGAAATTTGGTAAGAAGCAAGGTCTCACTGCACAAATAAAGCAATAAATCCGAAAACCGTAAATTTGTAGTTAATACACACAAAAAAAAAAATCTTTGGTCTTACAAAGCAAAAATGCGACACTAGATGTTGTTGATGACGGAACCCTCGGTGCGCGAGTCCGACTCATACTTGTCCGGTTTTTTATTACCCCTATACCTTTGATGTCGCTATTTACGTTCGTATTTTAAGGCGTATAACTCTCAGGACACCAAAAATTCACACAGTCCATGCGGGTGATTTTGAAAACTCGGCTAAAACGGGATGAACTCCGGCAAAGTTCTTGGATATTTTTTTATTATAAATTAATAAGCTTAATTAAGGTCTAATTATTAATCAAGCACAATTTAAATTATAATTATAGTAAATCATCATTATTATCATTACTTATTATTATTTTATATTACATTTATATAATTTCCAAAAACTACGAGAGCAAAAAGTAATTCATAATACGAAATATTTTAATCTAAAAAGCTGATTACATGTATATGAGTTATATTGTCTTTATTCTAGGTTTATTTTCAATACAATCACTGACCTAAAAGTAATTGACAGCGTTTAAAATATGGCCGCATCAAAAGTCGAACGAAAGTACAACAAATTGACAATCGCTCGCTCTGTCAGTCTGTCGGACCGACGGCGCCGCTGTCAATACTATTATTTTGTAAAAAAACCTATTTGCAACGAAACTTACTAAATTATTATTTTATGCAGTTAGACGTAAAGTTGTAAATCCAATGACTATAAATGGTAAACTGATAATTTGCATTTGTAACATTGGCGTCAACCTGTATTCTTATGACGGTCCGTTTTTCGGCTGTCATTTAGTATGACACTGTACATCCATGTATTATAATATCATTGAATACAATTCAACAAATACAGCCGTAAATTTATATGTATGTATGTTAGTTTATCTCCAATAATACTCGACAGGTGACTCATAGGCGGTAATGATAATGGGCAACCTTATCGGAGATATACGCTATCTGTAGCCAAGCTCGCTATGTATTTAATTAGTCAGTTTCCGGAGCGGCAGGTTAATAGAAAATGAACGAATGTTTACTAACCTTACTTGACTGTTTCAAATGACGAGGATAGCAAGCAATTTAACGGGATTTCTTTGTTTTTATTAAAAATATATTATACAACATAGGAAGGCAAACGTGCAAGTGGTCACCTGGCTGCTTTTCGACCAGATGTGCGAGGATGCGTAGCGAGGGATGTGTTTGTAAGAACCAAAATAATCGCCTCATTTACCTCGCCTCTGTCGGCACAGCTCTGGTGGAAACGGCTCATTGGTTCTTTACAAACACATCCCTAGCTACCCATCCTCGCACATCTCTGGTGGAAACGCTGCCTAAGTGCCCACCACCGCCTATAGACATTCGCTACACCAAGGAGATTGCAGATGCGTTGCCAACCTAGAGGGCTAGGATGGAATACCTCTTGTGCCAGTAATTGCACCGGCTGTCTTGCACTCCACGCCGGACCACAACAGTGCAAGCACTACTGCTTAGGGGCAGGATTAACGAGCAAGATGGTGGTAGCTATCCGGACGTACCTTGCAGAAGCTCCTACCACTCGCAAAATACATGTTTGATTGCAATTATTTGATTGATTGAGATCCTTTGTGTATCTGTCTGTCAAACTGGAACAGATTTGTTCCAGTTTGTTGAAATGGACGCCTGTATCTATTAATTATCTTAAAATAAAACAATTTAAACGGTTTATATCGCGTGTATTGTAACGAATCTAATTCCCGACGTTTCGAGCCCTTTACAGGTCTCATGTTCACGGGCAGACTGACTAAAAAACTTAGAATACAAACTACCCAATTTTGAAAAATAATTGAAAAAATTAAAAAACTAAATATGAAATCGTTCCAATTAACGCAATAAGACTACAGACTCTACCAGCGCTTCGGAAGTGGCATCTGCTTAGAAGAATGCGCCGCAAGAAACTCGGCATTAAGCCTTTATTCAACCAAAAAAAAAAAATACGAATAAGAAGTTACATAAAGATGAAAGTTTTATTTCAATGTCTACAAGTCGCGAAAACATAAGAGAATACTATTAATTACCTGTCTGTCTGTTGAGACCGTTACCATTGGAATAGATGAGACCGAGTAGACGTCCATTGTGGAATGTTGTCGCATCGATTAGACCACTATGCGTGTTTATAAACTAACGGACTTACATTGTGTTGTTATATAATATACTGTGGTAATTTGTTATATCTACACTGTAGACTCTACAGGCTGGTGGTTCGTTTACACTAGTAATGTATGGAAAATATGAATGTATACGTACATTAGCAGCTTATTAGCAAGTCTGTTCGCAGCCTTGCGGAGGTCAAACGGCGTTTCCCACAGCCTCTGGTGTTCGCGTTCGTCGACATATAAGTATCTCACATTCGAGATACATCAAAATAAATAAATTAATTTCATAATTTTCGCTGTTTTTAGGGTTCCGTACCTAAAAAGGAAAAATGGAACCCTTATGGAATCACTTTGTTGTCCGTCTGTCTGTCTGTCTGTCTATCTGTCTGTCAAGACCATTTTATCAAGAACGCGTGGAGGTATGTAGATACACTTCATAAAAAAGTAAAAATTATTAAATAAAAAATAATTAATTACAATATTCGGTAAACGGTCCGTCCGGATAGCTACCGCCATCTTGCTTGTTATTCCTGCCGCTGAGCGGCAGTGCTTGCACTGTTGTGTTCTGGCGTGGAGAGCAAGACAGCCGGTGCAATTACTGGCACAGGAGGTATTCTATCTTAGCCCTCTGTGTTGGCCACGCATCTGCAATCTCCTTGGTGTTGCGGGTGTCTATAGGCAGTGGTAATCACTAACCATGTGACCCACTTGCTTGTTTGCCTTCCTGTTTTATAAAAAAAAAGTTACGTCTCCGATGAGAATGCATAAAGTAAGTACCTGCCGTTAACAAAAAAAAATTCAAAATATAACTTTAACTTTTTTTTTTACAGTTATTAAGTACAAACAACCCTCACACGAAGAAGTACGGGCTCACGTCCAACGCTCAGTACAAGATTCTCGGCAGCGAGCGGGCGACCGCGCAGGATTCTAAGCTCTATTCCGTGACGAATAGCGCCTTCAGTGCGCTGGGCTTCTCGCAGGCCGTGCTCGACGACATTTGGGGTATCGTTGCGGGCGTCGTGTTACTGGTAAGTTAAAAAAAGGAGATAAACAAGTACGCGGGTCGCTTGATGGGAGGTGGTCACCATTGTCTATGGGAATCAGTTACCATAAGAGAGTTGCTGATCCGTGGCTGGAGCTCAGGAAACTGGGCCTCCTGATCTCCTTACTCACCAAACGAAGCGCATAAACCAACTGGCTTGCGCTAACTCATCCTGTATAACCACAGATGGCGCTCTCTCTTGCGACATTGGTCTAAAAGAGTCACTGATTCGCAGCTGGAGCTTAAGGCAACTGGGCCTCCTGATCTCATCACTCACTGTACAGTCGCCATCAAATATAGCGGAGCGGGTAAGGTGTTCAAAAATATTTGAGAACGACCGAACGCGTTGGGCAATAGAGTCGTGTTCAGATGTTTTTGAGACACTTGCGTGCTCCAATGTTTTACGGCGACTGTACTCTATGTCAGTGTGAGTGCATCTACCACTATTAAAGGCTCCTGTGCCAGTTTCAGTCATAGACTCAATTTAATTTCCACTTTTTTTTTGCAGGGTGAACTGACATTCACGGAGACGCAAGACGGCCAGTTGAAAGTCGGAGGGCCGGTCAAGCACTGCGTGTCGGCGCTAGGTGTGACCGAGGACGCGCTGCGAACCGCCATGGCCGGGCGGGTGCTGTCGGCAGGCGGCGAGCTGGTCAGCAAGCAACACTCGCTGAGCGACGCCAACTACACGCGGCTCGCGCTCGCCAAGGCCGCCTACGACAGGCTGTTCACCTGGATAGTGCAGCAGGTGGGTGATAGGTTAAATGCAGGACCGTACGTGCCTTACCATACCATATTATCATATCATATACGCGTTGTCTCGTAATTTTAATTCCATCCTGTAATTTTTGATCATATGCACTGTAAACATTCAAATGAATTTAAATGATAATGGCAACACAAAGAAAAATTAGGCTAATGACAGGACAACTTGCAACATCAGCATTCCATGCCTTGCGTTTGCCAGTTTCGCCACATTACCAACTACCATACCCTGCGAATTTTTCAATGTGTTTCGTTTTTACGGTCATTACATTATTGTTTTTTTTAGGGTATAACTACCCTCGGTGTCATCTATGAGAAACTTAATCAAGTTATCTCATTCAACTTGGTCATTTATGAATGCCTGTTAGCTGACGAGAGATGATGCCATTTGTTGTTAATTATTTTGTAATGGAAATTTACTTCCGAATTTTTATTTTTTTAAACATTAAAATAAATTTCAATGATTTTATCAAATTTAAAATGCTATGTAATGAATAACAACACAAAGAAAAATTAGGGTAATGGCAGGGTTCGAACCTGCAACATCAGCATTCCGTGCCTTGCGTATTCCAGTTTCCGCCACATTACCGCTAATGCGCTAATGCGGTAATGTGGCGGGAACTGGAATACGCAATACCTAATTTTTCTTTGTGTTGTTATTCATTATATAGCATTTTTAATTTAATTTGAATGTAAAAAAAATACAAAAATAAAAAAAGAAAAAAAAAATTAAAAATAAATAATTCCGATTACAATAATGATTTTATCATTAAAAAATAATAAGTAAATTTCTTATACAAAAAATCATATGCTCTTTGTAAAATTAGCACACAAGGTTGGTGACCCTAATCACAACCGAGGACGTAATTCTCCCTACCTGGGTCCAGGTCGACCACTGGTTCTAATCCCGTTGATGGCCCTTCCCTGACTGAATTTCGGCTAATTATTTATTTGCAGATCAACAGAGCAATAGAAGTCCCGGCGGGCACCTACAAGAACACGCTCATAGGCGTATTGGACATCTACGGGTTCGAGATATTCGAGACGAACAGCTTCGAGCAGTTCTGCATCAACTACTGCAACGAGAAGCTGCAGCAGCTGTTTATTGGTAAGTTTAAGCATTAAAATTTTATTATTCTGGGCATCAGGGCCCATCCAACCATCTATGAGCGTCCAGCGGGGTGATTCTCGGTTTGTGCGAGATTTATCTCACACGAAAACAACTGTCAAATCCCCTTAAAATCTGTAATTTTTTGACCTATCGCGCACGTGACCATCTTGCACTGCTGTGTTCCGGCGTGGAGAGCAAGACACCCGGTGTAATTACTGGCACAAGAGGTATTCCATCTTAACCCTCTGGGTTGGCAACGCATCTGCAATCTCTTTGGTGTTGCGGGTGTCTATAGGCGGTGGTGATCACTTACCATCAGGTGACACACTTGCTTGTTTGCCTTCCTATTTCATAAAAAAAAGTGAGATGCATTTAGCTTGAACCGATAATTAGGGTCGAGAGGGTCGGATGTCCAATTTTTACCAGATTTTTCTTTTTGGTACGTTTTTAAAGGCACATCTACGATTTTTAGTAAATTTTTAATCGTTTAATATTCTCTAGTTAATCTAACTTGGTTAATATAAGAGATAGCGATATAATGATTAGATGGCCTAAAGGAGGATAAAAAATTTAGTATGTTTAAAAAAAGTAATTTTGGTAAAGACCTGAAATATTAAATGTTTACTTAAGAGGAGTGTGAACCCAGCGCTCTCCATACAAACGGCGATTACGTTTTCCACCCTCTAAACCTTAACCTATAGCCATGAGATTTTTGTATGTTATTATTATGCCCTAGAACTAGGTTCGTATGTTTTGATTTTTTAAATATTCTTAATAGTTTCAAAAATATTGACGCTTTTGTGTTTTGTATGAAACTCCTAAAATGAAAATATTGTCAAATCTATGAAGAATATTGAAAAAATCCAAACATACAAACCTAGTTCTAAGGCATAATGACAACATACAAAAAAAATCATGACTATAGGTTTGGGTTTAGGGGGTGGAAAACGTTATCGCCGTTTGTATAGGGAGCGCTTTTTGGGGCTGGGTTCACACTCCTCTTAGATTTAATGATATGTTGTTTCTTTTTACTCGATTGCCGTTGGAAAGGAGGGTTTCCGCCGTCAATATCTTATAACATTAAAGACGCATTTAAACGACTTTGAAGATGTTTGTATCCAAATTGTTCCCAAGCTGCCCGCCTTTGGGTCACCCGTAGACCTCAAGGTTTCTCCCTCACCGTATGAAACGCAGTAGCGACCTACTTCACGCCGGTATTCTGCGAGACAGTGCTACTACTCCGGTCCACTTACTCATACCCGCGCCTCGTTGTCCAGAGCTGGTGCTGAAGCAGGAGCAGGAGGAGTACGCGCGCGAGGGCATCCAGTGGACGGCGATCCAGTACTTCAACAACCGCGTCATCTGCGAGCTCGTCGACGCGCCGCACCAGGGCATCATTGCCGTCATGGACGAGGCCTGCCTCAACCCCACCCAGGTGAGCTGGCGCGCGATGCTACTGCCATCCAGGATTGACTTCCACTGCTGGATGGGCGCGTTGACAACACATTAAACTTCGGTACGTCACAAAAAGAAGTGTCTATTCCGAAATGACAGATTCTAATAATCAACTTTAAATCGTTATAAATCCTAAACGGTCATTCAAACTGAGAAATAATGTGAGAAACCTAAATATGATTTTCAAATACCTATCCAATGATACCCCACTCAACATAGCTCGTCGACTTAATTTTTTTTCTTTATCACAATATGGCGTCTGGTTGTCGCCATATTGAATTTTGATTATTGTTATGTGTTTAGTGACATTTGCAAGATTAAGACGAATTGATTGGCGTAAGAATCATCAAAATCGGCCCACGCGTTTGGTCTCTAGATCGCCACAAAGGAACAAACATAAATACATATATAGGCTGATAAACACATTACCCTCCCTTGCGTCTCGCAGTCGGGTAAAAATACACACTGCCGTTGCTAGTTCCCTCTACCTGGCCGACATATGAGACCAGTCAAAAAGATTTTACGTGACTTTACGTGACGATTTTATGCTTAGTAATATTTCCCTTGCTGAGCGCCCTTCTGGTTGCTCGCCTTTCTCCGGTAAGCTGTTAAAGCCGTCTGAGGCTACCAGCACAAAGCCATACGACCAAAAAAGGTGACGTTACATACAGCTCTGAAACAATTTTTTATCCAATTACCGCCAGACGGGAGGGTTATTTTACCTGTATTTTTTTTATTGATGATGGGTTCTCGCTTGACCACAGTCACACCTGATGGATATCAATACAATACAATACAATAACTCTTTATTGAACACCACAAAACTTATCAGATATCACAGGCAAACAACATTTAATTTCCTAAAAACCTCATACAAGCAATATTTAATTACCTACTGATGTGTGTACATAAATTCTATATTGTAGAAAAAACGTAAATGTCAAAAAGAGAAACAGTGACGTACGAAAGCGAACTTATCCCTTTAAGGGATCTCTTCCGCCGATCTCAGACAAGCAAGTAATTTGTTACCTACAGATCTCGGACAAGCAACTGTTAGAGGCGTTGGACAAGCGCCTCGGCTCCCACAAACACTACACGTCGCGACAGCTCGCGCCCGCCGACAAGAAGCTCAAACACGGCGTCGACTTCCGCATCACGTGAGTTGTCTGGGGGGGGGGTTATGTAACGCTGTCTTCCGTCTTGTTTTTTTTTTATAATGATTAATCTTTATTCACCGGACAACAATAATCCATAGTTGGTTAGTAACAATAGTCTTATTCTAGGTTGTTAATAGATTTGTTAGTAATACACTGAATACTAAAGTTAGTAATGCAGTTTAATAAATTTTATGCCTATGGTCCTAATTGCTAACGCAGTTTAGTCACAATTGCTTTTTGTCAATTATGTCAAAATAACTATTTTTGACAAAAGATGCCTTAAGTAGTTTATTTTTAAAAATTGTCTTTCGACGAGATATTTTTTTGTGGCAGTTGTGTTTAGGAATTGTTTTTCGTTAAATAACAGACTATTTTTGACAGAGATGCGTTTAGTCAAATTGTCATGTAAATAAATAAATGTCTCTGTTGAAAAGTTCGTACCTATAGATAACAGGCCATTCCTTTTGTAATACCTATAGTTTTCATCTTGCGTGGTAATTGACGCGTCGATATGTTCACGTTCGAGATAGTTACGTTTAAAAGGGTTACAAGATCCCCTCAAAAACTGTAATTTTTTGACATATCTCGAGTGTCAGATAAATCACGCATAAGACTGAGAATTGGTTTCTGGTTGATTCAAAGTCAAAGTCAAAATATTTTTATTTAGATTAGGCTTTACAGGTAGCACTTATGAATGTCATAAAATTTACCACCGGTTCGGAAAAACCTCTGATGAGAAGATACCGGGAAGAAACTCAACGAGGTGTAATTTTTTTAAATAAATCAAAATTACAATGTTATTTTACATCTTAAATATTAAAAAATATTACAATTTAACACAGTAGGTGTATTATCTTTGGAGCCAGGGATCGCCAATACAATCGGGATCATTTCCAAACATCCCTGTCCAAGATATAGTCATTGATTTTATAATACGCCCGAGAAATTAATGTCTTCTTGACAATAGATTTGAATTTTGTATCATTTTGTTCAGTAATGTTTTTTGGCATTTTGTTGTAAAATCTTACGCAATTTCCCATGAACGACTTTTTGGTTTTAGTCAGTCTGTAAGTTGGAAATTTAAGCTTTCCCGTATTTCTACTAGCCTTTGGCTTTTTGTCATCGATATGCGGCATCCTCAGGCACTACGCGGGCGAGGTGACGTACGCCATCACGGGCTTCATGGACAAGAACAAGGACTCTCTGTGGCAGGACCTCAAGAGGCTTCTGCACTCCTCCACCAACGGCTCATTGGCCGACATGTGGCCCGAGGGCGGGACCAACATACAGAAGGTACGCAATCGGATCGTGTAACACAGGGAACCCTAGCACAGGATCCCTATTTTTTATGCTATAAACTTTTTTAATTCTTAATTTTCAATGAATACTGAAAGGAATTTAAATGCTATAATTACAACATAAAGAAAAATTAGGGTAATGGCAGGACTCGAACCTGCAACATCAGCACTCCGTTTTCCAGTTTCGCCACATTACCACTACCATACCCTGCGGACTTTCAATGTGTGTTTCGTTTTTACGGTGATTTCGGTCATAAAAAAAAATCGAAAGTAAATTTCGATTACAAAAATACTGAAAGGGACAGTTTTTAATAGAAAAGAGAGGAAAACTACCATGGACGTGATTCAATGGGATTACCGCCGCCCTTCGGAAAATAGCGGTTCCAAGAGAGCAGTTGTTTCATGCTCTCCCATGGGCCTTTGGATCTCTCAATTATTTTTCAAAGTTTTCGTATTAACTTACGCTAGTAACGTCAGACAGATCAGCTTACCAAAGAGAGGTTTTTTTTTATTTACATTTGATTTGATTTATTTTATTTCAAAATATAAATTAATATATACATTACATTAGATGTCAAAATATATGCAATTCACATTAAGATCGTCATAACAATTTAAATTCTACAAGAAAAAATTACGATGTCAATTAATATTAAATATTAAACAAATAAAATACCAACGATTGAAGTTAACAACAATACAAGTCTGTTTTTTCTCGCAAGTGTATTAAAAACGTCGTTCGAAACGCGTGGGCGTGGTCATTACGTATTCATTACACAGCCCGTTCCCTTATCGCGCTCGCGTACCGTTGCGCAAATAATACCGCCTCGAATGTCACGACCGATTAACACACTACTATCATAATTTACTATTGTGTTTTAACTTGTATTGTTCGTTCTGTGCAGACGTCGAAGCGGCCGCCGTCAGCTGCCACGCTGTTCCGCAACTCGATGGCGGCGCTGGTGACAGGGCTGCAGAGCAAGGAGCCGTTCTACGTGCGCTGCGTCAAGCCCAACCCGCTGCAGGGGCCTAACACCTGGGACGACCAGCTGGTCAGTGACACAAGCCTGGCATTCGGACGATAATAAACATCTGTTTCAAGCTGCGTCGGCTTATAGATGTACCTTAAAAACTGATATTACACAGATTCATTGACAATGAGGTGTCATACGCGTACGCAACGCAGCTCTAACTAGCTTTGTAGAGCTGCATACGCGTGCGTTACGCCGTAGCGGTGTCACATACGCGACCAGTGTGGCCCGACCATTACCCGCGGTTTAGCCTGAGTGATATTATTATGCATTTTACGGGATGAAAAGTATATTTACATGAAAAGTAAACGTATAGCCAAGATCTTTTTTTCTGCATATACAACATAGAAAGGAAAACGAACAAGTGGGCCACCTGATGATAAGTAATCACCACCGCCCATAGACACCCGCAATAGCAAGGATATTGCCGACGCAATTAGTGGGTACAAGAGATATTCCATCTTAGCCTCTTACCTCTTGTGCCTGTAATTGCACCGGTTGTCTTGCTCTCCACGCCGGTAAACAACAGTGCAAGCATTGCTGCTTAGCGCTTGGTAGTGGCGTGGTAGGGATCCAGACGGACCCTGCACGCAGTTTACTGTTGACTGTTCGGCGCAGGTCCGGCACCAGGTGGCGTACCTAGGGCTGGTGGAGAACGTGCGCGTGCGCCGCGCCGGCTTCGCGTCCCGCCAGCGCTACGACCGCTTCCTGAAGCGCTACAAGATGCTCTCGCAGTACACGTGGCCCAACTTCCGCGGCGCCAGCGACAAGGACGCCGTCATGGTGCTGCTGAAGGACCTCCACATCAACGACGTGCAGTACGGTCACACCAAGCTGTTCATACGGTGAGCTGGCTCTTGGCGCGTTCACTTGATTTTTTTTTATAAAATAGAGGGCAAAAGACCTATGGCCCGTTTCACTAAGCTACAAGTTACTATTTTACAAGTCTGAACCGGCAACATTGGTCAATAATGCCTGGCATTGTTGCCGGTTTAGACTTGTAAAATTGTAATTTGTAGCTTCGTGAAACGGGCACTAATGGTCAGTGATTTGATGTCCATCGCTCATAAACCCCTGCAAGAACAAGAAGACTGCAGGTCTATCGTCTATATCACTGTTGTGTTCCGGCGTGGAGAGCAAGACAGCCGGTGTAATTACTGGCACAAGAGGTATCCCATCTTAGCCCTCTGGGTTGGCAACGCGTCTGCACTCTCTTTGTTGTTGCAGGTGTCTATAGGCGGTGGTGATCACTTACCATCCGGTGACCCACTTGTTTGCCTTCCTATTTCATAAAAAAACGATACTGAGCGGTTTTAATTGATCAGGAACATTATCTTGTGCTGTTTAATCATCAGGAGCGCTAAGACCTTGCACGGGCTGGAGGCGGCGCGCGCCGAGCTGATCCCGTCGATCGTGGTGTTGCTGCAGAAGCTGTGGCGCGGCACGCTCGCGCGCATGCGCTACAAGAAGATGAAGGCCGCCGCCGTCATATACAACGCGTGGAAGTTAGTATGCGCCGCTCGGTCCAAACGCCCAACCAAGTCGCGTGACAGTGTACATTTATTGTAGAAAGGATAGAAACATGAAGTCGGTTATAGAGGAACAATCGAAGACACATAATAAGTCACTATTAAGGTGGATCGCTTCGCATGAGGCGGGAGTTTTGAAAATGTTGTAGTTTTTAATTTATTGTGGCTAAATAGTGTGACTTTTTATCGATTCAAGTAGATTCCCGGTAACAAAAAACTGTTTTTTAAGCGATTGTGTTATGATTTTGGAAAATGTAGTTACTAGTTTTAAATAATGGTACACTTTATGTTTCAACCGACTTTTACGCACTTAATTCACAATTATTTAAAATCAACAGCTTGAACTTCCCAAAACAAAACACAGTGCCTTACGAAATAGTGTTGTATTACCGGAAAACTATTGGAATTGATATAAAAACACACCATTAAGCCACAATAAATTAAAAACTGAAAATTTCGAAATTCCCGCCTCATACGCAGCGATCCACCGAGAGAGTGCGAGAATGTGTCATTTTTTTAAAGGGAGGCACATGGTTAAGGGTGGTATTCAACTCGTTTTATATTCACGTGAAAACCTTAAAATCCACATAAAGACCGGCTGTCATAAGTGTTCCTAATAGAATCAATTAAGTGAAAAATTATAGTAAAAAATGAATGAATGATAGTATGCACTATGAAGTTGGTGTATCTATCCGTTTCGAGCATAGACAATTTCCATCTTTAATGGTCGGCTAAGTTTGTTGCTATTTGTACCTACTATATTTTTACCCGACTGCCGCCAGAAGAGAGGGTTATGTTGTTATGGTATTTGGTTCTCAGTAAACGTTTTTATTTTTTAATTGCATAAATTATGGAATACGCGTTTTTCGTGCAGAAAAAACTTAAGGAAATTCCGTTAATAACGTCGCGGGCATCAGTTAGTGCATCATATTAAAGACTAGCGATCGGTTCTGGCTTCTTACGGGGAAAATTAGGATGTTATATAAATATTCCGTAAAAAAATCTCTAAATGACAGTGAAAACTGTATCAAAATTCGTGGTTTAGAAGGAATAAACGACCTAAATTATGAGGACAAATAGGCATCTACTAATATTATAAAACTGAAAGTTTGTGTGGGACAAGGACTTCTGCTACTTCTTCACGCCAAAACAGGTCGGTTGATTTGGATGAAAATTTAAATGGAGATAGCTTTTACTCTGGATGAACGCATAGGATACTTTTTATTCCGTAATTTTTTATTTATTTGCTTAAGAAACACAACAAAGAGAATTATACACAAAACGGGATATTTGGCGGACCTCAAACTAGGCTGAGCCTGTATCTTGAGGTCCAGGGGTGCGTTATGAGAATATTATTCTTATAAAAATTTAAACATGTAAAAATTAAAATACTACAGAAAGACATTGGAGCAAGCGCACATGCTACGCGCATGTGCGTGCGTGCGTGTGTGTGCGTGTGTGTGTAAAGTATAGTTCCCGCGGGATAGCGATAAACGAATACGACGCGAAGTCGCGGGCAACAGTGTAAATATAGATGAGATTTTTTAAGTTCTTTTTTTCTCTCCCCAGACGTTACGTGTACCGGCGGTACATCGCGGCGCTGCAAGCGGAGCTGTCCCGCGGGCGCGGCGTGCTCGCGCGCTGGCCGGCGGCGCCGCGCCGCGTGCCCGCCGCGCTGATCCAGGCCGCCTACCGCCGCTGGCGCGCCCTGCTCGTGCTGCGGCCCGTGCCGCGCGCGCAGTGGCCGCAGCTCAAGATGAAGATCTGCGCCGCCAGCGCGCTCAAAGGCCGGCGCCGGGACTGGGGAGCGGGCCGGCAGTGGCTGGGAGACTACCTGGCTGACGACAAGTACAACGCTCGAGCTGGTGAGTAGCAGAGTAGTATGCGTTGCAGCTGGCTTTAGACTATACCTAGGAACCGGTAGCCGCAGCTCGAAGAGAAGATGTGTTGCTAGCGCGCTCAAAGGCCGCCGGAGGGACTGCGGAGCGGGGAGGCAGTGGCTGGGAGACTACCTGGCTGGCGACAAGTACAACGCTCGAGCTAGTGAGTAGTAGAGAGGCATGTGTTACAACTGGCTTTAGACTATACCTAGAACCGGTCACCGCAGCTCGAACAGAAGATGTGTTACTAGCGCGCTTAAAGGCCGCCGGAGAGACTGGGGCGCGTGCAGGCAGTGGCTGGGAGACTACCTGGCTGACGACAAGTACAATGCCTCATCTTGTATTTTGTCTATTTCCTTATGATTTGATTTAACGCTTAGAAGCTGTCAATCACTATCTTCTAGATCGCAGCAATTCGCTTCTATTTAGTCACTATGAAATTGTATTGATTAAAGTTTAGCCAAATAGTATACGATCTCTTTCATCGCTCCATGAGGTGACTCGTGCTCGATGATGAGACTGCAACAGTTGTTTCCTTGGTCCCGCAGCGCTGTACCGCTCGACGATGAGCTCGCTGCAGAAGTCGCAGCAGGCGGGGCGCGCGCTGTTCTCGTGCCGCGTGCACAAGTTCAACCGCTACAACAAGATGGCGGAGCGCTGCCTGCTCGTCACCGACACCGCGCTCTACAAGCTGGACGCCAACAGCTTCAAGGTGCTCAAGAAACCCACGCCCATCACCGAGGTAACTGCCTTACCACAGAATAAAACAAATGTCAATTTATTCTCTGAAAAAATACTTTAGTTAACGGAGCCGCGGGGGGGGGGGGGGGGGAGATAAGCTGGATTGGTCAGGTTGGGCCACAGGCACAGAATAAATAATAGTGCTAACGTACAGAACCTTCTCTTTTTCGGCTGCGTTTAAACGAATTCGAACTTTATTGACACGCTCAAAAAATTCGTATTACTTCATACACATTTGCCAGTCGGTTTCCATCAAAAGGAACACGCCGCCCGCGTCTGCCTTCGCCCTGCAAATTTCTGACGACACGTTAGGGCTGCGTTGCATTAGTTTTCAATTACACTGGCATGGCGAGCGGGGGGGCAGTTAATTAACAGTTAATCGGGTTGGTTACTGCAGCGCGAGATAGTAGTTGTTTTTTCGTACTTTTAGTTATAAACTGTAATTTAGGAAATGTAGTAATGCATTTACTTACTACTACTACTTAAGGAAATGGCCGAAGTGATCGCTTTCGGCGATCAGGTATGAAATACCTCTGATCCACTCGTGTTAATTGCGTTGAGTCGTGTTGCAGGTGGGCGCGATCCGCGTGATGAGCTCGGCTGTACAGTTGGTGGTTGTGAGCGTGCCGTCGGCCAAGAACGACCTGGTGCTGGGCCTGGCCGCGCCGCACGACCTGGTCGGCGAGCTGCTGGGCGTGCTGGCGCACCGCTACCACGCGTGAGTACCTTTGTACGATTGTTGTGTTCCGGCATGGAGAGCAAGTCAGCCGGTGTAATTACTGGCACAAGAGGTATTCTATCTTAGCCCTCTGGGTTGGCAACGCATCTGCAATCTCTGGTTTTTTCCTAAGCATTTCATTTACACCGATATATCTGCTAAAGCTGTAACACTGAGCAGGTTATACGTTACACCCTGAGGGTGGTGAAATAAAGAATGTCTTAGATCGTAGGAACTTGTATGTATGTATGACTCTTTATTGTACTAAATACATAAAATAACAGATAATAGGACAAAACTGATGTTCAAAGGAGAACTTATCCTTTTAAGGGATTTCTTCCAGTTAACCTTTGAGCGATTGACAGGACCCAAGATTTAGAGTAGATGTAGAGTAAGCAAAACCTACTAAACTTCATATCATATAGTACATAAAATACTTGGCGCACGAGCCAAAAGCGAGGGCGATACACATGCGACCTGGGGTCTATTTATCACCGCCCGAGGCGTGTACACAGTTTTGAGTTTTCGTTGCTCAGGAAGCGGAAGTTTCTGCCCACATAGCGGGCGATAAATCTCTACTCACGGCCCGGGGTGACGTAAAAATTTGTATAGTTCGATCGTGACTCTGGTTGCAGGCTGACGGGCTCCGAACTATCAGTGGAGGTGGAGAGCGGCGCCACAACGCGCTGCACGCTGGGCGGGCGCGCGCGCGCGCTGCAGCTGCCCGCCGCGCCCGCCGCGCCCGCGCAGCTGCCCTTCACGCATGCGCACAACGTCATCACCTACCACCCCGCCTCCGCGCTCGCGTAGCGGAGCGGGCGGGGGACAGCAGGGACGTTCTTCATTGGCCGACCCGGCCCGGTACCGACATCATTGCCGCATGATTCCCTGAGGCTGAACTCCGGCCGCGCGTGAGGATATTTTTTCATTGCGAACTTCCCAAGTAAACCAAAATAATATCAGATTTTTATATAAAATTTGGAACGAATTAAAATACGCTTACCCTAGTCCATCATATATTTAAAAAAAAACTATGACAGACATGGGCGTACCCAGCTTCTGGCCTAGGGGGGGAGGAGCAAGTCAGATGCTAGATTCGTTAATCTTCTTCCGCCATCGTCGCGCACGGTTTTTTGGCAATTGCACCGTGCATTTTGCCAGTGTCTACTGCGCGGTTTATTTAAAAGTTAGAGCATAAGGCCCCGTTTACACTTTGATTAGTAATTAGGCGAGTTTGTTTATACATGTTCCGCGAGATTTCCAGGGGGGAGGGGGGCAGCTGCTCCTCCCTGCCCCCCCCCCCCCTGGGTACGCCCATGATGACAGATATGCCATTGACAGCTGAAAGGACTGAATGCATTCAAGAATAGGATCTTGTTCGGATAGTTTTGAGCTCCCTACCCGGTTCTACATATACGTTGCGACTGTCCTGTCGTGCCGGTACCGGGTCAGTCGATGAAGAACATAGCTTCTGAAGAATTGAGTATTACCAGGCTTGAATACTGGATACGTAATGTAGTCAGATTGGTGAACGAGGTCCCGTTCACCCATGCGCTAATGTTACGAGTCTAAAACACCCAGCTCTGACGTCATAAATTTTACGACATGCCATTGTACGCTAAGCGACGACAGTCAACATAATGGCAACCTGTAGGTAACGCAGCGAGTGTTGTGGTGAACGATCACACGACTACACAGCGCCATACAAAACAAAACAATCTGAAAATTCCAACGAAACGTAACCTTAGCTCTCGGTGCGTTACCTATACTTGCAGGACGATTCTCGCGTCATTAGAGATAAAGTCACATTCGAGATATGTCAAAACAGCTGTAGATCCCTTCTAGTTGTGTCATTTTTAGACAAATCTCGAATGTGAGATTTATCTCGATGAACGCCAGAGTTGGGGCCCAGCCCCGATACCTGAAATGTGTCAGGAGAGATTATTTAAACATTGCTTTGTTATGTCTTATTAGCTCATGCCCGCGACTTCGTTCGCGTGGAATGCTATGTCCGTCAGGGATAGTGTGTCTTTCTAATGGTGAAAGAATTTTTGGAATCGGTTCATTAGTTCCAAAGATTACGTTCTACATACAAACAAACAAAGTTTACCTCTTTACTATATTAGTGTAAATACATGATATGACTACGAAAACCAGTGTGATCGAGTCACATTCGAAAAATGACGAAACGACTGTGAAGTACTTTTAAGGTATGTTATTTTCTCGCAGATCCCAGATGTGAAATAAATATTTGCTCCAAAATATAAATACTTGGCGCTCCTAACGTCTTGGCGTCGCACGCCCATAATAAAGCGTGGAAACTTTGACGTTAATTTTAGCCGTATAAAGTACATATTTCAGTAGAACTAGTTAAGAGTTGAAAGCACACAGTCTTCTATAGTAGGTACTTAAATCGAAACAGTAAACTAACTTTAATGTTGAATAATTTTTATAATCCATTTTTTTCGATTTTTATTTTTAAATGTTAAACTTTCAAATTATTAATGCTATGCAATGACAACACAAAGAAAATTAGCGAAATTGGCGAAACTAGCAAACGCAAGGCACGGTATGCTGATGTTCCCGGTTCGAGTCCTGCTATTATCCTATTTTTTCTTTGTGTTGTCATTGCATAGCGTTTTAATTTAATGTTGAAACTTCTTGAATGACACAATTATGTCTGAATATTTACGTCGATAGGCGTGCAGCACAACGAACGGGTAGATGTGGGCTTTACGAGGTTAAGCCAGATGAAATGAATGGTACTAACGTGTCGTGCCTTGGCTTTTATCATTTAGTCGTAGCGATACGAATTGTAAAGTAATTTATAAGAATTTTTTAACTTATTCGAGTGATAATTAGGTAAGTTTCATACCTTCTGTATAGGGTAGTGACGTGATTGCAAAAGCCTTTACGTGCAAACAAAAATGCGTATTTTTTAGGGTTCCGTACCTCTCAAGGAAAACGGAGCCTTTATAGGATCACTTCGTTGTCCGTCTGTCTGTCTGTCAAGGCCATTTTTCTCAAGAACGCGTGGAGGTATTGAGTTGAAATTAATATCAAATACTCAAGTCTGCAGTCTCTTAGAGCCGTGAAAAAATCAAACTTCTAAGTCAACGGCATCAAAAGATACGGCCGTTTATGCCGCAGGTTTCATATATTTGCAAGGCACTCAAAAACCTATTGGGTACTTTCCGTTGACCTAGAACTATGAAATTTGACAAGAAACAAGGTCTCACAGCACAAATAAAATAATAAATCTGAAAACCGTAAACTTGTACATATAAAAAAAAAACTTTTTTTGGTCGTACAAAGCAAAAATGCGATACTAGATTTTGTTGATGACGGAACCCTCGGTACGCGAGTCCTACTCGCACTTGGCCGGTTTTTTAACTTTAGAGATTATTATAAAAACTCATTTTTTTCAAACCATACCATCAGATCATTTATTTGCCTTTTTTATAAAAAAGGGGGGAAGAGTACAGCATGAGGGTTTTCAAAGGGGGTATTAAATGGCTCTTGCAGGATCTACAACGCGCGCGTGATTCCGACGGAGTTACAAGCAACCATAGAGCGATGGATGCCACAGATGTGGAATAAAAAAACTGATATGCGGGTCACTCGATGGGAAGTAATCATTGATCACCTTGTTTATTTTCCAAATAAAAAAAAATGTAAATGGAGATATGTTTATTTTATTCATTTTTAGAGTTGTCTATACTTTGGTCATGTCACTCCACTGTACAGTCGGGCATGTAATATATCGAACGTAACATTATGTATTATCAGGTTGTAATTGTGAACATGTTATGCGATTTTTAATGATTTCAACGAACAACAGTTATATTTTTTGATGTTCTTTTTTAATTTAATTAATTATTAATTTAATTACTTCCGTTATCATTAAGTCGCTGTTTTATTATTATGGATTAATATTATAATTTTTATTGTAAATAGAACGATTCGGTCGCTGTTGTACACGCATGCGCACAGCATACAATTAATAAAAAAAAATGTTTATTATTTATGATGATTGATAAGATAAGATAACCTAGTCTTTTACTACTTAAAATAAAGGGTTTTCAAAATTTTTATACGTACAACCAGCAACAAACATAACTAACCATTAAAGTATGAACTTAGAGAAATTGTCTATGCTCATAAAGCATGATGTATCAACGTCATAGTGCATAGGGACCGTCCATTAAACACGTGAGGCTCGAAAGGGGGGGGGGGGTCCATAAAAATCACGAAATATCACAAGGGGGGGGGGGGGTGTAGTAATATATCACGTGTATTTATTTTTTCGGCAAACGCGCGATACTGAACCAAAAAGCGGAGTTGCGTGTACTAACGTAAAAAAAATTAAGATTCTTTGTTGGTACAAAAAAATACACGTGATATGGGGGGGGGGGGTAGTCTTAAACCTCACCATGTATCACCGGGAGAGGGGGGCTAAAAAACTAAAAAAATCACGTGATTAATAGACGGCCCAATCTATATGCCTCCCTTTCAAAAAAATTACAACCTCTAGGTTCCGACTTAAATGGTCACTTATGTCTTACCCTCTTATTCATAAACGTTGCGTAAACCTATCTTAGTTAACATGTGTTATGTCTTTATCTGTCGTTGTGACGTTTACGCTCAAATGAAAGAGACAAAACATTTGTTAGCTTAAAAAGATTGTTTTTTTTATGAATAAAGGGGTTACGCTGTTTACCTACTTAAAAAATATGTTAATAAACCACCGAGCATATGGAGTGGCTTTCCACAGTGATGTATAGTCAACCAAGTACAGTACCCGGCAGTAAATATTGCACATCGGCTAGTTCGGTTTCGTATAGGGTCATCTCTGTCGCACGCGGGTGAGTAAATACAAATCCGAAACTAGCCGCTGTGCAATATCTACTGCCTGGTACTGTAATTCCGTGACCACTTTTGAACCTTAGCCCTTGGTAATACGGTCGAAAAGTTGTCATGCAATTTCTTCGCCGACTATACCGAAACAAACGTGTGATGTTACAGGTTTTTATGAAACCTGGTCTAAATATATCCGTGACGCGCTGACGGATATATCCGTAGTTAGCTTTGATAATCTTATATCTCTGGTAAGATATTGAAGATGAGTTGATTATATGTATTTGTATATATAGAAGTTACGTGAACAATTCGGATGTGCCTTGCATTGGTGCCATGAGGTTTGTGATGTATGGAATACAATATTTTACCTGAACTGTGTTTTTTATTTCCTTACTAGTGACCCACCGGCTTCACAGGGATACAATAATAATAGCATGCCGTTATTAACGACCTGTATGGCGCAGTGGCACAGGTGTCTGCTTACTGTGCAAGAGGTCCCGGGTTCAAATCCTGGTGTGGGCAAATATTTGTGTGACGAATACGAATGTTTGTACCTGAGTCATGGATGTTATTTGTATTTAAGTATGTATTTATCTATATAAGTATGTATATCCGGTGTAGTACCCATAGTACAAGCTTTGCTTAGTTTGGGACTAGGTCAATTGGTGTAAATTATCCTAAGAAATTTATTTTATTTATTGTAATTTAGTGTAAGATTTTGCATGCCACACTGGCGGAACATACATACATGTAATTTTCTTTGCAACAATCGGGAAACATGTTTTTTACAACATAGGAAAGCAAACAAGCAAGCGAGTCACCTGATGGTATGTAAGTGATCACCACCGCCGTCGATAGACACCCGCTATACCAAGGATATTGCAGATGCGTTGCCAACCTAGAGCCCTAAGATGGAATACCTCTTGTGTCAGTAATACCGTATTTCACTCAAAAATCTAATGGCATAAAAGTGAAAAATTGTTGTAGACGACCACCAAAAACATACTTATGTCCATAGAAGTACGTAAAAAAACCTGATATTTTAGAAGTTACAGCCATACAAAGTTACAAAGATGACGAAGAGAAAAAGTTCTTTTTTTTGTTTCAAAATATGTCATTCGAATCCAAATAAAAAATGTAGAAAATTTTAGTATGTGAGTAATTAGTTAAAAGCTTACAGTATTAAAATAAACACGATTTAGTGTTGGCTCTATACAAAATCACTATAGTGACGTCACTGGTGCTGTATGCAGCGCGATAGAGCGTTTTCGCGACGCTCGCCCGTTGTCATTTTATTACTCGTGATATTTCGAAAAATAATGATCGTAAAAGAAAACTAAAAACACAGTTGTTCTTCTTTTAACCAACTCTATCAAATTTGGAAATAAAAAAGTCATTAAAATACCGTATTGTACCGGCATACGCACTAATTCACAGAACAGATAAGTAAATAGGAACAGATAAGAGCTAAGATAGAATACCTCTTGTGCCAGTAATTTCACCGGCTGTCTTGCTCTCCACGCCAGAACACAACAGTACACGCACTGCTGCTTAGCGGCAGGATAAGCGAGCAAGATGGTGGTAGCGTTACGGACGGACCTCGCAAAAGGTAGTATGCGGTCCGCGCTCTAAGCCCTGTGTGTGAATTCTGTCTACATATCGTAAAGAAACTCGAAGCTTATGACCTCTGCCATAGATGACTTTAAGAAAGGCCTTTATATGAGGTCCCCTGAAAGGGACCACATTTCACTCCTTGTTTATTGACCAAAAAACTACCATTTATGTTCCAACAACACAAATGTCCTTGTTATCAATTATTGTTTATATTATAGACGTCTAATACAGTTATTGATGTTACAAAGATGTTCTTTAGGAAATCACACTCCCGGCACCTTTAGCGGTCTTAGCGAACATGTGGCCCTAACTTAACCAACCCATGCTTTATTTGTTACCTAACTGCGTAACGCAAAGGAGGGTAATGTGTTCCCTTCCTGTGTCTTTGTCAAACTAGTTTCATAAGATCTAACTTGTGACATGAAAGGGATACAATCTATAACTTCTTCATTACATAGTATACAACAATGCTGCTATTCGTTTCTGTGTCAGTCCTCAGCGTACCTTTGGCTGCTTATCCCTCTAAACCACGCATTGCATTTTGATAGTAACGGTTTTTCGCTGTTTTACAGAAGGTACTTAGGCGGTCTTGTTCCACAGGTCCTAAATCAGATTTTTCGTGACCACTGACGTTTTTGGAGATAAGTCGGGGAATGACCTCGATATCATTTTCAAGCAATATCACATTGACGCTTTGTTATCATTATCACAGTGATAAGCAACTTCCACGTGATATCGGATGTTAATAGCACGGACATTTAGCGAGTTGTATAAATATTGTCCCCGAAGACAGTGAATAAAACAATGAAATCACTAAGAAAACTGCTGTGTTGTTCGTGGCGGAAGAAGCTTCCTATACGGGGATCATACAGGGAAAGGCAAACAGATTTTTTTGCAAAGGAAAAATGTCGAGAAGCTGATATGATAATATGCCAATCTCGAAGATCAATGTCGATCAGAGATGGTGTAACAACAACTCCGTTCATGGATAGCGACTCGTGCAGTTCCTTTGGAATGGAAGATGAAATGGAAGAAGAAGGATACAATGTTTTCGTGGCAGCTGAGCACAGTGACCGTATTAGTATAAGCACTCGTGCACGGTACACTTATGGATTAGAAAAGTAAGTTCCAAACAGTCTAACCCCCTTATTCATAAACGCTTCGTAAACGTTTGTTAGTTAACATGGTGTTGTCTTTATCTGTCATTGTGACGTTTGCCCTCAAATAAAAGGGACAAAACATTTGTTGCTGAGGTTGCAGTTTCGAATCCTGCAATTACCCTAATTTTTCTTTGTGTTGTCATTCATTATATAGCTTAAAATGTTTGGTAATTTTTATGAATAAGGGGTAAACGTTTGCGATTTGCACACATATTTCAACACGTAAATTTTCACACACTAGTCAGTAATGGATACGATACTCAGCTGTAAGCTGCGCATGTAAAACACTTCCCTTGAATTAATATACTTATTGTTGAGCTAAAGCTCCTATTAAATAGACAAAATAAATAATTAATAGATTCAGGCGTTACTTTGCGGAGGTCCATATCAACAAACTGGAACAAATTACCTTGCTACTCCGCGAAACCAGTGCCGGGCTCGTGCAAAATAAAATAACACAATCAGGATTTTAACGCCATAAAATCATTGTCAATTTAACTCGACGTTTCGACCGTATTACAACGGCTTTGTTGACAAGTAAACATCTATTGTCGCTATTGAGATTACAAATATGAGACCTGAAGTTTGCGGTATACCTAACTCTCCCACAGATGTGTGTGGTGTTTTAAGGATCGTAGTTTTAAACCGAGCTCAAGTTCCAGTTTCATAGTACGTTTAATTGAAATAGTCTCTATGAATTTGAGTAGATTGATGGTACGTAATCATTGCAAGGTCTGATTATGGAGCGGCAGAGAGAAATGAAAATAAATAAACATCGGAAAATAAGCAACCAAACTTAAATTTTAGACCCTTCCATACAAAAACCAGTAAAAAAAAATTTACAGGTTTAATTATTAACGATGGAGCTGATAGATTGAGCTGCGCGTCAATTCCCTCAAACCATCCGAAACACATTTTCTGGCATTTTGCCAAGCCTTATGTTTTCCTGTACAGGTTTGAGAAGAACGCCATGATAATATTCGCAGAGACGGAAGGAAGAGAAGACTACGTGAGGGAACGGATCAAGTTGCTACAAACGAGCTTCGGAGATTTTCGCTACGACGCCGAGGTGCACCTCGACCTAAGCAAGGACGAGATGGAGACCAAACTAGAGGCGTGTGAGTGGATCATAGATTTCCAACCACGGATGATCTCGAGCCCGGCTGAAGTTATCTAAGGGGACTACTTCGGAATTCCTAAAAACATTTGCCCTAATCACCATTTTCTTAAAGGATTTTTAGCTCAAATCGTAATATTTTCAAGATTCGCTTAAATATTGTTTTATAGAGCCCATTGGTAAACTTTCTTTATAAAAGGTTTCGATTTCAGTATTAAATCCTTTAGGAAAAACGACGTTATTCGAACATTCTTTATTAGCGACTCTCTTGGACTTACTGGTTCCTATGAGCGGCGGTAATAACTTACCGCCACGTGACCGTCTTGCTCATTAATCCTTTTCCACCAAAAATATGGTACTTAGCAAACATATCCTCCTGACGGACCTTATGCAAGGTCCGCCCGGATCACCACCATCTTGCTCGCTAATCCAGCCACCCAAGCAGCAGTGCTTGCACTGTTGTGCAGCCGGTGCAATTACTGGCAGAAACGGTATTCCATCTTAACCTTCTAGGTTAGCAACGCACCTGTATTCTCCTTGTTGTTGCAGGTGTCATGGACGGTGATCACACCTACTCAAGTGACTCACCTTCCTATCTTCATCTTTATCTTTACAGTATTAAGCAAACTCGCTATCTGTTCCTGTCTGTTCCCATATCTTCGACTAGCTACTTCTTAACCCCGCAACCGTTTTGATACGGTTTTTACAGTCATTTAGAGTTTTATTACGGAAGGTGTCGCCACTTGTCTCTATCATACATGGTTAGTTATAATGTCAATTGGCCTCGGTTCAATATAGTAACAGTGTTATGGGCGACAAAGTCTCATGTATGATAATATATCGAGATAGCAGACTTTCTACCTTGAAATTCTTACTATGATTAACTCTAAACCCTCTGCGCACCGCGGCTGACACCACATGTCTCCCGAGAGCCACAGAGTGGTTGGATCCTCTCATTATGCGGGCAGACCTGTTGCCAAGTGCGGAGCGCCGAGGGTGGGGCCCGTAGGCCTCATGCTGATCCTCCTCCTTCCCCTTAGATCAACCCATACCTCCAGTAAGGGGCAAACGTACTATTTTCTACTATCTCTTTATATTGCCAATGTCAGTTCTATATAATATTTTACCAACACTCACCAAATCGCAGCATACTTGCCCATCCACTTCGCACAACCTCGTCCCACTTAAAACTCCTCTCTTACCCATCCATTTTCCGCGCCCGTTACTCTTTCTTTCTTTTTCTTTTTTCTTCTTTCTTTTTTCTTTAATGGCGGCCACGAGGCTTGTGCCAATGTCAGTGTAAAATGAAATTGTACGGTTTGGGTCAAAAGACCCCCCCCCACCCCACCCCCCGTCGGGTTATTAGCCATCGGCCAATGATATCCCACCATAAAGGCAAGGAAATTATTGACCGATGCCCAGGGTGCACCGGCCCAAGCACTGCTCTTCCCCCCAGAGAAGTCCATAAGGGAACCGCAGCACTTAGGCACACGAGGAGGAAACCCGACACGCACCCCCGCCCGTTACTCTCATTCAAACTTTTATTCCAACTGTCATAAAATCACCCTGTCTTGCCAGTACAAAAAGACTTCGTTCAGAAATAATATAAACTTACCATAACTTGTAGATACTCGCGGTCATTCGCGACAGAAGGTTTTTGTGCACAGTAGGGGAAATACCTTCATGTACAACCTTAGAACCCTATCGCAACGACGCGACGCGTTAAACGCCACGCTATGTCATACAAATGTCATACGTATGTCTCTTCGACTAGGTTCTACGGTGGTACGTGTTTGGATTTCCTTGACTGTACCTTAGGTATAGTCGACCAAGTAATTGCTTGACCACTTTTGAACCTCTTTGTAATACGGTCGAAAAGTGGTCATGCAATTTTTTTGTCGACTATACATCCTTATTGTACCTGCGCGAAACCGAGGCATGTTGGAAGTTTCATTTAAAAAAAACTCCTTTTGTGACAGTTTTCAGCAGGGACTTCGACGCGCTTGGCGCGGTGGCAGTGGTAGTGCTTGCCAAGGAGGGGGAGGCGGCGCTGCTGGAGGCGCAGGCGCAGCGCTACCACGAGTCCATGCTGCTGCGCTGGCTCACGGAAGACCAGCCGAGCACGCTGCGCGGGAAGCCCAAGATATACATCACTGAGGTTAGGAGACTCAGTGGCCGTAACTAGAGAATGAATAGTAATGCAGCACAGAAGTATGATTAATAGATTTTATCTACACATTTATCATAAATGCTCTATAACGCATTATGACAACCAATATTATTATGAAATTTTTCTAATTTGTTTCTATATTTGTTCAAATTAATTTTTTATTACATTATTTTAATGTGTACAGTCTATAGATATTTAATAGGTACCTAGCACTAGTAGCTAGTAGCAATGCAGGTCATTGCCCTATGGCTTCTGAACCCATCATAGAGTACTTATGATATGTGTGTAGATAAAGTAATGTATGCAACTGTACATAATTAGGTCGTAAAACCACACTCGTGTTTTAAGACCCCTCATTATGCAACAGTTGCATAAAATACTATAGTGACCCGAACATGACTGGCCAAGTTTATTTTATCT
Source organism: Ditula angustiorana (assembly GCA_963691745.1). Lineage (NCBI taxonomy): Eukaryota > Metazoa > Arthropoda > Insecta > Lepidoptera > Tortricidae > Ditula > Ditula angustiorana. Next base: position 1,508,752 of record OY829483.1, on the reverse strand, counting down.
GAGTTTGTGTCTAGGCGCGTCACTTTCTTATGAAACTAGTGTGACAGAGTTGCAGGGATGGATAAGTTAAACCTGGGCACAATTTTATGAACGTGACAGACGATGTGACAGTGACAATGCACCGTACATTACTGTAACGCTACAAACTTACAGACTTAACATCATAGTGGGCAAGCAATGCATACCGAATTGTCACTGTCTCATGTCGCCTGTCGCGTTTATGAATTAGGCCCGTGGCCATTCGTGTAAGAGGCACATACTGCGCTAGGTACTTTGCCCTCCATATCAACAAACTGGAAAAAATCACCTCGCTATGCCGCGAAACCAGTACGTTGCACGTTCAAAATAGCTGTGTCTGTGTCATATACACTTTTCATGCAAAAACCCAGCCTCCTCCGCTTCCACACGAAACAACATTTTTAACACAGACTCGACTATAAACCGCCACTAAACACTAAACTACACGATCTACGCGTGTTTCGCCTCTATAAAGGGCATCACCCGGATCAAGTAGTCCCGGGCTTATTAAATAATGTACTATTTCAGGCGAACCGAACGGGTGTCACCGCTGACAGCGGCGTTTACTCTTTGCTGGTCAACAGTTACTACCACGACGTGATCGGGGTTCACATCCCTGTGATAATTGATGGAGAATCGTGAGTACCATCTTCAAAATAATCCTTTAATATGTACCTACTTGATAGGTTTTTAAGATGGGTGTAAAAAATATTAACACTATAAATAAACATTGGATGCTACACTATATCTATTTATCAACATATATAATAATATTATATATTATTGCCATACATATAAATATTTTAAGTCTTACTGTGTACTGCTCTTAGCGGCTGGATTACCGAGCAAGATGATGGTAGCGATCCGAACGAACCTTGACTCTAGAAAGTTCTATAGACTTGCTAGAAAGTTAATTAAAGCACCATTATTATTATTAGGTTTATTGACTCTTCAAACACCTAAAATAACGTTTGACGGAACAATAACAATGCGATAAACTCATTGTTAAATTACCTCGACGTTTCGGCCGCGTTTCAACGGCCTTAGTTACGAGAAAGCTCGAACAAACATGGCCGAAAGAAACGTCGAGTATAGATTAACGATGATTTTATCGCGTTAAAGTCAACGTTATAAATATGTGTGAACATGGGCATACCCAGGGGGGGGGGGCAGGTGCCCCCCCCCGGAAATCTCGCAGAACATGTATGAACTCTCATAATTACTAATCAAAGTGTAAACGGGGTCTAATGCTCTTACTTTTAAATAAACCGAGCAAAAGACACTGGCAAAATGCACGGTGCAATTGCCAAAAAAGGCGACGATGGCGGACGAAGATTACCGAATCTGGGGCCCGTAGCTGGGTACGCCCATGTGTTTGGAAATCGCGAAAGTTTAAAACAATTTAATTTCTCCACAGTCACCCCTTGAAAATGCTCTGCGAGCGTCTAGGATGTGAAGACAGTTTCCTCGACGACGTGTACACAGCCATACACACGACCGAGACGACCTTCCCCGAGCTGAAGGAGCGGCCCATACAAGTCACCAACACGCTGCAAATGGAGCTGCGATTAGCGAAGAAGTCTGATGTTAATTAGTTCGTTTAACCAATTTTGAGGGTTTAAGAGCCTCCGCTACTTGCAAGCCTGTAGAAAAATAGTATGACAGCGTCCGCTTAGTCGCACGGGTGTGGGTGCGAGCTCTACTGCAAAGAGTATTGTAATATAGAATGAGAAGGAGTGGTTACTATGGGTTTTAACTTGCATGTATGGAAAGTGCTGCTGTTAGTGCCAAGGAGGTGAACTAATGCAGTGGACTTGTATAGCTAGCTATAGATAGCCATATATACATGTACGTGTGTATGCACTTGCGCGTGTGTGCGTGTTATTTTTAGAACCAAATGTACTCAATCAAAGTTTTATTCCAGCGGATTTTATGAAAACTTATATAAGTTCTTACTTATATAAGTTTTCATAAAATTTGCTAGAACAAAAACTTGATGAGTAAACAAAAATAGATAACCAAGAGCGCATCAACGTCCAAGCAGACCAAAGCCAGAGTTGACAATGGCCGCCTCCGACACGAGTGACTAGCAGTGACAGATAGTTTTTTTTTTAATTTGTAGTCACTCTCCAGTCGCGAAGGTACGCTGCTAACTGTCAAATTTTATGAAGTTTTAAGTGTGCCCCGCCCGCTCTACTGATTCGATAAGCGTGCACCCTAAAAGTGAGCAGGTACCGGATCATTGTGCCGGTTCTAAATATCTCAGCTGAGAGTTAGGCAGTTCCTATAAAAGGGGGGTAGATAGACGAGTAACTTCGCGTCCTTATGCTTTATAATAACCACGAAGCCCCCCCTCACCCCGCATGATGCAAGATTTCCTACATAGAAATAGTATAGAAGTTTTTAAAAATTGAAATCGTAATTTTATTAGCTGATCTCTTTACTTAAAACATAGGCAGGCAAACGAGCAAGTGGGTTATCTGATGGTAAGTGATCACCGCCCCCCATAGAAACCCACAATACCAAGAATATCGCAGATGCGTTGGCAACCCAGAGAGCTGAGATGGAATACCTCTTGTGCCAGTAATTGCACCGGCTGTCTTGCTCTCCATGCCGAAACACAACAATGCAAGCACAGCTGCTTAGCGGCAGGATTAGCGAGCAAGGTGGTGCACTTCTCTTTCTTACTTGTGCAACCACCGTAATAGATTACTTTTCACTTGCTCACTAGAAGTTTAGACTTACTTACCCGTAAAACCTAGAATATACTTAGGTATATTCTAGGTTTTACGGGTTAATCGATTCGTTGTTTGAATGCAGGCACCGGCCGTAAGTCCTCAAAAGTGATATTAATGTGATACTAACAGTATTAAGTTTTACAAATAGATTAAGTATATGTAAAACATATATTGTATACCTAATGTTTTGATACCAGAATAAATGATTTTTTTTTTGTATTCTAACACTTGGAGTATTGACTTTCTGAAACTCTATAAACTTGGTGACACAGTTTATTCAAAGTGAGTTTTCAGGGCGTTTATAAAGTTCTACTACCCTAGAACTAGAAGTCTTAACCCCAAAGCTTTTGAAATAAAACGTTTAAATTGTTTTATTTCAATGTCTACAAGTCGCGAAAACATAAGAAAATCCCATAGCTTTTTAAAATCTTTATGTATTTAGGGTCGTAGTTTTTAACCGAGCTCAAGTTCCAGATCAGCGTCATTAGGAAACAAATCTACAAACTAAACAATACAACAACCTGGAACAAATTACCTTGCTACTCCTCGTAATGGTGGGTTTCGCGGAGTTGGACGGATATTTGTTTCAGTTTGTTGATATGGACTTCCGCAAAGTAACGCCTGAATCTATTAATTACTAGCTGACCCGGCGAACTTTGTTCCGCCTTAGACGCCATAAATGAGCAGATTTTTGATTTTTTCTTTCATAAGAACCTTCTCCTGATAATAACGAACAGAACAAAAAAAGAATTAGCGAAATCGGTCCAGCCGTTCAGGCGTGATGTCGTGACCAAGGGAAATAGGGATTCATTTTTATATATATAGATTTAAAGACATTGCAGATTCACAACACAACAAAAAATAAAAGCTATCCTATCAACACTGATACTGACTCTTAGCTGCATGGCTAGTTCGGACAAAATCGACTGCAACGATCCGACATAAAAAAACAAACTTAAATTGCACAAACCATAATTAAAAGTTAAAGAATGTTGGCACTCTGTTAGCGCATTTTAAAGAGCATATCTCACCAACTGTTGACAATAGAACCCAAAATATTACGATCTTGGCCGCGTTAGAAATTAATTTTCCTAAATATAGATCTATTATTTATCAAATAGCTGTATTGTACACTTATATAAGGCTTACACCTTCGCATTAAAACGAGGCTTGTTAAAATAGAAATTGCCTGAACGAAATAAATAGCGGTTGATAATTGGTTTGATCGAGAAAATGTATAATTGTGTACTTGAAAGTCAGCGCTTGAAACTCTGAAATAAAATAAATATAAACAAGAAAGCAAGTGACTTCTGAGTAGATTAAATAAACCGAGCTAAAGTAAGAAAGAAAGATGTTTCATCCCTTGAGATATCCAAAAACTCCGTTTTTATTTTCATCTGTTTTGGCTTCCGTAACGAAAACATACAAAAGGAAAAGAAACCTTTATGGTGCTACCCCGTCCGTTTGTTGGTCTGTCTGTCTGTCACAGCGGTATGTTTCAGCATCTACTGATAAAAAACATTTTAATTTATTGGCAAAAGGGTACGAAACGACGTCAAATAATTTAAAATGACGATGACACAACACTGAAACAGTTTTTTAAATATCGCGTAGTATTCGAATAACAATGATGAATAACAAAAAAGTCCTTTACCCCTTTTCGCTAAATTAAAAAAAAATTAAGAATAATTGCATCAAATTTTTAATAAGTAAGTAAGTATGAGTCTTTTTAATAAAAGAAACCTTTCACAAAACTTAGTTTTATAGTTCGGCATTCCTTTTACTTGTTGTTTTGGTAACTACAAAGCAACAAGTATTCAATAAAGTAAGTAAGTAGGCAAGTTTATTGTATTTTATTTTATTAATATATTTTCACGGCATGGATATGAAACTTGTTCAGGAGTAAATTATTTTCATTTAATTTCATTTCAAAACACATCAATTATGTGGTAAGATGGAAACCCTCGGAGTGCAAGTCTGATTTACACGTGACCGGTTTTTATTTAAGTGGGGCTGTTTGACTATAATGAAGCAATGTTACAAGAATTTGTGCTCTGTTACGGCTTTCAGATATTGAGTTTAAAATGAGGAAAATATTACAAGTTCTAGCGCGTTCTAATAAACGGGCACATTTAACAAATCTTAAGGTTTACTTACATAGTATAAAGAATAGAATCATGATCATCATCATCATCTCAGCCACAAGAAGTCCACTGTTGAACATAGGCCTATGAATAGAATAGAAATAATTTATTTTGAAACAACAACAACATTACGGTTAAGATGGAATACCTCTTGTACCAGTAATCACACCGGCTATCTTGCTCTCCACGCCGGAACATTATAGTGCAAGCACTGCTGCTTAGCGGCAGGATTAGCGAGCAAGATGGTGGTAGCGATCCGGCCGGACCTTGCACAAGGTCCTACCACCCGCAAATTACCCGTAATTTTTATGTAAATTACGTTTTAATTATACCTGCCTGTGTAGCCGGGAGCGATAGGCGATAAGTGGCAAGAACTTATCTTCAGCATCACTAGCGGCCATTACATAGTTCCGCGTTATACCACCACAGTAAACATCGAAAGTGAAGCACTTAATTACTCTCTTTAGGTATTTAAACTAATCGAACACTTCTAGAAACAACTGGAAAGTTCTACGTTAGGATTTTTCCTTTTCTAGACCGTGAGCGTATGCTGTTGTTATGCCTTAGAACTAGGTTTGTATGTTTTGATTATTTTTGTATTCTTGTACTTTTTATAATATTTGCATTGTAGTAGTTTCATACAAGACTAAAAAGTGACATTAGTTTCAAAACAGAAATATTCCAAAAACCAAACATACAAACCTACTTCTAAGGAATAACACAGCATTTTAATAAATCACGGCAACAGCATAAGGTTTATAGGGTGGAGAGCGTATACACATCCTCTTAAAAGAAAATGGCTGCTTGTTCAAAGTCCACTCGGCTCGTAGAGGTGCTACGAATGTGATCGTAGCACACTACGCCGTAGATGCGTAGAGGTAAGAAGGGTAACACAAATCTTCTCGACACGCGTTAACTCGCTAAGTGCTCGTAGCTCAGTGGATCTCTCTCCTATTGCTCTAGCTAGAAAGAGACGCACTGAGTTACGTAGCTTGCTTGTTTGCCTTCCAATTTTATAAAAAAAAATTGTGAATTATTGGAATCATCGAAATCGGTTCACAATTGGCGGAGATATATTTATATATATTATATTTATGAAATAGGAAGGCAAACAAGCAAGCGCGTCACCTGATGGTAAGTGTACACCACCGCCTATAGACACCCGCAACATCGAAGAGACTGCAGATGCGTTGCCAACCCAGAGGGCTAAGATGGCTATATATATATATGATATACCTCTTGTGCCAGTAATTACACCGGCTGTCTTGCTCCCCACGCCGGAACACAACAGTGCAAGCACTGCTACTTAATGCTATTTTAATTTAATTTTTTTTTACTGCTACTTAGCGACAGGATTAGCCAGCAAGATGGTGGTAGCGATCCGGATGGACCATGCACAAGGTCCTAGCACCCGCAAAATCGAGTAGCGTACTCAAAAAAAACAGTCTGATTGAAAACCTTCTTTTTGAAGTTGGCTAAAAACAATGTCTGGCGTCATTAAAAAAAGACAAATACCTAAATCAAAGGGCACCCGCGAGGGTGGTAAACAGAATTTCAATTAAGTAATCGTGCTGAATTTTTATTGCTATTTTACATTTCGCCTTTTTAGCATAAATCGTATATCCACATTGTTATTACAATCCAAGTAGCACATTAAACGCTGTATAAGCTGTGGTGACCACCTTTACACAGCTACTAGCTGTTATAGGTTAAAAACTTAAGATGAGTGTGAACCCAGCGCTCTCCATACAAACTTCGATAACGTTTTCCACCATCTAAACCTTAACCTGTAGCCATAATTTTTTGTTTGTTGTCATTATGCCCTAGAACTAGGTTTGTATGTTTTAATTTTTTAAATATTCTCAATAGTTTCAAAAATATTGACGCTTTTTTGTTTTGTATGAAACTCCTTAAATGCAAATATTGTCAAATCTATGAAGAATATTTAAAAAATCAAAACTTACAAACCTAGTTCCAAGGCATAATGACAACATACCAAAAAATCATTGCCATAGGTTAAGGTTTGGAGGGTGGAAAACGTTATCGCCGTTTGTATGGGGAGCGCTTTTTCGGGCTGGGTTCACACTCCTCTTAAGTAAAGTCCCATTTGCTAGTAGTAAGTACGTATAAACAAGTTGACACTACATATTAAAAAAATCATGTAAATTCCTATACTTTTTTTTACCCATTTTAGCTACTGTAGTTGGTTTACTTCATAACAGAACTCATTATACTTTATGTATTAAAAAAAACTGACTTCATCCCGTAATTTTTATGGTTCCGTACCACAAGGAAAAACGGAACCCAATAGAATCGCTTCGTTGTCTGTCTGTATGTATGGCTGACTCTTTTTCTTAAGAACACATGGACAGAGAAACATTAAAATCGATTCACAATTGGCGGAGATATCGAGTAACAAACATACAAAAAAAAACACTCGAGTTGAGAACTTCCTCCTTTTTCGAAGTCGGTTTAAAAAAGAAATAGCATTTAAGTCGTTGAAAATCTATACTCGCGCTTCGCACTTTACGTTTTTCTAAACAATAAACAACACAAGGATTACCGGCTTTTAGTTGCTATCACCATAAACAGGATCGCTTAACCATGACCTTGAGCCTGACCTTTGAAGTGTTCTCGTACGGTCAGCCTCAGTAGCTGAACATTTTAGTACCTTGTCACTGTCAGTAATGTGACAAATTCGAGCAACTCCTGTTTCATACGTCACTACGACAAAGTTCTTAAGTTTAGCTACTGTACCAGCCAAGTGTAGTTCAGAAATCAATCGAATTAATTAAGATTGATTAAATTATTAATTTAATTATGAGCGAGTTCTCCGTAGGCTCTTAGAAGCAGCGCGTGTAAGATTATGAATTAGACATAACTTTAATAAATATACTATAATTCTATTTATAAACGCTCACCAAACCTGCGTTTAACATGTCCCGTCATTAAATGCCATTGGGACGTTTGGCTTCGAAGGACTGATTAAATATTTTACTCTTAGGTAAAGATTTGATTGCAGTGCCTTAACTGGCATCATAAAACTATTAAGGTTTTAGGTCTTCTTTGTAATAATGTATTGTTATGTCAAATAAACAATTATTAAAATAAAGGGCCAGAAACCATTTTTTTCTAATAGCCTCCGCTAAGTCGCACGCTAGGGCGCACGGAGCGAGTGCACGCCTATATAGAAAAACAGCATGAGAGCGTCGGCTAACTCGCGCGGGTGCTGGTGCGGGCTCATACTATTTGTTCTATAGGCGTGCACCCGCGCGACGCAGCGGACGCTCTTATGATCACACCTGTGATCATAGGGCGCTTATTAATTATTTTCCGAACGGAAAGGCGAAGCAGACCACCATTTTAGTTATGTAAATCTTTTGCCGGTTATTAGGTCACCGTATGAAAATTAGTAGCAAGCTGTGAGAGTTTGGTACGCTCCCGGTCGAGACAGGCCTTTTGTACTGAGTCTGGGTAGCAGTATACCTCTACTGCTACATTCCTACTTATGGCGTCTTCACCAAATCTAGGGTCCATCTCATTTATTTTAATTTTATTTTATTTTATTTATTTATTAACTAACTTACATTTACAGACATGCCACACATGAAAGTTATAGGTTAAATACTTATACATTTTATAATAAATTATTTTGAAACATAACAATTATTTACTGCGTACATAAATGTAAAGTATTGGTTCGATCGTCGCCGCCAGCACGGCTCACTCACACAGTGCTGGGGGCGGCGACCGACTCAAGATAGCGAGCAGCCGTGGCCAGCAGCCTCGGCTCCGACTGTGAGAACAAGCTCATGAGGAGCCCGAGTTTAATCTTCCCGTACCAGGTTCCGTCTCATTTCCTTTAATCAATCTGATTTATTATTTGCCAAGAATTGTTAAGTAAAAGTGCAAAATCTTGCCGTACAGCAAAGTCGGTTACCCAAAAGCTCCATTTCTCATCTTGTTCGTAATTTGGTTTTCTTATAGTTTAAGATCCCATCGTAATATTGTGCACCTATCTGTTTTTGTTACATGTGCGGTCATACGACGCCGTGTGGTTGCCTAGCAAAATACCGCCGGAAGTATTTATCTCTTGCATAATTATTTTTGACACCTTTCGTTCACCTGTGCTCAGAAAAGGGACCAACTACTCGGAAAAGGGACCGATCTAAATAACTGGAAAAAATAGGTTGTCACCTCTTAATCTGCCGCAACACTTGGATTGCCAGGTGATAATATATAATTATTAAATGGACTTAAGTTTTATATCAAGTTCAAGCTGTTGTCGTCCCCCACACTGTAAAATAAGGTTGCCTGCGTAAAAGCTGCCGCAAATGACGGCTGCCAGCATTGAAATAAAAAAAATTATGACAAAGGTCACTTGCGGCAAGATTTTGCTAGGCAACCCTGCGGGGTTGTACGACCCCACATGTAATCACATTTCGATCAAATTTTAAAAGATAGGTGCAGAATTTTACTGTGGGATCTTAGACTATTATTCGGATTGAAATTAGAAATCGACGAAATAAACTTATTGGTTATTGGGCTAACTTCATGAAATCGTGAGCCGTCCTTTTCTACTCATTAATTAAAAAGCTACTAAGTAAGGGAAGTAACGGTCCCAGTCATTGACAGTGACCCAATAACTGTCGAGAAGATATGGAAACATACGAATAAAAACGAGACACAATGATGTCAACTACTAGTATAAACAATGGCCTACGCGTGTCGAGCACTGGTACAGTCAACGAATTTGATTAATATGCCACTGTAGAACGTCGTTGTAATGTGCCATTGCCGAAACATTATGACATTCATTGAGAAGTCATTGTGAAACGGTTCTCAGTGGCCTATGATTTAAATGGTTGACCGTACAGTAGGGGAAATATATTCACGTACCACCTTAGAACCCTATCGCATTGACGAGACGCGTTAAACGCCAGGTTATGTCATACAAATGTCACGCGTATGTCTCTTCGACTAGGTTCTACGGTGGTACGTGTTTCAATTTCCTTGTCTGTACCTACGTTACCTTGTTTAAACCAGAACAAACAGAAAACCTAGAAAATAGTGATCGATCATCTATAATCAGTAGGTACTTTATTAGGTACTCACCTAATGTAACAAAGTACTGATTATGACGTTTTTTTTCTCTCGCAGATTTTCACGCTATTCGCCGTAAAAGTATTTTTTTATCCATACTTCTAGTTTCTTAATCTGTCGGATTAACGGAAGTTCCTTTAACAATTCGTAAGCTCTTCCCACATAAAAGAAAACTTAATATATAACACTTTTAGAACCCAGCAATACACATAATGAATACTGTTATTGACTCGTGCTAAAGTTTTCTAGAATAAAAAATGTGAGCCTTGGCCCGAGCAGATTTTGGCGAACCGGTCTCATTTAATTTTAAACAGAGATTTGAAATCCGAAATCAAAAGTAAGGGTCTACAGATCACAAGAATGTTATAGAGTGCGATTTTTGTATCTCACCAGCTGACTAAAGCTCACCAAAATGGCCGTTTTTCATAGAGATTAGGCCATTTTAGTGAGCTTTAGTCACCTGTGGCCCTAAAATGACTGGCCAAGTTTAGTTTATCTCTATCTGCGTCCCTTTCTTATGACACTAGTTAGACAGAGACACCGGGAGGGGTTAAACTTAACCTGGGCTGTGCCCGCGCCGCTGAGGAGCAATTTTTGAATCTCATCTGATAAATTTATTGCACAAAACAGATCAAGGCCTAACCACATCAAGTATCAGATAATGTCATATGTTGAAAGGGCTTTTGATCTCAAATTTCATTTCTGAATATAATAAATGAATTTCACTTTACCACAGTATAGATATAACCAGTAAGGAATCTACGTACAAACGCTCGGAACCGACGCACGCACACAGACGCACGCTCAACACGGCCGCTAAGGCTGCTAACGCGACTGACGGCCGCCTTAGCAGCCTTAGCGGCCGTGTTGAGCGTGCGTCTGTGTGCATGCGTCGGTTCCGAGCGTTTGTACGTAGATTCCTTACTGGTTATATCTATACTGTGACTTTACTTCGCTAACTGAATTTTACGAGTACATATTATCAGCTAAAGTCTTAAACCTCTTAACTCCATCGGATCAAATTTTACAGGAGGCACTTAAAACTTAGTTACCAAAGTTTTTGTATGAAGGCTTGATCTTGTATTTATAACGTTACGTAAAGCTAAAGTGAGGAAAGATGCGTTCAGAAATTTAATAGGTACCTAAAACTTTAAAAAAAAATTCATTGACACAAGAAAAGCCTGAAAAGCAAATAATAAAAAAACGGGGCAAGTGTTAGTCGGACTTGCGCATAAAGGGTTCCATATCATTATCTATAAAAACGACAAAAAAATCATGTCTGTCATGTCACGTATGGGAGCCCCCTCAAAGATTTATTTTATTCTGTTTTTTAGTATTTGTTGTTATAGCGCCAACAGAAATAAATCATGTATGAAAATTTCAACTGTTTAACTATCACGATTCATGGGATACAGCTTGGTGACAGACGGACGGACGGACGGACAGCGGAGTCTTAGTAATAGGGTCCCGTTTTACCCTTTGGGTACGGAACCATAAAAATAACCCCTTCCTATGTGGCTCCCACACTAATGTGAATAATGTGAGTAATAGGTAATGTGTTGTTTACTTGTGTGAATCAATAAAGAGTATTTGTTGTTGTTGTTGTTGTAATGTACCTAAATAAATTTTTGTCGTCGTAAAGTGAAGTGATGGCAGAGTGAAATGAGCGGGTGCGGCGACGCGACGCGTCAATTAATTTGCCGAACGTTCTGAAGATAACATCAGCGAGGCAGCAAGCAACCCTCAGGAACCCTCTTCGTTTTTCGTCGGTTAAAAGGTGTCAGAAAGATATTTTGAATAAAAATGGAGTTAAGACGTTTGCAACTTTAACCGACACGAAAGTTTTCTAGTTAACCTAAACTTAAGTGATATTTGAATACTGTCGAAGCTGACAACTTGATCGCGAAAAAAAAACTCATTTGATATTTAATCCTCAGTTTAAAGGCGCCAGAGACCATTGGTTGGGGTGTCTGTCGGGTTTCCTCCTCGTGTGCCCAAGTGCTGCGGTTCCCTTATGGACTCCTCCGGGGGAAGAGCAGTGCTTGGGCCGGTCCCCCTGGGCATCGGTCAATGATTTCTTAGCCTAGATGGTGGGATATCATTGGCCGATGGCTAATAACCCGACGAGCAGGGGGGGGGGGGGGGTTCTTTTGACCCAAACTGTACAATTTTATTTTACCACTGACATTGGCACGAGCCTCGTGGACGCCATTAAAGAAAAAAAAGAGAAAAGAGACCATTGGTAAGCACGCATTGTAATTGTAATATAATAAAACTGGCCAAGTACAAATCGGACTCGCTGACGAAGAGTTCCGTGCCACATTACCGCTACCAAATACTTGTACGCCGAAACTTATAAAGCTACTCAACAACAGCTAACAACTACTAAAGCTAATCATATAATCTAATTCGTCCTTTAATTTAAAACTTTTTATTTTTATTATTTGCTCGTATAATAATACACACTTAGTGAAAATATCAAGTGTCTACCCTTCAGGGTTCAAAAAATACAGCCCTGTGACAGACGGACGGACATACAAACAGCGGAAGCATAACAGTAATGGCCCTTTGAGTACGGAGCTCTAAAAATGTCTGAGGTTTTTCCCACTCCTAATAAATTCCGGTACAGGGAAGTCACCATTAGCTATTTACGTGCCTTTTAAATCACAACCAGTGTAATTGGATTTGGTTCAATTACGCGAATTGTACCGGTAATGTTTCGCGAAACTCTCGCCGTGCCACGTGGGAAGAGTGGGCGTGTGTTGTACGCACTGGAACGACATATGGGGTTGATTCTCTAAGTGCAAGAGCGACGACAGCAGCGAAGGCATTAATTTCTACCGTACGAAATGTAGTAGCGACCTATTTCTTCAAGCCGGTATTCTGTGGAGTGGTGCTGCTCCGGCAGAAGACCCCATTCGTACTGCAGCCAGCAACTGGTAGTCGTTGTATAAGCCATTACTTATTTTTTAGTATGTTGTAATGATGCCTTAGAGCTAGGTTTGTATTTGATTTTTAAAATTTTCTTCATTGATTTGACAATATTTGCATTTTAAGAGTTACATTGAAAACACAAAAGCGTCAATATTTTTGGAACTATGAAGCATAGGTATTTTAAAAATCAAAACATACAAACCTAGTTCTAGGGCATAATGATAACATACCAAAAAATCATTGCCATAGGTTAAGGTTTAGAGGGTGGAAAACGTTATCGCCGTTTGTATGGGGAGCGCTTTTTCGGGCTGGGTTCACACTCCTCTTAAGTACACTAAAATTATGGTTATAGATAGGTTAATGTTTAGAGGGTGGAAAACGTAATCGCCGTTTGTATGGAGAGCGCTGGGTTCACACTCCTCTTAACTCGCTACGTAACTCAGTACGTCTCTTTCTAACTAGCCCAGTGAGAGAGATGCCCTGAGTTACGTAGCGAGTTAACGCGTGTCGAGAAGATTCGTGCTAGGTACACTGATGAACTAGCCAATCAGATACACACCGGAAATATCTTTTATCTCTCTCAGCGCTTGATTTTTAAAAAAATTAAATATGAAGGCAAACGAGTAAGTGGGTCACCTGATGGTAAGTGATCACCACCGCCTATAGACACCCGCAACATCAAAGAGATTGCAGATGCGTTGCCAACTCAGAGGGCTAAGATGGAATACCTCTTGTGCCAGTAATTACACCGGCTGTCTTGCTCTCCACTCTATAACACAACAGTGCAAGCACTGCTGCTTAGCGGCAGGATTAGCGAGCAAGATGGTGGTAGCAATCCGGACGGACCTTGCACAAGGTCCTACCACCCGCAAATTGAATTTGAATGATTCGCTTCTACATTTTTTTATTCTACTGCTTTTTCCCGTTTAGTTCGGGATACTCATTGACCATGATCCCAGATTTGGCAGGACTGGTTATTAGATTGGTGCGACTACCGTCTGACCGATAGGATTATGGTTACACTTTCACTCACAGGAATGTGCAGGTTTCCTCACGATGTTTTCCTTACCGTAAGAGCGTTAGATATTAAAGTGTTTATAAGTTAGAACAACTCATTGGCATAGTCCACCAAGTAATTCCTTAGCCATTTTTCAACTTTATCCCCTCGTAAAACAATCGAAAACTGGTCAACCAATTTCTTGGTCGACTATACATGGCGACCGCTGGGGACCTATCTCGGTACCACACGATGACGATTCCACCCCCTATAGCCACTAAGCAGCCAACGCTCTCTGCTCCGATTTGACAGCGCTTACTAAAAAAAAAAAACATTTTACATTCGTTTACAGTGAGCCTCAGAAGTAACCAAACACTTAAGAACCTTGTCGTAGTAACATATGTCATAAAAATTGCTCGAACTTGTCACATTACTGAAAGCGACAAGGTAGTAAAATGTTCGGCTACTTCTGAGGATGACCTTATGTAATGCTATGTAGTGTAATGTGCTATGTAGTGTGTGTATGTAATGTATGTATGTACTTTAAATACCATTTCAGGCATTTAGTATCTTTGAAATTTTTACACTCGGACGTTTTGACAACTGGACTGACATCCCCGGAGGGCAAATACGACGACATAATTATCATTCGAATAAGCCCACAGTTTTAAATTTATTTTAAGTTTATTTAGTATTCAGTAAATTGTGATTTATTCGTAAACTCTATAATATGTAGGTATTTAGTTCATTTTAATTTTATGACAAGGGAGTAAAAAAAGAATGCGGGTCACGCATTTTTAATTTAAGTTCTTATTATTATTATTATAAGCTCACGCCTGTTTCCCTTTGATGTAGGCAGAGACCACAGAACGCCATTTGCTCCGGTCCTGGCATACTTCCCTCGCTTCCTCCACACACATTCCTCTCTTCATACATGCTCGGCGGTTACGGGTACTTGTAATTCTGCCTGTCTTTAGGACGTCGCTAATTTGGTCAACGAACGTACGCCGAGGCCGCCCTCTACCAATTCGCCCAGTCACATCACCCTAATAAATTTGCTTACATAATCGCCTTTCATCATCATAATCGCATTTCATTTTGTATAAGTTCTACAGAGGAAAATAGCTTGTTGAAACCTGTACTCAGCCCTCTATCGTCCCAGCAGTGGGACTTATAGACAGAAGACAGTGACTTTTAGTCGTCCTGTCAGATGGCCAAGACACTCTGTTGTCAATGCGTCTATCATTGAAAAAAAAAATATCAGGACAATTCGCGCCAATTGACCTAGTCCCAAACTAAGCAAAGCTTATACTATGGACAATGGCTATACATACTTATGTAGTTAATTGTAATACTTAAAATACATATAACATCCAAGACTCTGGTACAAACCATCGTATTCATCATACAAACATTGGCCCCTCCCGGGAATCGAACCCAGAACCTCGAGCTCTGTAGTCAGGGTCACTAACCACTAGGCTACCCCGTCGTCATTGGAATGAAACTTTATTGTGTCTGGGACTGTGTGCGAACGTGTTAAGAGGAGTGTGTACTGGCGCTCCCCATACAAACGGCAATAACGTTTTCCACCCTCTAAACCTTAACCTACAGCCATGTTTTTTTGTATGGTATCATTATGCCCTAGAACTAGGTTTGCATTTTTTGATTTTTTAAATTTTCTCAATAGTTTCAAAAATATTCACGCTTTTGTTTTTTGCATGGAACTCCTAGATACATATTGTTAAACCTATGGAGAAAATTTAAAACATCAAAACATACAAACCTAGTTCTAAGCCATAATGAGAACATACCAAAAAATTATTGCCATTGAGGTTTAGAGGGTGGAAAACGTTATCGCCGTTTGAATGGAAAGCGCTTTTTGGGGCTTGGTTCACACTGCTCTTAAGATAATTTTGGTTCCGTCAAAACTTAATTTTTCCGTAGCATAATAAATTTACCCCACGCATTTCACCCCTACTATATAAGGAGGAGTGAAAGCCGGTTTCCGTCAGTCTGTACGGCACGGTTCGTTTTGCCGGACGGGAGGAAACGGTTCGGTGTTTTACAGGTAAGTACTTTACGATACTTTCGCAAGGAAATAGAACGTTATACGTTTAAAAAAATTTTTGTTAAAAACTTAGATAAACTTAGAAAGTTGATTATACTATATTAGTTATTACATATACTTGTTTTAGAAACAATTTGATTACTGGAAGTGAGTGAAAATTTACTTTTCAGGTTTAGTTTAATTTAGTTTTTTAGTCAATATAAAGTTGTATTATAAATTACACTAATTTATATTTAAATCATCAAAATGATACAATTATAAATTAATTAAAAATATAATAATAATCCCATTAATAATAATATTTGCAATAAAAACGTGAAGTTTATGAAGTTTGTAAAAAAAGTGTTGAATTTACAATATCGCATGAATAAATAAGCATGACTTAAATTTTTCTTTATTTTTTTTCTAGCGCTTTAGTTTTAGAATAGAATAGAATAGAATACTTTATTTGCTTAGAATAAGTAATTTTTACATAAAACAATGTCAGAATAGGTGGTACAGAGACATAAGGCAGCTTATTCCGCTATTTGCATCTTCATACTAGCATGCAAATGTTTCTTATAGATTATTTATATCATCTAAGAGAAATTCTTTTACATTGTAATAATTTTTATTTAACAATTAGTACGGAAAAAGTTGCGTTTGACGGCCGTTGCAATGCGGCCGAAACGTCGAGGTAAATAAATAAACTTTATCTACACACATATCATAATTTCTCAATAACGCGTTCAAAAACCATAGAAAATGACCAGCATTATTACAACCAATGTTATTTTAAGAATTTTCTTGTCTGTGGTAGTAGGTAAATCTTTCTTTATTGAGTAGTATCTCTTAGTAGTCTGTGTTTATTGGTGATTACATTACCGATATCTCGTGACGTTATGAATTTAAATTTGGAACAGCTGTCAAAATTCAAGTTGGTCTCTATTCTAGTATCCACAGATATTAAAACAGTTATCGATACGAAACGTCAATTCAGTGTGATTTTTTAATTTAAACGCACGACATTTGATCTCGAGTGACATGACAATAGGAACTTCATTCTTTTGTCTATGATTAAAAAAAAAACGTTCGTCTTGACGGATAGATCGAATTGCCGCCATACTTGTTTGTTGGTTTTTTGCTGTTACGGTTTTTTGCAGTTATGATATGTGTGTAGATAAAGTAATGTATGCAACTGTATATAATTAGGCCTTAAAACACTCGTGTGATCCTATTATGAAACTCGCTGACGCTCGTTTCATAAAACCACACTCGTGTTTTAAGGCCTCTCATTATATAGCAGTTGCATAAAATACTATTATAGTACCGCGTTAAAGCCCCGACAAACGTAATAAGTATTATCTAATGAACCTTATTCTCATTTTTTTTTATGAAATAGAAAGGCAAACAAGCGAGTGGGTCACCTGATGGTAAGTGATCACCACCGCCTATAGACATCCGCAACACCAAGAAATTGCAGATGCGTTGCCAACCCAGAGGGCTAAGATGGAATACCTCTTGTGCCAGTAATTACACCGGCTGTCTTGCAATCCACGCCGGAACACAACAGTGCAAGCACTGCTGCTTAGCTACAGGTTTAACGAGCAAGATGGTGGTAGCGATCCGGACGGACCTTGCCACATTCTCACATCTCATTTATTCTCATTGCCACATAAAATAACACTCGACACAAACAAACTGGAACAAATTACCTTGCTACTCCGCGAAACCAGTGCCGGGCTCGTGCAAAATAGCTGCGTCTGTGCGACATATATATGTTCATTCAAAAATGTGTCGCACAGACGCAGCTATTTTGCACGAGCCCGGCACTGGTTTCGCGGAGTAGCAAGGTAATTTGTTCCAGTTTGTTGATATGGACTTCCGCAAAGTAACGCCTGAATCTATTAATCACTCGACACAAGTTTAGCCTCCAAGTGACGCATGCATATTTATTTATTTATTCCTTAGTAAATATAGAATAGTGGTCACGTATCGAAAACGGCTTTCTTGTACATATTTAATAATTCATTATGTGAAGAAATAATTAAAGAGTCTTAGGAAATGTATACAAAGCTATAAAAATTATTAGAAGACAATGTACTATTATTAGCTTTGTGTTGTAAAAGCAACTTTAGAAAAGGAATAAACAATGTCATGGACAATTAGCTATATTTTATAGACCGAGCAGAGTAAAGAACCGGACAAGTGCGAGACTGAGTCGCGCCACGAGGGTTCCCACGTTTAAAATTCATTTAATTACGTTACGCGTCCGTCTTTGGGTTACCGACTTAACCAGTCATTAAGTTAACAATCTTTTTAAGCTAACAAATGTTTTGTCCCTTTCATTTGAGGGCAAACGTCACAATGACAGATAAAGGCATAAAACTTTTAACTAACAAACGCTTACGAAGCGTTTATGAATAAGGGGATTAGGTTGTTCCAATTAAATTTTAGTTTAATCGGTGCAGTTTCGGAGGGAATTGGCTGTGACAGACGGACAGACACGAGCGATCTATAAGGGTATCGTTTTTTCCTTTTGAGGTATGGATCTCTAAAAATAAAATAAAAAGTCATTCGCCAATAATAATTTAAATTACAAAAACATTGTAATGCAAAACAGTGGGGTGTAGAATTATTGTGTAGTGGCAATGGGTGCCAGGCTCCGTGGCCGGCGCTAATTTTCAGAAAGGCCCCTTGGGCCGTTAATCGCAGACCCAGTAATCAATTACTCAATTAACTTGAGAATTTATAATTTAACGTTTGTTTGTTCTTTCGACTTTAGCTAGGCAAGTTTAATTTAACAGTCCCTGCGGCTCTGTCTAACTTGCGTCATAAAAGAGGCGCACATAGAGATAAATGGAAGTTAGGTGGTCATTTTAGGGCCACTTTGGCAAAACTGCGTGGTATATTTGTAAATGTTACATCGCACTTTAGTTCGTGTCGTCATTGTTCACTATTGTAACCACTGAACTAAAAAGTTTAGTGGTTACAAAACTCCAGTGGCCCTAACATGACAGGCCAAGTTTAGTTTATCTCTATCTGGGTCCCTTTCTTATGACGCTAGTTAGACAGAGACACAGGGAATGGTTAAACTAAACCTGGGCTGTCATGTTAGGGCCGCTGGGTCCTACTGAAAATCAGTGACTTAGTTTACCGAAGCAGAATAATATGCAGAGTTTACTTTTTTTTATATATACAACATAGGAAGGCAAACGAGCAAATGGGTCATCTGATGGTAAGTGATCACCACTGCCCATAAACACCTGCAACACCAAGGAAATTCCAGATGCGTTGCCAACCCAGAGGGCTAAGATGGAATACCTCTTGTGCCAGCAATTACACCGGCTGTCTAGCTCTCCACGCCGGAACACAGCGCAAGCACTGTCGCTTAGCGGCAGGATTAGCTAGCAAGATTGTGGTAGCGATCCGGACAAACCTTGCAAGGTCCTACCACCCGCAAACGTTTTTAGTGCAGTACTTACTAGAAATCTGAAGGGTCTGACTAAAAATCAGCGTCTTAGTTAACCGAGACAGTATGCTAATTGAGTCCCTTTTTACCCGACTACGGCAAAGCCAAAAGGAAGGGTTATGTTTTTAGCAGCCTATGTATGTTTGATTCTGTTCAACACGATTGTAATGTTCGTACTTTATCCGTGACGTTTATGTACTGTGTATGATTGACATCTAATTTAATTCGTTTTTATTTTTATTAATGCTATAAATTTTGGTTTTAATACTATAATGATTACTTGACATGACTTTTATAATGATGACATAGCTAATTATAATTTTGCAAAATGTATTTCTATTTTATTTAAACATAAAATGTAAACTTAGGCTAATAGCATGCCATTATTGTAATTTAGTGTAAGATTTTGCATGCCAGACGGTGGCCGAACATACATCCATGTAATTTTCTTACCAACTGACATATTTAATGTACTAACTGTGTATGTTTTTGCAAAATAAAAGGGTTAGATTTGGTTTGATTTGATTTGTTGAAAAGTATTTAAATAGTTAAATATATTTTCATTCTTTCTTCCTACTAAAATAATTTTGAGGCGTAAATAAATCCTGCCGTAAAGTATCTCCCCAATCTGTGCTGGAAACTCCTTTGCTAACACACCTTAGCAAAGCTTTCATCTGTTTTGCCTTTGTAAAACCTTTCTCAACATGGACGACCACTTGCTGTTTAATTTACTTCAAACACATCAAAGGTGGTTAATTAAAATGAATGTAAACTCTTAATTATCCTTAATTACTGGTTAACTGGAGAAACAGCCCTAGGGCGTAGGGTTGAGAATAGAACAACAAATTTTCTTTGTTATCTTTTGTTCGCGACTTCCTCCGGCTAGATTTTGGATTACTACCTTCCAGCCCCTTTTAACTATTTTAATGGTAGAATTTCCAAAAACCCCTATTTATTTTATTAATAACAAAAAGTTAAAAAAATAGTGAGGGGCATATGTCGGTTAAGACCAACGACATTTATGTTTTCACTAGGCTTGACGAGGTCCTCAGTATAAAAAATACGTCACCTTTCGGGAGCGCGCTAGGTACGGTGGCGGAGAGAGCACACGCCGAATAATAGCAAGAGTAAGCGAGATATCAATATCAACATGACAATGGTCCGTATTTATGAACAGTAAATTATGTTTCGATGAAAAATAGCAAATAAATTAATTAATTTACGTAAAATTAATCTCAGACCCCGTCTATTATGTGCGTTTGCAATTATGAATCACTTTTATGTATCGCATTTAAACATATTGTGTGAAAATTCGTCAAAAACACAGCTTTCGCGGGTTGGAAGGACAGCGTCTGCTTCTTACGCTTGCGCACACGCGATTAAATGAGTAGCGTGCCTACGTGTGACGACGTTTCTGTTCCGTACATCGTATCTAGTGGTAACATAAATGTCGTTGGTACAAGGAACATATACTCTAAAATTGAATTCAAGATCAAAAGTAACGTTCTACAGACGACATGATCTGATGAATGTTACGGTCAGACCAGGAGTAATATCACGTGGTGTGGAGGCTTATCACCTGATAAATCTCTAGGACTAGACAGATCAAGACCCGACCACATCATGCATCAGATATTGTCATCTGTAAACCCCAACTTTTGATCCTAAACATGCCTAAATAAAGCAAATTCAAGGTTTAAATACAAGGTATTATTTTTTACAAACACATTATCAGATTAAATTATAAACAATCAAACTTAAAAACTAACATTAAATAAAGTTATAAGTGTATATAGACAGCTAAATAATACAAACAGAATTAAAACAAATGTAAACACTAACTTAACCTAAAAAAAACCCCACTCCGCATCGCACCTGGCTCAAACGCGCCCATCAGGCTTGCCGCGTTGCCCCGCTGTATGGCCAGCGAGATTTGCTGAACCAAGTACGACCCGGAGCGTAAGTTATTTATAATTAGTTGCTTTGCAATGTTTTATTCAAACAATACAGTATTTTGATGGCAAAAACTGAAATTTTTGTTTAGAATTTTGTTTTCTACTGAACACAAACGAGGACTTTACTTACATCACTTATTATAACGTCAAAACTCATGAATGCTTAAGCAGGACATTAAAAAAACTCTTTGCATCGTGGAAACTTGCTTCGCGAAGTATGATGAGTGAACATACAAGAGAAATACGTTTTTATATTGAGTATGAATAATAATTTTATTCTTACAGAATGAGGTGAAATAACCTGCCAGTTCTTTGTAGGGGGTTTGGTACCTAATATGGCAATTACTTACCGAAAACTAGGCGTACAACAGCCTTAAGACTTAAAAATTATTACGAACTTTGGATGAAGGCAGTATCTTGCGGCGTTTCTTCTCAGTAGTATCTTCCATTTTCCGAAGCGCTAGTAGATTCAGACATGTATTAGAGCCTATATGGCCTACTTGCAAAATAAATTCATTTTCATTTTCATGCCAGGAAACAAGTACAAATGCGCTAAGAAATTAAAGACGTGAAGTCCCCAATCGCACTGCGTTTGCCTTCGTTCGGAAACAACATCACACTCATTTTATTTGATTTATTAATTTAGGTTATTAATATGGAGAATAAACAGCTTTTATACAAAATTACAAATCAACGGTGAATACAATAATCCAATTACAGGATGTCGACGATAGCGGCAGTGTAACAATTTTATTTTGTGATGAAGCTTCTGCAAATCATTAGACATTTTGCGGGTGGTAGGACCTTCTGCAAGGTCCGTCCGGATCGCTACCACCATCTTGCTCGCTAATCCTGCCGCTTAGCAGCAGTGCTTGCACTGTTGTGTTCAGGCGTGGAGAGTAAGAGAGCCGGTGTAATTACTGGCACAAGAGGTATTCCATCTTAGCCCTCTGGGTTGGCAACGCATCTGCAATCTCTTCGATTTTGTGGATGTCTTTAGGCGGTGGTGTACACTTACCATCAGGTGACCCACTTGCTTGTTTGCCTTCCTATTTCATAAAAAATACAATGTTACAAATAGACGAAAGTAATATAGAAATATTAGGTTAAAAACAAAATCGATATAGGCACGTAAAGTCCTATTGCTGTCCTACGGAGACACTCGGATGAAGCCTTCAATAATGTAAGATTTTTATCTAAAAGAAAAACAGAGGCTACCTGTGTTTTCTTTGTGGAGTCTACAGCGGAAGAAGTACCCTAATTCAAAGATAAGATGCCATCTGGCTCATAAAAGCCACAAAGAAATAAATATAAACCAAGATTACGGGTCAGCGTTTCACGTACAATTAAATCTGAAACGATTATCCTTAGAAGCGATTACGCCTCTGCGTCAATTTCTGGACGAAAACTCAGTCATTATTTGTTGGTTTAAAATCTACTGTGAATCATTTTCGTGGAGCAAGTTCTCGTACGCACTCGTAAGTTGCATTACATTGCGCGGTTCGATCAATCGATCAATCACATCAGGCCTTGGTAGCCCGCAATGAAGAAACTCGTACCATGTACTCGTAAATGACCCATAGTATTTAACACCTTAAATATTTAACGCAGAGTTTGGCAGAAGAAGCATGAGAGTAGAATAAATGCGGTTGAGATGCGTTCTCTGCGTAGTATGAGTGGGATCAAGCTGACTGAGAGAGTGCGGAATAGTGTTATAAGGGAGAAATGTGGTTTAAAAGAAGATGTAGTGATTAAGATACAGAAAGGTATGTTGAACGGATGAATGAAAGGCGATTATGTAAGCAAACTTATAAGGGTGATGTGACTGGGCGAGTTGGTAGAGGGCGGCCTCGGCGTACATTCGTTGACCAAATTGGCGACGTCCTAAAGACAAGCAGAATTACAAGTACCCGTAACCGCCGAGCATGTATGAAGAGAGGAATGTGTGTGGAGGAAGCGAGGGAAGCATGCCAGGACCGAAGCAAATGGCATTCTGTGGTCTCTGCCTACCCCAAAGGGAAACAGGCGTGAGCTTATAATAATAATAATATTTAACGCAGTTGCTGTATGGTGAGTATACCAAAGTGCTTCGACACACACTTTGCGGTTTGATGTAAATATGCAGCTTGTATGATTATGAATGTATTTTACGAGAAAACAGCACGACAAACAAGCAAATGCGTCATCTGATGGTAGTCACCACTATCGTCCATAGACACCCGTAGCATCAAGGAGACTGTAGATACATTTGACAATCCAGAGGGCTAAGATAGAATACCTCTTGTGCCAGTAATTACCCCGGCTGTCTTGCTCTCCACGCCGGAACACAACAGTGCAAGCACTGCTCTAGTGGATTAGCGAGCAAAATGGTGTAGCGATCCGGACGGACCTTGCACAAGGTCCTACCACCCGCAACTAATTATAGTACCTTCTAAGCTTTACGAGGTTAAATCGTGCTCATTAATTCCCTGTCGTCCTAAACTTCTGCGCCTACGCTTCTTCAATCGTTACATGTGTTTACGTTAGATAAACCGCGGCAAATTGTTCTTGAAATAAAACACAATCACTGTTTGTGGGTGTGAACATGGTGGAGGGAATTGATGTTCAGAGATTATGGAATCTAAATACAGTTCCTTGTTATTTAGTCAGTCTGTAGGCTATAGTTCAATCAATGATTTTATAATACAGTGTCATACTAAACGACAGCAGAAGAACGGACCGATTTAAGAATTTAGGTTGGCGCCAATGTTGCAAATGCAATTTATTAGTTTACCATTTATAGTCATTGGATTTACAACTTTACGTCTAACTGAATAAAATAATAATTTATTAAGTTTCGTTGCAATTAGGTTTTTTTACAAAATAATATTAAGCATTGACAGCAGCGCCGTCCGTCCGACAGACTGACAGCGCGAGCGATTGTCGATTTATTGTACTTTTCTGACTTTTCTTCTTCTTTTGATGCGGCCATTTTTTAAACGCTGACTAGAAGTCCATTACTAATAGGTACTAACAATTTAATTTAACAAATAGGGTCATTTAACAACGGTTTTGATTTAATGTAAAGGTGTATCTGTTTTGATATAAATGATCACTATCAAAGACCCTTTCAATCTGTATAATAAAACACGATCTTATTGTTTTGTCATACCTATTTGACTAGTTCTATTCCCGGTTAAGGCAGACGAATTTTCCAAAAAAGAAATTTTCCAGAAAATCCAGAATAGCTGAGTTTATTTTTTCAAATATAAAAGTAAGTCCCTCTTTACGTAGAATTTGCTATTTCCAATATTTACGGCAGTTGCCGTCCTTTTGGCGTTCGTTTTTCCCACCCTGTATAAGTAGATTGCCAGTGGGAACAAATAGGAAATAATAAAACATAATTGACCACCTCGAAACTATGGGAAATAACCATCGAAATGAGAAAACTATAGAACTGTGTACAACGCAGTGGCGGAGTAGCCGACCATAGTCTATTTGGTAGACTATGTTGGATAGCCTGAATAAAACTGTATGTGCCAATTGTCAAGTAAACAGCTCTGCATTTTGTACGTTTTACATTGGCGTCATATTTTTAGTTCTGCTATCCGACGCCTGTAACACTGCTAGTTAGAAAACTTAGAAGCACTTTATTCACTTACGATAAGATTCAAAGTTGAACCAATGGCTAAATATTGAAAGCCCCTCTTCACCTGCTTCACCCCGTGGCAAAATGGTGACGCTAGGCTTGTAACAATCCGAACAAGTAAGCAGATCTATTGTCTTCTTATATCGATGGAAATAACGATGGGAAATCTTTCAAAATTTAACAGCTGGTAGGTCAAGCGAGCAAGCACCTGGATGAGAGGAGCCGAGGATTGGGCTCAGTGGCACGCCTTGGAAGAGGCCTATGGCCAGCTGTAGACAAACATGAGCTGATTATGATGATGATGATGATGAGGTCAAGCGATCCCTTGTTCAAATATTAGGAGGTGTAACAGTGGTCTTAGTACAAATCAGGGATGGTTATCTAACCAAAATTCTAACCTTACGTGTTCTGTGATCAAATTGGTATTTAATCAGTAATCCACAGTTTCCATTCTTCCTGCGATGTACGACATTGGTTCTACATTGTTAATTACATAAGTAATTTCATGTGCGTCTTTCGATATTAACTTAAAACTTCTCTAATAAATCTCTTATACATAATCACACATACAAATCAATTTAACAACAAAGAACACTAATAATAAGAAATTAACGAATTAGATCTAACAATTAAAACTAATCTAAACTAAAGTATAACATTAAAACTAAAACGGTATTATAAATTATTAAAAATTAATTAAAAATATCCCCAATCTGTGTTGTGGCCGGTTCAAATGTTCACATAACGCGCGCTAGCAGCGCTTCCGCGCTGTATGGCAATGGACATTCGTTGAAACAGCCACGACCCAGGTCGGGGATCATAACAATATATACTTTATAAAGCTTAATTATGATAAGAAGTTCGCTATTATAACCAATTATCTTAACATTATTTATGAACTGATCTAGACGAGTGGCACTATGTCTGCATACACTTTCAATTTGTATTAGTCTAAGATCCGAACTTACATCGACCTTCACCGAGCTGATAATAGAATGAAACATATTTTATAACAAATATAGTATATTAGAAAATATATTAAAAATGGGTTGCCTAAAAAAATCATGGACAGACTATTTTTAAATATTTAAAAAATATTTTTATTTTAATTAATTGTTGTAAAACTTAAATATTTATGTATTTATTTAATTGATGTAATATTGTTTAATATTTTAGTATTATATTTAAGATATTTGATTTTTATGTATTTAATTTTTTTTTTTTTTGCAACTAAAATGTCAGTTGCTCCAAAATAACGGTCACTGTTTACTACGGTATCGCTGTCATTCTCTGTCGTGTAAATACCGAGCATGCGCACGTCTTATTTTTAACATACTTTCTAATATACTAAATTTGTTATTAAAAATAATCAAAAATAGTCTGTCCAGGATTTTTTTAGGCAACCCATTTTTAATATATTTTCTAATATACTAAATTGGTATAAAATATGAATTGGTATAAATATTCTATTATCAGCTCGGTGAAGGTCGATGTAAGTTCGGATCTTCTACTATATGTTGTTCGGACGGCGGCTGCCGCGGCACTGCCACACAAATCATAGCTACATATTTACCAGTGTCTATAATAACACTGTCTTCGAAGCTGAATCCGTTACAATTATTCCATATTAACGTTGTTTGGCCCTTGCAAAGGTTGAAATGGTTCGTTCCATTTACAGCTCATTAGGTATTCGCATTCGCACAATGTTATTACTGTCGAACAGGCAGAGGTTGTCAGACGGCCATATTGCGTCCCACAGTACATCATTATCCCCTCCTTATCGGACACTGATCGTAACTACCGCCCGTTTGTATGAACTTTAGCAGTCATTAAATTACCCCAAATTATGACGAATGCTTACGAAATGATAACGACATTGCACAAAAATATTTTTAATTTCAAGTCTCTAGGTCCAGCGGTTTGGGCTGTGCGTTGATATATCAGTCAGTCAGTCGGTCGGTTGGTCAGTCTTTTCTTAAACTTTTTCGTTCCCTACCTAGATTTGTATGTTTTTTTTATAGCTTTGTAAAACTTGACACATTTTTGTTTTGCATGAAACTACTTAAATTACTAATATGTAAATATTTTAAAAACTTTGAAGAATATCAAAAAATCAAATCATACAAGTTCTAAGGCATAGTACCAATATTTATTATAATTATAGTACATGTGAAACTTATTTTATTTTTTAACTCCCTTATTTATAAACGCTTTGTAAACGTTTGTTAGTTAACACGTTTTATGTCTTTATCTGTCATTGTGACGTTTGCCCTCAAATGAAAGGGACAAAACATTTGTTAGCTTAAAAAGATTGTTAACTTTTTATGAATAACGGGGTATGACTATTAACCATATTTATCTGCAAATAAACCATTAATTCATTAAAATACTAAAAACCATGGGCATCAAGGTTAAGGGGATGGAAAACCTTATCGCTATTTGTATGGAGAGTGTATCTAGCCTCAAAAAGGAGTACAAAATCCTCTTAACGGTTACCTAATACTCTTACAAGATTTTACAAGCTATTAACCCTAAGATAGTGAATATTTTAGGTACACTTAACTATAGGATTTTAAAACCAAATGACATTCCTGCAGTATTTATGCCAGTTTAGTAATGAAAATGAAATCGTTTCTAAACTGATATAAATCGTTAGAAAGCCGTTACGAAACTGATTGTATTTATTTAATTATTATTTTTTAATTAATATTTAGTAACAATGTTTTTGATTTTGACATTAAAATTAAAGATTACGCACAAAAATACAAATATTGCACACAATAATAATGAATCTTTACCTAAACCACTCAACTGATTTTAGTAGGGTTTTCACTGTCATTTAGAGAATTTCTTACAGAAGATTTTTACAGTACAGTACAGTACAGTCAAGGAATTTAATTCCCTACCCATTTCGTTGAAATGTCGTCTGACATTCGCAATGCATTAAGGTCGATATGTCAAACTAACGTCTTGCTCTATAGCTCTTATGGTGACAGTTTGCTAAACGCTATTGAACCTAAGGTGGGTTGGAAATTTAATTCCTTGACTGTACTTTATAAACTGCACTTGACTGTACATTTTTTTTTTTTTTGATTTGTATAATAATTATTTATGTTAGTCTTTAAGGTATTTATCTCTGGGCCTATGCAGCCTGAAATAAATGAATTCTATTCTATTCTATTCTATAAACTAATTGTAATTGTGGAAAGCCGGGGCGGGTCGCTAGTAAGAGAATTTATGTTGCGTCAAAGAAATCTTTCTTTCTTTCTTAAAATTGTGTATATTATCTTCTTATCTATATTTTCCTCGTCGGATTTTTCTTTACTTCTAAGAATAGGTATTATTCAAAAATAGTTCTTTGTTACTACTAAGTAGAAGATCTGTTGTGTTAAAATAACAAAATAATAAGGAAATGGTACGGAACTGGTATGGAATAGCACGGAGAACCGATGGCCGATGGGGTCGGAAAGTTCTCGAATGGCGGCCGCGTATTGGCAAGCGCAGGGTAGGACGACCAGCCACAAGATGGTCCTATGACCTCATACAGGTGGCAGGAAGGCGCAGGTTGCATGCCGCTTCCAACCGGCCACTTCGGAAATCCATGGAGGAGGCCTATGTCCAACAGTGGACTTCTTGTGGCTGAGATGATGATGATGATGATGAAGGAAATGGTAAATTTTAAGATACTAGCTAGGCAGGGTTGGGATTTGCGGGTGGTAGGACCTTGTGCAGAGTCCGTCTGGATCGCTACCACCATCTAGCCGATAAGCAGCAGTGCTTGCACTGCTGTGTTGCGGCGTGGAGAGATCGCGTTGGCAATGCATCGAGCCTTAATGGCATTTTACCGCAAGGGACAGATTTGGGAGATATTTGTTTTTTTTTTTGTAAAAGTTTTGTCGTTTATGTTAAGGAATTAATGCATAATTAATGAAAATAATAAAACCAAACTAATTATAACTAATAAAGCGACGACTAACTAAATAAAAAAACACAAATTTATTTATAAACTTTATCTAAACATCATAAATTAAGTTAAATTTAATTTCATCTTTATTTCTTTATTAGGTTAATTTCTTCATAATTTGTAACAAATGCGTTACTTCTCCTTTATTTTTGGAACAATTCAATGGCATATTAGGCGAGCTCAAAACGAATCAAATTTAATGGATTCAGTCTCACCAGGTATAATTCAGCCTTTTTGACCTTTTACTGTAAAATTAAACACTTGTGGTTTTATCAATTAGATTTCACATCAAAACGGTTCATTTAAACCCAAAATAAATAATTTAAATAAATATTTCTGTCATGCTAATCCCGCTAATATTACAAATGCGAAAGTCATAACGTTTGGATGTTTGTTTCTCAATTACGCATTAACGGCTATAAGGATTTTAATGAAATTTAACAGACGGATAGATCGTATCCTGGATTAAAACATAGAATACTTTTGATTTCGTGAAGTCCTGTAAATTCCTTCACGCGGACGAAGCAGCGGGTAAAAGCTGGTATATACATATTTTTCTCGTAAATATAATTTGAAATAAAGGAAGATAATTTAAATTGTTTTCATCTTGATGATACCTGTGAATCGCTGTTGCACTCAAATTTTTTTTATAAAATAGGCAGGCAATGAAGCAAGTGGGTCACCTAACGGTAAGTGTACACAACCGCCTATGGACACCCGCAACATCGAAGAGATTGCAGATGCGTTGCCAACCCAGAGGGCTAAGATGGACCTATTGTGCTAGTAATTACAGCGGTTGTCTTGCTCTCCACGCCGCAACACAACAGTGCAAGCACTGCTGCTTAACGTCAGGATTAGCGAGCAAGATGGTGGTAGCGATCCGGACGGACCTTGCACAAGGTCCTACCACCCGCAAAATCGTATACTTTTCTTCTTTTTTTGCCAACAATCATTTTATACAACATATTTCGTTTGAATAACAATCTACGACAATTTCCCAGTTTCACGTCAACTGATTTAGTTATGAAACCAATCCTGCGTCTAGTAACAAGTCTTACGTCACGTACTGACTTCTACACGGCGACGTGTCCCAGAGCGTGACAATATCGCGCCACTGTCCCAAAGGCTGTCACGTCGGGCCCTCAATTTGCATAGGCTCTGAAATTACAACGTGTCGCTGGAAGGGGGACATGGGACCCAGATTAGCTTCAAAATTGTAACTGTCATTCGTGTCCTCCGCCCACCGGAACACTGTAGAGCAGCCATATTCAACCTGTTTTTGTTGGCCACAAACACGTTTCAGTCATGGTTTCGAGGGCCGCAAGCGAAAATTATTTATGGTCACGAAATTTAGAATGGCGCGAAAATGAAAATGGTTTACAATTTTGGAACTTCAGGTGGGCCTAACAAAGGCCTGGCGGGCCGCAGGTTGAGTATCGCTGCTATAGAGGGTTTAGAATCGCACTATTCGGTGCTAGAAGCATTGTTAAAACTGAATGCTGATGTTGCAGGTTCGAGTCCATAACCCTATTTTTTCTTAGTGTTGTGATTGCATAGCGTTTTAATTGTTAAAACTGTTGAAAGCAAATTGCGCAGATAACTAAAATGATAACTGTGTCAATTATTGGATTTTTAACTACGTAACCGTTTGCTCTAGAATGGTCTACCACAAGCTTCTGAGCGCGGCATGGCTCCTGCTGGCTGCGGCCGCGGCAGTCGAGTTGTACGATGACGTGCCACCTGGAGACGTCGACAATGACATGATGTACCAGGTATGTACCCTAAACATAGTTCCTGGCAAACTTCTTGAGCACTGACCTTGACTGCGCAGTAGCCGTTTCTAGTACACATCTGTATGCGCCAACATACACTCCACTCGATTTATGCTCAAGATGTTTGCCGGCAACTATACCCATTTATGTCATTTGTGTACCAAACCTCACAAAGTCCTCTCCATACAAACCACAGAAAAGGTTACATTCCTCTAAACCTTAACCTACGGTCAAGCTGTTGCGACGCCTTAAAAATAGGTTTGTATGTTTTGATTTTTTACCAGACTGCCACAAAAAGGAGGGTTATGTTTCTAGGACAAGACAGATCAAGGCTCGACCACATCAGGCATCAGATAGTGTCGTCTGTAAGCCTCAACTTTTGATCTCAGGTTCTATTTTCGAATTTTAAAATTACAGTTTTGGTCTACTTTCAAGAATCACCGACTACTTTGTCAAAACTTGCTTCGTTTAACGGTAATTTTCCAACGTTTTCACCGTTGCTGATTACCGTTCCTTCATAAATTGTTGAAATACAGGTCTACGAACATGGCCTTCAGGCAAGAACAGACGCTGTACTCGGAGTTGATACTAGTTTTGGCAGAAATTGGTGCTAAACGTTAGGTATTTCGTCAATTAAGGAACGGTAATGGGCAGCGGTGAAAACGCTGGAGAATTACCCTTTTTGCAAACTGATTGGATTTTTTAGGCAGGCTTAAAACATTAAAAACCTTTTATGGTGACCTGATATTTCGAATAGGTAGGCATATATATTTGGCAAACTGCTGCGGTTTTCGCTGTTTCAAATTTTAATGGGTTTACGATGACTTCGCGCGCTGACGCAGGATATTCAAACCTGTTAATCGGCGAGCGTTGCATTTTTAACAATTTACATACAATTACTTTTTGTGTGCATAGGTACTCTGATTATAAAGGCGACAAAATACGACGCGAGCTACATAAATCAATCAAATAAAGATTTATTCTAAATAATTACCTGGCTCGCGAACATCCTGTAGGTTTTTAATTGGTTTTAAAGATAATCTAACGTTTGTATAGTTTATACCTATACACACACGGGCGTACCCAGCTTCTGGCCTAGGAGGGGGGGGGGGCAATTCAGATGCTAGATTCGGTAATCTTCGTCCGCCATCGTCGCGCGTGGTTTTTGGGCAATTGCACCGTGCATTTTGCCATTGTCTACTGCGCGGTTTATTTAAAAGTTAGAGCATAAGGCCCCGTTTACACTTTGATTAGTAATTAGGCGAGTTCATACATGTTCTGCGAGATTTCCAGGGGCGAGGGGCAGGTGCCCCTCTCTGCCCCCCCCCCCCCTGAGTACGCCCATGCCTATACATATACCTATACATGTAACTTATCTCCTTATCTATCATTGAGACGTTTGCCTTCGAATGAAAGGAACAAAACATTTTTTAGTTAAAAAGGATTGTTTTTTTTTTATAAATAAGGGGGGGGGGGATAACTTCAACGGTTCTTGAGATATTTTTATCAGATAGACGGACGGTCAAACGCAATAGCAAGACTATAAGAGCCCTTTTCAATTCCTTTCTATTCGGAATCCGAAAAATATAAACACATAGTTTCACCCACAAAGAGTTCTTAAAAGGGATTATGTAGAAACCTTTCTGTACGAAGATAATATAATAAATAACACATCAATATCTGGGTATCAAGAGTTCTTCCTGTTTTCCTGTTTGCATCAACAGGATCAAAACTTGTTTGAGTTATTAGTGTACGTAGGAACATGGCATTACCTAAGATGGTGGTAATGTAAGTTATTAAAATAAGAAACTTTTGTACGTAAGTTCTTAATATAATATAATGCGGGTAGTAGGACCTTGTACAAGGTCCGTCCGGATCGCTACCACCATCTTACTCGCTGATTCTGCCGCTGAGCAGCAGTGCTTGCACTGTTGTGTTCCTGCGTGGAGAGCAAGACAGTCGGTGTAATTACTGGCACAAGAGGTATTCCATCTTAGTTTTTCAGCTACCGTTTCGGCCGTGTCTTGTACTTTTAATAAGAGAAATACAGGACCAAACTTACCATCCCATACCATACATGACATACAATAATATCATACCATAAACGCGTTGTCCCATATTTCTCCTTAAGAGAAGTGTGAACCCAGCCCCAAAAAGCGCTCCCCATACAAACGACGATAACGTTTTCCACCCACTAAACCTTAATCTATGGCAATGATTTTTTGGTATGTTGTCATTATGCTTTAGAACTAGGTTTCTATATTTTGATTTTTTGAATATTCTTCATAGATTTGACAATATTTGCATTTTAGGAAGTTGATAAAAACAAAAAAGAGTCAATATTTTTGAAACTATTAAGAATATTCAAAAAATCAAAACATACAAACCTAGTTCTAGAGCATAATGACAACATACAAAAAAATCATAGTTATAAGTTAAGGTTTGGAGGGTGGAAAACATTATCGCCGTTTGTATGGAGAGTGGTGGGTTCACACTCCTCTTAAATATCGTTATTTTAGGTCACATGTACTATAAAATGAGCACACAGGGTTCAAAAATTACGTAATGCCATTTTTGAAGATTTTTGACCCCCTCCTCCCCCCCTTGTAACGCACCGTAACCTTTTTGCTGTACACCCCCTCCCCCTCTCTAACCGTTACGTAACACTAAATGACAAAAAAAACATTAATGACAAAAACAACATTAAATGACGTACAATGCAATCTAGGGATTCCCCGTGAAATATAAACGAAAAGGTTTGCCAACTTGCGAGAACAAATTTAAAAAAATAACGACCAAACTAATACAATCGAGGGATTCCCCGTAACGTTAATGAAAAGGGGTGCCAGTTTGGGAGTTTTAATTCCCTATTTTTTTAGAAACAATGTTACGTAACGTGTTGTAAGAAAGACCCCCTCTCGCCCCTGTAACGCATCGTAACGTTTTACGAGACCCCCTCCCCCTCCAAATTGCGTTACGTAATACTTGAACGCTCCCTTGGTCATTCTAATTACTCACCACTCCTAAACTGAACGACATCTCACATTTTAAAAGCTATCTAAGCATTTGGGCTACTGAAAGGCTACTGAGCATGTCAAAGAAATAGTCATAAATGTCGTAAATAGTCGTACATGCATTCTAAAAACATAACCCCCCCTTCTGGCGGCAGATGGGTAAGGAACCCAGACCGGAGCTACATTTACCGCTAGCTCTCTAGCGTAGCATAATAAAGTCTGACCTTTGCAAATGAGACAAATTAATACCAACAGCCAACGGTTTTGTGCCACGACGTCATCAAAGGTGCTTTTAGCAAACAGTGTCCCTGAATAAATATAGACACACAGATTTTTCAGCGTACAAAGTATTTTCAAAAAATTTTGATTTTGTAGCTCTGGTCGTGCGACACGGGATGGGTTGAATAAAAATGTTTTTTTTTTTACCAGGAAATGAACGTCATAGACAGCGGCCCCCTCCACAAAGGCCTGGAGCAGGGCGAGGGTCGTCTCTGGCATCTCCTGATGATGTACAGACTCATCAAGTCACAGCTGCGGGACGAGATACAGGCGACGGAGCGCAGGTAACATACAGACATACATGTACACTATGAGCCTGTATCACAAAATTGACAAGCGCTAAAATTTAAGATATTTGTCTCATTTTCAAATGGGGGCCTCCGCTAAGGTGCGCGGGCGCACGGAGCGGGTGCACGCCTATAGAAAAATAGTATGAGAGCGTCCGCTAACTCGCGTGGGTGTGGGTGCGGGCCCACCCCAGGATGTTGGGCTACCGATTCAAAATTCTATAATAATTGAGTGTCGATTCTGCGTCATCGCATTGGCCATGGCATGTCAGGGACTAAGCCCCGCCTAAAAAGTAACCCTAGATACGCTAATGCCGCCTGGAGAGAGATCTCTCTATTGACCTACTTCCACACGGCTACACAGCGCTATACAAAACAAAGCAAAAATATTAAAAACTAACTGTGCCCGCGACTTCGTCCGCGTGGAATAGTGTCTTTCATCCCCTATTCCCTATTGTTATTTACACCCTTGAGGGTAAAACTTTTACAAACTTTCAATGCCATATTTATTTATACCGCATCAACAGCCTAAAAAGTAAGTTTCAAGCTTCTAGCTCTAAAAATGACGATACTTCCATACAAGTTTGCATCCCCCCTTTCAACCCCTTACAACCCATATTTCGCATTAAAAAATAGCCTATGTCCTTTCTCAGGTAAGAACCTGAGAAAGAACATAATTTGCATGGAAGTATCGTCATTTTAAGAGCTAGAAGCTTGAAACTTACTTTTTACGATTTCGATTTCGAAATCGGTTCAGTAGTTTTGGCGTGAAAGCGTGACAGATAGACAGACAGAGTTACTTTCGCATTTATAATATTAGTAAGGATTAAATCGAATCTCTCCGGTACACGCGTGACATTCACCAGTTGCGTGACCTCAACTTGTTGCGTTACCTTTAACAAACCGATTTTTCAGAGCAAGCAAAAACATCCAAGACATGGAAACGCCAGACGAGACCAGCCTGGCCAAGAGGGTCGCACCCTCCGAGCGGGGCAGGCAGCCGCGTTGGAAGACCAAGAAGGGGAGGGGCGTGGGTGAGTACATGGGTACAGTCAGCCGAAGCAGCTTGACACTTGAAAACCGGCCAAATGCGAATCGAACTCGCGCACGAAGGGTTCCGTACCATTATCTATAAAAACAGAAAAAAAACGTTTGTTGCACAATAATAAAATGGGCAACGAAATACAAAATAATCAATAGACATGAAAATAAAAACATTCAATATAATTTCTAGTACATCGGCTTGCTCATAAGTTTATGAGTTATGACTTATGGAATGAATAATAGTCTGCAAATCACTCAAACGAACTCGCTGTCATCACTCTTCATTTTATATCTTTTGTCCCAATTATTTCGGGTCGGCGAGCGGAGCGCACCATGTATTATTTTTCTTCCAATCATGCTCATTAGTTCGCCGTTATTTTCGCTTTTACGAAACTTCCTAAACCGTATTCAGCCTTACTTGCCTTATGTACTTATAGTTTACTCGTATACACTTTGCGGGTGGTAGGACCTTGTGCAAGGTCCGTCCGGATAGCTACCACCATCTTACAAAGAGTAGTTTCTGTACGTTAGTAATATTTTTATTCTGTGGTTGGACTAGAGGGGCGTGATCGTGAGATACCAAGTTCGATTCCCAGCGGTCGCCATGTATTAATGGTGTATTGCCATATTGCGTCTATTATTTGAAAATTTGCTACTGGTTCACTTCTTCTGCTTTATATTTCTTCACATAGTACAAAACAAAGGCGCTGATCATAATAATATCTTCGGTCGCTTACTCCTTCTAAACCACGCAACGGATTTTGATTCGCTTTTCACTGTCATAATGTTTTTTAAACAATAAATTTAAATGATTATGACAACACAAATAAAAATTAGGGTAATGGCTGGACTTGAACCTGCAACATCAGCATTCCGTGCCTTACGTTAGCCAGGTTCGCCACATTACCACTACCATGCCCTGCGAATTTTTCAATGTGTTCCATTTTTACGGTCATTACATTATTGATGTGTTAGGTTATAACTAACCGCGGTGTCATCTATGAGAAACTTAATCAAGTTATCTCATTCAACTTGGTCGTTTATGAATGCCCGTTAGCTGACGAGACATGACGCCATTTGTTGATTTTCTTTAATCGAACGATTTTTACATTCAAATTTTACCCGTATGAAAGCGGGGCAGGTTGCTAGTTGTATTTATAAGAAACAACGCTTTTTTTTTGTCAACAGGTCCCCAAATGGTTTGTTACTTCAAGCTGTGCGCGTTCCGCAACCCTGCATAAACGGTATCCAACATCACGGCTGCGATATCACCAAGCGATTAAACGAAGGGGAAATTAAACAAATAAGTACCGACAAAAAAGAATTTGATACAATACAGCCTAAACATGGAAGATGACTCGAAGAAGATGTGGCTCAAACCGTGTTCTTACATTAATTTCCTTTTATTCCTTTCAGTGCTGTGTATTTATTTATATATACGTAAGTATTAGTATTATTAAATTAAAATTGTAATGATAACACAAAGAAAAATTAGGGCAATGGCAGGATTTTTCTTTGTGTTGTCATTACAATTTTAATTTAATAATTTCGCATTTAACATTTAAATTTAACATTTAAAAATAAAATCGAAAGAAATTTCGGTTATTTTTTTTTTATTAGTATTATATTTAGTTTTTTTAATATACAGAATAAGGAGGAAAACAAGCAAGTGGTCACCTGATGGAAAGTGTTCACCACCGTCTATAGACACCCGTAATACCAAGGAGAGTGCAGATGCGTGGCCTAACCAGAGGGCTAAGATGGAATACCTCTTGTGCCAGTAATTGCACCGGCTTTCTTGCTCTCCACGCCGGAACACGACAGTGCAAGCGCTGCTGCTTTGTGGCAGGATTAGCGATGAAGGTGGTGGTAGCTGTCCGCACGGACCTTGCACAAGGCCCTACCAAGCAAAGATCTCCCCAGCATTCTCCCTTTCGTTTTTTCGTAATATATTATAAGAAAAATATTGATAGTCATGGTTCACAGATATACATATTTTTGGAAAAAACATATTTTATGTTTCTGCTTGTATAAACCAGACATATTAGAGCAACATGAAAAATATTTGTACTAGTTCAATGTCGCGACACTTTTACGCCAAAAATCGATTAAGCTCTGGGGTTGTATTAATGAAGTACCTGTTTATCAAAGGCCTACAAAATGCACCTTTATGCAAATTAAACTTTAATGTATTATGGAATAACTCTTATAGGTACAGTCAAGGAACTTAATTCCCTACCCATTTCGTTAAAATGTCGTCTGACATTCGCAATGCATTAAGGTCGATATGTCAAACTAACATCTTGCTCTTTAGCTCTTATGGTGACAGTTTGCTATATGCTATTGAACCTTAGGTGGGTTGGAAATTAAATTCCTTGACTGTACCTAATCATAATAAGAAACAGCAGCTTGGGCGAATTTTTTTAAATTATTTTTTTAGTAATAACTTTGTTCATTTTTTTATCAAATGTTTTCAATCATGATAGGCATTACTACTTATATATTTTAGGGAACCATTGAAGATCCCTGGGCGTTAAGATAAAGTGACACTCTGTTAGCGTCGACGCTAGTTGAAACGCCAGCACGCATGACTTGACGTAAGCGAGCGAAAGCAAACATCAGTTTTGACACTAGCATAGTGTTACTTCGTCTATACACCTAGCTCTGGCGGCACAGTAACGTTTATCGCGCCGATAAACGCTTCTGTCCCTCTCACACACGCTTACTGGTTAGAAAGGGATATACGCTTTATGTCCACGATAAAAGCTAGCATGCTAGCACCCCTGGGAAGATAAAATTTGGTCAAATACTCTCTCATCCATTATAGGTTAAATACCACTGATATAAAGGTTGGTACTAATTTTGACAATTTTACATTTATTAATGTATTATAAAATCATTGAACGTGGAATACCTTCATTGCCAAGCTGTAAGGCATTAAATATGTATGAAACAGTCCATTCAAGTTATTAGAGCTTTCATTTAGATTATAGTTCATTATAAATTTATAATGTACCCCACTAAAGTTTTAGAAGCAAAATATTTCCATTTGTTTTGTATAATTAGACACTAAATTATGCGTCAATACTTCATGTCAATACTGTTCCCGATAAATTATAAACTCGTCAACTTTGAACATCAGGGCCAACAGGTCCAGTGGAATTTTATTTACCAAAATCACATTTTAAATTTTTTTTTAAACACACAAATCTACGTTTTTTACCCTCTTATTCATAAACGTTGCGTAAACCTATGTTTTTTTAACATGTGTTATGTCTTTATCGTCATTATAAGACAATTTCAGGGATGGAACTAGTCTTACTTTTTCTTAAGTATTCGATTTCAATTTAGTACCTACGCCACAGAATAAATAATAGTACTAAGGTACAGAAACTTCTCTTTTTCGATCACCATTAAACGAATTCCAACTTTATGATCAGGCCCAAAAAGTTCCTATTACTTCATAAACATTCGCCAGGCGGCATGCGTCAAAAGGAAGGCGCCACCCGCGCCCGCCTTCCCCCCGCAATGCCCTGGCGCACCGCTAGGGTTGGGCTGCTTACTAATACTATCACAACGCGCGACACAGAATGAGCGGGCGCGCGCGCGGCAAGCCGGCAACCTACCGCGATTAACCTATGCCATAGGTAATGCGGCGAGCGCACTTACAGTGCGGAGTGGAACCCCCCTGCCTACGCACAGTTTATTTACGTATCTATTTCTATGCGTATTA
The DNA here is from genome assembly GCA_963691745.1 of Ditula angustiorana. Lineage (NCBI taxonomy): Eukaryota > Metazoa > Arthropoda > Insecta > Lepidoptera > Tortricidae > Ditula > Ditula angustiorana. Next base: position 1,469,623 of record OY829483.1, on the reverse strand, counting down.
TTACGTAAGATGTATATGTATCTTAAGCGACATTAAATGAAAATCATAGACGAGGCGTTTATATGTATAATACCTATGTGGTATGTACGGCCAGCCTCAGAATTAGAACTGTACATTTTAGTACCTTGTCGCAGTCAGTGATGTGACAAAGCGAGGAACCCTCATTTCATACTTTACTACGACAAGGTTCTTAACTGTTTAGCTACTTCTACGGCTGACTGTACCTAAAATTCTAATGAACTATATGTACTGTAATATTTGAACTCTTGTCAATTAGTTTCTTACTTAAAATCTTCTTAATTTGAATTTATTAAACTAGATTTTCGCGCGACTTTGTGCCTCAAGAGTTTGCCAATAAAACAACTAAATATTACCTACTAGTATTTTAATCAGAATTTTACTTTTTATAAGTATAATATCTACATAAAAGCGTTTGTAGGAGGAATTCACTAGATATTTTAACAAGTGGTATATATTTATAGAGAGATATCATAATTTTTGATATTTCACGTTAATGTTGCATTTCATTTTATAAATAAAATTGTGTATTTTTCTTGTTCGTTACTAATAAAGAGATTTGAAGTCTTTTATTGTTGTTTTTATTTTTATCCACTAACGCATACAGAAGATAGTTGGTCTTCCTATAAAGACTCATATAAGCAATTTTTTTAATAACCGGGTAATACTTCCAAAACTGCTAACCCGTTTGCCACTAAACATGGCTAGAACTATCTCACATAATTTAGCTATCGAACAAAAAAAGCCGCGTCGAAATCGGTTCATCCGATCCGAAGATAAGGGGTCACAGACACACTTTAAACTTAAGAACAGCCTTCACGCAATTAAAAAAAATACATTGACTTTGACTTTTACTTCTTTAATTTAGGTCTGTTGCAGAGAAAACAATGCATTGTATTCATTTTAGATATCATGTTTCATAGAGCCATTTAAGACCTACACAATCGATATCTAAATAGAAATAGTGTAAGTTTTTTTTTTAAAACAACCGGGTTCGATTTCCAAACTGAGTATAGGTTTTTTAAATGTATGAATGCAGTTTTTCTTCTGATTAAAATCGATGACATTTTTCCTAAGAACAGATCTTTGTATGTCTTATAGTTTCAAACTTGGCCGTACTGCGGCCCTAACATGACAGCCCAGGTTTAGTTTAACCCCTCCCTGTGTCTCTGTCTAACTAGTGTCATAAGAAAGGGACGCAGATAGAGATAAACTAAACTTGGCCAGTCATGTTAGGGCCACTGACCGATTTAAATGAGACATCCTGTATAGCTCAGCAGTAGGCACACCTGTTGTTTTCCAACATTACCGTAATTGTGTGTCCAGGCACTCGTAATCACCTACGAATGTCACCGAATCAAATTGGAACCACTGTGACGTCATTACAAAAAACGGTAAAGTGCAAGTCGGACATAGGCATGCGTAGTTGAGCCAGGGACGTATTTACCCTAGGGCCATCCAGGCCATGTCCCAGGGCGCCAGGCTACGAGGGGCGGCAGCCGCCCCTAAAATAAGATAGTTTATCGTCACTTAATGGGGCGCCAAAGCTAAATGGCCACAAGATGGTCCGATGACCTCATACAGGTGGCAGGAAGGCGCTGGTTGCATGCCGCTCCCAACCAATCACTTTGGAAATCCATGGAGGAGGCCTATGTTCAGCAGTGAACTTCTTGTGGCTGTGATGATGACGATGATGAAAGCTAAATGGCCCGGGGCGCCCAATCTTTAAATACACCTCTGAGTTGAGCACCTATATAATAAGAGATTTTATACCTTTTTTTTATACAGCGTAGGATGGAAAACAAGCAAGTGGGTCACCTGATGGCAAGTGATTACCATTCATAGACACCCGCAACACTAAGGAGATTGCAGATGCGTTGCCAACCTAGAGGGCTGAGCTGAGATGGAATACGTCTTGTGCCAGTATTGCACCCGCTGTCTTTCGTTCCACGCCGGAACACAACAGTGCAAGCACTGCTGTTTAGCGGCAGGATTAGCGAGCAAGATGGTGGTAGCAATCCGGACGGACCTTGATATGATGATGATGATTGCTGTGGTATGAGGGATATCAGCTTCACAAAGTTCGGGTTGGCTTTGGGTAAGCAATATTCTAAAATGTTCCAAATTATGAATCGATAATGTTTTTTTTAACCTTTCCTTTCACGGAACCCTAAAAACACAATAAGTGTGTGACGTAGGCCGTTTTGTTGTTCAGTGAAGTTGGAAGAGCGGCGTGACGTGTAATAGGTATGTTATAAATATTACTTACCTACTAAGTATTAATCAGCAGAATATCTCCATACTTGAAGAGGTCGAAATGTTCTCATACGGCTCCATTGTTTCAATTTTAAAACTCTTTCTATGTAGGTACTATTTCTATGAAGCGGGTCGTTTTTGACTTCCGAGCGCTCAGTCGCCAGCCGCGCTGGCCAATCGAATACGCGAGCGTATATTTTAGCTGGCACTGGCGTGAAAATGTTGAGCGTTCGAAAGTCTAAAACCACACCAGGGTTTTTTAACTTTTTCCTAGCCTAGTGCTTCCTTAAGCCGGGTCCAGACGGGTGTAACGTTTAATGTAATGTAACGAGTAAAGTAACGTTAATAACACGTTATACCCGTCTGCCCCTCAAGCACACTAGCGTTTATCGCTGACATAAAGCATTCGTCCCTCTCGCACACGCATACTGGTTAGAACGGGATAAGTGCTTTATGTCATCGATAAAAGCTAGCGTGCTAGGCCCCCTGGATCAGGCTTTATCAATTTCCACGGAGCCTTAAAAATAATCATTAGTATATTTTAAGGTGGATCGCTGCGTATGAGGCGCGAATTTCAAATTATTGGCAGTTTTTAATTTATTGTGGCTAAATGGTGTAACTTTATATCAATTCAAGTTGCTTTCCGGTAGTAAAACACTGTTTTTTAAGGCGCTGTGTTTTGTTTTTTGAAGTTCAAGCTGCTGATTTTAAATAATTGCACATTAAATGCGTAAAGGGTGGTTGAAACATTGTGTTTTGTTTTTTGAAGTTCAAGCTGCTGATTTTAAATAATTGCGCATTAAATGCGTAAAGGGTGGTTGAAACATTAAGTGCATCATTATTGAAAATAAATACTTCAAATTCTCAAAATCAGAACACAATTGCCACTACTACAATACTAAAACTATGCTAAAACGACTCTAATAAAATAAAGCTCCTTTCTGACGGCAGTCGAGTATGAAGGCTCGAGTTATTTTAAATAGTGTTGAACGCATGCAAAATCAAATTGTGTAATTTTGAACGCACCGTATGATGCAACGTCACCCAATTATTACGTTTGACACTTGACAGCTGTAGGGAAGCACTACTGTGTTACGGACGAAATATCGACAACTGATTTAGAATTCACAGTTTATTTGTCTATTTATACAGATATTTATGAGATGTTTAATTTTTGTTTGTCATATTTGTTACTTAAGTTTGTAAGATTTTAGGAAAGTGTATTGATTGCATTGTTTATTTAAATTAAACAATTTCAAAACGTTTATTACAAAACAACTGAATCAAAATGTTTTAATTTATATTACTGAGATTAATTATGCATTGGCATAAGGGCATTCCACGTAATCCCCTACTTTAGGACTACTAGCTAAAACAAATTTATCGTAATCGCATCAGTTTTAGGAAATACAACGTAAATTAATTAAATAATTTTAATTCTAAGTAAAACTAAAATTACTGTCGCTAAGTAAAATGATAATGAAAAGTAATGTAAAAAAAACTTCTCTAAATCTCAAACTCTTTACTCTTATGCATGACAGGCTGGCAGCATTGCGTCATTGGACAGCTATATTTAGTTGTTGCTCGAAAAAGCTGCCCGCTCGTACATCACCTGTACAAGTAAATTCTTATTATGTGATATTGACTTAACGTCAAAATAAAATCGATATCGATGTCAAAATTTTCCATCCGTAGCGTTGAGTTTATTAATTTAAGAAGATATGTATTGACTTAAGGCCAAATGAAATCGATATCGATGTCAAAATTTTCCATCCATAGCGTCAGACATCACTAGTGCAAGCTTACCAGTGTCAATGTCATTTCATATCCACGAATTTGTTGCTAGCGGTATAATCTCTCGAAAATGCATAAATTTAAAATAAAATACGCAGTTTAAATCACAATAAACTACAGCCAGCCGTCGCAACACTGTAATAACCTCTGAAATATATCGAGTTTTATGCCGCGAGTTTTGTCGGAGTATTACTAAATTAGGTTAGGTGCGTTGGTGTCAGTTACGAAAATGACTTTTCCTGAAGGCAACGGGTTTCCCAACCTCGTGTCTATGCAGCCGCGGGCGGAGCAAAACTACGGGGTGAGGCAGGCGTACGACAATGGTAAGATTTATGCAGTTTTTAGTTAGAAAAACACGTTACTCCGTTCTAAGTTATATTACACTCTAGACGAGAACATGATGAGCTGGCTTTCTGGTTCCTGCTGAACCCTGTTTATGACCGACTTAAAAAAAGAGGTTCTATGTTCGTCTGTTTTGTTATGAAAAAAGGAAGGCGAACTATCTCGTGTCACACCATAGCATTACTTTGGATTTAGTTCATTAGTTATTCTATAATAAATTAAAATTGTAATGACAACACAAAGAAAAATTAGGGCAATGGCAGGACTTGAACTTGCAACATCAGCATTCCGTGCCTTGATTTTATTCTATAATAAGTTATAATATAGATTTCTAAAAATATCATATTACATGTTTTTATTTTGAGATCGTAAAAATTCTGAGTGGTTGCCTTGATCACAAGTTCACCGTATGTTCTAGGGTGCGATGCTATGAGCTACGAGTGTAGCATGTAGCCCTATGTGGCAGTTAATGTGTTAAGGGAATTAACCCTAAGCTGTTGGTGATCTTTGGCTCCAAATAGTGCATTTATACCTACCATGTTAAATACTTAGATGTCAAAAATAACATTCTAATTATGTTTTTATTGATTACATAATTTCTCATTAATCTACAAATAAAAATTCTTAATAAGAATAAATGTCAACTAAACTGAAATACCCGCCCCTGACCTTTCCTGGTGCAAAGGTGCCCATTACACTCGCAGCATTACCGCGCTGAATGGCAATGGCCAGCCTTTGCACCCAGAACGAACCGGAGCGAGAGTCACCGGTTGCCTCTCTGAGCCTACACCAATGTCTTCCACATTCCAATTTAGATTTAATTGAAAAAATTATACTTTATCAAGTTTGTGGCCAGTCTTCTCATTAAAAAGTTTCCCGGACGATTGTTTTTTGACATTCGTTAGTGTTTCCTGCTAATTTTTATAGTCTGAATATATTTGCTTATATTTTTGACTTTGACTTTGACCTAATAAAAAAAACCCATAACATTTCTTAATCATCTATTGGAAATCGTGGAGCAGAACAAATATTGACCTACCTTGATAGCGATAACATATCACATATTCGTCCTTGACAGTTAATATGCTATTACGCTATGGTTTATTTTCTGTTCAAGAATTTAGTTATTGTAAATTGTCTTCCTATCTTATCAAGTTATTAAGTAGTTTATTTGTTTTATGGGCCCTGTACACAATTAACTGAAACAGTGTGAAAATTAGTTTTGTGTTTTTTTTCTAGCACAGAAATTAAATTACCATACTGAATACATTGTTAGTTTTATGATTTTCCTTTAATTGAAACTGTTACGTCATTTAGAGAATAATTATCCTTTAACAAGCCTTTTCAAGTTGTTTCATAAAAATACAATGTGTTTTTTTTTTATCATATTTGATAGATTCAATACCTTCTTGACGGATGAATTTTCGAAAATCTATGAATGTATTTAATTTTCCTTCATAGTATTTAAGTCTCCTTTCAGTAAAGTTGGCTATTGACAGTATTTAATATATTAAAGGCAGTTCCCCTCCATGTGGCATTAAATTTGTATAAATATTTCACGTTCTCTTTTTTCAATAAATACATTAAGAAAATAAAGTAGCGACCTGCTCCGCCATTGCATAAGTCAAAGTCAACGTCAAAATATTTTATTCAGATTAGGCTTACAGGTAGCACTTATGAATGTCAAAAAAAATTACCACCGGTTCGGAAAAACCTCTGATGAGAAGATACCGGCAAGAAACTCAACGAGGTGTAATTTTTTAAATAAATAGTAGTTGTAACTTACTTAAGAACCCTTTATTATACAATACATATTGTACGTAACAACTTTCCATAATAATTCTGATGCCAGTGAAAACCATATCAAATCGGTTTTGTGCTTAAGGAGTAAGTGGTCGAAGATACAATGAGCTTTGAGGACAGACAGAAATGGATAACGACTGTTTTATACTATGTAACGAAAAAGAAGATTTCACAGATGGTCACGATACTGCTGGTTAAAGGCTAAGATTAAAGGTATTAAGTTTTATCTATATGTATTATTATGGTAATCTGTCGGACATTCCCAGTCTGAGCTACTGAGTTGTAAGTTGTAACAATTTCATCATTTGAGATAAACTGTTGTTATCATTGTAATGCTGGTAATCCTTGAATAATCTGTAGTACATTCAGCAATAGATATATTTAGGACAATCAACTATTTTATACACACTTTGGCATTCTCTAGCAGCGTTACCAAATTTGTCTTCGTTGCATGCGGCATAAACGGCCGTATCTTTTGATTGCGTTGATTTAGAAGTTTAATTTTTCACGGCTCAAAGGGACTGCAGACTTGCGTATTTGATATTGATTTCAAATCAATACCCGCACGCGTTCTTGAGAAAAATGGTCTTGACAGACAGACAGACAGACAGACGGAAAACAAAGTGATCCTATAAGGATTTCGTTTTTCCTAATGAGGTACGGAACCCTAAAAAGGACCGCTTCACCTTCCAGCTGTTAAAATTTGATACATTTTACACAGGACTTCTGTCAAAATTGGACAGCAAATTTTTATTTTCATTTGATTTACCTGATTTTTCTTTATACATATGACTACAAGACATGTGACTCTACTTATGTATACTTATATCTTGTATGTATAGGCAATTGGTATTAGTGGGTTGTGTACCAAATAAGGGTCAGTCTAGTTATTGGTATCATCAGCAGACATTCAGATTGGTGTCAAATAAAATGTCAACTTAATTCATTTTGCTGTCTGCGTCAGCAATACTCAGCAATGTCAGTCTTGTAATTTGACTAGTTTGTCACTGTAATACTAGTGAATAAATCTTTACATAGTATATAGTAAAGTTGCTATTCGTTCCTGTCTGTCCTAAATCCTTATAGTGTATGTTCGGCCGCCTTCTAAATTACGCAACGCATTTTGATATGGTTTTCACTGTCATTTAGAGATTTTTTTAAAGAAGGTTTTTATGAACATGACATCTTAATTGTATAAGAGCGAAGCCGAGGTAGGGCTAATAGTCAATAAAAAGATAGTGATGTAATGATTAGATGGTCTGAAAGAGGACAAAAACTTTAGTAGGTTTTTGGTAAAAAACTTACAGCCGACCGACTGGCTTTGATCCAGAATTATGAATTATTTATTTATTATAACGACCTCGATAAAATGCATAGTTTTCGCGAGAAAAATAAACAAATTCGACGGAGACAAACTGGCAATTGTACAGTCAAGGAATTAAATTTCCAACCCACCTAAGGTTCAATAGCATATTTTGCCACCATAAGAGCTATAGAGCAAGACGTTAGTTTGAAATATCGACCTTAATGCATTGCGAATGTCAGACGACATTTCAACGAAATGGGTAGGGAATTAAATTCCTTGACTGTACCTAAAGTAGTGATCAACGCGACTTCTGTTCGAAGGCAGTTGGAATGGGTCGCCGCTATTCATTGAATTAATAAAAAGCCGATATTGCTAAAACAGTTGGCGCGGCCAATTGCTGTCGTGCGGTCGTTTATTCCAAGTGTTCTTATGGGCTTTATAAGTAAGTGTGGCTTTATTGGCCGTTCAAGTTGAATTTATCCCTCCTGCAGCTCTAACTAGTGTCTTAAGGGACGCTTATAGAGGTAACTTGGGTGGTCACCTCAGGGTCACTAGGCTAACCTAACCAACGAAAATTTTCAAAGCGCTATATCTAGAAAACTGCTAACCCGTTTTCTACCAGACAATGCTTAGAACTAGTGCAATGAAGCCTGGTTTCAAATTAAGTTCCACTGACGCGGAGTGGAGATTTCAAGCACTGTGATTGGTCAATTCATGGTTCACTCCTCTCCACTCCAGCCGGCTCCGCGTCAGTGGCAACTCCCCCTTGCCCTTTGGGAAGTCCGCTTAGCCCCACTTTGCTCTGCTTACACTGTTTTACTGGCGCGGAGTGAAGAAACACTCGTCACTTTTCATTGCACTTCTCCGCTCCACTCCGCCCCGCTCCGCGTCAGTGGAAACTCGACCTAACAATCTAGTTGCGGGTGGTAGGACCTTGTGCAAGGTCCACCCGGATCGCTACCACCATCTTGCTCGCTAATCCTGCCGCTAAGCAGCAGTGCTTGCACTGTTGTGTTCCGACGTGGAGAGCAAGACAACCGGTGCAATTACTACACAAGAGGTATTCCATCTTAGCCCTCTGGGTGGGCAATGCATCTGCAATCTCTTTGATGTCACTGTCACCTGTCGCCTGTCGCGTTTATGAAATTGGGCCCAGGCAGTTCCATTACGGATACCATCTTCGTTAAATGTGAAACTAACTGGGAAAAAATTCCAACTAGTTCCATCAATGGAACTAATAATAGAAGTAGTTGGAATAGACTCAAACAGCACCGGATAGTGACTTTTTTTTATACTATGGAGAGATGAAGGAGATATTACGGAGCTCAGTGTAACTCGCTTACCTCTCAAAGATCTTTTTTTTCAAACAGGTGGACTTAAAGCTGGAGCCGACCGGGCTTTCCGGCTCGCGTACGGCGTGCTGTCCCGGAGGAAGGCAGCCGAGGAGGGTGCGGCTCGGCTGGCCCGCGTGCTGTCGGCCTTAGATCTGACGGCTCTCGGCGTCGGCAGCACCCTCGGCGTCGGAGTGTACGTGCTGGCTGGCGACGTGGCGAAGAACTACGCGGGGCCGGCGGTCATACTGTCCTTCTTGCTGGCTGCAGTTGCCAGCGTGTTTGCTGGTAAGCTTTGGCTTCAGCGACCCTAGCATGATAGCCCAGGTTTAGTTTAACCCCTCCCTGTGTCTCTGTCTAACTATTGTCATAAGAAAGGGACGCAGATAGAGATAAACTAAACTTGACCAACATGTTAGGGCCACTGAGTGTGAATAAATAGATTCAGGCGTTACTTTGCGGAGGTCCATATCAACAAACTGGAACAAATTACCTTGCTACTCGCGAAAACAGTGCAGTGCTCGTGCAAGATAGCTGCGTCTGTGCGACATATATATTTTTAATGCAAAAAACTCACCCTCTTCCGCTTCCACACGAAACAACATATATCACATAGACTGAACAATACGCCACCATCACTAAACACTAAAACAACACGATCGACGCGCGTTTCGCCTCTGTACGAAGCATCATCCGGATCAAATCGGATCGGATTTTGATGGATGGATGGTGTATAGTTGAGGCTGTGTGATATGTATATGTTGTTTCGTATGGAAGCGGAGGAGGGTGGGTTTTTGCCTGAAGATATATATGTCGCACAGACGCTGCTATCTTGCACAAGCACGGCACTGGTTTCGCGGAGAGTGTGAGTTGACTGCAGTTGTCCCTTTTTGGAGAAAATACAGGAGACGGAGGGAGGGGTTTGGTTCAGGAGGTCTTAGTTGTATTTTGCAGTGAAAAGCAAAGCGTCTTAAGAGGAAACACCAAGGTCTAGAGAATTGAAAAATAGGTATTTGTAAAATCTATTGCTGGCTCCATCTATCAAACCTCCCCCCGCAGAGTGCAATAGAGACAGCCGCAGCTTGGACTGAAAATACCTATTAAAAGTACACAAAATCAACGATTCGTAGACCCCTGATTCCTTCTCCAAAACTTATCCGACTTAACTACTTTTTTCATTAAAAATTAAAGAAAGGCTTTGGCAGTGTTCCTATGTTTTTCTTTTTTTATATAATCTAATAAAATTTGTTTTCTGAATGTATGAACGCAGCCGAAAATCTGGCCAATTTTTTAGGTTTTTGAATGTTCATATCTCTTTTAATAAGTAATTTATTAAAAAAAGGAAAACATAGGGACATGCATAATAGTGGCCATCGATTTTTTGGAAAAAAAATATTGCTCTACTGGCATTATCCAGAGAGGAAACAGGGGACGACGTTTGTATGGAAAAACGGCCCTTGTGTTTCCTCTTAAGGCCGTGCCACACCGGGTGCGTATGCAGCACGGTTCCGGAGACGCGTGCGTGCTCACACCGGTTTTAACGTATGGAATTAAACGTGGAGATGCCACATCGCTGGCGTTACGTGCACGTAACGTAGCTTCAGGCAGTAAGCTGGAGCCGTGCTGCATACGCGCCCGGTGTGACCCGGCTTTTACGCCGAAGACTGTTTTACGCTGAATAGAGAACAATGCAGCTCTCCAAGGCTAGCCCACTGTCACTTTAGTGGCTACATTTCAAATAATCTTAGAATATATCAAACATACAGTGTTTCTTCCTTTATCGAACTCTTTCAATTCAGAAAACAGATTGAAAAAAAAGACATTAAAATACCGTATTATTCCTGGGTGACAAAAACCTAACCATAATCATACAATACGAGAGAAAGTAAGCCAAATACGAAATGCAAAAACTAGCCACTTTCTTGCAGCCACTATTATAATGGCTTCCCGAGAAAAATTGTGTCGATCGACCGTTCTCTGGTTTCCATTTTCTGTTGACCGTTTTTAATTGAAAATAATGCAATTACCGGTTACGACATTCGTAACTGTGGGCACAGCTGTTTTCAGAATCTACGTCCGTTAATGGTTTCTTTTTACAAACAAAAGAGACGGAACTAGACGAGGGAAATGGGTTTGTCCGTCACAAGTTTAAGAATGACGATGAAATAAAGTTTTATTTTATTTTATGAAATCGGAAGGCAAACAAGCAAGTGGGTCACCTGATGGTAAGTGAACACCACCGCCTATAGACACCCGCAACATCGAACCCAGTTGCCAACCCAGAGGGCTAAGATGGAATACCTCTTGTGCCGGTAATTGCACCGGCTGTCTTGCTCTCCACGCCGGCGCACAACAATGCAAGCGCTGCTGCTTAGCGGCAGGATTGGCGAGCAAGATGGTGGTAGCGATCCGGACGGCTTGTATAAGTTTCTATCGCCCGCAAGTTTGTTTCATTTCTGGAAAATATGTACTCATCACAGTATCACATCAGACTAATATGATTACGTATATGATATGAATTACGTATGATTACTATTTGAAAGAGGTCGTGTTAGGGTTTATTCTTAGTAATGTTCAATTGCAATCGGTCCAGTCGTTTTCAAGATGTGCATCTTCTTCAAATTACTTTACGAAAATTTTCATAACTACTTATAAATAATATCTAAAAACGCATTGAAATAAAACAATTACATCGAGTGTATTGTAACGAACCTAACACCCGGCTTTGCAAGCCATTTTCAGCTATAGTAGCTCGCTAGCGTTTATCGCGCACATAAACTCTTAGGGACCTAAGCACACGCATACTGGTTAGGACGGGATAAATCCTTTATGTCATCGATAAAAGCTGGCGTGCTAGGCCCCCAGCCCCCTGTACGACAAAATTTACAAGTGCTAAATCCTTACTTCCTTACTAATATTATAAATGCGAAAGTAACTCTGTCTATCTGTCTGTCTGTCTGTCTGTCTGTCGTGTTTTCACACCAAAACTACTGAACCGACTTAAATGAAATTTGGTACACAGATAGTCTAGAGCCTGAGGAAGGACATAAGCTACTTTTTAATGCGAAAAAAAGGGTTGTAAGAGGTTGAAAGGGGTGATGAAAAGTTGTATGGAAGTATCGTCATTTTAGAGTTAGAAGCTTGAAACTTATTTTTTAGGCTCTTGATTCGATATAAATAAATATCACATGCAAAATTATACGTATATGTCTTTTTTTGGAAAATAATTAGCCTTAAATAATTAAAAATGCTACCCAAAGACACTAACTCCACGCGAATGAAGTCGCGGGCACAGCTTGTTGAACATATTTGTCACATTTTTGTATGAAAAACTCTCCAATTCTGTCAAATTGTAGCCCTAGTAATTTTTGTGGTTCAGAGGGCTGTGCACCTAGCACGAATCTCCTCGACACGCGTTAACTCGCTACGTAACTCAGTGCGTCTCGTTCTAACCAGTCCAGTAGGAGAGAGACGCACTGAGTTACGTAGCGAGTTAACGCGTATCGAGAAGATTCGTGCTAGGTGCACTGGTCCCATGTTTCCGGGCAGACATGCCCGTACACGCGATATAAACCGTTGTAATTATATTAATAAAACAGATCATTCACGTATTTTTAAGTCTAGAAATGCCCGACATGTTTTTTTTTGTTGTTGAAAATACGTGAGTGATCCGTTTTATTAATATGTCCGAGTCTCACGGTAGTTTCATGTTAAAAACCGTTGCAGTTGTTTTATTTGAATGTCTACAAGTCGCGAAAGCATAAGGAATCATTATGTAAAAACGCAGTTCAGTTGCGATATCCATTTTTATCGACATGTAGGTACATACATAGCTAGTAAAGGAAACTATGCCAATAACATGACGCATTATGAGTATTATGACGTTAGTGTGCGTAGGTAGTAAACGATGTATTTTCCGTATGATTGATTTAGTGTTTAATAAATTCCATTTGAGCTGTTTTAAGCGACTTTGAATGGACATAGTCCCCGCGAATTTTGGGTAATACGATTTTTTTTTCCAAAATAAATCTTTGTTAGATTTTTTTCTAAGACTTTTTTAATATTATGAGTAGTAAAATGACAGTGGAGTGAGACCTAAAATGCTTCGTACAGCACTAGGAGCAACAACAAAGACACTTTTTTTTGAAATCACTAGTGAATTATTTTTGACGTCACTATTCTAATGAATAATGATGTATGAAGCGCAACACTGAATCGCGTCTATTTTAAAACAAGCAGCTTTTCAATCATTGCTCTGGTAACAAAACTTTTTTCCATCTGGGGCAGGGCCGGCGGGGGTAGCGGTAACTGATTTGGCGCGGGGCGGGGAGTAGACATTCTGTATGTACTACGTAGTAATAATTGTTCTCTGTGCTCCAGGTCTGTGCTACGCCGAATTCGGCGCTCGCGTGCCGAAAGCCGGCTCGGCCTACGTGTACAGCTATGTGTGCGTCGGCGAGTTCATAGCGTTCATAATCGGATGGAATCTCATACTGGAATATATTATTGGTAAGTCAGTTGGTTTTCATCTACAGCTACAACTTACGTACAAACAGCAACAAACAGGTGCAGGTTTTGCAGGTAGTAGGACATTGTGTAAGGTCCGTCCGGATCGCTACCCCATCTAGCTCGCTAATCCTGCCGCTAAGCAGCAGTGCTTGCACTGTTGTGTCCGGCGTGGTGAGCAAGCCGGTGCAATGACTGGCACAAGAGGTATTTCATCTTTAGCCCTCTAGGTAGGCAACGCATCTGCAATCTCCTTGGTGTTGCGGGTGTATGGAGGCGCTTACCATCAGGTGACCCAGTTGCTTGTTTGCCTTCCTATTTCATAAAAAACATACAAAGGTTTAAGAGGGATAGCATTAGGATTGTATAAGAGTGTGAAAACTAAAATAAATTCTATTTTTTTGTAAGATGGTGAAATGAAGTGTTAATTAGGTTGATTGTTTTTTTATTAAAAAACATTTTTAAATTTTAAGAGCGTCCGCTACGTCGCTCGGGTGCACGGAGCGGGTGCACGCCTATCGAACAAATACCATGAGCCCGCACCTGCACCAGCGCGAGTCAGCGGACGCACTCATACTATTTATCTATAGGGGTGCATCCGCTCCGTGCACCCGCTTCAAGCGCCCGCGCGACTTATCGAATGCCCTAACTAGTAGTTTTCTACACATACACTCGAGACAACTACTTAACCTTCCTTTCCGACGGCAGTCGAGTAAAGTTTTATCTTCCGTCAGGCGCCGCGTCCGTTGTGAAGGCCTTGAGCGAGTATCTCGACTCGCTCCTCGACAAGGCCATATCGACCAACCTGCAGGCCATAATGCCGCTGGACTCGCCGCACCTGGCCCGCTACCCGGATCTGTTCGCTTTCTCCGTCATCATGCTTTTCTCAGGTGAATGCCAGTGTATTTATGAGCTAGGGTCCCCAGAGTTCAAAGGGGGCATTAACGCTTTGACCGCCGAGATATTTTCATCGGGCATGTCTGTGAAACCTAAACAAAAACTATATGACATTTGTATTAATTCTAAGACCGCAGCGAAATGAGCTGGACATTGGAAATAGTAGCCTATGTCCGTCAGGGATAGTGTAGCTTTCAATTAGTGAAAGAATTTTTGGGATCGGTTCAGTAGTTCCTGAGATTACCCCTACAAACAAAGTTTACCTCTTTATTTATTAGTGTAGATTAGCGTAGACTAGTGTAGATTAGTGTAGATTTGTGGGATGACAATATTCAATGTTTCTTAAATAAACGAGAAAAACTAAGGAACAGCGGCGTTGCCAGCTTAGCTATGTAACATCGCTCTTAAGTGATGACTAATTGACGTTTATTTAGAGCAGTGCGATAATATGACGTAAGAAGTGAGCCGACTGAATGTCAATAGACTTTGATTGCTCTTTCATTGATTTGAACTCTAAAATAAGTACTTAGTTTAACTGAATTGTGGCGCAACAACCGTTGATAGACGTAAGTTAGCAGCAGTGCTTGCACTGTTGCATGTCTTCCAGCGTGGAGAGCAAGACAGCCGGTGCGATTGCTCGCACAATAGGTATTCCATCTTAGCCCTCTGGGTTCGTAACGCATCTGCAGTTGCCTTGGTGTTATGGGTGTCTTAGAGCGGTGGTATAGACGTGAAGTTAGCAGGAGTGCTTGCACTGTTGTTTTTCGGCGTGAAGAGCAAGACAGCCGGTGACATTACTGGCACAATAGGTACTCCATCTTAGTCCTCTTGGTTGGCTACGCATCTTTAGTCTCCTTGGTGTCTAAGAGCGGTGGTGATCACCTACCATCAGGAGATCCAATTGCTCGTTTGCCTTCCTATTAAAAAAAAACTTAGTTCACATATATTCATGGTCCAAATATCATGTATCTATCTTTAGTTCAGGCTGTATTGGCAACGCAAAGAGTTCAGGTCACGCACATTGCTGTATGCCACGTGTGTACCGGAGAGTTTCCTTCGAATTTTGTAATTTTGTTTAGTTTTATAGATACAAAAATTGAAAAGGGCATGTTTAGATGGTTTGGGCATGTAGAAAGGATGGATGAAAGAAGATTGACAAAGGACGGGTAAGACCTCGGCGTCCGTACTCCGACCAAATCGGAGACATTCTGGAGGAAGGCTAGGTCAGGAGTAACCTGAACCGACGAGCATGAATGAAGAATGTTATGAGAGTAAGTGAAGCAAAGGTTGTCAGGATCGTAGCAAGTGGAAATCTGTTTTGCCTACCCCACCGGGAAAGAGGCAGAGGAAGTATGTATGTTTGTTTTGTTTTGTGTGGCGCTGTGTAGGCCTGTGTGTAATCGTCCGCATCAACTCTCGTTGCGTTGCCGATGCGGTGTCTGCCAGCCAGTCAGTCTGTCAGTAATGGATCTCTAAGTTTATTGTGGTTTCCAGTGGGCCTGGCATTCGGCGTGAAGGAGTCGACCAAGTTCAACAACTTCTGTACCGGAGTCAACCTGTGCGTGGTACTCTTCGTCATCATCTCCGGGTGCTTCAAAGGTGAGCTGCAATAGAAGCAGAGTCATTTATTTGCGAAATAAGTGTTTACGTAGATATTTGACTTTAAAATACCCAGACAATTAGTCGGACTCCGTGCTTTAGTAAGCACCGAACAATGCTGTAACGAAACAATAAAACTAAATTGAGGATCAAACTTAACTTTGCCATTGGTAAACTGTAATCCCTATACATCGCCATAGGTCGCGTGTAGCTTATTAAGTGCAAATATAAGTTTGTAAACGCAATTCGTCGTCATTGATTTTTTATCAACCTAGTACATTCATATCATAATCAAAGAAAAATCTTGGTTATCTGGCGGGACTCGAACCGGCATCTTTGAAATAAGGTGCCTTGTTCTCACCAATAAAGCTTCAACAATAAAGGTTCTTTTTACAGCTGATACCAAAAACTGGCGCATTCCCGCGTCCGAGGTCCCCAAGTCGGGGACGAAAGATTTCGGCAGCGGGGGCTTCGCGCCCTATGGGGTCGCCGGCATCATCAAGGGGGCTGCTGTTTGCTTCTACGGGTTCATTGGTAAGGCACTTGTTCACAACACGCCATGCCCTTTAGGATCTGTACTCCGGGAGTACTAATAAATGTTAATTACATAATATTTCTTTATGTAATACTAGCGACCCTCCCCGGCGTTCCATAGGTAGAATTGGGATGTTGCGGATGGTAGAACCTTGTGCAAGGTTCGTCCAAATTTCAAGTCTCTAAGTCCAGCGGTTCAGGCTGCAGACGACCTGTTCCTTAGCTTGTGATTATGTAGACGACCTGTTCCTTAGGTTGTTACTATGTAGACGACCCCGTTCCTTAGGTTGTGACTATGTAGGCGACCTGTTCCTTAGGTTGTGACTATGTAGACGACCTGTTCCTTAGGTTGTGACTATGTAGACGACCTGTTCCTTAGGTTGTTACTATGTAGATGACCTGTTCCTCGGGTTGTTACTATTTAGACGATCTGTTCCTAAGGTTGTTACTATGTAGAGTATCTGTTGTAGACGATCTGTTCTTTAGGTTGTTACTATGTAGACGACCTGTTCCTTAGGTTATTACTATGTAGACGACCTGTTCCTTAGGTTGTTACTATTTAGACGACCTGTTCCTCGGGTTGTTACTATGTAGACGACCTGTTCCTTAGGTTGTTACTATGTAGACGATCTGTTCCTTAGGTTGTTACTATGTAGACGACCTGTTCCTTAGGTTGTTACTATGTAGACGATCTGTTCCTTAGGTTGTTACTATGTAGACGACCTGTTCCTTAGGTTGTTACTATGTAGACGACCTGTTCCTTAGGTTGTTATTATGTAGCCGACCTGTTCCTTAGGTTGTTACTATGTAGAGTATCTGTTCCTTAGGTTGTTACTATGTAGAGTATCTGTTCCTTAGGTTGTTACTATGTAGACGACCTGTTCCTTAGATTGTTACTATGTAGACGATCTGTTCCTTAGGTTGTTACTATGTAGACGACCTGTTCCTTAGGTTGTCACTATGTAGACGACCTGTTCCTTAGGTTGTTACTATGTAGACGATTTGTTCCTTAGGTTTTGACTATGCAGACGATCTGTTCCTTAGGTTGTGACTATGTAGACGAGCTGTTCCTTAGGTTGTTACTATTTAGACGACCTGTTCCTTAGGTTGTTACTATTTAGACGATCTGTTCCTTAGGTTGTTACTATTTAGACGATCTGTTCCTTAGGTTGTGAATATGCAGACGATCTGTTCCTTAGGTTGTTACTATGTAGACGACCTGTTCCTTAGGTTGTCACTATGTAGACGACCTGTTCCTTAGGTTGTTACTATGTAGACGATTTGTTCCTTAGGTTTTGACTATGCAGACGATCTGTTCCTTAGGTTGTGACTATGTAGACGAGCTGTTCCTTAGGTTGTTATTATGTAGACGATCTGTTCCTTAGGTTTTGACTATGCAGACGATCTGTTCCTTAGGTTGTGACTATGTAGACGAGCTGTTCCTTAGGTTGTTACTATTTAGACGACCTGTTCCTTAGGTTGTTACCATTTAGACGATCTGTTCCTTAGGTTGTTACTATTTAGACGATCTGTTCCTTAGGTTGTGAATATGCAGACGACCTGTTCCTTAGGTTGTTACTATGTAGACGATTTGTTCCTTAGGTTTTGACTATGCAGACGATCTGTTCCTTAGGTTGTGACTATGTAGACGAGCTGTTCCTTAGGTTGTTATTATGTAGACAATCTGTTCCTTAGGTTTTGACTATGCAGACGATCTGTTCCTTAGGTTGTGACTATGTAGACGAGCTGTTCCTTAGGTTGTTACTATTTAGACGACCTGTTCCTTAGGTTGTTACTATTTAGACGATCTGTTCCTTAGGTTGTTACTATTTAGACGATCTGTTCCTTAGGTTGTGAATATGCAGACGATCTGTTCCTTAGGTTGTTACTATGTAGACGACCTGTTCCTTAGGTTGTTACTATGTAGACGACCTGTTCCTTAGGTTGTTACTATGTAGACGACCTGTTCCTTAGGTTGTGACCATGTAGACGATCTGTTCCTTAGGTTGTGACCATGTAGACGATCTGTTCCTTAGGTTGTTACTATGTAGACGACCTGTTCCTTAGGTTGTTACTATGTAGACGACCTGTTCCTTAGGTTGTTACTATGTAGCCGACCTGTTCCTTAGGTTGTTACTATGTAGAGTATCTGTTCCTTAGGTTGTTACTATGTAGAGTATCTGTTCCTTAGGTTGTTCCTATGTAGACGACCTGTTCCTTAGGTTGTTACTATGTAGACGATCTGTTCCTTAGGTTGTTACTATGTAGACGACCTGTTCCTTAGGTTGTCACTATGTAGACGACCTGTTCCTTAGGTTGTTACTATGTAGACGATTTGTTCCTTAGGTTTTGACTATGCAGACGATCTGTTCCTTAGGTTGTGACTATGTAGACGATCTGTTCCTTAGGTTGTGACCATGTAGACGATCTGTTCCTTAGGTTGTTACTATGTAGACGACCTGTTCCTTAGGTTGTTACTATGTAGCCGACCTGTTCCTTAGGTTGTTACTATGTAGCCGACTGTCCCTCAGGTTTCGACTGCGTGGCGACGGCGGGCGAGGAGGCACGGCGGCCGCAGAAAACGATCCCGTTCGCCGTGGTGGCCTCGCTGCTTGTGGTGTTCCTGGCCTACTGCGGCGTGTCGTCCGTGCTCACGCTTATGATGCCCTACTACATGCAGGTACGGCCGCCGCGGCTCGCGGGTGGCTCACGGACGTTTTCATAGTCATATGAAACGCCTGCGCATTCATCATTATCAGGGCTTCCACTTTTCATGCCATTGACCCAAAAGTGACGTCACGCTGCACAGAGTATGATTCCTATTAGTATTTCGTCATAATTTATCATGTATCGACCTCTTCAGTTAACCGATATCGATACTTGAAGTAATCAGTATATTAGACCAAGAAACTGCTCGACCACTTTTCGATCGTATTACAAGGAGATAAGGTTCGAAAGTGGCTAAGCAATTACTTGGTCGACTGTACATGACGTCTAACTGACTTTAATCTTATTGTCACTCAGATAAAGAATAGATGTCAGTTTATTAAATAATACTTACGTTGCTTAGATTTTAATAGTGTCTTAATTATTATTTACAGTAGCTATTGTTGAAAAAAAAAGTTAATTGACACAATGACATCTTTACAGGAGTTTTGTTACAAATATCAATTTTTTATTGTAAACGATAAAAACGTTTATTATGTGTTCCGTATCACGTCCGAGGTCCGCTTTAGAGAGACATCGTTGCCAACGGCCGTAGGTCGTAGATGTCGCTACATCCGTGATGCAGAATCCCGCGCCAACAAGCACTTCCTGTGGATTTGACTTCCGCCTACCTGTCAACCTCAACTTACGACTAACTAGCCGCCATGTTTTTTCAATCATTATTGCGTCGTTCGCCGTTCGGTGAAGATGGTTCGTATTTGTCGCTTTAATTATTTTACAATTTTCATTTATCAACGTCGAATTTTGAATTCACAGCTCAATTCTCCCTTTTTAACAATAATTTAAATCAAACCTTAAAATATTTTGTTAAAATTTTCGTGTCACAAAAGAGGGTAAGTCCGTAAACATTCATACCGCTCTCGTCGGCGAGAAGTGACACGCTTTCAGGAGATTTTGAGCGTAATCACGTGCATGATCACGATCGATCGTGATAATCTGGTTTCGCACGTACACTATTTTAAGCGAGGTCTTCGAGATAAAAGTACAATTCCTCCGCTTAACGATTTTTTTGCGTTAGAGAGTTCGTGTTATCTTTCTAACGAATTTCCGTGTGTGTTGCGTGAGTCCCGCAACGAGAGTCCCGCGTCAGATCCGGAGCGTCGCGTCGAGAAGCTCGCGGCGGCGGCGCGGGCCGCGGGCGGGCCCTCCGGGGCGTCCGGCCGCCGAGCGCCATCCCGCATCCACCGCCGGACCGGAATGGAGGTTCCAATGTCTTTCAAACCTGTTGGAGAGTCAGCTGAACAATATTATTAAGTGAATCTCGCAACCCCGTCCGCTAGCGTAAAAGTATGACGCCCGAGCCTCTGCCCGCGCCCGCGCCCGTTCCGGAGCCGGAGCCGGAGCCGGAGCCGGAGCCGGAGCCGAAGCCGGAACCCTGACAGGCGCCGGGGCCCCGTCGAGCTCCCGAGTCCCCGCGGGCCCCGCCCGCCCCGACAGCGTGTTACGAGACGTGAGCGGCCATGCGGTCCAGTCTGATGCTGCAATCGTGCGTGACAGGCGATGGCTTCTGCCTTTTAAAGGCTCGACTACCGGCGCACGATACCGGGTGCTTTGAAGCTCCAGATTGATTAAAATTGAGGGTCCGGTCTGTTTCTTCGCGAAGCGTTAGTGGATTAGCGATTTTCCCAATTAAGGTCTATACCCTTAACAAAAACATGTAGGAGTACATTGACATTAAACCCCGATCCCTCGGTGCAGCGCAAAAGTTCTCGAAAAAGGGGGGGGGGGGGGTACAAGGAAATTATACGAGCATAACCCTCCCTTCTGACGGCAGTCGGGTGAAACTACGCGCCTACCGCGGCCCAAGGCGACTTCAGAAAGTAGGTAGTGTTATCACTACCCTCATTTACTTTTATAGTCGTTAATATTCCTCGATGGTATTTTTATAAGCAAGATGTCGGGTCGCCCCGTTCTACAATACTCGGAATGACTTTCTATTTAGTTTTAAGCTTACTTTTCAGATTGCAAATTAGATTATCGAAACTGTTTTATAAATTGACACTTCTTAGTGGTTTGTCAGTGTTCCGTTTTGAAACGTTCAATGATGCCGTAAATAGCCTCAGACTTCTGTCTGTTTTTGAAATCGTTTACCTACTAAAGCTAGTACCGCTAACGCCTCGCTTTATTTTCCCGCCTTGCCGTAATATGACTGTTCAGTATTATACTATACTACCTATGTGAACAAGAGACTGTCAAACCAAGATAAACGCACGATAGTTCGCCCAGACGAGTCTGTCCGTCTTAGACGAAAGATTCAGTCTGTCTGCCGGTACCAGTGCTGTACCTCTGCTGGGTCTTCTAAACCTTTATCCCCCACTGGGAGAGGCGATACCGCTGCTGTGCTGCTGCTTGTGGCGCACAGGCACTTCCACTTTGTCGCCTTTGCTCGTTTGGACCACCTGCATTGGTCCACTCCGCGAAATTACCTCCTTTTGACCGATTAGCAGCGATGCCGACGGGCTGTCTCGTTACGCTAGCCGTCAGCTATGCTGCGTTTCCCTTGCGGCCTGCTGCTTCTACAGCTGCGAGACCAAATTAATTTGTTACTGGTTGCTGGCTCTACTTATTGCACTCGTCCTGCGGCTGCTAAATCAACAGGTATTTTGCACAAGTTGCTGGCCATATTGCACTCTGCTGTCTCAGCGTGATTTTCGATACCGTCGCGAAGGTCTGTTGTGCTAGCCGCTGGTGCTACCCTATTGCAGATGTGAGTCTAAATACTGTCGCGGCAGCCACTAACTATGCTACGCGCCTTTTGTGCCCGTTGTTCCTGCCGACCTGATATAGACACTGACTTATGGCGCGCCTCTCACGGCCGCCGCTTTTGCCGGACCGCTACACTGCCTTAAAGCTGGCTTAATCGCGCGCCTTTCGCGGCCGCTGCTCCTGCCGGGCTGCTACATCTGCGAGGCCGAATGGTTATCGGCCTAGACGCTGGCTTAAAGGCGCGCCTCTCACGGCCGCTGCTCCTGCCAGGCTGCTACAACTGCGAGGCCGAATGGTTTCGGCCTAGACGCTGGCTTTACTGCGCGCCTCTCACGGCCGATGCTCCTGCCAGGCTGGTACATCTGCGAGGCCGAACGGTTGTCGGCCTAGACGCTGGCTTTGCTGCGCGCCTCTTACGGCCGCTACTCCTGCCAGGCTGCTACATCTGCGAGGCCGAATGGTTATCGGCCTAGACGCCGTTTACTGCGCGCCTTTCACGGCCGCTGCTCCTGCCGGGCTGCTATATCTGCGTGGCCAAATGGTTGTCGGTTTAGACGCTGGATTAACTGCGCGCCTCTGACGGCCGCTGCTCCTGCCGGGCTGCTATATCTACGAGGCCGAATGGTTGTCGGCCTAGACGCTGGCTTAACTGCGCGCCTCTCACGGCCGTTGCTCCTGCCGGGCGCTACAGTTGCAAGGCCAAATGGTTATCGGCCTACTCGCTGGCTTAACTGCGTGCCGCTCACTGCCGCTGCTCCCGCCGGGCCACTACAGCTGCGTGGCCAAATGATTGTCTGCCTAGACGCCGTCATACAGTCGCGCCGCTTACGGGCGCCGATTCTGCCGAGCCGTTACCGCTGCGAGGTCCGATTGGTTCTCGGCCCAGACTAGCGGCGCGCGTCACGCGGCCGCTGCATCTGCCAGGCCGCTACTGCTACGAGGTCGTCACCGTAGTCGCCGGCTTTACTGCTCGCCTCTTGCGGGTGCCGCCCTGCGGGCCGCTGCACCCGCGAGGCACGGGGGCTGCCACACTAGCAGCGGGCTGTGCCGCGCGTTCCTTCTACCCTCGGCCCCGGTCGGGCAACTGCAGTCATGATGCGGACGAGCGTTCGCGCTAACCTTCACGAAGCTTCACGCTTTCTCATCCGCTGCCCCTGTCAGGCCGCTATAGCGCGAGCTAGCGGGCTAGCCGCTGGCTTAACTGCGCGTTAATCACGACTGCAGCCTGCAAGCCCGCTACAGCTTCGGTTTTGAAGCGCTGTCGCCCTGACTGCCGGCTATGCTGTACTCGTCGTGGCGGGCCGCCACACCGTCACAAATTAGGTATTATATGCAGTGCTTCGAAACAGATAGGCACTAGCATGTTGTGACATGGTCGCGGTCTGATATTAATACTGATACCGATTCGTATTCTTTCAGTCTGATTATCTTGCGTAACCTAGTCTGTTAAGTAAATGTATATAACATCAAAGAAACTGCAGTTCTGTCGTTCGTTCACGTTCATACATCCCTGCACTGGACAGTACCTTTAACAACAAATATTTTTTCTACATAGTTTCACGGGTAGTTGTTATGGATTTCTGATCAGCTTTTGCACCACCAGCTGTGTTAGCTAATAAGTTTCGAAACGGTGTGATTGATAACGCGCGCATCATTTGGAGAAATGTGGGCGTGCCTGGCAGTAACGCTCTTTCGGAGCCGCTGCTTCCTACGCTGTTGCTGCTGTTACTGTCCTACGAAGACAAAATGGACTTGGTGCTGCGCTAGCTATTGACTTGGCTTTGCTGCGCTATCCTTCTTGGCCGCTGCTATTACCAGGCAGGCGCATCTACAAAGTGCTACCGCTGCACTCGCCGGTTTTAATCGCGCCCTTTGGAGCGCTGCTCTCGCCTGCCAGTTACCGCAGCGATGATGACGTGTTGTCGTACCAGCTGCTGACTTTGCGTTCGCCCCTTGCCGCTGCTGCTTCTGCCGACCCGTTTCGACAGTGAGACCGACTTTACGCCGCGCTATCCGTTGGCTGTGTTGCGGATTCCTTTGCGACTGCTGCTCATGGTCAGGCCACACTACAGCGCAGAGGTTAACGGGTCGTCAAGTCGTTTGGCGATTGCGATTGACTGTCATAGAAGAGTCTCCTCTACGGTAAGACCTTACACCACGATCCGTAAAGAATTATTCGCCGTATCCTGCTAGCAGGGCAACGAGTTGGCTATCATGTTTTCTCATCATACGTGCATACTGTTAGAGCTTGTGTTGACCCTACGTAAAATGTAACGATTCCAGCGTTTACTGTTAAGACCAGTTTCCTTCAGAGAGTAATCTGCAAGATTATTTAAGGATAACTACCCTGACCTATAATCGTCTTGACGTTACCAGAGGATAACCCGCTCGCGTACTTTATATACCGGCGCAGGGTGTTAGTATCTACGTTCAACATTGTTACAACTTTGTATATTATTAAAGACCTTTATTGTCAGGCTGCATAGGCCATAGATAAATACTTGACATATTAACATATTACAAATATTAAAAGAACTGTTAGGTTGATAGTTCGACCTGACCATTTGTACCATTAATTAGGTTGCAAAACCGATTTCAATTGGCAGACGTGGGAGCGAACAATACTCCGTAGACTAAAGCCTCCTGCTACCACCGCACCGGCATGCCTGCTACGTCTGGTATCCATACTCGAAAGGGTTTTTGCCATTTAAAGTACTTAAATACTCTGTTAATAACGTCCCATCTAGCTTAAACGGGCAGCTGGGTACTAAATTGTTTTTACCGTCTGATTATCTTCAGAAGTGTGCTATTAACGTGGTGTTAAATCTGTTTTTCTGAATACAGACTGTTATTTATAGTACTAAATAGCCTGTCGTAAGTCCTTTATTGAGTTTGCTGAATTTGTTTATATTTTTATTGGAAATGTGCCTCGGAAAGGTACCTATTTCTTCACATTGTCACATTATTGCCATTAGTCACCACGTTGACTCCTAACTTGCCACCAGGAGATAACAAACAGGTCTCTAAAGCGGACCTCGGACGTGATACGGAACACATAATATAAAATTTTACCTTCCAATAAAATTATTATTATGTTTCCTTCACGTCCGAGGTCCGAGTAATGGCTACCTGGTGGTCCCACCAAACCGCATCACTCGCCTATAATGATTGAAAAAACATGGCGGCTAGTTAGTCGTAAGTTGAGGTTGACAGGTAGGCGGAAGTCAAATCCACAGGAAGTGCTTGTTGGCGCGGGATTCTGCATCACGGATGTAGCGACATCTACGACCTACGGCCGTTGGCAACGATGTCTGTCTAAAGCGGACCTCGGACGTGAAGGAAACATAATAATAATTTTATTGGAAGGTAAAATTTTATATTGTTCTTATTGTGATCAAAATAATCCGTACGTATCAAGTACGTAGGTACTCATTTGTACGAGCCCTGATTATTACACTCGGCTCCCTTATCGCGCTCGCGTACCGTTCGCGCGAGTAATGCCGCCTAGAGTATGATGGCCGACATGGCACACTCGTATCGTATTGTACTAAAACCTGTTGCAGGACGAGAAGGCGCCATTTCCGTTCGTGTACGACCAGCTGGGCTGGCCGTGGGCCAAATACGCTGTGAGCGTCGGCGCCATTTGCGCGCTGTGCTCCAGGTATGACTGTTATGACTAGAACTGACTATCTTGGATGGTAATGTCAAGATGACTACTATTATATTATAGTTCTTTTAAAAAACTTGCAATAAATTATTTAATTGTAAACGATAAAAACGTTTATTGTTCTTATTGTGATCAAAATAATCCGTACGTATCAAGTACGTAGGTACTCATTTGTACGAGCCCTGATTATAACACTCTCCCCGCAGGTTTAGTGGGTCTTCTACTTCATTATAATGAGAGAATAAATGCAATTTTTTGCGGGTGGTAGGACCTTGTGCAAGGTCCGTCCGGATCGCTACCACCATCTTGCTCGCTAATCCTGCCGCTAAGCAGCAGTGCTTGCACTGTTGTGTTCCGGCGTGGAGAGCAAGACAGCCGGTGTAATTACTGGCACAAGAGGTATTCCATCTTAGCCCTCTGGGTTGGCAACGCATCTGCACTCTCTTTGTTGTTGCAGGTGTCTATAGGCGGTGGTGATCACTTACCATCAGGTGACCCACTTGCTTGTTTGCCTTCCTATGTTGTATAAAAAGAAAAAATTTGTTTAGGCAGAATTTCTTTATGGTATCCTGATAAAAAAACGTTTTAACGATACAATTCTGAGTGGAGAAATTCCAGAAACGGTCGAACAAATTTTGTGTTTTTGCCGTGGCTGGAATGACACTTTCGTCAGTGTAAATAATTGAAGCTTAAAAGCACGTTTTACGATTCTATGGGCTATAGCAACGCTCCGAGTTTGCTCCACTTCCGTTCTAATTTATATCGGTGATATCGAAATTTGATGTCCAGTTTTATCTCGTTGCCAGTCGCATTGGTCCGTTTCCATTACCATCAGCCGAGACACTTTCGTCAGTGTAAATAATTGAAGCTTAAAAGCACGTTTTACGATTCTATGGGCTATAGCAACGCTCCGAGTTTGCTCCACTTCCGTTCTAATTTATATCGGTGATATCGAAATTTGATGTCCAGTTTTATCTCGTTGCCAGTCGCATTGGTCCGTTTCCATTACCATCGGCCGAGGTAAAACAGTGATAAGGGTGGAAGGCATTTACACGTTCCATAAATACGGTCGAGGGAGGTGACTGACCGAAATTACACTGACATCAAATAACGTTGCGATTGGGAATAAGTCGTTAGTCGAGATGGAATTGTGCGAGACTTGCGAGGCTAAAATATTGTTTTATCGAATAGGATCACCAGAGAGGCACAGGCTTTTGTCGCGAACATAGAGCAAATATCCCTTTTTATCCAATTAGCATGTGGGAAACGAACGCTTTATATACGCGATAAACGCTAGTGCGGTACTAAGATTAGACTAAACTAGAGCTTTCCGTAAAAAAAATGCTATTTGGTATGGTAGTTGGTAATGTGGCGAAACTGGAAAACGCAAGGCACGGAATGCTGATGTTGCAGATTCGAGTCCGGCCATTACCACTTTATTACCCTAATTTGTCTTTGTGTTGTCATTATCATTTAAATATATTTGAATGTTTAAAAAAAAAACGGAAGTAAATTTCGATTACAAAAATCATTTCCTAATTGTAAACAAGAATAATAAGGAAACAAAACTTGCACTTAATACACTTACTGAGACTGACTGCGATTTTTTTCCGAATGTTTCCATGGAAATTGGAACCATTTTCATAGTTTTCCTGCCCATTGACATGCATGACGATATTATCAATATTTACTTTCATCAAATAAATAGAATAGTTTGCCCAAACGGGAATTCCCTACAGGAAAACTCAATTCAGCCCGCGGATTCAAAATATGCGGCTTTCGGAAGAAGTAAAATATTTATCGTCTAGTGATTGCGTTTGTTTCGCGATAAAAAGAAAGGAATCTGCGGGGATTTATAGCAATCTTCCTTCTGTTTAATGATTTATGGTATCGTGCTCATCTCACCTCAATTTGAAGAGAGAATACTAAATTCCCTACAACAACCAAGGACGGGCGGTGCTGACGCAACATAACGCCTGTCAAAACTTGGCATTAAACCACTTTGTCAAGATTACTTTAAAATAATAAATAAATAAATATTTTAGAACAATTTACACCAATTGACCTAGTACCAAACGAAGCTAACCTTGTTCTATTATATAGATAAATAAATACATACTGAAACACATATAACATTCGCGAATGCTACTAACTGGAACTAAATGAGAGGCGTACGCTAGCTTTTGTCGTCGGTATAAAGCGTATATCCCTTTCTCACTAGTTGGCATGTGCAAGAGGGACGGATGGTTTATGTCCGGTATAATCATTAGTGTACCTCAATGCAGGTACCGAAGGGCAAGTGGCGGTAAGTGAATGTAAAAGAACACACTGCTCCAGGTATGACTGTTATGCTTAGACAATTTAGCCACGGGACCTCGCAAGGCACGCATTCCCCTCTGCCAATGCATATGACCTAAAACCGTGAGTTAAATCATAACGGTTTATAAACACCAGTTCGCCGCGATATCATGTGTCATTTTGCTTTAGTCCGTATCCAAGGAGGTTAGAACCCATGGAGCAAGCCTGAAAAATTGAGAAAAAGCGTGAATGTATCTGCTCCATTCACTCTTACGATGTAGCAACGTGAAGGAGTGAACAAACATAGCTATTTCACACCGTCTCTAAATCTACTAGGGTACACACTCAGTGCTGACATTTGGTCATATAGGTCATTTTATTATACAACAGTTTAAAAAAGTTTCTTTCGTGTATTTAATATGCTGTCGAATAGCAGCCATTCTTTTTAGTCGCATAATATTCACGTCAAATTTTGATGACGGTTCGTAGAGCTCTCGGTGCAATTTAATAAAATTCTTATGGTTATCGTTAGATTTTTGAGACAAGCAAGTGATATTTATTGTGCGAAATGGTATACTTCGTGTATGGTTGCAGTTAGCATTCATCACGGTGTCCTAAAGAAAGCAATGAAGGACAACACATCAGCGTTTACAAGTAAGTATTATTTGGTATTTATTTATGGGAATGTCGCGTTTTGGACGGCTAGTATTATTATGTGGGTTAAATTATGGAGCAAAGACTCATTTGTGCTTGTAAAAACTAAGCTTATTTATTAATTTTAATAGTAATAAATGATTTATTATTTCTATAAGAGGTTATGGAAATATAGACTAGTGATGCGGTGCATCTGACATTTTGTAGAAATTATCGATAAGGTATCC
This sequence comes from Ditula angustiorana, assembly GCA_963691745.1. NCBI lineage: Eukaryota > Metazoa > Arthropoda > Insecta > Lepidoptera > Tortricidae > Ditula > Ditula angustiorana. Next base: position 1,440,958 of record OY829483.1, on the reverse strand, counting down.
GCCAATCTGAGGGAAAGCCCTACTATGGAGCAATAGTGTCCAGGACTTTTGGGAAGCGTGCGCGGAGCCGTTGCCGACACCTAGAGGCCCTATCGTCGATTTAGAGCGTCCGCTACGTCGTGCAGGTACACGGAGCGGGTGCACGCCTATCGATCAAATAGTATGAGCCCGCAGCCGCACCTGTGCGAGTTAGCGGACGCTCTCATACTATTTTTCTATAGGCGTGCACTCGCTCCGTGCGCCTGCGCGACTAAGCTCACAAGCAATTTTATGCCATTAGATTTTTGAGTGAAATACCGTATTGCTCTATTCCACCGATTCGCCTGATATGGAATTCCTTTTTTTTTCACAGCAAATTCACAACATACATGGGCCACATACGGATCAAACATGTGTCGGACTTCCTCTGCGAGCTCTGTGGGTACACGTTCGTTAGCAAGAAAGGGATAGACGTACACAAGAAGAAGAAACACCGACTGGCTGATAAAACGATAAGGAGTTGTTAAGAGGAGTGCGTACAGTCAGCGTCAAATATACCAGAGCGGGCAAGGTGTCAAAAATATCTGAACTCGACTCTATTGACAAATACGCTCGGGCGTGTTCAGATATTTTTGACTACCTTGCCCGCTCTGGTATATTTGACGCTGACTATACGTCCTTATTGCGGTCACTTCTTTCAATAAACCTTCCGCATCCATTCCTGAAGTTCATTCATTAGTTAGTATAAGTAAATTGGCCTGAAAAATCGATGGTAGATATACGCCTATCTAATAAAACGCTGGCTGTACCCGCCCCTCTCCATACAAAAGGCGATAACGTTTTCCACCCTCTAAACCTTAACCTATAGCCATGATTTTTCTGTATGTTGTCATTATGCCCTAAAACTAGGTTTGTGTGTTTGATTTTTTTTTATATTCTAAATAGTTTAAAAAATATTGATGCTTTTTGTTTCATATGAAACTCCTAAAATGCAAATATTGTCAAATCTATGAGTAATATTTAAAAAATCAAAACATACAAACCTACTTCTAGGGCATAATGACAACAAACCAAATAGTCATTGCCATAGGTTAAGGTTTAGAGGGTGGAAAACCTTATCGCCGTTTGTATGGGGAGCGGTTTTTGGGGCTGGGTTCACACTCCTCTTAATATTAATAAAAGAACCGGCCAAGTGCGAGTTGGACTCGCGCACGAAGAGTTCCGTACTATTATTAATAAAAACGGCAAAAAAGTCACGCTTGTTGTATGGGAGCCCACTTAAATATTTATTTTATTCTGTTTTTAGTATTGGTTGTTATAGCGGCATTATTTCAACTGTCTATCTGTCACGGGTCTTGAGATACAGCCTGGTGACAAACTGACGGCCGGACGGACGGACGGACAGCGGTTTTAGTAACAGGGTCCCGTTTTACCATTTGGGTACGGAATCCTGAAAAAACGAATTATGGAATTATTAAAGTTGTCCAGTGGTGGGTTCCGGCTGGTATAATGATGGAAAATTATGAAATTGTTGCGGGTGGTAGGACCTTGTGCAAGGTCTGCCCGGATAGCTACCACCATCTTGCTAGCTAATCCTGTCGCTAAGCAGCATTGCTTGCATTGTTGTGTTCCGGCGTGGAGAGCAAGACAGCCGGTGCAATTACTGGCACAAGAGATATTCCATCTTAGCCCTCTGGGTTGGCAACGCATCTGCAATCTCCTTGGTTTAGTGAGCGCCTATAGGCGGTGGCGATCACTTACCATCAGGTGGCCCACTTGCTCGTTGGCCTTCCTGTGATGTATATATTTTTTTCAGGTTACACTAGAAGGCCCTTACTGCGAGACGTGTGAAGTTAGGTTCGTCTCGGACGAGGCGCATGCGTGGCACTTGAAGCTATCTTCGCGGCATAGCAGCGATAGTGATCCATGAGTAAAACGCCGGCCGAGTGTGTGTCACATTCGCGCACCGAGGGTTCCGTACCGCCGCACAAAATTGTTTATTTCTTTTAATTTCAACAAAAACACTGGCTCTGTCAAAAGAAAAACTCAGATCATTTTTTACTAAAACTGTCATATTTAAGGGACAGTAGTTATATTAATTCCTTCTTCCTATCCTAATCCTACTAATATTATAAAGCTGAAAGTTTGTGACTTAGATATTTGTTACTTCTTCGACGTAGTAAAGTTTCTGACATTCATAAGTGATTCTTGTAAGCTTTATCTGAATAAAAATATTTTGACCTTTGGCTTTTGACTTTTGATTTCACATCACCACTCGCCTTTTGGGATCGACCTTTTGGGTACGCAAAAGTATTTCCATCAAGGAGACGCTTCACTTATTTTCAGCTGTGGTTGTGTATTCGCTATGCTACAATTAAAGCTTTTATAAGACATTATAGTTTGGCACAGTACAAGATTTTAAAATAGGTATCCCGAAAATGTCGTACTTCATATCAAATATTCATCGTCAGGTTTCATCGACTAATGTACATCACTAGCAATTTGCAAAAAGTTTACGGCGCGGGAACGTCTCGGTTGACTCTATGGGTTCCTTTCTCTGAGTCCGTATCGCAAAAACGATCTCTGCAAAAATGGTTAATCGTGCTGTATTTACCTTCAAACGGCTATCAAAAACTTCAAATTTCACTAAAGACGGATTTTTTTATCACACGTAAATAATTTTCTTTACAATTAATTTATTATTTACAACACCAAAAACATTTTAAATGAATAAGCTTTTTGACAGACATAACGTAAACATTTCAAAATTTGACATGATGGCGTTCGTGGCAGTGTTGCCGACAGCATGTTATGATTTTATTCGGATATCTCATCTGGAGACTTCCGATACTGTTTACAGTTTTCGGATTTTTCCTTTTGAGGTAAGGAACTCTGAAAATATAGTAACACTCGAAGTCCGGGACTATAAAGTGTAATTCCTGGACACGGGACAAGACACGTAATTCCGGGACAATCCCGAATTTCCCAGCCATCTGGCAACACTAGACCCGTCTCTCCCCGCTAAAATTGGCAGAAAAAATTGTTAGGGATAATACGGCTTGGCATCTCAATGTTATATACTCAAAGCTGTTATGACTAGAACTGACCACCTTGGATGGTAAAGTCAAAATGACTACTATTATAGTTCTTTTAAAAAACTTGCAATAAATTATTTTGCTAGGGTAATTTGCTTCCTTTTTGGCAATGTGATATACTCGTATATCTGTCGAGATGCGATCAAATATTAGCCCTATTCTCTTTTTAGTTATATTCTTATTCTAATTTTCACTATGATCCTTATCCTTACTGTTACTCCGACTGTCATGCTTACTTTTACTCTAACTCTAACTCTGACTATCTCTTGTACTTTGACTCTGAATCTTACTCTAACTCTGGATCTAACTTTTACTCTTACTCTGAATCTTGCTATGACTCTAACCCTGACTCTGGTTCTAATTTTGATTCTTACCCTGACTCTGTCTCTAACCCTCTGGCTATAACTTTGGCTCTAACCCTGACCTTGACTTTAACGTCTACTCTATATCTGACTCTGGCTCTAACTTTGACTGTAACCCTGACTCTGACTCTAACTTTGACTCTAACCTTGACTCTGGCTCTAACTTTGACTCTAAGCCTGATTCTGCCTCTAACCCTGACTCTGACTCTAACTTTGACTCTAACCTTGACTCTGGCTCTAACTCTGACTCTTACTCTGACTCTGGCTCTAACTTTGACTTAAACCCCGACTCTGGCTCTAACTTAGACTCTAACCGACTCTGTGTCTAACCGCTTGCTCGCTGCCGGCAGCCTGCTGGGCGCGGTGTTCCCGCTGCCGCGCATCATCTACGCGATGTCGTCGGACGGGCTGCTGTACCGCTGCATGGGCCGCGTGAGCGCGCGCTTCCAGACGCCGCTCGTCGGGACCATGGTCGCCGGCCTGTTCACGGGTGAGCGGGGTTGCGTACGTGGCGAGTAGGCGAGGCTTTTTTTTGAAACCCTACACACTTTTGTTTAAAAGACTATCTTTTTGATATTTCGTACTCGGAATCGGTTGGGGTACCGGGATACACTAAAAAAATTGTCGTGTGATGATGATGATGATGATTATTATTATTATGAGGACACGCTATGCAATTGCTTCCATATAAAAACGTGACGTAACGGAACAAAAAAAGGAACAGTTTTTTTTCGGTTATCCCGATAATCTAAACGATGCCGAGTATGAAAAATAAAAAAATACTCTTTAAAAAAAAAGCTAAATAAGGTTTTTTTTTAAACACGGACGCCGAGTTTGCAGGTTCGAGTTTTGTCTGAAGCCGAAGATTTTTCTTTTTGTGCATATAATTTCAAATGATTAAGGGGGATCGCTTCGTATGAGACGGGAATTTTGAGATTATCACAGTTTTTAATTTATTGTGGCTAAATGGTGTGACTTTTTTATCAATTCAAGTGGTTTTCCGTAAATATAATACTGTTTATTAAGGCGCTGTGTTTCGTTTTTGAAAGTTAAAGCTGCTGATTTCTAATAATTGTACATTTAATGCCTAAAAGTCCGTTGATGCATAAAGAGCACAATTATTTAAAATTAGTAACTTGAATTTTCGTAATGATATCACAATCGCATGAAAAACAGTGTTTTTCTACCGGGAAACTACTTGAATTTATAAAAAACTGAGAAAATTTTGAAATTCCCGCCTCATGCGAATCGATCCACCTTAATTTGAATATTCTGCATTAAAAATTAAAAATGTAAAGAAATATCGGTTACGAAAAATGTTGTTAAAAGTGATCCATTTGACATTATAATAGAGATGATCATTTTCTGATGCCGCAGGGACCCTGGCCATGATCTTCGAACTGGAGCAACTGATCCATATGATGTCCATCGGGACCCTGCTCGCGTATTCAATGGTCGCCTCTTGCGTTCTATTACTGAGGTAAGTTTCAAAAAATATCCCGAAGTTAAACTGACATGCGGGTCACTTGATGCCCATACAATCAAATCTTTTTTTTAATACAACATAAGAAGGCAAAGCAAGTGGGTCACGGTGTGGTAGGCCGTAGTAAACGACTAAATAAATACTTAATGTTGGTATTTAAAAATATCAAATTCAAAATTTATTTATTCAGATTAGCTTACAGGCACTTATGAATGTCATAAAATTTACCACCGGTTCGGAAAAACCTCTGATGAGAAGATACCGGGAAGAAACTCAACGAGGTGTAATTTTTTTTGTAAAAATGTGGCACTAGGTCATTTTGTGTGAATTGTCCCGAGATGTTTATCTATTTATTTCTTCCAGGTACGAGCGCACCCAATCGACCCATAAGGCGGTAGAACCGTTGAACCTGACGGTCCGCTCGGCGCTGCGGCAGCTCGTCAACGCCGACCGTCACGTCACGCCGACGCGACTCAGCGCCGCCACTGTCTCCGCTCTTGTCACGTTATACGGTGAGATATAGTTTATTGGTCACGTGACGGTTAACGGACTTAAGGAACGGTCGTAACGACAGTTGGTCGACGCCGACCGTCATGTTACGCCGACGCGACTCAGCGCCGCCACTGTCTCCGCTCTTGTCGCGTTATACGGTGAGATATACTTTAGTTGTGAAGTATCTAGCCGCGTATTGATTGAGCGAGCAGCCTCGCGAGGCAGCCTCGGACGTTTGCCGCGCCTCGGTCTATATATTTTTTGCGCAAGACTGCTGCGCGTGGTACGACCGAGCCATAGTGAGGCTGAGCCAGCATAGAGCGCTCAGTTTAACGTGTAATAACAATCGAGGCAAAACACAACCGTCCTGAGTGCGCGCGGCAAACGTACCGAGGCGCCTTTGAGCATCGTCAAAAACTGTCAACATTCGGCTCGGCCCGCGGCACGCTCCGACGAGGCACGCTACCTGACTACGAATAGTCACGTAACGGTCAACGGACCTAAGCTACGGTTGATTGACGCCGACCGTCATGTTACGCCGACGCGACTCAGCGCCGCCACCGTCTCCGCTCTCGTCACGTTATACGGTGAGATATAGTAGTGGTTGTGTTGTTAAGTAACAGAAGAACGCTTTACGCAGACGGTCACGTGACGGTTACAACAATTGATTAACGCCGACCGTCATCTTACGCCGACACTGCTCAGCTTTGCACTCGTCACGTTATACGGTGAGCGATAGTTTAGTAGTATTGTTTAGGAAGTGAAGCGTTGACTTAAGCAACGGTCGTCATTACGACAGTTGACCGAAACCGACCGTAACTTGACGCTTTTCCAACTTAGTGCCGCCACCGTCACCACTCTCGTCACGTTATGAGAATTCTGTCTGTAGAACCAAACTGTTTTAGTAACAAAAAAAACGAGATTTCATTATATCCGTCATTACAGGCGTCTGGTGTTTCATAATGATGTCGAGCGTGAACCACTACGGCGCCGCGCTGTGGTCGCAGCCGGCTGGGCTCGCGCTCTTCGCCTTCGGCTCGGTCCTGGTCGTCACCACACTCTTCGCGATCTCGAGGCAGCCCGTGTCGGAGAAGAAACTCGCTTTCTCGGTAAGTTGCCGCCACTCACTGCTAAGAAGCTGTTACTGCTTGAGAAATTATCTAGTACCTGAATGGCCAAGCTGTGCTCAGGACAAAAAAATCTAAATAACAGTGAATAGAAAACCGTAGATCAAAATATTTTGCGTGGTTTATACTTCATTTTTTTTAGCATGAGAAAGAACTTGGCAGAATATTACGAGTATATGAGATATTTTATCGTGCACGATTTCTTTGTTTAAATATTTCACGTATTGTCCTTTGACTGACAACTGTCATTATAGTAGTTTATCATAAATGCTCTATAATGCGTTCAGAAACCGTAGGCAATGACCAGCATTATAACAACCAATATTATTATGAGAATTTTTCTAATTTGTTTCTATATTTGTTCAAATTAAATAAATTAAAAAAAAAATATCTCAGGACAATTTACACCAATTGACCTAGTCCCAAACTAAGCAAAGCTTGTACTATGGATACTAGACAACGGATAAACATACATATATAGATAAATACATACTTAAATACAAATAACATCCATGACTCAGGTACAAACATTCATATTCGTCACACAAATATTTGCCCATACCAGGATTTGAACCCGGGACCTATTGCACAGTAGGCAGACACATGTGCCACATACAGGTCGTCAAAATTCATTTTTTATTACATTATTTTAATGTGTACCGTCTATAGATATTTAATAGGTACCTAGCACTAGTAGCTAGTAGCACTGCAGGTCATTGCCCTATGGCTTCTGAACCCATCATAGAGTACTTATGATATGTGTTTTGGTAAACGTCGGGTTGTGCGCAGGTCCCGCTGGTGCCGTGGCTGCCGGGGCTCAGCATCCTGATCAACGTGTACCTGATGCTCAACCTGGACTACATGACGTGGGTGCGCTTCGCCGTGTGGATCGCCGCCGGTCAGTACTATCCACAGAACCACGGAATAAATAATAGTACTAACGCACAGAAACTTCTCTTTTACGACCGCGCTTAAACGAATTCCAACTTTAAGAGCGTACAAACAGAGATTTGGCAACGTCGCCTATAGCTGCCAAATATTTAGCTGTTTTCATTGATTTAGCAAATTTAATGAGTTAAAATACGGAATATAGCAACGGTATGTACTAGAACTTATGTTCTTACATTTGTTGGTAAGTAGTAAACCTTATTTACTTATACCGAAATGTACACATTTACAATTGGAAAATTTCCAAATGCTTGTTTTACACTTAATTATAACTATTTAGTATAACTGTATTAACAATTGCAGTGCATTATCAATATTTTAGTACATACCGTTGCTATATTCCGTATTTTAATTCATTAATTATGATAAATTAATGAAAACATCTAAATATTTAGCAGCAATGGCAGCCATAGGCGACGTTGCCAAATCTCTGTTTGCACGCTCTTAATAACACGCTCAAAAAGTTCGTATTACTTCATACACCTTGCGCTAGGCGGCGCGAGTCATAAAGGAACGCGCCGCCCGCGCCCGCCTTCTCCCCGCTACTCCCGGCGACATGCTAGGGTTGCGTCGCATTCGTTTTCAATTACGCTGACATTAATTTATTTCAGTAGGTGTTCAAAGTGACCGCCGTTACAATATTCAACATTAAAATATGTGAAAATAATGCATTTTATTAATTTTAGACATCATGTTTTATGAAGCCATTAACGGCTTAAGATCTGCACAATCGAAAGAAACTTACTTTTCAAAACAACCGGGTTCGATTCCCGAGCTGAGTACAGTTTTTTTTTTAAATATATGAATGCAGTTTTTTTATTCTTATTAAAATCGATGACATTTTTCCTAAGAACTAATCTTCGTATGTGTTATAGTTCAGACTTTCCCTGACCGATTTAAATGAGACACCCTGTGTAATGACAACACAAAGAAAAACTAGGGTAATGGCAGGACTCGCACCAGCAACCTCAGCATTCCGTGCCTTGCGTTTGCCAGTTTCACCACATTACCACTAATGGGGCATTGTTGGCAGGGCTCCTGATATATGCGACTTACGGCGCCTGGAACAGCTCGGAGCGGCGCCGGAGCCCGGACGTGCAGCTGTCGGTGCTGCACAACGACAGCCAAACGGCGCTGCTTGCGCACAACGCGCTCGGCTGACCGGCCGCCAGCCCCACCGGTACCGTGGTCTCCTTCATATCCAGCATATAGAACACACTTGATAGCCGTAGTTGCAGTAGGGTTGCCAACAGTTTTTCGGTAAAAAAATAATAATTCAAAATTTGTTTATTGCAAAAAGATATAATGCCTGTATCGCGGGGAACCAGTTACAATTGTACACGTATTGGTTATATAAAGTGGTTGGGTAACATGGGTACACTTATCAGATAACAGAGTTATAACAGAGTTATACATTTGCAGTTGAATAAGCATAAATTCTACAAGATTATACAATATTAAGTATAACACTTACTCCAGTTTTTCAAGAATAGCTTCAGTCTCAGCATAATTTAAGGGTTGGAGCCAATTAAGATGAAGTTTTTTCGGTTGAATATAGTATTTTTCAGAATAAGCTAAGAATAGACGACCGGATAGCCTAGTGGTGAGTGACCCTGACTATGAAGCTTGAGGTACCGGGTTCGATTCCCGGGAGGGTCAAATGTTTGTATGTTGAATACGAATGTTTGGGCCCGAGTCGTGGATGTTATATGTATTTAAGTATAATATTTATCTATATAATTATGTACATATATCCGTTGTCTAGTACCCATAACACAAGCAGCTTTAGTTGCTTACTTTGGGACTAAGTCAATTGGTGTTAACTGTCCCAAGATATTTATTTATAGTAGTCTATGCAACTGCTATATAATGAGAGGCCTTAAAACACGAGTGTGTTATAAAACTAGCGTCAGCGAATTTCATAATAGGATCACACGAGTGTTTTAAGGCCTAATTATATACAGTTGCATACATTACTTTTTCTACACACACATTTAACTGCAAAAAATATGGATGTACTTACCAGATTCCACGTATATTGTACTAAAGTTGACAGTTAATTTCGGTACAATCGCGCATTGCGTTTGGCTGTACCGAATAGGGCGGCCATCTGTCCTGTATTTTGCAGGACGTCCCGTTTTTCAGCTATCATTTTTGCCGTGTCCTGTATTTTAATAAGACAAATACAGAACCATACCATACGATAAACGCGTTGTCCTGTATTTTTTCCATGAATCCTGTAATTTTAGTTCACCATGTAAAATGAGGACGGGGTTGGTCACCCTCGTACCGAACGAAAATGAATGGTGATGCACTTAGTTTAATATATATTTTTTTATAAACATGTGAAGTTGACTTAGTTAATCTCATACAAATCTCATCTGTACCAGTTCCTAAAATTGACGGCTGAAGTATTTTGTTGTTTAATTTTAAATCAATTATTTTCTACTAAAATTAGTGTAGTTGTCGCGTTGGTAAAATAAAAATGAATAAATCAAAACGATTGCACGTAATCTAAACGTGTGTGAGTAACGTTTTAATAAAATTTTAATTTTAGTTTTAGTTTATTTTATAATTTATTTTTATTTTTAACACAATGTGACTTATAAAATATGACCAAGGCTGGATAGCAACCAGAGAAGTTTTTTTTGTAACGTCACGTCGGTGGTAAACTGGCATGTAGTTTTTATTTATGTAAGTAACTTGTATATTGCTACACTCCACTGGGGTCCATGTATTGCTCACTAATTGTAATTTATAACATCTTGTAAAACCATGCTTGCAATGATAGAAAAAAGAACATTAAGTTCAAACCCATTTTCAAACCTAGTTCAGCTACTTCTGACTGTACAAACATACTGTAGCCAGGTATTAGTTACCCAATGGGACGGCTGGATCGGGGTAGTACTCTTACTGAATACCGGTTTCCTACTACATTTTGGTACTTTAAGTGATTTTTAATTAGTTGTCACTGAAGCCACTTGCATCGTTAAACTTTAAGACTTGAAAAGTTGTGACATGCAACATCTTTCCAAAGAATTATTTTCTCTTTGACAGGTTTCACTTCCTTATTTCACGTTGGTCTGCAATAGTGAAGCGATGTGATGAAACTGTCAGACATAACCTAAATGTGAACCACTGCATTCAGTTTGGCTAAAAAGAAAACTTAGCCAGGGCCGTTAAATACCCAAAAAAATTACGTTAGACTCTGTGGTGAATTTAGCAAGGAGCTGTCAAAAAGAAAATAAGTTATTGTACAAACTGAGTGGCATAGTCGACCAAGTAATTGCTTGACCACTTTTGAACCTTACCCCTCTGTAATACGGTCGACAAGTGGTCGAGCAATTTCTTTGTCGACTATACATTTTCTTGAAAACCGTCACAAACATGCATTTAAAATGGCTGCCAGTTTAAAAAAAAGATGTCGTGGTAATTTTCTATAAGAACTATATTCTTTTAAATTTTAGAATATTTACTACAGTTAAATTTAAAAGAAAAATTGTCGCTTTTACTATAGTTAAGATCAGTGTTATAAAAATGTCAAGACGGCTGTCAGTTTGTAAAATTAGTTTAGTATTAGAAATTAGCAAAGGAAAGTGATTCCAGTATTAGGTAGGAGCTTGGCTGTGAAACAGCGACATTTATATTATGATTTATTAATATTTATGCTAATTGTGGTGTTTATACAAAATGCACAAAAACAATTCGCACCCCATGCAAAGGTTGTTTGTTCTTTTTTCTTTGTCAGCATTACCGTAGAAATGTAACCCCAGTTTGTTGAATATTAGTATTATTTTTAAAATAATGGGTAGGGTGTTTCATTTTTTCAACTTTTGATTTTCGTTTCACTTTGCATGAGTTCTTATTCTCTCTGACGTATAAGGTTTATATGCCAAAAATTAATAAAATCGATCAATATTTAGAGGTTGCACAACATAAATAAATTTACATACTAATTTACAGTAAGTGATTTAAGTTAAGTGTTTGTCTTTGTAGAGGAGGATATTAAGTGCTATAAGTGTGTTACTAAACCTTCTTAATTTAATTAAACTTTGAAAGCCATTTTGAAATAAAGGTATTAACACTCAATATGCGTATTTTTCATTCTATAGCTTATTATTTTGTGCAACCCCTAAACATTGTCTAATTTTTTGAAATTTGGCATACATATTTTTATGATTAACGAGACTCGAGGGGCGAGCAAAGCCGGGTAGAATATAACATTTTTTTTACCCATAATAAAGTGAAACATCCTAATAATGGGGTATCCCTTATGGTCCATAAATTACGTCATACGATTTTTAATATTTCAAGACTCCCCCCTTGTCACGCTTTTGCCCTTCTCGGTAACACGAGCTGTCAAGTTTGGCTAACCTCCCTCCCACTATAAGTGACGTAACTTACGGATGCCCCCTTTAATGGCTTTATTTCATGATTTCTAGCAAAACTAGTGTCGGGTCTATAAAGTTATCGGGTCTACACTTAGCCCGCCCGCGGCTATCTTATTTATAAACGTTTCGTTAACTTTAATTAATGGGCCAAAATTCTTTTTAGTGCCTAAAATAAAGATGAAAATGTATAAACACTTTTACAAAATTGTAGATGTCTCGAAATATTTTCCTAGTAATATTACGTTAGTTCTCAACCGGGCCCCAATTTTTATTATGAATTTTCCCACCATCCTGGGTTTTTTATTACAGAAAATTCTCATTTGGTACCCAAATTACCACTGCGTTACCAGTCCCCATGGCTCCTCAAAAATAGTGTCCACTGCGTTAACAAACAATAGTTTTTTTCTTATTCTGACCCTAAATATTTCTATAACAGTCATCATTTGGGTATGCGTATGTCATTCTGAATTATAAAATAAAATGTTCTTTTAAGAATATCAGAATAAGTAAAAAATATGCGTTAAAATGTACAAGGGACGTTTTTATAGGCATCAAAAAGAATTTTGGCCCTAATAACGTTATCGGGATTTAACGCGATAAAAGTATATTGCAATGTGTAATAGTATAGTAGTGATTGGTTGAAACATGGCCGAAACGTCGAGGTAATCGATATAAGAAGACAATAGATCTGCCTACTTGTTCGGATTATTACAAGCCTAGCGTCACCACTTTGCGACGGGGTGAAGCAGGTGAAGAGGGGCTTTCAATATTTAGCCATTGGTTCAACTTTGAATCTTATCGTAAGTGAATAAAGTGCTTCTAAGTTTCTAATTAATAGCGACACAGGTGTCGGATAGCAGAACTAAAAATATGTCGCCAATTTAAAACGTACAAAACGCAGAGCTGTTTACTTAACATTTGGCACAGACAGTTTTATTCAGGTTATCCAACACAGTCTACCAAATAGACTATGGTCGGTTACTCTGCCACTGCGTTGTACATAGTTCTATAGTTTTCTCATTTAGATGGTCGAGGTAAATCAACAATATACTTTTATCGCGTTAAAGTCCCGATAACGTTAAAATATGTGTGAAAATCGCGAAAGTTTAAAACAATTTAACGTTAATTAAACTTACATTAGTTAACCCTTTAGTGATTAGTAGATGTTTGCCATCATAATTATTATATCTATTTGATATCAAATGCAAAAAGGTCACATTAAAATTTTGTTTATAATCTTGTCGAATTGCTAAAGGGTCTACATATGTGTTTCATCGTTTGTGCCGTTTCCTCCGATTGAAAGGAATAATTATTTTAGTAAAAATAGGTTTAGTAAAGTTTTATGCATGAGGTGTTGAGAGCTGTTGTCAGTGTTGGCGGGACAAAACATTTGCTTATAATTGCTGACGCGCTGCCCCGGCCACATGGCCATTCTAACTTTTGTTATGTTCTGTGGGTATCCCTCTCGTTGCTCGTTTGATTAGATCAATTCTTTAGGTCAATTTCTTTGCAATTACCGTTAAAATGATTGTAACTCAAATTTCTTTAGATTTTTTTTTGATGTACTTAGAACAGTTATATCATTTTTGCGGGTGGTAGGACCTTGTGCAAGGTCCGTCCGGATCGCTACCACCATCTTGCTCGCTAATCCTGCCGCTAAGCAGCAGTGTTTGCACTGTTGTGTTCCGGCGTGGAGAACAAGACAGCCGGTGTAATAGGCTAGTTTACTCATTTTTAAAGTAGCCCTAAAATAATTGTTCATTGTTCTATTAGATCAAAAAAAATACTACCATATTTTTTTGGGACCTACAAAACCGCAAAACTTTATTTTAAAAGTTAACTTTTCATAAACAGGAGGAAACGGCGTCCGCCATATTAGTCTGTATATTATCTGTGATGTGACTTCATACGTCTTGTAAACAATCATTTGACATTTTATCCAACATTCACCGTTTTAGAAATCGCAATTTTTTATTAAAAACCATGGCTCCCACTAGTTTATGCGAAAAGTATAGTAATTATCATTATTGTATGTACACTGTACTTACACAGAAGTCTTGACATTCCTCAGCGGCGGAACAAAAGTCGGAGTTCAAAACAAAAAAATTACCAACCATTAGTGCGTCGATTCTTGGCAAATTTGTACTTTCCGCTTACATGAATCCATGATTGTTTTATAGATTAAATGGGAAAATAGGAATAGCAAAACGTAGACGAGATTTTTTACAACTTCTAAAACAACAACATCACGATCACAACCACCAGAAATAAAACGTCCGTCTGACACATCATTGACCAGTGTTGCCAGCGACATTTTTTTTACTGCCGTGTTCGATAAGGAAAATTGCCGTGGTTTAAAGGAAAAGCTATTTTCGGCTGCCGTAGCAAATAAATTAAATAAAATATGTTTATTTTACAATTTTATTGAATCATTTTAATTTATTTACTTTAACTTATTTACGAATAGCAGCGGAGAAAAAAGGAACTATAAAATTTCAATACCTACAAATAATAACATGATAGAAGCGCCACGCGCAACTGTAAAGCTAAATTTGTGGCTAGTCATGAAACAACAAACGGGGATTTCCGTGTTAAAGATACGCATTGTTTTTTTTTTGCGTTATCTGGCTTGGAACCTATCCAAAATACGACTTTTCAAAATTGCCATAGATTTGCTGCCGTAGGCCGTAGATTTCCTTTTAATTATGTCAAATTACCGTAGAACACGGCAATTGCCGTAGCAATGGCAACACTGTCATTGACATTAGTTTGTTTATAAAATTAATGAAGTCACAACATGGCCGAAAGGGTTTAATACGTTTAAAAAAAAATTGAAAATTTAAATTTTTCAATTTAAATTATTTAACCATCGTGGACTTAAATTATCTGAAATCGATATATTTCAGTTTCGTAAGTCAAACACTGCCGGAAATATTTAATTATTGCGCCAAATTTGATATGAGTCAACTAGCCTATTACTGGCACAAGAGGTATTCCAACTCAGCCCTCTGGGTTTTCAACGCATCTGCAATCTCTTCGGTGTTGTGGGTGTCTACAGGCGGTGGTGATCACTTACCATCAGGTGACCCACTTGTTAGCCTTCCTATTTCATAAAAAAAAACATTCAAAATTTTAAATTGAAATGATATGCAATGAAAATTAAAAGGAAGAAAATCACATTCGGCAGGACTCGAACCTGCAAATAAATAAGTCATTGCATATCATTAACCTTTAAAAATTAAAAAAAAATATACACAGTGTAACTGTGGCATCTGCTAATGGGTTGTTCTTCTCGAGCGTTTGAACCGCTACCCCTCTGTCACGCCATAACTGGCTCCATGGAAGACGAGAAACGGTAAATTCTGATAAATTTACGAGCACTACGAGCATTTTGTGAATAAATCCGTGACAGAGGGGTAGCGGTGGAAACGTTCGATAAGAACTACCCTAAAACCTTTACGTCACTGACAATAAAAGTTAGGTAATGTTTACATGTATTTAAAAGGTTGGATGGTCATAGACGAATTAGCCAGAGCGTGGAATTGCATTTGTAGGTTGTACGGTTCGCATGAAAAGGAGAATAACTTGAGTATTCCTCTTAATTTAATGAAATATAATTTTTCATCAGTTCAAGAACATATTTATAACAGCAGAGTCAAACTGTCAATAGGACCAAAATTGTTTTCTGCTATAGTTTTTAAAAACTGTGTAACTTTCAGTCGTACGGGCCCAGAGAGAATTAATTAAAAAAATGTGAGAATACAATATCGATACTGGAAATCTCAAATGTCGTAAAGGACATTAAGGAACATGTCCCTTACGACATTTGAGATTTCTAGTATCGATATATGCACAACGTAAATAATATTTAGAATCTGACACTGACATTATTTTGGAATTTTCTTCTTCAATAGAATTTTTTAAAACCTCTTTTTATGCTGATAGAACGGGAAATGGGAAATTTTAAATATAGAATGTCTATAAACACACAATACCACTACATATGCAATTCCATGCTGTCTGTAATTTAACTATACATGCGTCTTCGTAACTGTAGTTGTGATGTTCTAAACTGTCTTGAGTTGACCTTGAAACGAGGATCATAGTTATGTCAAAAATTAGTATTATAATTATTTTAGTATTTAGTTTATAAGGTCGTGATATGACACTTAAAACTGTCGTTGTTTAAACACGTATAGTTGCAAGCAAACATCTTGAGCATAATGTGTGGCTGGCGCATACGTATTTGTACTAGAAACGGCAACTGCGCAGTCAAGGTCAGTGCTCAAGAAGTTTGCCGGGAACTGTAATGATTGTTGATAAATAACAGGACTTAGCAATGACTAATCGGTATTAATATCCTTCAAAGAGACTTGGCAATAAAAAAGTATTAATAATCCAAATTTAAAAAAAAAAATGTTGCAGGTCGAGTCCTGCCATTACCCTAATTTTCTTTGTGTTTTCATTATATATATATATATATATATATATATATATATATATATATATATATATATATATATATATATATATATATATATATATATATATATATATATAGCATTTCAAGTTTAATTTAGAATCCTTGAAGAATGGTCATCGCCAAGTCCTGTTATTGGCAGTAACAAGGTAGTGACGGTATTGTGAATCATAATTGTAAGATAATTTTAAATTGAATCACTTGTGTGGTTTTGTCACGTGATTTTAAATATTCACTCTGACTTTGCATACAGTCAGCGTCAAATATATCAGAGCGGGCAAGGTGGTCAAAAATATCTGAACACGCCTGAGCGTATTTGACAATAGCGTCGAGTTCAGATATTTTTGACACCTTGCCCGCTCTGGTATATTTGACGCTGACTGTACTTAAACAATGCACATGTATTGGAATTGTGGTACTTAAGTTTTTATTAGCTGAAATCACTGTATCTGTATCAGATTCGCTATTGGTATTTCTGTGTTAATACAATGCCTTTTATTTGCGATACCAAAAAAACCGGTTTGATACCTGCCGCTTTGCAAGATATTTACGCCTTTTTTTAACTTTATGCTTAGTTTAATGACAATGAAATGGAAATATATTATTTGTCTGACGTCTGTGTTTTCTTATTAGGCGTTAGTTTTTCCTTTAGAGGTAAGCAACCCTGAAAGGCCTCCAAAGGTAGACGAAAGGCGCCAAGGATGTGTCTGTTAATGGTGTTGCAGGGACCAAACAGATTAGTCTGGGCAGAGCGGGTAGGGCCTTGTGCAAGATCCGTCCGAATCGCTACCACCATCTTGCTCGCTAATCCTGCCGCTAAGCAGCAGTGCTTGCACTGTTGTGTTCCAATTTCTGGCACGAGAGGCATTCCATCTTAGCCCTCTGGGTTGGCAACGCATCTGCAATCTCTTTGGTGTTGCGGATGTCTATAGGCGGTGGTGATCACTTAACATCAGACGACCCACTTGCTTGTTTGCCTTCCTATTTTATAAAAAAAATCTATTCAAAAATTATGAATAGGTAAGGTAAGTTGAAATCGTATTTTAGAAACTATTGGAAACAGAAACGACCAATACAGTTTGAATTCAAATAAGTTTTATTTGTTTTTCGACTTCATCAAATCACAGTTTGTTAATTTATACTAATTTATAACTAATAAGTTACATTATTTATAAGTTAACAATCACATAAACTATAACATTTATTATCACGGGCACGCTATCACAATCACATCATAAAGAGTACGTTCTAAAGTAAATTTTTGAAACAGGTCAGCAAACTACAGTTTAACTTTAAACTTTTATTAGTACATTACACCCTGAGGGTGGTGAAATAAAGAATGTCTCAGATCGCAGGAACTTGTCGCACGAGCCAAAGGCGAGGGCGATAAATATGCGACCTGAGGCTTTCTTTATCACCGCCCGAGGTGTGTACACAATTTTACGTTTTCCCTTGGCCAGGAAGTCGATATTTTTGCTCGCGTAGCAGGCGGTAAACTGCTACTTACGGCTGGGGTGACGTAAAATTAAAAACAGACGCAGCTGTTTTGCACGTTCATCGCACCGGTTTCGCGGAATAGCAAGGTAATTTGTTCCAGTTTATGAAGCAGAAACCAATTTAGAAGTACAACCTTGACATTTTAAAACATAATTGAAATAAGACACAGTAATTTTAGAGCGGTTTCGCACTACATCCGATCCGAACCCGTGAAAACATGGGTCTAGAAAACTCGGACCGAATTCGGATATTGCTTACGCACTAGTTTGATCCGAATCCGATCCGAACCCGTGAAAATATGGGTTATTTTCAACATTTTCCATTAAAGTAAAAACATCGTAGGGAAACAACGCAAATAACAACGTGCGCATGCGCTCGCTGCCACACTGAACTAATACAATGAATGTCTGCCGCTTCACGTCACCCAGCCGCATACCCCACCCGCCCCGCTGCCTCTCTGCTCGTACTCAGCTCGGCTTTAACTCGGACGCAGTGCGCGAGCTTTCATACAAATAATACTATGGCTACTTCGGTCCGTCAAAAATCTTCTCCGGAATGGAGATTCTAGAATGACGGAAAGAAATCCATATGACGGATATCGGATCTAGTGCGTAAATTACCATAGAAATATTTCTACGGCTACTACGGACCATATTTTCACGGATTCGGATCGGACGTAGTGCGAAACCGCTCTTAGTATGCTAAAGTTCATGCATTTTTCTATAGCTACAAGTAATAGTACATGACGCACATAGGGCGGTAAAACAAAGAATGCCTCAGATCGCAAGGATTTGACGCACGAGCCGAAAGCGAGGGCGATAAAAATGCGATCTGAGGCTTTCTTTATTAACGCCCGTGGTGTGTACAGAATTTTACGTCTTCCCCTGGTCAGGAAGTGGGATTTTGTGAGAGCCCAATGGGAGGTAAATGCCACTTACGGCCCGGGGTGACGTAAAATAAATATCAACACGTTCATTTGCTGACTCGTTTAAAAAAAGTTAAGATGCCTTTAGTCTTATAAAAGAGTTACTTCACATAGGAGGGTAAATTGGTCCCCCTTTTTTATATCAAATTTAAGTCTAAACGTATAATATATTATGCATATTTCTATTTATTTTACGTACGTATGTCAACTAAAATATGGACACTGTCTGATATATAGACTACTTTGTCAAAGCAGACTAACGCCATTATTTATAAAAACTTAACAATGTTTTTAAGCTAACAAATGTTTTGTCCCTTTCATTTGAGGGCAAACGTCACAATGACAGATAAAGACATAAAACTTGTTAACTAACAAACGTTTACGAAGCGTTTATGAATAAGGGGGTACGCATGTACAGCAGCTTTAACGGTAGCTTAAGCTGCGTCGACACGCTCAACGTTTTACGCTTACTCCTTTTTTTTCTAAATGAGTTTTAGTAACAGTTTATAAATACGGGGCTTAAAATGTGTGACGCATAAACTTTTACCAATATTGAAGCAAATGATCTAGTAGGTTAGTAGGCATAATTTTTTGTTTATGTAGAATTGAACTTTGCTACTCGTTCATCGGCTTCTTCGCTATCGGAAATAATTTATGCGACACCAACATTATCTATTTACTAACTATGTGTCCTAAGCCATTACTATATTTCACACAACTGCGGTTCCAAAGCTGCAATTTTTTAATCCCATCAGGTGACTAAAGCTCACCAAAATGGCCGAAGCTCTATGAAAAATGGCCATTTTGGTGAGCTTTAGTCACCCAGTGAGATTCAAAAATAGCACTCCAGCACTTCGCTTCACTAACTGTCTCGCTTTTACTTGCGGAAAGCGGCAAAACGTCGCGCGGCCCTTTACACGCGTTGGTCTCTAATTCTGGCGTTCATCAAGATTCATCTCACGTCCGAGATTTGTCCAAAAGTGAAAGAAGGGATCTGACAGCTGTTTTTTGATATAACTCGAATGTGACTTCATCTCTACTGACGCAAGAATTGCTTTGTAGCACAGAATAAATAATAGTACTTCTCTTTTACGACCGCCATTAAACGAATTCCAACTTTATCGACTAGTACAAAAAGTTCGTATTACTTCATACACATTCGCTAGGCGGCTCGCGTCAAAAGAAACGCGCCGCCCGCCTGCGCTCCCCCCGCGACTCCCGCGACACGTTAGGGTTGCGCTGCATTCGTTTTCAATTACACTGGACATGGCGAGGCCGAGCGAGCGGGCGCGCGGCGAGCCGACAACCTACTGCGATTTGCCTACGCTGTAGGCAAGGCGGCCGAGCGTACCTACAGTGCGGAGTGGAACCACCCTGCCCGTAGCACCACAATGATTGTTCTAATGTTCCGTTCTACTGTCACCTATAGTTTAGCGCGGCAGCCAGTATAATATATTTGGACTTAGTAAATCTCATCTGTAAATATTTAAGCAGTTGAAAAGTTATTTATAAATTGCATACATATCAACACGTCATAATGATCCATTTCGCTTGCATGGCAAGTTTATCGTGATGTATGGAATGGCAAGAAATTCGAAAAACTTAAATATTATTGATGCAATTAAAGTAAGGTTAGGTTAGGTTAGGCAAAACAAAATAAGTCAGGCCTATTTATTCGTTTGAGCTATGTAAATAACCAATTAGGTAACTACAACCACTAATATCAATTTGAATTGTGTTGAATTTAGGACCCACCAATTGCGTTATGTATTTTTATCTACACATATATCATAAATGCTCTATAATGCGTTCAGAAACCGTAGGCAATGACCAGCATTATAATAACCAATATTATTATGAGAATTTTCTAATTTGTTTCTGTATTTGTTCAAATTCATTTTTTATTACATTATTTTAATGTAAAGATATTTAATAGGTACCTAGCACTAGTAGCTAGTAGCAATGCAGGTCATTGCCCTATGGCTTCTGAACCCATCATAGAATAGAATAGAATAGAATAGAAAGCTTTATTCCACATAATAGTATACATACACAAAAAGAAAGGACTTAAAGTTAACACTAAGTGCTTATAAGTATACAAAACGTGGAAACGGAGTCCACTCAGCATATGTCGAGTCACCCAGGGTGGCACGACGCTGATGTTACGTGGATCCATGGTGGTGTGCGACGCAGAGCCGTACGCTACGCAGCGTGACACAGGCCCACGTTGAAAATCGGTTTCAAACTTATGACAATCTAATATAGAGTACTTATGATATGTGTGTAGATAAAGTAATGTATGCAACTGTACATAATTAGGTCTTAAAACACTCGTGTGAACCTATTATGAAACTCGCTAACGCTCGTTTCATAAAACCGCACTCGTGTTTTAAGACCCCTCATTATGCAACAGTTGCATAAAATACTATTGTCCTATCAGAGTCACAATTACCTTATAAACGTCAGAAATAGTTAGTATACATAACATACTTATGTAGAATTTATTCTACAAAAAAAAATTACACTGTAGGTATAATTACATACTTGTCTACAACTCTACAACGATTGCAATATAATATATTACAGATTTTTTACTCACAAAAAAATCATGTTTCTTAAAGTATAACGAGGAAATTAATATCTTCAAAGTCTTAAAACACACCGGTATAATATAAAATTGTTTCTGATCATAATCCAAATATAAATAACTATAATCACACTTAAGTTAACACTTAGGCTCATACATATTTCAGCTATACAGGGTGTCTCATTTAAATCGGTCAGCATGGGAAAGTCTGAAACTATAAGACGTACGAAGATCTGTTCTTAGGAACCATGTCATCGATTTTAATAAGATGAAAAACTGCATTCATACATTTAAAAGCAAACTGTACTCGGAAATCGAACCATAGTGACCGATTTAAATGAGACACCCTGTATATGAGATGAGCCTAAGTTATTATATATAAAATGTACTGAGTTACTGAAAGGATCATGGGCAACTTCGTACGAAGTCTGAGCCCTGAACCAACTGAGTAGAGTGATAAAATAGATCTTTATAAGTATATCATTTTCTATTACTAGGCACCAAGCCGAATTCCATTGCAGATTGGAGGAATTTTAGACGGATACACGTCTAACTCGATACACATATATGTTAGACACTGGCCACTAACTGTGTCAGTGGAAATGGAGTTCAGCTTAGTGCCCGTAATAGAAAAATGATTCACCTGTTTAATGATTATATCACTCAGCTCTGTTGGTTCTGGGACCATTTTGCCTATGGTCTGTCTAAAGTCTGATATTGACCTTAAGGACTTTTATAAGACCGGGCTTTAGTCTGTCTTAGCAAGCTTACTAAGGAAGAAGGAGTACATAATGACGTTCTACTTTGTCCTGTAATCATGGTCAGAACTTCGTGGTCACCTGGTGTTTGTCCTCGCTTTTCCCGTTGCTCGTGGTTATGGTCACTTCTTTTGAGTCGTTAAGAGAGCTGTTTCGCACCCCGTAGAATAAATATATT
This sequence comes from Ditula angustiorana, assembly GCA_963691745.1. Classification (NCBI taxonomy): domain Eukaryota; kingdom Metazoa; phylum Arthropoda; class Insecta; order Lepidoptera; family Tortricidae; genus Ditula; species Ditula angustiorana. The sequence goes on along the minus strand of OY829483.1, from coordinate 1,418,656 downwards.
AAGTATCCTGTAAATAGAAAAAAATATTGGCTAGTTTTGCTATTAAAAATAAAAAAAATATTGAAATATTTAATGCTAAAGGCATAAAGCTCGGGGGCCCATGCAACATTCAGCACTTGCCCAGACTTCCCAATAGATAAGAGGGGCATGAAAAAAGGCCTAATTTATTTTAAAAAAGAAGCATGATTTGCATAAAAAAGTGTAGAAAAAGAATCCTAAAAAATTCTACACTAATTGATCTTTTATCTAGTTAAAAAGTTGTAAACCCCAAAACTGGCGATTCTTTTGGGGTTGCTAGCTCCTATGGGCGGCGGTGATCACTTCCCATCAGGCTACCCGCATGTTCGTCAGCCTCCTTTTTACAAGCTCCAATTCAACTTGCAATATTGTTATTTTAAGTAAAATCTTGCAAGTCAGTTTTGACTCGCTTCCAGTAGTCCGATTGTTTAATAGTATGTACCGTAACGTAGACCTAATGACAATGAAATAATAAGGTACCGTCAACAAGAAGCTTGAATTGCCATTTTTTTCAAAAGTTAAAAAAAAATTACCAATAGCAAGCCACACGATGAACCGCACCCAGGTCTGGTAGTCCAGCTGCACCATCAGATAGACGTTCATGCAGACGCTGAGGTACGGCACCAGCGGCACCAGGGGGACCTGCAGAAGATGGATAGGACTTTAGAACCACACACTGTGACGAGAGACAATAGAACATCATTATCTATCACTGTCGCGATGTCGTCTTGGGTTGTGGCCCAAAAGCTCTTTCTACTATCATACAAGTCGTCATCGGCAGTTCATCCTCACACATCGGAACTTTGTGATGGTCACGTGTTGATTGGGCTCAAGGTGTATTCAAAGAGCCAGAATATTTAACTAAGAAAATAATAATATGTAGAATCAGAGAATCTCGGAGAACTTTTTAGTGATTGACAACATTAGATGACTCTACATTAGCAACTAAGCAAAATTTATACACTCTCTACCATTATATCCTAGCACCTTTTAGTCCTCTAAATTATATGCCTTAATAAATATAGCTTTCCATTTCCATGTACCTTAAACACCTTTCGTTTCTGTTTAGGATTTGTCTGCGATCATATTGTTTTTTTCCACTACACAGGTTAAATAGTTCTATTTTCGATACCTCAGAGGCCACAGTGATGACAATCCTACAAAACTGGATGCTAACAAAACCGGCACAATACCCAACCGGTATTGTGCCGGTAGCAACCGGTGCTTTAGATGCACTGACCTATAAATAATGAACTTAAGTCAGCGTTTAAAAAATGGCCTCAAAAGTCGTACAATAAATACAAATAATCAACAATCGCTTGCGCTGTCAGTCTGTCGTACCCACGACGCTGCTGTCAATACTATTATTTTGTAAAAAAACCTATTTGCAACGAAACTACATACATTATTATTTTATGCAGTTAGACGTAAAGCTGCAAATCCAATGACTAAAAATCGTGAACTCATAATTAGCATTTATGACATTGGCAGCAACCTGTATTCTGATGTCGGGCCGTTTTTTTGCTGTCATTTAGTATGACACTGTACATTGTACATCCATGCATTATAATATATTTTTTTAGATGCTAATAGAAAGGGTGATTATCCTCGCAGCAGCTTCTTTATAATGTCATCTCCACGATTCTCTTCTTCCATCGGTGAAAAAACAGCGTTAATGATGTTATACTCACAGTAAAGCTGAGATGTGCGGTGCTCTGCCTCGGCTGGCGGCACAGTATGACCAGCAGCACTAACAGCGCGGCGCCCAGCGCGCCCAACGCCACGTCTCCCGCGCCTCCTCTCTCGTACGTCAGCAGCGCGCATGTGATCAGAGCTAGAACAACTGGAAGAAAAAGATGAAGATATAAGAATACACTTCATAGGTCCTATAGCAGAACGGCGCTTGTGACAGCTGCTTAAGAAACACAAGAAAGATTTGTGTGAAGATTGATAAGGCTTGCTGGATCGTCTTTTTTGTCAGTGGAAGAGCTACAATGCCCAGTTGCAGTTTTCAGTACTAAGAAGTAGGCTTGTCCAGGGTATTTCTACACTCTCACAGAATACCGTCGCCAAGTAGCAGCTTATTACTCCGTTTCGAACGAAGAGTGCATTAACTTGGACCTGAATTCGTGAATTCTGCATAAATTGGTACATCTTCTTGACAGTATAAAACAAAATCGCTATCCATTCCTGTCTGCCCTCATCATAATTTCCGCCATTTACTGCCTTACGGCTACTTACTTCATTTAAACTACGGACTTTGATACGTACAGTTTTCACTGCCTTTTATTCAAGGAAGGTTTTTATGCACACTACATTCTAGGAGGGTCACTAGTGAAAAATAAAATAAAGAAAAAAAAGGCTGCAGATTTATTACTCACACAATATGACGATGGAAGACTTGGCGATGGAGGCGGAGAGGTTGGTGGGTCGTTTGAGCCCCAACAGGTTGAAGCTCTGCTTAGCCACGGAGTACGGCGAATCGGGAACCGGTTTCATGCCATCGATGGATAGGTCTGGCTCTTGCTCATATCTGTACAATGTCGACATTATCATAAAAATCATTAAGGCAAATAATCATAAACGCCCTGAACACAGTTCGTCATCCATAACTCGCCATAACTTTAGTTTGATGCCAAAAAAAACCTCAAGGCAGGTTAGGCGTTAGCACAATGTTATGAGTCACCAGCTGATACGTCAGGTTGCTTTTGGTCTACAATCAGGCACTTAAGGTGTTTTTGTCACAGACGTCTCTTGAGCCACTGCCGGAAGCCTATATCAGACTGTTTGGGCATTGCTACCTTAGAATCTCTTAAGCGACGATTGACTTCAATATACTTTTGGCGAGAACTGTCCAGATACATTTATTATGTATTTTATAATATCCTGCCTGATGACCATTAAGCCATGTACCGACTTAAGAGGCTAAAATTTATCAAGAGTCAAGACAAGACAAGACAAGACAAATACTCTTTATTGAAAACCACACGGAAAATAGTTAACAAACATTACAAGACAAGACAAGACATTACAAGATTTTTCAAGACTATGAAACGTTAACATAATTTTCAGAGGTTGTTGGTCTCCCAGTCATCCAACGTGTCGGGTTGAAATAGACGGGCAAATCAACGTCTAGCAGTTTTTATGACATTCTTGGAATAAATGTTATAGTTTAGGTTGTTGTTTACCTAAGAATGAGGACACTGGTAGCAACGATGGTGTAGGCGAGCAGCGTGCCGATAGACATCATGTCGATCAGCTGGTTCAGGTTGAACAACGCTGCCATGATGGCTGTAAAAACACATTAGTTTTACCAATGAATTTAAATAAAGCATTACGAAAAGGGCTGAAGGTACATTTGAACAATAAAGGCAGAAAGAAAATAGGTAGTTTATTCGGCGTTCAGAAGAACATTAAACTAAATCTAAGGCACCAAAACGACATTTTCAAATCATAAAGCTGCGATATAGTTGCCACTAGGCTGGTACTCGTATTATTAGGACACCCTTTTTCAGAGACCATAATATCTACGACTATCCTTACACTATGAGTATTGTTATTTCATAGATTATCTTGTCTATGCGTACAAAGTCCCAGTAGATCTTGCGCAAATCCAGGTGTCATGTCATGGGGGTCTTGCCCCCCCCTGTGGCCATAACATGACTGGCCAAGTTTAGTTTATCTCTATCTGCGTCCCTTTCTTATGAAACTAGGTAGACAGAGACACAGGGAGGGGTTAAACTAAACCTGGACTGTCATGTTAGGGCCGCTGGGCTGAGTTTAGGTCGACCACTGTTACATTTTTTACTTCATTGATCAGACTGTTCTGACTGGAGCTCGACTATATGACCCCCTCTCTGACTCAAAGGCTGGATCCACCTGAGTTGTTCAGTTCAAAGATTTAGAACTTCGAATTTTTTATGAAATGTTTTTTGTGAAATTGTCTGCGATGTACACTTTCTCAGGAGAAGTGAGTTTATAATCGAGACGGGGCTGCAGCTGCTCCGTAAAAGACTTCAAAGTATCAAATGACGATGATGATGATGACTTCCTTTTATCTCTCATCAGGGACATAGGGTTGCGCTAGAGCTTCAAGGTCTCGCCAGTTGCGACCATTGAACCTCTTTTTCGACTGACCAGCCTCCAGGTTGTGTGAGGTCGGCCTGGTTTTATACTACCAGAATCTTGCCAATTAGCTTACAATTATGCTATACCTGATAATAATCCACTTAAGAACGTAGCCAACAGTGGCGTCTGAGTCCATCCGTTGATGGCTGCGAAGGGCCGGAAGAGAACTCCGTCGCTGCCCATAGCGTACAGCACACGGGGCAGGGGGAACATGGCCCCGAGCAAGCTGGTGCATAGCGCAAAGATGGCCCCAATTGTCACGATCCACTTGATGACAGGCAGCCCAGCTTCAGTGAAGACGTGAGGGAAAGGTGCGTCGGCATCCTGGAAGTTAAGGAATCAATTGGCATTGGAAGTGAGCTTAAGAAGCTATGCAATATTTTCGCACGCCTACCTAACAAGACTTATTTCTATAAAATTAATAACGTTCAATTTGAAGTAATGGCGGCGGCCGACGTCTTCTAATGAGTAAGTTCATTATAATTTCCTTAGTTAGGTAAAGTAAGTTCTGATTACGTCACAGATTTCACCAACGATATTTATTTACTGCTAGATTTAGTTTTCTAAACCATCACTACGTTCCACGCAACTGCATTTTGGACTCCGCACCTCTCTAGCTTTGTCTCGCTTTTACTTCCCGAAGGCGCCATTAAATATCGCGTCGTGCGCACCGTGTCACGCGTTGATGGGCGCGTGAGGACCACGATCATTGTTCTAATGTGACTTGAATTCAATGGATTTAACTTTAGAGCTCTAAGGATTTAACCTATGTGGTAATTGGTTTATACTCAAAGCATCATTCGACACAATTAAGAATGCTGTGAACTAGATTAGTTTGTAAAGGCCTTGATAACACTTCTTAATGTTAGTAAAAAGAGTAACCGTAGATTTTTTGCAGTCACGAATGGATAAAAACGTGTTTATCTCTAAGATCCGAGGTCAGAACTGTAAAACTCTTTATTTTGTTTGCAGTTATGTTCCTTGCACGATCTTCTTGATATAACATCAATTAGCAAATATTTTATTTTATGTTTTTATGTTTTTCCTCAATAAAGTTATTTATTATTATTATTAGCCTTTATGTCAACTAATTTGGACTTCACTTTTATTCTTTTATGACCCTTAATAATATGAGCCCTTAAACATATTAAATAGAATAAAACAGATTAGAATAAAAGTTATTCATGGTACATCGTATTAATATTTGACATCTGCGGTTTACGGATAAACGTATAAAAATAAACAAGTACTTGTCACACCTGCGCATCGAGAGTTTCTAACTTCCACATAATGTATTTGTTTTTTTATAAAAAAAAACCTTTAAGAAACAAAAAACGAACAAGCTAAGTTTGGTTTAGGATTTTTCAAGAATTCTTAACTTTTTCAACTCCACATTAAATACAAATGTCACGCCAGACTTGATTTGGTTCTCGTAGGTAAATAACAAAGTAGAACCCTTCGCGAATGCACGTAGGTTAATTAATCACTTTTATATTGTACAGTCAGTCTCAGAAGTAGCTGAAAATTTTAGTACCCTGTCGCTGTCAGTAACGTGGCAAATTTAAACTACTCTCATTTCTTACGCTAATACGCAAAGTTCTTACGAGTTTAGTTACTTCTTAGGCTGACTGTATCTACCCATTGACCTATATATCATTGCCATTGGCATTAAACTCATAATGTGGATTGTATGGGTCCTTGGCATTATACTTCAAATTTTGAGTTATTACCTGGTATTGTTCAATCAAGCAACACAAACTGACCTGCAAATAATACGGCCACATCATCGTCAGCACAGTAGCAATGCTGAAGTACGACACGAATATCACCACCAGCGACATAACGATGGAGAGAGGGATGTCCCTCTTCGGGTTCTTGGCTTCTTCCCCCGTGGTTGCCACGCAGTCGAAGCCGACGAAGCCGAAGAAGCACTTGGCGGCGCCGGCCATGACGCCCGCGACGCCCCACGGCATGAAGCCGCCGGCGCCGGCTTGGCTCCGGTATTCGGGCGGGATGTCTTCGACTTTGATGCGCCAGTTTGCTGGGTCACCTAGATAATAACATAAAAGAGTTCCGTTATTGTGTCCCATGACCTACACAGTTAAGTTTATCTCTATGTACGCCTGTTTCTTAGGGGTACACTAGTTAGAGGCGCATGGCATGTTGATGTAGGATACTTCCCGGACCTATGATAATTTCGATAATCTAGAACTTCGATCTGTTATTCCGTTTTGATGTGATAGTAGAAACTAACAAGCACACTTTTGCGTGTTAGTTAATGTTAGTTATTATTAGGCTTTAAGGTTGATTTTGGCACTATTATTTTATCAGCTGTCCTTCTTATGGTTTTTTCAGTTCGCTTTCTTAAATTGTAAAATTTTACAATTTGACCTAAATTAAGGCTGGCAACGGATCGTTCATTATTTTTGAGTTGCTAGTTTCCATGGGAAGCTAGCACTTTTCATCAAGTGCCACGCATGCTCTTTATCCTCCTTTTTCCATAAAAGCAACTCTGTTGGGCCGTTGTGTGTGTTTTATTGAGTTATTTTGAGTACCTTCTCCACTCTAACCTCGTAAGACCTCGTAAGGCTCGTATTTGGCCTAAATATAGGACAAATGTCAAACTGACGTTAAACTCACTGTCTCAAACGATATGGTTCAAAATTCATAGAACGAAATTTGACGTGGGCCTTACGAGGCTAAATCTATCTTATCTGATGCGTCTGTTGGCGACACCGTACATATACTTTGCCATTAGTTTAAAGTCAACAACTATATTCGATTGTACCCCTGTCAGTATTTATGATATGGGGTTGAACTAACTTTTGACAGCTCCAGCGATGACCACGATGATAACGGTGATCATATTGAGTGCGGTGAATACGTTGTTTAACTTCGTAGACTCTCTCACACCAAACGCTAGTAGCACTGAAATAAGATAGACATCAGAACACCTGATTGCATCCCAATCGATTTATTTTCTGGTTAAATTATGTAAATTATCATTTAAGTGGGTAGTTTTTAACATTATAAATAAGTATTAACACTCTTAACATTGGTCACCCACTACTGGATATAGGCCTTTTTACGTGGCCGCAACTCTTTATCTTCGGCATGTTGGATCCAATATCAGATATACCAAGCGAATTGAGATCCAGTTTCTGGGATGCCTCTCACAACGCATATGGCTCAAATACCCAGCCTATGTTCCCTCATCTATTTATCCCCATCATCATCACCATATCAGCCAAAAGACCACAACGCCTGCTTCCAGCGGGTTCTCACAATCGTCACCAGGTTATCGGTCCACGTCTTCCGATACCCGGTCACCACTCTAGAATTCTTTGAACCCATTGGCCATCCGTTCTACGTCCATTATCACTTAAGTCTAGCAATTCTTAGAGCTAAGTTGGTAACTCTGGTTCTTGTGAGAATTTCACGTTTCTGATTCAATGACGCAGAGAAACTTCAAGCATAGCCCTCTCCATTGCCTTTTGAGTGACCTTGAGCATATTTAGCCAATTCAGTATTAACTAATATCAAAACTTACTAGTAATCAGCAAAACCAGCACAAACGCGAAGAAGTCAGGATAGTCAGCCATAAACGAGACATTCATCGGCGCCCAACTCGTCATAGTCTTAGCCATGGTGTTGTTACAAAGGCTGTCGATGTAGTTGGCCATGCCTTTGGCTACGCTGGCGGTGCCGATCACGTATTCGAGTATGAGGTTCCATCCGATGGTAAAGGCGATGAATTCGCCAACGCTGACGTAGCTATAGACATAGGCTGACCCCGCCTTGGGAACGCGTGAAGCAAACTCAGCGTAGCAAAGACCTGGAAAAAGTTTTGCTATAATGTTACTGATTCTTAAATAGGTCGACCTTAATAATAGGAAGGAACGAGAAGAATAATGTTCGTGTCCAAGTAATGATCTGCAGTCAATTGGAGAAAAGCAATAAAGAGGGTAATCTTAGCATGAGATTGAATTTTGTAACCTTGATTCTTTTGAATGACAAATAAGATATGCATCTCTTAAACAAGGCATCCTGACAAGATAACACAGAACATAGAATTTCTATATCCAGGAAGTCTTGAAAGGATCCTCTTAAGGTGATCTTAGTATGACTACTTGAACAACTGATAAAACTTTTGATGTTAGGGCAGCGTTAAACACAGAATCTTCAAACAATTCACATTGCACAATAAATTAACATGTCGACTGATACAGTCATAACACAAACTTTATTGTTATAAGCCGTTTAAACCACGGCCCCTTTTGAAATGAGATAGGCAGAGGTGCTGATGCGATAACATAAGAATGTTCAATTAATTAAAACTGCGTCAAAAGGTTATTATTTGCGAATACTGTTCCTGGTAACCGGAACAGTAAAAGAAAAAATACTTCTAAGAATCATTCACGTTTCACAAAGTGTTAGCAGTAGTCAGAGGGCAATAGATTTCTGATCAAGCTAGAGGTTTAGTATAAAGAGCTAATGAGCTTACTACAGTCGAAATATGGTTAGGTATCACCTAATAGTTAATAAGAAGTCAGATCTGTATTATTTGCTGGTGGGAACGTTATGAACGTTGACTTTTAACAAGAAATCAGACTCAGCTGTGGTAATGCATCTGATTTTGGTGAGATGTTATGATTGAACAATAAACCTGGCGTAAGTAGGCACTGAACTTTACTCTTACTCCTAATTCCCAACTCTCAGGCTAGGCGATCATTTCAGAGCCAAAGACACCATATCAACGAAAGGCTTTAAGCTCTGTATTGAATTCTATTTAGCTCTAGATTCAAATAAATTATAAATACAAATAATGCCAAAGTCGAAGTGATTCAATTATCTTTAACTTATTTATAGCCTTCACAACCTTTTGGACACGTGACCAGAAGCATTTAACGTCACTTATGAGCTGATAATGATGTCCTTACCAGCGAAAGCCGATGCGACAGCGGCTACCAAGAAACTCAGGGTCACGGCAGGCCCTGCGACAGTCTTCGCCACGGCGCCAGCTAGCACGTAGACCCCGAGACCCAATGTGCTTCCCACACCAAGTGCCGTCAGGTCGAAGAGGCCGAGGCATCGAGCGAGAGGGGTGGAGCCGATTTCTTCGTTGTCGTCCAGCCGCTTGCAACGCCGGAGGACGCGAAGGATGCGAGCGCAGCCCATCTGAGGAAGAAGCAGATGTGTTTATGAATTGATTGAGTTATAATAAGCTGTATGATGGGAAAGTGGATAGAAAAATGGGAAGGGGAAGACCTCGGCGAAGGTACTACGATCAAATCGGAGACTTTCTGAAGAAAGGCCAGGTCAGGAGTACCCTAAACCGACGAGCGTGCATGAAGAATGTTATGAGAGTAAGTGAAGCAAAGGTTGTATGTCAGGATCGTAGTAAATGGAAATCCGTGGTTTCAGCCTACTTCGGTAAACAGGCGTGACTTTATGTTTGTATGTTTGTATAATACGGACCGATTAACTTTATTACAGGTCGATTCATAACTGCTGCCACCGAACTTGCACGAAACTGTCACTAATTTGATTTCCCCTGGCTCGGGGATTTTCTGCCCGCGTATAAATGCTACTTACTAGATGTGTTCCAGGCAAAGCAAGATAGATTCGGATTTATCTGAAGAGTGTCTCTTCATTACAATGTAGGTAACTATGATTACTGTAAAGGTAGCATTTTGCTTTCATTTTATTGTTGTTAAGTGAATACTGGGTGATGATAACTAAATTCATATTTCATTGGCGTACGCGCGTATGCAGCGCAACACTTAAATCTGTGAGCTTTTGATAATTGTTTAGAGTTACGTTTTCGACCATATTACAAAGGTGGTCAAGCAATTACTTGGTCGACTATAACTATATTAGTTAATTTAATTTTTTCAATCAAAGTCAAGATGCTATTTCAGTCTAACAAAGGTTCCGACTTCTACATCAATCCGGAACTATTCTTCGACAATTAATTTTAAAAAAAGCGTACAATTCTATCCAATTTCGTTTAATTAGCCATTGAATTAAATCAAACGCACATTTTCCTTTACAGTGCAACGTTTTGCGCATCCCTGTCGCAAGGCAAAAGTGCAACAAAAGAAATACATATTTAATGATGTGTATGTATATTACACAGATGTCCGTTACGAATGGGTTTTATCTTGGTTTGAATTCTTACGAAGTACGTGCTCACATCATAGTAGCAAGTGTCATGAGAAAGAGACGTACATTAGGGGAAATATACTCACGTACCACCTTAGAACACTATCGCAATGACGCGACGCGTTAAACGCCAGGCTATGTCATACAAATGTCATGCGTATGTCTCTTCAACTAGGCTCTACGGTGGTACGTGTTTCAATTTCCTTGACTGTACATAACTTGTGAGATACCGAGTGCGTTCCACAGTGGTCACCACGTACGGTTAGCTTCCGAAGTAGCTGAACATTATAGTACCTTGTCGCTGTCAGTAATGTGACAAATTCGAGCAACTCTCCTTTCATCCGTTATTACGACAAGGTTCTCAAGTTTTTCGCTATTTCCGAGGCTGATTGTACCTGCCAACGAGTGTTTCTAACTTACGTCAGTTTATTATCTGAGTACTAGCTATCAGTAATATGTGAATTAATGTGTAACCATGACCCTTTCGGTCTGGTTTCCCCTAGCAGGGTTACGGAGGTCAGATGTCAAATCTGGGCTCATGTTCAAAACGTACCCCGAACTAGAAATGGGAAAAGTGCTGGTGGGAGGAGTATAAAATAAAGCTCTATATGTATAAGAATGCAATCTACCAGTTTATTTCTATGAATCGTACCAAAATGGCACAACAAACAAACTAGCACGGACCCAGATGGCAGGCAACAAGCTCCAAAATTGCAGTTTTTATGCGGTTGTCCTAATCGCATTGAAACTGCAAACGGGCTATGCAGTCCACTTGCAGTCGGCCTGCACCTATGAAAACTACAAGCCGACTGCAAGCGGATTTAACAGTTACTTTACAGTTTTTATGTAGTTAGGACAACCGCAAGAAAACTGCATCCGAACAGCAATTTTGCAGCTGGCTGGCTATTCAAACACGGACCGTCTATGCCAAAAGCCTGTATAAACAAATTGCCAATTTCATCTATGGTTATCTGATGGCACAATGGCACGTGCTGCGAGCGTGCCACTGGCAGTCAAGGTCGCGTCACTGAGCCGTGATCCGTTCATTAGACGATTCAGGATTTTGCGTGACTCATTATTGCAACCACTTGGCAAAATTAGCAAGTGCTAATGTAGACCATAATGTGCCAATATAGAACTCCAAATTATATTGTCAATAGAACCAATGATATTATAATGCATGGATGTACAGTGTCATATTAAATGACAGCAGAAAAACGGCCCGACATAAGAATACAGGTTGAGGCCAATGTTACAAATCCAAATTATTAGTTTACCATTTATAGTCATTCGATTTACAACTTTACGTCTAAATGGATAAAATAATAATTTATTAAGTTTCGTTGCAAATAGGTACCTATTTTACTAAATAATAGCATTGACAGCAGCGCCGTTCGTCCGACAGACTGACACCGCGAGCGATTGTCGATTTATTGTACTTTTCTGACTTTTCTTCTTCTTTTGATGCGGCCATTTTTAAACTCTGACTAGAAGTCCATTACTTATAGGTCAGTGAATAGAACAGACAAGGGTAAATATGTCAAGTAATCTGCACCACACGTCAGTGCAACTTTTTATAGTGGTAGAGCAGTCGTAGTTAGGGATCGCAATCCGGGAATTTTTGTATGCAACAATACCGGGATCCCCGTAATAGCCAAGCTAAACATACCAGGGTTCCGACCCCTACTAGTACAAATCTCAAGTTAGTGCCACATTGCCATACCTTAACAGCAGCCCTAACATGACAGCCCAGGTTTAGTTTAACCCGTCCCTGTGTCTCTGTCTAACTAGTGTCATAAGAAAGGGACGCAGATAGAGATAAACTAAACTTATGTGCTCATGATACAAAATTCAAATCTATTGTCAAGAAGTCATTAATTTCTCGGGCGTATTATAAAATCAATGAATATATCTTGGACAGGGATATTTGGAAATGATCGCGACTTGTTTTGGCGATCCCTGGCTCCAAATATTGTACACCCACTGTGTTAACTTGTAAAAACTTTAAATGTTTAAGATGTAAAAATAACACTGTAATTTTGATTTATTTAACAACGAATTAGCAGCACTTTTGGGCTCTTTGCTTTCCATTGGCGGCGGTGATCACTTGCCATCAGATGACTTACATACTCGTTTGTCTCTTTTTTCCATAAAAAAATGTAAAAGTGAAAAATGTAAATATAATTAAAAACAGATGATAAAAAATCCTAAAAAGCTATTAGCGTGGAATGAAATATTATTTGTTCTATGCTATGCCACCTTAAAGAAAAGTAGTTTGAAATCGAACCATCGAGCCCCAGCTAATTATATTAACAAACAAACAGACATCAGCATAAATACCAGGTTTCCCTACCACTATCGATGACCGAAAAGAATTCAACACCTCAAACACTTACGCTTTATCTTTTTTCAACACTATAAACACTTTAAAAGAAACAACGCATAAATTAATTAAAATTTACTTTAAAAAATTCAAATAAATAAATAAGGAAAAGTACAAAATCACGGCGTGACAATGTACCAAACAGTGACAAAGGCAAATGGAAAACTGCGCGTCATACGTTCTGTTTGTTTAGCCACAATCTTTACGGCTCTTCATCTTCCTACAAACAATAGCGCATCTAAGGATATGTATTATAAACACGTCTTAATGTCTGTATTGTCTGCTGTGAAATAACATCCACTGCCTTATACGGCATATGAGCGGTATTAACGGTATCGCCTTAGGAGCAAGAGGTGCGGGCGGGTTGAGCTAGGTTTGATTCAGGGGTATGACATAGGGTGGCTCGTCGCATTTGCCCCGGTCCTGGCATACTTCCCTCGCTTCCTCCACACACATTCCTCTCTTCCTACATGCTCAAAAAATACATAGCTAGAAAATTGTAATGATTTTAGATTTGTATACTACGAGTAATAGCTATAGATCTAGTTATTTCCTAACCGACCCATGGTTCAAAATAATAAAAGTTGTTTTACCCAAAGAAAATCATATTTATTTCAAATCAAAACATTTTAGTATTGCAAGGAAAGGAAATACACAACACTCAATAAAAGAGCTAGGCTTAGTAGAAAAACATAAGCTGAATACTAGTATTAATTACGACCATAATACACTATTAGTTTATAAAAATGCTGCATTAGATCGATTCGTTTGTTTTTTTTTAGATACTTTGAAAATCTTAAATGCGGCAAAGTGCACGAAAGCCAAATTAAAATTTCGAAAAAGATACAATTGAAAATTTACCTACCATACAGTTTCTAAACTTGGAGTAAAATTACATTTACCAAGTGTCATATATAACACAAAACAGGCGGGCTAAGTATTCCTAGTGAGAACAATAAATCAGCAAATTCCATTTCGCACCGTTCATACATTGTGTATTGAACTGGAAGCCAAGAAAGTGACAGCAAAATGAAATAAGCCTATTTCTTTCTATGTGCGGCCACCAAAAATATCACTAGTAAACATCAGCAATACTTTTCATTAATAAAACAAGTTGAGAAACAACATAAAAGAACTCATTTTTTCTGCGACAGCGGCCCAAATTTCTTTTCCCAAGCCATCCTGTGCTTCTGCTTCATAAAGGCCTTCCTGGCGTCACCATAAGCTCCCAAATCGCCATATTTAATAAACCAAGCTTCCTCACTATCCTTATACTTGTCATACAAGTTCTTGCACACATTTATATCAGGCGCCTCGAAGATCATACAGTCCTCAAAACGTTGCCTGAGGATGCACAGGATCTCAGAATCGACGGCCCTGTCTCTTTTGTACTGTGAATTCGCTTCGAAATCACAAATGACATCGTCTGTGTGACATTGGTCGATTGTGGGCACGCGTGGGTACTTGCGGTGGTACCATGGGTACTCCTGCTGGTTTGGACACACGACGCTCTCCCGAAACCAAGTAACGGGCGTGTCTACTAAATTGTAGAGGCCGCTCATGAAAGATTGAAGGGGATTCTGGTCGCAATCTTTGCCACCCATTTTTACAATGTACTCTCTTGTTAGCGTGACAGCGGTTGAACGGTGAAGTTTTCATTTTGACAAATGCGCGGGAACATTAAAAAGGCTGATTGTAAAGTTTGTATACCTTTCATGAGGGGGTGCGTGTCGGGTTTCCTCCTCGTGTGCCCAAGTGCTGCGGTTCCCTTATGGACTTCGGGGAAGAGCAGTGCTTGGGCCGGTGCACCATGGGCATCGGTCAATGATTTCTTAGCCTATATGGTGGAATATCATTGGCCGATGGCTAATAACCCGACGGGGGGGGGGGTCTTATGGCCCACACAGAACAATATCGTTCACGTAAAGAAAAAAAAGGAAGAAGAAGAAGACCTTCCATGTGGTACAATCAACGTCTAAGAGCTTAAAACTCACAGATTACAGTTTTTAAAATCCTTTGTGGCACCTTTTCGAATTGCCAGAGTATTAAGTTATTAAATAAAATAAATTTTATAAAAGTTCTTACCAGAAATAACATTTGTCTACTGCGTAGTTACTAACTTAGTTATAATGAAACTGTCTTCGATACTAACACGAAATGGAGATTTCCGAAATAAACGCGCAAACAGAAATACATCATTTATGAACATTTCAACTATCTATTTATCACGGTTCTTGAGATACAGCCCGGTGACAAACGGACGGACGGATCATTAGATAATTAGGTGGATGAAGGGGGGATGTATTTTTTGTTCCGCAAGTGTCGTGGTTTTGTCATGCCACTCAAAGCTCTTTGTTGATTTTAAATACATAACTTTGTGAGATCCAGATGTATTGAAATAAACTTATTCATTATCATGTGTCATTGGCCTGCAGTCATGAGACTTCGAAAATTCGGACTGGTCCGAAACATTTGGGGGCAATAACCCAAGTTTAAGTACGTGAGAGAACCGTTTATTTCAGTACGACTGGTGACACAGATAGAAAGAAAGAAACTAATTCAAGAGTGTATATCTTTAGTTCCACTCATTATAAAAGACTCTGAACAGTTTGCTCCGTTAGGTCTTCTTTCATAAACTTAAAAATACGGCCAAGTGCGAGTCGCAGTCGCACACGAAGGGTTCCGTACTACAGGAGGTTTAACTACCAGATACTCTTAAATTTATACAGCTACTCAACAATAGTTGGCGTAGCGCTATGTTATAATTAAATACATATCCAGTTCCTCGATAAAAGATGGCGTTATGATCAAAAACAAAAAAACACGTTTCTGTAAAATTTAAAAGTGTCTACATATTACGGTTCAAAAGATACAACCCAGCAACAGACGGAGGGGCCACAGAATACATATAAGCAGTAAGGAATCTACGTACAAACGCTCGAAACCGACGCACTCACACAGACGCACGCTCAACATGGCTGCTAAGGGGTTTTCGCGGTGCTTCAGTCGCGGCTGCCGCGTCGAGACGAGGGGACGCGCTTTCCGTTTATCGTTATTGCATGCGCCTGAGACAGTACGCGAAAATTTAAGAGGACAACCCTAACGCTCCACCGGAGCGTAGGTATCTATCTCGCCAAATAGGCCTAGTTTCGGTACTGCTTTATATATATACTGTAGACGGGCGGAAGGACGGACAGCGCAGGTTTAGTAACAGAATTCCGTTAGCACTATTTGATGAGGGAACCCTAAAAACCTAGAAACAAAACAGTCGGTTGCATTACCAAAGTACAATATAAGTAGTTCTAAAATCAGCTTTGGTTCTATACAAATGGAATCTTGGTTTGAATCAAAAGATTCTCTTTCATACCTATTGATGTCGTTAAAACACTATTAAGAGGATAACCTGACCGACTGATCTAACAATGTGACACTAGGCGTCTCTAGGTCATGGTCTCTTTAAAAGGGGTCTAACAATTATTAGCTGTCTGATGAAAAAGTAACAACAGATTTGACATTATAATCGTTTAATAAGTAGAATCACAGAAACCATCAAAAGAATTAACGCAAAGTTTAATATCAAATAAAAAAGCGTTATATACATGCACATTTAGACATCTATTCCTACCGAAATCACAGAATAAATAATAGTACAGAAACTTCTCTTTTACGACCGCCATTAAATGAATTCCAACTTTATTACCACGCTCAAAAAGTTCGTATTACTTCGGCGAGAGTCAAAAGGGACGCCCCCCCGCTACTCCCGGCGAATCGCTAGGGTTGCGCGCCATTCGTTTTCAATTACACTGACACGGCGGGGGCGAGCGAGCGAGCGCGCGGCAAGCTAACAACCTACAGCGATTTGCCTAAGCCATAGGAAAGGCGGTCGAGCGTACCTACACTGCGGAGTGGAACCCCCCTGCCAGTGTTGGACAATGTTGAGGACTTTAGGTCAATTTTAATACACAATCGGTAAGATATAGAAACGAATGGAGATGCAAAGAGGAAGTTCGAAGTAAAGGCATAGGAAGTAGCGATGAAGGGCAAGTAGGCAAGAAGTGATAGTTAAATTACGACAGCGAAAACTTAATTAGTTGACTGCCGGAATGAACGACTACTGTTTAATAATTTTACAACTGAGTTAATTAATTTGATAACAAGTTCTCATTAAATGTCAATGCGTTCTGAAAGCGCAGTTTCAGACGATCATAATTACGACGAATTAGTAAGTAAGTGTCGAATTAATATAGTAGTATTTTGTGTGGAGGCGGAGGAGGATGGGTTTTTGCATGAAAAATATATATCTCGCACAGACGCAGCTAAATTGTTCCAGTTTGTTAGTAGACACGGAAAATATTATTTGATACAATCAAGCGTTACATTGCAAAGATCTATATCAACAAATTGGGACAAATCACCTTGCTATTCCGCGAAACCAGTGCCACGTAGGTACCTACACATGTCAAAAACAGCTGCGCCGCTTCTATCAATATACATTACACAGACCCAACTATTAACCACCACAACTACTTAATCTACACGATCTACGCGTGTTTCGCCTCTACACGAGGCATCATCGGGATCTCAAAAGGTACGACCGTTTACTTGTTTCGCGAAGTTTGTACCAATTTGTTTAATGTAAAATATATACAACTGATACCGCAGGACGCGCTAGCGTTATAAAAGAACAATATCACCTTTATCACACAACAAACATAACTCAAGTACCAATAAAAACTTAACATAAAGAAAGTGGATATGTTTTTCATTGTTTGATTATTTGCTTAAGAATCAAGAGGCAAAGATACACAGACACTGCAAACTTACCACAGCTGGTAACTACAGCGCTGTCATAAAGTTTGAAGTATAGAGTTGGTATGGGAAAGGTTTAGTTTACAGTTTTTTTCACTGACTGTAATAAGTTTGCGCTGGAATAACTGCAGACTGATAAGAGCATCGACCTAAGAAAACGTTGTCACCTTCGAGTTATTATTATTGAAATTATATAGTTAGCGGATTTTTTTAATGATATAGGCAAACAAGTGGGTCACCTGATGATAAGTGATTATCACTGTCTATAGCCACCCGCAACACCAAGGAGATTGCAGATGCGTTGCCAACTCAGAGGGCTAAGATGGGATACCTCTTGTGCCAGTAATTGCACCGGCTGTCTTGCTCTCCACGCCGGAACACAACAGTGCAAGTACTGCTGCTTTGCAGCAGAATTAGCGAGCAAGATGGTGTTAGCGATCCGGGCCTTGCACAAGGTCCTACCGATCGCAAATGTTTTGCGGGGATAAATATATCAAAGTTTTTAGGAGTTTTTAATATATCAGACCGGTCCAACTTATTACATCAAATCAATTATCTAACGCAAAAAGAAAATGGCAACCATGAACCAAGAAAATGGCAGACAGAGGACGTCGTCAACATATAAGGAAACCAGTTCGCTGGTGTCAAAAATCAGCAAAGAAATCGAGGAGTTTTGGTTGGTGCCACATAATTTGCATCATATTCTAGATCCTTATTTATGATCTCCCTAGTCGGCATGAAGGAGAACCAGTCGCTTTTTAAAGCATTTCTAGACTTTGTAGGATATAAATAGTTAAAGCTCACTGCTTGCCTCGATATTTCTTGACAGTTATAAAGAGGAGTGTGAACCCAGTCCGAAAAAGCGCTCCCCATTCAAACGGCGATAACGTTTGCCACCCTCTAAATCTTAACCTATGGCAATGACTTTTTGGTATTTTGTCATTATGCCTTAGAACTAGGTTTGTATGTTTTGATTTTTTAATATTCTTCATAGATTTGACAATTTTTGCATTTTTGGGAGTTTCATACAAAACACAAAAGCGTCAATATTTTTAAAACTATTAAGAATATTCAAAAAATCAAAACATACAAACCTAGTTCTAGGTTAAAATGACAACATACAAAAAAAATATGGCTATAGATTAAGGTTTAGAGGATGGAAAACGTTATCGCCGATTGTATGGAGAGCGCTGGGTTCACACCCAAATCCCCGCTAAACTGGCTGGTCTGCATCTAGTTCTAAGACCTGGCAAACCTATGTTAGACTAAAATAAAGCTAAACCCATCGTCAACAAAAAAAGGCATCACAGCAAACGCAATCCGTTATAACGCGTAAGGCAGGAAGCTATCCATCTCTGCCGAATAAGGCATCAATATTCCAGCAGCGCCTGCGCCTGCGCAGTGAAAGTAACAATCCGCCTTATTTTATAAGATTGTGTAATATTAGTTAAGTATTGAATTCATCGTATCTTAGCCATGGGAAAATTATGTTACACTGCAATATAGTACAAATTAGAGAGAGAGAGAGAGAGAGTCGAAATAGATTAGAATTATTAAAATCATGCATGACATGTAATACTTTGCACACCTGCAAATTGGGAAGGCGAACGAGCAAATGGGTCATCTGCCGGTAAGTGATCACCAACGCCCATTAGCACCCACAACACCAAGGAGATTGCAGATGCGTTGCCAACACAGAGGGCTAAGATAGAATACCTCTTGTGCCAGAAATTATGCCGGCTGTCTTGCTCTCCGCGCCGGAACACAACAGATTCGCCGATTCGCAGTCACGGCTTTAAGTGGTAAACAGGATAACTCGATACAAACCTAAGTTAATTTTATGACAAGCGTTCTTACCAAGGCAAGTCACTTTGGGTTGGAACTGCATATAAAATTTATTTATAAAAATACAAACGCTAATAAAATAAAAAAGGTTCGCAATAAAAATGGCCAAGTGTGAGTCGAGCGTGCGCACCGGGGTCCGTATAGACATGAACATCAGAGTTGATGTCATACACACTGCTACATGTCACGAGTGTAGCAATGTTTCGTTTGTATTTGAAAATTTTTGTTTTGTTGTCAATGACACTGCACCGTTTGTGTAAGTTTTCTGTCACAAAAAAAAAAACAAAAAATGGAACCGATGCAAAAAGAGAGACTGAAAAGTGAAATTGTACCTAAGCAATATGGAGTCGGCGCCCAGCAAACAAATTATGAAATTAATTAGGTAATTCTGTTAAATCAAACACAAAAAATCTAAAAGTACGTATCAGAATTGTTTTGAATTCTACTAACTCCTTTTATTAATCCAAATAAATTTAAATGCAACGCAAAGAAAAATTAGGGTAATAGCAGGACTCGAACCTGCAACATCAGCCTTCCGTGCTTTGTGTTTTCCAGTTTCGCCACATTACCACTACTATTTTTTCAATGTGTTTCGTTTTTACGGTCATTACATTATTGATATTTTAGTATCTACCCTTATTTATGAGAAACTTAATCAAGTTATCTCATTTAACTTGATGGTTTATTAAACTCTATTCGACCGCATTGTTCAACTTTTTTATTTCAATTCTCAATATCAAACCCCATTTGGGTTTGGGGGTTTGGGGTTTGGGGTTCAATAGATAAAATTAGTGTTGGAGACGGACGGACGGAGACCATCAGGGTTTTTTCTTATCATTTTGATTCAGATCCCTAATATCTTACTGCGTCGACCAAAATAAAGGTTTTCTTATATTGGAAACGGGTTTTCATTTGACCTCACACTGTATGCGGCCGAGGTCAAACACGCTTAATACTTAGGACATGTTTTATAAACGCTGGTCTCAAACACCTAGCTTAACCTAGATAGCTTCTGTAATTATTTTTTATGAAATAGGAAGGAAAACAAGCAAGTGGGTCACCTGATGGTAAGTGATCCTGATCACCATGTCCATAGGTTAAGGTTTAGAGGGTGGAAAACGTTATCGCCGTTAGTAAGAGGAGCGCTTTTTGGGGCTAGGTTCACACTCCTCTTAATTCCATACCGACAAAGTAGGATTTTCAAACCGGGACAATTTTCTTACTGACCTGGGACACCACGCTTCAAACCGGGACATGTCCCGACGTACCGAGACGTTTGGCAACCCTGCCGTTGGAACGACAATCATCTCGCAGCATGAAAAAATAAACCTGGCCAAATGCGAGTCGGGCTTGCGCACGAAGAGTTCTGTACCATCTATAATAAATATATATTTTATTCTGGTTTTTAGTATTTGTTGTTATAGCGGAAACAGAAATACATCATCTGTGAAAATTTCAACTTCCTATCTACCTAACTTACTATCACGGTTCATGATACAGCCTGGTGACAGACGGACGAACGGATGGACAGCACAGGCTTAGTAATAGGGTCCCGTTTTACCCTTTGGGTACAGAACCTTAAAAATCAGAAGTAATTTTGGTTACTAAATTAAACATAGAAATGTTGTAATGTAATACAAACACGTCATACGTTGAATAATGTTTCGTACAAGGAATTAGATAACACGTTATGAAGCAATCATTGATTCCGCGTTGGACTTCGCAAAAAAAAGTACAGTTACACCAACGTATCTAATAATAGAACCGGTCAAGTGCGAGACTGAACGCGCACCAAGGGTTCTACCAACCGCCGAGATAAGTACGGAAGGGTATTTTTTGACATTATTCGTTAGGTATAATTCTCTTTAAAAAAACTGTTTTAGATTTTTTTAAATTAAACCCTTTTTATGTCGACGTGATACCTTAATTAACAAGTAACACTATTTTGAAAGTTTGATCCCTTTAGTAAAGAAACTAAAATATTATCAACTTTTATTTATTTGCAAAAAGGTTAAGTAAAAAGGTTTTTTTTATGAAATAGAAAGAAAGAAAGAATAAACATTTATTTAAAACTATTCAACATAAAACATACAAAATACACACAACATGGACAGAATAAAAAAAAACAACACATTATGTTGAACAGAATCAAAAAGGGCCCCACTCAGCATACTGCCTAAACCGAGACGCTGATTTTCAGTGGGACCCTTGGGATTCCTAATACTAAACTAATATTAAACTAAAAACTAATGGGCGATGACGACACGAACGAAAATGGAAAGTGGACTTGTGTGTATAGCAGTGAAACGAGGAGTTTAATCCAAAGAGATAGAGAGAGGCTGGAAACGTTTGAAATGTGGTGCTGGAGGAGGATAATGGAAATAATTACTGGTTTTTTTTTATGAAATAGGCAGGAAAACAAGCAAGTGGGTAACCTGATGGTAAGTAATCACCACCGCCTATAGACACCTGCAACAACAAAGAGAATGCAGATGCGTTGCCAACCCAGAGGGCTAAGATGGAATACCTCATGTGCCAGTAATTGCCTCAGCTGTCTTGCACGCCGGAACCCAACAGTGTAAGCACTGCTGCTTAGTGGCAGGATTAGCGATATTTATTTCAGCAGTTCCAAACTGGGCAGATGGACACACAGAGTTGCATATGCATTATTATTATGAGGGTTCTTCTTTTTTGATACGGAACCCTAATAGAATGAATCAGTATGTGATACAACAATCATTGAGAAGGCTACTATCATTATTAGAAGGAACTTGCAATTAAATTTAAAATGCTATATAATTAATGACAACACAAAGAAAAATTAGGGTAAACCGCTACCGGTACCGCTAAAAGCGGCAAGGTGGCGGAAACTGGAATACACAAGGCACGGAATGCTGATGTTGCAGGTTCGAATCCTGCCATTACCCTAATTTTTCTTTGTGTTGTCATTCATTATAGAGCATTTTAAATTTAATTGCAGCGGCAATGTGGCGGAAACTGGAATACGCAAGGCACGCAATGCTGATGTTGCAGGTTTGAATCCTGCCATTACCCTAATTTTTCTTTGTGTTGTCATTTATTATATAGCATTTTAAATTTAATTGCAGCGGCAATGTGGCGGAAACTGGAATACGCAAGGCACGGAAAGCTGATGTTGCAGGTTCGAATCCTGCCATTACCCTAATTTTTCTTTGTTGTCATTCATTATATAGCATTTTAAATTTAATTGCAGCGGCAATGTGGCGGAAACTGGAATACGCAAGGCACGGAAAGCTGATGTTGCAGGTTCGAACCCTGCCATTACCCAAATTTTTCTTTGTTGTCATTCATTATATAGCATTTTAAATTTAATTTGAATGTAAAAAAAATACAAAAAGAAAAATCGAAAAAAATTAGAAACAAATAATTTCGATTACAATAATTTAACTTTCAATTACTTCACTATCACTACATAGTAATGATGTAACGAATGTCATTTTTTGAACATTCGCGGATGCGAATGCGAATGCAAATATCTGCTACCGACATTCGCGAATGCGAATGCGAATGCGAATATTCAGTTTTTGTTCAAATTTGGCTCCAATTGTCTATGGCTTGGAGGCAGTCTCGGTGGAAAGAAATGCGTTCCATTTGTATTTATAAGTTCCAATGAAAATGTAGTTGTTAAGCTTCATTGCAAAAAAAAATCAAGTAAGTAAATAAATAATACCAAATGATAGAGTAAAAACTGATATTGCGATTACGAGGTTAGTTACTTTTTCTTGCATTAAAAAACATAAGAAATGAAATTTTGATTTTATTTATCTACTATTGTCTTCAAATTTGTTTTTTTCTGCTATTCATATTCGCAAAACATTCGCATAAATTTTGGCGAATGCGAATAATGCAATAAATATGCGAATATTCGCGAATGCGAATGCGAATATTCGTTACACCACTAACATAGTATAAACTAAAGTCCATTTCTGTCTGTCCTCACATCTTCGGCCGCTAACTCTTTCTAAACCACGCAACGGATTTTGATACGGTTTCCACTGTAATTTAGAAATTTAAGAAATATTTTTGTATTACGGGTGGTAGGACCTTGTGCAAGGTCCGTCCGGATCGCTACCACCATCTTGCTCGCTAATCCTGCCGCAGTGCTTGCACTGTTGTGTTCCGGCGCGGAGAGCTAGACAGCCGGTGTAATTACTGGCACAAGAGGTATTCGTTCTGAGCCTTCTCGGTTGGCAATGCATCTGCAATCTCTTTGGTGTTGCGGGTGTCTATAGGCGGTGGTGATCACTTACCATCAGGTGACCTACTTGCTTGTTTGCCTTCCTGTTTCATAAAAAAAAAATGTACATTAAATCCCGATTTTATCTGTGACAAGGCCGAAGTGGGTCGCTAGTCAAGAAGTAAGTTCTGTTCGTTAAGTTTATTACTATTGAGGACTTCTGGGCCCAATTTCATAATAACTTATAGCTTCTTCACCTGATTTTTTTAGTTTTTTTCATGCTAAAGGTATTGATTCCTTGCGTCTCAAAGTCAAAGTCAAGATATTTTTATTCAGATTCGGCTTACATCACTTATGAATGTCATAAAATTTACCACCGGTTCGGAAAAACCTCTTCCAATTCTATATGGACTACAGTCTATTGTAAACAATAGCAGATCCTGTTGGTGAGGGGAACTCGGCGACTTCCTGACGCTGATTTAGAGCCAAGACGGGGGATTTTATTAGTCATACGTCTTCATGATAGCGAGGGGGCCCGGCAGGAACAAGGCGTGTGGTTACACTGGTTAAAACCGATGACTTACACTTGTAGCCGACTTCAAAAAAGGAGGTTCTCAGTTCAACGAAATCTTTTTTACTTTGACTTTAAATTCTAAATTAAACAAAAACACAACAATAAAATCTTCAGTTTGCCCGTGAACATGGGACCCGTAAAGGGCTCGAAACGGTGGGAATTAGATTCGTTACAATACACGCGATATAAACCGTATAAATTGTTTTATTTCAATAAAATCTTATTCTAAACTTAAAGGTAAAAAAATGTCCCAAATCGCTGCCAATACGGAGAGTAAACTGAATTCGTTTGGTCATGTTAAGGCCACAGGAGAGTCATTTTTTTTCTATGACTTTGATCTTTTCAAGAAACTGCCAACACAAATGTTTTACTTTCGCGATTTTCACACATATTTGACGTATACGGGACTTTAACGCGGTAAAATCGTTATAAATTTACCTCGACGTTTGGCCATGTTTCAACGGCCGTAGTCACGAGAAACATGGCCGAAACGTCGAGGTAAATTAACAATAATTTTATCGCGTTAAAGTCCCGTCAATTTTATAAACAATGCTAATGGCTTTTTGTAACCGAAATTTCTTTCGATTTTATTTTTAAATGTTTTTACATTCAAATTATGAAATTAAAATTGTAATGACAATACAAAGAAAAAATAGGGCAATGGCAGGACTTGAACCTGCAACATCAGTATTCCTTAAAATCAATAATGTAATGACCGTAAGACGAAGCACATTGAAAAATTCGCAGGGTATGGCAGAGGCAGTGTGGCGAAACTGGCAAACGCAAGGCACGGAATGCTGATGTTGCAGGTTCAAGTCCTGCCATTGCCCTAATTTTTCTTTGTGTTGTCATTACAATTTTAATGCTAATGGCCTTGAAATTAAATTATTTAAAACGTAACTGTTTTCAAATATGTTAATTTTATTGCAATATAAATATTAGTATTCGTAATGATGTCTCCAAGGTCGTTATTGTCTCCGGAACACGACTAATACTCTTTAATAGAAAATACTGGCGAAGTAACGTTTTAGTTTGTATTAAATTAGGTGATGGTAAGTAATCACCACCGTTCATAGACACCCGCAACACCAAGGGCACTGCAGATTCGTTGCAAACCCAGAGGTCTAAGATGGAATACCTCTTGTGCCAGTAATTTAACCGGCTGTCTTTCTTTTCCCGCCGGAACACAACAGTGCAAGCACTGCTGCTTATTGGCTAGATTAGCGAGCAAGACAGTGGTATCGATACGGACGGACCTTGCATGGTCCTAGCACCTGCAAAATCCTCATTAAATAACTAAATTACTTATTTAGTAACTAGTAATCATCAAAACTAGGTGTTATACTGGGGTCTAAACAATTATACGCACTATGTAAGTCCACTTTTAGGTTTTTTCCGTAGAATCTTAATAACCTCTTATTTTGAAAATAGCTGGCATATTTGTCTCAGTCCAGAAGTTAAATTTGGGTGTGATTTAATATCTATAAGATTGTGAATACGTTAGCGCATATAATTAAGTAAATACATTACCATGCAGCTTCCTTTTGGCAAAGTTCAGTATGTCAAGTTTATGAATATTTTATTCTTGGACGTTTTATGCGACCTAGCAAACTAACGCTTAAATATAAAGCTTGGCCAATTCTTTAACAAAAAGGGGATTTTTATTTCATGTAATTGCACCACCTGCTCTTTTCTGCTCTGTTCTGCATCTCATCTTTGTAACGGTTGTGTGGAAGAGATCGCTCATAGCGATAAGACCGCCTATTGTGTGCCTAAAATGTAGCTTTTTATGTTACGTTGTGGTGATCAATATTGTATTTTTTATTTAAAAGGGAAGCAAACTAGCGTGCGCGTCCTGATGTGAAGCGCTTACTAGCAGTCGCAGTGAAGTCGCTTGTAATGTCTGTAGTCGCTGTCTTGTTCTCCACGCCGGAATTCAACAGTGCAAGCACTGCTGCTTAGCGGCTGGATTAGCGAACAAGGTGGTGGTCCGATCTGAATGGACCCTGCACAAGGTCCTCCCACCTAGGCCAGGCCACAGATGTAGTCTGCTATGTCCCTGCGACCGACGTCGCCTGACAACAGTTCTTTTGCGTCAGGGGTTTAAGACTTTAAAAAATGTAGACGTATGTTCATTCTCCGACCAGCTTTCAATTGCAATATAAATTCCTTAGACCCCCTTTTGAAAAAGTAAATAATGCGAGAATATTGAATGAAATATTGAACGATTTATAGAATGGTGTTGTGGGTGTACCTAGAGAGTGATTGTCAACTTCAAGTGCCTATAAAACCACTCTATATCATTATCAATTTAACGATAACATTAAATATAATATATTATATAATACATTATATAATATATTAAAACAAACCACTTATTGCAATAGAATATTATAAAGTTATAACACACATTATAAATTCCTTTTCCAACAATGTGGGATCAATGTAATAGATTTTATCCGAACCAACTAGCGATGCGAGGAGTTTGTATAAATGCTTGATAAAGTTTCCCCACGCTGGAACACAACAGCGCAAGCACTGCTGCGTAGCGGCGGGATTAGCGAACAAGATGGTAGTAGCGATCTGGACGTACTTTGCATAAGGTCCTACACCCGCAAAACGCATAGTATGAAACTGGAACTTGAGCTCGGTTTAAAACTACGACCCATAGAGTAAAGTGCTATTTTGAAACCTAGTCCTTTTAGGATATAGTAGTTTTGCAATTTTATTTCTTAAAGATTAAGTATATATAATGGGGAGTGTTCCGAGGAATTGTTTGGATTAATACCAGCAGCTAACTTCCATCACCGCACTACTCGAAACAAGCTTTCGTTTCATCCTCACCACCTGGATGGTTGGCGTTCAACCACTGTGCGTTTTAAACGTACCTTTTTACCACGTACGTCAGCTCTGTGGAATCAACTTTTGGCTTCGGTGTTTCCAAATGGATACGACTTAGGGACCTTCAAGAAACGAGCCTATTCTTTTCTTAAAGGCCGGCAACGCGCTTGCGATTCTCTTGATATTGCAGGTGTCCATGGGCGGCGGTGATTGCTTACCATCACGTGACCCGTCTGCTCGTTTTCCCCCTATACTATAAAAAAAAAGTAGATTTTCGGTCTAGTCGTTACGCGATATGAAAATTCTGTGATACTACTATCAACTTAGGCGCGGCAGCTGAGGCCGCAAAACGCCGCAAATACATCGGTCTTGCAGAGCGACATGTATTTGTGGCTTTTGTGGTCGAGACCCTGGGACCGTGGAGCCCAAACGCCCACAAACTTTTCGGCCTTTTACAAAAAAAAATATATTCCGCCACTGGGGACCCTAGAGCTGGCTCGTTTCTTGCCCAACGGATTGGCATTTCAATCCAGAGGGGAAACGCAGCCAGCAACGTGGGGACCCTACCGCAGGGATCAGACCTGGGGGACCTCACCTAGTTTTCGTTTCCCTAGTTTTAGTTTTAGTTTAAGTGTTATATATCGCACGCTTAGTATTAAAGTGATCCATTTCTGAATAAAACACGTCCCAAAATATCACCTTAATTAAAAGACATAGGGTTTAATTTTGGGAAATATCATATTCAGAATTGAGTCGCTTTAATTCTAAGGGTGCGAATATGTCCACTTTAGATTATACTTAATTCATGTAATCTTAATGTTACTAACAAATCTAGACCACTTAGTCATAACATGAGGTTCTAGATTGTTATGTTCAACATAATATTTCCACGGTAAACCTATAAATAGCTCGTTCAATTTAGAGGTAACGGTTTCAACATAATCGTATTTATATACCTTTAGGCTGCTGACACACTGAGCGGGCATTTAAAAATATGATTGAAATGATGTAATGAAATTAGAATTCGCTATTACTATACCAGTGCCTATTACAAAAGTTTATTCGCAATTCCAATACACCTATCAATTTTATGTTGTATTTTTAGGGTTCCGTATCTTAAAGAGAAAAACGGAACCCTTATATGATCACACTGTCTAGCTGTCAAGACCATTTTTCTAAAGAACGCGTAAAGCTATCGAGTTGAAATTAATATCAAATACTGGGGTCTAAAATCTCTTAGAGTTGTGAAAAATAAATCTTCTAAGTCAACGCAGTCAAAAGATACCGCTGTTTGCATTTGCAAACTTTTCAAAAACCTATACGGCATTTCCCTGTGACCTAGAACTATGAAATTTGGCAAGGAGCAAGATCTCACAGGACAAATGAAGGAATAAATCCGAAAACCATACATCTATAGTAACATCTTTCAAAAAATGTATTAATCGTGTTTTATTGTAGCTTCTCCTAGCGGAACCCTCGGTGCGCGAGTG
Source organism: Ditula angustiorana (assembly GCA_963691745.1). Lineage (NCBI taxonomy): Eukaryota > Metazoa > Arthropoda > Insecta > Lepidoptera > Tortricidae > Ditula > Ditula angustiorana. The sequence goes on along the minus strand of OY829483.1, from coordinate 1,390,187 downwards.
CGATTCGCATTTGGCCGGTTTTTTGTAGTTTGTAGCAATTGATAGCTTGTTTAATTGGATTTGTTTTGTTACATCAATTTGGGTATTTCTTATTGCTAAACAGTACAAATAATAATCAATTTGAGTTTGAACGGGTTGCAGGATTACAGCATCGACACCATGTGCCTCAATAGGCGATTGTTATCATTTAACGGCTGACTTCATCTGATGAAGTAAGTGAGTTATTTAAGGCCTATGTTAAGTATTTATAATTAAGTTAACTATATCAGTGTCTGACATATGTCATTGTTTATACCAGTGGTTGACATCATTTTCTTTTGTTTTTTACTCGTATGAATCTTCTCGTCAACTAGTAATTTTATTTTGTTTTCAATTATTTGCTCTTAATAATACTGTTTGTTCTCCTTTTGTTTGTCATGACTGGCTATTTGAATAAAGTTATTATCTATGTTTCTAACTGTTGGGTCACCATCAATCTCGGGTGGTAGGACCTTGTGCAAGGTCCGTCCGGATCGCTACCACCATCTTGTTCGCTAATCCTGCCGCTAAGCAGCAGTGCTTGCACTGTTGTGTTCCGGTGTGGAGAGCAAGACAGCCGGTGTAATTACTAGCACAAGAGGTATTCCATCTTAGCCCTCTGGGTTGGCAACGCATCTGCACTCTCTTTGTTGTTGCAGGTGTCTATAGGCGGTGGTGATCACTTACCATCAGGTGACCCACTTGGTCGTTTTCTTTCTATCTTCTTTCTTTACACAACACGAAACAAAGTCGCTATCTGTTCTTGTCTGTCTGATATTTTCGGTCGCTTACTCCCTCTAAACCACGCAACGGATTTTGATACAGTTTTCACTGTCATTTAGAGATTTTTTACAGAAGGTTTTTATCTACAATACATCTTAATTTTACCCATGCAAAACCGGGGCGGGTCGTTAGTATAATATACTAGCTTTTGCCCGCGACTTCGTCCGCGTAGACTCGTTTAATTGAATCAATCAAACGTGCACCCAACAAGCAATCTGCAATATTTCCTGGACAAATTAATGAGAATTAGTTGCTTTGCTGCTCATGACGTCACGGCGGCGTATAACTCACTTATCGCTATGCCGTGTGGACTATGCATTTTTACGGGATAAAAAGTATCCGATGTGTTAATCCAGGTTATAAACTATGTGTGTGCCAAATTTCATCCGAATCCATTCAGTTGTTTTTGCGTGATTGAGTAACAAACATCCATTCATACTTACAATCTTTCGCGTTTATAATATTAGAAGGATACCTCCACTCCATTGCCCACAATTTTCTGCTCCCACTATGTCGACTGCGTTACGGAAACGATCTACATCGAAGGCCGTGCTGCCTTTTCCTTTCGATAGGATCGCAGCGACGCGTCGCATGCGCACACCAACTACCGAACTTAACATAGCGCACTACTCAGAATATTATAACACCCGCGGCCCTGAAATGACCGCTGAGTCTTAATTTATCCCTGTGCGTCCTTTTATTACACTTATGCAGACTTGCAGGGAGGGATTAATTAAACTGGATATGGATTGGACAACTGGTCATGTTAGGGCCACAGTGACCCCGGAGCGGTTGTAACTATGGGGCTAACCCCGGGTTTGTTTATAACTATTTCTATTACTAATTACCTACTCAAAAAATTAGTGACAAAAAAAATGTGTCCATCATCATTTTCCAATTTAAATACCTAATTAAAGTTTTAATTGCAGATTAGCTCTTGTTGTAATCGTGGAATTAATATTTTAGTATCCGAGATAAAAACTGCCGGTTTCTTTCCGGGTTTTTAAATGTCAAAATATTGAATGTTTACAAAATCTATTTATTTAAACTACATTCACCCCAACTTGTAAGTGATAAACAACATTCTTAATTTAAAATTTCGTTTTTCTTTGTAGATTTAGCCTCGATTTGTTTTGTTTGGGCAAGGAACGGTGACAAAAAGTGAAATTTTGGGTTAGAATTTTGTTTACATGATAAAACAAGAATAGACGAACAGACTTTCGTTCTTTTGCAAAGTAGATGTATAGTCGACTAATAAATTGTGTGACCACTTTTCGACCGTATTACAAATGGATAGAGTACAAAAGTGGTGAAGCAATTACTTGGTCGACTATACATACCAGACAAACAAGCAGACAGAGTTTTGCTTTTGTAATATTGCTAATATTAATACGGTTCTATAAAATTAATAAGCCACGAGTGTCACTTTTAGAACGCAGTTGGAATACTCTAATTCAAGGATGAATTCAGTGTCAGGTTGTATAGGTTAGCTGTTAGGTATGTATGTCTTTAAAGCAGCAAACCACCATAATCATAAACAAGTTATAAAAAGTGACAGCTGCATCAAATTTTCCTGTATTAGACTGTTTTAGGATGATAAATTATGTAAATGGGCTTGGTAAATCTTATTCTGCAAAAGTGCTGTTTTCAAAATACAATTCAGCTGCTAACAAGTATAAAGAAAAATGTTTCTTGGGTTTAGTCATTAAAAAAATACTATTCATTATTATTTATATAAAACTTTATTTTTGTACTTTTGAAAAAAAGATAAGTACCAATATTGTTTAAATCCATTATTAATTCTAATCTTAAAAAAGGCAAGGTTCTTATGATGTCATTGTTTCCTGTCACTTATGTTGTTTCATAAGACAATTTGTTAGCAAATGAGGCAATTAGGTATGTGACTTTTCAAATTCTAAATTGAAAATATGACAGAAGATATCACATATTACGGATATACTAGTACTTTCAAAATTTACGGATAAACAAGTAGTCAAAATGTTCTATAAGGTTCAAAATATTGTTAAACTTCATACTAAATCTGCGGGCGGTAGGACCTTGTGCAAGGTCCGTCCGGATCGCTACCACCATCTTGCTTGCTAATCTTGCCGCTAAGCAGCAGTGCTTGCACTGTTGTGTTCCGGTGTGGAGAACAAGACAGCCGGTGTAAGTACTGGCATAAGAGGTATTCCATCTTAGCCCTCTGGGTTGGCAGCGCATCTGTTGCAGGTGTCTATAGGCGGTGATCACTTAGCATCACGTGATCCACTTGCTTGTTTGCCTTCCAATTTCATAAAAAAAATCGGGCTTACTTGGGTTGACCTGTCAATAAAAATAGTTTACAAATGGCGTCATGTTAGTTTTCTCTTTCTAACTTTAATTTACCCTCTCACTTGCACACTTAAATTCAAATTCAAAATTATTACAAGTAATTGAGACTCATACAATAAATATACAACACCACACAACACTTAGGATGTCTTGTATGTTCAAAGTTTTGTGGATGTATCTGGTAAAAATAGGGTTGCCAACATTTGTTCGGTTGAGAAAAAGCTAAAAAAATGAAGCAAAGGCAATGACAAATTTATTATCTATTTATCTATTCTATCTATTTTAATAACGAGATAAGTGCTCGAAATATAGTTATTTGCGCACTATATATTACTTCAACAGTATATAGTACGGAGAGCTGAAATATAGTAATAGTATTTTATGCAACTGTTGCATAATGAGGGCTCTTAAAACACGAGTGTGGTTTTATGAAACGAGCGTCAGCGAGTTTCATAATAGGATCACACGAGTGTTTTAAGACCTAATTATGTACAGTTGCATACATTACTTTATCTTCACACATATCATAAGTACTCTATGATGGGTTCAGAAGCCATAGGGCAATGACCTGCATTGCTACTAGCTACTAGTGCTAGGTACCTATTAAATATCTATAGACTGTACACATTAAAATAATGTAATAAAAAATAAATTTGAGCTAATATAGAAACAAATTAGAAAAATTCTCATAATAATATTGGTTGTTATAATGCTGGCCATTGCCTACGGTTTCTGAACGTATTATAGAGCATTTATGATATATGTGTAGATAAAATACTATTTAATATAGTACGGTTGGCAACCTCCCCTATCTAACGATATTGGAGCCCCTTTTAGACGTGTGAGCAATTTTGATGCCCTTATGTGTGTCACGGATCTTCATGAGCAAATTGAGCAATTGCTTCTCGCCGTACGATAAGCGCAGCACTGTCTTTTTATTGAGGAAAAAGCATTGCCATCGGATGACCTCGGCCGAAACCTTCGTGATGCCTGGGGAAGTACCAAGTGGAAAACGACATCTCCATAAGTATGTATATCTATCTACATACACACCTGTGAAAGAATGAAGGATATTTAAAATGCTATATAATGAATGACAACACAAAGAAAAATTAGCGTAATGGCAGGATTCGAACCTGCAACATCAGCATTCCGTGCCTTGCGTATTCCAGTTTCCGCCACATTACCGCTGCCATACCCTGCGCATTTTTCAAAATGTTTCGTCTTTACGGTCATTACATTATTGATAAATAAATAAATAAATAAATAAATATCTCGGGACAATTTACACCAATTGACCTAGTCCCAAACTAAGCAAAGCTTGTACTATGGATACTAGACTGATATTTTTTTTCTTTGGGAAAACTACCCTAATTTTTCTTTGTGTTGTCATTCATTATATAGCATTTTAAATTTAATTTGAATGTAAAAAAAAAATCCAAAAAAAAATCGAATATATTAAAAAATAAATAATTTCGATTACAATAATAAAGGATTTTTTTAATTTTCACTACAATCAAAAAACAAGGTGAAAATTAAAATGTAACCTAACATCTACGCGGACTAAGAGTAGCAGGCAAAAGCCACTTTATACTATCGTCTATAATATGCACTAACCTCTAGATAATGGATCTAGTCAGCGTTAAAAAAATGGCCGCATCAAAAGTCGAACAAAAAGTACAATAGATCGACAATCGCTCGCGCTGTCAATCTGTCGGACCAATAGCGCTACTGTCAATAGTTTTATTTTGTAAAAAAACCTGTTTGCAACGAAACTTAATAAATTATTATGTTATGCAGTTAGACTTAAATCCAATGACTATAAATGGTAAACTAATAATTTGCATTAAATGCAAATTACAAATTTTGTAACATTCGCGTCAACCTGTATTCTTATGTCGGGCCATTTTTCTGCTGTCATTTAGTATGACACTGTACATCCATGCATTATAATATCATTGATAATTAGGTTAAAGCTCTATGCTATAAGGTTCTAACTAGACTTAAAAATAGAATATCTTTTGTTTCTGTCAATCGATTTTAATGCAATAAACACCAAATACTACCCAGAATAACGCTTCACATTTTACAGTTATTACAATTTGAATCCAATGAGTGACTTTTGCGTGATCCGCGCACAAGCGAACAAACGAACAAAAATTCCAAAAATGGTTTATATATTTACGTTTTATTACTTATTTCTCGCGCATCTCAGTTATTTTTTGTTCTTAAACATCGTACTGTACACACACGAGAAGTCTACAACTTCATTAAGTATAGGTGATTTTAGATGTAGGTATGGTACAGCAACAAAACGATACGAAAATATGTTTGTCATTTTGAAATGCTACCTACTTGTGTGACGTTAGGCATTGTTATTCATTCCCACCGAATGTTGCTAAAACCACTAAAACTGTGGCCCGTTTCACGAAGCTACAAGTTACAATTTTACAAGTCTAAACCGGCAACATTGATCATTATGCCCATTGCCATTGGTCATTATTGGCCTATATTGCCGGTTTAGACTTGTAAAATTGTAACTTGTAGCTTAGTGAAACGGGCCACTGTTTTTACTAACTCCTAAGCGAAACAAATTATAAACGTGCGAGAAAATTCCAATATCTAAAGATTACTAGATAGGCTAGTTCAGTCGCCATCAAATATATTGGATTTTATTATTTTGCGGGTGATAAGGCCTTGTACAGGGTCCGTTCGGATCGCTAACACCATCTTGCTCGCTTATCCAGGCGCTAAACAACAGTGCTTGCTGTGTTACTGCGTGGAGAGCAAGACTGTCGGTGAAATTACAGGCACAAGAGGTGTTCCATCCTGGGTTGGCAACGCATTTGCACTCTCCTTGGTGTTGCGGGTGTTTATGGGTAGTGGTGATCACCATCAGGTGACCCGCTTGCTCGTTTTCGTTCGCTCGTATACGTATCTTATATCACTTAAATTTAATATTATGGAATCAATAAGCACAAACATTATGCAAGTTTTCTTACTAAGTTGAATTCTGTAGTTAGGCACTTTGCATTCAACGCCGACCAGTTTAGCTTGGCTAGAATGTCCTAGAATCTAGACGTCTAGTGATCTAGAAAGTAGTTATGTTAATATATGTACAAATCGCAATTCTACTTCGCCATGCGTTCATATATAAATTGCTTATTAGCTGAGGGCAGAGGTTAACCATTAGTACGTCCGACTTTAAAATGACAAGCGTGAGTAGGGCCATTTTTTAAAATATTAATATTTTGGGACAATTTACACCTCTGACCCAGTCCTAAAGTAAGCAACTAAAGCTGCTTGTGTTATGGGTACTAGACAACGGATATACATACTTATATAGATAAATACATACTTAAATACATATTATAATATCCAAGACTCAGGTACATCCATCGCACAAACATTTGCCCCTCCCGGGAATCGAACCCGGAACCTCTAGCTTTATAGTCAGGGTCACTAACCACTAGGCTATCCGGTCGTAATTTTTTTTATAATGTAGGATGGAAAACGAACAAGTGGATTAACTGATGGTAAGTAATACCCGCAACACCAGGAAGGCTGCTGACGGCTAATGCCTCCAGCCACCAAGATTATAATATTTTGTAACTAGCTTTCGCCGGTAACTTGGTCAGTGTAGATTTTAGAATACAATAATTGCATCTATTATGACTCTACCTCTTAAGGAGCATTTATGTTTAAAATGCTTTACCCTTGAAGTATCGACAAACGAATCATCAAATCATCATTTCCTCGAAAGGTATATTTTGCGAGGATTTTTTTTATGGACAAAACGTAACCCTAACCTAACCTACACGATACATACATGAGGTATTTTGAAAAGTTCTCGACTTCACTACGAAACGGTGTCGAAGAAATGAAAAATCTGCGAAATGATAAATTCGGTGAAACAAAATACGGTTTAAAACTTTATGTCTGTCAGTCTGTTACGAAAATTTTATGTGTAAGTAGAGTAAAGAAGAACGAAAAAAGAAAAATCTAAGGACCTATTTTTTCCATTCTGTCTTACTATACGAAATAAATAAACAAATTTAATGGAAAATTCTTAAAATAAACCAACCACCAATTTACAAGTGAGCCTTATTTGCATAGCCGATGGCGCCTCTGGCATGTGTTTTTCATCCAGTCGCCTATCTAGCCCACTTACTTTTGTTATTTCTGTCTAGATACAGTCAGACACACTCAATTCTGGGTCACTGTAGAACCTCGTCACAATAAGCTATCTATGAAAAGATATTTGACATTTATTGTCAAAACGTTCAACTGACACGCCCACTGTCCTCATAAGGCACACGTTAAATTTCGTTCTATGAATTTTGAACCATATCGTTTGAGAAAGTGAGTTCAACGTCAGTTTGACATTTGTAGCCCAGAATTTAGTTCGGTTGACTTGATCTGTATTCTGATAGGTGCATAATGACTTTGCATTCCGCTTAACATCATCCGGAAGACGGTATGCAGTCATCAACATGCATACATGGAACGGCAATTCATTTTCATTATGAATGACATCGCATCTATTCATGAAGATATCGAATACCTAGTTCTCTCACGATAACCGTCCGGACAAAACAATAGATAAAGAATACGTGAAAATTAAACATTATACTATATGTCACAACATGGTCACAACGGCTAAATATTTTTAAATAGAGGCTGCATTGGGTGGGAAGTGTCATCGTGGAGTTTCAGTCAACATTTGTTTTTTATTCGAAAACGGATGTTTACATGATTTTCACGGTAAAAAGTCCCTGTAAACCCATTTGCATGTAAATAACACGCAACGGCTTTCCAAATGTTGTAATTTTTTTCATGACTACAGTTCGACAGCCGGATAGTCTAGTGGTTAAGTTAGGTTACCTTGACTAAAAAGCTATTCAAATGCAAATTAAAGTAATATTTCAAGCATGAAGCCTATACTGTTAGTATTCGGTTTAAAGATATTTATTTCCCATAAGAAACACATTTCACTCACATGAGAAATTTTACAAACTAGATTGGTAGTTTTGAATCGCGTTTAGTAAGCATTAAGTTTAACAGAGAGGATACAGATTTACAGTCCTATTCACAAACGCTGCGTAAACCTATGTTAGCTAACATGTCTCACTTCTCTATCTGTCATTGTGATGCTTGCCCTCGAATGAAAGTAACAAAACATTAAAGCAAAGACTTAAATCTATATGAATAATAGTTGCAATGCCACAGATACATTATAACAGTATAGGACGGATACAGTTTAATGTATAGATATACACATAGGTAGTATTAAAGCATGAAAATATTATAGTGTTAGGAAGACAGAGCCTGGTAGGGTTGCCAACATTTTTTCAGTTGGATATAGTATTTTTAAGATAAAGCTAAGAAAATATATAGTACGCTTCAAAAATATATACTATTTTTTGGAAAGATGAAAAAAGGCAACGGTGTTAGTAACCGTCACGTTATATAGTTTCGATTCGTCAAAATGAAACATGTATTATTTAGATATATTTTAATAACGTGACATTGTCATGTGCTTGAAATGTGGTATATTTGCGTACTACATAGTAGTTCAAAAGTATGTAGTACGAAAAGCCGAAATATAGTGTAAATACTATATAATATAGTACGGTTGGCAACCCTAACGCCTGGTCTGGATCGGTATCCACCCTCGAAACCATGAGAAGTCTAAGCAAACAGCGAACGCGCTCATAATACTGTAAGACCGGATTCACAGCCAGAATATATTTCACATATTTACAAATTTTTGCATATTTACTGTACATTCTGCTTATTATTTTTTATTTACTTACATAGATGTTTCTATTCTATTCTACTTTTCAAATGACGCGAATTTATTGGTTCTTTACGGCAACGGTAACATAAATTATCACAATATTAGCAGTTTACACAGAAAATGCTCTTGACAATACAATAGTCTATAACTCAAGTGCTTTTCATTATTAAATATCGTTCGATCACTCAAGTAGTAAATCAATAAATCGAAAAGGGGATTTTTTTAAAGATCCTTGTACAATAAAGTGTACAAGGATTTAAACGATTAAAAAATATGTAATGGCGACCTTATTACGTCAGTATAAGAGTTGGGTCAGCTTCAAAAATATCGGAGCGGGTAAGGTGTTCAAAAATATCTGAACACGCCCGTACGTATTTGACAATAGAGTCGAGTTCACATACTTTTGAGCAGTTTACTCCCTGCGATATATGTACCTTTTTTAACCTTTATTTATTCATATCTGATCCGAAATAGTCGTAATATCTTGAACATTGTAAAAATGTATCATGAAAAACCATTGTACAAAATTCACTAAAAGGAAGAAACGCGACTGTGCAAAATTAAGATTGAGTCAAATTAAAAATGTGATAATAAAGACAAAACAGATTCTTCCGAATAACTTAGTATTTTCAAAAGATTATAAAAGTTTAGGAAAGATTACATATTTATTAAAAGTGGTTTAAGGTAGTTTAATGGTTACGATCTTAGAGTTCCAATATAAATTACCTACGCAATAAAAATTTGTTGACTTTAATTTTTAATGCGTTTAAACATAAATATTGTGGTTAGCTTATCTCATAATGCGGTTAGGTTAGGCAGCAAAATATAGACGGAAGCACTTATAAAATGCATCACCTTTTGATACGTTTAGAAATTTATGGGGTTTCTTTCTTTTTCGCCCCTAAGTATCTTTGTAGAGTAAGACTATATACGTATACATCTTTTTCTTTATCTTTACTATCATTACATAGTATAAAAAACATACTTGCTATACGTTTCTGTCTGTACTTAGGTATATCTATTTTGCGGGTGGTAGGACCTTGTGCAAGGTCCGTCCGGATCGCTACCACCGTCTTGCTCGCTAATCCTGCCGCTAAGCAGCAGTGCTTGCACTGTTGTGTTCCGGCGTGGAGAGCAAGACAGCCGGTGTCATTACTGGCACAAGAGGTATTCCATCTTAGCCCTCTGGGTTGGCAACGCATCTGCACTCTCTTTGTTGTTGCAGGTGTCTATAGGCGGTGGTGATCACTTACCATCAGGTGACCCAGTTTCTTGTTTGCCTTCCTATGTTGTATAAAAAAAAATATCTTCGGCCGCCTACTCCTTTTAAGCGCAATGGATTTTGATACGGCATTTATTAAAACCATCAAAATGCCATTTTGAGATTTTCACGAAACTTTTTTATTGTACAATACATCCTATCATAAAAATTTCACTATATGTATACATACGTACATATACCTACGTACTTTCTCATCAGACATTTTTAAGTTTTTTTCATACCGGTGGTTTTTTGACATTCATTAGTGCTTCTTGTAAGCCTATTGAAGATATTTGGAGTTTGACTTTTGACTTTCTTCGAAATGACCATAGTGACATATTTCTTGGCACGCGCAGATTCGAACTAGCCGCTTTTTGTTTGTAAAACGAAAGTGTGCGACAAAAACCACAGAAAAAGTTTAAAAACGACTGCCAGTATGTTGTCTAAACTGTCCAGTGGACCATTCACAATAAAGAGCTGTGGAACAAACATGACAGACTTCAATAACAACGTAATACATAATACATCTCATTGTGGTTTCTAGGGTTACGTAGTCAAAATAGAAACCTAGTTTTTAGGATTAGAAATGTGTTAAACAATCTTGGAAAGAACTCGTATCATAATCTTTTATTTACAAAATGAACGAAATATTTGCAGTTCAAATCAACTTGCATATAGCAAAATTAAAAACAAACCTAAAATAAAATACAATTTATGGTAAGTCTTTTTTTTAAGTACTTCAATATAATATACATAATAATATGTATAAATAGCCCTTTTCAAATAGATTATACTGAAATAACATGGTTTTGTTAAATTATTGTTAGAAGCTCTTATTTATTTTAAAATAGCACCAAGATTGTTTACATTTGTAATGCTAAAAAAAACGAGGTATAGTTTTTTTTGTGTGTAGTCGTGTGTGTAATTTCTCGTTGTGTTACCTATTCAGGACCCTAATTCTCGGTTCACGCGAGATACATCTCACGTGCGAGATACGACAAAAATCACAGATTTCCAAGGAATTTGACAGTTGTTTTCGTACGAGATGAATCTCGCATAAGCGGAAAGGTAGGTAAGGTCCATTATGTTGATTTAAAAGTCGATTTTTGATTTTCGAACTTTCGGCATTGGTCAGCCACGGGCCAATCAAATACGCGACCGTTAATTTTAGCCAGCGCTGATTGGTGCGCGGCCGACGAGTGTCGAGCGTTCGAAACTCAAAAGTCATCCCAATGGACCTCCGCAAAGTAACGCCTGAATACATTAATTAGTGGAACGAATGCCCTGTAGTAGGCTTTTCATTTGGTCAACAACCAGAGCTAATCAATTCTCCGAAGCACCCAACCGTGGACCATTGTTCAATTCACCATATTACCAGTAAAAAAAATGCGTAAAAAATTGTGTGAAACCAGAAAATGAATTCAAAATCTAATTAAAGTTTATTTGAGCTGTAGGCACCACGCTATCATCGTTTTGTCTGTTATCTACTTATATGTATACGTAACTAGCGAACGCCCGCGACTTCATTTAATTAGTACGCTTGTTCGTCAGGGATAGTGTAGCTTTTTATCTGTGAAATAATTTTTGGAATCAGTTCAGAAATTCCAGAGATTACCCCCCCTACATACAAACAAACAAAGTTTACCTCTTTATTATATTAGTGCTGATAGTGTATGTAATACAATATACCTATGTAGGGCAACCGTCCCAATCATTGGCGTGAAGGGAAAGGAGTAAAAAACGAGAGACAATGATGTCAACTACTGGTACAAACAAAATCCTACACGTGTGCACTGGTGCACTTAAATTATTAATAAAAGTAAAAAAAAAAAGAAATTGGAAACCTGCTTTCTTTGAAGTCGCTTAAAATTCCATTACCCGTCGAGGGCATCCATTTTTACCGCTTCAAGATGGAGGATGTTGATTGTACTGCATTTTTGCAATTCAGTCGTTTTTGGTGTTGGCCGGGTAATTTTGATAGTATTTTATACAGTTAATAACCTTAACGGTAAAGATTCAATATTACTTGTGGCTCACATTTTTAGGGGTCCGTACCACAAAAGGAAAAAAGGAACCCTAATTTATTATTTATTTATTACACTATAACGTTTAACCGCTTTGCAGTTAATCACCAATGCGCTGCCCCTGTACCACAAAAATTACGACTGCTACAATTTGACATAATTGTAGAGTTTTTCATACAAAAATGTGACAAATATGGTAAACTTTAGCACTTGTAAATTTTGTCGTGCAGGCAGGGGCCTGACCAGGGGGTCCATTTAAAAATCATAGAATCACCTCGTTATTCTTCGTCTGTAATTGATGCAATCTTTATAACTACGACAAAAATTTAACGATTTACTCCAGATTACAAACGCTCAGTAAACCCACATTAGTTACACATGTGACGGCTTCATCTGCCGTTGCGACGTTCGTCTTCGAATGAAAACCTACAAAATAATTCATCACTTATAACTCCCAGTAAAAATTTAATAAATTCCAAGTAGCGCTAACTAATTATTAACTTATTTTTCACGCCAAAGGAACAAAAGAATTACTTCGCAGTGCACAATAAGTATTAAATAAACACGATTGGCTACAGATCGAGTTAGCTCAGCTGGCAACATCGTTCAGTACGGCCATTAAGGCGTGTTCATGTGACAACAACAACACAACAACAGCAACAGCAACATGACATGACAACCAGTAACTTTTGTTATTAATAGATAGATTATACCCATACAAAAACTCCAAGAAAAATGATCCGAATGCAGTGGCGCACACACACATGCAAAATGTTTCATTTTTACCCGACTACGACAAAGCCAAAAGGAAGGGTTATGTTTTTAGCAGCCTATTTACTTTTACGCACACCTAGTGAACTGTGTAAAAGGGACAACGAGATCAAAACCATAGAAACAAAGAAGACAGCTAGTATTTAGCTGTTGCGAATATTTTTTTTCAACGGACCAATCACGGCCTTGCAGGGTTTTGGAAATTGGAATTGACTACAAACACACAGCTTAGGTTAACATGCGCACTGGTCGCTTGTTGCTTTGCGACTGAGGGTACTGGTGCTATTTAACTCCAATCTGTCCCCTATCTACCTTTTTTAATATCATTGATGACAACTATTTTATTTTCCCTTCCAAGGAGGAAAAACCGGCCATTTGCGAGTCGGACTTGCACACGAAGAGTTTCCTATCACTGTACAATACTTTATACTAAAAAGTTTAGCAAATCGCCGACCATAAAACGTACAGAACGCCGCCTACTGCACTGTCTGAAACAGAGTGTGACTCGACCTTCCACAAAAAGGGTTCCGTACAAATAAGGCCGAATAAACACGTTTCTTGTTTGCCCCACCTGTGATTATTAACTTTTTAAATTTGTACCACCATTGACCATGATTTGATCATGTTTGAACATGATTAACGCTTCGGATTATCGATAAGATAGATAGTTAGATCTATATATGCATAGAACAAGTAGGTACATCAAAGTCATTAGGTGGTATGGAGATAATAGATTCCTTAAATTATTCTGCTATCTGTATTATTATACCAGCATGCCAAAGTTTCAAGACTTTATGGAAAATTGCCATCTGAATTCGGCCTTATCCGTGACTGTCGAAAGATGAGGCATGTATGACATACCTAAATGTAGTCATCGACCAATTATGTGACGCTCAATTTAAATTGCGTTAAACGAAGTTGTTCAAATAGTTGGATTAAATATTCCGTTCTTCTGAAACGCCTAATGGCTTTCCTCTATATTTTTTTATGGAATCGAGAAGCAAACTATCATACGGGTTGCCTTATGGGCCGATCCCCGCCGCCTATGAAAACTAGCGATGCTAAGAGAATCGCTGATCCGTTGCCCACCTTTAGGCGCCTTCTGTGGTCCTCCGGATTTCTCACTCACCGTACGGAACTAAGTAACAAGCTACTACTTCACGTCGGTATTCTGTTAGTGTGGTACTATCCCGGTTGAGCCGGCTCCTGCGTACTACAACCAGTCCATGGCTACAGTGTGACTCTACCACTACATCTTGTTACCACTTCATACTTCATTTCTTCTACGTGGTATTATCTGACTGCAGTCAGGAGTGTGATTTTCGAATCTCACCGGGTGACTAAAGCTCACCAAAATGACCGGTTTTTGTAGAGATTTGGCCATTTAGGTGAGCTTTCACCTGGTGAGATTCAAAAATTGCACCCCTGGAATGAAGATACGACAAAACAAGACAAGATTACTGTTTTAAAAACACTGCACAGAAAATAATTTAAACAAACTTCTTAGAGTTCCGTGTGGGGTTCCAAAAACAAACGGTGCCAACGGAATCCTATTGTTAAGGCTGTAGGGACACAGGATTGCTTAGCTTGCGATATGAGTAACATGCGCTCAGTATGCAATCCAGAGGGTCAGTAGTCTCTGGCCGCTCTTACCAGCAACATGTAATATACAGGTGAAATAAATGGAGTTATACTGGAAGAATGCCTTTAATGAAGCACCCAGCCGAAGACTCCTAAAAGGCCTTTACTGTCCGTTTGTCTGCCACTAAGCTGTCTCTTTTGCACCGAATAGGTAGACACTTGAGATTTTCATATACTGTGCATTAACCGGACTCTATAAAAATAAAATAAAATAATAAAAATAAAGGCTGTCCCAATATACAAGAGACTTGTATTTATGGCGTTTTTGTACGGAATGCCTTGTGTGCGAGTCTGACAGTTAAGAACATCACTTATACGTACTTATGTATGATGACGGGACTTTAATGCGATATAAAATCGTTGTTAAATTACCTCCCTCCTTTCGTTAAAGTCCCTCTACACGTTATAAATATGTATGAGAATTGGGAAGGTTAAAACTCATCTACATAATCAAATTGCTTTGCAGCAGATAAATGCAGTTTTCGCTGGGTTTTCGTTCCAATTCCAACAAGCCCATTAATTTAAAATTAATCACCAAAACCACAAAAGTGCCTAGCGTCTTCTTGGTCATTTCTAAAGTATTGTCTACTAGCTTTTGCCTGCGACCTCGTCTGCGTAGACTTGTTTAATTGAATTAAGCAAACGTGCACCCAACATGCAATCTGCAATATTTCCTGGACAAATTAATGAGAATTAGTTGCTTTGCTGCTCATGACGTCACGGCGGCGTATAACTCATTTATCGCTATCCCGTGGGAACTATGCATTTTTACGGGATAAAAAGTATCCTATGTGTTAATACAGGTTATGAACTATTATCATCATCATCATCATCATTTCAGCCGAAAGACATCCACTGCCGGACATAGGCCTCTCTCAAGGATCGCCACTACGACCGGTCTTGTGCTGCTTGCACCCAGCGGGTTCCCGCAACGATCACCAGGTCATCGGTCCACCTTGTGGCTGGTCTGCCCACGCTGCGTCTTCCGGTACGCGGTCGCCACAATAAACTATGTCGCTTATAAAATACGTGTGTACCAGATTTCACCCAAATCCATTCACTAGTTTTACGTGAAAGAGTAACAAACATCCATCCATACTTACACATGTTGTAGCTGCCTTTGCCACACGATCCATGTATCATTGTGGTGGATCGCATCACCGCAACCTTGTGATATAATGGTTCGTTCTGATCACTGAACACTGACGCTGAAATTAGCATGCGTTCTTGTAGCCCACTGAATACCATTATGTCAACCTGTGGTTCATATAACATATTAGCGACCTACTCCAGCTACGCACGGGGGCAATTTACTAACGAAAACTTAATTAGGGTGTACGGTGAACCACACAAGTAAGCTGAACATTTAAGTACCTTGTCGCTGTCAGTAATGTGACAAATTCGAGACACTCTCATTTCATATGTTACTACGACAAGGTTATTAAGTGTAAAGCTACATCTGAGGCTGACTGTACCTATTGTAGAAAAAAAAATCTGTAAAAAAATCTATAGATAGTTGTAAACCGTATCAAAATCCGTTGTGTAGTTTGGAAGGAGTAGCGGCCTAAGATATGTAGACAGACAAGAAGGGATAGCGACTTTATTTTATACTATGTGAAGATAAGGACAAAGAAGATGCAAATAATAAAAAAATAAAAAAAAATAAAACTTTTATTTTCAGACAACTTTGTGGTCCATATTATGTTAGTAAAGAAAACAACACAAAATATAAACTTAAAAATCTATGTAAGTATGTATGTAAATAACTTATTCAAATGACACTGCCAGCTGGCTCACCGAGCTGCACGCGCACTCGGGGCATGCAGCCCGTTGAACCTGCCGAGCACAGCGCTGTCTTGCCGACCCGCCACGACCTGCAGTAGGCTGTTGGGGCTTCCCCTCACTCGGCGTAAATAATAATAATATAAATAATACCTAAATCTTTTCACCCAACTACATCAAAGTCAAAAGGCATGGATATTTGAACAATTAATGACGCAGTGGACATTTTCACAAATGCATTGGTTTGTTCAGCAGCTGATCCTAAACTTTTGGTCTTAAATAAATTATTGGCGCCCGGTCCTTATTTGGCTTAAAGAATTAGCATATCCGTGCTATATGGCCATCCTGCGAGCATTTTGGGCATGTCGGCAGTTTTTTTAGATTAAGTTTGTAAACAATTGTGTACATGTTAGTTTTAATTAGTAGTCATTTTGTTTATAGTTACTTTAGTTTGATCTTAAAAATATTTTTGTAATTTATTTACCTATTTATTTATATTCATATCGCCATCTTAAAGAGCACTATATCTCTTTCGTAGCACGTTGTTTACTAATTCTTGCTTTTAATAACTGATTTGGCTGACATTATCAATTACTTGTTGATTGCAAAAAATATAAAGTTTTTATACAAAAATGTGTCAATTATATTAAATCGTAGTATTTGTAAGTTAGTTTGTACAAGGGGCAGTTAAGTAATAGATCGACAGTATGCAGCGCAGACAGTCGGACGGAAGGAACGGACCACGCATGCGCGTGCGCATACCAACTAGTTGCGAACTTGCCCTGATTTCTACCAAGGAGAAACTGTACTTGCTTCAAAACGCTGTTGTATGTAAGTATGGTATTTTTTTAAGTATGGCGTTTTTCCTGTATAAACAGTAAGACACTTAACGGAGCATTAAAGAGGGAAACGTGAAAAAGTGGTATCCAGGGTGGAATGATGATCGAATGCCACATGGATGGCAACTACCTCAAATTAAATTTAAAATGCTATATAATGAATAACAACACAAAAAAAATTAGGGTAATGGCAGGATTCGAACCTGCAACATCAGCATTCCGTGCCGCATTTTTAGCGGTAATGTGGCGGAAACTGGAATACGCAAGGCACGGAACGCTGATGTTGCAGGTTCGAATCCTGCCATTACCCTAATTTTTCTTTGTGTTGTCATTCATTATATAGCATTTTAAATTTAATTTGAATGTAAAAAAAATACAAAAAGAAAAATCTAAAAAATTTAGAAATAAATAATTTTGATTACAATAACTAGGTACCTCAAATACTGGAAATAGCACATTCTGTGTAAAGGAGACTTTCCTTTATTTTTTAATGAATTTATGAAAAATGCGACAAAAAATAACATGCCGTATTTTATGATGCAGACCGAAAGGGTTACTGATAAGGTTCATTTTTTTCTTACATAACAAACACAATCAAAATAACGGAAGGCCATGAAAACTAACAAGTACCTTTTAATTTTGTTTTCACCCGTCACGTGAAATACACCGCAACTACTCCAATTAATGGAAATAGCAAATTGTACGCAATGGAGACTTACTTTTACTGAAGAGAATAACAAATACTGCAATTATGGATTTCTGAAAAATCGCCTCTTCTTAAGGTGACGCTACAGCATGAGGTGAAAGTTAGCTGTTATCACAAAAACATTGAAATAATAGTATGGCTTTTAAAACGAAGGGCTATGGAACGAGCCATGCTTGGAGTTTATCTCAGGGATAAAATCCAAAACGAAGTGATTCGTCGGAAAACCAAGGTCTAAGACATAACTCAAAAGCAGATTGAAGTGGCAGAAAATTGGGCATATTTGTCGTAGAACGGATAACTGGTCTTGGCAAACGTAGCATGGACCACTCTCCGGCCAGATGGCGAGACGACCTATATAGGCAAGGGAGGTGACTGGATGCCTAAAGCAGAGGACAGGGCTTTGTGGTGCGCCTTGGAAGAAGCCTATGTCCAGCAGTGGGCTGCTGTCAGCTTAGACGATGTTGACGAAATTTCAAATCAATCAAACCAGTGAAAGTATCTGAGATCCTTCAAATCTAAATATGTCTAAGTATAATTATTATTACCTATGCATTTATCATTTAACGACGTAACGTAACACGTTAGACAATCATCGGTTATCATTTAAAAATGTTGCGTTGCACAAAAAGAAGGAAACGTTACATAAAAGTGTGTCACAAGTGATTGCGACAATGGATACAACTATTAGTGGAGTATGTGTTTATTAGTTTGTAATTACATGGTGAACTAGCCATGTACCATTACCACTGCAGAGGCCCTAACATGACAGCCCAGGTGTAGTTTAACCCCTCCTTGTGTCTCTGTCTAACTAGTGCCATAAGAAAGGGACGCAGATAGAGATAAACTAAACTTGGCCAGTCATGTTAGGGCCACAGTTTGTTACTTTGCTCAGATCATAGTTACTTTGTTTCCTTCTGGAAGATAGTGTAAACAAAGCTACAAAGGCACGTGGCTCCTTAAATCAGCCAATCAATCTATTGCGCTGGCATGAAAAAAACTTCATTGGCTGATTTGTCAAGCCTAGATTTTTTTGTGTTCAGTACCTACAGAAATCGAAATACATACTTGTTACTTTTTGAGGCACATAAAATCTATAGGTAAGTACAATATTTTTTAAAAGAAGGATTAAATTTTCTGCAATTTTGGAAATTAGTAAGCATAAATATATTTAAAATTGGCCAAATGCGAGTAAGACTCGCGCACCGAGGGTCCGTACAAACCACTACAAACTTAAGAAGTGTCAGAAATTGGTCTAACAAAAAGATACACTGAATTAAGGGACAAACTTAATTTTGCCATTGAAAAACTGTTGTCCTCCTACATCGACATAGGTGCAAATATAAGTTTTTAGTCGCAAAAAAAAAGTAATGTTACTACAAATTTACAATTTTTAACATAAAACTACCCCAACTCCTCCTCCTCCACTTAATTCTTGACTTTAAAATACGTGAGTGATCCGTTTGTATCAATGTTTACAAATTTACAGTTTTCGGAATTTTCGACTTTGTGCGTTAGATCCACATACACGCACGTACGTACGGATTTATAGATTTTTCGAATATATATTGTTTTTATTGATTATTTAAACATAAATGAAAAGAAAATTGTAGGTATACTTATTTAATTTTTTGATCCGAAATTTCTTTCGACTTTTATTTTTAAATGTTTAACATTCAAATTATTAAATTAAAATGATATGCTTATATTATTTTTGTACTGACGAACAAAACAGAAGAGGTTATTCAACGTTAAAAAACTGAAAAACACTAATTCCTAATACAAAAGTAGAAAATGGTTTATTATTTTAGTTTACGCTTGCGGTCGTGCCATGGTTTAATTTTATGTTAATTAACTCTTATCACGATTTCATAATAAAACGCCGTTTTATTTATTATCTTTATTTTAAAACGTTAATATTTCGACAATGGAAATCTCAAATATCGTAAGGGACATTAAAAGACATGTCCCTTACGATATTTGAGATTTCCATCGTCGATTTATAAAGTTTCAATGAAACAGAAAAAAAAACCTGTGAGAAAATCGGAAAATTTCCTGTTACTATCGCTGCGAAAGAACAATACAAAACGAACGACTTTTTTCAGATAAATGGAAACAATTCCTTTCGTTTTATTTGTAAAACACTTACCTTAAGAAATTAAACAGAAACCACTTCAAAGTATCACACAACACTGTTAGAAATCCACTGTTTTTTTATTCAAGTTCCGATAATTGTCCAATTGTCACGAGTTCCCGCCAATTTAAATAGCCGCCATCTTTGATTTAACCGCGACCAGCGCCCGCGCATGCTATAAACGCACTAACGCTGCGAAGGCTGCGCGTCAAAGAAAACCATTTTTACTTTCGCTTAACCTGCCGTTACAGCAAAAGCAAGTTTATTGATATGGAGGTAAGGTTGAGTATTAACGTATAGATTATCTGTTTTGAGTGGATTTTTGAATATTTAAGAAGCACGGCAGTGAGCCAGCCAAGTTTAAAAATGCTTACAGCGTCGTTGTTTTTTGTTTTCAAAAGAGCACATAATTACCGTTTTTGCTGAACTTTCTGAATACATAATATTTTACAAATAATTTGTTATAATTATGCGACTTTATTTACTATTGCGTATTCAAAATTGCTTAATGCATCTTGACGATGCATGTCCTAATAGACTGACCTGGATTTTATTTTAACCGTAATACCTAATCAAAATGTGCATTTTAATCACAGGTACCTTATTTCGTTTTAAAGATGATGTTTTTTTTTATTTACTTTAATATTTTTTCTTATTAAATTTATTCACGTAACTTAACCGACCAGACTTTTAAGAACCCTCTGAAAACCAAATCATAATCATTATCACAATGACTTGCAAGGCAATCTATGGTGACGTTTATTACGAAAAGGTTCCGAAGTGAGTTTTTAAAAGAGGTCGGGGTATACAAACCTTTTAAGAGCATATGATCAAAGTACTCCAATGTTCATTCATTCAGTAGGTTATTATTACAAGTTCTTAGGTCAAATGTGGTCACTCTGTATGTTTTTTTTATTTAATCCACGTCAGACTAGAAACGCTAATACGCGTAACCTAGATATGGTCATTGCGTAGTTAGAGAAGGACTGGTTATTCTAATTACTAGGTAATTTTGAAGCGGAGTTAGAACTTGGCCTTAACAAACTGGAACTAATTACCTTGCTACTCCGCGAATTCAGTGCCGGGCTCGTGCAAAATAGCTGCGTCCGTGCGACATATATATATTCATGCAAAACCCACCCTCCTCCGCTTCCACACGAAACAACATATATCACATTGACTCAACTACACACCACCACCACTAAACATTGAAACTAAACGATCGACCCGCGTTTCGCTTCTGTACGAGCCAAAACGGAGCCTCGGACGGAGGAACGGAGCGGAGGAGGGTGGGTTTTTGCATGCATATATATATGTCGCACAGACGCAGCTATTTTGCACGAGCCCGGCACTGGTTTCGCGGAGTAGCTAGGTAATTTGTTCCAGTTTGTTGATATGGACCTCCGCAAAGTAACGTCTGAATCTATTAATTATTTGAACTTGGCCTTGTTTTACAGGAGAGATTTAAAATTAGGAATTATTATAATTAAACAGCTGCAACGAGTAGGAGGTCGTTTGTATAGTAATTTATACCTTCAGCATCAAGGATTTTTGTATGGGTAAGTCTACGGGGAAGCCAGGAAGTATCCATATAATTATGTATGTTCATGAGTGCGTAAGTTTTGCGGGTAATAGGAACTTGTGCAAGGTCCGTCCGGATCGCTACCACCATCTTGCTCGCTAATCCTGCCGCTAAGCAGCAGTGCTTCGATCTTGATGATGCCTCGTATAGAGGCGAAACGCGCGTCGATCGTGTAGTTTTAGTGTTTAGTGGTGGTGGTGTGTAGTTGAGTCTGTGTGATATATGTTGTTTCGTGTGGAAGCGGAGGAGGGTGGGTTCTTGCATGAACATATATGTGTCGCACAGACGCAGCTATTTTGCACGAGCCCGGCACTGGTTTCGCGGAGTAGCAAGGTAATTTGTTCCAGTTTGTTGATATGGACCTCCGCAAAGTAATGCCTGAATCTATTAATTAGTGCTTGCACTGTTGTGTTCCGGCGTGGAGAGCAACAAAGCCGGTGTAATTACTGGCACAAGAGGTATTCCATCTTAGCCCTCTGGGTTGGCAATGTATCTGCAATCTCTTCGGTGTTGCGGATGTCTATAGGCGGTGGTGATCACTTACCAGCAGGTGATCCACTTGCTTGTTTGCCTTCCTATTTCATAAAAAAAAGTACGCAAGCGAGCTTAACACCTTCATTCAAAAAGTTTACCAATCTCTTTTATAGTTGCAGGCAAACAACTTGAGCATAAATCGAGTGGAGGGGGTATGCACATACACATTTGTACTAGAAACAGCTACCGCGCAGGCTAGGTCAATGCTGAAGTTGTTTGCCGGGAACTGTAACTGAAATGTGTTTTGATCCTTTCATTTCAAGGCAAAAGTCACGACAGATAAAGATGAGAATGCTAGTGTTGTAGGTTCGAGTCCTGCCATTACCCTTATTTTTCTTTGTGTTGTCATTATGTAGCATTTGAATTCATTGAGTAATTACCGTACCGAATCAGTTTGTTCGACTGATGCAAACAATGCCAAGCATACACATGGTAATGACAATGGCGACATTAATTTCGAAAATAATGTCATGACGCAGGCTTCTTTAGTGTTCGTGCGTCGATCCCGTTATTTTTGAAGTACTTAGTTGAATTTTCACAAATCCTTTGTTAGTGTATCACTGAACCCCATTAGAAACAATTCCTCGACAACGGTGGCACTTTTGCCAAACTTAATTACCGTAAACATAATTACCGTAAACGTAATTAAAATATAATTACCTAATTTACCTTTTTTAGCCTTTCCAAAGTGCCACCTATCAGTACGTTACGGATAATCCACTCATTAACTAACAGCCTGTATGTATCCATCCAACATTACAGTTCCTTAAGGGTAGATTTTATTTAAAAACATAGCCTGCTATGTCCGTCCTCGGGCATCAAACTAATTTTCATCAATCTCATCTAAATCGGTTCAGTCGTTACTTCAACGTGAAAACCGCCCAGACAGACCTTTGCATTTATAATATTGGTTTTGATTGTATAAATAAGCTTCTTTTTACCCGACTACGACAAAGCCAAAAGGAAGGGTTATCTTTTAGCAGTCTATTTTAATTCAGCTCTGTGCAATAAACGAAAAACATTGTATAGACAATCCCTAAGAATCCAAAACCTCAAAAGGTGAATCCCTTTATTCAACACGTCCGAGTGAATCAATATTTATAAACTTTAAGGATTTTCCAGTGCGTCGCAAAGCGTCCTGGGACGACCACACCATCATGCCATTCCCATGGCCTAGAATGCATATAGTACTTTTTATGAATAATGTCCTGACGTCACGATTAGCTCTTAGTTGAGGAATCAACGAAACACGTAGTTTATAACTCATAACTAGGTATTTTCAAGTTTTCCCTGTTTCTGTTCAAAGCAATTAAAACACCTTGCAAACTAAATAAGTTCGGAAGAGGAAAAAATGGTGTGAAACAGGTAGAATCTTTTGAACCGACGTCCTTATAATATCCACAGACCTAGAATGACAACCTAAGTTTAATTTACCTGCTTTCAAACCAGTGTCATAAGGTAGGGATGTACATAGTGATAAACCAAACTTTGCCGCTCATATTAGAACCTGCTCAAGCTTCAATTATCCCTTAGAGGTCTAAATTGTCTTCATTCCTATTTATTATTTACCAATACGAATACAAGTAAAATAGGAAGAAGTTAAATTAATATAAAATACAAAAACTTAACTATATGTACAAAACATCTCCCAAATCTGTTCCCTGCGGTAGTGCTCATAAGGCTGGCTGCATTTCCACAATTGTCTTCTATGAAATTAAAGTACTGAATGAAATTTGTATTTCTACCCAATCCTAAACCATTCAGAAAACAAAACAACGTCAACTACGAGTATGATTTTTCGAGCATTAAGGTGATAACGTTGCGTGTTGGCTGCGCGTGCGACGCGGAAACCTTCACCTTGTTGCGGGCCAGTGACCACTTAGATGATAGCAGTTGTAACTATACTATTTAATCGAGAGCCTGTGATCCTACATGACTAGCTAACTTTATTTTATCTTAGTTTATCCATATATGCATCCCCTTCTTATGACATTAGTTTGACAGAGACGCAGGGAGGTTAAATTAAATCTAGGGCGTCATGCCTTGGCCACTGGAACGACGATGGTTTGCGAGGGAGGGGTCCACACTGAAAAAAAGGAAAAACCAGACTAGTTTGGTTACTCACGATTTTGGTTAGTGGTAATCAAAGTTTATTTAAATTAGCAAAACTATTTGCTACTGATAAACATTTGATGATTTATTTACAAATAAAGAACTAGGTAAGGTGTAACAAATAGTTCGGTAGTCACTTTTTTTGTGTAATATGTAAACAAAACTGTTTTTTCTGTGAGATGAGCACAGAAGTTCTCATCACACAGAAAAAAACAATTTATTAATTAGTTATAATGGGTCCACCAGTAAGATTGTGATTTGTAGAAGAAAAAGAAATTGTTTATGTGAACCTAAACTCTGAAAAGCATTAACTTTACGGTACAATTGTGCTTGAATAAACTTGTTTATTCAGTACAATATCCTTTAACGTTAATTTAGATTCCCATGACATCAGAAGAAACGGAGGGGGATGTTGTCGTCACTGTTTGTCAGCAACACTTAGCGACGCATAACTTACTTAGTTGTACATTCATATTTCCCTATAGTTTCAAATGGTTTAACTTAAACCCAGATTGACCCTAACATGACCAGCCCAGGTTTAACTTAACCCTCCCTGCGTCATAAACAAGTGACGCACATAGAGATAAACTCAGAGTTATGCTAGGACAGCACTGGTTACACTTGCCAAATCGTAACCTAGGCAACTTGTCCGACTGTTGTCTACTCATTGTCTACTTTGCGATCTTTTCTTTTGAGAAAACAATTACCAATCAGACAATCATCTGATAAATTATATTTACTAAGGGATGATTATCTCAAGTTCAACATCGGCAAACTCGACAATGTTAGCTCCCTGTCTTGATCTAGCGCCCTAGCATGAGCAAGGGGGATCTAGCCTTCAAGTCAGGGAGGAGGGTCACATAGTCAAAGTTCAGCTAGGACAGGGTCATCAATGAGATTAGAAAAATTACCAGCGGGTCACCTGGAGCCAGCCCAGGAGGGGGTCATGACCCCCACGACCCCCTCCCCCTCTGGATCCATCCTTGAGCATGAGTGAGTGAGATGCCTCGACACCGAACTTAAAGAATAACGGGGCTGAATTATTAATCAGCAAACGCCTGATTAAAAAATGAGCAATGCCGTTGGATTGTCAGTTACTGCAACTACTGCTCGAATCTAGGCAACTTGCTTTTTCAATGAATGAATGTTCAGGCAAAATAAAGTACTCTCAGAAGATTCGTTATGATGAAATTGCTCTTTGATTAGTTTAGGAGACACAAAAACTCGTGAACTTAGTTTTAGGAAACGAAAATATAATTGTCATTTTTTGGGTCATCAAAAATCGCAAGCCTAATCTTACCTAAGTAGAATATTCTACCGATCTAAAAGTAAATATCGCGGCAACCGAATATTTACTCCCGATAATTAATAGGCACTTTAAGATAAGAATAAAGGAACTTGACGCCATTTGTGAAGTCATAGAGGAAGAATTTTATCAGATTATTGTAATCAAAAGCAATTATAGTTTGTTTTGAGTAATTCTATGATCAGAGAAACGTCATATGGATTATATGATCGTGATTGGGTATATTTTCATTGATTTATCAGGAAAAACACTTGCTTCAGCCATGAAGCGAGGTTCGAGACATCCCCAAAATAATGGGCAAGCTGAAACAGCAGTGAATTTTTGTGAAGTCATCGGGGAAGACATGAGCTGGAGTTAACATCATATGGTTAAAAGCTCGTGTGAAGACTGTCTATTGTTTTTTCTAATGTAATAAGGAGACAAACAAGCATGAGGTCCATCTGATGGAAAGTAATCGCCACCACCTAAGGCAACCAGCTACTTCAAGAATCTTTGACCCGTTTAGCTCACTTCCCTTTCGTCGATCATTTATCGTACAAAAAGTAGTAGCAAGGTACTACTTAACTCTAGTATACTGTGAGAGTGTGGTACTTTTCCAGTTGATCAGGCTCATTCACACTACAAACAGTACAATTGGCTACAGTGTGGCTCTACCACTGCTTAGGATCCAGTTCGGTAGCGCTTTCTTGAACTTCCTTAATTATTTAGGATCACCGTATAATTTCGAAGGTTCGTTTGTCCGAATTTTAATTTTTCCGAAAGTCATTTTCAGTCCTTGCAACACTTAAGAGTAGTTGCTGATAGTGTAGATAACATAGGTTAGGCTAGGTTTGTTTTATTTCTGTATAAAACAACAGCTATGACAGAAAATAACGTTCCGGAAAATGAAAATTCAGATAAATGATCTTCAGAATTATGTAGTACACCCTTATGACTTTAATTATAATATGTTTAAGCCCATATAATTAATTAACATGATAGTATTTCAATGGGATATCATTTTCCAAATATTCAGTTCCCGATCCGCTACTAGCCTCCTAAACCAATCGCTAACATAAACTTTATAACAGTGTACTTAGGGTACAAAGTGGTTCGTTATCATTCCCCATGATACTAAATAGCTGTTGCAACGTACTTAAGTACCGAAAGATACAATAGTTGAAGATAATAAGTAAATACAGCTCAATTCCAGTATCAGATAACAGTTCAGCGTTGCGTTAATACAATGTTACGTGCCTCAGCGGAGGTAATTACTATGAGAGACAAAACATTTACTTCCACGTTTGAGTTAAGCTAAACAAGAGTTCCTTAAGTTCCTACTGAAAGTGGGTGCAAAGTAGCTCGCGAGAGGAAAGTAAACCACCGCGTTTTAATTCCAGTTTTATTAACCTCGGTTTTCAGTGAAGTGCGAGGTTCGGTGTTAAAAGAGTGTGTTCTCGACTAAGCAAATGTCACGTTGATTCAGATAATCTGTGTATTCATGCAGTGTTTGTATGAGATTAGTGACGTAGCTACTGAAGTTGAAATTTGGAAAGATTGAAGGTTTTAAGGTAATCAAAGCGTGCTGCGGCACTTGGTCTTCTCTAATTTCAGTTTTTATGATAGACGAAGAAAGCAAAAAAGTAGGCGGATTACTCTTGAATCACTGATAAACAAATGACAAATGAATTATCGAATTTATCACTTCACACAGTTTTCAATTCACCGACTGCTCGTTCTTCTGAACGAAACCATTTCGGCATAGTCATAAATGTAACCTAACCTATTAATCGTTGATTTAGATAACTTTATTAAAATTTACGGTGGAACACAGCTTTTGATGTGTGTAATTAGTGAAATTAGTGTTGGGTGTTTAGATGTGCACCGGGTGTTAGGGGAAGATGCAGGATTTGATTCAGAGGGAGGGATAAAAGAGAAGAAACTCAAAAGTCTAAAAATATTGCTTGAACCTCAAGCCGGTAGTAAATTTTCCGACATTCTTAAGTACTTCTTAGAAGCCTAATCAGAATAAAGATATTTGGATTTTGACGTTGATCACATTGAACCAGGTATGTCGCCCTCGCTTGCCTCAGTGACCCTAGCTGGCTACCTTCGTGGTATGATGATGCAAGATATTATATATATATTATGGGGTACGAATGTCAGGGTACATTAGGGTAGAGTTAATCTGTATCAATACAGTGCGTCAGCTGTTAAGACAAACCCGAAAAACTGGCTCCTAATCGTCTTTAATAAATTGGTACTTAGTTGAATATTGACAAAATATTCTGGTATCATTTATCATACTTTGCAAAGGGCAGGTGTTTTGTTTCATTAATTACTAATACATCCGTGTCTATTAGCAGGTGTATGATTTATCAGTAACAGGCTATCAGTTTGACTAATAATACCAACAACGCGGATATATAATGAGTAGTTTAATGAATGAATAAAAAAAACTTTCTCATAATATTTTCATAATCCGAATCTCATACTGCGACTCTTCAATCAAAAGTAGAATTAGTAGCTGAACACTAGAAGTGGTCATAAAGAACTACACAAGCTCTTTCTCTCTTCACCATAGAGTTGTCGTCTGTTGGTCTTTTTAACCCCTTCAGTGCGCACACATACTTGCCGCTGAAGCTGACTGCACATTTAAAATGAAAACAAAGGGATTTGTCTAGCATCGCTCATTTAAATTCATTTAATTTGAGTAGTTATACGATGCAAAGATTGCTAGGAACAGCAACAATTTTTACACTTAGATGCCAAACAAAGGAAATGATGGTGATAGCGGCGATCAGTTTAGCACAGAAACTTCTTCTCTTTTACGATCGCGATTAAACGAATTCCAACTTTATTAACACGATCAAAAAGTTTGTATTACTTCATATACCATGCGCCAGGTGGCGCGAGTCAAAAGGAACGAGCCGCCCGCGCCCGCCTTCGGCCCGCAATTCCAATCGCAATTCCCGGCGACACGTTAGGGTTGCTCGGTATTCCATGTCAATTACACTGACACGGCGGGGGCGAGCGAGCCTACTGCGATTTGCCTATGCCATAGGCAAGGCGGTCGAGCGTACCTACACAGTGCGGAGTGGAACCCCCTACTAATAGTATCTAAGATTACTAGGGCTGGCAAAAATGTTTACATCTAGAAGTCAAAAAAAATTAATGATTTTTCATTGATCGCAAAGAACTTGCTTAAAATCTTTTATTAATCATTATGGTCTAGTGGCAGACTAAAATGAGTAACACGATATGTATGACAAGTATGACAACTTGTAATCTGCTTAGTTGTGTTGATGACAACTATGAATGACTTTGTTAATCTTTTGCAATATGCAGAAAGAGTGTTGAACCTTGGGGAAATCCGGTATATTTGATAGTTGTAAAAAGAACGAAGTGGGGAAGTACACCGTTCATTTGCATGGGGTTCGGTAATTCAAATAAGTGTACACATTCAAGTAAATAACATCGTATATTATGCCACAGAAATGTACGACCGAGATAAAAACCAATACTGCTGGATTTCATTGAACGCTATTTTCCGTTTAAACAAATAATCAAACATCTTCACATAGTAACTTTCACTTTTCTTAACTAATATGCTTGCTTGTATTTAACGACGCTTCATTCAATGACTTAGCTGCACGCCTTGTCCAACAAATAACCTACCCTTGCCTTGAAGTTCACCATAAGTAATCTATCATGCCCAGCCATGGGCGTACCCAGGGGGGGGGGGGGGGCAGGGAGGGGCACCTGCCCCCCCCTCGAAATCTCGCAGAACATGTATGAACTCGCCTAATTACTTATCAAAGTATAAACGGGGCCTTATGCTCTAACTTTTAAATAAACCGCGCAGTAGACACTGGCAAAATGCACGGTGCAATTGCCAAAAAACCGTGCGCGACGATGGCGGACGAAGATTACCGAATCTAGCATTTGACTTGCCCCCCCCCCCCCCCCCTCTAGGCCAGAAGCTGGGTACGCCCATGTGCCCAGCGGTCCGAGGTAACGTAGAATTTTTGATTTTACCTTTCAAAATAACCTTCCTCAATGAAACCCAACAGTTTCACAATCACGTGTCGATTCAGGTTGTTAAAATATCTCCTGAAACACAGATCTCGAGCCTTATCAGCTCTTATCAGTGTAGTATCTCGGCCGGCGAGGGAGATGGCAGTAGTGTGTCAGATTCTTGGAGATATGTGAGTTAGCGCTTGAGATAATATTTGTAAGTTTATTTTAGTGTAATTTTTGAGAAGAGATAATGTAATTCTTTGTCTTTATTTGTTTTATATATTTCATTATAGTCATTATTTATATTATGCATTATGCCTACCTTGCACTGACTTGAGCGTCACATATAAATACCAAGCTTAAATGTTCCATTCTAATATGTCTCTAATATTATGAGATGCAATAAACGATTCTGTTTTTAATTCTGAATAGAGAAACGGCTGGGTTGGTTTTACCGCATATGTATAAGACCAAAAGACGACGGCTCTTTACACGTGCTCACACACATTAGAAACCGCAAATGATGTTCACACATGATGCTAACTGCTTTATCGGACCACTGTGGCCCATATTTGACCGGCCTAGGTTTAGTTTATCCCTCCCTGAATCTCTGTCAAACTAGTGTCTAGTGTGATAAAGTCAGATTTTTAACATAACCGGCCAAGGTTTAATCGTGAGGGTCACAAGATGTAGAACGCACCTAGTGTGACAAATCCTGGAAGACTCAACTATGAATCAACTTGAGTCGGACTCGCAACGCACTCGTAAGGTTCCGTAAAAGCCCCGAAAAAAACACGTTTCTTTTACGGAAATCCCCCTTACTTTGTAGCCGCCTTAGTAACACACATTATCTAAATATTTTAAGCGTCTACCTATTCCTGTTCAAAAGATACAGCTCTGCTACAGAGAGACAGACGGACGGATTTGGGTACGGAACTCTGCGGAGCAAAGATTAAACGTTAAAGCATAGCAGTTATAGTGATCTGATTCAACATTGTTCTTAGAACTCATAAATGTAATCTACCTACTTGCTAATATTAGATACGTTAACCACCACACACCACAGTTAAATGCCACCGTCATAACAATAGCAGGGGGGTTCCACTCCGCACTGTAGGTGCGCTCGCCGCACCACCCATGGCATAGGTTAATCACAGTAGGTTGCCGGCCCGCCGCGCGCGCGCCTGCTCACTCTGTGTCGCTTGAGATAGCTTACTATAATAACAGCCCAACCCTAGCGGTGCGCCAGGGCATTGCGGGTGGAAGGCGGGCGCGGGCGGCGCTTTCCTTTTGACGCATGCCGCCTGGCGAATGTTTATGAAGTAATAGGAACTTTTTGTGCCTGATCATAAAGTTGGAATTCGTTTAATGGTGGTCGAAAAAGAGAAGTTTCTGTACGTTAGTACTATTATTTATTCTGTGACAATAGTTAAATTTAAAAACTCTGGTTTAGCCGCTTACTCCTTTTAACCTACGCAACGAATTTAAATACGGTTTTCACACATTCTACTCACACTAGGTACAGCCTAATAGGCTTGATGACTAAAATGTTTCTGCTATCGCAATTGAAAGTCAACGCAAGCCTCGCGAAAACGCTCCATACAAAACGGCCCCACAAAAAAAATGTATGGTGCAACTAAAATCGAGTTTTGTATAATATAAAGAGCGTTTATATGGCTACTCCCTCAACAAAACTTCTTTTATTTTTTATCAGAGTTCTAATGAATATTATTGGAAACAAAAAAGTTCTTTTTCTGTTGTATTTGAGGTTCGTACTTTTAAAACGCTGTAGCCCTCATATATACGTATTTTTTAAATAATTTTTGTGAATATTATTTGAAAAAGATGATCGACAACAATTTAACATTTTCACGCCCTTTGTTTTTCAGTGTCATCTACCCAATTATACCCATTTAAAGCCGGGACGGGTCGTTAGTTTACGACAAAGAATTTACACAAATACATTACATACTCGTAACCTATGTCTGTTGACATCAATCCGAATCAATGATAACATTCCTGGCCCTTATCACAATGATTGTGACATAGGAATTTAAAGCTGTGTATAAAATGCCATCTCTATTATCATCGATATTTAAATTAGTCACGGCCGATTTGGAACTATTTCAACATTATTACTAATCCTACCGATTATTTTAATTGTGAAAAACAGAACAAGTTTTAAAATTTTCAGCTAAGTAAGCGAAGTGTAATAAGTTTTGCCAGGGGGGTTCCACTCCGCACTGTAGGTACGCTTGACCGCCTTACCTATGGCATAGGCAAATCGCAATAGGCTGTCGGCTTGTCGCTCGCTCGCCCCCGCCGTGTCAGTGTAATTGAAAACGAATGCCGCGCGGCCCTAGGGTGTCGCCGGGAGTAGCAGGAGGAAGGCGGGCGCGGGCGGCGCGTTTCTTTTGACTCGTTTCGCCTGGCGCATGGTGTAAAAAGTAATACGAACTTTTTAAGCGTCTAAATAAAGTTGGAATTCGTTTAATCGCGGTCGTAAAAGAGAAGTTTTTGTACGTTATTTATTCTCTGTCTGTCACCGTCGCGCCACCGCCGCGGGGGCTTATGATTAAGGACCACGGACTGGTCCGAAACAAGTCGGGCATTTCTCGACGTAAAATACGTGAGTGATCCGTTTTATTAATATGTCCGAGTCTCACGGTAGTTTTATGTTAAAAACTAGCATATGTCAGGTGACAACGACAATTCAGAGTACATTACGCGTCCAATATGAATCCCGGTAATATAAAACTCTTCGGATTTGCCAAGTATACCCAATTGTCATTGTTAAATGTCACGTGTCAGATTGATGAATATTGAAAATAGGCCAGAGTGGGTTACAAACTCCTTGGGCCAGAGCATTACTGTTAGTTAATAGTATTTTATGCAACAGTTGCATAATAAGGGTATCATACTCGTGTGATCCTATTATGAAACTCGCTGACGCTCGTTTCATAAAACCACACTCGTGTTTTAAGACCTAATTATGTACAGTTGCATACATTACTTTATCTACACACATATCAAAAGTACTCTATGATGGGTTCAGAAGCCATATGGCAATAACCTGCATTGCTACTAGCTACTAGTGCTAGGTACCTATTAAATATCTATAGACTGTACACATTAAAATAATGTAATAAAAAAATAATTTGAATAAATATAGAAACAAATTAGAAAAATTCTCATAATAATATTGGTTGTTATAATGCTGGTCATTGCCTACGGTTTCTGAACGCATTATAGAGCATTTATGATATATGTGTAGATAAAAATTGTTAAAATCAAGTCTTATCCCATCTACCGACGAATCTAGAATTCCGTACATCTATTCACAGTATCTATTTGCGCCATAGTAGCGCAATAAAAGGTTAACTGGGAGATAAGATTTAACTGCCAGATTACGAATGTTGAGATTAACTTCTGATTCCAAAAACTGTGTAGACATAAACCGAAGGAACACCTGTTTAAGTTCGGTTGTAACATTTCGGTCGGTAAGTGAATAATTTAGCTCTATTTTGCTATGCGATTACTGGTAATATTAATTTGACGATCTCGATATAAAAACATGTAATTTGACATTTTATGCAATTTATAATGTATTTATATTGACTGAATAAATAAACTAAACTAAAACACTTAGAATTTTTTTTGCTTTTTTAAATCAGTGGAAAGTAAAGTAAATTCATTCATTCATTCGTTCATTCATTCAAAAATTCATATTCACGATGACATGGAGAATTCACGTTCAAAAATTTTTCCTACAGATTTGCCTTAAGCATGAACTTTTCCTTCATCTGTTAATTGCATATACTCACAATCCTTAAACATTTTTTTTATGAAATAGGAAGGCAAACAAGCAAGTGGGTCACCTGATGGTAAGTGATCACCACCGCCTATAGACACCCGCAACATCCCAACCCAGTTGCCAACCCAGAGGGCTAAGATGGAATACCTTTTGTGCCAGTAATTACACCGGCTGTCTTGCTATCCACGCCGGAACACAACAGTGCAAGCACTGCTGCTTAGCGGCAGGATTAGCAAGCAAGATGGTGGTAGCGATCCGGACGGACCTTGCACAAGGTCCTACCACCCGTAATAATGATTCATGTTTCCATAATAAACGCATCTAAACGCATTAATCTGTGACATCTAAACTTCATTACTAAAACTCTGTAAAAGATCTGACATCTCAAAGACAACATAGCCCATGGAATGACATAATCGCAATTATTGACAGTCTGATAAGATTGAGTGATGTTTGAAATTTGTAAAACTTGTAAACAATCTAAAATATTTGTTTATTGTAAGTATCCTCAATAGCATAGAATAGGAAAAACCTATAATTTAGCAGACCGTCACTGTTAAGGTGAGTAATTAATTTAAAACTTTATACCTGAGTGTCTTTACACCTTTTTAATCTATATATATATAAAAATGAATCCCTATTTCCCTTGGTCACGACATCACGCCTGAACGGCTGGACCGATTTCGCTAATTCTTTTTTTGTTCTGTTCGTTATTATCAGGAGAAGGTTCTTATGAAAAAAAAAAACAAAAATCTGCTCATTTATGGCGTCTAAGGCGGAACAAAGTCCGCCGGGTCAGCTAGTAATAAATAAAAATAACTCACGAAGTTCGTCTACCTGTAGCAATTAGCCTTGCAAATAAATGTTATAGAAACGTTTTAAACTATAAACTACCGTTTCGGTCCATGTCACAGCGTAATGATTGATTTGAAAAAAACTTTAGCTGTTTTATTGCGTACTAGCGTGCATTTCTTGGATTTAGTCTGTCCACATTTCACGTGCGACTTCGGTAAAAACAGGTGTATTTCAAAGTACAGATATTTCTTAATTGAAGCCGTAATACTTATTATTTTAATATTAAGTTTATGTCAAGCACGGTAGGATATAAAGTTTAAACAACTTACAAAGTCTACCGCAATCAATTTCACGAAGTTTAGTCTAGTTTCTGTGTACGTTGATGTTGTCATGGTGCAATGGACTTGGACAGGTTAAAATGTGGAAGAAATAACAATAAAAGGGATGAGCTAACGCCAATGTGTACCTATGTACGACTACAAACAGGTATTGGAGGCAGTAGCTCAACACCAATAAATAGACCAAAAGATTAACCCAACGCTCATTTTGCCCGAAGAGGTCTTATAAGAAATTTATGTTGGTTTTTCAGATGGTTTGCTAGCCAATCCCGATGCGGGTAGGTGGAGAGCCGCTGTGCTGACCAATGGCGGGCAAGCAGGCCTTCCGACAACTAGCGCGGAAGAAGAAGTTCCAGCCCGAACAGTTTGAGACTAGCAATTTAAGAAGGTCAGTAATTGTGAAAACTGTTTGATATCTTTATTTTCTTTTTTTACGTATTTTGAAGTAAAGTCGCTATACGTTCCTGTTTGTTCCAAATCCTTGTAGTGTGTTCGTTCGCCTTCTCCGTCTAAACTACGCAACGCATTTTGATACGGTTTTCACTGTCATTTAGAGATTTTTTATGGAAATCTATTGTCAAGAAGACATTAATTTCTCGGGCGTATTATAAAATCAATGACTATATCTTGGACAAGGATGTTTGGAAATGATCCCGATCTGTATTGGCGATCCCTGGCCCCAAAGATTGTACACCTGCTGTGTTAAATTGTTAAATTGTAAAAATTTTGAATATTTGAGATGTAAAATAACATTGTAATTTTGATTTATTTAAAAAAATTACACCTCGTTGAGTTTCTTGCCGGTATCTTCTCATCAGAGGTTTTTCCGAACCGGTGGTAAATTTTTTGACATTCATAAGTGCTACCTGTAAGCCTAATCTGAATAAAATATTTTGACTTTGACTTTGACTTTGACTTTGAACGTACATAATGTTCATTTCATCTTGATTGTACTCGTGTAAAGCCGGGCGGGTTGTTAGTATAATTATGTTGTCTACTTACTTCATCAGCTCGTTTCGTCAAATCGTTTAGTTGGCAAATTAGTCGCAAACGAGCTGTTTATCACACCAGTGTTTGTAATCTCTATCTCTCTCTGGATCTCATTACTTAGACAGTTTTATCCCGCGGGATAAATAAAAGTTAGGCCGTCATGTCAGAGGCGCTGAACGGAAATAAGAATAGGGTGTAACTGCTGACATACGAATTCCTTAAGGACATATTTATGTCAAATTAAAATTGTAATGACAACACAAAGAAAAATTAGGGCAATGGCAGGACTTGAACCTGCAACATCAGCATTCCGTGCCTTGCGTTTTCCAGTTTCGCCACACTGCCGCTGCCCTACCCTGCGAATTTTTCAATGTGCTTCGTCTTACGGTCATTACATTATTGATTTTAAGGGTAAAACTACCCTCGGTGTCATCTATATGAAACTTTTTTAACAAGTTATCATATTCAACTGGGTACCTTTACACCTTGAAGCCACATTAAAATGCACGGAATGCTGATGTTGCAGGTTCAAGTCCTGCCATTGGCCTAATTTTTCTTTGTGTTGTCATTACAATTTTAATTTAATAATTTGAATGTTAAAAACATTTAAAATAAAAATCGAAAGAAATTTCGGTTACAAAAAATTTATTTATGTCAAAGTTTAACCTGATTCTATAATGGTTTCCTTGAAAATCGGCTTAGAATCAAACATTGAGTAGCAAAAAATACTTTTCACAATTTTAGAGAGAGCACTTTTTTTTGTATACAAAATAGGAAGGCAAACAAGCAAGTGGGTCACCTGATGGTAAGTGATCACCACCGCCTATAGACACCTGCAACAACAAAGAGAGTGCAGATGCGTTGCCAACCCAGTGGGCATATCATTCTAATTACACCTACGCCATTTTAATGTGGCTTCAAGGTACTCAGGCTGCAGTTACACCCTCTATGAGTAATCCCTCTCATCACGAGAAGAAGTTTGGACCTGGTAGTGGAACTTATCCGTATAAACTCTCAATTCTATTGTGTCCAGATGTCTGAACCGCTGGGACCTGACAGCGCTGGGGCTGGGCAGCACGCTGGGCGTGGGGGTGTACGTCCTGGTCGGGACAGTGGCGCTCAAAATCGCGGGCCCCTCCGTCGTGCTGTCGTTCCTTATCGCTGCCATAGCATCGCTGTTTGCAGGTCAGTCAGGACTACCCTGAGAGTGGTAACACACGCCTATCGATGTCACTAATTAACTAAATAAATAACTCAGTTAGTCTTTTATGACAATTCCGTACCCAAACTTCCGTGCCAACAGGGCCCTATTACTAAGCCTTCACTGTCCCTCCGTCCCACCGTATCTTTGGAATCGTAAGCTGTATCTTTGGGATCGTAACAGTTTGACACTTGAAATTTTCATAGAGTGCTTTTATATCCGCTATATCGTATATTACGGTTCGCGAAGAACACTTCGCGAGCAGGTCCGTCTTAAAATTAGCTGTTTTTCACTTTCACGAGCAAAATATTATACATTAGCGGTAAGAACGTGATTAAAATATTTCATGTATACCGATGCAATAGACATCGCATCAACCATAGGAATGAAAATAACGCAAAAATAAATCAAGAGAGCAAGTAATTATTTAATTAGTAATGTGTTGGTGATTTAAAATACAATATGCAAGCCCGAAAGAAGGCGAAACAACCTGAAGATCACAAAAAGTAACTAGTTGTGAAGAGCACAGTCCTAATCGTCATGAAGAGCATGTTTAATTTAGGTTATTTATTCCGTCAATATAAAATTACGTTATAAATTGCATAACATGTCAAATTACATTAATTTACATTGAATCGTCATGGAGCGCGGGTTTAGTCTAGCAGTAGATATTATTTCGGCCACCTGTTGAATACCCTGCGAAATTTTGTTGTGTGTTTTTATGTTTACTTGTCTGAATCAATAAAGACTAATGGTTCTTGATGTTTCGACTAATAATGCGTGCTCTTGTTCTAAAGCTTCGTAAGATTCGTGTAAGAAGTTTTGATTTCTACGGTCTGTGATGCAATGGTTTTTGTTCGTATTTCAGGGCTATGCTACGCAGAGTTCGGGTCGCGCGTGCCCCGCGCCGGCTCAGCGTATATCTACACGTATGTCACCGTTGGACAACTGGCCGCGTTCATGATCGGCTGGAATATGATCCTGGAGTCACTTTTCGGTGAGTTGGTCTTACAATCACGGTCTAACCCTAATTTGTAAACGCTCAGTAAACCTACAATAGTTAACACAAGTATCGTCTGTATCGGTCATTGTGACGTTTGCCTTCGGATGAAACAGACACGACATATTTAAGCTGAAAACGGTTGGAAAACTTTTATGAATAAGGGAGTGACAATTCTCTGAGCTCTCTTGTATTGCCCTCAATAAGGCTACCAGAAAGTTGAATAACACAGCCCACAGGGCAGTGTGGCAGTATGGCAAAGCAAGAACAAAATAAGAAGAGTGAAACCAAAATGGTAGGAGGACCTGTTTCCGAAAGTTAAATAAATAAATAAAAATAAAATCATTTATTTTCAAAAATTAGATACAGGCTTTTTAACTGGTGGACGGATCAGCTCATCAGAGGTTCATTTGCAGGGGCAGCAAGTGTGGCCCGCGGCCTCAGCCTATACGTAGACCTCATGGCTGGGAGAAGCATGTCGGCGTGGTTCGCTTCGTTCGCGACCCTCGACCCAGTCATTTTGGCTCCGTACTTCGACTTCTTCGCATTCGGCGTCGTCCTTATTCTAGGAGGTAGGTACGCTTGTTAAAAGTTTGAGCTTAATCTTAATTATTAGCGTGTGCTTCCTGGAACAGTATCGATCTAGATTGAAAATTATAGGCGACAAAGCAGGAAGCAGTCAATTTATGGCTGTTACATTTTCTAAATACAAATTCAAATTTGGCTTGAGGCCTTAGGCTAGAGTGGCAAAAGAGCACCGCTGGCTGTGGGAAGCAGCAACCCCAGAAGACGCTAATCTCTTCACATACAGTATTAAACGCAGTATAAAGTTGTCCTTTTGCAAATATATTCTTCATGTCGGTATTTTGAATGTGATACTACCGAGGTTTAGCCAGTCTATTGGTACTGCAACAAGTGACTCTAGCGCTATCTGGATCCGAACAAGAGAACTAAATGGCATGCGCTACCAGAGGGACATTGCGCTCAAGAAGTTTCGTAACACGGACGCATGAACCTCGATTCGACTCGATTTTTTTACTCGACTGCTGTCAGAAGAGTAGGTTATATTTTTTTTAATGTAACTGAACTCTTTCTGCATTTCAGTGCTTCTGGCGTTCGGCGTTCGTGAGTCTGCAATGGTGAACAACGTCTTCGCAATATTCAATATGATAATCATCGCATTCATAGTCATCGCTGGATCTTTCACTGGTGAGTACATGTCTTCATTGGCAGTACTGTCAGAAATACCAAACCGGTACTTAAAAATATCTAAACACTCGAAAATATGCCCTTTTCTTAATTTGGCGTCAGAGTTGAGTTAAAAGTTTACTACAAACTCTACTGTACTATCTACTCTATTCTAATACTATAAGTTACCGCATGTGTTGACTTAATCTGTGGATGTAACGTTTACCTTCAATTGGACTTTCAAGGGCTTATGCTTATCGTTTCCAAACGTCGATTTCACACTACTTGTTTTTACTTTACAGCCGATGCGAGCAACTGGAGCATTCCGGAGTCCTCCGTGCCCCCTTCGTTCGGCGTGGGGGGTTTCTTCCCCTTCGGCGTTTGGGGCATGCTGAAGGGCGCCGCCGTCTGCTTCTACGGCTTCGTGGGGTTCGACAGCATCAGCTCCACTAGTGAGGAAGTGAGTTTGGAGATAGCTAGTCCGACAGGAGAAAGGGTTATAATGGTGACTCTGCTAATTCACAAGAAACTAGATTACCTAAAAAATGCTAGTAACAGCTATGTCTATCAATTTATTTCTTTATAGCTCCTTAGTTTCCTTTGGCATCATAATGATGCCAGTTAATATTTGGCAATTAATCTTTCTATAGTAAATTATCAAAAGTTCAAAATTGAAGTATAAAAATGACAACGCCTGATAGTGGAAACCGAGGGGTTTATACTACCTTGTCTTTGTAACTCTTGAATCGAATATTCTGTCAATCGCTCAAATATTTAACTGCGACAGACCCCTTAAATATTTTTGAGAAAAAAAACACTTCATGGAACCCTTTCTTTATTAATGACGTCACGGGTTTCCTTGGCATGCACTGGCATGTCACTGTAACAATACTGTAAAAAGTTTCTACAAAGTGGTTTTAAAAACTGTGATCTGGCTATAATTTACTGTTGAAGCAACTAATGACCACTTTGCTCTACCGGCAGCAAAAACAGGACTTGTTGATAACCTTAGTCATCTTGGTTTGTTTTAAGGTGAAGGAACCCCGGCGGTCGATTCCCCATGCGATCCTGATAGTCCTGCTGATTGTGTTTCTCACGTACGCCAGCGTGGCCACTGTGGTCACCATGATGGTGCCTTACTATCTACAGGTGAGTATCACCAATATCACCATATTTATTATTTCGACGGGTCCAGTTCGGAGATGGTTATCCAAGAATAGACAGTTATTAGAAGCAAGTGGATACTGGATTAGCATTGGTTAAATTGGTTTCCACCACAATTACTGGCACAAGAAGTATTCCGTCTTAACCCTCTGGATTGGCAACGCATCTGAAATCTCCTTGGTATTGCGGGTGTCTATGGGCGGCAGTGATCTCTTGACACCCTTGCTGGTTTGCCTTTCTGTTTTATAAAAACAACACTTATTGCTTTTATTATTATTTTGTTTAGGACACATTGGCGTCTGTGGCGACGGCGTTCTCATACGTGGGCTGGGAGTGGGCACGGTGGATAGTTTCCATAGGCGCTGTCTTTGGCATTTCTGCAAGGTATGTTATGGTCATTATTCTCCTAGCGCTTTCTCCCTTTTCTTAATTCGGGGTACACTTTGACCATGATTCTAGACTTGGCAGGTCAGGTTATTACATTGAAGCTACTGCCATCTGACCTCTGCGACGCGGTTACAGCGAAACCGGACAGACAGGACAATAGTTATATATTCATTTGTACAAATATGTGGGTTTGCTTACGATTGTATAACTCGCTGGTAAAAATAAATAGTAGGTACTCGTATGCTACTTAGAAGAGTAAGACTGACACTGACACTTTGATTCTTCAGAACTTTTTGTACACTAGCTTGTTTCATGTTCAGTTTATTCGGTGCGATGTTCCCGCTGCCTCGACTGCTGTACGCGATGGCTTCGGACGGGCTGTTCTTCCACTGGTTTGCCAAAGTCAGCGAGAATCGCAAAACTCCGATGATTGGCACGCTCGTGCCTGCTGCTATTATTGGTAAGACCTCTAAAAACGGTACGAGCTCTCGTTGAACTGCATTACATTGCGGGCAACCGAGGTGTGACGTGTTCGGTCGATCGATCCAGCTCCGCAGTGTAATGCAACTCGCATTCGAGAACTCGTAAATGACCCTTTACAATGAGTAATATGCGTAGTTGGTTTAGAAAAGATTGGGAAGACCTTAACTACAGTAACTAAGATTAAGATCTTAGCTAAATTGCAATTACTAATATCTTAGTTACTGTACGGTCAGCCTCAGAAGTAGCTGAACATTTTAGTAG
The DNA here is from genome assembly GCA_963691745.1 of Ditula angustiorana. NCBI lineage: Eukaryota > Metazoa > Arthropoda > Insecta > Lepidoptera > Tortricidae > Ditula > Ditula angustiorana. Next base: position 1,348,946 of record OY829483.1, on the reverse strand, counting down.
CTTGTCGCTGTAAATAATGTGACAAATACGAGACACTCATTTCACACGTTAATACGACAAAGTTCCCAAGTGTTTAAGCTGCTTCTGGGACTGACCGTAATTTAGATCTTGATAGGCTTATACATATTTTTGGCCCTAACATGACTGGCCAAGTTTCGTTTATCTCTATCTGCGTCCCTTTCTTATGACACTAGTCAGACAGAGACACAGGGATGGGTTAAACTAAATCTGGGCCGCTGGAGTCAAGATCTTTATTAAACAGACGTTTATTTTCTAAAGGTTTCCGATCCGACCGAAAGGCTAGTGATCGACTTCTGTCGCTTCGTTCTACCACCTCTTGTTAGTCTTCTGCATCAAGCTTGTTCCTTAACCATAAGTCTTGCTTGATTCCAGCTTTGCTCACGGGTCTGTTGGGGCTGGAACAGCTGGTGCTGATGATGTGCGTGGGGACTCTCCTGTCCTACACCATCGTCGCCGCTTGCGTTATAATACTCAGGTATGGTTGAACTGTAGCTCTGATGACATCTTTAGATGTCAGTTGAATATTGAATAGTGCACGATTGTGTGAAGTCAAGCAAAATGAAAAACTTTTGAATAAGCGCATTCGGTAGAAACGGCTGAAGGTTGGCTGTTGGTTGGTTGGTTGAAACTGAGTGGCTGCCAAGCTGCCATGGGTGCAAGGCATATGGAGCTTCAGGGTCTCCGCTAAGCCGCATGGGCGCACGGAGCGGGTGCACGCCCATAGACGTTATCACAGGGCGCTATAACCGCTGATTCACGTAAATAAAGCGGGTAAATTGTGCGGCATACCAATTTTTGCAGAGGGTATCGATATTGGCAGCAACAGCTACTGCATATAGGCCCTACGATTTGATAGACTCAACCACTGATTTATAAGTAATGGACTTCTGGTCAGTGTTTAAAAAATGGCGTATCAGAGTAGGATAAAAAGTAGAATAAATCGACAATAGCTCGCGCTGTCAGTCTTTCGGACCGACGGCGCTGCTGTCAATACTATTATTTTGTAAAAAAACCCATGTGCAACGAAACTCAATAAATTATTATTTTATGCAGTTAGACGTAAAGTTGTAAATCCAATGACTACAAATGGTAAACTAATAATTTGCATTTGTAACATTAGCGTCAACCTGTAGATATTCTTATGTCGGGCCGTTTTTCTGCTGTCATTTAGTATGACACTGTACATCCATGCATTATAATATCATTGGACTCAACGCATAAATTCAGTACTAAATATTGTGAATGTGATGTGTTTGTTATTACAGATATCGTTCAACTAAGACAGCAGAGGAATCACCAGGATACATGAAGCAGGTCTTCGGCTGCGGCAGCCGTGAGGCATCTCGGACCACCTCTTGGATAGCCAACATAACGCTTTCCTTGTTTAGTAAGTTAGCCAACATTCCAAACACCCAATTATTGCTGCTATAGCTTGACCAGTTTTTCAATAGCCTCAGTGGAATTTTTCCAAAGTAAATTTCATCGCATTGGCACGGACAATGATATTGGTTTGTTATTTTATTTTGACAGTTTGACAGTTACTGTTTCATAGTTTTAATAACTCAGTTTAGGGCTATTAAATACATACAGACAGCGACTTGAATATCAAAAGTCTTAAACATTTAAGTACATCACTAATGGATCACTCTTACATTTCTAAAGGAATAAAAGCGACTAAGTAATATGCTCAGGCAGTGACCAATATTTTCACTTTGATTTTTTTTTCAGTCCTGATGTGCTTGATAGCATCGTTGGTGACGGTCTACGTCGAGCAAAGCCTGGCACCGTCACTAGTGTTGCACGTGCTCGTGCTGATTCTTTTTGTGATATTGATGATGCAGCCCAAGGTCGATGACGATGTGCCTTTTAAGGTAAACTATGATTTATTTAATTTGATCAATGAAGAGCTCAAATAATACATCAACAGCTGGTGGTAAGACCTTGTGCAAGGTCCGTCCGGATCGCTACCATCATCTTACTCGCTAATCCTGCCGCTAAGCAGCAGTGCTTGCGCTGTTGTGTTCCCGCGTGGAGAGCAAGACAGCCGGTGCAATTACTGACACGAGAGGTATTCCATCTTAGCCCTCTGGGTTGGCAACGCATCTGCAATCTTCTTGGTGTTGCGGGTGTCTACAGGCGGTGGGGATTACTTACCATCAGGTGACCCACTTGCTTGTTTGCCTTCCTATTTCATAAAAAAGAAAAAAAACATTATCATCCTTTTAAACCCATCGAAGAAGCTTTTTTATCGACATATTTAGGGTGCTTTCAAATTTCTTCATGTTGACTGAAATCTCGTCAAACCAAGACTCTTGAGGTTTCCCAGTTTTAAATATTCGCTAGAGATCTGTTCTATCATCTCCTTATACATATATAACATAATTTGAAAAAACAGCAGTATTGAATTTATTAAGTTTCAATTAAACTGGACGTGCCATGATAAAGAATTCAAATATAGTGTCCTTAATGATCAATCATTTCTACTATTATCTACGTAAGGTATTTACCTAAAATATTTTATCATACCAATCTTTATTTTTTCCAGACTCCTCTAGTGCCATTAATTCCGTGCCTCAGTATTTACATCAATATCTGTCTGATGGTCATGATCAACGTACAAACTTGGATCCGAGTTGCAATCTGGATTGTGATTGGTAAGTAGACAACCCAAGCCAAACCATCTTTCAGTTAAGACGTTTACTCAGGCTTTTGCTTATGATTTATGATACACTCACTTTCAATAACAATTGTCTTCCCTTTGATTAAAGGTTCCCTACTTTTGTCCACACAATAACGACTGGTAAGAACAGTAGCATTCCTACTTAGACAATTTGGGTATTTGAACCCATAACTCTAGTTTCCGACAGCTAAAACAAAACAAAAATGTTGACTACTGCCAAAAAGGAAACATTTGAAAATAACGCCCTTTTAAGAGGTTTAGTTTACTTCTTTTGAAAATGAAGGGAAACGAAAGTGAACAGCATGTATTCATTTCAATTATTTTATTTACAGGTATACCAGTTTACATAATCTGCATGCTTTGCTACAAGCAACACGATCAAAAGAATGAAGATGCTCACGCGCAAAAGAACGGCAAGGCCCCTGTTCAGATCATAATTGAATCCCCTACCCCTCCTGGTACTATGACTCGAACTAGTAACAATGGAGGCGACAAAGAAGTGATCGTAGAAAAGCCTGTTGAGTTACAAGAGAGAGTTATAAATAATGTAGTTGAAGAGAAAATTATGGTACAACAATCAGCTATTATTGAAAATAACGAGGAAAAGGAAGCGAACATAATCGACCTACTCGATCAAGTAATACAAGCTGAAGAAGACACGTATAGTGCTAAGGAAGATGCGTATGGAGAAATGCCGATAGAGAGGGAAGATGATGTGATAGTGTCAACATCACCTGAATTTATACCACATAGGAAGAGTCTGAGTGAATTGTCTGATGCTGGGTCGGACGCATCGTTGGGTAATCAAGTGTTATCTAAATATGATGTAATAGCGCAAGTACATCGGGAGGATCTGCCTAAAGTAAATGAGGAAGATGACCAAAATGAAAATCACGCTGAAAAAGATGAAGACCAAGTGACTGCTTTTAATGATAGCGAAACTAATTCTCAAACTGACGAGTCTGGATATTCAGACACTATTGACAGAACAGCGTTAAATGAGTCTGTTGAAGGACTTAAGGAAGATATGCCTCACATTCCGGTGCCACCACCGTTTGATGAAAATTATTTTAAAAGCCCTAATTTTGAGAAAACTTATACTATTTTAGCAAACTCTGGTGAAGTAAAGTCAACAGACGAGGAAGAACATGAACCTAGAGAGAGCATGCAGTCAAATGGTTCTCAAGACAACAAACCTTATATTCCGGTGCCACCACCATTAGACGAAAACTATTTTAAAAGCCCTAATTTTAGAAAATCTTATACTATTTCAGCAAGACCTAGCAAAGCAAAGTCGATAGACGAAGAAGAAAACAAACCTAGAGAGAGCATTCAGTCAAATAGTTCTCAAGACGACAGTAATATTATATTTGGTAGCGACAGACAGTTTAATTTCATGTCTAAATTAAATACTATTTTTCAAACCAAAATTGCAGATAATGAAGACGAACCAGGTAGTATTCAACCAGGAAGACGATCACAATCTACTGGTAACGTTGTAGAGAATACAGATTTCGATGTTAATCGAGAACGCCCATCACTATTCTTAGAATTAAAGAAAGAATTACTGGCAAGAGAAACTCCAAATCTACGTGCAGTAAACAAAGAAGAAAAAGAATCAGAAGAATCTGAGAGCGAAGAAGATGTAAGCATGACTAGGCAAGACTTAAAGAGTAAATTAGAAAACATATTTGCTACTGGTGGCCCCAAGCTTCTTGCCAAGCCAAGACTGATGAAGTCAAACCCACCAACTCCAGAAGAGTCCTATCAAACAGATACTTCCAGTACAGAGAGTATAGCAAGACTGCCGAAAATGGAGAAGAACGATACTTTGGGTAGGCAGAAAGCTAAATTTGGTGAAGTGCTAAACTCTTTTAGGTTGAGTTTGAACAAAGACGATCAAGTTTGAGTGACTTGTTATTGTATGTGGAAAAGGTTAGTGCTACAAAATGTACTCAGTTGTTTGTTAATCTAGCCGAAATGCTATCAAGCGGACCTTTACAAAACCTGGCCTGGGTCACTCTTTGAATGGCCACTGCTTTGATGTTTGTCTTAGCTTAACCCTTCACAGACCCCACACGAAATGTTTTAAATGACATCCAATGTACCGCATATTATGTCAACCTCTATTTATCTCAATCACAGTCCAGTGCCCCATATACGGGGCACGAAAAACTAGCTCCACAAGTCCGTGTCCCATGTTTGGCTTACTAAGAAAAAGTATTTTACATAGGAGTTACCGAACATTGTTTTATATTGGTGTAGAGGAACGTTTATAATTTATTCAATAAACAATAATAAATATTGAAGTACAAACAAGAGGTATTTAACCAAAAACAGATTCAACAACCTGATCAAATCTATAACTGGCGTGTAAAATACTTTCTTCGTGCCCCATATACGGGACACGGAGTTGTTATTTTGTCGTGCTCCAAATATGGGGCACTGGAATTTGAACGTGTTCATATTTCTTACCAAGTGGTTTATTACTGAATTCGGGTATTATAAACCTAGTCGTATGTTTAAGTGCCTTATTTATGTAACTTAGACCAGTTAAGTGTTATAATAAAAATAAAAAACGAATTTTAGAATATATTAATTTGCATTTAAAATTTTTATTTACTAACTGGTTTACTTACTACCCTTGTAAGGTCCAGCTTTACACAAGCCTGTGATATCAAAAGTCACATCAAATGTCAGTATTTTTTTTTACAATAATGATTGAAATTTTATTTAATGCAAGCTTTGTGCAAGGTCCTACCGGATAGCTACCACCATCTTGCTCGACTGTTGTGTTCCGGCGTGGAGATCAAGACAGCCGGTGCAATTACTGGCACAAGAGGTATTCCATATTAGCCCTCTAGGTTGGCAACGCATCTGCAATCCCTTTGGTATTGCGGGTGTCTATAGGCGGTGGTGATCACTTACCATCATGTGACCTAATTGTGTTTGCCTTCCTCTTTTATATAAAAAAATAAATAATGAACTTTTATAAAACCCAGCCTTACCCTTACTCATAAAAAATACAGTATAATAATTTCAAGAATTGACTTCGACTGTTTCGAAGATTTAATTTGAAAAAATAATAAAATTACATTGCTGCGTTTAGATAGAAGGTCAAATCATGTAATAGTCCAAAGAGGCAATGTAAATCAAAAACTATCTTGTCGACAATTAATACCGACAGGCAAATTTCAAATAATCATACTGTAATAGGCTGATTTACTGACAAACATCACATTGTCACATCAAGACGAAACACGTGTTAACTAATGGAGGTTTAGTAACCGTTTATAAAAAGGGATATTCGTGTATAGTGGACAATAGAAATGCAAAATACTCGAAAAGGTTAAAAAACTCTGCGCTCTCTCTATATTAGACATATTTGCTGTTGGAAGTACTAGAGATGCCACAAAACTTGTTGCTTTAAGTAAAACAATAATGAAAGCCAAACATTATTTAATTACTTTTAAATTCAACAATAAAGTGCATATAAACATGAAATCATTCCGTCTCGCTCTTGTATAACTCTTTAACAAAGTGTTCTAGCTGCATCTCTTTCGCACAAGCTAGCAGCATGTCGTCTATAATCTGTTCCGTCACACTGTGAACAAGAAGTTATTATGCAGCTGTTGCATAATGAGGGTTCTTAAAACACGAGTGTGGTTTTATGAAACGAGCGTCAGCGAGGATCACACGAGTGTGTTAAGACCTAATTATGTACAGTTGCATACATTACTTTATCTACACACATACCATAAGTACTCTATGATGGGTTCAGAAGCCATAGGGCACGACCTGCATTGCTACTAGCTACTAGTGCTAGGTACCTATTAAATATCTATAGATTGTACACATTAAAATAATGTAATAAAAAAAATGAATTTGAACAAATATAGAAACAAATTAGAAAAATTCTCATAATAATATTGGTTGTTATAATGCTGGTCATTGCTTACGGTTCCTGAACGCATTATAGAGCATTCATGATATATGTGTAGATTTATGGGAACAACAAGGTGTAGTAACAATTTAAACATTTTGTGATCAAGACCGTAACCTACTAATCTAGTATATTCATGGCAGGAACATGACATAGAGCTTTTGTTATAAAAAAAAAGAGAAGAGTTTTTAATTTTGACATAATAAAATCCCATCAAAAGCCTGAAATGTACAAAAAACCAAGTCTGCAGTGTCAAGGGACCCCTATAGTGCAAAAATCCATCTGATTGGTTGAGCGTCAGCAAATGAGCGTCCGCATCAGCAGTGCATGCACTGGAGAGCAAGACAGCCGGTGAAATTATTGGCACAAGAGGTATTCCATCTTAGCCCTCTTGGTTGGCAAGGCAATCTCCTTGGTGTTGCGGGTGTCTATAGGCGGTGGTGTACACTTACCATCAGGTGACCCACTTGCTTGTTTACCTTCCTATTTCATAAAAAGAAAGCAAGACAGCCGCTGAAATTACTGGCACAAGAGGTATTCCATCTTAGCCCTTGGTTGGCAACTTCCTTGGTGTTGTGGGTGTCATAAGACCCTCAGCGTTTCTTACCTGCCGATCACCTCCCAGGGTTTCCCAACAGCGCTGTTAGCGTACATGGGGCTAGAGAGCATATGCTGCACAAACTTGGTCCTGTACTGGAACAGGGCTTCAGCCGCTTTGGCGGTCACGTTGAAGTTCATACGGAAACGGTCCACATCTCTAACTTTGGGCATAGGTGAGTACTGCGGCTTGGGGATTTTCTTTTGAATGGTCTCCTCCAGGATCTGGGGATGGTATTACTTATTCAACTCTGCCCAAAACTGCTGGGAACAGGCTCTTGTGAACAGACGGGCTGAGTCACGGTCTTCACACGAAAACGTGTAGAGTAGAGCGATTAAAGGCTGCGTAGCGTAGACGTTGTAAATATAAGTTCAAGAAGACAGTTGCATGCATGTATGTATCAAATAATATACTCAGCATTATAGACAAGAAAAAGCTCAATTAAGGTTTGCAACGGTTTGCAAGGTCTCTCTTGATCCGCGTCGCTAAGGACTGGAATGTTCTTCCTGCGTCTGTATTACCAGAAAAATATAACCTTGGCCTTTTTAAGGTAGGAGTGAAGGCATCTTCTGGGTGAGCGTGCTACATCCTCGGCCTCGTCTTCATTTACCATCAGGTGAGATTGAGAACAAACGCAAACCCATTTCTAATAAAAAAATCACTTCTTCTATTGGCATCCAAAGTATCAGACATTGATAGCTAGATTTTGGAGGATCGGACTCTTACACATTTATGGAGGAGTCTAAATTTTAGTTTGCAAAAAAGAGCATGCATTCCGTGCCTGTCTTTGGTCTAACCCTGACAAGTATCACAGCCTCCTTTTCCATTAACAAAGAAAAATGGTTGGCCGGTCGTACCCGCAACAGCTGCGGTGTGCTGGGCTGGCGCGGGCTGCTGCCGTTGACGCACAACAGCTGGGCGTTCTTCGCACCCGACACCCGTTCGTTCTTGCCCCTGTGAAAACGAGCAGGGGTAACAATAAGAAGGAAGAAACCTATGTCAAAGTATATGGCAATTAAATTAGAATAAATTACTTTGCTATTTCGCGAAACCAGTGCTGTGGACGGACATGCAACACAGCTGCGTCTGTGTTACATATAAATTGTTTACACAAAAAACTCTCCACACGAAACAAAATATAATTATCACAAAGACTCTACTATAAACCACCATCACTAAACACTAAAACTACACGATCTACGCTCGTTTTGCCTCTATACGAGACATCATTCGAATTAAATAGTACGACCGGTCGCTACCTAAAGGAATAACATACTGTTATTTCGTGTGCAAGCGGAGGAGGGTGGGTATTTGCATGAAAAAAATACATGACAGACAGATGCAGCTGTTTTGCACGTGCACAGTACTGATTTCGCGGAATAGCAATTAATTAGTTCTTGTTAATTTATATGGATCTTGGCAAAGTAACGCCTGAATCTATTAATCGTATGGCGATGTTTATGCTGAAAATGCGCTTTGCCACGTAGCGCGGTCCTTCAGATTTAATATTGTATGCAAGTATCTCAGTTTGTATATAAAAGACGCCCGGTACAACATACTGACGACGCGTCGGCGCGCGGGAGCCATTTTCGTCGCTACAGAGTATCAGGCTTATAGTTATACCTACCAAGAAAAACAGATATTGCTACGAAAAACAGTATCTCCAAAATAACAAAGAAAATTCAATTCAAAACAGTCCGAATTAATTTTTCATAGTCGTAAATCTGTTAAGTTTAGGATTAATTTTAATAAAATAGAAGAAAGTTATATTACTAATTTAATACATGACACTAACTTTGTTTACAAACATAATCAGTAAATTAACCAATTTCCCTGAAAACTAATGTGCATTAAGTTAGAGGTTAAACTTGGTAATTAATTAAAATGTTGCCCGCCAAGGGGTTTGGACTTTGCTAATGTAATTATAGTCTTTACACGCCCCGTTCTCTTAATGTGATTAATTTCTTGTAGCAAGCATTAAGTTGGCAAAATAAGGCTTGAAAGTGCCTCGAATTGTTTCGAGACAGGTATGCTACGGCCGTGCCCTTGTTGTTTTGTTTGCTCGACTTGGCGGGGGCACTACCGTGCTTCCAGATAAACATCAACTTTTTTTGTGGGCTGCGATAGGTTACTTTTTACTAATCATGCTTTTTCTCCGTTTCCCTAAAGGTACCCTAGTTGAAACTGATATTATAAATGCAACAGTAACTTTGTCCGTCTGTTACGTTACCACGCCAAATCCACTGAACCAATTTTGATTAATTTTGGTATTGCAACAGATTGATCGTTGGGAAGGGAGATAGGCTTCTTCCAAACCGCGATTAGAATAGGCATGGAGTCTAACGTCAGCACACTGCAGCACTGTCATTTTATAGATACAGGAATAAAGCTTGACGTAAGTCTGAGAAATGTGAGTATGCTGACGTTACTCTTTAATCCTGTTCTAATCGCGGTTTGATAATACCGTTTGTAACACAATAACTACATGAAGATGAAACAGAGGATGAATGCTTGTACAAGAAACCCTTTAATACCAAGTTCATCATCATCATCATATCATCCGGAACACGGCCACTGCTGTAGGCCTTCCCCAAGGATCTCCACGACGGTCGGTCTTGTGCTGCTCGCATCCACCGGTTTCCAGCGATCCTCACCAGATCGTCGCTCCACCTTGTGGGAGGCCTACCAACACTACCAAGTAAGAGAACTAAAAGATTATTTTTTATGCTTTTAGTAACGTATACAGTGTGTTTCAGCGATTTCGAAAACTATTTCCACCATTGACGGAGTTAAAAGGGGGGAATTTAGGAGAATAAGGACTTTTAAGTCTCACATCACCCCTCTTCAAGTCATCATTCATTATCATGTTACTTAACTTAAACTGCCTCTCACACGGGGTCAGTCTGAAAACCAGCGTCAGGTACTGTGCCTAGCATATGCTGAGACTGGTACCTATTGCCAAGGCATAGTATATAGTATTTTATGTTATGGCAATAAATCTTTTTTATTCTTTATTCTTATTTATTCTTTTATTATCAACGAAAGAAAGGCGTGGAGGGGATGAAACGTCATCTCTATTCGGTTTTTATTTATAAGTCTATGGTTAACGTTAATACAGACAAGTAGATGAAATTGGCAACAGCCCAAAAGGGTGTGACAATCGCTCGATCGACCCTCAATGTCACAGTCTAGACAAACCGCATAAAACCTCATAAACATAAACAGTAATGTTATGGCAAGTTTTTGATCTAAAAGGTTTTTGGTGACATTCATAAGCTAATGGTTGTAATTCTTTATCTTTTTTACATAAGTAGTAAATGAAAATGAATAATTTATTTTGCAGGTAGGCCATATAGGCTCTTTTACATGTCTGAATCTACTAGTTCTTCGGAAAATGGAAGATTCTGCTGAGAAGAAACGCCGGAAAAAACGCAGTAGTTTGTCTTCTTTTTTTTCAAAACAAGATTACAGAGCAATATACACAATCATCACAATAGTAAGTATAAGTAGGTACTTCACATAGAGTGTAAAAAAAAGATAATAATCCACACAGAAAGCAGTAAAAAATAAAGTCGCCATTTGTTTCTGTCTGTCTACATACCTTCGGCCGCCTACTCCTTCTAAACCGTGCAACAGATTCTGAAACGGTTTTCACATGTTTTATATGGTGCGTGTACCTGAAAGGGAAAAAATGAACCCTTACAGGATCACTTTTTTGCCTTTCGTCTGTTTGTGTGTCTGTCAAGGTCCTATTTCTCAGGAACGCATGGAGGGATGAAGTTGAAATTAATACTCAAATACAAAAGTAATCAAATCTGCAATCTAATGTCCCATAGAACTAGTCAAGGGAAATCTTCGAAAACTGTAAACTTGAAGTAACATCCCAAATTTTTTTTTGCTATTACAAACTTATATTTGCACTTGGTAAACTGACTGCGGCCTATGTCGTTGTATGGGAACAACAGTTTCCCAACGGCAAAGTAAAGTTTGTACCTACCTAATTTCAGTTTATCTTACCTACACTTAGAGTAATGTTCGGCGCTTATTTATTAAGTATGTACGGAACTGTCGGTCCGTTTCGCGCTTGGCCGGTTTTTTAAATCGTGTATTACATAACTTTTAGGGTTACATATTTCTCTATTAGATCACTGAATATGTATTACAAATACTTTGTATACAATTCGCGCCACGTAATTCACAATAGGTTTGTTTGTACAGTTAATAGTTACCTAGATAGTTTACTGGGCTGATGTCACCGAATCGATACAGTGCACCAAGCATGAATCTTCTCGATACGCGTTAAAAACTCGTAACTCAGTACTGCGTAACTCAGTGCGTCTTGTTCTAACCAGCCCAAAAGGAGAGAGACGCAATTTATAATATTGGCACGCGTGGGTCATTAAGGGATTTTTTCAAGGTCACAGATATCCTAACCTTACGTCGCGATATATTTTTGAAATAATCATGTACGTTAGGAAAAGTATATGCAACTTACCTAACAACGTCGATAAGCCCAAGGCTACTAGAAATACGGGAAAGCTTAAAGTTCCAACTTACAGACTGGCTAAAAACCAATAAGTCGTTCATGGGAAATTGCGTAAGAATTTACAGCAAAATGTCGAAAATTTTCAAGTCACGGAAACTTTTCAGTTTTTTTTTCAGACAAATAAATAAATGGAAAAATATTGTTTTGTAAAAATTTTGCCAAAAACAAATAAGGGAGCGTTCAAGTATTACGTAACGCAAATTTTGAAGATTTTTGACCCCCCTCCCTCCCTTGTAACGCACCGTAACGTTTTTCTGTACCGTTGTAACGTTGTCTGTAACGTTTCCCCCTCTCTAAACGTTACGTAACACTAAATGATAAAAAAAAACATTAATGACAAAAACAGCATTAAATGACGTACAATGCAATCTAGGGAAAATATAAACGAAAAGGTTTTCCAACTTGCGAGAACAAATTTAAAAAAATGACGACCAGACTAATACAATCGAGGGATTCCCCGTAACGTTAATGAAGAGGGTTGCCGCCAGTTTGGGAGTTTTAATTCCCTAATTTTTTAGAAACAATGTGATGTAACGTGTTGTAAGAAAGACCCCCTCCCGCCCCTGTAACGCATCGTAACGTTTTACGAGACCCCCTCCCCCCCCAAATTGCGTTACGTAATACTTGAACGCTCCCTAAAAATACATTGTACTGCAATAAAACTATACAAAAACGACAAGGCTAGTATTTTCTTCCGATTTCATCATTTCCAATGTAATAATGTAGACTTAGGTCTTTTTAATCGTTAAGGAATAAATGAAGATTTTATTTCAGTGTAATTAAATATATGTACGTATTTTTAAGTCGATTTAAATTAAATAAAATATTAAAAAACATAGGAAAAATATGAAAGCTATTGAAAAATAAATACCTATTTTTCTTTTCTTTTCCGGACAAAATTTTTCATTCCCCATCCATAAGTAAGCCTAATCTGAATAAAGATAATTTGGACTTTGACGCACTGAGTTGCGTAGGCTACCTCGCTACGCAACTCAGTGCGTCAAAGTCCAAAGCGTATCGAGAAGATTCGTGCTAGGCGTACAGGGTGACGCAGTTATAGTTACGCTAGTGGTTAGTCAGGGCGGTAAGACTTGGGGGCAGGAAATAGGCATAAATAGATAATGTGGAATCAGAGGTTGGATATGGAATTGGATGGATTGAAAGAAAAAATAACGGTCAAACTTTGATACGTTTTTAAGTATAACGAAGATAAAATTGGGAAAAAAAAATCTATAAAACAACATTAACGTCTGCCCAAATATAATTATAAAGTAATAGTAATAATAAAATTGTTGTCAACGAAATTGCTTTCGATTTACAATTATCATGTACAGCATTCAAATTATCAAATTTAAATGACATGCAATAGCAACACGAAGAAAAAAACTTAGTCATCTGATAGGACTTGAACATGCAGCCTAGGCATTCCTTACCAAGATGCCGGAAAGGTGCCAGATGCAAAAGATTTTTCTTTGTTCTGTCATGAAACATCATTTAAATTATAGATAAATTACCGAGTCAAAAAATAATCTATATCAAATTTTTATCGCTGAGTATTAGCTGATATTTATTTGATAGTCATTGCAATATCTGCATATCCAAAATTAAAAACACAAACAAGCGATGAAAATCCGCTCTAAATTAACAATATACTTAAGTCAGTTGGAATACGTAAAAATTAAAAAATGCCCCCAAACAAAGGGTTAATCTCCATGCTGGATCAGTTCAAGTGTTGCTACAAGCAGGCAGCGAGTCCTTACAGAGAAAATAGGCTCCGTTATCATGAAGAGTGTTCAGAAAGCTGTGAAAGTGAAGGGAGCAGGGAGGACGACGCACCAGAACAGCTGGTGGACGACACGTACCGAGTGTCAACAAGAGCGAGACACACGTACGAGCTGTATAAGTAAGTATGTGTTACAAAGTACTTTATGTTTTCACTACTTGTAGACATTGAAATAAAACAATTTAAACGGTTTATACGCCGTGTATAACCTGACCTGTATGGCACAGTGGCACATGTGTCTGCTTACTGTGCAAGAGGTCCCGGGTTCAAATCCTGGTATGGGCAAATATTTGTGTGATGAACACGAATGTCTGTACCTGAGTCATGGATGTTATTTGTATTTAAGTATGTATTTATCTATATAAGTATGTATATCCATTGTCTAGTAGCCATAGTACAAGCTTTGCTTAGTTTGGGACTAGGTCAATTGGTGTAAATTGTTCCAAGATATTTATTTATTTTATTTATTTATTTTATTGTTACGAATCTAATTCCCGACGTTTCGAACCTTTACAGGTCTCATGTTCACGGGCAGCAACATCCCGTCCCGTGAACATGAGACCAGGGCTCGAAACGTCGGGAATTAGATTCGTTACAATACACGCGACATAAACCGTTTAAAGTGTTTTATTTCAAGTATGTGTTAGCCACGTCTAATACAAGAGTTGTCACTCACACGCCAAACCTTTATTTGGTGACGGAGTTGAGCCACACTCAATACTTTATTGCTTACTAGCCACCCGACTCTATTTTATACTAGCGGATGCCCGCGACGTCGTTCGCGTGAAATTAGTAGCCTATGTCCGTCAGGGATAGTGTAGCTTCCCATCTGTGAAAGAATTTTTAAAATCGGTTCAGTAATTCCAGAGGTTATCCTCTACATACAAACAAACTATCAAACAAAGTTTACCTCTTTATTATATTAGTGTAGACTATGTAAAGATTCTGTGAAACTGTTAATGTAGTATTCAATAAAGCATATTTGTATTGTACTGTTATTTTATAATACAGGGTGTCCTGTAAGTAGTACGATAAACATAAGGGGGGAGGCAGGTGGGCAGGTGACCTACCAAATATTAAAAAATACCTTGCTGTCCTTGCTGTCCTGTAAGTAGTACGATAAACATAAGGGGGGAGGCAGGTGGGCAGGTGACCTACCAAATATTAAAAAATACCTTGCTGTCCTTGCTGTCCTGTAAGTAGTACGATAAACATAAGGGGGGAGGCAGGGGGGCAGGTGACCCACCAAATATTAAAAAATACCTTGCTAAAAGTCTTACCGTTTTCGACAAATTTTAATTTTTCAAATTTTTGTATATGTATATTCAGTTTGTCGTACTACTTACCGATCATCCTATACGTTTGTCCGTTTGGTACTTGTCTCCAGATTGTCTCCAGGCTTCTGTATAGGGATAGACAAGTTGCAGAAAGTTCTCAGAAAAGTGAAAATTTCTCGAAAACTTTCAACATAAAAAGTTGGTAATTTCGAAAACTTTCCGCCGGCACATCGGTGCTTGTGTGCCATGACGCCGCTGTTTTTCATTAAAACTTTTTTTGTAATGATTATTAGTTACTCCAAGAATGCCATGATGATTGTCACCACTCTACAAGATGCTAGCGTGCGCAGCGGTTTGGTGACTGATCTGACGCAAACCTTCCAGAAGTTCAGGTTCGAGGTTGACGTGTCCATCGCCTCCTCAGAAGGACAACTTTACAGACTCTGCGAGGAATGTAAGATTATTTAACGAATTTACGGAAATTTGATATAAATTAAGTCACTGTATATATAAATAAAGCAGTGCCGAAACTAGGCTTATTTAAAATGCTATGTAATGACAACACGAAGAAAAATTAGGGTACCACCCCTACACGTAAAGAAGGGATGTCTTGTTTCTCTCGTTGACCCCATGGTGTGGGATGTCATTGGATAGGTTTTTTTAACATTGCGGGTTTGTGAGAACTATTTTTCGATTAAGGGACATCTACACCTACCATCGATATAAGAAGACAATAGATCTGCTTACTTGTTCGGATTGTTACAAGCCTAGCGTCACCACTTTGCGACGGGGTGTAGCAGGTGAAGAGGAGCTTTCAATATTTAGACATTGGTTCAACTTTGAATCTTATCGTAAGTGACCAAAGTGCTTCTAAGTTTTCTAACCAGCAGCGACACAGGCGTCGGATAGCAGAACTAAAAATATGACGCCAATGTAAAACGTACAAAACGCAGAGCTGTTTACTTGACAATTACCACATACAGTTTTATTCAGGCTATCCAACATATATTAATAAAGCGGATCACTCACGTATTTTTGCGTCGGGAAATGCCCCGACATGTTTCGGACCAGTCCGTGGTCCTTAATCATGAGCCCCCGCGGCGGTGGCGCGACGACGACTGCGTACCGAAGCCCTGACAGCTCGGCTACTCGGCACAGGCGGCTCGGGCGGCGGCGAACAACTACCCTCGTTTGCTTCATTATTTTTAATGTCAAATATAGGGTTGCACACTACACTAACCACATCACTCTCTAAAGGCTCGGACACACCCGTCTCCGACGTAGTACTCAACACCGTTTTCCAGCTGGATGGCACCGACCATCCACCATCACGATTAAAATTCGGATGACGTCCAATTTCAATAGCCTCCCGTACTTTCCGCGGCACAAAAAACTTTTCCCTCGCCAGTACGGACACCTTATCGAAACGGATAAAATGCGTCGAATCCGAATTTAATGAATGTTCTGTCACTGCCGAAGCCTGGCTGTCCTGTTTCTTCATACTACGTATGTGCTCCGATAACCTTGTGGATATGTTCCGGCCAGTCTCACCTATATAGTATTTGCCACAGGAGCAGGGAATCATGTATACCCCGGGGACATTCAGAGCCTCCTTATCTTTTGGTGAGCGCACCAACTGCCTAAGCTGCATGTGAGGTCGAAAAATCGTCTTGATGCTATATCCGCGGCGCAACAAGTGCCCGATTCATTAAAAATAATGAAGCAAACGAGGGTAGTTGTTCGCCGCCGCCCGAGCCGCCTGTGCCGAGTAGCCGAGCTGTCAGGGCTTCGGTACGCAGTCGTCGTCGCGCCACCGCCGCGGGGGCTCATGATTAAGGACCACGGACTGGTCCGAAACATGTCGGGGCATTTCCCGACGCAAAAATACGTGAGTGATCCGCTTTATTAATATGTCTGAGTCTCACGGTAGTTTCTATCCAACATAGTCTACCAAATAGACTATGGTCGGCTACTCTGCCACTACGTTGTACACAGTTCTGTAGTTTTCTCATTTCGATGACACCTACAATCCGAATTTGACTGGCACTTATCCGGTTTTTAGTTTTCCGTAGAGACTTCACCCACTACGGCGCCGCGGCGCTGGTGATACTCGCTCCGGCTGGGTTGAACCAACGGCAGTCAGGGCCGCCGTACCAAAGCAGATTCTTCGACGAGTCCGTCATCTTAGACAACTTCAAGCTGGAGCGCAACGATACTCTAGCGAACAAGCCAAAGATTTACATCACTGAGGTAAGCACTGCCTGTGATGGCGAACTGGAAAAAATTACCTTGGTACTACGCGAAACCAAAGCAAGAACGCGCGGAGAGTTTGTTGGTGTGGACCTCCGCAAAGTGACGGCTGAACCTAATAATTGTACCTATGATGGCGACGGCATGAATTTATACAAGTTGCTAGGTAATGGATGGATAATCCATGAACTGCTGATAGAAGGCACTTAGGAAATGTAAAAATAGAATTAGTAAAAGTGACATTTATCTTTTGAGATTTATACACTTTTAGTGAAATAAAAACTTCAGTACCTAAAGTAATGAGAAGAAATGGTACAAATATCTCAAAAACGGTCGAAAAGGAACAAGTACTCAGTCTTTTTTGTATGAGGACATTCTGCCAACTTAGCTGTTATATCATTCGGAACTTATGCCTCTTAATCGTTATGAAATCTTAGACGGGTTAAAACTGTGCACTGTTCGTCATGCAAGTAATTTATACTAAGCCTAAATATTTTCCTGGTACAAATGCCTCCAGCAGTGTTCCCGTGAAAGAGTTATAAACAAGCATTCCTCACAACCCTTCGTGCTAATAATATTAGTAGGACAGGATTTAACTGTACTCGGAAATGGTATGTACCAATTGCACTTGCAGGCAAATCGCGGATTTCACCACCCAGAGTACGACAAATTAAAAGATTTAAGTCTCGCGACACACGGCGACATGATCGGGTTCCACGTACCAGCGCCAATCGACAAATATGTGGAAAGGAGGTGCTACAGGGAGAATCTTAACCCGCAAGACGCATTGGCGTAAGTAAAGTTAGCTTACTCATTATTACATTATTATTGGCTGCATTAATCTTCGAAGGTTGAGGAGATCGTAGAGTACATCCGAGTGAAGACCAGTTTTACCCTGAGGGTCGAGAGGTTGGAGTCCCGCCACAACGTCCACTTTACGTTCTTTGTGGCGCGGGTGCCGATCGATATCTGTCAACCTTCGTGAAGCAGGAGTTCTGGCCGAAGGGAGTCGCTTTCCGTCGTTTTCGCGGACGGTTGCTGGATACCCTGAAACTAGGTCACACGTAGTAACGTGCTAATTTTAGTGCCTACATGAAAAATAAAACCAAAAAGAGAGAAACAAGACCTACAATCCAAAAAAGATTGGTCAATGTGTGGATAGAAACATCTTCAAAGCCTTTTAAAATACGTCTTAATTGTTATAAAATTATTGCCGGTGGGGACAACCAAAAATTACAAAACGTACATATTTGACCATCAGTGGTGGTCCACCACCAAGCATACTTTGGCCATTGGTTTGTAGCCACGATTAACTGCTACTCAACGTGAAGCTGAAGACGGATGCCTGGCAACCTGGCAACGTCGCGTCTAAAATGTATAGTCGACCAAGTAATTGTTTGACCACTTTTGAACCTTATCCCTTTGTAATACCGTCGAAAAGTGGTCAAGCAATTTATTGGTCGACTATACAAGCGTAAGCTACATCTCACTTTCAGTTGGCAACCGTTTTTTTTTTATATTTTTCTGCGACGAACATAATAAATAAATGTGATATATCTACGTCCATTCCTGATGCGGTCGTGGAACTGACTGAAGTGTTGTCATGGCTACTCTGTTTGGCAACCTTCAGGTACCAGAGGTACCTATAGTTGCAGGCAAACATCCTGAGCATAAATCGAGTGGAATGGGTCTGTTTGCGCATACACATTTGTACTAGAAACGGCTACTGCGCAGTCAAGGTCAGTGCTCAAGAAGTTTGCCGGGAACTGTAACCATGCTTGCATCGGGTGACGTCGCTATGGCGACCTGGTGAGGCAGGGCTTTTAGGATTATAGGGCTTGTTTTTCTTTTTCCAATTACTTTTTTTAACTGTCGGATTTTTTGTTTTTCGTAATTAATTTTATTTTAAACCGTTTAGTTTTCATAATACAATCAACGTTTTGCTTATTAAAAAACCTTTCCATTTCAGACCTCTGAAGACTTTTTGCGACAAAATGGCTGCCATGGGTGACACCATGACTCTCACCAAAATAATTCAGAAAACAGCAAACGCTTCTATCAAAAAGTTTCCACTACTGAATCCGTGGGTCGTTCCCAGCGCCACCTACATTAAAGTGATAAATACCTTAAGCAAGGAATTGTATTTTGCAAGAGCTGAAGAAGACCAGTTAAATCTATTAAATTACTTATATGACTGTATACTTTACGTAACAAATAAAAGCTGAGATGCCTGGTTTTGTACATGTATATTTCACCTTAAATTTCTCTGTTTATTCTATGGAAACAAACAAGAGACGATACCACAGATAACTGTTAGATATGATATCGGGAACTTATCAGAGAGTGGTGAAACAGGACCTCAATCTAGTAAGTATATACATACTCGTAAATATCGATGTCCATCCCATTGAGACTCTTTTGTAATAAAATTGTATGTATTACGAAACGAATATGCAGTTTACTACTCGATGTCGATGGTGCCACGTAGTACCAGCCACGTGGAAAGCTTGTCTTTGGCAAGCATCTCCCCTGTTCCTTATTTAGCTGAAGGGTCAAGGTCGCTGCTTGGGGAGGGGGGCGATCCCCTAAGCAGCATCGACAAGGTCGTCGGCGAGACATCGCTCTCTCACCCTCACTCGTGACCTCGCTAGAGCAGGATAGGGTTCGACGTCGAACCCGTCACAGCTAAGCTTAGAGAATAGCGACTACGTCGGCATGACGCTGGTGTCGTGTCATACCACTGTATATCGTAGGACGTCCTTGATGATGTATTTCATGATTTGTTACGTGTTCTTTAATGTTCGGAAGTATTTGAGAAGTTTGTTTTTATAGGCTTTTATTCTACTTCATATGTAATTTTTATTAAAGGTTAATGTTGACTCACTTAGAGGTCGGGTTTTTCGGCGCTATTTCACAGCAGTCTTCCATTTTCCTTAACGCTGGTAGACTCAAACGTGTAAAAGAGCCTATGCGGTCTAATCGCAAAATATTTTTTTCTTTTTCATTTTTCATAGCTCCGATGAAAATGCACTAATATACCGTCAACCAAAAACTTGTACAGTCAAGGAATTAAATTTCCAACCCACCTAAGGTTCAATAGCATATTATTATAGCAAACTGTCACCATAAGAGCTATAGAGCAAGACGTTAGTTTGACATATCGACCTTAATGCATTGCGAATGGCAGACGACATTTCAACGAAATGGGTAGGGAATTAAATTCCTTGACTGTACCTACTTATTGACAATGCAATTTTTCATCAAAAAACACTTACTACGCTTTTCGTTAAAGCAGACAATGAAATATCAAACCGTATCATAATCCGTTGCGTGGTTCAGAAGGAGTTAGCGACCGAAGATATGTGGACAGACCGGAACGGATAGCGACGTCCTTTTATACTGTGTCGTTAAAATAAAGAAGATAAGTTAAGAGGAAACACCAAGGCCTAAAGAATTGAAAAATAGGTATTTGTAAAATCTATTGCTGCCTCCATCTATCAAGCCTCCCCCCGCAGAGCGCAATAGAGACAGCCGCAGCTTGGACTGAAAATACCTATTTAAAGTACACAAAATCAACGATTCGTAGACCCCTGATTCCTTCTCCAAAACTTAACCGATTTAACTACTTTTTTCATTAAAAATTAAAGAAAGGCTTTGACAGTGTTCCTATGTGTTTCTTTTTTTATATTATCTAGTAAAATTTGTTTTTTGAATGTATGAACGCAGCCGAAAATCTGGCCAATTTTTTAGGTTTTTGAATGTTCATATCTCTTTTAATAATTAATTTATGAAAAAAAGGAAAACATAGGGACATGCATAATAGTGGCCATCGAGTTTTTGGAAAAAAAATATTGCTCTACTGGCATTATCCAGAGAGGAAACAGGGGACGACGTTTGTATGGAAAAACGGCCCTTGTGTTTCCTCTTAAGAGTCTCCCGGCTTCTGCTGTCCGCTTGAGAACCTAACCACTAGAGGGGGGCGTTGAATGAACGGACTAGTTGAAATCAACGTCGATCTACTGTTAACGAAACGACCGTCCACCGTCTACGCATGGACTATTTGAACGTTGAACTCGTTTTGTCACTTTCGTTGCGTCGACGCCGCTACGTCGGACTGGACGGTCGATTCATAAACGGCAAAATTTGGGAGTCGAACAGTTTAATGCAACGAGATACGCGAACTTGTAAAATGTCATTTGGCCGTTTGCAACGTCGAACTTTGCGACGCGGGTTAGATAAAAATGTAAACAATAATAATTGAAGAATTTACATAAAATCGAATGAAATTTTAAATGCGCCTGAATAATCCTGTAACTGTAAGTACCATATTCGTATCTACATGCTTAGTCATTTTTGTATTTTTATAATTACAGCCGAATTTTGTTCAGCTTGGAAAGAAAAGCATGAAGTAAAGTTCATTTGAGAATATATCAGTACAACATTGTATAACGCATATTTAACTATAATACTTGTTTAGGTTTTGTGAAGCTAGATGTCGTGACATATACCTAAATAGTGAATGACAGGAAATAACTTAGTTCTTCTTTTGACCATAGATGGTGTAACATGTCCTGTTTTCTTGTAATATATTTTGTACTGAAATAAAGGTTAAGGTAGCCACCAATAGATGGGGTTGTTACGTAGATAAATTAGTTACCGTTTGTTATACCTACGAATGTTAAGTGTTTGTAAAATTATTGTTCATTTGTCCTTCGAAAAGCTAACCAACCAATAAACCAATTAACTGTGCAACTGGAGTTTTAGTTGTACAACATTGTAATAAATTAAATAGTAAAGTAGATTTATTTCAAACGAAATGATAATAGTTACTAGTAACGTAGTATAATAACTGTTCTACTACTCGTTATTGCCGTCGGAGCGTCGATGCTACCATTTACATAACTCCAGTTGATAATATTCTTGACGTCAGCTAGTCCACAGATTCGACTAGTTAATCGACTAGTCGACGAACGACCGTCGACGGTCTCGTTTCGTTAACGAAAAAACCGTCGACGACCCACCTCCACTAACCACCCCATCGGCCATCAGTTCTCCGAGCTACGCGCTCAGCCCACTGCCACTTCAGCTGGCAGACTTTAAGAGCTACATATGTTGATGACTTTGCTTAGGCTACGGACGTCCTCATTTCTAATTCTATCACGGAATCTACGAAAAAAATCTAAACTGTAATAAAACGAGGGAACGACACAACCGAAAGAATGACATCAACGGTATAAAGAGCAAGGCCGTCTCAATCTAAAATGCATTCGGACGATTATCTTATAACGCCAGTGTCAACATTTTGCGACGATTCGTCCGACACGGCAATGTCAAAGTGTCACTCTGTACTTTACCAC
Source organism: Ditula angustiorana (assembly GCA_963691745.1). Lineage (NCBI taxonomy): Eukaryota > Metazoa > Arthropoda > Insecta > Lepidoptera > Tortricidae > Ditula > Ditula angustiorana. The sequence continues at coordinate 1,326,491 of OY829483.1, read as the reverse complement.
ACAATAAATATTAGTACACGTACAGAAGTTTTACTTCGAACAAAAACGGCGTTTAGGTATAAGAGGCGCAACTCGATTGCGCCGGCCCCAGTGCAGTGGTGCCGTAATTTTAACCGAAAGCGCTGTAGCCGATACATTTCGCTCGCACGCAACTAAACACGACTGACAGTCAAGAAACACAAAATATCTTTATTCAGATTAAGTTTAGAGGAAGCAATTATGAATATCAGAAACTTTACCATCAGTTCATAAAAACCTCTGCGGCTCTAACATGACAGCCCAGGTTTAGTTTAACCCCTCCCTGTGTCCTATCTAACTAAAGTCATAAGAAAGGGACGCAGATAGAGATAAACTAAACTTGGCCGGTCATGTTAGGGCCACTGATGAGAAGTTATCGGCAAGAGAATCAACTAAAGATTAAGTACCTCTAGAAGTTTAAAAGTAAAGTAAGTCGAAGTCTTGAAGAAGTAGAACTTTACATAGCATAAAACTAAGTCTCTATCTGTTTCCATCTGTCCACATATCTTCGACCGCCTACTCCTAAACCACGCGACGGATTCTGATACGGTTTTCACTGACATTTAGACACTGTTTACCCGACTGCGCGACGCAAAGGAGGGTAATGTGTTTATCAGCCTATATGTGTATGTATGTTTGTTCCTTTGTGGCGATCTGGAGACCAAACGCGTGGGCCGATTTTGATGATTTTTACCCCAATCGATTCGTCTTAATCTTGCGAGTGTCACTAAAGACATGACAATAATCGAAATTCAATATGGCGACCACCAGACGCCATATTGTAAAAAAGGAACAAAATGAAAGTCGAAAAACTATATTGAGTGGGGTATCATTGGATAGGTATTTGAAAATCATTATTAGGTTTCTAATATCATTTTTCATTTTGAATGGCCGTTTAGGATCTATAACGATTTAAAGTTGGTTAGCAACGATTCTCACTTAATCCGAACTAAAAAGTGTAAAATAAAAAAAGTAAATTTAAAAAATCAAAAACCCAACTGCGTAAAAAGCAAATCAAAACTGAAAAGACTAAAACAAGACCAGTAGTCTGACGTTCTGTTAAGTAATGTTGAATACCTAGACCATTGCAATAGTTTCATGAACTTCAACAGTCGGGACCCATTAAAAATGTAAACCGGCTCACATCTTCCAAGTAATGGGTCCCTACTGTTAAAGTTCATGAAGCTATTGAAATGGTGTAGGTATTCAACATTACTTAACAGAACGTCAGACTACTGGTCTTGTTTTAGTCTTTTCAGTTTTGATTTGCTTTTTACGCAGTTGGGTTTTTGATTTTTTAAATTTACTTTTTTACGGAATGTTTTTATGTAATCAGCTAATTGTACACGTGCAAATCCGAGAGGAGTCGCTAGTATATGATAATACTCAATTCTGATAAGGTAAAAGGGATACCGACGAGTTATGAACCAACTCAGTGCGGTCACGCAGGCAATTAAAATGCAAATAGCATATTGGTAACAAGACCTGGTGCATCAATAAGTTGGCATGACCTAAAAGCACGCGTGGCCTAGGCGGCTCTTTATGATGTCCCAATTTGGAGACCTAATGGACACTTAGTTTTCATGGTTTGGTCCATGGGGATCATGTGTGGCCATAACATGACTGACGATAAAAACATTAGTTAGTTAGCGAAACATTAATATCTTTCTACACTGAAAATTTTTAAGGATAATGTAATAAATGCATTTTATCTACACACATATCATAAATGCTCAATAATGCGTTCAAAAACCATAGAAAATGACCAGCATTATTACAACCAATGTTATTATAAGAATTTTCTTGTCTGTGGTAGTAGGTAAATCTGTTCTTAATTGGGTAGTATCTCTTAGTAGTCTGTGTTTATTGGTGATCACATTACCGATACCTCTGACGTTATGAATTTAAATTTGGAACAGCTGTCAAAATTCAAGTCGGTCTCTATTCTAGTATCCGTAGATTTTAAAACAGTTATCGATACGAAACGTCAACTCAGTATGATTTTTTAATTTAAACGCACGACATTTGATCTCGAGTGACATGACAATAGGGACTTCATTCGTTTGTCTATGATTTTAAAAAAACGTTCGTCTTGACGGATAGATCGAATTGCCGCCATACTTGTTGACACTCGTTTGTTGGTTTTTTGCTGTTACGGTTTTTTGCAGTTATGATATGTGTGTAGATAAAGTAATGTATGCAACTGTATATAATTAGGCCTTAAAACACTCGTGTGATCCTATTATGAAACTCGCTGACGCTCGTTTCATAAAACCACACTCGTGTTTTAATGCCTCTCATTATCTAGCAGTTGCATAAAATACTATTCTAGAAATTATGATCAAAACCGTATTACTGATAAACCTAATTGGAAGTCTATCAGCTATTTTTACGGACATAGATACGGCGCACAGCTATCATTTACGCAATCCGTTTTCTAGGAATCAGGGTCATTGATAACTTTCAGCTTTATCTAAATCTTACGAATAAATGATGAATAGGTTCACAAACAATGAGGTAAATACTGTAGTATTTACCTCATTGTTAGTTACAACAACATATTTAAATGAGAGAAACACAGCTTCAGAAAATATAGGTCACAATATATAAAACACACAAGACAATATCGTGGTATATATAAGCAAGCAAGCGGCCGTTTGACGATGAAGCAAGATCCGTTGAACTAATTGTAAAAACATAAATAGAAGAAACACAAACCTACTTGAGAAATAGTTTTGTAAAGACTAAAACATAGAAGATTGAAGAAAAAAGAGCAACCGTGGAAAAACTAAAAACGAAGAACTAATAGCAGACCTGATAGCAGAAATGAGAGATATTACAAATTTTAATGTAGTGTCAAATTAAGAGATTAAATTAGTCGCATATAAGTACATGAGATGCTAAAGATACAATACAACACACTAAAAAAATAATAAACGATGATGATGAGCAATGATGCGTAGAAGTCTAAACATCATCATCATCATCATCATCTCAGCCACAAGAAGTCCACTGTTGGACATAGGCCTCCTCCATGGATTTCCAAAGTGGCCGGTTGGAAGCAGAATGCAACCAGCGCCTTCCTGCCACCTGTACGAGGTCATCGGACCATCTTGTGGCTGGTCGTCCTACGCTGCGCTTGCCAATACGCGGCCGCCATTCGAGAACTTTCCGACCCCATCGGCCATCAGTTCTCCGTGCTATGTGCCCTGCCCACTGCCACTTCAACTTGCTAATCCGCTGGGTTATGTCGGTTACTTTCGTTCGTCTGCGGATCTCCTCATTTCTGATTCGATCACGCAGAGAAACTCCAAGCATAGCCCTCTCCATAGCTCGTTGCGTGACTTTGAGCTTTCTTATAAGGCCCATAGTAAGCGGCCACGTTTCAGTGTCTAAACAATAACGAGTAATTCAAATTATGTAAATGGAAAATTTTATTAATGAAAAAACACATAATCTAGAGTTATGTCTTCAACGGAATGTGCCTAAACATAAAATATCGCAGGATTATGTTCTTAAGATAAACTTGATAAAACACTTCGATCAACGGTTTATGAAACAAATACCACGAATAAATTATAAAACCCAAATAACAATATAGTAAATGTTCAAGGTAATAAGGAATATTTCGGTTTTTTCATCCCTAAAACAGTAGAGCTCAGCAACTGAAACAACGTACAGTCAACAGTAGAAGTGGCTAAATGTATGTTAATTCTTTATTGTACAAACACATAATCGAGAAAAAAGCGATAAGTACAGTGATGTACAAAAGCGAACTTATTCCTTTAAAGGATCTCTTCCGGTTAATCTTCCAGTGGATGAACGGAGAACCATATTAGGGACAGAAAAAGAGCAAGAATACACAGGCAAAACAACAGAAAATTACCATACAACATACTTATAAACAAAATCTGTATATACTAAATACAATACATTTTTGCGGTGGTAGGACCTTGTGCAAGGTCCGCCCGGATCACTACCACCATCTTGCTCGCTAATCCTGCCGCTAAGCAGCAGTGCTTGCACTGTTGTGTTCCGGCGTGGAGAGCAAGACAGCCGGTGTAATTACTGGCACAAGAGGTATTCCATCTTAGCCCTCTGGGTTGGCAACGCATCTGCACTTCCTTGTTGTTGCAGGTGTCTATAGGCGGTGGTGATCACCTACCATCAGGTGACCCACTTGCTTGTTTGCCTTCCAATGTTGTATAAAAAAAAAATACATATACTCAGAAGTCAAAGGGGGACAATAAAATGAACCTGTATTTTCTTGGCAATGAAGTCATGTAGAGTTATTTTTGATCCATTTGACTTTATTTCCACAAAGCCAAATACCTACTGATTGTACGAGGAAAATACTCCAATCGTACGATTATTCAACTAACCACACCAATTGTTACCATGCCAGCTAAAATCAATGTGTATTTTTTAAATACCGTTTCAGTTACTTATTGTTATTTAATGATTCAAGAGTTCAAGACCATCGTTTAGTTTAGGTTTTTGTTTTTTTATTAACTATACATAAAAAAAAATACCGACTAACTGACAGACTAACAGCCGGCGTACACCCTAAACTGCTAACGATAGAAATTTCAATTTGGCGCATGAGTTCTTTCAAAGTCAAAGTCAAAATATTTTATTCAGATTAGGCTTACAGGTAGCACTTATGAATGTCAAAAAATTTACCACCGGTTCGGAAAAACCTCTGACGAGAGGATACCGGCAAGAAACTCAACGAGGTGTAATTATTTAATTAAATAAATCAAAATTTAGATATAGTGTAGGGGTGCACTAAGAACGGACCTTGGAAAATTCTACCATTAAAGTGGTTTAAAGAGGGGTAGAAATTAATTGGACTTGTTCGGACATGTTTATATTTTCACCATGGTAATTTTCTTATGGTAAACAACTTCTATGACTAACCGCCGCGATGTTCCACCAAATTTAGCACCTGGCGATTCACAACTAATTACTCAGATAAACTAATATGGGAAAAGCGTGGGTGTGCCTCGAATAGCTTTTGGTCTTACGTCTCTGCCCATCATATGGGAAATGACAGAGAGATCCGTTTGCGTGGAACAGTAAGCGTAAATGAATCAAGGGCCTTATAAAGGCAGAACAAGATTATGTTTAATGTTAGAGAGTAATAACGGTTCAAAAGTCGAAGGCAGCTTACTAATGCTGCCGCTAAGCAACAGTGCCTGCACGGTCGTGTTCCGGCGAGGAGAGCAAGACAGCCGGTGCAATTACAGGCACAAGAGGTATTCCATCTTAGCCTTCTGGCTAGTCAACGCCTCTACAGTCTCCTTGGTGTTGTGGGTGTTTATTAGTGATGTAACGAATATTCGCATTCGCATTCGCGAATATTCGCATATTCATTGCATTATTCGCATTCGCCAAAATTTATGCGAATGTTTTGCGAATATGAATAGCAGAAAAAAACCAATTTGAAGACAATAGTAGATAAATAAAATCAATATCCATTCATTTCTTATGTTTTTTAATGCAAGAAAAAGTAACTAACCTCGTAATCACAATATCAGTTTTCACTCTATCATTTGGTATTATTTATTTACTTACTTGATTTTTTTTGCAATGAAGCTTAACAATTTCATTTTCATTGGAACTTTTAAATACAAATGGAACGCATCTCCTTCGAACGAGACTGCCTCCAAGCCATAGACAATTGGCGCCAAATTTGAACAAAAACTGAATATTCGCATTCGCATTCGCATTCGCGAATGTCGGTAGCAGATATTTGCATTCGCATTCGCGTCCGCGAATGTTCAAAAAATGACATTCGTTACATCACTAGTGTTTATGATTGCTGATGATCACTTACCAGCAAATGACCCACTTGCTCGTTTGCCTTCCTATTTTATATAAAAAAGGTGACCAGTGTGAATTTTTCGATGTGCTCTCCATTTTTACGGTCATTGTCTTATTTTTTTGGACTTTACTAATCTCAATATGTTATCCGTGAAAACTTAACATATTAAACGTTTTCAAGTATACGTCATAAATATAATATGATTCATAATATTCCTAACTCACCCAACCGCGGAACCTGCGCCCGCGCACAACCTCCGCAGCAGCCGGGACACCTCGCACGTCGACACATCGGCGTCTTTCTCGCTCTGGCGACAAAGTAAGTTAAAACAATAAGACCGCGGAAATATTTAGTGGAATTAAAGTTATGTGAAATAGTTTTTGAGTTATCGCACCTTTAGAATTAAAGCGACCCATTTCTGAATAATACACGGCCCAAAATTTCACCTTAATTAAAAGACATAGGGTTTAATTTTGGGAAATGTCATATTGAGTCGCTTTAATTCTAAAGGTGCGTTATGAGGGGGTCAAAAGTGGCTCCAAATGGTTCGTGTAATATTACACATGGTGCTGCTACTTGAACTTGGCTTGTAGATACCCGTACAGCAAGCACAAGTGGCTTTTTCATGGAGGAGGGACGAAAACGAAAATAATGTATCAATCACCTGGGCGGCTAAAACGACACACCGCGACTCGCTTTATCGTTCAGTGAGTTTCTTTCTAACTAGCCTAATAGAAGAGAGACGCATTGAGATACAAGTGAGAAAATTAGCCTGAGTTGATCACGATCGCACCCAGCAACTCCAAAAGAGTCGGTGATCCTTTATCAGCTTTTAGGTCTAAAGGTCGCACGCTCCTATTTCCTTTTTGCCCTCCACACTTGCAAAACCTCGGCAAGCTAAATCATCCGAAAACAAACCGAGCGACGATTGATGAGCATGCATATCTTTTTTATCTACACATATATCATAAATGCTCTATTATACTTTCAGAAACCGTAGGTAATGACCAGCATTATAACAACCAACATTATAATAAGAATTTTTCTAATTGGTTTCTATATTTGTTCAAATTCATTTTTTATTACATAATTTTAATGTGTACAGTCTTTAGATATTTAACAGGTACCTAGCACTAGTAGCTAGTAGCAATGCAGGTCATTGCCCTATGGCTTCTGTACCCATCATAGAGTACTTATGATATGTGTGTAGATAAAGTAATGTATGCAACTGTACATAATTAGGTCTTAAAACACTCGTGTGATCCTATTATGAAACTCGCTGACGCTCGTTTCATAAAACCACACTCGTGTTTTAAGACCCCTCATTATGCAACAGTTGCATAAAATACTATTGTGTACTCATACCCGCCATCATTAAATCTCGCACCACCTTAAAATTTAATCACGACCGCCACTATTGTCAGTGTGTTCCTACCACCATGACATCACTGCGCCGGCGCCGGGAGTCGATCCCGCGGCTTCTAAACACGCGGGCAAACATCTCCCGTCGCGCCCGTAAACGCGACCATTACGTCATGCCGCGATAACGTCGTAGACGACAGTGAACGAACAGTATCACAATACAATCCAAACAATGTATTTTTTTATTTAAATCTTTGATTACTAGCCTATTTTATAGTACGGTGAATATTATGATTAGTTGTATGAAAAACAGTAGTTTTCTTTTAAATTAGTTTAAAATTTTGCATGTCATTTTGTTGTAGCGTGACTGACGTGTATCAACAACACTTATATAATATATTCTTACAAAATAATCCATCCATCGATTTCAATCATTTTGATCTGCACCGTAACTCGTAATTAATTACTGACTGGATTTTTTCTTTTTAGATCTTATTTTAGAAGCTAAACGCTGAACAAAGAAAAAATCAACCAATGAGGCAGCTTTATTCTTTCGTTCTCGCACCGCCGATGGTCGATTTATTCCATGCACGCTCCAACGCCCAGTTACAGCGCAAAAAATAAAGAAATAATGTAATATGAAGCTTGTCAAAATAGCTTTTATTTCTATCACACTTTAAAATAAAATGACTTACATACCATACAATCTTTTCCATCTTTTTCAGGGTCCGAGTTGTGATGAAAAGACCGATTAGTATTCTTAGAGGGCGATAAAAAGATATGGCAAAACATTACTCACTTTTGCCACCAGTTAGCGCTGGATACGTATTCATGACATTTCAATAGTAGAAAAAGGGTGTGTCTATTCGAGTAAGGTATAATTTAACTTGAAACTAAATAAGTCTAAATATATCTATGTTTATTATTTAATGTTAGTTTTTAAGTTTGACTGTTTGTAATTTAATTTGATGTGTTTATTAGAATAAATTATTTAATTTGAAAAAAAAAAAACTTGAAACTAAAAGTGCTAATCTTAACAGTCGCAAAAACATTATTGTTTTTTATGGACCGCCCATAGAAGCTAGCTAAGTACATCGTATAATTTAGGACTAGATCAATAGACGTAAACTGTACCAAGATATTTATTTTATTATGATTGCTAGTTCTCGTTTTTTGCCTAAAACCGCAAATTATCATGTCGACAACGCCAGAATATAAACCAGGCGAGTTTCAGGAACTCACAATCTTCACAGCCCTACTGCATATAATACGACTACTGGCCCGCTGCTGTGCGCTCGCACCGCCTGCGCCGGCAGTCTTGGACGCGAAACCGCGCCGTTCGTACGCGAGTGACAAATCGACCGATCAGTTCGATACCCATACAGCATGGTGAGTGTTTGTAAACTTGTCGCTCGAGCTGTCAAGGATTTATATGCGACTTTCGACTGTTTATTTTTTTAAATTTCGAATTCGCGTTTTGGAATACGTACGAGCGTTTTGTTTTTATCAATAAGTTTACCGATTGAGTAGCAGTTTGCAATACTGCCTGAAATCGATACACTGTAACCAAAATACATAAAAAAAAATCCATGTTCTAAGCGGTTGTCTTTCTTAATATAATATGAGTAATAATTTATGACTAATTATTATGTACAAACTGGAACAAATTGCCTTGCTACTCCGCAAAACCAACCGCGGGTTTTATTTATTTAATCTTTCACAAAATAACAATAAAATGTACAAAAGGCGGACTTAATGCCTTAAGGCTTTCTCTACCAGTTAACCTATAGGCAAGGCAGAGATAGTTGTGGGTTTCGCGGAGTTAGCAAGGTAATTTATTAAGTATAGTTTGATGATAATGACCTCACCAAAGTGACGCCTGGATCAATTAATTAATTATTATTTGTGTTTAATACATAACCACATCTTAGCAATAATTCGCTATACAAATGTTTGAAACATGAAAACCGATGTTCATTTTACATTGTCACCGAATACATAATATCTTAACGTATTTTTATGTTAAATTAAATATGCTAATTTAATAGCCTTATAATGCAAACAAACTTTCAATACTATACAAACACGTACAGCGTTTGTAATGAGGAAAGATCTGTGTTTTTTTTATGAAATAGGAAGGCAAACAAGGAAGTGGGTCACCTGATGGTAAGTGTACACCACCGCCTATAGACACTCGCAACATCGAAGAGATTGCAGATGCGTTGCCAACCCAGAGGGCTAAGATGGAATACCTCTTGTGCCAGTAATTACGCCGGCTGTCTTGCTCTCCACGCCGGAACACAACAGTGCAAGCACTGCTGCTTAGCGGCGGGATTAGCGAGCAAGATGGTGGAAGCGGTCCGGACGGACCTTGCACAAGGTCCTACCACCCGCTTCTATTTTTGAAAACTTCGTAAACATTAGTTATTTCCGATGACATAATACCAAGTTAATTGATAAATTACTAAGTATTAGACGGGTGTGAGTGACATAAAATTCCCCGCGTTGTTTTTTTTTTTCGTACACCCACACGCAAGAACCGACGCGTACGTTTATGGCTACAATATCGAAGCCTTCGGTTTGGTCCTTCATTAATAACGTTAGACATTTTTGCGGATGGGACCTTGTGCAAGTCCGTCCGGATCGCTACCACCATCTTGCTTGCTTATCCTGCCGCTAAGCAGCAGCGCATGCACTGTTGTGTTCCAGTGTGGAGAGCAAGACAGCCGGTGCAATTATTTGCACAACGAGGTATTCCATCTTAGGCCTCTGGGTTGGCAACAAATCTGCAATCTCCTTGGTGTACGGGTGTCTATGGGCGGTGGTGATCACTTACCATTAGGTAACCTATTTGCTCGTTTGCCTTCCTGTGTTGTATAACGAAAAAGACGCAGGTGCACGGGTATTAGCCAGTTTAAAAGTCACGTCAATTGTTTACTTCAGAACTCTTTTCGTGGTTAAATGGAGCAAAATACATAAATGCGTAGGGGAAGGGAGGTCCTTTTACAAATCTCAAGAAACCTCACCAAAGGAGAGAGGTGGGTTTCAAGTTTTTTTTAAACGCCTACCTATGAACAGAATTATTTATTCAAAATCAAAATCAAAATATTTTATTGTATAACTGTAGGTAGAAATAGATGTTAAAACAATAGTGTTCCCTATTCAATTTCTGTTGTTCCAAACTAGTTATCAGTTTCATGGTCACAGATGAACAAGGAGTCAATGTCACACAAAGACACTTAGAAGGGTCGTCCCACGTATTACATCTTACTAATGTTATAAATGCGAAAGTAACAATGTTTGGATGTTTGATTCCCAATCCCGCATCAACGGCTGGACGGATTTAGATGAGATTATGTACACAGATAGTTCATGTCCTGAATTGAAACAGGATTCTTAATAATGCCGTGTTAAATGCATAAATAGTGCCGTACGGACAAAGCCGCAGGTAAAAGCTCGTATTAAATAATGGAAGGGCAATACCAAAAATTTCATTCACCCGTTTCAGTACTCAAGTATGTTACGAGGGCGATGTAAGCTATTATTACTTTGATTAATATGTTTTCTCTCCGAAACTTGCAATTTCTCTGACAAACTGAAATTCTGCCAGAGCGCGGGAATAGGTATTTTAGTGGAGAATAAAACTCCGGAATATAGGTTGACGTGTTACGGTCCAGAAATTGAAATAAAAGCATTTCTTTATAACGTCGTTAAACACTTTTTGGGTCGAAGAATTAATATTGAGCTTTCCACTTAGCTCAATATTAATTCTCCGACGACTTGCGTCGTTTAATGCCATCAGGGCCCAATTTCATAAGCGCGACAGGCGACAGTAACAATTCGCTGTACATTACTGTGCCGACAAGTAACGCGACAGACTTACAGACTTAACATCATAGTGGGCAAACAATTGGACGACCTGTATGGCACAGTGGCACATGTGTCTGCTTACTGTGCAAGAGGTCCCGGGTTCAAATCCTGGTATGGGCAAATATTTGTGTGACGAATACGAATGTTTGTACCTGAGTCATGGACGTTATTTGTATTTAAGTATGTATTTATCTATATATGTATGTTTATCCGTTGTCTAGTATCCATAGTACAAGCTTTGCTTAGTTTGGGACTAGGTCAATTGGTGTAAATTGTCCCGAGATATTTATTTATTTATTTATTATTTATTTATTTAATTTATACTGAATTGTCCCTGTCACCTGTCACGTTTATGAAAATGGGCCTAGAGAACCAAAGGTCAAGCCCTCAATTCTCGCTTTCAACGACATTCATCTTTCAGTCGAAATATGTCAGAATGACAGATTTAATTACGAATCTGATATCTCCTTATGAACTATCTCTAATGTCTACTCACTCGGCCGTGGCAACACGGTTGAAACGTCGAAGTTAATTAACAATCATATTGTCGCGTTAAGGCCCGTTTGACGTTAAGTACATACAAATATGTAATTTATCTCTACTGTGCCTGCATCTCGAATGACGCGATAATTGTCCCGCTGGATCGTAACGTACTAGTGGCACTCATGAACGCTCAAGTTTAATTCATCTTTATGTATGTTACTGTTTTTTCAGTGTAATTTTATCAAAATCATGATTAAAGTAAATGGCTCGTGAAATGTAGATTTAGTCGTGTATGTGGAACGAATTGTTTGGAACATTCAAGCAATCAACCGAAACAATAATATTCGATGTTTATTTATAACAGCGTGGCGACCTAGACCTATAACACGGTATTGAGGCAGGACTTACTTGTATTTTCACCGGCTTCTGCCCGTGGCTTTGTCTTAGTAAACTTTGGAATACTTAAACTAACTTTTAGCCTCCTTCATGTTAAAATTATCAAAAATCCTCAAATGCAGACAAACAAGACTCGCTGTTTTAAAGTAGATATACTACTTAGCGACCTTCACAAAACTTCTTTTTTTTGTTACTTGTTCGGTTGTTTTAAATTTTCGCGATTTACAGACATACTTATTTACTTGTTGTCAATAGAGTGAGAATGTCAAGTGTCCTATTACGGTTCAAAAGATACAACTCTGTGACAGACGGACAGACGGACAGCGGAGACTTAGTAACAGGGTCACGTTGGCACCCTTTAGGTACGGAACCCGAAAAAGCAAGCAGTTAGCAGTACCATACGATTTGAAAATTTAGATCAACTTTTATAAATTACCGGTACAATTTTCGGTCTAACGGTCATCATAGAATCCGGCCTTTGTGCAAACAAAACAAGTGAATGAATCACCATTAAATGACCCTATCATTAAGTCATTTCCATCAAATGACATCAAAACAAATAAAATAAAAAAAAATAAAAAATCAAACTAACGGTAACGTTCAGTTATTCCTTACATTAAGGAAGTGAGACGTAATTTCTTAGAAACCTACGTGAAACCCGAATAAGGTGATACCTTTTAATCATACATCGTTCATCGGCTCCACAATATCACTAATTCTGACAGACAGACAGACGCCCACGTCTACGAATAACAAATAGAATAAAAAGCATTAATGGTGCAAAAAGTTATCTACTAATCTATCTATGGAGCTGTTTTTATACATTTTTATTAAGATTCGTTAAGTACAGTCAAGGAATTTAATTCCCTGCCCATTTCGTTCAAATGTCGTCTGACATTCGTAATGCATTAAGGTCGATATGTCAAACTAACGTCTTGCTCTATAGCTCTTATGGTGACAGTTTGCTATATGCTATTGAACCTTAGGCGGGTTGGAAATTTAATTCCTTGACTGCACAACATAGTAGTATTACAAACAGTAAAGAATACTAAAATACAAATTCAAATTTAATATAGCTTTTTAGTCTGTGGGTAGCTATTTTTAGCTGCTCATTAATTAACTAATTAATATATCAACATACTTTTCCTGTATTATATTGTTGAGTTACAGACCGTAATCTTTTGGTACTTCTTCTCATTGGTTTTTGGCATCCACGATACAGGCGTAGCCTAGTGTGGAGTCACTGTATTTCTTTAATATGTACTGTACGTCTTATGGGTAATAAATATTTACTTTACTTTACAATAGGTTATTACCGCGAAAGTAAATTTTAGAAAAATTGTTAACATTCGAAACCCTCGTAATGCTAAACAACCTCAAGTAAAGCTTTAATTTAATAATAAATTATGGTTCCACTTCAATGATTGCGAATGCAAATTAATATCGATCCTATCACAAATTCAATATTTAACATTACAAGTTGTAGTAACAAAAAATCTTGCTGCGCATGAGTTTTCATCTATCACCACTATTGCCATTTCTATGGAACCTGACTCTACAGTAAAATTATTACAAGAATTGCTTGCTAATCCTGCCGAGTGGAGAGCAAGACAGCCGGTGGAATTACTGGCACAAGAGGTATTCCATCTTAGCCCTCTGAGTTGGCAACGCATCTGAAATCTCCTTGGTGTTGCGGGTCTATAAGCGGTGGTGATCACTTACCATCAGGTGACCCACTTGCTTGCTTGCGTTCCTATTTCATAAAAAAAATCTATTGGACCCAACTATAAAAGTTGGAACTATTCATACCAGATGTTTTAAATTATTCATTCCGATACCTTTTTTTCTTTTTTGCCCGCGAACCGTAGTAACATTTGCATACCGCCGGACAACGAATGAAAGACCCCTGTCCAAGTCGGTATTTGCTATGCAATACGTTAGGTTTTTCTTTGGCCCAGGGGCATTCGGCTCATTACACAACTTAAACAACGCAGTGGATGTCAATGTCAAGGTAAGGTGAACCGTTTTAAACTCCGCTGCATTCTGTCCATTCAGTTTTATTGGCTTTTAACTCCATGTCATCACTAAACAATGCGTTTAATTTTATTTTTTGTGTTTTTAAACGTTTAGACATTTTTTTTTATGATATAGGAAGACAAACAAGCCAGTGGGTCACCTGATGGTTAGTGATCACCACTGCCTATAGACACCCGCAACACCAAAGAGATTGCAGATGCATTGCCAACCCAGAGGGCTAAGATGAAATACCTCTTGTGCCAGTAATTGCACCGGCTACTGTCTTGCTCTCCACGCCGGAACACAGCAGTGCAAGTACTGCTGCTTAGCGGCAGAATTAGCGAGCAAGATGGTGGTAGCTATCCGGACGGACCTTGCACAAGGTCCTACCGCCCGCAAAACTTACAATAGTTATAATATACTAGAAATCTTGCGTGTATTAAGACAGACAGTAAGAGAGAGGAAACAACCGCAGTTAGATTGGATCATGTCTTCAAAGAGTAGCAAAGTTTTTAATTCTAATTAGGTACATCAAAAGAACAACTCGTCAATAACACCCTTAACGCAAGCGTCATATATTTTAGAGTCACGTTGTTATGTTGTGTATTAAATATTGCAAATGCGACATAAATTGTTTTAAACTTTCGCGGTTTTCACACTCATTTAAAACGTCAAACGGGACTTTAATGCAAAAAATAATTGTGGTGCAACGGCCGTGGTCACGAGTAGACACGAGTAGACACGAGTAGTCTACTTTTGACCACGGCCGTTCAAACTCGTGGTGGAGGTAAACGAACAACGTTGTTATCGCGTTAAAGTCCCGTTCGACGTCATGAATAACACCTGACATCTTCGTCAAAATATTGCAGTTCTAACTGAATCACACTATAGATAAGTTTCTGAGAAGCTGACACCTTTTAATCAGAAGTTTATCAGCGTTACTCACGTGGGCTGGATGAGTGAAATAGCACGTTGCAAAACTGCAGCTGACAGCTCGTCGTTGTGAACTGATAATGCGTCGTTAACGTTAGGTACCTAAACATTATTTTGAACAATTCAAGGTCAGTACTAGGAAGTATTTAAGAGGGCTGTGTGCCAACCCTCAAAAAGCGCTCTAGATACAAACGGCGGTCAAGTTTTCCACCCTCTAAATCTTAACAAACAGTCATGATTTTCGAAGTATTTAAGATATTGCCATCACTTAGAACTAGGTTTTTATGGTTTGATTTTCTAAATATTTTCGTAGATCTGATAATATATGCATTTTAGGCAAATCCACTATTAATATTTGAAAAATCGAAACAAAACAAATCAAAACTTAGTTCTAAGGCACAACATCAACATAATTAAAAACTATAGCTACCTATAGCAGCTAATAGATAAATATGAACGATCCATCAGGTGACCCACTTGCTTTTCTTCCCAGTAAGAAGAAACAAAAAAAAGAACGACCATCACACCTCATTATTTGGCTTGTCCCTAAGTGCGTCTTTCTTCTACTGTGCTGGTTAGAGAGAGACGTAGGTACAGTCAAGGAATTAAATTTCCAACCCACCTAAGGTTCAATATCATATAGCAAACTGTCATCATAAGAGCTATAGAGCAAGACGTTAGTTTGACATATCGACCTTAATGCATTGCGAATGTCAGACGACATTTCAACGAAATGGGTAGGGAATTAAGTTCCTTGACTGTACTGACCGACAAAGTAAGTCACAATATGTCGAGCTAGCCGTACAGATGATCTTCGTGTTCGGATTCCATCACACGCTAACAGTATAGTATTATTATATCGCATAAATCATTCTGTTTTCGCCATGCACGCGGCACTGTTATCCGAAACAATTATAAATACGCGCTAACGCACGTGGGTTCCGTACGTACCGCCCACACCTGGGTTTTTTGCGGAATTACTTATTGGGTTATAAATGTAACACCCAATCGTATGGCGAACACTACAAGTGGTGGGACTATTATTTAAGAGGAGTGCGAGCCCAGCGCCCTCCATACAAACGGCGATAACGTTTTCCACCCTCTAAACTTTAACCTACAGTCATGATTTTTTTTATATGTTGTCAGTATGCCCCAGAACTAGGTTTGTATTTTTTGATTTTTTAAATATTCTTAATAGTTTTAATAATATTGACGCTTTTATGTTTTGTATGAAACTTCTAAAATGCAAATATTGTCAAATCTATCAAGAATATTAAAAAATCAAAACATACAAACCTAGTTCTAAGGCGTAATGACAACATACCAAAAAATTATTGCCATAGGTTAAGGGTTAGAGGATGGAAAACGTTATCGCCATTTGTATGGGGAGCGCTTTTTGGGGCTGGGTTCACACTCCTCTTAACACGCTTTGCAGCGCTGTCGTCCTAACAGATCCGGTTGAATTTATCTCTATGTGCGGTTTAGTCTAACTGGTGTCATAAGAAAAGACTCAAAAATAACAAAGTATACATTGCCGGTCATGTTAGGGCTACTGGTACGATAAACAGGACGTTGAAGTATTCCAACTATTCTTTCTATTTCGGATACGAGCAAACAATATGACAGATAGTCAGACAGACAAAATGGGAACAAAAACAATCGGCAAATTGATCCGCAAATCTCAAAACATGCGTACTAACCCTCATTTTCTCCACTTCTTACCCAGCCATTGTAACAATGTTATCTGATCAGACCATCAAGCTTTAGGTCAACCAGACTTTCGAGCACCCACTCGGGATCTCCATTCGGCGACTTATCAATTCCATCGATCATCAAAACAAAGCAAACGATGCCTGGCCATTTCCACTGCAGAAAAAAACTGCACTCAAACCCTTTTTTTTAATGATGATGGGTTTTCGCTTGAACACAGACACACCTGATCGAAAGTGTTAACGAAGCAGAAGGCCGAAAGCAGGACTTAGGCCTGTAACTGGATCATTCTTAAGTAGCACCGCGTTCACAAACTCGGATTTGACGTTGTATTCCCACAGAAATAAAATGTTAGCTGCTGTGTACTTGAGAAAGATCTATAACCACAGGCCCCAACCTCCCCATTACAATTCTGACCAGACATAGATGAGTTTAAAGTCTAAAGTTGTGAAACTCAACCAGATTCTTCCAATACCCTCGCTCCAATCATAGTTGCACGCACATTTCGGCGTTACACATACCTACTAAACAAACGTTTTACGAGGAGATATTTTTACACCGAGGGTTCCCGATATGAACGCTGGAATCCTAAACTAAACATCTTAGTCAGACTCTAATATCGTTGGCACTCTCACTGGCCGATTTGTCACTTAGATAAATACAGGAATTTATTGTTGGAACGCCGAGCTGGACATTACAAAGACAAGATAATCCTTGAAATTTTTATTTCAACAAATCCAGAAAAAATCTCGAAAAAAAATGATCCCCGAACCATAAAGTGCTAAAAATGTAGTTTACAAGCAATCCTTCGATATTATACCAAATATTATCGTTTTCGAATAGAAAAACTGGATTCAAGAAGATCTATCTGTTATTTCTACGTTTATCGCAGTTATTTCCGCACCTTTAGTCAGTCCAGTTTAAATTTAAAATACAAAAGGTCCCATAAAAAAGGATTGATAGAAAACGAACCTTTTTTTTATAATGCTTACCTGATTGTGTGTTCGAGCCAAGCCTAAGCTTAGAAAAAGTAGAAGTAGGCGGTTTTTAAAATTTTAATAGATAAACCAAAACTCTTTGAAAGGAAACGTGGAACAGGTCGGAACAACAAAGGTAATTATCAAAATGATGAAAAGGTGCTGGATACAAAAACTCTCGATCAAAGTGAAGGGCAAGAGGCCTCTTGACTCTAGGTTAACAAAGAGAAACAGAAATGACGTGCAAGAGAGTACAGTAATGTCGACTGATATACTAATTTGGCTCCGACCAAGGAAGCCCTAAAAGGAACTATTGCGCCTGTACCTTCTTTAACTAGTATAGAAATAAAGTCTTAATAGTTCCTTCAAAGTACTAATCCATTGATGGCCAACGGTGCATCTACTGACTACGTAGGAGCGTGTTGAGATAGTTATAACCATTTTTCAGCTTCGTCTTTCTGAGACGCCATCAGTTTGCTGAATAAACGATCGGATTTGTCAACCCTCCCACTGCCTGCAGCCAGCAACATTGGACGTATTAACACTCACAAAGTACAATTCGTCAAGCGACTTTGACCCAATCCCGCGTCCATTTATATCAATCTGCGCGAATTGGAGTGGATTCTGGAGAGTGGAGTCGACAATAGCGCCCACGTGCGGACTATTCTCGTCCTAGTTTTGGGTCGGCGCGCGCGCAGGGTTACCTGATACAATGTAAAACCGCTGAAATCAAGATTAATTTAAAAAAGCAAAATAAATGCAAGATCAACCATTTCTCATTTGTTGCTATCGTCGCTTAGTTTATAAGAAGTGTGTGCACATATGAGAACAAACTTAGTCGTGGGGCGGGGGGAGGCAGGCCTATCTATACAGAAATAAAGTGGATCCCTCGTGCTACCAGCATGCTAGTTTCGGTACAGCATCTTTTTCTGTCAAAATAATAAAATCCTATAGACACAATAGTAAATGTCAAATTTCTTCAATCATTATGAAATTAGTCACGGTTCCATGTAAAAATCCTCATGCGCCTGATGCGCCGATTACAATTCACTAATCTTACCAACTTAGTGTGGGTAGCGGTTTCCTTGCTATTTTTCGTACCTCAATATCTGACAACACTAAAAAAACGGAACGAGAAAAATCCTCAGAATTTTCCACGACATATGCGCGACAGCCCTGCACCGCTTGCAGCGAAGGTCAGCTATGTAGCATCGCGTCTGAAACGCTATTTACCTGAAACCCGCGAGTATATACGAAGCAGAACGCGATAACGGAGATTGCAAAGTTGAAACTGCCGTTGCGGCATGTATGCATCGCATAGCTGCGGGATGCGTAGATGATGAGCTGAAATTAAGTGAACCCCGTTTCGTGCCGTCACCACTACACAAGAACGTGATTACAAACAAATACCCTGACCATGAAGCTTGAGGTTCCGGGTTCGATTCCCGGGCGGGGCAAATGTTTGTATGATTTATATGGATGTTTGTACGCGAGTCTTTGATGTTGTATGTATTTCAGTATGTATTTCTGTACATAAGTATGTATATCCGTTGTCTAGTACCCATAGCACAAGCTTTGCTTAGTTTGGGACTAGATCAATCGGTGTGAATTGTCCAGGGATATTTATTTATTTATTCATTTCAATATATAAATATTTCTCATATAGGATTATGCCTGTGCTTTCAGCATTTGATTGCAAAACTGTTTTCCTGTACGATATAAGGTAAAAGAAATGTTATTGATAAAATAGAATCTATATAAAGATATGACGACAAGTGTTGATAACCGTTATCAAGCAACCTATATATTTTCCCTTGGTTATCTATAGCATAATTAATAATACCATATTACTGTATAAGGCAATAAATAAATTCAATCAAACGAATGTCACGACTCCTGATTAAAGAAATAAATAACCGTCAATACATAATTGTATGGAAATTTAATAAAACGATATGATGAAACGAATTATTCGCAGGGTATGGCAGCGGTAATGTGGCGGAAACTGGAATACGCAAGGCACGGAATGCTGATGTTGCAGGTTCGAATCCTGCCATTTACCCTAATTTTTCTTTGTGTTGTCATTCATAATATAGCATTTTAAATTTAATTTGAATGTAAAAAAAAATACAAACAGAAAAATCGAAAAAATTTTGGAAATAAATAATTTCGAATAGAATAAAACGAATTAGTTGCTACTAAATAAAGTATTCAAGATTAATAATACAGAATACATTAACATAAACAGTATAACGTCCAAAGATTTTTATTAATCTTATTATATGATTTATTTTGTGTCCATTTAAAGTTTGTAACGCTCGGCCATTGTAATCAATTTTGGATGATAGGTATCCGCGAGTAAGCCCCCTTTAGTAATTTTTGCATTCTTTTGAACTTTATAGCATATGGTAACACTTGAGTAATATTACTGTCGGAAGAAGTACCTGAAGACTTGAAGAGATTAAAAAAGATCTGTACAATCTTCTCTTCCTGTAGATAAATAAAAAAAAAGCCATTTATTTCAGATCAAAATGTAAAATTTTTGTTAGTGACAATGCCTTAACCTATACTTGGAACTAAAAATTGGAACAGTAATACAGACGTCTCAGATCTTTGTAATTTGAATTTGAGCTGCCTTGGAAGTTGATTTCGAACCCTGAGGGGTTGATATGGGCGACTTTGGGGATCACTTGTATAAACCAACCATTTTAAATTAAAAAAAAAACAATATTTTTAAACTAACAAATATTTTGTCCCTTTCATTTGAGGGTAAACGTCACAATGACAGATAAAGACGCAACGTTAACTAACATGGGTTTATGCAACGTTTATAAATAAGAGGGCAAGATTTATATATGACGTTAACCGCGTTCTCACTCTCAAGTTACAACATACGGCTGGTATCTGATTAAAGGATTCCTGAAACGGCACAAAGGGTGATTTGTTGTGTCGATTATCTGTTTTGCACACAGCAATTAGCGGATCGCGGCGAAGCTGTTTTAGAGGCGTCTGCAAACCCATGCAACTCTGAGTTTTCAAGGCATTTTTAATCTGATACTTTTCAGTAGAAGTGAAGTAACTGGAGTTTTGCTGATGGTAAAACCTAGTTCGAGGTGCGACTAAGCAGCGTGCTTGCACTTGTGAGGTTATAAATTTTATCTACACACATATCATAAGTGCTCAATAACGCTTTCGAAAACCTTAGGAAATTACCAGCATTATTACAACCAATGTTATTATAAGAATTTTCTTGTCTGTGGTAGTAGGCAAATCTGTTCTTTTTTGGTCATCACATTACCGATATCTCGTGACTGCTCGTGACGTTATGAATTTAAATTTGGAACTGCTGTCAAAATTCAAGTTGGTCTCTATTCTAGTATCCACAGATATTAAAACAGTTATCGATACGAAACGTCAACCCAGTATGTTTTTTTAATTTAAACGCACGATATTTGATCTCGAGTGACATGACAATAGGGACTTCATTCGTTTGTCTATGATTAAAAAAACGTTCGTCTTGACGGATAGATCCAATGGCCGCCATTACTAGTTGTCATTCGTTTGTTGGTTTTTTGCTGTTACGGTTTTTTGCAGTTATGATATGTGTGTAGATAAAGTAATGTATGCAACTGTATATAATTAGGCCTTAAAACACTTGTGTGATCCTATTATGAAACTCGCTGATGCTCGTTTCATAAAACCACACTCGTATTTTAAGGCCTCTCATTATATAGCAGTTGCTTAAAATACTATGATGTTCACATTGTCACCTCGGTTAGTTACTTTAGAAATGTTCGCCTTGCAAGATAAATGAAACTCTGCAAATACTTAAAATTCCTAAAAATACCCTAAAAAATTGGGTTTTATAAACGTTAATTAACCGATAATGCGTTCCTAAAAAAGGGTTCACAAACAGACAGACAACAAAGTGATCCAATAAGAGATTCTATTTCCTTTTGAGGTACGAAACCCTAAAAAATATACTTACACATCGATTTAAGAAGACAATAGATCTGCTTACTTGTTCGGATTGTTACAAGCCTAGCGTCACCACTTTGCGACGGGGTGAAGCAGGTGAAGAGGGCCTTTCAATATTTAGCCATTGGTTCAACTTTGAATCTTATCGTAAGTGAAATAAAGTGCTTCTAAGTTTTCTAACCAGCAGCGACACAGGCGTCGGATAGCAGAACTAAAAATATGACGCCAATTTAAAACGTTTTGTACAATCAAGGAAATTGAAACACGTACCACCGTAGAACCTAATCGAAGAGACATACACATGACATCGCGTCATTGCGATAGGGTTCTAAGGTGGTACGTGGATATATTTCCCCTACTGTACGCTGAGCTGTTTACTTGACAATTGGAACAGACAGTTTTATTCAGGCTATCCAACATAGTCTACCAAATAGACTATGGTCGGCTACTCTGCCACTGCGTTGTACACAGTTGTATAGTTTTCTCATTTCGATGTATTTACATTTTCCATGGCTTCCTTCCTCAATTTCAACGTGCCTTTCGCATTTTATAGTATACTAGTGACACGCCCAGCTGTGTACAAATAGAATGTAATGTACCTACATAAAAAACCTTCCGTAAAAAAATCTCTAAATGACAGTGAAAACCGTATCAGAATCCGTTGCGTGGTTCAGAAGGAGTAGGCGGACGAAGATTTACAGACAGAAACAGATTTGTTTTGTACTACGTTAAGAAGTTAGGATCAACAAGATAATATCAACTATCACGTAACTACTGGCAGTTAATGAAGTTATCCCTGGCAGAAACAATACATGTATCAGTCCGTAAGTGGTCGGGCAATTGACATTGTTTACCGCGACCGCTGGCGACGGCTGGTGGGATGATGCAATGGAATAATACCCTAAGGCCATAAAGGGGTTTGCTTGGAATTTAATAGTTTATAGTCGAAGTCTGTAATCTCTAAAGAGTGAAACATCAGATTTACAGCTAACAGAGTCGTAGGATTCAAACTTTTAGTTACACTGTTCTTTTAGATTTTTTTACAATGTATCGACCCGACTTTGCACAAATACTGACAAATCGACGATGAGTAGGTGATATTCAAAGACCACTTTTTATTTGACGACAGCTAATTATATTTTTTTCAAGCAATTAAAAACGCTTGAACCTTTTCAACACCAACAACGGAAACAAAAGTTCTCATCGACACGCCAGGTCGCCAGAATATCAAACGCGAACTTTTTTAAACGTCATATGCTCGCAATTCACTATTGCACTATGTCATCGGCCGACTATATGTGTCGGTGGAGTGATGGGCACGACAGTTCGCGACACCTTTAAGCGTTTTAAGGGTTAAAATTTACAAGAGCTCTTACGATACAAGTATTTGACTCTAATATAGCTCCAACCCTTTCAGACTTCTAATTCAAACATCCTAAACAACTAGGTCAACCAGTCGAACAAAACTTAAGTAACTTATAATTGTACTGCCTCAACATTCATGGCATGTCCTGCTCCCATTGTCCCATAATGAACCTGGCACAGTTACGTGACACCGTTCTCTTTAACCCGCTCGAAATGGGTTAAGGCCCGCATTATTGCATGCTTCCTTGTTGCCTTCGGCAGTTACGATGCATCTATAAAACTTAGAACGTAGGCCAATCAACTTTTTACTTGCATTATGTTCGCTACATTTTTAAAACATTCTTTAGTATGAACTTTCACGTAATTTTGAATTGAGCTTGAGCCTGTTACACACTTTTGAAAGAGCAAAAGCAACCAACTTTAATTGTTCATCTAGATTAAGGTTGTGTGTTGTCTATCAGTCAGTCAGTAACGGGAACTATTTCATTTACCCAAATATGCCAGTCCTTACATAATACATCCCACATCTTCCCGCCGGAAAGGATTTGCATGTGGTGATGTCATGTCATACAAAATTGATGCTTATCGACATGTCGTTCGTATGCGTCCTGCACCGCGCGCCAAGGTCGCCGATTAGATTGCTCGTGCCTTTCATTTTATTGGGATTTTTTGCTAATTTTTTTGTGTTAATTTTTTTAAACAGCCCTGTTAGCGACAGGCTCATGCGACCTCGTTGGAATACCTTAATTGTCACTGCTTTTGAAAATTGTTTTGCCTTTGTCAGTTGTACGTCTAATTTTCTACTATCTTTACCGCTCTTTAATATATTTTCTTATTAGTTCACAAGTGGTATTTATTTCCGAGCCCGACCGTCAACAAGCCCTGTAGGAGAGAGACCTACGAGCGAGGAAATGCGCGCGCGTGCTAGCCGTCCAGAGTTAGTGGATCTGTAGGGACTCTAGCGCCATCTAGTTAAGAATGGAAGAAACCAACTGACATGCGCTACATCACGCTTTCATACTTCGGACTTCGGCCCCAGGCGTAACACCCGCCTGGTGAGAGATTGCTCTATTGACCTACCTTCCACAGAAACACGGAGTGGCTTTCCGTGACTTTTCTCTGTTATTTGCGTATGGCCCTACTGTCACTGTCAGAGTCGTCTATTCGAATGCTAGCGATATAATTACCAGATTCAGGCGTTACTATGCGGCTGTCCATATCAGCAACTTGCAACAAATTACTTTGCTTCTCCGCGAAACAAATCAGCTGTTTTGCACGTGCACAGCACTGGTTTCGCGGAGTAGCAAGGTAATTTGTTGCAAGTTGTTGCGAGCGATATGCATGGACGACAGGAGTTTCGGGACGGCTCATACTCTATCTATTGTCAACTAGCTTCTGCCCGCGACTTCGTTCGTGTGGCATTTAGGCGTGCTAAACATATGAACTAATTGACATACCCATTGCCTATTGTGCTAGGACTAGAATAATTGAATTATTTTATTAAATGGGATCTCTTCTTGTTTCAGTCGAGCAAAGACGAGCCCGCAGTATGCAGCAGCTGCAATGCTGTCATCAGTGGCCGAGTAAGTATTGACTAATTGTCAGCAGCGCGTACCTCAATGGTACATCAGGGCACGTAATGCCAAATATGCCGTTTTAAGTCCTGCGAAGTTACAGAGACTTTTCTTTGTGTTTTTAATACAACGCAGGGAGGCAAACGAGCTAGTGGGTCACCTGATAGTAATGAAAATCACCACCCATAGACACCCGCAACACCGAGGATATTGCAATTGTCAACCCAGAGGGCTAAGATGGAATACCTTTTGTGTCAGTAATTACATCGGTTGTCTTGCTCTCCACGCCGGAACATAACAGTGCAAGCACTGCTGCTTAGCTCGATTAGCGAGCTAGACAGTGGTAGCGTTCCGAACGGACCTTGCACAAAGTCCTACCCGCAAAATAAAATAACCATTAAGTACAGTCTATTTGTCTCCATTTTGTTGCTGTTTATCGCGAGTAAAACCGGGTCAAAGCACCGTGTGCGGCTTACGTGACAATTATCATATACGAAATTAAAACACAGCCAAGTTCAAGTAGATAAGACTAATCTTTATATCGACTATCTGCTGATACGGCGGTACAGGGGGCGCACGATTGAAGTGTACGCTTTCATAACAATGACCGAGCAATTTTAGTGGCGTGATGTACGAGTTGCGTATAGATGGTCAAGTCGGCGATTGTACCTTGTTTACGTACCTGTCGATAAAGTAGTATTGTTTTATATATTATTAGGTGTTAGTGCCGGGTGCAATTTATTGGAACTGACGTCAACGGATGTAATGAATTCATTAAATAATCATTTATAGTTATGTGTATAATTTTATGTTTAGTATAACATGGTTTAAAATATGAATTTATTGTATTTGAAATAAATACTTAAATACATATAACATCCAAGACTCGGGTACAAACATTCGTATTCATCAAAGAAACATTTGTCTCTCTCGGGAATTTCAACTGTTAAGCATTCAGTTTCTTGTATTACGCGTTATTTAGGTAAGTATAAGGAAAACATCAAAAACAAATTAACGGCAACTTCTCAGCGTTAAGAAATCAAAATAGAACTCGCACATTTTCCCTCCAAAACCTGGCACTATTAATTAAAACAGAACAAGCCAAAAATACCGCGGGAACAAAAGTATGCTCACGCGTTTATTTTCAGCGATGTCCAAATGGTCTGTGCCGCAAACTTATCTCTGCTTGTGGACAATTACAGAATTAACATCACGTCGTACAAACTTAGGTATAACAGCGAACAGGGACACCATTTATAACTGCAAATATTATTTGGTAACATAGACAACCGCGTTCAATTTACGAGGGCGCCGCTTTCCTTCACTCTACCTAAAATCGATTTACTCTCACTTGTCTTAAGTAGTAAACGCCATTCTATTTTCTTATATATTCGCGACTTGTAGACATTGAAATAAAAAAAAATTAAAACATTTTTTTTTAATGGGGTAGTTGGTATTCTAAGTTTTTTGTCAGTCTGCCCGTTAACATGAGACTTGAGAAGAGCTCGAAACGTCGGGAATTAGTTTCGTTACAATACACGCGATATTAACCGTTTATTTTTTTATTTCAATACAACCTAAAATGTTGGTTTCCGACATTAACATAGCTATTCGCCCCGGTTTCGCAGAAGTAAAATCGGAATAAAGCGAACATAAAAACCTTCCTTACAAAAATCTCTAAATGACAGTGAAGTGTGCATCAAAATCCATTGGATGGTTTTCGAAGGAGAAAGCGGCTGAAGATACACTATAAAAAATCGGACAGAAGATTAACATTAGAGTCAGTAAGAAGATTGTTTGAATAAAACATTACAAAGCAACAAATTATATATCATCTCTACTATATAAAGCTTGCAGTTGCTTTGGTGATCTAAGGTGACAAAAGGTAACATTTTAGGTTATGTTGTTTACTTTTTAAGACAAGTTTTGTAAAATTAAAAAGATTTGTAAAATTTGGCGAGTATTATTAAAAATTTGTCACAACTTCTCCTTGACTTTCAAACACTAATGAGTGTGAGTAAACGTTAAAATTAAAGCACCTTGACCGCTATGACCTGAGCTGAAATTGCTAAGGCGGTTTCGATGTCATTATTTTCTTCACGTGCGATTGACAATTGGCTTGCCGACTAAAAATTTTCCGTTTTGTTTAAAGACTTTGTTAAACGAAAAATAAGGGTGGTTTTAATTCTTCTATGATCACTATTTCGTGAATTATCGCGAGTAGAAAAAAGATGCAATGCAAGCTGCGCAAAAACGCTTCTTAAAAAACGGCCCGACAATTATGATGTCGATGTCACACAATATTTAACAATTTCATACCATCTAGTACCATTTTCTATTGTCAAGTACCCAATAGAAAACGTGATAAAAAGTGTATAGGTACTCCATTTATACTCGAAAAAAAGCACCCCGCAGTGGATTCCAAGAGAAACCAATTTATCATATGATAAATTGGTTTTTCATATGATATATATATATAGATATAATTATTAATTTGCAGTGTTTATGCCCATATACAATTTTAATAACTTAAATTACTATGTAATGACAACACAAAGAAAGATTTGGGTAATGGCAGGACTCGAACCTGCAACATCAGCATTCCGTGCCATTGCGTTTGCCAGTTTCACCACATTACCACAAAGAATAATTAGGGTAATGGCAGACTCGAACCTGGAACATCAGCATTCCGTGCCTTGCGTTTGCCAGTTTCGCCACATTACCATTAAAAAAAAACGATTACAAAAAAAATATTACTTTGTTTAAAAATATTGTAAAAACCTACATTTTCCATAAATATACATTGTCTTCAACAGATCGTGACGGCGCTGAACAAGAAATGGCACCCCGAGCACTTCCAGTGCCACACGTGCCGCAAGCCGATAGACGGCGCCAAGTTCCACCAGCACGACGGCGCCGTGCACTGCGTGCCGTGCTTCACCGAGCACCACAGCCCGCGCTGCCACGGCTGCGGGGACCCCATCACTGACGTACGTACACCTAACACTTGTCACAGAATAAATAATAGTACTAACGTACAGAAACATCTCTTTTTCGACCACCATTGAACGAATTCCAACTAATGATCAGGCACAAAAAGTTCGTATTACTTCGTAAACATTCGCCAGGCGGCATGCGTCAAAAGGAAGGCGTCGCCCGCGCCCGCGCGCCCGCCTTCCACCCGTAATGCCTTGGCGCACCGTTAGGGTTGGGCTGCTAACTAATACTGTCACAACGCGCGACACAGAGTGAGCGGGCGCGCGCGCGGCAAGCCGGCAACCTACTGCTATTAACCTATGCCATAGGTAATGCGGCGAGCGCACGTACAGTGCGGAGTGGAACCCCCCTGCACTTGTGCTCGGCAAGATGGCGTCAAGTGCTAATGCTGCTAAGAGCACGATGCTATATATATGTCCTACGGATTAGATAACTAGTGTCCGACCCAATTTTTGGTTTCATTTTCCGCGAATATCGACATTAAATTGGAGATTATCACCATTTATTTCTCCTAGCGATGGGTAATTTTTCGAAATTTATCAAATCATGGAAAAAAAATCAGTTTATTTTTCAGAAAAATAACTCAATGGAAAAATATTGTTTATTGTAAAATTTAGACAAAAACAAATACGTTTTACTGCAACAAAACTATACAAAAAAACAAGGGTAGGATTTCCTTCCGATTTCATCATTTCCAATATGAATACTTCAGTACTTTTAATCGTTAAATAATAAATCAGATTTACTTAAGTGTAATTATATTTACTGTTAACCATAAATTTGGAAAAAGTTGGAATAATTTGAAAACTAATGGAAAATATAGATTTTTATTTTCTTTTTCCAATGAAATTTATTCACTACCCATCAGTATAGCTTCCCCTCGCACCCGTGGAAAATGAACTGTCCGTTGTCATGCGTCATTACTTGTTTGTTTGTCTTGCGGTGTGCTTTCATGATTTTTGAGGTCAGAGCTTGAATGAACAAAAGTTTAAATTATACTTTAGAAATTGCCCTCGAAGTAAGTTTCGATTTTGGTTTAGGTTTTGGCCAAAACTGTAATAGAAACCGATAGCGATACCAAACCCCATTGCCGCAAGTAGCAAGCTAAAAAACCGGCCAAGTGCGAGTTGGACTCTCGCACGAATGGTTCCATATCATTATCTATAATAAATATTTATTTTATTCTGGGTTTTAGTATTTGTTGTTATAGCGGCAACAGAAATACATTTCTGAATTTCTGTAAATGTCAATTTCCTAACTATCACGGTTCATGAGACACAGCCTGGTGACAGACGGAAGGACGGACGGACGGAAGGACGCACAGCGGAATCTTAGTAATAGGGTCCCGTTTTACCCTTTGGGTACGGAATCCTAAAAACGGCGCCAACTGTAATGACTACAATCTCGTTTTTCGCCTTACTTGGAACAATGATGACGCATCTTTCTAAATATCGTCTTAATAACATGGGATAATTAACATAGCATGCTTTGATAACTTGGTAAAGTCCATGCCAATCTAAATACAACCACCCGCATTACATGAGTATAAGACAAGTTTTGAATATAAATAACTAGTGGACGCGCGCGACTTCGTTCGCGTGGAAATAGTAGCCAATGTCCGTCAGGGATAGTGTAGCTTTCTATTGTTGAAAGAATTTTTGAAATCAGTTCTGTAGTTCCAGAGATTACCATACATACAAACAAACAAAGTTTAGGTACCTCTATATTATATTAGTATAGATTAATGTAGATAATGTAGATGTAAATTAGTGTAGACTAGTGTAGATGGAGATTAGTGTAGATTATTAAATGGTGGTAGAGCCACACTATGGCCAGTGCATTTACCGCGAACCTTTTCGACACACGTCAAATCCCTACGTAACTCAGTGTGTCTTATTCTAACTAGTCCAGTACGAGAGAGACGCACTGAGTTACGAAGCGAGTTAATGTGTATCATGAGGGTTCGCGCTAGGTGCACAGGTTGCAGTACGAACGGCTCGACCGGGGTAAAGGAACCACACTCTCATAAAAGACCGGCGTGAAATAGCAGTTTGCTATTGCGTTTCGTACGGTGAGTCTGATTCTTAATCGATTAAAATACTTCGGTCTACAATATTATCACATTGGAAATGATCAAATCTGAAGAAAATACTATACCATTGTCGTTTTTGTATAGTTTTATTGCAGTAAAACGTATTTTTATTGGTTTTTGTCTAAATTTTCACTAACCAATATTTTTCTATTTACTTATTATCGGATTCGGAGGCCTACTACTTCTTATTAACTGAAGCCCCGCCACGGATCAGCTTTTCTTGGGGTCACTGGTTTCTATTGGCATCATTTCCCCACCTGATGAGGTGACCCACCATTACCTCCAATTTTCATTAAAAACTAACTTAAACCTTTCAAAGTAGGATAAAACTCAGGAGGACAAAGGTTGTTAATATAAAATAGCACTCACATCAACCGTGATAGAATTTTGGATATTTCCACGTAACATCCTTGTATCGTACTGGATTCCCAATTGAACGGGGAAAAATTTAATAATTTATTTCGCACCCACACCAAAAAACAAACACCATGAAATTCCTTATAGCAACTAAAGTTCAAAAAGGATACATCCATTTCTCTTACACCCATAGTAAAAAAGATCAACAGAGCGATTGAACTCTCGCTTTTTTGCGACATGACTAAAGTTTCCGAGGAACATGACGCAGCTGTCATAGTGATTCTCATGATTCAATGTCAATAGGGTGTTCCACGCTCGTAAAAGATTTACAACGCGCGTTTATTGCCCCGTAGACGGCAATTGTGTGGCAAATGGGTGTTACATAGTAACTTTCTGTTTACGGAAACTGTGTGGCGATTGCTTATTGGATTTTGAATGAGTAAAGCGAGTTTTAAAGACCGGTTTAGGAAGTTTATGGGTAGCAGTTAGTATGTCGGTAGGGTTTTAATCGTTATCAAGTCAGAGGGAATTTAGCCTGAAACACAGTTCACGCACAGTTACATATATTTTAAACAAGACTCTATAACGTAAAGTTTTTTTGAATAAATTATCTAATCTTATCGACCACATAATTTAACGTACTTATACAAATTTCGTGGTATTTACGTGAAAAATAGCTTTCTTTGAAAACTTTTTCTAGTATATTTATTAATAGTACATTTGAAGTTCTTGTTGTATACCTAATACTGGCAACATGAATGTGTATGAGACCTGTTTAATGGTTTACAAAAATCATTCCTTTCAATAATAATATACTAATTGTTCAGGAATTGAACGATCGTTTTCAACATCATCATATCAGCCGAAATATGTCCACTGCTGGACATAGGCCCCCCACAAAGATCGCCACAATGCCCGATCCTGCGTTGCTCGCAATCAGCACCAGGTTGTCGATCCACCTTGTGGTGGGTCTGCCCACGCTGCATCTTAAGTCTTTGGGTCCTATCAAGCATTCGTTCAGCCAGAAAACTTTTCTCAATTAAATTAAAATGCTATTGTAAGTCATTACATAGCATTTTAATTCAATAATTTGAATGCTAAACATTTAAAAATAAAAATCGAAAGAAATTTCGGTTACAATTTTTTTTTTCTATTAATTAAGTTACTAGTTCGGTCCCATTTTTTCTGTAATTCTCCTTCCAATCTACGTATAATGATGTACCTATAGTAAATTGAGGTATGATGTCAATCAGTGTAAACAGTTTGTCAACGTTCATTTACTGTGTTAAAATAGTTTAGTCGCAGTTATCTATAGACCAAAATAGCTATTTAATCATAGCGTTTATCTTAATCCTGTTAAAAACAAGTTATAATCCAAGAGCGTAGATAATATCTATTAATCTTCCTGTAATAGAGCTGGTGGAAGTTATCGGGGGCCTCGCCTAGTAAACTTAAATAGTACCTGATAGGAAGAATAACAATTTGAGTGAATCACGCGCAGGTCTATTAGTCTTCAATACCGGTTCAAAAAATCGTTCGGAAAAGAAATGAAACATATAAACTTTTCCATTCGTTTTCAAATTATTCCAATGTTTTTCTGATATTATTCCAAAGTTATTATTAAAAATAAATACAATTACACTGAAATAAAATCTTAATTTATTCTTTATCGATTCAAATACTTCGGTCTACAATATTATCACATTGAAAATGATCAAATCTGAAGAAAATACTACCCTTGTCGTTTTTGTATAGTTTTATTTCAGTAAAACGTATTTTTATTCGTTTTAGTCTAAATTTTCACTAACCAACATTTTTCCAATTACTTATTTTTCTGAAAAATAAGCTGAAAATTTTCCATGATTTGAAAAATTTCGGAAAATTACCCCATGACGACCATCTCATTCTCATTTTATTTCACTTATTTATTACGATCACGTTCATTCATTTTAGATTTTAGACTTATACTAATTCATGCCATTGTTTTTAAAAAATTGTTATTAAAAAACTCATCTGCCCCTTGCGGTTCCTGAAGTCGCAAACTCCCGGGGGCGACGACAATAACTTCCCATTAGGTGACCTGCATACCCGTTTGTCTGACTTTCTGAAATAACTGTATAATCGACCAAGAAGTTGTTTGACCACTTTTCGATCGTATCACAAGGGAATTAGGTTCAAAAGTGGATAAGGAATTATTTGGTCCAGAAGTACCTATCCGAGAAAAGTCGCGGTTAAATGCTATCTGTACGAAACGTCTTTGCCGGTTTAAAATAATCTTTATCTACACACATATCATAAAGGCTAAATAACGCGTTCAAAAACCCTAGGAAATGACCTAGGAAATTACAACCAATGTTATTATAAGAATTTTCTTGTCTTCTTGAAAATGCTGGCAGAGTTTAAAAATATAAAATATTTATATATAGATTAGTAGTAAGTAATTAGGTTTTGTCGGTCATGGTTACCTATTTTAATCTTAGATACATAGAGATATAGAGAACAGGTGAATAAGATACTTTATGTGATACTAATACATATAAGACAAATATTGTACACCATATTATGGTAGGCTGTAGCGAATACTTTTCTGTTTTAACATCTATTTCTACCTACAGTTATACAATAAAATATTTTGATTTGATTTTGATTTTGATTTTGATTTTGTGGTGGTAGGTAAAATCTGTTCTTTATTGGTCATCACATTACCGATATCTCGTGACTGCTCGTGACGTTATGAATTTAAATTTGGAACAGCTGTTAAAATTCAAGTTGGTCTCTATTCTAGTATCCACAGATATTAAAACAGTTATCAATACGAAACGTCAACTCAGTATGATTTTTTAATTAAAACGCACGACATTTGATCTCGAGTGACATGAAAATAGCAACTTCATTCGTTCGTCTATGGTTTAAAAAAAATTTTCGTCCTGACGGATAGATCGAATCACAGAGTACTTTTTTAATATACATGGCCGCCATTAGTTGTCATTCTTTTTAGGTTTTTTGCTGTTACGATTTTTTGCAGTTATGATATGTGTGTAGATAAAGTAATGTATGCAACTGTATATAATTAGGCCTTAAAACACTCGTGTGATCCTATTATGAAACTCGCTGACGCTCGTTTCATAAAACCACACTCGTGTTTTAAGGCCTCTCATTATATAGCAGTTGCATAAAATACTATTATCTTTACATAAAAAGTCGCTATTACAAAGGCGTCTGTCTGACCATATCTTCGGCCGCTTACTCCTCCTAAACCACGCCACGGATTTTAATACACTTATCACTGTAGTGATAGTTTTTTTTAGTAAAGGTTTACAATAGTATTTTATGCAACTGTTGCATCATGAGGGGTCTTAAAACATGAGTGTGGAATATGAAACTAGCGTCAGCGAGTGACCATTACATTACATTCAGACTATTACAGTACTGTAATGACCATTACAGTACAGATTTGCCCACTACCCACAGACAAGAAATTTCTCATAATAAAATTGATTGTAATAATGCTGGTCATTTCCAACGGTTTTTGAACGCGTTATTGAGCACTTATGATACATGTGTAGATAAATAGATTTTAATTAACTATCATCAAACGATGTTTTGAAAAGAGAAGAAAAAAAAAGGGATAAGCTGCTGAGTTTCTTGCGGCGTTTCTTCTCAGCAGAATCTTCCATTTTCCGAAGCGCTGGTAGACTCAGACATGTAAAAGAGCCTTTATGGCCTACTTGCAAAATAAATTGTTCATTTTCATTTTTCATTAATAATAAATAAGCTAATATAATAATAATATTCGTTTCGTCGCTAGTACCTTTATGGATAATGTTAGTAATCCTGTTCACATGCTGACCTCACTGGGTATTAAATTAACACTGTACGAAAAATAATTGATTAAATGGAAGGTGATAAAGCACCTTTCCGTCTCTAATTGTAATTGAGGCAACAAAAATTATGGCCGAAATGATACATAGCTGTGAACCATTAGTCATTACTCTGAAATACCCCATGCATAATTAACAAAACAATATTTGTTTTTCCCTGAAGCCAAACCACAATTCAGCTACCATTTTTGCTATGGCAATCAATATCTGTCCAGCGGTCTTCGTATGACAGACGCAAGGATAACTTATCTCTCAGTGCGAATCTATCTAACCAGTGTCATAAAAAAGGGACGATGGATAACTTACAATTATAAACTCATTTTGAATGATAGACGCAATTAAAACACTTTAAAAAAATCTCTTTAAAGAGCACTACGTATCCCTAATTCAGTTATTAGACTCTATACTTTATTTCCTTT
Source organism: Ditula angustiorana (assembly GCA_963691745.1). Classification (NCBI taxonomy): domain Eukaryota; kingdom Metazoa; phylum Arthropoda; class Insecta; order Lepidoptera; family Tortricidae; genus Ditula; species Ditula angustiorana. Next base: position 1,292,236 of record OY829483.1, on the reverse strand, counting down.
TTACGTTCTTATAATTATCTGACTGTTTGTATGCATAGTACAGTCAGCCTCAAAAGTTGATAAACACTCAAGAACCTTGTCGCAGTGACGTATGAAACGAGGGTTGCTCGAATTTGTCACATTCCTGACAGCAAAAAGGTACCAAAAAATTCAGCTTAAGAACACAGGTTTTATTTTTTTTATAGCCTATATTGATGGGGCCTGAAAAATTGTTAATTTACTTCAAGATGATACTCTTCCTCAGTGGCGTAACTATACCATCTGGGGCCTGTGGCAAATTATTTTGCCATGGGGCCTTATCAGTAAAAATCGTCAACGTAAAAAAATATTTTTGAGCTCGCGGCCTATTGGGCCGAGGCCCTCTTTAGTCGGGGGCCCGTGGCATTTTGCCACCCTATTGTTAGGCCACTGCTCTTCCTATCATTCACTTTAAACCTCTAGTAGCAACAAAACGGAGGATCTCATACATTTTTTACTGGAATGTGACCAGATAAAATATATTCGTAGAGTGTATCTAGATCACCTGAGCCTTGGTAACGGGGGGGTGAATACGATCCTGAGTAGCCCATTATCTGAAGACGCGGTGCAGCTGTACAAATTCGTCAGACACGCTCTTGCGGCCCGGAGTTCTGGCTCGGGGCGGCAAATAGTGTGAAGTATTTTTCTGAGTCTCCTCATGAGGTTGGCATAGTCACACTAGTGCACTAAAGCCCTAAAAAAAATTTTAGAAAAAAAAAACCTCTAGTAATGATTCAATTAACGATAAATAAACCGATAACTGTAAACAACGATGTGTCACTGAGTAGATACTCGAACAAAATAAACATACTTAGTTAAAAGCATAGTGAAGTTGCCACTAAGTAGTGTCGCGTTTATCAATATTTGCTTTAGGATGAATAACGAATTTCCTATTAATTATCCAGTACCGGGTCTAATTAATTGTTTCACTAGATCATTATAAACGGGCACGCGGGGCATTTGGTGCGAAGTGATTACCGTCGTCCACGGGAACCAAACTCGCTGACACGTCGCCGGCCTGACTACTTGATGTCACCCTTCCGGTACGAATCGCAGTAGTAACAGTAGGTACAGTAAAAAAAATGCAAAATACAATGACATTAAATCATTTTGTTCACAAAAAATATAGCCTATTTCACCCAGACTACAATTACGAACCAATTGACACCTCATTTATCAAAATCGGCTCAGTCATATTAATAAAGCGGATCACTCACGTATTTTTGCGTCGGGAAATGCCCGACATGTTTCGGACCAGTCCGTGGTCCTTAATCATGAGCCCCCGCGGCGGTGGCGCGACGACGACTGCGTGCCGAAGCCCTGACAGCTCGGCTACTCGACACAGGCGGCTCGGGCGACGGCGAACAACTACCCTCGTTTGCTTCATTATTTTTAATGTCAAATATAGGGTTGCACACTACACTAACCACATCACTCTCTAAAGGCTCGGACACACCCGTCTCGTCATGAGCCGCGGGGGCTCATGATTAAGGACCACGGACTGGTCCGAAACATGTCGGGCATTTCCCGACGCAAAAATACGTGAGTGATCCGCTTTATTAATATGTCTGAGTCTCACGGTAGTTTCATGTTAAAAAATCGGCTCAGTCGTTTAGGCACTACAGTGGAACATACGTAAATACAAACATACATACATAGGCTGCTAAAAACATAACCTTTCCTTTTGGCTTTGCCGTAGTCGGGCAAAAAAACCGGCCAAGTGCGAGTCGTACTCGCGCACGAAGGGTTCCGTACCATTATCTATAAAAACGGCAAAAAAATCATGTCTGTTGTATGGGAGCCCCCTTAAATACTCATTTTATTCTGTTTTTTAAGTATTGGTTGTTCTAGCGGCAACATTAATACATCATCTGTGAAAATTTCAACTGTCTAACTATCACGTTTCTTGAGAAGCAGCCTGGTGAGAGACGGACGGACGGACAGCGGAGTCTTAGTAATAGGGTTCCATTTTACCCTTTGTGTAAGGAACCCTAAAAACAACGAACTCCCGTTTATCAGCTTGGAAATTAATTAGTACATGCTGCATGCATACTCACCGGGTAGGTAACTTTAACGTTAATTTTCTAATAAGTTGAGTCTAATTACATAAAAAAGTGAATTTAAAACAAGAAAAACAATTGCATAAGAGTATCCATACATGTATTCAAGGAAAACATCTAGACACTAAACAAATATTTATGTGTGTTGCGAGCGATTTAAATTAAACACTCGTTGAGTCGACAAACAGTGTCGTAACGCGACAAAAGAGGAAATAGAATTGCATCCACTTAGTGCAATATGTTTATACTTAAACTAGCTTTAGCCCGCGGTTTCGTCCGCCACGTTTGCGGATTACAATACGTACAAACGGCAACTTTACTAACCATTTAAAGAGGGGACTGAGAGAAATGGTCTACGCTGGAGAGTGATAGATGTATCAACTTCATAGTGCATAAAGGCCTCCCTTCCGAAAACTGACAGCTCTCAATTCCGGCTTTAATTGTCCCTTATATGTGTCTTTGTTTGTACAGTCCCCCCCCCCCCCACTCTTTATAAACTATGAAAATCTAAGAGTCAAAAGACAGACGTTCCGACTTCCAAGAGTCACATAGTCGCCATTTTGGTACGGTCCCAAAAATAAAAGCCTAAGAGGAGGATAGCCTGGTGCATTAATAAAACACGTCACGCGAATAAGGGGGGGAGGGCAGCCAAACGTGACAAAGGGATGAGAAAAAGCGTGACAAAAGGGGGGAGGTCTTAAAAAATTAAAAATAGTGTGACGTTATTTATGGATGATTCCCAGTTCAAACGATTAATTCCTAGCTACAAAACCTGAGAGTAGTCTTGCAATGAATCTAGCCAAAAAATCGTTCTCTATTTACACCATAAACTATAGTTAGCTGCGAAATCTTAATAAAATAATATTAGTCACCGTTCTTTCCGTCTTAGTAGACGTCTTAGGTAAAGATTATTTACAAGTAAGGTGTCGAACGCGACATTGGATATTACCATAACGTTTTTTTTAAGGCGCAGGTGCCGCTACTTACAGAATAAATAATATTACAGAAACTTCTCTTTTACGACCGCGATTAAACGAATTCCAACTTAATTAACACGCGCAAAAAGTTCGTATTACTTCATACATTATGCGCCAGGCGGCGCGAGTCAAAAGGAACGCGCCGCCCGCGTCCGCCTTCCCCCCGCTACTCCTGGCGACACGCTAGGGTTGCGCGGCATCCGTTTTCAATTACACTGACACAGCGGGGGTGAGGGAGCGGGCGCGCGGCAAGCCGACAGCCTACTGCGATTTGCTTATGCCATAGGCAAGGCGGCCAAGCGTACTTACAGTGCCGAGTGGAACCCCCCGACCGCTACGGCGACTTGTTTGAAGCTATAACCGAAATACATAACGTAACCGACATTTTTTTTTATTTACGCACAAACAGTTAAATATCTCAACAACCCCTAAACCGTTTTTCGCCAGACATAGCTTAAAATCACCGCAATAAAACCTGCTTTCAAATAATTAAAACCTGCATTCGAATCATAATCCACCCGTTAGGAAGCTACGATGCCACAACCAGACACATATATTGAGGTTTCAAGCTTATAAAAACACTCCTCTTTTTCGTTGGTAGTCCAGCACCGCAAACAAGCAGGGCATGGGTAGGCTATAAAACATGCGGGAAATGGCCAATTTTTTTATTCGCAGGCTATCTGTTCATTCACGAAATGTCTTATTATTTAACGGCGATTTATAACATCTCCGTATAAGAGAATTATCCGATAGTATTTGAACTTGTATTAAGAGTAACAGGTTTCCCTACAACCCGGGCTTGTAAACGCCAACTCGTTTGTAATAGCAAACTTACCACCCTTGTGTCACAATACACTATTAAACATTCAAACTAAGGTTCTTTCATGAACTTTTAATGAAAAGTGATATTGGCAATAAAATGCCTGTTCTTGGAGTAAAGTACAATAATTATGACTTGTTTTTAATCGACCTGTCAAATAAATACCTAAGGCCATATTACGGCCGCCTTAAGAAGTTAAGAGCATAGTTTAAGGCCATGCGCGTGCGGTTGAGTCAGTGCGGTTTCCGAGTAACCTTATACGGGCAGACGAAAGTATTACTCATTTTTATAAGCTTCCTTAATCAAATATAAAGTGGCATATTAAATTTTTTGCGATGTCTATTCGTCAGCAAAACAGGCGTCACGGATGGACGGACGCAAGATTCGATCACGGAGCCAGTGAATAAATAAACAAAACTATCTGGACAACCGAGCCAAACGTTGGATGTAAAAATTTTACCGAAATCACGTTTTTTAAATCATACTGAATTTTTCTCTTTCAGACCATCTAATCATCATATTGCTCTTTCATTTATATACCAAGATAGATTTACTACAAAAATATTAAAAGATACCAGATTAGGCTTACTAAAAGCACTTTTAAATTTCAGAAAAATTACCATCGGTTCGGAAAAAACCTCCGATACTGGAAAAAAAAACTCAAAAAGGCGTCATCAACATACGTAGACTGCCAACATAACCTTTCCTTTGGCTTTGCCGTAGTCGGGTAAAAAACCACGGAACCTTACACCGTCGTATTAAGTCAGCGGAACCCTAAAACTCGCGAGAAAACTCGTGCCGGTAGTAAGTAGTGCACTTTGCGCAGGCGCGACCTTGTTATGCGGTCATCGCTTCATTGGGCAAAGGTGCGCAAGCGCATGCAGCCGGATTATACCGTATTTAAAAGGAATTATTTGTTTTTAGGGTTCCCTACATGAAAAATAACTTATAGGATAACTTCGTTGTCCGTCCGTCTGTCTGTCGAGACCCTTTTTCTCAGAAACGTGTAGTTTTAATTTTAAGTTAGAATTTTGTTTACATCATAAGACAATTAAGATTGAACAAATTTTAGTGCATTCATTTTATAGTCGCCGAGCATGTATGAAGAGAGGAATGCGTGTGGAGGAAGCAAGGGAAGTATGCCAGGACCGGAGCAAATGGCGTTCTGTGAACTTCTGTGGTCTCTGCCTACCCCAAAGGGAAACAGGCGTGAGTTTATAATAATAAAGTTTATAGTCAAGGCGAATTACCTAGTACTATATTCGACCATCTGGCAGGTCCATTTAGTGCAGACACGACTATTAGCCACATACCGCATTCACGCGCCATACAAGCCGCCAGATTCGTAGCTGCTTAATGGTTTCCATCAAGGGTTTTAAGTGTATCTGTCGAGTCGATTGATAGAATCGCTACAATGTTCTTGCGGCTGCACGATTTTTTTTTAAATACTAGCTACCCGCCCTGGCTTTGCGCGGTTATAATGGGGATAAAATGCATATAAAAACCTTATGTAAAAAAAAATCTAAATGACAGTGCAAACCGCATCAAAATCCGTTGGGTTCTTTAGAAGAAGAAGGCGGCCGAACGTACACCATAATTGTTCTGTGGATTAGATTATAAAGCCTATTGAAAATGTTTGTTCATAAGATTTCATCAAATCTCTTATATAGTTTAAAAATTACATAGTATTAAGTAAAGTCGCCATTTTTTCCTGTCAGTAAGAAATTATTATATTGTAACCTCGGCCGCCTTCTCCTTCTAAACCACGCATCGAATTTTGATGAAGTTTTCATTGTCATATAGATAGAGACTTTTATAGGGAAGATTTTTACGTGCATTTCATCCTGATTGTAACCGTACAAAGCCGTAGAGGGTCGTCAGTATAGTATGAATAAACAATTTTACCTATGTATGTATGGCAGAGGCAGTGTGGCGAAACTGGCAAACGCAAGGCACGGAATGCTAATGTTGCAGGTTCAAGTCCTGCCATTGCCCTAATTTTTCTTTGTGTTGTCATTACAGTTTTAATTTAATAATTTGAATGTTAAAACATTTAAAAATAAAATCGAAAGAAATTTCGGTTACAAAAATTTAATAACAAAAACGGCGCCATCTCTCGTTAGCTGTGAAGGTACCCAGTTGAATATGATAACTTGTTAAAAAGTTTCATATAGATGACACCGAGTGTAGTTGTACCCTTAAAATCAATAATGTAATGACCGTAAGACGAAGCACATTGAAAAATTCGCAGGGTATGGCAGAGGCAGTGTCCGAAACTGGCAAACGCAAGGCACGGAATGCTGATGTTGCAGGTTCAAGTCCTGACATTGCCCTAATTTTTCTTTGTGTTGTCATTACAATTTTAATTTAATAATTTGAATGTTAAAACATTTAAAAATAAAATCGAAAGAAATTTCGGTTACAATAATTTTACCTACTTAACGTTATCACAAATGTCCGTGATGCGTTTCGAAACGAGTCACAATCAATCCAATAAGTACCTAGTTCGAACAACATTGAAAATAAACAATGCCAATAACAATTTAACCGACGTAGTAACATCGACAAACATAAACAACCTATTAGTCACAACATAATGAAGATTTAGTCTACAGCCCAGTCATTGTTCCAAACATTCGGACGATGATGTCATCGATGTAACAGGACGGATCGTTCCGCGCGGTGCTATGATTTATTTAGTCGATCATACTAATGATTTATCATTCCTCGTAGAAGTGTTTTTAATGATCATCGACGTTGATGAATGAATTGAGCGACTGTACATTTCGCTGTTTTCTTGGCACTGTCAGCACCATATAAATGTATATTGTAGATGGTCGAAGAATGTTAAAGGTAGGGGAATAAACTAAAAGCCCCTGAACCAAAGAAAATTGGAATGTATCCTGCAGCAAAATAACGACATTGATAGGAGCCTCTTCCCCTGTTCGCAAACTGTACACACTTCTCTTTTTTTAAGAGTAACACAAAATAATATTTTTAAAGATGATCCAGAACAATGCGACAGGCTTAGGTAGGCCTATATCTCATTTGCTTGGTGATGTATATTGATTGGACGTGTTTCTAAGAGCAGCAGTTTAATAAACATACCCAACTGTTTTTAAATACGCCCTTCACCCTAGTCGAATGGTTAATTTATGGCATGTTAAAAAGGGCAAAATATGCGAGGGTGACAGGCAAACAGCGTGCGTCTGTAGAAGTATTAAGGCTGGGCCCTTGGCTGGAAAACTGACATTTCCTTATCGGTATGTTCACTGTGCTATGTGGGACGTCCCTTACTAGTGCCATGTCAACTTGGTGATCTTCAAATTGATTTTACGGACAACGCGAGCAAGTGGGTTATCTGATGGTAAGTGATCCCATAAGCATCCGTAATACGAGAATGCTAACCTAGATGACTAAGATGAAATACCTCTTGTACCAGTAATTTCACTGGCTGTCTTGCTCTTAGCACTACTGCTTAGCGAGCAAAATCGTGGTAGCTATCCGGACGGTTCTTGCACTAGGTCCTACCGCCGGTAATTTGCCATTAGACCCTTCGAAAGTAGTCATACCTAGGAGTCATTTCCAGCAAATTGGCGCCCATTATCTGAGAATCCAGAATGGTTGGTCTCCAAGTCATAGCTTAAGTTTTACTTGCCACCAAAAGCAAATGCGTGTACGGAATCCGCTTTATTCTGAACACTTGATTTAAATTTCTGGACGCTTTGTTTAGTCATTCTTTTTTTAATGCGTCTACTTCTAAAGAAGATAAGTAATTAACGTTTATTAAAGCTACAAGATAAGAGTCAATCGCATGCTTATTTATAATGGAAAAACTCTAGAGAACTCTACCACCGTGATCTTAAAGAAACCTAGAATTCGGAGCACTCTGGAGCCGAAAATTTATGTCTGTTTTTGTTTATTTCAGCGCGTGATCCAAGCTTTGGGAGTATCCTGGCATGCCAACCATTTCGTGTGCGGCGGCTGCAAGAAGGAGCTGGGAGGCGGAGGATTCATGGAACAGGTATTTATCCTACTCTGTTCCTTTTTATTAAATACTATTAGCTTACTATACACTCTTACTTTTTAAAGTTCAACTAGGAACCGTTATAGTTTCGCCATGTCTGTCCGTTCGTTCGTCTGTCCGGGCCAAGCTCACAAAGTATCTGGCTGAAAAACAGCGCTGAGGTGTCGCTCATGTAAGTTCGCACTATCAGCAGTTCCTGACGCCAAAAAACCATTTGCCACTGATTTTATAGGTTATTTGTTCTGTTATTTTATCAATAAACGATTTTTCTTCATTTCAACAAAAACAGCTTGTATTAAAATTGTTTTTTTTACATTAAAACTTATTACTTTCCAGGCCGGGCGGCCATACTGCTCGGGCTGCTACGCGGACAAGTTCGCCGCGCGCTGCGCCGGCTGCGCCAAGCCGATCACCGACAAGGCCATTATCGCGCTCGACGCCAAGTGGCATCGCGAATGCTTCACTTGCAACGTGAGTGACCACCGCTGCCAAGTTTCAAGCTATCAAGTAGAACACGAGCGCTATAAAGGTTGTATAGCAGCTGTATACAGGTAATCGCCTCTATACAGCTACTATAGAACTACTATATTATATGATATTTTACTATATTTCGGCTCTCCGTACTATATACTGTTGAACTAATATATGTATAGTACGTAAATATGCTATATTTCGAGCACTTGTCACGTTACTAAAATATATCTAAGTAATACATTGACGAATCGAAACGACATTCAGTCAGATCAGAGTGCAAAGTTGCGCTTCGGGCGCGGGCGCGTACAAATACGTTCCAAAAAATACTAAATTTTTTGAAGCGTACTATATATTTTCTTAGCTTATTCTCAAAAATACTATATTCAACCGAAAAAATGTTGGCAACCCTATATAGAACATATCGCTAGAATGTGGACAAAACTTAATACTAGCTTAGATAAGTAATAGTATTTTATGCAACTGTTGGATAATGAGGGGTCTTAAAACAGGAGTGTGGTTTTATGAAACGAGCGTCAGCGAGTTTAATAATAGGATCACACGAGTGTTTTAAGACCTAATTATGTACAGTTGCATACATTACTTTATCTACACACATATCATAAGTATTCTATGATGGGTTCAGAAGCCATAGGGCAATTTGAACAAATATAGAAACAAATTAGAAAAATTCTCATAATAATATTGGTTGATATAATGCTGGTCATTGCCTACGGTTTCTGAACGCATTATAGAGCATTTATGATATATGTGTAGATAATAGTACATTTCGATACTAGTGCGGAAGGTATGTCATTACTTCACAAGTCCCGAGATATCTTGCCACGAGCCGCAGGCAAGTGGCAAGACTCGGGACGAGTGAAGAATGACATTTCCGCGCGTGTATCGAACGACGTTTTTCAATACAGTTGCGAAAAAAATACAATAAATTTGCAACTTTTACTGAAGCTCTTAATTAAAGTAAAGTAAGTACAAACTTTAGCAGTGAACATTTTTGACAAATTAAACGCGTTTTTGTTAGCTGTCAAATTTTATAAGGCAATGGCTTTTGCTAGTCAGCCAACTCAATGATTGATTTTTTTCAAATAGATATTAATATGAGCGTCAGGACAATTATTAAAGGATAACGAAATATTCTTGCCGGGAACATTAATATTTTCACTCTCCCGCCTATTTTTACTTTTTTTTTAACGATTCCGTTCTTAGTGGCCAGTCATTCAAAGGCGTTTTATTTTTTAATTTAGCGAAGCGCTTCGAAGTGCTTAAAAACACCCAGAATCGCTTATTGTTTGAAAATCTTTGCCATTTATTTCTGAAGAAGTGGAACTAAAAAGAACCTTATTTTTTTAATGTAAATAAATATGGGGTACCAGAAAAGACCCAGTGTTCTGATTGGTCGATTTTATGTCGTATGCAGCACAAGTCGTGTTCTGATTGGTCGAATCAGTGATCAGCGTGCTGATGTGATTGGTCAATTTGCTCTTTAAACAGGCCAACAATGTTTTTGTCTCAGAGAATTCCGTTCCATTCAGCCACCTTAATAAGAACTGTTTTTAGGACTGTTATTATTTAAAAAATCATATTTTTTGATGAACAGGCTAGTAATAAAATATAAAATCTCAATATTTTGATATTCTTACATTAATAATAGGTTTTTAGTTTTATTACGTCTTGGTACAAACTAAAACTATAAAAACTCTTTGGTAAGTAGTTGTGAATTGGAATAAGTACAAATTAAAAAAAAACTGGAAAAGTAAATCGCACTAGTTCGCAAAAACGAACTTTGCGCACGCAAAACAGCCAAAAAAAGGGCACTTTTTGAGCAACTGTATTGAAAAGATATTTTTTTGCCTCTAAAAAACAACTGCGTCATAGCATTACTGAGAAGTAGTGTTAGACGGGTGCTGGTTTCTTGTCCATAGGCTAGGGACACGCTGTAAAGCGCCAGGTGGGTTCTACTCCGCACTGTAGGTACGCTCGGATGCCTTGCCTACAGAGTAGGCAAATAGCAATAGGTTGTCGGCTTGCTGCGCGCCCACTCACTCGCTCTCGCTGTGTCAGTGTCATTGAAAACGAATGCAGCGTTCCCCTAACGTTGCACCAGGGAGTTGTGGGGGGAAGGCGAACGAGGGCGGCGTGTTCCTTTTGACGCTAGCCGCCTGGGGAATGTGTATGAAGTAATACGAACGTTTTATGCGTGTCAAAAAAAGTTCGTATTCGTTTAATCGCGGTCGTAAAAGAGAAGTTCCCGTACGTTAGTAGCATTATTTATTCTGTGATAGCGCTTAGTGTGCTATTTGAGCTGGATCCGTTTTGATCATCATACTCAGATGCGATGCTGGATCGATACAGCCGCGCGTTTGTAACGTTGCAATGGCGTATTAGCGATGACCTATGATTACTGACATGCCGACGGAAACTTGCTAAAATTGCGACAACGTTTCCTGAAATTTTCGAGAACAATTCCTACTTTTTGAGAATTTTCTGCCACGATACACTCCAAAAATTATTTCAAGACCTTTGCTTAAGAAATAAACCATTCTTAGTAGTTTTTTCTCCTTACAGAACTGCAGGAATCCCGTGACGGATTCCACCTTCTCCGTGATGGATAACAAGCCCCTCTGTGGGAAATGCGCCTAAAGCGCCACCAAACCGCGACGTAAAGTGCACTTAACCGTAACTAACTAAGGTCTAATTTGTAAAGCCCACCAAATACCCACACAGCAAAACGTGATGCACGTAAAACTGTCGCCATAACAGAAACAGAAGATAACAGAGAAATATAAGAAGATAACGGAATTGAACTCTTGCTAACTCAGTAGACAAACAACAGTGGCTCTAACACGACCGATCCAGGTTTAACTGATCCCTCCCAGCGTTTCTCTCAAACTAATGTCATAAGAAAGAGACGCACATAGATATAAACTCAGATAAACCAAACTTGACCGGTCATGTCAGTGCCACAGCAGTCCACTTATTTCAACAAACTGGCAGGTGACATGTGACAGCGACAATTCGGCGTAAACTCAACCGATTTGATTCATAGGTCACTGTAGAATCTTTGCACTATAAATGTCATATCTCAACAGTTACACATTGCGACAACGTTCTACAGTGGCCAATGAATGGCTGGCTCGAAGAGCTTTTGTTTGGCCGGGCTTCAATAGTGCAAAGTGCCTTAAAATGGGATGACTTTGAAGTGTAGGAACAACTTAAAAAGTATCTTTAAGGTCATTTTTTTAATTATTTATCGTATTTTTTATCTCCAATTGATGCCTTCATGGGTTGTTTAGTTGTCTATACGACAAAACTTGCTTAAAACTATCAAAGTAGCCCGCCCCATCTTTCTTCAAAGTCATCCCGTTTTACAGTAATCGTCATTGTCACTTTATATATGTTGTCAGATGTATTTGCACAGTCTAAGAGATCAAAAAGGTCAAACCCAACTCTACTGTTAAAAGAGTAAGGGCTTGTGTTGACATTTATTAACTCTCGGAGTGTACGACAACTGATGCTGTTGATAGTGCGACCACTTTTGTAAAATTGACCGATATAACTGCGCAGTTAAGAATTTTAGAAGCGCGTCAAGTACTAGTGACGCTTCGAAACAGTCCTACGGCGCATTTAAATTTTTTACAACTATTAAACTTCAATTGGTGTAAAGCACAAGCGATTGCGTGTTGTGCTTTGCGCCAATTGAAGTTAGAATAGATCGCTTCGCGTTCATTGAATTGCCATTAGACTTTGTGACTTGCTAGAGTGAAATGAGAGAAAGCACAGTTATTTTCCCAAATCGTGTCGACTCAACAATAGATTATAATTTGTAAATTCGGTTATCGTCTTATTAAAGAGGTTAATGTTGCTAGCTTTATTGTAAATGCACTTCATTCGCTGAGCAAGATAAAAGGCAATGATAATGCTGACCTCTTGCTCATACAACACAGTTGTGAGTGAGATGGAACTATGTCAGTCATATAAACCATTTTGTATTTGTAATTTTATCATGTATCGAAAGAGAGGAACTTATGTGACATTTATAGGAGTCTGTTTCACGCAAATTAGGTCTATATCGGGTCGAATACATATCCATTGGCCTAATGTGTTTCACACAATTTTTGGTTCGCATAATGTTTGTTTCGCATAATTTAAAAGCTTTTCCTGAAACTGTTGCCAATCCACGTAGGTTATTATAGTTTTACTTGGTTCGCGTTAATTGATATATTCGTCATTGACGGTGAAACTTTAGTGACGGATATATCCGCTTTGGCGTTCAAAAGGCTAAACGATAATGAGACACAATTGTGAATTAGGACAAACAAAATTATGCGATGCGAAGTGCACCCTATAGCAATACTTGACCAATTTCATTATAGTTACTGAAGTAACATTAATTTTAATACACCATGCGGGACTTGAAATTTCAAGCCCCATTTTGGATTTCCAATGAGATTCGCTGAAAGCAATGTTTTCAAACACTTATTTATTAATAAATTATTTTAATCTAAAAATGCACAAATCTTATTAAATTGTTATTTAATTTAAATGGTAAAGACATATTTGGTGTAAGTTATATAGTGATACTGTATGGCTAAGTCATCCTATAAGGGCTATATACCTGTAAGGTGTTTATTTATTGCATATATATGTATTTTTGTATCCAGCAATGAGCTAGTTCAAATAGGCTTTTCTTGACTTTTTTTTCAATAAACTATTTTTGTTTAAATATGTTTTCTTTTGACACCTTGGAGAGACCTAGCCATTTCCAGATATAGGCGTTCAAGAATACCCCGCGAAATTACAGCTGAGTCTGAGCGACATATACCTATGTCGAAGAATCGAGTCCGGTTTCAGAACGCAAGTGTGACGTCACAATCTGTTAGGCTTGGACGCAGCCGTTGAAGCACAGACGGCATTATGCCTCGAGAGCTCGTGCCGAGCGGACGTCTGTTCGGTCATACCCAATTGAATTTACGATGTAAAGTTGTTGTAATCAATATAGTGAGTCATGACAAGAATCGTTAATCTTTTATTGCTGCTTGAGGTTACCCACAATGTCGAATTCAGATAAAAAGGTACGCCTACTAAGTCACGCTCGCCATCTTACTGCCACATATATTTTTCATGCAGAAACTCACCCTATTCCATATTTCCGCGAATTTCATCCAAAGTTTTTGCATGAAAAACAAATATGTCGCAAAGACGCAGCTGTTTTGCACGCGAGTATACGGCACTAGTTTCGCAGGGTAGCAAGGCAATTTGTTCCAACTTGTTGAAGTGGACCTCAGCAAAGTAACACCTGAATCTATTAATCATACGAGTAACTAAACCATTATACAACTTGACTTGTCTTAAGTTATGAACAACTTTCTAACCAAAAATTTCAGTTTATGCCATCAAAGTATTTTTGCTTACTGTTTAAAAACATTATAAAGCAACAAATTATAAATTTCCATTTTATTAACGGCCTCGATTAGTTTTAATTAGGCGATAAAGGGTACTTGGGTATCAAAAAGTAAAGTTTTAGGTTAGAATATTGTTTATCTACACATATATCATAAATGCTCTATAATGCGTTCAGAAACCGTAGGCAATGACCAGCATTATAACAACCAATATTATTATGAGAATTTTTCTAATTTCATTCATTTTTTATTACATTATTTCAATGTGTACAGTCTATAGATATTTAATAGGTACCTAGCACTAGCAGCTAGTAGCAATGCAGGTCATTGCCCTATGGCTTCTGAACCCATCATGGAGTACTTATGATATGTGTGTAGATAAAGTAATGTATGCAACTGTACATAATTAGGTCTTAAAACACTCGTGTGATCCTATTATGACACTCGCTGACGCTCGTTTCATAAAATCACACTCGTGTTTTAAGACCCCTCATTATGCAGCAGTTGCATAAAATACTATTACATGATAACACAAGTTTGGACGAACAGGCTTTATACACGTTACCTGAATGTCTTAGGCAATATTAATACGTACCACGAAAGATTCAAACTCAACAATAACCCTAACACTTACCTTCTTATCTTCCTTTCTCTCCTTCACTTTTGAAGGCGACTTTTCACGCGGCGACCCGACCGCGTCAGGCGACCGCACTTTGGGCGATGTGGGTTTGTCCCGACCCGACTTTGGGGAGCTTCTGCCCTGGTGATTCGCTGGTGACAGTGAGGTTTCTGACTCAACCTTGACAGCGTTGAGAGCCAGTTTCAGTTCTTGCGAGGTGACGTTCAATTTGGGGCTCAGCTGTATTCTGGTCGGTGAACGGTTCAGGTGAGGGCTTGCATCCTTGCTTTTGTGTATGCCTGTTGAAATTTAATTCATTGGTCGTCATCTTCATCATTTGAGGTGCCGTTTCCAAACAGCCAATGGAAAAGCAATAAACACGGTCATGAACAGTTCCATTAAACAGTTCATTAATAACTCAGTTCGTTTATTACACAAATCGTCCATTACACAGTTTGTACATGTCTACGTGTCACATGCCATGGCTACGTGTGCTACGTACCGCGCGCGGCGCGGCGGGCGCGGCGAGCGGGCGCGCGCGGCGAGTCGTGCGGCGACAGGCGCGGCGTGCCCTCGCAGCTCATGTGGCTCGACGTGCACTGCGGAGATAAAAACCAATATCGACGTCTAGATATCGTTTCAGATCTTAGAGCATTAAGAACGAGAGTAGCCCTGTGTGATTTGCTTACACAAAATTCTGCCGTTCCTCACGGGGGGTGACATGTCTAACCTATGACGCTTAGGCAATTTCGCTTGCGTTATTATGCACTCACACCTTTAGGAAATACAACACATTCTTATTTTCACGCACGCACACTGACTACGCATGCATTCGGAGTAGCATGGCCTGCAGGTATCCATGCGTACGAAGATCGAGTAACCTCTTCACTCCGTGCTACCCTGGTACCGATTTCTCGAATTTCACTTACCAGAGCAGCATGGCCTGCAGGTATCCATGCGTGCGACGAGCAACGTATCCTCATCATTCTCAGCTACCCTGATACCGATACCGAAGAGAAGGGGAGCAACCAGAATGACGCTCAGTTTTGTGCAGTCAAACCAGGTACTGCTTCCGGCAAAGCTTCGGCTATCAAATGTGGATGATCCCTTTTTTCAAAAAAATCTGGTAGCTATTGTTGCCGACAGTGACGGTGGTCGAACCGCCCGAACATTCATCCTCATGCCATGCATCTTTACCTTTAGATTCATCATCATCATTCATTAATCATCATCATAATTTGCCACCCACAAGAACATCATTTCGGTGCCAAGTACCCGATAAGCGAGTCTGACGCGAAGCTAAGTGGAGTGACAAGGAGTGAAGCGTAAATTGACCAAATGCAGTGCTTGAAATCTGAATAAGTGGAGATTATGAGCACTGTGATTGGTGAACTCACGGTTCGTTCCTCTCCATTCCATAACATGACAGCCCAGGTTAAGTTTAACCCCTCCCTGTGTTTTTGTCTAGCTAGTGTCATAAGAAAAGGACGCAGATAGAGATAAACTCACCTTGGCCAGCCATGTTAGGGCTTACAGTTCCGCAAAACGCACCCATTATAGTGGAAGCATGGGATTAATAGTATTTTATCTACACACATGTCATAAAGGCTAAATAACGCGTTCAAAAACCCTAGGAAATGACCAGCATTATTACAACCAATGTTATTATAAGAATTTTCTTGTCTGTGGTAGTAGGTAAATCTGTTCTTTATTGGTCATCACATTACCGATATCTCGTGACTGCTCGTGACGTTATGAATTTGAATTTGGAACAGCTGTCAAAATTCAAGTTGGTCTCTATTCTAGTATCCACAGATATTAAAACAGTTATCGATACGAAATGTCAACTCAGTATGTTTTTTTAATTTAAACGCACGACATTTGATCTCGAGTGACATGACAATAGGGACCTAATTTGTTCGTCTATGGTTTAAAAAAAACGTTCGTCTTGACGGATAGATCGAATCACGAATACCTTTTTAATATACATGGCCGCCATTAGTTGTCATTCGGTTGTTGGTTTTTTGCTGTTACAGTTTTTTGCAGTTATGATATGTGTGTAGATAAAGTAATGTATGCAACTGTATATAATTAGGCCTTAAAACACTCGTGTGATCCTATTATGAAACTCGCTGACGCTCGTTTCATAAAACCACACTCGTGTTTTAAGGCCTCTCATTATATAGCAGTTGCATAAAATACTATTATGCAACTGCTATATAATGAGAGGCCTTAAAACACGAGTGTGTTTTTATGAAACTCGCTGACGCTCGTTTCATAATAGGATCACACGAGTGTTTTAAGGCCTAATTATATACAGTTGCATACATTACTTTATCTACACACATATCATAACTGCAAAAAACCGTAACAACAAAAAACCAACAAACTAGTAATGGCGGCCATTCAATCTATCCGTCAAGACGAACTTTTTTTTTTTAAATCATAGACAAACGAATGATGTCCCTATTGTCATGTCTCTCGAGATCAAAATGTCGTGCGTTTAAATTGAAAAATCATACTGAGTTGACGTTTCGTATCGATAACTGTTTTAATAACTATGGATACTAGAATAGAGACCAACTTGAATTTTGACAGCAGTTCCATATTTAAATTCATAACGTCAGAGATATCGATAATGTGATCACCAATAAACACATACTACTAAGAGATACTACCCAATAAAGAACTGATTTACCTACTACCACAGACAAGAAAATTCTTATAATAACATTGGTTGTAATAATGCTGGTCATTTTCTATGGTTTTTGAACGCGTTATTGAGCAATTATGATATGTGTGTAAATAAACAGACATAGTACCATCTCGACAGCTTCGACCATTGTTGGTATGGCGTCGTCCCGCGGCTGCTCTCGTTTTGGCTGCGCCGCCCGTGAGCCAGGCGCGCGCATCAGCGGCCTCCGAGACCTGACGCACCATTAAGGCATTAGGGTTTTTAAGAAACTGGAACAAATTACCTTGCCACTCCGCGAAACCAGTGCCGGGCTCGTGTGAAACAGATGCGTATGTGCGACATATTCATGCAAAAACCCACCCTCCTCCGCTTCTACACGAAACAACATATACCACACAGACTGAGACACGGACACAGACACGAGGCATCGTCCGGGTCTAGCTAGATCCGGATGATGCCTCGTACAGAGGCGAAACGCGCGTCGATCGTGTAGTTTTAGTGTTTAGTGGTGGTGGTGTGTAGTTGAGTCTGTGTGATATATGTTGTTTCGTGTGGAAGTGGAGGAGGGTGGGGTTTTGCATGAATATATATGTATGTGTCGCACAGACGCAGCTATTTTACACGAGCCCGACACTGGTTTCGCGGAGTAGCAAGGTAATTTGTTCCAGTTTGTTGATATGGACCTCCGCAAAGTAACGCCTGAATCTACTAATTAATTATTAGGGTTTTTTTTTCATAAACTAGGAAGACTAACGAGCAGGTGGCTCACCTAATGGTAAGTGATAAACACCCGTAATACCAAAGAGATTCCAGATGCGTTGCCAACCCAGACGGCTATGATGAAATACCTCTTGTACCAGTAATTGCACTGGCTGTCTTGTTCTTCACGCCTGAACACAACAGTGCAAGCACTGCTGCTTAGCGGCTGGATTAGCGAGCAAGGTGATTGTAGCCATCTGGACGGAACTTGCACAAGGTCGTACGACCCGGTTCCGTAATTCAAAAGAAAAATGGAACCCTTATGGGATGACTTTGTTGTTCGTCTATCTGTCTGTAAAGACCTTTAATCTCAGGAAGCGTGAAGGTATCCAGTTGAAATTAATGTCAAATTTGGCTTGGTGAGAAGCAACGTTAGCACAAGTAAAGAGAAAAGCCGGTAAACCGTAATTATATCACGAACATTTTTCAGTTGGTAAACTGACCATAACCTATGTCGATGTATGGAGAAAGCAGATTTCCAATGGCAAGGTTAAGTTTGTCCCGCTTTTCGTAAGAATTAAGTTCGTACGGAGCCCTCGACGCGACAGTCCAAAACCGACTAGCTGTGTATTTTTATATGGAATACGAAAGCATCTGATGAAAATTCACATGATGCTCATAGCAACGAGCAACCCCAAGAGAGCCGCGGATCCGTTACCGGGCTTTAAGGCCTCTCCCTGTGGGCTCCCGAATCTCTCACTAACCGTACGAAATGCAGTAGAACATGTAGAACATTCTTACCTGGGCGTTTTCTTTTTTTGCGCTGTGTCTTCTGGTTTGTTACTCGTATCAGCTTCTCCAAGCCGAGCTTTCGAAGTGCATCTGATAAATAAAACTTTTATAATGTAAAATGCATTTTTTTTATGAAATCTCTGGACTACTGAACTGATTTCAAATTTATTTTCTCCAATAGAAAGCTATACTATCTCTGACAGATATTGGCTACTTATTCACGCGAGCGAAGTCGCGGGCATCCGCTAGTTTTTACATGGTATAAAACAAAGTTGATATCCGTTCCCGTCTGTCCCCATTGCGAAACTGGCAAACGCAAGGTACGGAATGCTGAAGTTGCAGGTTCAAGTCCTGCCATTACCCTAATTTTTCTTTGTGTTATCATTATCATTGAAATTTATAAATACATACTTTAATACCGATAACGTCTAAGACTCAAATCATACAAACATTTGCCCCTCCCGGGAATCGAAACCGGAATCTCGGGAAGGGGGTTCCACTCCGCACTGTAGGTGCGCTCGCCGCATTACCTATGGCATAGGTTAATCGCAGTAGGTTGCCGGATGCCGCGCGCCCGCTCACTGTGTCGCGCGTTGAGATAGTATTACAGTAAGCAGCCCAACCCTAGCGGTGCGCCAGGGCATTGCGGGGGGAAGGCAGGCGCGGGCGGCACCTTCCTTTTGACGCATGCCGCCTGGCGAATGTTTATGAAGTAATACAAACTTTTTGTGTCTGATCATAAAGTTGGAATTCGTTTTATGGTGGTCGAAAAAGAGAAGTTTCTGCACGTTAGTACCATTATTTCTTCTGTGCCTCTGGTTTCGTGGTCAGGGTCACCAACTACTAGGCTATCCGGTCGTCTGGGTGTTAGTAGAGACAACAGTAGTTACCCAGAGTCCCTGATGCTGGAAGGTTTGGAGGTGACGCGGAGCGTGTCCAGGGAGTACATGGATAGTCTCGCGTCCGTCTCCGGGTCTGTGCAGACGATACTTCTTTAAATAGTATTTTCTTATGTTTTCGCGACTTGTAGACATTGAAATAAAACAATTGTAAACGGTTTATATCGCGTGTATTGTAACGAATCTAATTCCCGACGTTTCGAGCCCTTTACAGGTCTCATGGTCACGGGCAGACTGACAAAAAAACTTAGAATACAAACTACCCAATTTTGAAAAAATAATTGACAAAATTAAAAAACTAAATATGAAATCGTTCCAATTAATGCAATAAGACTACAGACTTTACCAGCGCTTCGGAAGTGTCATCTCCTGAGAAGAATGCGCCGCAAGAAACTCAGCATTAAGCCTTTTTTCATCCAAATAATAAAAAAAAAAATTACAAACAAGAAGTTACATAAAGATAGAAATAAAATTACAGAAATGGTAATTGAATGTATAGAATACAAAATGAAAATACCAACAGTCATACAATCTAATGTCGAGCCTGAGATCTAACCAACTGTAGTACTGGGTCCCAGGCTGGTGGTACTGACAAGCCGTCCTGTTTATTGAAATTTGGGTATTTCTTAATTTCAATTGCCTCGCGTAGAATTCTTGGGAAATAACGGTTTTCCCTAGCGAGAACTTGAGGTTTATCGAACTTAATCGCGTGATTTGGCTTGTCCATGACATGCTTGCAGACTGCAGACTTGTTGGCCCGACGATGCTTGACATCCGCGACATGCTCCTTTACCCGAGTAGAAATGCTTCTCTTTGTTTGACCAATGTAAGAGAGACCACACTCACAGTCTAGCTTATAAACACCCGCTTCCTGTAGGGGAATGTTGGACTTCAAAGGTCGCAGATACTGGGTCATCTTCTTCAGCGGCTTAAAGTAAGTTTTAATTGAAGCCCGCCTCAAAACGTTCCCTATTTTATCTGTGACCCCCCGTACATAGGGAAGGACCGCAGGTCTACGCTCGACTGTTGGTGGCTTCACACGGCGTCTGTGACAGAGGCGTGGGGTTTTTAGCTTGTTCGCTCGCAGAGCGCAATACACGCGATATAAACCGTTTAAATTGTTTTATTTCAATGGTACTTCTTTAAGTCAAAGTCAATAGTATTTTATGCAACTGTTGCATTATGAGGGGTCTTAAAACACGAGTGTGGTTTTATGAAACGAGCGTCAGCGAGATTCATAATAGGATCACACGAGTGTTTTAAGACCTAATTATGTACAGTTGCATACATTACTTTATCTACACACATATCATAAGTACTCCATGATGGGTTCAGAAGCCATAGGGCATGACCTGCATTGCTACTAGCTACTAGTGCTAGGTACTTATTAAATATCTATAGACTGTACACATTAAAATAATGTAATAAAAAATTAATAGAAACAAATTAGAAAAATTCTCATAATAATATTGGTTGTTATAATGCTGGTCATTGCCTACGGTTTCTGAACGCATTATAGAGCATTTATGATATATGTGTAGATAAAATATTTGTATTCAGATTAGGCTTACAGGAAGCACTCTATATTACCAATGATATTATAATGCATGGATGTACAGTGTCATACTAAATGACAGCACAAAAACGACCCGACACGAGAATACAGGTTGACGCCAATGTTACAAATGCAAATTATTAGTTTACCATTTATAGTCATTGGATTTACAATTTTACGTCTAACTGCATAAAATAATAATTTATTAAGTTGCGTCGCAACTAGGTTTTATTACAAAATGATAGAATTTACAGCAGTGCCGGTCGGTCCGGCTGACTGACAGCGCGAGCGATTGCCGATTAATTGTACTTTGTGTTCGACTTTTGTAGCGCTCATTTTTTCAAACGCTGACTAGGGAAGTCTATTATTTATAGGTCAGTGGTCATAACATTTACCACCGGTTCGGAAAAACCTGTGATGAGAAGATACCGGAAAGGAACTCAACGAGGTGAGTATCTTAACGTAGTATAAAACAAAGGCGCTATCCATTCCTGTCTGTCCCTATATCTTCTGCCGCTTCCTCCTTCTAAACTAGGCGATGGATTTCGATACGGTTTTAACTGTCATTGAAATATTTTTTAAGGAATGATTTATGTTTATTACATCCTAAATTTTGTAACCGAAATTACTTTCGATTTTTATTTTAAATGTTTTTAACATTCAAATTATTAAATTAAAATTGTAATGACAACACAAAGAAAAATTAGGGCAATGGCAATAAAAATCGAAAGAAATTTCGGTTACAAAATTTTATAAAAATCGGCGCCATCTCTCGTCAGCTGACGGTAGCTGTAAAGGTACCCAGTTGAATATGATAACTTGTTAAAAGTTTCATATAGATGACACCGAGGGTAGTTGTACCCTTAAAATCAATAATGTAATGACCGTAAGACGAAGCACATTGAAAAATTCGCAGGGTAGGGCAGCGGCAGTGTGGCGAAACTGGAAAACGCAAGGCACGGAATGCTGATGTTGCAGGTTCAAGTCCTGACATTGCCCTAATTTTTCTTTGTGTTGTCATTACAATTTTAATTTATTACATCCTATTTGTTGTATGAAGCCGGGGCGGGTCCCTAGTGCGGTCGGCATCATAAATATGTGAACGTTACCATGACGTCAAAAATATCTATACAACTTTATGCCACTAGACAGAAGGTCGATGTTTACATGTTTTGACGCTAAGGCTGTATACATATATTTTTACAGCTGACTGTACTATTTATAACGTTATCGGGACTTTAACGCGATAAAAATATATTGTTAATTTACCTCGACGTTTCAGCCATGTCTCAGCGGCCGTGGTGAGTCTAATCGTGACCAAACATGGCTGAAACATGGCCGAAACGTCGAGGTAAATTAACAGTAAATTTTAATCACGTTAAAGTCCCAATAACGTTATAAATAGTCCCAATAACGTTATAAATATGTGTGAAAATCGCGAAAGTTTAAAACAATTTGACTGTACTACGTAAAGAAAAAGAAGATATTTCATGAACGCCTTTATATCTTCAGTAATAAAGAATTTTGAACGCTGACAGGAAACCTGTTAAGAACAATATTTAAATTTTTCAAATAGCACTATTCTGCCCTTGCGACTAGTCATGATGATCAGTCAGTCAGTCAGTCAGTGGAGGAATTATTTCTTGGTTTTTTTTCTATGATTCATGGTAAAAGTTTGCGTACTCACTCGGCTTGAAGCCCGGCTTTGGCCACAATCCGATGGGTCTTTTCTTACCAACGCCCCGCACACTGGACTTTTTTGACCGATTAGATGACTGGAAGAAAATGTGCACTTATTAGTACAAGCCAAGCGCGGCTTCGCTAAGCTACAAGTTCAGCGCACCTCTGCACTGGGGCCGCCGCAGCTGAGTTGCCGCGCGTGCGAATGAATACGAGTCATACGATAAACAGAGAGGCGTACAGTAGGCTACTTCTTATACCTAAACGGCGTTTTCTGTTCGAAGTGAGACTTCTGTTCTGTACTTGTAGGTATTATTTATTCATGTATTTTTAGAGCTCTCCCCAAACAAGACAAAACAAACGCATATAGATTGTAGACTCGATGACAACATCAATAAAAGATTGATCATCGGCAGTACCCGAACCAGTAACCTCAGTATTTCGTGCTTTACTCTTACCAATTGAGCTACAGGCGACCCAGGTTATTTTTCTTGTCATTTATTTTGTCTCGTGACACGAGACTATGATAGAGTTTGTGTAAACATTGATTTTAATACTTGTTTCTATCATTGCAATAAGAAAACTCATAAAAGAAAATGTCCATTATTGATAAAATTCCATCTTTTTTGATTAAATTTTGTCCCTGAAAATATCACTTTTAGACTACCAGTGGCTAAAGAGTGTGAATCCAGCCCCAAAAAGCGCTCTCCATACAAACGGCGATAACTTTTTCCACCCTCTGAACCTTAATGGCAACGATTTTATGGTATTTTGTCATTATGCCTTAGAACTAGGTTTGTATGTTTTGACTTTTTAAATATTCCTCATAGATTTAACAATATTGGCGTTATCGCCGTTAACAAACAGTCATAACGTTTTCCACCCTCTAAACCTTAACCTATAGCCATGATTTTTTTGTATGTTATTATTATGCCTATGTTTGTATGTTTTGATTTTTTAAATTTTCTTAATAGTTTCAAAAATATTGACGCTTTTTTGTTTTGTATGAAACGCCTAAAATGCAAATATTGTCAAATCTATGGAGAATATTTAAAAGTTAAAACATACAAACCTAGTTCTAAAGCATAATGACAACATACTAAACAATCATTGCCATAGGTTAAGGTTTAGAGGGTGGAAAACGTCATCGCAGTTTGTATGGGAAACGCTTTTTGGGGCTGCGTTCAACCTCCTCTTAAGAGACGTAACCATGAAGAAACAGTTGACTGACTTATAAATTATTTTCAACAACGTCTGTACTGTACCCTCAGCGGTTTAAAGTTATCCTTCAGTTGGTCACAAACAGAATCCTTTTATGTGTAGGTACACATAGAGAAGATAGTAAACTCACAGAGTTCTCTACATTCAAGTAATTAGTCACTTTCTGCAAATACTCGCAACCCACGACGTCCAGCTGCTGGCAGGTCTGCAAAAGCTCCTGCGAAAGGACGAACCACTGAATACCGGCGCGTAGTAGTAGCATACTACTCTATATTAGCGTTGCGGCAATATATCGAACTATCGATAGTATTGTTGATAGTATCGTGACCTCGAAAAATAGTCACAATATCGGTAGGCCTCCAATAGTTTCAATAGTATCGATTCTATCAATAGTATTGATAGTTTTCAACCAATACTACCGATTATCGGTATCATTAAAACCCAATACTATCGATAGGCACCAATACCATTGATAGGCTTATCAAAATTATGACTATTTTTCGAAGTCAACTATCAATAGTTCAGCAACGCTACTCTATATCATAAAGTGATCGTATATCGTAAATCCGAAGGCGAATCTAAAGACGAGAAACAGATCAGCTTGTCTTGGGATAGAGGGTTTTAATCGGCGGCGGTTCACTTCTTATAAGATGACGGATGATCGCGTGCCTACATTTTAGGGTTCCGTCCACTATAAAAGCAAAAAAGAAACCCTTACGGGATCACTTCACTGTCTGTCTGTTTGTCTGTCAGGACCCTTTATCTCAGGAACGCGTGGAGGTATCAAGTTGAAATCAATATCGAATACTCAAGTTTGCAGTGTCTTGGAGCAATGAAAAAACCAAACTTCTAAGTCAACGCAATCAAAAGATACGGCCGCTAATGCCGCATTTAAGTTGTAGTTTTTATATTTAATAAAAAAAGCAGGGGAAACGGTTTGTACGGAACCTTCGTTGCTCGAGTTCGATTCGCACTCGAAAACAATTTGAAGTTTATTCTATTACCAAACAATATTTGTTCCATCAGCACTTTGCGTGGATTTGGGCAAGTTAAATATGCATCGACACACTCCATTGCCACCAAAGGTCTTACAATGCAGGAAAACATCGTGAGGAAACCTGCACATTCATGTCAAATGAATGTGTAACCGTGGTCCTGTCGGTCCGGTTTCCCTGTAGCGGGGTTACGGGTGTCAGACGGCAATCGCTCCAGTGTAATAACCTGACCTGCCAAATCTCGGCTCATGGTGAAAGGCGTAATGAGAAAAACATTTCTTTTCAGGCGACACCTTATACTCGTAGACTAACGTATAGTCGACCAAGTAATTGCTTGACCACTTTTGAACCTTATCCCTTTAATACAGTCGAAAAGTGGTCAAGTCATTTCTTGGTCGAGTACATAAAATTATATGACAAAAAAACTAACCTCGTTGTGCAGTTCTATCGGACAGACGAGGTCGCCCTCTCGCACCAGCTGAGTGAAACTCTTCAGGGACTCCACACACTCGCGTAGCGGGATCTTCTGAGTGAACCATTTGTGGAATATCTGGGAATATCAGGTATGTCAATTTGTGTCAAGGTATTTTAAATTTGTGGCAAAGGTGAGCAATTTTTTGATAAAGCCATTTCGTGTCAAGGCATGTCAATTCGTGTCGAAATATCTCAACCTGTAGTGTAAGTATGTTAGTTTGAACCAAAGTATTTCAAGGTGTCATATTAAATTGACGTCAAGTTATTGGGCGGACGACAAGCGGGCATGTCCAAGACTAATAAAAAAATATCTCCGCCACCGTAGTAAAACATTAAAAACGTTGTCATAATGAATGGCGTTGCTTCTTCATTCTACGGGCGGTGAATTTATTTCATGAGTTACATCGAAATACCGACTGTGTGTCCGTAGATCACAAAAATGTATAAACATTTTTTTAAATCGTGTCTCGTGTTGAGTGCGCAACTTAATAGCAATATTTTATTTGTTCATATTCATATTCATATTCATTTATTTGTAACCTTACCTGTTACTATAATGTTGGCAGTGACCAACTGCAATTAATAAATATCGCGCCCTTAGAATTAAAGCGACTCAATTCTGAATATGACATTTCCCAAAATTAAACCCTATGTCTTTTAATTAAGGTGATATTTTGGGATGTGTATTATTCAGAAATGGGTCACTTAAATTCTAAGCGTGCGATATGTGGGTAGGTATTATTTTTATGTCCAGTCAGTCTCCCAATAAATGTTAAAACGAACGGCCGTGGTTTTACTGGTTGGAGCGCTCCTGCACGATCCCAGTGTCCAGGGACTTCGCAGTTACCTACCGAAATTACTTAACGCCTCCCCGATAGGTAAGATGTGGAAGACGCCATTTTGATTTTGACAATGCCATTAATGAATTACAATTATTTTACCGTGACCCTGACATACACAATGACACTTTTACCGTGACCCTAACTGACATACACAATGACACAACGACAATGTATCTAATGGGCCTGCGCATGAATTAAATAGACAAACCTGCAACGCCTGTAGGAGATTCTGCTGCAGAGACACCGCTCTCGTCATCTGAGTGCGAAGGAACGTGTGCCGCGCGAACGGGAGCGCCGAGTTGTTGTGGCGCGTTATGTCATGAATCTGGAAGTCAAAATACAAGTTATTTTAAATTTAAACAAGTATTTTTGTTTTAGTATTAATTGTAATTTTTACTTAAATTTTTTTATATTTTTATTTTTCTATACATTTATTTAGTAATTAAAAAAATTTGTGTTGTCATTATATATGTAGCATTTAAATTTAATTTGAACTTATAAAAAAAATAAAAATACAAAATTTCAAAACTAAAAATTTCGATTACTAAAATTTAACAACGAATGGCGCCATCTCTAGTCGGCCAACGGGCATTAACATAAGACCAAGTTGAGATAACATGATTAAGTTTCTCATAGATGACACCCCAAACAAAATCAATGATGTAATGGTAAAGTCGAAGTACATTGAAAAATTAGCAGGGTATGGTAGTGGTAATGTGGCGAAACTGGCAAACGCAAGCCACGGAATGGAGGTGTTGCAGGTTCGAGTCCTGCCATTACCCTATTTCTCTCTACTCTATTTCTTTGTGTTGTCATTATATAGCATTTTAATTTTATTTTAAGTCTTTTTGTACAAAAAATCATTTTTACTAATAAATAATTAATAGATTCAGGCGTTACTTTGCGGAGGTCCATATCAACAAACTGGAACAAATTACCTTGCTACTCCGCGAAACCAGTGCCGGGCTCGTGCAAAATAGCTGCGTCTGTGCGACACATAAATGTTCATGCAAAAACCCACCCTCCCCCGCTTCAACACGAAACAACATATATCACACAGACTCAACTACACACCACCACCACTAAACTACACGCTCGACGCGCGTTTCGCCTCTATACGAGGCATCATCAAGATCGACCCGTACGACCGTTCGCTACTTGGTACGCCATTCGTTCAAGTAGCGAACGGTCGCACGGGTCGATCTTGATGATGCCTCGTACAGAGGCGAAACGCGCGTCGATCGTGTAGTTTTAGTGTTTAGTGGTGGTGGTGTGTAGTTGAGTCTGTGTGATATATGTTGTTTCGTGTGGAAGCGGAGGAGGGTGAGTTTTGCATGAACATATATGTGTCGCACAGACGCAGCTATTTTGCACGAGCCCGGCACTGGTTTCGCGGAGTAGCAAGGTAATTTGTTCCAGTTTGTTCATTTTTACTAACATTGGAATTTAAATACTGTTCGAGCAGTCTGATTGGTCAATTCACGGTCTGCTCCTCTCGACTCCACCGAGCTCCGCATCAGTGGAAGCCCCCTTATAGTCAACTATACTATCTATAATGAAGTTAATACGAACCTGTCTCTTCAACTGATACAAATATATCCGGTTGTAGCGAGCACAGAACTCGGTGCACTGCCGGCGCAGTTTCGGCAGGTCTTGAGGTTCTATCTTGTTCAGGTCCTGAGCTTCAAGGGTCGTACTGTAATAAAAGATACAGGGTAATTAATAAACTAGGTAATTAAACCCTTTTTAAGGCAGAGGCGTTTTATCGATCATATACAAATATTTTAAATTTCAACCTTAATCTCAACAGGATGTGATATAAATTGGAATGTATAGTCGACCAAATAATTGCTTGACCATTTTTTAAACTTTATCCCTTTGTGATACGGTTGAAAAGTGGCCAAGCAATTTCTTAGTCGACTATACTTCTTTGAAGTTTTACTTAATGGTGAAAACGTAACGAAACTGCATCTGTTTTCTTTTTTTTTTTTGTAACCCATACCAATACCAATATCAATTTTCATTATTTTTGTGTCTAAAATTAAAACTCTTGTCAATTTATGCCAAAGTATGTTACACTACAGTAGATAATTTAATTATTGGTATGTTGTGCTAATAAATGAATGTCAAGGTGTCATTGTGTCAATTTATCCATATCCATAATTGGGGTCATACACTGGATTATTATTACTGTCCATTGCTGGTTGTTCATAATTAGATAATGTCCATAATTGGGGGTCCTACACTGAATTTTTAATGTCCATTAATGGTGTCTAAGTAGGAGTGTTGTTTACTTATAATATTTTATTGTACTGAGTACTAAACTGAAATTAAACATTGAATACTGATTGAGAAAAGAGCTTTTCATTTACCTCCAAATCCCAAAGGATGTATATTGAAAAATGAAGAAATTACGAAGCATATACAAAAAAAATCCGCTTATACTATCCATGATTGGTGACTTTACCTTATTTCAATGTAGGTCAAGGCAAGGTATAAATAATTACGGTATATTTAAAATAATATCAATAGTTTTTTACAGTCAAATCCATTCGAACGACTCAAAATATATAGCGGCGGCGTTATTAAAATTGAAAGTACGTATAATTTTCATCATCATCATCATCATCTCAGCCACAAGAAGTCCTCTGTTGAACATAGGCCTCCTCCATGGATTTCCAAAGCGACCGGTTGGAAGCGGCATGCAACCAGCGCCTTCCTGCCACCTGTATGACGTCATCGGACCATCTTGTGGCTGGTCAGCCTACGCTGCGCTTGCCAATACGCGGCCGCGGTACGTACAATTTTACGTACATCAACGCATGATATGCTAAGGTCTATATTTGACGGATATTGCAAGACATACTTATTACGTTGATCGGGACTTAAACGCGATAATAAACTGTTTATTTATTGTGCGGGTAGTTCGTAAAACTCGCGCGGCTAAACAGCGGTGACACCCTCAACTTCAGTCTGCTCGTGACCACGGCAGGGGCGTATTTAAAGATTTGGCGCCCCATTAAGTAACGATAAAGTATTTAATTTAGGGGCGCCAGGGGCGGCTGTCGCCCCTCGCACCCTGGCGCCCAGGGCCATGGCCCGAATGGCCCTAGGGTAAATACGACCCTGGACCACGGCCGCTGCAATGCGGCCGAAACGTCGAGGTGAATAAATAAACAGTTTATTATCGCGTTTAAGTCCCGATCAACGTAATAAGTATGTGTGAAAATCGCGAAAGTTTAAAACAATGAATATTGCAAGAGATCTCTATCAGTGTAGTATAATAACTTATTGTTTAGTATGCTCACATAATAGCCTCCAGTTCCAAATTCACTTTGGACTGCAGCTCCTTGACTTTAGCGCTGTAAATGCTGGTCTCGATCATATTTCTAACGTTTTCCGACGATTTCTCTGAAACTGACAATCCACTTTGAGCTTTATTGCGATTTAGAAATAAAAGTTTCAGTAACTTAAATTTAATGCACTAAGTACATGAAAATTGCGAATAATGCGTTCAGAAACCGTAGTAAATGACCAGCATTATTACAACCAATGTTATTATAAGATTTTTTTTGTCTGTGGTAGTAGGTAAATCTGTACTTCGATGGTCATCACATTACCGATATCTCTAACGTTATGAATTTAAATTTGGAACAACTGTCAAAATTCAAGTGGGTCTCCATTTTAGTATCCATAGATATTAAAACAGTTTCGATACGAAACGTCAAGTTAGTATGTTTTTTTTAATATAAACGTACGACATTTTGATCTCGAGTGACATGATAATAAGGACTTCATTCGTTTGTCTATGATTTAAAAAAAAAAAGTTCGTCTTGACGGATGGATCGAATTGCCGCCATTACTGTTGTCATTCGTTTGTTGGTTTTTTGCTGTTACGGTTTGTTGCAGTTATCATATGTGTGTAGATAAAGTAATGTATGCAACTGTATATAATTAGGCCTTAAAACACTCGTGTGATCCTATTATGAAACTCGCTTACGCTCGTTTCATAAAACCACACTCGTGTTTCAAGGCATCTCATTATACATATAGCAGTTGCATAAACTACTATTTTATGTCATATGGCCAACGACGCCCACACGCCGGGTCGCTAGGATGTCAAACACGATTTTAAAGTTTAAACAGATGCACGTAGCTCGCTATTGTACTATGTCATCTTGCGACGCCTTAAAGCGTTGTTGGCGTTCTAAGGTTTAAGAGTTCACTATCGTTGGCACCTTGAACAGGACTCTCCCGAAGTTCAGTTTCGGGGCTGTCATTCTCGCGCACAGTGCAGGGGCTCTCTATGCTGTCGTTGATCTGTTCTTGTTCCGGACCTGGACAAAGTTTAACCTTCTTGGAACAAACGTTTAAAAAAAGAACAAGTAGGTACTTTATTATTATACTAGCGACCCTCTCTGGCTTTGCATGGGTACAAAAAAAAACCTAGTGTAAAAATTTCTCTTAAATGACCATGAAAACCATATCAAAATCCGTTGTACGGTTCAGAAGGAGTATTTTCATTACACAGGTGTATATATACATACAGATAACGGAGAATGATAAATAAGATTGTCATCAAAACTACATACACACATCAAATTTGGAAACAATTCAACAACAAGAAATTAGTCAAAATTAACTTACAAATTACTAAATGGACAACATACATCATGCAATTTTACGGGTGATAGGACCTTGTGCAAGGTCCATGCGGATCGCTACCACCATATTGCTTGCAAATCCAGCCTCTAAGCAGCAGTGCTTGCACTGCTGTGTTCCGGCATGGAGAACAAGACAGCCAATGCAATTACTGGCACAAGAGGTATTCCATCTTAGCCCTCTGAGTTGGCAGCGCATCTACAATCTCCTTGGTGTTGTGGGTGTCTATGGGCTGTTATCACTTACCATCAGGTGACCCACTTGCTTGTTTGCACACAAACATTGGAAGTTGAATAAAAGCTTGTAAAAACAATCTCACCTGAGAGTTCCTCATCCTTCTCGTCATCGAAGATTTGTATCATTTCGCAAGCTTCCGGCTCAGAGTCGTCAGCGAACGTGACGGTAGCGCGGGACTCTGGCGCCTCCACCACTTGTTGCTGCTCAGGCGGTTCCTGGGGCTACAACAGTCATTCAGTCATTCCCAAAGTAGTCTATAATGGACCCCTAGGAGTTGATTTCAACTTACAAGGGGTCCACCTCAGTGAAAAATGAACCCCATATAAGCGGTACATAATGTGTAATTTCGGCTTGTCGTAAATCACGTAAAACATTGTGCTACTATGTAGTAGGTACCCTGTTGACTTGTATAATAATAAGACGGGCTAGAGTTAATGTAACAGCTCAGTGGCCCAGCTCTCCAGGTTTAATTAAATCCCACAGCATGGCTATATCTAATTAGCGTCATAAAAAGCTATAACGTGTATAAGTGCGGGTTCAGTTTCTCTTCTGAACAAGTTGACCGATGGGAAAGCAGCGTTTGGACAAGTTGACTAGTGGGAAAGTAGACTGTTTCGACGAGTTGACTGACGGGAAAACTAGACTGATGGTTCCTAAGAGCACTGTACAGCTACTTTTGCTGCTAATTGTACAGCGTGTAATTTAATAAATTCAATGAGATATTTTGGTATAAAATTTGAAACTGTCAGTCAAGCCGTATTTGTCTATAATGTATGTAAATACTGCCAATTATTTATTACTCACAATTTCTTCAGGCACCTCCTTGACCATTTCTTTTCGCATTTTTTTAAGCTCCGCCTCCATCAGCTCTTTCAGGCAATCCTCGGGGAGTTTCTCCAGGAATTGGTACGGGTCATCTGGAAATATCAAACAAACTGACACAATAGGTTATTCTATTATTGTACCCTCTATAGCCATTTATCGTCGGTCTTACCACAGAATAAATAATAGTACTAACTAACAGAAAATTCTCTTTTTCGACCACCATTAAACAAATTCCAACTTTATGATCAGGCACAAAAAGTTCGTATTACTTCATGAACATTGCCAGGCGGCATGCGTCAAAAGGAAGGCGCCGCCCGCTCCTGCCTTTCACCCGCAATGCCCTGGCGCACCGCTAGGGTTGGGCTGCTTACTGTAATACTATCACAACGCGCGACACAGTGAGCGGGCGCGCGCGCGGCAAGCCGGCAACCTACTGCGATTAACTTATGCCATAGGTAATGCGGCGAGCGCACCCCCCTGGTCTTACCATTGCAAACACTGCTAACAATATCCTGCTCCTTCACAAACTCCTCCCAGATCTTAGTCTCCAGCTCCTTCAGACGCTGCCGACGGGAAGTCTTCCAAGCTCGAGACAGCTCACCGCCTTCGATGTACTGGAAGATTTAAGCACAAGAATCAATTTACAATAGGAAAGCTAAACTGATCTAGCTATACCCTTTGTAACCTTCATTTATACTGAAGATCTAAAGGCATGTTATGACAATTTTCTTAGGGTCGCCAACGCAGTTAGGATCATTTCCAAAAAGGTGACCTATATGTTTCTTTTCGCAGTTGAATTTGACCACACAGGAAGCACGTTGAAAGCAGGGCGATCTTATTGAAACACATAAAATACTGCATGGACACTACAATGTCCAATACATGAAAGACCTGTTCAAGATGATTAAAAATACATATTGGAGAGGACATTCTCTGAAACTGACTAAACGTCCAAGTGCATGCAACCCTGGGAAACACTTCTTACCTAACCGTGTTGTAAAGTCGTGGAATGCACTACCTGAGCTTGTAATTAGTGCGCCATCAGTGAATTGTTTCAAAAATAAACTAGATGAACATTTAAACAATATACGGACACAAGTGCAGTGATATACACGCATCAGTTCAAGAGCTGCTAGTCTATTTAAATAATAATAATAATAATAATATTCCATAAAATAAAACATATAAAGTCAGCGACAACATTTTTGTGTCCCCAAAGGACATCCCATCTTAAAAATGACAGATTTGTAACATTATTATCCAAGCTGTAGTTAGAAAGGTTCAAAATCACGTTTATTCGCTTAACAGAGGCAAAGTTGGACCAAACGTGGACAATGAGCATTGACGAGATCAGCTTTTCACCTCTACGGACCTCTTTCGTGTCACCGTTTTACAAGCTATTTAAAAGTTCCTTCCTAAAGGCCGTTCACTTTGAGGAAAGCTAAGGCCAACAATTATAATATCTGAAAAGTACCTGTAAATCCATGACTTCCACTTTATTTTCCGGCATAAAGGAAAAGCCCCTTAGACACGTCTCCGTCTCCATCTTTACCACTTGTATCAAACCCACAATACAAATACACTGTCCCAAAAACCGGGTTTTCTAATGTATTTATCAAAACTTTTTCACAGATTCGGTCACGCCAAATAACAATCTAAACAAAATTTGAAAACTGACTGTCAAATTGTCAGTCGGATACATTTTTTGACGTTGCGATTGGAAACGCACAACGCACTCTTTAGGTTTTCTGAAGAAATCGTACAGAAATTTCCATTAAAATAAAACAAAGTATTGTTTTTAATTATTTCTCATGTATTTTGGTACATAAAAAGTAGTTTTAAACAGAATTTTCTGTGCTAAACTTTTTTATTTAATTAATAAGTAGTCTACTTGAAACTAAAGTCAATCAGTTGCTAGGCAACTGCACTGTTTACTGTCAACAAATTGTGGTCAAATGTGTGACTCATAAGCGAATAAATCTCGTGTTCCTTAATAGATCCGCGTGTATTCCAGATTTTGTAATTACTATTTTATTCACTATACCTTAAACCATACCAAGTGTCCATTTTTGTTGTGCACATTAAACATGCATTCCGCTTGGGCGATTACAACTCGTTCGCTTACAAGTAGTGCGCGCTTTGCGTTGCGTGATCGAACATCGTATCTGATTATTTTTTAATTGGTGTCATCATAGTGTCTGAATCAGAATGTTATTTACTGCACGAACTTTGGGCGATATGGGTGCACCGTCAATACCAGCTCTGCAGCCTTTGTCACGGCATTTTCCGCAGTGGAGCAGAACTGCTATTTTGACTTACGGAGGTGGTGAAGATCAGCTTCTTCAGGTAAACATCTCCCTTCACTTATATAAAGCACGCTAGCTTCTCACTATTTCCCCCCAAACTTCTCTCGTGTCGAGTCGATTTTCACGATACCTACTTACAATGGGTACCCATTTACACAATTTTATCAACATTACTCCAGTTGTTTAGGCCGTGGAGAAGTATCAAACAGACATACGAATGAGCCGGCTCGGCCGGGATAGTAACACTCACAAAATACCGGTGCGAAGTAGTAGCGCCGGTGTTGACGCTTACGGGGCAACCTAAAAGCGGTAAACGGGTCAGCGATTGTATTCGGATCGCTTCTGCTATCCGCTATCTGCTTATTTATGGGGTACCTACATGTGGGTTTTTAAATGCTTTCACAGATACCTAAGTGATTAGTGAGTAGGTAGGTAGTCGAAAACGTGACCTTTTTAATTATTAAGAACCCCATACATTAATTAACGGACTGTGTTTTTTATAAAAATAAGGTTATTTAGTGTTGCTGGTGTGTTTGGTTTCATGTGATATAATTAGAATTCATTTCACTTGCCTCTGCAGTATTAAAAAAGTAATTGGGTCATATTACTTTACTTGAAATGTTACTAAGCGCACCTTTACATCAGGCGGTTTAGTCGCGCAGCTAAGCAACGCTGCAGCGCGACAATCGCGCTGCTTAGTCGCGCGATTAGCGACCAATATAAACATTATCAGCGTGGCAGTCGCGCGACAGTATAATTAAGTAGGAACTTCTTTTTTTTTTTATGAGAAACGTTGTAAATAATCTTGATAGTTAAGTATTTTTATAAAATTACACAATTAAGTGTATAAATAGAGTTTTACAAAAACATTAAAGCCATAAAGGTACTGAATTAAACATGATTTATTGGTTAGCAGCTCTTATTTATTTTAAAATAGCACTTTTGAAAGAACAGACATTCCAAGTTCGCGGGCAGAACAGGCTTTGAGGCTAACACGTAATTAAGTAGTACTGCAACCGCAGTAATGTGAAGGCATTCGCTGCTGCAGCGCGACTACCACGCGACTGTTGCGCGACTAAATCGCCTAATGTGAAAGCGCTTTTATCCAGTAACAGTCGTGACATTTATATTTAATATGCTACTATTTTACGACCGGATAGCCTAGTGGTTGGTGACCCTGACTATGAAGCTTGAGGTACCGGGTTCGATTCCCGAGAGGGGCAAATGTTCGTATGATGAATATGAATGTTTGTACACGAGTCTTGGATGTTATATGTATTTAAGTATGTATTTATCTATCTATATTTATCTATATGTATATCCGTTGTCTAGTTCCCATAGCACAAGCTTTGCTTAGTTTGGGACTAGGTCAATTGGTGTGAATTGTCGAGATATTTATTTATTTATAAGTGTCGCATATCTTTTTCGGGAAAAACGGTGGTAAATAATAAAAGGCATAAGTTATAAAGGTCATGTCGAAGTTTTTGTATGTGAATTCTTTATTTAAATACCTACCTACGTAGGTTAGTTAGTAGGCCTACTAACGAACTAAGTTGTAAATCATGCCCCTATTGCATAATGACTTGTAACTTGTAATACAAGCGGAAGTTTCTTTCTATTAAAAGGAGTTGAAAACAGACTTCCGCTTGTATTACAAGCTACAAGTCGTTATGAAATAGGGGCCAGGGGGTTGCAGGGTCCAGATATATAACGAATTTTCGGAATCATAGATTATCCTATTTCTAGAAATCTATGTAATGTCTCGGTTCTAGTAAATAACTAGGTCCTAACATGACAAAGGTAACCTGACTCTTAAATGTTATACTTTTTATGCACCTGCAATCGAACGCAGGTACAATATCTAAACGTTATATTTTAATTAGCGCATTATTTAGTCAATTAACGGTTTAATGTGTTAAAACGAAACCGTTTAAATACATTATGTTAGTATCAGTATCCAATCCCGCAATTGCTCTTAAACTGCCGTAATTCCCAAAAATACCAATTTCCGAAAGCTATAATCGGACCTGGAGATGACACGCCACAAAGCCATCAGCACAGTTGGCAGCGGGCCACGGCAGTGAGGCAGTGACAGCCGTGAGTCAGCGGTAGATACGAGCCGAGTGCGTCGGCGCGATCGATAGACACTGCACCCCGCCCCTTGCGACCCTGGGCAGTCTCAACACGAAAAACCCGGATAATAACCAAAAAAAATCAACCAGCCCGGTTCAAGGGCGGTCGCCAACCTAAACTACAGAATATTGCGATTTATTACGTGCAATCAAGGTCGGACGCAAATGTCGGTGTGTCAGTGCAGGCGCGCGCGTGCCCTGAGGTAGTTCACAACAAAGGTGCTGATTGCCCGGTTACGTCGGCCCGGTTCGGTGCAGCGACGATGGCTTCCAAAGTCCTAGTGCCTACTGGACCTTTTACTAAACTCCAAGTAAGTATCTATAGATGGCAAACGTTATAATGATAAACTAATAAAAACAAACTTAATCATGATGATGATTCGATAATAAAGAAAATGAAAGGTTTTCCTGGAGGAATGTGGTCGATAATGAATGACATTTTCTTCAAACGACAGCCTTTTAATGATGTTAGAAATTAAGATTAAAAAAATCGTAAAAATTCATTGCACAAAATAAGATGCAAGTTAAAGAGTTTATGCAATTAAAAAAATTGTTTCACATTAGAATAACAAACGTTATC
Organism: Ditula angustiorana; assembly: GCA_963691745.1. Lineage (NCBI taxonomy): Eukaryota > Metazoa > Arthropoda > Insecta > Lepidoptera > Tortricidae > Ditula > Ditula angustiorana. Next base: position 1,255,227 of record OY829483.1, on the reverse strand, counting down.
TCAAATTAGCACTACGAGCACAGTAAATAGTGTTGAAAATAAAGTGCATCACAAAGAGATGCTAGCGGACAATGACACTATCGGACAACCCAACTATTCTTTGCCCCTGGCATTTCCCACCAATATAGTTTAATAGAGTTAATAATACCTACTTTATTGTACTAGGATTTTTTTATAAAAAACATTTCCGGTCCTTATAGCTAGCAAATCGTTAGTGTTATAATAATAATAACACGTTAAATGCATTCAGAACGTCATTGTTTGGCGATAAGATCTAAGCAATAAAGTACAAACAATATATATTAATACAGGAGTTAAAAACCATTAAAGTTAGCACGTTCTTTCGGGGACGTGTGACTAAGTTTCGGGGGTCCAACAATCTTCCACGAAAACGACAGAAAGCCAATTCCTCAGTCAATTACCACTGATGGATCCAAGGGGATGGGATCATGACTCCCCCTGGACTGGGTCTTGGTTGACCATTAATAAGCCTGTCCTGACTGGACCTCGACTATGTATGTTTATCCTCATACTCTGGACCCACAATGGCACAGTCCGGTTCAAAAGATGTTTCCTTCCAAAGACGCTTCGGTTGTGGAATGAGCTCCCTGCTGAGGTTTGCCCTGTGAGGTTATAGCATGGGGGTCTTCAAGAGGGGCATTATGAGGTTCTGGCAGGGTCAGCAATGCGCGCGAGATTCCCCTGGAGTTGCAAGCGTTCATAGGCGGCGGTAATTGCTTAACATCAGGCGAGCCGCATGCTTGTGTGCCACCGACGTGGTATAAGGCAAAAATTTGATCCCCCTGACTCGAAGGCTGGATCCGCTCTGATTATAAGCACTATTTTCCTTACTGGTCCAGGTAAAGAAGGCTCCCGCGGAACCCAGCGGCAGCGGCTTCGTGATCAGCGGCGATGCGGTCGCCAGGGTCGCTCATCTGGAGCACAGCGTGCGCTTCCTGCAAGAGCAGCACCGCCTGATGCTGAGCGGGCTACACACCGAGATCGAGGCGCTCAGAGAAAGAAACAGAGGTAGGAAGGAACAAGGAACGGAGAAATTTTAAAATTCAAAGTTCAAAGTTCATTTATTTGCAGGAATCAGGGTACAAAGGCCGTTCAGTCTTAACAATAATGCAGAACAGCATAATTCACTATTATAGCGGCATGCAAAATTCTAACTATGAAATTACACTTCATAATATTATTTATGATTATTAATATTTTAATATTCTTAATAGAGACACTTTCAAAATTTACCTAGGTATTTAAATTTAAAAAAGATGCTAGATGAGTTTAGATGGCGGGACGACCTCCATTAATTCATAGTTATTCTATCGTCTTTATCTGTTTGTAATGCCTATGAAGTCTAAATATACACGTCGGTGTATGATATTTGTAAAAAGTACCATAAAAGGTATTTTAATGGCCGCACATTATATCGCCGTTGTACTTTGTAAATAATCCGTATTATTGCTTATTCTGCGATTATATGCAAACCCTTCCACGCAAAATGTTTCATAAAAACACAGATAAAATGACAAGTTAAGTTTCAGGTAAAACTGTTCGCGTTAAACAGTTCCAACACAAAGAAACAGCTGCCTCTTTGTTGGATTGTATCACTGAACTTCTCGTTAAACCCGCAGCACGCAACTGAGTCATAAGCATGCGATTATTTTCACACCAACAACAATAAACACGATTCTGTAACCAAGCCATTTCAACTCGACTACCTACACGTGTTACACTGGTAAAATCATACAACTTAGGTTAAACTTAACGCATTTTTTGCGGGTGGTAGAACCTTGTGCAAGGTCCGTCCGAATAGCTACTACCATCTTGCTCGTTAATCCTGCCGCTAAGCAGCAGTGCTTGCGCTGTTGTGTCCCGGTGTAGAGAGGAAGACAGCCAGTGCAATTACTGGCACAAGAGGTATTCCATTTTAGCCCTCTGAGGTGCCAACGCATCTGCAGTCTCCTATGTGTTGTGGGTGTGGGTTATCACTTACCATCAGGTGACCCACTTGCTCTTTTGTGTAAAAAAGGTACTACCGTGGTCGACCCGGCTTTTTCGTACTATAACCAGTTGCTGGCTACAGTATGGCTCTACCACTATTGACGTAAGCCCAAGTCATGGTCCTGGTTTCGAAGGAGTGGGCGACGTAAGATATAAAGACAGGCAGAAACGGATAGTGACCTTATACTATGCAAAGATAAAGAAGATGCTATTGGTATGGGTAGAATAGAAAATTTTCGATTATTCGAAACTCTTTTTATAGAGGTGACGGATGGTCGACGAGGTGAGGGCGAGGATTTGTGTGTTTTATAAATTACTATGTGTGCTCAGCATGCGTTGTCATGCTTTATTTTGAATGAAACGTATGCGAGCGTGTACTCGACAAGTCAAGGTTTCATCGTCTTTATAGAAGAATGTAAATCCCGCTATCCCATTTACCTCCTCAGGAATCAAGAGAGCATACACAAAATAGATTGTCAAAATTTCATCGTAATCTCATGAATGGCCACTTTTAATTTTAATATTTATAATTTAGATAATCTGCATGGATAGACGCATTTGTTGTATGAATTAAAACGAAATATTTTATTGATTATAATTATTACAAGACTATTGTAAACTTGTAAGTGCTTATCCAATCTTGTTGATCATTATTTTTCTTGAAACTAATCGAAATGCCCTGATCCACCTGTAGGTATGTAACATGCATATAGAACCCGACAAGATATACATATACATACCCTCATACATAAAGTCACGAGTCCTCAGAGTAAAAAACTCCTAATAATAGGCTAGCAGTTTAATTTTTCAGTGTAGTGTTTTTGTGAACTTTCCCAAATTGTTCACCCAATGTTCGCTATCGGTAGCGACATATTATTATGTTGATAAGTCGATTACACCCGGTAGGTGCAATGACATGTTGGATCGATTCTATCGATCCATGTCTTTGAACCCTTCGACTTTATTATTTAAGACCTGAAAGTGACTTTGGTATATGTATTGGTTCTTTCTCTTAATGTTGAATAGAAAATGCGAGCGCGCCCTCCATTGTTGGGTTAAATAAGCAGTTTTTTCTTTTTTTAATAGTAGGTTATGGAAGTTGGCTGATAGCACTTTCGTTTAAATCTACTATTTCTTAATAAGGCAAAACTTTAAACAGTTAACAATTTTTTTATTACTCGTAGTGAGGTATTTACGTACCTTTTGTGTTTTACTCCCGACACGCAATAAGGCAGGTATTCTACATCTGAAACCGATGTGTGTCTGCATTTGAAAGCAGATTTTTTGTTTCGTTGTTTATTGTTTCATTGAGTTTGTTCATAGCCTACTGTCAGTGGCAAATATTAGCAGTTGTTGACTTATTGAAGCTTTGAAATATATCAGCTGTTAATCCAAAATTTTCTTTAGCAAAGTGTTGGAGTTTTTGTCATTGCATTTAAGTATTTTGAGTTATATTAGTTTTTTTTTGTTTTGAACGAAATAATGTTTTTAAAAAATAAAATACATTCATGTCTATTTTATTCGCAGATCTCCAGTTCCAACTGATTTTCAATAAAGAATCTTCACCGAAAACGACCTCGCCCGTTTCTGAAGAAAACTGCGAGAGTACTGAGGTAGGCTAGACTTAGATCCTACAATACTCTCTATACTTTGAGAGGCGTCGTGGATTCCCATTCAAAATCAAAGTCGAAATATTTTTATTCAGGTTAGGCTTACAGGATTCACTTATGAACGTCATAAAATTTACCACCGGTTCGGAAAAACCTCTGATGAGAAGATACCGGCAGGGGGGTTCCACTCCGCAATGTAGGTGCGCTCGCCGCATGACCTATGGCATAGGTTAATCGCAGTAGGTTGCCGGCTTGCCGCGCGCGCGCCCGCACACTCTGTGTCGCACGTTGATAGTATTACAGTAAGCAGCCCAACCCTAGCGGTGCGCCAGGGCATTACGGGCGCGGGCGGCGCCTTCCTTTTGATACATGCCGCCTGGCGAATGTTTATGAAGTAATACGAACTTTTTGTACCTGATCATAAAGTTGGAAATCGTTTAATGGTGGTCGAAAAAGAGAAGTTTCTGTACGTTAGAACTATTATTTATTCTGTGATACCGGCAAGAAACTTAAATCACACTAGTCTCCATCAGTGCCGGATTAGCCACGTAGCAAGAGTAGCAAATGCTACGGGCCCCGTGAATTTGGGGGCCCGGCGCTCCAACGCCTGTCTGACCGTAATAAAAAACTTGAGAACATAAAGCAAACCAAGGGCCACTTGACATAGTTTGCTACAGGCCCCGCGGTAGCTTAATCCGGCAATGGTCTCCATTCAATGAGGTCTACAGATTTGCGTACATTACTTAAGTGTTCGTAGGAACCAATGCATTTATAATAAGTGAAAACGTCATAAGGAACCTTGCACATTGATGTAAATTAGTTTGTATGTACCCAAATAATCCTAAACTCTATATCATATACCCGATATCCTATCTAAGAGAAATCATCTGTCTTAGGGATCGCAGAGTCGCTTCAATATAAGAACTTGACCTGCGGGGCAATTCTGGCGTCAGTAGAGATGAAGTCACACTCGACATATACTAAAAAGAGCTGTCAGATCTCTTTAAAATCTGTCATTTTTTGACACATCTCGAATGCGAGATGAATCTCGATGAGTGCTAGAATTGGAGTCCTGTTAAATCTAAGATGATGCTCAAAGCACACCTAGAGTACAGTAACGGAAAAAGCGTAAGGAGAATGACTATGCCTTAATGGCTATTTAACCTCAGATAGAAAGATAATTAATTAATTGTTAAGAAAAATATTAATAGGTACCTTTTTAAAAGTTAAAAACGCGCACGTTAATTCAGCGAACGGGCTTAAATTATTTTGCTTTTAATAATTTCATTTTAAATTTGGAATTGCATAATTTATGTCAGATAGACTTTAATTCTAGCCTGATATACACTGCTGATATACGTATAAAAATATATATTTTATCTACACACATACCATAAAGGCTCAATAACGCGTTCAAAAATCCTAGGAAATGACCAGCATTATTACAACCAATGTTATTATAAGAATTTTCTTGTCTGTGGTAGTTGGTAAATCTGTTCTTTATTAGTCATCACATTACCGATAATCCGTGACTGCTCGTGACGTTATGAATTTAAATTTGGAACAGTACAAGTCAAAGTACAAGTTGGTCTCTATTCTAGTATCCACAGATATTAAAACAGTTATCGATACGAAACGTCTAACTCAGTATGTTTTTTTTAATTTAAACGCACGACATTTGATCTCGAGTGACATGACAATAGGGACATCATTCGTTCGTCTATGGTTTAAAAAAACGTTCGTCTTGACGGATAGATCGAATCACAGAGTACCTTTTTAATATACATGGCCGCCATTAGTTGTCATTCGTTTGTTGGTTTTTTGCTGTTATGGTTTTTTTGCAGTTATGATATGTGTGTAGATAAAGTAATGTATGCAACTGTATATAATTAGGCCTTAAAACACTCGTGTGATTCTATTATGAAACTCGCTGACGCTCGTTTCATAAAACCACACTCGTGTTTTAAGGCCTCTCATTATATAGCAGTTGCATAAAATACTATTAAAATCTGTTTGCTGTTTATTACATTTGTTTAAAACTATGAACAAATAATTGGGTCTAAAAATTCTTTGAATAGAAGCCATTATATGAATTAATGTGTAATTTAACACAATGGCAACACTTTAACACTATTTTTTGCTGTGGGGCTTAGTAAACCTTGGCCATGAAAATACAAAAAAAAAATGTAAACACCTCCAAGTACAGAGTTTTTATCTCTATAATCCCATAATCCCTTTGAAATCTGCCACTTTTTGCCTAATGCATAGTTCTGTGGCGTAGTTCTAAAAATCCGTTAGCTACCGTTATTTATTTAATCAAATATCTTGGTTAGCAATAAAATAAAACAATAAAACTTACCGATAAAATGCGTCTAATAATGGTTAATTATTCGAATGCAACCTAAATAAAGGATAATTTTCTGTTGTTTCTTTGGTCAGTTAATGTAAACATAAAACAAAGTAACTGAAATATTAATAATACAAACGAATACTATAAAAAACCGGCCAAGTGCGAGTCGTACATATTTTAAAAAACATAACTCTCCCTTCTGGCGACAATTACTAAAAACGGTTAATTAACCGTTAATAACGAAAAATCCATTTTTAACCGCTCGGTTAAAATCTTTCATAACCGGCTTCGCATCTACAAACGTGAGGTGAATCTCGATGAACGCGCGAATTGAGGGGGAGGTATTTCCAAATGGCGCCATGCGCTCGAAGTTAGTTATCAGCAGGGCGATTTTAGATTTATGCGAGATTCATCTCGCACGAAAACAACTGTCAAATCCCTTGTGGGTATCGGTCGTTTTTTGACCGAGAATTGGGGTCCAGCATGAATTCTTTTTTTTTAAGGAGGAGAGCCTAAAGCGTGAGGTGAGCCGTCTCGAGCGCGAGGCGTCTGCGGCGCGGGGCGAGGCGCGGGCGGCGGAGGCGCGCGCGCTCCAGCTCCAGCGATTGGTTGACGCACAGACCGAGTGAGTTGAGAACTTGAATCATAAAGTTCCAGTCCCCGGCAAATATCTTAAGCTGACCTTGACTGCGCAGTAGCCGTTTCTAGTACAAACATGTTTGCGCGAACGTCCCCTACACTCGATTTATGCTCAAGTTGTTTGCTTGCAACTATAAGGCGGGGCCACTAGGGATCCCTCACGGCCTTCTTCAAGGATCTCCACGGCGGTTGGTCTTGCTCGCTTTCCATCCCACGATTTCCCGCGATTCGATTATTTAATCTTTTAGCGGTTTCATATCACAAACACATTTTAAATGGAACTTTTTCTATTTATCATGACCGATTGTTGCTAAACTTATGATGGCAAATATCTTGCCACTATCGACTTAAAACGACTGTAGGCTATCTAGTAGGTACGATATGTAATAGAGGTGGGAAAGCAGTATCGATAGATTTCCGGGATTTAGAAAAACTATATTAAGTATTTAATAAAAATGAAATGCTTTTCGGTGGTAAGTGCATCGCTTGAAAACAGGATGCCTTTTTTGCCTTCTTTTTGTCATAAAAAGTTCGTATTTGAACTAGATTTTTTGGAAAGAAAATTTAGAAAAATGCCCTTATTATGTAAACAACAATTTGTGCAAACTATTCTAGGTATTCGATTAGACGTTTCTTATCCGGGACAGAACAGCAAAAAAAGAATCTTTGTAAGTACCTTTGCAGTAGCTTACTGCACGCTGCAAGCATACAACTCGTAATCTTTGCATGAGTATCGCAGCGACCGCCGCAACTGAGCGCGGCGCCTGGGTTGTAACATGTTGCACGTTGCAGCAAGCTGCGCGCGCTGTCGCTGGCGCCGTGCGCGTGCGAGGCGCACGAGTCGCGCGCGGAGCTGCGCGCGCGGCTGGCGGACGCGGAGCGGCTCGTGCGGCGCCTGCGCGGCGACGCCGACCGCCAGCGGAGAGAGGTACAAGGCGGCGCCGTCACTAACCTACTGTTCGACGGCGCGCACGCACAAGAAGCGCACGTACGTCGCACATGATGTTCAATAACTTCTGGGTGTCGGGAGTTGGCTGTCTCATGTGCATGGGTTTAAGAAACTGTATTAAAGAAAACAAAAAAAAAACTGTTAAGAAAAATTATCCATAATTGTAATGGAATTAGAATGCTTAAATCGGTAAAGGTAGGTTAATTTCATTAGATTCAAAAAAATATCTAATCAAAAATGAAATTTGTAGTAGTTTACTAAGGACAATATAATATAAATCTGACCTAAGCACTTCAAAAAAAGTAAATAACACCTGACAGTTATTGAATATTACGGCTATTGAAAATTTACAGATGCATGTCAATTATTTATTTAAAAAAAAAACACTGATCCGATTCAGTTAAATGGGGAAGTTTAGGCCCTTGATGGACTTCTATTTACACTTAAGCCTAGTTTTTAGCTTTAATGTTTATAACTGCTTTAGCTCTAATTTGCTCTTACTGTTTTGATTTAAAATTGAATTTGATTCCATTAAAGAGAATAGTTATTTTGATGAAAACCCATAAAACATAGAAATGTAATTTTCTAAATATCACACTCTGCCTACCTTCATGTCATTTTAAACCATCTTTGAGTGTATCCAGGAATGTCAATTATAAACTTATGTCCGCACTGCGATCTAATTTTACCCAAGTTGAAGAGAACCTATAAAGCAACCGCCGGTGTGTGCGCAGCTGCAATGCATGAAGAACTCGCTCCACGCGTCGCTGCGCGCCACCGGCCTCGACGGCGGCTACGGCTTCCAGAACAACTACCACTTCCCGCCCGTACACACGCCTGACTTCTGGAGGGAGCCCGTTAGAGAGTGAGTAAAGCATCAACATCAACACCACTTTAGCAGAAACGTCAGCTGTTTGACATACGTCCGCACCAAATGTCAGCACGACGTCTGGTCACCATCTCATGGGTCTGCTTGCTTATGCATCGAGAACTCTATGACATCATCGATCATCCTTGCGAGCAATGTGCCCTACTCACCATCCACCTAAATCTAACAATTCATAGAATATAATATCACCTTCTTGTAGAGCACTTTTGGAAGTGCGTACTCCACTTGCTGTTTCAGCGCTCTTAATACCTTTAGTCGTATAATATTATCTTTTTCGCTCATTTGACGTATTTTCTGTCTCCGTCGTCCGTCCTATGTGATACTGCCTTCAAAATAAATATGTATTTTGGATCATTTCAATAATTTCTTCGCTGAAATTTCAGAGAATACGCGATGATGGGACGCGGACGCCACGCGCGGCGCCCCCTGACGTTGCCAGAGCTGTCAGGCCAGCAAATACACCGCTCCACCGTCTACGCCAACCGTTAGTATCCGTTTGCTACGGATAAGAGCATTTTGCAAAGCCATACCATATTCAAGCCAATTGGTATGCAATACAATGATGGCGTATGATGTACCGCGTGATGGGATTTATTGTTAACTAGTGACCCACCCCGACTTTGCACAGGTGCAATATACCGACTAACGAAATCTTGATTAAAATGTATCTTATATACAATACTTCTGTAATAAACTATCTAAATTGGCAGTGAAAAACGAATCAAAATCCGTTGCGTGGATTAAAAGGAATTCTCCTCCTTCTAATCCAGAAGTTATGATATTTCATGAATTATTGTAATTTTTTTATGAAATAGGAAGGTAAAACAAGCAAGTGGGTCACCTGATGGTAAGTGATCACCACTGCCTATAGACACCTGCAACAACAAAGAAAGTGCAAATGCGTCGCCAACCCAGAGGAAGATGGAATACCTCTCGTGCCAGTAATTACACCGGCTGTCTTGCTCACCACGCCGGAACACGACAGTGCAAGCACTGCTGCAAAGCGGCAGGATTAGCGAGCAAGATGGTGGTAGCGATCCGGACAGACCTTGTACAAGGTCCTACCACCCGCAATTCTGTCAAAACTGAAAGACAGCTTACTGTCCAACTGAAGCTGTTAACGAAGAACCACTGAATCTCTTTCGTAACCTACAATAATAAGTTCCATAGGCAAATTAACCGCATATATACAGCGATGGTTTCAGATCACACGCGGCCGCGAGCCAACGGTTTCGACAAGAAGAAGCAGGCGAATGGAGACGCCACGCCAAAGACTCCTGAAGAACCTCCAGGTATGTACAACAACACGTTTATCCCATTAAGAAAGGTCAGGAATAGTGTAGCTTTCTATTTGTAAAAGATTTTTTGAAATCGGTTCAGTAGTTCCAGAGATTACCCTCTACGTACAAACAAAAAACAAAGTTTACCTCTTTATTATATTAGTGTAGACAATGCCCTAGTCTTTGTTTATGCTAATGTCCAGCTCAGCACTTAGTTCTCAATGTGGCTACCTCGTACCTAGTCAGTGAAGTTCATACCCTTACATTCTTGCTGCAAGCTAAGCATATATCACCTCAGTGGCCCTAACATGACAGCCCAGGTATAGTTGAACCCCTCCCTGCGTCTCTGTCTAACTAGTGTCATAAGAAAGGGACGCAGATAAACTAAACTTGGCCAGTCATGTTAGGGCCGCAGTTCTGGACTGACATAGCTTTACATAAAATTTGCTATACCACGCTACGCTAACGTTTATCCCAAGTCTGATAAGTAAGTCTTTTAATACGGGATTTTTAATACAAATAACACCGGGCTTCCGGGATTGTCCATACTTATAATCCCGGGTTTGAAAGCCCTACTCAGAGGGTGCTAGTGCCGTCTCGTACACACACTAAGCAAAGGAACGAGATGGAGTACCCTGTGAGGTGTACAGTGTGTAAACATTGCATTATTTATAACGTTATCGGGACTTTAACGCGATAAAACTTTGTTATAAAAATGTGTGAAAATCGCGAAAGTTTAAAACAACTAACCTTGCACATACATTGTGGAAAAGCAATAAAATATTGAGTATTGAGTATTGCACTAGCCTTATTTAACCTTGGTAGTTTACACTAAAGCTCGCTTTTTGTTTTATCTTTTCGTTGTTTTTTATTTTGGTTATATTACAGAGCGACACGGCTTAGGTCAAATACGCACGAACGTTTCGAACCTCGAAAATCCGATAGTGGAATCTATCGATAAGTATCCAGAGTTGAAAATCGTTGTGACAAAAATGATTCCACAGGCGCTAGGTGAGGATTTTCGTTTTTATTTTATTTTTTTGACAATTTAACCCTTAACTTACGCGAAATCAACTAATCTTCTGAGATCTGAAGTTTTTGGTGTCTCGAATGTGAGATGAATTTCGATGAAACTAGAGATGGTTAACATAATATGTACCTTAAATAAAAACGTTAAATTTAAAAATAATTACAGCAATTTTAATTTCACGTTAAGAAAACTGCTAAAATTATAACGTTTTTTACATTTTCACTATGCACAAATTTATACTTTTATTTAGGTATTTATTTTAACTTTATTGCAAAAAACAAAATGTACAAAAAGGGGACTTAATGCCTTAAAGCGTTTTTTTAACTTTAAACTTGAAAACTGGTTTTAGTATCTCTGACCTGTCATATTATAGTTGCAGTAGGTTTTGTATTCTAAATTATAATTTCGCAATTCAACGATGCAACAACAACGCGCAATTGCAACGTATAGGTAGGTAACGCAAGGAGAGCTGAGGTAACGCACTCAGCGCACACTGCTGCATGTTGTGTACAGGAAAGAATTATTCCAATAAAAAAAATGTTTTGCATGGCTCTGTGTAATCGTGTGTGTAACGTTCATCTCAGCTTTCGTTGCGTTACCTCTATTATCAATTTCGCGTTTCGCGCCATTAGTTCCGTAATATTATAACAATTAAAATAGTGCGCTATAAAAATTTAGCTATTAGCATATAGCACGCTACGTTAATATAGACGTTATTATCTCTTGTTAAAATTTAAACTAACTATTGTTGTTCCAGCGAGCACAGCAGCGACATCTGAGCGACGGCCGCGGCGCCACAACCACCGCAAGCACGCGACCGCCGACCACACGTAACTCGCCGCTGCTGTCCTACTCTAACGCAATTATTAGCAGCGGGCGGGACAGGGACGGTTGATGCGAGACTCGATCTCGACTCGAATGGGTTTTTGTGTGGTTTGACTAGTAGCGTGACTAGAGATTAGAAACCCTGCAGTGCGGGGAGTAACAGTTGCCAGTAATAAAAAGTTCTAATAATTCGCTAGAACACCAAGGGTTTTAAAATTGGTCAGGCTGTACAAATTGAGCTATTTCTTAATTAAAGAAAGTCCAATTAACGGGCTGTCTCTGACTATGGCGGTATCTGAATCTGTACAGTCAAGGAATTTAATTCCCTACCCATTTCGTTGAAATGTCGCCTGACATTCGCAATGCATTAAGGTCGATATGTCAAACTAACGTCATGCTCTATAGCTCTTATGGTGACAGTTTGCTATATGCTATTGAACCTTGGGTGGGTTGGAAATTAAATTCCTTGACTGTACTTAAGTGCATGAATATATCTGTAGCATACGATATGACATTTCTATTCGAGACTTGGCCGCTTATAATTTTTTGGCTCTAAGCTGGCTCACGTGGCTATGAGGAGTGTAGAAAATGTCACTTTATGTCAGGGCCCTATTTCATAAAGCTTGACAACTCGACAATTTGTCGGAAATTACGAAATTCGACGACAATTCGACAATTTTGTATTTTTTTTGAGTTGTGTGTTTTTGTACGACAAATGTCAGAAAATCGTTGATGATTTGTCCAATTTTCATTGCCACTCACTAGTAATTTTTTATAAAACGCAAAAATGTCGAATTGTCGTGACATTTGGACAGACTTTTTTGTCGGATTTTCCGATTACAAATATGTCTGGCCAAAAGTTTTATGAAACGTTCAATTGTCGAATCGTCGACTTGTCACCTGTCACTGAAATAGGGCCCTGGTGGTAACCAAGTTTATGTTTAGGGGTTAAAACTTGAGGATGGATTCACTTGGAACATGTTTTCATTTTGTCTCCGACATTTAATCAATTTGCTTATGTTTCGTTCAATAAGTTAAAAAAAAATTTGAGAATCTCCTCCTTTATTAAAGTCTGTTAAAAATGCGCTCGTTGAAGCAATGTTTTTAAGATGAACCCTTAACGTTAAGTTAAGACGTCGTTAAGACTTAAGTTTGACTTAACCGGACATTTTTTAATAAGAAATGCTCAATTAACAAGATGGTATTCGATTTCCATGCCAAAAAAATGACAATGTGTCAACTGTGGAGCTAAGGAGTTTACGACTTAAGTTTCATTCTGCCTTACCCGTTTAGGGTTAAGTCATGATTATAATAATTAAAAAAATACAAACGTCAATCGTTCGTGTCCCGTCGCCGTTGGTTGCAGCTCTCACAAATGTATACTTAGACTAACTTATTATACAATTGTATTAAAACGTTTCCTGAACCAATTTTTATTTTATATAATGCCATGTTGAAAAAAGTTGCTAATTCTTCACGACGATAGCCTGGTACCAAAGAATGTACCTACCTATATATAATTCGTGCACGTTACATTTAAGTTGCATTTATTTTTAAGTATATTTCATGGTATGTTTATCCTTTATGTACAGTAGGGGAAATATATTCACGTACCACCTTAGAACCCTGTCGCAATGACGCGACGCGTTAAACGCCAGGCTATGTCATACAAATGTCATGCGTATATCTCTTCGACTAGGTTCTACGGTGGTACGTGTTTCAATTTTCTTGACTGTATATATCACTTACACTGCCACGGAGCGCTACGCAAAAACTTCTGTATATACACTAGACATTACGCGCTGTACGGGACGAGGAGGGGTTCCATTCCGCACTGTAAGTACGCTCGACCGCCTTGCCTATGGCATAGGCAAATCGCAGTAGGCTGTCGGCTTGCCGCGCGCCCGCTAGCTCGCTCCCGCCGTGTCAGTGTAATTGAAAACGAATGCCGTGCAACCCTAGCGTGTCGCCGGGAGTAGCGCGGGGAAGGCTGGTGCGGGCGGCGCGTTCCTTTTGACTCGCGCCGCCTGGCGCATGGTGTATGAAGTAATACGAACTTTTTGAGCGTCTTAATAAAGTTGGAATTCGTTTAATCGCGGTCATAAAAGAGAAGTTTCTGTACTATTATTTATTCTGTGGCGGTACAATCGAACACACATATAAGTCACCATTAGAGACGGAACTGCGAGTGTCATTTTCCGAAAGGCAGGCATATAGTATTCACTATGAAATTAATGTATCTATCCGTTTCGAGCATAGACAATTTCTCTCAGTTCCATCTTTAATGGTCGGCTAAATGAACATTTTAGTACCTTGTCGCTGTCAGTGGTGTGATAAATTCGAGCAAGTGTCATTTCATACGTTACTACGACAAGGTTCTTAAGTGTTTAGCTACTTCACTTCTAGTGTAGTAACATGTACCCGCTTTGTAGCGGAAACTCAAATGGAAGAAGCCACGTTAATTACTTAGTCTGTTGGCTTGCAAGAAAACAAACTCCGAACTCATTCCTAAATTATCTCAATAGAAAATGTATTATCATAAAATTATACACGTATAATTAATGACTAATAAACCTTCTTTTGTATATATTTGTTAATGTACAGTAGGGGAAATATATTCACGTACCACCTTAGAACCCTATCGCAATGATGCGACGCTTTAAACGCCTGGCTATGTCTACAAATGTCATGCGTATGTCTCTTCGACTAGGTTCTACGGTGATACGTGTTTCAATTTCTTTGACTGTACATCAGTATAGTTGAAGACTTATATGCTACAATAGACACGCTGTATGAAACAAAAACAGTCACACTACGTTACGGTATGTGTCACGCAACTCATTAGTCGCTTGTGCGCAAGTGCAAGCAGGCCCACTAACTGCCACTGTCACGATGTTGCAGACATTTGGACGCACTTATGCGTTTGGGGAATCTAGCTATAGTTCGACAAACAATGCTGGCAGTGGCTGCGTTATAATTGTTAACGCAGCACGTTTGTTTCATACAAATTGCAATGTTCTGAATAGGGATGTCTCCTGGGTTAAAACAACAAGATTCTAATTAGTCCGTCAGTTAGATTATAGAAAAATACTCGATACGTATTTTTTTATTTGTCCATACGAATAATATTGACAAAGATACAGCACATTCAAATTCAGGAGTAGGGGTTCGTGCGTGACGTCACTCGTTCGTAAAAATTTTACGAAATAATGACGTAGCGCGAACTTTCGCCGCTCTGTAACTTTGTTATTTTAAGTTTTAGAAGCAAAAGAAAAAATACGTATCTACTATTTTCTGGCGTTCTAAAAGATGGACTAATTATTATTTTTTAGTCAACATCCCAATTTTCCAGCTGAATACTTTCTATTGCCAAAACTTGTAACATTGAAAATGTCAAATATAATTTTGAAAGTGAACCAAATATTAGTAAAGTTAGGTTTTGTGAGAGCTGCGACGTTTAAACAATATAAATTGTAGCCTTATCCAATATTAATCTAAATACTATTATGATTATTAAAATATTATTAATAATTATTGATATGATATTATATTTATTGCGACTTGATAGCGTTTTATTATTCCTTACCCTTCATTAGGCAGGAGCGAAATTAGGTACCCTTATATTTTCACTACATTCATGTCTGTTCGTGTCTGTTTTTCTGTACGTCACACGCACTTTAAAAGTTACAAAGCTAAATTGACAAAATACGTTGTATACTGAGGACCTTGTCTAATGAAAACATAAATGTCATTGATGACTAATAATGAATGTTCTTACGCAACAAGTTGGTTCTGGATTTTGGTTTATCACAAAAAAAAACAGCGCAATAAATATCTAAAAACTTTATTTTTCAACAGTTTATGTTAACAAAGAATGAAAGAACTCATCGTCACTGCAGTAAAAATTAAATAAGTTCCCTAGAAGCCACATCAAAGACTGATTAACAACATCAATATTCAACGCAAATATTTTCTTGAAAACATCCACTTTCGAAGAAAAACTATCTATAATAACATTATAAACAATATCGTTTAGTTCTACGTTGGCCAGAATTCTTATAGCATACACGAATTCCCAAGAATTTTCTGATATACTGTCCATATAGGTCGTGGAAGTTTCTAGAACTTTCTGGAATAATTCCTCACTTATTAGTTCAGGGAAGTCTTCGCGGCACGATAGAATGAAAAGGAGTTGAAGTGACGTCTTTGTTAGAGCCTTCGGGGACCCTTCTAGTGACTTGAGGACCAGCGATGCATGTTCTTTCCTGAAATTCATTCATTACTATTTACATTCTTGAGTTTAAATTTCGTGGACACACATGTGTGTCACCGGTATTGAGGTTGAACTGTTATAGGCAAAGCAACGAGATTTGAAGTGAACGATAACACAAATAGCTACAAAGTTTATACAAAACAAATTATTTTGAAATTAGTTTTTTCTTTCGGCGCCCTTGCTAGGTACAATGATACGCGAGCACCACACGGCGCCCCTACATACTCTCTACGGCAAACCAGGGCGCTGCTACAGTATACATATAAGTAGTAAGGATTCTACGTACAAACGCTCGAAACCGACGCACTCACACAGACGCACGCTCAACACGGCCGCTAAGAGGTTTTCGCGGTGCCGTCAGTCGCGGCTGCCGCGTCGAGAAATATAACTTTTAAATTTTACTAAAATTAAGAGGACAACCGCTCTACCGGAGCGTAGGTATCTGTCTCAACAAGTAGGCCTAGTTTCGGTACTGCTGTATTTATATACTGTGGCGCACACTTTAGGAATCCCTGGTATAAGGGCAATTTTTGTAACATTTCAAAACCTACCATCTCTAAGACCACGGTGGAAGATCACACGCATGTGTGTTCATCGGCACTGTATATATATATTTTTTAAAACAACAATCCTACGGAATTAAATTCAAATTATTTTTGAGCATCTTTACTGTACAAGTAATTCAAAAAATTAAATTATGAATCCGCTGACAAAAATGTACAAACATTTTTATGTCTGTACCTTTTCTCACAAGTGTCTGACACTGACCAATCAGTAGAAAATTTTAATCACACACATGTGTGTCACTGCACATGTTAAGGTAATGTATTGTTAGCATGACCCTCAGAATATAAATAAAATATTTTTTTATTGCCAACAACAATTTAGTACCAGTCTCAACAAGTGTTGTATACGCCACGCCTATGGGTACGACCGGCAGGAAAAGCGCTAGAAGCACTGACCTATAAGTGATGGACTACTAATCAGCGTTTAAAAAATGGCCGCATCAAAGGTAGGAGAAAGGTAAGAAAAGTACACTAAATCGACGATCGCTCGCGCTGTCAGTCTGTCGGACGGACGGCGCTGCTGTCAATGTCATTATTTTGTAACAAAAACCTACTTGCAACGAAACTTAATAAATTATTGTTTTATTCAGTTAGACGTAAAGTTGTAAATCCAATGACTATAAATGGTAAACTAATAATATGCATTTGTTACATTGGCGCCGACCTATATTCTTGTCGGGCCGTTTTTCTGCTGTCATCTAGTATGACAGTGTACATCCATATATTATTCCCCCTCAGATTATAAATAAAAAAAATGTTTATTTCCAACAATACTTTAGTGCCAGTCTCAACATGTGCTGTATACGTCACGCCTACGGGTACGAACGGCAGGAGAAGCGCTAGGAAGCGTTTAAAACCCCCCTACAAAGCATGGTCTATAATCACCTGAAGTCATCCCCCATGTGGCGGGCGAGCTGCGCAAGCGCACCGGCGGCCGCGTCACCGGCGCTCCGGTCCGGCGCCGCCAGCCGCGCGGCGAGGCGGCCCGCGGCGCCCTGCGACGCCAGCAGCGCGGCGGCGCGCGCGCCCGAGCCCGCCGCGTTGCCCAGTGCCCACGCGCATGTTATCTGCAAGTTTATACGACCAAAGCAGGTCTTCTAAACCAGTGAAGATAGAAACATTAAATTTGGAACACACGTTCCATAGGTGTGGAGGTGCACTATGAAAGGATTTTTGGAACTTCTAACTACATGAAATAATTAGACTATGCAAATAATTAGACTCAAAGGACAAGGAATATTGTTTTGAATGGTGATCTATTAAAATGTTCATTCTCCAATAAGTGACTTGCGCTGGGTTAGTTGGTTTTTTTTTTTATAAATTAGGAAGGCAAACACGCAAGGGTCACCTGATGGTAAGCGATCACCACCGCCTATAGACACCCACAACACCAAGGAGATTGCAGATGCGTTAGAGGGCTAAGATGGAATACCTCTTGTGCCAGTAATTACACCGGCTGTCTTGTTCTCCACACCGGAACACAACAGTGCAAGCACTGCTTCGCAGCAGGATTAGCGAGCAAGATGGTGGTAGCTATCCGGACGGACCTTGCACAAGGTCCTACCACTCGCAAAAAGTTGGGTAGGTTGGTATTTAAATAATAAAATCTTAAAGTACTTGAAAAGCATCATTCAATTAATTCTTAAGAATCTTCAATATCTCATTCTATATATTATATATTATAAGAGGGTTAAAAGGGACCCCCAAGCCGCGGGCAAAAGCTAGTGTTGACATAACTATTATTTTGGAAATCTGTATTAAGATTTATCTGTAATTCTGTAAAATTGTAATGTGGTATTCAATAAAGCATAATTGTATTGTATGCACAACTTTCTATTCAGTTAAAACTGTTAGTGAGAGACCTGGAGGTTAACTGGACAGCTAAAGGCTGGCAACAGTTCATTGATTCTCATTGGATCGCTGGTGCGCATAAGCGGTGTTGGTGGTGATAATTTCCTATCAAGTGATTCGTCAACACTAATATGAGGTAAACTTTTTTCTTTTGTTTATTTGTTAATATTTAACAAATATGTACAGTATTACCAAAAATATATTGTGCCACGATGTACCTGCGCAGTAGACCAATTTTAGTACCGCGAGAAATTTCGATCTACCAATGATAAAGTAGAATTTTACGCGCGCTAAACTCTTGCGCTTTTATTGGTCTATCGATCAGCAACATGGCGGCACCCCGTGCGCCACAGTTGTGTAAGCGGGACAAAGCTAAGAATTCATAGCAAGCAATACTCTGCTAGTTGCGCTTGCAAATAACGTACAATACGGATTATTCGCACGTTCGGCTACTGTCGGAAACCGGTCTGCGTTTCTCTGCGCAAACGAATACTGCCGATGCACAATATATTTTTGCTAAAACTGTAAACAGATTAAAAAACACTTATATAAAGCTCCGCTAGCCCTCGACAGACATAGGCTACTAATTTCACGCGAAAGAAGTCGCGGGCGTCCGCTAGTAACGTATATACTTACAGCTAGTTCAGGGTTGAGACTGTCGAGTGCGGTGACGAGGTAAGGTCCCGCGGCTAAGGCCAGCGCGGCGCCGGCGCGCGCGTCGCCGAGCGCCAGGTTGCAGAGACAGCCCGCCGCCGAGCTCTGCCTGCTGGCTTCATGCCCTGGAAATTACAGAGGGTCTTTTAGGGTTTTCATACCGCAAAAGATAACAAAGAACCATTAAAAGATCAGCTCTTTATCATTAGTCCATCTGTATGCCTCTAAAAAAACGGTACTTTCCGTTGACCTAGAACTATGAAATTTGACAACAAGTAATGACGACTGGATGATGAGGTTTGACGACCGGATAGCCTAGTGGTTAGTGGCCTTGACTACAAAGCTTGAGGTTCCGGGTTCGATTCCCCGGAAGGGCGAATGTTTGTATGATGAATATGAATATTTGTACCCGAGTCTTGGATGTTATATGTATTTAAGTATATATTTATCTATGTAAGTCTGTATATCCGTTGTCCAGTACCCATAACACAAGCAGCTTCAGTTGCTTACTTTGGGACTAGGTCAATTGGTGTTAATTGTCCTAAAATATTTATTATTTTATTTTTTATTAAGTAATGTCTCACAGTACATGTAAAGGAAAAATATCTGAGAATTTTTAATATACGAAAAAATCTTTAAGACTTGATTTCCCTGATTGACACACTATCTACATACAATTTTGTATGGAGCCCTTAACCATACAGAACCAACTATCAATTGATTTTTTTTTAAATTAATGGCTTCCCATCTCTGGGTCAAAATGGATTTCGCTAATTACAACTTTGGTTGACATAAGACACATCGGGAGAATGTATGGTAGGTCTGGTAGGTACGGTAAGTTGTACCGTTGTGAAAACAACACTACAGATAAAATAATTTTTTAATAAATATTTCGGTTTTTTATTACTTTTGTTGATATTAGACTCTGTGGTCTATGCCACAGACAAAATTAATGTTTTCTTTTGCATAAAGGGAATTGATTAGGATCGATACATTTATCCTATTATAGTCAGGTTAGCCAACTTACAAATATACAAATTTATTGACTTTAATATTTTTATAGAGTATTATGCACTCTATGGTTCCGGCGTTTTGTTTTGGAGTTGCAGCCATCTTTTTCTTGGACACTTCCTTCTAACTCTTCGTCCTATAAATATGGCGTGAAAATAAAATCTTTTTTTCTCGGTTTAATCCGAAGCGACACCGCTTCTAAAATGCGGGGCTGAAAACGCCAAACGCATCCCCTTATGGGAAAATATTGTATTTAGAGTTTTGCAACACTTTTTGCTTATTTTAAACACATAAAATGTGACTGAATTTTACTTAACCAAATCGGTAAGTGTGCTTTGCTGTTTCTTCTTATTTCCTTTGCTGTTATTTTGTTTGTTTTGTATGCTAACTGGAGGTTTTCTTTCTAGCCTCTGGGCGATTTTTTTGGGGTTTTATTTTTGGATTTTTCTTCTGGAATCTTCCAATCGATTCCAATATCGATTTTGCACCCATGATCTTGCTGCCATCTTGATGCTGGAGACGCTTTCCTGGCTGTGAAAGTGGTGAAGTGATGTGCACGTAACTTTTTAAGAGCTTATAACCTTCATCTTCGCACGCGGTCAGTAAACTTTAATTATTTGCTTCAGGATGCAACAATTTCAGACATTTTAGTGAAAGTAGTGTTATTACAGAAAATTATAATTTAGAAATAAGGCTTTCTTCAGCTAATGTCTATGCTGCTTTAGCGATAAGCATGTTTGTAATTTAACCTTAAGTCAGAAAGACAAATGTTTAGATAGGGTTCCTTAGTTTTAAGTCCAAGAACAGAGTATGTGACTCGAATTATTTGCTTCGAACCCGCTTTCGACCGCCTCTTTACGGTGAGCATGTTATTAATTTAATTTAGCTTTTTTTCAGAGTCCCCGCCCTAGATTAAAAAAGTCCATCACCATCTCCTGCCGGTTTGGCTATTCAAGACACTTAATAAAAATAGCCTGGCGTCCGATTTACCCCTCAGTTTCCCTTTAGTGGGACTGATATTTGCCCCTTTATTTTATTTAAATATTTCCTTTCATTTACCATTTATAAAAACTCCCCAATAATTGAAAATTCAACCAAAAAATACATTACAAAGTCTGGTAGGTACGGTAGGATCGGGTGTGTGTAACCTAAAACGAATTAAAAAAAGACATTAAGTGTTAATGACGACACAGACGGTACAGAACAATAACAATTGATTGTAGTGCAGTATTAGATCCTGTAAAATGACATAGAGGTTTTCTGTCAAATTTCGACTGACGCCATCTGACGCCAGTAGGTACCAACAGGTTAATGCCCTACGTGTCTAATGTACAAATTGTTGGTGACAAAATACATCCCAAACACAACGGAGATGTGAAAGCTATAAAAAAAAAATGCCCCAGTCAGACTCACAATTGGCTGAATTTTAATAAATAAGTACACCCATTACCCGATCCTACCGTACTTACCAGACCTACCGTACCTACCAGACCTACCGTACATTCTCCCGATGTGTCTAATGTCAACCAAAGTTGTAATTGGCGAAATCCATTTCGACCCAGAGATGGGAAGCATTTAATTAAAAAAAAAAAGTACACCCATGCCACTTACCAGTTAGTTCTCTCACCAGTCCCCGCACCGCACCCTGGGTATTCATGACCACTTCAGTGTACTCCGGGTTCTCTAAAAGTCCGTTCTTTAATGTGCGAAGCTCCAATGCACTCACTGCTGACTTGGTCTTCAGCCTGTTTGCGATATCTGCTATCAGTGCTTTTGTGACACTGAAATTATATATGTTATTGTTTTTAACATAAAACTACCGTGAGACTCTGACATATTAATTTATATAAATATTAATATTTCTTGACTTAATAATATGTGAGTGATTCGTTTTATTAATATCTTTTTGTTTTGTATACAATCCTTTAGAGCATTCACAACTACGTCGCGCGGATGCACGGAGCGCGTGAACACCTATCAAACAAATACTATGATCACATACCCGCACCCGTGCAAGTTAGAGGATGCTCTCATACTATTTTTCTATAGGCGTACACCCGCTCCGTGTGTCCACGCGACTTAGCGAACGCTCTTACAGACACTGTTTAAAATAAATGTTTCATTAGCTACTTGCTAAATTTGGTATCATTAATAAGCTGCCCAGGGGCTAGGCCATGATCCAGGGCTCGCCAGCTCAGAGAGCTCCTAGCCAGCATCCTTCTAATACCAGAATTACATACCTTTTTATATAATACTAGCGGACGCGCGCGACTTCGTTCGCGTAAAATTAGTAGCCTATGTCTGTCAGGGATAGTGTAGCTTTCTATTAGTGAAAGATTTTTTGGAATCAGTTCAGTAGTTCCAGAGATTACCTCCTACATACAAACAAACAAAATTTACCTCTTTATTATTTTACTGTAGATGACTATACAGCCCCACTTTTTTTTTTGCCTGAGGGCCTATGGTTACCAAGCTACGCCATTGCATGCAAGAAGCATGTCAAGTCATGTTTAGTACAGGCTTCTGCTATAGTAGTACAGTAGGGTTTATTGGAGACATTTAGCATTTGTCTGCACACGCTAGCTGGTTAAAAAGGGATATATGTTTAATGTCAGCAATAAAAGTAAGTAAGCTAGTCTCTATAGCCATTACTATAAACAATAAAAAACAATTGACTAAAGCATTTTCAAGGTTTAGCCAGTTGTTTATTCAAAGTAATTTGGTGCTACCCTCAATGATTTTATAATAGCTATTAAAATAAATGGAGAACCCACGATTTTACAGCCAAAACTTGTAGTTTTGAATGTAAGAAATTCCAATAGGCTCAGGATCGTAGTTTTAAACCAAACTCAAGTTAGTTTCATACTAGCATAGTTTGGATACCTTTAGAGCTCAATAATTCCTAACCGTACCTCTAATCGTAAAATTGATAATATCATTCGGCTGAATAATATTTAATTGGAAGAAAATAGACTATTTACTTTTGACTGACGATCTTGCGGCGGACGTCGGCTTGTTCGTCTCTGTGGGCCCGTCGATTAACAATTAATGCAGAACGACTGCATTCTCTGATTATGTCCACTGGTTGATCTTCCATATTTTCCCTTTTTCTTTAAGATGGTTATTCAACAAATACAGTCACAATCACAACACAAAACTTTCATCTCTCGGCATCGGAGCGGCACGGCGCCGCCGGGCCGTTGAGGTTGACAAATAAATGACAATGACATTTTATGAACGTATTTTTCTCCTCATATACGTAGATGTCCAATATAATGATATGATAGAATAAACAATTGTATCTTAAATTAGTAGGTTGATCTTTAGTGACTAACTTAACTAACTGCTACATGATAGATAGATAGATAAACCGTTTATTAGTTAGTGCAAGCACACACAATCAAAGTTACATATAATTTAGACGAAAAAAAAACAAAAGGTACCTTACAAATTAGATAAGTACATAAAGTCTGTGTAGGTACATGCTAATCAAATAAGACAATTATTTTATTACTTTGTTATACCTAATTTATTTTAAGGTGATAAAAATGAGAGGTGTCAACCTGACGTAACTAGAGATGTCCCTATTGTTATGCAAACTATCGATACTCTCACGCATAGTACACGTATTCCTAGTACTAAAAGCATCAATACTAGCATTAAAATGTTGGAAAATGTAACGCCATTAAAATGAAAGTATGCATTTCAATAATTTATTCATCATTAGCAGAGTCAGTTTCCCAGTCTGACGAAAAATCAATAAAATTGACGAAATATTACCGTGGTCTAGAAGGAGAAGCCGGCCGAACATACATTATAAGAATTTAGGACAGACAGGAACGGATAGCGACCATTTATTGTAATATTGACAAGCAACGTCACCAAAATACAAAATTGAAGCGCATCGGTCGTATTTATGTTGCCACTAATAAAAATTGATAGGTATATTATTACAGTTACATGAAAAAGAAGTCTTTACATTCCGAATATTTATTTCCTTACACAATATATTATAATATTTTTTGTTATCGATAGACCCTCACCTCTAGCAATTAAAGCCCATTGGCATAACATTGTAAAGGCGGTCACTAAAGAAAATAAGTGAACATTACGGAGAGTTTTCGCAGCAGGTTAGACTTTTATTAGCAGATTCGAGTTCAAGTCTTTACACAATCCACATTTTAGAGGTAATTTCATTTTTCTAAACATTATTTCTCACTTCGAAAAAATCATTTTTTACTTACCTCCTTACAAAGTTACATACCTACCATTCATGAAGTGACACCTGCCATTTTAATCACCTTAAAATAAATTAGGTATAATAATAGTTTTTCAGATATTTTTAATAAGCTCATAGTTCTTCAATTTTAATTATAGATAATTACAAGATCTTATTATTTTTTTAAAGTGGTATCTTGCGCAATTTGGACTACATCTTTTATCTGTTTACAAAAATACGTTTACTATTTGTCAATTCGTGATTTAAATACTGGAGTCTGTTTTGCCGCCAAAACACGCACGTTTAATGTGGAACAC
The DNA here is from genome assembly GCA_963691745.1 of Ditula angustiorana. Taxonomy (NCBI): domain Eukaryota; kingdom Metazoa; phylum Arthropoda; class Insecta; order Lepidoptera; family Tortricidae; genus Ditula; species Ditula angustiorana. Next base: position 1,230,754 of record OY829483.1, on the reverse strand, counting down.
GATGTGGAAAAACTCCGGCAAATTGCTTGGATGTTTTTCCATTACTAAGTAATTAGGTAGGTTCGTAAGTGAACCAAAGGTTTTTTTAGTTGCGTCATAAAATCGTAAAAAATTAAAACCGTGATTAAGCGAATTCCAACTTTATTTACACGCACATAAGTCCGTTTTACGCCATAAACATTCGCCAAGCGGTGCGTAATTAACAAAATAAACGCGCCGCCCGCGCCCGTCTTCCCCTCGCAACTCCCAGCGACACGTTAGGGTTGAAGCGCATTCGTTTTCATTTACATCATATTTACATTGGCACAGCGAGGTCGAGCGAGCGGGCGCGCGGTGAATCGACAACTTTACTGTGATTTGCCTACTCTGTAGGCAAGGCGGCCGAGCGTAGAAAGAGAATGATATAGAAAGCTGGACGTCTTTATAAAAATATTGTTTTTTTTTTATTGACATCGTAAATGACCTCAGGGAAAACTGCCTTAAAAATGGTAACCCTAAAAATGTATGTGTGTGTATTTGCTGTCCCTTTCGGAGACACGCTTGGCCGCAGTCTTTTAATACTATGTTTATGCGGCCGAGTGTACCTACAGTGCGGAGTGGAACCCCCTGCCGCTAGACTGGACTGGTCCCATTGTCGCAGAATAAGTAATACCTAGTGCCCATTGTGACAAGATTTGTATACGTATTTGAATGAAGGTACAGACCGATGTACAGTCAAGGAACTTAATTCCCTGCCCATTCCGTTGAAATGTCGTCTGACATTCGCAATGCATTAAGGTCGATATGTCAAAGTAACGTCTTGCTCTATAGCTCTTATGGTGACAGTTTGCTATATGCTATTGAACCTTAGGTAGGTTGGAAATTAAATTCCTTGACTGTACAAAGATGGTACAAAGTAGTATAATACTAAGCTGATCCAAGTATATTGATGGCATTCATAATTTACTGTATCACACGATAATATTTATCAAATCGATCAACTGATATCTATTTGATAACAAATCCTGCCATTTGCGCTGCATGTTTCAACTGACAGCGCAATTTGTAGATAAACAAAGGATATTATTATTCAAATTCATTTTAGATTAATTACAATTGTACTAGGCTACAGTGAAAGCTAATAAAATGCCCCCAAACAATGATTCAAGCTCTATACTGGGCCAGTTTAAGTATAATTATAAGCAAGTAGCAAACCCGTACAGTGAAAAGAAGCATACATGCTATGAAGAGTGCTCAGAAAGCAGTGAAAGTGAAGGAAGCAGAGACCACGAAGCGCCAGAAGAGCTGGTGGACGACACGTACCGAGTGACAACACAAGCGAGACAGACGTACGAGCTGTACAAGTAAGTATTAAAACGTTTACACGCTCGTTTTAATGTCCTACGACCGACATTTTCTAATCTGCTTCCTCGCTAAACAGCAGTGCTTGCACTGTTGTGTTCCGACGTGGAGAGCAAGATTCCGGCGCAATAACTGGCACAAGAGGTATTCCATCTTAGCCCTCTGGATTGGCAACGCATCTGCAATCTCTCTGGTGTTGCGGGTGTCTATAGGCGGTGGTGATCACTCACTATCAGGTGACCCACTTCCTTGTTTGCCTTCATTTTGCATTAGAAAATTCATGCCGCATTTACACAATTGCGTATTCGTGCAAACATTCGCGCGAGCGAAAGAGATGCAAACCAGCAAACTATAGTGCATCCGTTTCGCTCGCGCGAATGTTTGCACGAATACGCGATTGTGTAGGTAAATGCGGCATCAGTGCACCTAGCACGAATCTTCTCGATACGCGTTAACTCGCTACGTAACTCAGTGCGTCTCGTTCTAACTAGCCCAGTAGGAGAGAGACGCACTGAGTTACGTAGCGAGTTAACGTGTATCGAGAAGATTCGTGCTAGGTGCACAGATTTCTAAATCAGACATTTATTTGCCTTGCATGAAACGTTTACGATTGCCAGAAGTGTTCGGAAAAAATCAAAATCAAATGTTTATCAGCAGCAAATAGTTTTGCTAATTTAAACGAACTTTGATTACCATTAACCAAAATCACGAGTAGCCGAACTAGTTCGGTTTTCCCTTTTTTTCAATGTTCTGTATAGGGAAGGACAAAATGCATTTTTTTTTAAAGTGATTTTTTTCTCGGTAACTTTAGATAGAAAGTTTCCGCCAGCAGATCAGTCATTATATATGATGTCCAGCTATTTTTCATTAAAATTTGTATTTACGTTTTTAGTTATTCCAAGAATGCCATGATGATTGTCACTTCGGAATCCGATGGTGACGTGCACTCCGGCTTGGTTAACAAACTGACCAGAACCTTCCAGAAGTTCAGATTCGAGGTGGACTTATCCGTCGCCTCCAGTGAAGGAGAACTTTACACACTCTGCGAGCAATGTAAGATCATTTAGCGAATTTATGGAATATGCTGGGCGCTCATAATCTCTTTGAAGAGCTACAAAAGCGTTTAGTCGACGTGACAGCAGGTGACCAAAAGGCTGGCAGCACTCCAGAGTCTTGAAGTTCATGAAACTTTTGCAATGGTGTAGGTATTCAACATTACTTAACAGAACTTCAGACTACTGAACTTGTTTTAGTCTTTTCAGTTTTGATTTACTTTTTACGCAGTTGGGTTTTTTGATGTTTTAAATTAACAAATTTTTATTTACACTTTTTAGTTCGGATTAAGTGAGAATGATTGCTAACCAACTTTAAATCGTTATAGATCCTAAACGGTCATTCAAAATGAAAAATGATGTCAGAAATCTAAAGATGACTTTCATATACCTATCCAATAATACCCCATTCAACACAGTTCATCGACGTAATTTTTTTTATCTACACATATATCATAAATGCTCTATAATGCGTTCAGAAACCGTAGGAAATGACCAGCATTATAACAACCAATATTATTATGAGAATTTTTCTTATTTGTTACTATATTTGTTCAAATTCATTTTTTATTACATTATTTTAATATGTACAGTCTATAGATATTTAATAGGTACCTAGCACTAGTAGCTAGTAGCAATGCAGGTTATTGCCCTATGGCTTCTGAACCCATCATAGAGTACTTATGATATGTGTGAAGATAAAGTAATGTATGCAACTGTACATAATTAGGTCTTAAAACACTCGTGTGATCCTATTATGAAACTCGCTGACGCTCGTTTCATAAAACCACACTCGTGTTTTAAGGCCCCTCATTATGCAACAGTTGCATAAAATACTATTCTTTTTCACAATATGGCGTCTGGTTGTCGCAATATTGAATTTTGATCGTTGTCATGTCTAGTGACACTCGCAAGATTAAGGCGAATCCATTAAGTAACGTAACAATCATCAAAATCGGCCCCCGCGTTTGGTTTCTAGATCGCCACAAAGAAACAAACATACATACATAAGTAAATAGGCTGATAAACAAATTAAAATTGTAATGACAACACGAAGAAAAATTAGGGCAATGGCAGGACTTGAACCTGCAACATCAGCATTCCGTGCCTTGCGTTTGCCAGTTTCGCCACACTGCCTCTCACTGTTTTCGAAACTGGCAAACGCAAGGCACGGAATGCTGATGTTACAGGTTCAAGTCCTGCCATTGCCCTAATTTTTCTTTGTGTTGTCATTACAATTTTAATTTAATAATTTGAATGTTAAAACATTTAAAAATAAAATCGAAAGAAATTTCGGTTACAAAAATTTAATGATAAACACATTACCCTTTGCGTCGCGCAGTCGGGTAAAAATGGTCTCCTTTGATGTAAGTACATTAAGGTAGTATAATGTACATTTTTCTTAATAATTTAACGGTTTTACTACCGACTTACTACTTTTGACAGTTTCGAGTGTCTATACTTGACATTGTACTGGAGCTGCAGCCATGCTTTAGTTCATCATCCAAGGTGTGGCTGGGGGCCTAACACGCTAGCTTTTATCGATGACATAAAGCATTTATCCCGTTCTAACCAGTATGCGTGTGCTAGAGGGACCAAAGCCACAGTATAGATATAACCAGTAAGGAATCTACGTACAAACGCTCGGAACCGACGCACGCACACAGACGCACGCTCAACACGGCCGCTAAGGCTGCTAAGGCGGCCGTCAGTCGCGTTAGCAGCCTTAGCGGCCGTGTTGAGTGTGCGTCTGTGTGTGTGCGTCGGTTCCGAGCGTTTGTACGTAGATTCCTTACTGGTTATATCTATACTGTGCCAAAGCGTTCATGTGCGCTACAAACGCTAGCGTGCAACTATCAACGGCGGATCCAGGGGGGGTCATGGGGGTCATGACCCCCCTGAGCTGGTTCCAGGACTTAGGTGGACCACTAATTGAACATAATGATTTTATTTATATATTTTGTCACCATACAGAATATGTCAAGACCACATATGACCCCCTCCTGGCGCCAAAGCTGGATCCGCCCTTGGCAACTATAGCTGTACCACTACATCGTTGTTTTTTTTTTAGTTTTTCAAAGAGACTTCACCGACTACGGCGCCGTGGCATTGGTGATAATGACGCCTATGGGAGTAAACAGACAGCGGTCAGGGTCAGGACCACTGTACGAAAATAGTTTCTTTTACGAGTCAGTTATCTCAGAAAACTTCAAAGTGGACCGCAATGTTACACTTGCGAATAAACCAAAGATTTACATCAGTGAGGTATGTAATTACCTATGATGACAACTAGGTATATACAAGGTGCAATCGTTAAGTGTAACCTAACGATTATTGTGTAAATATACAGAAATTTTGAGAATAATCGCCTGGCTACACTTTTCGATTACAGCCTGTATTTATAGAGAGTGCTAGGTACAGTCAACCAATTCATAGGCCACTGTAGAACTTTTTTTTGTTTGGCTTCTGTCCAATGGGACAACTTTGCCAACGTCAAGGTTTGCAGCTACAGGGTGTTATAAGCCTAAAAAATATAAATGTAGTGATTTTTGCTGTAAAAATGTAGTTCTTTCCATACACAACTTTTTTCACCCCTTCAGGGGTGGAATTATCAAAAACACTGAGACCCGTATAAATTAATTTTTTTACGTAAGCCAAACAACAAAATTTCAAGATCCTAACTCCAAAACTGACGGACTTTCATACAAACTTTCATCCCCTAAATTACCCCCTTAGGGGAAGAATATCCAAAAATATAGGGGTAGAATATCTTAGTGGATGCCTACACTATATAAGGTATCTATGTGCAAAATTTGAAGCCCCTAGGTCCAGCGGTTTGGGCTGTGCGCTGATATATCAGTCAATCAGTCAGTCAGTCAGTCAGGACTTAGAATTTTATATATATAGATCTTTTCTTATTACCCTGTTCTAGCAAATAAAGAATTTTTGAATTTTTGAATTTTTGAATTTTGACACGTGGGTTCTTCTCTGCAAGTGCCATGCGACGGGGAACCGTCCTGAGTCGTCCCGTGCGACGAAGTAGTTTGCCTTCAACTTGCACGCGTGCAAACATAATAGGTTTCTCCTGACAAACATGATAATTTCAAACATATACAATGAGTAGTGCGTCATGATGCGGTGCGTTAGAAACAAGATTCTGCACGAATGTCTCGGTTTTACACCGGTAAGAGTCCGTACGGCTCGTTTTTGCATTAACAACACTCTATTGGCATCCGTGGAGTTACCCCATATGACATCAGCGAGTGAAAGTGTGCGAAGTAAACTTGTCTCAAGGCATCATCAGAGATAAGCGGTTTACATAAGTCTCCGCAACGCAAAGACTGCACTACTCAATTTATCACACAGCCCGTCGACATGGCACTTACAGTTAAGATTATCATCTAAAGTGAATCCTAAGAACCTTGACTCTGCACACCGGCATTAGACTTGGCCTATTCGTGACACATGGAGGCAATGTGATACTTCGACCAGTGGTCCTAACATGACTGGCCAAGTTTAGTTTATCTCTATCTGCGTCCCTTTCTTATGACACTAGTTAGACAGAGACACAGGGAGGGGTTAAACTAAACCTGGGCTGTCATGTTAGGGCCGCAGAGAAATATTTTGTATGAGACTTGGCTATGTTCAACAGCAAACCATTTGTCCTAAACCATTCGTGCAGCTGGTCGCACGCCTCACGGAGTTTCTCAGCAAGCTGTTCATATGACCGCGCTGACGATGACGGTCGTATCATCCGCAAATAGTACAGACAGTCCAGTAATTGATGACAGAAGGTCATTAAGGGTATTCCCAAGCGCAGATCCTTGGGGAATCCGTGTATCTACAAGGCCAGTGTCCGATTCGTGCTTTTTACCGCCTGTTGTCAAAACTAAACTTCAAGGAATTATGTACCTCCAATTGTCATTTGCAGGCAAATCGCGGATTTTTTAGACCATTAAACGACGACTTGGAAGTTTTAGATCCCGTTACACATGGTGACGTGGTCGGATTCCAACTGCCAGGTTCACTTGACAAAATTATAGCTAGAATGTGTATCGAGCCGAAATTTGACACGGAGGACAATTGGGCAGAAGATGGAAATGAAAAATCGGTTTTTTACATGCCAAGGTAGGTCACTCTTTTGGTTTATGCTCCCTCGAAGACCCATATCGATCGAAGATCCTTTTTTTTTACGACCGGATAGCCCAGTGGTTAGTAACCCTGACTATGAAGCTAGAGGTTCCGGGTTCGATTCCCGGGAGGGGCAAATGTTTGTATGATGAATATGAATGTTTAGCGATCCGGATGGACCTTGCACAAGGTCCTTCCAGAGTGGGTGCTTTCGGGTTTCTTAGTTTTAGTTCATCCTGTGTTCTGCTGGGGGCCCAATAAACTGTTTACTCTCTTTCTAATGTAATATTTTATTTCAGAGTTCTGAAGATTTTTTGCGACAAACTGGCTGCCATGGGTGATACCAAGAATTTCGTTGAAATAATAGGCCAAATAGTAGAGAATGCTGGCCACGATTGTCCACTGTCAAACCCGCAGACTTGTTTTAACAACGCCCCCATTCAAGTAATTAATACTTTAAGCAAGGAGTTATATTTTTCAAGAATTGAAGAAAACCAGTAAGTGTGTGAAATTGCGTTAGGGGGAAGAGATCCCTTACAGATCATTGGAAAATACTATGATTTTACTGGTAACGTTGTGATGTGTTTTATGTACAGTAAAGTGTTAATACCTTCTTTACCTTCTTATCCCCTCTATTTTTCTGTCTTTGCAATAATATCAACTCTATAAAAAAAAAAATATTTGGTGATACCTAGGAAGCTAATTACTTTGTAATGAAAATATATCCAAGCACTTTGCTGGAGTTCATCCATAGAGAAATGCACAGATCAGTCAGCATGTGAGGTCAGTGGTTCGAATCTGGCGAAAACGGTTTTTTTTTTAATCACTACTTTATACAGAAAACCGGCCAAGTGCGAGTCGGACTTGCGCACCGACGGTTCCGTCATCAAGAACATCTAGTAGTTTTTGCTTTGCGAGACCAAATTTTTTTTTATGTTTATTAACAACAAATTTACGGTTTTCAGATTTATTGTTTTATTTGTGCTGTGAGACCTTGCTTTTTGGTCAATTTCATAGTTCTAGGTCAACGGGAAGTACCTCATAGGTTTTTGAGTGTCTTGCAAATGTATGAAACATACGGCATAAACGGCCGTATCTTTTGATTGCGTTGACTTACAAGTTTGACTTTTTCTCGGTTCTAAGGGACTGCAAACTTGAGTATTTGATATTAATTTCAACTCAATACCTCCACGCGTTCTTGAGAAAAATGGTCTTGACAGACAGAAAGACAGACAGACAGACAGACGGACAACAAAGTAATCCTTTAAGGATTCCGTTTTTCCTTCTGAGGTACGGAACCCTAAAAATTACACCAAAACCTAATAAGGTCGCATGTTTCGTGTGTAAGGAAGAAATCAATCATAATTTTTTTTTAATGCTCCATATGCGATAACACATGATATCAGTTACACAAATGTCAGTGTCCAGCGATTTAATTTAATGAGAAAGCAAAACATCCTGAAAGTTTCGTTTTTAAAAACTCAAAAGCTCAAATAGAAATAATCTTCAAAGTATCTCGCGGAATAACAAATTTGACTAGTAGGAAAAAACACTGCCTCAAAAGAACGTGACACTAAAAAACCGTTACAGCAAGAACCATCTGATTCTGGTGAACAGTCATCTGATTTAGACTCCGAATCTAAATCTCAGCATCTGGTCTACTTAATACGACTTCGTGTAGACTGCCAAGTATTACTTACCACTCAAACTATCGACCTGGAGTTCTATTTTTGAATCTCACCGGGTGACTAAAGCTCACCAAAATGGCCATTTTTAGTGAGATTCGGCCATGTTGTGAGCTCTAGTCACCTGGTGAGATTCAAAAATTGCGCCTCTGGAAGACTTAAAAAGCCAAGTCATCGCGTTATCGACTAGCCTTGGTGGCTCGCATGAAGAGATAGACCGATTAAACGCAGAGGTTTCAAGCTTTAAAAGGCAAGTGGAAGAAAAAACAAAACTGTTGGATGCTTATAAAGAAAATCTTACAGAGAGTGTTTCACCATAATATGTAAAAAAACTCCTACTAGAACCAGCTTAGCAAACGTGTCCCCGTATAACAAAATAAACAATAGTCTGACAAAAAAAATCTACATAATATCATATCAGTACATCAACACCAATACAAACTAAGAAAAAAATTGAGCTGAAGCAAAGTTCTACAGACACGTATAGTGCTCCAAATATAGCTATGACATAGAAACTCCAAAACAAAAATTATTAGGCACTACGCCTGCAGGAATAAAATGAGGGGCGAACGGTATTTACTCATATTCGGTAGACAACAATGCTAGTAAACTCTACGAAAAGTAAACCCGAGAAATCAGTCAGGAACCGTTGCAAGAATATAAAAAACCGAACTTGTGAGACCGCTAGCTTGGTCTGAAAAAATCCTTAAGTCAGCACGTCTTATTACAGACTTGCCTCGAGATAAAATGGTATTGTGTTTGGGTGAAAATGATACAAACTCTACTAAAGTATTTATGGAAATAAGTGCTGCTGTTAAAAACCTTCACACATCGTCAGAAATGAAATGAAATGATTATTTATTCGCAGAATATAGTGAACATAAGATGTAAATACATTATACCAGTACTTTCATATTCTACCGGAATTCCGGTGTGAAAATTGGCCTTAAATTAAGTTTATATATATTTTCCTCATTCAAATTCCTCTATAAAATTCCTTTATAAAAGTCAGTATTTATATTAGGACTATATTATAACAAATATTCAAACGTAAACAAGGTGAACCATGAAACACTTCAAACTTTTATGTAATAAATGTAATAATCTAATAATTCATAGAATTGCTATTTCATAAATGTTATCCTCAATGTCGTAATAAGATAATGTAGGTAGTTCTGACATAAATGTAATAAGCTTAACCACGTTATCAATGAAATAGATAATAAAAATATTATTAATAATCCAATACCACCACAAGTGCGAAAGGGGTCAATACCCTATTATTTTCAAAAGATCGTTAGCCATCTTTACTACAAAAGTCGCCACCGAAATTAAAACCAAGGCACTTATATAGCTTGAATACCAAAATCTTCGGGTGGTAGGACCTTGTGCAAGGTCCGTCCGGATCGCTACTACCATCTTGGTCGCTAATCCTGCCGCTAAACAGCAGTGTGTGCACTGTTGTGTTCCGGCGTGGAGAGCAAGACAGCCGGTGCAATTACTGGCACAAGAGGTATTCGATAAAAAAAAACGAGTGACGGTTTTCGTGACTAATGTAACAGTGTTCGATCAGAATATTAGTGACAACTAGAATTAGATCTGTTTACAGGAATTTATAGATAATAAAAAAGATGTTGATATTATTTGTTTATCAGAAACATTTATGATGTCTGGAAACGAGAATGTCATTAATATAGAGGGTTTTAACGTCTGTAATTATTTCTCAAGAAACCGCTAGAAACGAGGTATAGAGTGTGTATATTGTGTAAAAGAAATAAAAAAAACTTTAAGAAATTAACATTCTTAAATCACATCGTAGATAAGCCAAACAACTATTACAACTGCTTTTATTGAATATTTTATCAATACTACACTTAATCATTATTTTTTTTGGAAAAATATAGACCCCAAAGACATATCAATTATAATAAGGAGACTTTAGAATATTCAAGCTGTAGGTTACGATGACATTCCAACAATAATAATTAAGTTAACCTGTGGTATCATTGCCCCTATACTTTTACATTTGATAAATCTGACTTTGGAACAAGGTGTATTTCCTCATATTTTAAAAGTCTCCATTGTAAAACCTATATTTTAATCAGGTGATAATAATATCCCGGGAAACTATAGATAGACCTATTACGCATATACCAGTATTCACTAAAATCTAAGAGAAGATCATGTATTCTAGAATATTGAGTTTTATTAATAAGCATGATAATTAATACATGTAATCAGCAGAATTGGGTTCGAAGAAGAATGTCAACAACCTTGGCTACTTTTAACGAATCAGTATCAGTCAATAATGTAAATAAAAGATATAAAACGATTGCAGTCTGTGTCGATATGACTAAGGCATTCGATCATGTCTCCACAAGCTTTTACCTATAAAATGTGAAGTCTATGGTATGAGAGGCCTGGTTTGTAAGTGTCTTGTGAGTTATCTCAGCAATCAACGCCAAACGGTTGAGATAACCAGTGTAAATACCGACAAAATACAATAAAACAACAGATCGGTTGCAAAGCCTAGTAGGTTAGGAGTTCCGCAGGGCACTGTCCTGAGCTCTACTTTTCATGTTGTATATCAATTAAATCTTCCAGTAATTATACACCATGTCTGCACTTGTTTTGCAAAGCTTTCTGTAGAATTAGGAATTAATTGTAAATTTAACACTTGTTATCTAAGCAGATTTGTACAGCCATTAAAATTCAACACCAAGCTGTGTAGGGGAAACTGCTGCTCAATGGCCATAAAAATCTACCACAAGCTCAGCTTTCGAATGATATTCGAGAGCTTACTTCTAAGTCTTTTTTCGTAAAACTACATAAATGGTTAGTTGAGCTCCGTTTTTAGTTTTTTAAGTTCAGGGCCCCACTGAAAATCAGCGCTGCTATATATGCTGAGTGGGGTCCTTTTCAGCATCAACCGTGTTATTTTGTATCTGCATTCTTTCTGTTTCCTACTTTTTGCTGAAAATGTTTATTCTTTTTTATTTCTTGCTTTCTACAGTAATCGCGCGCGGGACAAGTACAAAGAGACAGCCACGCTTTCAAATACCGACGGATTAGTTTTTATTAATATAGAGAGCGATGTGCTAGTTAATGCTCTTTAAAAAGGTATATATTGATCACGAATACGTTATGTACGTGCAAAGATAAGCGAGATTGTTTGAGCTCACAGCGGTCGTTCTTGCAGTATTTTGAAGATTGAGGACGCTTTTTTTTAGTTTCTGTGTCTAAGCACGGAATTTTAATATCATGCCTCTGTTGTTTTTGTTATACAAATTAAGAAAAAGAAGTATTGAAGTTATATTGAAGTGAGATCTGTACAAAGGTTTTTGATTTAAGGCCATGTGACACCTAGAAAAATCCGAGGGAAAATCCACCCTAAGAGTCTCTGGGCTGAGCCGCTGACGGAGTATCAGATATTTATGATGGTGACTGTCTTATTATTATTATAATTTTATTTTTACTATTACATTTCAAAATATAGAAATAATTTATTTTGAAACAACAACGACAACATTACAGGCTTATACTTTTTAAAAATAATCCTTAAATCTAGATAGAAATTAATATTGCGGGTTATCCCAAAAAAGGAGTCCACTCAGCATGTGTCGAGGCACAGAATGCAACGACGCTGATTTTCAGTGGAGCCGTAAATATGTAAAATGTATTAAAAATTAAAAATTAAACATATAAAGTCACCAAAAAGAAACATCATATAACCAAATTATGCATTATGCAGGGCAAAACAAAAGAAATTAAGTAAGTAACCTAAGAAGAGATAGAGAAACAAAAAGGTAACATGTACCTAAGTGCAGCTACAGTAATAATAATAAATTGTCCTTCGAAAACCATAACAAAACAAAACAAGATCTAAAAATCAGTCAGCTAGACGGTAGACATTTGAGCGTTATAAAGGAAAAGTTTCAATTTTTTTTTAAAACTAAATAATGAACGAGCATTCTTTATTGGCGGTGGAAGATTATTCCAGCAACGCGTGGCAGCATAGCGGAAGCTGCCACGGAAGCTAGCTGACCTGTGTCGCGGACAGAATAGATGAGGCGGGGCGCTTGTCGCTCATTCATACGGGAGAATGTTAACTTGTCGTAGAGGTATGAGGGTTGTTTACTGTTAACGAGTCCAAACAATAGGGAAGCAAGGTGTAGTGTTCTCCGAGCCTGCATTTTGAGTAATATATTATTATTTAAAAACGGCGTAACATGAGATCGTGTGGAATCGGAAAAAAAAATCTAGCACAGGCATTCTGAAGTCTCTGAATTTGCATTTTTGTACGCGATAACAAGCACCCTCCAATAACCGTGTCCGCATAGTTGAGTTTTGAGAGAATAAGCGTGTCACAAAGCTTAATATGCATATCAATGTTTAGGTGTTCACGTAATCCGTATAAGACCTTAAAACGATAAAAACAATTTCGAACGCTTTCTAGAACGTGATTTTCGAATTGCAATCTTCCGTCCATAAGAACCCCTAAGTTTCTGGCTTCAGATACACATTCTATGCTATCGTTGAGAATACGGACCTGGGAATTATGAGAAATTGTGCATGATATTTGGCTCTTTGTACCAAGAACCAAATATCTACATTTTAAGGGGTTTAAAGCTAAACTATAATCTTCAGACCACTGGGCAATCCGACTCAGGTCTTAATTCAATTTTTCAACATTTAGAATTGTACTCTCAGGCTTGAATGATGTATATATTTGCAAGTCGTCTGCATACAAATGGAATTTACAATTATTAATACTACTAGTTAAATCTGCACTGTACAAAATAAATAAAACAGGCCCTTAAATGGATCCTTGAGGCACGCCTCTGGAGACAATGGATTGATCGGAGAGTACTGTGGAGCCTTCAGAGTTTCGTATTTCAACCTGTTGAGTACGTTCACTCAGGTAAGTTGCAAACCAATTTACAGTCTTAGGGTCGCACCCATAATAAGTCAATTTGGATAATAATAATGTTGAGTTAATTGTGTTGAATGCACGAGAGAAATCTAGAAGAGCAAGAATTGTGGCTTCTCCTTTATCTTGAGCAGCGAGGATATCGTCGAAAACATTAAGAAGAGCAGTTGCAGTACTGCGTTTTTTTCTGAAACCGGACTGGTTAGGAGGTAGAATATTATTATTTTCCAGATATTCCGTTAGTTGCATGCAAACCGCCTTTTCCAGTATCTTCGACATAACAGGAAGAATGCTGATAGGTCGTAAATCTTTAAAGTTTATCTGTGACGCTACTTTAGGAATGGGTCTGACAACAGCACTTTTCCAAGGTTCAGGAAAAACTCCTGTTTCAATAGACTGATTTACAATATATTACATTTACAATATAGTAATAAAGCTATTATTACTGTTAAGAGGAGTGTGAATCCAGCGCTCTCCACACAAACGGCGATATCGTTTTCCACCCTCTAAACCTTAACCTATAGCCATGATTTTTTTATATGTTGTCATTATGCCCTATTTTTTAAATATTCTTAATAGTTTCAAAAATATTGACGTTTTTTGTTTTGTATGAAACTCGTAAAATGCAAATATTGTCAAATCTATAAAGAAAATTATAACAATCAAAACATAGAAACCTTGTTCTAGCGCATAATGACCACATATGTACCAAAAAATAATTGCCATAGATTAGATTAGATTCTTAAAGCTAAAGTAATTAGTATAAGGATGTAGCCAGACTACGAGTACATGGTGTAATGTAGTGTAAGTAGTATTTATGATGTATTTTAAGTATTTGCAGTAAGTACCCTTAAGTGCAGGCAGGGTTTCATGTTGGGAAATTATAGTAGACTAGCTTCTGCCCGCGGCTTCGCCCGCGTGGACTACAGAAAACAAATGTCATCTGTATATATAAAATTCAAAGTCCTGATTGACTGACTGACTGACAGATATATCAGCGCACAGCCCAAACCGCTGGACCTAGAGACTTGAAATTTTATACATAGATACCTAATATAGTGTGGGCATCCACTAAGAAAGGATTTTTGGAAATTTCACCCCTAAGGGGGTAAATTAGGGGATGACAGTTTGTATGAAAGTCAGTCAGTTTTGAAGTTAGGATCTTGAAACTTTGTTGTTATGTTAACGTAAAAATATATAACACCCGATATACACGTTGCGTTATAAGACTATATAATAAATGTAGTGATTTTCGCTGTAAAAATGAAGCACAACTTTATCCCCCTTTTCACCCCTTCAGAGGTGGAATTATCAAAAACACTGAGACCCGTATCAATTATTTTTTTTACGTAAGCCAAACAACAAAATTTCAAGATCCTAACTTCAAAACTGACTGACTTTCATACAAACTTTCATCCCCAAATTTACCCCCTTAGGGGTGAAATTTCATAAAAATCCTTTCTTAGTGGATGCCTACACTATATAAGGTATCTATGTACAAAATTTCAAGTCTCTAGGTCCAGCGGTTTGGGCTGTGCGCTGGTATATCAGTCAGTCAGTCAGTCAGGACTTTGAATTATATATATATATATATACATATTAAGAACTGAAATGTAGATACCCATGAAAGCAATAAATAAATGATAATGATACTGATTGATGCGTTTTGCAGCATAAAGGTTTGACCAAATCGCTGCTTAAAATATGGAGACGGTACGAAATCGGAGTGACGCATTGCATCCGTACCGTTTTTAACGCATCGCATGCCCTCCACACCGCTGCTCAAAATACGCTGACTGTACGGAATCGCAGTGACGTGCCGTAAACGCCACGAATTTACCGCATTAAATTAATTAAAAGCATATAAAAACGGTACAGATACTATGCGTCACTGCGAGTCCGTACCGTCAGCGTTTTTTGAGCAGCGGTGTGGAGGGCATGCGATAAAAATGGTACGGATACAATGCGTCACTGCGATGCCGTGCCGTTAGCGAATTTTGAGCAGCGGTATGGAGGGCATGCGATGCGATAAAAACGGTACGGATACAATACGTCACTGCGATGCCGTACCGTTAGCGAATTTTGAGCAGCGGTATGGAGGTCATGCGATAAAAACGGTACGGATACAATACGTAACTGCGATGCCGTACCGTTAGCGAATTTTGAGCAGCAGTATGGAGGTCATGCGATAAAAACGGTACGGATACAATACGTCACTGCGATGCCGTACCGTTAGCGAATTTTGAGCAGCGGTATGGAGGTCATGCGATAAAAACGGTACGGATACAATACGTCACTGCGATGCCGTACCGTTAGCGAATTTTGAGCAGCGGTATGGAGGTCATGCGATAAAAACGGTACGGATACAATACGTCACTGCGATGCCGTACCGTTAGCGAATTTTGAGCAGCGGTATGGAGGTCATGCGATAAAAACGGTACGGATACAATACGTCACTGCGATGCCGTACCGTTAGCGAATTTTGAGCAGCGGTATGGAGGTCATGCGATAAAAACGGTACGGATACAATACGTCACTGCGATGCCGTACCGTTAGCGAATTTTGAGCAGCGGTATGGAGGGCATGCGATGCGATAAAAACGGAACGGATACGATGCGTCACGCGCTTCCGTAGTCTCTGTACTTTAAGCAGCGGTTAGGTCGCACCTTTACAAAGCTGGGACTAAGCTATACTTAAATACGTCATCATTATAAGAACGCAATTTATCGATCAGGTTTGCAAAATTATATCTAAGTATAAGTAAGTATTGACACAGTTTTATCGATAAGAAGATAAGAGCATATATTTTAGGCAACTAGGTACTCTGGTGTTTATTCGTATTTAATACTTAGTATTGACACATTGTATTATGCGAGACTGTGTGGAAAAGTAAATAAATTATATTTAAACATAATTTTTTGTGACCGAAATTTCTTTCGATTTTAATTTTTTAATGTTAAACCTTCAAATGATTAAATTTTAATGCTATGTAATGACAACACAAAGAAAAATTAAGGTGATGCAACTTCACGTCTCAACCTCGTTTTCTCTGTGTTGTCATTACATAATCAAATCATTTATATTTAAACATAGTGAAATGATTGACCGGGAGTAAATACGCAGTTTACAGTGACTTCTTTTTGTAGATGGATTTTCTTGCACAAAGACTTAAGTTTGCTGTGTTTGCTGTGGCCAGACTGAAAGAAACATTTAATACAGATGAAAAAGTTTCAGTTAAAGATACACTAATTTGTAATGCCAAGCAAGTGGCCAATCCATATAGTGATGAAGTTAAAGGAACTTGTTCAGGAGCCTGTCCACATACCAGTGAAGCTGAAGAGAGATCAGAAGAAGGAGCACCAGAAGAGTTGGTAGAAAACTCTCGTCGAGTGGCAACGAGGGCTAGACTAACGTACGAGATGTATCGGTAAGCACCAAATCATAAACGTAGAAGAGGTATCATAATTTCGGATCGATAGTTTGTAAGATAAAACGTTTATTTGTTACTGCAAGCACACAATCAAAGTTACATACAATTTAGAAGAAACAAAGCTAACAAATTAGATGAGTACCTAGTTATTGTCTGTGTGCGCTGCAGCAATACAAAAGGGCTGTGGCTCAGTGGACAACATTGCTCTTATGAGAGCAAAACACTGGTATTCTGCCACAGCCCGGGGATCAAACCAAAAAATAAAATACAAATAAAACAATACAAAACACGAATGACAAAGGTTTGTTAGTGGGATACTTTCTCACATAATGACAAGTAAGGACATGGCCGAAGGTAGGACGCGAAAACCAGACTAATGCTTATATTTGTTCTCACTTTGAAAGTTTGAGACAGGACATGTTTGTTGCGGAAGTAACAAGAAAGATAAAGCAAAACCTTTCGTACGACGCGGTGAAAAATCAGTTCTACTATTCGGACGACTCCTTGAATCCAGTAGACTAGTGTGTGCTACAATTCATAGAGCCCCGTAAAAACCCCACCCACTAAAAGAACTTCTGTTAAAAATTGGGATGTGATCAATTTTACGTCAATGTCGAAAGTGTGACTTAGGAACTTAGGCTCAACCAGCGCATCTTGGCCAATTCTATTAAGGGTTAAAGCAGGTTAAGACTTACATTTTATGTTTTCCAGTTACAATAAGAATGCCATGTTAATCATGAGTTCAGGCTCTGATGGCAGCGTCTGGATGCCTCCAATTGACGACCTGACAAGAACTTTCCAGGGCTACAGGTTCGAAGTTGAGATCTGTCAGTTCTCGGATGTTAGTGATCTTTACAGTAAATGCGAACAATGTAAGTTGGTGTTCATAATTTGCTCAGACGCTTTTATCTTTAGCTGGTATTAAAAGGGAAAGGTTAAAGTACACAGCCGAAAACATTAAAATGCAGTCGCATGAAGCAAGAGTTTTGCTTGCCAGCATATTAGCAACGGCTGCACAGATTACGTATCTTTTTTTTTCTAGGACAATAATAAGATAACATAGATAAGATAAGATAACATAATTTATTCATAAAGACATTACATTACATGTAAACATAATAAATACAGACACTTACAATATAGTGTAACACGTTTGCCTGAACAAGGAGATCCTGTGTTTCAGGCTAGAATAGTTAACAACAAAATAATTCAAAATTACATATACACGTTCAATCCTATTGGCGCATCAGTAAACATTTTAGTTTTTTTTTGTTTAAATAACTAAAATTAACAATTTATAATGGGGGAACATACAAATTGGTTATCAGTAGGGATTCTACAATAATGAGCATACAGTGCGGAGTTACTTTGACTTGAAGTTGATTTGCGCATTGAAAACTTAATATAATTTGTCTTGTCTGCATTAAGCGTTAGTAAGTTGTGATGAAGCCATTTATTAAGCACATTGAATCCGTGGTGTGCACGTACGTAGAGGTCGTTTTTTTAATCTGCCGAAAAGAGAAGAGCAGTGTCGTCAGCGTAAGATATGATCATGCCATGGTCCAGTTTTAGGCTACAAAGACCATTAATGTAAATTAAAAACAGGGTAGGGCCTGAAATACTTCCTTGGGGAACTCCAAAGGAAGTTGTTCTGGGCATCGCTGAGAACATTTATTATCCTAACGCATTGGGAATGGTCTTCTAGATAGCTCACAAAGAGTTTCATCTGGGGACCTCTTATATCTATATAGCCTTAAGTTTGCGCAATAGAAGAGGGATAGAAACGGTGTCAAATATACAGAAACATGCTATTATTATATAGGTACCTACAGTAACAGGCGAGGGTAGTTGCTACTGTTGAGAAAATACAGCTTACATTTCCCCTTGGCAATCTTTATTTACTTAATCATCATAATTTTTCTATTGTCCCTCAACAAGGACATAGGGCTCTGTACAGTTTTCTATGTGCGCGGAAGTTTCCTGAATCTGGCTGCTGCGGCTTACAGTTTTGTAGTGTCGCCATGTTTTTTTCTGTGTTATAGTTTAAATTTATTTTAAAGTTTTTCAGCGAGATTTCACCGACTACGGCGCCGTTGGAATAGTTGTGCTGACGTTAATGGAATCGACTGAGCAACTGAACTGCCCGTACAAATACATGTCCTTGAGTACGATTGCAGAGAACTTTAAGCTGGATCGTAATCCCACACTCGCGATGAAGCCAAAGATATACATCACTGAGGTAATATTAATATTCTAATGGGGCAAGAATTAACGTACTTGTACAAGCTATTTTTTAAGACATTGTCTCGACCCAGTCGGGTATTTCTTTTTAATGCATATTTAGTTCTTGGGCTACTTTCTCTATGCTAAGCAGTAGGTACTATCGAAGACACATAGAAGTCACCATTAAAGAAGGAACTGCGGGAAAGTGTCATTTTCCGAAAGGGAGCCACATAGTATATGCACTATGAAGTTGATATATCTATCCGTTTCGAGCATAGATAATTTATCTCAGTTCACTCTTTAATGGTCGGCTAAGTTTGTTGCTGTTTGTGCTTGACGTCGGCATTCTGTGAGATGTAAAATCACGGAAATACCGTACCGGTGTCGCCACACGCACACACTTGTGGATATCATCTTATACTACACTACTAAAATAACATAATCTTGATTGGCTAAAATTGTCAAACGATATAAGACAGATGGTACACAAGTTTTTGTAAGAAAATATATCTTATGATAGTGCCACTAAAGTTTACTTTTTATTAACGTCAAACTGATTATACGACATTTTAATCTGTAAACGTCAAAAGAAACATTTGGCTTCGTAGTTCCGCTACTCAACACTAGATGTCACAATCGTGGCGCAGAACCTTCCAAAGCGAAATAGTCATTGCAATCAATCAATAATGAACTTTATTGTAATCCTGTACGGTTGAATTTTGACAAAATGTTCTGATAAATTATTAGTACAATGAAAATAACTAAGACTTTTATGGAATATCAGTAAAATCGAAATACGATGACAATGTCATAAGTACCGTCAGTAAAAATGCTTATGATTTTTAGGGCTTTGTACCCAAAGGGTGACCATTTTTACGTGACTCTATTACCATTCTTACGTTCGTTCCGACCTTTGCAGCTCTATCTTTGGAATCGTAAGAATTAGTCCGTTGAACTTTTTGGCCAAATTAAAACAAATCAATTGAAATCTCACATGAACTTAAGGTTGGTGCACTTCTTGGTCAATGTATTGACATACCGATCCAACGCGAAAATGCAGTCAGCCTTATGGGCACTTTACCGCAGGGGACCCATTTGGGAGATATTTGTACATATGATTCGTTTGCAGTGGAAACGCTTGTATGGAATTTAGCATTGCTAGTTGAACGAAGTCCGTTCCGCTCATTTCCCTTTCGCGGTGGAAGGCGGGCATTTATGTTGTTACAGCGGAAATTTTACGAATACCTTTTTTAACAATAACTTATTTACATTCCAGTCTGACGGCAGAATTGGCAGACCCAGCAAATTGCTTCTTGACCGAGAAACTTACGGCGACGTGATAGGTTTCCACGTACCACTAACTCTGCCTCACTTGAATAAATTAACTAGCAACAGGTTTGTCACTTTATCAACATAATTACCAAAAACCGGCCAAGTGCGACTCGGACTAGCGCAGTGTCGGGTTCCGTAGTTGCCTGATTACTCGTAAACTTGCAAAGTCGACTTAGCTATGATAGCTTTCCTTTGAACCTCATCATATTTAAAACTACCGTAATTTTTTCACGTATCCAAAAACAACCATTCGGTTGGCAGGGGGGAGGGACATTTGATTCTAATAAAATTTTGCACTTCAAAGCTTAATTCTGCACAAATGGATACCACAAACTGTTTTCACAAACCAGCAATATTTTTGGAATTGCTATCCAACGACACCACATACTATGGGGTAGGCATAAAAAATTACATCCCACTTCACGTGTAGGGCAGCCTAAAAAATTTTTTTTTAAATTTTACTTTACCAATTCGTTGGCGTGATTAATGCCAATATAATCCATGCCAAATTACAGCTTTCTAGTAATAAGAATCCATGAGCTAGGATGTGGACAGACCGAAGGACGGACGGACATGGCGAAACTATAGGGGTTCTTTGTTGACTAAGGAACCCTAGAAAGCTAGTGGTTAGTAACTCTGAATTTAAAGCGGGAGCACATATTTAAATAAAACAATCAAAGAGGTCAAAACATTTTTTCAGTACAAATCTAGTGAATAATGTTTTGCCATTAGGGAAAACTCGGAAACTACGACTAACCCTGAAGTGTCAATCAACTATCGTATTAAATTATTGACGTGTTTATGTCCAATAATATGACACTTTATTCGTCAATGTCGAATGTCAAAGTGAAGATTGTTACAACCACCCCACCGTAAGTAAACCCAGATCTTCAGCTCTATATACGATGGGTCCGGAAACTGACACTAATTGAGAAAGCAAGATACATACGAATCGATCCGACGAAATACAAAGGCAAAATATTGTTCACTAGATCTGCATATCCTTTACTAACTGCAGAACTGCAGTGAGTGAATTTACCAATCCACACTGAGCTTTTGTGGATAGGTTTAAGTGAAGGGTCTATGGCCAGCAGTGGGCTGCTGCGAAGGTTTTAATAGTTTCCTTTCATAAGCGGATTTTCTTAAATTAAGTTTTTATTTCAGGCCAGACAATCCTATGAATGTTTTGTGCAAGAATTTGGCTGCCATGGCAGAAGAGAACAATTTTTCCCAAATAATAGAAGAGACAGTTAGGGCATCTGTGTTAGATTATCCATTATTAGGCTTGGTCGTAACTCGTATAATTGTAATCAACACTTTGAGTAAAGAATTGTATCTAGCGAGATCTGCAGAAAATCAATAAATTAATCAATTATATTATAATGCATGGATGTACAGTGTCATACCTACTAAATGACAGGAGAAAAACGACCCGACATGAGAATACAGGTTGACGCCAATGTTACAAATGCAAATTATTAGTTTGCCATTTATAGTCATTCGATTTTCAATTTTACGTCTAACTTCATAAAATAATAATTTCGTTATGTTTCGTTGCAAATAGGTTTTATTACAAAATAATAATATTGACAGCTCGGTCCGACAGTCTGACAGCGCGGGCGATTGTCGATTTATTGTTCATTTTGTTCGAATTTTGTGCGGGAATTTTTTAAACGCTGACTAGAAGGCCATTATTTATAGGTCAGTGAGATTAATAAAACGATTAAGTTTGTTCAAGACTTTTATTTCATACTAGCTGACCCGGCGAACTTCGTACCGCCTTATTATTGGAGGCATATTTGCTCACCGTTTAGACCTACCCTGGACTACGACAAACATTTTAAAACCAAAATCAGCTCAATCGGCCCAGCCGTTCTCGAGTTTTAATCAGACTAACGAACAACAATTCATTTTTATTTATATAGATAGATATTCAAAAAATTTTGAATTATAAAAATTTGTAAAATAAATAAAAAGCAGCTGATAGCGACATCTGATGACAAAAAGGTTGACTCTTCTCTTTTAACATAATAAAATTAGTATCGCCATTCGATGAGGGCACTTTTGGGCACTACGAATATATACCATGAGGCCTTGAAGACACGTTCTATATTATCTGTCATCGGCAATATGTCTTTTAGGGTCTAAGCTAAGACACGGGGCTGCAAAAAGCGGATGCACGCCTATCGAAAAATAGTATGAGCCCCCGCGCGAGTTAGCGGAGGCTCCCATATTTGCTTTGCTTGTATGAATTAAAAATGCTGTAGTGTAAGTAAATTCTTGACATCGATCGCAATTTTTACCCGACTACGGCAAAGCCAAACGGAAGGGTTATGTTTTAGCAGTCTATGTCTGTATGTTCCATTGTAGTGCCTAAACGACTGAGCCGATTTTGATGAATGAGGTATCAATCGGTTCGTAATTGTAGTCTGGGTGACATAGGCTATATTTTTATTTTTTACTTATTATAAGATTAATGAAACTAATTTGAATATTTTAATTTATTAAGTTCTTTGTATTTATTTAATGAATGAATTTAAAATGCTATAATGATAATATCATAGGATATGATAGAATGGAAATAGTATTAAGTTCGTGCTAAGATATTGCAGTGCCCGAACAGGGTGCCATGTGCTCACTTACCCGTGTATTTAAAACTTTATGTAACCATGGTCGAAATAAATAAATAATATATAAATATGAATATGAATATTATTCTAGCCCTGAACTTAAAAACCTCAAAGTAAAACAAAAAACCTTTATTACTAGTTTGTTTATATTGTAGTATGGGTCACTGTCGATGAATTGGAGCGTTACCTTAACATAAATAATTATTATATTTTAAAGTTATAAAAAACGTCTTACACCGATCCCTAGTAATATTTGTAGCCAGCAGCGTGTTCCTAGTAGTATTGAAAAAGCCGTCTAGTCTAGCACAGTTCCCGGCAAACTTCTTGAGCATCGACCTTGACTGCGCAGTAGCCGTTTCTAGAACAAATGTGTATGCGCAATCATACCTCCTCCACTCGATTTATGCTCAAGATGTTTGCCTACTATACGATTAGAAGAGGTCGAAGGGAATAGATCTCAGAGGAAAAACTAAATTATGATTGCGATGGGACGTCAGCACAATAAAAAATAAAAAGTATAAACAGTAAAACCAAATAAAGGTTTTGTAAATATTTAAAGAAGGAAAGAAAGAAAATGTTGAATTCAGCAAATAATAAGAAACAGAAAGAATACAGATGCAATATAATCATAAATATAACACGGTTGATGCTGAAAAGGACCCCACTCAGCATATGCTGCTGCAAGCAGCAGCGCTGATTTTCAGAGGGGCCCTGAACTTAAAAACTAAAAATTATCCTTAATCCTAAACCTAATCCTAACGGGTGACGCCACGCTCACCATGACCGTATGGTCCTGAATTGCTTTGCCTTTCTGACGGGATAATTAAAAAAGGCTAATGTCACACCAACTCAACCTAACGTTACACGCTTACACGTTCGAACAATTATCGAGGGGTGCGTGTCGCGTTTCCTCCTCGTGTGCCCAAGTGCTGCGGTTCCCTTATGGACTCCTCCGGGGGAAGAGCAGTGCTTGGGCCGGTCCACCCTGAGCATCGGTCAATGACATCTTAGCCTATATGGTGGGATATCATTGGCCGATGGCTAATAACCCGACGGTGGAGGGGGGGGGGGGGGTCTTACGGCCTACAACAATTTCGTTCAACACTGACATTGGCACAAGCCTCGTGGCCGCCATTAAAGAAAAAAGAATAAAGAAAAGAAAGGCAATTATCAAAAATTATTCGAACTTAATATTTATTAACTTTCCTCCACTCTTGCTAAATACAATTCCTTGCTCAGGGTATTCACCGTGTCTATAGGAAAGTGCTCTAATAATGGAAATTGTATTACAGATTCTTTAACTGTCTCGTCTATTATTGACACAAAATTGTTATCGTCAGCCATGGCGGCCATTTTCTCGCACAAAATGTTTATGGGGCAGCGCCGCCTGAAAACAATTTTTTATGTCTTTACTTATTCCACTTAAAACTATAAGTACTATTTTTTTTAAATAAGAAGGAGAAAACGAGCACACGGTTACTTGATGGTATGAAATCACCACCGCTCATGATCGGCTGGAAAAATACTGAATTATGATTAGGATAGCATCACAGAAATTCCGTCTCAGTCCTCTGTGCACCTAGCACGAATCTTCTCGATACGCGTTAACTCGCTACGTAAATCGGTGCGTCTCTCTCCTACTGAACTAGTTAAGATGAGATGCACTGAGTTACGTAGCGAGTTAACGCGTATCGAGAAGATTCGTGCTAGATGCTCTGGATTGGCAACATATTTGTAGTCTACTTTATTTGGCGGGTGTCTAAGGGCGGTGGTGATTACTTACCATCAGGGTACCCAAGTGGGTAATGAGCAAGTGCTCGTTTGCCTTCCTATTAAAAAAACGAACCTGGCGTTTGTTGACTTTTCTAACTCGGGCAGTGTAAGAGGGACATGAAATCCTATGACGTCGCCGTGTGTCGGTCTGTCTATAACCATTTTGTCACGCTGTGACGGACTAAAGTTTCGACGGTTCGACTGTAAGAAAAAGTAACTATTAAATAAATAAATAGATAGTGGTAAACTGCACTACTCACGATATTTAAGAAGTATTCATCTAACAACAAAAAAATCACAAGAAAAAAGTAAAAACAGTAACATCGAACTTCCTTAAAATTAGTATTCAAGGTTTAAATACTTAGAATTAGGGGTTAAGTTAAAGGGGAGACAATATTAAAGATTTTTTTTTATAAAGTTGCTCACCTGGTGTTATGTGATCATGATTACTAACCGCCTATACATACCCACAATACCAAGGAGATTTCAGATGCGTTGCCAACCCAAAGAGCTAAAGGGGAATGCCTCATGCACTAATAATTTTATCGGCAATACCTACAGATATATTGCGGTAAAACATTTTACTAAATCTATTTTTAAAGCCGTTCTGTGTTAACTGAGTGCTGAAAGTTACCTGTATTGGCTGTATGGTATAATTATAAGATGTTACCTCAGTGATGAATATCTTAGGCTTGGTCGCTAGTGTGGGGTTCCGGTCCAGTCTGAAGTTATCAGCGATAGCAGTGAATGATACCCTGGCGTTTCAACCCTGGGTCACGGCCATTGACGTCATTAGCACCAACGCCACTGCGCCATAGTCAGTAAAGTCGCGTTGAAGAACTAAAATAAATTGTGTAAGTAATTTATAGGACGGTTTGGGCATAAAAAGAGGATGGATGAAAGAAAATTAATAAAAATGCTGTATGAAGGGAGAGTGGATGGAAAAATGGGAAGGAAAAGACCTCGGTGAACGTACTCCGACCAAACGGAGATATTCTGGAGAAAGGCCAGGCCAGGAGTACCCTTAACCGAAGAGCATGCATGAAGAATGTTAGAAGAGTAAGTGAAGCAAAGGTTGTATGTCAGGATTGCTGCAAATGGAAATCCGTGGTTTTTGCCTACCCCTCCTGGAAACAGGCGTGTCTTTATGAATGTATGTAACTCATAATTAAGTGGACTGTGTACCCAGCCTCAAAAAGCTTTTCCATACAAACGACGATAACGTTTTACATGCTTTAAACTTTAATGCGGGTGGTAGGGCCTTGTGCAAGGTCTGTCCGGATCGCTATCACCATCTTGCTCGCTAATCCTGCCGCTAAGCAGCAGTGCTTGCACTGTTGTGTTCCGGCGTGGAGAGCAAGACAGCCGGTGTAATTACTGGCACAAGAGGTATTCCATCTTAGCCCTCTGGGTTGGCAACGTATCTGCACTCTCTTTGTTGTTGCAGGTGTCTATAGGCGGTGGTGATCACTTACCATCAGGTGACCCACTTGCTTGTTTTCCTTCCTGTTGTATAAAAAAAATCAATAGCCATGTTTTTTAGTATGTTCTTATTATGCCTTACAATTAGGTTTGTATGCTTTGATTTTTTTTCTTTATAGTTTTCTAAAATATTGATGAATTTTAGTAGTTTTATACAAAACAAAAAAGAAAGAATAAAGTATTTTCAAAAAAGAAGAGAAATAAATGTCATTGCATATCATTTAAATGTTATAATCTGAATATTCAAAATTAAATAATAGAAATCGAAATAAATGTATTATAATTTTTTTAAAGCAAATGGCGCCATCTCTTGTCAGCTAGAGGTCACTGCAAAGTAACTTCTGAATTACATTAATAACTTGAAATGGTTTCTCATAGATGACGTCGAGGGGAGTTATCCTAAAATCAATTATGTGTTATGACCATAAAACGAAGAAGTCTCCTACTTCAAATGGGGGTTTAAAACTTACATTGTTCACATTTCCCGTAAAGATCGTCAGCATTCGAGGCTTCGCAGATGTCAACTTCGAACCTGTAGCTCTCGAAAGTTCTCTTCAGGTCGTCGACTACAGCGCTCCAAACGCTGGCGTCAGGGCGCGAACGCACTATCAACAAGGCATTCTTACTGAAACTGAAATATAAAATCCTTATAAACTTCAACGTGTACTTTAAATCTTTAAAAGCGAAAATATTTTCTATCGCTCAACCTAAGATCAGATCCAGCATTTTTATCGAAAAAAAAACCCTCCGTTCTAGCAGTATTGGGTAAAACGGAAGAAAAGGAGCATACGCGTCATGTGAAGTGATCACAGCTGCCCATGAGAACCAAGAGAATTGCTAATACATCGTCGGCTTGTAGGCAAGGACTTTGCGGGTGGTAGGTCCTTGTGAAAGGTTCGTCCGGATCGCTACCACCATCTTACTCGCCAATCCTGCCCCTAAGCAGCAGTGCTTGCACTGTTACGTTAGATATTCCATCTTAGCCCTCTGGGTCGGCAGCGCAATCGCAATATCCTTGGTATTGCGGGTGTCTATGAGCGGTGTTCATCACCTACCATCAGTGGCCCGTTTCACGAAGCTACAAGTTACAATTTTTCAAGTCTAAACCGGCAACATTGGTCATTATGCCC
This sequence comes from Ditula angustiorana, assembly GCA_963691745.1. Taxonomy (NCBI): domain Eukaryota; kingdom Metazoa; phylum Arthropoda; class Insecta; order Lepidoptera; family Tortricidae; genus Ditula; species Ditula angustiorana. The sequence continues at coordinate 1,203,615 of OY829483.1, read as the reverse complement.
ATTGCCATTGATCATTGGTGACCCACTTACTCGAATCATTCGTCTTCCTATGTTCTATAAAAAATCCATGACTAATTTAAAGCTTACCTATACAATTCGTACGTAAGTCTTGCTCTAGTGGCCACCGGGAAGGTGTTTTCTACTGATTCTTCTGGTGCTCTATGCTCCCTTAGCTCCCAAGCTCTGCTTGTTTCAGGATCTGGACAGTCTTCTAAGCAAGTTCCTTTTACTTTGTCACTATACGGGTTTGCCATCTGCTTGGACATATGACGAAATGCTTCTTCCAATAAAATTTTCTTCATATCTGCAGCTAATTTCTTTTCCAGCGCCTCTAATGCCATTGTGAAACTAATTCCAAAATCACCGCGGAAATGTGTTGGTAATAACACCAAATTTAAATTACAATTTTGTTAATTAATTTTCTTAGGTAGCAACTTTGTTTGTAAGTCAGGTTATTTTCCAAACAATCACATACAGTAGGTACAATGTCATGCTAATGACTAACGGCGATAATACGAGATTATTTTGTTAACGAACAACGAATGCAGAATATTATGGTGATAAGATATCGATAGTAACGTAATACCTAACTGTGTCAGTGCGATTGGAATATTTCTTTATCATTTCTTATTAATAGAATTCGTAGAACAATGACAAAATTTCCAGCAAAATATAAAAAACATACCTGCCGAGCTCAGTACGTCCACCCAATATGTTTATTTGCAATATGCATTTTTCAAAACAAGCCGTGAAAGCAAAACTAATTTTGTTTCTGTTGGATTTTTGTTGATTTTTTTATAGTATAGGGGGCAAACGAGCAGACGGGTCACGTGATGGTAAGCAATGACTCGTCCTTTTCTCTGTTTCTGAGTAAAGGGTATAGGTACTTTGACCATGATCCCAGATTTGGCACCACGGACTGGTCCAAAACATGCAATTCTCAAATCTTCTAATAAGAACGATTATAGAATTTAAATTTAGTACCCATATATCGCACCCTTAGAATTAAACCGTCTCAATTCTGAATATGATATTTCCCAAAATTAAACCCTATGTCTTTTAATTAAGGTGATGTTTTGGGACGTGTATTATTCAGAAATGGGTCACTTTAATACTAAGCGTGCGATATGTATTCAGACATAATATGGGTTGTTAATACACTTTTAAAAATAGGAAACAAAATGGATTTAAGTACCTAATAAAATGAAAACAAATGTAAAAACATCAACGCCCTTTATTTTCCATACATAGTTATTATTTCGTTAATCATTATACCAGTAATAATCTGCGTACGCAAGTTGAGCTAAAGGCAGTAGTAACTAAGTGATTTACTTAAAAAAAGATACAAAAGTTTCGTAAACCTTAATAACGTGGTATAATTATTTTATAGCAATTAAAATAAAACAATTTGTCTCAATGTTAAATATTAGTTTATTCTGTGAAATAAATGGTAATAAACACACTAAAATGATTGTGCAATTTTATATTTATTGATGGTAGATTATTACAATGTGTCACTTTATTACGATAAATAAAACTAAACCATCTTTTTTCAAGTTTAATAATACTGAATATCTACCCAGAACTAAAATCAAAAGAAACCTGTTTAAAAGAATCATATTGTTTTACTAACAAAAATTAGATACAATAACATACGAATTGCAATAAGATACTATATTTTTCTTTACAGTGATATAACGAAATGATTCAGTAAATATTTTTTTTATTAGGTTAGCATTATTATTTTTAGTAAAATTATTTAAAATATCTTATTTAGGAGGAAAGTATTGAGTGATTATTATACCTAGTGCCTACTGTCTTGGCTCAGAGCTCAACTTGAGTACACTTTTCACATACAACTATATATTTAAACTTACAATATACTATACATACATTTGAGTATTATTAAATCGTATGAAGTTTGAACATTTATGTACAATTATCACTATCCGTCTTCTGTAGTAATATATATTTACATTCTGTGTTTATATTATATTTACATCATTTTTACATTGTTTGTTAAACATGATGATGTGATATAAAAACTGCAGTATTTACAATAATATCTTTATTTAATATTAGAATAAGTAAAACTTGGAAGCGTTTCTTTATAATTACCTATATGATATTATTTATTATTATGATTTTATCATAGGAAATATAAAAAACTTTAGGAATAGTAAAAACCACAATCCTTCATTATAATATTGATCTCATGTTCTCGCAAAAAGAATTATTTTTTAATAAAGCAGATTTCATCACTGTTGAAATAAAACTTTGAAAATTGTATGAATATGGTTCGTACATAGGTAAATCCTTACTAAGTATAGATGAAGGTAAATTTGATGGACAGTATCAAATATTTTGACAAAACCTAATAGTTAAGTTGGTAAAATTTTTAAATAACAGCGGATTTCAATATCTCCTCGACATGATAATATTGAAAAAAAAAACCTCAACTTTGAAATAAACTAACGATGCTACAAAAACCAATCGAAGTACATTAAATGTCTATTAAAATTGGATATTTTGAAGAATCAAAACAGAATCAATGTTTGTATCGTGCTTCTGACAGCCAATAGCTTTGAGTGAATATTTAAGATTCAGTTAAAACATATCAAAAAGTTTACATGATTATGTTCTCAGGTGAATTCGGCTGGAATATTGCATTTTAAATAGTTATATACGTATAAAATGTAATTCTTGCTTCTTTTGCATCAATCCATTTGCCTGAACAGTGAATTCTGCAGTTAGGCCTGACAACCTGATGTTAATTCACAATGATAATTGATTAAAATTCTACACAATAACCGGTTTCCTCTCTCTAACTTTACAAGAACACGATCTTCTCTTCAACACGACGTTATTATTAAACCTAGGATCTTCATTTAATGATTGGGTAGATTCTCGTTGCTATAAAGCCTCAGCTTTTTTATTGATTACCTTAACATTACTAATTTTGTCATCTTTTTTATTCTTTCTTTCGTCTTTATCTTCTTTGTCGTTGACTAGCTGACACGATTGACCGTTGATGAGTTTACTGAAGTCAGCTGGGTCGGTTTGGGTTTCTTTGTCGGCGCAGATTACTCCTGGAATAATTGGGTTAACCATTATCAGCATACATAAATATTCAAGGAGTATGTATAGGGTAATGTACAGTCAAGGAAATTGAAACATGTACCACCGTAGAACCTAGTCGAAGAGACATACGCATGACATTTATATGACATAGCCTGGCGTTTAACGCGTTGCGTCATTGCGATAGGGTTCTAAGGTGGCACGTGAATATATTTCCCCTACTGTACAGAGCAGAGTTATCAAGTTCGGAAAATAAGGGGTGAACCATCGTCCATGTATTTATATTTCACAAAACATTTGAAGCTTTATTCAAAACCCCTTTATAACCCAAACGGTAACTCTCCAGCGTTTTCGCCATTGCTCATTACCGTTTTTTCATTCATTGTTGAAATACAGTTCTACGAACATTGACTTTAGGCAAGAACAGAAGCTGTACTCGGAGCAGAAATTGGTGCTAAACGTTAGGTATTTCGTCAATTAATTAAGGAACGGTGATGAGCAACGGTAAAAACGCTGAAGAATTATCCCAATCAGAATCTATTGGAATTACTTGGAATTTCGTGTGTCTGTTCTACCCCTGTGGCCCGGGATGTTATAACATGAGCGACCACATCCATATCCTTGCTTCTCTGTCAAACAATATCAATTCAATGTCCCCGTGTGAAATTAGGATTAGGGTTGCTAAATGTGATAGCTTACGTTTGCTCTGCGAGCGCGGCAACGCATGCGCCGGCGGCGGCTTGCGGCTGTAACGCACCGGCATGATGCTCTGGCGCACGTTGCGCTCGGGCCGGATCAGGATTATATACAGCTGGAAATACAAAAGAAGAAGTCGTAAAATAAGCAAGAAGTTAAGGATCCCTTCGCAAATTTCTTCTTCTTTTGTTTATCTGGTTATTTGAAGAGTTTGATATGGAAATTCATTTAACGAGCAAGTGTATTTCACGTGGTTTTAGGAATTTTACTACGGAATGACTAAAGCTGAGTTGACAAATAAATTTTTATAATAACTAACTAAGTAACAAAAAGTACAGACTTCTTGTTTCCGCATGCTCTTTTATTCGAGATGTTCAGAAGAGTTTGAACACCTCGAAAAAATAATGTGGAATAAGCATTCAGTTCAGTCAGACTAAAGTCGATAATGACGTATTTATTGGTTTTTACTCACACTTTACGAGCATTAGTAAAACCAACACTTTGAAACGAATTGTTTTCGAAGTATTACAGAAGAAATAATCACATTACTAAATTGTCTATCAGACAGGGTACACAAAATTCATCCTGTTCATCAATGCTCACAATATCTGACGTGAACGTACCTAAGCGTATCGTGGTAAACGTAATATAAATATGTATGAAAATCGCGATTATTTCATACAATTTATAGCAAAAAACCTTCGGGTGGTTCTAATTATATGCACTCAACCTTTTTCCTTATGATGATTTATGGCTGGAGAATCGCGGAAGACATATTGGTCCAATATAGTCTGAGGTGATTTAAGCGGATGCCGCGAATTCAGCAGAGGTAGCTCCACTGCCGTAAATGCAGGCTGTCTGTGTATCTGCAAAGTCGTCTATTTAAAAGGCTACCTTAGGTGAGAAGAGGCAGACGAGGGTGACACTGGCGCTCAGTGAGATGGTGACCGCCATGCTGGTGACCCTCAGTGGCACGTGGCTCGCGGTGCCGAAGTAGAGGGGAACGAAGGCCAACCAGATCACGCAGGTTGTGTACATCGTGAACCCTGGAATAATGGGAGATTTTTGTTTATGTTACATCCTGATTGTACCCGTTCAAAGCCAGGGCACGTCGCTAGTTTTATTTATAATATATTACTTTTGCGGGTGGTAGGACCATATGCAAGCTCCGTCCGGACTATCTTGCTCGCTAATCCAGACACTAAGCAACAGTGCTTGCACTGTTGTGTTCCGGCATGGAAACCAAGACAGCCGGTGCAATTACTGGCACAAGCAGTATTTCATCTCAGCTCTCTCTGCGTCAACGCATCTGCAATATCCTTGGCATTGCAGGTGTCTATAGGCGGTAGTGACCGACTACTTACCATCAGATGATCCAAATGCTCGTTCTCCTCCCTAAGTTGTATTAAAATAAGTGTTCTCTAAAACATCGCAGTGATATTCTTAAACACAGAAGGACTTGACCTACATTTGCTAAGTAAATCAATCCATAAGCGCCCTCAATCGTTAAACCTGAATACCGGGCTACGACTCTCACACACCATTGTAAATGTTAATTACACTCTGACATCTTGATTACACCGCCATCGGTCCTATGTCAATATAACCTCAAATTGCATTGTTCCTTGACAATAGACGTTGAACAATGAATCTGAAATCCTTCGCAATTACTATGTGGCTTTTCTTCATTTATAACGCTTCTATTATGATCGTCATCATTGTTGGTGTTTTGTCAAGGGGGAGGCGGGCAGATGACCGTTCAGTGACCCTAACATGACCGGCCAAGGTTTGACTTATCACTCCGCGTCTCTGTCAAACTAGTTTCATAAGAAAGGGACGCACATAGAGGTAAACTCAGATAAAGTAAACTTGTCCGGTCATGTTAGGACCACAGCTAAACCAACCGAAATAAAATTAACAGAAAATGAAAAGTATTTTGCAAGTACATAATTATGGCCTCATATTGGCCCACTTATTCCTAAATATTTAACAATATTTTTAAGCTAACAAATGTTTTGTCCCCTTCATTTGAGGGCAAACGTCACAATGACAGATAAAGACATAAAAAATGTTAACTAAAAAACGTTTACGAAGCGGGTAAGTAATAAGGGGATAAGTGTCTGACGTTACCAGCGCTTCGGAAAACGCAAGATTCTGTTGAGAAAAAGCGCTGTAAGAATTTCAGCAACTTTTCCGTTTTTTCTTCTCATTTTGAACTAAGATTACAGAGCTATATGCATTATACCCTAAGTAAGTCTTACTCAATACATAATTATAATAAAAAAAAACAGATAGCAAAGCTTTAAGCATTGTACTAACTGACACTAGTCAAGATTGACTGGGTAATGCATGTACCTAGTTCCCAGGTCAAAGAAATTATTACTATGTTAACAACAGACGGTAGTTAGCACCATTATTATTTTTTTGCATAAAGATGTAACAAAATGCCTGTATCGCGGGGAACCAGTTACAATTGTATACATATTGGTTATATAAAGCGGTTGGGTAACATGGGTACACTTATCAGATATCAGAGTTATAACAGAGTTATACATTTGCAGTTGAATAAGCATACATTCTACAAGATTATACAAGATTAAGTTTAACACTTATTCCAGTTTTTCAAGAATAGCTTCAGTCTCAGCATAATTTAAGGGTTGGAGCCAATTCAAAAGGAGTTTTTTGCTTCAATGACAGAGCAATACTTAAGCTTACATTGTTTTAAAGCAGCGTTAAAAAACATTTTTTTTATAGGTATCATTTTGCAATAAACCAAGTAAGTAATTTGGCGAGGTTGCGTCTCCAAATCCTTTTTAAATGTCAATGACTTTATACTTTACAATCAAAATTTGCGTGATAGACATTCTAGTTGGAATTTATAATTTAGCAATTTCGGTTTAAACGAAATTGTGGGAACGTTATTGGTTTACAAATATTAATAGCGAAGCAAACTTGGAATTGTAATTTGTATTTAGAATTGAATGGTTTTTTTTGTATGACTTTATCAAATTAAAGTAAAGTTACGAGAGTTTTAGTAAACGATTAGAACGGTTACAAACACTAGTGTTTAGGGTTGTAAGTTATTGTTTTGTTTTGTATAAACAATACAAAATAATTGTTGTTTCTTTACATCGAGATAGTTCACGGTCAGTTTACTAACTACAAATAAAATATATATCATAGAAAAAAAACCAATTTTTTCACAGCTCCAAGTGATTGAAGATCCGAATAGTTATCGATGATTTGAAAAATTCAAGTTGAAATTAATAACTTGATATTTATTTTAACGCGTTCCTGAGAAAAAAGGTCTTGGCTGACAGTCAGATAGATGGACAAAGAAGTGATCCTATTAGATAATGAATAGATTAAATTTTGTAACCGAAATTTCTTTCGATTTTCATTTTAAATGTTTTTAACATTCAAATTATTAAATTAAAATTGTAATGACAACACAAAGAAAAATTAGAGCAATGGCCATGGGCACTTGAACCTGCAACATCAGCATTCCGTGCCTTGCGTTTTCCAGTTTTGCCACACTGCCGCTGCCCTACCCTGCGAATTTTTCAATGTGCTTCGTCTTACGGTCATTACATTATTGATTTTAAGGGTACAACTACCCTCGGTTGCCAAGTCCTGCCATTGCCCTAATTTTTCTCTGTGTTGTCATTACAATTTTAATTTTAATGAATAGATTGTTCTAGTTTATTGGTCCTATTAGGATACCGTTCTCTTATTCCTTTTGAGGTATAGAACCCTAAAAAACATTTAGTGTCAGACCATGAATCAGTGAAAACTCGTATAGCAGGTTAACTGGTTCAATGATATTTCTAGTCCTAAGCATACAGCTCTAGGATATAATCTAATTAATATTATAGAAGCCTTTAAAGAGCTTTATATAAGTATCAATTAGTGTTAGCTAAAGCTAATATAAAATCAGAAATGCGAACAGGGAAATACACTAGACTTTATTTTATTTTGAACGGACTTCGGAAATAGAGGTGGTTCTGAATTTGTCTCGTATGATTTTAGGGCTGTGGAATCAAACTATGAACTCTTGTAGTGTTTCTATGTCTGTCTGTATTTCTCAAAAACTATTTAAAAGTTATACAGTGGATGTTTTAACTATTTAGAAGTTAAAGCTAACATGAGCAAAAGGTTAGAAAATACACCAGAATTGCAACTGAGGTAAATCTTGGTTTTGGCTGTAAAAGCTTGTTTCTGTCGGTCTCTACAAAATTCTACAACGGCCCAGAAATCAGTTTGGCTGACTGTCCGCAAAATGTTTTGTAGTGGTACCGTGAACGTGTAAAACAATAACTATTAAACAATTCGTGCGGGTGGTAGGACCTTGGGCAAGGTCCGTCTGGATCGCTACCACCATCTTGCTCGCTAATCCTGCCGCTAAACAGCAATGCTTGCACTGTTGTGTTCCGGCGTAGAGAGCAAGACCGCCGGTGCAATTACTGCCACAAGAGGTATTCCATCTAAGCCCTCTGGGTTGGCAACGCATCTGCAATCTCATTGGTGTTGCGGGTGTCTATAGACGGTGGTTAACACTTATCATCAGGTGGTCCAGTATGCTTATTTGCCTTACTATTTCATAAAAAAACAAGCATTATTACTATTACTGACCTATATGCTTGCTCTCGTTGAAAGCCTCGGGTATCTTGCGCGTGAGCACCGCGTACACCGTGCACACGAGGATTAGCACGATCGGGTAGAAGAACGCGATCATGTACGACGCGTCCACATACGAGTCGCAGACTAGCATGTTGTCCTCGCGCGTCGGGTAGTGGAACATGGCGCGCGCAGGCGCCACTATCATCCAAACCACCACTATTAGGACCTGGAAGTAACCATCGCAACTTTAAGAGGAAACACCAAGGCCTAGAGAATTGAAAAATAGGTATTTGTAAAATCTATTGCTGCCTCCATCTATCAAGCCTCCCCCCGCAGAGCGCAATAGACACAGCCGCAGCTTGGACTGAAAATACCTATTTAAAGTACACAAAATCAACGATTCGTAGACCCCTGATTCCTTCTCCAAAACTTAACCAATTTAACTACTTTTTTCATTAAAAATTAAAGAAAGGCTTTGGCAGTGTTCCTATGTTTTTCTTTTTTTATATAATCTAGTAAAATTTGTTTTCTGAACGTATGAACGCAGCCGAAAATCTGGCCAATTTTTTAGGTTTTCGAATGTTCATATCTCTTTTAATAATTAATTTATGAAAAAAAGGAAACATAGGGACATGCATAATAGTGGCCATCGTTTTTTTGGAAAAAAATTATTGCTCTACTGGCATTATCCAGAGAGGAAACAAGGGACGACGTTTGTATGGAAAAATGACCCTTGTGTTTCCTCTTAACCTTTTAAACGTTATTGACGGATGAATTCGTCACTATAGGCTCAACGCCAATGATGGATATATCGGTCACTGAAGGCTCAACACCAATGATGGATATATCGGTCACTGAAGGCTCAACACCAATGTTGGATATATCGGTCACTGTAGGCTCAACGCCAATGACGTATACATATATCCGTCACTACAGGTTCAATACTACTGACGGAAATATCAGTCACTATAGGCTTAACGCAAATGATGGATATATTAGTCACTAAAGGTTCAACAACAATGACGTATATATCCGTCACTAAAGGTTCAACAACAATGACGTATATATCCGTCACTAAAGGTTCAACAACAATGACGGATATATTCGTGCTATGGGTTCGAAGCCAATGACGGACATATCCGTCACTACAGGTTCAATGCTACTAACGGATATATCAGTTACTATAAGCTCAACGCCATAAAGATGAATATATCGGTCACTGTAGGCTCAACGCTAATGACGTATACATCCGTCACTATAGGTTCAACAACAATGACATATACTTGTCACTACAGGTTCGACGTCAATGACGGATACATCCATCACTATAGGCTTAACAAGAATAACGGCAATTTTAGTGATGTATATAGTTCAGGATAACATAGAAGATGAGTGAACGAACGAACAAAACCATTAACTTTTATAAATAAATCAATAATGTAATGACCGTAAAGACGAAACACATTGAAAAATTCGCAGGGTATGGTAGCGATAATGTGGCGAAACTGGCAAACGCAAGGCACGAAATGCTGATGTTGCAGGTTGGAGTCCTGCCACTACCCGAATGTTTCTTTGTGTTGTCATTCATTATAAAGCATTTTTTTATTCGTTTTTATAAATGAGTTTACCTGTATAGACACCAGAGCAGCACAGATCGCCAGCTGAGAACTAGGAGAGATGAGTATTGGCCGCTTTGCGGAGTGTTTGCTGGCGTTGAAGATGCGCGAAATGCGGTTGGTCTTAGTGAGCAGAGCGGCGTACACCACTGTGAAGCAGAAGCCAGTCCCGAACCTGAAAACAAGATGAACCAATACAGAGTCCCTTCCTCAGCATGTATCCCAATGCTGAGTGTATGCCTCTCCCATTTCACATCATTTCTTAATTTGGGAAACGTAGAGCTTTCGTATCTTACCTTGCCACCTGTAAACCATTCGAACTGATGCCACACCACTACTTGGCAAGCTCTTGCTCCCTGGGTAGACATTTGTCACTTCGAGCTTCAGTATGGCATCAGTTCCCCCTAATGGCCAGATTGAAAAGCACTGTACACCTTCACAGGGCAACTACCTACGGGCTCACCCATCTCCAAGCTTTGCACCTTGACCTTGCGGAAGCACGGGCCTTCGGCAGGGCACCTCTACCCAGAAACTAGGTCACACGTCGCCGAAGTAACGTACTAATTTTAATGTTTTAATGTTTTTGTTTTATAAATATGTATGTTAGTCTTTAAGGTATTTTTTCTATGGGCCTATGCAGCCTGAAATAAATGGTTCTATTCTATTCTATTCTATTGCCGGTTACTTGGACACTGTACCCTTGCCGAGCTTCTACCAGCCGATTACTTGGGCAACTGTACCCTTGCCGAGCATCTGATTGCCCTAGCGGTCCTTGAAGACCTGCCAATCCTCAAGCCTACGCTGCTTCACCTCGGGTCACGGCCAGGGAAGTGGGAGCGATCTCGTTAACTTACTTAAGTTAGGAATTAAGCGCAAGAACTACGAACTTACGACCTAGAGTCTCCAGTCGTCCTAGGGAGCTATTTATTTAAAAAAAAACCTTATTATTCAATTTTTAACTGAAACTTTTGATTTTGATTTTTTAAATGCTTTAACATTCAAATTATTAAATTAACATTCCATGTTATGACCTTATTGTTTGGATCTATCGTTTCACTTGAAAACTCCCTAGGCCGAACCTTTCTGTATAGTCGACCAAGTGAAGTTTGACCACTTTTGAACGATATCCCTTTGTAATATGGTCGAAAAGTGGCCAAGCAATTTCTTGATCGACTGTACCTAACCGGGTAACAATGGTGAAATTATAAAGGTTTCTTGTTGCGACTACGGAACCCAGAAAAGCCATACATATTATGTTACGGTCAGCGCGTACGAACAGCTTTCTTCCGTCGATTCGTTTAAAGGACGTACGGCGTCAGAGGCCCGGAAAGTCAGTCCATATATCACTTTTGTCGCTCTTTATATTATATTTGACTTGACAGAGGCGGAATTTATAGCTTATAACCAACGAGATAAAATATTTTGGGTGACGTGTATTAATTTTATATACATTCCGATAGATTTGGTTAAGAATTTATGGGAATATTTGACAGCAGTAGAATGTTATTTTTATACGCAAATAAGAGCATGTTTTAAATAGAATATCATCTACATATTTCAGTAGGGCGTAGTCCACCAGGACTAGTGACTAGGGTAGACTCATGATTGTGAGGTACCGATATCCATCCACAAGCTGTTGTCATCTACAAATAGACTTTTGTAACTTATGCATAAAACTATAGCAATTACGGCGAGACATAATATCGTGAGGAAATCTGCAAATTCGTAACATTAACCACAATTAAGTAATAAAAAGGTTTAAGTTACAGTTCCATTAAAGACTAGAAACGAATCAGCGATATTAGGGCCGCTGATGCACTCACATCAGGTAAGGCGCCTTACATTAAAACAACCAAACTAATGATTACCCTGTATTTATAACGTCAATCGGGAATTTAACGTCGTAACGACTTTAATCATTGTTAATTTACCTCGAAGTTTTGACCAAGTTGCAATAGCCGTGGTCATGATTGAAGTGAAGGATACTCGTACGGCTTAACAGCAGTGATACCCTCCACTTCAGCCATTTAGTGATCACGGCCGTTGCAATACGGTTGAAACTTCGAGGTAAATTAAGAATGATTTTATCGTCTTAAGGCCCCGTTTGACGTTATAAGTATGTGTGAAAAACGCGTTAGCACAGAATAAATAACGTACAGAAACTTCTCTTTTACGACAGCGATTAAACGAATTCCAACTTTATTCACACGCTTAAAAAGTTCGTATTACTTCATACACAATGCGCCAGGCGGTGCGAGTCAAAAGGAACGCGCCGCCCGCGCCCCCCGCGCCCCCCCTCCCCGGCGACACGCTAGGGTTGCGCAGTATTCGTTTTCAATTACACTGACACGGCGCGGGCGTGCGAGCGGGTGCGCGGCAAGCAGACAGCCTACTGCAATTTGCCTATGCCATAGGCAAGGCGGTCGAGCGTACCTACAGTGCGGAGTGGAACCCCCCTGGCGTTAGTTTAAAACAGATTTACAGTAATAACTTTAAGTACAAACGGCAGCCTTACCTCTGTATTGAGCATAGAATATCCGTGGGCCGGAAGACCAGAGCGAAGGTGACAAGGTAGCACATGAGTATTCCGGCGAGCAGGACGTAGGATAGCTCCCTCCCGCTCGCGCGCACGACTGGTGTCGAACTATGGCGAAACCATACGCCGCAGACGAATCTGAGGGGAGGAGACGTTAGGTAAGTACAATTGAAGACACACAATAAAAGTCACCATTTAAGACGGAACTGCGAGAAAGTGTCATTTTCCGAAAGGGAGGCGTATAGTATGCACTATGAAGTTGATATATCCCTTTCGAGCATAGACAATTTCTCTCAGTTCCCTATTTAATGGTTGGCTAAGTTTGTTGCTGTTTGTAGCATGGAAGTTATAAGAATTTTCGGTCAAACAAAAATAATTCTTCTTTGTCACTGTTAAACTGTGTTTCAATTAAAAATCGCCATAAATTTAAGTAATTTACTATGGAAAAGTTATGATGGCATTCACTGTGATAAGGTTTTAAAGTGGCCTAGAGTTCATAATGTTGGCTGACTTTAGGTCATGGAAGTAACAGGTATTGGAAGATGCAAACTGTTACGACTGGAAGATGCAAGTGCCTGATGAAATTAATTGCTATGGACTCTTTACCAATAGACTTTAAAAATTTAAAACCCGCCCTTTTTGTTCGCATAGCTGCCAACTGTGTATATGTTTATTATATGTTTTCTATTACGATTCCTTTATTTAAGAGAGACAACATGCCACCTCGCACATCCATCAGACTCGCATGTGACTCAAAACTACTTTCACCACAGGGTTGTTCCATAACACTAGCCGACGCGATTTCAGGGCTCATTACAATCATCAGCCTATGTTCGTCCACTGCTGAACACAGGCCTCTCCCATGGCACCCCACTGAGTACGATCCTCGGCCACTCTCATCCAACTCTTGCCAGCCGCCTTGCGAAGATCATCGCTCCACCGAGTCTGAGGACGTCCCACGCTACGCAGGGCTCACAGATCTTAAATAAATTTGGGAATCGGTGTAAAAATCTACACACGCTGTTAGCAGAATTCCCACAGATGAGAATGACATGGCCCCAATGGCCCAGGCGGAGTCCGGCCTCAAATAGGCCTCCGGTATCGGCATGCAGTGCGTCCGCGTGGGGTCCGGGAGGGTGCCTCTTCTGCACACCATACATGCCGTCTCCACGTACGGCGAACGGATCTGAGATGGAGACGATGGATGTTTAATAAATATATGGCACAATTTGCTCCAATTGATATTCTTAGTTCCAAGCTTAGCAATGCTTCTGTTATCTACACTACCTACTACACTTCTACACTAATATAATAAAGAGGTAAACTTTGTTTGTTTGTTCGTATGTAGGTAGGTATGTATGTACGTATCTCTGGAACTTCTAAACCGATTTTTAAAATTCTTTCACAGATAGAAAGCTACACTATCCGTGATAGACATAGGTTACTTCTACGCGACCGAAGTCAGGTGCGTCCGCTAGTGGGTTATAATAATATAGGTACTTAGGACTGACTAGCGAGGCGCCCGGCTTTGCATGGGTATAATAATATTAGGATGTAATGTACATAAAAACCTTCTATAAGAAATTCTTTAAATGACAGTGAAAACCGTATCGGAATCCGTTGCGTGGTTTCAAAGGTATAAGCGGCTGAAGAAACAAAGACACACAGAAATGAATTGTAATTTTGTTTTAAACAACGTAAAGACAACAAAGATGATGAAGAAGAAGATAAAGACGAAGAGACGAATGAAAGCGTAAGAAGGATGAAGCCTTCCATATTGTACTGTATCGTAAAGTATTTAAGATCTAACCTCGTACTGTGTGCAGTTGAAGCAGTGCCAGCAGCAGCTCTCTCCTTCCACGTACTGCTTGGCTTGCCCCAGCTCACACTCGGCGCTGCAGACGGACTCTGGGGGCCGACGCGAGTCCCACTTGAACTGGATTTCTGTGAAGTTGGCGTATTGCTCAAAGCTGGTCTTAAGTCGCCATAGAAGGGGTTAATCATGTAGAGACATTATAATTATGAAATAAATAAATATCTTGGGACAATTTACACAAACTGCCCTAGTCCCAAGCTAAGCAAACCTTGTGTTATGGGTACTAGACAACGGAAAAACATACTTATATATAGATAAATACATACTTAAATACAAATAACATTCATGACTCAGGTACAAATATTCGTGTTCGTCACACAAATATTTGCCCATACCAAAATTTGAACCCGGAACCTCTTGCACAGGAAGCAGACACATGTGCCACTGTGCCATACAAGTGAAGGGTCCATGGAAAGCGCATGTCTAGTCACTTTTTATGATGATGAGATTGTAATCTCAAAATGTAGAGCTCACAATGAACAAAATTTCGAGATTAAATCCCATTTTCTAAATAATAGTGATGTTGTTTTCGTGGATCCTTGATATATGTAGTAAGTTGAAACTACAGGAATCAAATCCAAGAGAGACACCCAGGAGTCACAGACAAATCAATAACCAAATTATGTTTGTGAATGTTTGTAATTATTGTCTTGTGTGTTTCTAGTTTCATTGCCCAGATAATCTTTTTTAGGTTTATATAGGGCTTGTTTTTCTCGTTCCAGTAGTTTATTTAATACTTTCAAGGATACCCTTTATAAAATTTGGCAGTATTTGATAATTGCATCTTGTTTTAGACCAACAGAAATCCTAATAAACTTTACAAGCCTTTTATCGCAGCGCATTCAATTCCACAACTTTCTTCCCAATGCTTTATTCATTTTGCTCATTGAAAGGAAGTAGTCTTTTGTTTCGCACATTGACTTAAAGTATCCAGCTTCCGCAAATCGAAATAAAGGAGCTCCACCATGGTGCATTGTTTTGTAATGCGAAGGCTTTTAGTAGAAGTGCAGCCAAGCCTTCGTACTCGGGTTTATACAGCGTGTTAGATATGTAGTGAAAATTATTGGATTGTAAAAAGTGTCTCAGAAATAAGTGCTTGTACTTTATGCTTGTGTATGTGTATGTATTATGTACTTTTGCATATCAACTTTTAAAACTATCTGACCATTGGAAGGTTAAAATTAACTTGAAAGATTTGGAATAAACATTCATACGTACAGGTGAAGTTAAATATGAACTTGTAACAAAAGTGTCATAATGGGACGGTAACCGTTTGGCATGTTACAAGAAATTCATTCCAACATTTAAATGGGATGAAAAGCAGTTTCAGTTTGTGACAAAAGAAGTTGCGGTCAGAGAATCTTGATAGGGCGGAGATATGTATGCATTTCGAGAAAATCCATAGGTTACATCTTATTTCGAAAAAACGCAAAATTCTCACGGGATAGCGATAAGCAGATTCTACGTGGATAAAGTAGCGTGCAACAGCTAGTAAGCTATAATGATATATTTGTTAGGAAAATTCCAATTGGCAACCAATGACAGTCGAAATAATAGAGCTATTTAAAGATCGGACGGACAGATTAACGGCTTAGTATTTGTCAAAGCCTCGTCGGCACCCTTTGGGTACGGAGCAAAGGTCTTACCATCCAGGTCAAGTTTCAGTTCTCCATCCAGGTATTCCCCGACCTTCAGCCAGCGGTAGACTCCTCGCGAGACCTGCTTGAAGTGCAGGATGTTATACCGAGCTGGACCGTCCCCGTTGGCATCGAACCGGAACTCATCACCACTTAGACCTGGAGAAATATGGTGGAATTAGTATTTTTAAATAAATCGATACAATCCTTTTATTTCATGTTTTTATTGACGTAACTATTGTTTATTCTAAAAAGTTAGTTACAGTTAAAAATTCACTGACAAACAGCGCATGGTTCACCACATATTGATACTGGTGCGATGTTCCCCACGATATGTCATTATGTTACCTCGCTCGAAACTCTCTAAGTACAGAGAGTTCATTCAACAACAGAAAATCCTCGGAAGACAATTTTTTTATATCACCTCGTGGGAAAACAAGCATGAGATTCGCCTGATGGTAAGGAATTACGGCAGCCTATGGAAGCTTGGAACTCTAGAGGATTAACATACTCGCTGCCAACCCTGTTAGAACCTTTTTATACGTTTTTGAAAGAACCACAAGCTATACAGTGACCCAATTTGATTTATATGCCACTGTGAACCTTCTCACTATAAATGTTATACTGACTTCTGAATAAATGTCATAATATCTCAGCGATGACACATTCCGACAACGTTAATAGTAGTAGTAGCCTATGAGTCAAATTGGTTGACTGTGCTTCGCTGGGAAACCTTAACAGTGGCCCTAACATGACTGGTCTAGGTTTGTCTCTGTCAAACTAGAGTCAGCAGAGTCAAACTAGAGATAAACTAAACTTGTCCAGTCATGTTAGCTACAGGGAGTTAATTCCACAACCGAAGTACCTTGGTAGCCTCTGTACCTTTTAAACCTTAAATTCTAAAACCCTTCTTAAGTAAAATCAGAAAAGTAAATGAAATCAGAGGCGCAGGCAGAACTTTAATGAATTCATATATTTAGTTTCTAACAACAAAGTCGTGCGACGGTGTGGTGGAACCAGACATGTAAAATGCATGCGTCCCCGCATGTTTCATTCAAATCTGTTCTGACGTCGCTACTTTCGCTCGCATCGTGGCATCTGTTTTAGCTTTTGTTAAAGTTTAATTTTAGTATACGAGGGTTCCACTGAAAATCTGCGGCTCGGTTTAACTCAATATTTTTCTATTTTTACTTACGCTATAATAGATGCTCTTTTGTCTGAAATAAATGATTTATTATAATTAAACATTATTATTAACATATGCTGCGTGGGGTCTTTTTTGGTGTTGTTCAGCACAATTATAATCTTTTTTTATTTTTTGTCTTTTCTTCATTTTCAGTAAGTAAATTAATTTTCTATCTTAATTCATCATTTTCATTTTATTTATCCCCATTTTAATTTTTAATTTAAGTTTTAATTAGATTTTAAACTTTTCTATTTTCTTTTCTGTGATAACTTAGTTTCATAACTATTCAAGTTTGTTTTTTGAATATTTTTATCCCCTGAACCATGACATATTGACAAACTCCCATATCACACGTTTTTCATGGAGATTCGGCCATTTTGGTGAGCTTTAGTCACCCGAGGTGTAATTTTTGAATCTCACCAGGTAACTAAAGCTCACAAAAATGGCCGAATCTCTATGAAAAACGGCCATTTTGGTGAGCTTTAGTCACCTGATGAGATTCAAAAATCTCACTCCTGTACTTGACATTATTGCTTCTAGTTTTTACTTGTATGTTCAGTATCTTCTTGTCAACCACTGCGTTACTGTCAAGAGTGTGCTGACGTCTGAGTGTGCTGACGTTACTCTGCAATGCTGTTCTAATCGCGGTTTGATAATAAGTATTGAGGTTGTTTTGCGGGTGGTAGGACCTTGTGCAAGGTCCCTCCGGATCGCTACCACCATCTTGCTCGCTAATCCTGCCGCTAAGCAGCAGTGCTTGCACTATTGTGTTTCGACGTGGAGAGCAAGACAGCCGGTGCAATTACGGGCACAAAAGGTATTCCATCTTAGCCCTCTGGGTTGGCAACGCATCTGCAATCTTCTTGGTGTTGCGGGTGTCTATAGGCGGTGGGGACCACTTACCATCAGGTGACCCACTTGCTTGTTTGCCTTCCTATTTCATAAAAAAAAGACATTCGCAATGCATTAAGGTCGATATGTCAAACTAACGTCTTTCACTAGTTAGCTCTTATGGTGACAGTTTGCTATACGATATTGAACCTTAGGCGGGTTGGAAATTAAATTCTTCGACTGTACTAGTATATTAACGGTTATTTACTAAAATCAAGGGCTTAATAACATAGTTTTTCTCAATACACTTGATATTCATTACATTAGGCAATGGAGTAACACAGCCTTCAATTTTATTCAGAAAAATTTATCTTAACAATGTTTTTATTGCCGAAATACAGACAAATATTAATTCATTTTCCGAAAGACATTTGAATTTGCTTTATGTAAAAGAAATTAAATTAACTGCGCCTTTTTACGTTGCTAAGGCTGCAAAACCTTAGCAATGATTAATCAAAATTGAGCTTTTTTAATTTACCTGTACCTACTGATTATTTATTTTAATAAACACAAATTAAACGTACCTACTTATACCTACCTATGTTTTTTTTTTACGAAATAGGAAGGCATGCTTGGTCACCTGAATGTAAATGATCCCCACCGCCTATAGACACACGCAACACCAAAAAGATTGCAGATGCGTTGCCAACCCAGAGGGCTAAGATGGAATACCTCTTGTGCCAGTAATTACACCGGCTGTTTTGCTCTCCACGCCGGAACACAACAGTGCAAGCACTGTTGCTTAGCGGCAGGATTAGCGAGCAAGATGGTGGTAGCGATCTGGAGGGACATAGCACAAGGACCACCCGCAAAACAACCTCAATACTTATTATCAAACCGCGATTATAACAGCATTGGAGAGTAACGTCAGCACACTCTCATTTCATAGACTAGCGTCAAGCTTCATTCTTATATCTATGAAATGACAGTGGGCTGACGTTACTCTCCAATGCTATTCTAGTCGCGGTTTGATAACAAATGATTCTTAAGATGAAAGCGGATGGGCTTCCCCCTAACTTTATTCGTTACCGTTCTCACATAAATATTTCCTCTTACAAAACCTGCACAGATATGAGTTATTCTTGTTTTTTGTTGACGACCCTGCACTAATTTCTTATCTGTTTGATGGTTGACTGATTGAGAATAACTTACGGCATTAAGTCCGCCATTGGTATTCGTCCATTCGTCCCTCAGCAGGGGTATAGGGCTCTTAGCACACTTTTCCATTTGGATCGATCTTGTGCAGCAGATTCCAGATCGCTCCAGCTTAAACCGGCTGCTGCGGCTTCCAGCTCCGTTGAGTGACGCCACGTTGTTTTCAGACAATTAAGTTTAAATAAATGTGCAATTTGGAGATCCGCAGACGAACGAAAGTAACCGACGTAGCACAGAGCCCAGCGGATTAGCAAGTGGAAGTGGCAGTGGGTAGGGCACATAGCACGGAGAACTGATGGCCGATGGGGTCGAAAACTTCTCGAATGGAGCCCGCGTATTGGCAAGTGCAGCGTAGGACGACCAGCCACAAGATGGTCCGATGACCTCATACAGGTGGCAGGAACACGCTGGTTGCATGCCGCTCCCAACCGGTCACTTTGGAAATCCACGGAGGAGGCCTATGTTCAACAGTGGACTTCTTGTGGCTGAGATGATGATGATGATGATGAAATGTGCAATTAAGTTTAAATAAATAAAATTACCGGTAAAGTTGACTTTCCGCAAGTAGCGGAGGAGTTCTGAGCCGCTGGCTGGTCGCATGGCGTCGCACAGTCCTGGCCTGCCGCACACGGCCGCATGCATGTCCCTGTAACAAATAAGATAACGGTCCCACTCATTGACACTGACCCAATAATTGACGAGAAGGTACCGAAATACGAGTAAAAAAGAGACAATTATGTCAACTTTGCGGGTGGTAGGGCCTTAGAGCTATCACCATCTTGCTCGGTAATCCAGCCGCTAAGCAGCAGTGCTTGCACTGTTGTGTTCGGAGTGGAGAGAGAAACAGCCGGTGCAATTACTTGCACAAGAGGTATTCCATCTTAGCCCTCGGGGTTGGCAACGCATCTGCAATCTCCTTAGTATTGCGGGTGTCTATAGGCGGTGGTGGTCATTTACCATCAGGTGACCTACTTGCTTGTATGCCTCCCTATTTTATTAAACTACTACTGTTCGCTAGTTAAAATTATAAAAATGAGGCAGCCGCGGTATACTCCCCAATACAGGCGGTATTCTACTGAACCCCAATTCTCGGTTCATGCGAGATGCATCTCACGTGCGAGATCCGTCAAAAAGTGACAGATTTCCAAGGGAATTGACAGTTGTTTTCGTGCGAGATGCATCTCGCATAAACCGAGAATAGCCCCGCTGGACGGCTAAGCATTAAGTTTAAAGTATACGCGGAAATCGCAATGAACAAATACCATCATCAATTACCGGTAAGCGAAAACAAATACCTACTGCGAAGCTGCTGTAATAACGTAATGGAATAAAAACAAACTCGTTAACAAAACGCGGTTGTTTACGAACCGC
Organism: Ditula angustiorana; assembly: GCA_963691745.1. Taxonomy (NCBI): domain Eukaryota; kingdom Metazoa; phylum Arthropoda; class Insecta; order Lepidoptera; family Tortricidae; genus Ditula; species Ditula angustiorana. The sequence continues at coordinate 1,182,953 of OY829483.1, read as the reverse complement.
TGTTTGCCCGAACGGTACCAATTCGATTATGAATCGGCCATGTATCTTGTACCGTCATGCGGCAATCAATGTGTACGCACATACGTACTCAGGAAGATTGGGATACTGCTGTTCTTTTTTTTTGGTTAAATATTAACCAATGTGCATGATTGTTATTTGAAAAAGAGTTTTTTTGCAGCAAAATGGGTTAAAAATTACCTTTGTTAACATAAAACTACCCTGAGATTCGGACATACTAATATAAACGGATTAAATTTAAAATCGAGTAACTGCTTAGCATGTTTCGGACCAGTCCGTGCTCCTTAATGATGAGCCAAGCGATAACTCGTCTTCAAATACGTGAGTGATCCGTTCATATTAAAAACTAGCGGACGCCCGCGACTTCGTTCGCGTGAAATCAGTAGCATGTCTGTCAGGGATAGTTGAGCTTTCTATCTGTGAAAGAATTTTTGAAATCAGTTCAGTTGTTCCAGAGATTACCCCCTACATACAAACAAACAAACAAGGTCTACCTCTTTATTATTAGTGTAGATATAGATTACTTTGCTACTATAAATAATCTAAATAATCTTGAAGCTTCACGGGGAAAGAAATTACCAGAAGACTTCCACAAAGTAACCTGAATCTAATAATCACCTGTGACATTTTTACAATAAAGGAGCTTAAAAATTAAAAATAAACTTCCTTCAATTAAAAACAAGCCATTACCGGAATAAAAATGGGTTATCCATAGTTACACTCTTTTTCTCTCCTCCTGTCAAACGTAACATTTTTTATGGATTACATTCAGGCGTCACTTTCCGGAGGTTCTTATCAACACATTAGAACAAATTACCTTTCTACTTCGTGAGACCAATCACCTTTTTTGGTATAGCGGAAAAGCAAATTTGTTCCAATTTAAAAAGAAAACTGTTTCAAATCGCCGCTGAAAGGGAGAGTGCCCAGAAGGCTGGCAGCATTGCGACGTTAGATGGCAATACCAATTCGCTGAGCAAATTATTGGCCAGAATTCTGGTCACGGGAGGCCTCTATAAGGCTCGCCGAAGGGTCTTTGTAAAGGCTTCGCGTCCTTCGCCCACAACTTTTCGCATAACTTTTTCCATTGGGAACTCTCCTAATTCATAAAAATACATGATTTAGGTAAATCCGCCGTTAATATATGTGTACTTTGTACACACTACAATAAACACTAAAGTTTGTTCCTCATTAATCTTCCCCGTTTCACCATTCTCATTAGGAAACGTACAAACATTCATCTAACAATTTACGCCAAAACTGTACCTAATTCTCTAACTACAATATGTCGTCCATTACTATAACTAAGTCTTAGCATAAATCAGACACCAGCTAAATAGCACCGCTAACTGCTTTGTACGAGGTTACATAACAGCGTTATTACATCTCTAAATACGTATGAAGACCATCTAATTGCTTCAAAACACCCCTGTTCGAAAATTCTTGTTTATTAATTCAATTTAGGGGTCCATATATACCCTTTTACGGGTCCTTTCCAATTGTAATCCGTGGGGGATAATTTGAGGGTTGGATTTACATTAGTTAATTAAAACTAGTTCATATTCGAATTAAACTAAGCGTAGTATCTGCAGTGGGATTTGGGGGGTTTGGAATAATATTACTTTGCCCGTAAAATTGGGGGAATGCGCATTCAATGAACACAATTCTCTATCCTTGTAAACTGTTTTATTTGACATTTGGGGATGTGAATGTTATGTAATGACATGTATGTAACAACACTAAGAAAATCTAAGGTTGATTAATTGATTGATTGATTTAAATTTTATTTTTCCACGATACAGCAATACACAGAACGAAGTAGTACAGTATTACCAAAAATATATTGTGCCACGATGTACCTGCGCAAGACCAATTTTAGTAGCGCGAGAAATTTCGATCTACCAATGACAAAGTAGAATTTTACGCGCGCTAAACACTTGCGCTTTTATTGGTCTATCATGCGGCAGCATCTAACATGGCGGCAGCCCGTGCGCCACAGTGTATGAATTGTGTAAGCGGGACAAAACTAAGAATGCATAGCAAGCAATACTCTGCCAGTTGCGCTTGCAAATAAAGTACAATATGGATTATTCACACGTTCGGCTAGTGTCGGAAACCGGTCTGCGCTTCTCTGCGCAAACGAATACTGCCGATGCACAATATATTTTTGGTAAAACTGTAATAAGCGAATGACAAAACAACATCATCCTAAGGCCGGGTACTCACTAGCGAGCCGTAACCGTAACATGCGTGATAGCTCATTCGTAATGTCGACTATTACGTATTTCACTGCTAAAGATTTTAAACGGAATGAAAGCTTTTTTTACTTCAGGTCTTCCCATCTTTTTCTGTCAGGTTTGTAGAATAAACTCAGTCAGCTTTTTTGGATGTTGAACTACGGCGGAACGTAATAAAATTACACTTGGGACGGTTTCACTGATACTTCAGTTCTGGAAATATGAATCATACGTTTCGTTTTATGTTGCCAGCTTGAAGCCAGATAGATCAGCCTTTCTTTTGAATACATCGTGGACATACCCTATGACAAATATTAATACTAGACAGCAGAGATTTGTTAAAGAATTTTCATTTTTTTGGTTAGTATTTGACATGGACATAGAACAAAAACAAGCAAAAAGTAATCAATACAAAAAAAGTTAAATGTATTAACATTTTAAGGCGTTCCATAGTCTCAACAAGTAACCCTTATAGTTTCGCCATGTCCGTCCGTTCGTCAGTTTGCCCGCAGTGTAATTTGGCATGGATATGCATTCTAGTTACGCTGATAAAGAGCAAGGCGGTAAACCATATCATATCATAGTGGCTCGTTTTAGTCCCTAGATAAATAATCTACTATTTTTCAAATTGCATCAGCCGTTACTCTCTGGGCCGACCGCGGTCGATTAAAAGGGAACATTTACCGGCCGACCTCGATGCATTCAGCACGTTCCACTTTCTTGGCAAGAACTTTTTCAGTATAGAAATAAAAATTTCTAAGCCAAGCTTTAGATGTCTGTAGTTTTTGTCAGTAACTTATTTGAGAACCTACTTTTCAAGTTCCTTGGGGAGCTGTTTGCTGGAATAAGTTCGCAGCTATCCCCGTAGGCCTATAAAATTAAGTTGTAAGTTGCAGTTCTGTAAATAGTCCACACGTTAAGTTGGAAATAGTTACTCTATTTCAGTAACTGTATTATATTATTGACCAAATCTTATTTAAAATACTCTACAGAATGTCATTATTATCCAAAAATAGCACGTGAAGACGGCTACTAGCTTTCTTCATAATGGAATCTAGTGATCAGCAAATGTAAGACGTATCTTCAAATAAATCCTCACATATTGTGAGCATTGAGTTTGTGTAGTAACATTCCTGTTAAAAATAAAGAAAACCAAGTACAGTGCGGGTAGTTTAAAATCTTGCGCGGCTAAACAGCAGTGACACCCTCCACTTCAGTCTGCTCGTGACCACGGCCGTTGCAATGCGGCCGAAACGTCGAGGTGAATAAATAAACAGTATTTTATCGCGTTAAAGTTTCGGTAAACGTTGCAAGTGTGCAACGTGTATTGGCTTGTGTGTGTTGCGGTGTGTGTCACAGAATAAATAATAGTACTAACTTACAGAAACTTCTCTTTTTCGACCAGCATTAAACGAATTTCAATGTTATGATCAGGCTCAAAAAGTTCGTATTACTTCATAAACATTAGCCAGGCGGCATGCGTCAAAAGGAAGGCGCCGCCCGCGCCCGCCGTCCACCCGCAATGCCCTGGCGCACCGCTAGGGTTGGGCTGCTTACTATAATACTATCACAACGCGCGACACAGAGTGAGCGGGCGCGCGCGCGGCAAGCCGGCAACTTACTGCGATTAACCTATGCCATAGGTAGTGCGGCGAGCGCTCCTACAGTGCGGAGTGGAACCCCCCTGGTGTTGTGGATTGTGTTGTAGTGTGTATGGGTGGTAGGACCTTGTGCATGGTCTGCCCGGATCGCTATCACCATCTTGCTCGCCAATCCAGGCACTAAATAATCAGCAGTGTTTTCATTTCACTGTTGTGTTCCGGCGTGGATAGCAAGATAGCCGGTGAATTTACTGACACAAAAGGTATTCCATCTTAGCCCTCTGGGTTGGCAATGAATCTGCAATCTCCATGGTGTTGCAGGTGTTTATAGGTGGTGTTTACTAACAATCAGGTGACCCAATTGTTTGTTTGACTTCCTATGTTGTATAAAAAAAAAAGTGTGTGTTAAAATTGAGAAAGTTTAAAACAAACACGAAAACTTCACGTTTTAAGAGGAGTGTGAACCCAGCCCGAAAAAGCGCTCCCCATACAAACGGCGATAACGTTTTCCTCCCTCTAAACCCTAACCTATTGCCATGATTTTTTGGTATGTTGTCACTATGCTCTAGAACTAGGTTTGTATGTTTTGATTTTTTTAATATTCTTCATAGATTTGACAATATTTGCATTTTAGGAGTTTCATACAAAACAAAAAAACGTTAATATTTTTGAAACTATGAAGAACATTTAAAAAATCAAAACATACAAACCTAGTTCTAAAGCATAATGACAACATACCAAAAAATCATGGCAATAGGTTAAGGTTTAGGGGGTGGAAAACGTTATCGCCGTTTGTATGGAGAGCGCTGGGTTCACACTCCTCTTAAATAATTAATAGATTCAGGCGTTACTTTCCGGCGGTCCATATCAACAAACTGGAACAAATTACCTTGCTGCTCCGAAAGTTGTGAGATTTGTTTGTAAATTGATTGGGTAGTATTTTTTTTGTCTTTTTCTTTATCTTTACAAGATGTAGAACAAACTATACCCATGACGTTGAGAATTGTGGTGTTAGTCGTTGAGTGTCCTTTACAGGGTAACAACAAACGCGAAGACTCCAAGCAGTTAAAAATCACTTTCAAATGAGTGCTAAATTGCTCGTTGAAAGCTCACGTAGCTTTTATACGACTTGCATAGCAAGAGCTTACCAAGCATAAGCCAAGGTAGGGATGGGAATTGTTGAAACTATCGATGTTTAGATTTTGGTGATACGATAAAAAGTTTCGGTCAAAAAAACATTTTCAATGCAAGCGTATTTGATGACGGTGTTTAATGACTGCATGTTGCTAGATTCAAATTTCATGTTAATGTGATCACTGGAAGTGGGTACAAAACATGCAAGATTTTTAGCCGAACGTACCAATAATATGACAAAATGAAATTAAACGCTGTTTAGGCCACAGAGCGTGCCTACTATGTAGACATACATATATCATCATCAAATGACCCTGCATCTATTATGGATGATTTATACGCCAGTTAGGTAACACAAGCATGTCATTTAAAACCAGTATTATTGAAAAACTGCCAGCAAAATTTTAATTTATCACCATAATAATTATAATTTTAATTTTTATTGCACACAAATTAACAATAAAATGTACAAAAGGCGACATTAATGCCCCTTACTTAAGGCATTCTCTACCAGCCATCCTTTAGGCAAAGCAGAAATAGTTGTGGCAGCAGATGGTTAGAATAGCTCGGAATGATTTGAAGAACTACATCGAATTTTAAAGATTTTGAATCTCAGTATTAAATATCGATATTCCATTACATCGATATTTTCACCCGAGCCTAAACCAGAGTGGCTTGCAGTTTCCCTGGCCTGAAACTAACATCTCGTCTTGCGAAGTTAAAATAAGTTTCTGTTAAAAGTTCATTTTGAATAAAAAGCTGTGTAGCTTGACCGCTGCAAGTATTTTATTATGACATTGTCAACGGAATTACATACACATACAAAAAAACATACTACGTCAAAACATACTAGTCAATTAGACCACTAGAAGTGTATGAAAAATTTGCAAGCTTTGTCTAACCTTCAACCAAGCATTTCTCGACATAAAAATACGTGAGTGATCCGTTTTATTAATATGTCCGAGTCTCACGGTAGTTTTATATTAAAAATTAAAATATCCAGTTTTTAAAGTGAAGTTTAAGATTTCAAATTTTGAGAATGACGATTAAAAGGTGCAACCAGCCAACTTTATAAACTCTTTAGTATGCTCTGGTATTCATACACACAATCCCTCAAATTCCTCGTTAACCGCACGATTATCCACAACCCGGATATCCCGGATACGTAATCCGGTCAATTATCAGCCTATCAGGGCCCGGGTAAGACGTACTTAGATCGATTTCGCGCTTCACCGGCCTCACAAAAAGAGGAGGCGTCGGTATTGAAAGTGTCGATCGTTCAAACTCAAACGCAGAGCACTCGTAAAACAGCGCAATCAAATTAAGATAATAAATCTAGCTTGTAATGTACATATACAGAAAATATTTACATTAGGAAAATTAACACTAATACAAAATATTTATTTACAACAAGAACACGTCGTCATAGTTTGTGCTGCAAGGCATGGACCCTAGAACGCTGGCGCTATTACCCAGCTGTATGGCAAGACAGAGCCTCTGAGCAAAGTTGGCGCCAGCTCTGAGGTCCCCAGAAACGTGGACCAGTTTTGTTCCAATATAAAAGTACAAACAAGAACAAACTTTACTGACCTTTATAGAGGGAACTGAAGGAAAAAATATATGCTCAAAAGGGACAGATATATTAACTTCATAGTGCATATCTGCCTCCTTTTCGAAAAGTGGCATATCTCCAAGTTTCGACTTGAATGGTCACTTATGGTATCTTGAACTGTACAAGGAAATTCTATGCTGCTTTTTTTTAACGACGATAAACGCTTCGCTTTATTTAAGTTTATTGTAATTTAATCAAATTCTAAATTAAGAAGAATAAAAACAACAATAAAATCTTATTCTAAACTTAAGCGTAAAAAAATTGTCCCAAATCGCCGCCAGTAGGTAGGGTGCCCAGAAGGCTGGCAGATTGCCACGTTGGATGGCAATGCTAATTCTTTGGGCAAAGTATTGCCCAGGATTCTGGACACGGGAGGCCTCTTCCAGCCTCAGCCTCTGGGCAGAATACCAGTGTTTTGCTCTTATAAGAGCAATGTTGCCCACTGAGCCATGGCCCTGTGTTACTGCTGCAGCGCACACAGACAATAATTACTCATCTAATTTGTTACCTTTCGTTTTTTTTCCTTCTAAATTGTAAGTAACTTTCATTGTGGGCTTGCAGTAAGCTTTAGTTGCTTAAAATTGTAATGACAACACAAAGAAAAAATTAGGGCAATGGCAGGACTTGAACCTGCAACATCAGCATTCCGTGCCTTGCGTTTTCCAGTTTCGCCACACTGCCGCTGCCCTACCCTGCGATTTTTTCAATGTGCTTCGTCTTACGGTCTAAGTCAATTGTCCCAAGATATTATTGTTATTATTCATGTATATTTATTTAAAATCTTAGGTTAAGTTTTTACAATATTTCTATAAAAAGTAATAAAACAATATCAATACAAAATATACAAACATTATAAAAACCTAACCTAGAGTGCCGCCGGCAGCGGGGCAGGGCTCAAGCTACTGGTACTTTTGTTATTATTATTAGTAACAAATAAACGTTTTATCTATCGATCTATCTATCTCTATAAATTTTAAGTTTAAATTCATAAAAAGCAAGAACTTTTGTGGGTAGTAGGACTTTATGCACCTTATGGACCATCGTAGAAGCCTTCGTCGTTTATCCTGATCTCACGCGAGGGAGAACACTGAGGTCGCAGAGAGGAAAGCACAATACTAATACAATTTGAACGGCCTCGCCGGTTCTGTTCTGCCCCGGTGAATTCAGGAAATTCCAGCCGCTAAGCAACAGTTCTCGTACTGCTGTGTTCCGGCGTGAAAAGCAAAGCCGGTGAAATTACGGGCACAAGATTCCATCTACGCCGTTTGGGTTAGCAACGCATCTGCAGTCTTTTGATGGTGCAGGTGTTTACTGGGTGATGATCACCCATCAGGTGACCTATTTGTTTGTTTGCCTTTCTATATTGTAAAAAAAAAGAATGCAGAAGTGATCGAGACTGAGTGCTCTGTAATTTACGCTACGTAAAAAATAGTCGATTCAGCAGGAGGAAGATCAATTATGATTATGGACCGCAAAATGAAGGTTTGAAGCGTCGAGAGGCGCTTAACAACCCAGGCTTTATCCCTGTCTGTCTGACTTGAGATATCTATTCATAGCCACTAACTACTTTAGCGATTGTCAATCTTCCAGTCAGTCCTATAACTAGGGTGGTGCAAGTTATCTTAACACGACCGGCCATTATTTTATCTTTTTTTTTAAATATAAAATAGGAAGGCAAACCAGCCAGCGACACGCGGAACATTCTGGTATCTAGTGGCGTTTTTCGACTTAGGTTTTTATAGAAAGAAATCGAAAAATATTCTTGATTTTTTTTTATTAGGGAAAACTAATTCTCTTTTTATGGGATTTTTGTATTCAAGACAAACACACAGGACCAAATCTGAAGGCACAGCTAGTTGACAATAATTATGCATTTAAACAGCCAAAGTTTTTTTTGTAATCGTTTTTTTTTCATTTTCGTTTTTTTTGTATTTGGCTCAACAAATGGCGTCATCTCTCGTCAGCTAACGGGCATTCATAAATGACCAATTTGAATGACATAACTTGATTAAGTTTCTCATAGATGACACCGAGGGTAGTTTTAACAAACAAAAAGCAATAATGTAATGACCGTAATGACGAAACACATTGAAAAATTCGCAGGGTATGGTAGCGGTAATGTGGCGAAACTGGCAAACGCAAGACATTACCCTAATTTTTCTTTGTGTTGTCATTAAATAGCATTTTAATAGTTTTAATACGTTTGTAAGACACCTTTTATTAGATTAATTAAACAGTCTCGACTGCCGCTACACTCCAGCCTGCTCATCGGAGACCCTCAGAACGACTACGTAGCCATTTCTAAAGGTTGAGCACCAGCTTAGCGCCCTAAAAAGCGGCGAAGCTTTCAAATGATACTCGACGCTCTTCAGACGACTACTTGACGACCTTTCAATTATTCCTAACGTTAAGGTGTTATCTGAAATGATTTTTGATCCCTGGTGAAAAGAGAAACGCCGGAACGGACCTCGGCGGAGTTTATAGCAATGGCCTTAACTACAGGTCCTCATGTAGGGGCTTAAATCACCACCATATTAAGTATATTAAAGTATTAAATTTGAAATGCTATATAATGAATGACAACACAAAGAAAAATTAGGGTAATGGCAGGGTTCGAACCTGCAACATCAGCATTCCGTGCCTTGCGTTTTTGCCATTTTCGCCACATTACCGGTATTACATTAGGAATGCTGATGTTGCAGGTTCGAGTCCTGCCATTACCCTAATTTTTCTTTGTGTTGTCATTCATTATATAGTATTTTTAATTTCATTTCAATGTATAAAAAAAAAACAAACAAAACTAAAATTAAAAATTTCGATTACAAAAATAATACCATATTGTTATTTTTTTTCCAAAATAAAATAATTAATTATAAATTACCGCTGCCATACCCTGCGAATTTTTCAATGTGTTTCGTCTTTTACGATCATTACATTATTGATATTTTTTTTCTTTGGGAAAACTACCCTCGGTGTCATCTATGAGAAACTTAATCAAGTTATCTCATTCAACTTGGTCATTTATGATGAAAAATTTAAAAATAAATAATTTCGATTACAATATATTAAAGTATGTCCATTACATTGAGAATTCCACTGTCGATGCGTGCTGGTTTTATTTTTACATAAAATAGGATAAAGACGAGCAAGTGGGTCATCTGATGGTAAACGATCACCACCGCCCGTAGGCACCTGCAACACCGAGGAGACTGCGGATGTGTTGCCCATCCAGAGGACTAAGACACCACTTGTGCCAGTAATTTTACCGGCTGTTTTGCTCTCCACGCCGGAACACAACAGTGCAAGCACTGCTGCTTAGCGGCAGGATTAGCGAGCAAGTTGGTGGTAGCGATCAGGACGGACCTTGCCCGGATCTCAGCCCTCTGGGTTAGCGACGCATCTGCAATCTCTTTGGTGCCGCGAGTGTCTATAGGCGGTGGTGATCACTTACCCTTGACCCACTTGCTTGTTTGACTTCCTAATTCGATAAAAAAAAAAATTGGACACATTATCAAGGACATCCTTATTTGCCAATGATTAAATGGTTCCGTGATAAAGCTCCGACGTCCTGAATTATAAATCCCCCGAGACATAAGCCATGCGAGATTTATCGCGAATGTTTTGATTGGCTAAGATTACGTGGGTGGGTGGGTATATCACAGTAATAAATGGCTTTTCGGTAAGAAAACATTTGCCCTCCGGGGATTGCATTGCGTTGACTTTATTTTCGCGACAAAATAATTGCTTATCCTCAGCTCAGTCGTGCTAATTAAACCGTTATAGAGCGAGACATATTAACACTGCCAATTCCAAAGTGTACGTGCTAACATGTAAGAACCTCGTCGTATTAATGTTTGAAGTGAGAGTTGCTCAAATTTGTCATTTTAATTTCAGCGTGTTTCTGTCAGGTGAACATCGCTGGAATTTTGCGGGTGGTAGGACCATGTGCAAGGTCCGTCCGGATCGCTACCAACACCTGGCTCGCTAATCCTGCCGCTAAGCAGCTTCGCTTGCACTGTTGTGTTCCGGCGTGGACAGCAAGACAGCCGGTATAATTACTGCCACAAGAGGTATTTTATCTTAGCCCTCTGGGTTGGCAACGCATCTACAATCTTTTTGGTGTTGCAGGTGACTATAGGCGGTGGTGATCACTTACCATCACTTGCTTGTTTGCCTTCTTATTTCATAAAAAAAGCAACTTATGAAGTGAGAATTGCTCGAATTTGTCATTGTACTTTCAGCGTGTGTTTGTGTCTGTGCGCGTCTGTCTATTGAAGATCGCTGGAAACCGGTGGACGCGAGCAGCACAAGACCGACCGTCGTGGAGAACCGTGGAAGGCCTATGCCCAGCCGTGGGCGTCTTCCGGCTGATATGATGATGATGATGACTGTCAGCGACTAGGTACAAAAATGTATAGCTACTTCTGAGGTTGACCGTATATTGCATTGCATTTACTTTGACGTTACTTTTATGGCTTGCACACGATGACATTTGTATCCTAATTAGAGATATGTATGTGGGAATGCTAGCAATAGCGAATGAACGACTGATGTAAACGAGCGAATGACTGGATGAGATTTTGTGAACGAATGTGTATGACGGAAAGACTGAGAGTGCGTTTGGTGATTCTTTAGCTGCGAGTTGTGTTCTTTGTTTTCTTTCCGTAATTTTATTTTTAATTAAACTTTTTAATATTTATTATTGAAGTTTTGCTTCTGCGATCCCACATGTATTTTATAAAATCAGAGCATTAAAGACAGTTGGACTTGTGTTCCTACCTATTGATTGGTGTCTAGCAAGCCTTATCAGACCATCAGACCTTGTGGCAAGCCTTATCGATTCATCAGACCCAAACATGACTGATGAAAATTTTATCGGCTGTTAAAGGGTTAAAAGATGAGGAGGGGCGCAACTTCACGAGTGAACAGATCAGGGCCCAATTTCATAAACGCGACAGGCGACAGGTGACAGTGACAATTCGGTATATATTGTTTGCCCACTATGATGTTAAATCTGTAAGTCTGTAGCGTTAATTGTTGACACAGTAATGTACAGTAAATTGTCACTGTCACCTGACGCATGTCGCGTTTATGAAATTGTACCCTGTACTTACCTACTTACCAAAGTATTTAAACATTTAAGTCTAGCTGTAATTAAGTTAATTGAGGTAATAGTTTTTAATTAAGCCTCTTGAGAGATTTAAAGGGCTTGAAATAAACGAGAAATAAACTAAGAAAATGGCTAAATGTGAGGAAGACCGCTACCTATTTTTGGCCGACTTTCATTACGCCTCAATGTCGAGGAAGGGCAGACAGAGGCGACCCTTTGTCATGGATTTAAGCAATTAACGGATGATTACGTACTAAACAACCTCTAAACAAATATTTCTGTAATTTTTTGCAAGAATTGTGATTGGAAACTTTCCTAATACCGGGTACCGTTTGGAACATCGATTTTCTTAGTAACTACCCATTTTGAAAGTCACGCAGCACATTTAACTTACAACCTTTTCTCCTGAAGTTTTTTATTATTAACTGCATTGTAATCGGTTCTACTGCGTGTTCAGAAAGTAACAAGTCTGTCCATTTCACCCTCGAGGAGTTCTATTGCGAGAAGACGATTCTGGATGCATGCGGTTCGATCTCGAACTTGATGCATATCACATTCGAGAAATTCCCTCGCGATGAAATGCTCCTGACTGCATCAGGTCATGAATGTCTCTCAAATAAAAGAAATGTCACCAGAACTCAACACGTATACCTTCAGTTCATTCGATACTAGTAACTGCTCTAAATACTACTTCCCAAGATTTGGCTAATAGAGTAACCAAATTACCACCAATGTAAGTGATATGAAATTATAACACACAGAAAAATCTTGGGTTTTTGACAGGACTTGAAACTGCAACATGGGCATTCCGTGCTCTTCCGTGTCTTGTTCCACGCCGGAACACAACAGTGCGGGCACTACTGCTTAGCGAGCAAGATGGTAGTATCGAGTCATACGGACCTTCACCCTCATGAACCCACCAAGTCACTCACATTGGCATTTTACCTTATTTATTAATGTAAGATTTGTAATTATAGCTAAATAAACTTACCTGATAGCATAAGCGAAGGCCATAACAGCATCAGACACAAACTGCAGCTGCCCCTCGAATTCCGTGTTGTCTTCCGCCAGTCGCTCCAGCCCTGAGCAACGCCGTGAGTACTGCACGTTGTACGGCGTACGCGCACTGCCCGGATAGCGGCATTGGAAGTGATCCTCCCAGAATTCTGGAGCAAAAGTTTCAGCTTTATATCATCCACCAGCCTCCTAGTGCACTTCTCAATCTTTTTTATTAAACGATAACCGGTACTTTCGGTAAAATTTTTATCATTCATAATCATAAGTGCTTTTGTAAGCCTAATCTAAGTAAAGACAAATAGACTTTGATTTTATTGTGACCTTCCCGTTTTTGCATTTGGGGTAAGTTTTGACCTTGATTCTAGATTAAGCAGGCCAAGTTATTACATTAAAGCGACTGCCACCTTACTGGAGAAAGTAATCACAGAGAAACTAGACCAATAGCATCATGCTAACACATTAATTCATGTTTTCCCTCACTGAATCATCTACGTGAATTTTTTTCCCCCACAATGGTTCAGAAAACATGCTCACCAACAAACCAAAAAGTCCGTTTCTCAAAAAGCAGGTTAATATTTAAAGACGCTGACGTCATTGGCTTGTGGTTTTACGTTGATGATGCCTTCGACTGCTCCTTCGCTGCCAAAGTTAGAACCCTAGTAACAAATAAAAAAGCACTCACCAACAAACCAAGGATTCCGTCTATTATTCTTGACGTTCAGCCCCAAAAAGTACTCCTTAAAACCAGTGACGTCGTTCGCTTGGGGTTGGACGCTGATGGTGCCTTCAACTGCCCTCTCATTGCCGTCTGAGACTAGGGACCGGGCACTCCAGCCATCGGAGCCGACCCAGCTGAACGAGCTGGTGGCGTTGATGCGTTCCACTGCTCGCATCACCCCGGCTACCTCTTGGTCAGACCCGAAGATAATGGCACCTGAGTGAGGAAAATTAAATTTACGTGAGCCAATAGCCTTGGTCTTGCCGGTGTCTATGGGAGGTGGTGATCTTACCATCAACTGACCCAATTGTTCGTTTGCCTTTCTATGTTGTATAAAAAAACCGGCCAAGTGCGAGTCGGACTCGCGCACTGAGGGTTACGTCATCAACAACATCTAGTTTCGCATTTTTGTTTTGTGTTTATACAAAACTTTTCTTTGTGTTTATTAACTACATATTTACGGTTTTCGGATTTATTATATCATTTGTACTGTGAGACCTTGCTTCTTGCCAAATTTCATAGTTCTAGATCAACGGAAAGTATTTCATAGGTTTTTGAGTGTCTTGCAAATGTACGAAACATGCGGCATAAACGGCCTTATCTTTTGATTCCGTTGACTTAGAAGTTTGATTTTTTTACGGCTCTAAGGGACTGCAGACTTGATATTAATTTCAACTCAATACCTTCATGCGTCTTTGAGAAAAATGGTCTTGACAGACAGACAGACAGACGGACAACGAAGTGATCCTATAAGGGTTCTGTTTATTCCTTTTGGGGTACGGAACCCTCAAGACAGGCTGTTGATCTTTTGAGCTTCGAAAGTTAATAGTGATGTGAGGACTTAATTTCGATTTCGTACATGGAGTGGCATGGTTTTCCGACGATAACTTGGGTACTATCGTTCTGGTCTTTATAATATTCGGTGAGTAAGTTGTTGAGTTTCTTGTTATTTAATGAGCAGAATCGGTCAGGTGTTAATGAAGTTAGGGGCATGACGTAAAGGTTCACCATGAGGTCATTGTTCAAAGTGAACTAGTACTAACTAGTTCACTGAATCCCAAAAATAATTATTCTATATAGTAATCTTCACCTACCCCAATCTACCAAGATTACTATAGAATAATTATTTTTGGGATTCATGTCCATGCTTAAGTGTAATCGGGACTAGAAGGCTAATAAGTTTACGGTGATGAGTTTGTACAACGGTGAATGCTGAACTTAAATTTAAGGAAATAAGAAGAAAGCAAAGTAACAGCTTTCATTCACAGTGGCAGTAACCCAATCATTAACGACAAGATACGAGTAAAAACGAGACAGTAATGTCAACCTGTAGTTCTGGATGACTTTTGGTGGTGGTTCGAACTGCCGACCGGAGTCGTCGCACGGGCCGATGGACCCTTCGATCTTCATTATAACCCTTACGATGCACCGATTCATTTTACTTGCTAAGCAATCGTAGTCGCCCGTACCTCTCGCGAGGACTACGATTTGCGACATTCAGGCCACAAAAAAAAAATGTCAACCACTGGTAAAAACAATACCCCACGCATGTCAAGCACTGGTATGGTTACCTCTTGTCTCTTCGTTCGAATAAGTTCGTGTAATAACTGTTAGAGCAAACTGAATTACCAATAAGATTATTTTTGGAAGGCAAATAGTAAAAAGGTGATTTCTTTGAGAAATCAAATTAGGGTCAACCTTCAGCGTGAACAAAATTTACTTTCAAATTTCAATACAATCCCGATCTAAGAGTCTAAAAACCAAATTTCATTAAGCGAAAATAGGCAAGACGAGAATAAAAACCAAATTAACATATATATAGCGGAATTATTGAATAGCAAAGTCACGTATTCAATGCTCGGGGAAGAAGAAAATGACCTCCCGCAGGCTGCTGATGTTGGCTAATTTAATTTTCCATTTTGTAAATGTCAAAAACAGATACAATATGATATCTGTTGTAGAGATGGGGTAGGTGAAATTGACTTTGGCTAAATATACGCCGAAAGTTTTCTTGGCGAAATAGCTTACGAGTAGATTGACACGGATAGGTATTTGTTCTAAAATTTCAATTAAGTGGATATTATGGTGGGGATATTAAGTAGGTTTGAATTTTGTCTGATGAAATGAGAAACCTGCCGTTTGTATTTGTCTTACGGTTGGATCGTTTATTATTTAATTCGTAATTAATTAAATAAAAGTGATTAAATTTTTTTTTGAAAAAGAAGCGAAACAAGCATGCATTCACTTGATGGGAATCCATCACACACGGTCGCAACCCTAAGAGAGTCGCTCAATTGTTGTCGGCTTTTAGCCGTACCATACAAAACGTAGTCGCTAACTATTTTTTAAATTCACACCAGTATTCTGTGGGAGCGTGGTACAATCGTACGAGCCGGCTCATTAACACGGCAACCAGCAACATGTTACAGTGCAGCTTTACTGCTATAAAAAGTTATTTGGGCCCCGTTTTTCAAACGGTACTAGTTCGGTACGACTTAAGAGGAGTGTGAACCCAACGCTCTCCATACAAACGGCGATAACGTTTTCCACCCTCTAAACCGTAACCTACAGCCATGATTTTTTTGTATGTTATCATTATGCCCTAGAACTAGGTTTGTATGTTTTGATTTTTTAAATATTCTTAATTGTTTCAAAAATATTGATGCTTTTGTGTTTTGTATGAAACTTCTAAAATGCAAATATTGTGAAATCTATGAAGAATATTAAAAAAATCAAAACATACAAACCTAGTTCTAAGGCATAATGACAACATACCAAAAAATCATTGCCATAGGTTAAGGTTTAGAGGGTGGAAAACATTATCGCCGTTTGTATGGGGAGCGGTTTTTCGGGCTGGGTTCACATTCCTCTTAAACAAAAATACTAGTAAGACTAGACGTATATTGTTTAAGAGAAGGGGCAGCAGCATTATATTTTTCAATACAGTTGCTCAAAAAGTGCCCTTGTTTTGGCTGTTATGCGTGCGCAAAGTTCGTTTTTGCGAACTAGTGCGATTTACTTTTCCAGTTTTTTTTTAATTTGTACTTGTTCCAATTCACAATTACTTACCAAAGAGTTTTTATAGTTTTAGTTTGTACCAAGACGTAATAAAACTAAAAACCTATTATTAATTTAAGAATGTCAAAATATTGAGGATTTTATATTTTATTACTAGCCTGTTCAACAAAAAATATGATATTTTAATTAATAACAGTCCTAAAAACAGTTCTTATTAAGGTGGCTGAATGGAACGGAATTCTCTGAAACAAAAACATTGTTGGCCTGTTTAAAGAGCAAATCGACCAATCACATCAGCACGCTGATCACTGATTCGACGAATCAGAACACGACTTGTGCTGCATACGACATAAAATCGACCAATCAGAAAACTGGGTCTTTTCTGGTACCCCATATTTATTTACATTAAAAAAAATAAGGTTCTTTTTAGTTCCACTTCTTCAGAAATAAATGGCAAAGATATTCAAACAATAAGCGATTCTGGGTGTTTTTAAGCACTTCGAAGCGCTTCGCTAAATTAAAAAATAAAACGCCTTTGAATGACTGGCCACTAAGAACGGAATAGTTCAAAGAAAAGTAAAAATAGGCGGGAGAGTGAAAATATTAATGTTCCCGGCAAGAATATTTCGTTATCCTTTAATAATTGTCCTAACGCTCATATTAATATCTATTTGAAAAAAAAATCTTTCATTGAGTTGGCTGAATAGCAAAAGCCATTGCCTTATGAAATAGGACAGCTAACAAAAAAGCCTTTAATTTGTCAAAATTTTTCACTGCTAAAGTTTGTACTACTTTAATTAAGAGCTTCAGTAAAAGTCGCAAATTTATTGTTGTATTTTTTTTCGCATCGGTATTGAAAAATGTCGTTCGATACACGCGCGGAAATGTCATTCTTCACTCGTCCCGAGTCTTGCCACTTGCCTTCGGCTCGTGGCAAGATATCTCGTGACTCGTGAAGTAATGACATACGTTCCGCACTAGTATCGAAATGTACTATACCAATTTAATTTAATTTTCCTAAAATTAATCGCTAGGCCGAAAGTACGAGCCAAAGTCGACTTCCGTCAACAACTACAGCACTATCTTACTTTAATCTGAAACTATGTCGACACAAATAGGCTTACGGGAAATACCATATTGCACGACTCGCAGACTTAAGAAGTAACGCTATCCAGAAATATATTTTTACTCGGCGAAAAATAACAGCAAAAAAGCTAAGATTAAGGAAAATATATATAGTTCTAAGCTTTTTTTCCTGGAGTGAGGCATTGATTATTTTTGGGAGCTTTAGAGTGCTTAGAGCGTTTCCAAACCGCGTCTAAACCAAATCTGTTCCATTAGTCAAAAGTTAAAAACCTTGGAAAACTAAACTAGAACCAATTTTCCATTAAATGTGCCTCAAGCAATTGAAAGTAAACACAAAATATTTAGGAACATTTTTAATTGGGGAAATCTGTTTGTTCTTGGTGTTGTGGGTGTCTATGGGGCGGGCGTGATCACTTATCATCAGGTGACCCACTTGCCTATTTCCCTTCCTATTTTATAAAAAAAACCTTGATGTTAGAAACGGGGAAAGCGGAGGATCGTGTGTATTAAAAGGACTGGCCGTAAAAAGGGCCCTTTGAACCGGATTCGACTCGGCGATTATCTAATATTAACCCAATCAATCTCACAGGCTATGAAACAAGACGGCCAAATATCGGATAAAAAGCACCCAGCCAAATAAATATGGCGGCGGTAATCACCAACCGCCACTGGATTCAATTTGTGTAACCACTTCAGCGAGAAATTGTCTCCGCGACACAGCTGGTATCGCGACACCCACACCCTGCCACAATTTATCTCAAACCCATTGACCCAACACCAAAGTGATACACCGAAGATAACACTTTATTCGGCAATTTTCTTTTACGGTGGATTACACCTTGTTTACTTTTGGGAGCGTGACTTTCCCTAGTTTGATAAACGGGTCGAAAATGGAATCCATACCATCTTCGTCGCTCCCTAGGTCTACATCGTTGGAAAGAACGAGACAGGCCAAACCGACAGAGTGCATGGCCAGTAATTTTGCAGGGTTTTCTGTCGCGTCGTCAACATACAGTTTTACGGAAGTAGGGATTTAAGCGAGGGAAAATCTCTCGGCGGATAATATTGTTTACCTCTTCAAACGAATATTAAATCTGAGGGAAATTTGTCATAGCTCTAAACGACAAAGCCGAGGCGAGATGAATACAAATGCATTTCGCAAAAAAACAATCCAAAGAAATTTAATCTTGCTCGTTTGCTCTGTTGACTTTTAAAGGTTTTTGTGCTACCCACGCGGTGAAAACAAGGATGTAGGCATAGATTACTGAGTCAATTACTTTCTAAAGGTCGAAATATGAGGCCAAATACGCAAAATATTTAGGTTATTGAAATAAAACAATGCTTTTTATATCGCGTGTATTGTAACGAATCTAATTCGCGACGTGTTGAGCCCCTTTCAGATCTCACGTTCACGGGCAGACTGACCCAAAAAAGTCTCAAGTAAAAAAAAACTTAAATATAAAAAACCAAAATGAAATCGTTCCCATCAATACAATAAGACTATGGACTCTACCAGCGCTTCGGAAAATACAATCTGCTCAGAAGAATGCGTGTAAGAAACTCAGCATTAAAGGTTACAAATAATAACAAAAGTGAAAACAAATGCAATTCTGTTCCTTTTTGGCATTTTTTGTAACTGCTTGTTAGAATTTTTGGTTAAGAAAATGTAATTTTGAGTTTCTTTTAAGCTTCTTGTACTTCTTCGTGTTCATAGTAAGCCAGAACAGCTGCTTCTTATGAGAGTAAGTGAAGCAAAGGTAGTCTCAGGATTGTAGCCAATGGAAATCAGTATTAAATCTGAGGGAAATTTGTCATAGCTCTAAACGACAAAGCCGAGGCGAGATGAATACAAATGCATTTCGCAAAAAAACAATCCAAAGAAATTTAATCTTGCTCGTTTGCTCTGTTGACTTTTAAAGGTTTTTGTGCTACCCACGCGGTGAAAACAAGGATGTAGGCATAGATTACTGAGTCAATTACTTTCTAAAGGTCGAAATATGAGGCCAAATACGCAAAATATTTAGGTTATTGAAATAAAACAATGCTTTTTATATCGCGTGTATTGTAACGAATCTGATTCGCGACGTGTTGAGCCCCTTTCAGATCTCACGTTCACGGGCAGACTGACCCAAAAAAGTCTCAAGTAAAAAAAAACTTAAATATAAAAAACCAAAATGAAATCGTTCCCATCAACACAATAAGACTATGGACTCTACCAGCGCTTCGGAAAATACAATCTGCTCAGAAGAATGCGTGTAAGAAACTCAGCATTAAAGGTTACAAATAATAACAAAAGTGAAAACAAATGCAATTCTGTTCCTTTTTGGCATTTTTTGTAACTGCTTGTTAGAATTTTTGGTTAAGAAAATGTAATTTTGAGTTTCTTTTAAGCTTCTTGTACTTCTTCGTGTTCATAGTAAGCCAGAACAGCTGCTTCTTATGAGAGTAAGTGAAGCAAAGGTAGTCTCAGGATTGTAGCCAATGGAAATCAGTGGTCTCTGCCTACCCCTCCGGGAAACAGGCGTGACTTTATGTATGTTATAATCATTAGTAGTGTTTAACTTACCCCTGGCTCTGGGTTTGGTGAGCAGCTTCTGTACTATGGAGTCGTAAGCTCCCTCATCAGCAACTCCAGAGTCTTTCACGAGCTTTTCCTTGACAGCAATGCAGATCCCACTCCTGGCCAGCAGTGCCTCCAACTCTTCAAAAGCCTGGGGACAATAAAAGGCAAAGACACTTTAATTTTGAACCGAAACCAGACGTGGCTTACTTCGAGGAGCTACAAGAATATCGGCACACATGAGGTGCACACCACTGCACTGGGACCAGCGCAATAGAGTTGCCCGTGCGGATGAATACGATAGAATATTTCGTTCTTGTTTGTCCTCATATTTTCGGCCGCTTACTAATTCTATAGCAAATTAAAGAAAGAAAAGGAAGTTTTGTTACTTTGGGCACGTGATGAGGAACGTTAAGTATAGTGTCCTTTAACTTATCATTTAGGGGAAGATTGCCGGCAAACGAGATATGGGCAGAAGGAGGCATTCAGGGCTTAAGAAGCTGCGGGACGGGATGGGCTGTAGTACCATCTCTTTGTTGAGTGCAGTGGCTTCCAAGATCTTAATAGCTATGATGTTGTCCAACCTCCGATAGGAGATGAAGGAGAAAAAGAAGAAGACTAATTCTAAGCTACGCAATGGATTTTGATACGGTTTCCACTGTAATTTTGATGTTTTTTAAGAAAAGTTTTCATGTTAGATTAAATTTTAATTGTAGCTGTGAGAAGTCGGGGCGGGTAATCATATTATAATAGCTCTAATTAGTTCTTATACTTGTAGTTAACAAATAAGCTAAGAAGTCTTGTGTAAGCTACCAAACATCAATTTAAGCTTAAAAGCTCATTTTAACAGGCAACTGGCATGTAATCCAGTCATTAGGAGAAAGTAATTAACTGCCTACAGTTTCGTGCGACGTACTAAAGTAAACTAATAATGAAATTAGTAGTAACATGTTTTTAGTTTGCATTTGCTTTTGTATCACGCTATTCATTTTTAGGGTTTCATTGACAATCTAGGAACCCCTTACCCAAACCCACATGTTTGCCAAGTGTTTGTTAACTCATAGGACGCAGTCATAGGTTGAAAATGAAAAATTTATTTTGTAAGTAGGCCATATTGGCTCTTTTACATATCTGAATCTACTAGCGCTTCGGAAAATGGAAGATACTACTGAGAAGAAACGCCGCAAGAAACTCAGCAGTTTATTATTTTTTTCTTCTCTTTTCAAAACAGATTACAGTGCAATATACATAATTACCACAATAGTACATGACATACACACATACATAAAAAAAAGATAACAATAAATAGCACAGCAAGCTTTACTATATATATAGCATATTGAACGAACTGGCACAAGATAAGAATGATCAGGAGATGTACAGGGTCCCAAGATTAAAGTTAGTTATTTAGACTAAGTATTTGATTGTTATTATTTCAGGGACCATAAACATCCTTATCTAATTTCTTTGATCTGGGGACCCTAATATACATCTCCTGATCATTCTTAACTAGTGCCAGTACGTTCAATATGCTTAAAGCTTGCTGTGCTATTTACTGTTTTTTTTTATTATATTTTTTATGTAACTTGTGGAAAAGAGAGGAAAAAAAATAAACTGCTGAGTTTCTTGCGGCGTTTCTTCTCAGTAGTATCTTCCATTTTCCGAAGCGCTAGTAGATTCAGACATGTAAAAGAGCCTATACGGCCTACTTGCAAAATAAATTTTTCATTTTCATTTTCATTTTCATAAAGAAATGTTATATATGTTAAAGGGTAGTAGATATTTCTGTTTTATTCTGACATATAACGGCATCCTGTGCGTTTGGCAACACTCGGCCAACGTGTGGAGCCGGCATTATAGTTCCATTTGTATGTACAGTAAAACAAAAACAAACTTAACTGACATCAAAGTGGGAACTGAGAGAAATTGTCTATGCTTGATTGTCCATCACTGGAGCAAATGGGGATGGGTAGAGTCTCCCGCCTCCAGTTGTGGACACCTAGATTAGACTATCGACCACTTTGTGTTTGAATGCCCCCAGACTAAACACATGGGTCTATCGGAGGATTTCGTAAACCTTACAAAATAAGGAGCTGCATACCTGAGTGGAGCGAAATTTTAATTTTCATTACCTAGTTTTATAAATTTATATGTATATTGTGCTACATCCAGTGGCGATTGATTGCCATACAAACAATAAATAAGTGCACATTATTCGCCCCCTTTTCGAAAAATTACATTTCTCAGATTCGTATGTCGCAGATATTTTGAAATTTTTGCAGTTTTTAATTTATGGTAGCTAAATGGTGTGACTCTTTATCAATTCAAGTAGTTTTCCGGTAGTAAAACAATGGTCTCCTTTAGTGTACATTAAGGCACTGTAATCTACGTTTAGCTTAATAATTTATTGGACTACCTTGACGCAAACCAAAGGCAACCTTTGTCATTCGCAGTTATGTACGCTTGACATGTACTGAGGCTACATCCATGCTTTAGTTATTCATCCAAGGTACAAGTAGGGGGGGGGGGTCCACTCCGCACTGTAGGTACGCTCGACCGCCTTGCCGATGGCATAGGCAAATCGCTGTAGGCTGTCGGCTTGCCGCACAGGCGGTGCGTTCCTTTTGACTCGCTCCGCCTGGCGCATGGTGTAAGAAGTAATACGAACTTTTTATGCGTGCGAATAAAGTTGGAATTCGTTTTAATCGCGATCGTAAAAGACAAGTTTCTGTACGTTAGTACTATTAGTTATTCTGTGGTACAAGTACAGCGCAATGTTGCCTCGCTTTACAAAATTGCAAGCCTCTCACTAAATTGTTTACGGACTAAGCTAAACCTCAGGCTACGAGTTCATGTTCTAGAAACAGCGAAACAACTTTAGAAAACGTTTTAGCTTCATGGCAAGTGCTGTGTACGATTTATTAACTCGATTCTAGTTATTTCGCCTGCGAGCGGAATGGCTAACACGTTTTTGTAAGGTTTAACTTTTTCTGGCGTTGCGTGTAGGCAGTGCATTTTTTTGCAGTGCAATAAAACACAAAGTTACTAAGTACCTCGGAATACTTATTGGTTCTTGCAACGATTGTTTTAATTTAACTAACTATTTCATTAAAACTTTTTGTATTAAATACATACTTTACAAGTAGGTGTACATAGAAAACCCACTCTATACTGAGACTGTTTGACGAATCCTCCTGTCCTAATTATCTCCGTTGTTTTTAGTGTTCCGTACCCAAAGGGTAAAACGGGGTCCTATTACTAAGACTCCGCTGTCCGTCCGCGATGTCCGTTCGTCCGTCCGTCTGTCTGTCACCAGGCTGTATCTCAAGAACCGTGACAGACAGTTCAATGACGTTACGGTAGTCTTGTGAGCATGACTCGGTCCGAAAACTGATTCGGACCACGGTCAGGGGGGTTCTACTCTGCATTGTAGGTACGCTCGACCGCCTTGCCTATGGCATAGGCAAATCGCAGTAGGCTGTCGGCTTGCCGCGCGCTCGCTCGCTCGCCCCCGCCATGTCAGTGTAATTGAAAACGAATGCCGCGCAACCCTATAACGTGTTGCTGGGAGTAGCGGGGGGAAAGCGGGCGCAGGCGGCGCGTCCCTTTTGACTCGCGCCGCCTGACGCATAGCGTATGAAGTAATACGAACTTTTTGAGCGTGTTAATATAGTTGAAATTCGTTTAATCGCGGTCGTAAAAGAGAAGTTTCTGAACTATTATTTTTTCTGTGCCATGGTCTAGATTGACAACGCAGGGAGAGATAACCTTAACTTGTGGCTCTAAGTCCTGACATGGCCAGCCAGGTTTAGTTTATCTGAGTTTATCTCTATGAACCTCCCTTTCTTATGACACTTGTTTGACAGAGACGCAGGGGGGATAAGTTAAACCTGGGCCGGTCATGTTAGGGCCACAGCAGGGTTTAAATATTCATTATGTCAAATTCGCAAGAGCCATTTTCCGTTATTTTTTTAGGTAATGACAACACGTATTTTAAAATTTGCTTACGAGTGTGTTTTACGATTAAGGGATTAGCGCGGAATAAATTGGGGCTTTGTAAGGGTTGAACCGGAATTAGTTAACCTTTGGGTAGATTATGGCACGAATTTACTGAATCAAAATCATTTTTTTAACCATTCACCTGGCTAAACTTAGACATAATATTAGGTAAATGTATTATTTAAGTATTTATTATCAAAGCTTCCATATTACTTTATAAACTTCTCCTTTTTTAAAAGTCGGTTAAAGAAGGTTAATTCATCATTTGATTACTGTCTGAAGTAGTAAACATCATTTTAAAATAAAATTTAAGTTTTTGCCATTCAAATATTGTTTATTATATAAATAA
This sequence comes from Ditula angustiorana, assembly GCA_963691745.1. Classification (NCBI taxonomy): domain Eukaryota; kingdom Metazoa; phylum Arthropoda; class Insecta; order Lepidoptera; family Tortricidae; genus Ditula; species Ditula angustiorana. Next base: position 1,158,497 of record OY829483.1, on the reverse strand, counting down.
AACAAATCGAGGCATTAAATAAAAGAGTTGGTCATATGTTGCTTTAGAATATAATATTAGTTTTTTTAAATAATTATGTTGTTTAAATAAATAAATAAATAAATATCTTGGGACAATTTACACCAATTGCCCTAGTCCCAAGCTAAGCAAACCTTGTGTTATGGGTACTAGACAACGGATAAACATACTTATATATAGATTAAATACATACTTAAATACAAATAACATCCATGAGTCAGGTACAAACATTCGTGTTCGTCACACAAATATTTGCCCATACCAGGATTTGAACCCGGGACCTCTTGCACAGGAAGCAGACACATGTGCCACTGTGCCATACAGGACGTCAATAATTAAGGTAGTCGAGAGATGTCATTGTGGTAATCAATGTTTCAATTAATCTCTGACTTATTTATTGGAACGTATGATACCATTTTGTAACTCCTTTGACGAAGCCCTAACGAGGATACCCGACTAAACTTATTACGTCTCCTTTGATATGTTACTTATTGAGCAGCTTAATATGAAGGTATATATGTATAATTTATCTACACACATATCATAATTGCTCAATAACGCGTTCAAAAACCATAGAAAATGACCAGCATTATTACAACCAATGTTATTATAAGAATTTTCTTGTCTGTGGTAGTAGGTAAATCAGTTCTTTATTGGGTAGTATCTCTTAGTAGTCTGTGTTTATTGGTGATCACATTATCGATATCCCTGACGTCATGAATTAAAATTTGGAACTGCTGTCAAAATTCAAGTTGGTCTCTATTCTAGTATCCATAGTTATTAAAACAGTTATCGATACAAAACGTCAACTCAGTATGATTTTTTTATTTAAACGCACGACATTTTGATCTCAAGAGACATGACAATAGGAACATCATTCGTTTGTCTATGATTTAAAAAAACGTTCGTCTTGACGGATAGAATGGCCGCCATTACTAGTTGGTTGGTTTTTTGTTGTTACGGTTTTTTGCAGTTATGATATGTGTGTAGATAAAGTAATGTATGCTACTGTATATAATTAGGCCTTAAAACACTCGTGTGATCCTATTATGAAACTCGCTGACGCTTGTTTCATAAAAACACACTCGTGTTTTAAGGCCTATCATTATATAGCAGTTGCATAAAATACTATTATGACAACGTTGCAAAGACAAAGACTGTTAGGAAAGACTGAAGGTACAGTCGGCGTCAGAAGTAGCTGAATATTTTAGTACCTTGTCGCTGTCAGTAATGTGACTAATTCGAGCAATTCTCATTTCATACGTTACTGCGACAAGGTTCTTAAATGTTAAGCTACTTCTGAGGCTGATTCTCTACTTAAAACACCTTCATCCCCACTTGTCAAGTAGTAAACAATATTGTAACCTAAAATTTCAGCTTTTGCCACCGTAATACTGTTTATTGTGTAATTGTTTATTATTATAATGAAATAGGAAGACAAACAAGCAAGTGGGTCAGATGGTAAGTAATCACCACCGCCTAAAGACATCCGCAACACCAAGGACATTGCAGATGTTCTGCGAACCCAGAGGGCTATGATGGAATACCTCTTCGTTTTACCGGCAAAATTGACATTACATAAATTGAACCTAACCTTACCTTTATTCTTACTGACCTACGCAAAAACTATCCTGAAATATTTTCAGATTTAGCTGGTGAAAAATTAGGACAATCAACACATGTAAGGTAAGATACTGAATGATAAAGTACTATAATAACCATCGATAACGTTAGGGGTTTTGACATTACAATGTTTTCTATATCAATCCCAAAACTTTTTCTTTCATAAACATAATTTCGTCGGTAGGACCTTGTGTATTTGCATCCAACGCTACCACCATCTTCCTCGCTAATCCTGCCGCTAAGCAGCAGTGTTTGCATTGTTGTGTTCCGGCGTGGAGAGCTAGACAGCCGGTGTAATTACTGGCACAAGAGGTATTCCATCTTAACCCTCTAGGTTGGCAACGGATCTGCAATCTCTTCGGTGTTCACGATAGGCGGTGATGATGACTTACCATCAGATGACCCACTTGTTTGTTTGCCTTCCTATTTCATAAAAAAAGACACTAAAATGTATCCAGTTATTTTAGCTACTGTCACCTCAGTGCGCTGTCCTGTACAGCTAGCTGGCTCCATTAAAAACCAGTGCTATAGGCTTTGCCATGCTGACTGCATTGCTGAGTGGCGGCCATTTTGGTTTCATTATATTATTCAAACTACTATAGCCCTTTTATGTCTGTATGTTTCTTTATTATGGTAGGCTAAACGATTTATTGAAATAAAACACTTTAAACGGTTTATATCGCGTGTATTGTAATGAATCTAATTCCCGACGTTTCGAGCCCTTTACAGGTCTCATGTTCACGGGCAGACTGACAAAAAAACTTAGAATACATACTACTCAATTACGAAAAATTTAAAGGTAATTTGAAAGCCGTTTAAATTGTTTTATTTCAATGTCTACAAGTCGCGAAAACATAAGATAATACTATGTTAACGATTTATTTTCATTTCTTTCTGCTTCCTCCGCCAAAACAATAGCTATGGATACTGACGTCTTGCATACAGTTAAAATACTTAACTCACCTTCAAGGCAAGTCGAGTAAAAAATACGCTCCATTAATTCGAATAAACGTGGGCTTATAAATTTTCGTCCAAATGTTTGTACTCACATTTGGATGAAATTTATTTATAAGCTCCCAAGCATTGCCATTTCAAAGATGCGGTTTGCAGCTTTCACAGCCCGAATAAAAGCCCCCGCTGTGCTTTTGAGAGCTTTGCGAGTTGACAAATTAATTTATAGTTCTTTCAGAAGTAAAGGCGGTGGTTAAATTCCGTTTTAAAATGTAAATTTCAATTAGGTGTAGGTAACCTTGGGGAAAGCAGTTTTCCAAGCGGTTATAAGAACATTAAACTTAATGTGGTTAATGGGTTTAAGCCTTGGAACTCGTTAGTGTTTGATGAAGCGAAATAACAGTTTTAACAATCTACTATTTTAACGAGTAAATCACAGTACACGTGTACACGACAACTTCGGCAACCGTGTTATTATCAACAATACCAACTTTACTGTCCTTTGTGGTGCGTCTGTCGATCAACAATCTATTGGCTTTCATAAAGCCAGAATTCTGGCCGCAGGGATTCGCATTCCGTCGTTTTTGCAGACGAATGATGGATAACTCAAAACTAAGTCACACGTCTCCGAAGTAACGTGCTTATTATTATGTTATTTTATACATAAGTTGTTTTATTGTATTGTATTTTTAATCATTGAAAGATTGGAGTTGGTGGATTACTAAGAGATTCAGGGGTTATTTTGCAGAGGTCAATATTACCAAGTTGGAACAAATTACCTTGCTACTCCGCGAAACCAAATTCGCTTTGTTTTTTGTTTATTGTGTTTATGATACAAAATTATTTTATGGGTCACTGTATATCCCGATTCGTATTTAACGATGAATGATACTGTATTAAACGTCCAAAATGGGATCCCAAATCGATTTCAAAATCCAGGACAAGCATCAGGTACCTTAGTTATGTCCGACAGTCATTAGTTTTCGTCTAACGTCCTTTATCGTGACATACTCGTAAAACGATATTTTAGTTTCCACGATTTTTCTGTCTTATTACACCAGCCGTAGTAACCTGTCTGCTGTTACACTTTCCTATTCATTTCAATATATTTTCAAATTACGGTAGCATTTACGCATACGGTACACCATGACCCGCCTGGGCAGGGTCGAGGTCGATTATTGGTAATTTTCCTATTCTCATTGATGACCCTGTCCTGTCTAAACTTCTACTACGTGACAGCTTCTACTACTTCACGGCCTGAAGGTTAAATTCGCCCTTGGCTGAGCGGCTACCGAGGAAAATTCGACCAATGATACAGCTTCGCTATCGCGTTCTTACAACACGGTTTAGTGGTCTCACTTTACTTTTTCTAACACGAATGTGGTGTTTTAACTTAGACAATTGTGTAGACACCTAGGTCTGTCAATGACATGGTGGAACCAACCTTGATCCCGTAGCTGGACTCCTCGTAGATAATGGACACGTAGCTCCAGCCCAGCTTCTTGACGATCTCGACCATGGCGCGAACCTGGTGCAGGTCGGAGGGGATGGTGCGCGTAAAGTACTCGAAGCGCGCCTTGTTGGACAGCTCGGGGGACGTGGAGAAGAAGGAGACCTGGCGAAGAGACTCTGGGTAAGAACAAGAAATGTAAAAATACAAGTATGCTCTATTGAATACCGCATTAACAATGTCTCAGAATTATAGGTAAATCTTAAAATAGTAGTACAACATTGAAATTGAAAACTTACAACGGTTTATCACGTGTGTTATAGCTAATTTCCAAAGCGCTGGTAGAGTCCTTATTGTAGTCTTATCGCGTTAATTGGAACGATTTCATTAGTTTTTGACTACAAATTATTTTTAGTAATCGAAATTTGCTTCAGATTTTTTTTAAACGTAGAAAACGAAAAACGAAACACATTGAAAAATTCGCAGGGTATGGTAGTTGGTAATGTGGCGAAACTGGAAAACGCAAGGCACGGAATGCTGATGTTTCAGGTTCAAGTCCTGCCATTACCCTAATTTTTCTTTGTATGGTCATTTCATTATCATTTAAATTTATTTCTAAAAATTATTTTCAAAATCGGGTAGTTTGTATTTTTGACAGCCTTCCCGTGAACATGAGACCTGAAACGGACTCGAAGTATCAGAAATTAGATTTGTTACAATACACGCCATATAAACCGTTTAAATTGTCTTATTCTTATTACAATGTCTACAAGTCGCAAAAACATAAGAAATAACTTTGTAGTACACTACCTCAGCCGCTAAGAATGGCATCTGTGTACATTAAAACTTTCTCCTTCATGTATTTCCGAAAGACACGTTTTATAATGAGCACCAAAAAATTAATGAATTGGACACTTCTGGATTCAATACGAATCTAATACCTCGTTCACTCAAATATATTCCAATCTATATGGTAAGTTTATGGTTGTTTGACATCCCGAAACTAGGTCACACGTCGTCGAAGTTACGTGCTCATTTCAAAGGACAGGGTATGCCTTGATTTAAGTAAATGAATTAAATTAATATTATTGCAAGACGCATTTTTCACCTCATGATTAGGTTTAATTAACTGTATAATAGGAATTTACCTTGCTACTCTGCGAAACCTACACCATTCAGGTTTGGCAAAGTAATTTGTTCCAATTAGTTGATTATACTCGTAGACGTCATTAAAGTAACGTCTGATTCTATTAATTCTTTAATTTAATTGACGACCAGATAGCTTAGTGGTTAGTGGCTCTGATTATGAAGCTAGAGGTTCCGGGTTCGATCCCCGGGAGGGCCAAATGTTTGTATGATGAATACGAATGGTCTTGGATGTTATATGTGTTAAGTATGTAATTTATCTATTTAAGTATGTACAAGCTTTGCTTGGTTTGGGACTAGGTCCATTGGTGTTAACTGCCCGAGATGTTTATTATTATTTTATTTTATTAACTGTCGCTAAAATTTCGTAGAATAAAATAGTACTTATTACCAACCAACCCCAGCATTCTCCATCAACCGCATTTCAAGCTTCCACCACATCAATCGCTAATATCTCGCCAATTTATAATATCTGTCCTAATGCATTTTGCGTATCCACATAAATGATTGAACCGAATACACCTTTGAACATTAATCATTTACGTAAATACATTCATTAAGATTGAAAGCTGATGTAATAAATTGCCGTTAGTGCTCCGATTGCCGAATGTCACAACTTGAACATTTCGCTCTGCATATCCGTGATTTTCTGAATTCACAGCTGGATGTTTTTCAGGCAAAAAATACACTTCCATTGTCATAATGTAGAATGTGAGATTTATTTTATATTTATGTAAAATTTATTGTAACTGATTCTTTATTGTAGCGTGATAAAATATGTACATAATTTATTTACAACTGTAGGATTAATATTTCTCAATTCAACTTTATTTTTTAATTTCAATAAAAGCATCTGGTTTTATCATTGTCACCGATGTGTATGGAACGCACGCGACCAATCGCTTTTGACAGTGTCGGCAGACCCTCACTAACACCCCTCGCTAAGCGGGTGGCAGGACCTTGTGCAAGGTCCGTCCGGATCGCTACCACCATCTTGCTCGCTAATCCTGCCGCTAAGCAGCAATGCTTGCACTGTTGTGTTCCGGCGTGGAGAGCAAGACAGCCGGTGTAATTACTGGCACAAGAGGTATTCCATCTTAGCCCTCTGGGTTGGCAACGCATCTGCACTCTCTTTGTTGTTGCAGGTGTCTATAGGCGGTGGTGATCACTTACCATCAGGTGACCCACCTGCTTGTTTGCCTTCCTATGTTGTATAAAAAAAAAAACATAATTATTACGAGTATGAGCACTGGCTACGTACACAAACGGAAGGCCAAGTGCTACGTGGCTCTAATTAATTAAGAAGAAATGCAGTTTTTTCGTAGTCAAGCTTAATAGTTATTCTCCAAGACTTCATCTTTACACTTCAGATTGAGATGTTTATTGGTATTAACAGAATCAAATCTTCAAATTTAAATTGTCTGTATTGGATATTTCTACTAAATGTACCTACTGCGTTACATGACGGAGTTCCTCATATATGCTGTGACACGAGTAATTACTTAGGGAAGGTGTGATCTCAATACAGCCTATAGAAACTATAAGCAAAGGGGAACTAATGCCATGTTCCCAGAAATGGTGGTACGTAGGTACTCTAATTAATAGTATTAATATAGAGGCAGTTGGTGAAAACGGTCACTTCTATAAAGTTTATAAATGAATATGACTTAGTTTTTATCAAAAAATACTTGAAATTTTTGTTTTGTAGCAGTAGTGCCATCTTGTCGCCTGTTGTTGGTTGCTCTAAAGTACATGACCAAAGAGGAATTAGTAAATTTTTATCAATTGCGAATCTTTAACCCTTTTTTTAGAGTATCTCAAACAAAGTTTAACTAGGAAATCTTCGTTTTGACAATGGCATACAATTTTGCTAGCATTCATAAGCAATTGAGTTATAGTTGTGTGTTTAGGTTGTTTTGACAGAAGCAACGTAAGGCTTTCTTCCACGCAGGAAATAGCCGATGCGAATCATTTTTGTCTTGTTCCAATGCCATGGGACTGGCTAGTCCGGGGTACCACACTCTTACATAATGCAGGCGTAAAGTTACCTTGCTATTGTGTTTCATACGGTGAATTTGATCTTAAACCCAAGCGAGGGGACCCGGTTCTTTACACGCCAAGAAAGCTATTCCCTGCTCAGACTCGAATTGGTTAGATTTAAACATCACACGTCACCCATGAGCTCCCTAACCATTACAAGCAGCCTATAAACTGCCGTATATAAATTTATATCCGACGAACGAAAACGAATTCAATTTATTTCGCTAATACGATTGTCAACATCTCCCGTTACCGCGCTGCTATTAATTCATATGACGTCGCGTAGAATCGATCAATATGACGGAGAAACACGGTGAGTGGCGGAGCCCATTTACTTGGCTAAATGGAGCATGCAATCCAAGGAAGAGTACTTTAATTTCCAGCTGAACCAGTTCTAGTTAGTGAGATGTCGGCATCCATTTAACTATCACTGTGAAAATTATCAAATAAGGTTTAGCAAAGACCTGAAAGGCTATCAAGAACTAAACTATAGTCATTAAGATCTTCACTATAGTGATAAGGACCTTAACTACAGTACCTAACTAACATCTTAACTACAGTAACTAAGACCTTAAGGCTGCGTTTCCACCAGAGATGTGCGAGGATGTGTAGCGAGGGATGTGTTTGTAAAGAACCAATAAGTCGTTTCCACCAGAGCTGTGTTGACCGAGGCGAGGTAAATGAAGCGATTCTATTGGTTCTTACAAACACATCCCTCGCTACGCATTCTCGCACATCTCTGGTGGAAAATCAGCCTAATACATTAGCTAAAATCTTAACTAGTTAGATGCAGTAACTAAGACTGTAACTACAGTAACGAAGGTCTTCTCTACAGCTAAGATCTCGACTGCAGTAACTAAGATCTTAGTTGCCGGACTTAGGATCTTGATAGTACCATTTGGAGTCAACCAAACCAAACATTTACGAGTATGTTTTTGTGTTGATCCACTTGTTGCTACATCCAGAGTCAAAAGTAGGATAATCAATAAACAATGGCTATTATTATTAGTAGCATTGCACTCTTACACAATTCTGGCGTGAGTAGCTAGCTGGTACTTGTTGACAGTGTTTTGTACAAAGAGTAAGGGATCCAGAGGCTTTAAGGCTGGCAAGGGAACAGCGGTTCTCTCGAAGTCACTGGTTCCCACGGAAGTTTTTGATTATTTTTCCATCAGCTGACCTGCCTGTTCCTTCGCCTCCCTCGACCAATAAAAGCTTGTAAAAAAGGCACTAATTATCACCTGTGGTATCTTGAAGAGTCGCAGCAGGTTTGCGACCTGCACCGATGTGACGCTGGACGCAGCACCAACCACTCCGGATATAACTTTCCTGACGGCGGTGGCGTTGCATGCGTATTCGGCATCATCGATGTTGCTTATTGAACCTGTAATAAAAAGTACTATTTATCAAAAGAACCGGATAAATACAAGACGGAGTCATTCACCCATATATCGATATACCAAAGCGAAGAAAAGTAAAAATTGATTAACCATAAGAAGTTACATATTAAACAAATACATTGATTCCACACTAAGCTAAGCATGTATCGTGGATGCTAAAAACCACTGAGAAAAATTGAGAAGTAAAACGCGGACTAGCACCTCGATTTTTACAGTTTCAAGGAACTATAGCTCTAACAATCTGTTGTTAATTTTAACTTAATACCTTGACGCATTCCTAAATAAAAGGCTTTTGGCAGACAGACAGTTATAAGGGCTCCATTTTTACCAATTAAGGTACGGTAACCCAAAAATCTTGGGAAGCGTGAACCTGGATTGGTGCCAGCTGCACGGACAATTTAAATTTTCGGGCTATTGAGTAATGAAAGGTTGGGAAGTTTGTAAGTAGACTAGTTGAAAATAGTTTTCTACATTGGTCTATTTTAAGTGGTATTTTATGATGGTTTTGTTTTCACTGTTACGTAGGTATCTATATCAACAGTCATAATATTATAGAATGAAAAACATTCAAATTATAGATTCTAAGTATGTAGAGATTATACAAATCAGATTCTTGGGTATCTGGCTCGATCCTGCAACATCGGCATTTTTGACTCTCTTTCATTATCATCATCATTTATTTTTGATTTTAAGATGTAACTACCCTCGGTGCTATCAATGAAAGACTTTTTAAGCTATCTCATTAACTGGGTAACTTTACAGTGATCTCTAGCTGACGAATAAATGGCACCACTTCTTTTGCCGAAGGTTTTGCTTTGTGTTGTCCATTGCATATAATTTAATCAACAATGTAATACAACGTACCTTTAATAAAGTCAACAGCCATCTCTAATCCATACGTGTCTTTATCACAGTCATCTAGGATATGTGCGCCAAGGACAACTCCCGGTATCAACTTCAAGTCATTATTTATTATATCCAGAGTAAACAACATGGTTTCTAATGCTTGAACACCTCCTTGCGGCATCACTGGCCCACATGTCATGTTCTCTGACCTTTCATGGACCATCATCAGACCTCCTAAAACCAGATCACCTTCGATGACAGCTTCTCTCTTGATAGGCCAATGCTGATGTTTCTTGTCCTTCATCTCTCCCACTTGATCACTCGACATGTTCATCCAATCATGCTTCCTTTCATTTTCCGTCAGAACTATATCGTAAACTAAATTCCGGTCTAAATATCTTGAGTCATCTTTAAAGCTGATGGGATCGAATATATCTTTAAGCTTATCGAAGGTGTCATGGGATAGGTGGTCGGTTTTGTGTCTGTGCCTGTGGTGGTGCCTAGGGTTGAGGATGTCAGCGTCTTCTGGTCTCATTTCAGTGTGGTGTAGAAGAAGCAGCAGCGGGATGGCAGCCAGCCAGTGGCCAACCATGGTACTGCCTGTTTCATGCCATCGACATCAAATGCTTGGTCCATGATGTTCGACGAGGCGCGGTCATTTTAACCTGAAAAGAAAGACCATTATAAATTTCTTTGGAAAAAAACAAAGTTATTAAGGAAAATATAGAAGAGAGAAAAATGAAAAGATACAATTTTATTTACAATTAAAGTGGAAGATTATCACCCAAGCCACTGTTTTTGGGTAGGGTGCTCAAAAGGCTGGCGGCGTTACCTCTTTGAAAGGCAATGCCAAAGCTTTGATCGAGGAATCCTTAGGTCACCAGAGTTACCAAAATGTTTAGTTTAAATGTTTTAAAATAAACTGTGGGCATCGGTTCCTATTATAAACCTTTGTTGAAATTTAGGTATAGACTTACTGCCTGAATAAGTATCCAGCCTGACAATCCAAGCAAACGCAAGGAAATGCAAGTTTTTGGAGAAGGTTTGACTTATAACTACTTTAGTAAGAAAGACTTAAGTAATAATCGAACTAAATAAATGGATTAACGCAAAAATAAGAAATTATAACACAGCATTCATTATTTCAAGAAACATGTTGTAAAATACTGAAATCTCTACATCTCTGTCTGTCCTAAATCCTTATAGTGTATGTTCGGCCTCCTTCTTCATCTAAACCACGCAACGGAAACGGAAAATTCAGTCATTATTTAATGAACAAAACTAGGAAATGAAATGAAAACTCTTTTAGATATCATTAATTATATAATTGAATACCTTCCCCGGTGATAAAATTTGTCCAACACGAATACCATTAACGCATAAACTACGTAATAATAAATCAAAATGTATTTTTTAAGTAGGGCGACAGTGGTCACGTAGGGACAGTTCGTGGGAAATAAGGATTTGTGTTATGATTAATTTAATTTTAATATAACTTCAATTTTAATAAATAGTTTTATCTTTTCTATTTTCTTTTCTGTAGTAACTTTGTTTCTTTTCCTTAATAAATTCTATCTAATTATATTAATTTATTGTCCACTTAATTATTTGTTCTCTTGACGATCCGAAATGGTGACGCCATTTTTCTAAATTTTACTTATTATTTAGGTATTTTATTTGAATTCTGAAGTTTTAAATATACATTCATATAACTTGACAATTTATGCAATTTATAATGTTACTTTGTAATAAACTTAATTAAGTTAAACATAAGGAGTTTATAATTCAACCGTTTTCGGCTGAAACGCATGAGCTATTGTCATTCTGAAAGTCAAAGGATTTTTCCAGCAGTTTGCTGAAGGATTAAATTCGTGGACTATATTGAGATCAAGTGTACAGTAGGGGAAATATATTCACATACCACCTTAGAACCCTATCGCAACGACGTGACGCGTTAAACGCCAGGCTATATCATACAATGTCATGCGTATATCTCTTCGACTAGGTTCTACGGTGGTACGTGTTTCAATTTCTTTGACTGTACCTTCACGCTGGCATTATTAGAGAGAGTGTGAGAATACCGATTGCCGGTGGTAGGAAAATGCGCAAGGTCCGTCTGGATAGCTACCAACATCTTGCTCGCTAATCCTGCCATTAAGCAGCAACGCTTGCACTGTTGTGTTCCGACGTGGAGAGCAAGACAGCCGGTGCAATTACTGGTGCAAGAGCCATCTTAGCCCTCTGGGTTGGCACGCATCTGCAAACTCCTTGATGTTGCTGGTGGTCACTTACCACCAGGTGACCCACTTGTGCGTAATCCTATTTCGTTAAAAGAAATCATAGCTAAGAACTATTTCTGTTAAAATCCGTCCATCGGATTTTACGATGCCACAAAAAGATACACGCGTCAAATTTATAATATCCCAGTTTTTGCGTTGGGTATTAAAAAAAGGTTAAAAGAAATACAGTAACAGGTATAACTAATGTCGACTGTACCTTCATATGACAGGGTGTATTAATATTTTCGTACCCTGCGTTACAAATGAGGTCAGAAAGCCGTGGCGCCCCGTTCGTGCCTTTGTTCTGAATGTTTCACGGACAGGGGACTGTGAAAACGGACACCTTACTTTTAAAAGGGTTTTCGGGATATTTTCATTAATTTTGAAGGACCTTTAAGTACCTTTGAATTTTATATGTAATTCTCTGGTTGATCGTCGAACGGGAAAGGATGAGCTTTTAGGTCTTGGCTAAAAATAAAAGTTAAGTGTTTAGATTTTTTTACTGTGTGTTTTATTTTGTTGTTATTGAATTCAACATTTTCGGTTGAAAAGCATGAGCTACGAGTATATTCATTGTGAAAATCGAGAGAGTTTTCTCGCAGTTTGCTGAAGGAGAAACAACTTAGATTCTTTTCAGTTATATTATATGTATTTTTTTTATGAAATAGGAAGGCAAACAAGCAAGTGGGTCACCTGATGGTAAGTGACATAGACACCCGCAACATCGAAGAGATTGCAGATGCGTTGCCCATAGGCGTATCCAGGGGGGCAGAGAGGGGCAGCTGCCCTCCCCTGGAAATCTCGCAGAACATGTATGAACTCGCCTAATTACTAATCAAAGTGTAAACGGGGCCATATGCCCTAACTTTTAAATAAACCACGCAGTAGGCACTGACAAAATGCACGGTGCAATTGCCAAAAAACCGCGTGCGATGGTGGACGAAGATTACCGAATTTAGCATCTGGCTTGCCCCCCCTAGGCTAGAAGCTGGGTACGCCCATGGCGTTGCCTACCCTGCGGGCTAAGATGGAATACCCCTTGTGCCAGTAATTACACCGGCTGTCTTGCTCTCCACGCCGGAGCATAACAGTGCAAGCAATGCTGCTTGACGTCAGGAAAAATGTATTATTTTTAGTTAGATAAATTCACTAAAAGTAACGTTCATGGACACTTATTTACAAAACTGTCCTAAAAGCATATCGCACGCTTAGTATTAAAGTGACTCAATTCTAAATTTGATATTTCCCAAAATTAAACCCTATGTCTTTTAATTAAGGTGATATTTTGGGACGTGTATTATTCAGAAATGGGTCACTTTAATACTAAGCGTACGATATAGAATTATGAGTACTGTTGTATTTTTAGATCTACGACACCTCTTAGTGGTGTTGACAGTGTAAAAACAGACGACGGCTTAAAAAAACAGACAAGACAGAAAAATATTATTTCAGTCGTATTTCGTATTGAATGAAGTAGAATTGACGGGGGGAGACACAGCCAGCGCGTACGGCAGGGGAGTTGACACGCTCGACAATATTTTTATATATATGTATGTAAACTCTTTATTGTACAGTCAGCGTCAAATATACCAGAGCGGGCAAGGTGTCAAAAATATCTGAACTCGACTCTATTGTCAAATACGTTCGAGTGTGTTCAGATATTTTTGACCACCGCTCTGGTATATTTGACGCTGAATGTACATAAACACTTAGAAATACTCTGAAAAATACAGGAAGTGGTACAGAGGCAAAGTTATCCCTTAAAGGGATGTCTTCCAGCCCCTTCTTTTCTTCGTATAAAGGTAGAAGGGAATTTTAAAACATACCTTGATACCTTAGGGCATTCTAAGCTTGATATTTTATCTACTAATCTTTATTGCAAAGTAGTTTACATCACAATTTTTTTTTCTATTACAAACTTAGACATAATATTTGCTTGATATAAAATTTAATATTTTGGGACAATTCACACCAATTGACCTAGTCCCAAAGTAATCAACTAAAGCTGCTAGTGTTATGGGACTAGACAACTCACTGCTGGGTGTTGTGTTGTGGTATGGTATGTTTGAGAACAGTTTTCTAATGACAGAGTTAAGTTTGTCTGGTAATTCCGTTTAGCTTTTCGATAGATGTTGGGTGCTTTTAAGTTTGTAAGAAACCCTCGGTGCGCGAGTCCTGCTAGAACTTAGCCGGTTTTTGTGTTGGACAACCACTGTACTTATACTAAATTTCAAATAATGGTATATTAACAGTATTTATGTCAAAAAATTAGGTAAAAAAATTTTTTATCGATTTGTGCAGGTTAAGAGAAATAAAAAATTGATTTTGGGCCTAAAAGGATGTTTTTTTACAGTCTTTTTAAGTACTTTAATCGTAGGTCTGTGCGTTTACAGTTTTTGGCGTTTGTATGCTTGTATTGTAAGTGTTTCAAAGACTCTTTCATGTAAGACGAGTACCGTTTTCATCAAAGATAAAAGTACAAACCCACTGAAGCAAGTTGCGCTCACAAATGTTTTGCAACTTTTTATCTGTATAAAACAGAAGCAAGTGGACTCGCCTGTTCCCAGAGCAGTCAAGTGGATAGAATGTAAGTATACTTGAGGTGTTTTTTGCGCTTCGCCTATCACATAGGTACGCGGGATATTTCACATGAGCAAGTCTTTTTGATGCTTTTGAAATTATTTTAAGAAATGGATGTTTAAGTTAAAAACGCGTTTCTGTCCGTAAAAACAGTTTAAGTTCATTACTAGCGACCTGCCGATTTACACGGGTGTAATCGGACTAGAATTAAAACATTTGAATGTATTTAATTGTAGTTACATACCAATCTTCTGTAAAATAGCCAGTGTAATTAATGGCACTAGAGGTATTCCATCTTAGCCCTCTGGCTTGGCAACGCATCTGCGATCTCTTTGGTGTTGCGGGTGTCTATAGGCGGCGGTGATCATTTACCATCAGCTGACCCACTTTTTTTTATTGGAAATGGGTTTGCGTTTGGCCTCAATCTCACCTGATGGTAAATGAAGATGAAGCCGAGGATGTAGCACGCTCACCCAGAAGATGCCTATTCAGTCTTACCTTAAAAAGGCCAAGGTTATATTTTTCTGGAAATACAGACGCAGGAAGAGCATTCCAGCTTGCTTACTTGCTTGTTTGCCTTCCTACTTCATAAAAAAAAAACTCTAAATTATGGTAAAAATTGTTTCAAAGTCCGTTGCGTGATTTAGAAGAAGTCGTGGTTTAGACGCTGAAGATATCAGGACAGACAGACGCGAATAGCGCCTTTGTTTTATACTATGTAAAAAGAATTAGGTAAGGCTTTTGTCCAATACTGGACTTAACATGAATGAATGAATGAATGAATGAATGAATGATTCGTTTATTCACAAAAACATATGGTACATTAGGATCTTACAACAATATTATTATGGTATTTCCCATAATATGTTTAGCCAAGGCAGGCATGTGAAAGGTAATTTCAGCAATTTAATCACTGAGTAGTCAAGATAACTTAATCACTAAACATGTCATAAAGTAAAATATTAAAAACAAAAAATATATAGATTAAAAAGGCAACTACATTTGCATTTAAATTTGGAATTTTAAATGAAATCGGAATATAAAATAAAATAATTAATTACATTAAATTAAACTATAATAATAATGGTCAACGAAATACAAAATTGTCAGTAGGTATAAAAATAAAAACATTCAATACAATTATTAAAACTATGTCTGTCTATAAATATAAGCTTACATGTCAAACCTTTGAATTTGTGTATTAAAAATTCGTTTATGCTGTAGAAACAATTGTCACTTAATAATTTGTACAGTTTTATTTTAAATTGATTATTAGATAATGACTTAGGTGGCTACATGGCTCCCGAAGATGATGATGATGAAAGAAGATAAATAAAAGTCAAGCTCACATCGAATTAATCTGAATCACATGTCTTGTAAAATATGATTAAATAAATTAATGGTTTGTGTTCACTAATAACAAAAGCGTGGGTATTTTATTTCAACAAAACCCACAAATAACAATTCGGTCGATCGGTCACAAATTATCAACTATTATTTTCTTAAAATAAATTAAACTTTCAGGCCCTATTTTTTCTGGACGGCTGAAATATCAAAAGCTGCGAAACCGTAAAAACACGTTAAGTTAGCAAACAGATATCCGACCCGATTCTATCAAATAACGGAATTTACTGATCCCTGTGCCCTTTCGCTAATGACTTAATTACCAGATACTCTATCGGCGCTTAATATAAACATTTTATTAACGGCAAATATTTGAAGTTCTCAGAATTCAGAGTAAATGCTTTTAATCTTTGAGAAGCGGTTTATTTATTTTCCACTCCGCCGCCATTTTGCGCTAAGGGCCGGTTGGTGGGTGCCATTTTGACACAGCACTCAAATAAATAAAACGCGAAAATAACTTAAATTATACGTTAAAATGCTAGTAAGCAAATCGATAGTTTACTATCTTGAAACAGGTATTACTAACACTAACGAAAAGCAGTTGCGTTTGTTTGGCATCACAATATGCGTTCATAATTTCTGGGTAATTTCTGAAAAAATAAAATGGCCTGAACTGCTTCGAGAAAAGGATGGTACGGCCGTGCCGCTTTTTTTGCTCGACTTGGCGGGGGCACTACCGTGCCCCCAGATTTAACTTTAAAAATGTTGTATGACAAAATACTCAGTGTCATATTATGCTAAGTTTAAGGCCTACCTAACTATAGAGCTCTTTAATATCTCTGCATTACACGAGGTGGCAAGAACTTTACGAAATTGTGATCTTTCAGCGTGAGAAACTGCCAAGAAAATTCACAGATATTTGAAAACTTTCAGCGACTTTCCGATTCTAAGTGTATTGTGGCAAGCCTCACGCCCTGTAGCATGAGGCAAAATTTCACAGTATGTATACCTAAAGCAGTAAACCATCTCCATAATAACACACAAACCTATTCAAATCTATTGTCAAGAAGACATTAATTTCCCGGGCGTATTATAAAATCAATGACTATATCTTAGACAGGGCTGTTTGGAAATGATCCCGACTTGCATTGGCAATCCCTGGCTCCAAATTGTGTAACTGTGTTAAATTGTAAATTTTTCAAAATATAGGATGTAAAAATTTCATTGTAATTTTCATTTATTTAAATAAATTTACACCTCGTTGAGTTTCTTGCCGGTATCTGCTTGTCGGTTTTTTCCGAACCGGTTGTAAGTTTCATGACATTCAAAAGTGCTTCCAGTAAGTCTAATCTGAATAAAGATATTTTCACTTTGACTTTGACACAGACATGCGTCGCAGCTTTGCGATACAGTTGGCGAGAAGAGCGTTTAAGAGGACTGTGTACCCAGCCTCAAAAAGCGCTCTCTAGACATGCGGCGATAACGCTTCCCACCCTCTAAACCTTAACCTATAGTCATGGTTTTTTGGTATGTTATCATTATACCCTAGAACTAAGCTTGTATGTTTCGATTTCTTTCATATTCGTCATAGATTTTACAATATTTGCATTTTAAAAGTTTCAGACAAAAACAAAAAGCGTTAAAAAAAAACATAAAAACCTTGTTCTAAGGCGTAATGAAAACACTAAAAACCGTGCCTATATAAGGTTTAAAGGGTGGAAAACGTTATCATCGTTTGTATGGAGAGCGTTAAATACACAATAGTCTAAACCAGTGTTTCTCAACCTTTTTCAGGGGCGGACCCCTAGTGCAATCTTACCATAATCTCCTCAAAATCAAACAAAAAACAACTTGAATACTTTTATATGCAATACTCACATGTGTCTATTTGACTCACACGAAAAATGCGACGCCCGTCAAACGCTCGGCCGCGTCGTTATGCCTCAAAATTTTTACTTTTAATATTTAGTTCGTCTGCGGACGCCCTGGGATAGGTTCGCAGACTCCCAGGGGTCCTCGGACCCCAGGTTGGGAAACACTGGTCTAAACTGTGTGTGTAACTCCTCGCCAAGGGGGTTCCACTCCGCAATGTAGGTGCGCTCGCCGCATGACTTATGGCATAGGTTAATCGCAGTAGGTTGCCGGCTTGCCGCGCGCGCGCCCGCTCACTCTGTGTCGCGCGTTGATAGTATTATATTAAGCAGTCCAACCCTAGCGGTGCCCCAGGGCATTGCGGGTGGAAGGTGGGCGCGGGCGGCGCCTTCCTTTTGACACATGCCGCCTGGCGAATGTTTATGAAATCATATGAACTTTTTGTGCCTGATCATAAAGTTGGAATTCGTTTAATGGTGGTCGAAAAAGTGAAGTTTCTGTACGTTAGTACTATTATTTATTCTGTGGCCTCACTGTGAGTTGATATACTGTTCTACATTGACTGTTGTATTGCTATATGGCTACTAATTACTGAGCCGTTGGGCACACGCGGCAGTCGCTGACGATTGACGTTATTGTCTAATAACGTCTATAAATAGCATTTGAGCGTTCTGTAAATGGGACGTTGATGGCAGGAAGTAGGGCAATGTGGACATGACGAGGAATTTTTTTGATGCAAATGATCGTTTGCTTGTTTCGTTTATTTACGAGTATACATATAAGGTACCACGTATACTCGACCAAGAAATTGCTTGACCACTTTTCGACTCTAATACAAAGGCATAAGGTTCAAAAGTGGTCAAGCACTTTCTTGGTCGACTATACTAGAAGGCGAAGTGTTGGTAGCTCTCCACAAGGTGGAGCGACGATCTGGTGAGGATCGCTGGAAACCGGTGGATGTGAGCAGCACAAGTCCGACCGTCGTGGAGATCCTTGGGGAAGGCCTATGCCCAGCAGTGGGCGTCTTCCGGCTGATAATTATGCTGATGATGATGATGATGATGATGATCGGTTGCTTGTTTGGTTTATTTACGAGCTTACATGTAAGTTACTAGTCCATTGGGTCAAGCATTGGCTTGACAATCGTAGAACATGGTTTTTACCAGTTGATAACATTGTCTCTCGTTTTAACTCATGTTTTCGTCTCTCTCGTCAGTTATTAAATCACTGGCAATGACTGTGAAGGCGAAGGTAACACGTGTGTGAAGGTAACTGTCAACCTTATCTGATGGAAATTAATCTTGTGAAAATACCTGATTCGTTGCCGGGCTTCTGGTCGCCTCTTCTAAGGAAGACCAGACCTAAGGGTCTGGGTGAATATTTGAGCGTTTTAACCGTTGCCTTTGTCGGCAACAATTGTTAGCAGAATTTCCAAGAAAGGGGTGGCAATTAGCAGCCACATTTGACATACTATGGATCATGACTATGGATCTCGCGTCTGAAGTCTCTTTGGTCTTGCGGGTGTCTATAGGCAGTGGTGATCACTTACCATCAGGTGACCCATTTGCTTGTTTGCCTTCCTATTTCATAAAAAAAATGCACAGCAAGTTTGTGTATTTTTCTTTCGAAAAGAAGACATCAAGATAATAACGCGGCGGTAATACGACGGCGATATAATAATGGTTGTCATTAGCAAGTAATCTCCTAGTTTACGTTAGTGTACGCAATTAAGACACGTCAGCCAAATTCTTACAAACGAGCCGCATTTAATCAGGGATGGCGTCTCGCCAAAATTCCTAGCATTGTCACTTGAGGATCGTTAAAGGAAACAAAAGCTAGGTATAACAGTTATTTTTATTGTTAACTAGCTTTTGCCCGTGATTTCGTCCGCGTAGGCTTGTTTAATTGAATCAAGCAAACGTGCACCCAACATGCAATCTGCTATATTTCCTGGACAAATTAATGAGAATTAGTTGCTTTGCTGCTCATGACGTCACGGCGGCGTATAACTCACTTATCGCTAGCCCGTGGGAACTATGCATTTTTACGGGATAAAAAATATCCTATGTGTTAATCCAGGTTATAAACTACGTGTGTGCTAAATTTCATCCAAATCCATTCAGAAGTTTTTACGTGAAAGAGTAACAAACATCCATCCATACTTACAAACTTTCGCGTTTGTAATATTAATAGGATTTGTTATTTATGTAATCATTGTAAGTTATACAGGCTGTCTCATTTAAATCGGTCAGTATAGGAAAGTCTGGAACTATAAGACATACGAAGATCTGTTCTTAGGAACCATGTCATCGGTTTTATTAAGAAAAATATGTTGTTTTGAAAAAAAATCTTACACTATTTCTATTTAGGTATCGATTGTGTAGGTCTTAAGTAGTAAATGGCTCTATGAAACATGATGTCTAAATTGAATAAAATGCATTGTTTTCACATACTTTAATTTATTTTAAAAGGTGTTCGAAGTGACCGCCGTTGCAATATTAAACAAATTCAGTGTAAGTTAATTTTTTTCGAAACAACCGGATTCGATTTCTGAGCTGAGTATAGGTGTTTTTTAAATGTATGAATGCAGTTTTTCTTCTTATTGAAATCGATGACATGGATCCTAAGGAAGCACTTATGGGTGTCATAAAATTTACCACCGGTTCGGAAAAACCTCTGATGAGAAGATACCGGCAAGAAACTTAACGAGGTTATATTACACTGTTTACCCTTTTTTCTTATTTGTGAATAATAGTATTTTATCTACACACATATCATAATTTCTCAATAACGCGTTCAAAAACCATAGAAAATGACCAGCATTATTACAACCAATGTTATTATAAGAATTTTCTTGTCTGTGGTAGTAGGTAAATCTGTTCTTTATTGGGTAGTATCTCTTAGTAGTCTGTGTTTATTGGTGATTACATTACCGATATCTCGTGACGTTATGAATTTAAATTTGGAACAGCTGTCAAAATTCAAGTTGGTCTCTATTCTAGTATCCACAGATATTAAAACAGTTATCGATACGAAACGTCAATTCAGTATGATTTTTTTAATTTAAACGCACGACATTTGATCTCGAGTGACATGACAATAGGGACTTCATTCTTTTGTCTATGATTTAAAAAAAAACGTTCGTCTTGACGGATAGATCGAATTGCCGCCATACTTGTTTGTTGGTTTTTTGCTGTTACGGTTTTTTGCAGTTATGATATGTGTGTAGATAAAGTAATGTATGCAACTGTATATAATTAGGCCTTAAAACACTCGTGTGATCCTATTATGAAACTCGCTGACGCTCGTTTCATAAAACCACACTCGTGTTTTAAGGCCTCTCATTATATAGCAGTTGCATAAAATACTATTATGCAACTGCTATATAATGAGAGGCCTTAAAACACGAGTGTGGTTTTATGAAACGAGCGTTAGCGAGTTTCATAATAGGATCACACGAGTGTTTTAATGCCTAATTATATACAGTTGCATACATTACTTTATCTACACACATATCATAACTGCAAAAAACCGTAACGTTTTTTTAAATCATAGACAAACGAATGAAGTCCTTATTTTCATGTCACTCGAGATCAAATGTCGTGCGTTTAAATTAAAAAATCATACTGAGTTGACGTTTCGTATCGATAACTGTTTTAATATCTGTGGATACCAGAATAGAGACCAACTTGAATTTTGACAGCTGTTCCAAATTTAAATTCATAACGTCACGAGATATCGCTAATGTGATCACCAATAAACACAGACTACTAAGAGATACTACCCAATAAAGAACAGATTTACCTACTACCACAGACAAGACAATTCTTATAATAACATTGGTTGTAATAATGCTGGTCATTTTCTATGGTTTTTGAACGCGTTATTTAACAATTATGATATGTGTGTAGATAAAAAATATTATAGTTAAAAGAACAGGGTTATCAATAGATTCTGGTCTGCGTGCTTTACAAACATCAACCGGCGTTTGCTTCGATTAAAAATGGCGTACACACAGTTGTTTTTAAACAAAAAAGCTTATGTCATTAGCAGCTATTATAAATTCCCGATGGAAATCATATCGTTTAACAACTTTTACAGCACGCGAATATATCGATTTATAGCTCGCGTGTAGCTATTACTTAATATTTGTAAAATAAAATGTAATGACCACGTATTACGAAGAAAGAATACAAAAATTCACCAACAAATGGCACAAAATTGATAAGTTTGTTGCAAATTACTAACTATACTGTTTTAGTTTTAAAAATTATAACGAGACAAAGTAACAAAAATGAAACAGGAAATATCCACATCCGTGTGATGTAAAACGTTTTATTTTTTCTTAAAAAAAAAAAAAACAATTTAAAATGAAAACCTAACCGGGTAAGTGGACATGAATAAGTTCAAAGTTTCGTTTCGTTTCGTTCAAGGTTCAGTTTTCAATACGGTTGAAAACCGGTACATAACGTTTGGTAACATGCGTTTTGTTTTCATTTAAACATTTTTTATTTATGATTGATAGTATTCGAGTAAATAGAATGTGCCAGACGGACGGAAAGACGTTCAGATGGGATAAAAAAAATACCGTTTCGTTTTTGCAATTGCCTACGAAAGGAAAAAAGTCAGGATGCTGTCCTATCAGTACCCATTTTCTTAGAATTAAAAAAATAAAAATAAAAATGAAATAATGGCGCAAGGGCAAGAAGCTTAAAAACACAAATTAAGTTTATTTACTGAGTAACTGATTTAAATTTAAATTAAATTTATTTGCTAACCTCTTCTTTAATTATGCAAAATAAAATGTACAAAAACAAGGTAATGAATGGTCCGTTGCGAATTTTAATTCCAGCCATAATGGATTAGGGTTCATTATCATATCCTTACAACCACAGGCATCCAAATCGCCTTATCCCCTTGAATTACGACTCAAAATGCGGCAGCAAAAAAAGCTTCTCTTTGTTTTATTTTCAACTCTTTCGCGATTAAATTAAGATCTAAAATTAGGAAGGTAGGCGTATTGTAATTTAATTCGAAGTGGGCACCGGCATTTCGCCCGCGGAAGGGTAATTCCAATTAATTCTGGTTTTTCTCCTAATACCAAGATTACCGGTTATCAAAGCCTGTTTTTTTGTGCAAATTAGTTTTTCGTAGAGTTACACGGCTACTTTTCGGTATTTTTAATGGCTTTAAAAGGCTGGTGTTTATTTTTAGGGAAACGTTTAAGTAATAAACAGTATTTGAATTTGTTAATAAATTAACCTGTAGATAAATAGTTGTGATGGTAATCTATATAAGTTTGTGACGATGAAGACATGTTAAAGGTTTTGCAGGTGGTAGTATTAGTTTTAAAGAGACGCACCGCTCGTCAAAGTGAGTCATAGCCACTCGTGCTAGCCGCTGACTCCATTAGTAATCATATCACAATCGCCCCCACAATCTTTTACATAAAGACGTCAATAGTCAAAGGGCAAACCGCTTTTGGTCTTTACGCGTCTACGGAACCACTCCTGTGTACGCGTAAAGTTCTCTCAGACCTACAATAGGCATGCCTTTTGACTATTGTTAAATCACCTATCTGTGTTGAAATAAATTTTCATTTGTTAAGCGATCGTAGCCGCCCGTACCCTTCGCGAGGACTACGACCAGCAAAAATAAAAGTCATTAAAAAAAAAAAAGTATCTTGAAAAAGGTCCTTCCGGATCGCTACCACCATCTTGCTCGCAAACCTAGCCGCTACTCAACAGTGTTTAGCTTGCACTGTTGTGTTCTGGTGAGGAGAGCAAGAGAGCCGATGAAATTACAGGCACAATGGGTATTTAATCTTAACCCTCTGGGTTGGGAACGCATCTGCACTCTTTTTGTTTTTGCAGGTGTCAGTGGTGATCACTTACCATCAGGTGACCCACTTGCTTGTTTTTCCTTCCTTTTTCATAAAAAAAAATTACCAAATTGAATTCAACGAAACCTCACATGTCAAAATCCATCAACCATTTACGCCATAAAGCATGCCAAAAGAAATAGACACATGAATAGGAACACTGGAAAAACTAACCCTCCTGTTTGCCTGCAGCCGGGTAAAAATAGAGAACTGTGAACGCCTCATTTATGCCCTAATCTAGCCCGCCCTCAAACCATATCGAGTTAAAATGTCAAACGGGCGTTCGCTGACGAAAATTTATTCGGGTTCCTTGCGGACCCCTAATACCGCAGGCGTGACGAGGGCACGGAACCCTCACTACATAAATGAAGACGTGCGACGCAATTACCAAGCCAACTAGCTCAAATTTCCTCGAAAATCCCGAGGCTGGAGTAGTTTTCAGCTCAAATGCTTTTTTCAGAATGAGGAAGGACTTTCAACGAGAGATGGAAGTGAGATTTTTTTATACGGCAAACGAGCAAGTGGGTGACCTGATCGTAAGACACCTGCAAAACCAAGGCGATTGCCACTCGTTGCCACCCCAGAGGGCTAAGTTGGAATTCCCCTTGTACCAGTAATTTTACCGGCTGTCTTGCTCTCCAAGTCGGCA
The DNA here is from genome assembly GCA_963691745.1 of Ditula angustiorana. Classification (NCBI taxonomy): domain Eukaryota; kingdom Metazoa; phylum Arthropoda; class Insecta; order Lepidoptera; family Tortricidae; genus Ditula; species Ditula angustiorana. Next base: position 1,134,418 of record OY829483.1, on the reverse strand, counting down.
AACCACAGTGCAAGCACTGCTGCTTAGCGGCTGGATAAGCGAGCAAGATAGTGGTAGCGAACCGGATGGCCGTTGCAATGGTCTTCCCACCTGCATGAAGAATATTGTAATAAAGCAAAAAAATCTGAAGTTAAGTTCATAATATATACTTATCCTAGAGCTGTCAGAACTTAACATCAGGTTCTGTGGACATAGAAATAAACTCAGATTAATAAAATGTAGCCGAATATTTGAGCTACTGCTGCTAACTGTATGCAAATATGGGGATTTATGTAATGAGATTAGTCACTTTTTGTATGTTAATCCAGATTTATTGCGAGTAGTATTTAAATATGTGTTTTGTGGCATTATTTCCATAATACTTTCTAATCCTTTTGACTGGTTTCCGATCTTGGTCGTAAGCGAGGCGGCATGACACGCGATATTTGAAATTTCCTTTTTGCCACTATTTAAAAAAAATAAGAAGAAAAACGAGCAAGTGGGTCACCTATTGGTAAGTGATCACCACAACCAATAGACACTCGCCACGCCAGGACCCGCACCCGCAACAACGAGGAGATTGCAGATGCAGTTTAATTTAAAGTCAGACGTTACGTAAAGAAAAGTATTTAGGTTAGGTCAAAGTCAAAGTCAAAGTCAAAATATTTTATTCAGATTAGGCTTACAGGTAGCACTTATGAATGTCAAAAAATTTACCACCGGTTCGGAAAAATCTCTGATGAGAAGATACCGGCAAGAAACTCAACGAGGTGTAACTTTTTAAATAAATCAAAATTACAATGTTATTTTACATCTCAAATATTTTTTTTTTTACAATTTAACAATTTAACACAGCAGGTGCACAATCTTTGGAGCCAGGGATCGCCAATACAGATCGGGATCATTTCAGGCTTTCGGAAGCACTTAAAAATGTCAGAAAAGAGAATGGGCATACCACTGGGTCAAAATAACCTCTAACGAGAAGATACCGACAAGAAACTGAACGCGGTTACAGTGACGTATTGCGTACAGTAGGGGAAATATATTCACGTACCACCTTAGATGTTCTTTATACGACGATGTTCCGCCAGACATTCCACGTCCCATAAACTTTCAGACTCTATTATTCTACACTGACACCCCTTTCATTCTTTGTTTAATTAAATACATTCAAACAAACGACATAAAATTATAATTATTTATTAGTAAGTATTACATCTGTTAGTATTCTTCCTTCCTCCACTCTTCCAACACCATAGCTTAAAACTATGATCATTTATATTTCGTATTGTCCTGTAATGTCTTTGTCGTCATTAACTCTGAATGTTATTTTATTTGTATTGTTCTAGGTCACACACACACACCCGATCCTACCGTACCTACCAGACCTACCGTACATACGCTCTCCCGGTGTGTCTATGTCAACTAAAGTCGTCATTGGCGAAATCCATTTCGACCTAGAGATGGGAAGCCATTAAAAAAAAAACCACCTTAGAACCCTATCTCAATGACGCGACGCGTTAGTCGCCAGGCTATGTCATACAAATGTCATGCGTATGTCTCTTCGACTAGGTTCTACGGTGGTACGTGTTCCAATTTCCTTGACTGTACATTCACAATGCAGGGATTTAAAATGTCTAATTAAATACTTGTTAGATGGCGGCTTTTGACTGGCTCCCCCAAACTCCCCGAGACTATTACCGAACCATTAAATTTCATTGCTAAAAACATCTACACAATTGGCCTGAAGTTTTAAAGTACCCGATTAACGTTCGCTAGTCCTCGCCCATAAATTATTAACAATTTCTCAGAGAGATTATAATACCATTCCAAGTTTCGAAATTACTTGGGAGTTGTTCAGTTTTTGAGGCGCTAGATGAATATGAAATTAACCTCGGCGATTGTGGCTTGTTTTTGTAAATCTTGAATTGGTAAGAGCTCTGTTTTCTTGTACTTCCGAAACGTGCACCTTGTTTTTTGTACTCGGAAACAGCCTCTGGGGAATGTTGTGTGCTGATTTACTGATAGACATTTGGACTAATATTCAAGTTCAACGTGTCTTAACCAACATAGTTTTCAAGATTATTATACATATTAATAAATATTAAAGATGACGTGACTGGGCGAGTAGGTCAAGGGCGGCCTTGGCGTACATTCAACGACTAAATTGGTGACGTCTTACCACTTGCCATTCGATTCCCGGTTCAGACAGGCGATTATTCAAAAATCTTTAACATAAAAGTACCGTGAGACTCGGACATATTAATAAAACGGATCACTCACGTATTTTTAAATCGAGAAATGCTCGACATGTTTCGGACCAGTCCGTGGTCCTTAATCATGAGCCCCCGCGGCGGTGTCGCGCCACCACATTTCTCGACTTAAAAATACGTGAGTGATCCGTTTTATTAATATATTCAAAAATCTTTGAATGCAGCTTAAATTGTTTTAAAAATCAAAATGGAGTCTTCTTACAGATTTCTTTTAAACTACAAATGTTTATGATACTTGCCTTCCATGTGGTATAGTATATAAAGTCTTTGGGTACAACCCTAGCAACAAAAAAAAAATTAAATACTCTTTATTGATTCACACAAGTAAACAAAATGGAACACATACAGGGAAATTTTGACATGGGATACAACAGGCAGTCTTATCGCTAAACAGCGATCTCTTCCAGACAACCTTTGGAAAGAGAGCGTTTGAGAACTGCAACTATTTATTGCCCACCTCTGAAATCAAAAATAATTAATGGAAAAGTGCTTCTTCTGAGAAAACCCCAAAGACTTAAGCCAATAATTTAATTAAAAATCGTAAAAGGGAAACATTTCAGCAAGTAATCGAGTTAAGGAACTAGGCTACCGATTGCCGGGACTTTCCCGGATGTAATTACATCAAGAGGAACGCAATTAGGACTATTTTTAACCTCCACGCAAAGGGGGAATGACTTTAAAGCCTTCATCTATCTGTTTTACTCAAAAAAACAGGGCCCCTTTGGACTCTTAGTAAAAAAAAACATACTTATAAAAATATAGGGCCCAGCATATTAAACCGCCTTAAAAAAGGAGGAAGTTCTCGATTCGTCGAAATTCAAATTATCGAAGCTTGTCGTAGCTTTTAATATAAATTAGATAGGAAAGAAATACAACGAGAAAACTAAACTTCGAAATGGAATACTTAATCAAAAGTAACTTCAGATTGATCTGTTGAATGCTATGGTTAAATCAGGAGAAATGTCATGTGTTGTGGAAGCGTGGTACTTGATTAACCTCCAGGCAGGGGGGTTCCACTCCGCACTGTAGGTACGCTCGTCCGCCTTGCCTATGGCATAGGCAAATCGCAGTAGGCTGTCGGCTTGCCGCGCGCTCGCTCGCTCGCCCCCGCCGTGCCAGTGTAATTGAAAACGAATGCCGCGCAACCCTAGCGTGTCGCCGGGAGTAGCGGGGGGAAGGCGGGCGCGGGCGCGGTCCTTTTGACTCGCGCCACCTGGCGCATGGTGTATGAAATAATACGATCTTTTTGAGCGTGTGAATGAAGTTGGAATTCGTTTAATCGCGGTCGTGAAAGAGAAGTTTCTGTACGTTGTTTATTCTGTGCTCCAGGACAAGACAGATCAGGGCTGGGCAACTTTTGGTATTAGATAATGTCTTCAGTAAAACCCAAGTTTTGTTCTCAGGTTTGATTTCATAGTTTAGCTGCGGCAACTAGTGCTAGATACAGGTTCCTGAAGTTAGCGTGGACTGTGAGAAGCTAATTCTTATGTGGAAGATTCTGCAAGTAGCACAACTGTTGTGGTGGTAAGAAAAGTGTATCAAAGACACATTGTAAAATATCATTAAAGTTGGATCTGAGTGGTGTCCTTTTTCGAAAGAGAGGCATATAATATGCACTATGAATTTAAAATGCTATAAAATATAATGAATGCCAGTACAAAGAAAAATTAGGGTAATAGCAGGACTCGAACCTGCAACATCGGCGTCCCGTGCCTTGCGTTTGCCAGTTACGCCACATTACCACTACCATACCCTGCGAATTTTTCAATGTGCTTCGTCTTTAAGATCATTATATTATTGATTTTTTTTTGGGAAAACTACCCTCGATATCATTTATGAGAAACTTAACCAAGTTATCTCATTCAACTTGATCATTTATGAATGCCCGTTAACTCACGAGAGATGACGCCATTTGTTGTTAAATTTTTGTAATCGGTTTTTTTTTTAATTTTTGATTCCAAAAATGCACTATGAAGTTGATAATATCTATTCCTTTCGAGTATAAATAACTTTTATCTACACACATATCATAAATGCTCTATAATGCGTTCAGAAACCGTAGGAAATGACCAGCATAACAACCAATTATGAGAATTTTTCTAATTTGTTTCTAAATTTGTTCAAATTCATTTTTTATTACATTATTTTAATGTGTACAGTCTATAGATATTTAATAGGTACCTAGCACTAGTAGCTAGTAGCAATGCAGGTCATTGCCCTATGGCTTCTGAACCCATCATAGAGTACTTATGATACGTGTGTAGATAAAGTAATGTATGCGACTGTACATAATTAGGTCTTAAAACACTCGTGTGATCCTATTATGAAACTCGCTGACGCTCGTTTCATAAAATCACACTCGTGTTTTAAGACCCCTCATTATGCAACAGTTGCATAAAATACTATTCTCAGTTTCCTCATTAATGACCAGTAACTTTGTTGTTATTTGAACCAACTTAATAAATAAAACGCATAATATTAGTGTTTGTGTTGCCAACATTTTAAGCATTTTAAACTGCATTTAATACCTTTGAAAACTTGGTAAAATTTTGAGTGGGCTGACGCTTAAATACGAATTGCTTTCATAAGTTTCTTGCCATTAATAAAAGGAATCCGAAAAACTGTCAAACAACAAAGTCGAATTCAGAACTGTCGTTAATTACAATTTGTTTGTAATTATCGCATTAGTGCGTGCCGGATTAGCGGCAGATTTATTTAAACGCTTAGAATATGTTGAAGCAATTTTGGAAAGTCCGCATGGCTTAGGTTATGGAACGGGTTATGTTTAGGATTTCTCTGTGGGATAGAGTTAGAAACACATTAATCTAGAGGAAAACTAGTCTGATTTATTAAAAAAATTACACCTAGTTGAGTTTATTGCCAGTAACTTCTCACCAGAGGTTTTCCCGAACCGGTGGTAAATTTAATGCACATTTTATGTGATTTGAAGCAATAATTTAATTAGTGTGCAAAGTCCGTCCGGATCGCAACCACCATCCTGCTCGCTAATCCTGCCGCTATGCAGCAGTGCTTGCACTGTTGTTTTTCGGCGTGGAGCATGATAGCCGGTGCAATTACTGGGACAAGAGGTATTCCATCTTAAATAGTTTATAACAAAACAAATACAAAAACAAATTACTACGGGGGTACTGCAGTTATAAATAGGGCCGACTATTCTGGGCAACCTCATTCGTCGACTGACAGTCGAGAGGTCAATAGCTCCTGATGATGCCTCGTGGAGAGGTGAAACACGTGTCGAGTGGTATTTTTGGTGTTGGTGGTTGGGTTGTGGTCGCGTTTTGTGTTGTTTGTTTTATTTCTTTTATAAGGTATTCAGCACAGGCGTTGTCTTTTTCTCGTTTAATGACACTGGGTTCGCGGATTAGCAAAAAAATTGTTTCCATTAGTATTCCATCTTACCCTTCTGGGTTGGTAACGAATTCCTTTGGTGTTGCGGGTGTCTATGGGCGGTGTTAATCACTTAGGTACCACCAGGTGACCCATTGCCCGATTGACTTCGTATGCTGTATATATAAAAAAATCATTATCTATAAACTCTGTATTGAATAGAAAACGCACCGAAACTGTTCCATCTCAGTGTGTTCAACATTAGTGCTCACGAAGCCTGACAAATGGCCGCTTCACAAACACCTTTCCCATCGAAGGTTAAAAACTCCGAAAAACTTCCGTCATAAACATTTGGGCCCTTTTCCTAATGACTTAGGGCCAATTTGATGGGCACGCTGGGACCATAAAGGGCCTCGTGCCGCGAAAAACCCAATTACGCAGCGATAGACTCTTTAATCTGTTTTAGATGCAAATGGCTGCCGATACCCTAGGGTTGTCAATTGCGGAATATTGCCAATCAGTTTTTTTTATGTAGAAATAATTTGTCTCGTCATCATTGCTGAATTACGGAAAGCGGTCGGGCTTCAATTTGGTAATTTGCTGTTTGGAAACGAGCCAACAGGCTGCTGAGGGCCGATGGGAAGGTTTCTCAGTTGAGCACAATAAGGCGATCGTTTAGTTGATATATCACCTGCGCGGCTAGGGAGTGAGGGCGGGGGGAGTCATTTTTGGCATAATTAACACCAACTGACCTAGTCCCAAATTAAGCGAAACTTGTATTATGGGTACTAGACAACGGATGTACCTACATACATTTATATAGACAAATGTACATCGAAGATCAAGGCACAAATGTACAATCGTCAAAAGTTTGTATTTTTGTCCCTCTCGGAAACCGAACTCAGAGCCTATAGCTTTGTAATCAGAGTAATTGACTACTAGGCTATAATACTGTTGTAATTATTTAATTTAATGTAGTTATTAGCAAAGTTTTTGGTTAAATATAAAAGAAATGGTCAACGATACCCAAGAGTTTTTAACCGCTGAACATTGCAAGTCACTTTTTTGATAGAAAAATAACTTGTTCCTACATCATCACTGAATTACTAACCGATACAAATTGAATGAAGTCTTTAATTATGGACTTTTCAGTATGAATAGCAGCCAATCAGGAGGAGTGGGACGGGAGAGGAAGACTTTGATGGAAACTGATGATGCATCGCGTATAATACTCAATGACGAACATCATTGTCGGTTTGTATATTAGTAGCTACTCGCCTCGGTTTTTCACGGGTCCAATAAAAATGTAAGGTACATAAAAAGCTTTCGTAAATAAATCTCTAAATGCCAGCGACCGTATCAAAATCCGTTGCGTGGTTTAGACGAAGTAAGCGGCCGAGGAAATGAGGACAAACAGGAATGGCTAGCGATTTTGTTTTATACTATGTTGGAGTCCACATGAAGATAAATATATTCTCATGTTGGAAAAAGTCCAGAAGAAGTACCTAAGAAACCTATACAAGAAGAGATTCACGTACTACCCATTCTTGTACCCAGCATTGTTCCTCCTGGGCCAGATGGGGTACGAGTCTCTCGAGTTGAGAAGATCTCTAGCAATGTTGAAGTTGGGGCTAGGGATAGTTCACGGTAGGGTGGACTGCGTCGAGTTGGTAGGCGAAGTGGTGAGATTATTCGTACCCGACGCTCGCTCTCGGCTCCGCAGCCCGCGGCTCCTGGCCGTGCCCATCGCACGCACCGTCCATCGGCGGCACTCGCCGATCCCGCGCATTCTGCGCCTCATTAACTCCGTGCTCAAGGAGGCACCACACTGTGATGTGTTTGTCTCACGAGAGCGATTGGTGATGGATGAATGTGCGAGAATGCTTGAGATTAAAGGAACATAGTCCATGTATATAGAATAAGTTTTTTAATTTTATTTTTATTAATTTCTTTAATTTAGATTAAGTTTGTAATGCGATGGCAATAGCTGTAAGTTGCAAATGTAATTTAGCACAATAAACAATAAACTATGTAAAGATTATTTTGAGAAAAAATCGTATGAGAATAAATGTCTTAAACCAAAAAGATAAAGAAAAAGATTAACGATAGTAAGTTCCTTTCCATATCCGACTACGAACAGCTACTAAAATATTACAAATTCAGAATTAATTATTCGCAAGTGCCAACCCTATCTTACCAAAGGGCTGCCAACCTTCTTCAATGAGCCAGCAAAGCACTTTACAGATCCAGGTCAGCCTTCAATCTAAAGTGGAATTCAATCTTCAAGGTGAACGATAACTTTGCATTGACCCGGAGGACGCACACCACGACAATTTTAATTGGCCTCACGCCTGCGGGGCAACGGGTGGGTGGGGTAGTGTCTGACCGAAACTAGTTTTTACAACCAAACCGGAACCAAATTTCGGTTTCTGTTCCAGTTTTGACCGAAACCAAAACCGAAGCTTACTTCAAGGGCAATAGACAATAGAGCTAGTGCATATTTTTAAAGTTTTTGCTCGTATCAGCTCTAACTTCTAAAATGTTTAACGTAAAACAAACAATTAACAACATAAAATAGTGGTCATGACACTTGACTTTAACAATGCAATTTAAAGCTTAATATTTCACAAACGGATCCCATAATCAAAAATTTTTGAAAGACCTATCCAACGAGACCCTGCACCATGAGGTAGACGAGAAAAGAAACCATCACCATTTTAAGTGTCGGGGAAGAGGCCCTAAAAACCGAAAGAAACTTCGATTCAAAATTTAGATGTAGGTATATTAGTACAAACGGATCACTCACGTATTTTAAAGTCGAGAATTGCCCGACATGTTTCGGACCAGTCCGTGGTCCTTAATCATGAGCCTCCACGTCTTCGTCGCGCCGCCGCGGGGGCTCATGATTAAGGACCACGGACTGGTATAAAAAATGTCGGGCAATTCTCGACTTTAAAATCCGTGAATGTATTGTATTAATATGTCCGAGTCTCACTCATTAGATACTTAATATTTCTGCAGTGTATTAGTTTACTACGACAAAGTTTTAGCTTGGTACTGGATGAATATCGAATCGGAACTAACTTCAGTTCGGTCTATAACTACCACCATAAACTGCTAGAAATGTTCGCATGTTGACTCTAAATCCATTGTCTGTCTGTACTATAAAGCGTTGAAATAGATCGCCGTGCATTCTTCAACTTTCGCTTACTTTGCTCGTTGGAACTGCGACGGCGCACGGCAAAGTGAATCGGGGACGGGAATGTTTAGAAATTACTCCGACCTGCATTTTTCGTTCCTGGCGCCGAGAGGTGCAACTTTGTTAGGCAGAATTTTAACATTGAACTTTGTGCCCCGAAAAAATTAACATTCATGACATTTCAAAAATTCGAACCATTCATTAAAATAATAGCGCAGCGTAGGACGACCAGCCACAAGATGGTCCGATGACCTCATACAGGTGGCAGGAAGGCGCTGGTTGCATGCTGCTTCCAACCGGCCACTTTGGAAATCCATGGAGGAGGCCTATGTCCAACAGTGGACTTCTTGTGGCTAAGATGATGATGATGATGATGATGATTAAAATAATAAACGAACGACGATCGACGACGACGTTTGCGAAGAAACTAAGAATATTATGTTTTGACGTATTTTTTTCAATTCGATTGATACAGTGATCTAGTTTAAAATAAGAAACAGGTAAAGTGGCAAAAAACCCGTGTCCTAATGAAACTAAAAACTATTCCAAATTACAAACCGATGGAATTTTGTACTATAATGTTTTATGAATGTTTTTAATGACTCTAGATTTAAAATAGGCCATATGCCCTATTTTTTCTACTTTATTTCATTATTACTAGCTGAAATATGAGTCACAGACAGACGAACATCTGTATGTTCGTCTGTCTGTGTATCGCACTAAAAGATCGCACCCGACTTGCATTAGAGATCCCTTGCTCCAAAAACTATAAAAATAACATTCTTATTTTGATTTATTTAAAAAACTACACTTCGTTGAATTTCTTGCCGGTATCTTCTCATCAGAGGTTTTTCCGAACCGGTGGTTAATTTCTGATATTCATTAGTGCTTCCTGTCAGCCTAATCTGAATAAAGATATTTTGACTTTGACTTTGACTTTAAAAAGGGTTCATTTTTTTGTACGGAACTCTAAGCACCGCTTCACATACTAAGCACGTTCTACGCCGTAGCACACGTAGAGGGTAATAGCGTAGCTCGTAGCGCGTCTACGACACTGATTCTTCAAATGATAGCTATGGCAGATTATTCGAAGATTTCAAGTCTCAACATGTTTAAACGTTGAATTTAATGTAGCTAAAGAAATACGATTTAGTCATTTTAAAGAGAAAACTGAGAAATTTTACCATTTTGAGAACATTTTTGAAGGCTGACTGGAAGAGATCGCTGCTTAGTGATAAGACCGCCTGTTGAATCACTTGTGTGTATTTTTTATTTTGTTACTTGTGTGCATCAATAAAGAGAAGACTGTTGTTGTTGTTGTTGTTATTTGGGTGACTGGTAAGGCAGTCATAAGATAATTGTGTAAGTAAGTACAATAAAGGTACCCAGTTGAATATGATAACTTGTTAAAAAGTTTCATATAGATAACACCGAGGGTAGTTGTACCCTTAAAATTGAAATATTCGCAGGGTATGGCAGCGATAATGTGGCGAAACTGGCAAACGCAAGGCACGGAATGCTGATGTTGCAGGTTCAAGTCCTGCCATTATCCTATTTTTCTTTGTGTTGTCTTTACATGGTATTTTAATTTAGGTACAATAAATTTAAATGCTATATAAAAACTACTCAAAAACACATTTCGTTTCGGCACATTACCTCTACCATACCCTGCGAATTTTTCAATGTGTTTCGTTATTACGGTCATTACAGTATTGGTTACATATCTGATATGTACAGTTGTCACATAATACATCATATTAGAAAAAAAAATGCAAGGATTATTAACTGTTTCAGTGACCGGTTTTTTTCGATGAACAAACTGGGACAAATTACCTTGCTACTCCGCGAAACCAGTGCCGGGCTCGTGCAAAATAGCTGCGTCTGTGCGACATATATATGTTCATGCAAAAACCCACCCTCCTCCGCTTCCACACGAAACAACATATATCACACCGACTCAACTACACACCACCACCACTAAACACTAAAACTACACGATCGACGCGCGTTTCGCCTCTGTACGAGGCATTATCTAAAGTAACACCTGAATGTATTTTTTTTCTATGTATATTAGGGCAAAGAAACTGAAACTATACCACCATTTCCCGGGCTCAACACCAATGTAAGCTTGTTTATAATAATATATAACCTACCCAACTTTGGTTTTAACGCTTACTTTGAATATAAAACAAGATCACGTGCACAATGAGAAGATTACAGGAATCCGTTGTGTAATAAGCATTATATTTTCAGTAGGTACGTGAATTGCCTTCAGTTTATTACGTAAGCTATCATAAAAAAAGCTGCAATCATTTTTTTCTATAAAATACAAAGGCAAACAAGCTAGAAAGTCACCTGATGGTAAGTCACCACCACCGCTTATAGACACGCAACGCAAAGGAGATTGCAGATTAGCGAGCAAGATGGTAGCGATCCGGATGGACCTTGCACAAGGTCCTACCACCATAAAATAAACCGTTTTTTTTTCTGTTAAATTATACGTTTCGAAAGTCGTATTGGTTTGACGACCTGTATGGCACAGTGGCACATGTGTCTGCCTACTGTACAAGAGGTCCCGGGTTCAAATCCTGGTATGGGCAAATATTTGTGTGACGAATATGAATGTTTGTACCAGAGTCATGGATGTTTTTTGTATTTAAGTATGTATTTATCTATCTATATACGTATGTTTATCCGTTGTCTAGTATCCATAGTACAAGCTTTGCTTAGTTTGGGACTAGGTCAATTGGTGTAAATTGTCCCGAGATATTTATTTATATTTATTTATGGTTTGACCAGAACTTTATTCCCGTGTGAAAAGCGAAAATCACGCGATGTCGTAAACATTGAAACAGCTCTACTATATTGAGTAGTAAACCCGAAAATAGTTTATCTATGAGAGAACTGTAATAAAATATTGCCCCATAAAAAGGCTATAATCTTTCAATAAACCTGAACTGATAATCTGAAAGGGAAGGTTGCATTCTTTGTCGCGACGAGCGGTTAAACTGAAAATCAAAGTCAAAGTCAAAATATCTTTATTCAGATTAGGCTCACAGAAAGCACTTATGAATGTCATAAAATTTACCACCGGTTCGGAAAAACCTATGATTAGAAAATACCGGTAGGTACCGGTAATCTTTAACCGGGGGTCGTTTACACGATGCAAGTTCTCGCATGCGAGTTGCATTACATTGCTGGCTACTTACGGCGTTACTTTGCGGAAGTCTATATTGATATTAATGGAATCGATTACTTTGACAATCTCCGAACCTAATGCTAGTAAACAAACTGGAACAAATGACCGCGGTTGGTTTCGCGGAGTAGCAAGGTAATTTGTTCCAGTTTGTTGATATGGACCTCCGCAAAGTGACGCCTGAATCTATTAATTTTTTCTAATGCCAGTAATCGTGAAGAATAACAGCGGTTGTGGTGAATACTTTTATTAAAAAACAAAATAAATAACACAAACGCGACTATAACGCAACCACCAACACTAAACATACGACACGTGTTTAACCTCTCCACGAGGCATAATTAGGAGTTGTAGACTTATAGACGCTCAGTTCGCGGATTAGCAAAGTAAATGATTCCATAACTATATTTTATTGTAGGCTACCAAGGCATGACGTGATCGATTAGTCGAGCACAGCAAAGTAAAGCAACGCAAGCGAGAACTGGCTTCATGTTAATAGACCTTAAGGTAGCAAATTTAATTAAAAGTTGAAGCAAACTTTTATCACACGTGCTTAACTAAAAGTTTGGAAAGCACCCAGTTTTCTCAAAGAGCCACACTACCCAGTTTCCGGTCGCAGTATGATTTGATTCTCTTAAGGTCACTGGTTTTGCATGTTCATGTAACTGAATGTGTAACTATGCTCCTATCATTCTGGTTTCCCTGTTACTGCTTAGGTCAGTAACACCAATATTATAACTTGACTTGCCAAATAAGGAAGTATAAAAGCGTATCCCGACTAAACGGGAGACAAAATAAACTAATGATTTTTCTTTTTTGTTGTTTAATCAGCAAGATTGTTTAATGATTTTTTTCTTTTCTAATTTTTGTAAAACAATCTTCACAAGAAAGTGGGTATATTTCGATAGCTACCCAAAATAACCACTATTTCTAATGAACCATTTTTATCGACTGGTTTAACTGACACGCGTCTTATAAATCTATAAATCGCTATGTTCATGGTAAGACGTGGCCTTAGCAGTAATCCCTAGTGCCCTGTGAAATAACAAAATAACAATATATCCTAGAGAGTACTGATTGGTATTGCCAGATACTACCATTTATGTCTTCATTCATTGTAATTTATATTGAAGGTCAGCGGATAAAATAATAAATAAAAAAAAACAAAAAATATCGTAAAAATTTACTCCAGTTGACTTATTAAACAGATTTAACATCCAAAACTTGTGACCATCATATTCATCCTACAAATAATTGCCCTTTGTGGGAATCGAACCCGGAACATCTAGCTTCGTAGTCAGGAAACTGGCACAAGTTACGATGCTACTCCGCGAAACTGTGCACGTGCACAACCGCTGCGCTTGTGCCATTCGTTTAAGTAGCGAACGGTCATACTATTTAAGATCCCGACGATGCCTCGTTTTGAGGTGGAACGCGCATAGATCGTGTAGTTTAAGTGTATATTATGTGGTTGTTTATAGTTGAGTCTAAGTGATCTATATCGTTGCATGTGGAAACGGAGGAGGGTGGGGTTTTTGCATAAAATAAATATTTTGCATGGACACAGCTATTTTGCACGTGAGTACATGACACTGGTTTCGCGGAATAGCAAGGTAATTTATTCCAGTTTGTTGATAATATGGACCTCCGCAAAGTAACTCCTTAACCTATTAATTAACTACTCGTATTATAAGTAGGTTAGTAATAGTGGTAGTAGTAGTTAAGTAGGCTATTTTCCGTGTGGTTTTCAATAATAGTATTTTATGCAACTGTTGCATAATGAGGGGTCTTAAAACACGAGTGTGGTTTTATGAAACGAGCATCAGCGAGTTTCATAATAGGATCACACGAGTGTTTTAAGACCTAATTATGTACAGTTGCATACATTACTTTATCTACACACATATCATAAGTACTCTATGATGGGTTCAGAAGGGCAATGACCTGCATTGCTACTAGCTACTAGTGCTAGGTACCTATTAAATATCTATAGACTGTACACATTAAAATAATGTCATAACAAATGAATTTTAACAAATATAGAAACAAATTAGAAAAAATCTCATAATAATATTGGTTGTTATAATGCTGGTCATTGCCTACGGTTTCTGAACGCATTATAGAGCATTTATGATATATGTGTAGATAAAGAGTATTTATACACACATACGCACACATACAGAGACACCCGTACACACATTAACACACAGAGGTATATAAATTTCATATAGTGTAATTTGTTTGTTAGATTTAGGAACTGGATTTGTTAACGACCTTATGTAATCGGTTTTGGTTTCCGCGATACAGGCCTCGAGTCTAGTGCGGTCACCGCTAAACAACTAATGTTTCACATTATCTTTCTTCGAAATGTTCTGTTAAATGTAATTTTTGTTTATAACATTATTGTATGTACCTTTTTTGTTTAAATAAATCTATTCTTATTCTTATCTTGTGTCTTGTCTTGTTAGTTATTTGTTGGACTGTAAAATCTAACTAGTTCGATACTAAAACTAAAATGGTTAAATATTACTTTTTTATAAAACTCTCACTCTGACTGCGTAACAAAGAATTAAGCCAAAAGAGAAAAACAAGTCCTTTAACGTAAATCAATTGTGTTTGTAGCAATGTAGCAAATCTAATATGTCATTTTTCTCTCAAGCAAAAGACCAATATACGCGACCCCACAACTTAAGACACCAAAACCTGTTAGCCCTACCTAGTTCCAGCCTAAAAATATTTCATTCCGGACCATATGTTATGTGTATAAAGATATACAACAAAATTCCAGCCACAATCAAAGATGTAAAAGATCGCATACTGTTTAAAACAACATTAAATAAGTATTTACTGCCAAAGTCCTATTACACGCTACAAGAATTTTTTGACGATAAATAGTATTTGTATCACTATGGATACTTAGGTAAGTTTCCCTGCAATAGAAATGTATAGATATTTATTGTTATCCTAGTTTAAGCATATGCCTATTCAATAAAATAAAATGTATATCCTGTTACACATATGACACGATAGCTAATGTTCGTGATAATGTTTCGGTTAAGTTTTTGAGTTAATTTTTACTTTAGTTTATAATGTATAGTTTGCAGTGCCCTTACAGGGTTTCGTAATATGTTTCTTTATGAAAGCAAATAAATATTTTGAGTTTGAGTTTGAGTTTGTATAAGGCAAGGCAACCGGGGACAAACCAATAGCCAAACAGGTTAAGTGGTGGTCAAATACGTTTTGTATTTTTCTGCCAATTAGTTTACTAGTGGACTAAACTAGGCAAGTCGGTCGAGGGCGACCTCGGCATACTTTCATCGACCAAATTGGTGCTGTCCTGAAGACACGTCAAATCAGAAGTACCCGGAACCGCCGAGCATGTATGAAGAGCGGAATGTGTGTGAAGGAAGCGAGGGAAGCATGCAAGAGGTCCAATTTTTTAATCTCATTGCGTGGCTAAAGCTCACCAAACTAGCCGTTTTTCATAGGCTATTTTGGTGAGCTTTAGTCACCTGGTGACAGTCAAAAATACCACCTTTGGACTGCGATTTTTAAATTTTACCGGGTGACTAAAGCTCACAGACATTTCTATGATCTTTAGTCTAGTCACCCGGTGAGATTCAGAAAATTGGCATATTATTTCCTTTGCCAAATCTCAATGAAAAACGGCCATTTTGGTGAAATTTAGTCACCCAGTGAGACTCAAAAATCACACCTCAGGACCCACCGGGGCAAAAAGCGTTCTGTGGTCTCAGTCTACCCCAAAGGGAAACCGGCTTGACCATATAATAATAATGATAATAGTTAATTGTAAAAAGCCATATAATACTAAATAGAAATAATCTCCAGTTTTCCTTTAGAGAGTAGAAAAAAGTATAATCTTGTGTTGTCAAGGAGCGTAGAGGAGGAGAAACTGGATTCCGAATTGATTTGGCATAATATTTGTTTCCTTTGTCACTTCTTCTCAAATCCAATTTAAAATACCAATATTTCCTGTGTAGATTAAACAAAAAGTTAGATTAAGACTCCTGTTTGTGTTGCGATGTACAATCAGAGCGGGAAAATACTAAGATTGAATCTCGGATAATGTTTTTCTTTGGTTTTGATGGAATAACAAAGACATTGTGATCTTAATTGGGCACTTAAACCATATGGTGTGAAAATGTAACATTGTTGTAAATCGTCCATTTAAAATAATACGGGTTAAAAATAACTTTATGAATACATTAAGGGAGTTATAGCGATTCAAAGATACAACACTTATTAAAAAACAGTTTAAATTTGTTGTTTCAAATAATACTCATTAGAACCCTCATTAAAATTAAAACAAGTTTTGTTAAGGGAACAACCAATAATCACATAAACGTTTTTTTATGTTATAAACCCGTTTTTACCTTATTTGGGGGCTTGCGTTGCATCGTTTTTCTACTCGCGATAATTCGTGAAATAGTGATCATAGAAAAAAACAAAAAACCCAGTTTTTTAAGTTAAGATAGAATACCTCTTGTACCAGTAATTACACCGGCTGTCTTGCTCTCCACGCCGGAACACAACAGTGCAAGCACTGCCGCTTAGCGGCAGGATTAGTGACCAAGATAGTGTTAGCGATCCGGACGGACCTTGCGCAAGGTCCTACCACCCACTAACTTCTTATAACGAAGTCTTTAAATTTCGATGGCAGAATTTTTTTAGTCAACAAATCAATTAAGTGTTTATTTCCGTGAAACATAAATGCATACATACCTATAGGATATAACCTTAAAAAAAACTACGACGTGTGCGACATAAAAATGTTTTTCAGGTTGATGATGAGGACGTATATTTGCTAGAAATACCTCTATTTCTGAAGTCAAGTATACAAAAAGGTTAATAATACAAAAACAACAAAACAGATAAATATAAAAGAAGAGAAAAAGGTAAAACTTGAAAAATTGTGGCTTCAGGTGAAGAATGATGATGAAGTTGAGTCGGGTGAAGAATTTAAAAATGAAA
This sequence comes from Ditula angustiorana, assembly GCA_963691745.1. Classification (NCBI taxonomy): domain Eukaryota; kingdom Metazoa; phylum Arthropoda; class Insecta; order Lepidoptera; family Tortricidae; genus Ditula; species Ditula angustiorana. Next base: position 1,117,431 of record OY829483.1, on the reverse strand, counting down.
TGGAAGGGCGCACTTAGTATGGCGAATACTGAGCACGTCTGCCTTCACACGCATTCAGACCAAAATAATATCAGTAGTATAGTCGACCAAGAAATTGCTTGACCACTTTTCGACCGTATTACAAAGGGGTAAAGTTCAAAGTGGTCAAGCAATTACTTGGTCGACTATACACTTAATGTTTGTATTCTTCACTGATTCTTCTCTACGTGTGAAATTGTTTTCTTACCGGAAAAAGTGAAAAACGCAACATAATTTGTATGTCCTCTACCTTGTAAAATAGACTTTGTACAAATGGAATTTAAGTCCATAATTATGGTTCCAACCGGTACTAATTTCAATAAACTAAACCTTTACACAACTTTTAAAACGTTGCAGCAAAATTACAATTCAATCCGCAAAACAATTCAAAAAGCCAAAGATTGCAGAGAATATTTCTGCTCTTAAGTCGACACTTAATCTCAACCTTAACGTACGAACAATAAAATCTAAATTGGTATAAATTCCAGGGATTTACCGTTGTTAGATAAAAATCAGTCCGCAAATTTGCATGTCGGGTGTAAAACTGTCGTCTTCACACGCGTTCTGCCCATTCTGGAAAAATAAGGGTCGTATATCCCTTGCGAGGGACAGAAAGAGATATTCCGCACCTTTGGACCGCTCTCAAACAGTTCTTAATGGCCGACGTGCACTGGCACCTCACGCCATTAATTGCCAGTTTATGTCACATCCTCACATCTCAATGGCACGAGGAAAAATCTAGAAATATAAGGGTCAGGATGATACAATTTTACCGTCACTAAAACATAACGATTTGTACGTCACTAATTTATATCAGTTTCGTAACGGTTTAGTAACGATGGCATTACTCAACTGATATAAATTGTTACAAAACGTTACAATGTTTTTGATTTTAACCTATAAGATAAGATAAAATAGTTAATTCTTAAAAACTTTATCTACACACATATCATAAAGGCTAAATAACGCGTTCAAAAACCCTAGGAAATGACCAGCATTATTACAACCAATGTTATTATAAGAATGTTCTTGTCTGTGGTAGTAGGTAAATCTGTTCTTTATTGGTCATCACATTACCGATATGTCCTGACTGCTCGTGACGTTATGAATTTAAATTTGGAACAGCTGTCAAAATTCAAGTTGGTCTCTATTCTAGTATCCACAGATATTAAAACAGACATCGATACGAAACGTCAACTCAGTATGTTTTTTTAATTTAAACGCACGACATTTGATCTCGAGTGACATGACAATAGGGACTTCATACGTTCGTCTATGGTTTAAAAAAAACGTTCGTCTTGACGGGTAGATCGAATCACATAGTACCTTTTTAATATACATGGCCGCCGTTAGTTGTCATTCGTTTTTGAGTTTTTGCTGTTACGGTTTTTTGCAGTTATGATACGAGTATGTGTGTAGATAAAGTAATGTATGCAACTGTATATAATTAGGCCTTAAAACACTCGTGTGATCCTATTATGAAACTCGCTGACGCTCGTTTCATAAAACCACACTCGTGTTTTAAGGCCTCTCATTATATAGCAGTTGCATAAAATACTATTACGTTATAAGACAACATAATAAATACAGTCTTGAACAAATTACCTTGCTACTCCGCGAAACCAGTACCAGGCTCTCGCAAAGTAGCTGCGTCTGTGCGACACATATATGTTCATGCAAAAACCCACCCTCCTCCGCTTCCACACAAAACAACATATATCACACCGACTCAACTACACACCACCACCACTAAACATTAAAACTACACGATCGACGCGCGTTTCGCCTCTGTACGAGGCATCATCAAGATCGACATGTCGATCGACGCACTGGTTTCGCGGAGTAGCAAGGTAATTTGTTCCAGTTTGTTGATATGCACCTCCGCAAAGTAACGCCTGAATCTATTAATTAAATACAGTCTTACTTTAAATCTCTGTCAAATGTGTGTCGAAACTTTTAGATCCAGTTCAGACCAGAAGAGCTGTCGAAAAAGCCTACAAATCATACATAGGCGTATGTGCTTTCACTAAGTCCTGGTTGGGTGCATTGGTAAAGCTTTTATTTTTTTAATTTAAATTACTAACCTATTACTATTGATGCACCTTAGCATGAATTATTAATAAAATACTAATTATGTACTTTAACACTGCAATTTTGTTTCGTAGTATTTGCTGTTAATAGAAAAGGTTAGCAGGAAGAAGTAAGTGCGAAAAGGACACACCTTGAGAACTTTTTGTGCCCTCTCTTTGATAAGTAGCAATTTCCTACCCCACTATCGTTACTAAAATGATATATATTTGTTTAGTAACGATATCAAATGTTTCGACAACCCGGGACAGATTGTCCTGGCGCCGCAGAACGAGGAGAGCCGACCCCAAATAATGGTAAATGGCTAGGACAAAGAAGATCATTACTAAGCTGATCTTACTTAAATTTATTTAATTATTTAATGTTATTGCACAAAAAAATACATTTAAATGTACAAAAGGCGGACTTAATGCCTTAAGGCATTCTCTACCAGTCAACCTTTAGGCAAAACAGAAATCGTTGTAGGTAGTGCAACACAATATAATACACAGAGTATAATATAATTGTGCAATATACGAATACAAACAAATACATACTGATATACATACATATTACCTACATACATAAATGTACATATGCGACGAGTGGAATTGCTACGAAACCATTATTATTTTTATATTTTAACTCAAACTCGATTGAACGGTTTAGGAATGCCAAGTTGAAACAAAAACAAAATGCTTTCTAATTCTTTGTATAATAGTTGTATGTTGTGATTTTATTATTTTTATTTTTAATTTATTGTAATTATGACATTTTCTATATTTAACTCTAGCTATTTTATTTTATTATACTTGATTATGTTTTATGTTGACGATCTTTTGGTGAGCTGGTTATGTTTAGACATTATAAACTTAATGAAATTTTCAATGAGAAATAAAGTAATCTATCTATCTAGATAGATATTGTAATAGTGCCTTCAACGTAACGGTTTGGAACACTGTCCGTTTTTATAAATATATAATTTTGAATTGTAAGCGATAGAGGACAGCATCGTTCCAAACAGGAGTCTCGAGGCAGAAGCCTTAGGGACACCACACATGTTTAATCGTTATATAAAGGTAAACAGTGTAAAGTTACTGTTTTACTACCTGCAAGTAGAAGTACGATCTCGATCGAGCTGCACCACCTACTACAATATCTATAAGAATAAACTCATAAGAGAGACACAATGAAAATTCTCGGCCGCTCGGAACCTCTATATGACCTCTCCCGAGCTTTTATTGGATTCTATGATGCACCGGAAGATGCCTCTTGAGTCAGTACATTACGCGAAATAGCTTCGAGAGTCGAGTTGGGTTTTGCTTAAGATATTGAAGGAGTGCAAAGAAAATCTTCAAAGGTTTAGTTGAGAATTTTGTGTTTTTGCGACTTGTAGACGTTGAAATAAAGCAATTTAAACGGTTTATATCGCGTGTATTGTAACGAATCTAATTCCCGACGACAAACTACCAAATTTTGAAAAATAATTGATAAAATTAAAAACTAATTATAAAATCGTTCCAATTAACGCAATAAGATTACAGACTCTACCAGCGCCTCGGAAGTGGAATCTGCTGAGAAGAATGCGCCGCAAGAAACTAAGCATTAAGCCTTTTTTCAACCAATTAATTAAAAAATAAATACAAAAAAGAAGTTGCATAAAGATAAAATTAAATTACAAAAATTGTAATTGAATACATTACAATACAAGCGATATAAACCGTTTAAATTGTTTTATTTCAATGAGAATTTTGCTATCGGAATTTGTGATCAACGTAAGTTTTGAATTACGGATGCTAAACGCCAGAACGATTTTTTTCACATATTCTATTAAAAGTAGCATTTGTAATTATTGTTTACTTTTTAATGTAGATTTTTTTTAACTACATTTTTTACACAATACACGTGGCATTATGCAAAACTTCGGTGGTAACGAACGGGGGTATATTATAATGTACGTTATTATAATGTTTGTTATACGTTGTATAGTCGACCAAGAAATTGCTTCGACCGTGTTACAAAGGGATAAGGTTCAAAAGTGTTCAAGCAATTACATGGCCGACTATACAGACATCGGCAAATTACAATGTTGTTTTATAATTGTATTAAACTTTCGCTATTTTCCCACACACTTATAACGTCAAACGACATTTTAACGTCCCGTTTGACGTTATAAATTTATGTTATTTTATGTTCGTTATTCGTTTAGTATCGACGTGGTTCTGAGAATACATTTCTTATATTCACGGCGCAAATCAAATGCCCGAGTGCTTATCAGTAAAGTCTGATCGCACTTAGGGCCTAAACGTTCATTTTATGGTAATCACAATCTTTTTAGGCCAACAGTCGCGCTAACACTTAGGTACCCGCATTTTCAGAAGCCCTATAAAAATCTAAGTAGACGTATGATCTGCCAATCCCAAAGCCATTCAGGCCCATAAAGCCCACACTTGTCTTCCATTTATGATTCCGGCCCTAGCTCGACTGGAATAAGTTTTTCACCCTACAAACTACCAATATCTCACTTATTATACTTTTAAAAATCGTGCTGGCAAGTTTTTTTTTAATATCAAGTTTATCATGAAAAGTACGATATCATTCAAGAATCAAAACATATCAAACTTGGCAAAGTCTTTTAAATTTGCTATACAAATTTGAAGTTCGTAGGACATTGTGCAAGGTCGCCCCGGATCACTACCACCATCTTTCTTGTTAATCCAGCTGCTAAGCAGCAGTGGTTGCACTGTTGTGTTCCGGCGTGGAGAGCAAGACAGCCGGTGAAATTATTGGCACAAGAAGTAAAATTAGAGGCTACTTGTTTCACTCAAGGTAAATAGACTTTTTTTAAACGGCATTGCATTAAATACAACTACCAAATCATTACAGCAGGTTTGCAGGTTTGCTCGGTGCTCGAGTGCAGTTAAAATAACTTTGTTTAAAGCGTACTGCTCATCATTTTACACAAGCAGCCTGTGGGTCAGATATACCCAAAATTCGTACAACGCGTTCAGGGTACAATACAACAACGCCTTCAGAATGCTGATTCGACTGCCTAGGTTTTGCAGTGCGTCCGCTATGTTTGCAGAGGCTCGCACAGACGGATTTGCTGCGATTATGCGCAAAAAATCAGCGTCGCTGCTGACTAGAGTAAGAGGTAGCCAGAACAGCATTCTGAGGATGATTGCTGACCACGTGTGTTGCCCAATAATGGTACACCTTGTTAAAATTGTTAAATCTAATCTAACTTTTAAGTACTAACATTAGCTTTTAAGATTTTATGTATATTTACTAACAATAATGAGATCTTGTTATTTCAAAATGTAATAATAATAAATAAATAAATAAATTACGGTATTAACAGTCTTAATCCTCAGTAACGTTATAAACAGTAAAAGAATTTTCAAGTGACTATAAATTATCTACTAAATTAATAATAATTTGGGATTAGCTAAATTTCAGTAGTCTTAATTGTCCAAAGACATCCAGTTTTTTAATGGCTTGACTGTACTGTTGAAAATAATGACCATATTTTCTGGCTCATCTCATGTTGGCAGCCCTGATTCTATATGAAATTAAAACAAAAAGAGTAACCAATTAGGGTCGAGTTGCGAGTGTGCAGCCAATTATCGTGCGTTAAAATTAACAACTACCTTCTCTAGGGTTGCCTATAATTTGTGCTGCTGGAAAAAAGAGCATTGATTTTGTAAAAAATATTAAGACGAAGCCATGATCAATTCTGTACAAGTTGCAAAAATAGTATTTTGTTAGGATTTCTTTGCACTTTTCTCGTCCGTTTTTGTTTTATTGAAATAAAGTACACTACTCGGATAAAAGATGGTTATGTATTTTGTTTTATACTCATGTTTAACACGGCCACAATGAAACAAATATAACTAAATATAAGCCACCGCACTTCTTCATTCATATAGATGACACCGAGGGTAGTTGTACCCTTAAAAATCAATAATGTAATGACCGTAACACGAAGCACATTGAAAACTTCGCAGGGTAGGGCAGCGGCAGTGTGGCGAAACTGGAAAACGCAAGGCACGGAATGCTGATGTTGCAGGTTCAAGTCCTGCCATTGCCCTAATTTTTCTTTGTGTTGTCATTACAATTTTAAATATAAGCCAATTACGTGTATTTAAAAAAATATATTTTATTTAAAGCTGTGATATGTAATATATGTTTATATATTTTTTGCTTTAGTTTACATCATCATCATAATACCTATGATAATTATGTAACAAGAGTATTGTTAGTTTTCTTAAGTGAGCATGTCAGTTTTAGTAAAAGTTTTTACAAAATTAAGTAAGTATTGTAGGTTATATATAAATAAGCAGATGGTAATCATGTTAAATCACGTCACGTCCTTTCTCAACAAAAGACCCCGAGAAGGTAACTTTGCTGCGTCGGCGGTCGTCAAACGGTGACCCCCAGATAGTCGACAAACTAGTGCTCATAAAAACCACGTAAAAACTTCAGCCCTAAAACCGACACAATGTCGACAAGCCATCAAATTTTACCCCTTCATTTATTTAAATACTTGTTACAAAGGAGTGATTACGCTGTAAAAACTTAAACAGTCATTGCGTTTGATGATTCTGGCCGCCATTTTGTTATGGAAGCGTGACTTTATCTAAATTAGGGTTTGAAAGGACCTTGGAGACAATAATTAAGAGTGAAGTCTTTGATGATATGCCTGTACACGTACAAATTAATTCCGTTTAAAACTGACCCATTCACCTAAATTGCCGTTTACATAGTACTAGTTATCGCATGCGAGTTGCATTACATTGCAGGCTACTAAGGTATGATGCGATCGATGCGTCCGTCGAGCCGTGCAATGTAATGCAACTCGCATACGAGAATTCGCTTCGTGTAAATGGCCCCTTAAGAAGAGTATGAACCCAGCCCCTAAAAAGCGCTCTCCATACAAACGGTGATGACGTTTTCCACCCTCTAAACCTTAACCTATAGCAAATATTTTTTTGTATGTTGTCAGTATGCCTTAGAACTAGATTGCACGTTTTAATTTTTTAAATATTCTTCAAAGATTTGAACACGTTGGCATTTTAGGAGTCTCATACAAAACAAAAAAGCGTGAATATTTATGAAACTAAAAAGAATTTAAATGCTAAGCAATGACAATACAAAGAAAACTCTAGGGTAATGGCAGGACTCGAACCTGAAACCTCAGAATTCCGTGCCGTGTAACTTTAGAGAGTATAGGGTCAAAATCAATAGCCTTGCTTCTTCATTACTAAGGTAATCAACTAATATCAGTTTCGTACCGGTTTTGTTAACGATGTATATCAGTTAAGTAAAGATCTCATTACTCAACTGATATTAATTGTTTTAGTACCAGTACATGATTTTTGGCGAGGCGACCGTATTAGCGCCTTATAAATAAAAAAAAGCAAATAAAAATGTGGTACATTTTTCAGGCTTAGCTAGGGAACGTTGCAAATCCGGACCTTTCTTAGAAACATATCTTTCTTCATCTAACTTTACAGCATTTTTACTGATCATAAAAATACAAAACAAGTCATACTAAACCATGTTTGTATGTAAATATGTATTATGTCGGTGAATTTCGGCGATACGGGTTATTTAGTCAGGGTAATAAACTAAACAACGGTTTAGGTCAAGTGCGAACCTTTTTATATGCAAAGGAAGTCGTAAAAACCCTGCCGACTGTATATTTCGTGATTGAGGCTTCGGGGTCTCGGTACAGTCAGTTTACAAAACATTTAATCATATAAAGGTGCGACCAAACCGCTGCTTAAAACGGTATGGATACGATGCGTCACTGCGATCCCGTCTTCATATTTTAAGCAGCAGCGTGGTCGAACCTTTACATAGGACGAGTTTCATCATGACTCCCAGTTTCATGCACTACGTGCTTGCCAAAATAATTCTTTTTACGAAACATAATATTCTAGACATACTATATACGTCATTCAGAAAAAAAAGAGCTACACGACGAAGTAGTAGTAAAAGAAAGGAATTTACGACTCAGCGCGCAATGTACTTTCACAAATAACTAGTACGTAGAGATTATTCATCTATGCAAAACAAGTATATTATAGTAAAGTTTATTTAGTAAAGGCACGGGGGTTCCACTCCGCACTGTAGGTGCGCTCGACCGCCTTGCCTATGGTATAGGCAAATCGCAGTAGGCTGTCGGCTTGCCGCGCGCCCGCTCGCTCGCCCCCGCCATGTCAGTGTGATTGAAAACGAATGCCGCGCAACCCTAGCGTGTCACCGAGAGTAGCGGGGGGAAGGCGGGAGCGGGTGGCGTATTCCTTTTGACTCGCACCACCTGGCGCATGGTGTATGAAGTAATACGAACTTTTTAAAGTTGGAATTCGTTTAATCGCGGTCGTAAAAGAGAAGTTTTTGTACGTTATTTTATTCTGTGGTAAAGGCTAAACGGCTAGTAAGTATTATATCAGTTAAGCTATTAAATCGTTACTCAACTGATATTAATTGTTACAAAACCATTACAAAACCGATAAAATAATTTAAATAACTTACCATCAGTTAATTCACTTTCTTGTTAATCTTTATATTTAAAAAAAATATGATCACTGTGTTAATGTCTTTTTAGTGATTGCATATTTGGACTTTAGCAAACAGTATTTGTATTGTATTTACTAACAAAATAACTCATACTTAATGCACCATCTGTTCCCTCGTTGTCTGCGTTGCGAGCCAGTCAGGATTATCTTTCCCTCCATTATTACAAGGATAAGTTCGAAGTTAAGAATAATAGCTAATTATTTCTTCGGATAAGAATTCGGTGATTTTAACGGCTTACCGGCGAAATGGGATTATTTAGAACCGCTACCCGAATTTTCGCTTGGGTATTTTTCTTAATTTTCAGAAACAAGCAGAGAAAAATGAGATAATACATCTTTTATTTTATTTTCATGTATTTTGTACTAAATCAGTAAAAAGAAATAGCTGTCAAATAATATAGGTATGTATGTGCGATATCTTAATAAGTCAAAATCAAAACAATGTTAATTTGAATTATATTTTTAACTTTTCTATTTTCTTTTCTGTGATCACTTTGTTTCTTTTGTTGTAAATAAACCTTTCTAAATATGTTACCGTTACTTAAATGATTCATATCAGTTCCGGAACTGTATATCAGTTTAAATTGTTTTAAACTTTCGCGACTTTCACACATATTTATAACATTATCGGGACTCAGACAAAACAAACAAACAAGACAAAGTGCGGGTAGTTCGTAAAACTCGCGCGGCTAAACAGAAGTAATACCCTCCACTTCAGTCTACTCGTGACCACGGCCATTGAAACATGGCCGAAACGTCGAGGTAAATCAACAATATATTTCTATCGCGCTTAAGTCCCGATAATGTTATAAATATGTATATCAGTTTAGTAACGACTTCATTACTAAACTGATATAAATTGTTACAAAACTGGTACTAATATTTTAGTTACGGTGTGTACTATATTCTTTGTGAGTGATTCTAGAGAGTAACGAAATTGTGCTGTTAATTATTAGTGTGAATTTAGTGTAGCTCGGATAATTACAGTAAATAAACCTTGTGAAGTTTGATACAAGAAGGCTGACATTTCAATCCCAAACCCGTAGCTCATAACAATATGTCTGAAGATAACCTTTGAACCATGGATCCGATCTTCATGAACCAATTTAGGTCTAGTTTTTTTATGAAATAGGAAGGCAAATAAGCAAGTGGGTCACCTGATGGTAAATGTACACCACCGCCTATAGACACCCGTAACATCGAAGAGATTGCAGACGCGTTGCCAACCCAGAGGACTAAGATGGAATACCTCTTGTGCCAGTATTTACACTGGCTGTCTTGCTCTCCACGCTGGAACACAACAGTGCAAGCTCTGCTGTTTGGCCGCAGGATTAGCGAGCAAGATGGTAGTATCGATCCGGACGGACCTTGCACAAGGTTCTACCACCCGCGAAAGGTTCGTGCCGCACTATAACACTAACTTAACTAAACATTGTATGGCAAAGCACATCGCATGTGACCAAGCAATTTCTCCTCAACTTATTCTCAACCGAAACAAGAAACCGTATCCACGTGTGCCAGCTTCACAAATGAGCAAAAATATTTATCAGCCAGATAATACCAGATATCAATGCGAGTATTATCTTGGATTGTGAAAATCCAAATTTACATGGAAATAGGAAACGGCGCGCTCAAGTTTCAGGGAAAGGGGTGTGTGATAAGATATTGTTTTTCATTATATCTCGAAGTTTTTAGGCAGAAGCGCCCTCCGGTGAAGCTTTGCGCTAAAAAGCTTGGCGTTAGTAAAATGAAAAAGAAAATATTTGTTGATACCTAGGGCAAATATAAAAAAGCAGTCAGCCAGAAACTGGAACTTACTTTGCTATTTCGCGGAACCAGTGCTGTTTACGTGCAAAATAGCTGAGTCTGTGCAATGATATTAAAATGCATGGATGTACAGTGTCATATTAAATGACAGCAGAAAAACGGCCCGACATAAGAATATAGTTTGGCGCCAATGTTACAAATGCAAATTATTACTTTACTATTTATAGTCATTGGATTTACAACTTTACGTCTAACTAAATAAAATAATAATTTACTAAGTTTCGTTGTAAATAGGTTTTTTTTTACAAAATAATAACATTGACAGCAGCCTCGTCCGTCCGACAGACAGACAGCGCGGGCGATCGTCGATTTAGTGTACTTTTCTTACTTTTCTCCTACTTTTGATGCGGCTATAATAATATTTTAAATGCTGACTAGAAGTCCATCACTCATAGGTCAGTGAGTCTGTGTGACAAATATATTTTTCATGTAAAAACCTTAAATACCAAAAAACAAATGATGAGCTTCGGAGTCAGAATTACTTATTGTCATATTGTCATCATTTGGAAAGACAGCGACTACATCCGGGAGAGGTTTGTGAGCTAATAGATTTAACAACTATCTGTATGAAACAAAATTATTTTAGGTTTAACGGACAATATTATTTACAAGCTGATGGGTTGGCTATGGGTTCTCCTCTCAGTCCGCTAATGGCAGATATTTTTATGGATAGTTTTGAGACTCAGTACATAGTGGGAAATACAAATTTGTTATATTATTATAGGTATGTAGATGATTTGATTTTATGCTGGAGGGGTAGTATGAGACAATTGGATCTATTTGTGAGTAGTCTTAATAACAAACATCCGAAAATAAAATTTAAGAAGGAATTAGAACAGAATAATTCACTTAACTTCTTAGACTTGACTATAACTAAGGTAAATAATAAGCATCAGTTCCACATTTATCGTAAACCTACGCAGACCGATACAGTTATTCCAGCTTCTTCTAATCACCCTTGGCAACATAAACTGGCTGCTTTCCATTGTTACATACATAGATTGTTAACAGTACCTCTTTCTAGGGAAGATTTTGATTTAGAGTTGAAGACCATACATATGATTGCAAATTCAAATGGCTACACTGAGACAATGGTAAATAGTCTGGTTAAAAAGAAACAGGCGTATAGCTGATAGCATGTTATATAGCGGCCCGTCTACTGAACATACTAACAAATATAAAGCAAGTATTAATTACGTTGGCCCTTTGTCAGATAAAATTTATAATATTTTAAAATCAAAGGAAATAAATGTTGCTTTTAAGACTAATAATTCTTTGTATTCTAGACTATGTAATGGTAAGGATAAAGTAGAAAGAGGGAGTAGATCAGGAGTATATAAGCTCACTTGTGACGATTGTAGTAGCGTTTATATAGGACAAACCGGTCGTAGTTTTAATACTAGATATAAGGAGCATGTTTCATCTTTTAGGCATAAGCACGCAGAGAAGTCCAATTTTGCAAAACATTTGATAGACACAGATCATACATTATCAGATGCTCATTCTTATGAAATATTACACTTTTGCAAAAAGGGATTTCGTCTGAATGTTTTGGAGCATTTGGAAATAGTTAGGTACAACAACGCGGGATCCATTGTCAATGAACAGGTTAATTTTCCTTCTTCTCCTTTATTGCGGGTATGCTTAAATTCTGTCTTTAACAATGGGGGTAGCTGAGATTGAGATAAATTATGTGGGTAGTTTGTGATAATATACGGGGGTACTTTTGTTTTATTTTTAAATTTTGAGGGTAGGCTTTGAGAAAAATAATAAGGGTAGTTGTGCAAAAATGTTGGCGGTAGGCGGGATTAAAGAAAAATGTTTTAGTTTGTCAGTACGCCATTCGTTCAAGTAGCGAACGGTCGTACTGTTTCTTTGATCTTGATGATGCCTCGTATAGAGGCGAAACGCGCGTCGATCGTGTAGTTTTAGTGTTTAGTGGTGGTGGTGTGTAGTTGAGTCTGTGTGATATATGTTGTTTCGTGTGGAAGTGGAAGAGGGTTGGTTTTTGCATGAACATATATGTGTCGCACAGACGCAGCTATTTTGCACGAGCCCGGCACTGGTTTCGCGGAGTAGCAAGGTAATTTGTTCCAGTTTACTTATTGTCATGTTCTTGTCTGCGACTTCGTCCATCATACACTTCATTTATTTACTAGCAAAGATAATGAACACTTACATAGTTGTGACGTAATTCCAGTGAGGCCATTTAGTATGGAGCGTTCGGTGAGGCTTGCGTTACACCGCAATATTACAAGAAATGGGTCTACTTCTAAAATATTGCTCCAACCGTTACTAAAATATTTAATATCACTTTCGTGATGATATACGAAAATCGTTACTAAACTGATATAAATCATTTTAGTATCAGTTTTCATCAGTTTAGTAAAGATTACATTACTAAACTGATACGCGTTACGAAAGTAATATTAAGTATTTTAACATGAAACGAAAGTAGTAGTAGTTTTATTTACGAAAGTAATATTAAGTATTTTACTAACGGTAAGTGCAGAAAAAATAGAAATTTTGTTCCGAGAAGTTGTGTTCCGGCGTGGAGAGCAAGACAGCCGGTGTAATTACTGGCACAAGAGGTATTCCATCTTATCCCTCTGGGTTGGCCACGAATCTGCAAAGTCTTCGATGTCGCGGGTGTCTATTATAAGTGGTGGTGCACACTTACCATCAGGTGAGCCACTTTTTTTTACCGAATAGAAATTTTGTTTAAAAAAAAGTTCTTTAAATTCTGATAGTAGAAAGGACATTAGTTGTAATGCCTATTCAACGTAAATGCAGTTTAACGTTACCTTACCGAACTAAAAAGTTCCAGCGAGCATTTCGGCTTATTGCCGGGAATCTAACAATGGGAAGCCAACCATTCTGAAACTAAATCCGATGTGATCAGCGTATCGGAGATTGAATATTAATGAACTGTAGGTACCATTACCATGAGTTTCTATCGAAAATTCATATTACGTTACTACAGTTGATGTCGCTTAAATACGCTCCCATTTGTCAGAGAAAGCGTTAACCATAGTCGATACGGTATTTTTCGATGATATGTGTAAAATTTGTGACTCATGGTACCAATATTCTACGGCAACAGCTACAAAACTTTAGTCACTGGCGCGTAGTTTTCGATAGGTAATTTACCGTTGGACTCATACTAGCGATTTTTAGTTCTCTAAGTGAGCGTTAGAGGCAAAGAGTATTGTAATACAGAATGAGAAGAGTGGCAACTCTGGGTTTTAACTTGCATGTATGGAAAGTGCTGCTGTTAGTGTCAGGAAAGTGAACTAATGCAGTATACTTGTATAGCTATAGATAGGCATATATACATATACGTGTATATGCGCACTTGCGCGTGTGTGAGTGTTATTTTTAGAACCAAATGTACTCAATCAAAGTTTTGTTCCAGCAAATTTTATGAACCCTTATATAAGCTCTTACTTATATAAGTTTTCATAAAATTTGCTAGAACAAAACCTTGATGAGTAAACAAAAAGAGATAACCAAGAGCGCATCAACGTCCGAAGCAAACCAAAGCCAGAGTTGACAATGGTCGCCTCCGACACGAGTGACTTGCAGTGACAGATAGTTTTTTTTTAATTTTGTACTCACTTTCCAGCCGCGAGGGGACGCTGCTAACTGTCAAATTTTATGAAGTTTTAAGTGTGCCCCGCCTGGTTAGAGGCGCTGTACTGTACCCTTACCATGAGTTTCTATCGAACTTTCGTATTACGTTACTACAGTCGATAGCGTTAAATACGCTCTCATTTGTCAGTGAAAGAGTTTAACCATAGTCGATACGGTATTTTTCGATAAAACAAAAAACCGCACAAGTAAAAATTTTGATTACAAAAATTATTTTTATTGTAATCTGCTTCAATGCTTTTCATTGCGTGCGTCTGCAGTCTTAACTTGACACTGTTGAGCACCAATTTTGTCAAAAAATTCATCACCTAAAATGATGTCATTTAGGTCTGTCTGAGTACGACAGATTAACCTCATTACAATTCCTGAACGCCCTTTAATGGTGGCCAGTATTACCCAAAGAGTTCCCAATTGGAAAATACGTCGCCTCCAGCGAGATTTGGACGTCGATCTCTATTCAATTCGAGGCAACTCAAAAGCTCTGAGATTCCCAAAGCTTCGCAAATCGAGACAAGCTCAAAGTTTGCCAAAGTTGGGTCCTGCTTTGTCCCTCTTTCGAATCATTTGTCGATAAATCAATCGACCGTGAACCAGGCTTGGATGACTTCCTTGTTTGGGAACGTCGGTTGTAAATTTACAGGGACAATTTATTTGCTTACGTTTTCCCTTCGGCTGAATTTTATTTACTGGGTGAATATGTTGTTTATTGACTTTTTACGACAAAAAAAAAATTTGGGATCTCTCTTGTGGTTGTAACCGCAGGACATTTGAATAACATGGTTCCGTCCTGATTGGTATTAAAACCACTATTGGTGATGCATATCACTCACAACGCGACTGAACTCGGCTGTCAACTGACAGTTGGAACTCATAGTGATGATGAAAAGTGTATCATCCTACACTACATTTTGCGTGTGGTAGGACCTTGTGCAAGTCCGTCCGGATCGCTACCACCATCTTGCTTGCTAATCCTGCCGCTAAGCAGCAATGCTTGCACTGCTGTGTTCCGGCATGGAGAGCAAGACAACCGGTGTAATTACTAGCACAAGAGGTATTCTATCTTAGCCCTATGGGTTGGCAACGCATCTGCAATCTCTTTGGTGTTGCGGGTGTCTATAGGCGGTGGTGATCACTTACCATCAGGTGACCCACTTGCTTGTTTTCCTTCCTATTTAAAAAAAATATTTATGTATCCTGATACTTTTATCAAAAAAAAAACAATGATATCCACGGTCGATTCAGTTCGAAGATGTAAAAAAATTGAAGTCGTTGAAACTTTGTATTCCACGCGTTTCGTGTACAGAATCGCGAAAAACAAGAAAGCCTTATGAAAATTTCAACAACTCAATTTCGTGATCAGCAAATTTCCATAATAACATGAGCTTGAGTCAACATACGGATCATCCTGCCCGCATTTGCCGGTTTATTAAAAACGGGATTACCCCGTATTAAAAACCGGATTACCCTGAGTGGCTGCCTACTCGAATATCAGGATTGCGTGAACTTTATTAAATTCATATCCTTTGGCACATAGCTAAATAAGAATGCAGAGGAACCTATTGAAAAAAGTGGTGAATTGAGAGTCAGACCTGTGCAGCGAGGGTTCCGAGTCATATTATTTATTCTATGCATTTACTAAAACCACATATAATTATTTTATTTAGGTTTGTGTCGTGTCGTACAGAGAAGTCAACGAGCTAGCGTTCGATAGGGAAGCTTGGAAAGCACTTCACCCACAAGACTAAAAGTCTTAAATTTGCGAGAGAGAGACTAAAACCGCCCATAGTAAAAAGAAATGTAAATTGTAAAAGTTTCTAAAGAATTCTTGGTGATTTAAAAAAACTTAACATTTACTTATGAAAGAGACTACATATTTATAACTGTTGATGTCGATGAGAAGCAAATATGTACATATAACGTGTAATTACTGTTAGCCAAAGGATCAGACATTGGCACTTCGTTTATACAGGATACAACATCATACTGTTGGTAAAATAATTAATATCGCAGTCGAGGGTACCTACAGTGCGGAGTAGAACCCTCCTGCCCATACATGACGTAACAGAAAACGTAATTATAGTGAACGCTTTTCGTATAATTGTTCTACTTTCTTTCACATAACCATTAGAGAGCTACAGAAAATAGTCACAGCGCTGTTCTAAGCTGTGCGCTGTCACGCCTGGCTGGTTCCCACTTCACGTTGTTTGTAAATCTTTGCCTAACTTTTACTTGATTAATTACATTAGATTTGGTTTGTTATAAACGAGTTTTGCCCTAATTTGCCTTAGTTAAAATAATAATTTGAATCGATGGAATGCTTGGTTCAAGTTAAAAAAAATCCACGAGTGCGTAAACAAAGTGACCGTTGTAGCCTTAAGAGGAGTGTGAATCCAGCGTTCTCCACACAAACGGCGATAACGTTTTCCACCCTCTAAACCTTAACCTACAGCCATGTTTTTTTTGCATGTTGCCATTATGCCTTAAAACTAGGTTTGTATGTTTTGATTTTTTAAATATTCTTGATAGTTTAAAAAATATTGACGCTTTTTTGTTTTGTATGAAACTCTAAAAATGCAAATATTGAAAAATCTATTATGAATATTTAAAAAATCAAAACATACAAACCTAGTTCTAAGGCATAATGACAACATATCAAAAAGTCATTGCCATAGGTTAGGGTTTAGTTAGAGGGTGAAAAACGTTTGTTTGGGGACCGCTTTTTGAGGCTGACATCACAGTCCTCTCAAGAATGACTAGGCTTAATTGGTAGTAGGCGGGGCACATCGGTCGTAAAGCAGATGGCTGATAGTATATAGAGCTAACAAGGGGTGACTGCGTATTGGAAGACGTAGAGTGGGTGACCACAAAGTTGACCGATGACCTGGTGACGGATGCAGGAACCCGCTGGATGCGAGCAGCGCAGGACAGCGTTGTGGCGAACTTTAGGGGATGACTGTGTCCAACAGTGGACGTCTTTCGGCTGATATGATGATGATAACGATGGATATTAGTTGCCGACCGATGATTCAGGATGCTATGATTGGTTTTGATGACTTTTTAAAACCCTTCTGTAGAATATTTTCACAGTATGTCGGTATAATTCCTTAAGCAGCCATTGACATGTAATTCTGATGATTGCCGTGAAGAAGACCTACAGGGAGTTTTTAACATTCTGGTCCAGTTATTACGTTTCGACTGCCAAAACATGATTCTAAACTGTGCCTCAATCCCTCATCATAAAATCATCATAAATTTAAAATTTAAATTGAAATGAAATCGATTGATTAATATTATTCCTTTCGCACAAATGGGTAGATTGATTCAATTAATTCAATCATGCCGTTAACAGTGTTCAATCAATACGCCATTTTGTATGGAAGCGATTCGATTATTCAATAAATATATGAAAGCTGTTGATTGAAAAACTTTGCGTACCTACTTGTTGCGCAACTTTGTTGATTAAAGACTTATTTCTTAACTAAACTTTACCTTTGACTTCATCAGCGTTTATTTTAGGTACTTTAACTGTTCTTGTGCTGGGATAACTATTTGTCAACAATGAAAGTCCGATATACGTATAAAAGTTATAATTTAATCAGAAGGTCAACACACAACAGTTAATAAAATAAAATAAATGTTAAAATTAAGACGGAGAACCAGGCGAGGCGCGTGTCGCGGTATCTGTGTATCGGTTACCCGAACCGAGTTTATTTTGTGCTAAATAGGTTAGCGCGGGCGACGCCTGTCCTGTTTCCTCGAATGCTGACGTGACAACACGTGAGGGGTGCCGCTACAACACTCCCCCCCTTTTTTGAAAAAGGAAAACATATTATTAAAAAAGAAAAACATAGTACTTAATATTATAGCTTAAGGTACTAGTGAGTCGCTAGCCTTATCGCTAAACGCTGACACTACTTCGTCGCATTATGCCTACGACGACTAAGTGCTACAGTATACATTATTGTAACTGCTTTCGTATAATGCCTATGAAATACTATAATAACTACAAAATGTCTCCACGCTACCTGTCGTTTACTTCAAGGGGAATGGCCAAATGCCGTACGTCCCTGGTCATCGCGGTAACATCCGTCGTTTTCGTAACAGCATGCTCTTGCGTCGCGGGATTGAATTGACACCGGTAGCGTAGTTTGTATATACTAGACTATGTTGCTTAACTAATCGTTACAGTTGAACTGGGGCGATCCGAGCTCCGGTGTAGGGTAGCTGGGGTTCCCGTTTATCTGACCGAGACACTTAAAAAAAAGTAATCTAATGATTATGTAAAATTAAAGACACACGAAAGAGAGTAAAAAAAAAAAAAATCTACAATTTGTCACAGTACTATTTAAAATACAGTATTCTAACTTAACTACGTGCGGCATCCGTGTTTCAGGGCCGACTTAAAATTTCTAAAACTACATTTACATTGCATCGTGTACCAGTATTGCTAAAGGTAGTTACTGTAGGGCCTGCACTGCCATATTCAATAAAACTCCCATCAGCATCCACATACAGTAACGCCATATCCAAATAACCGCGAAGTCAATTCGCACTCCTTACTTGCTTACTGTTATTAATTTATTTACTGTGGTACGTAATGCGCTTATTCATCTAAAATGTATCGTACTGGTTTGTTTATAACACGGCCGCTACGTGTGGTCCGAGGTAACAACTGTGGCGTGTGAGATGTTGATGGCGGTTGATGCACATCGGCGTCCCTTCGCATAGTTGTATTTACAATGTTATCGTTAATATTATCCTCAGGTTGTTGTACAAAGAACGCTGGTTTCAACCTATCGATGGATATCTCTACCTTTCTGTTAGGCAGTTGCATCTTGAACGTTTTGGCGTTTCTACTTAAGATACGGTATGGGCCATCGTAGTTAGGAGTCAACGGTCTCCTTACGGCGTCGTTTCGTATAAAGGCGTGCGTACATGTATTTAAGTCTTTATGTATAAAAATTTTCCTATAATCGCTAATCGCTCTTGACCTAGGCCGCAAGTTATCAATAACCTCTCTAAGTTTCTCTACGTATGACGATGTGTCATTAAAATTGGTTGTTGATTCCGTGTAAAAATCACCTGGTAACCTCAAAACGTGACCGTATAGCAATTCTGCTGAACTTGGGTTGCCATCCGCCTTACAAACGGCTCGGAGGCCCAATAAAACTGTTGAGAGCTCGTCAACCCAGGATGCGTTGTCTGCTAACCTGGCCGTCAACGCGACCTTGAGAGACCTATGATATCTCTCGACAAGTCCATTGCTCTGGGGATGATAAGGCGTGGTACGTACCCTACGTATCCCTAAGAACTTCATAAGTTTGCTAAAGAGTTCGCTTTCAAACTGTCTGCCTTGGTCTGTTGTGATTATGGTAGGGCAACCGAATCTACTTATCCAGTTATCATAAAACGTTCTGGCTACCGTGTCCGCAGTGATGTCTGTGATAGGTATCGCTTCCGGCCAACGCGTGGCGCGATCTAACATTGTTACCAAATACCTATAACCCTGACTTGTAGTTGGTAACGGCCCGACGATGTCTATGTGTACATGTTTGAATCTGTCCGCGTCTTCAAATTGCCCTAGTTCTGAAACCGTGTGACGTGTGACTTTAACTTTCTGACATTGCAAACATGCTCTGGCCCAATTTCCGACATCTTTATTTAAATTTGGCCAATAATATCTTTGCGCTACCATTTTACGTGATGTCCTAATACCGGGATGGCTGATGTCATGTATAGCCTGAAACGCGATTTTTCTGAAATTTTCAGGTAGGTACGGTCTGGCATTGTTAGTCGAAGTTTCGCAATATAATACTTTGTTTGATCCCGGTATATCTAAAGGTTTCAATTGCGCTTCACTAGAAATGAGTCTTGTAATCTGAGTATCCGTTTCTTGAGCCCGTGCTACCTCGCTGTAATCGAGCACGGTGGGACAAAGTATTGACTCGACACGTGATAACGCGTCAGCAACTTGGTTCTGTGAACCGCTAATGTGCCTTATGTCGCTTGTGAATTCGCTAATGAACATTAAATACCTAGCCCTTCTAGGCGTTTCCTTGGCTGTGTTAACTTTACACAGGGCCGAAGTTAAAGGTTTGTGGTCCGTGTAAACGGTCAATGCTCTACCTTCTATTAAATTTCTAAAATGACATATAGACATGTAAATGGCTAACAGTTCCCTGTCATAGGTACTGTATTTTCTCTGCGTCTCTGAAAAAGCCTTTGAAAAATATCCTAAAGGTTTCCACACGTTATTTACGTATTGTTGCAAGACGCTTCCGACGGAGGTCCCAGACGCGTCCGTCATTAGAGCTAGCGGGCAATCTGCGAGCGGGTGTGACAATGTAATGGCGCTTTTAAGGCTCTCCTTACACTGTACGAATGCTGCCTCTGCCGCTGCGTCCCAAATAATTTTGGTTTGGTCTTTCTTTTTTGAATTATGCAAAAACTTATTTAAATGTATTTGTTCGTCCGCGGCCTTATTTATGTGTAACCTGTAAAAGTTAACCATGCCTAGGAAACGTCTTAATTGTTCTACTGTTTCCGGTCGCGGGAAATCTGAAATGGCCTTTACTTTTTCGTCGCGTGGTCTCAAACCGTCTGCGGAAACAATATAGCCTAAAAATTCTACTTGGGTGCGTCCAAATTGACACTTACTTAGATTTATTGTTAAACCGTTTTTGCTGAATTTTTCGAAAATTAGCTTAAGGTGCTCCTTGTGAGCGTTTTCACTATCTGACGCTATAATTATGTCGTCCAAGTAGCAAAATAAATGCGAATGGGCTCTGTGTTCATCTGTGAATGACTCTAGGTCCTGTAAAGTCGCGTTCATAAAACGCTGAAACGTTTGAGCCGCATTTCTGAGTCCAAAACACATTCGCGGGAATTCAAATAATCCGAAAGGGGTAATGATGGCCGTTTTTTCGACGTCTTCGGGGGCTACCTCTATGACGTGATAGGCGCGATTAATATCTAAGGTGGAAAACAACTTCTTACCTGCTAAGCCGTATGTGAAATCCTGCAGCCGTGGGATGGGGTAGCGGTCTGGTTTCGTTACCGCGTTGAGCCGTCTGTAGTCACCGCAAGGTCTCAGTTGTCCATCCTTCTTGGGGACCACATGGAGAGGGCTGGCCCACGGGCTTTTGCTAGGCCTGCAAATACCTAGTTCTTGCATGCTACGGAATTCCTGTTTTACCTTTTCGTACCTATCCCGCGGTAATGGCCTGGCTCGTGCGTATACCGGAGGACCCGAGGTTTCAATATAATGCTTAACTGTATGTTTTGCAGGCTCTTTAAATGAAACGAGCTTCGTAATATCCGCGTATTGCTCCAGGATGTCACGGTAAGGGTTATCATCCTGGATGCTTTTAACGGACGGTTGATCGTAACGTACGATGGACCCATACGAACACAATTCAGTAACGTTGTCTATTAATTTCTTATTATATAGGTCTACTACTAGCTTATGAGTCTTTAGGAAATCCGCTCCGAGAATAGGCTGTTGTACGTCACAAATCACAAATGTCCAGTTGAATGCTCTTCGTAAGCCTAAATTGAGTTCTAAACGTGTTACACCATATGTCTTTATTTCGGAATTGTTCGCTGCGAATAACTTGTAATTGCACTCGCGACGGTTGCTAGCACTTACCCGGTTAGCCGGGACGACCGAAACGTTGGCTCCCGTGTCTATCAAAAAAGTCATACCGGTTTTTTGGTCCATTACACATAGGCGGTGGTTGTCCGACGGTACTTCGCTCCCCCCTGCCGCTCCAGGGTGTACCGCGCTCAGTTTCCCTGCGCTGGCTGCCAGGTCTGCGCTGTTCCCTGCGTCGGCTGCCAGGCCTGCGATGCTCCCTGCGTTGGTTGTCCCGCGAATGGTGGTGCCGCTGTCGGAGTCTGCTGTCGTCCCCATGCGCATGGTTGGTGGCAGGTCCGGGCGTTCTCACGGTACCGGAAATGGGGTTTGCAGAGCCTGTTCGGGTTGGGAGTTGCTCCTCTGGATCTGGAACGTGATTGCCGCCCACGGTCACGGTGCGCGTCTCTGCGCCCCTGTTGTGCCTTAATCGCGTTGAGCTCGACTCGTAGCTGTTTTAGCTCCAGGGCCATGTTCCTGATTTCCTGAATTAGCAGGGCGTTGCCATCTGACACATGCGATGAGGTTGGCGCCGGCGTTGCTATTTCCGCTATGACGCCGTGCCTTACCGTTTCCATTATCTTGTCTGCCATGGCGGCGAGGTTTTCCAGCTTGACGTCTTCGCTTACTATGAGGACCGCCCTGACCGCTGCAGGAAGGCGTTGGATCCACAGCCTTTTCAGCGTGTCCTCCGTTACGCCCGAATTCCTGGCGGCCTCTGCCATTTTCCTGTGTAGTTGCGATGGCTTCTGGTCCCCCAGCTCTAGCTCCTTGACCAGCCGGTTGAACTGTGAGTCGGCGCTCTCTTGAAAGGCTGCTATGAGCCTCTCTTTCAGCATACCGTAGCTTCTCTCCGCTGCCGGTTTTTCTATTAGGTCGCTCACTGTGTTCAACTCCTCCTTGCCGAGCTTGCTGATCACGAGGTCGAACTTTGCGTCCTGGCCTACCTTCTGTGGGTTCATTATCGCCTCGAACTGCGCGAACCACATCTTCGGCATATCCCGCCAAAAAGGTGCGATTCGCGAGGATACTCCGATCGTCGCAAGGTCGTTTTGTCCGGGTGTAGCCGTGACATAAACTGGGCTACCGATACCCGGCGTTGGCGCTGGTTGCTGCCCGGCGCCGGATGCCCCGGGCAACATGCTGCCTGGCTGACCCACCATGACACTGAATTTACGAGTATGAACACCACTTAACGCGAAAGTTCGTCTTGCGCTCGCCTGGTTTGTATAATTAACGCGCTTCTTTATCGAATCACGTCGGGGTCACCAATTTAACTGCTCTTGTGCTGGGATAACTATTTGTCAACAATGAAAGTCCGATATACGTATAAAAGTTATAATTTAATCAGAAGGTCAACACACAACAGTTAATAAAATAAAATAAATGTTAAAATTAAGACGGAGAACCAGGCGAGGCGCGTGTCGCGGTATCTGTGTATCGGTTACCCGAACCGAGTTTATTTTGTGCTAAATAGGTTAGCGCGGGCGACGCCTGTCCTGTTTCCTCGAATGCTGACGTGACAACACGTGAGGGGTGCCGCTACAGTACTATACTAACTTTCATTCCTTTCTTAATCCCTAACCAAACTAACTATACTTAAAAATGAAATCCGATATTAAAAGTTGGGATGTACAGATGACATTATCTGATGCCAGATATGATCGGGCTGTGATCTGTCTAGTCCGAGAGATTTATCAGGTGACAAGTCTCCACACCACGTGATATTGCTCCTGGCCCCAATTTCATAAACGCGACATGCGACAGTGACAATTCGCCATACATTACTGTGTCGACAAGTAACGCTAAAGACTTAAGATCGTAGTAGGCAAGCAATGTATGCCACATTGTCACAGTCACCAGTCGCCTGTCGCGTTTATGAAACTGAGCCCAAATCTGACCATAACATTCACCAGATCATGTCATCTGTAGACTCGTACCTTCGATCTTGGATTCGATTTCCGAGTTAGCAGTCTTATTAATATAACAAAGGAAAGCAAACAAGCAAGTGGGTTCGCTTACGGTAAGTGATCACCACTGCCCATAGACACCCGCAACACCGAGGAGATTGCAGATGCGTTGCCAACCCAGAGAGCTAAGATGGGTACCTCTTGTGCCAGTAATTTCACCGACTGTCTTGCTCTCCACGCTGGAACACAACAGTGCAAGCACTGTTGCTTAGCGGCAGGATTAGTGATCAAGATGGTGGTAGCGATCCGGATGGACCTTGCACAAGGTCCTAATACCCGCAAAACCCCCGCCCCGCCGTCTATAGTTTTTCCAATAATTTATTCTCTTTTTTGACAGCTCCTTGTTTCTTACAACATAGAGTCTCCCGCGTTTCGGGGAAGGCTTTACGATATTGGAAGTAAGGAACTGACACCTGTCAAAGAGAAGATAAATCCTTGAAAATATTATAGTGTCTTGTGAAGTGATGTTTGAACGGTAATTGAGTAGATGACACTTTAAACCAAATGGCGTGAAAGTATAAAATTGTAGAATGTTGTTTTAAAATTATAAAGACAAAAATAATAAATAAAATACATTTATTATGGGAGCTATAGGAATTCAAAGGTGTATACATAATAATTATTAGAATCCTGACGAAAAATAAAATGAGTTTTCTTACATTAATAACCATATTCATTCATTCATAGTCCAATAATGAACACTTACATAGTTGTGACGTCATACCTAAGTAACCATTTTGTATGGTGCGTTTTCGAGAGGCTTGCGTTGCATCGAATCTCTATTCGCGGTATTTCGAGAACTAGTAATAGTAGATAAAACTAGAATAAGTTTTTATTATACGAACGAGTTTTTTTAAATTTTGAGATTAGTTAAATAATAGTACCTTGAATATTAACAAGCAGATCACTTTTAATAAAGAATGACAGCTTATTTAAATGAAAAGTTAAATTAAGATACAAGGCAAATCCCTCGGCGCCGCTGAAATATTACAAAGTTCATATCAAGTTACGTCTGCATATTAACTTTGAACATGGGTCACAGGGCACACCTCAATAACAGTAAGCATCACTAGCTCCCAAAGGAAACGCTCATCTCGTGAATGTTGCGTAAGTTTACGTAAGTTTCGCGGGTGGTAGGACCTTGTGCAAGGTCCGTCCGGATCGCTACCACCATCTTGCTCGCTAATCCAGCCGCTAAGCAGCAGTGCTTGCACTGTTGTGTTTCAGCGTGGAGGGCAAGACAGCCGGTGTAATTACTGGCACAAACCGGTGTGAAGTTAGCGGCCAAAAGTTAGCGGCCGACTATAACCCGGCAAAATTAAGAAGTCATCATTTTGCTTCAACCTTTGAGAACCAGAAACGTGTAATTAAAGGGTTTTAGCTTAATACAAGTATTAAAGCATTAAAAAAGCTTGCCATATTAATTAAAAGCTATCAGTATTTTACGGAAAGAACAAAAAAAACTTAGAAGCCAAATTGAAATTGCAATCATTACTGAAATTCGCTCACTTGGAGACGTGTGCCCAGTCCGTTTGTTAATAGACGTAAGACCTGAGGTCCAGGGCTTTCAGGAACTGCCACATGTATGTACTTAGTTGAACTAGTTTTCACGCAAGAGCCCATAAAAAGTTAGCGGCCGACCGCAAAATGAGAACATTGGCGAAATTGGCCAAGACGGAGATGTGTGCGCGGTATAGGCTTGCACGTCGTATATACTTCAGGCTAAGAGCTTTCAGGAACTGCCATATGTATGTACTTAGTTGAACTAGTTTTCACGGTAGAGCCCATAAAAAGTTAGCGGCCGACCGCAAAATAAGATAGTTGGTGAAACTGGCCAAGACGGAGATGTGCGCGCGGTATAGGCTTGCACGTCGATTATACTTCAGGCTAAGAGCTTTCAGGAACTGCCATATGTATGTACTTAGTTGAACTAGTTTTCACGGTAGAGCCCATAAAAAGTTAGCGGCCGACCGCAAAATGAGAACATTGGCGAAATTGGCCAAGACGGAGATGTGTGCGCGGTATATGCTTGCACGCCGATTATACTTCAGGCTAAGAGCTTTCAGGAACTGCCTTCTGTATGTACTTAGTTGAACTAGTTTTCACGCAAGAGCCCATAAAAAGTTAGCAGCCGACCGCAAAATAAGATAGTTGGTGAAAATGGCCAAGACGGAGATGTGTGCGCGGTATAGGCTTGCACGTCGATTATACTTCAGGCTAAGAGCTTTCAGGAACTGCCATATGTATGTACTTAGTTGAACTAGTTTTCACGCAAGAGCCCATAAAAAGTTAGCGGCCGACCGCAAAATAAGATAGTTGGTGAAAATGGCCAAGACGGAGATGTGTGCGCGGTAAAGGCTTGCACGTCGATTATACTTCAGGATAAGAGCTTTAAGGAACAGCCACCTGTATATACTTAGTTAAACTAGTTTTCACGCAAGAGCCCATAAAAAGTTAGCGGCCGACCGCAAAATGAGAACATTGGCAAAATTGGCCAAGACGGAGATGTGTGCGCGGTATAGGCTTGCACGTCGATTATACTTCAGGATAAGAGCTTTCAGGAACTGCTACATGTATGTACTTAGTTGAACTAGTTTTCACGGTAGAGCCCATAAAAAGTTAGCGGCCGACCGGAAAACAAGATAGTTGGTGAAAATGGCCAAGACGGAGATGTGTGCGCGGTATAGGCATGCACGTCGATTATGCTTCAGGATAAGAGCTTTCAGGAACAGCCACCTGTATGTACTTAGTTGAACTAGTTTTCACGCAAGAGCCCCTAAAAAGTTAGCGGCCGACCGCAAAATAAGATAGTTGGTGAAACTGGCCAAGACGGAGATGTGTGCGCGGTATAGGCTTGCACGTCGATTATACTTCAGGATAAGAGCTTTCAGGAACTGCCACATGTATGTACTTAGTTGAACTACTTTTCACGGTAGAGCCCATAAAAAGTTAGCGGCCGACCGCAAAATGAGAACATTGGCAAAATTGGCCAAGACGGAGATGTGTGCGCGGTGTAGACAGGCACGTCGATTATACTTCAGGCTAATAGCTTTCAGGAACTGCCACCTGAATGTACTTAGTTGAACTAGTTTTCACGCAAGAGCCCATAAAAAGTTAGCGGCCGACCGCAAATAAGATAGTTGGTGAAAATGGCCAAGACGGAGATGTGTGCGCGGTATAGGCTTGCACGTCGTATATACTTCAGGATAAGAGCTTTCAGGAACTGCCACATGTATGTACTTAGTTGAACTAGTTTTCACGGTAGAGCCCATAAAAAGTTAGCGGCCGACCGGAAAACAAGATAGTTGGTGAAAATGGCCAAGATGGAGATGTGTGCGCGGTATAGGCTTGCACGTCGATTATGCTTCAGGATAAGAGCTTTCAGGAACAGCCATCTGTATGTACTTAGTTGAACTAGTTTTCACGCAAGAGCCCCTAAAAAGTTAGCGGCCGACCGCAAAATAAGATAGTTGGTGAAACTGGCCAAGACGGAGATGTGTGCGCGGTATAGGCTTGCACGTCGATTATACTTCAGGATAAGAGCTTTCAGGAACTGCCACATGTATGTACTTAGTTGAACTACTTTTCACGGTAGAGCCCATAAAAAGTTAGCGGCCGACCGCAAAATGAGAACATTGGCAAAATTGGCCAAGACGGAGATGTGTGCGCGGTGTAGACAGGCACGTCGATTATACTTCAGGCTAAGAGCTTTCAGGAACTGCCACCTGAATGTACTTAGTTGAACTAGTTTTCACGCAAGAGCCCCTAAAAAGTTAGCGGCCGACCGCAAAATAAGATAATTGGTGAAAATGGCCAAGACGGAGATGTGTGCGCGGTATAGGCTTGCACGTCGATAATACTTCAGGCTAAGAGCTTTCAGGAACTGCCACTTGAATGTACTTAGTTGAACTAGTTTTCACGCAAGAGCCCATAAAAAGTTAGCGGCCGACCGCAAATAAGATAGTTGGTGAAAATGGCCAAGACGGAGATGTGTGCGCGGTATAGGCTTGCACGTCGTATATACTTCAGGATAAGAGCTTTCAGGAACTGCCACATGTATGTACTTAGTTGAACTAGTTTTCACGGTAGAGCCCATAAAAAGTTAGCGGCCGACCGGAAAACAAGATAGTTGGTGAAAATGGCCAAGACGGAGATGTGTGCGCGGTATAAACATGCACGTCGATTATGCTTCAGGATAAGAGCTTTCAGGAACAGCCACCTGTATGTACTTAGTTGAACTAGTTTTCACGCAAGAGCCCATAAAAAGTTAGCGGCCGACCGCAAAATGAGAACATTGGCAAAATTGGCCAAGACGGAGATGTGTGCGCGGTGTAGACAGGCAAGTCGATTATACTTCAGGCTAAGAGCTTTCAGGAACTGCCACATGTATGTACTTAGTTGAACTAGTTTTCACGGTAGAGCCCATAAAAAGTTAGCGGCCGACCGCAAAATGAGAACATTGGCAAAATTGGCCAAGACGGAGATGTGTGCGCGGTGTAGACAGGCACGTCGATTATACTTCAGGCTAAGAGCTTTCAGGAACTGCCACCTGAATGTACTTAGTTGAACTAGTTTTCACGCAAGAGCCCCTAAAAAGTTAGCGGCCGACCGCAAAATAAGATAATTGGTGAAAATGGCCAAGACGGAGATGTGTGCGCGG
The DNA here is from genome assembly GCA_963691745.1 of Ditula angustiorana. NCBI lineage: Eukaryota > Metazoa > Arthropoda > Insecta > Lepidoptera > Tortricidae > Ditula > Ditula angustiorana. The sequence goes on along the minus strand of OY829483.1, from coordinate 1,089,021 downwards.
TATAGGCTTGCACGTCGATAATACTTCAGGCTAAGAGCTTTCAGGAACTGCCATATGTATGTACTTAGTTGAACTAGTTTTCACGCAAGAGCCCATAAAAAGTTAGCGGCCGACCGCAAAATGAGAACATTAGCAAAATTAGCCAAGACGGCGATGTGTCCGCGGTATAGGCTTGCACGTCGATAATACTTCAGGCTAAGAGCTTTCAGGAACTGCCATATGTATGTACTTAGTTGAACTAGTTTTCACGCAAGAGCCCATTAAAAGTTAGCGGCCGACCGCAAAATAAGATAGTTGGTGAAAATGGCCAAGACGGAGATGTGTGCGCGGTATAGGCTTGCACGTCGATAATACTTCAGGCTAAGAGCTTTCAGGAACTGCCATATGTATGTACTTAGTTGAACTAGTTTTCACGCAAGAGCCCATAAAAAGTTAGCGGCCGACCGCAAAATAAGATAGTTGGTGAAAATGGCCAAGACGGAGATGTGTGCGCGGTAAAGGCTTGCACGTCGATTATACTTCAGGATAAGAGCTTTAAGGAACAGCCACCTGTATATACTTAGTTAAACTAGTTTTCACGCAAGAGCCCATAAAAAGTTAGCGGCCGACCGCAAAATGAGAACATTGGCAAAATTGGCCAAGACGGAGATGTGTGCGCGGTATAGGCTTGCACGTCGATAATACTTCAGGCTAAGAGCTTTCAGGAACTGCCATATGTATGTACTTAGTTGAACTAGTTTTCACGCAAGAACCCATAAAAAGTTAGCGGCCGACCGCAAAATAAGATAGTTGGTGAAAATGGCCAAGACGGAGATGTGTGTGCGGTATAGGCTTGCACGTCGATTATACTTCAGGATAAGAGCTTTCAGGAACTGCTACATGTATGTACTTAGTTGAACTAGTTTTCACGGTAGAGCCCATAAAAAGTTAGCGGCCGACCGGAAAACAAGATAGTTGGTGAAAATGGCCAAGACGGAGATGTGTGCGCGGTATAGGCATGCACGTCGATTATGCTTCAGGATAAGAGCTTTCAGGAACAGCCACCTGTATGTACTTAGTTGAACTAGTTTTCACGCAAGAGCCCCTAAAAAGTTAGCGGCCGACCGCAAAATGAGAACATTGGCAAAATTGGCCAAGACGGAGATGTGTGCGCGGTGTAGACAGGCACGTCGATTATACTTCAGGCTAAGAGCTTTCAGGAACTGCCACCTGAATGTACTTAGTTGAACTAGTTTTCACGCAAGAGCCCCTAAAAAGTTAGCGGCCGACCGCAAAATAAGATAATTGGTGAAAATGGCCAAGACGGAGATGTGTGCGCGGTTTAGGCTTGCACGTCGATAATACTTCAGGCTAAGAGCTTTCAGGAACAGCCACCTGTATGTACTTAGTTGAACTAGTTTTCACGCAAGAGCCCATAAAAAGTTAGCGGCCGACCGCAAAATGAGAACATTGGCAAAATTGGCCAAGACGGAGATGTGTGCGCGGTATAGGCTTGCACGTCGATAATACTTCAGGCTAAGAGCTTTCAGGAACTGCCATATGTATGTACTTAGTTGAACTAGTTTTCACGCAAGAGCCCATAAAAAGTTAGCGGCCGACCGCAAAATAAGATAGTTGGTGAAAATGGCCAAGACGGAGATGTATGCGCGGTATAGGCTTGCACGTCGATTATACTTCAGGCTAAGAGCTTTCAGGAACTACCACCAGAAGGTACTTAGTTGAACTAGTTTTCACGCAAGAGCCCATAAAAAGTTAGCGGCCGACCGCAAAATGAGAACATTGGCAAAATTGGCCAAGACGGAGATGTGTGCGCGGTATAGGCTTGCACGTCGATAATACTTCAGGCTAAGAGCTTTCAGGAACTGCCATATGTATGTACTTAGTTGAACTAGTTTTCACGCAAGAGCCCATAAAAAGTTAGCGGCCGACCGCAAAATAAGATAGTTGGTGAAAATGGCCAAGACGGAGATGTGTGCGCGGTAAAGGCTTGCACGTCGATTATACTTCAGGATAAGAGCTTTAAGGAACAGCCACCTGTATATACTTAGTTAAACTAGTTTTCACGCAAGAGCCCATAAAAAGTTAGCGGCCGACCGCAAAATGAGAACATTGGCAAAATTGGCCAAGACGGAGATGTGTGCGCGGTATAGGCTTGCACGTCGATAATACTTCAGGCTAAGAGCTTTCAGGAACTGCCATATGTATGTACTTAGTTGAACTAGTTTTCACGCAAGAACCCATAAAAAGTTAGCGGCCGACCGCAAAATAAGATAGTTGGTGAAAATGGCCAAGACGGAGATGTGTGTGCGGTATAGGCTTGCACGTCGATTATACTTCAGGATAAGAGCTTTCAGGAACTGCTACATGTATGTACTTAGTTGAACTAGTTTTCACGGTAGAGCCCATAAAAAGTTAGCGGCCGACCGGAAAACAAGATAGTTGGTGAAAATGGCCAAGACGGAGATGTGTGCGCGGTATAGGCATGCACGTCGATTATGCTTCAGGATAAGAGCTTTCAGGAACAGCCACCTGTATGTACTTAGTTGAACTAGTTTTCACGCAAGAGCCCCTAAAAAGTTAGCGGCCGACCGCAAAATGAGAACATTGGCAAAATTGGCCAAGACGGAGATGTGTGCGCGGTGTAGACAGGCACGTCGATTATACTTCAGGCTAAGAGCTTTCAGGAACTGCCACCTGAATGTACTTAGTTGAACTAGTTTTCACGCAAGAGCCCCTAAAAAGTTAGCGGCCGACCGCAAAATAAGATAATTGGTGAAAATGGCCAAGACGGAGATGTGTGCGCGGTTTAGGCTTGCACGTCGATAATACTTCAGGCTAAGAGCTTTCAGGAACAGCCACCTGTATGTACTTAGTTGAACTAGTTTTCACGCAAGAGCCCATAAAAAGTTAGCGGCCGACCGCAAAATGAGAACATTGGCAAAATTGGCCAAGACGGAGATGTGTGCGCGGTATAGGCTTGCACGTCGATAATACTTCAGGCTAAGAGCTTTCAGGAACTGCCATATGTATGTACTTAGTTGAACTAGTTTTCACGCAAGAGCCCATAAAAAGTTAGCGGCCGACCGCAAAATAAGATAGTTGGTGAAAATGGCCAAGACGGAGATGTATGCGCGGTATAGGCTTGCACGTCGATTATACTTCAGGCTAAGAGCTTTCAGGAACTACCACCAGAAGGTACTTAGTTGAACTAGTTTTCACGGTAGAGCCCATAAAAAGTTAGCGGCCGACCGGAAAACAAGATAGTTGGTGAAAATGGCCAAGACGGAGATGTGTGCGCGGTATAGGCATGCACGTCGATTATGCTTCAGGATAAGAGCTTTCAGTAACAGCCACCTGTATGTACTTAGTTGAACTAGTTTTCACGCAAGAGCCCATAAAAAGTTAGCGGCCGACCGCAAAATGAGAACATTGGCAAAATTGGCCAAGACGGAGATGTGTGCGCGGTATAGGCTTGCACGTCGATAATACTTCAGGCTAAGAGCTTTCAGGAACTGCCATATGTATGTACTTAGTTGAACTAGTTTTCACGCAAGAGCCCATAAAAAGTTAGCGGCCGACCGAGAAATAAGATAGTTGGTGAAAATGGCCAAGACGGAGATGTGTGCGCGGTATAGGCTTGCACGTCGATTATACTTCAGGATAAGAGCTTTCAGGAACTGCCACATGTATGTACTTAGTTGAACTAGTTTTCACGGTAGAGCCCATAAAAAGTAAGCGGCCGACCGCAAAATGAGAAAATTGGCAAAATTGGCCAAGACGGAGATGTGTGCGCGGTGTAGACAGGCACGTCGATTATACTTCAGGCTAAGAGCTTTCAGGAACTGCCACCTGAATGTACTTAGTTGAACTAGTTTTCACGCAAGAGCCCCTAAAAAGTTAGCGGCCGACCGCAAAATAAGATAATTGGTGAAAATGGCCAAGACGGAGATGTGTGCGCGGTATAGGCTTGCACGTCGATAATACTTCAGGCTAAGAGCTTTCAGGAACTGCCATATGTATGTACTTAGTTGAACTAGTTTTCACGCAAGAGCCCATAAAAAGTTAGCGGCCGACCGCAAAATGAGAACATTGGCAAAATTGGCCAAGACGGCGATGTGTCCGCGGTATAGGCTTGCACGTCGATAATACTTCAGGCTAAGAGCTTTCAGGAACTGCCATATGTATGTACTTAGTTGAACTAGTTTTCACGCAAGAGCCCATTAAAAGTTAGCGGCCGACCGCAAAATAAGATAGTTGGTGAAAATGGCCAAGACGGAGATGTGTGCGCGGTATAGGCTTGCACGTCGATAATACTTCAGGCTAAGAGCTTTCAGGAACTGCCATATGTATGTACTTAGTTGAACTAGTTTTCACGCAAGAGCCCATAAAAAGTTAGCGGCCGACCGCAAAATGAGAACATTGGCAAAATTGGCCAAGACGGAGATGTGTGCGCGGTATAGGCTTGCACGTCGATAATACTTCAGGCTAAGAGCTTTCAGGAACTGCCATATGTATGTACTTAGTTGAACTAGTTTTCACGCAAGAACCCATAAAAAGTTAGCGGCCGACCGCAAAATAAGATAGTTGGTGAAAATGGCCAAGACGGAGATGTGTGTGCGGTATAGGCTTGCACGTCGATTATACTTCAGGATAAGAGCTTTCAGGAACTGCTACATGTATGTACTTAGTTGAACTAGTTTTCACGGTAGAGCCCATAAAAAGTTAGCGGCCGACCGGAAAACAAGATAGTTGGTGAAAATGGCCAAGACGGAGATGTGTGCGCGGTATAGGCATGCACGTCGATTATGCTTCAGGATAAGAGCTTTCAGGAACAGCCACCTGTATGTACTTAGTTGAACTAGTTTTCACGCAAGAGCCCCTAAAAAGTTAGCGGCCGACCGCAAAATGAGAACATTGGCAAAATTGGCCAAGACGGAGATGTGTGCGCGGTGTAGACAGGCACGTCGATTATACTTCAGGCTAAGAGCTTTCAGGAACTGCCACCTGAATGTACTTAGTTGAACTAGTTTTCACGCAAGAGCCCCTAAAAAGTTAGCGGCCGACCGCAAAATAAGATAATTGGTGAAAATGGCCAAGACGGAGATGTGTGCGCGGTTTAGGCTTGCACGTCGATAATACTTCAGGCTAAGAGCTTTCAGGAACAGCCACCTGTATGTACTTAGTTGAACTAGTTTTCACGCAAGAGCCCATAAAAAGTTAGCGGCCGACCGCAAAATGAGAACATTGGCAAAATTGGCCAAGACGGAGATGTGTGCGCGGTATAGGCTTGCACGTCGATAATACTTCAGGCTAAGAGCTTTCAGGAACTGCCATATGTATGTACTTAGTTGAACTAGTATTCACGCAAGAGCCCATAAAAAGTTAGCGGCCGACCGCAAAATAAGATAGTTGGTGAAAATGGCCAAGACGGAGATGTATGCGCGGTATAGGCTTGCACGTCGATTATACTTCAGGCTAAGAGCTTTCAGGAACAGCCACCTGTATGTACTTAGTTGAACTAGTTTTCACGCAAGAGCCCATAAAAAGTTAGCGGCCGACCGCAAAATGAGAACATTGGCAAAATTGGCCAAGACGGAGATGTGTGCGCGGTATAGGCTTGCACGTCGATAATACTTCAGGCTAAGAGCTTTCAGGAACTGCCATATGTATGTACTTAGTTGAACTAGTTTTCACGCAAGAGCCCATAAAAAGTTAGCGGCCGACCGAGAAATAAGATAGTTGGTGAAAATGGCCAAGACGGAGATGTGTGCGCGGTATAGGCTTGCACGTCGATTATACTTCAGGATAAGAGCTTTCAGGAACTGCCACATGTATGTACTTAGTTGAACTAGTTTTCACGGTAGAGCCCATAAAAAGTTAGCGGCCGACCGCAAAATGAGAAAATTGGCAAAATTGGCCAAGACGGAGATGTGTGCGCGGTGTAGACAGGCACGTCGATTATACTTCAGGCTAAGAGCTTTCAGGAACTGCCACCTGAATGTACTTAGTTGAACTAGTTTTCACGCAAGAGCCCCTAAAAAGTTAGCGGCCGACCGCAAAATAAGATAATTGGTGAAAATGGCCAAGACGGAGATGTGTGCGCGGTATAGGCTTGCACGTCGATTATGCTTCAGGATAAGAGCTTTCAGGAACAGCCACCTGTATGTACTTAGTTGAACTAGTTTTCACGCAAGAGCCCATAAAAAGTTAGCGGCCGACCGCAAAATGAGAACATTGGCAAAATTGGCCAAGACGGAGATGTGTGCGCGGTATAGGCTTGCACGTCGATAATACTTCAGGCTAAGAGCTTTCAGGAACTGCCATATGTATGTACTTAGTTGAACTAGTTTTCACGCAAGAGCCCATAAAAAGTTAGCGGCCGACCGAGAAATAAGATAGTTGGTGAAAATGGCCAAGACGGAGATGTGTGCGCGGTGTAGACAGGCACGTCGATTATACTTCAGGCTAATAGCTTTCAGGAACTGCCACCTGAATGTACTTAGTTGAACTAGTTTTCACGCAAGAGCCCATAAAAAGTTAGCGGCCGACCGCAAATAAGATAGTTGGTGAAAATGGCCAAGACGGAGATGTGTGCGCGGTATAGGCTTGCACGTCGTATATACTTCAGGATAAGAGCTTTCAGGAACTGCCACATGTATGTACTTAGTTGAACTAGTTTTCACGGTAGAGCCCATAAAAAGTTAGCGGCCGACCGGAAAACAAGATAGTTGGTGAAAATGGCCAAGACGGAGATGTGTGCGCGGTATAGGCATGCACGTCGATTATGCTTCAGGATAAGAGCTTTCAGGAACAGCCACCTGTATGTACTTAGTTGAACTAGTTTTCACGCAAGAGCCCCTAAAAAGTTAGCGGCCGACCGCAAAATAAGATAGTTGGTGAAACTGGCCAAGACGGAGATGTGTGCGCGGTATAGGCTTGCACGTCGATTATACTTCAGGATAAGAGCTTTCAGGAACTGCCACATGTATGTACTTAGTTGAACTACTTTTCACGGTAGAGCCCATAAAAAGTTAGCGGCCGACCGCAAAATGAGAACATTGGCAAAATTGGCCAAGACGGAGATGTGTGCGCGGTGTAGACAGGCACGTCGATTATACTTCAGGCTAATAGCTTTCAGGAACTGCCACCTGAATGTACTTAGTTGAACTAGTTTTCACGCAAGAGCCCATAAAAAGTTAGCGGCCGACCGCAAATAAGATAGTTGGTGAAAATGGCCAAGACGGAGATGTGTGCGCGGTATAGGCTTGCACGTCGTATATACTTCAGGATAAGAGCTTTCAGGAACTGCCACATGTATGTACTTAGTTGAACTAGTTTTCACGGTAGAGCCCATAAAAAGTTAGCGGCCGACCGGAAAACAAGATAGTTGGTGAAAATGGCCAAGACGGAGATGTGTGCACGGTATAGGCTTGCACGTCGATTATGCTTCAGGATAAGAGCTTTCAGGAACAGCCACCTGTATGTACTTAGTTGAACTAGTTTTCACGCAAGAGCCCCTAAAAAGTTAGCGGCCGACCGCAAAATAAGATAGTTGGTGAAACTGGCCAAGACGGAGATGTGTGCGCGGTATAGGCTTGCACGTCGATTATACTTCAGGATAAGAGCTTTCAGGAACTGCCACATGTATGTACTTAGTTGAACTACTTTTCACGGTAGAGCCCATAAAAAGTTAGCGGCCGACCGCAAAATGAGAACATTGGCAAAATTGGCCAAGACGGAGATGTGTGCGCGGTGTAGACAGGCACGTCGATTATACTTCAGGCTAAGAGCTTTCAGGAACTGCCACCTGAATGTACTTAGTTGAACTAGTTTTCACGCAAGAGCCCCTAAAAAGTTAGCGGCCGACCGCAAAATAAGATAATTGGTGAAAATGGCCAAGACGGAGATGTGTGCGCGGTATAGGCTTGCACGTCGATAATACTTCAGGCTAAGAGCTTTCAGGAACTGCCACCTGAATGTACTTAGTTGAACTAGTTTTCACGCAAGAGCCCATAAAAAGTTAGCGGCCGACCGCAAATAAGATAGTTGGTGAAAATGGCCAAGACGGAGATGTGTGCGCAGTATAGGCTTGCACGTCGTATATACTTCAGGATAAGAGCTTTCAGGAACTGCCACATGTATGTACTTAGTTGAACTAGTTTTCACGGTAGAGCCCATAAAAAGTTAGCGGCCGACCGGAAAACAAGATAGTTGGTGAAAATGGCCAAGACGGAGATGTGTGCGCGGTATAAACATGCACGATGATTATGCTTCAGGATAAGAGCTTTCAGGAACAGCCACCTGTATGTACTTAGTTGAACTAGTTTTCACGCAAGAGCCCATAAAAAGTTAGCGGCCGACCGCAAAATGAGAACATTGGCAAAATTGGCCAAGACGGAGATGTGTGCGCGGTGTAGACAGGCAAGTCGATTATACTTCAGGCTAAGAGCTTTCAGGAACTGCCACATGTATGTACTTAGTTGAACTAGTTTTCACGGTAGAGCCCATAAAAAGTTAGCGGCCGACCGCAAATAAGATAGTTGGTGAAAATGGCCAAGACGGAGATGTGTGCGCGGTATAGGCTTGCAGGTCGTATATACTTCAGGATAAGAGCTTTCAGGAACTGCCACATGTATGTACTTAGTTGAACTAGTTTTCACGGTAGAGCCCATAAAAAGTTAGCGGCCGACCGGAAAACAAGATAGTTGGTGAAAATGGCCAAGACGGAGATGTGTGCGCGGTATAGGCATGCACGTCGATTATGCTTCAGGATAAGAGCTTTCAGGAACAGCCACCTGTATGTACTTAGTTGAACTAGTTTTCACGCAAGAGCCCCTAAAAAGTTAGCGGCCGACCGCAAAATAAGATAGTTGGTGAAACTGGCCAAGACGGAGATGTGTGCGCGGTATAGGCTTGCACGTCGATTATACTTCAGGATAAGAGCTTTCAGGAACTGCCACATGTATGTACTTAGTTGAACTACTTTTCACGGTAGAGCCCATAAAAAGTTAGCGGCCGACCGCAAAATGAGAACATTGGCAAAATTGGCCAAGACGGAGATGTGTGCGCGGTGTAGACAGGCACGTCGATTATACTTCAGGCTAATAGCTTTCAGGAACTGCCACCTGAATGTACTTAGTTGAACTAGTTTTCACGCAAGAGCCCATAAAAAGTTAGCGGCCGACCGCAAATAAGATAGTTGGTGAAAATGGCCAAGACGGAGATGTGTGCGCGGTATAGGCTTGCACGTCGTATATACTTCAGGATAAGAGCTTTCAGGAACTGCCACATGTATGTACTTAGTTGAACTAGTTTTCACGGTAGAGCCCATAAAAAGTTAGCGGCCGACCGGAAAACAAGATAGTTGGTGAAAATGGCCAAGACGGAGATGTGTGCGCGGTATAGGCTTGCACGTCGATTATGCTTCAGGATAAGAGCTTTCAGGAACAGCCACCTGTATGTACTTAGTTGAACTAGTTTTCACGCAAGAGCCCCTAAAAAGTTAGCGGCCGACCGCAAAATAAGATAGTTGGTGAAACTGGCCAAGACGGAGATGTGTGCGCGGTATAGGCTTGCACGTCGATTATACTTCAGGATAAGAGCTTTCAGGAACTGCCACATGTATGTACTTAGTTGAACTACTTTTCACGGTAGAGCCCATAAAAAGTTAGCGGCCGACCGCAAAATGAGAACATTGGCAAAATTGGCCAAGACGGAGATGTGTGCGCGGTGTAGACAGGCACGTCGATTATACTTCAGGCTAAGAGCTTTCAGGAACTGCCACCTGAATGTACTTAGTTGAACTAGTTTTCACGCAAGAGCCCCTAAAAAGTTAGCGGCCGACCGCAAAATAAGATAATTGGTGAAAATGGCCAAGACGGAGATGTGTGCGCGGTATAGGCTTGCACGTCGATAATACTTCAGGCTAAGAGCTTTCAGGAACTGCCACCTGAATGTACTTAGTTGAACTAGTTTTCACGCAAGAGCCCATAAAAAGTTAGCGGCCGACCGCAAATAAGATAGTTGGTGAAAATGGCCAAGACGGAGATGTGTGCGCGGTATAGGCTTGCACGTCGTATATACTTCAGGATAAGAGCTTTCAGGAACTGCCACATGTATGTACTTAGTTGAACTAGTTTTCACGGTAGAGCCCATAAAAAGTTAGCGGCCGACCGGAAAACAAGATAGTTGGTGAAAATGGCCAAGACGGAGATGTGTGCGCGGTATAAACATGCACGTCGATTATGCTTCAGGATAAGAGCTTTCAGGAACAGCCACCTGTATGTACTTAGTTGAACTAGTTTTCACGCAAGAGCCCATAAAAAGTTAGCGGCCGACCGCAAAATGAGAACATTGGCAAAATTGGCCAAGACGGAGATGTGTGCGCGGTGTAGACAGGCAAGTCGATTATACTTCAGGCTAAGAGCTTTCAGGAACTGCCACATGTATGTACTTAGTTGAACTAGTTTTCACGGTAGAGCCCATAAAAAGTTAGCGGCCGACCGCAAAATGAGAACATTGGCAAAATTGGCCAAGACGGAGATGTGTGCGCGGTGTAGACAGGCACGTCGATTATACTTCAGGCTAAGAGCTTTCAGAAACTGCCACCTGAATGTACTTAGTTGAACTAGTTTTCACGCAAGAGCCCCTAAAAAGTTAGCGGCCGACCGCAAAATAAGATAATTGGTGAAAATGGCCAAGACGGAGATGTGTGCGCGGTATAGGCTTGCACGTCGATAATACTTCAGGCTAAGAGCTTTCAGGAACTGCCATATGTATGTACTTAGTTGAACTAGTTTTCACGCAAGAACCCATAAAAAGTTAGCGGCCGACCGCAAAATAAGATAGTTGGTGAAAATGGCCAAGACGGAGATGTGTGTGCGGTATAGGCTTGCACGTCGATTATACTTCAGGATAAGAGCTTTCAGGAACTGCTACATGTATGTACTTAGTTGAACTAGTTTTCACGGTAGAGTCCATAAAAAGTTAGCGGCCGACCGGAAAACAAGATAGTTGGTGAAAATGGCCAAGACGGAGATGTGTGCGCGGTATAGGCATGCACGTCGATTATGCTTCAGGATAAGAGCTTTCAGGAACAGCCACCTGTATGTACTTAGTTGAACTAGTTTTCACGCAAGAGCCCCTAAAAAGTTAGCGGCCGACCGCAAAATGAGAACATTGGCAAAATTGGCCAAGACGGAGATGTGTGCGCGGTGTAGACAGGCACGTCGATTATACTTCAGGCTAAGAGCTTTCAGGAACTGCCACCTGAATGTACTTAGTTGAACTAGTTTTCACGCAAGAGCCCCTAAAAAGTTAGCGGCCGACCGCAAAATAAGATAATTGGTGAAAATGGCCAAGACGGAGATGTGTGCGCGGTTTAGGCTTGCACGTCGATAATACTTCAGGCTAAGAGCTTTCAGGAACAGCCACCTGTATGTACTTAGTTGAACTAGTTTTCACGCAAGAGCCCATAAAAAGTTAGCGGCCGACCGCAAAATGAGAACATTGGCAAAATTGGCCAAGACGGAGATGTGTGCGCGGTATAGGCTTGCACGTCGATAATACTTCAGGCTAAAAGCTTTCAGGAACTGCCATATGTATGTACTTAGTTGAACTAGTTTTCACGCAAGAGCCCATAAAAAGTTAGCGGCCGACCGCAAAATAAGATAGTTGGTGAAAATGGCCAAGACGGAGATGTATGCGCGGTATAGGCTTGCACGTCGATTATACTTCAGGCTAAGAGCTTTCAGGAACTACCACCAGAAGGTACTTAGTTGAACTAGTTTTCACGGTAGAGCCCATAAAAAGTTAGCGGCCGACCGGAAAACAAGATAGTTGGTGAAAATGGCCAAGACGGAGATGTGTGCGCGGTATAGGCATGCACGTCGATTATGCTTCAGGATAAGAGCTTTCAGGAACAGCCACCTGTATGTACTTAGTTGAACTAGTTTTCACGCAAGAGCCCATAAAAAGTTAGCGGCCGACCGCAAAATGAGAACATTGGCAAAATTGGCCAAGACGGAGATGTGTGCGCGGTATAGGCTTGCACGTCGATAATACTTCAGGCTAAGAGCTTTCAGGAACTGCCATATGTATGTACTTAGTTGAACTAGTTTTCACGCAAGAGCCCATAAAAAGTTAGCGGCCGACCGAGAAATAAGATAGTTGGTGAAAATGGCCAAGACGGAGATGTGTGCGCGGTATAGGCTTGCACGTCGATTATACTTCAGGATAAGAGCTTTCAGGAACTGCCACATGTATGTACTTAGTTGAACTAGTTTTCACGGTAGAGCCCATAAAAAGTTAGCGGCCGACCGCAAAATGAGAAAATTGGCAAAATTGGCCAAGACGGAGATGTGTGCGCGGTGTAGACAGGCACGTCGATTATACTTCAGGCTAAGAGCTTTCAGGAACTGCCACCTGAATGTACTTAGTTGAACTAGTTTTCACGCAAGAGCCCCTAAAAAGTTAGCGGCCGACCGCAAAATAAGATAATTGGTGAAAATGGCCAAGACGGAGATGTGTGCGCGGTATAGGCTTGCACGTCGATAATACTTCAGGCTAAGAGCTTTCAGGAACTGCCATATGTATGTACTTAGTTGAACTAGTTTTCACGCAAGAGCCCATAAAAAGTTAGCGGCCGACCGCAAAATGAGAACATTGGCAAAATTGGCCAAGACGGCGATGTGTCCGCGGTATAGGCTTGCACGTCGATAATACTTCAGGCTAAGAGCTTTCAGGAACTGCCATATGTATGTACTTATTTGAACTAGTTTTCACGCAAGAGCCCATTAAAAGTTAGCGGCCGACCGCAAAATAAGATAGTTGGTGAAAATGGCCAAGACGGAGATGTGTGCGCGGTATAGGCTTGCACGTCGATAATACTTCAGGCTAAGAGCTTTCAGGAACTGCCACCTGTATGTACTTAGTTGAACTAGTTTTCACGCAAGAGCCCATAAAAAGTTAGCGGCCGACCGCAAAATGAGAACATTGGCAAAATTGGCCAAGACGGAGATGTGTGCGCGGTGTAGACAGGCACGTCGATTATACTTCAGGCTTTTTTAAGGCAATTTTAAGTATTATACTTAAAATGATGTGAAATACGTAATGTCATTTTATTTAAAATTACACAATTTTAATTCATAAAGTTAACACTGACTTGATAGTAGTTTATGCAACTGCTATATAAAGAGAGGCCTTAAAACACGAGTGTGGTTTTATGAAACGAGTGTCAGTGAGTTTTATAATTATATCACACGGGTGTTTTAAGGCCTAATTATATACAGTTGTATACACTACTTTATGTAGACACATATATCATTACAGCAAAAAACCGTAACAGAAAAAACCAACAAACGAATGAAAACAATAATGGCGGCAATTGGATCCTCCATCAATACGAACGTTTTTTTTAATCATAGACAAACGAATGAAGCTCTTCTCATGTCACTCGAGATGAAATGTGCAGTTTATATTGAAAAAAAAAAAGTTTAAAAACTGTTCCCCGACTACGGAAAAAACTAAAACGTGAAAAATAAGTTATGATTGATTACTATCATTGTCCTATAGATTAAGGCAAGTCTTTTGATATCTAACACATCAAAAGACTTGCCTTATTCTATAGGACGATGATAGTAATCAATCATAACTTATTTTTTACGTTTTAATTTTTGCCATATTCGAACCGATATTTTTCATTTTCGTAAGTCAAACACTGCCGGAAATATTTAATTATTGCGCCAAATTTGATATGAGTCAAGTAGCTAATTAAAGGCCGGTCGCGAACCACAGAGAAAATCGAATATTGACCTTTCCATCCACAATTAGTGGTTAACAACATTTTTATATTGTGTTCAATGAATTATGGCAAGCATAATATTAACCAAATAAAATGCAGTATTTTTCTATATTATTGTAGAAATATTAATGTACATAATAAAAAATTCAAAATAATACCAATTACATTTAAAAAAGGCATTTTACTTGTTTCCATTGCATTTTATTGTTCTCATTGCCATTACAACTAATTAAGGTACCTATATCTAGGGTGAAGAACCAAACGCCATATGATCATGGGACAATATCATTGCAAGCAAAATAACACGTGCGTAAGATCCCGCCCGTACATTCCCGTACGTAAGGTTTACAATCTCTGTCGCCGGCGTTCAAGGTTACTGTGCGAGCGTGAGGGCACAATTACTGTGCGCGTGCGACAGAGACAAATAGAAATAGGGCAATGCTCGGTTTTCTCTGTGGTTCGCAACCGGCCTTTAGTAGCCTATGTCCATCAGGGATAGTGTAGCTTTCTATTGGTCAAAGAATTTTTGGAATCGGTTTAGTAGTTCCATAGATTACCCCCTAAATACAAACAAACAAATAAACAAAGTTTACCTCTTTATTATGTTCGTGTAGATAAGCTAATTTTTATGTGAAATACGTAATAATGCCAATTTATACTTCAAATTCGACAATATTATTTTATCGATTGTACCTACTCAAAATCGATAAAACGGAACGGGTCATTCAATAGACAGTCTATTATCCTTCTTATTAATCTCTACAGATACCGAGAATCCGAATTTAAGCAACCGTAGACATTTTGTGATATTTTTGGTCGAGATGTAGGACCCGAGATGATCTCGGGTTAGACATAATCTCGAACGAAACGAGAATTGCCCCCTGCTCTAGTTGCATATCGAACGGCGGCAGCAGCATAACTTACACTCGACATCCGCCATGTTTTTTCGCAAAATCTCTAATTCGACTTCATCTCTATGACGTCAGAATTGCGCCCGTCTAGAGCTTTCAGAAACTGCCACAAATTATTTTCCTTGATCAACACTGTTGACATGGTTTGGAATGAATCACTTTTTATTTTATATTCTTGCTGTTCGCTAATTCCGGGAAAAACGTTTTAAGCATTGTGCCTTATATGAACTTTATATTCAATGAAATAAGGATTATATTCTTACGACAAGAACGGAGGTTCATTGTGGGTGGTACGGATACGGTAGATTACTTCATTCAACCTTTGCCATTAATATTATGTAATAATGTGTACTGTAAAATTTTATAAAATATATGTTTCCTTTGGGAATCTTTAGTTAGGTAATTGATCGGCATCTATCTTTACATTCCATGAAAACGTCACTTATAAAGGTTGCGCTCTATCTAGGTAATAAACAAAAGATCAGGTAGCTATTGTTTTCGTTCAGGTAGTCAAATATGTTAACCCTTAAACCTGAACAAGAAACTTTTATCGCAAATTGCAAAATGCAAGATCATTTATGACCAGTCCTTTTGTCGGCAAGTCTTTTTATTTTAGATATTTAAAACAGTAAGGACATGTAGAATATCTGTATTATCTAAAACATTTTGTGTGATGTGATATGCAGGTTAAGTGTTTAGTTCTGTGATTTTGTTCTATAATCTCCTGTATTCATTTAAAAACAATGTCTCAAAAAAAAAAAAACAATCTGACGTAGTATTCCGGTATCTAATTATTATTAGATACCGGAATACTAAGTCAGATTGTTTTTTTTTTGAGACATTGTTTTATAACTGTACCTCACAAGACCAGGCAAAATGATATTTTTTTGGAATACCTACTTAATTTGTGGCCTAAAATTATTAAAAAGCCGTTTACTTAGTATTAAAGCCGCCAACTTATTATTTCTATTCGCCCGCTTTAATTTGCTTTTTTAAATTTGTAAAAAAAAATTGTGGCATATTAGATTATCGCAATTTTAATTTAATGCCGCTCGAGTCAGTATTTCAGTTTCTCATTGTTATTCGCCAAATAATATTTTAGTTGCCCGATTGATAATATCTCTAATAGAACTAGTGTTTCAACCTTTGCGCTTGTTGGAGGCTGGATAATGTTTGTGATTAGTAATAGCCCGACTTTTCGTCTTTATCTTAAAGTACCTACAGAAATATATATGTAAGACCCATCATTTGACACATGACAACACCCATATAATGTAAATGTGCATTATCCATTGAAATTATAAATAAAATATTCAACAGCTTTTGAGCTTCACAGATACCTAAAAGCTATGTATATGCTCTTTTAAGGTGCAACTAAGTGGTTATTACATTTATTTCTATCGTAATAATAAAGTATTTCATACTAAAAACTCAACACGTAAACAGTTACATATTAAGTCTTTTTTTTCTTAAACTTAGTGTAGTGACCAAGTTCTTCGTTTCGATTCGAATGAAATTTTCGTAAATTTGTTGAAATCGATTAATTTATTACAAAATCAAAAAGATATCAAATCATTAATTCAAACGTACCTTTTTACCACGTACGTCAGCTCTGTGGAATCAACTTTCGGCTTCGGTGTTTCCAAATGGATACGACTTGGGGACCTTCAAGAAACGAGCCTATTCTTTTCTTAAAGGCCGGCAACGCGCTTGCGATTCTCTTGATATTGCAGGTGTCCATGGGCGGCGGTGATTGCTTACCATCACGTGACCCGTCTGCTCGTTTGCCCCCTATACTATAAAAAAAAAAAAAAAAAACCTTAAAATGAACCAAAAAAACCCTATGGCTAAGAACGTGCCCTTTTTAACCGACTTCAAAAAAAAGGAGTAATATGTTTCGCGATTACTCGAAGACGGCTGGACCGATTTGAAAAATTCTTGTTTTGATTGAAAGGGTATACTTCCAAGTTGGTTCCATTGTCACCAGGTCACGATCTGGTGGTAGGATCCTGGAGAAATCGAGGGAAATCTTTAAAAAATGCACACCTGTAGCGATTTGGATATTTTTTTTATAGTAACTTGTACTTTTGTTCTCGGAAAACTGGAACTAATGGTGAATACAGACGGCCTCTGAAACTACTCAATAATAAGTAGGTATTTCACAGGTGGCGATACGGGCGGCTATTTTAATATAGTTGCTAAGCAATTTATGCTAATTGCAATGCATTTGGTCAAGTGAGGCTGATGGTGAAGGGGTGCAAATTTTGAATCTTATCAGTTGTAAAGGTCACAAAAATGGCCGAATCTCTATGGAAAACGGCCAGTTTTTTGATGAGCTTTAGCCACCCGGTGAGATTCAAAAATCGCACTCCAGGGGAACTCCTCAAGAATTAACGTCCCTGCATTGGGAAAAGCAACATTTTGTAAAGGGTGATGAGCAACTGACATAACCGTGTAACTTAGATAAACAACCAGACTCACTAAAAAGAGAGAAATGGTTTTATTCATCGAATTTTGAATTTTCAAAGCATAGATTTTTGAACGAAACAATATCAGATTATGGTACCAGTCCGGGCAGAACCTGCACGAAGTTCTATCGCCTTAACTCAGATAAAAATACTTTTTTTAAATCGTCACTATAATCGATTGCAATAATCTGCTACCCTTAGTAATCGGTAGATACGTTAATCGTCACGCCTTAGCCTCATCACTGTAAACATCAATGGACAAGTCTCAAATATTGGGTCTTACATATATTCTTCTATACGTAACTATGACAAAAGTCTCCTGACTAAGTCTTGAAAGAACACAAATTTCTACGAAATCTATCTTTGTTTGTACGTTGTGTTTTACAATACTTATAAAAAAAACCAAACTTCATCTAGTGCCCTTTCATCAGGCTCACAATGCTCGGTCTGATAAAGAGTGAATGATTTATTGCCTTGGCGGCGCGGCGGTCAGTTGCAAAACTTTCCACTGAGAGACAACTTAACCTGGGGTGCAATTTTTGAATCTCACGAGGCTAGTCACCTCGTGAGATTGCGTGAAAACTAGTTCCACTAAGAACCTTCAGGTGGTAGTTCCTGAAAGCTCTTAGCCTGAAGTATTATCGACGTGCAAGCCTATACCGCGCACACATCTCCGTGTTGGCCATTTTCACCAACTATCTTTTTTTGCGGTCGGCCGCTAACTTTTTATTGGCTCTTGCGTGAAAACTCGTTTAACTAAGTACATTAAGGTGGCAGTTCCTGAAAGCTCTTAGCCTGAAGTATAATCGACGTGCCTGTCTACACCGCGCACACATCTCCGTCTTGGCCAATTTTGCCAATGTTCTCATTTTGCGGTCGGCCGCTAACTTTTTATGGGCTCTTGCGTGAAAACTAGTTCAACTAAGTACCTTCTGGTGGTAGTTCCTGAAAGCTCTTAGCCTGAAGTATAACTGACGTGCAAGCCTATACCGCGCACACATCTCCGTCTTGGCCATTTTCACCAACTATCTTGTTTTGCGGTCGGCCGCTAACTTTTTATGGGCTCTACCGTGAAAACTAGTTCAACAAGTACATACATGTGGCAGTTCCTGAAAGCTCTTATCCTGAAATAGATTCGACATGCAAGCCTATACCCGCGCACACATCTCCGTCTTGGCCATTTTCACCAACTATCTTATTTTGCGGTCGGCCGCTAACTTTTTATGGGCTCTTGCGTGAAAACTAGTTCAACTAAGTACCTTCTGGTGGTAGTTCCTGAAAGCTCTTAGCCTGAAGTATAATCGACGTGCAAGCCTATACCGCGCACACATCTCCGTCTTGGCCATTTTCACCAACTATCTTATTTTGCAGTCGGCCGCTAACTTTTTATGGGCTCTTGCGTGAAAACTAGTTCAACTAAGTACATACATGTGGCAGTTCCTGAAAGCTCATATCCTGAAGTATAATCGACGTGCAAGCCTATACCGCGCACACATCTCCGTCTTGGCCATTTTCACCAACTATCTTATTTTGCGGTCGGCCGCTAACTTTTTATGGGCTCTTGCGTGAAAACTAGTTCAACTAAGTACATACATATGGCAGTTCCTGAAAGCTCTTAGCCTGAAGTATTATCGACGTGCAAGCCTATACCGCGCACTCATCTCCGTCTTGGCCAATTTTGCCAATGTTCTCATTTTGCGGTCGGCCGCTAACTTTTTATGGGCTCTTGCGTGAAAACTAGTTCAACTAAGTACATACATGTGGCAGTTCCTGAAAGCTCATATCCTGAAGTATAATCGACGTGCAAGCCTATACCGCGCACACATCTCCGTCTTGGCCATTTTCACCAACTATCTTATTTTGCGGTCGGCCGCTAACTGAGAACATTGGCAAAATTGGCCAAGACGGAGATGTGTGCGCGGTATAGGCTTGCACGTCGATAATACTTCAGGCTAAGAGCTTTCAGGAACTGCCATATGTATGTACTTAGTTGAACTAGTTTTCACGCAAGAGCCCATAAAAAGTTAGCGGCCGACCGCAAAATAAGATAGTTGGTGAAAATGGCCAAGACGGAGATGTGTGCGCGGTATAGGCTTGCACGTCGATTATACTTCAGGATATGAGCTTTCAGGAACTGCCACATGTATGTACTTAGTTGAACTAGTTTTCACAGTAGAGCCCATAAAAAGTTAGCGGCCGACCGGGAAACAAGATAGTTGGTGAAAATGGCCAAGACGGAGATGTGTGCGCGGTATAGGCATGCACGTCGATTATGCTTCAGGATAAGAGCTTTCAGGAACAGCCACATGTATGTACTTAGTTGAACTAGTTTTCACGGTAGAGCCCATAAAAAGTTAGCGGCCGACCGGAAAACAAGATAGTTGGTGAAAATGGCCAAGACGGAGATGTGTGCGCGGTATAGGCTTGCACGTCGATTATACTTCAGGATAAGAGCTTTCAGGAACAGCCACCTGTATGTACTTAGTTGAACTAGTTTTCACGGTAGAGCCCATAAAAAGTTAGCGGCCGACCGGAAAACAAGATAGTTGGTGAAAATGGCCAAGACGGAGATGTGTGCGCGGTATAGGCATGCACGTCGATTATGCTTCAGGATAAGAGCTTTCAGGAACAGCCACATGTATGTACTTAGTTGAACTAGTTTTCACGCAAGAGCCCATAAAAAGTTAGCGGCCGACCGCAAAATGAGAACATTGGCAAATTTGGCCAAGACGGAGATGTGTGCGAGGTATAGGCTTGCACGTCGATAATACTTCAGGCTAAGAGCTTTCAGGAACAGCCACCTGTATGTACTTAGTTGAACTAGTTTTCACGCAAGAGCCCATAAAAAGTTAGCGGCCGACCGCAAAATAAGATAGTTGGTGAAAATGGCCAAGACGGAGATGTGTGCGCGGTATAGGCTTGCACGTCGATAATACTTCAGGCTAAGAGCTTTCAGGAACTGCCACATGTATGTACTTAGTTGAACTAGTTTTCACGGTAGAGCCCATAAAAAGTTAGCGGCCGACCGCAAAATGAGAACATTGGCAAAATTGGCCAAGACGGAGATGTGTGCGCGGTGTAGGCATGCACGTCGATTATGCTTCAGGATAAGAGCTTTCAGGAACAGCCACATGTATGTACTTAGTTGAACTAGTTTTCACGGTAGAGCCCATAAAATGTTAGCGGCCGACCGGAAAACAAGATAGTTGGTGAAAATGGCCAAGACGGAGATGTGTGCGCGGTATAGGCTTGCACGTCGATTATACTTCAGGCTAAGAGCTTTCAGGAACAGCCACCTGTATGTACTTAGTTGAACTAGTTTTCACGCAAGAGCCCATAAAAAGTTAGCGGCCGACCGCAAAATGAGAACATTGGCAAAATTGGCCAAGACGGAGATGTGTGCGCGGTATAGGCTTGCACGTCGATAATACTTCAGGCTAAGAGCTTTCAGGAACTGCCATATGTATGTACTTAGTTGAACTAGTTTTCACGCAAGAGCCCATAAAAAGTTAGCGGCCGACCGCAAAATAAGATAGTTGGTGAAAATGGCCAAGACGGAGATGTGTGCGCGGTATAGGCTTGCACGTCGATTATACTTCAGGATATGAGCTTTCAGGAACTGCCACATGTATGTACTTAGTTGAACTAGTTTTCACAGTAGAGCCCATAAAAAGTTAGCGGCCGACCGGGAAACAAGATAGTTGGTGAAAATGGCCAAGACGGAGATGTGTGCGCGGTATAGGCATGCACGTCGATTATGCTTCAGGATAAGAGCTTTCAGGAACAGCCACATGTATGTACTTAGTTGAACTAGTTTTCACGCAAGAGCCCATAAAAAGTTAGCGGCCGACCGCAAAATGAGAACATTGGCAAATTTGGCCAAGACGGAGATGTGTGCGAGGTATAGGCTTGCACGTCGATAATACTTCAGGCTAAGAGCTTTCAGGAACAGCCACCTGTATGTACTTAGTTGAACTAGTTTTCACGCAAGAGCCCATAAAAAGTTAGCGGCCGACCGCAAAATAAGATAGTTGGTGAAAATGGCCAAGACGGAGATGTGTGCGCGGTATAGGCTTGCACGTCGATTATACTTCAGGATATGAGCTTTCAGGAACTGCCACATGTATGTACTTAGTTGAACTAGTTTTCACAGTAGAGCCCATAAAAAGTTAGCGGCCGACCGGGAAACAAGATAGTTGGTGAAAATGGCCAAGACGGAGATGTGTGCGCGGTATAGGCTTGCACGTCGATTATACTTCAGGATAAGTATTATCGACGTGCAAGCCTATACCTCGCACACATCCCCGTTTTGGCCAAATTTGCCAATGTTCTCATTTTGCGGTCGGCCGCTAACTTTTTATGGGCTCTTGCGTGAAAACTAGTTCAACTAAGTACATACATGTGGCTGTTCCTGAAAGCTCTTATCCTGAAGCATAATCGACGTGCATGCCTATACCGCGCACACATCTCCGTCTTGGCCATTTTCACCAACTATCTTGTTTTCCGGTCGGCCGCTAACTTTTTATGGGCTCTACCGTGAAAACTAGTTCAACTAAGTACATACAGGTGGCTGTTCCTGAAAGCTCTTATCCTGAAGTATAATCGACGTGCAAGCCTATACCGCGCACACATCTCCGTCTTGGCCCTTTTCACCAACTATCTTGTTTTCCGGTCGGCCGCTAACTTTTTATGGGCTCTACCGTGAAAACTAGTTCAACTAAGTACATACATGTGGCTGTTCCTGAAAGCTCTTATCCTGAAGCATAATCGACGTGCATGCCTATACCGCGCACACATCTCCTTCTTGGCCATTTTCACCAACTATCTTGTTTCCCGGTCGGCCGCTAACTTTTTATGGGCTCTACTGTGAAAACTAGTTCAACTAAGTACATACATGTGGCAGTTCCTGAAAGCTCATATCCTGAAGTATAATCGACGTGCAAGCCTATACCGCGCACACATCTCCGTCTTGGCCATTTTCACCAACTATCTTATTTTGCGGTCGGCCGCTAACTTTTTATGGGCTCTTGCGTGAAAACTAGTTCAACTAAGTACATACATATGGCAGTTCCTGAAAGCTCTTAGCCTGAAGTATTATCGACGTGCAAGCCTATACCGCGCACACATCTCCGTCTTGGCCAATTTTGCCAATGTTCTCATTTTGCGGTCGGCCGCTAACTTTTTATGGGCTCTTGCGTGAAAACTAGTTCAACTAAGTACATACAGGTGGCTGTTCCTGAAAGCTCTTAGCCTGAAGTATAATCGACGTGCAAGCCTATACCGCGCACATATCTCCGTCTTGGCCATTTTCACCAACTATCTTGTTTTCCGGTCGGCCGCTAACTTTTTATGGGCTCTACCGTGAAAACTAGTTCAACTAAGTACATACATGTTGCTGTTCCTGAAAGCTCTTATCCTGAAGCATAATCGACGTGCATGCCTACACCGCGCACACATCTCCGTCTTGGCCAATTTTGCCAATGTTCTCATTTTGCGGTCGGCCGCTAACTTTTTATGGGCTCTACCGTGAAAACTAGTTCAACTAAGTTCATACATGTGGCAGTTCCTGAAAGCTCATATCCTGAAGTATAATCGACGTGCAAGCCTATACCGCGCACACATCTCCGTCTTGGCCATTTTCACCAACTATCTTGTTTTCCGGTCGGCCGCTAACTTTTTATGGGCTCTACCGTGAAAACTAGTTCAACTAAGTACATACATATGGCAGTTCCTGAAAGCTCTTAGTCTGAAGTATTATCGACGTGCAAGCCTATACCGCGCACACATCTCCGTCTTGGCCAATTTTGCCAATGTTCTCATTTTGCGGTCGGCCGCTAACTTTTTATGGGCTCTACCGTGAAAACTAGTTCAACTAAGTACATACATGTGGCAGTTCCTGAAAGCTCTTAGCCTGAAGTATTATCGACGTGCAAGCCTATACCGCGCACACATCTCCGTCTTGGCCATTTTCACCAACTATCTTGTTTTCCGGTCGGCCGCTAACTTTTTATGGGCTCTACCGTGAAAACTAGTTCAACTAAGTACATACAGGTGGCTGTTCCTGAAAGCTCTTATCCTGAAGTATAATCGACGTGCAAGCCTATACCGCGCACACATCTCCGTCTTGGCCATTTTCACCAACTATCTTGTTTTCCGGTCGGCCGCTAACTTTTTATGGGCTCTACCGTGAAAACTAGTTCAACTAAGTACATACATGTGGCTGTTCCTGAAAGCTCTTATCCTGAAGCATAATCGACGTGCATGCCTGTTGTGGGTAGACATAGAAAATATTAATAAAAGTAGTTGTCATCCAGATTGTCTTTCATTTACACAACATGGTGGCAGCGGTGTTTTAAATTGAATTTCTAAGTAACATTACGAGTGTTTGTAGTCAAAAACGGTGTAATTACTTATCTGAGTGGTCAAACAATATAATAAGTGATATTCTGAAATGGAGCATGCGCGACCTCCGTCGGAACTTAATCTGGATGGCAGCCCCGTCAGCCGGGCTGACGCATGGCGAAAATGGAAGACGCAGTTCGAATTATTTCTTAAAGCATCGGGGGTGCATAAGGAAGAATCGGCAGTGCAGTCAAGCCTACTGATCAATCTAATCGGGCCGGACGGCTTCGACGTTTACCAAACGTTTACGTTTGATGAAGAAAAGGACCGGGAAGACGTCAAGTCCTTACTCAAAAAATTTGACTTATATTTTGGGGTCAAGTCAAATATTACGCTGGCAAGATACAACTTCTTCACCCGTGACCAGGAGCACGGTGAAACGATAAGCCAGTATGTGGTTGCTTTAAAACTTCTTAGTAAAAAATGTGAATTCGCATCATTAGAGGAATCATTAATTCGCGACCGCATAGTCTGCGGCATAACCAGCGGAGTGGTACGCGATCGACTGTTGCGGGTGGAGGATTTGAGTCTCGACAAGGCTATAAAGATATGCGAGGCGGACGAGGTCACGGCGGACGGCAGCAGGTGCCTGGAGGCTCGCGGGTCGGGGGCCGCGCGAGTGGACGCGGTGCAAGAGCGCGGGGCGCGAGGCCCGCGGGGCGGCCGGCGCGGCCGGGCCCGGGGCCTGGCGCCGCGCGGGCCGAGCGCGCCCGGGCCCGCCGCTGCCGGCCGCTCGCACCCGCCGGGATCGCAGTGCCATGGTTGTGGAGCGCAGTGTTTACCGGGAATGTGTCCCGCGGCTCAAGTCAAGTGTTATGTGTGTCAAAATTACGGCCATTACGCAAGAATGTGCAATACGCCGCAAAATGTCAAAAAAATGTACGACATCGAGGTTCATAATGAAAACACGGGCGACTCCGAGGATGACTGTGAGTTGTTTTATGTTTCTGTGGTAGAAAATATTTCATTTGTAAAACAGTCGATCAAAAATGAATGGTACGAGAATCTGACCTGTGATGGTGGCTCAGAAAACTTTAAATTAGACACGGGAGCCGACATTAATGTATTGTCATATGAGCGGTTTAAAGCGTTAGGGTATAACGACTCAATTATTCAACAAAAACATAACATTAAGTTGCAGTCGTATAGTGGTGACGTCATACCAATAAGAGGTATCTGCGATTTAATTTGGTGGCATAAAAATCACAAATATTGTTTAAAATTTGCTATTGCTAGTATGTCTTGTGAAAGTGTACTGGGCAGACAGGCCTGCTCTCAGATGGGGTTGATACGTCGTATTCACAGTGTAAATTTAAACGATTACTCTGATTTATTTGAAGGCTTGGGTTGCTTGCCGGGCGAGTATAGCATTGTGGTCGATCCGAGTGTGCCGCCGGTGGTCAGCGCGGCGCGTAAGGTTCCTATTGCTCTGCGCGAAAAATTACATGACGAATTAAAAAGAATGATCGAGCTAGGCGTGATAAGAAAAGTTACTCATCCCACTCCATGGGTTAATGCAGTGGTAATTGCTGCTAAAAAAAATGGTGATTTACGTATTTGTCTCGACCCGCGTCCATTAAATTGTGCTATTCGACGTGCACATTTCCAACTGCCCACTCTTACTGAATTAACGTCTAAACTACACGGAGCGCGTTATTTTTCGGTGTTGGATGCAAATTCGGGATTTTGGGCAGTCAAGCTGGACGAGGCCAGTGCTAACTTGTGTACGTTCGGTACCCCGTTTGGCCGGTACCAATTTACGAGGTTACCTTTCGGGTTAAATTGCGCACCGGAAGTATTCCATGCCAGAGTTAAACAATTAATAGAGAATTTGGAGGGGGTCGAGTCTTTTATAGACGACATTATTTGCTGGGGTCAAACCAAACAGGAGCACGATAAGAGGTTGAGTGCTTTGTTGGAAAGAGCACGGTCTAGCAATTTAAAGTTCAATAAAAGTAAATGCAAAATATGCGTCGAAGAAGTTACTTATTTAGGTCATGTTTTTAATAAAAATGGAATGAAGCCGGATAGTACTAAAGTTAAGGCGATCATCGACATGCCTCCTCCGTGTGATAAAAAAGGGCTAGAAAGATTTTTAGGGGCCACTAACTACCTATCAAAATTTATTCAAAATTATTCCGAGCACACAAAACCGCTGACTAATTTATTAAAAAAAGACTCGTGTTGGGTCTGGGACTCGACACATCAAGAGGCATTAGATAAGCTTAAAGAGCTGCTCAGTACGGCCCCGGTGCTGGCCCTGTACGACGTGCGGCGGCCCGTCGTGCTGTCAGTAGACGCCAGCAGCGTGGCGCTGGGCGCCGTGCTGCTGCAGGACGGTCGGCCGGTCGAGTACGCCTCGCGTATGCTTACCGACACGCAAACCAGGTATGCGCAAGTGGAAAAAGAATTGCTCGCTATCGTTTTTGCTTGTGAAAAATTTCGACAATACATCTATGGTAAAAATAATGTGGTCGTCGAGACTGATCATAAACCCCTGGAAAGCGTATTTAAAAAATCATTACAGTCTGTCCCAGTACGCTTACAGAGAATGTTATTACGCCTGCAAGGTCTCGACTTGTCGGTTATATACAAGCCGGGTAAATACATGTACTTAGCAGACACGTTGTCGCGTGCGCCTCTGCCCGAAGTATATGATGACACTATAAGTAAAGGAATTATGTATCAAGTCAATCTTTTAATGAGTCAGGTTAACATGTCAAAAAACAAGTTAAATGTGGTTAGAGAGGAGACTCGAAATGATGACAGATTAGTACACTTATTGGAATATTTGAAACAGGGGTGGCCCTCTAACAAATATGAGGTATTAGAAGATTTAAAATGTTATTGGTCGATGAGAGATGAACTATTTACAGTAGATGATATAATATTTAAAAACAATTTAGTACTAATTCCGCCCACTATGAGGCAGGATATGCTCAGACTCATTCACGATGGCCACCTGGGTATTGACCGGTGCAAGAGGCGAGCGCGGCAAGTGCTGTTCTGGCCTGGTATTAATAAAGAAATAGAACTTTATGTGAAACGTTGCTCAGCGTGTCAGGAGTATTCAAACGCGCCATGCAGGGAGCCGTTAATACCAATAACGATACCTAATTTGCCGTGGAATCAAGTGGGTACAGACATTTTTGAATATTTGAAGAAATATTATTTAATCATAGTCGATTATTTTTCAGGATTTGTAGAGGTATCCAAATTAAGTAATATTTCAAGTTTGACAGTCATACAATCACTGAAAGAAAATTTTGCTAGGTATGGTATACCTGAAAAAATTATCAGCGATAATGCCACTCAGTTTTCAAGCCGGGACTTTAAGCGATTTGCTGCTGAGTGGGGTTTCGAACACGTCACTTCTTCACCGAACTATGCCCAGGCAAACGGGAAGAGTGAAAGGGCGGTTCAGCTAGTTAAAAATATTTTGAAGAAATCAATAAGAAGTAATTCTGATTTTTATTTAAATTTGTTGAGCTTCCGTAACACACCTCGAGAAAAATTGAATTCTCCTGCACAATTGCTGATGGGCCGGATGCTGAGGTGTCGATTGCCAGTACATCCCCTTTTATTACAACCAAACCCAGCATCGACTGATCAGTATGATGAGCTCGTTAACAAGCAACAAAAGAGTAAACATTATTATGATCAACATTCTAAAGAATTGCCTGTATTAAACAAAGGGGATGATGTTATCATTATTGATAGGCATAATAGAGTAAGAGGTAAAATATTGTCAAAAGATGTTACTCCTAGGTCATATCTTGTCAAAAATAAAAGGGGTATTTATCGTCGGAATCGAAGGCATTTGATAAGATGTGAACCTGAATCACCAATATGTACTAACGACATATCACACCTTGTTGAAAGTCCCATTGATTTAGATGAAAATACATCTCCCGATGAGGATCGCTACTCCTCTGCAGGGTCAGTGGGAGATGTTCTAGAATCTCATTCCCCGATGATTACAATGAGAAAAAAGTAGTCGTTTATTTTTATACCAATGTTTAATCTTAAGTACATTTATTGGTTTCTGCCTCTCTCGTTGTGCTTGGGAAGGAAGAAAGGAGAAATATTAGAAGTTTTGTTAACATGTTTTTTTTAAATTTGGTGTTTTTGGTGGTGGGTTATTAGTCTTAACATTATGTCTTTATTTCATTAAGGGGAAGATGTTGTGGGTAGACATAGAAAATATTAATAAAAGTAGTTGTCATCCAGATTGTCTTTCATTTACACAACAATGCCTATACCGCGCACACATCTCCGTCTTGGCCATTTTCACCAACTATCTTGTTTTCCGGTCGGCCGCTGACTTTTTATGGGCTCTACCGTGAAAACTAGTTCAACTAAGTACATACATGTGGCAGTTCCTGAAAGCTCTTATCCTGAAGTATAATCGACGTGCAAGCCTATATCGCGCACACATCTCCGTCTTGGCCATTTTCACCAACTATCTTATTTTGCGGTCGGCCGCTAACTTTTTATGGGCTCTTGCGTGAAAACTAGTTCAACTAAGTACATACATATGGCAGTTCCTGAAAGCTCTTAGCCTGAAGTATTATCGACGTGCAAGCCTATACCGCGCACACATCTCCGTCTTGGCCATTTTCACCAACTATCTTATTTTGCGGTCGGCCGCTAACTTTTTATGGGCTCTTGCGTGAAAACTAGTTCAACTAAGTACATACATATGGCAGTTCCTGAAAGCTCTTAGCCTGAAGTATTATCGACGTGCAAGCCTATACCGCGCACACATCTCCGTCTTGGCCAATTTTGCCAATGTTCTCATTTTGCGGTCGGCCGCTAACTTTTTATGGGCTCTTGCGTGAAAACTAGTTCAACTAAGTACATACATATGGCAGTTCCTGAAAGCTCTTAGCCTGAAGTATTATCGACGTGCAAGCCTATACCGCGCACACATCTCCGTCTTGGCCATTTTCACCAACTATCTTATTTTGCGGTCGGCCGCTAACTTTTTATGGGCTCTTGCGTGAAAACTAGTTCAACTAAGTACATACATATGGCAGTTCCTGAAAGCTCTTAGCCTGAAGTATTATCGACGTGCAAGCCTATACCGCGCACACATCTCCGTCTTGGCCAATTTTGCCAATGTTCTCATTTTGCGGTCGGCCGCTAACTTTTTATGGGCTCTTGCGTGAAAACTAGTTCAACTACGTACATACAGGTGGCTGTTCCTGAAAGCTCTTAGCCTGAAGTATTATCGACGTGCAAGCCTATACCACGCACACATCTCCGTCTTGGCCAATTTTGCCAATGTTCTCATTTTGCGGTCGGCCGCTAACTTTTTATGGGCTCTACCGTGAAAACTAGTTCAACTAAGTACATACATGTGGCAGTTCCTGAAAGCTCTTATCCTGAAGCATAATCGACGTGCATGCCTATACCGCGCACACATCTCCGTCTTGGCCATTTTCACCAACTATCTTGTTTTCCGGTCGGCCGCTGACTTTTTATGGGCTCTACCGTGAAAACTAGTTCAACTAAGTACATACATATGGCAGTTCCTGAAAGCTCTTATCCTGAAGTATAATCGACGTGCAAGCCTATACCGCGCACACATCTCCGTCTTGGCCATTTTCACCAACTATCTTATTTTGCGGTCGGCCGCTAACTTTTTATGGGCCTTTGCGTGAAAACTAGTTCAACTAAGTACATACAGAAGGCAGTTCCTGAAAGCTCTTAGCCTGAAGTATTATCGACGTGCAAGCCTATACCGCGCACACATCTCCGTCTTGGCCATTTTCACCAATTATCTCATTTTGCGGTCGGCCGCTAACTTTTTATGGGCTCTTGCGTGAAAACTAGTTCAACTAAGTACATACATATGGCAGTTCCTGAAAGCTCTTATCCTGAAGTATAATCGACGTGCAAGCCTATACCGCGCTCACATCTCCGTCTTGGCCATTTTCACCAATTATCTCATTTTGCGGTCGGCCGCTAACTTTTCATGGGCTCTTGCGTGAAAACTAGTTCAACTAAGTACATACAGGTAGCTGTTCCTGAAAGCTCTTATCCTGAAGTATAATCGACGTGCAAGCCTATACCGCGCACACATCTCCGTCTTGGCCATTTTCACCAATTATCTCATTTTGCGGTCGGCCGCTAACTTTTTATGGGCTCTTGCGTGAAAACTAGTTCAACTAAGTACATACATATGGCAGTTCCTGAAAGCTCTTAGCCTGAAGTATTATCGACGTGCAAGCCTATACCGCGCACACATCTCCGTCTTGGCCAATTTTGCCAATGTTCTCATTTTGCGGTCGGCCGCTAACTTTTTATGGGCTCTACCGTGAAAACTAGTTCAACTAAGTACATACATGTGGCAGTTCCTGAAAGCTCTTATCCTGAAGTATAATCGACGTGCAAGCCTATACCGCGCACACATCTCCGTCTTGGCCATTTTCACCAACTATCTTGTTTTCCGGTCGGCCGCTGACTTTTTATGGGCTCTACCGTGAAAACTAGTTCAACTAAGTACATACATATGGCAGTTCCTGAAAGCTCTTATCCTGAAGTATAATCGACGTGCAAGCCTATACCGCGCACACATCTCCGTCTTGGCCATTTTCACCAACTATCTTATTTTGCGGTCGGCCGCTAACTTTTTATGGGCCTTTGCGTGAAAACTAGTTCAACTAAGTACATACAGAAGGCAGTTCCTGAAAGCTCTTAGCCTGAAGTATTATCGACGTGCAAGCCTATACCGCGCACACATCTCCGTCTTGGCCATTTTCACCAATTATCTCATTTTGCGGTCGGCCGCTAACTTTTTATGGGCTCTTGCGTGAAAACTAGTTCAACTAAGTACATACATATGGCAGTTCCTGAAAGCTCTTAGCCTGAAGTATTATCGACGTGCAAGCCTATACCGCGCACACATCTCCGTCTTGGCCAGTTTCACCAACTATCTTATTTTGCGGTCGGCCGCTAACTTTTTATGGGCTCTTGCGTGAAAACTAGTTCAACTAAGTACATACAGAAGGCAGTTCCTGAAAGCTCTTAGCCTGAAGTATAATCGGCGTGCAAGCATATACCGCGCACACATCTCCGTCTTGGCCAGTTTCACCAACTATCTTATTTTGCGGTCGGCCGCTAACTTTTTATGGGCTCTTGCGTGAAAACTAGTTCAACTAAGTACATACAGGTGGCTGTTCCTGAAAGCTCTTATCCTGAAGTATTATCGACGTGCAAGCCTATACCGCGCACACATCTCCGTCTTGGCCAGTTTCACCAACTATCTTATTTTGCGGTCGGCCGCTAACTTTTTATGGGCTCTTGCGTGAAAACTAGTTCAACTAAGTACATACAGAAGGCAGTTCCTGAAAGCTCTTAGCCTGAAGTATAATCGGCGTGCAAGCATATACCGCGCACACATCTCCGTCTTGGCCAATTTCGCCAATGTTCTCATTTTGCTTTCGGCCGCTAACTTTTTATGGGCTCTACCGTGAAAACTAGTTCAACTAAGTACATACATATGGCAGTTCCTGAAAGCCCTGGACCTCAGGTCTTACGTCTATTAACAAACGGACTGGGCACACGTCTCCAAGTGAGCGAATTTCAGTAATGATTGCAATTTCAATTTGGCTTCTAAGTTTTTTTTGTTCTTTCCGTAAAATACTGATAGCTTTTAATTAATATGGCAAGCTTTTTTAATGCTTTAATACTTGTATTAAGCTAAAACCCTTTAATTACACGTTTCTGGTTCTCAAAGGTTGAAGCAAAATGATGACTTCTTAATTTTGCCGGGTTATAGTCGGCCGCTAACTTTTGGCCGCTAACTTCACACCGGTCTGGCACAAGAGGTATTCCTATGATACTCCTTTCAGACACTCAAAGGTTAACTGGAAGAGATCCCTTAAAGGGATAAGTTCGCCTTTGTACATCACTGTATCTCTTTTTTTTATTTATGTTTTTTGTACAATAAAGAATTTACATATATACATACATATTCCATCTTAGCCCTCTAGGTTGGCAACGCATCTACAATCTCTTTGATGTTGCGGGTGTCTATAGGCGGTGGTGATCACTTACCATAAGGTGACCCACTTGCTTGTTTGCCTTCCTAATACATAAAAAAAAGTAAGTTTCAGCTTCACCTTGTTCATTCAAATTAACGGATCACTCATGTAAATAAAGTCGATTATTATATCACGGACCAGTTCGTAGTCTTTACTCATGAGCCCCGCGGCCGTGGCTGGACAATAACTAAGAAAATCAGTGATCAAAGATTCGTTGGACCCGGTAAGCTGATTCTCACGGTAGCTTTTTGTAAATAATCACCTTGTTTGTTTGATTTTGGACCTAGAGGGCAGTGTAAAAGACGACATAATTATATACATTGCTTAAAAATATATTTCATGGACCAGGCTACGTCTACCAGTCTTTGACTAGAGTGTTAGGCCACTATTGCCATTGATATGATTGATTATTATTTATTAAATCAAATTAAATTTTACAACATGACTGTATGAAACCAATGCATACAAGTTATGATATATGGTACAAAACAGCACAAAAACTTTTTAAATATATTTTTCAGGAAAACGGAGACAAAAAATATCGGGTCTCCTAATCGCAGCCAACTATGTAAACCAGCAACCTCAAGGAATTGGCTGATCCGTTGCTGACTTTAGGTCGTAACTAGCAAGTAGTTTCATTGCGGCTTTGCCACTATGCAGAGAGAGGCTTGGTTAAGCTTAGTGACTGCACCTCATACCATAATTTAGATAATTTATTCAGTTAATATAAAGTTACATTAATTTATATTGATATCATCAAAAAGTCAAACGTCTACATATAATTATACAAAATTATGAAATAAAAAAAACGTCACCATCGGCGTATTCCCTCGTACTGTTTTTAAAATTCTACTGTGACTCGGTCTCGAAATGAGAGAGCGTCAGAGCATTGAGAGCTTAGTATACTTCAGTAACTGCATGGAGACTTGGCATAATATAGCATAGCTAAACAAATGCCACAGTGCTGCGCATTTCGGGTACGCTCCAATCGCATAGTCCACTGGGACTGCTTATTTAGACTTTGGGACCTATTGTTTACCTAGTGAATAGGTCGAGAGATCTGTTACGCTACGGACACTAGGGCGCTGCTACTATCAAAATGTATACTCTATGGAGGGTACCTCAGCTGGTGTCCGCTTGGTTAAGGACCGTATTGCGCTAAGGATCCCACGGTCATATCACCAGTCGCGCTGCTAACAAAATGTATACAGCTGTATAGTACCTCACCTGGTGTCCGCTTAGTTGAGGACCTTATTGCGCTAGGGATCCCACAGTCATATCACCACTCGCACTACTAACAAAATGTATACAGCTGTATAGAGGGTACCTCACCTGGTGTCCGCTTAGTTGAGGGCCTTATTGCGCTAAGGATCCCACGGTCATATCACCAGTCGCGCTGCTAACAAAATGTATACAGCTGTATGGTACCTCACCTGGTGTCCGCTTTGTTGTAGGGATCTACTAGGATCTACGTAGGATCTACCAGTCGTGCTACTAACAAAATATATACAGCTGTATGGAGGGTACCTAATCTGCTATCTGCATGTCTGAGGGCCCTGGATACCACGGTAACGCTACTATAAAATTGTATACAGTTCTATGGAGGGTACCTCACCTGTGTGTCTACCATGACCGGTCGAGATTAGTTTATCTCTATCAGCATCCCTTTCTTATGACATTAGTTTGAAAGAGACGCAAGGAGAGATATAACTAGTTCAAGCACAAGAGGGTTAAAATGCCAGCAATGGTTCAGTGACTGTCTAAAAGCCAGTAGTCTTCACGGGCGGCAGTTACTTCTCATTAGCAAACCCGCACGGTTTGCCTCCTGATTTTATAACAAAACTCAGGGGAAGATGTTGACAAATTCAGTTTGGTTAGTGTACACCTGAATGTCGCATGGTGCATAAGTTAAAATAGCTGAACAAAGTCGGTCCCATTCCTGAATTAATTTTATCTGCTTCAGGGTGAATAATATCTTGACTAAAATGAAATGGAAAGTTCATTGAACAAGAACATGAGTACAAGACTATGTAATTTCATCAAATAAT
This sequence comes from Ditula angustiorana, assembly GCA_963691745.1. NCBI lineage: Eukaryota > Metazoa > Arthropoda > Insecta > Lepidoptera > Tortricidae > Ditula > Ditula angustiorana. The sequence continues at coordinate 1,055,340 of OY829483.1, read as the reverse complement.
TAAACTGAAATCCGAGATCAAAAGTTGGCGCTTACAGATGACAGTATCTGATCTGATGCCTGATGTGGTCGGGCCTTGATCTGCCTTGTCCTAGAGAATTACCATGTGACAAGCCTCCACACAACATGATCCTGATCTGACACCAACAAAAATTCACCAGATCATGCCATCTGTAGACCCTTATTTTTGATCTTGGATTCCATTTTGTTTCGTTAGCTTTGGAAAAGACTGTATCCCATTCGTAAAAAAATCTAGAAGCCTTTGCTTCTCTGTTTTGGCAAAGAAACATCATAGACACCCGCAACACCAAGGAGATTGCAGACGCGTTGCCAACCCAAAAGGGCTAAGATGGAATACCTTTTGCGCCAGTAATTTCATCGACTGTTTTGCTCTCCATGACGGAACACACACAACAACAGTGCAAGCAGAGCTGCTTTGCGACTGGATTAGCAGGGAGTCATCTATGTTTTTGTATTGTGTTTCAAATTAAACTTTATTTACTAACAAACCCCTGTCCATTGACCTCATTAGGCCTCGCCCTTGGTCCTCCCTCCACCGCGCCCTCCCATAAATACTAATGACAGTTAACGGCTATTTATTACGCTTTCACTCACCTGGCATTCACATAAATGACTTGCTCTTGAGGTCGACTGCAGACTTCAGCAAAGGGAAGCTATGTGCGTAGAACTTATAAATCACGTAGGTTTTACAAAACAACTCAATTAACATAATATATGATAGAATATTTACATATGAACAAAATATTTACAGTTAAAATTAACATGAACATAGAAAAATTAAAAACAAACCTAAACTAAATCAGATTTTATTTACAAAACATTAAAAATATTTAAAAAGGAAGCACGCCCTCTGCGGTTTCGTTTGCGCCATGCGGAGAAGAGCCTGAAAGGCTGGCTACATTGCCCCGCTGGATAGCAAGGCTTAGCCTTTGGGCAAAGTAGCAGCCAGCCCTAAGATCCCCGGAGGCGAGGATCAGTCTGTGGACAGGTCAGGTCCTTGCACAGTGTCTTCGTGTGAGACGACCACGCGTCCATAGTTTTAACAGCCAGTGCAGCGAATTCATAGAAGAAAATGAAGGTCGGACACGTCTGTCGGAGGCACCCACAGAGGTGTGCTCATGCAGTCACTTGGTGGGTGCTGCAGGTAGCCCAGTGAAATGCCCCGGCTTCGCACGGTTTCGATGGAGTTATAATGTAGGTACATAAAAACCTTTTGTGAAAAATTCTCTAAATGACAGAAAACCGTGTCACAATCAGTTGCGTGGTTTAGCAGGAGGCGGCCGAACATACACTGTAAGGATTTAGGACAGACAGGAACGGCGACTTTATTTTATACTATGTACTGTTAGTGATGATTTATTAAAGTAATAATACAGTACAGTGTACCGGAAGACGCAGCGTAGGTAGACCCGCCACAAGGTGGACCGATGACCTGGTGATCGTTGCGGGAACCCGCTGGATGCAAGCAGCACAAGACCGGTCGTTGTGGCGATCCTTGGGAGAGGCCTATGTTCAGCAGTGGACGTCTTTTGGCTAAAATGATGATGATGATGACAGTACAGTGTCGTCTCGTCTTAGTTTTGCTACAAGTGCGAAATCTTTTAAAATTAATCAACCAAAAATGGATCTTATTTTAATTTCATACAGACTTTAACATGTCTGAGATCTGAGAGAAGTGACAGTAAAATGACAAATCTAACCATTCGACTCACCGGAAACGTACCTGAAAATAATAAAAAGTATTTATTAGACCACTGACATATAAGACTAAGTAATGGACTTCTAGTCAGCGCTTAAAATATGGCTGCCTCAAAAGTTGCAACAAAAGTACAACAAATCGACAATCGCTTGCGCTGTCAGTCTGTCAGACCGACGGCGCTGCTGTCAATACTATTTTATTTTTAAACCTATTTGCTAAACTTACTAAATTTGACGACCTGATAGCCTAGTGGTTAGTGACCCTGAATACAAAGCTTGAGGTTTTGGGTTCGATTCCCGGGAGGGGCAAATGTTTGTATGATGAATACGAATATTTGTACCCGAGTCTTGGATGTTACATGTATTTAAGTATGTATTTATCAATGTAAAGTATGTAAATGCGTTGTCCAGTACCCATAACACAAGCAGCTTCAGTTGCTTACTTTGGGACTAGGTCAATTGGTGTTAATTGTCCCAAAAATATTTTATTTATTTATTTATTTATTTTTATTTATTGCTAAATTATTATTTTATGCAGTTAGACGTAAAGTTGTAAATCCAATGACTATAAATAGTAAACTAATAATTTACATTTGTAACATTGGCGGCAACCTGTATTCTCGTGTCGATCCGTTTTTCGGCTGTCATTTAGTATGAAATTGTACATCCATGCATTATGATATCATTGTATTAGATACATCATTTATCTACACTAATATAATAAAGAGATAAACTTTGTTTGTTTGTTTTTTGGTTGTTTGTATGTAGGGAGTAATCTCTGGAACTACTGAACCGATTTCAAAAATTCTTTCACAGGTAGAAAGCTCCACTATTCCTGACGGACATAGGCTACTAATTACCTGTGAACGAAGTAGATAATCGAATTAGCTAATAATATGAAAATGCTGTTGAGTTCACTGATCGAGTGCATCGGCAAATGCAATGACAAACAGCTTAATGGCAAAAGCATTCGAGTACTGTATGCTCTTAAGATTATGTCTAGAGTATCATTTAATCCCGGACGATCATACTTTGGCCAGATTTGGACAGGGACATTAATTAAACTTGTGACCAGAACGTGAGAGCTTCGGAAAGCTCCGGATTATCGTCGCGACGATTAAAAAAGATTACCGATGAAGCTTTAATTGATTTTCAAGGAAATTGTGAGATGCTGCGGAGCTTGATAATTTATGATTAAATTTGCATTATCGCTGGTTTTATTTCGGTTTCTTAGTTTAGTCGGCGTCATTCATATATGAACTTAACACGTTCACGTGCGCAGTCGATTTTATAGAATATCGTTGTTACGCACAGTATTTCCCCATACGACGTCTATAGACTTTGTGATACAACGTAGGTAAAAATAACGCCAACCTGACAGGAACGTTTCTTAACGTCAACTCGCGGAACTAGCAGCGACGTTATAGGACGTTGTACAGGTCCTTGCATGTATGTGCACTCTAGTCATCTTTAGTGAGGATAAAGTTGGATATAGCGTGGCACTAGTGGTTCTAATTTTTGACATAATGTAGCACGATGACGTAGCTGATAGAATTTAGTACGGGCGCTCGGCGTTCAGTCACGTTGTATAAGATTTTATTTTTTTTATTTCGACGGCTATTTACGTTCTGTTGCGCCGTACATACCATTTTTTTACGTCTTATCACGTAGCGCACATGAACGTGTTAAGTACTGTAATAGGTTTTTTATGGTAAAGGTTTTAATACTGCCAATCGTAAATAAATTGATGAATTGAATTTAATACAAAGAAGTAAACTCTTTATTTAGATTAGGCTTACAGGATGCACTTATGAATGTCATAAAATTTACCACCGGTTCCGAATACCTCTGATAAGAAGATACCAACAAGAAACTAGGTGATTTTTTAAATAAATCAAAATTACAAAATCCAAAATCATATATTTGTCAATACAGGTGGATAATAAGATGTTACACAATTTCAATAGCATCACCATGTTTCGCCATCAGGCATACAAATATTTCCCAAGTCAGCGTACAGCAGCTTACATAATATTATCAAATGTCAACTTAAAACTAACTGAATAATTGAACAAAAATAAATAAAATGCAAATTAAAATGTCAAAATTAGAATAATTAGAGCAGGGTTGAGGAAGTCAACATTAATATAAAATTAAGAACGTAAAGAAAATGTCATACAATAAGATAAAAAATAATTATATCGAAAATTTTGAAATCATTAACAAAAAAAGTAAAAAAAATAAAATGTCATTTATGGTACCTCTCTTAAAAATTCTTGGACAGAGTAATAAGCCTTTTCTATTAGAAAGATATACAATGTTATTTTTACATCTTAAATACTTAACACGTTCCGGTCGCATAGCATAAAACAGAGTTGCTATTCATTGCTGTTGGTCCTTATATCCTCGGCCGCTGACCCCTTCTAAACGACGCCACGGATTTTGATTCGCTTTTCACTGTCATTTAGACATTTTTATGGAAGGTTTTTATGTATAATACCGAGAAATTGCTTGACCACTTTTCCACCGTATTACAAAGAAATAGGGTTGAAAAGTGGTCAAGCAATTATTATTGCCGAGATGGTACAAAAGATATTTGCCACTTGTCTATTGACGTTTGTAGTGACGAGGCTAAGGCGTGTTGATTTACGTATCTACCGATTATCGACTAAGGGTGGCAGGTTAATGCAATCGATTATAGTGACGATTTTTAAAAATATTTTTATCTGAGTTACGACGATGAACCTCGTGCAGGTTCCGCCCGGATTGGTACCATAATCTGATATTGTTTCGGAAACTTCAAAATTCGCTTTTTAGTGAGTCTGGTTGTTTATTTAAATTACACGCCTAATGTCAATTGCTCACCACCCTTTACAAAATATTGGTTCTCCCAAGGGACGTTAATTCTTGAGGAGTTCTCCTGGAGTGCGATTTTTGAATCTCACCGGGTGACCAAAGCTCACCAAACTGGCTGTTTTTTATAGAGATTCGGTCATTTTTGTGAGCTTTAGTCACCTGGTAAGATTCAAAAATTGCACCTCTTCACCATCAGCCTCATTTAATCAAATTCATTGCAATGAGCATAAATTGCCTTAGCAACTATATTAAAATAACCGCGCGTATCGCCACCCGTGAAATACTTATTATTGGTGGTTGGCCGTCTGTATTCACCATCATTTCCAGTTTTCCAATAGCAAAAGTACAAGTTACTATAAAAAATATCCAAATCGCTACAGGTGTGCATATATTTTTTAAGATTTCCCTCGATTTCTCCAGGATCCCACCATCAGATGGTGACTTGATGACAATAGAACCAACTTGAAAGTATACCCTTTCAAACAAAACAAGAATTTTTGAAATCGATCCAGCCGCCTTCGAGTAATCGCGGAACATACTCCTTTTTTTTGAAGGCGGTTAAAAAGGGGGCGTTCTTAGTCATGGGGATTTTTTTGGTTCATTTTAATGTTTGACTTAATGTTTTGATATCTTATTGATTTTGTAATAAATTAATCGATTTCAACAAATTTACGAAAATGTTATCTGAATCGAAACGAAGAACTTGGTCACTACACTAAGTTTAAGAAAACAAAGACTTAATATGTAACTGTTTACGAGTTGAGTTGTTAGTTTGAAATAGTTTGTTATTACGATAGAAATAAATGTAATAACCACTTAGTTGGACCTCAAAACAGCATATACATAGCTTTTAGGTATCTGTGAAGCTCAAAAGCTGTAGAATATTTTATTTATAATTTCAATGGATAATGCACATTTACGTTATATGGGTGTTGTCATGTGTCAAATGATGGGTCTTACATAAATACTTCTATACTTGGTCGACTTACATTACATCCTAACTGCATCCAGGGGAGGGGGGGGGGGCGGAGATTGTTACTCATATAATAAAGCATTTACTTCTAAGATACAGTTTTGACACAATCGTTTCGTCTTTTGTTTGTCCCGATCTATGTAAGGACTTTACAGTGTCCCAGTTGCAAGCACGCGCAATTAAACAGTGTTATTTAAATCGACACAAAAAGCACAAACACTTTCGACACGTGTCATTTAAATAACGTCAGAGTAGTAATGGACCGGAAAAACGGGAAAAACTACCCATTCAAATAATGCAGGTTGTAAATTTCAGGGGAGTATACGTTTTTCATGTCCAATTGGCCCCATAAAAATGCGGTGTGCGCTATTTACATTTTTATGTTGGTTTCGAGACCACGCTTTTGAATAAAGATATTTGAATACTTTTTTTTATAAAATACTAGCTGTTACCCGCGACTTCGTCCGCGTAGTTTTCGTTTAGCGCTTTCTCGAATTACTGCGCAATTTTCTTTATTTTTTAAATGCACGAACCTTCTGCGAAGTGTTAGCAAACATTTGAAAAACAGGATGAATGAAATCGGTAAAGCCGTTTTCGAGTCATAGCGTGACCAGGAGAAATAGGGGTTCATTTTCGTACATATAATAATAAATATCTTTATTCAGATAACAAAGAGGTCCACATTATTAGTAAATCTTATTCCTATGTTAGTAATTAATTATAAGCGCAGATTTGATTCTCTGACTGAGCCTCCACATCAGAAGACAGTCATGTTTGTTAGCTATAACCTTCAAGATGCTGTTGCTGCTCCCTCTCACTCTATGTATTATTGAAGCAGTTTTCTTGCGCCAGACAGCGTCAAAACTGTCCGTACGCGCTTCGGCAAACATTGAGGAGGCACTGCAGAACCGAGGCAGATATAGATAGAAGACTAGCGACCTGCCTCGGCTTTGCACGGTAAAATAACGATGTAATGTACATAACAATCTTTCGTAAAAAAATCTCTAAATGACAGTGAAAACCAGAGGACAAGGACAGATAGGAACGGATAGCGAGACTTTACTTGATATATACTAGTGGCCTATCCCGGCTTCGGACGGGTACAATCCGGATGTAATGTACATAAATAAATAATAAATAAATATTCGCAGGGTGGCAACGGTAATGTGGCGAAACTGGCAAACGCAAGGCACGGAATGCTGATGTTGCAGGCTCAAGTCCTGCTATTACCCTAATTTTTCTTTGTGTTGTCATTACATAGCATTTTTATTTAATAATTTGAATGTTAAAACATTTAAAATAAAAATCGAAAGTAATTTCGGTTACAAAATTTAATAAATAAAAATAAATATCTCGGGACAATTTACACCAATTGATCTAGTCCCAAACTAAGCAAATCTTGTACTATGGATACTAGACAACGGATAAACATACATATATAGATAAATACATACTTAAATACAAATAACATCCATGACTCAGCTACAAACATTTGTATTCATCACACAAATATTTGCCCATACCAGGATTTGAACCCGGGACCTCTTGCACAGTAAGCAGACACACGTGCCACTGTGCCATACAGGTCGTCAAACAAATAAAACATTCCGTAAGAAATGTCTAAATTCCAGTGAAAAGAGCGAGATAGCCGTTGTAATTACTGGCACAAGACGTATTCCATCTTAGCCCTCTGGGTTGGCAACGCATCTGCAATGTCTTCGATGTTGCGGGTGTCTATAGGCGGTGGTGTACGCTTATCATCACCTACACTTGCTTGCCTTCCTATTTCATAAAAAAAAGATTTGACAGTACACTGAAAAAAAGGGACAACCGAACTTGTTTGGTTATTCGTGATTTTGGTTAATAGTAATCAAAGTTTGTTTAAATTATCAAAACTGTTTGCTGCTGATAAACATTTGATGATTTATTTACAAATCAAGAGTTAGGTAAGGTGTAACAAATAGTTTGATAATCACTTTTTCTGTGTAATAGGTAACAAAACTATGGTTACGTGTAACAAAACGTGTGCGGGTGGTAGGACCTGTGCAAGGTCCGTCCGGATCGCTACCACCATCTTGCTCGCTAATTCTGCCGCTAAGCAACAGTGCTTGCACTGTTGTGTTCCGGCGTGGAGAGCAAGACAGCCGGTGTAATTACTGGCACAAGAGGTATTCCATCTTAGCCCTCTGGATTGGCAACGCATCTGCACTCTCTTTGTTGTTGCAGGTGTCTAAAGGCGGTGGTGATCACTTACCATCAGGTGACCCACTTGCTTGTTTCCCGTCCTATGTTGTATAAAAAAAAACTGTTTTTCAGTGTACTTATTTGCATTTTCATACAAAGCAAAAAGCGTGAATATTTTTGAAACTATGCTACATGGCTGTAGGTTAAGGTTTAGAGGATGGATGGCGTTATCTCAGTTTGAATGAAGAGGGCTGGGTACACAATAGTCTTAAGTCTCGTACAGTCGATCCATCATGCGATGACGAATGGGGAGCAACCAGCGGCGCATGAAATAGCTATTCCTTCCTACGCCCACTCTATTTTAACTTCCGCTATCCGGATGGATAGGGCAAGTGGCTTTCAAAGTCAAAGTCTTATGACGTCTTATGAAGTTTACGACGACCTCATAGCCTAATAGTTAACCCTGACTACGAAGCTAGTTTTTTTTTAATGAAATAGGAAGGAAAACAAGCAAGCGGGTCACCTGATGGTAAGTGATCACCACCGTCTATAGACACCTGCAATAACAAAAAAAGTGCAGATGCGTTGTCAACCCAGAGGGCTAAGATGGAATACCTCTTGTGCTAGTAATTACACCAGCTTTCTTGCTCTCCACGCCGGAATACAAGAATGCAAGCACTGCTGCTTAGCGGCAGGATTAACGAGCAAGATAGTGGTAGCGATCCGGACGGATCTTGCACAAGGTCCTACCACCCGCAAACCCGGATTTTACCTGATGTCTTTTAAAACATGTCTGCTACGTCTAATTTTCACTAATTCGACGAAGCTACTCGTAAAAGCGCCATATCGCTTTACTTTCCTGACGTGACACAAACAAAGTTGTATGTGATAAGTAAGTCTCTTTGAAAAGAAAAGTTCTCCAGCAATGAGTGACAATCTGTACAGCTAAACAGTTGCCAATCACTTCCCAGTCTACTGTAAGCTCAAGTTTAGTTATAGTTCTTGCCTGCCAGTAGTATTAAGAGTGCATTGCGGGGCTTGGTCGATCAACTGCCCATATTATACCACGGTACCCCGCAACGTATAGTCCACACTTGCTAGAACTCGCACGATCTATCTTTGGTCTAATCCAGTCAAGTATATAGAAAGACACACTGGCAACCCACGTCTGCGCTACGGTCCCATCGGGACCTCTAAACGTACGAGGCTTCGCGAAAATATTTTTTGCGCGAACTTTATCTGCGCCGTTTTGAGCGGTTTTCTTATCGCCTGCCGTTTTGAGCTCGCCGCGTAACAAATGGTAATTTTATTTTTGTTTTCCCGGTTCAGGGGAGGATTTTCATTAATAAATAGGCTGGGGTATCGGTTGGCTTCAATGTTTTGGGTTATAAAAGAGTAAATACAATAACAAGTTATTTTAAACTACAGTTTGTAGCGGGGGCTAGGACATTGTGTAAATTAAGATGTATTTGTACATAAAAACATTCCGTAATAAAATTCTATAAACGACAGTGAAAACCCTATCAAAATCCGGTGCCGTGGTTTAGAAGAATTAAGCGCCCGAAGTTATGAACACAGACAGAATGGTTAGCGACTTTGTTTTAAATACTATGTAAAAGATTGGGACTATGAATATGTATGCATTTCAAAACAATAGTACTGCTTAACCCTGCTAAAATACTGTGGATGTAGGAATAGCGAATACTGACAATCTCTTTCAAACAATTCAAAGCGGAATGGAGTCGTGTCGCTTAAAGCTAATAGGGGATCAAGATGTAGATGTTTTAAACTATAAAGAAATACATAAAGAATGCTAGCTTTAGCCCGCGACTTCGTCCGCGTAGACTGGTTTAATTGAATCAAGCAAACGTGCACCCAACCTGCAATCTGCAATATTTCCTGGACAAATTAAAAAGAATTAGTCGCTTGGCTGCTCATGACGTCACGGCGGCGTATAACTCACTTATCGCTATCCCGTGGGAACTATGCATTTTTACGGGATAAAAAGTATCCCTTGTGTTAATCCAGGTTATAAACTATATGTGTGCCAAATTTCATCCAAATCCATTCAGTTGTTTTTGCGTGATTGAGTAACAAACATCCAAATATACAAACTTTCACATTTACAGGGTGTTACATTGAACGTAATACAACTAATGTTTTTTGAACTCATCTCTCTGATGCTAAAACCCTCTGCTAGGTCTCGAGTTGTTAAAGTTATTTTAATTAATTAATATCACTGTTTTAATTATTCCTGATTTTTTGGTCTCATCGTGGTTACCCTACTTAGAGAGTTAAGAGAAAAAAGTTAAAATCTAGTTTTGCAGTGAACACTTACCTTTTTGCTTGTCTGGGCCGATAATTTTATGAATAAAATGCATTCTGACACATTATTGAAGTTATTTGTCATAACAAACATTTCGTTTACTTCTTTGCTGTCGCAGATTAATTTTAAAGTACTCATGCCTCCTGCTTATTCGTTTACTAATATTCAGCGATTAATGATGGTAGAACTTTATTTTACATCGCAGAGTACGATAGGACGCAAGAACCGTTTCACGAGCGATACCCGGAGAGTCCAATTCTCACACGTCCATTGATCAACACGTGTGTACAGAATTTGAGAGATTATGGACAGTTCACGGTCCCAGCTCATACCCAAGGTAGAGGCCGACGTCCAAGATACTCAGGGGCATTTAGAACACGAGTACTTAGGTATTTTATCCGCCACCCAGAAGCCAGCACCAGAGAAGCCGCGACACGATTTGGTACAACCCACATTTTTATTTGGAGACTATTGAATGCCGACGGATTACACCCGTTTCACTTTCAACGGGTGCAAGATATTGTCTTAGCAGATAATCATAGGAGAGTACGGTTTTGTCGCTGGCTATTACAAAACCAACACCTTACCATTTTATGGTCAGATGAAGCTATCTTTGCCCGAGTAGGGCTGTTCAACATACACAACGAGCACTGGTGGAGTGATATCAATCCTCATGTGACACGGCGAGACTCGTTTCAAACACGCTTCTCAGTTAATGTTTGGGCAGGTATCCTTAATAATGATGTCATAGGACCTTATTTCATTGAAGGCAACCTGAATGGAGTAAAGTACAAAAACTTCTTGAGAAACGAAATTCCCGAATAAAATTTGCAAAACATGCACTATCAACAAGACGGAACTCCAGCATATTTTTCTCTGCGGGTCCGGAGTTACCTGGACCGAGAGTTCCCCGAATGTTGGATAGGACGCAGTGGTCCGGTGGAATGGCCGCCTCGTAGCCAGGATCTTACTCCACTGGATTTTTTTTTGTGGGGAGAGCTCAAACGACTAGTATACAAACGAGAGTCCAATACTGTTGCGGAGCTCCGCCAAAAAATAAGCCAAGCGTTTGAGGTAGTAAGAACCAACGAGTTTGTACTCAGTAGAGTGAAAAGAAATCTTCGACGACGTGCAGAGCTTTGTATTCAGGAAGGAGGTGGACATTTCGCACACTTGTTGAAGTACGTTTGATCTTAACAGTTAATTTTTCTTTTTGATAATAAATTATTTTAAACAGATATCACTTGTTTATCTACTAACGCCCCTTTTCGTTTCTTTTGATGTTAAAATGATTACATACACACTGATAACTGATAACAAAGCTTGACGAAAAAGTACGTCAGGTAAGCGTGACGTCATGATGGGTGACCACACTACGAGAATTTAATTTCTTTATTCTGTTAGCAAACTAGCAAAATTTAATTAGGACGTATTTTAATAACTGGATACGTGCATTTTGTTCTCTGACGTTAACTGAACAATGGGTCTGGCAGTTTTGGTTTCCAAGATTATTGCCTAAAAACTTTACTGTACCTAACAAAAAGCTAAGACTTTGGATCCTGAGCTAGGATTCTCCGTATTACAGGACAGGTACAGGCAGACGTCGACGTCGACGTCGACGTCTGCCTAGACGTCGACGTCGAGACGTCGTTGTTTTGTCGAGCGATGCAATAAAATATTACTGCCATTTATGAGTAGGTCACATTACCAAGAGAAAGTCGGACTGAAAGTAGGAGAGGGGGAGGCAGGGGAACATTACATCCTTAATGTATCGAGGCGAAGCAGGGGCGGGCCGATAGTGAATTATACGTCCCGAATTGAAATTTAACTGATACCTGAACTTCAACTTACCAATTTTCGACTTGCCAAAACTAGCGAAACGTCTAAACGTGAGACAAGTTACTAAACGACTGTTTGAGTAAGTACTAAGTCTAAACTTCTTTACTGCAGAAGTTTTTGTATGACAAATGTAGAAATCGTTGGGGAATGGTTGGACCCTTATAAGTTTGGTGAAGTGCCCCTCCCCCGGTGTTAGAGGCGTCTGGCAAAATGGGAATAGAATGGATCATGGTTATATTGATACATTCTGGTCAAGAAGTAATCGAAAAGAGGTATTTTCTGTTAGTTGCATATAACAAAATACTTAGACAACCGAGCTCTGCATAAGTCAGATGTAAAACACGAAGTAAACCAGAAATTATGTCTAGCTAGATAGATTTTTCGCCCTCGTGGACCGCTGGTAAATTTATCTAAATTGTTTGAGCCTTTTTTGACAACACTGTATAAAAAAGGGAGGTAAATGAGCAAGTGGATGACCTGATGGTAAGTAATCAGCAACATGGATGGGTGGTTAAATAAAATACTTAAATGCAGTAACGAATTGCGTCTACGCATATTATAATTATATTCTTGACGACCAGATAGCCTAGTAGTCAGTGACCCTGATTACAAAGCTTGAGGTTCCAGGTTCGATTCCTGGGAGGAGCAAATTTTTGTATGATGAATACGATTGTTTATATCCGAGTCTTGGATGTTCTAAAATAAATGTACATGTATGTCAGTAAATATTTATCTATCTAAGTATGTATATCTGTTGTCTAGTACCCATAATATAATCAGCTTTAGATGCTTACTCTGGGACTAGGTCAATAGGTATTCATTCTTCCAAAATATCTATTTATTCTTAAGAATAATTGCTTGACAAATTAAACCAACTTTAATGCCCTTATTTTCCCTTAAGGAAACTTTCGTATCTTCAAGACACAACGAAGTAAATTATGCTCGTAGCTTAGTCCAGTTTTTGCAAGTTGGATTTGCGAGTTTAGCAAGTTGGAGATTGATTTATTATGATTATGATTTATGGATAACTATTTTCATGATTCTATCAAGTCTGCACTGACAAAAACAGTTTTGTTACACGTAACCGAAGTTTTGTTACCTATTACATAAAAAAGTGACTACCGAACTATTTGTTACACCTTAACTATCTCTTGATTTGTAAATAAATCATCAAATGTTTATCGGTAGCAAATAGTTTTGCTAATTCAAACGAACTTTAATTACCATTAACCAAAAACATGAGTAACCAAACTAGTTCGGTTGTCCCTTTTTTCGTGTGATGAGCATAGTTTTAAGGTATTTGCTGCTTTTCTAACTGCTGGTTCAAACCAATTTTATTCAGTCTGCACTAATTTGTGTAAAAAGTTTTTAATAGCACTCCCAAAATATAAAAAAAAGTATATTCAAAAATAAAAATAAAACTATAACCTTGTTGATGAAGTTAGTTTCAATTAAATTATATTATGCAAATAAGAGTAATAGCCTATTGTCTACCTTACTAATTTGTTTCTTTTTTATTTCTGCATTTTTGTTATGTGACTGTCATTGTCGGCTTTTTACTAATAATTTTTTTTCTTTGTCATCGCATTTATACTATTATTAGAAGCGGGTTCTTTAAAAAAAAATCGTACTATTTTGCAGAGTCACCTGTAGCTTAATTGAGAAGAGTATGGCACATACACCTAATCTTGGTAAGCAAAATTTTTCTTCGTGTTTTTATTGCATCTATCATAAAATTATAAAAGGAAACAACTAAATTAATTACAAAACTATCTCGAAAAATTAAATAAAGGTTTTTCTTATGTTTTCGCGACTTGCAGACATTGAAATAAACAATTTAAACGGTTTATATCGCGTGTATTGTAACAAATCTAATTCCTTACAACTCAAGCCCTTTACAGGTCTCATGTTCACGGGCAGACTGACAACAAACTTAGAATACAAGGTACCCAATTGTGAAAAAATAATTAAAAAATTTAAAAGCTAAATGTTAAATCGTTCCAATTAACGCAATAAGACTGCAGACTCTACCAGCGCTTCGGAAACGCCGGGAATTAGATTCGTTACAATACACGCGATATAAACCGTTTAAATTATTTTATTTCAATAAATAAAGGCTTATAAAAATGAAGGTAGGTACAGTACGTATCAAAACTTTTCAACGGTATCTATTCTCTTCATTTCGTTATGGAATATTGGATACATTATTTATTTACGTCAAACCCCGTGGGATACCCTCAAGACGTTAAAAATGAAATTACGCCCCGTTCCCACCTGCAATAAATACATATTTCATGAACATTGGAAAATCTGAGATATCGTTTAGGTATTTCGTTCTATGTGTAGATTAGAGATACGCCGTAAAAAATATACATTCATATTGGAGTAACATTTATTTATATTTTAGTATTAGATTTATTTTTAATTTGCCTAATTAGTAGTTCATGCAGAACTGTTTATCTCAAAATTTACTTCTACGAGTTAACTTTTTTATCGTTCCTCGCCTATTTGAGGGTGAACAACATCATACTTAGCTATTTAAATTTTTAAAGCAGTTTTTTTAAACAAAGAGGTGTTGCTGCAGTCGAACCACACTTGCAGATTCTTCAGCCATCAATGCCTCCTCCAGCCCACACCTAGTTTGCCGGCAGTCTTCGCCTAAATGATGCATTGGAGAATACTGTACTTAGCGTTCCTCATCACGTGCTTAAAGAAACACAACTTCCTTTTTTGACTGTTGTAATAAGCTCAAACTGTTTTCACATTTTTTTCAGTCCCTCGACGTTAGTCACCTTGTCTCGCCAGGATTTTTTTTAAATGCGACAATAAATTCACATTTCAAAGACTTGCATCCTTTTCATGGTGTTAGGCGTCAGAGTCCATGATTCGATCCCATACAGCAGCACTCAAAATACACAGCAGCGTACTATACGCATTCTCAGGTCGAGGTTTAAGAGGTGTGTCAACCCAGTCCGAAAAAACGCTCCCCATATAAACGGCGATAACGTTTTCCACCCTCTAAACCTTAACCTATAACAATGATTTTTTGGTATGTTGTCAATATACCTTGAAACTAGGTTAGTATTTGATTTTTTTTATATTCTTCATAGATTTGACAATATTTGCATTTTAGAAGTTTCATACAAAACAAAAAAGCGTCAATATTTTTGAAACTATTAAGAATATTTAGAAAATCAAAACATATAAACCTAGTTCTAGGGCATAATGACACCATACAAAAAAATCATGGCTATAGGTTAAGGTTTAGAGGGTGGAAAACGTTATCGCCGTTTGTATGGGGAGCGCGTTTTGGGGCTGGGTTCACACTTCTCTTAAGTCTCTGTCACATACGAATAAACACAGAGTCCTATATGACTGGTCGATACTCGTAAATTAATCGATAACAACTATAAATTTTAACTCTACTCGTACGTACATATCGATAGAGTTTGAACATCAATCACTCGACAGTCGGCGTTGCATGAGAGGTTTAGCAACGTCGAATTGTGAGATATATCGAGCGTTATGTCGATAAGTTTTATGGCTAGTTAAATTATGTCGCTTTGGGAACTGATAGACTGTTTGGCAGAATACGTAGCAACTGTTTGGAGACAACACTATTGTTACATAAATGATTGATGTACTAGTCAAAGAATTTAATTCCCTACCCATTTCGTTGAAATGTCGTCTGACATTCGCAATACATTAAGGTCGATATGTCAAACTAACGTCTTGCTCTAGTTAGCTCTTATGGTGACAGTTTGCTACACGATATTGAACCTTAGGTGGGTTGGAAATTAAATTCCTTGACTGTACTTATGAACAGCAGTAGACACGACAGATGGGAAAAATTGCAAGTACGGAAAGTAGGCAGGGATGTCAGAAGAATGAAAAAATACTTAACAAACTGGAACAAATTACCTTGCTACTCCGCGAAACCAGTGCCGGGCTCGTGCAAACTCGGCACTGGTTTCGCGGAGTAGCAAGGTAATTTGTTCCAGTTTGTTGATATGGGCCTTCGCAAAGTAACGCCTGAATCTATTAATTGAAAAAATAATTAAAATATTAAAAAAAATAAAAATGTAATCGTCCAATCAACGCAATAAGACTATAGATTCTACTAGTGCTTCAACCAAATTTTTTTGTATTCAAACTTTTTTTTAATTGGGCCGTTTGTATTTTTTACTTTGTGTCAGTCTGCCCGTGAACATGAGACCTATAAAGGGCTCGAAACGTCAGGAATTAGATTCGTTACAATACACGCGATATAAGCCGTTTTGATTGTTTTATTTCAGACGCACATAAACTTTATGATAGCTAAAAACAAAATTGATTGAAATCTCACATAACTATAGGGTTGGTGCATTTCTTGGCCAACGCGTTGGCATTGCGATCCAACGTAGAAATGCAGCCAGCCTTATGGGCACTTTACCGCAGGGGACAGACTTGGGAGATATTTGTACATATAATTAAGTTTTTGTATTTTTTTTCTAGGTTATTCGTATTTCACTTGTTTTCTAATAATTATATTCTAGAGTTCCTATAAAAAAGGGACATATGGTGGAAAAGGTAAATATGGCTGAATTTCAGTCGTGTCAATAATAGCAGCACGTAGAAAAGTAGAAGTACAATAAGGGTTTGTTTGCATAATCCCAAAAACGGGGAACCAGCCAGAAGTTTGTTAATTGGCCGAGTTATTGCATCCCCCGGGAACTGCGGACAGAAGAATCCGGGAAATAAAATCAAAAGAAAATGTCCAATTTCCTGTGGGCCAAATTACTTTTGGAAGTTTTGAACCGTTTTCTGTGAGATGTGGACTCAGTGCTGGTGAAGACAGTACACGTTTTAGGACGAAACACCAAGGCATAGATAATTGAAAAATAGATATTTGTAAAATCTATTGCTGTCGCGCAATGTCAAGCCTTCCCCCGCAGAGCGCAATAAAGACAGCCGCAGCTTGGACTGAAAATACCTATTTAAAGTACACAAAATCAACGATTCGTAGACCCCTGATTCCTTCTCCAAAATTCAACCGATTTTACTACTTTTTTCATTAAAAATTAAAGAAAGGCTTTGGCAGTGTTCCTATGTTTTTCTTTTTTTATATAATTTAGTAAAATTTGTTTTCAGAATGTACGAACGCAGCCGACAATCTTAAAAATTTTTAAGGTTTTTGAATGTTCATATCTCTTTTAATAATTAATTTATGAAAAAAAGGAAAACATAGGGACATGCATAATAGTTTTGTATGGAAAAACGGCCTTGTGTTTCCTTTTAAATGATTCTTGTAGTTGTAATGTCGCGGGTGGTCGGACCACCACTTTATACCTTGCACAAGGGTGCAAGGTGATCGACCACCATCTTGCTATAAACCGGCAGTTAACCGACAGTGTTTGCACTGTTGCGTTCCGGCGTGAAGAACAAGACAGCCGGTGCAATTACTGGCACAAGAGGTATTCCATCTTAGACCTCTGGGTCGGCAACGCATCTGCAGTCTCCTTGGTGTAGAGGTGACCTACTTGCTCGTTTTCCTTCCTATTTTTGATTTAAAAAAAAAATATGTAATGTTTTATTCAAGTAGCGAACGGTAGCGCAAGCGTACCATTTAAGATACAGATGATGCTTCGTATAAAGGCGAAACGCGCGTTGATTGTGTATTTTAAGTGTTTAGTGGTGATTTATAGTCGGTTCTGTGTGATGAATGTTGTTTCATGTGAAAGTGGAGGTCGCTGCATGAAAAATATTTATGAACAAACTGGAAAAGAGTTACCTTGTTACTCAGCAAAACCACTGTGAACGTGCAGAACAGCCGCTTTTGTGCGATATATATGTTTCATGCAAAAACCCACCATCCTCCGCTTCCACATGAAACAATGAAGTTCATTTGAAAAAAAGTGCCCAAAGCTGGTGTCGCGGCAGCTGGAATCAAGTGCTCAGTTCCAGCGCTCCCTGGGACTCGATAACAGAGATCGATGAGTCAATTCATCTTCATCCGACAACCGTGCGGGCCGTTTTATTTCTTTATAAATCTCTTTCACTTGCCATAGATTGCGAAGATTTATAAATACAGATTGGACGCCTCAAGGTGAAGGCGAGGGAAATTTATATGCATGTATTATAACTTGATAGGTTTTTTAGACGCAAGCACAGACAGCCAAATTGATTATCGGGCCGTTGTAAATGAAAATTAAAAAAATATTTTGCAAGTAGGTTGGCAAAAGCTTATTAGCAAGATTTAGGGTTGGGTTTGTGACATCCTGTATAAATTTTCATGTAAAACCCGCCCACATCCGCTTTGAAATAAAACGACATATAAGTAGGTACTTCACTATCAACTACCACAGCTTCATACCAAACCACGAAATTACAAAATGGTAGTTGTTTTCAAAACGGAACGTTAAAATAATTAAGAGACAAAAATACTTAGACAAGTTAATTATAGTGACTGGTATAATTATGAAACATTCCTATGTCATTACTCAAAATTAACAATTCACATTTCACACGAAATTATTTCATGACGTTGAAAATTTCGTGAGTAGCATTATTTTGTTAAGGATGCTAAATATTACATCTATATTATTTATAACCTTAACGTGAGTTTTTTTTAATTTACCTCGACGTTTCGGCCATGTTGCAACGGTCGTGACCACGAGAAAACTCTTCTCGAAGAAGAAGTCTTCACCACGGCCCTACATATAACATCCAAAACTCAGGTACGAACATTCATATTCATCATACAAATTTTTGCCTTTCTTGAAACCAAGCTGGAACCTCTAGCTTCACAGTCAGGTGACCGATATCGCTTTCTACCTCACTTTTATTTTGTTTATCGAAACACAATTGCGACGGTAAGAAGACATTCTTTCACATTAAAAATTGTAGCATTTCTGTCATCTATATTTTACAGTGTCACTTAAAACTGTCTAAGCTTCGCATAAAACTGAACTGTCGAAGTCATGTCTTAAATAAGACCATCCATTTTTTTATATCGCCGTCGATTTTCTCCTTACACTCCAACTACGCCATTTTCAACCTTAACTCCTCCCCTTATAGCAAATGGAACAGTACGACAAAAAAAGCGGATTGAAATCACCTTCGTACCAAGTACGAAGGGACATCATGAAGCGTAATAGCATATTGCTTTGTACCATTACTAGTACTGGATAGGCGGACTTCAACCTCAAACGTTAGGAAATAAAGTTCAAAGTTTATTGTAACGTGTCAGCCATAGAAGAGAGCTGGCATGTTTTGGCAGCAAAATAAAGCGAGAGTGTGGTTTAAGTATTGAGGGTTCAGTAGCATTAAACTGAGTGGGTTTGTTTGAATGGGCAGTTTTGCCTTTAAAAAGTAGTTTCTAAGCTAATCGTGCCTTTTTTAGGATTTATTCTCACTTATTTATAACGTTATCGGGACTTTAACGCGATAGAAGTATATTGTTAATTTAACTCGACGTTTCGGCCATGTTTCAACGACCGTGGTCACGAGTAGATACATGAAACATGGCCGAAACGTTGAGGTAAATTAACAATATACTTTTATCGCGTTAAAGTCCCGATAACGTTATAAATATGTGGTAAAATCGCGAAAGTTTAAATCAATTTATGCTTTAAAAGGAAAGTTATTTTTTAAATTGGGCACCGGAGGCGGTATTTGGATATAGAATCTAAATATCGCTTTCTGCCACAGTTTTAGCCGAGACCAATATCGCTTTTTTACCTTAGTTTCGACCGAGACCGAATATTGCTCGTTACTTCAGTTTCAGCCGAGAATGAATATAGATTTTTACCTCAGTTTTAGCCAAGCCAAATATAATAATTATTATTATTTATTATTTATGATGTAATTATATTGACAAAAAAAAAATATATCGCTTTTTACCTTAGTTTAGACCGAGACCGAATAATTGCTTTCTACTTCAGTTTTGACTGAGACCGAATATTGCTCTCAACCTCATTTTTAGCCCAAACCGATTATTGTTTTCATAATTCATAATTCATAATAATTTATTTGTTAAAAGTGGGTGTACAAAATGGTTTCTACCCCAGTTTTGGCCGAGACCAATATCTCTTTCTACCTCAGTTTCGATCGACACCAAATATCGCATTTTACTTCAGTTTCCATCGAGGCCTAATATTGCTCGTTATCTCAGTTTCAGCCGAGAACGAGTATCGCTTTTTACCTCAGTTTCGGCCGAGACTGAATATTGCTGTCTACCTCAGTTTTAGCCAAAACCGAGTATAGTTTTCTACCTCCGTTTTGGCCCAAACTGAATATTGCTTTCTACCTTAATTTCAGGAGAGAACCGATATCGCCTTTTAGCTCAGTTTCGGCCGAAACCGATAGTTGGTCATGGCCAATTGGTCATGAAATATCAATAAGTATTTCTATCTTACGAACATTGCCTAATGCAGAGACCAACGCTCTGTGTTGTAAGTACAGACATCGTGAGGAAATCTGCTCATATCGATCTGGTTTCCGTCACAGTATCCTTCCAACCATGATCTCTGTGACAGGTCAAGTTACATTACATTGAACTCAGTGCTGTCACTGTCACTGCATAATGTGACCATTATTTTATTGATACGTTTCTGTAAACATACCAATATAATCATGGTCACATTATGCAGTTGTATAAATTGTGCAAGTTTCATCACGTTGTTATTTTATCTAATATTCTTATTGATGTAAATTGTATGTTTGTCATTTAGAGTGTGTTTGATTCTCTTTTAATTAGCATTGCTCATTGTGCTTTGGCTAATTTTCTCCATCTCTCTTGACAATGGTTGTCTGGAAGAGATCGCAGCTTAAGCATAAGACCACCTCTTGAATCCCCTGTAAAATTTCCCTGTATGTATTTTTGTATTTCTTGTTTACTTGTGTAAATCAATAACATGTATTTTGTGGTTGTATTTTTAAAATGCTATGCAATGACAACACAAAAAAAATAGGGTGATTATTACACAGGTCCCATAATATTTGTTAGTAACAAAGAAACTTAAAATACATGTTAGTAAATATTATGAGCATGTCAATAGATACATTATTATTACATTACATTAAATTAAATTATAACAATTATATCATCACATGGCAGGACTCGAATCTGCAACATCGGCATTCCGTGCCTTGCGTTTTGCGTTTTTGTTTTTGTTGTCTGTTTCCCGTAGCGCTGATTATAAAAATACCAGAATATCCAATGTAGTTTTAATACCTAAAGTCAATCCGATTTGCGGTCTCCGATATTGGTTTGTGAATTTTTAAAATGAATTCCCGACCTGAAATTGCATTCCGTCCCGATGCAGTTTCACGGATGCGGCAGTAAAGGTGGAATTTACATGCATCTAACTTGCACATTCTGTTGCCAATAGTTCGCTTCGCGTTTGTTATGAGATTTCTTTAAATTGTTGTTTGACATAATTTCATTTGAACTAATTTTATTTGCCATAATAGTTGCGATTCATAAATTTATCGTAATTTCGGAATCCTTAACAAACATGTATTGTTACTATTATTATGCTCATTTTCTATAATATATATTAATTTCTATGATGTTATCATCTTTTTATTTATGAAAGGTTCTTGTTTGACTACTATCTGGCTTGGTGGTAAGGAAAAGTTTGGCTGATGGTGTATTAAAAATATTTTCTATAAAGATACTTCCTCTTTCGATTTTCAGAAGTCACAAGTAGAAAAAATGTTTGGAACAACATTTAACACAAAATTAAATGCTACTATGAAAGCTAGCTCAAAAAACAAAAACTTATACTTAATCGTTACCTGTTTTAATTACTATGTCAAATAAAAAAATACACACGTACTTTAAACTCATAAAGACATAAAAAAACCAGTAGAATTTAATAAAAACTATAAAACTTGGCATTAAGTCACTGACCTATAAGTAATGGACTTCTAGTCAGCGTTTAAAATATGGCCGCATCAAAAGTCGAAAAAAGTACAACAAATCGACAATCGCTCGCGCTGTCAGTCTGTCGGATCGACGGCGCTGCTGTCAATACTATTATTTTGTAAAAATACCTATTTGCAACGAAGCTCAATAAATTATTATTTTATGCAGTTAGAAGTAAAGTTGTAAATCCAATAACTATAAATGGTGGCTAATAATTTGTATTTGTAACATTGGCGTCAACCTGTATTCTTATGTCGGTCCGTTTTTCTGCTATCATTTAGTATGACACTGTACATCCATGTATTATAATATCATTTTTTTAAGGCCAAAAAGGTCTAGAAAAATAATACTAAAAAAAGTTAAATTACAAATAAAATAAATTATAAATTTGCAAAAAGAATAAATCGAAGCATTCTAAAATAAATCTTGTCTTTTCTTTTTATAAAATCGTGAACACCTAATTGCTAATTAGGTAACCAGAAGAATGGATCTCTAATTTTCTTTCATTTTCAAACATTGAATCTAAAAATATTGGGATAATAATTTTAAGCAATCAGTGCTATTGTTTCTATCACGCTAACAAAGTTTTTTTCGCATGAATTCAATGGCAAAGAAATTTAAAGCATTATAGAATATTGAGTATTCTAATCGGGTCTCTATAGAGATAGAGGGTTGTCAGGTGTCCGTAGTAGCCGGCCTTTTCTGGCTTTTTACGGACTTTTCAGACCAAATATTGTCACGTCCCGCCTGTCCAGCCTTTTTTAGAACAAGATAAATCATTAATTTGTTAAATTAAAAATACCTAAGTCATTAAATATTATGTCAAATTATATAAAAAAACTAACTAAATAAAAATATCTATAAATTCCTTCATCATCATCATCATCATCTCAGCCACAAGAAGTCCACTGTTGGACATAGGCCTCCTCCATGGATTTCCAAAGTGACCGGTTGGAAGCAGCATGCAACCAGCGCCTTCCTGCCACCTGTATGAGGTCATCGGACCATCTTGTGGCTGGTCGTCCTACGCTGCGCTTGCCAATACGCGGCCGCCATTCGAGAACTTTTCGACCCCATCGGCCATCAGTTCTCCGTGCTATGTGCCCTGCCCACTGCCACTTCAACTTGCTAATCCGCTGGGCTATGTCGGTTACTTTCGTTCGGTTATAAATTCCTTAACTGAATATAATGGATTATAGATCACGAAGAGGCTGGTCGACGTCACAGGTGACCGAAGAGCTGGCAGCTACCTCGCACAGCGTATAAGCTTAACCATACAGAGAGGTAATGCTGCCAGTATCTTCGGTACTATGCCACGGGGGCCTTCTTTTTTTGATATATTTTAGTTATAATTTTAATAATTAATGTTTAGTTTTCATGTAGTTTGATTGTTTTATTATATCTATATTATGGTTGTGAATAAATTGATTTCCATGGATTATCTAATAAAAGGTTTTGCAGTTGGCACCCAAATGCTTCGTCACTGGTTAGGCTTTTCAAATAGTTCTTTATTAATTGAACGCAGAGTCCGGCTTTTGTGTTTTTGGATCTGGCAACCCTAAAAGGCGAATTTGTCGAAACGTTGGTGCTTTTTGCAAGAAAAAATAAATCGTAAAGACTGTACTGTTTTGCACGTAAGTTTTCGATATCAGTTTCCCGTACCCTTACTATGAGTACAGTGCACCTAGCCGTGACCATACTCGCTAGCGACAGCGTAAAACGATTCGTATGGGAAATTGCACAGCGCCTCTAGCGCTCACTTAGATAACTAAAGATCGCTAGTATGAGTCCAACGGTAAATTACCTATCGAAATCTAAACGTCAGTGTCTAACGTTTTGTAACTGTTGCCGTAGAATATTAGTACCATGAGTCACAAATTTGACATGTCATCGAAAAATACCGTATCGACTATGGTTAACTCTTTCACTGACAAATGGGAGCGTATTTAACCACTATCGACTGTAGTAACGTAATACGAATTTTCGATTGAAACTCATGGTAATGGTACCAGAGTAGCATGGTAATTAATCTACACCACTATATAAAGAGGTACACTTTGTTTGTTTGTATGTAGGGGGTAATCTCTGGAACTACTAACCGTTTTCGAAAATTCTTTCACTAATAGAAAGCTACACTATTCCTGACGGACATAGGCTACTAATTCTACGTGAACGAAGTCACGGGCGTCCGCTAGTTTGTTATAATTTTGTTGAAAAGGCTAAACTTATAACGTAACGTTTTCCGTCTGTGTGTGAAGCCGTGTAAGTGGGAGGTATCTACTCGTAATAAGAGTTTTCTGCACCGTCACTGTTCGTCTATTTGGTCCCGCGTTTGGGATCATTAAGGGGCTATTACAATGCATGCCGCGCCCGTAACCGCCTTTTGTGTGTTTATTTGAAAATGTTATATTTTCATGCAAAAATGACGTAGTTGCATAACTTACAATTGGCTCCTTGACAAAAAAAATCTGCTACCGAAATTTAAAGAATTTGTGAAAAGAAGAAAAACTGTTTTTACTTTTTTTTAATGATCACTATTTCATGAATAATCGCGAGTAGAAAAACGATGTAACGCAAGCCCTTACAAAACGGCCCTAAAATATGACGTCACAATTTATACTTTGGAGCGTGGAACTAAAATCGAGTTTTTTTTAAAAAAGAGCGTTTATATGGTTACTCCTTTAACAAAACTTGGTTTATTTCTTATCAGGGTTCTAATGAGTATTATTTGAAACAGCAAACTATTTTTTTTTTAAATTAGCTTTGTACAGTCAAGGAAATAAATTTCCAACCCACCTCAGGTTCAATAGTATACAGCAAACTGTCACCATAAGAGCTATAGAGCAAGACGTTAGTTTGACATATGGACCTTAATGCATTGCGAATGTCAGACGACATTTCAACGAAATGGGTAGGTAATTAAATTTCTTGACTCTACCTTTGAATCGCTATAGCTCCCATAGTATACGTATTTGAAAAATTATTTTTTGAATTATTTTAAAATAACGCTCTATAACAATTTTACACGTTCCCACCATTTGGTTTAAGGTTGGAAATTACGTAAGTTCCATATAAGTTTTATATATTACGAAGTACAGTTAGTTAGAATTAGCTTAACATATTAGTGCCGCAGCCATTTTCCTTAGATAAGTCAAAAGTTTTATTATGGTTAATTAAAGAGTATTTGGTATTAGTACCAAGGCAACTGAGCTCTGTTCAGGACAGATTTAAAAACGCGGAGGAAGAGAATTTTCCCAGAAACGACGCCAGAATAGATCGATTTTTCGCCTCCGTAAACGCCTACACTCGTATTGTAAATATCATCAAAATGGAGCCTTTTTTCGATAACGCGATTACTATAAACAAATAAACAATACCAAAATATAAATTTGCGGGTGATAAGACCTTGTGCATTGTCCGTTCGGATCGCTACCACCACTTTGATCACTAATCCTGCCGCTAAGCAGTGCTTGCATTGTTGTGTTCTGGCATGGAGAGCAAGACAGCCCGTTGCAATTACTAGCACAAGATGCATTCCATCTTAACCCTCTGGGTTGGCAACGCTTCTGCAATCTCCTTGATGTTGCGAGTGTCTATGAGCTGTGGTGATCACTATTGGTTAAAAACTACCAATACAATAGTATCGATACTGTCGATACTATCGATAGGCCTATCGATATTGTGATTATTCTTGGTTAGGTGAAATTGTCCCGGTTCCCAATACTAAAACCTGGTTTGAAAAACATCAAAAATATCTAGGTAGGGATTTCATAACAACTATATAATTTATAATGGAGCCAAAGTCCTTCGGGTGCGTCAGTTATACATTTTAAAGGTAACCACTGTAATTCATAAGGAAACCATCATATCTAAAGATTTCGATAAACTCATTGCACAATGTAGTTACAAAATCCCACTTCCTACAATAAGGTCGACGTTTGCTAGGCGTTTACCTCCTTATGCCCATTCACACATATATAATAAGGCGTGTAAATACATAGACAACATGAAGGGTTTGTCAATCAAAAATGTAAAGAAGGCAACCGAGTCTTGGTTATTTAATTTGGAATATATTGATACTGAAGACATTATAGCAGCCTGTAGTTGATCACACACACATACACACAAACACACACACACACTGTCATGCACACACACACACACACACACACACACACACACACACAGACACACACACACACACACACACACAAAAATACGCACACACACAGAGACACTCGTACACACATTGACACACAGAGGTATAAAAATTTCATATAGTGTAATTTGTTTGTTAGATTTAGGAACTGGATTTGTTAACGACCTTATGTAATCGGTTTTGGTTTCCGCGACACAGGCCTAGAGTCTAGTGCGGTCACCGCTAAACAACTAATGTTTCACATTATCTTTCTTCGAAATGTTCTGTTAAATGTAATTTTTGTTGATAACATTATTGTATGTACCTTTTTTGTTTAAATAAATTTATTCTTATTCTTATTTGTAGACTGCGTATTGGTCACTGTCGTTTCCCAGTGCATCTTTTTAGATTGAAGTTAAGTGATAGTCCCCATTGTACATATTTTATTGTAACCATAGTTTCTGTGATCTTGAACATATTTTCTTTCATTGTCCACAATTTCATTTACAAAGACTTTTATTCATTTGTTAATGTAAAGATCTAGACTTGAATGAAAAACCTAATTCTATACAAAGTTTATTAAAACTCCAGGAGCTCTACATGCCTATTTACAATTTTATGCCACATTCCATACGTAGACTGTAAATATCGTAGAGGTATTGTATAATTTTTTTATACAACATAGGAAGGCAACAGGGTCACCAGATGGTAAGTGATCACCAATCACCACCGCCTATAGACACCTGCAACAACAAAGAGAGTGCAGATGCGTTGCCAACCCAGAGGGCTAAGATGGAATACCTCTTGTGCCAGTAATTACACCGGCTGTCCTGCTCTCCACGCCGGAACACAACAGTGCAAGCACTGCTGCTTAGCGGCAGGATTAGCGAGCAAGATGGTGGTAGCGATCCGGACGGACCTTGCACAAGGTCCTACCACCCGCATAACAATTTAATTCGTTAATTTCTTATTATTAGTGTTCTTTGTTGTTAAATTGATTTGTTTGTTCTCTATTGTATGCTTTTAAGCTGATGGCCTTGCTGCCAATGCTTTCAATAAATGAAAAAAAAAAGTTGACGAAACAAATGAGGGTAGTTGTTTGCCGTCGCCCGCGCCGCCTGCACCGAGCAGTGAAGCTGTCAGAGCTTGAGCCCGCAGTCACCGTCGAGCCAATGCCACGGGGGCTCATGATTAAGGACTACGGACTGGTCCAAAACATATCGGACATTTCTCGACTTAAAAATATTTGTTATAGTTTGTTGATATGGATCTTAGTAAGTAACGCTTTTATCTACTGATAATATAGTTGCTTGTATAAGATATAATGTTAGTAGAATGATTTAATCAGTGCAATGGACAAGCTCCTTTAGCAAACCAATTACATGGAATTACGAGGCAATCTTTAAATAAAGAAACTTGTTAAGGTTAATGAATGGGCATTTTCTTTCAGGGCTTCAGGAAAGGGTTTCAGGGGTTAGGATAAGCTCGAATAGAGTTACCAGAGAGAAACATTAGTAATTTGTTCGGTGCAATAATCAAAGCCTGTAGTTATAGTTAACAGCTGACTTATGACTCCTATAGACACGAAATGTCAAAAGCCATCTTGACTAAGTGATGGCATTTTCAAACTTTATGTATGTATTTATCTACTTATGAATGTTTATTCGTTGCCGAGTACCTACCCATTGCTTTGCTTAGTTTGGGACTAGGTCAATTGGTGTGAAATTGTTCCGAGATATTCATCTATTAAGCCATCTATAACTACAAGTCTTAGTCTTATTCATAGCACGTCTGATCTTGCAGGGAAAATCCTTAAAGCCCCGGTGGCTACAAACTGCAAGATCTCGTGCTTGGTCGAAGCTACGAATGCCTGGCTGTCTGGACCGAACCCAAATTTACCACCCACACCTAAAAGTCAAAGGGCCTGGGATGACATCGCATCCCTCACAGCACTGAACTCCCTCATAAATTCCCATTCTGGCAGAGATCGCGCCAGGTTGATCGCATCTGCCAGATGGGAATCTGGCCAATGGCTTCACGCTTACCCATCCCCAAACATAGGAACCTACATTGACCCCAACACACTCCGCATAGCCATTGGTCTCCGGCTAGGGGCCGAGGTGTGTACAGCCCACTGCTGCGCTTCATGTGGAGCCAGTGTGGACCGCTTCGGACACCACGGCCTTTCATGTCATTCTGGCGCTGGCCGCCACTCCCGTCACGCCGCACTGAATGACATCCTTAGAAGGGCACTCGCCAGTGCCAACGTCCCCGCAGTTCTTGAGCCCCGAATAGCGCGGGACGATGGCAAGAGGCCCGACGGGATGTCATTAATACCTTGGAAGATGGGCCGTGCGCTGGTGTGGGACGCCACGTGCGCCGACACTCTAGCCGCGACCTATCTTCCAATGACTAATAAACAAGCCGGTGCGGCGGCCGAGGCTAGAGAGCGTGCCAAATGTCTTAAATACAGGTGTCTCGACGCGCAATACGACTTCGTGGCCTTTGGCGTCGAGACACTTGGGCCCTGGGGAAGCGGTGCACACGGGCTCTACAAAGAGCTCAGCAAGCGTTTAAGGGAGGCGACAGGTGACCCCCGCGCAGGCGGCTTTCTCGCGCAAAGGATAAGTTTAGCTATCCAGCGCGGGAACGCCGCTTGTATTATGGGCAGCATACCGCGGGGGCCTCATCTTTATAATTTGTAATTAGTTTATATTTTATTTTAGTTCTTAGGTTTTAAGTTTATGTAGTGTTTTTTGTTAATGTTTACATTCCGTGAATTAAAAAAAATATATAGTCTTAGGTAGTTTTTTGATGTCTTAACTGGAAAACGTTATCGCCGTTTATATGGAGACTAGCTTCTGCCAGCGACTTCGCCCGCGTGGCCTACAGAAAACAAATGACATCTAAATCTGAAAACGCCGAAACATCGTTATTTATTTATGATGAGCAGCTGCAATTCTAATTTTCATGTTTATTATTATTCATGTATAATTATTTAAAACCTTAGGTTAAGTTTTTACAATATTTCTATAAAAAATAATAAAACAATATCAATACAAAATATACAAACATTATAAAAACCTAACCTAGAGTGCCGCCGGCAGCGGGGCAGGGCTCAAGCTACCGATGGTTAGGGCTGCAGAGTGAGGAATCTCCTGACTATTCGTAACGTGTCCAGGAGTACCGCCTTTTGTATCTGACCCTTGATCCAACCTTCTAGCGAGAGTCTCTTGAGGTGTTATTATTATTATTATAAGCCTGTTTCCCTTTGGGGTAGGCAGAGACCACAGAACGTCATTTGCCCTGGTCTTGGCATATTCCCTCGCTCCCTCCACACACATTCCTCTCTTCATGCATGCTCGGCGGTTCCGTGTACTTCTGGTTTGACCTGTCTTCAGGACATCACAAATTTGTCAGTCACATCACCTTCATAAATTTGCTAACATAATTGCCTATCATCCATTCGTTCAACATGCCCAAATCTCCACGGCATTTATTCTACTCCCACGCTTCTTCTCGCAAACCCAGCTTTCATTTCCATACATCAACGTGGAAACTATCACAGCATCGTGAACAGCCGAACGTCGTAAAAGGCACGTTTGGCTGTTCACGTTGCTGGATGCGACATTCTGGCTGCTCACAATAGCACGCAGAGCTCCCAATTTCACTCTCTTTTTAATGTCTTCATCGTGCTTTCCATCCCTAGTAAACATACTACCTAGTACACAAATTCTTTCACCTGTTCAACTCTTTCATTACCAATCTTTATTACACATTCAGAAACCTCTTCATTCTTCTCTTACACCATTACTTTCGTTTTTGTAACATTAACTGTCATCCCTTAAAATCTTCCAAGTTTATATCTTCGAAAAAACCTCCATACCTCCATACAAAGTTTTAACCCCGTTTCTCTCGTTTTAATTGTGAAAATCCAAATACCCTTAAATACGGCGGTATTCATTTATGCTCAATAGTTCTAATTTTCAAGCTTCTACCTTTAAAAAACGCCGATACCTCCATACAAACTCCCCCCTCCCCGTGTTACCCCTTCAAATAAAAAATCTAAAATCTCTGAAATATCTCAATATTTATTTATAACTATCTCCTGCCCGCGGCTTCACCCGCGTGGTTTACAGAAAACAAATGTCTTTTTTTTAGAATCAGAAAATTTATAAGTGCTCTCACTCCTTCTCATATTTCACCGCCCGTTTTGCCCCCTTCCAATGTAAAAATTCAAATACCCTAAAACAAACAATCATTTTGAAGTCCTTATTTTTGAATAAACCGATACCTCCCCTCCATACAAAGTTTGACCCCCGTTTCCCACCTCTTAAATTCGATAGTCATAAAACCCCGAAACACATAATTATTTATTTATGATAAGTATCTAAAATTCAAAATTTCAAGTTCCTATTAAAAACCCGATACCTCCATCCATACAAAATTTTACTCCCCGTCTTCCCCTACTGTAACACTTGGCAGTGTACATGTCAAGCACTCACCTTGTTTCTTGAATAATAAGTTCCGGCAAAACATTAACGGAGACATCTCATACATATTGTTTGGTCTTTTCCTATGACGTACGGACAATATCAGCCTTAATACTTATGTTTCCATACTTGTTCCTTCAGTATTTACACACAAATATCTTTGAAGTAACTTAGTTGCTTAGTAAAACTTAATATTAGTTCGAATGGAGAAACTGTTGACCCAATTCGATCTATAATTGATTGTTTATTTGGCATTGTGACACTGACAGCTACGGTGCGTTTCGTTCCTGCTGCACAACCTTGTATCCGTGCAGTATCTCGGCATTAAATAATTAAAATTTAGTATTTTAACTACGAAAAGCTTATAATAGACAAAAGTATAGTCCTCTCCAGTTTAACTAGACATTGTTACACCCTAAAAGGTATTAAATTTAAATAATAAATTCATCTCTTGTTATATTTAGCATAAACAAAACACGTTCCAATACTTCGTCGATTTGCCTACGCCTGTCATCGAGTGTGGTTTGTTTATATGGGAAATTAATCTTAATACATACTAGTATTCCCTAAATTGAGGAAAATGAGTGGTTTCGTCTTTTCGTTGAATAAGGTCCATCTTCTTATGGAATTAAATTAATTTTAATTTCATCTTTTCACTTGACTTTCCCTGTCCTATGTGACGGAGATAGTGTTTCGAACGCGCCATGATCATGCAAGTTCGATGACTTCCTAAGGTTATTCACTTCACGGTCACGGTCCCAATATTTGAACGCCGAATAACATCCTTTCGGTCTTATTAAATGCCAGGATGGGTAAGAACCTTCGCCGTTGCTTAATTTCTGTTGATCTTACGTTTCCGCGCTAACCGAAGTGTTTCTTTTCAGTGCTCCGCACCAATCTTGTATGAACTTAAAATCATTAATTAGTTAAGACTTAAGACGACGCTTCCCACACATTCATCCACCGGTAAGCATACCTTGGTGTTTCTTCGCCAATGAGCTATACAGCTTCAATGTTTGGTTTAGTCTGATTTTTTTTTTAAATTGTGTTGTGATTTTTAGCACCAATCTACACAAATCAACTTTAATGTCCTACCCGGTTTACTAATGCCGTAATACGCTGCCGCTCCGCATCTTGCTGTCTAAACCCCCAGTTACGGGTAAGTTTCCATATTTTTTTCTACATTTGAACTCACCGTCACTTTCACTTTCTTCATGCTGAACTCTAATACTGTGAATCTCTTGTTCACAGGGGAGTTTAGAGCAGTCTGAGTTTGGAGCGGTATAAGTTTAGAGCGGTCTAAGTTTAGAGCGGTCTGAGTTTAGAGCGGTCTGATTGTAGAATTTACTTTCCTCGAGTTTAGAATGTCCTACCAAATGTACTCTTCGCGAGTGTAAAGCGGTTTGAGTTTGGAACGGCCTGGGTTTGATCCGGCTTCCAATAACTTAATATTATCTTCATCTCGGAACCACTACTGTTCGTATGGTAACTTCATATGGAACTCATTACAAGTAAGGCAGAACAATTTATAATTTTAAAGCGTTCCCTGTGATTTTAGCTAATTTACACTAGGGTCGCTCTGTTTCACTATATGTGCCTACCCAGTTATTTCTCAAGAAAACCATATATAAGCTTGTTCGATGACTTTTACCTAGTATCACTGCCTGTAATAATTTCACTTCTAAAAGCATTCTTTATATACTGATAATCTGCTAGCACTTTTAATTATTACATTTAAATGGAGTGAATTAGCCTTTCTGCTTCACCTAATAGCTGTTAAATATTACTGACTTTTACTGTTAAAAAATAGGAAGGGTAGTTTTACTTTCTGGAAGCTGACCTTCAAATACTTGTTTAAAAATCTAGAATTGCCTAACTACACTGTATTTTGATAGGAGTTGAGGGATATTAACACAAAGTGTATATGTATTAATATAAGAACTACAGAAATCTTGTAACTTAGTGGTGGACTTTTAGAATAAAGCTGTTGTTACTAAATGTAATATGTATTTCATTTCAACCACATCATTCGTTTGTCGATGAAAGTATCTGGCGCCTAGATAAATAAATTCGATACTTTTATTGCTCTGGGAATAAGCCGACCTACACCCTGTAAACTAGTCTCTTTCCTTGTAGCCGAACACTACTTAATATATTTCATAATATACCTACTACGGTACATTTCACTACAAATTTGAAAATCCAAAAACCCTGTGACGCGACATTATTTATTAATGATAAGTAGCTGTATTTCAAAATTACAAGCTCGTATTAAAAAAAATCAATACGTCCTTACAAACTTTCACCCCCGCTTCTCCCCCTTTAAATGTAAAAATGCAAAAATCCTGAAATACGTTATAATACTTATAAGCTATTTATGATCAGTAGTTCTAATTCAAATTTTCATGTTTATTACTTCAATCAACAAAGACTTTCATACAAAGTTCAACCCCCACCCCCCGTTTTCCCCCTAAAGGTAAAAAATACCAAAAATGGTTTCTTAGCGGATGCCTACGTTATAAAATAAACCTATTTTCCAAATTTCAGCTTTCTTGATTTAATAGTTTCGGTTGGACGATGATCGCAAATCAGTCAGGACATGTTTGCGCGTGGCAGACAGACAGACAGACGGATAGACGGGTGGTAATAGAGGCTTAGTAATAACACGTTACTACGTACGTTATTTTTACTTCAATACTCAAATACAAAATTTCATCCCCCTTTTCCCCCTTAAGGATTGTAATTCCAATAACACCCGATATACTCGTTGCGTTATAAGCCTAAATAATAAAATGTAGTGATTTTTGCTGTGAAAATGTAGGCCTTTCCATACACAGCTTTATCCCCCTTTTCACCCCTTCAGGGGTGGAATTATCAAAAACACTGAGACCCGTATAAAATAATTTTTTTACGTTAGCCTAACAACAAAATTTCAAGATCCTAACTTCAAAACTGACGGACTTTCATACAAACTTTCATCCCCTAATTTACCCCCTTAGGGGTGGAATTTCCAAAAATCCTTTCTTAGTGGATGCCTACACCTCATAAGGTATCTATGTACAAAATTTCAAGTCTCTAGGTCCAGCGGTTTGGGCTGTGCGCTGATATATCAGTCAGTCAGTCAGTCAGTCAGTCAGTCAGGACTTTGAATTTTATATATATAGATCGCTAGGTACACAGTAGTTTTAAAAGGCAACGCTGTAATATACCCTCAAAACAGCCGAGAGTGTATTCACGGTGACCATGTCAAGGATTTAAGCTTACCCTAATAAGAAAATAAAAAAGCTTGTTTCCTAAGTGGCATTACTTGGGAAAGTCCTTTCATGTTCTTATGTTAACATTGAATACATACGGGAATTAAATCTAACTTGCGAGTAGGTAGATTATAAAACTCCGGTTTCGCCTGAAGCTTTGTAGAAATGAGGTAATGAGCTTTGCCATGGAGTTTATAAGTCATTACAACTGGAAAAATTATTTGTTTGAACGAAAATGTTACGAAGAATTTTTTGTATGTATGTGACGGTTCAGCCTTTAGTTTTCCACTTTCAAAGCTGAAATAT
Source organism: Ditula angustiorana (assembly GCA_963691745.1). Classification (NCBI taxonomy): domain Eukaryota; kingdom Metazoa; phylum Arthropoda; class Insecta; order Lepidoptera; family Tortricidae; genus Ditula; species Ditula angustiorana. The sequence continues at coordinate 1,021,343 of OY829483.1, read as the reverse complement.
TTACTTAAATGGTTTTTTTGGTTCACAGTTGACGAAAATATCAGTAAACATACAAAAAAACCGGGCAAGTGCGAGTCAAACTTGCGTGAAGAGGGTTCGGGATACGTACAAATATTGTAAAATTTCCGATGTCACTTTAAATGGCATAGACTTCTTACAAGGTTTTCTGTAATCTACAGGTAAATATAAATAAAATAAAGAACTACTTTTTGTATTTTTTTTTCAATATTGTAGGCCCAGTAGCACAGTATAGTAGTTTTGGAGATAATTGGGTAATTTTTCGCCTATTTTCTTAAATAGCTTCCAAACCGACTGTCCAAAAATTACCATAAAAAACTTGAGATTCCCACAACGAGCCCTTTCATTATTGATAGGTACCTATGTCACACAATATATTTTGCAATTAGAAACCAGATCGATAGAATCATGGTTGCACATGTATTTCCATGTATATGCAGGTTCCCTCACGATGTTTATTGGATATAGCACAAAATTAAAATGAGTGTGTATAGTTTTTAAGAATGAAAATACAGTAAGGATAAAATTGCGGACCCCTGGAAAACCTACGTAAAAGTGTTTAACACTAAAATATCCAGGCATTATTAAAAAACTTTTATTTCTTACAAACAAGTTATTATGAAACTTGCTCTGTCCCGCTCTGCCCCATCTGCTGGATCCTCGCAATTTTCAGTTAGTGAGGCTCGAAATTAATGTGACCAACGAGGCAGGGGCGCCGCACCTGTGGTTTGGGATAGATTAAAAATAAATCGAAATCTCCAATTTCAGGGGGAGTGGTATTATTTTGCTGTGATTAACACAGTACAGCTGACAGTTTAGCATTTTCCATTATAAAGGGGTAAAGAAGAGGTTTTTAAAGTTTCATGATTTTCACAAATCGTGGCAAATTAACAGTGATTTTATCGCGGTAAAGTCGCGTTATAAATAAGTAATAAATAATATTTACACAATAGTAAATAACTAATACATATTTAACTTATCTTATATTATGTAGCAGCTTGTAAGTGGGGAAAAACTGTACTTAATTAAAATATCACAGAAAATGACCATAAATAATTAATTAAGCCTGTTGGAAAATAAAAATTAAACGAATAAAATGATAAGAAACCAAAACTTATGGTGTTGTGTAGAAAATCCTGTTCTTTTTAAATAAATTAGATATTATGCATGTATATGCACAATAAAAGCATGCATAAAAAGAGATACAATGTTGTACAAAGCTGGATATATCCTTTTAAGGGTGATCCTTTTTACAATTAACATTTGAGTAGATGAAATGAGTATAATAATGATTTATGTCTGCGTGCTTCAAAAAGTGTTGTAAAGTACCTTGTTTTATTCCATTATTTGTGTGAGATAAATAAAATGTGTTTGCATTGTAGTATTTATTGTATGAAAAAAATAAGGCTTGTTTACAAAATTGAGAAAAACCTTTAAATTATTAGCTATGGTTGGTTAGTAACAATGTGTACGCATGCTCCATGTTACATCAACTGACTACTTAAATGATAAAGTCATTACATTAAACGGTGATCAAGCATCTAACACAAAAATAAGTTGGGCAAGTCTTCAAATTCCGTTTTGCGAAGTCGGATGCCGATCGCGAAATAATAGTACTTTCCTTTAGTAGGCACCAAATTTTTTTTCGCTTAAAGTAAAACGTAGACCAGGTTTGCTACCTCTGTAAATCCTGCTTAAGACGTGTTTGGGAATAAATTCTAGTTTAAAGGTTTTACGATATTGGAAAGGTAGGTTAACGTATTAGGTAATCTAAAAATAATATAGCTAGCCTAGTAATTTCCCACTGTAGGGCACAAAACCTCTTCTCATAGTATGAGGTACTGCAGGGCAATTCTTGCGTCAGTAGATATATGTCAAAAAACCTGTCAGATACCTTCAAAATCTATCATTTTTAAAATATCTTGAACTTGAAATGAATTTTGATGAACGCTAGAATTGGGGGACTTTATACGTCGAGTAAAAATCTCAAAATGACAGTGAAAGATAAGATTAGATTAGATATTTTTATTTCTTATTGAAAATTGCATTACATTTTATGTCAAAATATATGGAATTAACAAAAAGATCGTCAAGATAATTAAAATAACAATAATAATAATAATAAAGAAGATAATAATAAACAAATTGGAAAAAATTAAAAAATTAAAATAAAAGTCTAGAAATAAGCCTAGAGAATGTCAAATACAGATGTCAAGATTAAATAATAAAAAAAAAATATAATATGTTTTCAAATATAAAATGTCAAATTAGGTAATAATAATAGAATAAAATTAAAAAATCACAATAATATGTGAAAATGTCATTCAGATTATAACATAAATCAAAATAAAACAAAACAAAATAAGATAACTGTAAAAACATTTCTACATGAAAACCGTATCAAATTCCATGGCGTGGTTTTGAAGAAGTAAGCGGCCGAAGATGCCACTGCCCATAAACATCCGCAACACCAAAGAGATTGCAGATGCGATGCGAACCCAGAAGGCTAAGATGGAATACCTCTTGTGCCAGTAACTGCACCGGCTGTCTTGCTCTCCACGCCGGAACACAACAGTGCAAGCACTGCCTGCTTAACAGCTGGATTTGCGAGCAAAATGGTAGTAGCGATCCGGTCGGACCTTGCACAAGGTTTTACCACCCGAAATTAGTATATTGCATTCCAGGCCGCGGCTTAGGCCAGAGGAATACAGAATTCTTATTATGTTGATGTCACCAATTTTTATTTGCAGGTTTGTATGTAGTTTTCCTTCTTACGCGGTTGCTTTACCGACGAGCTAGTGGAAAATATTTTTGAACTTTTATTCAAACGCTCGATGTGGTTAAAATTTCAATCAGAGCGCGGTGGTTGTAATAATTTCTATTTGGCAAGAGGAAATTGCTTGTCATAATAATATATGCGCATGCGATTGCGAAAGCTCGCTGTAACAACAACAATAAGCTGCTGAGGAGCTTATTGGGAGCTTTTGCAAACATAATGTGTACATAACAGTATATTGGCAACGACAATAGTAATATTCATCATATGCAAAGTCTACCAAGTACTTGTACTGTAACGGTCTGGCTTTGGGTTCAGCAGCCCGTCACGTTCACAAATATATTTTATACTAAAGTATTAATAAATCAATTATATTATTTCTTGAGATATGGCCCGCCACAATATATGCACCAGTAATGCTACTTAGAATCCCCTTTGTAGGGAAATCTTTAATAGATGTATGATCTACTCGCACAGTAAGCACCTATACGGCATCTACCTTAAGATATTTAACTACTTAAATGCTATCTATAACGTTAACAATTTGTCGCTGAGTGGCTAAATAAACATTAGGCAATTAGTCCGGCGCGGTCATTTCAGTACGAACAAAAGTCTGTAGGCATGACCATATAAGGAGGTAAACAAACCTGAAAATATGACCATATAAGGAGTCAGACTTGCTGGCGCCTACGAAGCTAATGTCCCTGAAGTAGCTAGAGAAGCCAAAACGCAGACTCTAAAGAAGTTAAAGAAGCCAAAACGCAGACGCTAAAGAAGTTAAAGAAGCCAAAACGCAGACGCTAAAGTAGCTAAAGAAGCCAAAACGCTGACGCTAATGTCCCTAAAGAAGCCAAAACGCAGACGCTAATGTCCCTAAAGAAGTTAAAGAAGCCAAAACGCAGACGCTAATGTCCCTGAAGTAGCTAAAGAAGTCAAAACGCAGACGCTAATGTCCCTGAAGTAGCTAAAGAAGCCAAAACGCTGATGCTAAAGTAGCCAATGAAGCTAAAACGCTCCTCTGAGACTATAAATAGACCACAGAAGCGAGAATCGGGGCTTTTTACTGTTGTCTGGCGTACTGAGTAGACGTGCAGAGGACTCTTCTTGATTATTCATTATTTGGCATTCAAGCCATGTGGACGTGTGTTACGTTATATACCATATTGAAGTACCATTATTATATTCACACCCGAATCGAACGAAACTGCGCTACGGTATTGGTGAGATCTTTCCTATTTAACTGTATTATTTGTTAAAACTAAAGTGTATTGTGTGTATTTCAGCGATCCTACAATTTGTTTCACTTGTTTGAATTTAACTTCAATTAGTGTTAAAGTAAATGTCTTGGCAAGATGAAACTTGCATTTTGCTGTTGCATTAGTGTTAACTTCATGGCTCGACCGGAGCGATCCTTTGGACGGATACCTAACATGGTGACAACGAAGTCCTCTGGATTTAGAATCCAAACGGTTGGATGCCCCAAAATGTGGCCTCTTTTGGGCATGGGTTTTCATTCATGATAAACTTTATTGATTATCATGTTTAATTTCCTGTGTGAGCTCGCCACACACGGGAATGTTGGTCCACCATGAGGATGTCTAGACAGTGAGGTTCTCATGTGGTCCAGCTTGCTGTGGACCGTACTGATCTATATATGTATATATTCACTCGTTTGTGTAGGGGTATCCAGGGGCCCTTCTTCTCTCCCAACCCTCTCGGTTGTGTGGGGGCCCAACCCAGACGTAACACCGGGATTTAGGTATAGGTCTATAGAGGTAGTCCCGAACCTCGCATCTTATAGGGTTTTAGAATAGATAGTAATCCATTCCTTGCATCGAGGATGGGTTAGAGTTAGGGGTTTATTCATTGCACTGAGAATAAACAACATTACACACACACACTAAATTTAAATGTGAGGCCAGTCCTCTAGATTTGTTAACACCTTAGCTTAATTTAGGGAAATAGGAACCTTCTCTAAGTGTAGGCATAGGGCGTAGGTTCGTCATTAAGCGGATGGAAATCCTAATTTCTTTTAGACATTTATTTCAGGTCTTAACTTTAATTACTTACCATAATTACCTTCAACTATTTACCATAATATATTTTATCTTGTGTGAGCAATTCTAGCCTAAGATGGGATTTTATTGGTTGATTCTGTGGCATGAACAATGTGCTATTTTACAGTAAAAATACCTTATACTACATTTGGTTGGAATTGTTAAGAAATAAAACAAAACCATCCCATATATTTGTTCTTTCCTAGCGAATCAAAGCAAGCTTAGTATTCCTACTACCAAACGGAGGGGAGTCCCGCTACAATATGGGTTGCCGTGACTAGGATATTTAGTGTTTATAATTTAGGATACTTAGCTTTTATTGAGTTTGTTTGATTTAATTTAGTGGTCGATTTATTCGGCCACAATTTGTTGTTTGTGAAATGGAGAGTGCATGAAAATGGTATTTCTAGGTAGAAGATTAGGGAGATAAATGAGTAAATTCAAAATAGGAAACTATTCTTTTAAATGTTTCATAAAAATCAATTTTCGTTATAAGTTTAGACACGTCACAGGTATTTATGAAATGGTATTGAGTCACGCAACACTTCAATTTAAATTTTCACTTTCATTTTCATCCTTGTAGACCTTTGCGTTCGCACAATCGCAATTAATAGGCATCTTGTTTGCGCAAAGTTCCGTGGGATATCCGTGGGTCATCTTGTGGGTCATCCTTGGGTCACCTGAAGCAAGGATTTTATACAGCAGAACTCTTGTTCTACAAATTAACATCATTTGTCAGGATGTTATGGTTATGTTTCTTCCATTCACTTGGCCTTGCTTCAGAAAAGCACTGTATTTACTTCTGTTAGTAATTTCACTAAAATTAATTACTTTAATAAGATTTTTCTCCATAGAAAACTGAATGCAGGTAGGCTATCAACAAGATACAAATAAGGCATAGATAAGATAGCGGGTAAACGAATAAGCATTCATTTAATCAGCCGTGTATAGACGCTTCATTCCATATTTAAAACGAACGTAAGCAAAATCAATGTATTTCAATTTTTCAATGTTTGCCGACAGTATTGCACTCATTGAAGTTCGTGTCGTGTATAGAAATTATAGTATGTATCGGTATTTAAGCAAACTTAAAAATTAATTTTATGTTTTGTAAGGGCCGGTACAGACGACTGAACTAGACGGTCAGACGTGATTGTCGGGTCTTGCGTGTTGGACTCGACAAGTTGTTTCGTTTTATTCATGTTTATCAAACAAATTGCGTATCTAATGGTTTAGTTTTATTTAATAATGCGATTTTAACAAGCGTTTGTTAAATAGGTAGTATGTTCGTACGTGTGGCTGAAGTCTTAGTTGACGTAAACGTATCAACAACGTTGGGTTTCTCGATACATCTGGTCGTTTGAGGGAGTCTTTATTTTATGTTGGTATTGGTACCTTTATTCATTCATAGTAAATTGTAGGTAGGAGTAAGATGGTTGTAGGAAAGTAAGATTGTAATGTTTGTATGTTGTAGGTATTGTATTGTTTGTTGCATCAATCTGAACTGAACAACAGAGATCGATCGTTCTCAGGTTCAGCTCATTGGAATCTATTATCGTTTTAATGAACAGGGCAGTTATATGTTTACAAAATTTTATGAAATAGATTTTGTTTTTAGACAAGTGGGGCGCAGTCTTAGACAAAGCAACCGTTATAAAGTTTTATCAACGGGGGGTTGCTTTGTAATTTCGTAACTTGCACAGATTCTATATCAGTTCCAAAGCACAGCTGCTAATTAATTAATTGCACTAAAGTGTAGGCTGTATTATGTTAGGCGTGTAATTATGTAGGAAATGCTTCATTGTGTTCATCATCATCATATCGGTTAGAGGACGCCCGCTGATGATCATGAGCTTTCGCGGGGATTGCTGTAGCAACCGGCCTTATGCTGCTCGCATCCAGCGATTGCGTTTACCTACTTAGTATAGTTGTTTATGTTTATCAATCGATTGCCTAAGAGTAAAATTACTATAGGTGTGACTTAGTTGCACCCTGGTCTTAAGACCCAGGGACAATATCAAAACTAGACTGACAATGATTTGAGTGGTCGTTCGGTAACTTTTACCTAGCCAGTTATTAACAGAAAGTATCGAATCAACAAAGTAAAAAGGTTTAATTTAAGTATGCTTGGTTAAGTCAGCAAAACCAAGAAAACTGAAATATACCAACCTACTGGTACAGGAGTAGTCGTAGTAAGAGAAGAAAAGTATGTTGTATGTGGAGTCTATTAACTAGATTACATTACATTCACAGAATGGGTATATGTATAACACCTAGTGAACTTGGTAGAAAGTTTCAAGATTTAATTAAGCAAACAGACAAAGTAAGTAATTAAACTCTTCATTGTACATTAACATTATCTAAAATTGAATAAAATTTAACTTCATCAGAATAGGACAAGTAAAATTGAAGAAAAGGGGGGTTGTATGTATGTAGTGCTATGTAGAATGAAAATTTAAGTTTCTGTCTGCCTGTCAAACTGGTAAATTGTTATCGGTTTCATTAAAATAGGGTAAGTAAAATTGAGAAAAAGGGGGGTTGCAATTTTACTTAAAATAAGAATACCTAAGGTTGCGGGTTCTGTCTGTTCATCAAACTAGTAACTACAGAATAATACTTTATTTTAAAATTATAGGGAATCTTTAGATAAGTATTATACGACTATTACTATGTCTGCTATGATACTCTAAGTTCTATTCTAAGATTACCAACATATTCTTAAAAATATGTGCACTATGATATAACATAAGTCATTAGGTGGGGTTTGAGATGTAAACAACTGCGCACTTGGGAGGTTTTAGGATTGCAAGTAGGTAGATATTAATATTGTGAGCAGTGGTTCATTTCAAGATGAGCATGATTAAAAACCTCCGAGCATAATAAGTAGGAAAAGGAAAACTTACCTTTTATTTTGATATAATAGTAGTTCAAGCAGGAACAGAATGCCAAACTTGGAAGAGACTTGTGAGGTCTTTGAGTGGAATGGTACTTTGCTCATAATTATAGTTTACTTCACCTATGTGTTCAAGGTTTCCTCACAATGGTTACTATTGTCAAGAGGTTTCTGGTATCTTTCAAGTCAGTATTATAATAAGATACACAAGCAATGTACATACAATGTTGTAGGTTTCAGTTAGAATAAATAAGGAAACATAAAAAGGTAAAGCATTTATTGGATAAGTTACCCTTAGTAAGCTAATTTCACCAGTTTAAACAAAAAGAAAGGAAAGGTATTGCATAACTTCCCAAATCAGTAAGTTAAGCAAGAAAGTACAGGGTCTCAAGCAAGTTGAAAATACTTGGCTGCGCACTCCCTCATACACTCATGTATGAAAAAAATACTTTTATAACTTATTGCAAAAGGTTTTCCATTAGCTCATGTACAGTGATAGTTTTCACAAATCAATATAGAATAGGAGTAGTAGGTATAAAGCGAAGATATTAATAAATTTTAATTAACGGGTTACATTTGTCAAGTAATGGAATAGCAAGTATGAGTTACGCACCTATGTCAAATTATTTCTATCAAATTAGTAACATTCATAGCCATAAAATCCGAAGGCAACACTTATAATTTAGACATATCACTTTAGGTTAGTGCGTAGTGTAATACAAAACACTGAGTGCAATGCATCAAACTTCTCCCATAGCATTAAAGGAACATCGCGGTAGCATTTGTAGCAATCACAGATATATTATTAGGTTCAGTTTTATTTCATAGACATCACATGGTAGCAGCAGGTTTTAGATTGTGCAATGTTTTTATGCCTGCAGTAGAAATAGTATAGAATCTTGATCATTCCTTTGTCATTAGGTAGAATGATCAACTATTATCTTCAAACTCCTGAAACAAGTAAGGAGCATGATTAACTTAGTTTTAAGTAGGCTACATTATCCAAGAGTGTGTATTGCATATGATTTGTTTAGTGAGTATAGGTTAAGGTTCACAATCACTAATGATATTGCATACTTAAGAAATAAGTGAATAGTAAAATACTTACAAAAATTAAGGTACCTAGACTTGTAGGGATACTTTGGTTTTCTCACGGGGTTTTATACATAACGTATCCATTCCGTACATGTTTGATGATGATTAAACTGCATAAGCGGCTTGTTATAGCACGTCCATCTTCAATGTGTGGTTGTAAGTAGGTATTCGGATAAAAAAATTTAGCATCAGAACATAATTATGCTACGGCACATCGTAAAAGTAATTAATGACTTCTTCACCTTCTTTAAATGGCGATAATTAATAATAACAAATGAAATCGAAATCAACAAAACGTTTAGGACATTTTGACATTTTTGACAAATTTATTATAGGTTTTCGATTTTTGCTCTCCTAGAAAGGCAAAGGGATTTCTAACCATACAGCCACGTTTACTATGATATTTAATTTTAATTTTCAAATTCTTATTTTAAGTGTTAGCCTGGATACTAGGTCTTTTAGCCAAGTCTCCTACCGAGACTGAGCTTTTTTGATAAGTAGGAAAATTTTACCTTGACCTCGCAATTACTTGTGATATATAAATAAATAAATAAAAATACAAAAGCTATCGAATCGTATTACTAGTAGTAAATTTTATTAAGCCTCGTACCGTTTCGAAATAAATTTTGCGCGACTGCCGGCACAAGGTAGGGTTTTGTTTTATGTGCACCTATTAAGCTTTAGTTGAAAAAAAAAAGTGGTATGTTTTATTGTTTAGTAGAAACAATACGCATAGGTTAGGAACGAAATGCGTATGCTATGCTAGGCTAGAGCCAGAAAGCGTTATGATGGACGAGAAGTTGTCTATTAAGATTAAAATAAGGTAAACACCCCTTTTATTGGCATTTAAGGTAACAACCATTAGTATCTGAGTTTGAACTTTTTGGGGATATCCGACGCTGTTGCTAGTGCAGTCTATAGGATTGTACGCTACTAAGGTATTTAAGCGGAAAAAAAATTAACGCGGTCCGAGTGTTGCATTCGTTCTTTTACATTTTAATTAATTGTACCTAACCAATCAAAGTCAAGGTCGGGGTTTAAGGTCACCATGGTCTGAAGTTGGGTGCAAGGCTTCCACTGGAAGCTGACGCTTTTGCGATAGGAAATAGGATGAGTAGTTTTATAGGTATTGTCATAGTCATAAGTAAAGATAGATATTTATATCTTAGGTTCTAAAACTAGTGTTAGTTACAAAGTTTTAGTAACTGAATTGTGCTAATTGTTTCGATTCCAATGTTATCATAAGTAATGATAGATCTTAACAATTTAAGGTTCTGTTTTCTAGGTTTTACATAGTCACTAATAACTGGATTGTGTAATTTGGTTCGATTCCAATGTTAAATTCTTGCTGCGTTATGTATGTTGTATGCAAACTCGTTATGCTACATAATCGATTACAAATACATAGAAAAATACAGATAGTGGTAGAAAGGCGAACTTATTAATTAAAAAGATGTCTACTTGCTGACCTTTGAGTAAAAGTCAGAGGATAATATATAAGTTTTAGTAACTGGACTGTGCAAGTTGAGTTGATCCCAATTTTATCATAAGTAATAATAGATCTTAGCCTTTTAAGTTTTAATGCGCTAAGTTTTACATTGTTTAGTAACTGGACTGTGTAAATTGGTTCGATCCCAATTTTAGATTCTGGCAGCATTTATGTCTGTTGTATGTAAACTTTTTATGCTACGTAATCGATTAAAAATACGTAGGAAAACAGAAATAGTGGTAGAAAGGCAAACTTATCAGTTCAAAAGGATGTCTTCCAGCTGACCTTTGAGTAAGAGACAGAGGATAATATATACGAAACGTACGTAACGTATTTACCAATTGGTTCGACCCCAATTTATAATTTATTTTGTGGTATTTGTGATAAGTACCTACTTTCGAATTGGTTCGATCCCAGTTTATAAATCATGTTGTGTTATTTGTAAAAAGTACTTACTTAATGATTGATTTGGTCCCGGGTTTTAATTCTCATGCTGTTATTATGCAGCGATAACAAGTGATTGGTTCGGATCCAATTTTTACTTCATGGTGAATGATTTGTGTTAGGTATCAGTTCGACCCAAGTTTTAGTTTATACGTGCTTGTATGAAGTATTGGTTCGACTCCAATAACACTACTTTCGAGACATAAATCTCTTATAACTTTTAAGTTAATTAAACTTATTTTTAAGTAATTAAGTTGGTGTTAGAGGCCATTTCGGTACTCGACCGAAAGCGTTGCCTATGTCTTATTTATTTCGCTCTGAGAAAGAGTATTATCTTACTACAGGGGTCAATAGGGACATGATAATTATAATAATATGGTCTATTGATTAATTGACAGTACGGTAGAGAAAATGTAAAGATGCGAAACATATGAGCTGGAACGTAAGAGAAAACAATGTTTAAGTTAATTAATTAAGTTATTTAAGAAGCAGGATGAATCAGTGATGACTTCATTCGTAAATTACGAAACAGGTACAATAACAGCAAGTACTTCGTAATTCACACGTGTGAACATAGCTCGAAGAAGGGGACAGTAGACTGATACATAGTAGTTTACAAAGTGGTCAATAGGTGGTCTTGTCTCGAGGTGCCATTTTCTTCCAGACAACCGTCAGAGAAATATAGGTTAAGAACTAGCCAATTTGTACGATTGGCAATATAAACTTTGAATAGATTTAAGCATACTCGAAATAGACATACAATCAATATTTATAAATAAGAGGTACCTACTTATTATAAACCACTGGAGTTATTGAATTAAATAACGATAGCCAAAGCCAACGATTTTGTGAGTAGGTAATTGATCGTCTTCATAAATATAATTACTGGTGATTTTCATACAAAATATACTGAAGGATTGTGTCATCACATTGACGCCATAACATAAAACCATTTCTATGCGAAATCAGGAACAGAATAAATTAAAAATAAAAATTTCCGTTATGTAAGTTCTCTTTGAGCTTTGTCATGTAAACATAATATTAAAATAAAATGAAACATTTTAAATTAGTACGTAGGCAAGATATCATATAGTGTGACGGTACATAATTATTATGTAATTGGGTTCTGTAAAAGGGGGGTTGCGTCAATGTGGACGGGTTCCTGCACTTGTTGTCTAAGTTGTACTCAGTTGAATTGTTGGTGTGTTGGGATGGTTGTTCGACCGGAGGGCATTAATTATTTTAGAAAAATAATAGTTTTCATTTCTTGTTGAGCTGTTGACTTGCTTGCGTGGCGTGAAGAAAGATATTTGAATGCGGTTATGTGATACTTGCTTAAGATAGAAATAAATGGGAGTGTGTGAAGTAATTAATAGATGGCATTAGATAATTTTACGAGGGCTCTCGCATTTTTATAGCTCTGAAAGAAGTGAAGACGGTTTGTTGGCATTTGACTCCGAGGCACCACATCTGAATTCTTTGTGGGAATTGGTGTTAGGATCAGGTCAACTTTGACATTGTCAGCATTTTAGGCTGCCCACAGAGAATTCCTACTCCACATGATCATAGACCCCTGACTAAATATCTACTCCGTAAATAGAAATCTATAAGAGGGAGTTGTTCGAACGGTACCAGAATACTCAGCATTAGAGGTGTGTAACACATTTCAGATTTTAGATTAAATCTGTATTTTACCAAATGAAACAGCTCTTTTCTTTAAAGATTTTCATTTGCGCACATTCTCCAAGAAAGTAGTGGTTATGATTTTGGAAAACAATATCGAATAGATATATGGCCACCGGATAGGTATCTTTCGAGCTAGAAACGTTAAGCTAGTTTGAGAAAGGGATGTATTGGGGGATCCAATCTATAATCCATAAAAGCAATGCAGGATCGGGTTGGATAAACTGATGCATTACCATTAGGGTTGCGCTGCTTGAGAACCAGTGTCCCACACTTGAGCTAGAATCTCCTTGTGAAGACTGATGGTTATTCATGGCTGATCTATCATATTTTGGTATTGCAATTCGTTTTGTGATCACTATGGACTTGGTATAAAAACACACTACATATAAAAAGAAAATCTTGGGGTAAAATGTCAATAAATTGAAGTTATACATATGTAGAGAAATTCTAACAAACAAATGAAGATTTCTTTATGTATATTTGTGAACATTGAGATTTAGAAAATGTACTCCGGTTAAATAATATTCTAGGCACCTGCGTAATATTTTGGGGGTTGGCTGTAACGGTCTGGCTTTGGGTTCAGCAGCCCGTCACGTTCACAAATATATTTTATACTAAAGTATTAATAAATCAATTATATTATTTCTTGAGATATGGCCCGCCACAATATATGCACCAGTAATGCTACTTAGAATCCCCTTTGTAGGGAAATCTTTAATAGATGTATGATCTACTCGCACAGTAAGCACCTATACGGCATCTACCTTAAGATATTTAACTACTTAAATGCTATCTATAACGTTAACAATTTGTCGCTGAGTGGCTAAATAAACATTAGGCAATTAGTCCGGCGCGGTCATTTCAGTACGAACAAAAGTCTGTAGGCATGACCATATAAGGAGGTAAACAAACCTGAAAATATGACCATATAAGGAGTCAGACTTGCTGGCGCCTACGAAGCTAATGTCCCTGAAGTAGCTAGAGAAGCCAAAACGCAGACTCTAAAGAAGTTAAAGAAGCCAAAACGCAGACGCTAAAGAAGTTAAAGAAGCCAAAACGCAGACGCTAAAGTAGCTAAAGAAGCCAAAACGCTGACGCTAATGTCCCTAAAGAAGCCAAAACGCAGACGCTAATGTCCCTAAAGAAGTTAAAGAAGCCAAAACGCAGACGCTAATGTCCCTGAAGTAGCTAAAGAAGTCAAAACGCAGACGCTAATGTCCCTGAAGTAGCTAAAGAAGCCAAAACGCTGATGCTAAAGTAGCCAATGAAGCTAAAACGCTCCTCTGAGACTATAAATAGACCACAGAAGCGAGAATCGGGGCTTTTTACTGTTGTCTGGCGTACTGAGTAGACGTGCAGAGGACTCTTCTTGATTATTCATTATTTGGCATTCAAGCCATGTGGACGTGTGTTACGTTATATACCATATTGAAGTACCATTATTATATTCACACCCGAATCGAACGAAACTGCGCTACGGTATTGGTGAGATCTTTCCTATTTAACTGTATTATTTGTTAAAACTAAAGTGTATTGTGTGTATTTCAGCGATCCTACAATTTGTTTCACTTGTTTGAATTTAACTTCAATTAGTGTTAAAGTAAATGTCTTGGCAAGATGAAACTTGCATTTTGCTGTTGCATTAGTGTTAACTTCATGGCTCGACCGGAGCGATCCTTTGGACGGATACCTAACATGGTGACAACGAAGTCCTCTGGATTTAGAATCCAAACGGTTGGATGCCCCAAAATGTGGCCTCTTTTGGGCATGGGTTTTCATTCATGATAAACTTTATTGATTATCATGTTTAATTTCCTGTGTGAGCTCGCCACACACGGGAATGTTGGTCCACCATGAGGATGTCTAGACAGTGAGGTTCTCATGTGGTCCAGCTTGCTGTGGACCGTACTGATCTATATATGTATATATTCACTCGTTTGTGTAGGGGTATCCAGGGGCCCTTCTTCTCTCCCAACCCTCTCGGTTGTGTGGGGGCCCAACCCAGACGTAACACCGGGATTTAGGTATAGGTCTATAGAGGTAGTCCCGAACCTCGCATCTTATAGGGTTTTAGAATAGATAGTAATCCATTCCTTGCATCGAGGATGGGTTAGAGTTAGGGGTTTATTCATTGCACTGAGAATAAACAACATTACACACACACACTAAATTTAAATGTGAGGCCAGTCCTCTAGATTTGTTAACACCTTAGCTTAATTTAGGGAAATAGGAACCTTCTCTAAGTGTAGGCATAGGGCGTAGGTTCGTCATTAAGCGGATGGAAATCCTAATTTCTTTTAGACATTTATTTCAGGTCTTAACTTTAATTACTTACCATAATTACCTTCAACTATTTACCATAATATATTTTATCTTGTGTGAGCAATTCTAGCCTAAGATGGGATTTTATTGGTTGATTCTGTGGCATGAACAATGTGCTATTTTACAGTAAAAATACCTTATACTACATTTGGTTGGAATTGTTAAGAAATAAAACAAAACCATCCCATATATTTGTTCTTTCCTAGCGAATCAAAGCAAGCTTAGTATTCCTACTACCAAACGGAGGGGAGTCCTATATTAAGGTCTGACCAAATACATTCATTATCAATCAGATATCCTTCACTACAGTCAAAATATGACTTTGTTCGAGCTATAGAAAACATAGACTTGATGTATACTGGTTTTGGTAGATGAAAACCTTACCTTGGCTAGAGAGCTTATACTTTACTTAGTGAAAGTAATATTATGGTTTAAATAACATAAATTATTTAATGTCTACAGGACTAAACTTTATTATAAAGTACTTATAATCAAATGAAGTATCAACAGCATACTTACTTTCATCGTATTTACTGTTTCAATAATACTATTGACTTTAACCTAGAACTTGATATTATAATGTTAATTCACTATAAGAACAAAGATTCTTATTATACTTGCTTTAGATTGATAAAGTCAAATCTATTGAGTTTCTTGCGGCATTTCTTCTCAATAGACTCCCTTATGAAGTGCTGGTAATATTTGCTAAAACTACAGAGAGAGAAGCTAAATTACCTTATCCTATTTGAAATAATCAAGAATAAAATCTATGAAAGAAATACTTTTGCTTTATGCATTTCTATGAAATAATATTATTCTATAACTTTGTAATCAATACTGGGTTATAAAACTGTTCCATAAATATGGCAGAACCCAATTCTCTCTCTCTTTAAATAATAATAAAAGTGGAGGAGAGACGAAGTAATGTGACGGTCTCACTGGAAGGTGCGGGGAGTGGGCACTTCCTTTACCACAAAAACATATTTGCTAATAAAATCACTAGAATTCATTATTATGATATCAAACATCTAATCAGCCTATTTCTATAATCTTTATAATTCAACCTCTAACTAAGTATCTATCGACTCATGTTATTATTGAATTTATTTCACGTTCCACGCTCGTAATAGCCTCAGCAATATTTAGACGTTACTTAAATAGGTAGATCATAGGATATTCTAAGATGTAGGATGTTCATCTGTAGCTTAATAGGTACCATTTTTACGCACTAAAAGGACCGAGGTTATTTACGGATCACAACGAAGGGTTATCACCACTAGACGAATCACTGGCCAAATCTTCAATCATCAATCTTCAATAAATCTTCAGTTAATTTTAAGTATTAGTTGTAAGCGATTAAATCAAACAAACTCCCCATACAAACTCAAATAATGTAATAATAACAAACTCCTCCATATAAAATCAATAAATTCAAAAATAATTCCAAAAATAAAACAAGTCAAAAACCAATAAAAAGAATATTTCTGTGCCTCCTGTGATAAGTGATACAAGTGTAAAATCGTCATTTTACAGGAGCGCAAAAATAAGATTAAAAAAATTCTGGTTCGTGAGCCAGGAGGGCTAGCATTTACCGAAGCACTTTTTTTTATAGATAAAAATATATTCTATAAACTAGCACTTAGTGTTTTTCGGTAAAGATTGTAATTTCGAAGAAAATCGCGAAAAACCTGTGAGTTGTACCTTTTGGAATGTCTAATATGAGTAAATAATATGTGTTAGATGATACAAGTTGAGTTATATCATGGTGCACCCCTGGAGCACCCATAATATCTCTTGGTGTAAACTGATATACATGAACTTGTAAAATCCTATAACTCGCGTTATAATGTTCCCAGCTCAATGTTGCTTGAACTAAAGTAAAACATAAAACCTTGGAAAATAGATTTTTTGACTTTGTACCCCGTTACAAATAAAATTTACCTAACTTATATCAGTTTTCCAAAATTATAGCCCTGTGAAAAAAAGTGTTAAAAGATACAAGTCAAGTTATACCCCTCGCCAACATTCATATTTATTGTGTAAATAAATATAAGTATTTAGAAACAAAATCAACGTTTATCAAACTTCACCAAAATGAATAATTAACTTACGTTTAAGGCACATATTCATCACAATTCTTAACAAAGGTAAGTTGAGACCTTATAATCATATTTTTTGGTAAATTGGGACAAGGATCAAGCTGACTTCTGCCTATATAGGAACTTATAAGTTTCAAAATACTTGGATGAAAATTTAAGTAGGTTTCTTAAAAACTAAGAAATGCCTTGGTTCAATCTTACAAGTAAGTATTATGATTAGACGTTTTAAAGTTATTAAATACAAAAAAAGTATCATAATCATTGTCAGACTCATAAAAATCTAGAAAAACTCACATACTTCACAAATAACAAACTGGAACAAATTAAGAGTACTTTGCTACTCCGCAAAACCACTGCCGTGCTCGTGCAAGATAGTTGCGTCTGTGCAACATATGTATCTTCATGACAAAACCCATCCTCCTACGCCTCTATACGAAACAACAGTCATATATCACACAGACTCAACTATACACCACCACCACTTAATACTAAAACAAAACGATCGACGCGCGTTTCGCCTCTGTACGAGGCATCATCCGGTTCAAATAGTACGACCGTTCGCTACTTGAACGAATCGCGTACTGGCAAACTAAAACATTTTTCTTTAATCTCGCCTACCGCCAACATTTTTGCACAAACACCCTTTAAAAACACAAAACTCGTTTAATGTTCCCCCAAAATTGAAAAACAAAACAAAAGTACCCCCATATATTATTATGTCTCACAAACTACCCACATACTTTTTCTCAATCTAAACTACCCCCCAATGACAATCCTTTTTATCCATTATGACAATGTTAATGATAGAATTTAAACACACCCGCAATAAAGGAGATGAAGGAAAATTAGAAAATTAACCTGTTCATTGATAATGACCCCCGCGTTACCTATTTCCAAATGCTGCAAAACATTCAGACGAAATCCCTTCCCGCAAAAGTGTAGTATTTCATAAGAAGGCACTCTCCAGTACTCTGCTGTACGTTGCGAGGAGTGACCGGACATTCGTTATGCTTTTCTGGCAGCGATTTTTCTATTAGTTCTCTCACATTGGATCCAGCGTCATCATCACATGCATTTTCTTCTGTTTCTGCAATTCCCGCTTCATAATGCTTTGAGACGTCGTTTTTGCCATATTGAAAGTAGCTAGCTAAAGCAACGCGAGAATGGGAAAATGACACCTGGAATAAAAAACCGTTTGATGTGTTTTGATAAGTACATGATCCAATTTAGTATTTATAGTTATTTAAGAAAGTAGTTATAAGTAGTACGTACCTAACAGTAAGTAGCATAATTAATAGCAAAGGTTGATAGTATTAGTCTGATAAGATCGTAATTGGCTTTTTTTTATTAGCTAATAGAGCTAAAAGGAATTTGTTCCAGCATAGGTATAGGTAGATAGTAATCAAAACAATCATAGCACGGACACAGTATCCAAGTATCTCTGAAAAGTTAGATTGACACTTATGATCAAATAAGTACATTAAGCAAAATACAAAAAAGCAAAAAAGAGCTACCTTTGCTGTGACTGTACTGTTTACATAACATTATTTCGTGTCGATTGATATATTTCAATACTTAGACGAAAAATTAAAATTTATGAAAATTCGTGTAAAATGATACAACTACTAACTTACGCGTCGATCCATAGTGAATTCCGACGTAACCACACCTTGTCACACCTAGGTCCCGCGCACCCCCGCTCCCGCGTCACCTCGCCCCCGCGCAGTCCCACCACACTCTTTATGCTCGCACTTGTATTACTTAACACAACTGCTATTGCATAAATATTTTACGGGAATAATTTGACTTTTAGATATAATTCAATTCGTATTCCTTTACACTTAAAACATTATTTGTGAAAAGTGATTCATGACGAGATGTATCACTTATCACAAAAAAAATTATCAAATTGGTCTCGCATTGGTAGGTACATGTTGAGTTGTACCCTGGTCTGGTTTTAGAAAAGTTGGTCAAAAGTGATATAACTGTAGATATATCCATTTTTCTGAAAAAAATACCGAAAAATAAAATGTGAAAATAAATTCAATTTCACTTATACCACAAAGCACGAAAATAGCCTTAAGAGCAGTCACATAAAGGGGGTTACAACTTGATATATATCAATTTGCACCATTTTTTTGCCGAAACGCCGTTACTTGTATCACTTTTCACAAAATTATCTCCGAAACTATAGCTCCTAGAAGTACGTGACATAGACCAAAAAATTCGTAATTTTTTTTCTGATTATTTCTAAATAAAAAAACACAAAAGGGTACAAGTCGAGTTACATCACTTATCACAGGAGGCACAGATTTAAAAAGAACGATTTAGGTTCCGGTACAGTACGATCGAGTGGTTACGCAATTCTTGGTCGAGTAAACCTTATGTGACCATTTATCTATTTTGTCACACCGGGACACATCTGCGGAAATATATACAAAAAAAAAAGTTTTTAGTTTTTACAAGTATTTTAGTATAGAAGATGGAAATGAAAAATAATCAACGCTCTAAACTCAAAATATTTAAGTCGGCATGGCATGACTTACTAACTAAACCCCCAGTAGTGGCGTGTCGGGCCACGCATTTCGAGCGGAAAAATAAATTTTAAACTATCGTTGGGTCTGCTTGCAAAACCGGGACAATGTTGGCTTCGCTGGGGACACCGGGACAGACTGTCTGAAACCGGGTAGTGATGTAACGAATGTCATTTTTTGAACATTCGCGGATGCGAATGCGAATGCGAATATTCAGTTTTTGTTCAAATTTGGAGCTAATTGTCTATGGCTTAGAGGCAGTCTCGTTCGAAGGAGATGCGTTCCATTTGTATTTATAAGTGCCAATGAAAATGTAATTGTTAAGCTTCATTGCAAAAAAAATCAAGTAAGTAAATAAATAATACCAAATGATAGAGTGAAAACTGATATTGTGATTACGAGGTTAGTTACTTTTTCTTGCATTAAAAAACATAAGAAAGTGAATGGATTTTGATTTTATTTATCTACTATTGTCTTTAAATTGTTTTTTTTCTGCTATTCATATTTGCAAAACATTCGCATACATTTTGGCGAATGCGAATAATGCAATGAATATGCGAATATTCGCGAATGCGAATGCGAATATTCGTTACATCACTAAAACCGGGACTGGTCACGTTAAGTATACCTACCTATGCATTTTTGGGTAAGTAGGGGGGAGCTGGGATTTCTGTTACTTTGGAATCTAACAAGTAGAGCCTCACTGTGGTCAGGTGCTGGTTGCAGTACGCCAGAGCCGGGTCGACCGGGGTAGTACTATGCTTGCTAGGAATACCGGCGTAAAGTATCCCGCTACTGCGTTTCGTGTGGTGTGTGACAGATTATTTATATTTCAATTCTATTAGTATTTGTGCTGTTATTGTGTCATCCTTACTAATATTATAAATGTGAAAGTGAGTTTGTTTGTTACGCTTCGACGTCCTAACTCCTGAACCAATTGTTTTGAAATTTTGCAAGAACATAGCTGAGGCCATAGACACAGACATACTTTTTATCCCGGGAGCAGGTCCCGTGGGATAATACTTACTTAATGCATAAACTAAAGTTCACTCGAACAAAGTTGCGGATGAAAGCTAGTTTAATTCCTTGCTACATAATACTTAAGTATTTCCATAAAACCAGTACTTTACCTAAATGTTGTCCACTACGCTACGTAAAACTAACTAATCTACTTTTATTCAGTAATTTCAGTATATTATTTGTTATACATATTTCAGGCATTAAATCAGAACTGTAGTGCAATTTTTGAATTTCGCCGTTTTTCCTAGAGAATCGGCCATTTATGTGAGCTTTAGTCACCTGGTAAGAATTCAAAATTATACCTCTGTATGTATAGTCGACCAAAAAATTGCTTGACCAGTTTTCGACCTTATTACAAAGGGGTAAGGTTCAAAAGTGGGCAAGCAATTACTTGTTCGACTATACTTAAACAAAAGATGTACAATTAAAATAAATTATTATTATTGATGTATGTATAACTTACTAGCATCCCGTCCCGGCTGCGCACGGGTACAACCGATATGCAATATACATAAAATTCTTCCGAGAACATTTTTCTAAATATCAGTGAAAATCGTATCAAATTCCGCTGCGTGGTTTAGAAGGAGACTGCGGCCGAACATACTAAGGATATATCCTACCTTTAGGATATATCTTATCTTTCCTGTCTGAGGACAGACAGGAAAGATAGCGACTTTATACTATGTAGTAATTATTTTGACTATAAATACCTGCAACTCTGTTAGATGATGTCGAAGTTTCAAAAGCCTTAAAGACTAACCCCCTTATTCATAAACGCTTCGTAAACGTTTGTTAGTTAACAAGTTTTATGTCTTTATCTGTCATTGTGACGTTTGCCCTCAAATGAAAGGTACAAAACATTTGTTAGCTTAAAAAGATTGTTAACTTTTTATGAATAATTGGGTGAAAGTTCAAAACGATATTGTAAGACGCAAACCAAGGGTCCACTGATTGATGTATAAGATTCGTAAAGCCATTTTCTGACTTTTGTTTGATCAATCTTTGCGTTAGAATCAGAGGTCGATTCCACAAGGACTCGACGTTGTAGAGCGAGAATAATACATCAAACGTCTTACTCCAACGTCAATTATGTTTGCAAAACGTTCTGATGGGGTTATCTGACGTAAAGAAAGGGTGTTACGGATTGGTTTGTCGCAAAAAGATTAGTGTTATTATAGCATTTTTTGACATTTCTAGGTTGAGTTGAGTTAGTAACAAATATCTAATATCGAGTTATAGGTTTCTATCTTTATCCTTACATAGTATAACACAAAGTTCCTATCCGTCCGTGTCTAAAATATCTTCGATCGCTTGCTCCTTCTAAACCATGCATAGGATTTCGATACGGTTTTCACAGTTATTTAGCGAATTTTCTTAGAAGGTAAATGAAAGGTAATTGTAGCCGTGCGACGCCGAGGTAGGTCGCTAGTGACTTGTAAGCAATGTATAAATGCGTACAAAACATTCTTAGTTGGAAAGCCAAACTATAGCTAGTCAATGGTTGCACTGCAAATGGGCTGGCTTTATTGGGATAGTAAAGTACTGCACTCACGTATTAACCTCACCCCCCTTTAAACCCCCTTAATTGTGAAGTTACCAAAACACCTATTTAAGTTCACCTCTTAACCCCCTAGACTAGAGACACCATGTTCCAAATATGTTCTATCTTCAGCTGGTTAAGCAGTGCCTTGTCAGTCAGTCAGTAATGAAACTCTTTTATAATTAGGTATTATCATCATTATTATCACCATTTTCCTTTCATCGAAGAGCATAGGGCTCTTTGCGTAGGTATTAAATACGTAATTTATATTACTTGGTGTACATTACCAAAAATCTATTTTTAACTCACTGATAGTCGTCTCTCTTATTCCAGTTTACCTGTAACAGATAAATAGAAAAAAAATCAATATCCATCATCATGTTTCAGATAATTTATTCAGTATTTTAACCTTTCTTTATAAGAACTGTAGTATGCCTTTCTCGGATTATAAAGGCACCCACGCTAATTTTTGCCACATTCGCAGAGGCACGCTAAGGCTGGGGATAAATTAGCGGAAAAAACGCGGAGTTTCTGGGTTGGCAACGCATTTGCAGTACCCTTAGTTCGGCTGTCTACTGGTGATGGTGGTCACTTACCATCAGGTGACACACTTGCGCGTTTGTCTTCTTATTTTATACAAAAAAGTCCATCCTGTGGATGTCAATTAAGAGTCCATAGTCAAATTTTAGGGTCAAGACCACATCCGCATGTAAAAACAGTAACAACGTTAGCCGATCAATAAAAAGAGAGAACTGAGAGAAATTATCTATGCTCGAAAAGGATATATTAACTTCACAGTGGATACTGTACTCTTTTTCGAAAAATACACTTTCTGTCAGTTCCATCTTTAATGTTGGCTTATGCGTGTCTTCGATTGTACAGTCAAGGAATTAAATTTCCAATCCACCTAAGGTTATATACATGTGTATGGGCATGTGTGGTTACATATATGTGTCGCACAGACGCAGCTACTTTGCACGAGCCCGGCACTGGTTTCGCAGAGTAGCAAGGTAATTTGTTCCAGTTTGTTGATATGGACCTCCGCAAAGTAACGCCTGAATCTATTAACCACCTAAGGTTGAATAGCATATAGCAAACTGGCACCATAAGAGCTATAGAGCAAGACGTTGGTTTGACATATCGACCTTAATGAATTGCGAATGTCAGACGATATTTCAACGAAATGGGTAGGGAATTAAATTCCTTGACTGTACAATGCCTGGATAGTTTTGGCCTATTCAATGAAAACATAAATTGAATTTAAGTCCCCAAGTCCTTCACTTTTAACCAAATGACCACTTTTAATTTAACTTTGGGGAGTATGCCATGAGGCTACATGAATACTGCCTCCATCAATTTTTACCACCAGACTAGTAAACGTACGGGGTTGTTCCATCCTCATAGGGTTGACTTTCCTCCTTGTCGTACGAAGAGTTTCGCTTCATTTTTTTTGTTACGCACTTCCAGGGAATGGAACTATCACCTTGCCTCAGTATTTCTGGACAGATATGACCTGGGCAACTTCAAAATGGGAGTAAACAGGCATTTTTCGGGGTTACCGCGTTATTGATACTTTCCATCTGGTGTAAATGTGGGGCGAAAAGCGGTCATCAATAAAATAATAACAAAATATTTGTCAGTTGACAGTTGCAGCAGAATAAGTGACATTTTATCTCTACTGCTTTGCTCGATGGCAACCATCAATAGGGAACAGCTAGCAAAAATCTAACTCAACCCAAAGGTTATTGAGGGCAAAAACAAAACACTGTCTTGTCGTTACCGCGCAACTAGCAATAAATCAATTCCACGCACGCATCCATTCCGGGCCTTATTTCCATGTCGTTCGCACGTCAATTTGCGACCCAAAGCATACATTTATTTGGCTTCTGTGATTTTTTTTCACTTGTACCCAGTACCTACTTGGGAAATTCGATGAGGTTTGGTAGGATTTTTTTGCTGAAGTGTTGAATAAATTTGTTCCTCCCTTTCTACCTACAGTTATACAATAAAATATTTTGATTTGATTTGATTTGATTATTACTTACAAGAATAGAACTACTTTATTGGGTTTGGGAAATCTTTAACCGACTTCAAAAACGGAGGAGTCTCTCTATTTGGCTGTTTCTTGGGTTCATGCTTTAAAAGGAAAAGGGAACCCTTATAAGATCACTTTGGTATCCGTCTGTCTATCTGTCAAGAGCCTTTCAGGAGCGCGTGGAAGTATTGAGTTGAAATTAATATCAAATACTCAAATGCGGAGTCCCTTGGAGTTCTGAATAATTTAAACTTCTAATTTAACGCAATTAATAGGTACGCAATTATGCGGCATATGCGACATGTACTACAAACGAGCATAAAAATACTAACAAATAAAAAACTATATAATAAAAATAATCCATGTAAATATACAAAAAAAGTATTTGAACTTAACAAAGATATAAAGTACAAGGTACTTTCACAAACGATGTAGCTAAAGAGTAGAGAAAGGGAGAAGGAGAATTAGGTTAAGGAACTAACAAGCAGTACTCTCTCATTTGATTTAATGTAGAAAATCAAAAGAACTCATTGGTACGTGGTGACTACTGGAGATCGAACTCGGTACCACCATCACCAGCAACTACTTATAGGCAACGAACGCTCTGAAATTTTCAAAGAAAATACCTAATAAAATATGAAAGCACTCAATCCATTCACCTGACTGTTTTCACCTGTCTGAAAATCCATCAACAGTACTGTAATGAAAGTCCGGGCAGATTTAATAAAAAAGGTAAAACTTTTCCATAAAGGAAAAACAAAATTATCAACACTAAGCAAAGAAAAATGAGTTCCAACCCTTTTTGTTGCCAAAATGGGGTTGTTTTAAAAGTTTTTTATGTAATATCACGCTAGGCTGAAGGAAAGGAAATAATTAGGAGTTTGCTTTGAAAGGAGATAAGCACAAAACAGGTGGAAGAGGCTTAAAAACCTTTTGAGGTAAAGTGGGAAAGCATTTAAAATGACCGAGTTTGATTTTTAAAGGATATGAGTATTCTATGAAGATCAGTGTGTTTTTATTAAACACCCGTACATTGTGTTTTCATGCGATGGCCAATTCAATCTATTTTATTTAAACAAAAAAGATTTTTTATATTAATGTGGTCACTACAAGATGTTGTTAGATTAGCTAATTACGTACTAACTTAAGACAGAAGGTCCCTTAATTAGGGACCGAATAAGCAAACCGACTTGGTATAACATGGATCTCACAACTTTTTACGGTAGAGAGTGCGATGAGTTGCGAGACTTGTTTTTTTTACAAGTTTTGTTTTTGATGGGATTAGGTTATTCTTTCAGATATAAATTGCACAGTGAATAGTTTACAGTCAGTAGCTGGCTCAGCTGTTTACAGTACGGATTGCTGGCCGGGCAGTAAATACTTTACGATTCACTGACTCCGCATTCCATCTGTTAACAGAGCTGTACATCAGTGAATAAAAGTCGAAAACTCGAGGTTTAAATTTTGTAAAAAAATGTGTTTAAATTTGAGCGTTCATTGTTAAAAAGCAAATGGAAATAAAAACCAAAATAAATAATTAATAACATATTGTACATGTCAGTCTACCCTAAACATGCTGTTTTAAGACCTCTTCATCTAGAGATGCTACATTTTGCCTCAGAAGTAGCCAAATACTTGGATTTAAGGGTAACGCTAGAGACAACTTCGGTAGCGCCACGGACATCTAAATTGTAGTAAAATAGTTGATTGGCCCAGGAGCCAATGTTTAGGCGTTACTTAGACATGGTAAGCTAGAACCCTTCTACCGCCATTTACTAGCTATATACACGCTACAAAAGTATACAGGCTGTTAGTATACAGGCTGTATGTATACAGGTGTACAGCCGACACTCGCCTTCACCAGCTTGTTCATATATAATGCGTCAGATAACGAGGGGCTGACAAATGCGCTCGCCGCGTGCGCACCCTCGCACAAACAGCCTCATCACTGCCACTTGTATGTGTAATAATAATTTAACATTAAACCACCGCCCGCGTCTCCCGGCGACATGTTAGGGCTGCGCTGCATTTGCGTTCAATTACACTGACACGCCGAGAGTGAGCGAGCAGGCGTGCGGCATGCTGAGAATCTACTGCGATTTAGCTTTCGATTTGTTTTATTTTTGTTGTATGGTGGACCTCAGGGGATATAATTACGTCACTTTTAACTTTTTGAGATCTTCTTTTTCTGCGTGTTTGGACCCATCGTTCATACAACTCTGCAATTCTTCTCCACTTTGCCCAGTTTGCAGTTGACCCCCTACAGACTGGAGTTGCAATCGAGGTGATGTCATCCGACCAAGTAATGGAGGGGCTGCTGTCTCCTCTATTTTGCCTAGGTTTACTTTGAAGATATCGAGGTATTTTATTGTATTTTGTACAGTCAGTCTCAGAAGTAGCTAAACACTAAGAACTTTGTCGCAGTAATGTACGAAATGACAGTTGCTCGAATTTGTCACATTGTTGAGACGGACAAGGCACTAAAATGTTCAGCTACGTCTGAGGCTGACCGTAGAAATAAAAGTGACGTAGCTGTTTTAATCAAACTATGTCCGCCCTGATATGCGTAAGTAGGCGGGCAAAAGAAACGTGGTAAGGCATTTTTTACGTTTTTCACGTGAAGCCGTTTAACGATAAAGATGATTGAGAATTTGTGTCCGTAATATATAAATTTATGCCCAAGAAAAGTGTGTGGAAAAATATTTAAGATATGGGTTTACAAAAATAAAAGTAGTTTTATTATTTTTAGGGTTACATACTATACTAAGTTAGAAAGTAATGTGTGTGGGGGAAGCGAGGTTAGTTTGCCAGGATCGGAGCAAATGGCGTTCTGTGGTCTCTGCCTACCCTAAAGGGAAACAGGAGTGAGCATAAAAAAAAGGTAAACAAATATTTTTTAATGTTGCGACTCCTCCTATATTATTATATCTGTCTGTCTATCACAGCGGCATGTTTTACAAACCCCTAATGCTATCACAACTTTTCGCAAATGAAGCAATTTTTTTTTTATGCCTTATAATTTTTAGGGGTCTGTATCCAATGGGTGCCAACGGAACCCTATTACTAAGCCTCTGCTGTTCGTCAGACCGTCTGTTTGTTACAAGGAAGGACACAAAAAAACTCACTTTCGAAATTAAAATATTAGTATGGATTAGTATGATCAATGTGTGTTACCAGTGATGACTTATGGCACTGAAACGTGGCCGCTTACTATGGGCCTAATAAGAAAGCTCAATGTCACGCAACGAAAATGAAAATGAAAAAATGAAAATGAAAATGAAAAATTTATTTTGCAAGTAGGCCATATAGGCTCTTTTACATGTCTGAATCTACTAGCGCTTCGGAAAGTGGAAGAATCTGCTGAGAAGAAACGTCGCAAGAAACTCAGCAGTTTATCTTTTTTTTTCTTTTCTTTTCAAAACAAGAACGAGCTATGGAGAGGGCTATGCTTGGAGTTTCTCTGCGTGATCGAATCAGAAATGAGGAGATCCGCAGACGAACGAAAGTAACCGACATAGCCCAGCGGATTAGCAAGTTGAAGTGGCAGTGGGCAGGGCACATAGCACAGAGAACTGATGGCTGATGGGGTCGGAAAGTTCTCGAATGGCGGCCGCGTATTGGCAAGCGCAGCGTAGGACGACCAGCCACAAGATGGTCCGATGACCTCATACAGGTGGCAGGAAGGCGCTGGTTGCATGCTGCTTCCAACCGGCCACTTTGGAAATCCATGGAGGAGGCCTATGTCCAACAGTGGACTTCTTGTGGCTGAGATGATGATGATGATGATGAGTATGGATCATAAATAAAAACCTTTGGCGCGCGAGTGCGACTCACACTTAGCTAGTTTTCCCATATACAATAAGTTGCTAACAAGAGTGGGGCTTCCCTAATGGTAAGCAAATAACCGCAGTCTATAGACACTGGTAAGGCCGCAACTACGAAACGTTAAACACAAGAGAGAGTTTAACAGAATTTCGAGTAAAATCTAGTTTTATTCACAGTTATACTAACTGAATAAATTAAGTTTGAAATACCCACAGAATAAATTTAGAGAATTAACAAAGAGTCGCTAAAGAAACCTCTAGGGCAAAGTTATCGGTCCAGAAAACTGGTTTTAACTGAGAAGTAGCCAATCGTAAAGTTTTTAACTAGTTAGGAACTAAATTGTTTGAAACTTCGAGATATAGTGATCTCCCAGTCGGTTGCTCTGTAATTTTGTGTTAAAAAGAGAAGCATAAAAAGATAGGCTGTTAAGAGGAGTGTGAACCCAGCGCTCTCCATACAAACGGCGATAACGTTTTCTACCCTCTAAACCTTAACATAAAGCCATGATTTTTTTGTATGTTATTATTGTGCCCTAGAACTAGGTTTGTATGTTTTGATTTCTTAAATATTCTAAATAGTTTCAAAAATTTTGACGCTTTTGTGTTTTGTATGAGACTCCTAAAATGCAAATGTTGTCAAAAGTATGAAGAATATTGAAGAAATGAAAACATACAAACCTAGTTCTAAGGCATAATGACAACATACCAAAAAATCATTGCCATAGGTTAGGGTTTCGAGGGTGGAAAACGTTCTCGCCGTTTGTATGGGGAGCGCTTTTTGGGCCTCACACTCTTCTTAAGTTTCTTGAGGCGCTTCTAAGCAGAATCTACCATTTTCCGAAGCACAGAAAAATCAGACGTATGTCTGCCCTCATATCTTCAGTCGCTTACACCTTCTAAACCACCCAATGGATTTTGATACGGTTTTCACTGTTACGTCTATTTTCTCGACTGTATTTTAAAACTCTATATTCTTCAACTACCGGCATTCACCTTCACTTGTCGTTTTTGATAGCTCTTACCATAAATAACAGAAACAAGAGGGTGGGTATAATGCTAACAAGGAAAAGCGTCTTAATGAGGCTTAGCTCTTTAGAAGGCAAGACGTCGTCAACATACCTAAGCAACAAGGCTTCGTAATCGTAGCGAGGAAAGGACGGGCATATTCTAAGTGGATTGTTTGGTGAGCCTAATGTCGCTTTTTGAGCAACTGGATTTCATTAAAATATAATATTTTGCGGGTTCATCGCTACCACCATCTTAATCGCTAACCCTGCCGCTAAACAGTAGTGCTTGCACTGTTGTGTTCCGGCGTGGAGAGCAAGATAGCCAGTGTAATTACTGGCACAAGAGGTATTCCATCTTAACCCTCTGGGTTGGCAACGCATCTGCAATCCCTTTGGTGTTGCGGGTGTCTATAGGCGGTGGTGATCACTTACCATCAGGACTCACTTGCTTGTTTGCCTTCCTATTTCATAAAAAATTTACTAGCGGACGCCCGCGACTTCGCTCGCGTAGAGTTACTAGCCTATGTCCGTCAAGAATAATGTAGCTTTCTATGAGTAAAAGATTTTTTGAAATCGGTTCAATAGTTCCAGAGATTATCCCCTACTTACAAACAAACAAACAAAGTTTAGCTCTTTATTATATTAGTGTAGATGTAGACTAGTGGGCGCCTGCGATTTTGTTTGCGTTGAATTAGTAGCCTATGTCAGTCAGGGATAGTGTCGTTCTATTAAATCATCTGGCTAAGTAAAAGTAAATGTTGTACTAACGGACTTTAGGAACGTCTTGCTCTAAAATATACATCAAGTACCATCGGACATCCCAAGTTCTTTAATTAATTCTTTCCAAGACTTAACACCAATTAGCAAGAGCCCGTACATCAAGGGCTAACTTCGTTAGACTTGAGTTGAATCCCGAAGGTCGAGAAAGTTTCACGTCTGCATTAGTTTGCGATCTTTATTTTTATTTGAGTGATTGGTTTGTTGATGCTGGTTAGGAGGTCACTTGTATTTTGATTGTTAACGTGACAGGTTTTTATCTTCTTGACACAGTATAAAACAAAGTTCCTGTCAGTTCTTGTCAGCCCTCGTCGTATCTTTGGGCGCTTACTCCTAAACTATGCAACGGATTTTACACGTTCACGTGCGCTGCCGATTTTTTAGGATATCGTTGTTTCGCTAAAGTAAAGTTCTGTACTTCCCCGTACAAAATGCAACGACGTCTATAGACTTTGGGATACAACGTGGGTAAAAATAACGCGAAATCTGACAGGAACGTTTCTTAACGTCAACTCGCGGAACAGCAGCGACATCATAGGACGTTGTTAGTATTTGTACAGGTCCTTGCACGTATGTGCACTCTAGTCATCTTTAGTGAGGGTAAAGTTGGATATAGCGTGGCACTAGTGGTGCCAATTTTTGACATAATGTAGCACGATGACGTAGCTGATAGAATTTAGTACGGGCGCTCAGCGTTCAGTCACGTTGTATGCGGTTTTAATTTTTTTTATTTCGACGGCTATTTACGTTCTGTTGCGCTGTATATACCATTTTTTTACGTCTTATCACGTAGCGCACATGAACGTGTTAATACGGTTTTCACTGACATAGATTTTTTACGGATATTTTTTATATACTGATCCTAATTGCGTCCGTCCTAAACCGGCATGGGTCGATAGTACTCTTATAAAAAAGAAAAACTGTGTTTTTTGCTGTTATTTAAAAATGTGAGATCTTAAAGTAGGTTAGATTTGACCTGGCCAGTTTTTATCAGAATTAAAAATTATAAATATATATGTTGAATAACTTAATAAAATGACTGATGTAATGAAAACTGGCCAAGTCAAATCTAACCTACTTTAAGATCTCGTATTTTTAAATAACAGCAATTGTTATAGGTATCCAATAAAGCAAAGAAATAGAGTTTAATACTTGTTCATAAAGTTATTTTTTCCTATTAATACATATTTGGATTTCGCATAGAACTTGGCACTCAAATAGATATCCATTCTTTTTGCGGCGATGCCCACAGCCAATCATAATTTTTGTATTGAACTTGGCTCTCTTTTTTTATATTTATGTTTTTGGTGGGATATCGTATACAGTTGAAGTGGCAGTGGGCAGGGCACATAGCACGGAGAACTGATGGCCGATGGGGTCGAAAAGTTCTCGAATGGCGGCCGCGTATTGGCAAGCGCAGCGTAGGACGACCAGCCACAAGATGGTCCGATGACCTCATACAAGTGGCAGGAAGGCGCTGGTTGCATGCTGCTTCCAACCGGCCACTTTGGAAATCCATGGAGGAGGCTTATGTTCAACAGTGGACTTCTTGTGGCTGAGATGATGATGATGATGATGATGATGATGATCGTATACAGTTTTGGTTGCATTTTGACGTAACTCACAGCCTTTGTTCTGACCAAGCATTTTATTTGGTTTCTGTTTGGTATACTTCATCTTTGGGGCTTAATTATTCCAGATACAACCTCTGCTAATTGTGTGTAATGCTTTGCGCGTCTCGGGTTTGATCAGTGTCGTAACTAGAGACGAGCCAGTGGTGCCCAGGTGCAGGGCGCAAGTCTTGGACGGGGCGCAGAAATGGCCAAAACTGAGTTTTGGGTCATGCATGGTACTTTGAGCATTTTTCAAAGGCGTAATTTTTAGAAACTTGCATCGGGTGTATAAAGGCAAGTCACTTTACTGGTGATAGTAACGTACAGTAGGAAGGTCCAGTAGGACCTCCAGTGCTGCTTTTGGCTTCTCAAACACCCCGGTGGCTACTATTCATATGCCATTATCTGATATTTACATTTAAACTCCTCTGGTTCTTTCACAAAAAGTTCCAAAGCTTCTAAAACCATTAACAGTTTTGGTACATGCTATAAATTCAGCGTTAACTACAAAAAGCGACTGGCGAAGTATTTGCGACTACAGAATGGTATGCAGGGAAATACTTTGTACCACTTTAATGGTTTGTTTCGCGTGCATTTCCAACTTATTTCATTCCTTGCACGTTTAAATCTCTTGCGGTTTGATCCGGCAAGTTCGCAGGTCATTGTTGGTTTTAAGTTATTGGGAATTCGCCAAAACACGTTTAGAGGTTGCGATACCTCTTAATTTTGCTGCAGTTAGTGTTTTTCATCGCAGCTGATCAGTTATAACATCGTTCTGCCACAAGTGGTAAGTGATTTTTAATATATTTTTTAAATGATTCGAAGTAAAACCGTTGCTTCTGCGCTTCCGTCAAAAAATTACCGTCGGAATCGGAAAAATGGTTGACAATGAATAAGCAAATCTTTTAGGTTCGCTGGATCTTGTAGGTGGTGATAATCACTTCCCATCAGAAGAGCTCTTTTTTATAGTAGATGGGGTAAACGAGCAGACAAGACACGTGGTGGTAAGTAATCACCGACGCCCGCGATAAAGATTTCCATCCTCTAAACCCCAACCTATGGCAGTGATTTTTTGGTATGTTGTCATTATGCCTTGAAACTAGGTTTGTATGTTTCGATTTTTTAAATATTCTTCATACTTAGATTTGACAATAGGTATATACATTTTAGAAGTTTCATACAAAACAGTAAAGCGTGAATATTTTTGAAACTTTTAAGAATATTTTAAAAATCAAAACATACAAACCTAGTTACAGGGTATAATGAAATTTTACCAAAAAATCGTGGCTATAGGTTAAGGTTTACAGGGTGGAACACGTTATCGCCGTTTGTATGGAGATTGCTGGGTTCACACTCCTTTTAACTGCTCTGTCTAAATACTAGTTAAAATTACTTTTCTATATTTCATCGACCTTTTGAATTCCATTGCAGTCATATTACCAGTCTAAATAAATTCACATTACTAAGAGAATAAGAGACGTTACGTGCTCTCGAGTTTCCAACTCTTAGTATTTCAATAAATACAGATATATGAGCTCGCTCTTCAAGGTTCAGTATTAAATTATTATTATTATATCTTTTTATTATAAGCTCACGCCTGTTTCCCTTTGGGGTACGCAGAGACCACAGAACGCCATTTGTCTCGGTCCTGGCATACGTCCCTCGCTTCCTCCACACACATTCCTCTCTTCATCTTCATACATGCTCGGCGGTTCCGGGTACTTCTGATTTGACCTGTCTTCAGAACATCATAATTTGGTCGACAAAAGTACGCCGAGACCGCCCTCGAGCCACTCGCCCCGTTACATTACCTTTATAAATTTGCTTACATAATCGCCTTTCATCCATTCGTTCAACGTGCCGAAACCAACGTAACATTCTTTTCTCTATTCTAGTCACTACATCTTCTTTCAAATCACACGTTTCCCTCATAACAATATTTCTCACTCTGTCAGTCAGCTTAATCCCTATATATCTACGGCATTTATTCTACTCTCATGCTTCTTCTGCCAAACCCAGCTTTCACTCCCATACATCAACGTGGGAACTGACACACCATCGTGAACAGCCAAACTTGCCTTTTTGGAGACATTCTGGCTGCTCACAAAAGCATGCAGAGCTCCATTTATACAATTTCCCGCTTTCAGTATTAAATATTTTGTGAAATTTTGTTTTCATGCAAAAAATATACATCTCAATAAACAGACCTAGTTTCGGCACTGCTCTGTTTATATACTATGATAATAGCGACAAAACGCAGTAGCAAAACCGTTCATATTATCACTTGCAGCGTAACCGCGAAAATTTCAGGCTCAGATTTATGATTTCTCTAGCTGTCAAAACCCCGGAATCAAGTTTGTGTTGATCGTCCAGCTAACCCCAGCTTATCTCCACAGAACCCCACTTTGTCTAGAAGTCAGGAGTTTTATTGCCTACGTCTATACATTCCCTTGATTAAATTCGTTTGGGTCGCGACTAACCAAGGATAGCGGCGGAGTAGCTTCGCACTACGTGAAAAGTACAGTCGATCAAGAAAGTGGTTTTCCACTTTTGAAGCTTAATGGATTCACAATGAAGTCGAAATGTGGTAAACCAATTTCTTTGCCAACTGTACTGTACCATCGATAAAACGAAACATTAATCCACTATAATAATAAATATTGTTATTTAGACAACAAAGCGGTCCACATTGTTAGTAAATCTTATTCCTATGTTAGTAATTAATTATAAGCGCAGATTTAATTCTCTGACTGAGCCTCCACATCAGAGGACAGTCATGTCACTATAACCGTGTCAAATTTACATTTTAAGCAAAATACCAACGGATTTCTAACGATTTCATTTATAATGTCACTTAGACATAGGCCCATGGTACCATGGTTTTATTTTAGTCATTGTAGATGCATCATGAAACTTAGATATTGGACGTTCAGAGTTCACATGAAACATTAATCTATCGCAGTGGTTACACAAGCACGAAAGAGAAGAAATACAACTACATATACTTAATGTTTAAAAGTGTATATTTTAAATACTTAGTATTTTCCATGTGGTTTTCAATAAAGAGTTTTGTCTTAGTCTTGTCTCGTCTTATTCTGAATAACAGGTCAGTCCCACTAAACCCTCTTTAGTATGAGTTTTAATATTATTATTAAAGCAACTTTTAATTGAATAATAAAAAAAATGTTTTATTTAAAATCCCAGCATCTCCACTATTTCTCACCTCAATGGTCGAGTGAGTGTTAGATTTCGTCCCAGGGCACGCGACCTTCATCGTATTATTCGCCCTAATTCTTGCGATAAACCAAGAAAAATCCAACAGACTTTGCGGGTGGTAGGACCTTGTGCAAGGTCCGCCCGGATCGCTACCACTATCCTGCCGCTAAGCTGCAGTGCTTGCACTGTTGTGTTCCGGCGTGGAGAGCAAGACAGCCGGTGCAATTACTGGCACAGGAGGTATTGCATCTTAGCCCTCTGGGTTGGCAACGCATCTGCAATCCGTTTGGTGCGGGTGTCAATGGGAGGTGGTGATCACTTACTATCAGATGAACTAATTGCCCGTTTGCTTTCCATTGTTGCGTGAGTTTTAGTTTTAGTATTTTTTTCAATGTTTGCGTGTGTGTTTTTATTGCATAGACGATTGTCAATTTATTTAAAAACTGTTGATTTATTGGTGTACCAAGTTTGTAAACAAAAACTCTTCTGACGGTCGGATAGCCTAGTGGTTAGTGACCCTGACTATGAAGCTTGAGGTACCGGGTTCGATTCCCAGGAGGGGCAAATGTTTGTATGAGGAATACGAATGTTTGTGCCCGAGTCGTGGATGTTATATGTATTTAAGTATGTATTTATCTGTATAAGTATGTATATCCATTGTCCAGTACCCATAACACAGAATAAATAATAGTACTAACGTACAGAAACTTCTCTTTTGCAATCATTCATCCAACTTTATAATCAGGCACATAAAGCTCGTATTACTTCATAAACATTCGCCAGGCGGCATGTGTCAAAAGGAAGGCGCCGCCCGCGCCCGCCTTCCACCCGCAATGCCCTGGCGCACCGCTAGGGTTGGGCTTCTGACTGTAAGACTATCAACGCGCGACACAGAGCGAGCGGGCGCGCGCGCGGCAAGCCGGCAACCTACTGCGATTAACCTATGCCATAGGACATGCGGCGAGCGCACCTACATTGCGGAGTGGAACCCCTCTGCCCATAACACAAGCAACTTTAGTTGCTTACTTTGGGACTAGGTCAATTGGTGTTAACTGTTCCAAGATATTTATTTATTTATTTATTTTGGCTTTACGTTATTTTTAAAACAACACAAGAAAATTCCATTACCTCAACATAAAGAACAAAATAACCCATTTCGGTACCCTCATACGCCGTTAACGAGCCTTGTAATACTCGCTCACATTTATTTATTAGAACAGATTACGGGAATGAGCCAGCTACGCAATTTGCCCTGAAAGCCTTCAACGAGGGCCAGTTACCCAATATTATTTATTTAGTTTCGCTGGGTTGAGTAATGGACTTCTAGTCAGTGTTTAAAAAATGGCCTATCAAGGTAGGATAAAAAAGTACACTAAATCTACAATCGCTCGCGCTGTCAGTCTGTCGGACCGAAGGCGCTGCTGTCAATACTATTATTTTGTTAAAAACCTATTTGCAACGATACTCAATAAATTATTATTTTATGCAGTTACACGTAAAGTTGTAAATCCAATGACTATAAATGGTTAACTAATAATTTGCATTTGTAACATTGGCGTCAACCTGTATTCTCATGTGGGACCGTTTTTCTGCTGTCATTTAGTATGACACTGTACATCCATGCATTATAATATGATTGGGCTGAAGTGATCGTTTATTAAACTGGTTTGAGATCACTATTGCTTGCTCGGTATCCAGCCAGTGCCAGTAATTACACCGGCTGTCTCGCACTCCACGCTGGAACACAACAGTGCAAGCACGGCTGCTTAGCGGCTGGATTAGCGAGCAGAATGGTAGTGGCGATCCGGACGGACCTTGTACTAGCTCCTTGTAAAAGCTGTACAGTTTTGTTAAGAGGAGTATGAACACAGTCTCAAAATGCACTCCTCATACAAAAGACGATAACGTTTTCCTCCCTTTAACCTTAACCAATGGCAATAATTTTATGGTATGTTGTGATTATGCCTTAGAACTAGGTTTGTATGTTTTGATTTTTTTTATATTCTTTATAGATTTGACAATATTTGCATTTTAGAAATTTCATACGAAATAAAAAGCGTCAATATTTTTGAAACTATTAAGAATATTTAAAAAACAAAAACGTCCAAATCTAGCTCTAAGCCATACTGACTGTTAGCGGCAGGCTCATGCGACCTCCATGGAATGCCTTAGCTGTCATAGCTTTTGAATATTGTTTTTTGTTTTGCTTGCTGTCGTACGTCGTCTTTTGTACTATCTTTACCGTTTCTCAATATACTTTATAATTAGTTCACTAGTCTGAATTATTTTCGAGGCCGACCGCCAACACTGACAACATAAAAAAAATCATGGCTAAAGGTTAAGGTTTAGAGGGTGGAAAACGTTATCGCCGTTTGTATGGACAGCGCTGGGTTCACACTCCTCTTAACATAACAATGTATTTAAAATGGCTATTTATTGGCTTAACGAAACTCTTGCTTTTCACTATCACGTAATTTCTGATGTTGATTGAGGATGAGTAATGAACTATGAAACGTAAACCGTCACAATTTGCATTCATTGGTATGCACATAAATTATTGTTAAAAGTACTTTCGGTTGTAGCATTAAAAATCTTTTTTTTAAACTCTACTTTGAGTTTCATATACTTTTGATTTTTAATGATGAAAACGGTTGGAAACTAATTGAGTATTTGGAAAATAACACTGAATTGTCAGGTGGCTGAAATGCGCTGGTTGCATGGTGCTTTCAACCGGTCACTTTGGAAATCCATGGAGGAGGCCTATGTTCAACAGTGGACTTCTTGTGACTGAGATGATGATGATGATGATTGAATTGTTTAGCTTTTTTTAACAGTAAGCATTTATTTGCTACTTTAATATTCTGTCCTTTTTTTAATATGACCAAGTTGAATGAGATAACTTGATTAAGTTTCTCATAGATGACACCGAGGGTAGTTTTCCCAAACAAAATCAATAATGACATGTAATGGCCGTAAAGACGAAACACATTGAAAAATTCCAAGGGTATGGCAGCGGTAATGTGGCCAAACTGGAAAAACGCAAGGCACGGAATGCTGATCTTGCAGGTTCGAGTCCAGCGATTACTCTAATTTTTCTTTGGGTTGTCATTAATTATATAGCATTTTAGATTAAATTTTAAATATTCTGAACTATCACAAGCACCAAAGTGTTTTTAATTAAAAATGAAGCTCTTTTGTTCTTATTGGACAAAAGCACTTTTTGTTCGGGTGGTAGAACCTTGTGCAAGGTCCGTCCGGATCGCTACCACCATCTTGCTCGCTAATCCTGCCGCTAAGCAGCAGTGCTTGCATTGTTGTGTTCCGGCGTGGAGAGCAAGACAGCCGGTGTAATTACTGGCACAAGAGGTATTCCATCTTAGCCCTCTGGGTTGGCAACGCATCTGCACTCTCTTTGTTGTTACGGGTGTCTATAGGCGGTGGTGATCACTAACCATCAGGTGACCCACTTGCTTGTTTGCCTTCCTATGTAGTATAAAAAAAACATTTAGTAAAAGCAATAAGTACGAAGCGCAAACATTTTCTGGCGGCATGTGAACTAGTTTCCCAATAAATCCATATTTGTTCAACACTTTAAAATATATGTTGAAAAATGGAAAACTGAAAATACGAAACACGTTTGCGACACCAGCAAGCCATTACGAAGTATCGCAGCGAAATCCTTCATTCCGTAAACTTTCGGAACTTTTTAAAACTTGCTCCGAACTACAGACGTGCGACGATATTGGAAATGCATTACTTTACTTTGGAAAGTAACTTACATAGCTCACTGGTGAAGAAAGATGCTGTAAAGAACAAGGACCTATTAGCAGGGGGTTCCACTCCGCACTGTAGGTACGCTCGACCGGCTTGCCTATACCATAGGCAAATCGCAGTAGGCTGTCGGCTTGCCGCGCGCTTGCTCGCTCACCCCCTCCGTGTCAGTGTAATTGAAAACAAATGCCGCGCAACTCTAGTGTGCCGCCGGGAGTAGCGGGGAGAAGGCGGGCGCGGGCGGTGCATTCCGTTGACTTGCGCCGCCTGGCGCATGGTGTATGAAGTAATACGAATTTTTTGTGCGTGTGAATAACGTTGGATCTCGTTTAATCGCGGTCATAAAGAGAAGTTGTGATCAAAATATTCCTTAAGAGGAAACACCAAGGCCTAGAGAATTGAAAAATAGGTATTTGTAAAATCTATTGCTGCCTCCATCTATCAAGCTTCCCCCCGCAAAGCGCAATAGAGACAGCCGCAGCTTGGACTGAAAATACCTATTTAAACTACACAAAATCAACGATTCGTAGACCCCTGATTCCTTCTCCAAAACTTAACCGATTTAACTACTTTTTTCATTAAAAATTAAAGAAAGGCTTTGGCAGTGTTCCTATGTTTTTCTTTTTTTATATAATCTAGTAAAATTTGTTTTCTGAATGTATGAACGCAGCCGAAAATCTGGCCAATTTTTCAGGTTTTTGAATGTTCATATCTCTTTTAATAATTAATTTATGAAAAAAAGGAAAACATAGGGACAAGCATAATAGTGGCCATCGATTTTTTGGAAAAAAAAATATTGCTCTACTGGCATTATCCAGAGAGGAAACAGGGGACGACGTTTGTATGGAAAAACGGCCCTTGTGCTTCCCCTTAACTGGTAATCAGAGGCGTCGCTAGCCCATGTAGCGCCCGTGTGTAAACATTACCCTAGCGCCCCCTAGTAAACGCGCGGTCAAAATCGAATGTGTACGAAGTACAAGTAACAGCGCCCTCTAGTATAAGCTACGCCCATGTGCAACACCTTGCACCATATGTAAAGAAGTCTCTGTTGGTAAGCCATTTGTCACTAATGACATACACCATCCTCTTAAAATGACTTGACTATGCACATCGCGTTTTTTATCTGTCTGTCTCCTGCGTTTGGGAGACTAGCAAAAAACTCACAGCAGGGTTGACAACATTGTTGGCTCGCTGGAAAAAATAAAAGCTTACATCGGACGAAAAGTTGTGCTAGGTGGATAGCTGTCTGAAATACAAAAGAGTGAACTTCAGGACGTGTTTGGACATGCTAAAAAAGGCATTAGTAGTCAACGAAATATTAGAGGAATGCTTGAAAATTATCCGATTTTCTTTTATAAAATAGGAAGGCTAACAAACAAGCTGATCACCTGTTGGTAACCACCACCATCGCCCATAGACACCCGCAACACCAAAGGGATTTCAGATGCGTTACCAACCCAGAGGGCTAAGATGGAATACCTCTTGTGCCAGTAATTGCACCGGCTGTCTTGCCCTCCACGCCGGAACACAACAACAGTGCAAGCACTGCCTACTTAGTGGCAGGATTACCGAACAAGATGGTGGTAGCAATCCATACGGACCTTGCACAAGGTCTTACCACCCACCAGTACCATTATTTATTTGAATATTTTATTTTTGAATGTTGATCTCTCATGACATCTTTTCAAACGTTTAAAAACCGCTGAAATTTAACATAAGTGCGAAATTAAGGCATTTAGCTTACCATTTTGTCATTTCTAGTTAATTTATACGCCGAAAACGCAAGAACGGGCACTACGCTTATGTATCCACAATAATTTTAAAAGTATTTTTATTTGTTCCATAAATCTATTTTTAAATCACTTTTAATAAAATTAAAGTTCACGCGGAAGGAATGTTGCGACCGCACTTCATTATAAATATTGTGATCAACGGAAAAACTTAGAAAGGACGCCTTTGTGTAAACAAAAACATTTAAAAATAAGGGTTTTTAAATAAGTATTGTATAAAGTAGACCTTTTAAAGCTACGTCCTTTGTATACTATACAGTGCTTCCTTTGGATGTTCTGATCTCTTTAGAGAATTTAGTTTGCTTACTTTAAAATACCTCGCGTAT
The DNA here is from genome assembly GCA_963691745.1 of Ditula angustiorana. Taxonomy (NCBI): domain Eukaryota; kingdom Metazoa; phylum Arthropoda; class Insecta; order Lepidoptera; family Tortricidae; genus Ditula; species Ditula angustiorana. Next base: position 981,011 of record OY829483.1, on the reverse strand, counting down.
GCATATAACGAATCCCTGAGAAAACTTTGTTTGCATTAAAGTCCTTTGAAATCCGACTACACTAAAGAATATCTCTCTCTATTTTATCTTTTGAAAATTCCTTCGCATAAACAACGCAGTCAAGTGACGATGCTGTAGAAATCTTGTGTTTCTGCTCATAAGCTCCCTTTTTTACCCAACTACGGCGAAGCCAAAAGAAAGGGTTTTGTTTTTAGCTGTCTATTATTTTAAAATAAGAAGAAAAACAAACAAGAGACCTTGTGCAAGGTCCGTCCGGATTGCTATCACCATCTTGCTTGCTAATCCTGCCGCTAAGCAGCAGTGCTTGCACTGTTGTGTTCCGGCGTGGAGTGCAAGACAGCCGGTGTAATTACTGGCACAAGAGGTATTCCATCTTAGCCTTCTGGATTGGCAAGACGGAATACCTGTATAGGCTGATAACGGATCGTAGACTCTTTTGAGATCACCGGTTTCCATGGGCGGCAGTAATCATTTACCACCAGGTGACCCGCTGGCTTGTTTGCTTCCTCCATAAAAAACCACTAGAGCCAGAAGCGTAATTTTTAAGGTTCCGTACCAAAAGGGTAAAACGGGACCCTATTACTAAGACTCCGCTGTCCGTTCGTCCGTCTGACACCAGGCTGTATCTCATGAACCGTGATAGTTAGGAAGTTAAAATTTTTATACCTGATGTATTTCTGTTGCCGCTATAACAACAAATACTAAAAATCACACTAAAATAAATATGTATTATAGATAATGGTACGGAAACTGTCGTGCGCGAGTCAGACTCGTACTAAGCCGTTTTTTTTTGTTATGTTTTGAACAAATCTCTCATATTTACGGTCGACGTAAAATTCCATGAATCCCCTTTAATTAAGGCATCAGCTAAACAAATAAAATAAACGGCCAACAAATTTACCTGAGACTTGGCGCTTACGTAAATTGGTACAATGTTTATTCTGTTGGAAGTAAAATTTGTTGAAACACGTACAGATGTTGCGAATAAAATCCCTAAGCGGAATCAGTAGAACTGCTAACCTCAACCACAATATCAGGGTACAAAACAAACAACCTACGCCACTTTTTGTACCTATTTCAGACTGAAATCTAATTTGTGAGAATACTTTAATTCCTCGGCTGAAAACAAACTGGAACAAATTACCTAAAACCACTCTGCAAATCTGTTTAAAGGACCAGATAGATATCCTAGTTGATAGTGACACTGACTACAAAGCTTGAGGTTCGGGGTTCGATATTTTCGTATTATGATTTATTTTATGAAATAGGAAGGCAAACAAGCAAGTGGGTCACCTGATGGTAAGTGTACACCACCGCCTATAGACACCCGCAACATCGAAGAGATTGCAGATGCGTTGCCAACCCAGAGGGCTAAGATGGAATACCACTTGTGCCAGTAATTAGATCGGCTACGATTCCCGGGAGGGGCAAATGTTTGTATGATGAATGCGAATGTCTTTCTTGTTATGTGTATTTAAGTATTTATCTATATAAGTATGTATATCCGTTGTCTAGTACCCATAGTACAAGCAGCTATAGTTGCTTACTTTGGGACTGGGTCAATTAGTGTTCATTGTCCCAAAAAAATATTTATTTGTTTATCAGTGCATCTAGCCCGAATCTTCTCGACACGCGTTATCTCGCTACGTAACTCAGTGCGTCTCGTTCTAACTAGCCCCGTGGGAGAGAGACGCACTGAGTTACGTAGCGAGTTAACGCGCAATGAGAAGATTCGTGCTAGTTGCACTGTGCAGGAATGAAATGAGCGTACATCGTGCAGTTTTAATTTTTAGTTTGGATTTCCAACAGTATTTTATTTTTATTTGACATGAATATTTTTATTCTTATATTCTATTGACATTCGGAGACTATACATCTCCAAGTAATATTATACAATTTGACCGTGGAGGCGTTTTACACCTCTGCTAAGCATAGATTAAGGTAATTAATTTGTTTTTGACCCTTAAAGACTATCTCTAAGTCTATCTCTAAGTTATTTAGACTAAGTATTTGATCAGGGACCATATACATCCCGATTCTCATTTCTTTGACCTGGGACCGTATACATCTCCTGGTCAATCTGTACTAGTGCCAGTTCGTTCAATATGCTTAAAGCTTGCTTTGCTATTTATTGTTATCTTTTTTTTTTCACACTTTATGTGAACTATTGTCATGATTGTGCATATTGCTCTGTAATCTTGTTTTGAAAAGAGAAGAAAAAAAAGATAAACTGCTGAGTTTCTTGCGGCGTTTCTTCTCAGCAGATTCTTTCATTTTCCAAAGCGCTAGTAGATTCAGACATGTAAAAGAGCCTACATGGCCTACTTGCAAAATAAATTTTTCATTTTCATTTTCATTTTAACTTATTCATAAACGCTGTGTAAACCTATATTAGTTAACATTGTGTTATATCCGTATCTGCCATTGTGACGTTTAATCTCAAATGAAAGGGATAAAACATTTATTTTGTTAGTTAAAAAAAATTGGTAAACTTTAGGGGTTATTGTTTAGCGGTGGTGGTTTATAGTTGCGTCTATGTGATACATGCTGTTTCGTGTGGAAGCGGGGTGTGGGGTTTGGATTAAAAAAAATAGCACAGACACAGCTGTTTTGCACTTGCAGTTGTTTTTCTTACGGTTCAATAATTAAAAATATAACATTCTTTACTCATTTGAATTAACAAATTTAAAAAAAATGATAGCTTTTATTCCGGCTGGAATAAAGTTTCCATTTTGTTTTGTTCAGTGACCCGACACGGTTATGAGGGCTGAAAAAAAACATGATTGACACTGGCAACTAAACTTGGCGTAAAAGTCGCACAGCGTTCAGGAAAAAGATAAAAAAAACGAAATGGGCGTGCTTCATGTGTCGATCCGTCCTGTCATCTATTAGGCGACGTAAAAGAGGTCAGCTCCGACTCTTCCAGCCAGTAACCTTCGCAGTTCGGTGTGACCCTTTTTATAGGTTGTTTGCAAATTTTCGCAGGTGATAGGACCTTGTGCAAGCTCCGTCCGGATCGCTACCACCATCTTGCCGGAACACAGCAGTGCTTGCAGTGTTCCGGCGTGGAGAGCAAGACAGCCGGTGTAATTACTGACATAAGTATTCCATCTTAGCCCTTTGGGTTGGCAATGCATGCAATTTCTTTGGTGTTGCGGATGTGTATAGGCGGTGGTGATCACTTACCATCAGGTGACCAACTAGCTTGTTTGCCTTCCTATTTCATTAAAAAAAAGTCTTTTAGAATATTGACTGTTTTTTTTAATAAAAACTCGAACCTCCAGTCATCATTTTCAGAGTCCAATTCGTGTCTTTTTAAGCCTTAAAAGACTAAATCTCTTTCACAACTACCCTCTATTCTGCCCCTATGTGAAATCAGCACGGGTTGTTCATCAGGCCACACGCACACCATATATCTCTCCAAGCCTACGTCTACCCGCTTAATAAATTGTTGCTCCTAATATCAAGATTAAGCCCAAGGCAACCAACATACCGGCTTTTCATGAAATTCGGTGGAATGTATTTTTCGCTAAGCCTCTCTGAATGGGCTTGTCAATGTCAAAGCCCGAGGGGCGTTACTCTTAGTCGAGTTAAAATTTTAACAAGGTACCCCGAAACCACAGTATGTAAATACAGCAGTACCGAAACTGGGCCTATATTTTGTTGAGATTCAATTCAATTCAATTTATTTATTCACAACAAACATGCAACATTACAGGGTAACCTAGGTCATTACTATGTTTGATACAATAATTAGAATTCGCTAAAATAATTTAAAAATAAAACTAGGATTACGTACATAAGTCTTTCGACATGTCATTCAGTCTCTAATGGTAACTTTAATCAATCACACAAGAGATTATTAATTTAGACTCTCACTCAGATATCTCACTCAGATTGAGATAGATACCTACGCTCCGGGGGAGCGTTAGGGTTGTCCTAAGTATTATTTTTTTGTAACATTGATAAGTTATATTATTATTATTTATCGCATCTTTAGAATTAAAGCGACTCAATTCTGAATATGACATTTCCCAAAATTAAGCCCTATGTCTTTTAATTAAGGTGATATTTTGCGATGTGTATTATTCAGAAATGGGTCGCTTTAATTCTAAAGGTGCGTTATAATAACGTTCACTTGGATTCTATAACGATCAAATAAAAAAATGAATTAAGAGGCCGTGACTGACGGGGCCGCGAAAAAACCTTAGCGGCCGTGTTGAGCGTGCGTCTGTGTGAGTGCGCCGGTTTCGAGCGTTTGTTTGTAGGTTCCTTACTGTTTATATATATACTGTGCCGAAACCGACGACGTATTTTCAACACGAAAATACACTTTTTACCATCAGATGCTCTTTAAATTTATGATTCTTTTTATTTTACAGTCGTGTTTTAGGGTGATGTTGAAATGGTGTGTTTAATTTTTATAACGGCGATGGAGTGCGAAAGAAAAGTTAAAAACGCAGAGTAACTAAGTCATTTTTTTTATTTCTATTTATTTTACGTATTATATTACATCTGTTTATTTATTTCCTACGTGTGTTTTGGAATCTACGTACTTAAATTAGTGTTTTTTTTATCAATTCGGTATTGTACATCCGACGACCTGTATGGCACAGTGGCACATGTGTCTGCTTACTGTGCAAGAGGTCCCGGGTTCAAATCCTGGTATGGGCAAATATTTGTGTGATGAACACGAATGTCTGTACCTGAGTCATGGATGTTATTTGTATTTAAGTATGTATTTATCTATATAAGTATGTATATCCGTTGTCTAGTAGCCATAGTACAAGCTTTGCTTAGTTTGGGACTAGGTCAATTGGTGTAAATTGTCCCAAGATATTTATTAGATATTTATTTTATTTATTGTATTGAAAGCTTGAATTACACTCCTCACTCCTGCATATAAACGTCAAAGATAGTCACATTATACAAAAAAATATATTTAGAAGAGCATGAATTGAGTTCATGGCTTACAGTGCCTTGCTCTTTGGATCTAAGCTACACATGACTCTGCAAAAATTCCGAGTTTTTAGGATTTCGTACCCAAAGGGCAAAACGGGACCTTATTACTAAGACTCCGCTGTCCATCCGTCCGTCCATCCATCCGTTTGTCACCAGGCTATATCTCATGAACCGTGATAGTTAGACAATTGAAATTTTCACAAATGATGTATTTCTGTTGCCGCTATAACAACAAATACTAAAAAACAGAATAAAATAAATATTTAAGGGGGGTTACATACATGATTTTTTGCCGTTTTGTAAGGAACCCTTCGTGAGCGAGTCCGACTCACACTTAGCGGCTTTTTAATGCGTTAAATCTAAAGTCAATTAATTTGTGTTTTTTAAGGGCTTATTATTATTTATCATTTATTTTAGATTTGCATCCATATATGTGTTAATAACAATAATAACTTATAGATAATGTTAGTGCCAATATAAATTAATAATAAATTTACAAATAAAACTTACAAACTAATAACCAGGTTGGAGCACTGAACATTAGCTATAAGCCCAAGGCGTGTAGCTGAATCCAGCGCTCCAGCATTGGCGAATCCCACCTATCTTGTAGGCTGTTCAAGATGCTGTTTGTACTAGTGCAGAAGCGATGGAGCAGCGACGCTGCTCTCTTTCTAATGATTGCGTGAAAGCCATCTGTCCGCCTCTCCGCAAACATGGCCGAGGCACTGCACCACCGTGGCAGTCCAAACAGCATCCTGTATGCCCTAACCTAATGACCTAAGTCACTATTCAAGTATTATTATCTCAAGTTGATGTCATTAATGCTTGTGTTTTGGTGGTAATTTTAAGTTAAACTGACCAATAATGCGTATGCGACGTTTCAATTCATTTTTTTCTCAAATCGCGTGTTTGAAAAAAATCATTTTTCTTAGTACACTGAAAAAAAGGGACCTGAACTAGTTTGGTTACTCGTGATTTTGATTAATGGTAAACAAAGTTCGTTTAAATTAGCAAAACTATTTGCTGCTGATAAACATTTGATGATTTATTTACAAATCAAGAGTTTGGTAAGGTGTAACAAATAGTTCGGTAGTCACTTTTTTGTGTAATAGGTAAACAAAAGTTTGGTTACGTGTAACAAAACTGTTTTTTCAGTGTAGCTTATGCGATTAACCGCATTTTGGTTTTTGTGACATTTGGCAATATGCGTACTTCTTTGAGACGGTTTAATTTGGCATTTTATTTGGCTTTATGCGAATTTGGCAATTCCACGCAATACACTTAAACGTTCAGCATTTTTTTTTAATGAAATAGGAAGGCAAACAAGCAAGTGGGTCACCAGATGGTAAGTGATCACCACCGCCTATAGACATCCGCAACACCAGGAAGATTCCGAGGCGTTGCCAACCTAGAGGGCTAAGTTGGAATACCTCTTGTGCCAGTAATTGCACCGGCTGTCTTGCTCTCCACGCCGGAACACAACAGTTATTACGACATTTGGCAATATGCGTACTTCTTTGAGACGGTTTAATTTGGCATTTTATTTGGCTTTATACGAAGGTAATACCGCGCAATACACATGTTCAGCAGTTTGGGTACAAATGACGTTTTGCGTCATTCGCCATAAGCGTGGAAAGGCATTGTTAAGTTGAGCTTGAAGCGGATCATGCGAGTAAATTTCGCTATGATTATAGTATGTAATCATGTTTGTTCAGAGCACGGGCTTCATTTATCATGTTACATAAAACGACGCAAACGGGTTCGCCCACCATCAATCATCATATTACTTTATGAATAAAACGAGCTGGCGCTTGGTTCGTGCAGCAAAAATTTGGACATCTTCAAAGTTTAAAAGATAAATGAACTATACAGAATGTCATTATCTTGGGTGCACAACTCCAAACTCGTAGCAAACTGACATTGGTATCAGTCATTCTAAAAATTGAGTAAGTTTTAAACATATATTTATAATGTTATCGGGACTTTAACGCGGCCGTGTTCACGAGTAGAGTCGTGACCACGGCCGTTGAAATATGGCCGAAACGTCGAGGTAAATTAACAATATACTTTTATCGCGTTTAAGTCCGAATAACGTTTTAAATATGTGTGAAAATCGCGAAAGTTTAATAGTATTTTATGCAACTGCTATATAATGAGAGGCCTTAAAACACGAGTGTGGTTTTATGAAACGAGCGTTAGCGAGTTTCATAATAGGATCACACGAGTGTTTTAAGGCCTAATTATATACAGTTGCATACATTACTTTATCTACACACATATCATAACTGCAAAAAACTGTAACAGCAAAAACCAACAAACAGTCATGGCGGCCATTCGATCTATCCGCCAAGACGAACGTTTTATTTAAACCATAGACAAACAAATGAAGTCCCTATTGTCATGTCACTCGAGATCAAATGTCGTGCGTTTAAATTAAAAAACATACTGAGTTGACGTTTCGTATCGATAACTGTTTTAATATCTGTGGATACTAGAATAGAGACCAACTTGAATTTTGACAGCTGTTCCAAATTTAAATTCATAACGTCACGAGATATCGGTAATGTGATCACCAATAAACACAGACTACTTAGAGATACTACCCAATAAAGAACAGATTACCTACTACCACAGACAAGAAAATTCTTATAATAACATTGGTTGTAATAATGCTGGTCATTTTCTATGGTTTTTAAACGCGTTATTGAGCACTTATGATATGTGTGTAGATAAAACAAGTTTCACACTCGTCTTGTGGCTAATATTTTTGTTACTTCTTCTAACTGAAACAGCTTGACGGATTGAAATAAACTTTGGAACGGAGATAGCTTTTTGTTATGAAATAGGAAGGCAAACAAGCAGCTGGGTCACCTGATGGTAAGTGATCACCACCGCTTAAAGACATCCGCAACACCAACGATATTACAGATCCGTTGCCAACCCAGAGGGCTAAGATGGTAACCCTCTGGGTAAATAAATAAACAGTATATTATCGCGTCAAAATTCCGACAAACGTAACAAATACTTTTTACTCTATAAAATAAATATACAGACACGCTATTATGTCCTTTAAAAATAGTTTCTTTAAAATAATATTTCAAACAAAAAATTCCTCGTGTACTCAAACATGTTAAGGTAAATATTTTTCATTTTGTTTACCCAAACATGTTTAACAAATCTTTACCGAGAGCCACCGAGGTTTCGTTTATGGATGATTTACGCGCGAGCGCCCTCGTGTCACTTTCCACTTCAGTGAATCGGGATTTTTTCACATTTTTTCCAAGTAACAAACATCTTAATATTTTAGCAATGCTCCAGGGGCAGCTTTAAATGTGATATTTTTACGTCTGTGATTCTTGTCTCGTATTGACTTTACCACTATATTGACGGGAATTCTGTTACCGTGCGGGTTTCGTTTCTTTCCATTAGTAAGAAGTATGATAGAGAAAGTTCTAGAAGGTCCTTTCATGAAATTTCCGTTGGTTCGATTGAATTCAAACTTATGAGTTCTATATTTGAAAAACTGGCCGGATTTTTTTCTTTTGCATGATTATCTACTTTCAAGTTTGTCTTTTCGGCCAAATATCAATCAGCTATGATATAATAATTTAGCTACTCGAGCAGTTTAAAAATATCATGTTTTGCGTCTGTAATGTTTTTTTTTAAATTGAATTTTAAAATATTTGTTGCCATCCATGGCTAGAGGTGTGAGTAGCCAGTATTTTGTTAAGCAAACCACCATCTCGGCCGCTCTCTGAAAGAGTTGAGTCATTTAAATCGAAACTCATTTATACCTACATGTGACCGTACAGTTATCAAAAAAAGTTCATTAACAGAATGGCCTATGATTTCATACAAAATGTATACAATAGTATGCATGAACTCTCTTTGTGAACTGTACAAGTATTGCTTACTCCGCAAAACGCCAATGAATTTGATAACAAAGGCTTTATTGTAACTTCTTCAACTATTCCAAGTTCGCCCTTATCTGCAAAGAGGCCCCAGTTTCCAGTCACTGACCTTTGCTATAATCAGCTTATAGTATTTACTTCGGGTTAGAATTGATTCCGTTGCGATGTTAACCCAAATCATTGGGCCTTGAATACATAAGCCCTGCCATTTATGGTGGGGGTTCATTGGGACAATAGTTTAACCCACCATGAGGCCTTGCATGGTCACCTGTTTAGAACTATGTATTATTACAGACAAGAACAAGTATAGAAATACGAAGGCAAACAAGCAAGTGGGTTGGTCACCTGATGGTAAGTGATCTGATCACTACTGTTTATAGACACCCGCAACACCAAGAAGATTGCAGAAGCATTGTCAACTCAGAGGGCTAAGATGGAATAACTCTTGTGCCAGTAATTGCACCGGCTGTGTTGCTCTCTACATCGGAACACAACAGTGAAAGCACTGCTGCTTAGTGGCAGGATTAGCGAGCAAGATGGTGGTAGCGATCCGGGTTGCTTAGTTGCTTTTGAACCTTATCCCCTTGTAATACGATCGAAAAGTGGTTAAGCAGTTTCGTGGCTGGTTATACATACAAACGAACAAAGCAAACCTCTGTATACATACATTTTTAATTAAGGAAACAGAGTAAGTGCGGTAGTTTTGTCGTAGCACTTAATATGGTTCTTTTGTGTTACTTTTCTTTTGTGTTACCAGTACTGATGCAGGGGCCTGCATTTTGTATGAAGTGGAATAATGTTCTCAGTGACCTACTTCAATACGATGGTTGAGTGCTTTTTATTCCTTTCGAATGACTTATCGAAGGTTAAAAGGTTTCTTGTAACCTTTGTTTTAAAACGTGGTTTGGTTTATAAAAATTATAGACTTGTTTGGACTAACCTTAGTGATAAAACGTACCTACTCTACTACACAGTCTGCTCGTGACGACACATGAAAACATGGCCGAAACATCGAGGTACATAAATTAACAATGATTATCGTCTTTATTTAAGCCTCGTTAACGTTATAAATATGTCTGAAAATCGCGGAAGTTTAAAACAATTTAATACGTTTGCGGGTGGTAGGACCTTGTGCAAGGTCCGTCCGGATTGCTACCACCAACTTGCTCGCTAATCCTGCCGCTAAGCAGCAGTGCTTGCACTGTTGTGTTCCGGCGTGGAGTGCAAGACAGCCGGTGTAATTACTGGCACAAGAGGTATTCCATCTTAGCCCTCTGGGTTGGCAACGCATCTGCACTCTCTTTGTTGTCGCAGGTGTCTATAGGCGGTGGTGTTCACTTACCATCAGGTGACCCACTTGTTTGTTTGCCTTCCTATGTTGTATAAAAAAAACGTAATTTACCTATTTATGTAGGTACGTAAAATCTATATTGAAAAAACAAAATATAAACGACGAAAAGGAAGACAGTTCTGTATACTAAGACAGGATTTTATTGCATTACATTATATTTTATTTGTCGTGACATTTCGGTAATATTCCAACGGCCGTGGTGACGAATATAAACTTGAACTTATTACCATAAGGTATAAAAACCGGCATTCTGCGGAACCCTGCGCTTAGGAGTGTCTAACAAGCACTTGGCCGCTTTATTCACCTGGTTCACTCCTCAATTTATCATTCTCCTAGCGCTTTTTCCCGGTTCTTAGTTCGGGGTACTCTTTGACTATGATCCCGGATGTGGCAGGTCGCCTTACTGTATTGGAGCGATTTCCATCTGTCGTCCGTAGCCCCTGGGACATGGGAAACCTCACCGGTATGATCATGATTATGTACTACCATCATGATGGAACCCTGACCCATCGCAGGACCGTGTCAACTTGACATAACAAGTAGAATAAAAAGAGATGTTACTATTTGACTCAAAACTTAACTTGGACATAGTTCCATGGTGGGTCGGGGTTCGATTTTGTTGATTGCTAGGTGGCGTGTAACTAGATATAAGTTAAAGTAATTATGTGCCCTGACAGGGTGTCATGGATGGACCTCTGATATTGACCGTAACACCTTATAAGCATGTCCATGACATTACAATGGAATAAATGAAATGAATTAATATGCATGTAGGAAATTAAAAAAAAAAAACAAGTATGTAGGTCGATGTTGGTAGTGATGGAGATAAAAAAAAGATGGCGGTAACAGTTGAATACATTGTTGGTTTTTTGCTCGTTAAAATATAAAAATAAAAGTGAATTATAATTGTTTCATGGGTTTAATTTATCTAAAATCTACATTTGGGGGCTCGTCCGGGATGGAAAATGAACAGTTGAGAAGTCGATTACTCAAAAACGGTGATTTCTACGGGATTAAAAAATTCAAAATGGACACGCATGTGAAAAAATACTAAAGGGTGAAGAAGCAAGGCGATTAAAGGTGATATAAAGGTGGTTTATAAAGGTGACTGGAAGGTGTTAAAGGAGAAAATAAGGTGATTAAAATGATGGGGAAAGGCGATTTAACGGTGACGGTGGAGTCAGCTAAGGGGCTGTCTCATATTGAAGAAACGCTGTTGAAGTTTTCGGGGACTGACAAGACTTACCCGGTAACAAAATGGGTGGAAGAAATGGATGATAACGCGGAAATATTTAGTTGGACACCAGCGCAAAAATTATTAATTGCTCGCCGGTCTTTAGTCGGAGCAGCCGCACTATGGTTAAAATCCGAGAAGACGTTTAAAAGTTACAACGATTTAAAGAAGGCTTTGGTGAAAGAATTCCCTGATAATGTGAACGTGAAGGAAATCCATGAAATGATGGCTTCACGGAAGAAGCGTAAAGACGAGACTTGTTACGAATATATGTTAGTCATGAAAGAGTTGGGAAAGCGTGGCGGTTTTGCAGATTACGTAGCCATACAATATATCGTGGATGGTATTGATGACAACGCGTCGAACAAAATTATGCTGTACGGGGTCACAACCTACAGTCACTTAAAGGAAAATCTTGCCGTCTATGAAAAAATGAAAAGTCAAGAGAAAAAAAACCAGCCAACGCGGTTACAGACTGTTGAAGCGGTCCGATTTGAACGGAATTGTTATAAATGCGGTGGAAAAAATCACATAGCAAGTTCGTGCCGTAAAGGAATAAAATGTTTCAAGTGTGATACATTTGGTCATATCGCTCCAGATTGTCGGGCTACAAATACTAATACGGCGCGTGGCGAAGGTGAACGAGACGGAAGATGGAATAGGAACGGCCGCAATGCAGGCGAAAACAGCGGGGCACGAGTGCAGAGCTGGCAACATTCGCGCACAATGTGTATGAACTCTGAACAACGTGAAGATGTTAGCGAGGCGCGCACTGATGTAGGGCCAGAGGGCGCCACCGACGACGCAAATGGCGGACATGGCGTTGATGGCGGCAATGCGGGCTGTCACGAGCGTCAATGTCAGTGTCAATGTCCGTGTTTTCAAACAAGCCGGCAATGACGCCAAGATAAACCAAGCCAGTTAAATCGCGGATCGAAAGAGGGATTTTCTGTAAAGATGTTGAAAATAGGTGGTGTTACAATTGGCAGTTTGATAGACTCGGGCAGCGATCTTAATTTGCTATCAGTGGAATTGTTTTTCGAACTAAGCGTCACGTCTTATGTGAAAGATAGCACCGTGATAACAGGACTTGGTTCAGTAAAAGTTTTAGCTTTAGGCAAATGTAGTAAGGTATTGCAAATTGACGGCTACTGTTATGAATTACTGTTTTACATTGTCCCTAAGGATGTAATGCCTTATAAAATGATACTGGGCCGTCCGATGTTTGAAGTAGCTACGGTTGTTTTTAACAAGGGCCAGGTGAGTGTAAGTCCGCGGAGCAGAGATGCGTTGGTGCAGTGTTTGTTTACAGATGCTGAACAAGCGGTGAGTTACGTGCCAGATGTTTGCATACGTGAGGAGGCTCAAAGACTAGTGGACAGCTACAAGCCTTTACAGACCAAGGATGCTCCCATTCGCATGAAGATTATAATGAAGGATGATATACCCGTGGCGCAACGACCGAGGCGATTATCTATCACGGAGCAGCAAGTGGTTGAACAACAGATTGGTGAGTGGTTAGATAAGGGTATTATTAAGCCTAGTTTTTCAGAGTATGCAAGTCCCCTTGTACTAGTGAAAAAAAAAGACGGGTCTACTAGGGTGTGTGTGGACTATCGGAAGGTGAATGAGAAGATGGTAAAAGATGAATTCCCACTTCCTGTAATCGATGACCATATAGACAAACTAGTGGGTGCAAAGATTTTTAGTAAACTGGATTTGAAAGATGCATTCTTCCATTTAGAGATAGATGAAAACTGCACAAAGTACACATCATTTGTGACCCAAACTGGACAATACGAATTTACTAGGGCTCCCTTTGGCTTGTCAATATGTCCTAATTATTTTACACGATTTATTACTGTCATTTTCAGACAGCTTATGGCAAAAGGATATTTACTTATATTCATTGACGATTTGATTATACCAGCAGAGAATTACAATGAAGCAGTGCAAAAATTAAGGGAAGTATTAGGGGTAGCATCTGAATATGGATTGAAAATTAATTGGAAAAAATGCGACTTGCTTACTAGACGGGTTGAATACTTAGGCCATATTATAGAAAACGGTACTGTAAGACCTTCAACAGATAAAACTGAAGCAGTCATGAAGTTCCCACAGCCGAAAAACCTTAAGCAGCTCCATAGTTTTGTTGGACTTACCTCTTATTTCAGGAAATTCATTGAAGGGTTCGCTGCCATTGCAAAACCTCTGACTGATTTATTAAAGAAGAATACAGATTTTGAATTTAATGAGAAAGAGTTGCATGCTTTTTGTTTACTGAAAAAAAAATTATCAGAGCATCCAGTCTTGAAAATATTTGACCCTGCATTGCAGACAGAACTTCACACAGATGCCTCTCAGCAGGCTTATTCGGCAATTTTAATGCAAAAGGATCCAAATGACAATAGTCTGCATCCGGTGTATTATATGAGCAAAAAAACCACAGATGCTGAAAAAAAATACACCAGTTATGAATTAGAAGCACTCGCTGTTATAGAAGGGGTAAAAAAATTCCGTAAGTATTTACTGGGTATTCCATTTAAAATAATAACAGATTGCTTGGCATTTGAAATGACTCTAAAAAAAAGAGATTTGACAACACGAGTTGCCCGATGGGTACTGTTACTACAAGAATATGACTATAAGGTTGAACATAGATCAGGTACGAAAATGAGGCATGTAGACGCTCTCAGCCGTGTTCCATATGTTGGACTAATCACACGTGGGTTACATGGTCAGATAAGATTAGCACAAGAAGCAGACGACAGTGTGAGAGCAATTTTTGAAATAATAAAAGAAAAGCCCTATTTAGATTATTATGTACAAAATGGATTATTATACAAAGGAGAGAAAGGTTTATTGGTAATTCCCAAAGGAATGGAAATTGAAGTCATTAGGAGGATACATGCCAATGGTCATTTTGGTAAGAAAAAAATGTTAGAGCTGATTGAAAAAGAATATTTCATAACAGATGTATCGAGAAAGGTGGGTGAATTTATTTCAACATGCATAACTTGTTTACTAGCATTGAAAAAAGAAGGAAAACAAGAAGGATATTTACACACAGTGGACAAAGGAGATTTGCCTTTGAGTACACTACATTTAGATCATGTGGGGCCTTTCACTGAAACAAAGAAGCTGTATAATTATCTTTTAACAATAGTGGATGGTTTCACCAAATTTGTTTGGATATTTCCTACCAAAGGGACCACTACCAAGGAGACTCTTGACAAGCTACTAGTTCACCAACAGATTTTTGGTAATCCACAGAGAATTGTTACCGATAAAGGGCCAGCATTTACTAGCAATGATTTCACAGGGTATTGTCGAGATGAAAATATCAGTCATGTTACGATCACAACAGGAGTTCCCAGGGGAAATGGCCAGGTGGAACGGATTCATAGGATTATAATAGCACTTTTGACCAAGCTTTGTATCGAAGACCCTTCTTTATGGTATAGAAAAGTGGCTAAGGTGCAGAGAGCCATTAATAGCACTTATCAAAGGAGTATAGGCATGAGTCCTTATGAATTGCTAACCGGAGTGAAAATGAGACAAAAAGAAGATATACATTTACTTTCTTTGTTACAGGAGGAGACTTTAAACGAATTTAATCTACAGCGAGATGAGCTGCGGGAGCAAGCAAGGGTTCAGATATTAAAAGTACAAGAAGAAAATAGGCGTCAGTATAATAAAAGGAGAAAAGATAGTTTTATGTATAAGATTGGGGACCATGTCGCAATTAAAAGGACACAGTTTGGGACGTGTATGAAGTTAAAACCCAAATTCCTTGGTCCATACAAGATCACTAAAATGAAAGGTAACGACCGTTATGAGGTAGAAAAAATAGATAGTGCTTCTGAAGGACCATTAAGGACGTCTAGTGCAGCGGACTACATGAAACCTTGGCCAGATGTAAGTAGGTAGATGTGTAATTAATTACTTTTAATGGTTCATATTACTTTTTATTTTTAGGCTCAAGTGATGGAGCCTGACAGCTCGGTAACATTTTACAGGGCATTACACAATAGTTATAAGAATTTGTAAACAATGGTTAAGGCCCTTTAAGTTTATTTAGTTTTCATAAGTGAAAAATCCTAGAATTCCTTGGGATTATTGTCGACATGTTGATTTTATTTTCAAAGTCTATATCTATGTTTTGCTGATGTCTTAAATATTTTTTATAGGTAGGAATAAAAGTAGGTAACATGGAATTAGTTTAGGTTGTTTGCTTTTGTTTTGGCTTCGGTAGGAAAGTTTTAAGTTAAGAGTATAAGTTTTTAATTTGTTTAATATACTAAGTTACCTTATGTTTTGGGAAGCTCTCAGGGGTTTTCTGAAAAGTTTAATAGTTAAAACAAAGTAATATATGGAGATGTTTAAAAATGGTTGTATGGGGCCATACAATTACAGGATGGCCGAGTTGTAGGAAATTAAAAAAAAAAAACAAGTATGTAGGTCGATGTTGGTAGTGATGGAGATAAAAAAAAGATGGCGGTAACAGTTGAATACATTGTTGGTTTTTTGCTCGTTAAAATATAAAAATAAAAGTGAATTATAATTGTTTCATGGGTTTAATTTATCTAAAATCTACATGTATGCCCTAAACCACGAAAGGTAAGAAGTGCACTACGACAAGACTTTTGCGGGAAGTTTTGGCAAGGCCAGTAAAGCAACAGTAAGCGGGTCACCTGATGGTAAGTGGCCACCACCGTCCATAGACACCCGCAACACTAAGGAGATTGCAGATGCGATGCCAACCCAGAGGGTTAAAATACCTCTTGTGCCAGTAATTGCACCGGCTGACTTGCTCCTCACGCCGGAACATAACAGTGCAAGGACTGCTGCTTAGCGGCTGGATTTGCGAGCAAGATGGTGGTAGTAATTTTAATGGTCTTTGCACGAGGTCCTACCACCTGTAGTTCGTATGTAATCTAAAACGTCATATTCGTACAAATAAGCTAGTTCATTATAAAAGTTGCGCTGCGCTCCGCCAGGGTTTCGCTTCCGCTTCATCAATCAAGTTAACGTGTTACGGAACAATAACGCATCAGTCATATGGTATGAAAATACCGAAAATTTTCAAACCGTACAACAAACACTCAAATTGAAGTTAAAATTGCATTCGGTGCTCTCAATCAATCAATGTTAGAACAGAGTCGTAGGTGATTGATTGCAGACCGGGTTTCTTGTATCGATGACAATATGATAAAGTTCAATGCTTGATTATTCGGGTAATAATGATTTTTCGGATAGGACCTTGTGTAAGGTCTGTCCGAAGCGCTACGACCATCTTGCTCGCTAATTCAGCCATTAAACAGCAGTGCTTGCACTGATGTGTTCCGGCGTGGAGAGCAAGACAGCCGGTGAAATTACTGGCATGAGAGCTATTCCATCTTAGCCTTCTAGGTTGGCAACGCATCTGTAATCTCTTTAGTATTACGGATGTCTGTGGGCGGTGGTGACCAGTTCAGGCGACCTACGTGCTCGTTTGCAAGAGATGCAAAAGATGAGACAGAAAAGCCAAGCAGCATGACATGCATAAAAACTGTAAGTTATTTTGGTTTAAAAAAAAGATGTGGGGATTTTGTATGGATATCTTTACATCACTATATAGTATAGTCGACCAATTAATTGCTTGACCACTTTGAACCTTATCCCTTTGTAATACGGTCGAAAAGTGGTCAAGCAATTTCTTTGTCGACTATACAAAACAAGTTGTGTGACTCAGGCTTGTAACATCTTCATGTATGTCTATAAGGGAGTCTTTTTCCGACGTTCTTGCGGACGGTTGCTGAACACCCCGAAACTAGGTCACACGTCGCCGAAGTAACGTGCTAATTTTAATGTTTTGTTTTATAAATTTAATGTTAGTCTTTAAGGTATTTTTTCTATGGGCCTACGCAGCCTGAAATAAATGGTTATTATTCTATACCGTAATCCCACAATAAAGACTATTAGGTAAACTACCATCAAGTGACCCACTTGCTTGTTAGCCTTCCTATTTCATATTAAAAAATATATTTTTTCCGTTCCTGTCTGTTTTCGTATGTTCGTCTGCTTACTCCTTCCAAATCATGCAACGGATTTTGTTACAATTTTCACTGTTTTTTAAAGATTTTTTTTAAAGAAAGTTAACATCCTAATTAATTTATAGTTTGTTTTGGACGTAAGTAAGCAACACTGGTTTCGCGGAGTAGCAAGGTAATTTGTTTCGATTCGTTGGTATAGCCTGGCAAAGTAACGCCTGAATTTATTTTAATTAATTACGCGTCGCCTTGAGAGCCTCACTTCGCTATTTTATTTAAAGTTAGTTAAAAATAAACACAGACAGCATTTCTATTATTTGAAATAAGAGAAAGGCGAGCACAAATTTGAAATTTATACTTCCCAGTCCAATTGTAAGAAAACTACAATTGGCTGCTTATTTTCTTTGTCGGAGAAAAATGTAAGATATATTTTACGATTTGTTTCAGAGCGAGCATGGTTTGTTTTTATTCGGAAGGAACTGTAGACACAGATTCCTATCCAAATTATGTTGACGATTTGCTTTGATTGAATTTTGATATAGATTTATTGTGATTGTATACCTAGTTGTTATTACAGATCTGTTCAGTCACGAGGTCGAGTACCTCTTCAGATACTCGTAATTACTGCACAATTCGTTTCACGCATGAAATTACGGGGCGCGACTTCATTAACAATGACTATTTGTTATTGAAAACAGAAAACTAACGTGATAATTAAAATTGACGTGTAAATGTAGGTTAGTTTGGTATTAAGAATCTCAAGGGTCCCACTGAAAATCAGCGTCTCGGTTTTACCGAGGCAGTATGCTGAGTGGGGCTTTTTGTTTCTATTCAACACAAACGTTACTGTAATTGTTATAATTGTACTCTGTGTAATGTGTGTATGTGTTTTGTGTTGAATAGTCCTAAGTAAATGTTTTTCTTTCTTTCCTTCTGACATGAGATTTGAACATAGCATAAAACGAGTCGCAATACATTCCTCATATCTACGACCGTCTTAAACCACGCAACTGATTTTGATTTTTGGTTTTCACTGACATTTAAAAAGTGTTACATGGAAAGTTTAAACTTATAAAAATTCCTATTTTACATAGCAAGCTGTTCACACGTATCCAAGTTAAGTTATGATCGACAAGAGTTCTGATTTCCACAATCAAGTTGTGGATTGTTGCTTGTTTCAAACTCGATCCAGACGCATTTGGACGGATTTAATTATATCGACGTCTCGTCTAAACGTAGAACGTGTCGCGTTTAGTTTGTCGTAACACCAAATTGCTCTTTCAGTCTCTCTACGTGAGTAGGGACTAAACTTGGAAATGGGTTCCAATATAAAGGGTCTACTGATGACAATATGATCCGATAATTGTTCCGGTAGGGTGGGGTTCCACTCCGCACTGTAGGTGTGCTCGCCGCATTACCTATGGCATAGGTTAATTGCAGTAGGTTGCCGGCTTGCCGCGCGCGCGCCCACAATCTCTGTGTCGCGCGTTGTGATTGTATTACAGTAAGCAGTCCAACCCTAGCGGTGCGCTAGGGCATTGCGGGTGGAAGGCGGGCGCGGGCGGCGCCTTCCTTTTGACGCATGCCGCCTGGCGAATGTTTATGAAGTAATACGAACATTTTGAGCGTGATCATAAAGTTGGAATTCGTTTAATGGTGGTAGAAAAAGAGAAGTTTCTGTACATTAGTACATTATTTATTCTGTGGTTCCGGCTAGATCAGGAGCAATAGCATGTGGTGTGGAGGCTTTTCACCTGACAAATGTCTCGGAGAAGACAAATCATGCTTCTACCACATTAGGCATCAGGTAATGTCATCTGAAAACCTCAACTTTTGATCTCTGAGTTAATTTCTAAGTATAACAGAATAACACGTATTTTGCACGCACAGAGAGAATTGTATGTTGTTTAGTTTAACAAATACCTAACTTAATAATTAAAAGTTCCTTAGGTTTAGCGACAGTAACTAAGAATTTAGCTGCAGTAGCTAAAATCTTAGCAACATTAATTAAAATCTTAGCTACAGTAACTAAGATCTTAGCTAAACTTACTAATTAGTTACTTGAACTAAGATCTTGTCAAGTGGGTCCAGATCTTTATTCGATTGTCAAGAGATATATTAAACCTAACCATTATTGCGTATTATTATTATTTTTCTTGTCTCTAATACTAAGTGGTTGCATGGAAGAGTTATAAGCGATAAAGTAAGTAAGACACGTAAGAGTAGTTTGTAAGATATATTTAAAAGGTATTTTAGTAAAGTATTTTTCGTGTGTTTTTGTTGAGTATTTATCTAGTAAAGAGTATTTGACTTGTCTTGTCAGTATTTCTGTGTAATTTTTTTTATAATTAAGAAACAAAACATCTCTATGTTAGTGTCCGTCTGTTAGTAGGTTTATTCACTCGAGAATCGCTTATCACTTATACGTTTTTTAATACTCACATAGAAGAAGATTTTTAACATGGTTTCAGTAATTTATTATTTACATTTGGGCCACCAAGAATTATGTAATGCGATACTTGTAACAATTACATAAAGGATTAAGTAACAATAATCCCAAAAGTAAGAGAAAATCAAGTCGAATCAAAGTATGCTGCCAGAAACCATAACAGATGGATCAACATAAAAAGGGAGTCAACGCCAGTAAAGCCGCAGTGAATTATAATGATTTCTTAATAGGTTTTTTGGTCTTTTTTAGGTTTTTTAGGTTATTTCGAATTCATGACCTCCTGGTTTGTGGTCATGACATTAATCTTGTTACAATTATCAAGGTTTCCTTCGGGGATGTCTGTCCAGATCGTACGTGTCAATAAACTTACCGTGTGGGTAGTAATCAGGGTCCCTGGTGCGAAGTTGATAACTGTAAGTCAGGATATCTCCGGAGAGTTGCTAGCGCCGGTCACTGACCTGATGTGTTGAGCAAATACGTATAATGTTTCATAAGAGGACGGCAAATTCTGTGACTCAGACAGCTCTAAAGATGCTTTTCTTAGACTTAAAAAAATAAGAACGCAAGTGGGTCATTTGATGATAAGTGATCACATCCGCAACACCAAGGAGATTGCAGATGCATAGCCAACACAGAGGGCTAAGATGGCATTCCTCTTGGGCTAGTAATTTCACCAGCTGTCTTGCTGCAGCTGGAACACAACACTGATGCTTAGCGGCTGGATTAGCAAGCAAGATTGTAGTAGTGACGGACCTCGCGTAAGATCACCTCGTTGAGTTTCTTGCCGGTATCTTCTCATCAGAGGTTTTCCCGAACCGGTGGTAAATTTTATGACATTCATAGGTGCTACCTGTAAGCCTAATCGAATAAAAATATTTTGACTTTGACTTTGATCCGACCACACGCAAAACTCTGAGGTTTTTTTTATATGGAAGGGCAAACGACTATGTGGTTCACAGCCATTGTGATAAGACGAGTTTATTTACTCACATTTTGCCCTACCCGGCACTGTCGTACATGTTTATACGCCGAGCATTAGTACAGGCTGAAATTCAGCGCGGTGCGTGTAATATTTTATCTCGCCGCACATGCTAAGCCTTTTGCCTTTCTAGCTTTTTTCTCCTTGTTTTTTCTCCAGTCTAAGTATATTTAAGTTTGCTTTTTTGACTTCCGCAATTTTCACACATACTTATGAGTATGCTCGTGACCACCGCCGTTGCAATGCGGCCAATATGCGGTAAATAAATAAACATTATTCTATCGCGTTAAAGTCCCGGTAAGGTTATCAAAATCCTGCCTTTTTTGGTGGCAATTTTTCATTTTAAAATAACTAATTAAAGGGGAAGAAAATTTGGGCCTTTCGCATTCTCACTGACTAAATAAAGGCCCACAATGGGCTTACAGAGCCTACACGTCAGCAACTGATTAGCGATTCTCTTGGGGTCACTGGTACCCATGAGCAGCGATGATGACTTTCCATCTGGTGAGCTAGCACACACTAACTAGCATAGTAGGAGAGTAACGCACTGATTTACGTAGCCAGTTAACGCGTGACGAGAAAATCCGCGCTCGGGAATGCAAATCTGGTTACTTTCTCTAAGACAAACCGGTTAATACCGATTATTTCCTAGAGGAAATTACCAGGCTTGCTTGCTTGTACTAATTGTTCGTCAGAATATAAAATAATAGCTTTATATGATACTTTTATCTTAATTCTATATTGAAAATGTGATATGTAACATTGGTGTTATGTATAAATGATTGTATTTTATTGTATTGTATAGCGTATGATCAGTTGTCGTCCATTAAAATAAAGCTAATTATTGTTAGATAGTTAGTATACAAATAATGATAAAACTATTGTAATAGTAAAGCTTCTTCGTACTCTATCCCGCGTGGCTAAACAACAAGAGTCACATAACTACTTCACTCATTAGCGACTGCAAAACACAACCAACTGCGCATTGATATCAATTTACCATTTCAATTAAAATGAGTTCTGTACCATCCCCTCAAAACGAGGAAATGAATTATTGCTCAAATAATAAAGAACGCTGCAAGTGACTGCCGAACAAAAAATTTTTAAAGGCAATTTCACTAAGCACAATCTGTTATTCACTTTGCGTCGTCGTCTATTGAAGTGACACAATCAGACCGGTCTTGCCAAGTCGTGCATAATACAATAGGCTCTAAGAACGTAGGCGTAGGTGGATGAGTAAAAGGGTGACGTAGGAGGGTTTTAAATTTCGTTGTAAACTTTGAATCGGGCCCGAAACGTGGGCTTTGTAACGCGCTCGGGTTTTACGACATCGGGTTGTTTTTAATGACTGTAATCCTTTAAGGACCAAGTGAATATAATATAATAATGTTATTGCTTAAAGTTGTATACAATGGCGTAGATTTCAAAATAGGTTGCGTATTCACTGCGTGAAATTAAGGAGTTTTTGAACTAAGATGCCTTTCGGATAAAAACATAGTTGTACTTGAAAAAAAAATTAGTAGTAGTTTTTATTTTACGCGATTTGATGCAATTCCAAATTTAAATAACTTCATTGACTTGTGTTTTGGGTATTAGATACTGGAAAATAATAAAAAAATTAAGTAATAATTAAGTTTTTGTATTTCTTATTTGGTTAAGTTGTTCATATACTTTATTTTTGTCAGCTTAATAAATTACCTTATTGTCATTTTAAAAGTTAGAGAGTAAGGCCCCATAAAAAAATGGTATTATTTACTAAAATCTTAACTAAAATAATTAATACAGCTACAGTAACAAGATCTTAGTTACTGTAGTAAAAATCTTAGCTACTGTATTTAAGCTAAGATATTGATTACTGTAGTTAGATCTTAGTTTCTGTAGCAAAGACATTGGTTACCGTAGTTAAGATGTTAGTTGCTGTAGCTAAGATACTCGTTACTATAGTTAAGATCTTAGTTACTGTATTTAAGAATTTTTTTTGCTCATTCGAAGTCAAGAGCTTTATTAAACCCTGGTTCAACCAAACATTTATTTTTGTCTTCAGTATTAAAAAACATTCAAATCTAAAATTTTAGTTTTTGCTATCAAAATAGATAGATAGATAGATAGATTAGATAGATTCGTTTATTACTTATTGGAAATTACATTAAATTTAGAATGTCAAAGATAACAAATTCACAATAAGATCGTCAAAAGGTAAACAAAATAATAAAATAAAAATATCTAGAAATACGTCTAGAAAAATGTCAAAAATTCAAAAATAAAAAATTTAAATGTCACAATAAAAATACAAATATAAATTCAAAATCACAAACGGTGAAAATGTCAAAATAGGCAAAAAATAAAATAAAATGAAAACAAAACAAAAACAATCAGGTACAAAATAATAATCTAAAACAATAAGCAAGAATAATATGTCAAATTAATTTAAATGTCAACTGTTTTCATTGTACTCTTTTACAGAGTACAATGACTTATTTAACAAAAAAATTCTTAGTCGGCTACCAAATGCTTCGTCCGGACATTCATTCTTTAGGTCGGCGGGTAAGCGCTCGTAAAACCTAGGGCCTATGACACGCGGGTTCTTGTCAAGCAGCTTCAGCCGCCGCGGCACCGCTTGCAGTCGCCCCGTCTGGCGGGTTATTCTGCCTGGGATATTGACGCGTTTAAACAAATGAATGTTACGTCGTGTGTACATTATAACATCGTAAATATATTGCGAATAATGCGTCAATATCCCAAAGCTTCTGAATAGCTCTCTGCAGGAGTCCCTAGGTTTCACACCTGCCAATGTACGTAGAGCCCGCTTTTGGACTTTGAACACTCTGTCGGAATCCGTCGAGTTTCCCCACAATATAACGCCGTACGACAAGAGTGAGTGGAAATGAGCATGGTACACTTGGACTAGTGCTTTTTTGGAAATTAGTGGTTTGAGCTTTCGCAATGCAAATACCACGCCGTTTAATCGTTCACAAAGCTTTTGCACATGCGGTTTCCAATTTAGCCTATCGTCCATGATGAATCCAAGGTACCTACTTGTTTCACACATTGGCATCGAACTCTGTAGTTGTGGAGCCACTGTGTGGTTGGCCGAAAACAAGATAACATTTGATTTGGTCACGTTAAGGACCAAACCATTTGCAGTGAACCACTCATGCAGCTGATTGCATACACCTCCCAACCCGTGCTCAAGCTGTTCATATGTACAGGCGTTCACTACTACCGTGGTATCATCCGCAAATAAAACTGTTTGACCCTCATTGACAGAGGCTGCAAGATCATTGATAAATAATGAAAACAGGGTATTCCCCAAGGACGATCCTTGTGGGATGCCTACGTTCACATCGCCTGCCTTAGATTTTACCCTCCTACCATCAATTTGAACTGCAACCGTCTGCTGCCTACCTTCGAGAAAAGACTTAAAAAGTAGGAGGTCCTTATCTTTAATGCCATAGTGCCTCAGTTTCTCTAGCAATAACTTATGGTTAATTACATCGAACGCCTTGGATAGGTCACAAAATACCCCTGCAACTTTATGTTTCTCATCCAAAGCTGTTGCGATGCAATCATACACTTTGTATGCAGCTAATGTGGTAGACCTTTTTTTTCTATAAGCAAATTGTTCGTCCGTCAGTAGGTCATTTGTCTCTAGATGTCGCATTAAGCTGTCGGATAAAATCGACTCAACAATCTTTGAGATATTTGGCACAATAGTTATAGGTCTATAGTTATCCACGGAACACTTTTCACCTTTTCCTTTATACACAGGACATACCCGTGTGCTCTTCAGTACATCAGGGTATACTCCACACAAAAACATACTGTTCACGAGTTCAACCAGCAAACCAGAAATGACCGGCCAGACACACATAAGTATATTAATAGAAATATCGTATATATCAAGAGTGTTGCGCGTCTTCATCATCAGCCGCAAAGCGCGGTCGACGTCTGCAAGTGTTACGGTGGGCAGAACGAAGTCAGGTATATTAACATCGTGAAGGAAATTCTGTAGATAGTTAACAGACGTACGTTTATTAATTTGAATAGTGTATTTAGATGCTATTGTCAGAAAATGCTGATTGAGATGTTCAGGTACTTTGTCATCGGGTATTTCATTTGAACTTTCGTCCTTTAATGAAATGGTGTGGATCCCCGATTTTGCTGAAATTTCCTCATTTACAACGCGCCACAACTCTTTCGATGGGTTTTTACTATTTTGTAAACGACTTTCAATATACTGCTGCCGGGCGGACAAAGTTTCGGACTTAATCAGTTTACAATAGTGATCGATGCCTTCTATCAAAACCTTACTGTCCGGATATTGTCGTTTCATTACCGTCATGTCATTGTAGTTTTGTATAAATTTTGAGAGGCTATCAGTCAACCACGGAACACTTTTAGTTTTCTTAACGTGGATCTTTTTTACAGAAAAATGGATGTCAATATAGTGTGTCAAAATATTAAATAATTTATTGAATTTATCATTAATAGAAATCGTAGTCAAAAAAATAAAATCCCAATTATAATTTTCAATGTCAGTATAAAATGCAAATATCGATTCATTATTAAATAATCTCTTTTCAATATATTTATTTCTTTTGTCGCAATATAATGGGTCAACTGGTAGAGTAAACACCTGTGCATTGTGGTCACTTATAAAAGTATCAATGGGCACTGCCGTGAAGTTGGCGCAGGTGCGCGGGATCAGTCCGCAGTCGATAGAAGTCGAGCTGTGCGCAGACACACGGGTTGGAAACGCAACACAATTAGTGCATGAGTAGCTTTGCAATATTTCGTCTACCCGCCGCCTCGGTATGTTATCAGTTAAAAAATCAACATTCTGGTCGCCGACCAAAATAAACCTTTTATTTTCATCAGTCAGCTTACCTAATAATAATTCCAAATTATTTAAATAAATGTCAAAATCACCATCTCCGGTGCGATATAATGCAATAATAATCAATTTTAAATTACAAATTTCAATGGCAGTGAACTCAAAGTGAAACTGAACAGCTAAACTCTGCAAGTCGTTTCGCTGGCGATAGATAATATCGGCCCGTGTGTACAGCGCGACACCGCCGTGAGCGATATTCGTGCGGCAATAACTACCCGCCAGCTCATACCCACATAGCTTAACTCGCTCAATCTCATGTTTTTTGCACCAAGTTTCACTGCAAGCTAATACATCAGGCTTCTCGGTACTCAGTAACAAATCCAACAACGCAGTTTTACCACAAATAGATCGCACATTTTGGTGTAGGACTTTAAAGTTCGTGTGTGACGCTAGTGTGGTTTTGTTTTTGTGGCAGGACTTAGTAAGTTTTTTGGCGTGACAATATTAAAACGTCTAACCGATACACCAGCAGGCCAATGCTTTGTGTTTTTTACCAACTGCAACTTGTTAGCTGGAACGTCAAGCTTGAAGGAGGTGTAGTGACCCCTAGTGACCACTAGCTGCTCACACTGCACATCTGTGACATTAATCTCGACCCGGAGATGCTGGAGAACGTCCTGCACGGTGGTTCCTTCGCCCAGGTTGAAGACGTGCAGGCTCACGGGGCGAGGCGCGGCTGCTCGGAGGCCTGGATGTATGCGTGGCGCCTCACTTGGTGTCTGTGCGCTTTGAAGAGGTGGCTCCTTGGAAACTGCCAAAAATGGAGGCGATCCACTGGCCGCAGCGTTACTCTGTATGCTTGTGTTTCCTTTTGAGCTGGTAATCATAGGCGTCGCACGACAGGGCCGGCCGCGGCGCCGCTTCGTGCCGGGATCAGCTGACTCCAGTGGCTCCATTGGCGTCAACTCCGCAGCATTGCTAGTTGCGTCACGTACGCCGGCTCCTGGTATTCCCACTAGCGGACTTTGATGGAGTACACTTTGTTGGTGGACGCTCTGTGAGTCACCTGTCCCGTCTATGTATCCGAGACCTTGGGGACCGGACTCATTAAGTGAAATAGTGTTCGTGAACCTCTGAGGAATTTGTAGTGTAGGAGTGGATGGTCGCATGGTTCCTGGGAGTTGCCGTTCATAGTCACGTAAGTTGTGAACACTTTGAGCTAATTCTAGAATGCGTTGTTTCTGTGAAGCGATTTCATGCTGTTGCGATAGTATTAAATCGTAACAGCCATTTAGTTTTTGCTTCATTTCTCTCATTAGTCCCTCAAAATTTAAAATAACGTCCACCAACCTTTTATCTGCGTCCTCTTTTCCGCTTGTTTTGGTTTTTGTAGGTGCCATGTCGATATTTATAGGTTCCAAATGTCAAAATATATAAATTAGTTAAGAATTACGTGTTATTAATATAAAATTATATGTCAAAAATTAATAAATAATGATTAAATACGGAGCTATTCAAATTTTGCTGTTGACAAGACAGTGTTGCCAACAACAATACTGTTTATTGTTTAATTAAAAATATTCTTAAGTAAGAATAATGAATCACTTCTTCTATTTATTGCCTCGATTAGTTTTATTTAGGAGGTAAACAAAATTTTGATGAACAAACTGGAACAAATTACCTTGCTACTCCGCGAAACCAGTGCCGGGCTCGTGCAAAATAGCTGCGTCTATATTTTGATGGTATAAATTAAAATGAGAGAAATGCTGAGAAATAGTGTTATAGGGGCGAAGTGTGGTTTGAAAGAAGATGTAGTGACTAGAACAGAGAAAAGAAAGTTACGTTGGTTTGGGCATGTTGAACGAATGGATGAAAGGCGATTAAGTAAGCAAAATAAAGGTGATGTGACTGGGCGAGTTGGTCGAGGGCGGCCTCGGCGTACTTTTGTCGACCAAATTTGTGATGCCTTGAAGACAGGTTACATCAGAAATACCCGGAACCGCCGAGCATGTATGAAGAGAGGAATGTATGTGGAGGAAGAGAGGGAAGTAAACCAGGACCGGGGCAAATGGCGTTCTGTAGTCTCTGCCTACCCCAAAGGAAAACAGGCGTGGGCTAATAATAATAATAATAAACGGCACGAATAGTCAGGAGATTCCTCACTCTGCGGCCCTAACCACCGGTAGCTTGAGCCTTGCCCCGCTGCCGGCGGCACTCTAGGTTAGGTTTTTATAATGTTTGTATATTTTGTATTGATATTGTTTTATTACTTTTTATAGAAATATTGTAAAAACCCAACCTAAGATTATAAATAAATATACATAAATAATAAATTAAAATGTTAGGTTAGACTATAGTTTACTGCTTAAGACAAGTAAGGATTAATGTGGTATGTCTATTTCGTAGTGAAATGGGTAGCCGCATAATTTACACTGTTATATCTGAACTGTGTGGGCTTACCTAATTACTGTATGTATTGTACTAAGGGTAAACGCGACAACAGGCGTAATTGGGTAATTAGTGCGTAACAAGAGCAACTAGGCGTATTTCTCTTACTCGGCTAGTTAAAAACATAACCCTTTCTTTTGGCTTTGCCGTAGTCGGGTAAAAAGAGACGCACCGAGCTTCGTATCGAGTTATGGTGTCAAATCGGTAATTTAAGATCTTATAACAACAAAACACAAGTTCGAGTTAGATTTGATGATTACGGAAACTTCCCCAATCAAAGTAATGTATTATAATTATTATAACAAAACTGAAATCAAATTTCTATTACAGGTTATTCTTCACCATAATTAAATTGCGAAACTCATGAGTGCTGCCAAAACCATTTGTTCAACTAATAACACTAATAAATCACAGCCTTTCAGCACTTAGTGATAAATCGAGTCGAAAATCACACTTCAAAACTAAACTCGGTATTACTTCACAACACTAATCAATTTAATAGTGTTGTGCAACAGTTGAAAAATTCGCAGGGTAGGGCAGCGGCACTGTGGCAAAAACTGGAAAACGCAAGGCACGGAATGCTGATGTTGCAGGTTCAAGTCCTGCCATTGCCCTAATTTTTCTTTGTGTTGTCATTACAATTTTAATTTAATACAGTAAATTGTTTTAAACTTTCGCGATTTTCTATAACGTCGATAAAATCACTGTTAATTTACCGACCAACGTTTGTAAGTATGGATGGATGGATGTTTTTTACTCTTTCACGTTAAAACTACTGAATGGCTTTGGATGAAATTTGGTACACACATGGTTTATACACTAGATTAACACATAGAATACTTTTTCCCGTAAAAATGCATAGTTCCCATTGGATCCTAGCAAAGCAACTAATTCTCATTAATTTGTCCAGGAAATATTGCAGATTGCATGTTGGGTGCACGTTTGCTTGATTCAATTAAACAAGTCTACGCGGACGAAGTTGCGGGCAATAGCTAGTAGACCATAATCGGAATATTTAACTACCTAAATAGATTACGAGTAGAAATTAAAATGATTTTAATCAAACAATAGGTATGAATACCTGTAATCCTCGTGAATTTAAATTTATCATCACCACTGAACGGGTCTTATAAAGATTCAGGTTTCATAGTAAACAACTTGATCCCCCTTTTAAACCTGTACCGACCTTGTGTAAACCCTAGCTTTAATACTTATTAAAATGAATATTCTGAATTTAAATCTATTTGAGATACAACAGACAATGGCTTTGAAGGCGTTGATGCCCTTCCAGTGCTTTAATTTTTAATTGGTTTAATTAATTTTAAAATAGCATATTGGGTAACAATAATGTTTATACCGTTGTCCAGTTTTGGGCTAATATTTCAGCTGTTCTCTAAGACAATTTAAAGTTTGGGTATGGTTTAGACTGCACTAAAAATCCATTTAAACTACCCCTGGGTTTGGCATGTAAAGACCTCAAAATAAATACTCTTGTCTAAGATCTCACTGTTTATTTAATACGAGGTTTTTGTGAGCTCGTTTTCTGCCTTTTCTTTACCTCGTCCAGTAATACTTCCTGGCTTTAAACGGCACATCCAAATTGCTTAAAAGGGTACACGACAAAGACAAAGTGCAGTGACTTTTTGTACCCCTGTAATGGACAAATGACCTATTAAGATGGTTTCTTTTGGGCTCGTAAGGATGCTAATGGCCCATGCATTAGAGACGAGACTTTTAACTAAAATGGCAATAATACATCACGTCCACGCCAACTATGCGCATTCGTAGTAATTATGCAGTTTGCTGAAATATTTTACAGAATAACAGAAACAACATTAGTGAGGTAGATAAAACACTTAAAATTCTTGGTGTTTGAACACAATATTATTGTTAAACAGCAGTTTACATTTTATAGCCCGTAGTTTCAATTGCGTTACGGCGGTCTTGATCAAGGAATGACTGGTGTATACGGTGACATGTACGAGCTATTCGTATCACTTCGTCTTCGTAATTTAGTAGTCAATAGGTAGCATATTATGCTGATTTCACAAAGGTTAAGAACAGAGGTAGTAGAGACGGCAGCTCAGTAATAATACAACTTGAACGCGCGTCTCAAAACAAATCATCACCCTGTTAGCGTCAGCGCTAATCGAAATGATAGGATGTGTGGGTTTGACACTGACGATCGACAGGTTTAGACGGTTGCTTTCGCTCTCTTACGTCAAGTCCATACCATACATGCTATCGTTTGTACTAGCGTTAACGCTAGCTGACTATTACTGTGTCTAGATATCCATTACTGTACTATCTCGGGGTGCGCGTTCAAATTGTATTAGAGCGTCCGCTACATCGCGCGGGTACATGGAGCGAGTGCACGCCTATAGAACAAATAGTATGAGCGGACGCTCTCATACTATTTTTCTATAGGCGTGCACCCGATTCGTGCGCCTGCGCGACCTGGCAGAAACCCTTATATGGTGTCCACTCTACTATCGCACTGTTCTGCTCCCGTCTGATATGGATTAGCTTCAGCAATGACGCAACTAAGGTGCGTGTTTAACTTTATTTGTCGGTATAATTCCATCTTGTAGTTATCTTCCTTGTTAGAATTCTAATGGTCTTTGATTTTTATACACTTTCTGTACAATTTTAGTAACTAACTAAGTATGGAAATGTCGATCAGCCGATAAAATCTTTAGCAGATGGAGTGTCAGCGTTGTGAATACATTAATTTAAATCTTATCAGCTAAGTCCACATGAATTAGGAGACTCATTAATCACGCTATAAGTTACCTGAAAGTGCCATTATATACAATAGACATCCAATAAAAATAACATCCATAACATCGATGCCTCTACGTCCCTATTCATCCATAATCCATATATTCTCTTAACGACATCCCTATTGTGACAGCCACACAATTAACACAACAATAACTGAAATAATATATCTTGTTGCTCAAATCTAGGAGCAGCCTAAACAGTGTCTAGAACAACAGTGCTTTGGAGAGATAAGCAGGTCTAGCTTGCTCACCTAACCTGAAAGTTAGGTACGATATTAAGAGGAGTGTGAATCCCGCTAACAAAAAGCACTGCCCATACAAACGGCGAAAACATATTCCACCCTCTAAACCTTAACTTATGGCAAATTTTTTTTGGTATATTGTCATTAAGCCTTACAACTAGGTTTGTATGTTTTGATTTTTTAAATATTCTATAAATATAGATTTGACAATATTTGCATTTTAGAAGTGTCATACGAAGCAAAAATGTGTCAATATTCAATATTTAGTCAATATTTTTAAAACTATTAAGAATATAAAAAAAATCAAAACATACAAACCTAGTTCTAGGGCATAATTCAAATTGAAATTCAAATTATTTTATTTACAGACTACTAATTGGTCCAGATTTGTTAGTAACATTGAAATAGTTATTGACTACGTCAACGACGACTACGTCACGATCATTTTTTGTATGTAGTCATTATGCCCCAGAACTTTTTTTGTGTAATGACAACCAAATATGAATACCAAAGAATCATGGCAATAGGTTAAGTTTTAGAGGTTGGAAAACGTTATCACCATTTGTATGGAGAGCGGTGGGTTCACACTCCTCTTAAGGGTCAAACATGATAGCAATATATTGAGTATATTGGCATGTGATTAATAATTAATTTTTACTTTAAATTCACTTTGTGTTGCCGAAATTTTAATTGTCCTATTTGACACAGAGGTGAATTTTAGGTAACCGAAATTTGCTTCCGATATTTTTCATCATACAAATAAATTTAAAATGGTATAATGACAACACGAAGAAAAATTAGGGTAATGGCAGGCTCGAACCTACAATATCAGCATTCCGTGGTTTGCGTATGCCAGTTTCACCACATTACCGTTACCATAACCCTGCGAATTTTTCAATATTTCGTTTTGGTTTTAGTAAAACACTACATTTTAAAGTACTGAATATGTTTAAGTCTTAGGATATTGGAATTACAACTCAAGCAAAATTCCTGTGAAAAATCAAATAATTTCCTTCAAACGTTAACAGTGACTTCGTCCTCCTAAGAAAGCGTTTATTTTGATTGATTCACTTGTTACAAAAAATCATTTCTCATCCCAAGTCGAAGTCAATTTGCGGAGGTCAAAGCTGGCTATTGTTGCGAAGAGAAATGGATGTCATTTGTTCGAGAAAAAATGTTCCGTGCCGTCAATATGTTCGTAAAACGAGTAAAAGTTTTGGGGGTGGTAGGACCTTGTGCAAGGTCCGTCCGGATCGCTACCACCATCTTGCTCGCTGATCCTGGCGCTAAGCAGCAGTGCTTGCACTGTTGTGTTCCGGCGTGGAGAGCAAGACAGCCGGTGTAATTACTGGCACAAGAGGTATTCCATCTTAGCCCTCTGGGTTGGCAACGCATCTGCACTTTGTTGTTGCAGGTGTCTATAGGCGGTGGTGAACACTTTCCATCAGGTGACCCACTTGCTTGTTTGCCTTCCTATGTTGTATAAAAAAAAAGTAAAAAGCAATTCGTGGGTCTTTTAGACCTTAAACTTATAAAAGATCAAAATCAAGAACGTTACTAAAGTTAATATCACTTTGGTAACGGTTTGGTAACGAACTATAACAGTTTAGAAATTAATCGTCATGACACCGTTACGTAACTGATATTAGTTATTTTAGTAATGGGATTATGTTTGTGATATTGATTCTAGTTAAATTTACTATTTGTCTTGCGTGTGCAAGTGAGAAAGTATTATATTGGCAGTCGTACGAGTAAAAAAGAGAAAAAAAACAATGACATTGTAACCTGTTTTGAACGAGTAATTAAACTATTTTCGCCTTTTTTTATGAAATAGGAAGGCAAACAAGCAAGTGGGTCACCTGATGGTAAGTGATCACCACCGCCTATAGACACCTGCAAAAACAAAGAAAGTGCAGATGCGTGGCCAACCCAGAGGACTAAGATGGAATACCTCTTGTGCCAGTAATTACACCGGCTGTCTTGCATTGTTTAGAAAGAATAAGAAAGACTACATACACTCGAAAAACATATCTCTTCTTTCTAGTGGCAATCGAGTGAAATTCAACTGGTTCACTTTGCAGTCTAGCTGACGTAGAGATGGCGCCACTTGTTACCAATATCGAATATAAATGGTAATTTGGATATGTGGTCTAAACGAACAAACAGAACTCTCTACGCAAGAGCTAATTATAGCCCCAAGTTCACACCAATACTGTTAAGAGGAGTGTGAACCCAGCGCTCTCCATTCAAACGGCGATAACGTTTTCCACCCTCTAAACCTCAACCTATAGCCATGATTTTTTGTATTTTGTCATTATGCCCTATTAAGCAGAGATGCCCTGGATCCTCAGGGCTTTATAAAATGAAACACACGTCTTCTTTAGCAAACACTCTATTCAAGAATCAAATTAGTTGATATACAATTTGTCAGTCAATCAGTTCATAATTAGAATTGCGGCTAGCACTTTGGGTGTTGCCACATCTCAACATGCCCCAGAACTAGGTTTGTGTGTTTTGATTTTTTTGATATTCTTAATAGTTTCAAAAATACTGACGCGTTTTAGTTTTGTATGGAACTGCTCAAATGCAAATATCGTCAAATCTATGAAGAATAATAAAAAAATCAAAACATACAAACCTAGTTCCAAGACATTAAATAAATAAATATCTCGGGAAAATTTACACCAATTGATCTAGTCCCAAACTAAGCAAAGCTTGAATTATGGATACTAGACAACGGATATACATACTTATATAGATAAACACACCCGGTGCCAGTAATCGTCGGAAATGTCAGAATCGACGTTGTTCAGGAGTACATCTACCTAGGACAGATTTTTCAACTAGGTAGAAACAACTTCGACAAAGAAGTCGACAGAAGAATACAGATGGGCTGGGCAGCATTTGGAAAATTGCGTCGAATCTTCGAGTCACAAATCCCCCAGTGCCTTAAGACAAAGGTTTTCGAGCAGTATGTCTTGCCCGTTCTAACCTATGGGGCAGAGACGTGGACACTGACGAAAGGTCTCGTCCACCGATTCCAAGTCACTCAGCGAGCTATGGAGAGGGCTATGTTGGGAGTCTCCCTCAGGGACAAGATTCTAAATGAGGAGATTCGAAAACGAACCAAGGTCCGAGATGTAGCCGAAAGAATCTGTAACCTGAAGTGGCAGTGGGCGGGGCACATTTGTCGCAGAGCTGATGGCCGGTGGGGGAGGCGTGTACTGGAGTGGAGACCGCACAATAAACGGCCAGTGGGACGACCGCCCGCTCGGTGGACGGATGACCTGAAAAGGGTGGCGGTGGCGGTGGTGGAAAGCGGAGGATCGTGTTTGGTGGCGCTCTCTTGGAAAGGCCTATGTTCAGCAGTGGACGTGTGCAGGCTGAAAATGATAAAAAAATTATGATAGATAAATACATACTTAAATACATACATATAACGTCCAAGACTCTGGTACAAACATACGTATTCATCATACAAATATTTGCCCCTCCCGGGAATCGAACCCGGAACCTCTAACTTCATAGTCAGGGTCACTAACCTCTAAGCTATCTGTTGTAAAATAATAAATAATAAGATTGTAGGTGTGAACGTTATGAAATATTTTATTGAAGTAAATATGTCAGTCAATCAGCTGTTCGTTCTATATACAAATACAAAATTTAAAATTGACATTGATATAAAACTACAACACCCTCCCTCAATGGAAATAAAAAGTACATACAGCAATAAAAACATAAAACATCTAAATGCAACAAAAAAAAACTAAGTATTGGTTAAACCCATACCAATAATACATTTTAGATGTGCTGTACGCCTTAAGGGCTTAGTTAAAACATCAGCTGACATATCTTCGGACTGTAAATATTTAACATTGATAACACCATCTGAAATCTTTTCTCTTATAAAGTGAAATTTGGTATCAATGTGTTTAGTCCTATTGTGGTGGATAGGATTGAGCGCAATTTTCTGTGCACTTTGACTATCATTAAAAAGTACCACCTTATCAGCGTTACCCGTAATTTCAAACACTAACCTCCTAAGAAACGTAGCTTCCTTCGCAGCGCTAGTTAACGCCATATACTCCGCTTCTGTCGAAGACAAGGCTACCGTTGGTTGCTTTTTACATTCCCAACTTATGGGTCCTCCTGCTAGCGTGAAATAAAATCCCGTGTAGGAACGCCTGTCATACATGCAGTTCGCCCAATCTGCATCCGTATAGCCACATAAGTAGTCACCAGTTTTCCTGTAAGTAATACAGTAATCAATTGTACCTTTAAGATACTGTAGAATCCGTTTTGCGGCCGACCAATGTTTCTTGTCGAAACAATTATTAAACTGGCTCAAATAGCTAGTAGCGTAAGCTATGTCCGGCCTCGTATTTACCGCTAGGAACATCAGACATCCTATCAAGTTTTGATACGGATATGACTCGTCGGATTCTTTACCTTTTTCGAGTTTATTATTTTCCAACGGAGTTGACATATGCTTACATTCAAGCATTTTAAAACGCGTCAAAACTGTTTGGATGTACGTCTTTTGATTTACGCAAATTTTTTCGTCCACTCTTTTCACATTCAAACCTAAACAGAAATCTAATTTTCCCAAATCTTTTAATGAGAAATATTTTGCCAATTCTGTTTTGACAGTGATAAATGACGTTTCATTTTTATAAAAGATGACAATGTCATCGACGTAGACGGCCAGTATTAAAGTTTCATTACCAAACTTTTTTAAGTAAACACATGGTTCCGAAGAGGTTCGTATAAAACCTATAGAAGATAAAGTTTGGTTCAATTTAATATTCCAAGCTCGTGCCGCTTGCTTTAAACCATAAAGCGATTTTTTCAGCAAACAAACTTTTTCCTCTTCACCTTCCTTGACAAAACCTTGAGGTTGTTGCATGTAGACTTCCTCCTCCAGGTCCCCGTTGAGGAACGCCGTGTCCACGTCCAAGTGCTGCATTTTCAAATCCTTCTCTGCCGCTAATGCAATTAGTGTACGCAGAGATGAATTACGAACGACTGGAGAAAACGTTTCATAATAATCAACACCTGAAACCTGACTAAAGCCTTTAGCAACAAGCCTTGCTTTGTATTTTACCACTCTACCTTGGGCATCCTTCTTAATTTTATAAACCCACTTACATGGTATAACCTTTTTGTTGGGTTTTTCGACTAATACCCAAGTCTTATTCTTCATTAATGAATTAAATTCATCTTTCATAGCAGACTCCCAGCTTGCACTATCATCAGCTCTTATAGCTTCAGTAAAGCTTTGGGGCTCATCAGGATCACTCGTTATAGCAGCATTACAATCAAAATTACAATTATTCTTTTTAGCAATTCTATTTCTGAGTGGATACCGTTCTTCAAACTCTATCACAGTCTGATCGGTTACATTTTCTTCATCTGAAATATCTTCAGCACTCTGAAAATCGGATGTATTGTGAACTTGATCAGTTGTTGGCTCCAAATGGTTAGCTTCACTAGTGCTAGCTTCATCCGTTTCTCCTGATGTTGTGAGACTACTATCCTGGGATGTCGAAGCAATTGGAAATATTGGACTACGCTCCTTGTTATGACTTATTTCCAATATCGATTCGTTCATATCGACAGTAAGAGGAACTGGTTCATTTTTCGCCTTTATATCGGTAAAAGATTCTTCAAAGAATACCACATCTCTTCCTTTTACTAACCTTCTTGGACAACTTGGTTCGCGAAATAAATAACTTTGTCGATCTTCTGAGTATCCAACAAAAATGTACTGCGCTGATTTTGAGTCCAACTTTTTTCTTAAGGGATCTGGAATCTTCACCATTGCACGACAGCCAAAAACCTTCAAATGAGTTAAGACCGGTTTTTTATCATGCCATAATTCATAAGGCGTCTTACCGTCTAGAGTCCTATGCGGACATCTGTTCTTTAAGAACACAGCTGTTTCCACAGCATCTTGCCAGTAGCCCTTAGAAAGAGAACTGTCAGAAAGCATGCAACGTGCCTTCTCTATTATTGATCTGTTGGTCCTCTCACTAATACCATTCTGTTCAGAGGTGTAGGGAACTGTGGTTTGGTGCTTGATACCTTCTTTGCTTAAGTACTCAGAAAATTCTCTATTAACGTACTCGGTCCCATTATCGGATCGCAAAGCTTTGATCTTCAAACCGGTTTCCCTCTCAACCATTGACTTGAAAACACAGAACTTTTCTTTAACCTGTGTTTTAGACGAAATAAAGTATATAAAAACCATACGAGAAAAATCATCTATAAAAGTCAAGGCATATTTATTTCCCTGAAAGGAATTATCAGACATAGGTCCACAAAGATCTGAATGTATAAGTTCCAATTTCGATGTTGCTTTTTTATGCGATACTTTCTTGAAAGGTTTTCGTGCCTGTTTACCTTCAATACACGCGATGCAAGGGTTTTTATCAACTTCAGTGTACGTTACGCCTAGATTACCTCTTTTAAGCTTGTCTAATCCTATACGGCATAAGTGACCAAGTCGTTTATGCCATAAACGAAAACTTGTTACATCACTCTGTACTTCGAATGCTGATAAGGGTTTGGGTACTTTGGGTAGACTAACAGTACAATCCAAGGAGTACAATCCACCACAACAGGACCCGTGCAAAACCGCATCACCTGTATAAGTAAAATTATTAGAATTAAAAAATGTACAACCTTTCGTATCAAAAACAACAGTAAAACCATTTTCAGTAGCTTTTTTAACAGAAATCAAATTAGTATTTAAACTAGGAACAAATACTACATTAGAAATCTTAGTTATATTGTCGTCACTAAGAGTTTTAAAATTATTTATAATAGGCACACTACCTATTCCTGCACTGGATAAAATGTCTCCGTTTGCGATCTTTACCTGACCTGTTGAAAATTCTCTACAATTTTCTATCCAATCGGATCTTCCAGACATATGTGCACTGGCTCCAGAATCTACATACCACTTATCAGATGATACTTCTTCAGCTCCTGCATTCAATGCACCAAATAAACTTGAGAGTTTGGTTTTGTACTTGTCCGAGCTCCCATCATTGGACTTTCTGTTGAATGGACAGTCCGGTTTGATGTGCCCAGGCTTCTTACAATTGTAGCAAACTACTTCTCGTTTCTTACTATTTTTCTTTAGCTGAACTTTTAAAACTGCGTCTGAACTGGATGCTTCATCTTTTTCAATCGATCTCGAAAATTCCGTGAGAAGTTTACTTTTGACGAGCTCACTTGTTATCGCTGCCGTAGAATTCTCTAAAGCCATTATCAAGGGATCAAAGCGAGATGTCAATCCTCCTAGAAGAATTGCTGCTATTGAGGCATCTTCGATCACTTTTCCTATGTCAGCCAAATCTTGGACTGTGGACATTACTGCATTGATGTACATCTCAATGTTCTCAAATTCGCTGAGACTGTACCTGTACAGTTTACGTTCCAGGGCTAAACGACGACCCATGGACTTGTCTTCGTAAGCGGCTGCTAACGTGTCCCAAGCCTCCTTTGCTGTCGTACACGTCCGTACGTGTGTGATAGCTGGACCATCCAAGGTCAAACAAATTTTGGCCAAAGTGATTTCATTGTCCCTTTCTTTAGTTGTGACGGGAGTGTCATCTTCATAAGGATATCCAATTATACTATACCACAAACCTTCGTGCAGAAGATACATTTTCATTTTAAATTTCCATATAGTATAATCTTGTCTACCTTTTAATAATATCCCCGCGAGGGAATGTAGACCCGATCCTTTGTTGCGATCTGACATTTTTGCACTTTTCAAAATATCACGCAAAAATTCACTTTTAAGTGGTGAATTTAAATTTTGACTTCACGCACAACAACACCACACTTAAAACAACTTATTATTTGCTCATACAGAGCCTTTCGTGCTGATAACGTGTTGTAAAATAATAAATAATAAGATTGTAGGTGTGAACGTTATGAGATATTTTATTGAAGTAAATATGTCAGTCAATCAGCTGTTCGTTCTATATACAAATACAAAATTTAAAATTGACATTGATATAAAACTACAACACTATCCGGCATTATGACTAACATACCAAAAAATCATTGGCATAGGTTAAGTTTAGAGGGCGGAAAACGTTATCGCCGTTTGTATGGGGAGCGCTTTTGCGGGCTAGGTTCACACTCCTCTTAAGCACTCAGGGTGCGATAAGTAGACACCCTGGTTAGCTCTGACAAGCCATCCTATAGACTCAAGCGCAATAAATCGTCACGTTGTCCGCTCGCGGTCGTTCCGCAGCTTTATTTGCATTAGGCTGCCGTCCAAATTGCACATGCAAATTTATGACTCACCATGTTACAAGTACTTATGTGCTGTGACGGAGCAAGCAATAATTATGTGGGCCAAAAATGTCGGTCGACGTTGTTTTTTTTGAAATTAAAATAAAATATAGGGCGACCAGAGCCAAATTTCATAAACGCGGCAGGTGATAGGCGACAGCGACAATTCGCCGTACATTACTGTGCCAACAAGTAACGCTACAGACTTACAAACTTATCATCATAGTAAGCAAGCAATGTATAACGAATTGTCACTGTCACCTGTGGCCAGTTGCGTTTATGAAATTGGGTCCAGGAACTGCGCTGATCTGCTTATATTGTGGTTAATACGTATAAACTATTTATAACCAGTACTATAGATACTGAGATAAATTGTTGCGGGTCAGAATCTAAAAATACTATACCATTACCACAGAATAAATAGTAAACACAGAATAAATAATCGTACAGAAACTTCTCTTTTACGACCGTGATTAAACGAATTCCAACTTTATTACCACGATCAAAAAGTTCGTATGACTTCATCCACCACGCGCCAGGCGGCGTGAGTCAAAAGGCACGTGTCACCCGCGCCCGCCTTCCCCCCGCTACTCCCGGCGACACGCTAGGGTTGGGCGGCATTCGTTTTCAATTACATTGACACGGCGGGGCGAGCGCGCGAGCGCGCGGCAAGCCGACAGC
This sequence comes from Ditula angustiorana, assembly GCA_963691745.1. Lineage (NCBI taxonomy): Eukaryota > Metazoa > Arthropoda > Insecta > Lepidoptera > Tortricidae > Ditula > Ditula angustiorana. The sequence goes on along the minus strand of OY829483.1, from coordinate 940,771 downwards.
CTACTGCGATTTGCCTATGGCATAGGCAAAGCGGTCGAGCGTACCTACAGTGTGGAACCCGGGGGTTCCCCCCTGCCGTTACTAAAATAATTAATATCAGTATCTTACCGATATTGAATAATTATTACGAAACTGCAGATATGTTCTTGATTTTGATCCACGTCACAACAACAAAGTTTGTCTATAATTAAGTGTACAATCAGCGAAAGTTTTAAGTGCTATAAGATAAGTAATATTGCTTCTAGATTAGAAAAGTTCAGTAGTTGTGTCCGTGTACCAGAAAACGAAGCGTGAGCACTGGTGGGTGGTACAAATTGAAACAAATTACCTTGCTACTTCACGAACAAAATGCTGGGCTAACTCGTACAAACAGATGCGTCTGTGTGGCAAATATATCTAAGTGTAATACGAGGTGAAACAAATTAACCTTACCTAGAAAAATAGTACCCTAAGTATTGAAGTTAGCCATATTTACTTAAGAGGAGTGTGAACCCAACCTGAACAAGCGCTCCCCACAAACGTCGATAACTTTTTCCACCCTCTAAACCTTAACCTATGGCAATGATTTTTTGGTATTTTGTCATTATGCCTTAGAACTAGGTTTGTATGTTTTGATTTTTTTAATATTCTACATAGATTTGACAATATTTGCATTTTAGGAGTTTCATAAAAAACACAAAAGGGTCAATATTTTTAAAACTATTAGGAAAATTTAAAAAATCAAAACATACAAACCTAGTTCTAAGATATAATCACAACATACAAAAAAATCATGGCTGTAGGTTAAGGTTTAGGGGGTGGAAAACGTTATCGCCGTTTGTATGGAGAGCGCTGGGTTCACACTCCTCTACCTTTATTTTTTTTTTAAGAAATATGAAGGCAAACGCCTCCTATAGACACCCGCAACACCAAAGAGATTGCAGATGCGTTGCCAACCCAGAGGGCTATAATGGCCTCTTGTGCCAGTAATTGCACCGGCTGTCTTGGTCTCCACGCCGGAACACAACAGCGCAAACACTGCTACTTAGCGGCAGGATTAGCAAACAAGAAGGTGGTAGCGATCCGGTCGAACCTTGCACAAGGTCCTACCACCCGCAAAACTTAAGACTTAGAATAACTGCATTCACAGATTTGTTTTAAATGGTTTGTGAATTTGGCTCTAAAAGTATTAGGTGCGTATAGAAAAGTACTAGTCGTTTCTCTGGCCCCAGCCTTACGGATTTACGGAATATTACTGAAAGAAAAATACATTCCCCTTTTGTTACCTTTGCGAAGGGCATATATTGTGTCCGGAGTACTTACAAACTATCCTCATATAAGCCAACGTATACGTAGACGTTATTAAAACGAATCGGAGAAGGAAAGAACAAGCCGCTCAAACGCTTTCAACCTTATTCTTATAAGTAGAGGTCGGTTTTACTTGGCAACAGTTTCCAGGTATTTGGAGATTGAAATATGAAGTGACATATAATTTGGGGTGATGAAAGGAAGGTATAAGTGGAGTGAAAGCTATTTTATAGGGAATAGAGTGATTGTGACTTTTGTGAACGTGACTTTTAGGATTTTCTGTTTCATTTGTTGTTCACGCAAGACTTGTACGCCGTGTTTTGTTGGTTTTTAGACAGAAGACCACGTTTTAATAAGGATTTTTCTGTGATATTGAGTTCGTACTGGTAATTACGGTCGCTAGATATCAATTAGGAGTTGTGGAGCTAGTATTATGGACTTTTGTTTCTATTTCTGTTTGCATAAAAGCTTGCTCCAGTAATGAGCGAGCGTCTTTTCTGGGTCTTTTTTGTGACGAAGAAATATAATTATGATGATTTATATAGGATGTGCCGTTAATAGTGGTCCAAAAGAAAACCTTCTGTAGATACGATCATTATGCTATCGAAATTATCTAAAAAAGTAAAAATATAAACTCAAGTAATGGAGAAAGTTAATGGAAGTCATTTCATTGGCAAGGGAAAAAAGAAATGGCGGTTACGCCACCGACAAGAGCTAAGCTCTTCAATTGTATGATGATGATGAAAATATTACGGTTTGCGAGATTTTTGCTATTTCATAAATTATTGTCTTCGGTTTCATTGTAGGGTTCTTATGATTTTCCTAAGTTTAAAAGAAATAGCAAATAACGTTCGGTGACTATTTCTCCTGATTAAATGCGCTAAAAAATGTAAATCACAATTTTCCAAAATGCATTATAGTTTTTCTAAAAAATCACAATCAAATTTGAAAAGCGATACTTATCAGACGTCGCGTAAAAGTACTTGAACACATTTTTTTATTAAAAATGGGTTTGCGTTTGGCCTCAAACTCACCTGATGGTAAATGAAGATGAGGCCGAAGATGTAGCACGCTCACCCAGAAGATGCCTATTCACTCTTACCTTAAAATGGCCAAGCTGCATTGCTGGCTTTACGTTGTTTAAAAATACTAGCGTTAAATCTTTGGCGCGCCGATGAGACATACTTTATCTTGAATGGCTTAAAAAATTGGAACGGTTTCATTCTCTTTAAGTATACGTAATAAATTTCTTGTGTTTTCCCAACTTTCAGACATTGAAATAAATCATTTTTTACAGCTTATTTTGCGTGTATTATTATCATTTTCCTAGCGTTTTTCCCCGTTTCTTAGTTTGCGGTACGCTTTGGCCATGATCCTAGACTTGGCAAGTCAGGTTATTTATAAGAGCGACTGCCATCTGACCTCCGTAACCCATTAAAATGGACGTCCTGGTTATCTCATGACGTTTTTCCTCACCGTAAAAGAGTTGATCACTGCTGTGGCCCTAACATGACAGCCCAGGTTTAGTTTAACCCCTTCCTATGTCTCTGTGTAACTAGAGTCATAAGAAAGGAACGCAGATAGAGATAAATTAAACCTGGCCAGTCATGTTAGAGCCACAGGGCTTAAATAATGTACATAAGTTAGAAAAACTAATAAGTGCATTACCGACGTAGAAATACTCAAACAATAGAGAAGTTCGCTTATCCGTACACTGGGAGAAAAAAGGGGCCATTTATCGGCTCTGCAGAGCCGTGTAAACCCGGTACTGCAGTTGCAACCGTGTCAACACGGCAACGGTAACCGTGTATCGCTGACACGGCTACGATGTACACATGGTTAAATTTACACACGGTACTGCGGCCAGCCATGATCTGACACGGCTAGATTTGCACACAGTACTGCAGTTGCAACCGTGTCCATTTATCAACACGGTTAAGATCAGACACGGCTGGATTTACACACGGTACTGCAGTTGCAACCGTGTCTAAATGTCAACACGGCTATGATCAGACACGGCTAGACTTACACACGGTACTGCAGTTGCAACCGTGTCAATATTTTAACACGGTTATGATCAGACACGGCTAGAATTGCACACGGTACTGCAGTTGCAGCCGTGTCAAGAGTGACACGGTTACGGCCAACCGTCTTTAATAACCGTGTAAAACGGCTGTCTAAGCCATGTGTACACGGTTGACCAAGCCGTCTTCCTACGCTATGGCATGGTTGATCGAGCCATGTGACATGGCTACCTGAACCACGTGAACACGGCTGACCCAGCCGTCTTCCTACATCTCTACGCGGCTGGCGGAGCCGTGTGACGCGGCCTGAAGAACCCGTGTAAAACGGTTGCCACAGCCACGTCAACACGGCTGACCTAACCGTCTTCCTACATTCCTACGCGGCTAGCGGAGCCGTGTGACGCGGTCCGCAATACCCGTGCAAAACGGTTGCCTCAGCCACGTCAACACGGCTCACCCAGCCGTCTACCTACATTCCTACGCGACTGGCGGGACCGTGTGACGCGGTTCGCAATACCCGTGTAAAACGGTTGCCTCAGCCACGTCAACACGGCTCACTCAGCCGTCTTCCTACAACCCTACGCGGCTGGCGGAGCCGTGTGACGCAGTCTGAAGTACCCGTGTGAAACGGCTACCTCAGCCACGTCAACGCGGCTGACCCAGCCGTCTTCCTACATCCCTACGCGGCTGGCGGAGCCGTGTGACGCGGTCTGAAGTACCCGCGTAAAACGGTTGCCTCAGCCACGTCAACACGGTTGACCCAGCCGTCTTTCTACATCCCTGCGTGGCTGGCGGAGCCGTGTGACGCGATCTGAAGTACCCGTGTAAAACGGTTGCCTCAGCCACGTCAACACGGCTGACCCAGCCGTCTTCCTACATCCCTACGCGGCTGGCGGAACCGTGTGACGCGGTTGCGGTAGCCGCTTTACGCGGTCGTTTCAGACCGCGTCACACGGCTCCACCAGCTGCGTAGGGATGCAGGAACACGGCTATGCTAGCCGTCTCCCGCCCCTACCGAGCTGTGCGGAACCGTGTGACACGGTTTGAAGTGACCGTGTAAAACGGTTGCCTCAGCCACGTCAACACGGCTGTCGCAGCCGTCTCCCTAAATTCCACGTGGCAGGCGGAGCCGCGTAAGCGGTTGCGGCAACCATTTTACACGGTCGTTTCAGATCGCGTCACACGGCTGCGTTAGCTGCGTAGGGATGTAGGAACACGGCTTTACCAGCCGTCTCCCGTCCCTACGCAGCCGTGTGGAGCCGTGTGACGCGGTCAGAAATGACTGTGTAAAACGGCTGCCGCAACCGCTCACGCCGGTCACGCCACTCAGCCGTTTTCCTACATCTCTTCAGCTGGTGGAGCCGAGTAACACGGATGAGGCAGTCGTTTTGCACGGCTACTAAAATCTGCGTTACGCTACTCCGCCAGCGCGTTAAGATATAGCAAACGGTTGTCTAATTGTGCCCTTTTTCTATGTGAACAACATAAAAAAATTGCATTAATGAGTAGTCGTATTGACACGAATGAGTCAGGTCCACCAAATGTGCGCAGCACAAAGGTTGAGTGACATAAAATAAACACTAAACTAAAAATACTAAACTAAAAGATACAAGAAATCTCTAAAAATAACCTTAATATAACTTTCCTTAACATATAGGGTTTGAAAATGGATTTGTAAATAATAAAATTATTCCAAATCAACTGATAAATTTATTCAAAAAAATTTAGAACGCAGTGATCAAATCTTAATAATATGCACATCAATGCAATGCTTCATATACACGTGTAAATTTAGACACATCTCTTTGTATATTTTTTACAGAAACGTGTTCTCGACGAAATTTTAAGTTTGTTTAAAAGCGAAAAAGCTAGCAGGACTTGAACCTGCATCTTTAGGCCACGCGTCTTGAAGGCGTATGCAAGCGATCAAGTTTTCGGACAAGTTAGCTAGACGTGCTATATTGCAATTGGATTAAGCATACTTGGCTCAGCAAGCCTAGAGATGCAGTTTGAAGTCCTGCGGGCGTGACCAAAATCCATTTTCGCTTTTAAACAAACTTAACGTAAACACATTTAAGAATAAATAAGAGAACCTCATGACTCGTTAGAATTGAAGTCACAGCTGAGGTCTGTCATTAAAATCATTAATTATAATTAATTTACACTTTTGCAATCTCTGTGAACACGCGAAGTTTTTCAAGCTGTTTGAATGGTCTTTTATCTTTTTACATTAACATTTACATTTTACGGCTGTTATGTGAATGCAGTGTGGGTAAGTAACTTGAATTACGCTGACTACACGGTACGGTACGGTATAAGCCACATTTTCTTTTAGTAAAAAGTAATGAGTAAGTTGAATGTAATGTTTATTTTGAGTCTTGTTACTTGACATAAATGATTTTTATTAATTTAATAAAGTTTACAAATCACCTTCTATCCATTCTGAAATGTAAAGTATGTTATGCATCTCACAATCACGTCACCTAGTATGGAGAAAAGATTAACTGTAAACTTTATGTGAATACAAAAAGTAAAAGACCATTCAAACAAATTGCTAAATTTCACTGACAGACTGGCTGTCTGACTGACTGATAGACTGACACACTGACGGACTGACAGACAAACAGACACAATGACGGACTGACGGACTGACAAACTGACAATCTGACTAGTTAGATCAGTCAGGCAGTCGCCTGTGTGAAGACTAAAAGACTAACACACTGACGGACTGACTGACAGACTGACAGGTTAACAAGACTAACTGAAGGACTGACACACTGATGGACTGACCGACTGACTGAGTGTCTGATAGACTGACTGACAAACAGACAGACGGAAAATCTAATAAACAGTCTGATATGATAGACTGACTGACTATCGACTGACTTTTTAATTGTTTAGTGTCCAAAACTGGTTAAAGTATCTTATCATCTTTCTAGAACATCATTTTAGTTTGGGCCTACCATTTGCTCAGCGCAGGCTGGTAAAGCGGCCATTTTGCGGATGTAACTTACTGACTTGATTTGCAAATATTAAAATATAAAACAAAAAACTTTTTAAATCAATATAAAATGTAGCCTATGTCCGTCAAGAATAGTGTAGCTTTCTGTTAGTGAAAGAATTTTTGAAATCGGTTCAGTAGTTCCAGGTCCCCCCCCCCCCCCCCCCTACATATAAAACAAAAGAAACAAACAAAGATTACCTTTTTATTATACGAGTTAAAATTTCACTGAAAATCGTTTGGATAAAGTAATATTAGTTATTGTTTGTGTGTAGGGGGGTAATCTCTGGAAGTACTGAACCGATTCCTGACGGACATAGGCTACATTTTATTTTGTTTTAAAAAGTTTTCAGTTTTCAATTTTAATACTTGCAAATCAAGTCAGTAAGTAACATACGCAAAATGGCCGCTTTACCGGCCTGCGCTGAGCAAATAGTAGGCCCAAACTAAAATGATGTTCTACAAAAACGATAAGCCACTTCAACCAGTTCTGGACACTAATCAATTAAAAAGTCAGTCAATAGTCAGTCAATCTGTCATATCACTCAGTCTGTCCGATAGTCTGTCTGTCAGACTGTCCGTCTGTCTGTCGGTCTATCCGTCCGTCCGTCCGTCGGTCTGTCTGTCTGTCCGTCCGTCTGCCTGTCTGTCAGTCTATCAGACAGTTAATCAGTTAGTCAGTCTGTCACTCTGTCAGTTTGTCAGTCAGTCCGTAAGTGTGTCAATCTGTCAGCCAGTCAGTGTGTCAATCGATATGTCAGTCTTTTAGTCTCTTAGTCGTCACACACAGTCAGTCAGATTGCAAGTCTGTTAGTCAGTCAGTGTATCAGTCAGTCACTCAGTCTGTCTGCCATTCTGTCTGTCCGTCTGTCATTTTGTATGTGACAGTCTGTAAGTTTGTTCGTCTTTCAGTCTGTCAGATAGTAATAAATAATTACACAAAAATTTCAACACAATAAATAATAAATAGAGGATCTCATGCTTATCATCATTAGAATCAAAGTCACAGTTACATAGCAAACATCAACAAATAAAAAAAACTTATTAATTTATATTACTTTAAACAGAAGTTCTTAAGTGATAGAGACCAACTCTGTTACCTTTTTTCACAAGACTATTACTCGCCCACTGCCGCGCCACAGACACGGCTTTATTTGACAGATAAAACCGTTATCAGTCATTTAAATGTCAGAAAATAGAAGAGATATACAGACAGGGTGTTTGGTAGCTAGGTGCAAACCTTTTAAGGGGATATAGTAGACCTCATTTAGAGTAAAAAAAGTCATGGTCCCTGTTCGAATATTATTAGTTTCCGAGATATTTATCATTTTAGTTTCAGTTTTTCTCATTTTCCTTTAAGACAACACAATGAAGAAATATTATTTGTGTCTTAATCAATGTATTTTTAGTGAATATCATTTTAGCGATCACAATGAACATGAAAAGTTTTTCAAGCTGTTTGAATTATTGTAACTCCTTTTGTATTCATATAAAGTTTATAAATCACATTTTCTCCATACTGCAATATATCTAACAATAACGTAATTATGAAGAAAAGATGATGTGTCAACTTTATTTGAATACAAAAAAGTAAAAGACTGTTCCAGCAGCTTAAAAACCTCGCATATTCACAGAGGTTGCAAAATCTTAAGATTGCACTGAAAATCCTTTGGATAAAGCAATGTCAATATCTCGGACACTAATAACATTCGGAAGTCTTTTTTGGATCTTTTTACTCCGAATAAGGTCTTCTCTCAAAAAGTTTGCACCTAGCTACCAAACACCCTGTATGGTTTTTATCTGTCAGATAACGTAAGAACTTAGAAGACAATAATCATTAATTCCACATAAATTTACACATAAATAAACAAAGGACTCATCACTAGCCATCACCTTCAGAATCAAAGTCACAGTTCTATTGCGGGCATCCAAGAAATAAAAAAAGTATATTTTTTACGACTTTATCATAAGTTAAACAAAATCACCCACTACAAATGTCCTATTAATATTAGCCAAGTCCTCACCAATAGCAATAACTAAAGGCTGCACTCCGACATCTGAAGATCCTGATTCTCTTGAAACTCTTCCTCTCAGAGTTCATGTAGATGAGACTCTCCCTCGCTGCGAGTTTTTGCAAAAAAAAAATGATGCGTATGGGTGCGTCGAACCGCGAGGCTTTAGTTCGAAGGCCGACCTTCACTCCAACGATTGCAAATGCCAATAAAAGTAGACTCGCAGTTAGTTTCTGCAGCTCTGTATCTGAAAATTTGAATTTAATGTTAATAAATCAAATTAATTTCTACACAATAATTTATTTTCGAACGGTCTTAGTCATAAAAACTTTCTTTTGTCAGCGAGCCAAAATAGCTATCAACTAAAACAGCTGATTATTCTCATTTTTATGCAACTTGTCAGTATGAGAAATGGTAAATTCAGAATAATTATTAAAAAAAAAAACAGAATATTGACGTAAATTTTACCTAAATATTGTAATTATTGTTAATATCAGTATTTTAAATTTTCAATAAGTATTATTATCATACACTATGTCAATTTGTCGAGGAATGAATATATTTTACTTATTTTCAGAAAAATTGCGATCTGAAATGTAATAATGGTATGTATGGTGTAATGTCTGAAATGTATGTGTTTTATTCGTTTCGTACGAGGAAGCCACTGGGTTTCAAAACTACATAAAGTTACAAAAACACTATCATTCAATACCTTTAAGGAGATTGTGAAGCTTCGTTGCAGAGCCCTTAACGGCTTTGACAGTGGTCGCAGCTTTGAGTAAGCTCTATTTTCAATCAAATCAGAGTTTTTTCTTAATCCAGTGTACAGCGCTGAGGAGCTAGTGTTTGAATTGAGAGCTGAAAAGTCAATGTTGATCTGTGAAGCAAAAACACAAAAGTTAATACAGAATACTCAGGCTTCAAAATCTTGAATGGTGTAAAGCTCTCATATGAATCACAAAATTGGAAACCACTTACCAGGTGTGGACCAATGCTCATCAAGCAAAGCACAGGGACCTTGTTCAAGTACTGCGCTGTTGAAACAGACATTGTTCTGCTTGCGAAGCGACCACGTGGCCTTCCAAGCTGTTTCTAGTATAGGTAAAGACTGTAAGCCGCGGTACTTCGATATTGTAATAATGTCACCGTTTGTTTTCAACTCCTCTGTGGAAAATTTTGGAAATATTTAACATTCTATCGCGTCATCATTCACGGCCTCCGTGGAAGAATTCAGACCTGTTGATGTCTCGTCTTAGTGTGCGATTACAGGCTGACGGCAGTAAAAAAATACAAATGAATAATTGGTCTCTTTGGCTGTCTTTTAATAAAATTATTTCATAAAACTTGGAGGGGGCGTGCTTTCGTGAGTGAACAGTACTATAGTAGAGTGAAAGAGACTTAACAGTATTACGTCAAAGTCAACAGAGTTTCTAGCTTATTACCTTCTAAATGATGGTCCTGATTAAATTCTTCGTCCCTCAATGGCAGCTCCTTCTCCGCTTCCGTAGCGTTGGATGACGCCTTTTTCGGTCCAATGGTCTTCTTCTTTACTAACCCTCTGGTCTCCCTTCAAATAGCCTGCGTATTGAATCTTCATCCGAACATGAAATTAGAGTAACAAATGGGATTCAATCATTAAATACACAGATTTTAATGTCGATGTTTCTTTTGTAAAAAATGTGGAATGGCCTTGCCTTCATTAACGATAGATTTTTTATTTAAAAAAAAAACAAATTTACAATTTTGAGAAATAGAGAAGTAGAGATAGAAAACAAAATTAGTTATACCTACCATGCAACTTCCCATGAGGTCGCGCTGAGGCCAATAAAACCAGGGAAAATAATTCATGTAGTTTTAGAAATTGGCACAGTTATACCTTGAGGTGACCAGATGATTTTGCGGGTGGTAGGAACTTGTGCAAGGTCCGTCCGGATAACTACCACCATCTTGCTTGTTAATCCTGCCGCTAAGCAGCAGTGCTTGCACTGTTGTGTTCTGGCGTAGAGAGCAAGACAGCCGGTGTAATTACTGGCACAAAAGGTATTCCATCTTAGCCCTCTGGGTTGGCAACGCATCTGTAATTCCTTGGTGTTGCGGGTGTCTATAGGCGGTGGTGATCATGCCTATAGACACAATATTCTATAAAAAAAAGATGAACATAATAAAAGTCCTCACTTAAATACCCTGTAGCTCCCCCCTCCTTCACCCTTAGCGCACCTCCCAGCAGTGAGGACATCCTCCATAGTACAGCCAGCGTCAAATATTGTTGAACGCAAGAGCATAACAGAAAGAAAGACAAACATTGTAACTATTATAAGTTAAATAAAAAAGTAAAAAGCTATCACCGGGGCCTATTGCATAACAAAGTACAAGCTAATACTATTTACTAATAGTGGTTTTGGTTGTAACTTGTACTTTCATGTTGCATAATAAAGTACAAGATACAAATATACAACTTATACAAGTATCAAAGTACAAGCTAATAATATTAGTAAATTCAACCTATAACTTGTATATTTCTGTTGCATAATAAAGTAGCAGTAATAAACTACAAGTGGCAAAATATCACTACTATTATAATTAGTGAATTTTACTAGTGTCTGTTGCAATATGAAGCTCAAAATACAAATAATTAGAAGAAACTTTTAATTATTTCTTCCCACCTAAGGGGCACCATATTTTAAAAGTATTAGTTGTAGTATTCGTTGTAGTATACGTTGATCGAAAATGTAGTTTATTGTATTCATCAACAGACGAAGAAAAAGATGAATTGCTCCTAAAAACAAGGCGACAGCGTAAAATTTACAGAAGCCAAATAAATTTCGCTTAATATTAAAATGCTTTGCAATGACAACACAAAGAAAAATTAGGGTAATGGCAGGACTGGACCTGCAACATCATCTTTCCAACGTCATTGTCAACTTCAACTTAATATTAATATTAAAAACTTAATTAATACGAAATTATTTTAACTTAATATTAATATTATCAATATTGTTAACATTATTGATATTTTGTTAAAATAGGTTGCAATTGCTGCCAACAATGTCAGTATTCAAATTACCAGCAATTATTTTTTGTTAAAAAAAGACATGACTAGGGCAAAAGCTTCACCCATTCAGTCAAGGAATTTACTTGTTATTTGTATAATTTGCTGATTATATTAGCACCAATATTACTAGTTCGGATAACTATATCATGCAACAAAATATATTAGTACATACTAGTAAATTGAGATCATATTACTTGTAGTTTAGAAAAAATATTAGCAATTTATGCAACAGTAATATTCTTGTATTATAAGTAAACTTATGAAATAGGCCCCTGGTGGTGTTATAAATGATATTATTATATTAAAAGAGCGACAGACAGGCAGACAGTTCACTTGGTGGAAGGTGTATAACCTTAGAGGCAGAGCATCATTAGTAAAAAAAAAACCATTCAAAAAAATCGAATTTCATATTTCTCATGGTTAAATCATACCTTGGGTTGCATGTCGATTTCGCTTCAAGAGCTGCTGTATTGTCCAAGTAGATCAATTTGGTTGTATTCCCCCTTGGTGCAGGAATCATAGTTCTTTGCCAAAGGATTTGACAGCTTACAGCCTACAGTTGAAAAGTAAGCTCATTTTATATCGACTTAATGCCAGTTTTTTATAGTACTAGCGGTACGCCAAAAATAACTGAAATGGTGTTAAAAGCATGAAACACTCAATACGGATACGCAATGAAAGAATCACCTATATTTTTGTTGTTTTCTACACATTTTTTTATTTTTATTATCACTACCGGTCAAAATGATTCATATGACCTAAAGATCAATCATTGTGATTTTCATGTTTTTAATTTAACACAATTTCCAGCTTTTTAGTACACATCGGGTTGTTCCGCTAGTACTATAAATATCTGAATAGAATGTCTATCTGACAGACAAAAACTATATCTTTTTTTTACTTGTAAATAAAAGACATTGTTTTTATCTGTCAAGTAAAATAGAGAAATTGACCCTTAGCTAGGGCTGCCACCTTTTAAAAAAGTTAGGTATCCCAAAGTTTTTAAAAATAGGTGTCTTTACATTTCAATTTATATATTTCGAAATTTTAAAATTAAGTATCAGATAATAATTTCTATAAGAGATACCTAAAAACATTAAAAAGGCCAGATCTTAAGTATATTTGATCTCACTTATGCAATGAAGAGAGGATTATTACATACATGTACATTTCTAAACTAAAATCAAAAACTAACACTTTACCCATTGTTTCCATTTCATTGCATACATAGTTTGATCGGGCATGTATGCAGAGCGCTTTTGGTTTTTGCTTTTTGTGCTTTTTTTTCCACACACTCTTCTTAACCACCTATATCACAAAAAATTTACAAATAAGTATTTATTTATTTTATGTCACTTCGTGGCCTTGACATAACACATACATAAAGATAAACCATGGCTAAAACAGTTTAAAACAATGGAGTGATCCTGTTGAGGGTTCCGTTTTTCCTTTTGAGGTACGGAACCCTAAAAAAGACTCCAAAGAACGGATATAAGCTTCTGTGTAGGTATAGTCGACCAAGTAATTGCTTGACCACTTTTGAAAGTAATGCTTTTGTAATACAGTCGGAAATGTGGTCAAGCAATTTCTTGGTGGACTTAAAAATTTCCCAACATAAATAAAAGTTTGCCCCCTATACTAAAAAAAAAAAAAATCCTAACGAAAATGGGCTCCAGATGCTAGATACTTTAACGGATTACTTTTTTGCTTTTTAGTTTTTTTGGTTGTTTTTTTTATGACGTTTTTTTATTATTATGTTTTATTTTTTTAGGGAGTCAGGTTGTTAACCTAAGTTACAATAACCTAATGTCAATTCCTCACCGCCTTCTACAAACTATTGCTTTTCCCAATGCTGGGACGTTAGTTATTGAGGCGTTCTCCAGGTACTTCAGCATCAGCTCCACTTCACCCTCTTCACCATATGCCTTGCGACGAGTATAAATTGCTTAGCAACTATATTAAACTAACTGTATCGCCTCCCGTGAAAAACTTATTATAGAGTAGTTCCGGTGACCGTCTGTGGTCTTCATCATCAGTTCCACTTCACCAAATGGTGTTTTCCGAGAGCAAAAGCGCGAGTTACCGTAAAAAATACCAAAATCGCTATAGGTGTGCATATAATGTTTGAAGAGTTCCCTCGATTTTTTGCTTTTTAGTTTTTTTGTTGAGCTTTAGTCACCTGATGAGACTCAAAAATTGCACTCCAGATGTTTATGAATAGAATAGAATAGCACAGAATAAACTTATTGTGATTAGATAACATTTTAATTAAGGACTTTTGACCCTAGTTAAGTGAGTACACCTGATTAAAATTAATTATTTAACATCTTATTTAAACAGTGCGTATTAGAATAAAAGTATCCTTACTTAGAGAATTAATTTTGATTTGACCTAAGGAATGCTAATCGGAATTAAAAAATACTCGGTCTACTGGGTTGGGGCATAGCAAAGGCAAAGGGGGGACTACTAGGTTTAGGTTAAGTTAGGTTTTTTAAGTCCTTTTATATGGCCCCCCTTTGCTATACTCTGACCCTTTTCATTTGAAATCCAAACAAAAGAACAAAGAAGGAGATGAAATCATATAAAAACACTGAGTCGAGATAATAATGCGCAGCGAGTCCCGACCTGTTTGAAAATGGCCACCATTAAAATGCATCACGACCCCATTCTAACAAAATAAAGGAAAAATGGTTACACTTCTTACCAATAATAACATTTATAGCGTATCTTCCAACATTAGATCACTCACTTCACTTCACTGTTGTAATTTTCCCTTTCATTCGGCCATTATTATTATTCCGTCCGAACCGAATGAAACAAACATGGCGACTGGCGCGCGCGACTGTTGGCTCTCGTGCCTCGTGCCTCTAGTAGGTACCTACCCGGTGAGCGTAAATCCAGAGTTGCCAGTTCTATAACCTAAAATATCTTGTCAATAATTTGAAAAATCTCGTATACCCATAGAAAATTAATAAAAACGTGGCATCCGGTACTATGAAGTCGTTCTATACGTTTATTTATTGTCTTGAGGATGAAACGTGATACCAATTTTTCCCGTACACGACCATAAAAATATCGTATATGTGCGACAATTCTCTTGCGTCTAGCACGCGCGACCTTGAATGATGAATTTCTGAGAATCTATACTACCTATATATATAATAAATGAAATCGTTTTAAGCCAAAAAAGTTTGTAAATACATTGAAGAGTAAAAAAAAACAACCCAGGGCGATTTAAAATTACTAACTAAACAGGATAAGATAAGACCCTTTAAATATTTTACCCGACTGCCTCCAGAATGAAGGTTTATTGTTTGTTTTAACGTGGTTTTATTGAACGCACATTAGGTACGTAAAACCGCTGAACGGATTGATGGAGGTTTAATACTTTTTTACAACATAGGAACTATAGGAAGGCAAACGAGCAAGTGGGTCATCTGACGGTAAGTGATCACCACCGCCCATAGACACCTGCAACACCAAGGAGAGTGCAGATGCGTTACTAACCCAGAGGGATAAGATGGAATACCTCTTGGGCCAGCAATTGCACCGTCTGTCTTGCTCTCCACGCCGGAACACAACAGTGCAAGAACCGCTGCTTAGCGGCAGGATTAGCGAGCAAGATGGTGGTAGCGATCTGGACGGACCTTACGCAACGTCCTACCACCCGCAAAACACGCGAGTTTTCACAGATCTATTTAAAATAAGTCCAGAATACCATTTAAACCATAAAGTTAAGTTAAGTAGTAAATAAAGTTTCTATGGAAAAATTAAAAGATTATTCCAGAATCATGAAACTCAGAATTCATGCTTATTATTGAAAATGTAGAAACACCTGTTCCAATAGGATGATGCTATGTATAAGTACATAAAGGAATGCTACGCGGACGAAGTCGCGGGCAATAGCTAGTAATAAAAAAACTGTAACGAGGACGTGTCACGTGTCCATAGATTGTCCAGAGATCCCGAGATTTAGGTATCAAATTTGACAAATCTCGGGATAATTGTTAAGTAGGTATTTAACCTTTCCAACGCCATGCCTCCTTTTTGTAAGTAAAGAAGTAAAGTTGAAACTTCCACAAAACACGTACCGGTCACTGTTAACTGTACGCGTTGACGGATATATCCGTGTTTGGCGTTGACAGGGTTTTTTTATACAACATAGGAAGGCAAACAAGCAAGTGGGTCACCTGATGGTAAGTGATCACCACCGCCTATAGACACCTGCAACAACAAAGAGAGTGCAGATGCGTTGCCAACCCAGAGGGCTAAGATGGAATGCCTCTTGTGCCAGTAATTACACCGGCTGTCTTGCTCTCAAACGCCGGAACACAACAGTGCAAGCACTGCTGCTTAGCGGCAGGATTAGTGAGCAAGATGGTGGTAGCGATCCGGACGGACCTTGCACAAGGTCCTGCCACCCGCAAAAACTAAAAGAACTCTGACTTTTAATACTACCTGTCTACAATCCCGGAACTTTACCGGGATCCCGGGATTATCTGTAGACAATCCCGAAATCCCGGATTGCGAAAAAGAGCCGGGATCGAATTGATGTACGTGTCATTGATGTACTTACACACACACATATATATATAGACTATGAATTCTACGCGAACGGTCGTATTATTTAAGATCCCGTCGATGCGTTTTGCGCGATAGGTATATCGCAGAGACGCAGCTGTTTTGCACGTGCAAAACACTGCCGAGTTTAGGTGGGGGTACTTGGGGTACCTAGATACAGTTCCTGGCAAACAACTTGAGCTCTGACGCCTCTGACCTTGACTGCGTAATAGCCGTTTCTAGTACAAAATATTATGGGTATGCGCAAACATAATCCCTTTTCCTTCTCAATTTATGATCAAGTTGTTTGCCTGCAACTATTAAGGTACGTTTCTTGTTTCTGATCGGATTATGAGAAGAACTGAAAAGTCTACACTAATATAATAAATAATATAATAAAGAGGTAAACTTTGTTTGTTTGTTTATTTGTATGTAGGGGTAATCTCTGGAAGTACTTACTGAACCGATTTAA
This sequence comes from Ditula angustiorana, assembly GCA_963691745.1. NCBI lineage: Eukaryota > Metazoa > Arthropoda > Insecta > Lepidoptera > Tortricidae > Ditula > Ditula angustiorana. Next base: position 924,363 of record OY829483.1, on the reverse strand, counting down.
AAAAAATCTTTCAACGGGTTAGGCTACTCATTCTACGCGAACGAAGCCGTGAGCGTCCGCTAGTATGATATAAGTAGGTACCGACTGATAAACATTTTTGAAATAGTCTACTTACCTTACCTATAACTACCTACGAGAATATCGTAACATCTACCACCTATATAGAAACGATGGATCGTCACGTTTTTAGATTGATCGTAAAGACGAATCCTACCATACACATAAGTACATATACTTACAATATTATACAATACAACCATGGGGCCGTAGACACGTGTTTGAAGTACTTACTTATGGGTACCTAGCCGGCGCCGCGCCGCTGTTGCTAGGCGGATAGGCAGGTATACGGAGTCATGTGAAAAGAGCGTTGGTGATCTCCCTGCGTTAAGAGTGTTTAAAGGCTATATTGGCTTAGCCCAGCTTTCTTTTTACAAGATGCGTCCAGCTCCTGAAGACAGTGGATTTTCATACATGTAACGATCTCGGTTACGACGACTTTTTGTTTATATACCACCTTAAGTCCCTCGAGGGTTATATTTGGCTGGTAAGTATGGTAATTGAGCCGGTTACGCTACCGCCTTCAGTGAGCGACGATTTGACAGACTAGGTTAATTTAAATAGAGATAATAACATTTCTAGATTCTAGAGGCAATAAAAATAAACAGTACCTATGGCACAAACAATTATTTTATACTTGTGTACTAAGAATAGATTAAATTAGAAATTAACCCAAGTCTGTTTATGTGTATCCAATGATATTAAAAAAGATTTAACAACATAAGATTTAATAACAAGTCACTGTGTGTATCACGTCCCCCGGCTGTTGCTAAGCGCGTACAGGTTTTGACATGTCTCGATATTTCAATTTGAAGAGCTTTTAAATTATTTACCTGCAACGCGTTTCATTTTATGATGCCCAAGCACAATATTATGTACCTACTTACCTAACACGAAAGTGTTTTAAAATATAAAATTTAAAAGAAATCTTTTTGTTTAGTAGGTAATTATAATAATTTAGTAGGTAATAATTTCATACTATGGCCATAACCGACATCCATATACAATTCCATACATATCTACCTAGCTACCTAATATATATAATACGCGTATATTTAATAAAACATACCTATTTACAATATTTCGTTGTTTGATGTGGCTTAGGAAGTTAGGATATTGCGGGTGGTAGGACCTTGTGCAAGGTCCGTCCGGATCGCTACCACCACCTTGCTCGCTAATCCTGCCGCAAAGCAGCAGTGCTTGCACTGTTGTGTTCCGGTGTGAAGAGCAAGACAGCCGTTGTAATTACTGGCACAAGAGGTATTCCATCTTAGCCCTCTGGGTTGGCAACGCATCTGCACTCTCTTTGTTGTTGCAGGTGCCTATAGGTGGTGGTGATCACTTACCATCAGGTGACCCACTTGCTTGTTTGCCTTCCTATGTTGTGTATAAAAAAACGAATGATTAGTTTAGCGTTGCTGAACTATCGATAGTTGACCTTGAAAAATAGTCATAATATCGGTAGGTATACTTACTATTAGACGATAAGTAGATATAAGTATTATTGACGTGTTATTTCAACAAACAATCGATACTATCGATAGTTTTTAGAACTACGTATCGATAATATCGAAATACTATTGGTTATAAAATATTAATACTATCGATACTATCATAAAACAATACTACTTATCGATAATCGATATAAGAGACAGTATTAATGCCTATCGATAGGCCTAGGTATCGATATTGTGATGATACTATCAACAACACTAGGTATCGATAGTTCGATATATTGCTGCAACGCTAGATTAATTAACATATGGATTTCGGAGTGTTCGAAGAGTTAGTGTGGAACTTCCCGGAGAAATATTGACTAAAAGGTTTGTTTACATTTTCCACAAGCCACAAATTTTATTTGCGATCGATCACTGTACTTAGTCAGTTTCTAGGCCAGGCGAAAAAATTGATTTTCGCTACTTTAAATTTATACCTTATCTCATTAGAACTAACACTATTTTAGATTGACATAAGATGGCTGTAACACTGATAGTAATTAATCAAAACTCAACGTTGAGCTTACCAAATAAAGTCTGAAATTGTCTGTAAACACTTTTTCGCCTGCCCTAGAAACAGACTATAGTCGTGCACGTCCGCCACTTGAATAGGTGTTTAGAAATAATCCTCATTTCTGGCGGACTGCATGAAGGTTGCTAGTATGCCTACTATACACTGGGTTCCTAGTTCATCTACGGGACCTGACAACAATCGGACAGCCCCCTATACCACAAAACAACTACAATTTGACAAAATTGTAAAGTTTTCATACTAAGATGTTATACTTAAGTACCTATGTCAAATTGTAACACTTGTTTTGTATGTGGTATAGGGGGCTGGTGAAGGTTATTCACCAGCCTCTTAGCTTTGCGGGAAATTCAAAATTCGCGCAGTTTTTAAATGATAATGGTCACAGTTTATTTAAGAACGCAGTCCGCTAAGTATCATGTCTCGAACAGCTACGACAGCTATAGTTACGAGTTTAATTTATGACACGGCTAGAACAGCCAAGTTTAAGCACACGCCCGCTGTACCGGGTCTAGAACGGCTGCGACAGCCGTGTTTGAGACTTGAATTTATGACACGGCCATCGCATCCAAGTTTTTATGAGAAGACGGCTCGCTGTACCGTGTCAAGAACGGCTGCGGCAGCCGTGTTTAAGAGTTTAATTTATGACACGGCCAATTCAGCCAAGTTTTGATGAGAAGACGGCTCGCTGTACCGCGTCTAGAACGGCTGCGGCAGCCGTGTTTGAGACTTGAATTTATGACACGACCAACGCAGTCAAGTTTTCATGAGAAGACGGCTCGCTGTACCGCGTCTAGAACGGCTGCGGCAGCCGTGTTTGAGACTTGAATTTATGACACGACCAACGCAGTCAAGTTTTCATGAGAAGACGGCTCGCTGTACCGTGTCGAGAACGGCTGCGACAGCCGTGTTAAAAGTTTAATTTATGACACGGCCAACACAGCCAAGTTTTCATGAGAAGACGGCTCGCTGTACCATGTCTAGAACGGCTGCGGTAGCTATGTTTGAGAGCTTCATTTATGACATGGTCAACGCAACCAAGTTTGATAAGCACACGGCCCGCTGTACCGTATCTAGAACGGCACCGACAGCCGTGTTTGCCAGTTACATATTGACATGGTCAACGCAGCCAAGTTTTTATGAGAAGACGGCTTGCTGTACCGTGTCTAGAACGGCTACGGTAGCCATGTTTGGATTTTAATTTATGACGCGGCCAACGCAGCCAAGTTTTTATGAGAAGACGGCTCGCTGTACCGTGTCTAAAACGGCTGCGACAGCCGTGTTTGAAAGTTAAATTTATAACACGCCCAACGCAGCCAAGTTTTGATGAGAAGACGGCTCGCTGTACCGTGTCTGGAACGACTGCGGCAGCCGTGTTTGAGACTTGAATTTATGACATGACCAACGCAGCCAAGTTTTCATGAAAAAACGGCTCGCTGTACCGTGTCGAGAACGGCTGCGACAGCCGTGTTTAAAAGTTTAAATTATGACACGGCCAACGCAGCCAAGTTTTCATGAGAAGACGACTCGCTGTACCGTGTCTAGAACGGTTGCGATAGCCATGTTTGAGAGCTTCGTTTATGACATGATCAACGCAACCAAGTTCGATAAGCACACGGCCCGCTGTACCGTGTCTAGAACGGCTCCAACAGCCGTGTTTGCCAGTTACATATTGACATGGTCAACGCAGCCAAGTTTTTATTACGGACACGGCCCGCTGTACCGTGTATAGAACGGCTCCGACAGCCGTGTTTACCAGTTAAATTTTTGACATGGTCAACGCAGCCAAGTTTAATAAGCACACGGCCTGCTGTACCGTGTCTAAAACGGCTCCGACAGCCATGTTTGTTGAGTCTACACTGCTTCAACAACCGTGTCAAAATGTAGCCGTGTATTTTTGCACGGCTACGGTTTTCACACGGCTGAAAATTTTTGAAACACGGTACACAGAGCCGTCTTAACCGACTACGTTAACCGTTTACACGGTAAACGTAGCCATGGAAAACTTGGAGCCGTGTACACGGCTTTACACACGGCTGCCAAACCCGGCTGGGTGAGCCGTTTACACGGCCACGGAAAGCCTGGCCGTGTTCGAAAGCCGTGTTTTTCTCCCAGTGTAACACTAGTCTGGGTGGTATTACTACAGTTGGTAAAATCTCAGGCTAGATATTATTATCTATTTACTAGTTTATACAAATTAAATTTAAATACGGGCTATTATTAGAAATATTAATACGGCTAAGAGCTCACTACATAAGTAAAACTTAGCACTAGTTTCTAATTAGAAATGCCTAAACTAGGAAACAAATGTAGGCCGTATCTTAGGCATTGTCTCGTGTCTTGTCTAATTCTGATTTTGAGCCAGGTAACTTAATATTACTGTCTGTCGGGCTCTCGTTAGTGCCAACGTATCTGCTGTTTAAGAACCGTGTGGCCTTGCACGCAGCGATGTCAAGAGGCTTGATGGTTGATGATGGTGCCGTGGCAATTAGGATGTCCCTTAGTTTGGGAGTTTTGGGACTCCAGATACGTCTATGCTCTGGCGCCGTCCTAACTTAGCTCAACGACAACAATGGCAAGTAGAACGTTACAAATTATCTTGGAGACAATTATATTTTTGCTGCCTTCGCCGTGGAAACCCTTGGCCCGAAGGACCTAACGCCAATATTTTACTTGAAACTTTAAATAAGAAATTAGTCTATACACAAGATGACCCAAATGCTGGTGCGTTTCTCGCTCAACGTATTGACATTGCCATTCAAAGTGGTTATTCCGTCAGCTTTTTGTGCCCAGCCCAGAAATAGCGGCTTAGGTGATATTTGTCACAAATAATTAATAGATTCAGGCGTTACTTTGCGGAGGTCCATATCAACAAACTGGAACAAATTACCTTGCTACTCCGCGAAACCAGTGCCGGGCTCGTGTCAAATAGCTGCGTCTGTGCGACATATATATTATTATTATATATATTCATGCAAAAACCACCCTCCTCTACTTCCACACGAAACAACATATATCACACAGACTCAACTACACACCACCACCAATAAACACTATAACTACACGATCGACGCACGTTTCGCCTCTGTACGAGGCATCATCCGGATCTAATAGTACGACCGTTCACTACAACAATAATTTTAATCTTTTGTATATGTAATAACTTTGATTCTTTTAAATTTAATCTTAATTGCCGCATCTAACTCGCGTTTCTACTAGCCACACAGGAAAATTCCAGCATCCTCATTCTTCCCGGTATCTCCGGCCTGTGATCATCCCGGAAGCTGTGAGGTATACCTAGAGGAGTTATTGTAACCGCGTTACACCCTCCGTAAATATGCAATGATTTTCCTCTCAACCTCGTTTTATGACCTATAGATGGTGAAAACATTTGCGTTGCTCATTTTATAATGGCTTAGGGCTTTGTCAGCTAACGGGCATTCATAAATGACCAAGTTGAATGAGATAACTTGATTAATACCCTAAAAAAATCAATAATGTAATGACCGTAAAAACGAAACACATTGAAAAATTATCAGGGTATGGTAGTGGTAATGTGGTGAAACTGGCAAACGCAAGGCACGGAACACTGATGTTGCAGGTTCGAGTACTGCCATTACCCTATTTTTTCTTTGTATTGTCATTTGTCATTTTATACCATTTAACGGCTTAGGTGTTAATGGTGTATTGAGTGGAAAGTCTTCTACATTTTGTAACTATTTTTATGCAACTGTTGCATAATGAGGGGTCTTAAAACACGAGTGTGGTTTTATGAAACGAGTGTCAGCGAGTTTCATAATAGGATCACACGAGTGTTTTAAGACCTAATTATGTACAGTTGCATACATTACTTTATCTACACACATATCATAAGTACTCTATGATTGGTTCAGAAGCCACAGGGCAATGACCTGCATTGCTACTAGCTACTAGTGCTAGGTACCTATTAAATATCTATAGACTGTACACATTAAAATAATGTAATAAAAAATTAATTTGAACAAATATAGAAACAAAATAGAAAAATCTCATAATAATATTGGTTGTTATAATGCTGGTCATTGCCTACGGTTTCTGAACGCATTATAGAGCATTTATGATATATGTGTAGATAAAATACTATTTTAATTCCTACGGTTGTTTAGTTGTTGACCCTTAAAGGCCAAACTGGTAGGATTCGAAAGTAATTTAACACATTCTTCACTCGAATACAATTTCATTATTGAACTATGTTCATACCATCTTTAACCACAGTCGAATAGCTCTCCATATACCGGGTGGTGGGGGACGAGGGACCTTCCCGGAAACGGGAGATAGTTTAGCCTTAACGCTATATTTTCTCCATACAAACTATGTGAATATAAGTAGCCGTTTTCAAATTATAGCCTGTTAAACATTCACACAAAAAACTACTTGTTTCAACCCTAAACATGATGTGTCAATGAACTAAACATGACGTCATCATGATCTTAGGTCATTGAACTTACTTGTAAACAATCTTTTCATTACAGGATATTATTATGTTTTTTTTGTCGCCGATGCATATTTAGACCTGCTTTGCTGAAACATTCCAGAGTTTGTGGAGGCGATTCTCTTTGTAGCTTCATCTTGTACAACTTCTTTATTTATGTTAATCCTAAAACTATGAATAATACGAACCACAACACATTATTCAAATCAATCAAATACTATATCGACATTGACAGCCACTTACACTGACAACCAAAGTACTTATGCGTCATAAAGAATTAAATATGATGTAAGAACCTCTTTCATCGTATTTTAGTTTACCTAATTGATAAAAAGGTTTTAGCTCGTTAACACATTGAGTGTTACGAATCAATTGAAAATAAACTGCTGAACATTTTTCATCCAATTTCATAGTTTAAAACGTGCATTTGAAACATTTACTAAATAAACATTATTATGAAACATATTTTGTTAATTTACGAAACTCTTTGTGTTATTGGACATCGACAACATGCATTTCATTAATGTTTGAAATGAAAATGTCATTAAATCTCCCTAATGTCATTCTTTCAATACAAACGCCCAACGCAAATGCCTTTGTTAGAAGCTCATGATTATTTGAATTTGCCTTTACGCGACGTGCCATTATAAGGCGGCTGAAGCTTTACGTCGATATAGTATGGGGATTGCTGGATAGGCCGGTTTGGACCGCCCCGTTGGCCACCGAGGTCTCTGGATCTCAAGTGTTTTGATTTCTTCCTGTGGGGCTCTGTAAAAGATAATGTGTTGTCGCCGGCTAGCCGGTCGGAGAGAAAAACTTGAGGTTTTCGGTAAAAAGTATAAAACGGAATGCGACACTGCGGACGAGGTGCGTCAAAGAACAACTGTTGCCTTCAACAGTCTGCGTAGAAAAAATATTGAAGAGCACACAGTATCGAGGTGCACCGACATAATCTGGCACGGGCTGCAGCGTGTACAAGACGCGGAAGAACCTTTGAACACCGAATGTGAAGGTAGTGTTAGAGTCTTTGAACAATATGGCAAAGTGTAAACAAATGGTTAATAAAATTCCATTATAATTCAGACTCATTTTCATTTCGTTTTGTTCTTGGATTATTTGACATTTATGCGTCATTACGGTAACGTCAACGTTCGGAAATAAGTTTGGTCTCCGAGTTTTCCCGACGACGCCCCGTTCCCTTTCCTTACATGAGCCGTGATGGGTAGGTGCAATAGGGTTGTCACCACAATTAAAAATAGGTGAATTCGATTTTATTGTTTTTTATTTAATTCATGCTTCTAACCATCACAAATCGACTGTGTACCTCTTAATTGACGCAATATTTCCGGGAAGGTCCGTCATGTCCTTCCACCCTGTATACCTTCCAAATATTAGTTTCTCATTGTTATACCTTACATACCAATGGATGTAACTCAAACCTGTGTGTAACTTGGTACGATATGGTTCTGATACAAGTTATCGAAATTTGTAATAACGCCTGTAAACTACAAGTTTGGGATTGCTAAGCTGTTACATTCTGTAATACGAGGTTTGGCAAGGTGACAGGTTTTGGAATAGAAACAATGACGTCCAATAAATGAATCTGAAAAAAAATACTGCAAGTAGATTGTATAGGCTCTTTTACTAGTTCAGCCACGACAACCAGCGCTTCGGAAAATGAAAGATTAAGATAAAAGAAGCGCAAATACACAGCAGGTTATTGTTTTAAAAAATTAAAATAAATATTACACACTATTGACACTTATTTCTATAGAGGTAGTTATGATAGTAAGTATAACACGAACAAAGGTTTTGTGCCTTTTTTAAACTTATAATTCGTCAGGTAAAGGTTTCAGACGGCAAAAACATTAAAATTATTACAATAGAAATTAGCATCTACTTATTTTCTTATGACTTTTATTACAATTTGAAATATATAATTCTTGGGCTAATCAGTCGCAGTAAACGGTTAATGAGTGGAAATCAAAAACTGTACGTTACTAAAATAATCAAATCAAATCAAAAGCTTTTATTTTATGACAAAGGTCCATATGTGATAATAACAATAAGGTACTTAAAAATCTATGTTAATAACAGCTACTCAATAAGTAATTAATTTATAAAATAAATTTCTTCAGCGTGCGGATTTATTAATGCAGACACCCAGTACCTCTGCAAAGGACTGTCAAGTCTGTCAACCAGCACCCTGAGTATACTGTTGGGACTGCCCTGTGTTCTGCATTAAAGCATGAAAGCCGTCTACATGGGCATCAGCAAACATACCCGAAGCGCTACAGAATCTAGGCAGGCCCAACAGCATTCTAAATAAATTATTATAGAGAACATGCAGAGCGTTGAGTGATTTTTGAGTATAGCTAACCCACACCCACCAGTATAAAATATATGAGTTCCATAACGGCTGTGTAACAATTCATATCAGTTATAACAATTAATTTACTAAACTGATATAAATCGTTACAAAACCGTTATGTAACTGATATTAAAAATTTTGGTAACGTAACTTTAATTTTTATTCACATTTTTTATATAAAATAGAAAGGCAAACGAGCAAATGGGCCACTTGTTGGACATCCATCATCACTATGGCTAAGTAACACTTTTAGCTATTTATTACAAAACTAATACTATTTCGTTAACTGCTATCAGCGGTCTTAACAAGAAGTTTAATTTATCCCTCCTGCCACTCTGTCTAACCATTGATATAAGAAAAGGATGCAAATAGAGATAAATTACTTTCATGTTTGGGCTACAAAATTATAAAAAACTTCTAATAGTAGATGTGTCAAAAACAAAAACGTCATACCATTACTAAAATGACTAATATCACTTTCGTAACGGTTTTGTAATGACTTACAAAACCGTTACGAAAGTGATGTTAGATTATTTTAGTACAACAATAGTGCAATGTTTTTGAGCCAGATGTCGGTATCACAATTGAAAACTTTGTTTTTAAACTACAACCTTATTGACTTTTGACAGTAACGTTGTAGCGCCTTGGCCCAAAACCTTCAGCCCCCACTTAGTAAAGTGGAAGTTCAATTAGCGCGGACACCGAGACGGCCCAAAACTAAAGCAATCAGGGCGTTAATGGCGTCGATAGTGAGTGGATCAATGATATGTCTGTCTGTGTGTATCAGTTTGCAGAAGGGGAGAACCTAATGCATTTCTATCAAAGTAGGTAGAGTTTGTAAGACTTTAGATATATTTTTATCTTATTTTTAAAATAAATAAATGTAAGGTGTGAGATTTATTTCTATGTATAAAAAACTGATTGATTTAATGGACAGCTCATTTAATTATACTTACTTAAAAAAAACAATTTAAGGTTTAGTGCCGATGTATATCAGTTTAGTCAAGACGTTGTTACTTAACTGATATTAGTCGTTACGAAACTGTTACGAAACTGATATAAATAATTTTATTTTAGTAACGCCACAACATTTTTGTTTTCGACCCGTTATTTATTGTCTAGTACACATTCATAATACGGTCAGCCTCAGAAGTAGCTGACCATTTTAGTACCTTGTCGCTGTCAGTAATGTGACAAATTCGAGCAAATCTCATATTAAACGTTTTATACAATACTATGACAAGCTTCATAAGTGTTTAGCTACTTCAGAGGCTGATTGTACAAGTTTTTTTTTTAAATGAAATAGGAAGGCAAACAAGCAAGTGGGTCACTTGATGGTAAGTGATCACCACCACCTATAGACACCCGCACCAACAAGGAGATTGCAGATGCGTTGCCAACCCTGAGGGCTAAAATGGAATACCTCTTGTGCCAGTAATTACACCGGCTATCTTGCTCTCCACGGAACACAACAGTGCAAGCACTGCTGCTTAGCGACAGGATTAGCGAGCAAGATGGTGGTAGCGATCCAGATAGACCCTGCACTTCCTACCACCCGCAAAAAAATTCCTATAATTTCGGTCCTTCATTTCGATTATCGCAAACTATCGTGTTGAAATTCATCTCTCTGATTTCTCCAATATTTACCTTGAATCAAATCAAACAGCTCAGCTGCCCGGCTTTTCAATTAATATCTTAAAAGGAAACTCAAGAGTCCTAAGGCATCGTGAGTGCTGGAAATGGAATAAAAATGAAAGCCACTGGTTTTTGCCAGGTTCGCAAGATTTTGCTTTTTTATATTAAAAAGGAGGGACAACAAGCAAGTGGGTCACCTGATGGTAAGTGATCCCACCGCCCATAGACACCTACAACATCAAGGATATTGCAGATGCGTTGTCAACCCAGCGGGCTAGGATGGAATACATCTTGCGCCAGTCATTGCACCGGCTGTACTGCTCTCCACGCCGAATGCCGCAATCTCTTCCGTGTTGCGGGTGTCTATAGGCGGTGGTGATCACTTACCATCAGGTGACCCACTTGCTTGTTCGGCTTCCTATTTCATAAAAAAAAGTATAATGACAATGAGTATGGAGTGGATCACCTCCATAACGTTCAAACGTCTTACCATGTCAAAAGTCCGATCCCTATTTAGAACTCGCTCATCACTACTACTCTTTGAACGGAATAGTCAGTAACTCATCTGATAGTGACTTGTGTCGTTGGCTGTCTCGGACAGCCGTTACTCGACTGAATCCCAACAGAGCTATACATCACCGTGTCACCGGCTGCAGCGAGTCTACGTACAGTCAAGGAATTTAATTCCCTACCCATTTCGTTGAAATGTCGTCTGACAATCGCAATGCATTAAGGTCGATATGTCAAACTAACGTCTTGCTCTATAGCTCTTATGGTGACAGTTTGCTATATGCTATTGAACCTTAGGTGGGTTGGAAATTTAATTCCTTGACTGTACTCAAGTATACAGTGTATATTTCATACGGGCATACGTATGTATGTATTTAAATTCTTTATTGTATAAAAAACATAAATTACAAAAAGAGCAACAATGAAATCAAAGGCGAACTAATCCATTTAAGGAATCTCTTCCAGTTAACCTTTGTGTGTGTGAAACACTGACCTATATGTAATATGGACTTCTAGTCAGTGTCTAAAAAATGGCGTATCAAAGGAGGCTAAAAAGAAGACTAAATCGATAATCGCTCGCGCTGTCAGTCTGTCGAACCCACGGCGCTGCTGTCAATACTATTATTTTGTAAAAAAACCTATTTGCAACGAAACTCAATAAATTTATTTTATGCAGTTAGACGTAAAGTTGTAAATCCAATGACTATAAATGGTAAACTAATAATTTACATTTGTAACATTGGCGTCAACCCAACGTCAACCTGTATTCTCATGTCGGGCCGTTTTTCTGCTGTCATTTAGTATGAAACTGTACATCCATGCATTATAATATTATTATCATTGGTGTGAAAGGAGTAACATAGTAGGGACAGACAGAGCAAGAGCTAAAAAAAGATATCGTTCAAGTAGCGAACGGTCGTATTGTCTGATCCCGATGATGCCTCGTACAGTGTAGTTTTAGTGTTTAGTGGTGGTGGTGTGTAGTTGAGTCCGTGTGATATAATGTTGTTTCGTGTGAAAGCGGAGGAGGGTGGGTTTTTGCATGAATAAATATACGTCGCACGGACACAGCTATTTTGCACGAGCCCGGCACTGGTTTCGCAGAGTAGCAAGGTAATTTATTCCAGTTTGTTGATATAATAAACTAATAAATAAAATATCGATATACTAAATACGATACATATATACGTACCACTTATAAATAAATACTGAAAAGTCAAAGGAGTAGAAGGAAATGAATTAGGCAGCTTTTGTTTAAATATGCTGTTAATGAAAATTCCACACAAAATAATTCAACACGCAATTAATTGCTCGCAAAATATTGTAACTATTAATTGGCGTCTATCAAGCTTATTGAAGAAAACGATCTTATCCCTATTCCCATATCCTTGGGAGAGGCCTATGTCCAGCAGTGGACGTCTTTCGGCTGAAATGATGATGATGATGAAGCTTAGTAAAATGTAATGACAGTTAACTATGTTTTTCAGGTTTTTTTGTTGAGTTGAATTCTTTATTCTGCATCTGTGTCAACTGCATGGCTGCTCGATTAAATTTAAAAGTTAGTGACACTTTATCTATTATAATATTTTACTAAATTTCTCTCTTATGTGATTTGTACGGTCAAAAGCTACGTCTTATTAAACTAGTAAGTAGAATATTAGGCTTAAGAGAGTATGGGATATGTCAATTTCCTATTCATGAGTTATTTCCGTTTTCCTCCTTAGATTACGCCACTGCCGCAATGGTTTTTGGATAAAATGGAGATATTAATCAAATCAGTGTCCTTAAAATTGGGAATTGGATGTTATTTTTGTTTGGGAAAAAGATTTAATGTTAGGATTTTTGAGTATTAAAAAGAAATGAAGCAAAGAAATAGAAGGCAAGAAATAGTTCACAAGAAAATAAACATAATCTTTATAATCTTTTCGTTTTTAGCCGATGGCTTCACCAAAGTCAAAGTGAAAGTAATTTACAAAAGATGATAAACGGATAAACAGACGAACGCACATTTTACTAGTGGCTGGTATGCAAAATGGACACAGTTCTAAAATAAAACATAAATATCACAAAAACATTTCAAAACTAAAATGTTGTCAATTTATTAATTCATATCTATATCATAAAAAATTAAATTCACTGGCCTACTCACAAAATTCAAGATTTATAATAATTATAACCAATCCGATGCTGAGGCATAATTTGCAACCGCAACACTAAGTTGTAAAGCGGTGTTAAACTGGTATTATAAGCATTATAATAGAGGCTTTACAGTTAGTTAAAGACTTTGTAAAGGAGGAATTTACTGCAATCAAGCGTGAGTCTCGAGCATTCAATTAAAGCGATGCTAATGTGACCTACTACGCATCTAGACGAGTCACTAATGACTGTAATGATCGTAGCTCTTCTCACCGCTAGATTATACTTACCTTAATAGGGAAGTATATACCTAACTACTTTATAGGAGAAGAAAATTTTGATTTTGGATGACCGCATAGCCTGTCTGTTAGTGACCCTGATTATAAAGCTTGATTTTATCGCGTTAAAGTCCTGTTAATGTTATAAATATATAAAGCTTGAGGTTCCAGGTTTGATTCCCAGGAGGGGCAAATGTTTGTGTAATGAATGTGAATGTTTAATCTTTATTAATAATTAGAAAATTTAAATTATCATTTGTTAGGAATAACTTAACTCTCAAGAACGAAGTTAAATACTGTAGAGAAGCCATCAATTGAGAACAAACATGATTAAAATAAAGCAACAAGATTCTTTCTTAAAAAAACAAGCTTAGACTGGTTTTCTGAACAGAGCAAAGAAATACTAGTTCGTAAATAAAAAATCGCACTGCCATGGGTCTATCCGTAACAATCATTCATGTTAGTAATAGGAACCATTTTCGCATTAACATTTAAAATATTCATGTGTTAAAGGTACAACCCAAATTAACTCAAGACGGCGGTAGACTTGACACTTGTCACTGTGTTTGACTAATGCTCTCTGAACAGTAGGTAAGGCAAGCGTATCGCAAGGGTCCCTATTGGGTCATACAATATTGATTACCATGTTTATTATAAAAAAAATATCTTTAGTGTTTTTGTTGAAAACGAAAACTCTTCAATGGCCCTAACATGACTGACCAAGTTTAGTTCATCTCTATGTGCCAGCTTTTCTTACAACATTAGTTACTAGGAGAGATATCAAACAAACTTAATCAAACCCAATGGGTTCCAGCAAAAAAATATTACCTCTCCCCCATGTTATGATTTAATGACGCTACATTAAAATTGTATATATATCCTATGTTTTTATCACAATAAAGAGAAAACTAATGACATCACACTTGTTAACGTCCATCAAGACGATTAGGCTAAAGAGTATGCCAAAGAAATAGACAGAACAAAAACTCAACAAATTTAACTTTTTTTCTGCCGGCAATTTTGTAAAACACGCTTCAGGACAACGGTGATGTAGATAAAACTGTACAAACAAGTATACAAATATGAATACAAACTTACCCTATTGAAACACTACACAAAACAACACAGAAAAGTATTTGAACCCTGATATCGCCGTTAACAGTCGTGATCGTTTTCAAACATCCATGATGATAAAGTGCAATCAAGTGGCGGAACGTAAAATGCCTAAGAGCTCGAATGAGTGTTTCTTTTTATAAAATCAAAAGGCATACGAGTAAGTGACGTCACCTGATGGCAAGTGATCACCACTGCCCATAGACTCCCGCAACGTCAAGGACTTTCCAGGTGCGTTGTCAACCCAAAGGGCAAACTACGCCTGTCTTGCTCTCCACGTCGGAAAACAAGAGTGTAAGCACTGCTGCTTAGCAGTTGGATTAACGAGCAAGATGATGGTAGCGATCCGAATGGACCTTGTACAAGGTCCTACCACTCGTGATGAGAATCATATTAAGTTGAGTTAGATTGAGTAATTGTAAATTTGTGCCGTTTTGACTCACAAACAACATAACAAGATAGAATCGATTACTTAGTCAATTTACGTTCTGAAAGAATTCGGCTTGAGTTACCCAGCCTACCGCTAGAAAATCGAATTTTAACCTGTATATTAAAGAGCCTCTACCCGACTCCTGTTTCATTGGTGGTCCTCAGCCAGCCTAATTAAGACCTACACCTACCCTGAGTGTCCCTTTACCCTTTAATTTGATATTCCAAGTTGCGTATAAATTGAATTTTGAAGGTCAGGGAGTCTGTTATGTAGATTTCTATGTTAAACGGCCATGTGAAGTGATTGGATTCCTTAATTTTCTGGGTTCGTTAAGTTTTCTTCAGTTCCATTATTCCATGGAAATACCGGTTTTTTAGTATGCACAATATCGGGATCCCGTTATGGTCATACTAGCAATACCGGTTTCTAAACTAGCCAGACTTATAACGGTCCCCTATTCGTTAACTGTCGTAATTGCATCGTACTCGTAACCTTTGTCAGATACGATATATAGGGAGAGAAACAAAATGTTGGACAAGTAGCGAACGGTCGTACTGTTAGATCCCGATGATGCCTCGCACAGAGGCGAAACGTGCGTCGATCGTGTTGTTTAGAGTTTAGTGGTGGTAGTGTGTAGTTGAGTCCGTGTAATATCTATGATGTTTCGTGTGGAAGCGGAGGAGGGTGGGTTTTTTCATGAACATATATATGTCGCACAGACGCAGCTAACTTGCACGAGCACGGCACTGGTTTCGCGGAGTAGCAAGGTAATTTGTTCCAGTTTGTTGATATGTCGGACACTAGAGCAAACGACAGTTAAATTGTTAAAGGAAAGTTTAGTATTTGAAATCTCTTTCCCATCATCATTTTCAGAGCTTTTTCCTTTTTTTTTTTATGAAATAGGAAGGCAAACAAGCAAGTGGGTCACCTGATGGTAAGTGTACACCACCGCCTATAGACACCCGCAACATCGAAGAGATTGCAATAACTCTTGTGCCATAAATTACACCGGCTATCTTGCTCTCCATGCCGGAACACAACGGTGCAAGCACTGCTGCTTAGCGGCAGGATTAGCGAGCAAGATGGTGGTAGCGATCCGGACGGACCTTGCACAAGGTCCTACCTTCCGTAAAATTCCAGCTTCTTAGATCGGAGTACTCTTTGACCATGATCCTAGATTTGGCAGGTCAGGTTGGTTATTATACTGGAGCGACTGGTATCTGACTACGACACTTGACCGATAGGATCATGGTTATTTCTTGATTACTATTAGAATCTAAAAATAATTACACTAGACATTATTCATGTTCGTTTATTGCTGTCATGCATTACATAAGATGTTAGTGGTTAGTAGTTGGTCGGTACATAAAGCCCAATTAGGTAAAGAGTAACTTTAGCGTAAAAAGCCGGGCAAGTGTGAGTCGGACTAGCGCACCGACGGTTCCGTCATCAACAACATCTAGTTTTTATTTTAGGTTTTTTTTTGACATTAAAATGAATGTTATTATAGTTAAAATTGTATTTGCACACCTTTATATTTTACGCAAAAAAAACAACATCTAGTATCGCATTTTTGCTTTATGAGACCAAAACTTTTTTTTTGTGTTTTACTACTAATTTACGGTTTTCGGATTTATTGTTTTTTTTTTTGTGCTGTGAGACCTTGCTTGTTGCCAATTTTTATAGTTCTAGGTCAACGGGAAGTACCCCAAAGGTTTTTGAGTGCCTTGGGAATGTATGAAACATGCGGCATAAACTGCCGTATCTTTTGATTGCTTTGACTTAGAAGTTTGATTTTTTAGGGCTTCAAGGGATTGCAGATTTGTGTATTTGATATTAATTTCAACTCGATACCTCCACGCGTTCTTGAGAAAAATGGTCTTGACAGACAGACAGACAGATGGAAAACAAAGTGGTCCTATAAGGGTTCCGTTTTTCCTTTTGAGGTACGGAACCCTAAAAAATCATTACGCGACAAAGAAAGAACACTGCAATATATTGTTTTTTCCCTTCTAACAGTGCTTAAGTGAAAATTCACTCTGCAAAGAAAAGAAATAACAAGGACGACACGTCCATGTTTTTAATTACATCGGTAAACTAATTAAATTTCAAATATTAAAAGAAAACAAACGAATCAAATTTTGCAGAATCTTAACTTATTTCCGTTATATCAAAATTACACTTCTAAGTTATTAAAAAGTAAGACGGAACGTTATTGGCGGTGAGATAATTACATTTTAGTTAATATTCTCGGGTGTTATTAAAAATGGTTCTTTGGAATGTATTAAGCAATCTAGACGGAAAGTTTTTGCAATTTCAGGCGATTATTTTATGATCTGATCCTTTTTTAAATACAAAATAAGAAGGCAATGAAGCAAGTGGGTCACCTGATGGTAAGTGATCACCACCGCCTATAGAAACCCGCAAAACCAAGGAATTTGCAGAAGCATTGCCTAGAGGGCTAAGATGGAATACCTCTTGTGTCAGTAATTGCACCGGCTGTTTTGCTCTCCACGCTGGAACGCAACAGTGCAAGCATTGCTGCTTAGCGGCTGGATGAACAAGCAAGATGGTGGTAGCTATGTACGGACCTTGCACAAGGTCCTACCACCCGTACCACTCCTACTATTAATATGGTGATCCTGGTGTTCCGGTTTCTGTTATCCCTTAGATTATTGGGCTACTTTGTCGACTTCTTATTGGTTATTTCCTAACTGTTTTTTTTTTGTTAATATTTGGGTATATATAAGTTTAGTGAATTATGTTTATTTTATTTAGTTTTAAATTTATTGCAATTATTTTTACATTGTAAACCTGCTCAATTTTGTAATTTTGTCGTGTCTCCCATGCCAAACAGTTGCCCGGAAGAGATCGCTCTTAAGCGATAAGTCCGCCAATTGTTTACTTTGTATATTCTTTTTAAGTGGGGTTTTGTAAATTATTTTCCGTGTGGTTCTCAATAAAGAGTATTCGTCTTGTGTTGTTTTTGTCTTGTCATGTATGACGCCATTTTGTTTGAGTTATAGTTGCGTGTTTACATAAATAACATCGAAAATGTTTAGTCATGTGTCAAACAGACAGACTGTAATTTTTTATGTTAGCCTGCTGCTGAGTAATGGGTTCTCCCTCAGACTTCCAGTTCCCTCTATCAACAAAAACAAACTATAAATATATTTTTGTCCTTCACATAAAAAAAACAAAAAGCTAAAGAAATAAGATATGATAATAATATAACAACTATCTTTAGCAATCTCTGGCCAGTTTTTTTTTATTTATTTAACACTTGCGGGACGCCCACGATTTCGTTTGCGTGTAATTAACAGCCTATGTCCATCAGGGATCAAATTAAAAGTCAAAATATTTTTATTCAGATTAGGCTTACAGGAAGCACTAATGAATGTCATAAAATTTACCACCGGTTCGGAAAAACCTCTGATGAGAAGATACCGGCAAGAAACTCAACAAGGTGTAACTTTTTAAATAAATCAAAATTATAATGTTATTTTAAATCTTAAATACTTAAAAATTTGACAATTTAACACAGTAGGAAAATATTTGGATAGTGTAGCTCTCTATTCATGGAAGAATTTTTGGAATCGGTAAAGTAGTTCCATAGATTACCTCTACATACAAACAAACAAACAATCAACGTTCACCTTAGTTTTAATAAATAAACCGCATCTGTGCGTAGTTGAAGCAGGTCATATTTTTATAAATGATAATGAAATGATAGTAAAACAAAAATAAAAAACCTAGCCTAGTAGCCGGCAGGCAGGGCTCCAGCTACCGGTAGTTAAGACATCACTGAGGAACCTCCCGACTATTCCATCGTGGATTACCGCCTTCTGAATCTGACCCTTGATCTTACCGTCTTTTTTATTTA
Source organism: Ditula angustiorana (assembly GCA_963691745.1). NCBI lineage: Eukaryota > Metazoa > Arthropoda > Insecta > Lepidoptera > Tortricidae > Ditula > Ditula angustiorana. Next base: position 905,454 of record OY829483.1, on the reverse strand, counting down.
CAACATAAGAAGACAAACGAACAAGTGGGTCACCTTATGGTAAGTGATAATCACTGCCCATAAACACCCTCAACACCAAGGAGATTGCAGGAGGAGGAGGGCTAAGATGGAATACCTCTTGTTCCAGTAATTGCACCGGCTGTCTTGCTCTCCACGCCGGAACACAACAGTGCAAGCGCTGCTTAGCGGCAGGATTAGCATTCAAGATGGTGGTAGCAATTCGGAGGAATATTGCACAAGGTCCAACCACCCGTAAAAGTCCATCTAATGGGAGTATTTAATTGGTCGAGACTTTTCGCTATAAAACCATTCACTGAGATGACTATTAGGGTAGTCGTCATCAAATAGTGTACTTAGTCAAAAACGTCTAAACATTTCTGAACGTAAAACTACCGTGCGACTCGGACACATTAATAAATCGGATCACTCACGTATTTTTAAGTCGAGAAATGCCCGACATGTTTCGGACCAGTAAGTGGTCCTTAATCATGAGCCCCCGCGGTGGCGGTCGTGGGCATTTCTCGACTTAAAAATACGTGAGTGATCCGTTTTATTAACATGTCTGAACGTAATTATTTAAAACTGGATTCGGTTCAAATATTTTTGAGGACCTTACTCACTCCGATATGCTCATGGTGACTGGAAAATGATCGTTGAGTCAATATCCGACATGGCAATCACCTCATAAGCCATAGTTTAAGAGATAGAAAAAAAAACTGTATTAAAGAGCGAGGGAAGTATGCCAGAACCGGGACAAATAGCGTTCTGTGGTCTGTGCCTCCCCCAAAAGGACACAGGCGTGAGCATATAATAATAATTAATAAAAAACTCTACTTAACTTAGCTAGAATTTGTTTGTTTTGTATTAATATGATCAAACTCTTATTTTCCCATCGTTGCGCAAAACGTAGACCATTAAATTCCTTCTCACCATTTTCCCTTTCCGTAACATATTGGTAAAGCCTTATTTTTAGAAACGTTTTTCAATATTATTTCAAAAGTTATTAAAGTTCAGATTAAATTAGAGATAAATTAATTTCTTCTGAATGCAGCTGTTGGAGACATTTTGATAATTACATCTGAATCGCAAGGAAACCCTGAAATATAGACCGTTAAAAATAACACTAACACACAAAAAAATAATGCTCACCTGATTTCAACCGCTCACAAAACCCATAGCTTTCACAAAACAAATCACTTGCGCTTCGAAAGCTCACTTAGGTACTTCAGTTGCAATGTTTAAACTTTCGAAGTTTGCGAGGGCGGGCGGCGCGACCTTTCAGGGCGGCGGTTCCGATGTTACTGAAGCTTGTAAGGGGGCAGCTTTCATGGCTACAGAGCCTTATGTTACAAGCTTTCGATGGTGGCTTTGCTCACGTAGCTTTTACAAGCTTTTATTTAACTTCTCGTCTTGGTTTGTAGCTACGTCTTGTATATGCATGGGGGAAGTGTGGAGTGATTTTTAAGTGCACCTTAATGTTTCGTTTAAAAAGAAAAGTATTATTGAGACTTAACTTATTTCTGACATTTGAAAAGTAAGCTGAGACAGTTAAGTAAATACGTACACTAGGGGAAATATATTAAGGTACCACCTTAGAACCCTATCGCAATGACGCGACGCGTTAAACGCCAGGCTATGTCATACACATGTCATGCTTATGTCTCTTCAACTTGGTTCTACGGTGGTACGTGTTTCAATTTCCTTGACTGTACGTCACACCTGTTTCTCGGTGGGGTAGGCAGAGACCACGGATTTTCACTTGCTAAGATCCTGACATACAACCTTTGCTTCACTTACTCTCTTAACATTCTTCATGCACGCTCGTCGGTTTAGGGTACTCCTGACCTGGCCTTTCTCTAGAATGTCTACAATTTGATCGGAGTACGATTTTTTTTTGGACAAACAAGCACGCAGGTTACCTGATGGAAAGGTTGCCCGCTTTCCTTGCTTGTTTTCCATTTTTTACCCACCGTACGATATGCAGCAACAAGCTACTACTTCACGCCGGCATTCGGATATAACTAAAAGTGGACTAAATTATACGGAGTTTAAAAAATCTGCCATTAAAGTTATTGCTTACGGTTTGGGTCGTGCAATTACTCAAAAGCAGATTGATAAAGCCTTTGTTTGGTGTGCCTGTCTAAAAAAATCCTAGTACCCACTTTTAAAATTTTTCATTGTTACCTTAATTTAACTATTTTGCTTAAAAATGTATTGTTTAAATACTAATGATTTGTCAAAATATTGATTGTCCTGATTTTTCGCCAGCTAAATTCTACAAAATAATTTTATATCAGTTTCGTAACGGTTTTGTAATTGTTATTTTCAGCTTAGAAATGAAATCGTTACTAAACTGATATAAAACGCCACAAAACCGTTACGAAACTGATATTAATTCATTTTGTAATGGTACAAAGTTTTTGATTTTGATTCTGAAACAAAAATATTCAGATAATCTTTTGCGTAGCATAGGGTATAGAACCTTTTATTGGCACATAAAGTACCAGACATTGTGGTATTTACCCTAATTATTGACTTGGTTTATGATTCTCTAACGTAACGCAACGTCAGCAGCAGCAAGTCAGTCACGATGGTGAATAGTTTACAGTTCCTGAAATAAAAACATTTTGCCAAATGAATCAGTTTGTATAACGTTTGTTATGAAATGATTGGTAACGATTTCAACATTTTCCAATACTCAGGCAGCCTTGTGATCTGTTTGGTTGAATAATTCCTCAGCCTTGTCGAACAACTCTGGTTCAAAGACATCCTTAAGCTTATAAACCCGTTGTTATTCGGCCGGGGGTTCATAATATTAAAAGGAGCCAAAGCAATACGACAGAATCCAAACAATTTGCAAGATGTCAAGATAATACAGGGTGTTAGGCGGACGGTTCTTCAAAGGAAAGGCGGTAAAAGAAAGCCATTTGATACTCTGAGTCGTTGACACACCATTCGCAACAGACAATTATGAAAAAAATCAAGCAATGTTGTCACCTCTGAGTCAATAAATATTCTTTTTCTTATAGTTGTGCAAGGTCCGGATCGCTATCATCATGTTGCTCCTTAATCCTGCCGCTAAGCAACAGTGTTTGCGCTGTTGTGTTCCGGCGTGAAGAGCGAGACAGCCGGTGCAATTACTGACACAAGAGGTATTTCATTAGCCCTTTGAGTTGGCAACGCATCTGCAATCTCTTTGGTGTTGCGGGTGTGTGTAGGCGGTTTATTTCCTTCTTTCATTTTTTCTATGTGTAGTTTGAATACTGGTCTAAAAGTAACATCACTTAGTATTAATTAATATTTATTTATTCCACCACGACCTACATTTCGCTGTTTGATTCTTGCTAATTTATGGGACGTATGGGGTTTGTAAATTAACCGGGTGTTTAATTAAAATGTATAATTTGAGCACGTGTTTGTAACACCCGACTTAAAATGCGACAGAAAATATATTTCCAGGCTACGTCTGGTATTTAACGTACACGAGGTTGCATATTTAATGTGGTAGCAGTATGAACGGTTGGTTCTTCAAGTACGGGATCCCAATTCTCGGTTCATGCGAGATAAATCTCACAAGAGATATTCCATCTTAGCCCTCTAGTTTGTTGATACGGACCTTCGCAAAGTAACACCTGCATCCATGACATTCCCTACAGCTGATAGTTTCGCCTTTTTTTCTGTAATCCTGAAGTTTTCCTCTGAATGATGGGAACAAACATACTTTAGTTAAAAGAGGTTTATAAGCCTTTGAATGGGTGAAAGTTTAAACCATACTTTCTAATTTGCTTTAAGCAATCCGCCAGCTATTAAGAGCTCTTGTTTGTAAGAATTCCAGTTTTATTCAGGGTTCTAGTTTTGCTGGAAGTTGGAAACTTAGATAATCTAATTTAAGCAAATAGTGAGTCGTTAATGTAATGAAGTCTAGTGAACAAAGTGCAGCAAAGTGGGATTTGCTTGGAAAAGCTTAAAAGCAGTGTGTTTTTTTATAAAAATAGGGGGAAAACTACCATACTTAGATAGTTTTAAGTTAGTTAAGTTTAGTATTAGTAGCCCTTAAGGCTAAAGGTTCTGACAGAATATCAGCGTCGCGAAGCAATTCGTGGCATTATGCTGAACCAGCTTCCCTTTTCGTGTTCACGCTCTTTAAGTTTTTTGTAATTTTTTATTTATCGTGCTAAAATGTGACCGAATTTTCTTTCTTTCTCTTTTTCATACAGGTGAAGTAAAACTGGTGACTAGGTATACAAAAAAACATAAATAACAAAATCCCTTTAAAAAAGAATTTAAAAACTCGCCACTATCATTTATTTCTGAACAAATAAACATCCTGCTTGTCACAAGTGTAAGACTAAATTGTTTTTAAAATACATGCCTGAACAAAAAGTTTGTCCAATTAGTTAGAAATGAACCACTTTCGGTATTGGAACCGACTTGTTCACGCGACCAATTATTATAATCGGGTTTCGGAACAGTTACGAAAGGTTATTAAGCCGTCGGTATAAGTGAAAAGATATTGTTAAATGCTGTATTAATGGGGTTACAAATTTAATATTTCTTACGTAACAGTTGACCGTGGACTTATTTTATACCTCTGCCAAAAGTAGATTAAAGCTTTGATACATTGGCCTAGAGACATAATAGGTTGTTTTGTTGTTATAAAAATAAAGCATTTTTTAATGAAATAGGAAGGCAAACAAGCAAGTGAAGTCACCTGATGGTAAGTGAACACCACCGCCTGTAGACACCGCACCACCAAGGAGATTGCAGATGCGTTGCCAACCCAGACGGTTAAGATGGAAAACCTCTTTGTGCCAGTAATCGCACCGGCTATCTTGCTCTCTACGCCGAAACACTGCAGTGCTAGCAGCAGTTTAACAGCAGGATTAGCAAGCAAGATGGTGGTAGCGATCCAGACGAACCTTGCACAAGGTCCAACCACCCGCAAAACCCGCATTTGCCTTTTCGTTTACTTACACCGTGTCACAATGCAACCTTTGCATGTATTGAGTGTGTGTGCGTGAAAATGAGAATGTGTTGCATTTTTTAAAGGTGTGAGGCCATGAAAGGCTTGACATGTCACCCCCCCCAGCTATAAACGGCAGATTTTTTGTAACCAAATAATTACACAAAGCAACACCAGTACCATAAATCCTCTAAGCCATCAACAGCAAGGGAGAGATGAAAAAGAGACTTTCTTGGCTTTAAAGATGCATCTGACAAGGCATACGGTTGACATGCCAAGCCCGTCCGTGTTCAAGTTAATCATGTTATACGTCGTTTCAGTCATCTCATTCACACTTGGCTCGGTTTCTGTCAAATGTTAACAAGCACTGATCTCGATACGAGACATGTTAATATCAATTCCCTTTGATTCTCAGAAGGAAATGAAATTAGGAAAATGTTCACTGGAATTACATTAAATTTTCCTTGACAAAGGAACGAATTTAGATGTCCGTGGGTACGACAGAGACAGCGCAATGTTATTGTCTGTAGTTACAACGCCAATTTTCAATTTTGTCCAATGCTTTCTCTTATTTTCCTTGTTTACATGTTTGAGGAAAACTTTGATGTTTTTGAGTGATTATGTAAAATGTTACGTCTATTGTGGACTGGGGTGAAATTTAAGGTCAAGTCTTCTACCAAGTCGAAGCAAATGCTTTTAGTGAGATAACTGTTTAGTGCTTGACCCGTAGGACATTATTTACCAGTAGTTGACATTATTGTTTCCCCTTTTCAATCGTATGTTTCTGTGTCTTCTCGACAATGACTGGATCATGTCAATCACTAGAACCGTTATCTTTCAGTTACCGAAAATGTTTGACACTGGGATAATTCTTATGTCTGATCAGTAGAGATGAAATTACGTTCGAGATACCTTAAAGAGATCTCTATCAAAATCCTTATTCACAACCTATAAGTATAGTATAAAATAATTAATAGATTTTAGAATTAGAGTTACGACCGCGTACCGGAAGACGCAGCGTGGACAGGCCCGCCACAAGGTGGACCGATGACTTGGTGATCGTTGAGAGAACCCGCTGGATTCAAGCAGTACTAGACTGGTCATTGTGGTAATCCTTGGGGGAGGCCTATGTCCAGCAGTGGACGTCTTTCGGTTGAAATGATGACGATGATGAATAGATTCAGAGTTTGTTGATATGAAACTCTGCAAAGTAACGCCCCATTTTGCGGAGGTCCATTTCAACAAACTAAAACAAGTTACTTTGCTACTCCGCGAAACCAGCGCCGTGCGCGTGCAAGACTACTGCGTCTGTGCGATATATTATGTGTATCCTTTTCGAGAATAGACAGTTCTCTCAGTTTCTTTTTTAATGCTCTAAGTTTCTTACTGTTTGTAGGTAGATAGGTAAGGTATAAGCAAGCGTTTGACTTTTTCCAAGCTTTTCGAAACATATTATTCAAGCCGTGTGACAGGCGACCCTCCTTTTTCCCTCTGACAATAAGCAGTTGAAATTCACTATTAATAAATCACAGTAGCTGCCCTGATTCGGCCAGGGTTGTGAGTTATGACTCCGAGACGTTTATGATGTGAGCAAGCAAATACCGTTCTAGGGTACGTTGGTAATAAAACGGCTTTCTTAAAGGTCAGGCTGGGATTTGACTTGAAGGAAGAATTTTGAGACGAGTTTGCCTAAATATCTATCTATTTATCCATTGAAAAGAGAAAAATATAGAACTGTGTACAATGCAGTGGCAAAGTAGCCGACCATAGTCTATTTGGTAGACTATGTTGGATAGCCTGAATAAAACTGTATGTGCCAATTGTCAAGTAAACAGCTCTGCGTTTTGTACGTTTTACATTGGCGGCATATTTTTAGTTCTGCTACCCGACGCCTGTGTCGCTGCTAGTTAAAAAACTTAGAAGCACTTTATTCACTTACGATAAGATTCAAAGTTGAACCAATGGCTAAATATTGGAAGCCCCTCTCCACCTGCTTCACCCCGTCGCAAAGTGGTGACGCTAGGCTTGTAACAATCCGAACAAGTAGGCAGATCTATTGTCTTCTTATATCGATGCATTTATCTTTATATAGTGTAAACAAAGTCGCTATTCATTCCTGTTTATCTTCATATCTTCGGTCGCTTACTCCTTCTAAACCGCGCAATGGATTTTGAAATGGTTTTCACTATCATTTAGAGATTACATCTTTATTGTACCCATGCGAAGCTGAGGCAGACAAGGCACAACCTAAACTACTGTATCTCTCTGTTTGTCTGTCTGACTTTGAAGCTTAAAAAGCTGAACCGATTTGGATGTAATTTGGTACAGGGATAGTTTGACATTAGAGAATGAACATATGGAAAGTTTAAAAAAACTAACCCGATGGTTGTGAGATGGGGGATGAAATTTTGTATGGAAATGCTAAGCTGCTGCTTTTTGGGACGGAAGAAGTTGTGAGCTGATAATCTTGATTCGGCAGGGAGATGTTTGCATATCGTAAATAACCATAGGCAACTTTTATTAAAAATGTGATATCGATAAACGAATACTAAGTACGTCGACACAATTGCGGACAACAGCTAGCGCATAAAAAAAAGTTTTTTCACTCGGTCTTTTTTCAAATTATCCCCAAAAAAAGCATGTCTCTAAACAACGCATTTAAACCAAACCAACGGACGTCCTAATAAGCCGCGGAAACCCAAAAATTGCGGACAATTAAACGTTAAAAAAATGTCTGTTTGTAAATAACAGAACCCTCGCATAAATCTGTGAATTAAAGCCCCTTTAAATGTCGGTTAAGGAGAGTCGCCCAACCGCGATATTATTCTATGTTTGGCAAAAAGGGTAGGGTAATGTATGGGTGACCACGTGCTCGGAACTGCTAGGAATAGCCTTGTACGGCAAAATCTGAGCACGAAAATGCTGGCGCTATGTGAACAGAGCTATTCGAGATTTCATCTAGTGTTATTGGAGGGAATGAATTAAAACTGCCTTTTCCGGCTTGGCGGGTTTCCAGAACATGTTAAGATTCCCGGAACACCAATTCAAAGTTTTATTTGAGTAGGTAAAGTACTATTAGTTCAAAAAGAACCTTGATTGCGTCTGTCATTGATGATGTAGTCAATAAAACAATGTCCTATTAATACCCCGCTGTGACAGACAGATTTCCGGACGGATAGAGTTTCATCTTTTTGCCTTTTGGTACAGAAACTTAAAACCAAAAATTTACAAGATACAAGATAGTGGTACAATCGAAAACACCAAAAAGCCACTACTAAAGACGGAACTGCGAGTAAGTGTCATTTTTCACAAATGAATCATCAAAAAAATTACACCTCATTGAGTCATCACAGGTTTTTCCGAACCGGTGGCAAATTTTATGACATTCATGAGTGCTACCTGTAAGCCTAATCTGAATTAAATATTTTGACTTTGACTTTGACTTTCTAAAGGGAGGCATATAGTATGCACTATGAAGTTGATACAAGAATCCCTTTCGAGCATAGACAGTAAGATGAGTGTGAACCCAGCGCTCTCCATACAAACGGCGATAACGTTTTCCACCCTCTAAACCTTAACCAATAGCCATGATTGTTTTGTATGTTGTCAATTTGCCTTAGAACTAGGTTTCTATGTTTTGATTTTCTGAATATCCTTAATAGTTTCAAAAATATTGACGCTTTTTTGTTTTATATAAAACTCCTAAATTGCAAATATTCTCAAATCTATAACGAATATAAAAAAAATCAAAACATATAAACCTAGTTCCAAAGCATAATGAGAACATACCAAAAAATCATTGCCATAGGTTAAGGTTTAGAGGGTGAAAAACGTTGTCGCCGTTTGTATGGGGAGCGCTTTTTGGAGCTGGGTTCACAATCCTCTTAATTAAGGTTGTTGCTGTTTATACAACACAACATATTATAATATCAATATTTTTTATTAATAATGTGACAATTGTGATAACGGACTTCTACATAAACGCCGTATTCGTTGGAAGAGCGACTTTTATTCACTCCTATTTATTATGTGGTGGTATGCGTTCAAGTTTATTCGTATTGTATCTATTGCGCTGTTTGTCCGTCACTCACTGTTACGAACGTCTTCATCCTAAACCACAACCAAGGAAGGGTGCCCGCAAAGTGTTTGCCCTTCTACTTGTTTGAATTCTACCTACGTCAAAGGCTAATACCAAACAGAAATGTCGGCGTACCATAGATTCACTATGCGAACTGTTTTTTGTAACCACCGCAAGTACGAGTAAGTAGTTTATAGATTAAATTAATGACAATTTTAAGGTTAAAATTAATGACAACACAAATACAATTTTAATTACAATTTTAATTGAATAATTTGAATGTTAAAAAAACATTTAAAATAAAAATCGAAAGAAATTTCCGTTAAAATATTTAATAACAAAACGACGCTATCTCTCGTCAGCTGACGGTAGCTGTAAAGGTACCCAGTTGAATATGATAACTTGTTAAAAAGTTTCATATAGATGACACCGAGGGTAGTTGTACCCTTAAAATCAATAATGTAATGACCGTAAGAAGAAGCACACTGAAAAATTCGCAGGGTAGGGCAGCTGCAGTGTGGCGAAACTAGAAAACGCAAGGCACGGAATGCTGATATTGCAGGTTCAAGTTCTGCCATTGCCCTAATTTTTCTTTGTGTTGTCATTCGAATTTTAATAGTTTATAGATTACTAGCGGAGGCCCGCGACTTCGTTTGCGTGGAATAGGTACACTATGTTCGTCGGGGATACTGTAGTTTTCTATTGGTGAAAGATTTTTTGGAATCGGTTCAGTAGTTTCAGAGATTACCTACATACCTCTTAAAATCATATAATTATAACCTCTTGACATTATCCGTAAATCATATCTATTTTATCGTTTCTGACATTCATTATTACTTAGTATTTAACTTAGTAAAAAATTACTTAAATTGACCATAAAATATTGTACACCATGACATTATGGTAGACTACGGTCATGTTTACTCCATTTATAATTTACCATCTATCCTTCTGTACCCGTTTTCATACAATAAATGAATGTGAATTTTGAATTTGAATTTATTATATTAGTGCAGATGTAGATTATGGACTACTCAACAAACTGGAACAAATTACCTTGCTACTTCGCGAAACCAGAGCTGTGCACGTGCAAAACAGCTGCGTCTGTAAGATTTTTTTTCATACAAAAACCCACCCTCATTTTCTTACATATGATACAATAATAATATCTCACACAGGCTCAACGATTTATAAACCACCACTTCTAAATACTAAAACTACACGATCTACGCTCGTTTGGCCTCTATACGGCATCATCCGGATCAAATAGTACGACTGTTCGCTACTTGAACCAATAGCATACTCAAGTTAAACTCGCTTATGGGATGCCTCCATTTCTTGTCACAAAAATTACAGGTTCAACGACAGTCATATCTCGTCAGCTAACAGCCATTCATAAATGGCCAAGTTGAATGAGATAACTTGATTATGTTTCTCATAGATGACACCGAGGGTAGTTTTCTCAAACAAAAAATCAATAATGTGATGACCGTAAAGACGAAACACATAGAAAAATTCGCAGGGTATGGCAGCGGTAATGTGGCGAAACTGGCAAACGCAAGGCACGGAATGCTGATGTTGCAGGTTCGAGTCCTGCCATTACCCTAATTTTTCTTTGTGTTTTCATTCATTATATAGCATTTTAAATTTAATTTGAATGTACAAAAAAAATAAAAAAGGAAACCGATAAAATTATCATTATTTCAGTCTTGTCTCGTGCGAAAAGAAAATACCAAATGAAATTAAATAATTTGTGAAAGCAAACTCTCTGTTATATGCTGTGTAAACACAACCTTTTTTTTAATTAACACTCCTTTACAGTGGTCGTGTCACAGAGCAAAACGGGACAGATTTACCACTAGGTCAGCACCGGCCTAATTAAAGCACGGCGAGGGAATATTTACAAGCCAGCCCGATTGCTGCTTTCGGAGAAAGCTTTTTCTGCATCATATTAATACTTATGAAAACTTTATTTTTAGCGATTTTTTAATCTAAAATAGGAAGGCAAACAAGCAAGTTGGTCACCTGATGGTAAGCGATCACCACCGCCTATTGAAACCCGCAACACCAAGGAGATTACAGATGCGTTGCCAACCTAGAGGGCTAAAATGGAATACCTCTTGTGCCAGTAACTGCACCTGTCTTGCTCTCTACGCCGCTCGTTAATCCTGCCGCTCTCTTAGCGCACGCTGGTTCTACCACGTTCACCCCTGGTGCAAATCTAGCTAAATTCATTTAATAATAAATCTCATTATGTCTCATTGTAATAATGTAATTAAAAGTCTTTTGACAACTATTAAATAGCAAAAAATAATGTTTCGTGTCTTTTAATTAATATATTCTAGAACTTTTTTTCGTATTATATTACCTTAATAAAACTTAACCCGAAGTTAGTAATCAAATATTTAAGAGCCTTCTAACATTTCGTTAAATATTTTAAACTAAATATTTTACTTTAATCAGAATATCAAAGTACCTGGATTTGGAAAAGCGGAATTAACTGAACAAAACTTTTTTATTATTAAGATAAACTTAGGACGGCTTGTACAGTCAGCGCCAAATATACCAGAGCGGGCAAGGTGTCAAAAATAGCTGAACTCGACTCTATTGTCAAATACCCTTGGGCGTGTTCAGATATTTTTGACCAAATTGCCCGCTCTGGTATATTTGACGCTGACTGTACAGTAGGGGAAATATATTCACATACCACCTTAGAATCCTTTCGCAATGACGCGACGCGTTAAACGCCAGGCTATGTCATACAAATGTCATGCGTATGTCTCTTCGACTAGGTTCTACGGTGGTACGCGTTTCAATTTCCTTGACTGTATAGTACGATTATTTAGGGCCTCCGCTAAGACGCGCGGGCGCACGGACCGGGTGTCTATGGGCAGTCGCGATCACTTACCATCAGGTGACTCGCTTGCTAATTTGCCTTCCTATGTTGTATAAAAATAAATACATGTCCAAAAAATGTCGCCACTCAAGACAAAGATGGCCGCCATAAAACACCATTCCTACCATGAGCTCCTAATTTCCCGCGGGAACTTTGGAACAGAACTGTAAATTATAAAGTTGGAGCGCTCATTACTGGCACTGTGTTCCGTTTAAAACTCTGCTTTTAATTAGTCCCTTTTTCCTTTTTTCGGTGTAAATTATTTATCCGAAAGTTCGCTAAGTACGCTTAGCCAGGAGTTAAGAAATTGCTTTGTCTTTTGGCGTGAGAAAGAATTTTTAAAGGCATCTTTTTTGGGAGAACCTGAAATATTTAGGGTGGTGATACAGTTGAGAAAAAACAAGATGCTGTACATACATAAGTCCCAGAATCAACCCTTAACAGAATATTTTTTATTTAGTTAACATTGGCTGCAGTATAATAGTGGATTGACAAAAACTGGACAAGTACCAGTTAAGCTCGCGGGGAGAGGGTTCCGTATACGCACGAATATTGATAAATTTCCCATACAACTCTCAATATCATACACTTCTTATAGTTTTTTCTGTAATGTATAGGTAAATTACTATTTTCAGTTTTTTTTCATAATTTTAGGACAAATTAGTTTGGGAGATTAAGGAGAGGGGGAATGGTAAACTTTCGCCGATTGATTTCCGAAGTAACTTCAAAACTATTTATCTTTGATTTATTAAAAAAAATATTTGAGATTTTTACAAGCCCTTTTATTTGATACGCCACCTGATATAGTTTATAAACCCAAATTTTTTAAATTTTCTATTTTACTCCCCAAGCATGTTCGAAATTCGTTTATTAACGTTACGCGTTCGTTTTTGAGTTGCCAACTTACACAGATTATGTATTAAATTTAATCTCAATCCTACAGTAGTGACAGACGGACGGACAGACAGACACACAAGTGATCCTGTAAAGGTTCCGTTTTTTTCTTTCCGTAGGAATTATATTTAGTTCAAGTAACTCAAGTACCTAAGCTTATATTTATTTTGTCACGAAGAAATAAAAGGGGCTTAAAGCAGAGAAATTATACATGACTGTAAAAAATATTCAATATCATTTTGTTAAAGCAAGCTCAGGTGCACGCGATCTCCAGAGGAGTGAAATTAATCTCTCGAGAAATTCATCGAAAAACGTAATAACCTAACGAAATATGAACGTTTGGAATATCGTAAATCGACCTCAAAGAGAAGAGAGATAATAAAAAATTGTCTTAAAGAAAAACATTACTAAATTGGGCGTATTTAAATAAGAAGTCGAAGGAAATATTAGCTTTCTAGTATTTTGTTGTTGAAATATTTGTTTTTGTAGGTAATTTGTGTTAAACTTCGTTCTAACTTGAGCTTGGTTTATAACTAAAATCCGTAATAACTTCTTTACACATGTCATAATGATATTATAATGCATGGATGTACAGTGTCATACTAAAAGACAGCAGAAAAACGGCCCGACATGAGAACACAGAGTTAAACCGGCTGCTGCGGCTTCCAGCTCCGTTGAGCGACGCCATGTTATTTTCGGGCGGCCCATCTTCCAGTTGGGTGCCAGTAGATAGCCTGCTTGGGTAGATTATCGTCAGGACGTCGAAGGGTAGGCCTATCCAACGCCATTTCCTGGTAAGGATATCTTTGTCCACTTGCTTCTGGTCAGTCAGTTTTCACAGCTCGACATTTGAAATGGGCTAGTTAATTACAATGGAAAGTTTAATTTTGTCCCTAAGAGCGACTTGCAGCATAAAGGTTAATCTAGTTTAAGCACCTAACCCTGTCTTACCAATAAACCGGATTTGTTCGAAGTTATATTAAAAATTAAATGCGTTTAAGAAATAGTTAAAAATATAACTGACTAGCGGACGCGCGCGTCTTCGTTCACGTGTAATTAGTAGCCTATGTCCGTCAGGAATAGTGCAGCTTTCTATCTGTAAAAGAATTTTTGAAATCGGTTCAGTAGTTTCGGAGATTACCCCCTACATACAAACAAACAAACTAACAAACAAAGTTTACCTCTTTATTACATTAGCGTAGACTTAACATGATTTGAAGCAACCATAGCCAACCAAACTAGCTTAAAAAACTGTCAATTTAATTGGTTTCCATAAAACTGTATGTAATCAGACAAACACACAGAGACAAGCAAAAGGTTATTTTTCTAAAAACTTTGCTGTGTTTTAAAATTAGATTTATGTTCACTTTCGAAGAAATATTTTATTTATCACATTTTTTGAAATATAACAAAAAAAAATACGCGTTAGAAAGATCAAAAATTGAACACCAGATAACAAACATTAATTTCATTAAATTAAAGTCAGTCTTTGTTGGCGTCCAAACAGCTTTAAGCAATTAATTTACCAAAGGAAAGGCAGGTGTCGCTGTTATTTCATTAAAATTAAAACAAAAGGATTTGAACCTTTGTTTGTTTTAATCATTAAAACGTGGCTATAGAAATGATTTTAACGAAAAAAGTGTCTTGTACTTCGCTATACACCAAGCTAGGACGAGATTTCCAAAAGTTTAACTCCCACTGTTCATTGCGGCTTTTTCATATTATCCATTTGAAGTGTATGTAACAAAAGTAGCAATGGATTTCTTGTAACAATTGGTAGTCGTTTGGTGTTAGATTTATAGGTGTTACTGCTCCCGTTTGAGGTCAGAAAGCTTCCTTAATTTTCTCTTCTTATTCTGCTTTGGTTGTTTTACCAACAACCTGTAATGAAAATAAAGGATTCTCACTTGGTTGCACATGTTACGTATAAATATTTTCTTAAGAATTAACTCTTGTGATTTGGATACAGGTTTATTTTTAATTGAATTAGCATTACATTCTACTTGCATTTGCCTGAAACTTCGTCTACGTTGATTTTCGATGACATTTTATTATTATAATTTTAACGGTCATTCTATCTTAAGGCAAAAATGTACTTTGCTTAATTTTTAGTATGGCATTTTTGATTACAGCCGAAGTGTCATTTTTTTATATTGTATCGTATCGTACGTATCGTAAGACTGAAGTCGCTGACGTGGATTTCGAATTGTACAAAGCAAAAAAGGAACATGAAATAGGTTTTTTTTTCAAGCAGGCCACATAGGCATAGCATGTCTGATTCTACCAACGTTTCGAAAAATAAAAGTTCTACTGAGAAGGAGCGCAGAAACCTTAGCAGCTTATCCTTTTTTCTTCTGTTTTCAATAGAGTAAAAT
Source organism: Ditula angustiorana (assembly GCA_963691745.1). Classification (NCBI taxonomy): domain Eukaryota; kingdom Metazoa; phylum Arthropoda; class Insecta; order Lepidoptera; family Tortricidae; genus Ditula; species Ditula angustiorana. The sequence goes on along the minus strand of OY829483.1, from coordinate 890,248 downwards.
AATATGTCTACAAGAATTTATTCGAGAAACATAAAAAAGGAAGATAGACGCCCTCGAAATGTGGTGCTGCAGACGAATGTTTGGTATATCTTGGACGGAGTTCAGAACTAACCAATCTATACTTCAGGAACTCGGCATCAGGCAGCGACTATCTTCTGTGGTCAAATCTCGCATCCTAACCTTCTTCGGGCACGTGTCGCAACGAGATGATGTCTCGATTGAGCGCCTGGTGGTGCAGGGTAAGGTGTAGGGCACTAGAGCACGCGGCAGATCACCTATGAGATTGACGGACCAGATTAGGGCAGCTTTGAATGACCCCCTTCATGCGTGCACCAGGAAAGCAGCAGTCAGAGAGGAATGGCGACGAATTGTGAAGCGTGCCACCAACCCTGAAATAATGACCACGACTACTCTGCCAAGAGTGTAACGACTAAGAAGAAGATAAGAATAAAGAAAAATATATTACAATAGAATGACAATGGCTTAGCGCGAAGTGGCGATAGCCTGAGGATATAGCTCAAAGAACTTATTGGAGTAGGAACTTTAGGTTCTCGAGTGTGACCACAGACTTGGAGACGCAGTTTGGTCGGCTTCCTACAAGATGGTGAAAGGTCGTTGGTAGGTGGTGGAAGGCGTAAGTTTGTTGTAAAAGTCTTTGGGGGAGATCTATGTTTATAGCGGTGGATGTTACTTGATTGAAAATTTGTACTGTATTAATACTTATAGTAGGATTGAAGTCGCTAAGGTTAGTTTTCCAAGTCTTCAAACTTAAGTGGCAATGGGTAGGGCGTATAACTCGGAGAACTGATTGGGAGGGAGTTACGGTTTTCAAGTGGAGACCACGGACTGGGAGACGCGGCTTGGTTAGCTTCCTATAAGATGGTGGAAGGTCGTCGGTAGGTAGTGGAAGGCATAAGTAAGTTGTGGGAGTCTTGTGCATTGTAGTACTAGTCTAGTAATTGTGATTGACAAAGATTTGATGGTTAAATTATCTTATTACATTGTAAAATATTGTATTATTTTTAGGCGCGAAAGTTTGCGTTTGCGAACTTGATGTCTACAAGTTACGTTTTGCACAAACTTGGTTTGTGCAAACACGTTGCTCAAGCATAGGCATATTTTGCAGGTAGGACCTTGTGCAAGGTCCATCCGTATAGCTACCACCATCTTGCTTGTTAATCCTGCTGCTAAGCAGTAGTGCTTGCACTGTTGTGTTCCGGTGTGGAGAGCAAGACAGCCGGTGTAATTACTGGCACAAGATGTACTCTAACTTAGCCTACTAGGTTTACAACGCATCTGCAATGTCCTTGGTGTTGCGGGTGTCTATAGGCGTTGGTGATCACTTACCATCAAGTGACCCACTTACTTGTTTTTATTCCTATTTTTTTTTTAAAAAGTTTGGTGCCGTGTGGACCAGCTTCAATCGTGAAATCAATGCCAGTAACCAACGGTAATATATTTCAGTCGTTTAACAAATTGTGTTTAATTTGGCAACCGATGGGTAGGGTTGCCGCGGTAAAAAACAAATACCGGTCACAGTTGAGAAAATTACTGTGGACCATAACTTCAATAAAAACGTGTTAGGAAGTGATTAAGGTTATTTCTACTGAAGCTACACATATATGATTCGTTCGAGTAGCGAACGGTAGTATTATTTGATCCTGATAATGCTTCATATAAAGGCGAAACCTTTATTTTATTTATTTATTTATTTTATTTTATAGGCTCACAAAACAAATTACAGTCTTTAAAGGTAAAGCTTCCTGTCTAGATCTGGACTATAATTCTAACTATGTGTGTTTAGTTTCAATGTTTAATGCTGATGGTTTATAGTTGGGTTTGTGTGATATATGTTGTTTTGTATGGAAGCGGAAGAGTGGGTTTTTGCATAAAAAAAGTATATCTCACATAGTAATATGAGTATAGTAATTTCTCGCAGACGCAACTATTTTGATCGTGCTTAGTGCGGATTTCACGGACTATCAACGTAATTTGTTCCAGTTAGTCGCGTTGCGCTATTTATAACTAAGCTATTACGAGTGTCTACAGTTTGGTTACCCTGTGCCATAGTTAAGGTTATATTTTATTCGTATATAGTTTTGCTAAATATCCTGCCAAGCGTTTAGAAGTCAAAATCAAAAACATTGCACGTACCGATCGTAAGTAAAATAAGTATTATAAATATCGTGACGATTCATATCAGTTTTTTTTTTTTATGAAAAGAAAGGTAAACAAGCAAGTGGGCCACCTGATGGTAAGTGTACACCACTGCCTATAGACACCCGAAACACCAAAGAGATTGCAGATGCGTTGCCAACCCAGAGGGCTGAGACGGAATACCTTTTGTGCCAGTAATTACGCCGGCTGTCTTGCTCTCCATGCCGGAAAACACTGCAGCTTAGCGGCAGGATTAGCGAGCAAGATGGTGGTAGCGATCCGGACGGTCCTTGCACAAGGTCCTACCACCCGCATAAATAGCTACTAGAAATTGTTTTAATTTTAAACAAAAATCCTTTGAACAAAACTATGCAAAAAAATCTTCTCCCAAACGCATAATAGAGATGCCTCGTATTTTTTTTTTAACAATTCAGTACGAAATTTGCAGAGAATGAAATTGCCTTTGTTTCTAAGAAGTCTCATAGCGTAAATGATCAACATCTATACATCGCATGTTGGCAGCATCCTTCCCTTTCTCACCACCGAGAGATTCACTGAGTTAGAGAAGGACATTTACCGAGCCAAATTCGTGACAACGTACTACCACAGTATACATATAACCAGTAAGGAATCTACGTACAAACGCTCGGAACCGACGCACTCACACAGGCGCACGCTCAACACGGCCGCTAAGGAGTTTTCACGGTCTGTCAGTCGCGGCTGCCGCGTCGAGACGAGTGGACGAGCTTTGCGTAGGTATATCGTTATTGCGTGCGCCGGAGACAGTGCGCGAAAATTTAAGACGTTGGTTACACGCTAATTCTGGCGTCAGTTCAGTCCATCATTCCGGTATAGTTTTGACTGATGCCAGAATGATGACAAATGGATACGGTTACGATCAGTTCAGACTGACACGACACGAGACAGGTTACACGATAATTCTCTCGTCATTCTGACCAGAATGATGGACAGAACTGACGACAGAATGAGCGTGTAACCGACGTCTAAAAGGACAACCCTAACGCTCCACCGGAGCGTAGGTACAGTCAAGGAACTTAATTCCCTACCCATTTCGTTGAAATGTCGTCTGACATTCGCAATGCATTAAGGTCGATATGTCAAACTAACGTCTTGCTCTATAGCTCTTATGGTGACAGTTTGCTATATACTATTGAACCTTAGGTGGGTTGGAAATTTAATTCCTTGACTGTATCTATCTCAACAAACAGGCCCAGTTTCGGTACTGCTGTATTTATACTGTGGAACTACTATGTTTTTCTCCCATGGTCTTTCCGGTATCCGGCGAAACATTTAAGGAAATAACTCAACCGTTCATTTGTGAGCAGATGGTATTTATTTTATTGCCTACCCTCGCGTTTTATTCAATTTTGGTGAATTCTTTGTTTTGTTAGGAGACTCTGGGAATGCTCTGAAGTATAGGATGCATGTTTAATAAGGAAGATAATATTATATGTAACAACATTTCAACGGTACGAGTATTTCATGTGTTAATTATCATTTGAAAGAGCTTTGTTAAGAGCAAACTGGAACAAATTAACTTGCTACTCCGCAAAACCAATGCCGTGCACGTGCACAGCAGCTGCGCTTGTGCGATAAATATGTTTCATGCAAAAACCCACCCTCTTTCGCTTCCGCACGATACAAAAACCACCATCACTAAACACTAAAACTACACGATCTACGCGCGTTTTTCCTTTATGCGAGGCATCATCTGGATCAAATATTACGACCGTTTGCATTCGTTCGTTGTTAAGAGCTCAGAATGTTACAGGATCACATAATGCGGGTGGTAGGACCTTGTGCAAGGTTCATCCGGATCGCTACCACCATCTTGCTCGCTAATCCTGCCGCTAAGCAGCAGTGCTTGCACTGTTGTGTTCCGGCGTGGAGCGCAAAACAGCCAGGTGTAATTACTGGTACATAAGGTATTCCATCTTAGCCCTCTGGGTTAGCAACAAATCTGCAATCTCTTTGGTGTTGCGGATGTCTATAGGCGGTGGTGATCAAAGTCAAAACTCAAAGTGTTTTATTCAGATTAGGCTTACAGGTAGCACTTATGAATGTCATAAAATTTACCACCGGTTCGGAAAAACCTCTGATGGGAAGATACCGGCAAGAAACTCAACGAGTTGTAATTTTTTAAATAAATCATAATTACAATGTTATTTTACATCTCAAATATTCAAATTTTTTACAATTTAACAATTTAACACAGCAGGTGTACAATCTTTGGAGCCAGGGATCGCCAATACAAATCGGGATCATTTCCAAACATCCTTGTCCAAGATAGTCATTGATTTTATAATACGCCCGAGAAATTAATGTCTTCTTGACAATAGTTTTAAATTTTGTATTATTTAGTTCAGTTAAGTTTTTTGGAATTTTGTTGTAAAATCTTACGCAATTTCCCATGAACGACTTATTGGTTTTAGCCAGTCTGTAAGTTGGAACTTTAAGCTTTCCTGTATTTCTAGTAGCCTTTGGCTTATCGACGTTGGTAGGGAAATTGCATATATTTTTCCTAACGTACATGATTATTTCAAAAACATTTAGCGACGGTAGGGTTAAGATGTCTATTTCCTTGAAAAATTCCCTTAATGACTCACGAGTATCCATATCATAAATTGCTCTAACTGCCCTTTTTTGTAAAATCAAAACTGACTCAATATCTGATGATCACTTACCATCGAGTGAAACACTCGCTTGTTTGCCTTCCTATTACATAAAAAAAATGTAGAGCCACACTGTAACGCCAGTATAAACGCGCTGGCTCAACTGAGGTATTATTACACTCTTACAAAATACCGGCGCGAAGTAGTAGCTCGCTGCAGAATTTCGTACGGTGAGTGCAAGATCCGGAGGCTCAAGTGGAGGAAACCTAAAACATGTAACAGTGGTTCTTTTGAGGTCCCTGGCGGTTGGCAGTGATCACTTTTTTTCAGGCAATGATTTTATAATGCATGGATGTACAGTGTCATACTAAATGATAGCAGGAAAACGGCCCGACATAAGAATACAGGTTGACGCCAAAGTTACAAATGCAAATTATTAGTTTTTATAGTCATTGGATTTACAACTTTAAGTCTAACTGCATAAAATAATAATTTATTAAGTTTCGTAGCAAATAGATTTTTTACGAAATAATAGTATTGACAGCTGTGCCGTCGGTTCGACAGACTGACAGCGCGAGTGATTGTCGATTTGTTGTACTTTTGCTCTTCTTTTGATGCGGCCATATTTTAAACGCTGACTAGAAGTCCATTATTTATAGGTCAGTGGTTACAAAGATACTGGTTTCGAGGCGTTTTGAAACAGAGAAACCATAATATCATTGTTTGTAACCATATTTAACAGTAACATTAATAGTTTTTTATTAGAAAACTATAAAAACTTACTAGTTACTAAATAATGAATATCAGTGTCGTAACGGTTTAATACGATTTATATCAGTTTAGTAACAAAACCGTTAAGTAACTAATAATATATGAATTATATTAGTAACGGTTAGAATGTTTTCGATTTTGACCCTATAACTAATCTGCAAGCTCTAAAATGTAGGTCGACCCAATAACTGACACTCTTTCTCGCAGCCTGACCTTTTTCGGCGGCAATAAAAAGAAAGGGACAGTATGTTAGGTGACATATTGCTTTATGGACCCTTTCATCATACGTATGCTTGGTAGTTTTACGATAAAATATCATTTCGTACGTCAGATGAAGAGATCTAAATGTTTCAGTCTAAATTATTATACAGAGACAAGTGAATTTTGAGCCATTGTAAAACCTTCTCGCAATAAATAATCATGTAATATTAAGACATTTAAGTATTTCGTGCTTTGATAATGAAATAAATAAAATAAATAAATATTTTGGGACAATTAACAGGCAGCAGCACAATACTGCGTTACGCGCGAAACAGCTCCACGAATAGCTGGAGCCGTGTTGTACACGCAACGTGTACGCAACCAGTGTGGCCCGGCCTTAAGTCCTACACAAAACGTGGTTTAATATAAGTAACACGAAACACGAAGGTAACGGTGTGTAGACATGTGAAAAACACGGAATTTCCAAGTAAAATTTGTACTTACCAGTTTCTTTATAAAAGATATTTTATGAGGTAAAAAATAAACACGGAATAGAAAGTCGTGAAAAGCTTGTCTTCTGGAGTTATCGTTGGTTGCTCATCAAAGAGCCGATATTAAAAAACTTCCACGATATTAACTTCATGCCAAGTAGTTGAGATGAAAAAGCAATTTTGTTTCATTATTTAGTTAATGTATTACGTAAAACAAACTGGAACAAATTACCTTGCTACTCCGCGAAACCAGTGCCGTGCTCGTGCACGTTAGATGCGTCTGTGCGTCATATATATGTTCATGCAAAAACCCACTCACACGAAACAACATGTATCACACAGACTCAACTATGCACCTCCACTAAACACTAAACAACACGATCGACACGCGTTTCGCCTCTGTACGAGGCATCATCGGAATCTTACAATACGACCGTTCGCTTATAAGCTTACGCCTGTTTCCCGTTGGGGCCTGGTTAGGGTAGGCAGAGACCACAGAATGCCATTTGCTACGGTCCTGGCATACTTCCCTCGCTTCCTCCACACACATTCCTCTCTTCATAATGCTCATTTCATTCTTTAATAAATAAATTTCTAATTGAGATTTTAAGTCTTGTATTCAATTTTGTCTGAACCAGCGATGAAGCTAAGAGTCCTGTATAAGTGTTTAATCAGAGAGTTTTTTTGTTTTATGTGGTATGTTGTTTTTAGATAAAAATATAGTTGTATAATAAGGCTGTAATTTTTAGTTTTGATCAGAGCTTCTATAAGATTAAAAGAAGATTCTGAATCCTCCGGATGGTTTTAGGTTTTTAAGCGCCTAAGGCACACACGAACAGTAACCGACTTGGCCCAGCGGATTAGCAAGTTAAAGTGGCAGTGGGCAGGGCACATAGCACGGAGAACTAATGGCCGATGGAGTTGAAAAGTTCTCTAATGGCGGCCGCGTATTGGCAAGCGCAGCGTAGGACGACCAGCCACAAGATGGTCCGATGACCTCATACAGGGGGCAGGAAGGCGCTGGTTGCATGCCACTTTGGAAATCCATGAAGCCGGCCTATGTTTAACAGTGGACTTCTTGTGGCTGAGATAATGATGATGATGAAGCGCCTAAGACAGATAGACAGACAGACAGACAACTAAGTATCATTAGAAATGTTATTTTTTACCTTTTAAGGTACGAAACCTTAAATATAATCGTTTAGTCAAAATTATCTTCGCTCAAATTAATTTTAATATTTGTTGCGAAATAATTAACATGTTTTTGATGTTTAAAAAAGACATTAGTTGCATCCACTATGACTTGTCGCGTTAATTAATTAACAATTTGTTCCAGAGTTATGGTTTAGTACAATTATAGGACGATTTTCTGATTTGACTTTTAAACTTTATTTTGTATCACATCATTGATTGACTAATTTTTTATTTGTTATCATTGCATACCATTTAAATTTAATAATGAGAATGTTCTATATTAAAAAATAACCCCCGGCCCTGCTTGAGGGCATAAGATTTTAAAAAATCTACAGCCAATGCGGGTGGTAGGACCTTGTGCAAGGTCCGTCCGGATCGCTACCACCATCTTGCTCGCTAATCCTGCCGCAAAACAGCAGTGCTTACACTGTTGTGTTCCAGCGTGGAGAGCAAGACAGCCGGTGCAATTACTAGCACAAAACGCATTCGCCCTTAGCCCTCTGGGTAAGCAACGCATCTGCAATCTTCTTGCTGTTGCGGGTGTTTATGGGCGGTCATCATTTACCATCAAGTGACCCACTAGCTCGTTTGCCTTCCATTGTTGTTAAAAAAAACGAAAAGCACAGTTTTTCTTCTTTTAAACAACTCTATCAATTTTGAATTTTTTTATAATTCATTCAACAATATGATTTATTTATTTAGTCATTTTATTTTATTAATACGATTTAACAGCATGGATATGTAACGAATTGTTCTGGATTAAATAATTTTCATATTCATTTCATTTCATTTCATTAGAATTCCGTATTATACGCTTATTCTTATGCTCGATACCAAACTTTACTCATTTCGACTCGAACAGGCCTCGCTATAAAATGAATAATAATCAACCTCATTATGGAAAAGATTTGTCGTTATTTACCCTCTCCCGAACTGTACACTTTATAATAACCAATTAAATAGCTTATGTAATGGCGGACCCCTGAAAGCTTTCGCCAATTACGGATTATTATAACTTTTGATTGTTTGGAAGAAAGCTTGAAGGATTATAACCGTTTTTTAGGGTTCCGTACCTCAAAAGGAAAAACGGAACCCTTATAGTCTCACTTCGTAATCCGTCTGTCTGTCTGTCTGATGAAGACCATTTTTCTCAAGAACGCGTGGAGGTATTGATTTGAAAGTCTGCAGTCCCTTAGAGCCATGAAAAAATCAAACTTCTAAGTCAACGCAATCAAAAAATACGGCCGTTTATGCCGCCGTTTATGTTTCATACATTCGCAAGACACTCAAAAACCTATGGAGTACTTCCCGTTGACCTAGAACTATGAAATTTGACAAGAAGCAAGGTCTCACAGCACAAATTAAACAGTAAATACGAATCACCGTAAACTTGTAGTCAATAAACACAAAAAAAATTTTTTTGGTCTTACAAATCAAAATGCGATACTAGATGTTGATGACGGAACCCTCGATGCACGAGTCCGACTCGCACTTGGCCTGTTTTTTTTATTACAGCAACATCTGCTCGAGTTTTATGTGAATTATTAAATAACAATTATAGTAGATTGATTTCATATTTAAGGGAAGTTTTGTACTATATTTTAATAAAACGCAATAAAACATTATTTTATCAAAACAAAGTATAAAAACATTATAAAAACTTAACCTTGAGTGCCGCCGGCGGGGCAGGGCTCAAGCTACCGGTAGTTAGGGCTGCAGAGTGAGGAATCTCCTGACTATACGTGACGTGTCCAGGAGTACCGCCTTCTGAATCTGACCCTTGATCCAACCTTCTAGCGAGAGTCTCTTGAGGTGTTGGTTGAGACTGCGTTATTATAGTAGTTATTATTATAAGCTCACGCCTGTTTCACTTTGGGGTAGGCAGACATAACAAAACCAGAACGCCATTTGCTCCGGTCCTGGCGTCCTTCCCGTGCTTCTTCCATAGATTCCTCTCTTCATAACATGCTCAGCGGTACCGGGTACTTTATGTGGATTGTAATAAATAAACATTCAAACTGAACTGATAATTAAAATTTTATTATAATTCAAACTAATGATTTAAATAATTAATTCAGGCGTTACTTGGCGGAGGTACGAATATGTATGCCGCACAGACGCAGCTATTTTGCACGCGCCTGGCACTGGTTTCGCAGAGTAGCAAGGTCATTTGTTCCAGTTTGATGAGGGTGAAACTTTGTGTTGGAAATGCTAAATTGCTCTATTTTAAGACCATAGAGAATCCTGATGCGGTGGGATATTAAGAATAGCCATAGACTATTTATCCAAAAAAAATATAAAATAGGTACTTGATAAAGAAAAACTAATTCTAAGCGAACAAAGCGGGTAACAGCTAAATCCTTTTATAAAATTTTCGAAAAATGTTTGTTCAGGCAACATTAAACAAAGATAACTTTTCAAATTAAAATTAATTTGCGGGGGGTAGAACCACATGCGAAGCCATCCGGATCGCTACCGCTACCGCCATCTTGCTCGCTAATCCAACCGCTAAGCAGCGTGCTTGCACTGTTGTGTTCCGGTGTGGAGAGCAAGGCAGCCGGTGACATTACTGGCACAAGAGGTATTCCATCTTAGCCCATTGGGTTGGCAATCAGCAATCTCCTTGGTGTTGCGGATGACTGTAGGCGATGGTGACCACTTACTATTAAGGCCAGAATTCTTTTTAGTGCCTAAAATAAAGATGAAAATGTATAAACACTTTTACAAAACTGTAGTTGTCTCGAAATATTTTCCTAGTAATATTACGTTAGTTCTCAACTGGGCCGTAATTTTTATTATGAATTTTCCCACCATCCTATGTTTTTTATTACAGAAAAGTATCATTTGGTACCCAAATTACCACTGCGTTACCAGTCCCCACGACTCCTTAAAAATAGTGTCCACTGCGTTAACAAACAATAGTTTTTTTCTTATTCTGAACCCAAATATTTCTATAACAGTCATCATTCGGGTATGCGTATGCCATTCTTAATTTGAAGATAAAATGTTCTTTTAAGAATATCAGAATAAGTTAAAAATTTGCGTTAAAATATAATAGAGACCAAGGGAAGGATGTAGGGGGGTTTTTATAGGCATCAAAATGTATTTTGGCCTTAAGTGACTCACTTTCTCGTTGGACGTTGCAACACCTAAGTACAGCTGGTGATGCTGATACTGCAGTTTGCGGGACCAATTCTCAGAATGAATAGAAAATGATGGTGAAGAACACTCAATCTAGTAATTTCATGGCTATATTCTCGGCAAACTTCTTGAGCATAGACCTTGACTGTGCAGTAGCCGTTTCTAGAACAAATGTGTACCCTCCACTCTCGATTTATGCTCAAGATGTTTTCCTGCGACTATACAGTTTGAGGTCCTAAAGCCAACTATGGATCCCTGTTAGCGCATCATCGTAAAAGTATTTGGCTGGCAGCAAACAATTTCGTCAGCCCTCGATAAGGCAGGCTCGCGACAAAAACTCGCAAATTATGCAAATTCCCTCATCCAAGTTTACAGGCGCCGTCAAAGGCCTCTTCGGGCCGCGTTTAATGTGTGAGATAATGAACTTTTTTATTTTATCGAGTTACTACGTTTTACATTTAGGTAGCAGACGAATTTAATTGCGGTCTTTAATATGTAAGGGCTGAGTTGTTAAGAGAGTTGGTGAAAGACCCGTGGCCATTTTAACTTTTGACGGAAAGATAAGGGCGTTTTTGCGGGTGGTAGGACCTTGAGCAAGGTCCGTCCGGATCGCTACCAACATCTTGTTTGTTAATCCGGCCGCTAAGCAGCAGTGCTTGCACTGTTGTGTTTGGGCGTTGAGAGCAAGATAGCCGGTGTAATTACTGGCACAAGAGGTTTTTTTTATGAAATAGGAAGGCAAACATGCAAGTGGGTCACTTGATGGTAAGTTTACACCACCGCCTATAGACATCCGCAACATCGAAGAGATTGCAGATGTGTTGCAAACCCAGAGGGCTAAGATGGAATACCTCTTGCGCCAGTTATTTCACCAACTGTCTTGATCTCCACGCCGGAACACAACGGTGCAAGCACTGCTGCTTAGCGACAGGATTAGCGAGCAAGATAGTGGTAGCGATCCGGTATTCTATCTTAGCCCTTTAGGTTGGCAACGCAACTGCAATCTCTTCGATGTTGCGGGTTTCTATAGGCGGTGGTGATCACTTACCATCAGGTGACCCATTTGCTTGTTTGCCTTCCTATTTCATAAAAAAAGTGGATAAAAATGAGAATTTATCTATACTGACCCAGTTAACTGTTTCACCCTAAGACAGGGACAAGCTCTTTCACGCGTCTCAATGAGGTACAAAGAACATAGCAGACCAGCCTGTACAGTCAAGGAAACACGTACCACCGTAGAACCTAGTCGAAGAGACATACGCATGACATTTGCATGACATAGCCTGGCGTTTAACGCGTCTCGTCATTGCGATAGGGTTCTACGGTGGTACGTGATTCAAATTCCTTGACGGTACGTAACTTAGTGTGACAATGTTTTTTTTAAGTACAGCGTGTATATAGTTGTCTACATAGTAAGTCTTTCATGTAATGTATTGCGTAAAAATTATATATCACAGAGACGTAGCACTAGTTTCGCGAAGTGGCTACTACCTTGTTTCAATTTGTTAATTATTAGACTTAAGATTTTAATTGCGCAGGCCTGTCTCCGTAACTCCTGGAGCGTGCGTGTAGTTTTGACAACTAGGTATTTCTGGGTCAGCGGGCGACCTTCCCTTTGTCATATGCCGACATACTTTATTACAACCTGATGCCGTCAGCTGGCTCTACATGGAATGCTGTATAACATCCCGGGTTGGCATTTTGATTCGCCTTTACATATAAACGGGTAGAGTTAATGTATTTTTTTAATGTGAAGGCAAATGAAACAAGTGTGTTACAGCGTTAAGTCAACGCCGCCGCTCATTGACACCCGTGACACCAAGGAGGCTGTAGACGCGTTGCCAACCCAAAGTACTGGAATCTCTTGTGTCAGTAATTTCACTGACTGATTTGCTGTTCATGCCAGGGCTACAGTGCAAGCATACTGTTTACCGGCTAGATTAGCAAGCAAGATAGTGGTAGCGATGTGGACGGACCTTGCACAAGATACTGTACTTAAATTGTTTTAAGGTTTCGCGATTTTTACACATATTTTATCCTTTCATTAAAAAAAAATTTTTTTTTTTATACAACATAGGAAGGCAAACAAGCAAGTGGGCCACCTGATGGTAAGTGATCACCACGGCCTATAGACACCTGCAACAACAAAGAGAGCGCAGATGCCTTGCCAACCCAGAGGGCTAAGATGGAATACCTCTTGTGCCAGTAATTACACCGGCTGTCTTGCTCTCCACGCCGGAATACAACAGTGCAAGCACTGCTGCTTAGCGGCAGGATTAGCGAGCAAGATGGTGGTAGTGATCCGGACGAACCTTGCACAAGGTCCTACCACCCGCAAATTCTAATTCCAAAATCAAAATTTTAAATTATTTCTTACTAGCGACCCGCCCTGGCTCATACGCGTACGATCGAAATGAAATTAATACTAAACCTTCCCTATAAAAATCTTTAAATGACAGTGAAAACCGCATCAAAATCAGTTGCGTGGTTTTGAAGGAAAAGGCGGCTGAAGATACACTATAAGTATCTCGAACAGACAGGAAAATATAGCTACTTTACTTTATAATATATAGGGATTCTAATTCCTGTCGTTATAATCTGATTATTTAGTCATAGTCATAGTCGTAATTTACTTTATCTACACATATATCATAAATGCTCTATAATGCATTCAGAAACTGTAGGCAATGACCAGCATTATAACCAACAATATTATTATGAGAATTTTTCTAATTTGTTTCTATATTTGTTCAAATCATTTTTTATTACATTATTTTAATGTGTACCGTCTATAGATATTTAATAGGTACCTAGCACTAGTAGCTAGTAGCAATGCAGGTCATTGCCCTATGGCTTCTGAACCCATCATAGAGTACTTATGATATGTGTGTAGATAAAGTAATGTATGCAACTGTACATAAATAGGTCTTAAAACACTCGTGTGATCCTATTATAAAACTCGCTAACGCTCGTTTAATAAAACCACACTCGTGTTTTAAGACCCCTCATTATGCAACAGTTGCATAAAATACTATATTGTAATTTTATTTTATTTGACGTATATAAGACAAATATTTGCATGCCTTGTGTTGGTGAAATAATGCACTGTAATATTATTTAACGACCTTTTGTAAACATTCTTTCAAGCAATAAATGATTTACTTACTTACTTGAAAAATTTTTTTTTTAGTTTGGAAGTAACGCCATAACATTATTTTAATACAAAGAAAAATTAAATACAGCAGGTTCGTACACAAGAGATTGCTGCCTCGTTACAGTGTGACCTTATTTAAGTAGACTCTTTATCCTGACTCCAAGCTGTCACATGGTGGTCAACTAACCCCCATTAAAGGCTATACACCTCTTAAGTAACCCCGTTCCTTATTTTTGTCCGTCACCCTCTTCCCTATACCTTCGCGACGCATTCGGAATACAAACGAGTAGGCGGCGCTAGGGTAATACATTTATTGGGGATCCCCAATTTACTGGTCCTGTTATATCAACCCTTTGGATTTGAGGATCGATCTTCTTTATTCCAGGGCTTAGGTAGAATGAATGAAATGAAACGTTGTCGTCTTAGGTTTAAGTCTAGGTGTAGGCTTATTTGTTTCACAACTAGTGGCCTACCGTGGCTTTGCATGGGTAAAATTAAAATGCAATGTACTTAAAACCTTCTGTAAAAAAATATCTAAATGTCAGTCAGTGAAAACTTTATCAAAATCCGTTGCGTGGTTTAGAAGGAGGAGGCGGCCGAACTTACACTATAAGGATTTAAGACAGACAGGAACAGATAGAGATTTTACTTTATACTTTGTAAAGAAGATATTATGATGTATAAATTCATGCCAAGTTATACGAGTAAATACATTGAGATCGTGATTCGTGACTAGGCGGGTGGTAGGACCCTGTTCAAGTTCCATCCGGATCACTACACTACCATCTTGCTCGCTAATCCTGCCGCAAAGCAGCAGTGCTTGCTCTGTTGTGATCCGGCGTGGAGAACAAGACAGCCGGTGCAATTACTGGCACAAGAGGTATTCCATCTTAGCCCTCTGGATTGGCAATGCATCTGCAATCTCTTTGGTGTTGCGGGTGTCTGTAGGCGGTTGTAATCACTTACCATCAGGTGACCCACTTGCTTGTTTGCCGTCTTATTTCATAAAAAAAAAAATGGTCGCTATGTAGCGTGTTTGTATTTTATAAACTTCTGGTACAAACAATGGCCTACACGTGTCAAACACTGGTCCAGTTACCTTTTTTAAAATACTATCGTTTTACTTTTGTTAAGCATTATTTAAATTCATTTATTGAGTGATTTTTTTATTCCACGGTCAAAAGTTCTAAAATATGCAGAGATACAATGTCACATAAAAAAAGAAACAATCCAATTATCACGAACCAAATAACAAGCTATTAATCACAAAACTCTCAGTCATTGTTTTATGGAATTCAAGGCATTTCAATTAAAGCTCGTAAATTTTGGTGGCCCGTGCCAATGGCTCCTTCAGGAGGCAAGTTGCCGTATAAATCAGCTCGGTTCGGCATTCAAACTGTGGAAGCCATTATTTGTTAGGTTTTTTGCTAACAGTTCGAATTCGAGATTTATGAATTACGATAGAGGAACGTGGAATTGATTTATCTTTGTTTTATAAGTTGGAATTAGGGGGGGGGGGGGGGAGTCGGACAAGAAAGGCACCCGGATGTTCAACTATTGAAATTTATGTACGCAAGGAATTAGAATGTCCAAGCAAACAGGAAATGAATGTTAAGCTATCTAGCACAATTTGGAGAACAATGATCATAATAAATTATTTACATTTTGAAAGGGAAAGGATTTTTTTAATATATTAAGTAGGTCAAACAAGTGGGTCAACTGATTGTAAGTGATCATGACGGCCAATAGACACCCGGAACACCGAGGGGATTGCAGATGGGCCAAAATTCTTTTTAGTGCCTGAAAAAAAATTGAAAATGTCTTGAAATATTTTCCTAGTAATATTACGTTAGCTCTCAACCGGGCCCAAATTTTTATTATGAATTTTCACACCATCCTGGGTTTTTTATTACAGAAAATTCTCATTTTGTACCCAAATTACCACTGCGTTACCAGTCCCCATGACTCCTCAAGAATAGTGTCCACTGCGTTACCAAATAATAGTTTTTTTCTTATTCTGACCCCAAATATTTTTATAACAGTCATCATTCAGGTATGCGTATGTCATTCCGAATCTAAAGATAACATATTATTTTAAGAATATCAGGATAAATAAAAAACATGCGTTAAAATGTACAAGGGACATTTTTATAGGCATCAAAAAGAATTTTGGCCCAGATGCGTTGACAGCCTAGAGGGCTAAGATGGAATACCTCTTGTGCCAGTAATTGCACCGGCTGTCTTGCTCTCCATGCCGGAACGCAACAGCGCAAGCACTGCTGCTTAGCGGCTAGATTAGCGAGCATTATAGTGGTAGCGATCCAGACGGATCTTGCAAAAGGTGTGTGTGTTTATATGTAAATTACTTATTGTACAAATACAACGCAAATAACAAAAAAATACAGCCACTAGCAAAAATATGATAAAAAAACAATCACAATACTCTTCTTAAATAGGTGTAAACAGATAGATAACATTTTATTTGTAATTTTTGAAGCCGGCCACAGTACGAACTCTACAAAAATCTATTGTAACTTTCAGCTTAAAGATAAAAAAACCGATAAAAACTTACGAAAAAACTCTCCATTATCTAACCTCCGCTGCTCCCAAAAATCCGGATCATTCATCTGATTTAACTCCTGGATGGATTTAAATCATCCGGGTGGCCGCAAAAATCGCACTAAATCCGGGTAAACTTCCCCAAAGTATTTGTCAGGGCTCGGACATTAGTCACGTGCGAAATTCGGCTTTAATCGGCAGCCGTCGGCAAAGTTCGGACTACTAAGAATCCTGGTCAAGTTGCGCAATTTCTGTCTCGCCCTTGACTCTTGATACCGATCGGGACTAAGGATCTGTGCACCTAGCACGAATCTTTTCGATACGCGTTAAGTCGCTACCATCGAAATAGAAAACTATAGAACTGTGTACAACGCAGTGGCAGATTAGCCGACCATAGTCTATTTGGTAGACTATTTTGGATAGCCTGAATAAAACTGTCTGTGCCAATTGTCAAGTAAACAGCTCTGCGTTTTGTACGTTTAAAATTGGCGTCATATTTTTAGTTCTGTTATCCAACGCCTGTTTCGCTGCTAGTAAGAAAACTTAGAAGCACTTTATTCACTTACGATAGGATTCAAAGTTGAACCAATGGCTAAATATTGAAAGCCCCTCTTCACCTGCTTCACCCCGTAGCAAAGTGGTGATGATAGGCTTGTAACAATCTGAAGAAGTAAGCAGATCTATTGTCTTCTTATATCGATGAGTTCGGCCGACTACTAAGAATCCTGGTCAAGTTGCGCAATTTCTGTTTCGCCCTTGACTCTTGATACCGATCGGGACTAAGGATCTGTGCACCTAACACGAATTTTTTCGATACGCGTTAACTCGCCACGTAACTCAGTGCGTCTCTCCTCTACTAAACTAGTTAAAAAGAAACACACTGAGTTATGTAGCGAGTTAACACGTATCTCGTGCCTATTCACGTTTATCGATAGGTATACGCGTCTCTTAGCCTATGGGTTTTTAAATAATGTATGCGAATAGGACCTTGTGGAACTTCCGTCTGGATTGCTATAACCATCGTGCTTGCTAATCCTGCCGCTATGCCGCAGTGCCTGCACTGTTGTGTTCCGGCGTGGAGATCAAGGCAGCTGGTGAAATAACAGAATAAAACAGAATAAATAATAGTACTAACGTACAGAAACTTCTCTTTTAACTCCGCGATTAAACAAATTCAAACTTTATTGACACGCACATCAAGTTCGTGTTGCTTCATACACATTCGCCAAGCGGCTCGCGTTAAAAGGAACGCGCCGCCTCCTCTTGCAACTCACGGCGACGCGTTAGGGTTGCGCTGCATTCGTTTTCAATTACACTGACACAGCAAGGGTGAGCGAGCGGGCGCGCGGCGAGCCGACAACCTACTACGATTTGCCTACGCTGTAGGCAAGGTGGCCGAGCTTACCTACAGTGCGGAGTGGAGACCCCCTAGTGTAGATACTTGAAACAGGGGCCGAACGAGGTCTTCTCCTGGGCTAGGAAGTGGTATTTGTAAAATTCTACTTACAGTCCGGGGTGACGCTGACGTAAAATATTTTCATTATGTTCAGTTTCAAATCCTTATTAATTAGAAACTATATTAACATTTACTTAAACCAGTAAGTCAATTAGTTTTAAACAAACAAAACAAACAGAACCCATAGATAAGATAAGATAAGAAGCTGTTGCTATCCATAGAGAATGTGTTGTGAAATTTAATTTGTAGGTAATTTGTGTTTAATAACAAAGCAAACTTCACCTTCCGTTTTAACAATATGCAGACACTTCCCTTTAATAATTTCCTCACTACATGCTGCATATGCCACTTCAATAATATACTATTATTAAGGCACTCTAGTTTCCCAGTGCCGCGAATGTAGACATCGTTTAGAGCAGCATTCTGTTTACACATTCAAGATCTCTACATCATTCGAGAACATTCGAGGACTTTCGCGAGTGTATAGGATACGTCTGTTATTTTAACTTCCTGCATCTCTTAGCAATATTTTCCGCTTAAAAAGTATCAAATTAACTTCCCGGACTTCAAAGAACGTTGTAATTAAAAGCATGTTTTTATTTTTGCAAGGCGCAAACGGGATTAATTTGTTAATAAGTAATGTTTTTAAGGAGATACTCTACGGTGGCTCTGGCATAACCAGGGGGGTTCCACTCCGTACAGTTGGTACGCTCACCCGCCTTGCCTATGTTATAGGCAAATCGCAGTAGGCTGTCGGCTTGCCGTGCGCCCGCTTGTTCGCCCTCGCCGTGTCAGTGTAGTTAAAAACGATTGCCGCGCAACCCTAGCAAGTCGCGGGAGTTGCGGGGGGAAGGCGGGCGCGGGCGGCGCGTTACTTTTGACTCGCGCCGCCTGGCGCATGGTGTGTGAAGTAATACGAACTTTTTGGGCGTGTTAATAAAGTTGGAATTCGTATAATCGCGGTCGTAAAAGAGAAGTTTCTGTATTATTTGATTATTCTGTGGTTCGGGGTTCCGTTCTGTTAATTACATAAACTACATAGAGTATATAAGACGGAAGGTTTCCTATATTATTTATAGGTAGCTATTAGGGAATGAAAATTATAAACAAAAAAAAATGAAGTTGGTAACTACCTGACGCTCTCTCAAAATAACTACTTATAGCTTTGAAAGGATATATAGGCTCAGGTTAAATTTCAAGGTATTTAAATATACAATTTAATATTAATAATGAATGAATGGCTCCGCTACAGATTGCGAAGACTGAATACAGGTTTATCAAATAGCTTCAGGCCCCCCGATTAACATTCAGAGAGTTGTGGTTCAAGTGTGAAGCGAAAAAAGAGAAAGAAAATGTTTATTTACCTGAGCAATGATATTATAATGCGTGGATGTACAGTGTTATACTAAAAGACAGCAGAAAAACGGCCCGACATCCGACATAAGAATACAGGTTGAAGCTAATTTACAAATGCAAATTATTCGTTCACCATTTGAAGTCATTGGATTTACAATTTTACGTCTAACTGCATAAAATTATAATTTATTAAGTTTCGTTGCAAATAAGTTTTTTTTACAAAATAATAGTATTGACAGCAGTGCCGTCGGTTCAACAGACTGACAGCACGAGCGATTGTCGATTTATTGGACTTTTTGTTCGACTTTTGACGCGGGCATTTTTTAAACGCTGACTAGAAGTCCATTAATTATAGGTCAGTGTACCTGAGGCACTGAATACTCGTAGTTTTTTTGCGGCTGGAAGGACCTTGTGCACGGTCCATCGCTACTACCATCTTTCTCGCGAATCCCGCCGCTAAGCAGCAGTGCTTGCGCTGTTATGTTCCGGCGTGGAGAGCAAGACAGCCGGTGCAATCACTGGCACAAGAGGTATTCCATTTTAGCCTTCTGGGGTGGCAACGCATTCTGCAATCTTCTTGGTGTTGCGGGTGTCTATAGGTGGTGGTGATCATTTACCATCAGGTGACCCACTCGCTAGTTTACCTTACTTTTTTTAATTAATAAAAAAAATAGAAATATTTTGGAGAATCGCTGCACCGTTCTTCTTTGTACTCCAAAGTTGTATACAAAATAACCGTTAACATAACAGTTATGAGGACTAAAATAGTGAAACACGCGGCACAGCCTCCGCCCGGGAACGTAATGGCCCGGGGAAATTTGCTTTAATTCCTTCCCGGGATTTACCGGGATTTTTGCTGAGCCCCGTATTAAATAATGGCGCGATTGCTGCGATGACAGTTTCAATTATCAACTAGGTTTAAACTAATAATAACATGCGAAATATTAATTATTAAATCATTTATTTCGGATAAGTTGCTTCCAAATGTAAAGTGGTATAATATAATAAGTTTTGCGGGTGGTAGGACCTTGTGCAAGGTCCGTCCGGATCGCTACCACCATCTTACTCGCTAATCCTGCCGCTAAGCAGCAGTGCTTGCACTGTTGTGTTCCGGCGTGGAGAGCAAGACAGCTGGTGTAATTACTGGCACAAGAGGTATTCCATCTTAGCCCTCTGGGTTGGCAACGCATCTGCACTCTCTTTGTTGTTGCAGGTGTCTATAGGCGGTGGCGATCACTTACCATCAGGTGACCCACCTGCTTGTTTGCCTTCCTATTGTATTTAAAAAAAATACAATCAAAAATTAAAGATGACTTTAAATTAATTCATTGATCCTAAAAATAAAATAAAAATAGAGGTTCAATTTAAATGTCCAAAATGTTTACTATTGCAGTGTAGAGGTAGGTCGCAATAGAGAGATCTCTCACCAGGCGGTGTTATGCCTGGGGACCGAAGTCCGAAGGATGAAAGTTGGAAGTTGTATATATGCGTCCGTGTTACGAAACTTCGTTGGCGCGA
The DNA here is from genome assembly GCA_963691745.1 of Ditula angustiorana. NCBI lineage: Eukaryota > Metazoa > Arthropoda > Insecta > Lepidoptera > Tortricidae > Ditula > Ditula angustiorana. The sequence goes on along the minus strand of OY829483.1, from coordinate 869,617 downwards.
ACTAGCGCATGTCAGTTGGTTTCTTCTACTCAACTCTAGATGGCGCTAGAGTCGCCACACCAGCCCCCCTTTTGAAACCGGAGGTTGGTGCGTAATGCAGTGCAGTCTGTGCGTCATGTGGGCGCTTGCAAGTGCCAGTTGCTTGGTTGCTCAGAGCCTCGTTGGCGAGCATTGTTGCTCCGTAGTTGCTCAGATCCGCGTCGGAGAGCGTTGTGGAGTTGAGTTGATGCTGCTCAGGATCCTCGTTGGAGAGCGTAGCAGTAGTGTAGGAGAAGGGTTTGCACACTGTAGACACCAGGCATGGAGGTATAGCAGCATGCTAGTGGTGCACAGTGCGGTAGTCTGGCTTGCTGTGAGACTGCGTCTTCGTCTTGAAAGTCGTCGAAGGTTGCGTTTTTGTTCATTGTCGTGGGTCACCAATGTAGAGGTAAGTCACAATAGAGAGATCTCTCTCCAGGCGGGTGTTATGCCTGGGGACCGAAGTCCGAAGGATGAAAGTTGGAAGTTGTATATATGCGTCCGTGTTACGAAACTTCGTTGGCGCGAACTAGCGCATGTCAGTTGGTTTCCTCTACTCAACTCTAGATGGCGCTAGAGTCGCCACAGCAGCATCAGAACAGAAAATAAGGGAAGAAATGGCATACTGCTTAGTTTCCGTGAGAACCGGTGTCGCCAAACATCTCCCACCATGACTATCACACGCACATTGACGCGTGTAATAAAAAAGACGGGGGCGTGGCGCGACAGTCTATTAACACCAATGACGCTAGTGCATGATTGGCTTAAATCGCAATTCACGCACACATTAAAAAAAGCAATTTATTTTACATTTACGCTAGAGGGTACTCTAGTAAACCCTCTCAGACGCTTCGAGAAGCGACCGTAGCTACAAACGCTCTTGTAATAGCTAATATCGTAATGAGTTGGATTCATTGCGTTGCCGTTTACTGCAACGAATGTTGACCGAAGTAGTAAACCATCAATGTACAACACATGCAACAAAATACCGCTAGTCTACCCTCGTATTATGAGAAATCATGGGTCATTGGATTTAGTTGTTGACATGGTTTGTATTTTAGTAAAATAGGCATATAACAAGTCAAAAACTAATGAAATTGTATTACTTGTATGTAGTATGTGACTCCATCTTCATTATAGTTTGTAGTTTCTCTTTTGTTTTTACACGTAACCACGGCATTTTGTGAAAACACCGGAGAACATTTCGCAAGGATGTCTAAATTGTCACTAGTCTTCGGCGGGCGGCGATGTTCTCATTTTAGCATATCGTGGAGTCACTGCCACGCCTCCGTAGCATATCTCTTTATTCTTTTATCTAAGATTGCAGCAAAATAAGCTAATACATTTTTCTTTAATTTTTTATGTCAAAACCCGTTGGTTTAAAATCATTAGTTAGTTAGTTTTATTTTTTTTCTATTTTAGGGCAACGACCCTAAAATAGTAAAAAAATAAAACATTCATACTATTTTTTAACTAATTCAGTCAGGTTGAACAAAAATGTTCATCAAAAAGCAGACTCGTCTATTAAAACTGAAGTCGACAAAGAATTAGAAGAGGATAAATTTTTAACTAAGTAACTCGCATAGCGGATTCAGCACAGGTAGCGGGTTAAAGCCACGTACATAGTACAAAGTCAGCAGTTACGTGGTCTTTCTCCTTATCCATAGTATTTAAAGACTCGGTGAGCAATTACACTCGACGTAGATTCCTGGCTCTGGAAGGTGGATCTACTGTGTCCATCGAAATGGGAAAACTATAGAACTGTGTACAACGCAGTGGCAGAGTAGCCGACCATAGTCTATTTAGTCGACTATGTTGGATAGCCTGAATAAAACTGTATGTGCCAATTGTCAAGTAAACAGCTCTGTGTTTTGTACGTTTTACATTGGCGTCATATTTATAGTTCTGCTATCCGACGCCTGTGCCGCTGCTAGTTAGAAAACTTAGAAGCACTTTATTCACTTACGATATGATTCAAAGTTGAACCAATGGCTAAATATTGAAAACCCCTCTTCACCTGCTTCACCCCGTCTCAAAGTGGTGACGCTAGGCTTGTAACAATCCGAACAAGTAAGCAGATCTATTGTCTTCTTATATCGATGATTGTGCCAAACATTGTAGATTCTATTTGAAGTAACAACATCTTCCTGAAATTATTGTGGCCTCTAACACCTTTTTTTCATAAACGTTGCGTAGACCTACGTTAGGTATTATGTGTTATGTCTTCATCTGCCATTGTGACGTTTACCCCCAAATAAAGACAAAACATTTGTCACCTAGTTTAAAAACATCGTTTTTTTATGAATAAAGTTGCGCTGGTAATTAATAGATTCAGGCATGGCTTTGAGATCCAATTCAACTTTTTTGCGCTTTGATTCCGTCGATGCCTCGTATAGAGGTGCAACACGCGTAAATCGTGTAGTTTAAGTGAAAAGTGTGGTGGTTTAAAGTGTCTGTGCGATATATGTTGTTTCATGTGGAAGCGGAGGATGGTGGGGTTTTGCACGTACACAACTCTGGTTTCGTTACTCCACGAAAGGCAATTTGTCCCAGTTACGCGTTGATGGGACCTTTACCTTATTGTATAGTATTTTTTAATTTTTATAAGAATATTGTGTGGTATGTACAGTCAAGGAATTAAATTTCCAACCCACCTAAGGTTCAATAGCATATAGCAAACTGTCACCATAAGAGCTATAGAGCAAGACGTTAGTTTGACATATCGACCTTAATGCATCGCGAATGTCAGACGACATTTCAACGAAATGAGTAGGAAATTAAATTCCTTGACTGTACCATACAATATTATTGCACATGGGTTATTATTATATTACACTAGCTGGTGCTCGCGACTTCGTCTGCGCAGGATTAGTATTTCGAGTAGCAATATCTTTAAAAATTGTAGCCTATGTGATATTCTGATGCATAAGCTATATCATTGTAAAGTTTCATTAAAATTCAATTAGTAGTTTTACGTGAAAGAGTAACAAACATCCATCCATACTTACAAACTTTCGCGTTTATAATATTAGTAGGATGCTAGAAAATCTTTGATATGACGCCTACGGGCATTTCTTTTATTGGACCGCTCGCCGTCGACAGGAAGTTCATCCTCACACGGTTGAATCCTAATGATCACGCAATCTTGCCTTCAAAAGGGGTTCCTTTCGAAGTCACTTCGATTGCGAATTGAACCTCCTAAGGCTTTCCCAGTCAGGGGATCTTCAAAAGAAGTGCAAAAGGTTTTGGAGGGTCAACTACGCAAGTGTGACCTCAGACGTTGCAAGCTGTAGGCGGCAATAATTGAATGCATGTTTGCCGACGTTGCTTACAAACTTGAATAATCGCTGCTGTTTTCGCGACTTTTTTGTTGAGAAAGAAAGAAAAACGAATATTGGATGAAATGTCGCTTCTAGTACTATTAATTTAATTCTTATTTCTTTCTCTATCTTGCTTACTAAGCCAAACAGACCGAGTGACTAAGATTGTGGCGACCACTAGGGCTAGTCCTTTAGATCATATTCATATTCATATAATTATAATTAAAGTAAATTACGATCGAAGGGTGCACCGTTCTGGATGACTTTTGGTGGTGGTTCGAACTGCCGACCGGAGTCGTCGCACGGGCCGATGGACCCTTCGATCTTCATTATAACCCTTACGATGCACCGATTCATTTTACTTGCTAAGCAATCGTAGTCGCCCGTACCTCTTGCGAGGACTACGATTTGAGACACTCAGGCCACAAAAAAATAAATAAAAAAGTACTATTAATTCAAGTGCTGTCACTTCGATTTATACGTCTTAATTTTACACAAACGTATTTACGAGTAGGTAAGAAATTTATGAACCTAATTGAGCCGTTAAAGTGGTTCTAATTGCTTTATTGCGGGCTTGAACTTTCACCTAATGATCTCTAATGGCTGACATGAAAAACGAACAGTTCAAAGCTTTAAGCCCTGTTCAAACAGATGCGACTGTTCACAGTTTACTTGTATTTAATTGGAAAGGCTTGCAAGCCAGCCGCAAATGTATGGATTCTCTTGGAGGCAAACGTGAAGCATCATAAGTTACTAGTTTAATTTTCTTGTTAACAAGACTAACTCTAAAATAATATATAAATATCTTGAAGATTAAATAAAAAAAACACAAAAATCACATTTTGGAAGGCAACCGCTCTTGATCATACTCAAGATCGGACCCACGAATTTGCAAAAACAAAAACAGTAATCAGCAGATGCCACTTCCGAAGCGCTTGTAGAGTCTGTAGTCTTATTGCGTTAATTGGAACGATTTCATGTTCAGTTTTTTAAATTGTTTCAATTATTTTTTCAAAATTGGGTAGTTTGTATTCTAAAATTTTTGTCAGTCTGCCCGTGAACATGGGATCCGTAAAGGGCTCGAAACGTCAGGAATTAGATTCGTTACAATACACGCGATATAAACCGTATAAATTGTTTTATTTCAAAAACAGTAAATTTTTAATTCTTAATACTAAAATCTAAACATTTTGCCTTCTGATTAATTGATTAAAACTAACACTAAAACGAGTCTTTATCGCTCAAAAACTAAATTTGATTCAACTTCATGTCAGTCGTATTGCTACGGTCGTGGTCACTAGTAAACAGTATGTAAGACACACTAAGTAATATGTTTTTACGTAAAAAAATACCGATTTAGTGTACAAACGAATACCACAAAAACCTTTCCACTGCATATCTTGTTTTTGCACGGTTTAAAAGAATGACCTTGAATCGGCAAAACAATTTAACAACGTACAAACAAATGCGACGCAAAATTTTACGAATTCGAATGTTCTGCTAAAGCCAACTGGTATAAAGCAGTGCGCCTAATTTTTTTATATACAACCCAAGAGGCAAACGAGCAAGTCGGTCACCTGATGGCACGTTAACACAATAGCCCATAAACACCTGGAATACCTAGGAGAATGCAGATGCGTTGCCAACCCAGAGGGCTAATATGGAATAAATACCTTTTAAAACAATAAAAACCTCTGATATTTAAAACTTTGTTCAACTTTTTTAAAGATATGTTCGAACGCGTTGCAGTCGTATTCATTTGAACAGTGCTGAAGATTTATTCTCCGCAGTTGAATAATGTATTAACGACTTGATTCATGGATAGGGTGGTTAATCCGTTCATTGTCTGTACTTGTTGAAATCAGCAAATAGCAAACATGGACTGAAAACTCAATTTGCTATTAAATATAAGGCGAAAAACAAATAATGATAAATAATTCTGAAAAGTTTAAACAAACTAATTAACAAACGTATAAAGATTGTGATTGATTGCTTTCGTACACAGGATAACAGAAAACAGTTCAAATTTCATGCATATTAAAGTCCAAATAGACTGCGATAAAATAGCTATGACGTACGGGCAGAGGGAAAGTCAGGTGGACAAACGGAAAAAAAATAACATTTGGTCAGAGAACCCTACAAAAACGCGTATTAAGCTACTATGGTCTGTGCACTTAGCACAAACCTTGTCAACACGAGCTAACTTACTATGTAACTCAGTTAGTCTCATTCTAACAAGCCTAGTAAGAGAAGGATCCTTTTAGGTCCCTTTAATCAATGAACCGTTCCCGAGATTATGTTCTACGAAAAAATCCTACCCGTGATTATAAGGCTGTAAAATGTTTACTATATCGGTAACTATTTGCCCACTTAAATCACTCAGTCGGTTAGTCTTTCTCTATTTTGCTTACTGAGCCAAACAAACCGAGTGACTAAGCGTGTGGTGACCACTCGGGCTAGTCGTTTAGATCATACTCATATTCATATAATTATAAGTAAAGTAAATTACGATCAAAGAGTGCACCGTTCTAGATGTTTTTTGGTGGTGGTTCGAACTGCCGACCGGAGTCGTCGCACGGGCCGATGGACCCTTCGATCTTCATTATAACCTTTACGATGCATCTATTCATTTTACTTGTTAAGCAATCGTAGTCGCCCGTACCTCTCGCGAGGACTACGATTTGAGACATTCAGGCCACCAAAAAAAAACACTCCTATATTTGATGCTATCTCAACCTTGATCCTTCCTTCCTACGCCGTTCAAGTACTTTATTCTAATTAATACGTAAAACTTTCAAAAACTTTACACATTGTTATTATTATGATGTAAATTTATAATTATCTCTTTAAAACTTTTATGCAGAAACTTAACACATTAAACGCAGTTACTATTAAATTTATACAGTAGACTTTGCAGTGGATTCACTGCTCCTGCCTTGCTCTAAATACCTCGAACATAACTTAAATTTATTAAACTTCCTTACAAGGCGGTTTGAAAAGAAAAATGGCGCCCAACCGAGTCCTGATTTACAACTATGGCGCAGATACGAAATTAAATACAATTTTAACAATGCCTTCCACGGCATAAATTTCTTTTCAAGCGTTATAGCCCCAGGCTTCCGTTCTGTTGCGTTACGCTTCTGAATCTCAAGTTTCTCGCATCTTAGAGCAAGATTACCTTAGTATCGTTTCCCAATATTATGTCATCAAACGAGCTATGTTTGTTCTTTCTACTAATCCATTCTGTATCGGTTCAGAGATATGCCTATTTTTAAAACCCATGGCTCTGTTAGTCCCTTGAAAACACACTCTCCGGTCGACATGAACTGCTGCACTCTCTTTCTCCAGATGGCGTGAGGGTGACCCATTGGTTCATTGCTCACATTTGCTATCCTATTGACTTTGATGAATGGTTTCATTTTTAACCCCATGTTGGTCCTTTTTCTTTCGTAAAGGCTAGCAACACGTCTTCGATACCTCAGATATCGTGGGTCGTCACGGGCGGCGTTGATTTGAAATGAAATGAAATGAAAATTATTTAATCCGGAACAATTAGTTCCATATTAGTGCCGTGAAAAACATAATTATTAGTAATATTCGTTACATTATTTATTCGTTACATTATCCGTTTGCTTGATAACATCCCTAGTTTTATCAGATACATGGTTTGATTATAATATTATGATCACGATGTAACTATCGCAATGTGAACCATATTTTTTTATGAAGTCCATAAGTTTTTTTGGTATGTATCTGTTCTTTTCTAGTATTCAAATCCAAATTCAAATTCAAATTCAAATTCAAATCATTTAATTCAGGAGCTGGTCCCATAATATGTTAGTGACAATTGTTGCTTACAAAACTATGTTAGTCGGCATCTATTCGAATTACAATTACTTTGCATGTCAATTAGTGGTAACAATAAAAATAAAAACAATAAAAGTTAAATGGAATGTCATAGTAAAATAAATAGAATTAATCATAAATATCATAATTAATAAAAATAAAAATTGCATAAGGTTAATTAATACATTTCTATAACATCAAATTAAATTAAATCAAAAATTAACATTAGGACAAATGAAATTACATTAAATTAAAAAAATTACGTAAAGTTAATCAAATTCTAAGCATTTAACTACGACATTACACCCTTACTTTGCAACATGTAGCGTGACCCAGTGACTCATTATTGGGCAGTCCATCCTCCCGGCAATCATGCGCAAGATTGTATTATATGTATCTGTGTTTTTATAAAATTATAAAACTAAATCCACCATAAATAAAACTACTACTAACTAAAAAATTTAAATATTTACACAATGTTATTGTAATATTATGTCAAAGACTAAATTATTTTTTTTGATTTATATCAAAAAAATACACCTTGTTGAATGTCTTAAGTTCTCATCAGAGGTTTTTCCGAACCTGTTATCAATCTGGCATTTATAAGTGCTTCCTGTAAGCGTAATCTGAATAAAGATATTTTGACTTTGACTTTAATCTCATGGTCACCTTATTTGGCTTCTTGAATTTGGCTGTTCCTTGTAAATTCTGAGCTAAATTCTGGCATAATTTTAAGCTACAGTGGTTAGCGAATTCAGTCCACTCGCAGTGTTCATTTCAAACCATAATAGCGTGGCTTTAAGAAGAAGCAGTGGTGCAAGCAACAAAAATATAGGTGTTCTGGAAGATCCAACTAATTTAGATGACTAACCGCAATAAATTTCTTCAGAATATGCAGATTTCTATTTGAGACTTATGGGTTATAAATTAGAACCAATGGTAATTTTGGGTGCTGACCAACTTCTTCTCCTGGAGGTGCCTCTCCACTACTGGAGGTTGGCCATTTAACTCTGCGAGTTTGTTCCGGTTCTGTGCCACTCTGAACAGCTGTTCAGCACTGGTGACTCCCGTCCACTCTTTTTTTATGAAATGGAAGGAAAACAAGCAAGTGGGTCACCTGATGGTAGGTGATCACCACCGTCTATAGACATCCGGAACACCAAAGAGATTGCAGATGCGTTGCCAACCCAGAGGGCTAAGATAGAATACCTCTTGTGCTAGTAATTACACCGGCTTTCTTGCTCTCCACACCGGAACACAACAGTGTAAGCACTGCTGCTTAGCGGCAGGATTAGCGAGCAAGATGGTGGTAGCGATCCGTACGGACCTTGCTCAAGTTTCTACCACCCGCATGTTCCTCAGCCATGACTTTTTCCTTCGTCCAACAGCCGCTGATCAACATTCCAATACAATAAGTATTTTGTTTGAGTTTCTTGCCGGTATCTTCTCATTAGAAGTTTTTCCGACATGGTGGTAAATTTTCTGACATTCACAAGTGCTTGCAAGCCTAACCTGAATAAAGATTGACTTTGACTTTCGTTTGGTTTTTATTAGTCTCGGTGATTACATGTGATGACGGATGGACGGATGGATAGCGGAGGCTTAGTATAAAGTCCCGTAGGTACCTTTTGGGTACGGAACCCTCAAATCGCCATGCTCTTCTGCCTTGTATGCGGTTGCAGCTTTGTTGCATTCAAATACGGCGCGGGGTTTTCGTAAAAAGTGGGTACAAGCATTCTTATTAAACTTAATCACACTGTGAATACTAAACGAGAATTAAGAATGAATTTGTGGCATATTTTATATGACCGTAACAGTACTCGTAGCTGTTATTAACTGTGATGTAAGCTGTTAATTTATCGCAACGCTAGGTGATATTTAACCGTAACGTTAGTTGTTATTGAACTATGGCGTTAGCTGTTAATTAACCGTTTTGTTAATTGTTATTTACCTGTGTTGTTACCTGTTAATAAACTGTAACGTTGAGTGAAATTTAACTATTTGTATATTTTACTTAACTGTTAATTATCAAAAACTACTATTTATACATATTTTATTGTTAGTTTTATTTTAGTGTCTAGATTTTAAGTTTAGATATACATACAGACCGTGTTTTATATAATTTAAAAAAAAAACAAAACTGTGACATTAGTAGTTATCTATGTCGTTAGCGGTTAATTAACCGTAACGTTAAGAGAGGTTTACCATAACGTCAGTTGTTATTTAACTGTATCGTGACAATTGAACATTTAACCGTAACGTTAGCCGTTATTTAGGTATGTTAGCTGCGTGACCAATCATTTAATAAAAACAATTCACATAACTTAATCAACTTGAAATTCAAAGTATGAAAGGGAATGCCGAATGCGACGAGCAATCCTTAAAAGCAGCCGCAAAGTTTCGCTTTCAAGATAAATTCTTAGACGACATTCATAATTCAGATGTAAGTGGTTGCGCACGGGTTGAGAGAAGAGATAAGATATTGGCGCTGTAGAAATCCTGCAGTGGCCTTCATGGCCGGCTAAGTTATATTTTTCTCTATGTCTTATAACACTTGTTTGATAAAGACGCAGGGGGGGCGACCTGGGCTGATCATATAAAGGATGCACTGAGGTATATCTCAGTGCATCTCTCTCGTACGGGGCTAGTAAGAATGAGACACATTGAGTTATGTAGCGAATTACGACGTATCCAGAAAGTTTGTGCTAGTCGCACTGTACCCTTACCATGAGTTTATAGTGACCGTATTCGCGTACTCGCTAGCGACAGGGTAAACGATTTGTATGGCCAATTGTACAACGCCTCTAGCGATCACTTAAAGAACTAAAGATTGTTAGTTTGAGTCCAACGCTAAATAAGAGCGCTTTAAGTCGCTAATTAGTACATTTAGATATTATTTTTCAGAGGTCCATATATTATCTAACAGTGACACATATCACCTTGCTAGTCCGCGAAACCAGTGCCTTCCACGTGCAAAATATCTGCATTGTACATGGGTAGTTTAGATCCCGTCGATGCCTTGTATATTGGCGAAACACGCGTAGATCGTGCAGTTTAAGCGTATAGTGGTGGTTGTATATAGATGAGTCTGTGTGATGTATAATGTATATTGTTTCATGAGTCTTTGCATGAAAAATTTATATATCGCTCAGAGGCATCCGTTTTGCACGTGCGCGGCACTGGTTTCGCGGAGTAGCAAGGTAATTTTTTCAACGTTTAAATAAATAAATATCCCTAGCCAATTCACACCTAGTCGCAAACTAAGCAAGACTGTACTATGGATACTAGACAACGGATATATACATACTTAAATACATACAGACTCAGGTACAAACATTCATATTCATCATAAAAACGTTTGCCTCTCCCTTGAATCGAACCCGGCCCGGCGCTAGCTATTTGAACGCCCGTGTGCAATATCGATTATGCCGCCATTGTTTATCTACGACTACCAATGCTGAGCTTCTCAGAAAGGCAGTTTATTGGTACCTCAAGCTTCATAGTCAGGGTCACTAAGCACTAGGCTATCTTTTCGTCGTTAGTAGGTCGATAGGTTTGAGTAACATGAGTTTTCGACGGCAACTTATGGTAGCAGTGCTGAGGTTTACACTGAGGACCGGCGCCATGCCAAGAGCCAACTTAAACTAGTTAAGTTTTAAATTAACATTAACTTAACCAAGTTAATTATTTTATAAAGTAAAATAAAATGACACAGACTTTATCTTGTCCAGATTTATGGACTTTTGGTTCAAAAAGAAGCGTTTTTTCACTGAATACTTTGTTTGTGCTTTGCTTACTGACCTATAAATATTGGACTTCCAGTCAGCGTTTAAAAAATGGCCGCATCAAAAGTCGAAGAACAAAAAGTGCAATAAATCGTCAAACGCTCGCGCTGTCAGTCTGTCGGACCGACGCGCTGCTGTCAATACTATTACTTTGTAAAAAAACCTATTTGCAACGAAACCTAATAAATTATTATTTTATGCAGTTAGACGTGAAATTTACAATCCAATGACTATGAACGATAAACTAATCATTTGCATTTGTAACATTGGCGTCAACCTGTGTTCTTATGTCGGGCCGTTTTTCTTCTGGCATTGAGGATTACACTGTACATCCATGTATTATAATATCATTGGCTTTGATGCATTGCATGAAATGTAATTTTTTCTAGGGTTCCTTATCAAAATTCGAAAAAACTGAACTTTTATAGAGTTTATTTGTCTCCGTCTGTCTGTTAACACTATAATGTGCATAGCGTAACGTATTGAACTGAAATTAATAAAATTTTAAATTAAAAATTCAAAAAACATGGAAGTCAGAAATAACATTTTTCTTTGTTCAGCAAGCTGTAGGTATGTATGTCGTCTATTTCTTCTTACTATCAGACCTGTCATGTCACCTGGATAAATTTAGTTAAAAAATAAATTTAAATTATGTATTAGGTATATTACACTTAAAAAATAAATTTAAAAATTTTAAAATGGTATTAATTTAAATATATTAAATGTGTCGCCACAAAATTGTAGGTCATAAATATTAGCAAAATTAGTTTTTTATAAACAGGAAAGAAAACGAGCAAGTGGGTCACCTGATGGTAAGTTATCAATCACCACTGCTCATAGACACTCGCAACACCAATGAGATTGCAGATGCGCTGCCAACCCAGAGGGTTCTATGGAATACCTCTTATGCCAGTAATTTCACCGGCTGTCTTGCTCGCAACGCCGGAACACAACAGTGCAAGCGCTGCTGCTTAGCGGCAGGATTAGCGAGCATGATGGAAATAGCGATCCGGACATACCTTCCACAAGGTCCTACCATCCATCTTCTTTAGATAAAGTTGTAAATATTTTGTCCCAAAATTAATACAATGTGGTAGAAAATAAATAAGGTCAATATTTCGTTTTCTACACAGTACCGTTTTGTCTGTGAAACCACCTAATAATCTGAATCTACATTTCACGTTTCTGTCAAAGTTCTTTTACCTCAAAAACCAAGAGGTGATAATTTATGAAGATGTTGTATAGAGCAGAAGATCCAGCTAGTCCACTTTTAAAAATATACTAAAATGATTTTAACGCAAGGCAAACCGGTAGGCGATCACTTGATGGGAAGTGATCACCAATGTGAACCAGCCACGCACGAAAATCGCTAATACGTTACCGTTCTTTAGGTCCCTCTCCTCATAGGCCTACGGATCTCTCACTCATCGTATGACACGCAACAGCAAGCAACTATACTCAAGCTTTTTCTGTGAGAGTGTAGGGCTACTACCCGAGTCAAGCCCGGTCGGTTATATGACGTGCAGTTTAGATTTCTTTGTCTATTATTAAAGATGTAAAGCAGAGAGTAACGGAAGCACCGTACCGTTACTACAAGAATTTACTGATTTGTACCTAGTAATTAAAAAGTAGGTATATATTATATTACTGACTGGTCACCAACTGAATAATACAAAACTTATACCACTTCTAGATAACAAAGAACCTTGAAATTTGGCACAAAACTTTTGCCAAGTTGTAAAATTGAAAAAAAAAACGTAGTGCATTCCTACGCTTTTAGCAATGATATTATAATGCATGGATGTACAGTTTCATAGTAAATGACAGCAGAAAAACGGCACGACATAAGAATACAGGTTGACGCCAATGTTACAAATGCAAATTATTAAGTTACCATTTATAGTCATTGGATTTACAACTTTACGTCTAACTGCATGAACTAATAATGTATTGAGTTTCGTTGCAAATAGGTTTTTTTTTACAAAATAATAGCATTGACAGCAGCGCCGTCGGTTGACAGTGCGAGCGATTGTCGATTTAGTCTTCTTTTTAGCCTTCTTTGATATGCCATTTTTTAAACACTGACTAGAAGTCCATATTACTTATAGGTCAGTGGCTTTTAGCTTTGATTTAAGGAACTGATATTGAATTTGGCATTCGTTTCATATCTCAAGTGTTTTACCGCTGACGGCGGTAACCGCGAACGTCGTTGGACGAACTTGGCCCGTTTTCAGACCATCGAGTGGGTATATTTTTGATTGGATTGATTTCAGAAAAAGTGAACTTTCTTTAGGAATTAAAAAGCTCTGTGACACAAAAGAACACTGGAGTCAAAACTTTTGTCGGTTTTATGAATAATTTGTCGCGTTTAGCTTTTAGTTAGTCGGCGACGACGCGTCGAAGTTTTCGAGTTCCCCCTGAAACAAAGATATTTTTGACGTTGATTATGCAAAAATATATTGAAATATGGCTCTGGAGAGGTTGTGAACTCTGGTGAGTTTTTTGACGATATTCTGTGAAACTTTTTCGTTTTTTGCATTTGATGAAAATAAAAGTAGCTAAATCATAATGAATAACTCAAGAACGGGTATCATTTCAGGAATGTACCATTTTTGACATCTCGTTGAGTTTCTAGTCAGCATTCTTTCATCAGAGGTTTTTCATATTTGTTTGCTTCGTGCAAGCCTAATCTGAATAAAGATATTTTAACTTGATTCAAGTAGTAGATTTGCTAAATTTTGCGTTTAAGATAATGTTTTACAAGCGGGCTTGTTTTTAATTTAAATAACGAACACGTTCATTTTTAAATAGTTATAACGGTCAATTTGTTCCCAAGCAACGAGCAAGTGGGTCACCATGATGGTAAGTGATCACCACCACTTATAGACATCCGCAACATTAATGATATTGCAGATGCGTTGCCAACCCAGAGGGCTAAGATGGAATACCTCTTGTGCCAGTAATTATACCGGCTCTCTTGCTCTCCACGCCGGAACACAACAGTGCAAGCACTGCTGCTTAGTGGCTGGATTAGCGAGCAGTCTTGCTTCAGTACATTTAAAATTAGGTAAGTTCAAAAAATACAGGTACAAATTTAAGTGCCCCGTTTTGGCGAGGACCCCTAAAACGTGAATAATGAAAATCAACACTTCATGCTTTTCATAAATCAAATTCCTTTATTGTTACCGACTAAAAAAATAATTTAGTAACTCGTGACACTTCCTGAATGAATTTAATTACGGATTGTAATCAGAAAAGGTACTATTACCGAACATGCAAGATTCACGATAAGCCCAAGTCATTCTTTACGTGATTTAATGAACGTGTTTTTTAAAAATTGTATGAAGTCATGCCATGGGGACATTTGTTTCCACAGCGAATTTATTTGCACAAATTATAATGCACTTAAGTGTACGTTCTATAAAAGCAACTAGAATTAAATTAAAACGATGCCGGTACAAGATATTTATTTCTCGATCACGCGACAATATCCGAACTCAATAGAATGTGCGTGTGATGCGTTGCGCGGCAAGTGGACGAGTCTTCTCCGAGCCAGCTCCCACCACGCCGCTGGGCGCTGCTTGTGTGCGTGCGTTGAAATGAAAATAAAAAAATTGTATTTCTAATAGGCCTTTTTACAAGTTTCAACGCAAGATTTTGCTGAAAAGAAGCCCTGCAAGACCCTCAGCACTCTTTTCTGCTGACCATTGCAAAAAAAAAACAGAATAATAGTTCTAAGGGTACGCCACGGCAGGGGGGTTCCACTCCGCAATGTAGGTGCGCTCGCCGCATGTCCTATGGCATAGGTTAATCGCAGTAGGTTGCCGGCTTGCCGCGCGCGCGCCCGCTCTCTCTGTGTCGCGCGTTGATAGTCTTACAGTAAGCAGCCCAACCCTAGCGGTGCGCCAGGGCATTGCGGGTGGAAGGCGGGCGCGGGCGGGGCCTTCCTTTTGACACATGCCTGGCGAATGTTTATGAAATAATACGAACTCTATGTAACCGACATAGGCTACTAATTCCACGCGAATGAAGTCGGAGTGTCCACTATATATGCTTATCAAGTTATCACGGGTATAATCAGGGTTAGGCCATTACAATGTAAAAAACTCTATACATGAAAGTGCAAACCGTATCAAAATCCGTTGCGTGGTTTAGAAAGAGTATGCGGCCGATAGTAATATGAGGACAAACAAACGCAGATAGAGATTTTGTTTCATACTATGTATAGATTTTAGGTGCCATACAAAATACCATTTTTTAGTAATGCTGGTTTACTGAGTATTGCATGTTCAATTTTTCATTTTTTTTACTCTTCAATTGTTAAAATTCTACCTACCCCTACGTGAAGGAAGGGCATACTTATGGAAAAAATTATAAATGTATCGTTACTAAAACTATTAGTATTAGTTTCGTAACGATTTATATCAGTTTAGTAACGATTTCATAACAAACTTCTTCTTCTTCTTCTCAGCATATATCTGTCCACTGTTGAACGTATACCTCTTCCATGGATTTCCATGTCATCCTTGACGCTGCAAATCTGGTCCAGGTTGGACCTGCCGTGTTACCGGTATCGTCTGACCACCTGACTAGTGTTCTACCCACGCTTCGCCTTTCCGTTCGGGTTATCAAACTGATGTTGTTTATTTTAATAACGGCAAAATCTTTTTAATTCTGACCCATTAACTAATGGTGCGATTTGGTGTAGACTCCTTAAATACCATAACCACTTTTCTCTAGAAAAATGTCGCTTTTAATTAATGGCTGGCAGAAACGGAATGCAAAACGCATTTAAGCCATACTATAAGCTAGCCAAAGTTCAACCCTAACAACGCACTATTGGATTCATATTTGTGTACGTTTAAAGTGTCGTATTGGCCCTTTAAACAATGTATTAGAATCTTGAAGAGCTGTTAAAGGTAATTATAGTAGAAATGTTAGGCGCTGAAATGCAAAGTTGCATTAGCATTTTAAACCATAATGTCACTTGAAAGAGTTCAAAGTCACTTTTGACGTTTGTTCCTTTTATAGAACAACATGGCTTAACAGGTTAAGGTGCAAAGAATTCTAAATCGTGACTTAAATAGTATTAAATGCTTGTAAGAGGTACAAAAATGTCCTTTAATGTTAGTTTGAAAATGCTCGAGACGTATGGACGTTGCACGCTATTTTTATAAAGTACCTAGTGGCGTAAACATTAGCTAGCGGGTTACGTGATGGTAAACAAACACCGCCGTCAATGAATATCAGCAATATCAGAAGAATCGCAGCACTGTTGTGTTCCGGCGTGGAGAGCGAGACAGCCGGTGCAATTACTGGCACAAGAGGTATTCCATCTTAGCTCTCTGGGTTACTAACGCATCTGCAATCTTCTTGGTGTTGCGGGTGTCTATAGGCGGTGGTGATTACTTACCATCAGGTGACCTACTTGCTTGTTTGCCCTCTTATTTCATAAAATAATTAAATAAGCACATTAATGACGTTTAAGAAAGAAATAGGCTCTTTTCTTGAAGGTGCCTGGCTAAGTCGTATCTATTTGGAATGTTCAACAAATCGACGCTAAAAGCCGGCAACGCATCAGAAATTATCTTAGGGTTAAACGTTCCCGTGGACGTCGGTGATTACTTCTTGTCAGATAACCCGCATTCTCATTTACCTCCCTGGTCCAAACAGTCTCAGCACAGATTCTTAAAGCCACGAATTTCAACTCGAACTTGACGCTTTTTTACTGTTAATTTGGAAGACAGCCAATCTATGAGAGACTTTGAAAACTACTTTTTCAATTGAAAACTCTACGGGTAGCATCTGGTGGCACAGCTGATAAAGTTATTTGTGTCACAAGGGGACAAAGTATTACTTTGTTTCTTGAGGGCGTTATTTTAAATTCAGAGCACAGCAAAGGATTCTAAAGTAAAATCTTGCAGGGAATCCTTTAGTGTAATCCTGCGTAGCGAGAAATTCAATACCACCCGATAATAAAATAATTTGGCCCCATGTGACACACACTATTTTTCATCACTATCTATGAGAAAAAGAAAGAAATACGTCTTAAAACTCGTATGTAGAAACATTTGGTTGAAAATGTAAATAAAACACAATTACCTATGAAAAATTAAAACGTAAAATTAATCGACCAGTAATTTATATCTCTCTGGATAACTTTTTATACTAATCAACAAAGATTTAGTTATACAATGCAGACTCCTTGCTAACCAATCACAAAAATGAGTTCATGACCATAGAGCCTTGAACGTCAGTTAGTCTTTCTTTTTTTAAATTTAACTTTTACGTGAGCGGCTGCAACCTAACTACGCTAATCTATCAGAAGCAAGAACGCGGATCAATCAAAAGAGAGAAATCCTAAACTCCCTTGGGGCCAAATTTGAATTTTGTTCCCGCTTTCTTTTAAAGCCAATTGTCGTTTTTTGAATAGGTGTGATGAAAAAGATGTTTCCACGTTACCACGTGATCCAGTAACTACGGATTTCCATTTAATGACATACAACCTCTGTTTCACTTATTTTTATAACATTCTTCATGCATGCTCATCGGTTTAGGATACTCCTGACCTGGCCTGTATCCAGAATGTCTCCGATTTGGTCGGAGTGCATTCGCCAAGGTCTCCCCCTTCCCAGTTTACCATCCACTCTCCCTTCACACAGCCTCTTAGTTAATCTGCTTTCATTCCTCTCTACAAGCTCAAACTATCTTAACATACCTTTCTCAATTTTTGTTACTACTTCTTCCTTCACTCCGCATTTCTCACTTTCCTATTCCTTTTTATCTACATCTACACTGAACCGATTCCAAAAAATATGTTACTTATAGAAAGCTACACTATCCCTGAAGGACATAGGCTACTAATTTCACGCGAACGAAGTCGGCGGCGTCCGCTACATTTATATAAAGAAACGTTTGTTTTGCGGGTGATAAGGCTTTGTGCAATGTCAGTCTGGATCGCTACCATCTTGCTCGCTAATC
Source organism: Ditula angustiorana (assembly GCA_963691745.1). Lineage (NCBI taxonomy): Eukaryota > Metazoa > Arthropoda > Insecta > Lepidoptera > Tortricidae > Ditula > Ditula angustiorana. Next base: position 851,667 of record OY829483.1, on the reverse strand, counting down.
CTGCCGCTAAGCAGCAGTGTTTACACTGTTGTGTTCCGGCGTGGAGAGCAAGACAGCCGGTGTAATGACTGACACAAGAGGTATTCCATCTTAGCTCTCTGGGTTGGCAACGCATCTGCAATCTCTTCGATGTTGCGGGTGTCTACAGGCGGTGGTGTACATTTACCATCAGGAGACCCACTTGCTTGTTTTTAATGTTTTAATGTTTTATTCGGGCACAAACGGTACGTGATTCTTAAAGTTAGACATAATTATATATTACATAAACCAATGAAGCTGCCACTACCTACTAGTTCATTTCCATTTACATACATTCACATTTGCCTTACTATTTAAAAAAAAATTTAACTTTGTTGTCCTATGGGTCAAATTAACGGTACAAGTTCCTTAAATAATTTTTTTCTTAAGTATATTTTAGGCACTAACTATACATTTTGGTCCCTGTGTATGTCTGTGACTATTCAACTTTTCGCGGCACGTCACGAATTTCGGCCCTCGGATTAGATTTGTTAAAAAGTTATCCCTCAGTATTCCGTGGGTAACGAGGTTTGGCTCTCTCCGGCGGTAGAAATGTGGACCCCTAATATACTAGAATTTCACTTTATAGTATTAAATTGTGTATCCAACGCTCTCTATAAAAACGGCGACAACGTTTTCCACCCTCTAAACCTGAAACTGTAGCTATTTCTTTAATATGCCACTGTTATGTGTATGCCAGTGTAAAATGGTATGAGAAACATTTTCGGACTTCCGATAATAGGACTTAAAAAGTTAAGTGAAAAAATGCGCACCCGTGCCTATGCCAACGGCTCTATAGCTATATTATATGCTCTAAGGCGCGCGTAGAGTAGACGCATGGGCGCGGCGGCCGCGCGGCCCCCCACACCTCACCACCTAACCACCTAAATTTCTAGTTCGCGCTGAAATGCCTCGCCTTAAATTTTGGTTTGAAGGTTTTTTTTATATTCCTTACCAGCGATCTGCCCTGGCTTTGCACGGATACAATCGGGACGTAATGAACATAAAAACCTTTAACAAACTGGAACAAATTACCTTGCTACTCCGCGAAACCAGTGCCGGGCTCGTGCAAAATAGCTGCGTCTGTGCGACACATATATGTTCATGCAAAAACCCACCCTCCTCCGCTCCCACACGAAACAACATATATCACACAGACTCAACTACACACCACCACCACTAAACACTAAAACTACACGATCGACGCGCGTTTCGCCTCTATACGAGGCATCATCAAGATCGAACAGTACGACCGTTCGCTACTTGAACGAATGGCGTACAAGTACGCAAGTGGTTGAGTAGGAGGGTGGGTTTTTGCATGAACATATATGTGTCGCACAGACGCAGATATTTTGCACGAGCCCGGCACTGGTTTCGCGGAGTAGCAAGGTAATTTGTTCCAGTTTGTTGATATGGACCTTCGCAAAGTAACGCCTGAATCTATTAATTATATAAAAACCTTTCGTATAAAAAATCCTAAATGACAGTGACAAACGCATCAAAATCCTTTGCGTGGTTTAGAAGAAGGCGGCCGAAGATGAATAAGAATTTCGGACAGACAGGAAAAAAGCGACTTTACTAAAGATAAATAAGATAAAATGAGGATAGTTGGCGAGTGATAAGACCTTGTATAAGGTCCGATCGGATTGCTACCGCCATCTTGCTTGCTAAGCAGCAGCTGCACTGTTATGTTTCGTCGTGGATGGCAAGACAAACAGTGACATTACTGGCTCAAGAGGTTTTCCATCTTAGCCTTCTGGGTTGGCGCGTCTGCAATCTCCTTGGTGGCGGTTGTCTATATTCGGAGATGATTACTTATGTACCATCGGGTGACCCACTTGCCTATGTGCCTTCATATTTTAATAAAAGAAAAAATGTCTTGAAATTATTGACATCTTTTTATTTTGTATGAAACTTCTAAAATGCAAGAATATAGCCAAATCTATGTAGAATATCATATACATTATAAAATAATCCTCAAACCTAGTTCTAAGACAAAAAATTATGATACAAAAATTCATGGATGGCCGTTGGTTAAGGTTTATAGGGTGGAAAGCGTAACCGCCGTTTGTGTAGTAAGCGGGTACATTTACAGTCTTAAAAACAGCAAAATGATACCAAGAAATAATTACAAGGGACATTAAGGTGGCATTATATTGTAAATTATAGCACGCTAGAGGCGTACTTGCGTAACTCAAGAAGGACGACTCTTAACTTAATTAATTACTACTTTAAAGCACTCCTACGCAAGCAACGTTAATGACTGACGCAGTAACACAAAAGACAAATTTTACAAGATGCGATGGCAAAGTTTTTTTGCATTTCCAAATTTTGTGCCTCACACCAGGCAGGGTCGGACCGTAAGTTTAGGCCCTGGGCTAATACTACTAAGGGGCCCACCTAATTACTCAAAATAAACAAAATTATGGATTTTTTCGCATTATCGTCCCCTTGGATCGGGCCCCTTGAATCCACGGGGCCCTGGGCTGAAGCCCAAGAAGTATTATGGCCGTAAAAGTAATTTGTGCCCTGTTATGTTTAGTCGACCAAGAAATCGCTTGACCACTTTTCGACCGTGTTACAAAGGGATAGAGTACAAAAGTGGTCAAGCAATTACTTGGTCGACTATAGTACCGATAGTACATGAAGCTTTAGTTATTTAATTTGCCACATTTTTATAGAAAGAAATCAAAAATTTAAATACTAAATGTAAACTAAACATTAATGCTAAAACAGCTTGCACTGTTGTGTTCCGGCGTGGAGAGCAAGACAGCCGCTGTAATTACTGGCACAAGAGGTATTCCATCTTAGCCCTCTGGGTTGGCAACGCCTTTCCAATCTTCTTGGTGTTGCGGGTGTCTATAGGTGGTGGTGATCACTTACCATTAGGTGACCTACTTGCTTGTTTGCCTTCCTATTTCATAAAAAAAAAGATATCAAAAAAGAAGGCGCCCTTAGCATGGTACCGAAGATACTGGCAGCATTACTTTTCTGTATAGTTAAGCTTATACGCTGTGCGAGGTAGCTGCCAGCTCTTCGGCACTCTGAGACGTCGATCAGCCTCTTCGAGAGCTCTTTGAAGACGAGTAGGGCAGCAGGCCCCCAAATACTGATGGGTAATTTTAGAAAATTATCAAATCATGATAAAAAAATTTTTAGAAAATTAGTCTACATTGTTCTAAGATTTTAATTAATTTATTTGATTTGCTTAAGAAGTCGTGGCCAAAATCTATTTTCAAGAAATCTTTTCATAATCCTTGACTATGGGTGTTTTATAAAATACCTAAATTAAAATACTACAACTAAAAGTTCTCCATTGACCAAACTCCGGGTTATCACTGTAAAGCAATCTCTTCCATACAATTCCATTTGAAACGATGATAAATCTTTGAAAGTAATGATAACGTTCTTCGTAGTCTGGAACAGGTCACGTTAAAAGTAAGATACACATTTTAGAAAGAAAGCTAGCGTTTTATCTTTTGCCTTTTACAGCCTATTTCGGTAGCTTGAAGCTCGCCTGTGGAGTCATTCTCGGTTAATATGTTCCTGGGAAGCTTGCAAAGCTAATTTTATTTTAGGTACCATTTGGAATAGGGATGTTACGAAGGTTTACCGGAGTCAGAATCCGGAGTCGGAGATGTAGCCGTAGCTTCGCACTTGAAGTAACCGGAATTTGTTGGAGACCAGGGGTGCAATTTTTTAATCTCACCAGGTGACTTAGAGTTCACCAAAATGGCCGAATCTCTATGAAAAACGGCTATTTTGGTGAGCTTTAGTTACCCAGTGAGATTCAAATGCAATTTTTGAATCTCACCAGGTGACTAAAGCTCACCAAAATGGCCGCATTTCTATGAAAAACGGCCATTTTGGCGAGCTTTAGTCACCCGGTGAAATTCAAAATCGCACTCCAGGGCCTAATTTCATAAACGTAACAGGCGACAGGTGACAGTGACAATTTGTTATACATTGCTTGCCCACTATGATGTTAAGTCTGCAAGTCTGTAGCGTTACTTGTCGACACAGTAATGTACGGCGAATAGTCACTGTCACCTGTCGCCTGTCGCGTTTATGAAATTGGGCCCAGGGTTTAAATGCGACAATCAATAGACAGATTTTCAAAGGACAGGAAGTCAGTTATTTAATTAGCCTCTAATATTTATAATAGTTAGGTTATCCCTGACACAAACAATAATCGGTTTTGTCGCAGTAAACTGCTATTAAGAGGAAACACAAGGGCCGTTTTTCCATACAAACGTCGTCCCCTGTTTCCTCTCTGGATAATGCCAGTAGAGCAATATTTTTTTTCCAAAAAATCGATGGCCACTATTATGCATGTCCCTATGTTTTCCTTTTTTTAATAAATTAATTATTAAAAGGGATATGGACATTCAAAAACCTAAAAAATTGGCCAGATTTTCGGCTGCGTTCATACATTCAGAAAACAAATTTTACTAGATTATATAAAAAAAGAAAAACATAGGAACACTGCCAAAGCCTTTCTTTAATTTTTAATGAAAAAAGTAGTTAAATCGGTTAAGTTTTGGAGAAGGAATCAGGGGTCTACGAATCGTTGATTTTGTGTACTTTTAATAGGTATTTTCAGTCCAAGCTGCGGCTGTCTCTATTGCACTCTGCGGGGGGAGGCTTGATAGATGGAGGCAGCAATAGATTTTACAAATACCTATTTTTCAATTCTCTAGACCTTGGTGTTTCCTCTTAAACATTGAAAGCAGCTACACACTTAAAAACTGCAATAAAATTCAATTCACTAACCAATTAACTACTATACAACTAACACTTAAATTCTTGTACCGCAATTTTATGTATTTGTTTTTGAACTTAAATTGTTATTGGCAATAAAGTTTTTTTCTTTCTTTTCTTTCTTTTTCTTTCTTTCTATTTCGAAGAGTGTTGCAATAAAGCGACAAAGAAATACAGCTGCAATGAGACGCTGGTGTGACGGGATTCCCCGGTCAACAACTTTTAACACACGCGCTTTGTGCCCCAATTCTGGCGTTCATCGAGATTAAACTCACATTCGAGATATGGCAAAAAATTAAAGATTTTGACAAAAAATTACAGAAGCTGACAGCTCTTTTTGACATATTTATCTCGAATGTGGTTTTATCTGTACTGATGCGAGAATGGCCCCACTGGCTGCGATAGCTCGCTGCGTTTCGTTTTGGTCTTCGTTATAACCTCCAACTTAAATGTTTCAGAGCAGAAGTCGGAGTTGGAGGTAAGAAATAAATCTGAACTCAAATATGGGATGGAGAAAAAGAGATAGAAGGAAATGAGGGAGTGCTAACCTGGTTCGAAAATTAATCCTCCGCGTGCTGGATCTATAATGGACGCGCCGTTCGCTTCTACTGTCTTCTGCCGTGGGTGTGTTGATTGATTAGACGATTTTGTTGATAGTTGCTTCTTATTTTAAATAGGCCGTCGAAGGGAGCGTGTGCTCTGAATTTCCGGCTTTTCGGAGTCAGAGTCGAACCTCGGTAGCATCCCTAGTTTAGAACCTAGAGGTTAATGGATCGCGATTTCAGCACTTGTGTAAGAAAATAAATGGCTTCTTGAGTACCGTCATGACCTATTTATTTTAAGTATTAAAGTGTAATTGTTAAATTATTTTTTTCTCTAGCCCTGTAATTGGAAACAGTTTCAGTAATTATGCTTAAGCAAGTGGGATTGGACGCTGCTGAAGATTTTTTTAAAATGTAATGATAAGGTTAACAAGCAAGTGGGTAACCTGATAGTAGGCCATCACCGCCGCCTACAGACACCCGCAACACCAAGGAGATTGCCGATACGTTGCCAACCCAGAGGTCTAAGATGAAATATCTCTTGTGCCAGTAATTGCACTGGCTGTCTTGCTCTCCACGCCGGAACACAACAGTACAAGCACAGTTGCTTAGCGGCAGAATTAGCAAGCAAGATGGTAATAGAGATCCGGATGCAATAATAATAATAGAAAGGATAATCAAACAATGGGAACCCGTATTTTATATAGGTAAACCTGTTTAAATTTATGTTTTTGTAATAATTAAATAAATGCATTCAACACAAGGTGTGGACATCCATTTATTTAATTTTATAGTTGCAAAAGTTAGAAACAATTTTAGCCAAAATGGAATTCCTCAACTCCGTTGTACTCGTATAATGAGTTTCATGCAGTTGCTTCATGAAATTACTTCAGCTTTCAGCACCCGTACATATAAAAACAAATTCTAAACGTCTGTTTATAATTTTAAATAATTTGGAGATTCACATTGAAAACAGATCTTATTGTCATTATGACGTAACTGTAAAATACAACGTGTACGAAATTTATGGAAATAATCTAATTTTTACTATACAGAAAGGTAAGGCTGCCAGTATCGTCGGTACCATGCCAAGGGGGCCTTCTTTTTTGATATATTTTAATTATAATTTTAATATTAATGTTTAGTATTTAGTTTTTATGTAGTTTAATTGGTTTTAATTATTTTTATTAATTATACGAGGACCCAATTTTTTATATATTACGCGTTTTAAGAACCCACTACTTACATAATATTTATAATGAAATATTATTTTGATAATAAAGTTTGGAAATAATGATGATGAGGATAATTTCGAAGAATCAAAAACTACATGAAAATTCAACGAAGAGTACACCGTTTCTTTTATTTACTATCACTGATTTGAGCGATTTAAATATTTCCCACTGTTTAGAAGTAGAAATCTCAGATATTTGTCACCACTTGTATAGTCGACCAAGTAATTGCTTGACCACTTTTAAACATTATCCCTTTGTAATACGGTCGAAAAGTGGTCAAGCAATTTCTTGGTCGACTCAAAATTTACAAGATAACGAAAAAGAAATGATCCCGACGAATGCAAGTTACGGAAAAAAAAAATATTTATTCAAAAAGGAAAAGAAAAAAGGGTGTACACAACAATAATATAAACAGTAAAATAAACTCACCTAATCTAAACCTGAATCTACAATCCCAACGAATTGTGATCCTCATTTTATTAAACTCCGTTAAAGATAGCACAGAATCGCACAGCAATACTCTGGAGCTAAACCTAGTCTTGAATTACCAAATTAGTGTTCAGAACGCCACGTGTTAATTATATTGTATGTATTTAGTAGCCACCCTGGGGAGAGCCCTGAGTCACAGTATACAAATAAGCAGTAAGGAATCTACGTACAAACGCTCGAAACCGACGCACTCACACAGACGCACGCTCAACACGGCCGCTAAGGTTTTTTCGCGGACTGACAGTCGCGGCGCATCGAGACGACTAGACGCTCTTTGAGTTTATCGTTATTGCGTACGCCCGAGACAGTGCGCGATCTTTTTAAAAGATGCTACAAAAGTATTGTGTCGTACTATGGCTGCTTGAACTCGAGTTCTTCAAAACAGAAGCTTATAGATTTCTTACTTTTTAAAATGTTGAAGTTTTTAATTGCCCATTTTTATTTGTAAACTCGTTAATTCATTTCACTATTTAATAATTATAGAAGTCAAGTGAACGTTGTTATAAATATTAATTTTAATAAATATAACTTTTAATTTTACGAAAATTAAGAGGACAACCCTAACGCTCCACCGGAGCGCAGGTATCTATCTCAACAAATAGGCTTAGCTTCGTTACTGCTGTATTTATATACTGTGACTGAGTCCAGTAGCTGTGATATTGTGCATCTGGGATGCATAATTTAGGAGGAAATTCTAAATTAGATGGCGTTGTTACTACATGCCAGAGTAGGCTTGGAATAAGTTAGAATAAGGTGTAATACTGGTAATACTACCTTAGTTACTGTTAGTTTTTTTATCACCTGACTGTATGTTGTATAATAATTTGTATTTATGTACTTTTTGGTTTACTGTTTAATTTCTGCACCATCAATAACCCTGAAAAGACGTAATTTTTATTTTTAATTCAACTTTCCGAATCTTGCCTCGAATAAATCGCTTTCAAGCGATAAGACCGCTTTATGATTTACCTGTCATTCTCAAAAATTGTTGAAGTGGTAATATTATACAATACAATACGGTTACTCTTATTGATCATAACAAAACTACATGACAAAAATCAGTTTAGAAAAAATACATAAGTAATAAATAAAAAAATAATTTGTATAGAAAAAATTGTGCTCAATTAAAAGTTTTGGATTGTATAGTAAGGTTTAAATAACACAATACATGCTAGTTGTCATGTCTAAAAAAAAGCTATTCACTCTTTTAAAATTAACTAGAAATAGTATTTTATGCAACTGCTATATAATGAGAGGCCTTAAAACACGAGTGTGGTTTTATGAAACGAGCGTCAGCGAGTTTCATAATAGGATCACACGAGTGTTTTAAGGTCTAATTATATACAGTTGCATACATTACTTTATCTACACACATATCATAACTGCAAAAAACCGTAACAGCAAAAAACCAACAAACAAGTATGGCGGCAATTCGATCTATCCGTCAAGACGAACGTTTTTTTTAAATCATAGACAAAAGAATGAAGTCCCTATTGTCATGTCACTCGAGATCAAATGTCGTGCGTTTAAATTAAAAAATCACATTGAATTGACGTTTCGTATCGATAACTGTTTTAATATCTGTGGATACTAGAATAGAGACCAACTTGAATTTTGACAGCTGTTCCAAATTTAAATTCATAACGTCACGAGATATCGGTAATGTAATCACCAATAAACACAGACTACTAAGAGATACTACCTAATAATAGTATTTTATGCAACTGCTATATAATGAGAGGCCTTAAAACACGAGTGTGGTTTTATGAAACGAGCGTCAGCGAGTTTCATAATAGGATCACACGAGTGTTTTAAGGCCTAATTATATACAGTTGCATACATTACTTTATCTACACACATATCATAACTGCAAAAAACCGTAACAGCAAAAAACCAACAAACAAGTATGGCGGCAATTCGATCTATCCGTCAAGACGAACGTTTTTTTTAAATCATAGACAAAAGAATGAAGTCCCTATGGTCATGTCACTCGAGATCAAATGTCGTGCGTTTAAATTAAAAAATCACACTGAATTGACGTTTCGTATCGATAACTGTTTTAATATCTGTGGACACTAGAATAGAGACCAACTTGAATTTTGACAGCTGTTCCAAATTTAAATTCATAACGTCACGAGATATCGGTAATGTAATCACCAATAAACACAGACTACTAAGAGATACTACTCAATAAAGAAAGATTTACCTACTACCACAGACAAGAAAATTCTTAAAATAACATTGGTTGTAATAATGCTGGTCATTTTCTATGGTTTTTGAACGCGTTATTGAGAAATTATGATATGTGTGTAGATAAAGAAAGATTTACCTACTACCACAGACAAGAAAATTCTTAAAATAACATTGGTTGTAATAATGCTGGTCATTTTCTATGGTTTTTGAACGCGTTATTGAGAAATTATGATATGTGTGTAGATAAAATAATATTACCTACTAATTTGAACAAAGTTCTAGCCAATAAGTTGACCTGTATAAAACAAGCCCGTTGAAGAAAACAATATAAGTTAAACAACTTAAATATGTAAGCAATTTATGTTTTTATTCGTCCCTAAAGGAGCATTATAATGTCTGAAAATTACAACATTTCCGTAAGATAAAATAAGATCCTGTGGACCTTATATCCAAAGAAAATAATTATTGCACACCCATTTTGATCTCTTTCTTTTGATATTATATTAGTGCTATGAATCCTCATATAAAGTGTTTTAAAAAGAAATTATAATGACTAATTTAGCTTCGTTAGTTCTTGAGTTACGGGCGAGTATAAAATGTTTATACATACTGAAAATCACCATAGTAATAAATAACTTTGAACAGAAATTCTAGAAGAAGAAACTAAAATTTAAGAATCTTTATTATTTATGACGTTATTGGAACTTAAACGCGATAAAAATATTTTGATAATTTACCTCGACGTTTCGGCCATGTTTCAACGGCCGTAGTCACGAGTAGACTCATTTAAAGTCATTTTGAGTCGTAAAGTCCAGATAACGTTATAAATATGTGTGAAAATCACGAAAGTTCAAAACAATCTTTTTCATCTTTTAAACAAAAATAAATACAATTTACACCAGGAGTTCCCATACTTATTTTTCTCGTGGACCACTTTCAAAATTTTACTGGTTTTGGTAGACCCCCTGCTGCTACATTTCTACCCCCAGCAAGTCTCCCGTGGACCCCTAGGGGTCCATTTGGACCACTTTGGGAATCACTGATATACACAGATAAAACTAAAGAGAAAACTTAAAAACGGCTAAATTAAAACTAAATATGGTCCCCGTGGCATGGTGCTCAATAGGCTGGCAGTGTTCCCTATTTGTATCGCGATACTGATCCTTTGCGATAGGTAGCTGCCAGTCTCTTGGTCACCTTTCACGTCGACTAGACGCTTTTGTAGCTCTTTAAAGAGATTATGAGCGCTTGAACCTCAATTTTGAGGCAGATAGTTTTGACCAGGGGGGTTCCACATCGCACTGTAGGTACGCTCGACCGCCTTGCCTATGGCATAGGCAAATCGCAGTAGGCGGTCGGCTTGCCGCGCGCTCGCTCGCTCGCCCCCGTCGTGTCAGTGTAATTAAAAACGAATGCCGCGCAACCCTAGCGTATCGCCGGGAGTGGCGGGGGAAGGCGGGCGCAGGCGGCGTGTTCCTTTTGACTCGCGCCGTCGGACGCATAGTGTATGAAGTAATACCAACTTTTTGACCGTGTGGATAAAGTTGAAATTCGTTTAATCGCTGTCGTAAAAGAGAAGTTTCTGTACGTCATAATTTATTCTGTGACTGAGCTTGGTTCGACATGAGTTTGTTTGGATTTTATATAAGTAAAAAGACTCTTGGTTTTTAAGAAGGGACTCTGAAAATAACCCGAGTTTGAGATTTCTTCCTCCTCAAACTTAGCCTCAGGGTAAAACACTAGGAAATGGACACTTACGCTTATCATGCAAATGTTATGTACCTAAATAAATCAGTAAAGATACCACAAACCGTCGTGTTACCCTGAAATGTAAAACGCTGTAAAACTGGATATAAAAGGCATGGTTTTCTCTCATTTTCCATGATTTTGCGACAAAACGACTCATAAAATGTAAAATACGACCTTTTAAAAAGAAATTGTAAGCGTTTTCTTTTTAAAAATTACCCCTGTTGTTGATATCATAATACAAACTGTATTAAACTGTGGTATTAACTATGCGATTTTACTCTTATATTGCTAAGTATATAATATATATGATTTAGAGACTGATATAGAACTTGACACCCGTCTAATTATTGACTATTTCAACCCCATTGATATAATAATACTTGGACATACAGTGTCATAGTAAATGACAGCAGGAAAACGGTCCGACATTAGAATTCAAATTGACGCCAATGTTACAAATACAAATTATTAGTTTACCATTTATAGTCATTGGATTAAAAACTTTACGTCTAACTGCATAAAATAATAATTTATTAAGTTTAGTTGCAAATAGGTTTTTTTACAAAATAATAGTATTGACAGCAGCGCTATCGGTGCGACAGACTGACAGCGCGAGCGATATTGATTTATTGTACTTTTTATTCGACTTTTGATGCGGTCATTTCTAAATGCTGACTAGAAGTCCATTATTTATAGGTCAATGGTTGATACCAATGGCTCTAACATGACCGGGGCAGGATTAACTTATCCCTGCCCCTCTGTCAAACTAGTGTCATAAGAAAGGGACACAAATAGAGATAAACTCAGATAAACTAAACATGGCCGGTCAAGACAGTGCCACAGTCAAACTCTGCCAGGCTGAACTGACATAAAACTGGAACAAATTACCTTGCTACTCCGCGAAACCAGTGCCGGGCTCGTGCAAAATAGCTGCGTCTGTGCGACACATATATGTTCATGCAAAAACCCACCCTCCTCCGCTTCCGAATGGCGTAGGTACACCATTCGTACGCCATTCGTTCAAGTAGCGAACGGTCGTACTGTTCGATCTTGATGATGCCTCGTATAGAGGCGAAACGCGCGTCGATCGTGTAGTTTTAGTGTTTAGTGGTGGTGGTGTGTAGTTGAGTCTGTGTGATATATGTTGTTTCGTGTGGAAGCGGAGGAGGGTGGGTTTTTGCATGAACATATATGTGTCGCACAGACGCAGCTATTTTGCACGAGCCCGGCACTGGTTTCGCGGAGTAGCAAGGTAATTTGTTCCAGTTTGTTGATATGGACCTCCGCAAAGTAACGCCTGAATCTATTAATTATTGAAATGACATAGTTCAAATACAGTTACAGGAAAAAAAGTAAAGTGACGCAAAATAAAACCAGTTTTCAACTAGTAGAGTACAATTGCCGTACCTGAAGCCCTTAAGACGACCAAATGTCCCACCTAGAGATAACATCAGCTCTTAAGAAGCACCAAGTTCTCTCATCACGTCTGCCTACATAAAACCTAACGACTCAGGGTGCGAGCGTTAACCACCTACGTGCTCAATCAATACACATAAGAAAGACCTCGAAATGTTAGGACATTCATTTTTATTTATTTGCCAGAGTTTGCGATCTGTTTCCCTTAGGCGACAGCTTAAGAGGAGTGTGAACCCAGCGCTCTCCATACAAACGGCGATAACGTTTTCCACCCTCAAAGTCAAAGTCAAAGTCAAAGTCAAAATATTTTATTCAGATTAGGCTTACAGGTAGCACTTATGAATGTCAAAAAATTTACCACCGGTTCGGAAAAACCTCTGATGAGAAGATACCGGCAAGAAACTCAACGAGGTGTAGAAACCTCTAAACCTTAACATATAGATATGATTTTTGTTTTGCATGAAACTCCTAAAATGCAAATATTTTCAAATGTATGAAGACTATTGAATAAATCAAAACATATAAACCTAGTTCTAAGGCATAATGACAATCAACCAAAAAATCATTGCCATAGGTTAAGGTGTAGAGAGTGGAAAACGTTATCGCCGTTTGTATGGGGAGCGCTTTTTGGGGCTGGATTCACACTCCTCTTAAATGGTAAGTACAAATAGCAAGAAACATAATTGAGCGATAAATAGTGAACTGAGAGAAATTGTCTATGCTTGAAATGGATAGATAATCAACTTCATAGTGCATTTAATATGGCTACCTTTTGAAAGTGATACTTTCCTTCAGTTCAGTCTATGATAGTCACTTAAATGTATCTTCAACTATAATCAAGTTTTTTTTTTATGAAACAGGAAGGAAAACAAGCTAGTGGGTCACCTGGTAGTAAGTGATCACCACCGCCTATAGACATCCGCAACACCAAAGAGATCGCAAATGCGTTGCCAACCCAGAGGGCTAACATAGAATACCTCTTGTGCCAGTAGTTACACCGGCTGTCTTGCTCTCCACGCCAGAACACAACAGTGCAAGCACTGCTGTTTAGCGGCAGGATCAGCGAGTAAGATGGTGGTAGCGATCCGGACGGACCTTTCACAAGGTCCTACCACCCGTAAATGAAAATGAAAACTGTCACTGCTAAGTAGGCATAACGAGTTACGGAACTTGTTGTCTAGTATCCATAATACAAACTTTGTTTAGTTTGGGACTAGTGTCGCCGGCTAGCCGGTCGGAGAGAAAAACTCAGAGGGTTTCGGTAAAAAGTATAATACAAAATAAAATAAAATATAATACAGCTTGTTCCAGTCAGTACTGCTCTTTAAATTAATAGAACTGGCCTTAGACGTCATGTAGGCAGACGTGAAGGCAGGGCAGGGTAATCCAGAAGGCCTCGGAGTTTCCAGAGGGATTCAGTCTTCACCGGCGGTCTGCTCCGAGGCAGAAAAGTGATAGGAGAAAGCCGGAGAGAAGAGGTTGGAAGCAGGGAAGCGGATCGGGAAGGGCTGCGTAAGTGGCAGCCCTTTTTATATGGTTTACAACACCAAAGTATCACGAAGAACAAAGTTAAAATTCAATTTTATAATTCAAGTAATTAAATTGCGCCTTGCGCGTTGCAAATTGTACAGCGGAGTTGAAAAAAAACAAAAGCCAAACGATCGATTTAATATTTAGAATTTATCATTTTTCATAGCGGCCAGTTACGCACCATGAAGGTTCGCCACGTTACACTAGGTCAATTGGTGTAAAGTGTCCCAAGATATTAAGATTGTCAGTTTTCTTTACAAACTCAGCAACTCATGGTAGCGGTAAAGTTGCCTAAAATTGACTTCCCCATTCCCGAATCGGACTGTTAACAGTTCGACTGCGCGGGGCGGTTTTAGTGTGATCATAGTCTACCCATTAGCTGCCGAATGCTTTCATTGGCCCGCTAAGGGCTTCATTATTTGCTCTGTTAATGGAAGGGGGTGATATTGTCGTATATATACTGCTAGTATTTTCCTGCACTACTCGTTCACGCGCTTAGGGAACTATAAGCATTGGGTTAATGTTCAATTTCTGGTCTGGATGAGGAAAAAAAGGGAATTGTTTTGTGAAAGAACGGTTTTGTGTGGTATTTGGCAATGTTATTGTTTTAATTAAAATTCTTACACGAAAGGTAGAGAAAATTATTATAGCTTTTTTTCCAGAGTAAGATCAGATGCGTTGCTTAAATTTAACTCTTAAATTGTTATCGCTAAAGCGTGAATATTAATAAATACCGCTTCGGTCCACAATGAAGCAAATATGAGCTATTGAAAACATTTTAATACGTTTTATTAACTGGCACCGCTCACGTTAGAGGCTTCACGTGCTAGTTAAGTTATTATTTAAGTATCATAAATATTTACAATAGTCTTTTAGGTAACCGATACCTTCGAGCATGTATGAAGCGAGGAAAGTGTGTCAGGACCGGAGCAATAGCGTTCTGTGGTCTCTGCCTACCTGAAAAGGAAACAGACGTGAATTTTAATAATAATAATATTTTTTAAGGTTTTTATATATGGGCCTATGCAGCCTGAATTATGACTTATTATGACTAGAGCCTTATTATGACTTTGTATGTCATGTTTTTATTGAAATGATCTATAAAAGCAACATCATCCAACTTCTCATCCCAGATCCTATCCAGACACACTAGAAATGAGAAATGATCTAGTGAGTTCTGCAAAACACCAGTTTGCGTTGAAGCTGAGATTTATCGCCGGCATGCGAGCCATGGCCTGTATTTTACCTTTCGGTGTGACTGCTGAATATTTATGTACAATACGTGGGAATTAGTGGGGTTAACTCTGGTTCTTATAAACCAACAAGTTGAAAAACTGTGACATAATTATTGACAATATATTGTACCTTTTTATAAAGCAATCTGACAACTGAATACACGGGCAGTTGATCCTGAATACGAGGCTGGAGTTTGGCGGTTTGATTCCCACTGGTGGCCAACATTTATATGATGATGATGATTAGTGTAAATATTGTTTGTATTGGAGTTTTACACGTAAAAAAGAAAGTATACATTTATAAACAGGGGGTCAAAAAGCCCACTTTTTTTTACTTGTCAGTTGGATAGCTTTGAGTTTTGCAGTCCAGTGATATGAATGTACTACGCTGAAAAGTTCCTGAAAGTACGCAGTATAACATTTATATGTTTCGTATATATACCACGCTGTAAAACCCTTGTGAGTCCGGTGGTATATAGCACCATGGTATAAACGTTAAATAAATGTTTATTTCGGACAGTATCCCTATGGATAAAAAAAATACCAAAAAAAACAACAATTATAATAGTACTTTATGAACTAGCAATAACGCACGTACGTATAATATCTTACATGCGTAGTATAATCAGCAACAAAAATCTATGAATAATATTTTGTATGAAATTGTAGATAATGATTTAAAATCAAAAACACTGTAGGTACCTTTACTAAAATAATGAATATCAGTTACATAACGGTTATGTTACGATTCATATCAGTTAAAAGGTAATTTGTTTCAGTTTGTTGAAGTGTACCTTCGCAAACTACATACCGCCGAGAACTCATGTAACACCTTACCTTAACAAAAGTAACCTAATGAACATGGAGACCCGTCGCTTGCTGCACTTTGCCTGTTTGTTGTTTGGTATCATTAAGACACGCACTCCGCTGTACTTGTACTGTAAGCTCAAATTCTCTACGACCGGTTAGAATGGGCACCCGCTTGATTTTCCCAAAGCATAGGACGGCAGCATTTCGTGGTAGTTTTAGATACTCTGCCACGAAATGCTGGAACAACATACCACCTCCATGTATCAACGCAGTATCGGCTAAATCTTTTAAAAAACGGTACAAAGAGCACTTATTGGAGTTACAGAGACTTACCCTTTGATTGTGGAATGCATACATTCTCAAAATAAATAGAATATGCCTCAATTTAATAATTGGGATGTCACGTCGGTACGAATGACTAACTAGTGACCTGATCATGAAGATTATGTATATATATAGTATGTTTGTGTTTGTGTTTTTTTGTTGTTGTGCTAGGTAAAGGTGCCCACGGAAGACCAGCGTCGTGGTACGTAGCCGTGCCTCGACATATGCTGAGTGGGTACCCTTTCGGTGTTCTAGTTTGTAAGTTCATCCTGTGTACATCTTAGCACCGAATAAACTGTTTTCTTTCTCTTTCTTTCTTTCTTTCAAACTAACGCCTGAATCTATTAATTGTGATCCTAATATTATGCATATACTTTCGTCGCTAACTGTACAGTCAAGATCATAAATATGTATACACTTGTTCATCTTACTCCATTGCGTTATGGTGATAAACTGTATACATATCTTTGTCCTTGACTGTACGTAGAAAAATACGAAGAGCTATCAAATAATATTAGTTCTGTTTGAAACATTATATTACACTTGTCACGACTAAATTGCAACTTGATATTTTTTCCCAAATTGAGGCAATTTCTTGGCTTTTTACTAGCGACGCGAATTGCGAGAGAAGCCTTTTATTGGAACAAAACTTCACCGGGAG
This sequence comes from Ditula angustiorana, assembly GCA_963691745.1. Lineage (NCBI taxonomy): Eukaryota > Metazoa > Arthropoda > Insecta > Lepidoptera > Tortricidae > Ditula > Ditula angustiorana. Next base: position 834,704 of record OY829483.1, on the reverse strand, counting down.
AAAATAATGTTTCTGTCACTTCATCGTTATGTAGTTTGGAATTTTGTGTCACTCCCATTTAAGGATAGATGGAAATGAAAATAATGTCATAGCTAACTAACTAACAATTTGCGAGTGGTAGGGCCGGAAGGTTCGTCCGGATCGCTACCACCATCTTGCTCGCTAATCCTGCCGCAGTGCTACTGTTGTGTTCCGGCGCGGAGAGCAAGACAGCCGGTGCAATTACGGGCACAAAAGGTATTCCATCTTAGCCCTCTAGGTTGGCAACGCACCTGCAATCTCTTTGGTGTTGTGGGTGTCTATAGGCGGTAGTGATCACTTTACATCAGGTGACCCACTTGCTTGTTTGCCTTCCTATTTTATAAAAAAAAAATCGTTACTTTTTGTTGCTGCTACAACTTTTTAATTCTCACATTTTAACACTTAATTTCCAACGGCATACAAATCTCATCATCATCATCATCATCATCTCAGCCACAAGAAGTCCACTGCTGAACATAGGCCTCCTCCATGGATTTCCAAAGTGACCGGTTGGAAGCGGCATGCAACCAGCGCCTTCCTGCCACCTGTATGAGCTCATCGGCCATCTTGTGGCTGGTCGTCCTACGCGGCCGCCATTCGAAAACTTTTTAACCCCATCGGCCATCAGTTCTCCGTGCTATGTGCCCTGCCCGCTGCCACTTCAACTTGCTACAACAAATCTACCTATAGTTAATTTTAAGGAACCCTCAAACCTCGTTATAATATCTCCCTTTCTTTTGCTCCTTTAATAAAACTTTAAAATTGAGTGTTCCTACAAACAAAGCAAAACTAGTTACGAGTTACGACCAAGTTAACGCGTTAACAATTTCAACTTACTTTGCCCGCGTAATAAGTAGAAAATGAAACCTTAACTTACTTTAGAGGGGTTAGCTTTTAAGCTCCAGACACACCAGAGGCGGTAGCGGAGAGGAAGTGATATCATTTTGTGTTGTATGAACTTGTATGATCGCTAACACACTGACATGAACTTTGGGCTTAGAAGATCCTCCCCGTTGACCTGGAACCATGAAATTTGGTGAGCAAGGCTTCGCAGCACAAAAAAAATTACGTCACGGATAGGTAATTTATTTTTTGCTGTTATAAAACTTATATTCGCACTAGGTATGTATGGGGACAACAATTTACCAAAAGCAAACTTAAGTTTGTCCCTGAAACGCTCAGCTTATGTTTTCGTTAGAGCAATGTTCGGTGCTTATTAAATTTGTACGGAACACTCGGTGCACGAGTCCGACTTGCACTTTGCTGTTTTTTTTTTATTCTATCCGTGACACATTGAGATCTAATAAAGTCTTGAAATATTTAAATCCTTTATGACTACACGCAACAATGTAGCTGTGTGTTACAATGTTGGTACCCTTGAAGTACTTTTTTTATGAAATAGGAAGGCAAACAAGCAAGTGAGTCACCTGATGGTAAGTGATCACCACCGCCTATAGACTCTCGCAACACCAAAGAGATTGCAGATGCGTTGCCAACCCAGAGGGCTAAGATGGAATACCTCTTGTGCCAGTAATGGTACCATGTCTTGCTCTTCACGCCGGAACACAACCGTGCAAGCGCTGCTTAGCGGCAGGATTAGCGAGCAAGATGGTTCTAGCCTTGCGCAAGGTCCTACCACCCGACGTTTATTTAAAACTATTCAACATAATACATACAAATAAACACAACACGGGAAGAGTACAAAAAACAAAACATTACGTTGAACAGAATCAAAAAGGGCCCCACTCAGCATACTGCCTCGGTAAACCGAGACGCTGATTTTCAGTGGGACCCTTGGGATTCCTAATACAAAACTAAAAAAAAAAACTAATGAACAAACAGTTTCAATTAGTTTCATTCATAATCTAATAACTAGTAAACAAATTTCATAAGCGTATGAAAATTAATACTGTAGGTTTAGATAATAACTCCAAAAGGTTTTTTACTACCGCCAAGAGGTCGCGTGTCGCACGCTACGGGAAGCTCTATTTAATAGAGATTTAACCAACTTAGGATACGATAAGTAATCTTTATGGTTCCAGTACTACACTAAACGCAGTAAATGTGTTCAATTTTTAAAATTGCTTCATTTACTTTTGCTTCAAATTGATTTAAAGGGATTTTTTTTTAATCACTCTCCAGCTCAAAATTAATAATTGTATTATTAGTATTAAATACTCTTCGATTTTGTCGTTGTCACATGTCACCAGGGCCCAATTTCATGAACGCGACAGGCGACAGGTGATGTTTAAGTCTGTAAGTTTGTAGCGTCACTTGTCGACGCAGTAATGGGCAGTGAATTGACACTGTCTCCTGTCGCCTGTCGTGTTTATGAAATTGGGTCATGTGTCATAGTCAAAGTCAAAGTATTTTTATTCAGATTAGGCTTACAGGAAGCACTTATGAATGACATAAAATTTACCACCGGTTCGGAAAAACCTCTGACGGGAAGATGTGTATGATTGATGCTAGTGAGCTTTAGTAATGGAATATCTGTACTTATTTACAGAACAGAACGATTCCAAGGTCACACAGCATTAAACATTTTTTTTATCTTTTATCACCCGGGCCCCAAAAGGGTCTCGAGTGGCCCTCGAGCGTGGAAAGGGTCTTATTTACAAAATATTATACGTGTTTTCTTAGCGTTTTTAGGGTTGAGAACGCTGAAGGGTTTACGATTCGCCTTTTTATTTGAAGCAAGGGCCTTCGAGTGTCCATGCATATGTGGGTTCTTACTATATTTGACCTTTTTGATTTTGATTGACAGTTAAAACCGGTGTTTTTCAAAGTGGTGTAAAAATATAAAATCTAACCTTTTTCATCAAATGTCACGGTTTTTTTACAGTCAAAAGGAGTCTAGATGAAATCGTTTTAAGGCAATAAGATGAGCCATATCTAAATTTAAGATTTGTCTTTAATTCTGTTAATTACTTACGTTGTATTCGTTATAAAACTTGTATATATATAGTATTTTATTATCATCATCATCATCAGCCTATGTTCGTCCACTGCTGGACATAGGCCTCTCCCATGGCACGCCACTGACCACGATCCTCGGCCACTCTCATTCAGCTCTTGCCAGCCGCCCTGCGAAGATCATCGCTCCACCGAGTCTGAGGACGTCCCACGCGTTTGCCGATCCGTGGTCTCCACTCAAGAACTCGTCTACCCCAACGGTTATCGGTCCTTCGGGTTATTTGGCCGGCCCATTGCCACTTCACGTGCTAATGCGGTGGGCTATGTCGATGTGTGTCGTGTGTGTGTGTGTGTGTGTGTGTGTGTGTGTGTGTGTGTGTGTGTGTGTGTGTGTGTGTGTGTGTATGTGTGTGTGTGTGTGTGTGTGTGTATTTTATTATACTTTTTTAGAAAAAAAACTTTTAAATTTAAAATGTTATAATGACAACACAAAGAAAACATTTGAACTTTAAACATTCAGGTAACATTCAACGGCTTCAAAAAAAGATTTTGCAATACATTTTACCGTAACATATTTTTATAAATTGGCTCTTTAAGTTGTCCTGTAACTTGTCCGCCAATTACAAGTTTTTTTTAAGAAATAGAAAGGCAAACAAGCAAGTGCAAGCTATTTAAATGCTATTATTATGGTTAAGGCTGCTCAGTATTAGCCGAGAGTTTAAACTGTGTACTATAACTATATTTTTTCATGTGTCACAAATTGCCAGTCCCTTTTCCCCCACAATATGTTACGTAATTAATGAACGACCCCTAATTTACCCCTCCATTCGTCCGCTTCACTGATTAGATTAATTCCATTTGTTATCATTTAATGTACTGCATGTGCTGGTAACATCGAGGATACGTCCAATAGAGAGGAAATGTCACTTTTTTTTCCAACCTTTATGAAGGCCACAGATGTTCAAAGACCTCTCCTCTTGACTTCCACAATATTGTTCATCTCTCTGTTCTTGACTGTATCCGAAGAATCCTTCAGTTCTGTGTTTAGACCGTTTCGTCATCTTCGGCTGAGTCAGCCTCGCGTGACCGTCGTGCGGTACTCACCATGTGGCAGAGTTTGCCCATCTTTGTGGGTATATCTGGCAGATATAATATATCCAGCCTAGTCCCATTTTAGCTTAGCGGTAGTTTTCTAACATAGGCTATTCGTGTTTTGGAGCGCAGTTTGCTGTTCCAGATCTAATCGATCATTTGTCATCTAAAATGCTGCGTTCAATAGTATAACTTGTTGAAGCTAATTTTGAAAAATCACTACGGTGATCGCTGCACTCTGGTTACCGAATCTTAGGTCAAATAAGACTTTTTTTTATACAACAGATGAGCAAACGAACAAGCAACGAACTATACTCGTACATTGAAGAAGCGACTATAGAATTGAATATTTAGTGTAAGTCAGCAGCAAAATGTAAGTCCGTTTGTTTGTTGTAAGGTTTCACTTTCTTCTGATTTTCCAAAACCAATGCAAAAGAAAAGCACTCCACTCTAATAAAAAGTACTCAATTGAACATCATTTCGGAATGTACACAGCTCAATAGTTAAAGCTATATTTCAGTGCAAGTGACAGTTGGTATTCATTAGTGACAAAACAAATTAGTTGCTGAATTGGATGAGCAGTATTACCGCTCTACTGGTTACGTGCTCAATGACCGGTAAGTAGCTCCGTGACCCTAACGTGACCGGCCTAGTTTAGTTTATTTGAGTACATCTCTATATGTGTCCCTTTCTTATAATACTGGTTTAATAAAGACACAGAAAAGGGTAAATTGAACCAGAACCGGTCACGTTAGGGCCACGGTTTGTTCCGGGAAAATGTAATGTTCCCGACAGAATACCTAACGATAAAAAAAGATTATAATCCAAATACCCAATAGCTTGTTTGCATGCTTGCTCATTTGCTTGAATCATTTTTATTATTTATTATAAGCTTTTTGGGTCCTACTGTTGAGCAAAGGCTTCCCTCAACTCCAGTTTTTCCAGTTTGATGCTATCAGCTGCTAGTCTTTCAGGAATTCCAATTCGTCTCTCCATCGCCGTCTAGGTCTGTCGGGTCGCTGATTCGAGTTTGTCGGGCTGCACTCGGTGGGAATCGTACGCAATAAAATACTATCACGTGGAAGAAGTGGGCAAAAGCTAGTATGTACAAAGCTGCAATTATTTTCCATCAGACGACAGTATGTTCATTTCTTTCGACAAGCTTTGATAAAATCAAAGACCCTTAAACATTCGTCTCAATCCGTGCTTAACCGTTCCTTTTTTAATATACCCCCGGATATTGGCCCGTCGGTTTGCTCTCACGCACGAAAAAATGCGTAAGTAATTTTAATAGACTGTAAGGAAAAATTCTTTTGTCGAATGTATTATGATTTCAGGCCCTTAGCAGGATACGGAGGGTTCTGAAACGTGGAGTGATACGATACTAGAAATCTGAAATGTCGTAAGGGACATGTCCCTTAATGTCCCTTACGACATTTAAGATTTCCACTTTCGATATCTTTATTGGGTTATTTCATATCCTCTTTAACCGTGTTTTTAGATTTCATCTCAAATAATATTAGGATTATTACGATTAAAGTTGCTTAAAGGGCGTTGCTTTACTTAGAGAATTAGTTAGTTTGTTGTATAAAATAGGAAGGCAAAGATGCAAGTGGGTCGACTGATGGTAAGCGATCACCAACGTCCATAGACACCTAAGAAGATTGCAGATGTGTTGCCAACCTAGAGGGCTAAGATGTAATACCTCTTGTGCCAGTAATTACATCGGCTGTCTCGCTCTCCACGCCGGAACACAACAGCGCAAGCACTGCTGCTTAGTGGCAGGATGAGCAAGCAAGATGGTTCTAGCAATCCGGACGGACCTTGCACAAGGTCCTACCACCCGCAAAAAATTTAAGAATTTGGAATTTCTTGATTTAAACGCAATTTACACTAGACTAAGTCTTAGCTGATGTAGACTAGATGAAGAGGCTGTAGGCCTAACCAAATTAGAAATCTTAATGGCTTCTGAAATTCTTTCTTGGGTCCTAAAAACTAGTTCATTAGAAGAAAATCTTTGGTTTACTAAAACCGCCAAACTTCTGGTACGGTCAGCTTCAAAGGTAGCTGAACATTTTAGTACCTTGTCGCTGTCTTTAATGTGACAAGTTCGAGCAACTCACATTTCATACGTTACTACGACAAGATTCTTAAATGTTAAGGCTGACTGTCCATAGGCAACTATTACATTGTCAAAATATGCTTAGTAAAGATACGTTAGCTGAACAAAAGTTCTAACAAAAGGGAAAGTAGTGAAACACTGTTATGCCTCTTTACTGGCCGGGCTGGCACAGTAAACTAGTGACGATCAGTAGTGCTTCCACTTTTTATGCTGAACGAAGAAAAAAAGACAAACTGCTGAATTCTAGCGTTGCTTCTTCTCAGCAAAATTTCCATTTTCCCAAGCTCTAGTAGATTCAGACATTTAAAAGAGCCTATATGGCCTACTCGCAATTTTTTTTTCTTTTTTTTTCTTTTTCATTTTCAACAAGTGGCTGTAGCAAGAAAACTAGCCTTGTCTGAAGATTAATTGACAAACTGACTATTACGTTGGTAATTTGGAAGAAAACTAAGATCAAGCATATATTGTTTGATCAAACATAATTGTTGTATGATTGTTAATACTATAGTATAAAAATTGTTTAATTCAGACTATGACCATATTTCGGGTGATTTTTTTTTGCAAACATGTAAAATATGATAATGACACTGTCCATTATTAAATTAATATAATTTAGGCTTGATAACAATGTTAGTATAGTAGACGAGCGGTGAGCTGCCACGAATAAGAGTTATTGCAATTTATGGTAAAAGGTCTAGTCCTAGATAATGACCTAATAGTTGACGTGAAGATACAAAAACAAACGATTCAAATCGAGAGACGATAATGTCGACTACTTATAAAATCAATGTTTATATGCATGTCAAACACTGGTGCGGTTACCCATTTTTGTGTTAATGATTTTTAAATAAACCTCTGTGCGCCCGATAACTATGTAGGGCAAAGGTGGCGGCCGCCGCTGCTAGCGCTGCCGCGCAGTCGGACCAAGCTGCTGGCCAGAGCGCCGTTCACGTGCGCCCTCGCTACTCTCAATCGGATAGCTAATTCAATTGACCTATTTAACTGTACTCTGAGTGAATTCAGAAGAGTGGCCTTGCATGAAATATGTTACGGACCATAAAATATGTATGTGCTTGTGTATCGCTTTAGGTGTATTTACCTGTAATGATACTGTTAAGTAATGATTTCAATAATAAAAAAATAAAAAATTCCATAACTTACGTTTTCTAGTCTCGACTCATTAGTCGAGTCAAAGTGGTAGAACGGGGTTGCTCCTTATGGGTCATTTTATGTTTGTATTGCATTACTGTTTCTAGTCCACCCACTGTTGGGTTAGTTAACGAAGTTACAAGAAACCCCGAAAAGTAGTTGGCAAGGTACGTGATTGTAATAATTTTGCTCACCTTGTCCAATATTACAGTGTACCTACGAATATTAACAGTCATACTAGTTCCTATTCCTATTTATTTAATAAAATTGTATCGAATTGCATTAAAAGCTAATGTAACAAGTACCTTGACTGTTGGATCATAACTTTGTTGTATTTTTTCAAATATACCAAGTTTCATTGCCTATTTTTAGTTTAGACTATAATTTTTTAACGCTCTGGAGTTTAAAAACGTGAAATATAATCACTGTACAGGCCTGTTTTCATCAGCTGTAATAAATAATGATTCGTAACAATACTTGTGTATGCCATGTACTATTGTGATAAATTGCACTGTAATCTGTTTTGAAAAGAGAGGAAAAAAAAAACTGCTGAGTCTCTTGCGGCGTTTCTTCTCAGTAGTATCTTCCATTTTCCTAAGCGCTATTAGATTCAGACATGTAAAAGAGCCTATACGGCCTACTTGCAAAATTAATTTTTCATTTTCATTTTCATTTTCACTTCCTTTTTATAGACACTTGCCTCATCGAATGATAATAATTGAATTTTGGTTTACTTAGGGTAATCACTTCCATATTTAACATTCCGGTAGTGGGTAGTCAACGTGAAAAAATGTCCAATGGTTGAAATGTGCAGGGGTCAAAGGTCTCTGATTCCAAAAGCAAAGCAAATTCATAATACTATTTGTCAAATGCAGTACACGAGCGGTATGGTTTATATTATTCAGAAGTATCTGAAAACGACACGGTTTATATTATACAGCTGTAATATGTGACAACGCCGTCACACGTGGATTATGCAGAAGCGTGGAGTGCAATGCTGTTCGTACGAATGGGTAACTCTAGGATTCAAATAAGGCGCCATTGTGGCACAAGAGAGCGATTTCATACATTGGTTACATACGCGCCTGAGAAGAATTATGGAATTCCTAAAGATACCTTTGAAATAACAACAAATGAAACATCATATTAAGTATTACACAGAATTTGAATTTCATTGACGCCGTTTTCTAATGAAGTTTTGTACTTTTCAGGATGCATCGTGTAGGTTAGGCGAGGGTTGTTTCTTATGAAAAAGAAAAATAAAAAATGTCCTCGAACTGGAACAAATTACCTTGCTACTCCGCGTTTTCGCTGAGTAGCAAGGTGATTTGTTCCAGTTTGTTGATATGGACCTCCGCAAAGTAACGCCTGAATCTATCAATTATTTAAAAAATGTCCTTGCAAAATATGTTTTGATGAGATGAATTTCGGTAAAGTGATACATATTTTGATGATTTGTTTGTCGATACCTAAAGGGAAACCATTTTATAGTTTTTTATAGTTTTCTAGACAGCTCCTTGTTACTTACACCATAAAGTGTATCTAGAGATAGAAAATAAGAAAGTCGCGACACCCGTCCAAGAGAAAATCAATCCTTGGAAACATTATGGTCTAACTTTATAATTATGAATCAACACATTTCTATGATGTAAAGTCGTGATCACGTTATAAAACAAGCAATTGGCTAATCTCTTCCTTTAGTTTTAGCTTCAGCCTTATCTCAAATATTACACATGAGCTTCGAAAGCTTAGGAGCTTTCCTTAATTGTATAATCAAAAGTTTAGCAGCTTTTTGCCTTTGTGATTACACTAAATAGGCTATTTACATAGGCACATTTGCGGCAGTATTTTAGACTTGAGTTTTGTTTGTATCGAGTTTAGTTTGATGATGGTCTTAAATGGTGATATTTGCTAATGTTTGAATGGTGACATAACTATGTGTCATAGTAATAAAACGGATCACTCACGTATTTTTAAGTCGAGAAATTCCCAACATGTTTCGGACCGTCGTCCTTAATCATGAGCCGCCGCGGCGGGGGCATAACATGTCGGGCATTCCTCAACTTAAAAATACATGAGTGATCCGTTTTATTAATATGTCCCGAATCTCACGGTAGTTTTATGTTAAAAATATGTATCAATGTTTGAAATTTTCAAAAGATCTCCGGTGAAAAATGCTACAGTTTCCTAAGCATCTTGCTGTTTTGTTTATTTTCATCATCATAATTAACATCATTTTTTTTTTCGGAGATAAAACAGAAACAAAAGTTAGAGAAAAAAAATACACAAGTTATGAAGCTATAGATACATCTGTTTCCTTTTACATATCTCACTAAGAACATAAAAAAAAAACAAGAAAATTACACAAAGCAAAGTATCAATGCAATGAGAAAGCTAAAGGCGAAAGTCTACATATATATATATTTATTTTTATTTAATGTACAGCAAAAACAAACATGCAGTATCGCACTTCAAACACTGGCAAACAAAAATGTATATATTACAAATGTATATATTATTGTAATTGTAAGTGTCTGTATTGTTTAATATCTAAAGGACAGCTTTAGTTTAATTAATTTTAATATGGATCTCTAGATTTTTTGTTAGATTTGTTGCACGGTCAATGAATTTAAAATGCGGATACAGGAAAAATAGATAATTGAAAAGCTAGCGAGACGTTGTTTGTTATGTTTGTTACAAACGAAACTATCCGAAACTTTTTCATTGTATGTTATGGGGCCCAGAAAATTAAATTTTCTGGAATACTAATGCATTAACTTGTTTGTTAGTCATTGCTAATCCACTTGCGAACAACAAACTGAGTTAGCTGTTGCGATACATTAAGTGAAATTAAAATTCACTAGAAATTGGTTGGAACAATTTCACTTCAGTTACAAGTTCTTGTTGTTTATAGTTATTTCTCCGCGTAAAATGAAACAAGTACTGCATTATTTTCTAATTTTGCTTATGAATAATAATTTAATGCATTTTTGCGGTTACAGATATTAAAACAAAATAATTAATCCCTTGCCCGTAAACATGACATCTGAAAAAAAGCTAGCAACGTTCGGGAATTAGATTTGTTAGAAATGTTATAATACACGCGATATAAAATGTTTAAATTGGTTTATATCATGATTTATAATTTTTAATGTTGTCTCTAATTAATAAAGAAGCAATAGTCGATAGGCATAAAACTTAAAATTATCAAATTACGCTTCGTTGAATTTCTTGCCGGTACCTTCATATCAGAGATTTTTTCGAACCTGTGGTAAATATGACATTCATAAGTTTTTTTTAGATTTAAAACATTTGTGGCGTGTATAAATAATAAATAAATTATTTTATAAAAATTTAATAAATAAAATGTTAAACGCCACTACAACATTCTGCGTGTAAATCCACGGCGCAGCGCGTCCCGTTAACCGGCCGCGGAGGCGACGCGTGCGCCGCTCGCTCCCCAGTGCGAAACCTATTACGACGGCGACAGCACGTTCGTTCGCCCCGCGATATTACCACGCGAATTAGCTTGTCGCTTAACGTATTGGTTCAGTGCTTATTACTTACGCTTTCTACCGCTTTATAAACTCTGCTGTGACTGCCTGTGCTTGTGCTAATTGACACTTAATTTTAAGGACAATTGTGGAACCCAATAAACGGTGCTAATTGTGAACCCCGGACCTATTAATTATTCCGTCAAAGGTATCTCACACTGGTGACCCCGAAAATGAAGGACAATGAGCAACCTTCGAACATGCAGCAGGGTAGCGATGGCACACCCGGAACCAGCGGTCAAGGCTCGCTGCCGCCCCAGTCGCAGAATACCGGAGCTGAGCTTTTCCACGATTCTACGGATCAAGAGGCGAGTTTATTCCGTGTTGGCGTGAGAGTTCCTCCTTTTTGGCCCGATAGACCAGCACTATGGTTCGCCCAAATTGAAGGACAATTTGTAATTTCTGGCATAACCTCAGATACAACAAAATTTTATTATGTAACCTCCAACCTTGACCATCAGTTCGCAGCGGAGGTCGAGGACGTCATTACGAACCCGCCAAAAGAGGATAAGTACTTAACTTTAAAAACTCAGTTAATACGCAGATTGTCAGCCTCACAAGAGCAAAAAGAAAAGCAGTTGCTAGTACACGAAGAGTTAGGCAACAGAAAACCATCCCAGTTTTTGCGGCATCTACTCTACCTTACTGGTCCTACTAAATTGCCAGACAGTTTTATAAGGACGATCTGGACAAGCCGTCTGCCTGCAAATTTGCAAATCGTGGTAGCCTCCCACCCGGATATGCCTCTAGAGAAGCTTGCCGAATTAGCAGATTCAGCCCCCCTTTTTGAAACCGGAGGTTGGTGCGTAATGCAGTGCAGTCTGTGCGTCATGTGGGCGCTTGCAAGTGCCAGTTGCTTGGTTGCTCAGAGCCTCGTTGGCGAGCATTGTTGCTCCGTAGTTGCTCAGATCCGCGTCGGAGAGCGTTGTGGAGTTGAGTTGCTGCTGCTCAGGATCCTCGTTGGAGAGCGTAGCAGTAGTGAAGGAGAAGGGTTTGCACACTGTAGACACCAGGCATGGAGGTATAGCAGCATGCTAGTGGTGCACAGTGCGGTAGTCTGGCTTGCTGTGAGACTGCGTCTTCGTCTTGAAAGTCGTCGAAGGTTGCGTTTTTGTTCATTGTCGTGGGTCACCAATGTAGAAGTAGGTCGCATAAGAGAGATCTCTCACCAGGCGGTGTTATGCCTGGGGACCGAAGTCCGGGGACCGAAGTCCGAAGGATGAAAGTTGGAAGTTGTATATATGCGTCCGTGTTACGAAACTTCGTTGGCGCGAACTAGCGCATGTCAGTTGGTTTCCTCTACTCAACACTAGATGGCGCTAGAGTCGCCACACATTAAATTTTATTACTGAATGAAATATAAAACTTACAATTACACATTGATGGAAAAAACTTCAAATCTAAATTCATCTAAAATAAAAGCTAAATGTAATAAAACTAACAAACAAAACTAGTCTAAACTAAAGTATAACATTCATAAGTGCTTTCTGTAAGCCTTATCTGAATAAAGACATTTTGACTTTGAAAATAACGTTTTCGTCGATGTTGTATTTTTATCCGTTAATTACAACAGGTAGGTAAAAGAGTCTGGTTTTTATTTAAATAGATTACTCAAAAATTCTAATTGGTTACCAAATTATACCTCAGCGCAGCGAATGTCGCTAAAATTAAAAAGACGGCTCGAAAGCGGTTACAGCAACTCGTAAAAGTGAAATTGGCGTTAATTTCGGGGAAATTAGACCAGTTTTATTACCAAAATAAAACAGCCAGGTACAAATTGTCCTGTTTATAGCCTAACCCTACACAGCGAATTATTTTTTAAAATAGCTCACTGAGCCGAAAAACACTAAGGTAACTATATAGCTCACGCCTGTTTCCCTTTGGGGTAGGCAGAGACCATAGAACGCCATTTGCTCCGGTCCTGGCATACTTCCCTCGCTTCCTCCAAACACATTCCTCTCTTCATATATGCTCGGCGGTTACGGGTACTTTTAATTTTTCCTGTTTTTAGGACGTCACCAATTTGGTCAACGAAAGTACGCTGAGGTCGCCCGTTCAACATGCCCAAACCAACGCAACATTCCTTTCTCCATCTTCTTTTAAACCACATTTCTACCTTATGCTGCGTTTCCACCAGAGATGTGCGAGGATGCGTAGCGAGGGATATTATGTGTTTCTAAAGAACTAATGAGCCGTTTCCACCACAGCTGTACTGACTGAGGCCAGGTAAATGAAGCGATTGTATTGGTTCTTACAATCACATCACTCGCTACGCATCCTCGCACATCTCTGGTGGAAAAGCAGCCTTATAACTGTATAATGTTTTTGATTTTACTTAAAGCTACTACAAACTGTTCGGATATTAGTTAGCTGCCACTTAATTTTGATAACGTTGCATCTCAAAATTCAGTAATTCATTTAACCGCGTTGTTTTGAACTACGCTGTTTGAAATTTATCAGAGTTATTCTCCATACCTGGTGTAGGGAACTTGCACTGGATTTGAAAGTTGAAGTTTCTACAGTTGAAACAGAAAAAAATACAATTCCGTATTTTTGATTCGAGCTCGCTCCATATATTGAGTGTATTTGTAGTGACGTCATTACATCGACGTCCTTGCAAATTTTTTGTCATTGGTTCAAATTTTGACTGGAGTTATTTTAACTATTTTAAGTTCCACAATACCTAAATATGCTTTGCGTCAGGAATATACGACTGTGTAAAATGTAATGTTAGTTTTAATTTTTGTACATGCATCATAATAGCCGAGATTTATATTATAACAAAATCATGTACACGCCATTAATTTATGTTAAATGAATTGTGAATTATATCATTTTTTCTTTTTTTAGCGTTTAAGGTTGGTTTTTGATTATTCACTATCACTTGATGCAAATACTTTTTGTGCTTTAATTCTGATTATTTTCACTTGCTTTATAGATTGTGATTTTTGAAAAAAAAATTGACGCCAAGTTTTTTACATTCAACCCAAGCATTCTTTGCAGCAGATGCTATTTTTCGAAGTGCTGATAAAATCTGTAATCTAATTGCGTGAATTAAACGATTTTATCCTCTATTTCTTTAAATTTTCAATGATTATTTTCAAAATTGGGTAGTTTCTAATTTTAACTACTTTTGTTAGTCTGCCCGTGAACATAACACCTGAAATGGCTCGAAACGTTAGGACGTGACGATTTTCATAATGCTGATAATATTTAGTATCATAATTTATTTATTTATTTAAACTTTATTGCACAATACAGAAAATAATGTACAAATGGCGGACTTAATGCCTCAAGGCATTCTCAACCAGTCAACCACCAGGCTAAACAAAAAGTAAAACGTAAGTAAGTAGGTATAATTGTTTTTAATTTTGATTCATAATATAGCTTAAATTAATTTTTACGCATGTTCCCCATTGCATATTGCAAACAGCGAAGTTTTAGATTTAAAACGTGTTCAAACGACCAATAACAAGCCATTTCACAAATAGAACTATATTTCATGGCAGCTTATCAGCCGGCGAACTGTAGAAACGGAGCTTGTGAAATAGGTAAAAGTTTTAACCTTTTAGCTATAAACAACAGGGTGAACTAAAATTATCTGTTTGTCGCTTCCAGTGGCCCGTTTCACGAAGCTACAAGTTACAATTTTACAAGTCTAAACCGGCAACATTGGTCAATAATGACCAATGGCAATGAGCATAATGACCAATGTTGCCGGTTTAGACTTGTAAAATTGTAACTTGTAACTTCGTGAAACGGGCCACAGCTTAGCATTGGCAATAGGCTAAAAAACATAAAAATAGCTCAGTGATTACCATTTTTTCTCGATTAAAATAATACGGCATCAAGCATAACATTGTGTCATTATTATTTTGATTTTAAGTTTTTTTTTAGTTTTATTTGCATTTATTGTAATTTAGTTATTGTTGTAGTGATAATTATAGTCCTAATTCTAAATAAAGTTAAAATTTACTTAATTTATTTAGTTGTTTAACAGTTATGAGTTATAAACAAGAAAATTGTATCAAAACCATGCATTATATGTTATCAAAGAATATTTAATATCAGTTTCGTAACGGTTTTGTAATAATTTATATCAGTTTAGTAACGATTTCAGTACTGACTGTTGTGAATCGCTACAAAACCATTACGAAACTGATATTAACTAAATATTTTAGTAACTACGTTTTAGATTTTGATTCTTTTAGCGTTTTTTTCTGATAATGTACTTTCTGTTGTCATAATAAAGTTGTGGTTGGGAAGGTAGATTAGGTAGTTTGTAGGCTTATTTTTTGAATTATCCAGGCGTTTTATGATCACGAGTTGTTGAAATTACTAGTAAACTAGTTGATTATCCCGTTTTACTTGTATGGAAAGTGTTTATTTCCGTCTCAGAGACATTTGGAATGTTAGCTTAATGAACTGTAAAGTCTATAGTGAAATTAACATCAAAATGGAATGAAGTATTTTAAAAATATGCTCCTAAATACTGGAGAAAGTTAGTTTCAGTTACAGCTAATCTGGTTAGCTGGAAGAGATCCCTTACATGGATAAGTTCCCCTTTGTACATCACTATAATTATTTCTTTTTGTAATTTATGTTTTTTTTTTAAATAAAGAATTTATACAGTCAAGGAATTAAATTTCCAACCCACCTAAGGTTCAATAGCATATAGCAAACTGTCACCATAAGAGCTATAGAGCAAGACGTTAGTTTGACATATCGACCTTAATGCATTGCGAATGTCAGACGACATTTCAACGAAATGGGTAGGGAATTAAATTCCTTGACTGTACAACACATAGCGATACAATCAAAAACACGATCCATGGGTAAATCTTTTTATAATTACTTGATATAACTATACTGACCATAGTAATAAACACTGTGACAATTTCAAGTGTCTAAGTACTTGTCACAGTTCAAACGATACCGCCTCGTGACAGATAGATGGACGGACAGACAGCGGAAGCTTAGTAATATCGTCATTTTGGCATTTTTTTGGAACCCTACAATCCATTCTTATAAGGATTGCACTGTAACATTTGGGTCTGTTTAGAATATTTGCTCCCTTCCCTTTGACATACCATAGGTATACAAACTTGGTTCACAGTAAACATTTTCGTTATACAAAATATAAGCAGATCTTTGTGATTTGTAGACATTGACAGGTGCGGAGATTAAAACGGCTACATAATAATAAAAGTTTTGGATGTCTGTCGCTATTGTATTCTAATGGTGGCCCCGGTTTGATGTATTGAGGTGGGGTCGGCAATCTTGCTTTAATATTAAAAATAAATTACTTTTTTTTGTCAAGTCAACGCAACAACGACCTTTAATGTTGTGCGCAAGAATAGAAACTTAGAACATAAAACACAAGGTTTTCCTAAGATTTTTGAGGAAGCATGTTTTATGGAACAGGGCCGAAAAATAGCATCCGGTTCATCAGCTACCCCATGAGCATCGCTGATTTTGTGGACCCTCGGATATCTTACTCACCGTACAAAAAAGCCGTAGTAAGGTACAATCGGCCTCTGAAGTAGCTTAAAACTTAAGAACCTTGTTGTAGTAACGTATAATATGAGAGTTGCCCGAATTTGACACATTACTGACAGCGACAAGGTACTAAAATTGACATACATAATAATGATAACGACATGATGTAGTATTTGTAATGATTAGAATTAGAATTAAGTATTTATTTGTTTGTGAAACACAGATGAATTATATAATGATTTAGTACAGTCCTGAAAAGTTTCTCGTATGTCATGCGATCATTTCTTATGTTAGATTATATTTATTAAAGCGTGTACACCTGTAAAGGTAGGGTTAAGCGAAACTATTACTAAGCATCTGTAACTGCACTGTTCAAACCTTGATTTAGACGCATTAAATTTCATTTCATTTCATTTCATTTCAAAATGTTCAGCTACTTCTGAGGTCGACCGTACTACTACACGCCGGTATTTTATGAGAGTGTTATATTACCCCGATCGAGTTGGACCATTCTTACTGCAACATCAATTGTTACTACTATCTGGCCCTAATATAGATTTACTACTGTTTCATGTATGGTTGTCATATTTTTTTTTAATTTTATGAGCTCCAATATTTCGAATACCATAATCATATAATAAATAAAACAGCGGTAGCGGGTCACAATAAAAAAAATTTAACATTACCAAAATAATTATATTATTATTATAAGCTCATATTTCCCTTTGGGGTAGGCAGAGACCACAGAACGCCATTTGCCCCGGTCCTGGCATACTTCCCTCGCTTCCTCCACACACATTCCTCTCTTCATACATGCTCGGCGGTTACGGGTACTTCTAATTCTGCCTGTCTTTAGGGCGTCTCCAATTTGATCAACGAACGTACGCTGAGGCCGCCCTCTACCAACTCGCCCAGTAATATCACCCATATAAGTTTGCACCAAAATTATTAAAATCACTTAAATAACGATTTATATACTTAACTGATATACTTTTTTACAAAACCGTTACGAAACTGATGAAATGTTTTTGATTTTGACCATTGACTCCCATCCGTTCAATTACGAGTATGTGGCCATACGGAAATACATATTTGTATTTTAGCACAATTATTATTCGTTATTTTATGATCTTTACGTACATTTAAACTTAAACTTAAACTTTTATTTATTCGATTTAATGATTATTGTTTTGAAATTTTAATTACTTATTTATTAATGACATACAATTTAATTTAATTTTCAATTCTAATTTTTAAATTTAATTTATGATAATTATGATTCTTATGTATTTGACTTTGCTATTTCTTTTTATTATTATTTAATTTGACAGCCAAAGTAAAGATAGTCAACATTTTAATTTTAATTTATATTGCGCACTAACATAGTTTGGTAAGTAATTATTTTTACTAACACATTATGGGATCAGATCCTGCAATAAATGATTTTGAATTTGAATTTAAACGTAGTTTTAAAAAATCGAGAGCCCAATTACGTAAGTTTTTAAAGTATCACGAAGCAAAAGTCTTCCCGACAGCTTTAAAATATTTAAGTAAAGTTGATACATCTTCCACCTTTCAAAGGTCGCATCGCTTTCTTCGCTCGCTTCAAATTCCAACCTTACTTAGGAAAATGGAAGACTTTGTTTACCGGTACAGCGTTGAGTTAGTTACGATATGAAAGTTAGCACTCGATATCCAAGAAATTGAGTTCATTACTGTGAAGCGGTGTCCTGGTATCTTTCTAACGACGCTTGAGTTTTACAAAAAGTATATTACAGGGGTTTAAAGACATGAGCACGATGAGGATGAGTGCACGAGAAACCATAGCGATATCGATAGCGGTGTGATATGCACCAGAGTATTTTGCTTTAACAAACATATTGACATAAACGGATCATACACGTATTTGAAGCCGAGTTATCGCCCGATATGTTCCGGACCAGGGACCAATTTCATAAACGTGACAGGCGACAGGTAACACTGACTATTTCGTACATTACTGCGTCGACAAGTAACGCTACAGACTTACAGATTTAAAATCATTGTGGGCAAGCAATATATACCGATTGTCACTGTCACTTGCTTGTTTGCCGTCCTATGTTATATAAAAAATATATATAATTCTACCATTGACAATGGCTCATTTACTCGGAAGATTTCACCTAGACACTCAAACAAACTAACAGGTCAAATCTGATAAACATGAAGGTCCAATTTGCTAAACTATCGTTACTTTGCCTTTTCACGAACAAACAACAAACAGAATACCAGTAGCTTAAGTTAACTTAAAAGTTCGCGTAAATGACACGACTTCGTTTAACTAGAACTAGATTTTGTTTAATATAGAAAAAAGAAAACTTCGAATTCTCTCGTAGAGTATCGGAGATGTTGTAATTACGAGTAAAATACCTATTTTAAAGCTTTGAAGATCTAGTCAACTAGTTGAGTTCAGTAAGAGTTTTAATTTTGCTGGAAGTCTAACAAGTTTTAGCGTGAGCATAAAATACCGGAGAAGAAATCCCTTTTTGTATTAAATCCGATAAGCAAGTAAGCAATTTACATAATGTTAAGATAATAAATGATACAGCAACATGAAGTTTCCTGGTGCATTAGCAACCTAGCAGGAGGCTGGCTGTAACCAAAAAAAACCGGAAGCCAGTCTGTCCCAAATTCTCCAATTCCAGGGCAAAAAGGCGCTTTATCAATTCCACGTGTCTGCATAATGTAATTGAGCTATGAAAAAAAATTAAAGGTGCTCTAACGCTCAATAATTTTTATTTGTAATTTTGCTTCTTCGTTGAGTAGCAGTGTAAAGAAAACACCTGCATTCCAATTTTCATTCATTTAGTTAATAATCTTCGAGTAAAATGGCCGTGACATACGGATAATCAGATAGACGGATTAAATGATGGACAGACGGATGAAATCAAGACAGCGGTATTTACCACTTGGCTACGCAAGCCAGAGGCACATGGCAAGGCAGAGCGCACAGGTAAAACATTTTTCCCGTATTTTTTTTCAAATCAACCCCATGATGATATTGCTTATATGAACGGATGTCTGTGTCGTGGACGTTATTTAAAGAGCTGTATTAACCGATACGCATCGGTGACTCGCTAAACGGGGCTTACGTGACGAGGAAGTTTCAGCTTAAGCCTTAAGGCGAAGATACTTTGGTAGTGCTGTGCCATTTATTGCTATCTATTCATCTTTAATCCTTATTATTCACGTTAAGTACTTCATATAAACGCGTCTTCTTCTCAACCATTGACCATCCACTGCTGGATGAAGGCCTAAAAACGTATATAATACATTACACTAACGTTTTATTGGTCACCATAACATAAAATGGTATGATTTAGAGAAAATATACAAGGCACACTATTTACTTTTTGGTTCGTATTAAACTCCTAAAGTGTAAATATTATCAAGGCTATGAAGAATATTTAACAAAATCTTACTTATAAACCTAGGTTTGGAGGATGGAAAACGTTATCGCCGTTTGCGTAAAGAGCGCTTTTCGAAGCTTCGTCTATAATTCTCTCTACGAAGTTCAATAGTAAATTAATACTGTTGATTGTTTAAGAGAAATATAGCTTCCAAATCCAGTAAAAGATGAAAGAATCGCACAAGAAAACTCAACTAAATCAATACACAACTAATAACCAATAACACAAGTTAGTTCGTGCCGTTTGATTCTCCCCAGAGGGTCGCTAATGCATTTCCTAATACTCGAAGTCTTTCGCAATCCTTGTTCGTCCCGGTCCTTAGGGTAAGGTCGGCAAAAATGTGTAAACATTGAAATGAAATGTGTGTGTGTGAGCAGCGCAGGGACGATCCTTGTGGCATTCTTTAAGAGTGGTCTACGTTCAGCAGTGGACGTCTTTCGGCTGGTATGGTGTTTATGTTCTCAACGAAATAATATGATGACAAATTTTATTATTATTATTGCATTCAGTTATAATATATTAACACTAGTGTCCCGCCCCGGCTTTGCACGGGTACAATCAAGATGAAATATACATAAAAACCTTCCGTAAAAAAATCTCTAAATGACAGTTAAAACCCTATCGAAATCCATTGCTTGGTATAGAAGGAGAAGGCAGCCGAACATACACCAAGGATTTAGGACTTACAGAAACAGATAGCGACTTTACTTTTTATTGTGTAAAGAAAAGTTAAAGATAAAGATAATTTAATAAAGAACTAAAGAAAAGACGTGGTGCCAATGATACAACGTTATTTTATCTGCACGCCGTACCTTAAGATCCATTAATGAGTTAAAATGGAACATTTCCTCTCAACTTCCTTGATAGTGGAGAACATACTGATCCGATCGCGTAATCCTGTTTCAATCAAACTAAAATTGTTTTGGAAATTTGAAGTGCAACTTCTGCAAATGCACACAAAAAGCTAGTTCTTTTGCACAGCCCTTTTTCTTGCATAATTGTTGTCTGTCCTAATGTAACGTTTAGTCGAATCATCGATCGTCCTAATTTTTCTTCATAAAAAATATCAGAATATCTTTTGCGTATACAACTTAGAATATGTTTATTGTACATGTTCCTGAAAGATAATCAATTATACTAAATTTAAGATTAAGGACAACTGATAATATATGCAATTCAATTTATTATATCCGTTTTATTGACCTCTATCTGATGATACAGCAGAATTGCAACGAGAAAAAGAGATAGCAAGACAGCCGGTGTAATTACTGGCACAAGAGGTATTCCATCTTAGCCCTCTAGGTTGGCAACGCATCTGCAATCTCCTTGGTATAGTCGGATTCTATAGGCGGTTGTGATCACTTACCATCAGACCCACTTGCTTGTTTGCCTTCCTATTTTATGTAAAAAAAATGTAGAAGCTAAAATCAGTTATTTAAATTCTATCTCTAGTCTTAACCCTACATTCCAATCATTGGTTCGACACGGCTTCCACGCCACTTCCACATGTCGATTAAAGATCCAGCTGTAATGCCCTAAGTCACTATCAAACTGACGTGTAATCGAGATTTCATCTCACGGTTCGATGTGAGCCGACGCCACGTCTCACCCATTCCGGTGGAGTGGTTTCTATTATACATTGTGCCATGTACTTCCGCTGTTAGAAACGAGGTGTGTGAATGAACACGTGCGATGAATAGTGCGTTGAGCTCATGGAAATGAGAAAAATAATTTATTTCTCGGGTATTTTTCATCTTTCCGATGGCTCTTAGGTTTTGAGTTACGTCGATGATTTTTTTTGAGTGATGTCTTTATAAGTACTGTTTGGGCTGGAGATGTATGGCTTTGTTTTGCTGTTGACTTATATTTAGCTTTTCCTAGTCTTGATGAGTAAAAAAAACGGTTTAGATAGAGTACAATTTGACTTATGATTAGTATCTAAGTAAATTAACAAATAATACTTAAATTAAATATTGACCTTGTTCAAAGTTCTTTGAACATTTTTGTTGTAACTCTCAGCTTTTCTAAATAAATAAGACCAATATTATTATTTCACTAAACTAACATAGACTCTTAACTGTATATCAACCAATTTCATTCATATGCCACTGTAAAACGTTGTCGAAATGTATCATCGTTGGAATGATGTGACGTTTATTCAAAAGTCACTATGGTATTTATTTACCCCTAGTAAGTTATTAATATTAATTAATAGTGGATCGTTAATGCCAACTTAATTTGTACTCAATTATTTAAATTACATAAATTATTTAAAAAAATATAGAAAAGGTTCTACAGTGGTCTATGAATCAAATAAACTGACTAATAACTATAGCGTTCTTTTATAATCGAAATTTTTAATTTTCGATTTATCATTTTGTATTTTTATTTTTATATGTACTTATAGGTACTCAAATTAAATTTGAAATGCTATTTATATTATAATGAATGACAACACAAAGAAAAATTAAGGTAATGGCAGGACTTGAACCAGCAACATCAGCATTACATGCCTTGCGTTTTCCAGTTTCGCCACATTACCGCTAATTATTACCGTTTATCTTGGACAAGGATGTTTGGAAATGATCCCGATCTGTATTGGCGATCCCTGGCTCCAAAGGTTGTACACCTGCTGTGTTAAATTGTAAAAATTTTAAATATTTGACATGTAAAATAACATTGTAATTTTGATTTATTTAAAAAATTACACCTCGTTGAGTTTCTTGCCGGTATCTTCTCATCAGAGGTTTTTCCGAACCGGTGGTAAATTTTTTGACATTCATAAGTGCTACCTGTAAGCCTAATCTAAATAAAATATTTTGACTTTGACTTTGACTTTGAATTATAGCGTTGCGCCGAGTTACGTTTCACTGTGCTGGCTGACAATTATTTTGTTTCAATCAAGATTTCTTGGGAACACCGCCACTATCCGAACTAAAACTATCAAAGAGAGTCTAGACGCCTGCGATAACACTTGCTAAGTACTCTCGGAACTGCCGTCATTAAAATTAAATGGCCTGTTAATATAATAACGTAGCTTGCCCTTAATAACCATTAGTCGCATATCCACCTAACTTCCCACTGATAAGATTCGTTAATGGTTTAAACTTCTTTCATACGTAGTTAGAAGCGTAGCTATGGCTAAGTTAAGGGTCTTTTAAGCTTAATAAACCGCAATTAAAATATATCCAAGTTACAGTAAAGTTTGTTTTAAGAAGAGTGTGAACCCAGCCCGAAAAAGCGCTCCCCATACAAAAGGTGATAACGTTTTCCACCCTCTAAACCTTAACCTATGGCAATGATTTTTTGGTATGTTGTCATTATGCCTTGGAACTAGGTTTGTGTGTTTTGATTTTTTTAACATTCTTCATAGATTTGACAAAATTTGCCTTTTTGGGAGTTCTCTAATATTCTTAATAAAGAATATTAGAAAATTAAAACATACAAACCTAGTTCTAGGACATAATGACAACATACAAAAAAACCATGGCTATAGGTTAAGCTTTAGAGGGTGGAAAACGTTATCGCCGTTTGTATGGTGAGCGCTGGCTTCACACCCCTCTTAAAGAGCGTCCGCTACGTTGCGCGGGTGCACGGAACGGGTGCACGCCTATCGATCGTAGTGTGAGCGCGAGTTAGCGGACGCTCACATACAATTTTTCTACATATAAGCGTGCACCCGCTCCGTGCGCCCGCGCATTTAGCGGACGCCCTGAAGGGTTCCGTACCAAAAACGTAAAGAAGAAACCGTTGTTGTGACAGGTTCCGTCCGTACGGCCATCTTTTTTTTTTTTTTTTTTTTTTTTTTTTGCGAATTATGAAGGCAAACAAGCAAGTGGGTCACCCGATGGTAAGTGATCACCACCGTCTAAAGACACTCGCAACATCAAAGAGATTGCAGATGCGTTGCCAACCTAGAGGGCTAAGATGGAATATCTTTCTATCACGTTGGCAATTAAAATATGGAATAGTTTTAAATATTTACTATCCAAATTTATTGCACACGAAAAAAAGAAAATTAAACGGAGTCGAAGTTTTTAGACTGAATCTCTTGCCTGGTTGGATATTAAATAAAACGGCTTAATTTATAAATTTTCGTCACTCGTCGTCGACGATTTATAAATAAATATTTATAAATATTTTGTATTTGTATTACTGTCTCTATAAGAGTAGTTTTTAAAATGAAGTACCTAATGGATTTTTGGAATGTTACGCGGAGATTTTTTCGCGGTCGGTTCAGTCACTTTTCGAAGCACTCACTATAGATGCCTATATAGTTTTGGGTGTCATAAATTTTATAGCCCAAGTTGATTGCTCTTATTTGATTGGTAGGCTTTCGTCGAGCCCTTGAGACCATTTTTATTGGATTTGAAAATAGCTTTAAGACCTAAGGAAATTACTTTCTGTTCACAACATTGAAATGACAATTTTGTTTGTGGTTCACGGGTTTTTTTTTTGTGAAATAGAAAGGAAAACTAGCAAGTAGGTCACCTGATGGTAAGTGTTTACCACCGCCTATAGACATCCGCAACACCAAAGAGATTGCAGATGCGTTATCAACCCAGAGGGCGTAGATGGAATACCTCTTGTGCCAACTCAGTAATTACACCGGCTGTCTTGCTCTCCACGCCGGAACCGCGACAGGATTAGCGGGTAAGATGGTGGTAGCGATCCGGACGGACCTTGCTCAAGGTTCTACCAGCCGTACCCAATCTTAGCCCTTTGGGAACGCATCTACAGTATCCTTGGTATTATGGGTAGGTGGACAGTTAACTTACCTATTTGGCTTCATATTTCACAAAAAAAATGAAGCTCCTCTTGTGCCAGTAATTTCACCGGCTGTAGTCTCTTTTGCATTACCAATCCTGTCTGTCTGTCTTTCATTGCTTTATGGAAACACGGCCTGGAAGTGTCAAAACAAATGTTTTGGCACCGCGTTATCTAGTGGCGATAAATCACGGTACTTTTCCAGCGAAAAACACATTTGGAATTCAAATTTCCAAATTTTATGGAAGTGACATCGCATAAAACGGCTTTTATAAGTTATTTTTACTGATACTAACTTTTTTTTTTATGAAATAGGAAGGCAAACAAGCAAGTGGGTCACCTGATGGTAAGTGATCACCACCGCCTATAGACACCCGCAACACCAAAGGGATTGCAAATGCATTGCCAACCCAGAGGGCTAAGATGGAATACCTCTTGTGCCAGTAATTACCCCGGCTGTCTTGCTCTCCACGCCGGAACACAACAGTGCAAGCACTGCTGCTTAGCGACAGGATTAGCGGGTAAGATGGTGGTAGCGATCCGGACGGACCTTCGCTCGCGCTGTCAGTCTGTCGGACCGACGGCGCTGCTGTCAATACTATTATTATGTAAAAAACCTATTTGCAACGAAACTTAATAAATTATTATTTTATGCAGTTAGACGTAAAGTTGTAAATCCAATGTCTATAAATAGTTAATTAATAATTTGCAATTGTAACATTGGCGGCAACCTGTACTCTTATGTCGGGCCGTTTTTCTGCTGTCATTTAGTATGACACTGTACAGTAGGGAAAATATATTCACCTACCACCTCAGAACACTGTCGCAATGACGCGACGCGTTTAACGCAAGGCTATGTCGTACAAATGTCATGCGTATATCTCTTCGACTAGGTTCTACGGTGGTACGTGTTTCAATTTCCTTGACTGTACATCCATGTTTTATAATATTATTGAGTACAGAACACTAAAGAGCAAAAGTGAACCATGCATTTGGAATTGCAAACTTTCCGCACCAACGTCGTTTGCACTCGAATCCCCGCAGCGTGATATTTCGCGTCGTGTCACTCGCTGTTCAATCCATGAATAGAACACGAGTTTTTCTCATCCATTTGTACGTTTGTCTGCCAACCTTAATGCTGTTTTTTAACGTAGCGGGGACAATGGGATTTTTTATTTACGCGTTTGCGAAACCGTAGGAAGAGAAATGTGACAAAGCAACGCTGAAAATGGAATTAGTTGTAGAATAGAATAGAATAGAATAGAATAGAATAATTTTATTTTGTAAAACATAGGTACAAAAAAGATCTTATTAATAATTGTTCTAGAACCTTCTATGTTTTGCCAGATGGCGTACAAATTAATTTTTTTAAATAAAAATAAAAATTAAAAACTTAATCCATCTCTGTGGTTGTGGTTGTCAATAAATTATCTAAAGATCCATCTCTAAATTTATACATGTCAATAAAATATATATAATATAAAATAGATATAATATCGGTATTCAAATTATTTTAAAATTGGATTAAATTAAACAATTAAGTAACGGTCAAAATAAATAATAACAAAATACAATCAAAAATTAACAGGTTAAACAATAAAAAATAAAAAAGATATGTCCGTAGGTACAATAATTATGTCAATGTCAAAATTAAAAAAATAAATTGTAAAGAAAAACTAAAACATAAAATAATTATAGATCTTTATCATTTAGGTAGTCATTGACACTATAGTAACATTTTTCACACAGCAGAGATGTAAACTTTTTTTAAATTGAGGCAATTTCATTTCCTTAATATTATTAGGAATTTTATTGTATATCTAGTAGTGTATTGGTTGTATGCAATGATATTATAATGCATGGATGTACAGTGTCATACTAAATGACAACAGAAAAAACGGCCCGACATAAGAATATAGATTGGCGCCAATGTTACAAATGCAAATTATTAGTTCACCATTTATATTGAATTTACAACTTTACGTCTAACTGAATAAAATAATAAATTATTAAGTTTCGTTGCAAATACGTTTTTTTTTACAAAATAATGGCATTGACAGCAGCGCCGTCCATCCAACAGACTGACAGCGCGAGCGATTGTCGATTTATTGTACTTTTCTGACTTTTGTACTACTTTTGATGCGGCCATTTTTTAAACGCTGACTAGAAGTCCATTACTTATAGGTCAGTGGTTGTATGACTACCTATGTCTCATGCACATACGTCACTATTAACGTCAGTTGTCAGAGGACTGTTGGACTGAACGGTGTGTTGATGGTGTGCTGTCGACCCAAAGCCTATAGTACATTATATATCTAATATCAGTGAACATTACAGTCATTCCCATTCAATTATGTTTCCCGCATTCTGTTTGACAAATCGTGTACTCAGCTAAGGCAATCGGAACTTCGAAACTACATACACAAACCGACCGGATGATCACGACTAGTGGTTAGTGACCCTGATTATGAAGCTAAAGGTTCCGGGTTCAATTCCCGGGATGGGCAAATGTTTGTATGATGAAAATGAACGTTTGTACCCGAGTCTTGGATGTTTATGTATTTAAGTATGTATTTATCTGTATAAGTAGGAGTATGTATATCCGTTGTCTAGTACCCATAACACAAGCAGCTTTTTCCTCTGTGGCAGCACAGCTGTCAACGAGTTCTATAAATTCCATAAAAAAGTACAAAATATGCCGGTATTTTCTACACTATCTGAATAATACCTGTATGGCACAGTGGCACATGTGTCTGCCTACTGTGCATGAGGTCCCGGGTTCAAATCCTGGTATGGGCAAATATTTGTGTGACGAATACGAATGTTTGTACCTGAGTCATGGATTTGTATTTAAGTATGTATTTATCTATATATGTATGTTTATCCGTTGTCTAGTACCCATAGTACAAGCTTTGCTTAGTTTGGGACTAGGTCAATTGGTGTAAATTGTCCCAAGTTATTTATTTTATTTATTTTATTTTAATACAGTGTTAACACAAGTTCAAGCTTTTATTACGAATAATCATACCTACTTTTATTTAAAGAAAGCAAATTCAATTCCTTTTTATAATTGGCTACTCAGTAATAATTTATCCTCTTTGATTCGAATAAATCCAATAGCTGTTACTCGTACATCCAATCATTTGGAAATAGGGAAAGTTGAAACTTTATCTAGTAAAGCTTTCATAACAAGCTTTCAAACGAACCCCGACTTTTTTCTTCTTTTCGAACGGCTAGGTTTGATGATCGCCTTTGAATATGCGCACTGATGAATAAAGGCCTGGATGAGCAATTTGAAACACTTATTATGACGAATTGGTCATAAAATTGTCGTGAATATCTTGATTGGAAAGTTAGGTGGATTGTTTGAAAGTAACGCTATTGTTTATAAATTTTTGAATTCTGTTTTTTAAAGAAGAAAACTTAGTATAAAAGAAGTTAGAAAGTTGGCGTTAGATTAGTTTTAGGTTTTATTTGGCAGATTAAATTGTTATCAAAGTGATCTAAAAACTCCGAGCTAAATTAAAAAAGAATCATTATAAAGTATGTTAGTAACAAAGATGGCCGACGAAACTATGTTGATATGTAGAAATTTAAATTAACAAAAAACATGGCTTTAATTTCAGTTTGGGTTAATTTAAAAATTTGATTAGTTAATTTCTGGAACTGGTATTGATAAAAACAAAGACCTGCCTTATTACAATAAAAGAAAAAGAAAACAATCAAAACATAAAATGCTTTAACGTTTAAAAATATTTCAAGTTAGTCTATCAGACACTCAGTCAGCCAGTCAGTCTATCGTTTGTCAGTCTGTCAGTCAGTCTACTCATGCAAAATTTCAGCTTTGCAGCAGTTTCACTTGCGAATAAAATATCTGTGACATATTAATAAAACGGATCACTCACGTATTTTTACGTCGAGAAATGCCCGACATGTTTCGGACCAGTCCGATCTGTGTCATGTGGAAGAACATGGCGAAATTATAAGGATTTAGTTTTTCCCACCCCGCTTCGGTACCCTAAACGCTATTTATCAACCTTACTGGAAATGTGTCAACTTTTTTTAGCTACGGGTTTTATCATTCAAAGCTAAAGGTTACGCATTTCCCAGAACCATTTCAACGAGATTATAAAATCGCCCACAAACATCTCAGACAATACTAACCTAAGGCACAGTATACATATAACCAGTAAGGAATCTACCTACAAACGCTCGAAACCGGCGCACTCGCACAGACGCACGCTCAACATGGCCGCTAAGGGAAATGAGCGGTGCTGCCAGTCGCGACCAGGCGGGGCACACTTAAAACTTCATAAATGTTGATAGTTAATAGCAGGGTCTTCTTGCCGTTGGTGACTGACCTACAAAATTAAAAAAAAAAAAACTATCTGTCAGTGCTAGTCATTCGTGTTGGAGGCGGCCATTGTCAAGTATGGCTTTCGTTTGCTTGGACGTTGATGCGCTCTTGGTTATCTCTTTTTGTTTACTCATCAAAGTTTTGTTGTAACAAATTTTATGAAAACTTGTATAAGTAAGAACTTGTATAAGTTTTCATAAAATTAACTAGCACGAAACTTTGATTGAGTACATTTAGATCTAAAATAACACGCACACACGCGCAAGTGCGCATACACACGTACATGTATATATGCCTTTCTATAGCTATACGAGTACACTGCATTAGTTCAGTTTGTGATACTAACAGCAGCACTTTCCATACATGCTAGTTAAAACCGAGAGTTGCCACTCTTCTCATTCTACGTACACTCTTTGGTTGCGGCTGCCGCGTCGAGACGAGTGGACGCGCTTTGCGTTTATCGTTATTGCATGCGCCCGAGACAGTACGCAAAAATTTAAAAGAACAACCCTAATGCTCCACCAGCGGCCCTAACATGACAGCCCAGGTTTAGTTTAACCCCTCCCTGCGTCCCTGTCTAACTAGTGTCTCAAGAAAGGGACGCAGATAGAGATAAACTAAAATTGGCCAGTCATGTTAGGGCCACAGAGCATAGGCATCTATCCCACCAAACAGGCCTAGTTTCGGTACTGTTTTATTTATTTACTGTGGCTGAGGTCTCTGAGAGAAATACTTCGCGGTCTCTCAAAGTCTAAATTTCTGTGACAGGCGAATACCTTTAAGGGTAATGTAAGACAATTTTTGCCGACACAAATATCTACGCAAGCATTTCTTATTAGCATTTGCGATGCGTAGGTACCTATTGAGTTTCATTCTTGCGAGTGTTCCGAGAAAGGCTTTTGAAGACGTTTCATTTCCGTTTACGTTCGCGTTACAAATTAAAAACACTGTCGATCAAGCGACAAGGTTCTTTATGTATTAGTCTAGAGTTTAAATTCGTTGACGGTGCAGCCTTCCACAGATAGACCTTGTCACTTAGACATAAAATTAACCAATTTAAGGGGTTTATGTCGCGTATATTCCAATGAGTTTTATTCCTTAAAGAACCACAAGAATAGGATTAATATAAATAATATATAGACTTTAGCGTGTGGGTTGGTGGGTTTAGGAGTGGTGAAAATGAAGATCAGAAGAGATACAGAAAATTACGGTTTTATTTCACCATGACATAGTAAAGACAGACAAAGAAAACAAAAGGCTCCTGCCAAACAAAATTGAAATAGGAAAACTACTGTAGTATATAGTCTTTAAATCTAATAGGCAGACATGAACGGCGCTGCGAGCGCCGAGCAATAAAGGTGTTAACACCATGTGCGGCCTGACCGCCGTTGTCGACAGTGGAAGGCAGTACGTGGTGCTCAGGCAAACCCTGCTGATTATTATCAGCGCCGGCAGACGTACATGGCGCGTCTGCTACAATACTTGACATATCCAATTATTTTTTTTTACTTTATAATCTTTTTATAACTTAAAACAGTATAGAAATCTATACAGTGTGGCCCAAACCCTTTAAAAAATCGAAAGGACCAAAACACGTTTGCTCCCGGTGCCTCCCTGCTGTACAACGTATTTCCTCTGATATTTATTTATTTATGGAATATGGAATAGTTGGGTTCACAAATTTCCCTGAATTGCAATCTGAATTTCCACAGAAATCCCTGAAATAACCTTCAGCTTCTAGCTGGTTCAAGTTTATATGGAATTGTAACTGTTCTTTAGAGGTAGAACCCCAATGTAGTCATTTGCAGTGGCCCGTTTCACGAAGCTACAAGTTACAATTTTACAAGTTTAAACCGGCAACATTGGTCATTATGCCCATTGCCATTGGTCATTATTGACCAATGTTGCCGATTTAGACTTGCAAAATTGTAACTTGTAGCTTAGTGAAACGGGCCACTGGTCGCAGTACGAATGGGCCGGCTTGATCCAGTAGTACTACACTTACTCAGAAATACCTACGTGAAGTAGCTAGGTACTGCGATTCGTTTAGTGAGTGAGAGATCCAAAATCCTACTTACGTTTCATCAAAGACCTAGGTGGCTGTTTTCCTCCCTTGACCATAAAAAATCAACTAGGGTGTTCAATTCCGCTATTTTTAGTTCTGATTCCGGAATTCCGGAATTGGCCATATTTTTTCGTAGGCCTATTCCGGAATTCCGGAATTGGCTCACACTAAAAATACCGGAATAGCGCACCTTTAAACAAACTTCGGCTCAGAAAGCATTGACAAAAGTAGCACCCGTAATCCCTACAGGTCAAGTGCTCGGGGCACCATTAGCTTCCCTCACTTCTCCACCTAAAACGTTTTACAGCTTTTCAACCGTAAAAATCTCCAGCAATGTAATCTCAGCCTAATAGGTAGTAAAATAATATGACCTAAACGTTAGTATAAGAGCTTCAAACTGAAAGCGATTGGACATATTTTTTTATGGTCCCGATTAACGTCACATTTTTTGTGCTCAATTCTGGGCAATCCCATTCGTCGACTGACAGTCGAGAGGTCAATAGCTCCTGATGATGCCTCGTGGAGAGGTGAAACACGTGTCGAGTGGTATTTTTGGTGTAGGTGGTTGGGTTGTGGTCGCGTTTTGTGTTGTTTGTTTTATTTCTTTTATAAGGTATTCAGCACAGGCGTTGTGTCTTTTTCTCGTTTAATGACACTGGGTTCGCGGATTAGCAAAGAAATTGTTTTCATTAGTATCAATTATGGACAAAGTAACGCCTGAATCAATAAACTAAATTCTTTAATGTTACATTCATAGTGCTCAAACAAAAGTTAGTTAAGCTACAAGCATAGTTTTCACCTCTTTAAATAGAACTAGCAACCCGTCCCGGCTTCTCACGGTACAATTAAGAGGTTGCGGGTGGCAGGACCTTCTGCAAAGCCCGCCACTACCACCATCATGCTCGCTAATCCAGCAAAGCTTGCGCTGTTGTGTTCCGGCGTGGAGAGAAAGACAGTCGGTGCAATTACCGGCACAGGAGGCATTCCATCTTGGCCCTCTGGATTGGCGACGCATCCGCAATCTCCTTGGTGCTGCGGCAAATGCGGGTGTCTATAGGCGGTGGTGATCACTTACCATCAGGTGACCCAGTTGCTTGTTTGCCTTCCTATTTCATAAAAAAGGCACGGAAAAACCTTCTGTAAAAAATTCTCTAAATGGCAGTGAAAACCATATCAAAATCCATTGCAATGCCTAAAAGGAGTAAGTGGCCGAAGACATGAGTTCAGAAAAAAAAGATACGCCCGAGGCATTTAATGTATCTTCAACAAAAACATTTGAATTCTTATCACACTTACCACTTCACCAATTCTACATTAGATTTACCTATATTTTCAAATCTAACAAGGTATTAACTCCAATCCGGCCTACGAGGTCTGGAGATTGATTCTCTTAGCACAACAGCGGCAAACTTCACGCTAAGACAGCACCCTGTCTTTCTCTAGCGCTAGCTCGCCTGAACAAGACAGGATGAGGTCCCGTCCAATCCGACGGTGTATACGCAGAGAATACCAGTGCTGTAGCTCGCCACGTTCCGTCTGTTATTTATATCAAAACAAAGGATAACTGGCTTATGCCAAATCGTGTTAACGCATGACACGTAGCCGAGACATCCTCCGGGTGCTAAGTAGATAAAAATCAGTCTACAGCGTGGCTTCTGAATGAGATGAGATGCTTTGCTTACTAACTACGGCTGTGATATTTCTTGTTTAGTAGAGGAAGTACGTTGTGTTATAAAATTAGTGAACTATGAATAAACGTTCAGTAAATCTACATTAATTAATAGTGTGGTATAAGTTGTTTCGTGTGGAAGCGGAGGAGGATGGGTTTTTGCATGAACATATATGTGTCGCACAGAAGCAGCTAACTTGCACGAGTACGGCACTGGTTTCGCGGAGTAGCAAGGTAATTTGTTCCAGTTTGTTGAAATGGACCTCCGCAGAGTAACGTCTGTATCTATTCATTATTATAAAAATATACGTCTAAAACCACAAACGGGAATTACGAAATGGACTTTTCAACTTTCATTCGGAATCATAATTTATTGTAACAAACGCTTTGTGTTCTAAAAATCTTAACAATACTTACAGAGATTTACCGCAGTACAAGACTTAACGGCTATCCTTTTAACTCACGAAACGACAGCAAGTTTAGACGCAGCAGCCATACAAACACTGTTAAAAAATGATTTATTGCCACTGACCTACATGTAATGGACTTCTAGTCAGCTTTTAAAAAATGGCCGCATTAAAAGTAGGAGAAAAGTAAGAAAAGTACACTAAATGGAAGATCGCTCGCGCTGTCAGTCTGTCGGACGGACGGCGCTGCTGTCAATGTTATTATTTTGTAAAAAAACATATTTATCTACACATATATCATAAATGCTCTATAATGCTTACCATCAGGTGACCCACTTGCTTGTTTGCCTTCCTATGTTGTATAAAAAAAAATGCGTTCAGAAACCGTAGGCAATGACCAGCATTATAAAAACCAATATTTTTATGAGAAATTTTCTAATTTCTTTCTATATTTGTTCAAATTCATTTTTTATTACATTATTTTAATCTGTAGATATTTAATAGGTACCTAGCACTAGTAACTAGTAGCAATGCAGGTCATTGCCCTATGGCTTCTGAACCCATCATAGAGTACTTATGATATGTGTGTAGATTAAGTAATGTATGCAACTGTACATAATTAGGTCTTAAAACACTCGTGTGATCCTATTATGAAACTCGCTGATGCTCGTTTCACAAAGCCACACTCGTGTTTTAGGACCCCTCATTATGCTGATTTACAGAAATTTCGAATTTTGCGACTTTCAAAAAAAATAAAGGTTTGTAGGAGCGATGGTTTCAAAAATTGCAGTCTTTAATAGCCCTGAGCACGGTATAATGTGAAGATGAAATATTAAAGATAAAACCGTCCAATGGGCCCTTAAATTAAAGGCCCATCTGACTTATTAAATTATAATTTTATTGCTGCGCTTAAACTGAGATTTTGTATGTAAAGACTTTAGAAAGCCATTTTTTGGGCTAAGTGTTACATAAAACATCTTTACGTTTCTTTTTTTTCTTTTTACAGTTTTGGAATAAAAATTCAGTTCGGCTTTTATGGAAATAAAACTTGGATTAAGTTTTTTTTTTAAGTTAAGAACGTTATAAACGGTAAGTGCTTTGGTAAGTTTTTTTAAAGCTGATTTAATTCTAATTCAAATAAGTATGAAAAATTATAAGAATCTTATTGAACCTCAAAAGGATAAAATGAACACTTATAGGATTTCTTCGTTGTCTGTCTGTCTTACAAGACCCTTTTCCTCAGAAATGCATAGAGGTATCAAGTATAGGATATAGAACACTCAAAATAAATCTGCAGTCTCTTAGAGCTTTGAAGAAATTAAACTTCTAAGCCAACGCAATCAAAAGATACGCCCGTTTAAGTCGCATATCTTGATACTCGCTAGAGAATCCATAAACTATACGGTACTTCCTGTTGTCCTAGACCCATGACATTCAACAAGAAGAAAGTTCTTAAAGTAAAAATAAAGAAAAAAATGCAAAACTGTAAGTTTGTTGACATTTAAATTTTTTTATTGCGATCCAAACTTATATTTACACTAGGTAAACTCACGGCGACCTATGTCGATGTATGGGGACAGCAGTTTTCCAATGGCAGACTTAAATTTGTCCTTCATTCTGAGCAAAATATTTTGTGTTGACAATTTAAATAGTGCTTGCTGTGGAATTCTCTTGAACTGTACCCAGCACGCTGGCATCTTGCACTCGTGCTGCATTTTTATGAGTTCGCATTTCCCTTGTGGTTTTTAGTTTGAGTCAGTTGCCTTGAGTTTAAAAAATGTATTTATAGCTCACGACACGATTACGATACGATACGATATTAATACTTTGTGGGAAAGTCATTGAAATAAAAATTCAAGTTGTCGGAATAAAATTGAATTTTCAATACAGTTGCTTAAAAAGTGCCCTTTTTTTGGCTGTTTTGCGTGCGCAAAGTTCGTTTTTGCGAACTAGTGCGATTTACTTTTCTAGTTTTTTTTTTAATTTGTACTTGTTCCAATTCACGACTACTTCCCAAAGAGTTATTATAATGTTAGTTTGAACCAAGACGTAGTAAAACTAAAAACCTATTATTAATGTAAGAATATCAAAATATTGAGATTTTATATTTTATTTCTAGCATGTTCATCATTATTTTTTAAATAATAACAGTCCTAAAAACAATTCTTATTAAGGTGGCTGAATGGAACGGAATAGCTATAGTCTATGGGAATAGCTGCCAAAACGCTTGTCAAAGTGGAGGCGTTTTTCCAACTGCAAACATGGTGTAAAGGCAACAGTTGTTTTTGTGTTTATACAATTTAAATATTTATACAATTTAATCGAACATAATGATACTAAGGTAATAATAATGAAGTTTTATTTATTATAAAATTGTTTCCTTCTTATAAAAAATGTAATTGAAAAAAAATCTTTCATTGAGTTGGCTGGATAGCAAAAGCCATTGCCTTTTGAAATATGAAAGCTAACAAAAACGCCGTTAATTTGTCAAAAAAATTTACTGCTAAAGTTTGTACTTACTTTACTTTAATTAAGAGCTTCAGTAAAAGTCGCAAAACTGTTGCATTTTTTTCGCAACTGTATTAAAAAACGTCCTTCGATACACGCGCGGAAATGTCATTCTTCACTGGTCCCGAATCTTGCCACTTGCCTTCGGCTCGTGGCAAGATATCTCGTGACTCGTGAAGTAATGACATACGTTCCGCACTAGTATCGAAATGTACTATTTCCTTGGTATTAACGATCATTTATAGTTTATACCATTGTTTGTAACTAAATCAAAGATTTTATATTGTATTTAAGAATGTATTCGTCTATATGCATATTTTATTCGTCGTCTAGTTCCCATAGTACAAGCATTGCTTTGTTTGAGACTGGATAAATTAAAGTAAATTGTTCCAAGATATTCATTAATACATCGTACAATTTTCAACATAAGACTATCGTGAGACTCGGACATATTAGTAAAAGCTGATCGCTCACGTACTCATATCCTATACAGAACAATTTCAGTATTATAAAGTCGAAAATTGCCCGACATGTTTCGGACCAGTCCGTGGTCCTTAATCATGAGCCCCCGCGGCGGTGGCGCGACGACGACTCACCATTAAGGACCACGGACTGGTCCGAAACATGTCGGGCAATTTTGGACTTACAAATACGTGAGTAATTCGTTTTTATTTATATTTCGTACACTCTAAAAATCTTTGACCCGCTATAACATAATAAATTCGCACTTACACCCATGAGACCTGCCATACCATTGTATTTTAACTAAAAACTACAACGTAACTCAGGGTATAACTTAAATTTCGTCGCTATGAGCTTAATATTTCAACGTGTCCTGGAAACAGGACATATTCTCTAAGCGGAATAGCAACGAGCTCGACGCTGAGGCGGCGCCCTGTCACAGAATAAATAACAGTACTAACGTACAGAAACTTCTCTTTTTCGACCACCATTAAATGAATTCCAACTTTATGATCGGGCTCAAAAAGTTCGTATTACGGTATGCGTCAAAAGGAAGGCGCTGGCTGCCCGCGCCCGCCTTCCACCCGCAATGCACTAGCGCACCGCTAGGGTTGGCCTGCTTACTGTAATAATATCACAACGCGCGACATAGTGAGCGGGCGCGCGCGCGGCAAGCCGGCAATCTACTGCGATTAACCTATGCCATAGGTAATGCGGCGAGCGCACCTGCAGTGCGGAGTGGAACCCCCCTGGCCCTGTCTTACTCAAACGCTAGCTCAAAAGAGCGAAAATAAAGTTGTAAAACAGCGGTTGTTATCGGGAAGTTATCCAAAGCAGCCGATAATAACGGGTATAATAATTTTGCGGATCTTGTGCAAGGTCCGTCCGGATCACTACCACCGTCTTACTCGCTAGTCCTACCGCTAAGCAGCAGTGCTTGCACTGTTGTGTTCCGACGTGGAGAGCAAGACAGCCGGTTTAATTACTGGCACAAGAGGTATTCCATCTTGTTCCTCTGGGTTGGCAACGCATCTGCAAACTTCTTGGTGTTGCGGGTGTCTAAAGGCGGCGGTGATCACTTACCATCAGGTGACCCACTTGCTTGTTTGCCTTCCTATTTCATTTAAAAAAAAAATACCACCGTAGTCAGCGAAAAAAGCGACTGTTCACCGCGCTGTCGGCTGTGGCTGACTACGTTAACAACCGGCGTCACATCTATAAGCGAGACAGGCTGATGCCTCAACGTCGAGTTCGACGATGTTGCGCTTAAAGAATAATAGTTCCGGTGCGTTGGTGACTCGCTCATATTTCGCTTTTGAAAACAGCGTGGAGTGCCCGCATTATTCATTGTTATTTCGTCAGGTACGTTGCTTTTATGAATGTGCAACTGTATTTACTTTTTTTTTTATATGAAAAAGGAAGGCAATCAAGCAAGTGGGTCACCTGATAGTAAGTAATCACCACTGCATATAGACACCCGCAACACCAAAGAGATTGCAGATGCGTTGCCAACCCAGAGGGCTAAGATGGAATACTTCTTGTGCCAGTAATTGCAATATTGAAAAATAAAATCGAAAGTAAATTTTGATTACAAACATTAAGATCTAAACCTCTTCTAATCCAATAAATTAGTAACTCATAACAAAAGTGCGTATGTAAATCAAATGTAAACAGGAACTCATATACACAGTGTGTTCCGGGTTCCCAGGGGTACCCTTCAGTTTTAGTACCCGGTAGTGCCAAAGTTTTTACTGCCCATGCTGTTGAGGATTACTGTCGTGTCGGCAGTTTGTGCGTTGTTTGAGTTAATTCCTGGTGCTGGGGGACCGTGTAGCGTTTGATTACGTCAGTTTTGGATGCAATCAAGTGACGGATTAACATTTGATTTGGGGTTAATAGACTGTAATCTACTAGGAGAAGGGCAAGTTGAAGGCGTCTACTGGATGGTTAGAAATGCAATAAGGTTAAGTGAATTTTCAAAGTGGATTGTAAACGAGCTATTTTCTATGAAAATGAAAATAAAATTTTTTGTAATTGAAATTCACTTTACATTTTTTTTGAACATTCCAATTTTGAATGCTATACAATGACAACACAAAGAAAAACTAGGGTAATGGCCTACCATTACCCTAATTTTTTTTGTCCAACTCGAGCCTGCATCATCAGCATTTTGCCACATTACCACTTATTAGTATAAATACCGCTAATAAGTGGTAATGTGGCGAAACTGGCAAACGCAAGGCACGGATTGCTGATGTTGCAGGTTCGAGTCCTGCCATTACCCAAATTATTTTTCTTTGTGTTGTCATTAGCATTTTAAATTTAATTTGAATGTATATGTCAAACTAGTGTCAAAAGAAAGGCATAAAAAGAAAAACTTGGAAATACTGCACTTGTTGTGTAGTGTCATAAAGCTCATTAAAAATATTACCTTTAAAGTGGTAATGAAAGCCATCACCAGCATTGTATCGACAGGAAACATTACAAATAACGAAAATTTTCTGTAATAATGATAATATTTATTTTAAGTCGTTTCTTAACAGGACTCATATTGTAAGTTAGTAAGTACAAAGTTCTTATATTTCCTATGATAAGTTAATGGAAAATTCTAAGAAAACTCTTATTTTGTATGGAAAGAGAACATTCTCAATGCTTTCAATGTTCTCGAAAGTGTTTCTCGGTATCTTGAGAAGATTTCCAATTTTTGTGGGATGATATGAAACTCGTACCGTGCTATTCTCGACAACGCATGCTAGTGTAATCATGCAAATAAGGGCAATTAATAAAATGAAAATACAGAAATAATGTTTTTAATACATACTCAATTTTTAATATATTCACAAAGAAAACTTAAATAGCAAAAATACACTCGAAAAACATAACCCTCCGTTATATGGGAGTTGGGTTAAAATACTTAAAAAATCGTGTTATTATCAAACAGAGCCCCATTCTTAACGATTATTCAATTTAAAAATTACATTGTAATTTTAATTTATTTTGATTTATTTAAAATATACACCTCGTTGAGTTTCTTGTCTCTTCTCATCAGCGGTTTTTTCTGAACCGGTGGTAAATTTACTTTTGTGTCATTTATAAGTGCTTCCTGTAAGCTTAATCTAAATAAGGATATTTTCACTTTGACTTTGACCTTAGCTTGATTTTAGTTACTATGGCATTTCCAACGACAGTCAAAGTAGCTTTTGAAATAATTGTGGTTTACTAAACGTCGCTGATAGCAATAATTGACAAGTTAGATAATTAAAATATTAAAAACGCAGACGAGTTTGTAATTTTTTGTGCTGCAAATATTAAATTTTGTAATTCTCGTTTTTGACTATCCGTCTCAGTTTTTAGGGCCTAAAACATTAAAACTATTCCACATTCCCTTAAATTCCAGATGAAGCATTTCACGTAAGTTTATAACAAATAAAACACCAAAATAATCAACATAAAATAAAAGGAACGTTGTAAAAACCAACAAAATGTCACAAACTTTACGTAGACCTTACAATTTTATTCGCCAGTTCTCGTAGTTTTACGACTTTACAACTTAACACCTACAAACGTTACAACCTCGCAAGTTACAGGGTCGTGTCTAGGGTCGTAAGGACTATCGCAATTAGGGCATAACCACAAAACGTTTTACGCTAAATCCCTAACTGTAAGCGTAAAACCTCAGACTGATGTTTAAACTTTGAAAGTAGCGAAATTTTAACATTGATTGTACATGAAACTGGTCTAGTAGACCTTGAAAACTATTTGGCATATGAACTCGACCCGAAAAGGTAATAAAACTTACAAACCCGACTACGGAAAAAAATAACTATAGCTAAAGGGTTACCCGACTAGGAATAAAAAATAAACTATAAAAACCGGCCAAGTGCGAGTCGGACTCGCGCACGAATGATTCCGTACTATTATCTATAAAAACGGCAAAAAATCACTCTTTTGTATGAAGCCCCCTTAAATACTTATTTTATTCTGTTTTTTAGTACATGTTGTTATAGCGGCAACAGAACAACATCATCTGTGAAAATTTCAACTTTCTATCTATCACGGTTCTTCAGATAGGATCGACGGACGGACGGACAGCGGAGTCTTAGTAAAAGGGTCTCGTTTTACCCTTAGGGTACGGCACCTTAAAAAGAACAAACAATTAATAAGGGTACTGATTGCTGCCATTGCTTTATTGAGTAATGTTCATATGTTCACTTCGGTTAATATCAGCGACGTCACAGTAAGGGAAGTTCCCTTCTACAGTACCTGGCAGTAAATATTGCACATCAGCTAGTTCGGCTTCGTATGGCGTCGTGTCTGTCGCACGCGGGTGAGTAAATACAAAGCCGAAACTATTCGATGTGCAATATTTACTGCTGGGTACTGTAGTATCGATTTACATCGATGATTAGGTACGTGGAAAAAATCATTGAACCATGAATTCCACTGCATGACGTATGCCATGCGCCAATGTAATGATTGCAAGCGCCATCTGGTGGAACGAGCAAGGATCTTTAAAAGTTGTTCGTAAAATCTCTTTAATACGGTTTCTTTCTTTTTCAGTCTTCGCACGCGATAGCGAGAGTTTAGTGCGGTTTACTTCGAAGTTCAGGTTTTCTTGTATACAGCCGTTCTCGTCTACCCAGCTGATAACTTTCCTGAACCAATGGCGACGGAAGAATTCTCTGTAACCCAAGAGTCCGCAAAGTGCAACTAAAACAAATAAAAAACGTAGAAATTCTAAACAGACTTTCAACTTCAAAAACCCAGCTGCTAAGCAGCAGTGCTTGCACTGTTGTGTTCCAGTGCAGAGAGCAAGACAGCCGGTGCAATTACTGGCACATGGGGTATCGAATCTTAGCCCTCTGAGTTGGCAACCCATCTGCTGCAATCTCCTTGATGTTGCTGGGTAGACCCATAGACAGTGTGTTAATCAGTTACCATCAGGTGACCCACTTGCTTGTTAGCAAGTGGGTCACCGGATGGTAAGTGATCACCACCGCCTATAGACACGGTATAGCAAATTGTACATCTAACCTGATTTCATTATCTATTCTGTATTTTTGTATTTTTGACACAATTCATACAGATGTTAAGAAATAAATGAATGGTATCGTATCTTAATTTACTTGGATTTATTTATGTATTTTACGGGATTTTACTGGTTAAAAAGTATTTTGTTTGTTTTAATTCAAAACATGATCTATCTGTCTGCCTAATTTTATCTAAATCAGTACCGTCGTTAATGCGTGATTAAGGAACAAACATACAGACATCTAAATATCCAAAAATTGAATTATCTGAAAATCATTAATTTTGCATTTATAGTATGAGTAGGAGTAGGGAAATAGTCCCTACTATTTCCCTACTCCTAGGAGGAAGTAGGATAATATTTTATTAATAAAACGGATCACTCACATATTTTTTTAGTCGAGAAATGACCGACATATTTCGGACCAGTCCGTGGTCCTTAATCATGAGCCCCGCGGCGGTGGCGCGACGACGACTGCCTCGACTTAAAAATACGTGAGTGATCCGTTTTATTAATATGTCCGAGTCTCACGGTAGTTTTATGTTAGGATAATATTAGTAGGAAAGTAGCTTTTCATTTTATTTTTTTCATAATTGGTAACGTACTGTGCTCCATAAACATGTCTCTGTAGAAGTACCCCCTGCGTGCGAGGTACACAGCTTCGCGGTACATGTACGCACACAGCACGTCCATAAGCTTGTCGTCCGCCTCCTTGGAACGCATATAGCAGCGGCGTACTTGGCGTGGCATCATAATGTTGAACAACCTGAAAAAAACTTAGTTAATTTTAACTACCTACGAAACTTGGAATCTTGGAATAACATACCACCACCAATAAGACTTCGGTTACACGCTAATTCTGGCGTCAGTTCAGTCCGTCATTCCGGTATAGTTTTGACTGATGCCAGAATGATGACAAATGGACATGGTTACGATCAGTTCAGACTGACACGACACGAGACAGGTTACACGATAATTCTCTCGTCATTCTGACCAGAATGATGGACTGAACTGACGACAGAATGAGCGTGTAACCGACGTCTATGACACAAGCATGATTGGATCCTTCAAAAATAAGTTAAAACAAGATTTGCTGCAATTGCAGAAAAACCAACATTAACTAGTTCGTACAGTGTTTTATTCTATAACTTTTATTCTTTTATGTTATTTATATTATTATTGTTTCCAGGTCTGCTAATTATTTAATTTAAACTGTTTAAGTATGTCTTGTGCTATATCGTACATGCCACTCCAATAAAATTAGTTTACATTTATCAGATAGGTAGGATAGCCAGCGTCTTCTTGTCTATTATGTCAGTGCTGTCGCGTGCCCGTTATTGGTGCATAAACAATGGTCTGTAACCCACAATTGTGTTTTTCTTGTCATGTTTATGTTCTGTTGGCATGTCTAAATAAATAAAATAAAAATAAAATAAAATAAAATATACGGAGTACACGCAGCTGCTGGTTATGGTCTGCTTATTAAAAATTCCTTAGAATAATTCAAATAATTAATAGATTCAGGCGTTACTTTGAGGAGGTCCATATCAACAAACTGGAACAATATACCTTGCTACTCCGCGAAACATTTCGCAGAGTAGCAAGGTAATTTGTTCCAAATTGTTTTTAGAATAATTCAGTTTAGTTACAATCTTAGCGGCCATCTTACCTGTGGCTGAGACTGTATGCAATTGAAGGCGAGCGATACAACAGTTCTGCACAACTCTTGTCTGCTGTACAGGGCCTTAAGTGATCGTCGAAGTAAACTTTGTTGTAGACTATGTTAGACAAGCACTCATCTGTATTGTGGAAAAAAAATGTCACAGTGTAATAAATGTCTGAGGGTAGTAGTACAGACAGATCGTACTCAAGTTTCAACTGTTGATACTCGATCAGGGGTGCAATTTTTGAATCTCACCAGGTGACTAGAGCTCACCAAAATGGCTGAATCTCTATGAAAAACGGCTATTTTGTTGGGCTTTAGTTACCCGGTGAGATTGAAATGCAATTTTTGAATCTCACCAGGTGACTAAAGCTCACCAAAATGGCCGCATTTCTATGAAAAACGGCCATTTTGGCGAGCTTTAGTCACCCGGTGAGATTCAAAAATCGCACTCCTGTACCAAATTGGAAGTTGAGTACGATCTAATAAGTACCATCATGGGATACACCTTCTAAATATCATATATATCTATCTTTAGAGATTGAGACTGTACATTGGGTGTCATTCTGAATAGTATATCAGTCTTACTCAGTATAGGGGTAAACACAGTCCGTTCATACTTAAGTGTCTTACCGTGTAAACAAAATTCTAACCAAAAATTTCACTGATTGCTACCTAAACATTCGTTTATGGCTTAAAAAAAAACAAATCCATGTTGTT
The DNA here is from genome assembly GCA_963691745.1 of Ditula angustiorana. Classification (NCBI taxonomy): domain Eukaryota; kingdom Metazoa; phylum Arthropoda; class Insecta; order Lepidoptera; family Tortricidae; genus Ditula; species Ditula angustiorana. The sequence goes on along the minus strand of OY829483.1, from coordinate 791,255 downwards.
AACAAAAGAGGCGATTAATAACTGATTGCTTTACAGTGTTTTGTTTGAACAATATAATACGTTAATAGAAAAATATGAAATTTTACCTTTTTAAGACAAGCAAGGATGAATATGGTTTAGATTGGATCCACTGAAAACAAACATTTCCTAACGATTTTCTTTTAACCTCCTCTTCGGCTCTTGCTCACCTGATTTGCCTGCGGAGATGACGTAGTGCTTCTGTAAGACTGAGCTTATAAACACTACGTATTTCTCTTTCGGCAGCGTGGCTTCATCGAAGTCTCTGGCGTAGTCGTTTACTCTAGCAGGACTGATGAGCCATTTGGCTAGTCTGTTTCTGTTAAATTTGCTCATAGTATGCGTCTGCACGGTGTCATCGCGAAGTATCTCTGATACTGTGAAATAAAATATTACTTTACCATTCAATTTTTTTTTATGTAATGTGAAGTCAATGTAACATATTTTACTTATTTAGGTACTATATGTACTAAGTAACACTCCTGCGGCCCTAACATGACAGCCCAGGTTTAGTTTAACCCCTTCCTGCATCTCTGTCCTAGTTAGACTGTCATAAGAAAGGGACGCAGATAGAGATAATTTTTAACATAGCACTACCGTGAGACTCGGACATATTAATAAAACGGATCACTCGTGTATTTTTACGTCGAGAAATGCCTGACATGTTTCGGACCAGTCCGTATTTAAGGACCACGGACTGGTCCGAAACATGTCGGACATTTCTCGATGTAAAACTAGGTGAGTGATCCGTTTTATTAATAGATAGAGATAAACTAAACTTGGCCAGTCATGTTAAGACCACTGCGGTTACGAAGGTCCGATGGCAGTTGCTTAGTGTAATAATTAATTTAACGGGTGGTAGGACCTTGTGCAAGGTCCAACCGGATCGCTACTACCATCTTACTAATCCAGCCGCTAAGCAGCAGTGCTTGCATTGTTGCATCATCAGAGAGCAAGATAGCCGGAGAAATTACTGGCACAAGGTGTTCCATCTTAGCCTTCTGAGTTGGCAACGCAATCTCCTTGGTTTTGTGGGTGTAGGTAGGTGGTGATTGTTTACAATCAGGTGACCCACTCGCTTGTTGGCCTTCATAAATTACTCACGTATTTTTACGTCGAGAAATGCCTGACATATTTCGGACCAGTCCGTGGTCCTTAATCATGAGCCCCCATACGCAGTCCGCACCCGTGGTACTCATGACTCATGATTAAGGACCACGGCCTTGTCCGAAACACGCGGGCATTTCTCGACGTAAAAATACGTGAGTGCCGTTTAATTAACATGTCTGAGTCTCACGGTTGTTTTATGTTTAAAAAATATAAAGGTATCTTTTTTTTTCTTACATCGAAAAAAGCCATCCGACCACTTGCGACCTCTTAGCTGACTGAAGTAGTGCCCCATGACGTAGTCAGCTTGGTTTAACAGTTCTTTAATTTTTTTGTGATGATCATCACTGATTTTTTCCCCGTTTTCAATTACTGTTCGCTTTAATATTGCTGAAAAAGATTAGTTGATTCAATTAATGATTTTGTTATTAAAATCTACATACATATATAGAGTACTTAAATGTATTTCGTCGTGTATGTATCTACACTAACATACTAAAGAGGTAAACTTTGTTAGTTTGTTTGTATGTAGGGGGTAATCTCTGGAATTATTGAAACGATTTCAAAAATTCTTTCACAGATAGAAAGCTACACTATTCCCGACGGGCATAGGCTACTAATTTCACGTGAACGAAGTCGCGCGCGTCCGTTAGTTATGTATAAAGCAGTTGTGTTGTAACTTTGTTTGTAACTCTCATAGTGTGTCTGTTTGTAATTGTTCAAAGTCAAAGTCAAAATATTTTATTCAGATTAGGCTTACAGGTAGCACTTATGAATGTCAAAAAATTTACCACCGGTTCGGAAAAACCTCTGATGAGAAGATACCGGCAAGAAACTCAACGAGGTGTAATTTTTTAAATAAATCAAAATTACAATGTTATTTTACATCTCAAATATTTAAAAATTTTACAATTTAACAATTTAACACAGCAGGTGTACAATCTTTGGAGCCAGGGATCGCCAATACAGATCGGGATAATTTCCAAACATCCTTGTCCAAGATATAGTCATTGATTTTATAATACGCCCGAGAAATTAATGTCTTCTTGACAATAGATTTAAATTTTGTATCATTTAGTTATGTATGTAGTTGCTGTTATTGTATTTTTTTGTGTTAATTTCACTTTCGTTCGTGTCATCACTGATTTACCTTAGTTTAGTTTTAAGAATCCCAAGGGTCCCACTGATAATCAGCGTCTCGGTTTTACCGAGGCATTATGCTGAGTGGGGCCTTTTTGGTTCTATTCAACAGAATCGTGACTGTCTTTGATATAATTGTAGTTTGTATGATGTGTGTATGTGTGTGTTTTGTGTTGAATAGTCTTAATGTTTTGCGGGTGGTAGGTCCTTGTGCAAGGTCCGTCCGGATCGCTACCACCATCTTGCTCGCTAATCCTGCCGCTAAGCAGCAGTGCTTGCACTGTTGTCTTCCGGCGTGGAGAGCAAGACAGCCGGTGTAATTACTGGCACAAGAGGTATTCCATCTTAGCCCTCTGGGTTGGCAACGCATTTGCACTCTCTTTGTTGTTGCAGGTGTCTATAGGCGGTGGTGATCACTTACCATCAGGTGACCACCTGCTTGTTTGCCTTCCTATGTTGTATAAAAAAAATGATTTTCTTTCTATTCTTTCTTTCTATTTATTATTTTTATCACAGCAGTGGATGTATATTTCAGAAATATTGATCGAAAAAAACGTGCACATAATATTTTGGAAGAGGCTCTCAAAAATTCGGGATTGTAAGTACAGTGAAATTTGATCACACTATCACACTAATATTTTAACCTCGTAAGGCCCAAGTCCTAAATGTCAAACTGACGAACTCACTGTCTCAAACGAAATGGTTCCAAATTCATAAAACGAAATTTGGGCCTTACGAGGATAGAGCTGAATGTTTGTGTGTCACATAGTATTTTGTTACTGCTTCACGGTAAAACGGCTGTACGGATTTAGATGAAATTTAGAGTAGAGATAGCTATATCCTGGATTGACACATAGGCTGCATTGACACCTTTTATCACGAATAAAAGTCATGCAGGCAAAGTTACGGGGAAAAGCTAGTTTAGCAATAAAGGCTGCATGGCTGCGAAACCATGCTTGCTGTAACATGGGGTCTTCAAGGGGGTATAATAAGGGTTTTGTAGGGTCGGCAACGCGCATGTGATTTCCCTAGAGTTTAAAGCGCTCATAGGCGGCGGTAATTGCTTAACATCAGGCGAGCCGAATGCTTGTTTGCCACCGACGTGGTATAAAATGTCGTTAATTTTTTTGACGAATATTAATAAAAAAGATAGCTGAATTTATTGACACAGCGAGTGAATAGCCTACTTAAGCCTAACTAATTAAAAACTTACCTTTCATATAAAACAAGCCTAGGGCTCGATTAGGGTCCGTAACATTTGGTGTCTCTGAAAGTGCGTAAAGTACCTTCTTTGTTCCCGCCAAATAATAATCCAAATCTTCCATGGTCGGAACTATAGTTTCAGCTAGTATATATTTTTTAGGAAAGCTAGATCCATCATACAACTGCTTAGTACTTAAAACGAAAACAAACGTATTTAAAACTGACGCGATTCGTAAGAGAATTCTAATTTTTGTAACCATGGTTCCTAATCTGGCGTACAGTAAAATACTATTATTGAATTAGTAATGTTGAACCAATGACTTAGTGGAAAATTGATTAATAACTCCCATGTATCCATTAACGACGTGTTAATGTTTGCATTCAGATTGCTTAGTAGAAAATTTCTCTTGGTAAAATACTGATTTGCGTTTGCGTATAATTGAGTAACTGTGACCTATTTCTGGTAACTACGCTACAAAAAACCGGCCAAGTGCGAGTCGCACTCGTGCACAGAGGGTTCCGTACTACCATTATCTATAATAGATATTTATTTTATTCTGGTTTTTAGTATTTGTTGTTATAGCAGCAACAGAAATACATCATCTGTAAACATTTTAGTTTCCTAACTATAATGGTTCATGAGATGGTCACCAGGCAGCGGAGTCTTAGTACTAGGGTCCCGTTTTACCCTTTGAGTACGGAACCCTAAAAATTAAAGTAACTTTATCTACACACATATCATAAATGCTTAATAATGCGTTCAAAAACCATAGAAAATGACCAGCATTATTACAACCAATGTTATTATAAGAATTTTCTTGTCTGTGGTAGTAGGTAATCTGTTCTTTATTGGGTAGTATCTCTTAGTAGTCTGTGTTTATTGGTGATCACATTACCGATATCTCGTGACGTTATGAGTTTAAATTTGGAACAGCTGTCAAAATTCAAGTTGGTCTCTATTCTAGTATCCATAGCTATTAAAACAGTTATCGATACGAAACGTCAACTCAGTATGATTTTTTAATTTAAACGCACGACATTTGATCTCGAGTGACATGACAATAGGGACTTCATTCTTTTGTCTATGATTTAAAAAAACGTTCGTCTTGACGGATATATCGAATTGCCGCCATACTTGTTTGACACTCGTTTGTTGGTTTTTTGCTGTTACGGTTTTTTGCAGGTATGATATGTGTGTAGATAAAGTAATTTATCTACACATATATCATAAATGTTCTATAATGCGTTCAGAAACCGTAGGCAATGACCAGCATTATAACAACCAATATTATTATGAGAATTTTTCTAATTTGTTTCTATATTTGTTCAAATTCATTTTTTATTACATTATTTTAATGTGTATAGTCTAAAGATATTTCATAGGTACCTAGCACTAGTAGCTAGTAGCAATGCAGGTCATTGCCCTATGGCTTCTGAACCCATCATAGAGTACTTATGATATGTGTGTAGATAAAGTAATGTATGCAACTGTACATAATTAGGTCTTAAAACACTCGTGTGATCCTATTATGAAACTCGCTGACGCTCGTTTCATAAAACCACACTCGTGTTTTAAGACCCCTCATTATGCAACAGTTGCATAAAATACTAGTATGCAACTGTAAATAATTAGGCCTCAAAACACTCGTGTGATCCTATTATGAAACTCGCTGACGCTCGTTTCATAAAACCACACTCGTGTTTTAAGGCCTCTCATTATATAGCAGTTGCATAAAATACTATTAATCCCACCAAAAACATTCTGTAAAAAACTAGCCAAGTCTCGATGGAGCTGCTTGTTTATCTCTAAAAAGTAATGCAATCTAGACAAAGTCGTGCCAAGTCTAAGGTTCCTTACTGCGATTTCTTTATTATTATAGTTAATGTTGTGTGACTTGGCCGTTGAAGGGTACGCAAGGGTACAAAACCAGGTGCTCCATGACACCATTGCACCAATCTGTCGCCAGAACCGCTACCCATTGACGATGGAAAATTGCCACTTGGAAAACGTTGATTCAATAACCAGTCAATTGTAGGCTTGATAAAGCTGTCTTTCAAAAGAGACAAACAGACGCTTCACTTGATGGAAGGTGGATATCGCCGCCTATGGGACATTTGCAATACCAGAAGTTTAGCAAATGCGTTGCCGACTTAAAGTACCTCTCTTCACGCCTTTCTTAAAAACTCCCATGTTACAACGCAATAGAAATTCGGCAGTGGGGAGATCTTAATGACGTGTTGAGGTCAATGATATTATAAATGCATGGATGTACAGTATTATACTAAATGACAGCAGAAAAATGGCTTACGGTTTAAGTAGAGTTAATTAATAATTTAAACAAATTAAAGCGATGAGAGTCAACAGTGGTTTAAAATGCCAACAATTCGCCCGGGAATGGTTTCTATATGCATTCACTTCATGAAAATTTCATGAATTAAACTGAATTAATTTAGAACTATGTTAACAAGTTTCAAGTTAAACTTAGGTATTCCAGTTAAAGTTTGTAGTAAAATAAGCTCTCAAACCTTCCTTGGATCTATTTATTATTTATTTATTATATAAACTAACTAACTTAACTAACACTAACTAAGTATAACTTTAACTATAACTTTATTCTCGTTTTTTATACAGTTTACTTAACTGAAGTCTTGAATTGAAACGTTTATTCTGTACTAGCGGACGCCCTCGACTTCGTTCGCGGAAAATTAGTGGTCTAAATAATGTCCGTAAGGGATGGCGTAGTTTTCTATGAGTGAAAGAATTTTTGGAATCAGTTCAGTAATTCCAGAGATTACCTCCTACATACAAACAAACTAACAAAACTTACCTCTTTATTATAACTAGGGGACTAGGGGACTAGGGGACTAGGGGACTAGGGGACTAGGGGACTAGGGGACTAAGGGACTAGGGGACTAGGGGACTAGGGGACTAGGGGACTAGGGGACTAGCGGACTAGCGAACTAGCGGACGTCCTCGACTTCGTTCGCGTGGAATTAGTAGCCAATGTCCGTAAGGGATAGTGTAGCTTTCTATGAGTGAAAGAATTTTAGGAATCGCTTTAGTAATTCCAGAGATTACCCCCTACATACAAACACACAAACTTTACCTTTTACATATAGTGTAGATTTAAGTTAGTTACAACGCAAAATAAGCTCGTATCTGCGCATTGTGCTTAAATATTTGAATTACAAATTTTAATATCGAAAAACAATTTGAATACTTAAACAACTGTCTAGGAATTGCCTGATTTTATTTCAAAGAGCACGTAAGGATAAAAAATGCTAATTTTGTGTATAAAGATATTCCTGTTTTAGTACACTGAATTGTTCTGATTTTGACTTGTATTTTTGTTTGTTTACCGATTACTCTGAGATGGGTTATCAGTTTTAGATAGGTAATTTTTTACTTGATAGGGTAAACTTCCCTTTTATAGGGTAAACGGCTTTTGACACACCAGAACTTGGAATAGGTGTCTAACTTAGCCTTAACATAAAACAAGCACCATATTTTAAGGTAAGCAAACCGCCAAAAACATAACTTGAAAACCGTATCAATTTTCGTGTAGTAGTTTTTGCGTGATGTGCGTTCAAACATTCATACAGACAGACAGTCAGAAAAAAGTCTTGATAATTGTTTTGGATTCTTTTGCTCTTAAGACTACTCATATTACAATATTGCGAGTAATCCAATCTACAGTTATTGTGAATGTTTAATTCTGTAAAATTGTTAATTTGGTATTTAATTAAGAATATTTGTATTTTTGTATATTTTGAAGTTCATACCATTCTCAATCAACTTAATTCATAACATAAATACGTCCATGTTTAAGATCGGTTTGGTAAGTTTTGAATCATGTGTCGTGTGCCCACGGCCAACTGATCTTTAATAGTAGATTAATAACCAAGGGATGAAAGTGACCAATTGCACCTGAGATATGTAGGTGCACGAGCGACAGCGAGGGCGCCTTTGTTCGAGGGTGCAAGTAATTTCTTTCACCCGAGTTCACAACTCTAGTATTCATTTCGAAGCAAGGAAAGTGAAAGCAGCAGATTTTTCCATTTTCCGAAGCGCTGGTAGATCAGACCTGTGAAAAAGTTTTACTTACTTTACTTTTTTTACTTTTTACTTCCAATAAATTTTAAGCTATTTTTAAATTGTATGTGTTAACAATTAAAAAACATTTTTTTAAGACTAAATGCCATTACTGATGTAAAAAGTTTTCTTCCCTAGAGCAGAAAAAAGCCATCTTCATCCCGCTACTTTAGATGATTATTCTCGCTTTCAAAACAGAAGAGATGAATGAACTTGAATCGTCGTTAAAATTAATCTCATTTCAAAGGTTTACTATACGTTTTAAAAGGCCGTTAGTACCAGCACTCTTAAGCTCAAAGTCAAAATAATTTATTCAGATTAAGCTTACAGGTAGCACTTATGAATGTCAAAAAATTTACCACCGGTTCGGAAAAACCTCTGATGAGAAGATACCGGCAAGAAACTCAAGCTCCTTATACAGGGTGGAAAGTTTGAATGCCACATGGATGGCAACTATCTATAATACTGGAAATAGCACATCCTGTGTAAAGGAGACTTTCCTTTATTTTTAAAACAGTGAATTCTGTATTTATGGATTTATGAAAAATCGCTTGTCTTAGTCGGGACTCGAACCGGTCAAATGCGACAAAAAATAACATTCCGTGTTTTATGATGCAAATCGAAAGGGTTACCGATAAGGTCCATTTTTCTTTGAATAACAAACACAATTAAAATAACGGAAAATAAAAACACCAACAAAATATAGAATAAAAGTAAGTCTCCATTGCGTACAATTTGCTATTTCCAATAAAAAAAGTAGTTGCGGTGCATTTCACGTGACAGGTGAAAAAAGGTAATTATTTTGTTAGTTTTCATGGCCTTCCGTTTATTTGATTGTGTTTGTTATTTAGAAAAAAATTAACCCTATCAGTAACTTTAACCCTTCCAATTTGCATAGTAAAATACGGAATATTATTTTTTCTCGTGACCGGTTCGAGTCCTGACTAAGACATTAAGCGATTTTTCATAAATTCATAAATCCATAAATGCAGAATTTATTGTTTTTAAAAATAAAGGAAAGTCTCCTTTACACAGGATGTGCTATTTCCAGTATTATAGGTAGTTGCCATCCATGTGGCATTCAAACTCTGCACCCTGTATATCTATGTGTGTGTATAAATACGGTCATATACGTATTGTAAGGAAATGAGGTTGTATTGACTTGAGAGATCGGAAGCGAGCGAACACGTGCGTTAATTGGCTGTTATTGTTCAGTACATGGTAATTAGAGATTGCTGGCGTATTTTCTGTTCAATAAACTTAATTGAATTTTGTGTGGTCGCAAGGATTGGTTTTGATTAAGATGCTTTTAAGTCTGATAGTTATAGTGAGTATTGCTGTACGAGGCAATGCTGTTTAATAGATCAAATTGATGATTGATAATTAATGGCCGTCTTTATTTTTAATTGTGCAGCAACCTTTATGTTGGCAACGCTAGTTTTAACCTTTGCTTTTTCATGTACGGTCTGCCTTTCCAGCCATTTTTGTTAAATAACATACAGTTTACAGTTTAATGATAAATAACATAAAAATATAAAATGCTATTTCATTATTAAACAGAGTAAGTGGTCCTTCGAACCAGATATAAATATAGTGAACATGAATGCCAGCCTATTGAACATCATATGCGGCTACAGAGATTTAGATATTTTTTTAATCTATTAGTTATTGAAGGCCGATGGGGTCGAAAAGTTCTCTAATGGCGTCCGCGTATTGGCAAGCGCAGCGTAGGACGACCAGCCACAAGATGGTCCGATGACCTCATACAGGTGGCAGGAAGGCGCTGGTTGCATGCCGCTTCCAACCGGTCACTTTGGAAATCCATGGAGGAGGCCTATGTTCAACAGTGGACTTCTTATGGCTGAGATGAAGATGATGATGATTAGTTACCTCCTTTTAGTTTTAATTTATATTTATTATTTTTTATTTATTATATTTAGTTAAGTTTTATTGTAACTGTAAATTTTGGTGTTACTAAATTATTACGTTTATAGGTACTCTAATTATTCCATAGAGCATGAATATTGTGATTTGTGCATTAATACAAAAATGACTTCACTAGCGATGTATGGAGTGCTATAGACCGTTTTCAGAAAGCTTTCCCACTGTCAAATTATTCCTGGTATTATTAAAAATACCTCGGTTTTCTCCTACTTACCTTTCAATTTTTGATACTGGAAAATATGACATAATAATAGTTAACTTAGTTTGCATGTCATAGGACTGTTTTGTACTTTGCAGCCTTAGCGTCTTTCTAGGCTTCAAATATTAAAAGAGAGCAATAAAACACTTTTCTATTTATATAATTTAATTTAATTTAATTAATTTAACTAATAAATATTTAAACATCTATTTTATTTACATAAAATTAAGTGAGATAACTCACTAAACCATTCTCCAAACATAATTTCAACCTGTTACCCTTAAACGTAAGACTTTAAAGCGAATGATTGTGTACTAGCTTTTGCCCGCGACTTCGTCCGCGTAGACTTGTTTAAATAAATCAACATCCAATCTAGAATATTTCCTGGACAAATTAATGAGAATTAGTAGGATGCTGCTCATGACGTCACGGTGACGTATCGTTATCGCTATCCCGTAGGAACTGTTCATTTTTACGGGATAAAAAGTATCCTATGTGTCAAATCAGGTTATAAACTATAAGTGTGCCAAATTTCATTCAAATCCATTCAGTACTTTTTAAGTGACAAACATCCATCCATACTTACAAACTTTCGCATTTATAATATTAGTAGGATTCAAAGAATTTGTTAAAAGTACTCTTTGATGTGGTTGACGTTAGTTTGGCATTGGCCACACGTTTGAAATTCTTGCGGTCAGTCCTAGAAATACTTGAGTAACTATTTCAGTTACCCATTCTTTGCTTAAATATTTAACATAGCAGGTTCATTAAGAATGTTAAATATCTTAAATAAAGTTCTTCGTCAAAAATAAATAAAAAACCATACTTACTTTTAGGTAAGTAGTAAAAAAAAACTGTCATTACAATTTATGTTCAACATCGTTACTAAAATAATTAGTATCAGTGTCGTAACAGTTTTGTAACTATTTTATTACTTAACTGATATAAATTGTTAGAAAACTGATATTAATATTTTTTTATTTTATTTCAGGAATTGGTTCATTATTGAGGTAATTAACATGGCACTTAAAAATATATTATCACCTTTGTAATATTCTGTAAACTATCTACCACGTCTGTGTTTTCTTGCAATTAATTTTTCTAATTTTTTTATTTAGTGTCATTTTTCTAAATTTGGCGTAATATAATTTTTTTTATTTCATTTTGTAGGCCAATCAACTTTATTACTGGCAATAAATCAGCTCGCAATATTTGTATTTTTATTTATTTATATTTAGCTTTTATTAATTGCACATTTGTGATTATCCTCAAAGTGCACGTAATGCTGTATTAATATTTTTGTTTTTCTTTTGTCTGCTGAAATAACAGTTTTTCACGTTCAAAATAACAGGGCCAACTTATTTTATTTTAATCATCAAATCGAAAATTAAATTATGATTTTCTTCATTATTTTTTACATTTATTACATATGGGTTTGCGTTTGGCCTCAATCTCACCTGATGGTAAATGAAGATGAGGCCGAAGATGTAGCACGCTCACCCAGAAGATGCAGTCACTTTAACCTTAAAAAGGTCAAGGTTATATTTATTTTTAGAGTTCATATTTATATTTTTACTGTGACATATTGATTTTTATTTTTGACATTTCAACAATTTCTAGACTTATTTCTGGATATTTTTATTTTTTATTATTTTGTTTACCTTTATGACGATCTTATTGTGATTTTTTCATGTTTGACATTCTAAATTTAATGTAATTTCTAATAAAAAATAAACAAATCTATCTATCTATCTATTTTTCTGGAAATACAGACGCAGGAGGAACATTCCAGTCCTTAGCGGTTTTTGATGGTTCAAATGACTGATTGGTTTACACAAGTTACTAAGGTTAAGTTAAGTTTAACATAATTATTAAACAGTATTCTTTTATTCAAAAAAAATGCAAGTAAGGTCACTTATTAACATAAAACTGCCGTAAGACTCGGACATTTTAATAAAACGGACCACTCACGTATTTTTAAGTCGAGAAATGCCCGACATGTTTCGGACCACGGACTAGTCCGAAACATGTCGGGCATTTCTTGGAGTGATCAGTTTTATTGATAAGGTCATTTTTGTCAAAAAGGTAAGTAAAATTCTTGATTGGCCTAGCCAAAGTAAACCCTTTTGTAATTTTACATCCATTTATATCACGACTTATTTGTGTCTTATTTTGATCTTATGGAGCGCAATGATCGCCGCAGTGTCTCTTCGAAATTTGTTTCAATCAAAATAAGTGTAATTTTCCTTCTATTGGGTATCTACTCGATGGTATATATATTATGTATACCCTTACAAATATAGCTACTATTACGAACCAATACTCTGAGGGTGATAGTTTTATAACTACAACCGGTTTTGTTTATACCGAACCCGAGTTCCAGTTATATACTAACAATTGTGCCAAACTGGAACTTTAGTGCGATTTATAAGTACCACCCTGAAATGAGAATCAGACGCAGTGCGCAAGAGCTGTCACACGTTGCGTCGTTCGTTAAGTATATAACTTGACTAGTTAAAAGAAATATTGCACTATCACTATGTTTCTAGAATTTCTCCTCTCCGTAGTTTTTACTGTTTCTCTTCTCTTTTTTCGCCTCACCATCTTCTGTAAAAGATTTGAAAGAAAAATTAAACCTTTTGTTACAAAATAGTATTTTATGCAACTGTTGCATAATGAGGGGTCTTAAAACACGAGTGTGGTTTTATGAAACGAGCGTGAGCGAGTTTCATAATAGGATCACACGAGTGTTTTAAGACCTAATTATGTACAGTTGCATACATTACTTTGTCTACACACATATCATAAGTACTCTATGATGGGTTCAGAAGCCATAGGGCAATGACCTGCATTGCTAGCTACTAGTGCTAGGTACCTATTAAATATCTATAGACTGTACACATTAAAATAATGTGATAAAAAAATAATTTGAACAAATATAGAAACAAATTAGAAAATTTCTCATAATAATATTGGTTGTTATAATGCTGGTCATTGCTTACGGTTTCTGAACGCATTATAGAGCATTTATGATATATGTGTAGATAAAAAATAGTTAAGTGGACGGTTTGACTTGGAATTTGACACGCGGTATTCTTATTATCAAATCGCATTTGGAATATAATTGGAGAGTAAAGTCATTTCATACATATAAGACTGAAGCTTGATGCAAGTCTATGAAATGACAGTGTGCTGACGTTACTCTCCAATTATATTCTAAACGCGGTTTCACAATAGTTACTCGTAGATTCATAAGATCTGCCACAGAAAATGTATGGAACTGTCATTAAATTCATAGACATTCGTTGACAAGCTGTAGATCCGATGACAATGTAATAATAATTTACTATAAAAATTGTACAAAAAAATGGCCACTACGCGCACTTTGGGCTCACAAGGTTTTCTTTATGCTCGGTGTGTGTGGCATCTTCCCCCTGGGAAGTGCGATTTTGGTGGTGGTGACGTGAAAGCAGTTCTTCAAATTGATACAAATTATCTTAAGTAATATTGTGTGCTCACGTGCAAAACATCCAAAATATAGTATACAAGCGCCCCGCCCTGCTTCGCACGAATAATAATACGATGTAATAGACAAAAACCTTACCTAAAAAATCTCTAAGGCACAGTAAAAATCCGATGCGTGGTTTAGAAGGAGAAGCCAGCCGAACATACACCATAAGGATTTAGAACAGACAAGAACGGATAGCGACTTTATTTTAAACTAAAGAAAAAATGTCACACAGACGCAACAGTTTTGCTCTTAAGTACACGAGTAATTTTCTTGTTTTTTTTTATGTTCTTAGTGAGATATGTAAAAGGAAACAGATGTATCTATAGCTTTATAACTTGTGTAATTTTTTTTGTAACCTTTGTTTCTGTTTTGTCTCCGAAATAAAATAAAATAAAATAAAATAAGACGCTGCTGATTTCGCGGAGTAGCAAGATAATTTCCAACTTGTTTACATGGATCTTACTAATTATTTGAAGCAGTTCTTACCCAATGTCTTTATCATTTTCGGCTCATTCCAGTCTTGTATTTTGCCCGACATGAACAAAATGTAGAACAAGTTACTGAGGAAGTAGAACGCGATGGATATGAAGAACACTTTGCGCCACTCGGATGCGCTCGTCTGAAAGGTTATTAATAATTAAATTAACAGGAAAATGCCTTGTTGATAGAAGCGGGTGCGGTTAGACGGCTACGGAAGTACGGAAAAGCTTATGAGTTTGTAATCAAAAACGTTTTGAACTGCGCACGGTTGCAAATACCGACTTCCCGGGTGGATTTTTAAAGAATATATTATTTACACCGTGATTTGTGATCTGACAATTTTATTATGAACAGAACAAAAAATAGTCTAACCGTTCGAGCCGTTTTCAAGTCATATCTTTAATACACGTGCCAATAGTTGATGATTCAATAGAAATGACTCATCCACCAGTCTCAACACATGGCTCTCCTAATTTTAAACTCTTCAAAAATGAAATCTTTTATTTACTGTGTGTTAAATTTAAGTTGCAATTACATAGTTGTTATTTCTGAGCCATGTATGTTTTGTCTTTGTTGTAGATATAACACCTATCTATTTAAAAATGGGATGTGATTCCCGCTGTCACTGTCTTTTAGTGACATTTATGAGAAAAGACACTATGACATTTTACGGTTAAGAGGTTCTACATTGGCTAAACATTAAACATTAACAAAACGCGTCTCTCGTACTACAGAATGCTTCTGTCGAATTTCATTGATTATTATAATATGTATGTGATCAAGAGCACGCTTGCATAATCTTAGTTTGTAGAGTTTTGCTACTAAGTAGTCACAAAAGCGACGTTTATAAGTTTCCAGAGAGCGTCTTATACTTCTACAGCAAGTTCACGAAAATGTTGAGTAAATTTGGAAATAGCGAAGTAGCTAAACTTATAATGCTATTACAGAAACTGATAAGTCTTTACTCTTGAAGTTTGCAATGACAACATCCTAACTATCCTCAACATTACAGCAACAGAAAAACAGGCAAACGCTCAAACATATCTAAACACAGCTGTATAAAATATCGATCTTAAGGGTGCTGATAGACTTAAGCACTCAGTTTTTACGAGCATTCTAACGAATATTACAAACCTAGCAAAAATAAGAGAAAAAAAACCAGCATACAACGTGCAGTTGTTCAAAAACGTCTAATGCTCGATGTTTTGTTACAAGTGAATGCTCAAGTTTGTCAGCGCCTAAGTCACACTGCAGTCAGTTGAAAGTTCTAGTACGATTAGGGTTAAAGGACAGCAGTGGATAAGTGACTTCTTAAGGGTTTACTAGCACCAATGAGGTGGTGATTTAAATGAGAATAAACTACCAGCTTTGCAATAAAACTCATTTTTTTCCAAAAATAGTGCTACAAGAAGCTTATTCTACATTTTGTTATATTGAAGTAAATAATAGTAAGGCATTATCTAAATTACCTCGTCTTTGACTACAAGAGAGACGCTAAGTGGCGCCATGATAGAGAAGATATTTCCAAAACCATTGGTGATGCCCATCAGCGTACTGGCGAAGTTGGGAGAGATGTCAATGTGGGTGATCTGGAAGAAGAAAATAATACTGAACTTCATTCGTGCTCAATTTTTCTAGTTTTATTATATCGGTTTCATTACCGATATAATAAAACTAGAAAAATTGAGCACGTGTGAAGAAAACAGAATTTTCTGTGAATGCAATTATGCTACAATCATTCGTGTCGATACCCTAAAATATAAATATAATACAGATTAAATACTTTCTTTAACAGCTTTTCATTGCCAAGGTGCCATGTTTATCAAAATACATCCTCAGAATTTCATAACAGACAGGCAGATGGACAACACATGGATCCTAAACGGAATTCTAAAAATACATTTTATAGCGGAAATAACAGATTGCAGGTAATCTCATTTGCATCTGGAAATGTTGAAAAGAAAATGAAATCACATAATTATGGTAATAATAAACCTTTTTTAATACTGCCGGTTTATATTATTAGTATTATTACAGATATAGTAAAAAATGTAAATGACGGTGTAACTGAAGAAATACTCGTAATACTAACCAGGAAGCCGACGTAGTGGGCTCCGTTGAGGCCAACAGTGAATGTCAGTATTACGACAGCCAGCGTCAAATGTCCGGGCGGAAGGTACGAGAGGATCAGCAAGGCCGCAGCTGGACCCCAGAATGCTACAAAGAATGGAAGGGTTGAAACCACAGTAAAAACAAAAATCTCCTTTGGTCTAAAGCTAACCATTGGAATACATACAATATATGTTTCCTTAAAAAAATATATACAACATAGAAGGCAAACGAGTAAATGGGTCACCTGATGGTAAGTGATCACCACCGCCAATAAACACCCGCAAAACCAAGGAGATTGCAAGGACATTGCCAAGCACCTTACATGCGGATGGAGATGTGATCAAAAATATTGGACCAATAAACTCTTAACTGTCGTTAATTTGCAAATCTAATTCTAATTTTGACGCGGAAATAAAACGGGTAAAAAATTCATTGCGTATGTAGTGAAAGGCAGCATTTTTAAACCTTCGGCAGAAACAACACACAATGAAGTCTTTGTATGTATCTGTTAAGACTGTTACTCTCACAGCCTGCAACTATTTTTAGTGATTCTTTTTTCATGAGCTTGCGTTTTTAAGCAATTTAAAATAGAGTTTGGTTGACTCTAAAATATGCAACTTTAACTATACTACTTGATGGAAAGACAAAATTATCTATAGAGTTGACTTATTTTAATTTCTTCATCACAATCCATTGTACTTAAAATGTAAATAAATGTTAAATTATTAAATATAAACGTTGATAGCAAAAGCAATAAAAAAATAACTATGCTACAACTTAAAATCGAGAATACAATGACTGTAAAAAAAGCATAATAAAAAATTTGCAGTGTCTGACAGAGGCGGTCTGTCGCTTAGTTGGTTAGAGTATGTCACTGAATGCCAAGGTCACAGGTTTGAGTCCTGTCAGATGCCGAAAATTTGTCTGTGTGTTGGCATTACATATTAGGTAAAATATTCTATTTTTATACAAAATAATCTGATAATTGAATATCAAACAAAACATTGACTTTTATTATATTGTTACAGAAAACATACCAATACTGTTGAAGATCTTGCGTGTAGTAGTGATAGAAGTGATGTTCCTGTTGATGAGGAAGTCTGCCAACCAACTAAAGATGAAACTGAGGATGTACATAGCCACGTAGGGAAGAGCTGATAGAAGACCATTCTGAAAAGATTTAGGATTAAAACAATAGAAGAGGTAAGAACATAAAGTTAAAAAAAACCGGGTGTATTGTAACGAGTCTGCCGGTGACCGTGAGACCTGAGAAGGGCTTGAAATGTCGGGAATTAGATAAGTTACAATACATGTGATATAAACCGTTCCATTTGTTTTATTTCAATGGCTATAAATAGCAAAGACAAAAAATTATTACATCAAAATTACTATTGTTTGCTACAATAAATGTTGATTAAGAGGTATTGATAGTATTGAGATCTTTAAAAGCTAAGTAGACCTTGAAACTGAGTATAATTGAAATCATCATATTTTACGCATTAACAAAATTCCTTTCCCTTTGCTCGAGATATGCTTGTAATTGCTGACGCAATGCAAGTAAAAGTTACAATTGCAAATGTATATAGAGGTAATGAGGAAGCTCACATTCTTAATGTCGACGCCAAGGACCTTGTCCATATAGGATGGCATTTCTGTAAGGAGGGTCCAGAAGCCCAGACTCTGCCCGCTATGGGCCAGCAGGATGGCCCAGAAGGGAAGAGACGTCCAGATACTCTTCCAAGGGGTCACCATTTTCTAAAACACAAATTCAACTGTAAGGCCTTTGGGAACTGTCACTTTAGCATAATTTGATGTACAAACTAGAACAAATTACCTTGCTACTCCGCGAAACCAACTTGGTTTCGCGGAGTAGCAAGGTAATATGTAGCAGCGTGTTGATCCGGATCTTCGCACTGTAACGCCTGAATCTTATGTCATTATCTTGTTAATTATAAACTACTGGACCTTATTTTTTTGTTTACTTTTGTAGTAGCGAATGCTAGGACCTTGTGTAAGGTCCGTCCGGATCGCTACCACCATCTTGCTCGCTAATCCTGCCGCTAAGCAGCAGTGCTTGCATTGTTGTGTTCCGGAGTGGAGAGCAAGACAGCTGGTGTAATTACTGGCACAAGAGGTATTCCATCTTAACCCTCTGGGTTGGCAACGCATCTGCAATCTTCTTGGTGTTGCGGGTGTCTATAGGCGGTGGTGATCACTTACCATTAGGTGATCCACTAGCTCATATCCCTTCCTATTTTATAAAAAAAAACCCATTCCTTATCTCACCTTAGCTTCACTAATATCAGCGGACCCAGCGTTCGTTTCGATGTACTTCCGTTCCTCCTTAGAGATCCAGCGGCTTGTTCCAGGAGTTGAGGCTCCGAAGATGATCCACAGGATAGACCAGATCAAACAAGTGACGCCAGTGACGTAATAGACCGATGGCCAGCCCCATTTGCTGGCGGAAAGTACACCGGCTGTCATCATTTCGATGATCGTACCCAATTGTGCTCCTAAAACAAAGACAGTTAGCTTTAGATAAAAGAAAAACTAGACATGCCGCATGTTTCTTCATCTGCAAACTAAATTTCGTCAGTTGTTTGCGATAAGGTAACGTAACATGTAACTATAAAACCTATCCAAGTGGTTGAGGTGGACATTTGGTCCATAGTTTTTGTAGCGGCAATTAGTTAGTAACTGCAATGAGAACGGTTTAACCTGTAGGCAATCTTTAACTTAGAACTCAGTTTTTTATCATTGAAGCAAATTGCACTGTTTTCTATACTCTGCATTTCGAAAGCCCTATAAAAGGCAACGAACAGAGTGTCGCTGGTTTCAGAGCATACCCACAAACCATACAGCAATAGGCCCTAACTTCGTATTTCATACATTACCTGACCTCCCGTGTTGCTATAATGAAAAGACTTCACTAAATAATTCACATTCATAACCGATTGAAACATTTTATGCTGCACTATTGCAAATGAGTGTAACGATATTTTTTTAACTGTTACTTTTTATAATGACTGTATTTATTTTATTATTTTAAATCGACATTTATTTTATTTTATTGTTAGATTTAGTATAAGTATACTTATAACGTCTACAGTGCTTTAATGCGAAGAAATCATTGTTGAAGAAATAAATGTGTGAAAATCGAAAAAGTTTAAAACAATTTAGCATTTTGTTGGTAACAGACTTAATAAAGAAGGTAATAAGTGTGGGACTGTATTTATGTTACCTGCGTAGACTATGGTTCCCATCCGACTTCTCTCCGCAACCGGGGACCACTGACCCAGCAGGCCATGCAAACTGGGGTACAGGAAACCCTGTGTCAGACCCATGAGGATACGGCAGACGCAGACCGCTACCCAGTCACCCTGTAAACAAAGTTTTTGTTGTACGAAAAAGGAAGCAAATGACGTCGAATTATAAAATAGGGAGGAAAACAAATAAGTGGGTCACCTGATGGTAAGTGATCATCACCGGTCATAAACACCCGCAACACCAAGAAAATTGCATATACGTAGCCAATGCATAGGGCTAAGATGGAATACCTCTTGTGCCAGTAATTGCACCAGCTGTCTTTGTCTCCACGCCGGAACACAACAATGCAATCACTGGTGCTTAGCGGCTGGATTAGTGAGCAAGACGGTGGTAATGATCCGGACGAACCTTGAAAAAGGTGTTACCACCCACAAAAACAGTTTCCAAATATTTGAACCAGCTGAAGGTTATTTCAGGGACGTTTGTGGAATTTCAGCTTGTATTTATAGTTTTTGATAGTTGTTAAGAATAAAGGATAATGGAATACAAACCAGGTGGGCACAGGGAAACTAAAAAGGCTCCCAGTTTGGCTACGGAACCTCAAAAAGGGACAATTGAAACAATTATGATTTTCATTACGCCCAACAACAACCCTAATCCTCTAGAAATGTCCTGTCCTTATAAACCCTGATAGACCATACCCAATTCATCTCGGAAATGTTCAGTAAAACAACTCCTTGTGCACCCCAAAAAACCAAGTTAAGGCGTTAATTGAATTCTCCAGCTAAGACTTAAGAGCCTAATTCGCTTAGCTTCGAGCCCTCTGAAATTCCGCCAGCGTTAAAAAGTACTTGGTACATTTCTTTCAGAGGGTTTCTTTTAATAAATGGCGGCGATTTGTTTTGCACCCGCAACTTTCGTCAAGATGGATCCTTGTGATTACTCCGTATCCAATGTTTGTTATTCTGAACAATTAATGCCATGTTTACTTGCTTTGAATTAATTATAGTCTTTAATTACATGTTTGTTTATTGAAAGGCAATAGGCTTTACAACATGCCTGAAGAAATCCGATATAACACGACGCATGCTTAATCTATACACATATAGGTGCTGATAGAATTGAGGTGTTTGTAGCGGAACAGCGAGCATTCACCGTTTTACCCGACTGCGCAACGCAAAGGAGGGTAATGTGTTCATCAGTCTGTATGTATGTATGTATGTTTGTTCTTTTGTGGCCAAACGCGTAAGCCGATTTTGATAATTCTTACGTCAATCGATTCGTCTTAATCTTGCGAGTGTCACTAAAGACATGACAATATTCAAAATGGCAACCACCAGACGCCATGTTGTGAAAAAAAAAGTGAAAGTCGACGAACTATTTTGAGTGGGGTATCATTCGATAGGTATTTGAAAATCATCTTTAGTTAGCAACCATTCTGACTTAATCTGAACTAAAAAGTGTAAAAAACGAACTGTGTAAAAGTAAAAAGAACTGAACAGAAAAACCAAGTGCAGTAATCTAGAATTCTATTAAGGAATATTGAATAACTACACCATTGCAACAGTTTCATGAACTTTAACAGTTGGGACCAATTAAAAATGTAGACCGGCTCAAATCTTTCCAATAATTTCATTTTTTTATGGAATTCTTGCACATTGCACGCTCTTTTTTTATATTTATTTTGTGAGTTTTGTAACATTCGTTAGATTGCGCAATACACATGAATGCTCCAATTTCTCAGCAATTTTGGAGAGTTCCATTATTGACTGATTGACAGACAATCTGTACACAACACAGAATCCTCTTAGATATAATTTAAAAAAGATTAACAAAACCCACAAGTAGCAGCCATATAAATAGTATACCATAGTAGGAGTTTTCAAAATGAACCGACATTATAATAGCTGATATCTTAACTTTAAATGGCAATACGATGATCCGAAAAGAGACAACTGTATACTTTTAACGCTCTCTTCAATTGACATCCTGTACTTTAATTGTTAAAATAGTCTCCTTTGGTGTACATTAAGATAGTATAATCTACGTTTTCCTTAATAATTAAAAGGTTTTACCTTGACGCACACCAACGGTAGCTATTTTGACAGTTTCGCATGTGTACGCTTGACTTGTACTAACGCTACATCAATGCATATTAATAAAATGGATCACTCACGTATTTACGTCGAGAAATGCTCGACATGTTTCGGACCAGTCCGTGGTCCTTAGTCATGAGCCCCCGCGGAGGTGGCGCGACGACGCCACGGGGGCTCATGATTAAGGACCACGGACTGGTCCGAAACATGTCGGGCATTTCTCGACGTAAAAATACGTGAGTGATCCGTTTTATTAATATGTCCGAGTCTCACGGTAGTTTTATGTTAAAAACTACATCAATGCTTTAGTTATTCATCGCTTAGCTAATCAATCGTCCAGCACTCCCAGACTTCCACTCAGAACCGTTCGCTCACAGATTAGAAATCTCTTCCAGTCATTCCTTCCGCTTGCTCTTACATCAATCATTCGTTCACAGCGTTGCGATCATTCCTATATTAATAAGATTAGCTACTACCAGCCAAGTATTTGAACAAGTATAATAACGAAAGTATAAATAAATAAAAACTGGGGTGGAATCGGATAATAGCATATACTAGCGGAAGTCTAACGTATAAGCCGGATGACGGATTGGAGACACAGGTGACAGTTTAGAAGCAGTAAGAAAGCGAATGAAATTTACAAAATACTAGCCGCTAGGAATCTCAGCTGGTTATAAACCGCAATAGTGAGTCCTGTCTGTTCAAGTGTCTAAGTAAACTTAATTTAATATCTCTGGGGTGATTTTAATGAAATAAGCAATCAATAATACTCAGATGTGACGCATTTTTTAGGATATTTACGTTTACGTGGCCGAAGTGAGTCGCTTTCCGTCGTAGTCGTAGATACCCCGAAACGTGGTCACACGTCACCGAAGTAACGTGTTAAATTTAATGTTTTATGAATATGCATTTAGGTCTTCTATGGCAGCCCTACGTAAATGGTTTCATTATTATTCATGTATATTTATTTAAAATCTTAGGCTAGGTTTTCACAATATTTTTATAAAAAGTAATCAATACAAAATATAGAAACATTTTAAAAACCTAACCTAGAGTGAGCAAGCTACCGGTGATTAGGGCTGCAGAGTGAGGAATCTTCTGACTATTCGTATCGTGTCCAGAAGTACCGCCTTCTGAATCTGACCCTTGATCCAACCTTCTATCTAACGTCTCTTGAGGTATTAGTCGAGACTCCTCGTTATAAAACTTATTAAATTATTACTGCCTTACCGTTTTTAGCACAACCACTGCTGCGCCCGAGTAATATCCGGGTGATATATACGGTATAATACGTACGTATAATTCCTGGTTATCCTTTACTCGGCACTGGGGACATCAATCTGCCCGGTTATTGGATTAAGGCAATGGATATCGGTAATAGCTTATTGTTTTTGTCGGCTGTCTTCAGTCTGTCAAAGCTTTGATTTGTGAGGAGGAAAATCAGCGCCTGCCGCTGCATTGAGGCAAAATGGTTTTGATTTTAGGGCGTGCAGAGCATAGACAAGGTGGCTGACAGTGACGACGTTAATTAGGAGCTTGAATGAAAAACTAAAGCCTGAATGTAGCTTTAGTACGTGTCAAGCCCTATTGGCAATGTATTTTGCAGTCTTCGCAGCAGAGGGTGTCGATGGGCGGTTGTGATCACTTTATCAGGTGACTGACATACTTCCCCTTTTTCTTATTTCTTTATTTCAAAAATGTATTAAAGGAGTACCTTAGAAGCAGCAAGCGGCACAAACATATTGATGAATCCGTTGAACATCATGGAGCAGAGGATGAGCGTCTTGCCACCGAACTTGCCGGCGAGCATTCCAGCTGGGATCTGCAGCACGATGTAGCCCCAGAAGAAGGAGGACAGTATCGTGTCTTGGATACTGCGATCCCAATTAAAGACCTTGAGGGAAATACAATTGTTTATACAAAGAAGTTGATTGTTTTAGGGACTTTACGGAAGTCCATATTAAGAAGTTAGAAACATATTAGGTACCTTGCTACTCTGCAAAACCTAATCGTGGAGCAACGGTTTCGCGGCGTAGCAAGGTAATTTGTGACAATTAGTTTAAACGAAAAGATTTGTTAAGTTGTATTTTGTGTAATTAGCGATAAAGTAAAGAGATCGCTAAAAGGCGTGTATTTAACAATGAGTTTGACTAAATTATTAGTACATTACTTAAGTAATTTAGAAACTATTTTTTTTTCTTGAAAGCTAAAACAAGATTCTGTAATACAGAATGTTAAGAAGATTTGGAAACCTAATTCTTATTTTGACCCAAATGCTCGGTAGCGCAAATTTACCGGAATTAATATTTTAAGTGTTTGGAACAAAACCTTGCTACTCCGCCAAACCAGTGTTGTGGACATATATTTTACATAAAAATATATGTAGCACTTTTTTCGCGCAGAAAAAAAAGATAATTTGTCCCAAATTGTTGACAATAAATAATAAGGAACTCCGAAAAGTGACACCTTAATTTAGAATTATTAAATTAAAATTGTAATGACAACACAAAGAAAAATTAGGGCATTGGCAGGACAGATTAAGAGGCAGTGTGGCGAAACTGGCAAAACGCAAGGCACGGAATGCCGATGTTGCAGTATCATGTGCTGCCATTGCCCTAATTTTTCTTTGTGTTGTCATTACAATTTTAATTTAATAATTTGAATGTTAAAACATTTAAAAATAAAATCGGTTACAAAAATTTATTAATATTATTACTTCAAGTGAAAGGAGCAACTTCCATAATCAGAGGAGCATAGTGTTCAATTTTGAAAAGGGTCATTCAATAATCCTCTGAAAGTCATAGCAACTATTTCGCCTAACCCAAAGCCTTACCGCAGTTATTCGGCTTAACTAACACCCTTCAGTAGAAGTATCGAATCTGGGGGCACGGCAGTGCCCCGCCAAGTCGAGCAAAAAAAAGCGGCACGGCCGTACCATCCTATTCTCGAAGCAGTTCAGGCCATTTTCGACCCCCTATAACTTCGTTGTGGATTAAACTAGAACCCTGTATTTTCAGAAACTAAACAGGCATTGCATAAACACGGTATATTTCAAATTTCATTCAATTTGAACCAGTAGTTTAAGAATTATAACTAGTCAAAGTTTCTTAATTTGTCACTCACTGACTGACTGACTGACTGACTGACCGATCATCAAAACTTTCAGGCACTTCTACTAGATATAGAAGTTTCTTAGAATACAATTAGTGTTTAGTGTATAAAATCAAAGAAAAACCTAAATATTTTGCAATTTCTGTCCCGCTTTCAAAATACACCAACTGCATAAATAACTTTGTAATCCCATATAATATATAGGATTAACAAAGTTAACATTTGCAGTGAATGAGTCAGTGTACCCGTATAATGTATGAATATAAAATGGCGACTTGGTATAACATGGATCTCACAACTTTTTACGGTAGAGAACTTAGTTGCGAGACTTGGTTTTTTTTACAAGTTTTGTTTTTGATGGCATCCTTTATACATTACGCGAAATCGACAAGCTTGGCTATTGTCAAGTGCAACTTGCTTCGTTTATATATCAATTGCTTTCTGACTAGTTTTTGGAAAATAGAATTACCTTTTTTTAATGAAATAGGAAGGCAAACAAGTAAGTGGGTCACCTGATGATAAGTGATTACCACCGCCTATAGACACCCGCACCACCAAGAAGATTACAGGAGTGAGTGACGAGTGAGATTGAACCTTGGATGTAGAACTAAATCATGGCTATGTTACGGGTACACACCCAAAACTGCCAAAAACTGTCACCTTTGATGTACCTTGACGTACACCTGTACACCATTAGCTTTTTTATCTTCTACCGAAACCTTTTAATACCTGATCGAGATAACCATCCCTATATTAAACACCCTGGCCTCATATTAATTAAGTCCTTCATTAATTCTAGTGCTTCATATAAACGACCTACATAAATCCAACCCCTGCCCTAAGGGACTGAAAGGAATACAAAAGACAGATGTCAGTGTAATGAAATCAATAACCCTTATGTAATTATTTTTATCGCTTATCGCTTGAGGATCATTTCTTATGATGCTTCATCTAGGGGTTGCAAAGAGTTGGGATGGGTCTTAAACATCCAAATGAGAATACTATAGAACTGTGTACAACGCAGTGGCAGAATAGCCAACCATAGTCTATTTGGTAGACTATGTTGGATAGCGCATCTTACCCTGAATAAAACTGTCTGTGCCAATTGTCAAGTAAAGAGCTCTGCGTTTCTTACGTTTTAAATTGGTGTCATATTTTTAGTTCTGCTGTCCGAATCGTGTGTTGCTGCTAGTTAGAACATTTAGAAGCACTTTATTCACTTACGATAAGATTCAAAGTTGAAAAATTGGCTAAATATTGAAAGCCCCTCTTTACCTGCTTCAGCCCGTCGCAAAGTGGTGCGCTAGGCTTGTAACAATCCGAACAAGTAAGCAGATCTATTGTCTTCTTATATCGATGGTCTTAAAATAAGGTGTTACTGTCGCTACCACTTTGCTCGTTAATCCTGCCGCTAAGCAGCAGTGCTTGCAAGTTTCAATTTGGCTCGACTTGATTTATTTTGATAGCTTGTGTTTCGAACGATTTAATACTCATCTTATAATTTATTTCTTATTTTTCCTTGATATACCCATACCTTGCTTTTTTAATGCTTTAGGGTTTTATGCTATATAAATTTATTTCCGTTTTAAATACGTACATTTAATGTTATGATGCTGTTGACATATTAAAGTCCGCAAAAGATTTTGTATAAAACATATTGAAAAGAATTAAACTTATTGTACAGCGGTTTTTACATTTGAAAAGAAAGCATGAAAAAAGAGTGTTAAGGCTTTCAGAGTGAAAATAATATGTAGACGGATTTCACGTTCAGGATTTTTCAAGAATCAAATATAACTGCAGCGGTACTGCCAAAAATACGCCCAGCAAAAAATGCGCCGAGTTTCGTACATTCATATCTCTTTTCCTTTTTGTGCTTTCAAAATGCGAATTCAAATTGTAAAGAAGCAGGACTTCATACTGCAGAATGGTTCATTAAGCTGACTTTATTCAAAGGCATGCTTATAATAATAATCCTACAAATTAAGTTACGCTACCTTCTAATATATTTTCACATTGTAGCTGGCATTTTGAAGCTTAATACATTTTTTTTATGACATAGGAAGGCTAAGCAAGTGGGTCACCTGATGGTAACTGATCACCACCGCCTTTAGACACCCGCAACACCAAAAAGAATGCAGATTGCCAACCCAGAGATGGAATACCTCTTGTGCCAGTAATTACACCGGCTGTCGTGCTCTCCACGCCGGAACACAACAGTGCAGGCACTGATGCTGAGCGGCGGGATTAGCGAGCAAGATGGTGGATGGTCGGACCTTGCACTAGATCCTACCATCCGCAGTAACAACTCTTTTATATTCTGTGTTTATATTTTTTATGTAAATGTAAAGCGAATTTTTTTTCT
The DNA here is from genome assembly GCA_963691745.1 of Ditula angustiorana. Taxonomy (NCBI): domain Eukaryota; kingdom Metazoa; phylum Arthropoda; class Insecta; order Lepidoptera; family Tortricidae; genus Ditula; species Ditula angustiorana. The sequence continues at coordinate 764,612 of OY829483.1, read as the reverse complement.
GTTCCGTACCTGAAGAGTGATGGGTGCCAACGAGACTCCATTATTTAGGCAGTCTGTCCGTCCATCCGTGTGTCACAGAGCTGTATCTTTTAAACCCTAATAGGTAATACTTAAATTTTCACAGGTGCATGGTGTATGAAGTAATAAGAACTTTTTAAGCGTGTGAATAAAGTTGGAATTCGTTTAATCGCAGGCGTAAAAGAGAAGTTTTTGTACGTTATTTATTTTGTGCTTTGGCACTGTCGCACAAACTTACCGGATATCCGTAATCGTTGGGGCTGGTCATAGCAACGATGGCAACGCTCATGCTCACGCGGGTTGCGTACGCGACGGTCGTGCTCAGGAACAGTAGCAACACCATGATATGCCGCATGCCTATCATCGCATCTGGAAAGAAGGGAAGTTAAAAACATAGTTAGTTTTTCAAATTAAATTTAAACGCTACATAATGACAACACAAAGAAAAATTAGGGTTATGGCAGGACTCGAACTGGCAACTTTAGCATTCCTTGCTTTTGCCAGTATCGCCACTTTACCACTACCATACCCTGCGAATTTTTGAATGCGTTTCGTTTTTACGATCATTACATTTTATTATTTTTTTAGGGTATAACTACCCGCGGTGTCGTGTATGAGAAAGTTAATCAAGTTATCTCATTCAACTTGATCATTTATGAATGTCCGATTGCCGATTTGGTCATAGTTAGTTTTGATTAAAACTCTGTTGAACGCATCCTTAACTAAATAGAGCCTCTTTCCCAGGCATTTTACCTTTTTTTAATCTTCAGTGTCTGAAAATGTACCTACGCTATCACAATCATCTAAAAAGTAAATTTTCGTTCAATTTTTATATGAAAAAAAAACCTGTAGCTATAAGCAGGGGGGTTCCACTCCGCACTGTAGGTGCGCTCGCCGCATCACCTATGGCATAGGTTAATCGCAGTAGGTTGCGGGCTTGCCGCGCGCGCGCTCGCTCACTCTGTGTCGCGCGTTGATAGTATTACAGTCAGCAGCCCAACCCTAGCGGTGCGCCAGGGCATCGCGGGTGGAAGGCGGGCGCGGGCGGCGCCTTCCTTTTGACAAATGCCGCCTGGCGAATGTTTATGAAGTAATACGAACTTTTTGTGCCTGATCATAAAGTTTGAATTCGTTTAATGGTGGCCGAAAAGAGAAGTTTCTGTACGTTAGTACTATTATTTATATTCTGTGCTATAAGTCTTGGCGTTGAATACACCTAAATCCGAACAGTTTACCATTGTTCCTATAACTCCCTAAATACAGACATAAACTTAGCAAAAGTCAGACTACAGTAACTGCATTATGATGCATCTTCAAAAACTAGTTATTTGCTAGTGATGGAACTTGGGACGGTATTAGCTTGACAGAGTTGCTTGTTGCTCCAAGTTAGGTTGAGAAATGCTGTTAGTACAATGGAAACTTTGTTCTAAGGCTGCGCATCCACTAAAGCACTACACGTTTGATGCTAAAATGGATGCACCATTACCACAAAATAAATAACGTACAGAAACTTCTCTTTTACGACCACGATTAAATTAATTCCAACTTTATTCCAACTTTAAAGTTCGTATTATTTCATACACCATGCGCCAGGCGGCGCGAGTCAAAAGGAAGACGCCGCCCGAACCCGCCTTCCCCCGCTACTCCCGGCGACACGCTAGGGTTGCGCGGCATTCGTTTTCAATTACACTGACACGGCGGGGGCGAGCGAGCGACCGCGCGGCAAGCCGACAGCCTACTGCGATTTGCCTTAGCCATAGGCAAGGCGGTCGAACGTACCTACAGTGCGGAGTGGCACCCCCCTGCCATTGCCTCATCACTGGAACGTTACACAAGAGATCGCCCAATGATGAGGGATGGTGTAAAATTTAATTTGGGTTTATGTGAATCTGACCCAAGCTTATAATTTTGAATTGTTTTTTTTTAATTTACTAATCGTATTTTTAAGTTTTTTGTACTTACTTGCACATAATATAGAATAAACTGGTCCGAAATAAATAATAATAAAAGATGTGAGAGGTAGCTAAGCGGTGCGGTAATCCACCAATGAGATTACATTATTTCCGTTTCCTCGCTCAGCACAGCTGTTGTGGAAATGGTCTAAGTGGAGCGAGGTATTTTACATACAAAATTAGCGAGACATACATGCAAGGACTGTGTGCTAGGAATGAGTATGGAAAGTATCTGAAACAAGTCCACAACGACAAAGAAATTACTTTGCTACTCCGCGAAACTAGTGCCCGGCACTAGTTTCGCGGAGTAGCAAGGTAATTAGTTCCAGTTTGTTTATATGGACCTCCGCGAAGTAATCCCTGAATCTATTAATAATTTAAAGTCCACAACACATCTTCTCACCGCTCATTTCCTCACAGTTTCACAGCTTATCCCCACATCCTCGTTCATCCAGCTCTCTCGCACATCTCTAGTGGAAGCGCTTACACCGTTTCATAGCTTCGCTACGCATCGTCGCACGGCTTTGGTGGACACCCAGCCTAACTTTAGGGAAATGATAATGCACTTTGTGACGGCCATGAACATAAATTCTTGAATCCTTGTACCTTAATCATGGGTTACTGCAGCGCGTATAGAAGTTAATGGGCAAGTAAGGTAGTCTACGATATAGATAAGCCCTCGTGCAGCATTTTAATGTGAAAACTTGCTCAATTTTAACAGCATTTTAAAAGTGTAACTACGTGGCTGAAGTCTTCAAAAGAGTGTTAAAGAAAAAATATATTTTTTGTGGAGTCTTTTAATAAAAATTGGCTTGACCCTGATCTTAGATTTGGCTCTCAGGTTATTACATTTGAAGCGACTGCCGTCTGACTACCGTAACTCCTGTTACAAAGAAACCGGACGGACAGGATCATAGTTACACATTCATTTACATTAAAGTGCCGCTTTTCTCACTATGTTTTCCCATGCCATAGTAACGTTAGTACTTATGTATACTCGACAAAGAAATTGCTTAGCCACCCTAAGGTTGAATGTCATTTGCACACCAATAAAGCGGCAAGGTCTATTTTAGCTTGGCTTTGTTAACACGCTGCATCATGTCAGTAATGTGTCATTTATGTTAACTTTGAATTCGGAACTGATAATGATGACAGCAACTCTCTCAAAGACCAATATATAATATACAAGCGACCCGCCCCTGCTTCACGTAGGTGCAATATACTTTTGTGGTATGGTGTTCATATGTTTAAAAAGCACCTTTCGATCGATTTAGAGTTTACGGTGTGGCGGCCAACCGTTTAGCTGACAATAAGAATATTAGTAAATTACAATGAAAACCGTATTAAAGTCTGTTGCGTGGTATGGAAGGATTTATATTTGTTTTCATGCCGCGTACTGTGTGTTCACAGATTCACTTTTTTTGGCAAAAGACAGCAATTTGTATATTGCAAGAAATCTGTCTTTAATTAACTAGAACTATACTAAAATATGACTAAATCCTACACAATATTAATAAACCGCGGTTATGTGAACGCCATCGAACATAATCTCTTAGATTTCCTGTTTTCTATACTCTCTTCCCATCAGGTGTTGGTAGAATGTTTATTATTTAAAAATACGGATAGAAGTAAAATATGAAGAACTTAACCTAGTAAAAAATACAAAAACTTGACTTATAGTATGTACAAATATTTCCCAAATCTGTCCCCTGCGGTAAAGTGCCCATAAGGCTGGCTACATTTCCACGTTGGATCGCAATGCCAATGCGTTGACCAAGAAATCCACCACCCCTATGTTCATGATAGATTCCAGTTAATTTTTTGTTTTTATTTTCTTTTACATAAAAAAGTATATGACGTACTAACAATAAAGTTTCCAAATTATGGCAAGTAATTTTCTTTCTCGGCAGATTTGTTATTTTATTAAAATTAGTTATAATGATTACCTGAAAACTTTATTCCGTTACATTGAAGGCCTCTTAGAAACTACTGCCTTATGCTGAAGAGTATTTATTTAGGCTCCTGAAATTTCTATTACCATAGTTACCTGGCAGCTGATTCGACCGACCTAGTAATATATTAGATGTATTAATTTACGTTAATTAAGTCAATTTAGCTTGTCTACTAATATGTTTAATTTTAAATTATATAGTAGAATCTTGTGCAAGGATCCGGATTGCTATCACCATCTTGTTCGCTTATCTAGCCGCTAAGCAGCAGTGCTTGCACTGTTGTGTTCCGGTGGAGAGCAAGGCAGCCGGTGAAATTACTGGCACAAGAGGTATTTCATCTTAGTTAGTCTATGGACGGTGGTGGTAAAACCTTTTACTGAGTCACTTGGTACTCACTTGCTTCTTGCAGTTTTCCTCACGATGTTAAGAGCGTTGGTTACTAGTGCTTAGGTAATGTACATAAGTTAGAAAAACTTACTTACATGGTGACCGCTAAAAATCGAACTCGGTACCTAATGATCACGAGACTCCCCCCAGCCACTAGGTACCTAACCCTCTCGTAAAAGAAAAAAAAGTGTATTTTATGAAAGTTTTAACATAAAGCGGAGCGAAATGCTTTAATGTTTTTTACTAGACAATTGTTGTAAATCGCGTCAGTGTGAGGTCTAGCCTGGTCACACTCACTGGAATAATTTTCATTGTACGAAGTCAACAAAAACATGTCTTAATTTTTTACCTTATTTCATTACAATAAGGTCCAAAAGTGGATATAAAATAGAATAGAACCATTTATTTCAGGCTGCATATTTCCATAGAAAAGATACCTTAAAGACTAACATACATATTTATAAAACAATACAATATAATTAGCACGTTACTTCGGCACCGTGTGACCTAGTTTCGGGGTGTCCAGCTACCGCCCGCGAAAACGACGGAAAGCGACTCCCTTCGGCCAGAATTCTTGCTTCATGAAGGTCGACAGATGATCGGTCGGCACCCGCGCCACAAAGGACGTAAAATTGACGTTGTGGCGGGACTCCAACCGCTCGACCCTCAGGGTAAAACTGGACTTCACTCGTATATACTCTACGATCTCCTCATCCTTCGTAGAGTAATGCAGCCGGGACACGTACAGCTGCGTCGTTGGAACAGCAGGACGCAGCAGATGTCTCGGTCCCGTCGGTGCCATACCGCATATATTTTCGTAGTCGACTGTACACGTATCACAATTCTCAGGGTGTAATACGATTGTCAACAGTAATTCTACCAAAACAGTAAGTCACGTTTTAATATCCATTATAAACTAGCGACTAGGCCTGGTTTCACACAGGTACAATTAGGACGTCATGTACATGAAAACCTTGTCTAAAATTTGCTAATCTATGAAAGTCTGTCTTTCTGTCAGTCTGTCGGCATTAACTCTTAAACAGCTGATCCGATTCGGATGAAATTAAGAAACGGGAAGCGTAAGGTGAATTTTTAACATACAACTACGATGAGATTCAGACATATGAACTGAAATAAGCGTCTCAGCTCGGACCCCCTGTCTTCGTCGGGCCACTGCCGCGGGGGCTCATGAGTAAGGACCAAGGACTGCTTATTTCCATTTAGACAATTATGTGTTCTATGCAAGACAAATGTCACAAAATCATTGACGATTTGTACAATTTCAATTGTCACTAGTAAATTTTGAAACTTAAAAAATGTCGAATTGTCGTGACATTTTGACAGACTTGTCCGGCTTTTCCGATTACAAATATTTCTTGTCACCTGATACGGACAATTGTCAGTCCAAAACATGTCTAGCAATAACTCAGATTTAAATACGTGAGTGATCCGTTTTTTTGCGCTAGGAGAATAATGACGTCAGATACATTGAATACTGTCAATTTCTTACTGTGTCGGACTTTATAGAAGAGCGCGGTAATTTACATTGCTTCAGAGAAGTGGAACGACATTTTGAAAGACTAACAAAGGGACTCAAACAAGTTTGAAAAAGATTTTAGAGATATCCTGTAGCGTGTTTCAAATGAAATTAAGAGCGAGGTACTCAAAGATGACAACGTCGCGAATGCTATAGGCATGTCTTTTTAATAAGCTAATACCAAGTCGATGGCAAACAGGCGTTGTGCTCGCCTGATGGTAAGTAATTTCGGCCGCCTATAGATCATTGCAACTACTGAGAGACCGATTCAAAATGAAAATGTATTGTCATAGAGACATTTATAGCACAGGAGAGGAGGTGTTTAGTAATAGGTAATTCCTACTTGCATTAAGGATCCCTGACTCCTAATAGTGTAACTTACTGTGTTAAAAAAATTGTAGGGTAGATTTTATAATGTTTCTACATTTTGTATTCATATTGTTTTATTACTTTTTATAAAAATATTGTATAAACCTAACCTCAGATTTTAAATAAATATACAAGAGTAATAATAAATAATAAAGTTTAGAAGTAGTTTTTAAATAACTATTACATTTCTATATCCTTACATGGTACATGTTCTAGCATTTAAATCTTATTTGGTATTTTATGGGTGCAATAAATAAATAAAAAATTAAGAAAAAAAATAAAAATAAAAAATAAAATGCATGTTAATATTGCTTTATTTGAAAATAACTATGACGTGTCTATTTTTAAGGCCTAACTAATCTGAGTAAAGATATTTGGACTTTGACTTTTATAAAAATCACGCACGTTTTGCCGACCCTACTAATACCTATGTATTTTCATCCGATTGCGGCCAGAAGGGAGGATTATTCAGGTCTTTATTCTAGTTTACCATTCAATCTATCTATCTAAGAGTTTTGATCTTCACAAACACAGCATCTTACTCAATTTTCATCTCGCATCTTGAGACCTATCGTATTATAATAGCAAATTGTTAAACCTAATATCTCTTGCCACATAATCTTCTATTACGATTACGGCAGCTGCCATATTGTATTTGTAATGATACCGTATACAGTGTCATATCTGAATTAAAGTGGTAAGCCAATACAACGTACGAGCTAACTCGCATCCCCTTTTAAATAAAGTTAATGTTCACACATCGCACCCTTAGTATTAAAGCGACTCAATTCTGAATTTGATATTTCCCAAAATTAAACCCTATGTCTTTTAATTAAGGTGATATTTTGGGACGTGTATTATTCGGTAATGGGTCACTTTAATTCTAAGCGTGTGAATTTATCGATGACGACCAGTGGCCCGTTTCACGAAGCTACAAGCTACAATTTTACAAGTCTAAACCGGCAACATTGGTCAATAATCCCAGTCTTTTTAACATGAAACTACCGTGAGACTCAGACATATTAATAAAGCGGATCACTCACGAGATCCTTTAGAGAGCGATGTGGTTAGTGTAGTGTGCAACCCTATATTTGACATTAAAAATAATGAAGCAAACGAGGGTAGTTGTTCGCCGCCGCCCGAAACGCCTGTGCCGAGTAGCCGAGCTGTCAGGGCTTCGGTACGCAGTCGTCGTCGCGCCACCGCCGCGGGGGCTCATGATTAAGGACCACGGACTGGTCCGAAACATGTCGGGCATTTCCCGACGCAAAAATACGTGAGTGATCCGCTTTATTAATAATCCCAGTCATTATTGACCAATGTTGCCGGTTTAGACTTGTAAAATTAGAACTTGTAGCTTCGTGAAACGGGCCACAGTTAGCCTCGTGGTTAGTGGCACTGACTACTGAGCTTGAGGTTTCGGGTTCGATTCTCGGGAGGGGAAAATGTTTGTATGATGAATACGAATGTTTGCACCCGAGTCGTGGATGTAATATGTATTTAATATTTACATATTTATTCATATAAGTATTTATATCCGTTGTCTAGTACCCATAACACAAGCAGCTTTAGTTGCTTACTTTGGGACTAGGTCAGTTGGTGTTAACTGTCCCAAGCTATTTATTTTTATTTATTTCATTTTATTTATAACGCCGAAATGGGACTTTAACGCAATAAAAACATTGATAATTCATCTCGACGTTTCGACCGTGTTACAACGGCCGTAGTCAGAAGTAGAATGATATCTATTGTTAAAATACCGTTTGACGTTATAAATGAAGCCCTATATTTTCAGGTCTTTTAGGGCAAATATGAAAACATGACATAAGACCTGAAAGCGCTTGAAACTTCGGGAATTAGATCTGTTACAATACACGCGATACAAACCGTTTAAATTGTACTATTTGAATGTCCCAAGTTGGGAGAACATAAGAAATAATTAAATAACTATCTTTTGCCCGCGACTTCGTCTACGTAGACTTGTTTAATTGAATCAAGCAAACGTGCACCCAACATGCAATCTGCAATATTTCCTGGACAAATTAATGAGAATTAGTTGCTTTGCTGCTCATGACGTCACGGCGGCGTATAACTCACTTATCGCTATCCCGTGGGAACTATGCATTTTTACGGGCTAAAAAGTATCCTATGTATTAATCCATATTATAAACTATATGTGTGCCAAATTTCATCCAAATCCATTCAGTTGTTTTCGCGTGATTGAGTAACAAGCATCCACACATACAAACTTTCACATTTATTATATTAGTAGTATTTCTATTCTATTCTTAGGTAAATAACTAAGAACCAAGTAAGACTGAACAAGGTAATACTAAATTAAATACAGGATCATTCCACGCTGTTTAAATTAATTAGTACTCCCGTATTCCAAGTTAAGCAAGTTCCATAATTAAATTAACGAGTTCAGCTACAGTTTTGTGTTTATTTTAAAGTTACATGAATACTATACTTACAGAGATCATTATTTGAGCTTTGAGTCGAACTTTTAGAACTTAGAAGATGTGCCATCATAATTTGCAGTTTTGCTAACATTGCAAGCTTTTCTTATTTGTTTTCAAATACTTCTCTTTGAAAGCTTGTTAAGTAGCAAATCTGTAAAAATGGTGTTTATTCATTTGGTCATCCATTTTTTTTTGGAAAAGGGAGGAAAATCTGCATACTAAGAAGTGATCAGTTGATCACTGCCTTCCATGTGAACCAATAACAGAATGAGATTCGATGATCCGTTACCGGCTTCTAGTTGGACTTCTGGATCTTTAACTCATCGTACGAAACGTAATAACAAGCTACTACTTCACGGTGGTATCAAGAGTGTGAACCCAGCCCCAAGCGCTCCCCATAGAAACGGCGATAAGGTTTTCCACCCTTTAAACCTTAACCTATGGCAATGGTTTTTTGGTATATTATCGTTATGCTTTAGAACTAGGTTTGTATGTTTGAATTTTTTAAATATTCTTCATAGATTTGATAATATTTGCATTTTAAGAGTTTCATACAAAACAATAAAGCGTGAATATTTTTAAAACTATTAAGAATATTTAAAAAATCAAACATGCAAACCTAGTCATAGAGTATATGCCATCATACAAAAAAATCGTGCCCATAGGTTAAGGTTTAGAGAGAGTGGAATACGTTCTCGCCGTTTGTATGGAGAGCGCTGGGTTCACACTTCTCTTAAAGGATCTATTGGCTTCTGGCCAGACAACTCCCACAAGTGTGTATATCTGATGGTTTGTGGCCAATATATCCTCAAAATGCGTCGCCAACGTTTGTTGGCGAACACCTGGAGTCTACTAGTGAAATGTTCTCTGGCGATCCAGCTTTCGCATCCGTATAGGAGGACCAACTTGATGATGACGTGATTTTTAACATTACCAACTGATATATTAATAAAACGGATCACTCACGTATTTTTGCGTCGGGAAATGCCCGACATGTTTCGCATGTCGGGCATTTCCCGATGTTTATGTTAAAAATTACCAACTGATATTCACGAACTTTTACCAAGCAATTGCGGGTGTTAGGACCTTGTGCAAGGTCCGTCCGGATCGCTACCACCATCTTGCTCGCTAAACCTGCCGCTAAGCAGCAGTGCTTGCACTGTTCTGTTCCGGCGTGGAGAACAAGACAGCCGGTGTAATTACTGGCACTAGAGGTATTCCATCTTAGCCCACTGGGTTGGCTACGCATCTGCAATCTGTTTGTTGCGGGTGTCTATAGGCGGTGGTGATCACTTAACATCAGGTGACCCACTTGCTTGTTTGCCTTCCTATTTCATAAAAAAAAAATATGAAAATGAAAATTTTATTTTGCAAGTAGGCCTTAAAGTATAGGCTCTTTTACATGTCTGAATCTACTAGCGCTTCTGCTGAAAATAAACGCCGCAAGATACTCAGCAGTTTATTTTTTCTTCTCTTTTCAAAACAAGATTACAGAGTAATATAAATAATCATGACAATAGTATAGTCGACCAAGAAATTGCTTGACCACTTTTCGACCGTATTATAGAGGAATAAAGTTCAAAAGTGGTCAAGCAATTACTTTGTCGACTGTACATAGCATACACACATACACAAAAAATAAACAATGATAACAATAGATAGCACAGCAAGCGAAGCATATTGAACGAACTGACACTAGTTAAGCATGATCAGGAGATTTATAGGGTCACCAGGTTAAAGAAGTTGAGGGATATAAATGGCCCCTGAAATAATAATAATCAAATACTTAGTCTAAATGACTTAAAGATGTCTGAGCCTCAGTATTTCATGTAACAGCCTTCCTGAAACTCGCGGAGCAAATATAAATGTCTATTTACGGTTTGTTTGTTAAGGAACAGCTATCGGCAGAAATCAATCCGCTTACATAAGTGAGGACGTGGGTGGAGATCGATCGAAGATATAAGGGCTGTAGTACTTAGAGGTACTGTATAAACGTATGTGCCAAGATAATATTGAATCTAATCTAGGATATGTATACAGAATAGATAACATACGAGAACGACTTATTCAGGGTGTTTCCCCTCGGTTGCTGTCGCGCAACCCAACCAGAGCTCCACCGAAAACCAGCGTTGCTGCACTCGTCTTGTGTAGCAACACGTGCTGAGTGGAGATCCCTTTATTGGTGTCAAATTGTGTCACCATCGATAGTTAAGTTATAAATATTCTGTAAGTTTGTTTTTGTAAATGGTGGTAGTGCTTTATGAGACTAAATAAAAATATTTTCTTTCTTCTTTCTTTTTTTCTTACTTGGGGATCTTCTACAAACGAGCCTATTCTTAAGGGCTGGCTGGCGATTCTGCTGATATTGAAGTGACCATGGCGACGCTGATTGCTCACCATCATGTGACCCGTTTGCTTGTTTACTCATTAATTTATAAGCATAGAACAGATATTTAGCTCAGTAAAGTAAGTTCTTTGTAGTTGGTCTACGTAGACGACCTTATAGTCGAGTGGTGGCTAACTGCAAAGTTTGAGGTTTCGGGTTCGATTGCATTGACGTAGTAAAAACGGCTTTTTAAGTAAAATGAGACAACTTTTTCATAGAAATAAAGATTAAATTAAATAGTTCATGGTTTATATTAAAATTTAAGCTATGAAGAAATATCTTGGACTTGGTTGTGTCGCAAGATACATATTAATAAAATATTTTTAACTATACATGATGGGAGAAAAAACACTCGGTGCAGGAAGTGCTTGAAATATTCAAGTCAACAAATGTCATTCTAAATGAGGAATTTATTACGTTAGTCAGTTTTTTATTTGTCGCTCCCTGCGTAAAACTCGTGTTAAATTTAAATTCAGCTAATCCTAACCGCTTCTTTACCCGCCAAAATCCAGTTAAAACACCGCAACCCGGACATATTTCGTTAAACCGGTGTTATCCGATTCAAACCGGTTACATCGGGTTCGGGTGGTTCCGTACTCTACCTTAAAAGTCAAACTCCAAATATTTTTTCACTCAAATTATTGCTATGCAATGACAACACGAAGAAAAATTAGGGTAATGGCAGGACTTCAACCAGCAACATCAGTATTCCGTTCCTTGTGTTTTCCAGTTTCGCCACATTACGGTTTCGCTACCATACCCTGTGAATTTTGCAATTACTATGACTATGACTATGACTAATGTGCTTCATCTTTACGGCCATTACATTATTGATTTTAAGGGTACAACTACCCTCGGTGTCACCTATATGAAACTTCATACTACATACTTATATTTTTTCACTGCTAGAGTTGATTGAGGGAAAGCGGCGTCCCGGAAGGCGGAAGAAATCTTGGCTGCGTAATATTAGAGAACTGGAACAAATCACCTTGCTACTCCGCGAAACCAGTGCCGGGCTCGTGCAAAATAGCTGCGTCTGTGCGACACATAATATGTTCATGCAAAAACCCACCCTCCTCCGCTTCCACACGAAACAACATATATCACACAAACTCAACTACACACCACCACCACTAAACACTAAAATTACACGATCGACGCGCGTTTCGCCTCTATACGAGGCATCATCAAGATCGAACAGTACGACCGTTCGCTACTTGAACGAATGGCGTACGAATGGTGTACGCCATTCGGAAGCGGAGGAGGGTGGGTTTTTGCATGAACATATATGTGTCGCACAGACGCAGCTATTTTGCACGAGCCCGGCACTGGTTTCGCGGAGTAGCAAGGTGATTTGTTCCAGTTTGTTGATATGGACCTCCGCAAAGTAACGCCTGAATCTATTAATTATTTAATATTAGGGAGTGGACTGGTATCACCAGTGCAGAGCAACTGTTCCGGGTGACTCAAGCCAGAGAAATGTTTGCTGTGTTTACGGCCACGCAGAAATAGAAAGGCACTATAAGAAGAGAAGACGAAGAGTTGTTTTATATTAATTACTATAACGAAAAAAGAACCCCATTGGGTCTTTACTTTTTTAATTAGGTAATAAAACGGTTCTTTTACTTTCAGCAGAATAGCTCATCCTGCAGGGTCGGCAATTGGCAAGTGGTACTATTGGTGTTACATATTAAGCTGCAGTGTGCTAACCATCAGGCAAGCTTCTGCTTGATTGTCACCGCCGTTGTAATAAAAAAACTTTATTTAAGTTTTCAGATCGAATAAAACTGAAATTTATTATTTTATAGAAATAGTTTGTAAGCTATAATAACTCAAAATCAGCATGCCGTGATTTGCTGAGTGGGTTATTTTTGGCGCTTTGCGGCACCTACTTCAAACTTTTCTAAATGTGAATGTGTTTTAATTTATTTATTGATTATTTTTTCCTTGTTATGCTGATGTCTATATTATACTGTTAATCTACTAAAGAAACAAACCACATTAATGTAACACTTTGTAACCGAAATTTCTTACGATTTTTTGTAAATGATAAACTTACATTAAAGTTATTAAATTTAATTTAAACGCAATTATTCTTTGTGTTGTCATTGAATAGCATATTTGCTATTCTATTTATTCGAATTGTGCTAAAGACAAAAAATACAATCGATCTAAACATTTAGAAAGGGTTCAGACTCAGAACAAATTGTAAATAGACTAAATTGGCGCAACTGACTGAAAGTAAATACAAATACTCAATTTAGAATTCAAAGAGGTTTGTCCTTGAATTTTAGCTAGATTTTTAATCTTATTATAGAATTTAGAAGCCGATTTGAATCAGAATATTGTCAATGATTACTAAGTTCCTGTGTAGGCAAATCAGTTTATTTTATTGACAAATTAACGAGTTAGTCATTAATCACATAAAAACCATAACCGCTTAAAATATTCAACTCTGCTCAGCTCGAAGGCAAATTTTGTTTGTGGAAGAGAGAGACAAAAGAGTACACAAATCACCTGATGATGTAAAGTGGTCACAGCCACCTGTGGCACAAAAAAACCCCAATGAAGTTGCTAGTTCATTGCCAGACTTTAAAAGTTTTGATTTTGATTTTATTTTGAGTTGAGTTAGTCCACACCCTCTTTCAGTCAGTAGAAGGTTCGCCGAGCCGCGAATAATGGGATTGCCTTCCAAAATCGAATGTTTTGTCTCCCAACACTGAATAACTCGTTGCGTTCATTGACAGGCCCCGGATTTATTACAGGCGTTCATCCAGTTTTACAGCTGTTTCATGAACAAAATGGACTCTTTGCCATACTGAAAGCCAGTTAAATGGACATCGACTTTGTGTGTTTTACTTTTGACTTTTAATTTAACTAGCGATGGGTAATTTTCCAAAATTTTTCAAATCATGGACAATTTTCAGTTTGTTTTTCGGAAAAATAAATAAATGGAAAAATATTGTTTAGTGCAAATTTTTGATACAAATAAATAAAATTACGTTTTATTGAAATAAAACTATTCAATAAAAATAATAGTAGTATTTTCTTCTGATTTCTGATTTCTTCTGAATTGTATATTTCAGTATTTTTAATCGTTAAAGAATAAATGTAGAGTTTATTTCAGGGTTTCTTTATTTCTAAGGAAGCAGATTACACACATAGCGAGAGCGAGCAAGCAGGAGCGCGGCAAGTCGACAACCTATTGCCATTTGCCTAAAATGAAACATGGCCTACCGCCGCTCCTGGGTTCATTACTTACGCGTTTACCAGTTTAAAGATACTTATACATTCAGACAGTGTGTGATCGGAGTGCTATAGAGGCTTGTCACGTTTTAATGACCCATTACTTGTCTTGTTTCGTTCAAAGTCGGTTAAATATGTCATTGGTATGAATGGAAACGAGATGGCAAGTGCTGACTATTGTTTTACTACTTTAGTAGTCATATGGGTACACGGGAAAGGGGGGGGGGGGTTAGTCCCATAGAAATAGTATGGTATTAGAGTTGGAGGAAAACAAGCAAGTGGGTCAATTGACGGTAAGTGATCACCACCGCCTATAGACACCCGTAACACCAAAGATATTGCAGATGCATTGCCAACCCAGAGGGCTAAGATGAAACACCTCTTCTTGTGCCAGTAATTGCACCGGCTGTCTTGCTCTCCGCGCTGGAACACGACAGTTCATTACGGGCTGGCGAGGGATGATGTGATCGATTGACCGATTGCACCCAGCAATGTAATGTGATGTGAGATATTTAGATGTTTGCTACGGAATCATAAAAAAGGTAACCTAAGAGTAAATATGTTTTGTAGGCTTGATCCAGCTTCGTACGCGCCATTACGTGCACTTCGCTTCGTTCGTGGTGCGCGTGCCGCGGCCGTTGCTGGAGAGCATCTCATGTGCAGACTTCTGCCTGAAGGGTGTCGTGTTCCGGCGGTTCAGGGGCAGCCTGCCACTGGAGAACTTGACACCAGAAACAACGATGAAACGGAGCCACGCCGAATCGTCGCTTAAATAGTTTTATTTTTAGTTATATAATTTCATGTATGTTAGTCTGTAAGGTATTTGTCTATGGGCCTTTGTAGAATGAGAATAAATGATTTATTATTATTATTTATCTGAAAAGATAAAGAATCTTTATTTCTACTTGAAACCAAATCTTACGTAAATCATATATCAAGATTATCTTACAAAATATTACATCATTCGAAACTTAATGTTAGTCTTTTTTAGGGTCTCGTACAAAAAATAGAAAAACCCGACTGAAAAATAATTATTCACTGAAAAACAACTGGCACAAGAGGTATACCCTCTTAGCCATCTGGGTTGGCAACGCATCTGCAGTTTCCTTGGCATTGTGGGTGTCTATGGGCGGTGGTGATCACTCTAACCAGGTCACCCACTTGCTAGTTTTCCTTCCTATTCTAAATTTAAGATTAACTATCGTAACACATTTTGCGGGTAGCATGACCTTGTGCAAGGTCCGTCCAGATCGCTACCACCATCTTGCTCGCTAATCCTGCAGCACTGCTTGCACTTTACACTATCGTGTTCCGGCGTGGAGAGCAAGACAGCCGGAGCAATTACCGGCACAAGAGATATTCCACATTAGCCCTCTGGATTGGCAACGCAACTGCAGTGTCCTTGGTGTTGTGGGTTTCTATGAGCGGTGGTGTCGCTACCATCTACCACTTGCTGGTTTTCCTTCCTATTCAAAATTAAAAAAACTAACGTACCTACGTAACACTTATTTATTTAGTGAAATAATAGTTGCAGGCAAACATCTTGAGCATAATTTAAGAGGAGGGGGTAAGTTTGCGCATTCAAATTTGCACTAGAAACGGCTACTGCTCAGTCGAGGAATGATTAAGAAGTTTGCCGGGAACTGAACGAAGCCGTGCTAGTTCGATTCGCACTTAACCGGTTTTTCCAATTGACTATCCATGTATAGTATTGACAAATTGATAAAATATTTAAAGTGTCACTTGAATTCTGATACCGTTGCGTATCAGAATTATTCGAGGTCATGTCTAGGGCGTGTTTGAAATAAACTTTCTTTTAAATGCCATGCCATGCAATGACAACACACACAAAAATCTAGGGTAATGGCAGGACTCGAAACTACAACCTCAGCATTCCGTGCCGTGCGTTAGCCAGTTTCGCCACATAACCACAACCGTACAGAGGTATAAGATGTTTTTTTTGTCTATTTGTTTGTTTTTAAGGAGTTATCTCTGGAACTACTGAACCGATTCCAAAAAAATTGCCTGTAAAAGAAAACTACACTATCCCTAACGGACATAACGGAGTGATATTGCTTTACTTATTTTTTTATAATTATATTAAATTTTGACATGCTATGTATAGAATAATGATATTATTTTGATTTGAAATGTTATTTATAATAGTTTAATTCTCTCATCACTGTTTGCCATCTTGGCCTTAAGATCTTGGAATGTACCATATATTCTTGTGAATAAACGACTCATTCATTCATTCATTCATTCATTCATTCATAAGCTACTAATTCCACGCGAACTGAGTCGCGAGCGGCTAGTTAAAGTTCATGAAACTATTGCAATGGTGTAGGTATTCAACATTACTTAACAGAACTTCAGACTACTGGCCTTGTTTTATTCTTTTCAGTTTTGATTTACTTTTTACGCAGTTGGGTTTTATTTAAAATCTCAATAATGTTATGGTTAATACAAACCGATCATTCGAGTATTTTAAAAGTCGAGAATTGCAATACATGTTTCGGACCAGTCCGAGTGATTCTTAACATCGTACGTGAGTGATCCGATTGTATTAATATGTCCGAGTTTCACGGTAGTCTTATGTTTAAAATGTTATTGATATTTAATTTAGTTGCGGATAAAAGCTAGTTTTTATCACAAATGAGTTTCACAAGTGTTTTGGTATTAGCACGTGAAGCCATTGCAGTGAAGTAGCGATAGGAACCACTGATAAAATTAATCCTTATGCACTTCAGTTCAGAAATAAAGTTATTTGCAACGATTCTATTTATTCAAGCATTACTTCAACCGTACTCAAAGCAATAATTCAAATTATCATGATTGACCTGACAGACTTTATTTTTAGGATAAGACTCTGCTGTGTCTGTCTGCCACCAAGCTGAATCTCATGAACCGTGATAGGAATAATTAATAGATTCGGGCGTTACTTTGCGGGGGTCCGTATCAACAAACTGGAACAAATTACCTTGCTACTCCGCGAAACCAGTGCCGGGCTCATGCAAAATAGCTGCGTCTGTGCGACACATATATGTTCATGCAAAAACCCACCCTCCTCCGCTTCCACACGAAACAACATATATCACACAGACTCAACTACACACCACCACCACTAAACACTAAAACTACACGATCGACGCGCGTATATATGTGTACATATGTGTCTGTGCGACATATATGTGTCGCACAGACGCAGCTATTTTGCACGAGCCCGGCACTGGTTTCGCGGAGTAGCAAGGTAATTTGTTCCAGTTTGTTTCGTGATAGGAAGTTGAAATTTTCACAGATCTGATGATGTATTTCTGCTGTCGCTATAACAACAATTAATTTATTTTACTTTTATGAAATACGAAGGCTAGCAAGCAAATGGGTCACCGGATGGTAAGTGTTCACCACCGCCTATAGACACCCGCAACACCAAAGAGATTGCAGATGCGTTGCCAACCCAGAGG
This sequence comes from Ditula angustiorana, assembly GCA_963691745.1. NCBI lineage: Eukaryota > Metazoa > Arthropoda > Insecta > Lepidoptera > Tortricidae > Ditula > Ditula angustiorana. The sequence goes on along the minus strand of OY829483.1, from coordinate 746,839 downwards.
GCTAACATGGAATACCTTTTGTGCCTCGCTGTCTTGCTCTCTACTCCGGAACACAACAGTGCAAGCACTGCTTCTTAATGGCAGGATTAGCGAGCAAGAAACAAAACAAATACTAATAACTAGAGTTAAATAAATATTTATTATAGATAATGGTACGGGACCCTTCGTGCGCGAGTCCGACTCGCACTTGGCCGATTTTTGTAGGGAGCCCTAAAAATGTAGAAAAAAAGTTGCTTTGAAATCAGGATCTGCTCATGGCCTTGACTTTACTAGGTAGTGCATACCTACATGTGAGCACGAACAAACTACCTCTCTATTTTTTTCGAATACTTACGCATAATGTCATTGACCTTCTTTGGTACAATCGACCTCATTAAGTATGTGCCATACACACTATTAATAGTAAAATGCATGCGACAAGAAATTAATACGCTAGATTGTTGTAATTAAGAGTGGGTATAACTTATGTTGCAACTTAAGATTGTTTTTAATGTATAGTCGACCAAGTAATTGCTTGACCACTTTTGAACCTTATCCCTTTGTGATACGGTCGAAAAGTGGTCAAGCAATTTCTTGGTCGACTATACTTAATTGGAAGGCAAACGGGCAAGTAGACACAAACCCACCCTTCTCCGCTTCCACATGAAACAACATACACTGACTCAGCTATAAACCACCACTACTATACACTTATATATACTGCACGAGCTACGCGCGTTTCGCTTCTATACCAGGCAAGGTTCGCCCGGATCGCTACCATCAACTTGCTCGCTAACCCAGTCGCTAAGCAGCAGTGTTTGCACTGTTGTGTTCCAGCATGGAGAGCAAGGCAGCCGGTGTAATTACTGGCACAAAAGTAATTGAATCTTAGCCCTCTGGGGTGGCAACGCATCTGCAATCTCCTTGGTGTTGTGGGTGTCTGTAGGCGGTGGTGATCACTTGCCATCAGGTGACCTACTTGCTTATTTATTAAAAAAAAATCTTATCGACCAATGACCTACCATCGACTCCTGCGCATGTGAAAGTAACTAGTTAGGTGCGAGGTCAAGTTGACCGAAATTGCAATTAAAATTATACGACTGTAATTTAATAAACGATAAGTAGATCTTGTTGATATTATTATGTCACATGTGTTGTAGATGTCTTTTTAATTCTTCATACACAAATTGGAAAAATCTACAACAAAAAAAGAAACTACAAAACGTTCAAAAATCGTATAAGCTTCTGAATTTAAAGTGGATTTGTTCTACCACAACTAAAAGTGACAAGTACCATATCGCGTCTTGCAATAAAACACTTTATACTCCATTATTTATGATTGAAATTCAATATGCCACGGATCGAGACTCATTCGAACTTGATCGCGTAGGTATCCTAGATTCTTGAGATAGCTATATATGTCAATCACGGGTAGATACGCTTTATCGATCGTTGATAACGGTATCGATTGCTGGTTGAGGTATCGGTAACTAAACAATAAACCCAATGAACCACTTCAAATCAAACAATAATAAGGACAGCCAGCAACAAAGACGCATGATAATACAAACCGATCACTCTCGTATTTTAAAGTCGAGAATTGCCCGACATTCAAAGTCAAAGTCAAAATATTTTATTCAGATTAGGCTTACAGGTAGCACTTATGAATGTCAAAAAATGTACCACCGGTTCGGAAAAACCTCTGATGAGAAGATACCGGCAAGAAACTCAACGAGGTGTAATTTTTTAAATAAATCAAAATTACAATGTTATTTTACATCTCAAATATTTAAAAATTTTACAATTTAACACAGCAGGTGTACAATCTTTGGAGCCAGGGATCGCCAATACAGATCGGGATCATTTCCAAACATCCTTGTCCAAGATATAGTCATTGAGTTTATAATACGCCCGAGAAATTAATGTCTTCTTGACAATAGATTTAACATTATGTGAGTTTGAAACGGTTCTATAGTGGGTAAGTGTTCCATTTGGTTGATAGTAGGTACCTATCACACTAAATTGAACTAGGTAATTAAACAGCCTCTAAGAGTAGAGGCCACGAGGAATTATTCATAGAAAAACAAAGCGGAAAACTCATACAAATAATAGTAATTTGTTTACTGACCGCAAAATAAACGATTAAAAAATCGTTACTAGCTAGGTTTGGTCCGTCTCGTAGGATTTGAAGAATTGTAATAAATTGTGATCGAAGAAAAGTATAAAAATAAAAAAGTATACGTAAAAACCTCCTTTTCGCTGGAAAATGCATTTAAGTGTTGTTGACGGTCAGGCTCGGAAATAATACAAATAATACTTGTATGAACTAATAAGAATAGACATTTATTAAAAGAAATTTGTATGGGAGCAGTAAAGGACAATATCAAAGGACGACGCACGACTGGCAAAGAAAACAAAATTTAACAACTGTAACAATCTGGCTATTCTACGGATGTCGTATGAGCCTGTCGCTAACACGTATGCCAACTGGGTTGGGGGCCCAGGTGATTGTGTTGAGCTCCTGGCAAAGTACGATACTACCCATTCTAAAGCCATTGAGTTTCTCTTTTCACCAGTTGGACGTTCGACGCCATAGACTTGGCTTCGAAGTCACGACCGCAAGCACTGTAATGCCCTTAGCGGTTATGCTTAGCAGGCCTCGTGCCCCGGGACCACAAAGGACACCCTAAAGGGCAGTTATGTGAGCCTGATGGTGGGTGATTGGGATCCCCGGACCCCTGAAACCCAGACACATTACGGTGGGGGAGGTGTGCGATCTCCCTCTCCTTCCTGAACGCACTTCGGATCAGGTCAGTGTATACAACACGGTACAGTCAAGGAAATACAAACACGTACCACCGTAGAACCTAGTCGCAAAGACATACGCATGACATTTGTATGACACAGCGTGGCGTTTAACGCGTCGCACCACTGCGATAGGGTTCAAACTCAAAATCAAACTCGAAATATTTATTTGCTTTCATAAAGAAACATATTACGAAGCCCTGTAAGTGCACTGCAAAGTATGCATTATAAACTAAAGTAAAAATTAAGTTAAAAACTTAACTGAAACTTTATCACGGAACATTTGCTATCGTATCATATGTGTAACAGGATATACTTTTATTTTTATTTAATAGACATTTGCTTAAACTAAGATAACATAAATAACTATACATTTCTATTGCAGGCAAACTTATCTAAGTATCCATAAGTGATACAAATACTATTTATCGTCAAAAAATTCTTGCAGCGTGTAATAGGACTTCTAAGGTTTTCTAAGGTGGTACGTAAGTATATTTCCCTTGCTGTACAAACGTAAACTGCCGTATGAAAATAAACTATAAACAAGTATCTTGCAGTTAAAAACAATCATTATGTCATGCCTAATAAGCGAAACGGAGACATCGGTTTTTACATAAAGAGGAAAAAAGTCATTTCCGTTTCTAAAATGACGTGTTAAAAGAACCGTGGCGTGCCCAGTGGATGACACTTGGCACGGTCAAGAACGAACGGTGGCTTTGGATTAATGTTTGCATTGAAACATCCTGTATGCGAAGCACGTAAAAAGGACGTCTATAGCGGAATTTGTGTCTCCACATCCTTTCGTAGTGGTAAGCAACGCTGTAGATAGAGGCTAGTTTTGTTTTATTATTATTGTTTATGTATATTTATTTATAATCTTAGGTTGGGTTTTTACAATATTTCTATAAAAAGTAATAAATTATTATTGTTATTATTATTTTTATGTATATTTATTCTAAAACGTGGCCTATTCTGAAACGTGGCCGCTTTCTATGGGCCTTAAAAGAAAGCTCAAAGTCACGCAACGAGCTATGGAGAGGGCTATGCTTGGAGTTTCTCTGCGTGATCGTATCAGAAATGAGGAGATCCGCAGACGAATGAAAGTAACCGACATAGCCCAGCGGATTAGCAAGTTGAAGTGGCAGTGGGCAGGGCACATAGCACGGAGAACTGATGGCCGATGGAGTCGGAAAGTTCTCGAATGGCGGCCGCGTATTGGCAAGCGCAGCGTAGGACGACCAGCCACAAGATGGTCCGATGACCTCATACAGGTGGCAGGAAGGCGCTGGTTGCATGCGGCCACTTTGGAAATCCATGGAGGAGGCCTATGTCCAACAGTAGACTTCTTGTGGCTGAGATGATGATGATGATGATGATGTATATTTATTTGAAATCTTAGGTTAAGTTTTTACAATATTTCTATAAAACGTAATTAAACAATATCAATACAAAATATACAAACATTGTAAAAACCTAACGCAGAGTGCCACCGGCAGCGAGGCAGGGCTCAAGCTTCCGGTGGTTAGGGCTGCAGAGTGAGGAATCTCCTGACTATTCGTGACGTGTTCGGGAGTACAGTCAGCAACGAAAGTCGCCGAACACAATAACGTTACAAAAGTCACTAAACAGGTCATTTGTCCATAATTCGTTGAACTGCGTTAAGAGCAAAATTACATTTACACCATGAAATACCAAAAGTCGCTGAACAGCTTTATTCCAAAAAATACAGGACAACATAATTCCAAAAATTGCTGAACAGCCTAATTACAAAAGTAGCTGAATAGCGTAATTTCAAAAATTACGGGACAGCATAATTCCAAAAATTGCTGAACAGCTTAATTACAAAAGTCGCTGAACACTACCATTGTTTAAATATTTGGAATAGTCACTGAATAGTATAATGTATAATTACACATACACAAAGAAAAATTAGGGTAATGGCAGGACTCGAACCTGAAACCTAAGCATTCCGTGCCTTGCGTTTGCCAGTTTCGACACATTACCATACCACTACCATACCCTGCGAATTTTTCAATATGCTTTGTCTTTAAGGTCATTACATTATTGATTTTAAAGATATTAAGGTAAACTGAGCTTTATTTTAAATGACATAAGATTTAATTTAATTTTATCTCGGGTTAATGAATATGTTACTTACTACCTACAGGTAAAGTGAGAAATTGACATAATAGAACCAGTGTGACATTGACGATACGCGATAAGATTCAATTTAGCCTGACCTATTTTTTTTCCACTGAGATATGCTTATCTCTTCGAATTTTAAATTTTGACAATCACTGAGAAGAGTACTCACTTGTCAGTGAGCGTTTCATCTCTTTCATTTGGAGAGTAACCTTAAACTATTTAATCAATCGGACATGTTCAGCAACTATTGATAATTTAGAGATCAGCTAGTTCTGTAGTCAGACATGTTCAGCGACTATTGATATGGTACATATCAGCTAATTATGTAGTCAGACATGTTCAGCAACTATTGAAAAATCGATGTTTATTGACTTTTGTTATTCTCAAATGTCCACAGACATTTGTACATTAGCCTGTTCAGTAACATATGGAACTTTATAGTGTGCAGGTGTTTTGGAAATTAGGATGTGTTCATGGACTTTCGTTGCTGACTGTACCGCCTTTTGTATCTGACCCTTGATCCAACCTTCGAGCGAGAGTCTCTTGAGGTGTTGTTCGAGACTTTTCGCTATAAGACCGTTCGCTGAGACGACTATCGGAACAATGATTGTCAAGTCAACATCCCACATAGCTGTTACCTCGTGAGCCAAGTCAAGGTACTTGCTGAGCTTGTCCTTCTTCACGAGGTTCTCGTCATGCGGGATGAAATAAAGACCTTATAGACTAACAAGGAAATAAAATAGGAAGGCAAACTAGGAAGTGGGTCACTTGATGGTAAGTTATCACACACCAAGAAGATTGCAGACGCGTTACCAAATCAGAGGGCTAAGATGGAATACCTCTTGTGCCAATAATGTCACCGGCTGTTTTGCTCTCCACGCCGGAACACAAAAGCGCAAGCACTGCTGCTTAGCGGCTGGATAAGCGAGCAAGATGGTGAAGCGATCAGGACGGACCTTGCACATGGTCCTACCACCATTCCATTCCATCTTAGCCTTCTGGGTTGTCAACGCATCTGCAATATCCTTGGTGTTTAAGGGCGCTGCTGATCACTTACCATCAGGTGACCCGTTTGCCCATCAGGTGACCCAGAAAAGACAGTTTCCATGACTCTCCAATTCACTGAGAGCCCAATCAATCTAGCTCAGACGTGACGTCAGCAACCTGAGCCGCTTCGGCTGTGACGTCAGCAAATTAGATGTAAAACGATTAATCAAGGATGGAATGTAATTTCGGCTTTAATGTTGCGGGAAAACATAGAATTAAGTAATTTGTTATAGCAGTTTTAAAATGTTCATAAAAGTTTTTGCGGGAGGTAGGACTTTGTGCAAGGTCTGTCCGGATCGCTACCACCATCTTGCTCGCTTATCCTGTCCCTAAGCAGCAGTGCTTGCACTGTTGTGTTCCGGCGTGGAAAGTAAGACAGCCGGTGTAATTACTGGCACAAGAGGTGTGTCATCTTAGCCCTCTGGGTTGGCAACGCATCTGCAATCTCTTTGGTGTTGCTGATGTCTATACATATACGGTGGTGATCACTCACCATCAGGTGACCCACTTGCTTGTTTGCCTTCTTTTTTCATAAAAAAAAAGTTTAAAAGCCTCTTTTAACTAAATTTTTTTGTAACGTTCTTTTGCATCCGTCACGATGCCAGATACTACCGAAACATAAAATATGCTAAGTCCGCATTTGTTTCGTCCATGAGTTGCTAACTTATGAAGGTTTAGGAATAGTTTATAAATAAACGGTTAAGTTTAAGGACTAATAAATGAAAATCATTCCTTTGATGCAAAAGAACCATCAGGATGAACGTTTTTCACCATCCCGCATTCCACGATTTCGCACTAAGTAATACCACAGTATATGAATAAAGCAGTATCAAAACGAGGCCTATTTGATGGTAATGAGAAATGTACCTATGCTCCAAAGGAGCGTTAGGGTTGTCCCCTTAATATATTTTTTAATTATTTTATTTTTGTTTAGTTAGCGCTGTATCTCAGCTAGTTAGGCCTTATTTGAGATAGCATTAGGATTGTCACTCGTAATTTTTGTAAAATTAAAAAGATTTTTTAATATTTACTACAACATTTACATGTATTGATCATATAATTTAATGAATTTACTAGTTTGTAGAATATAGCCCAGAACAGGGAGATGTGGAAGTCAAGAGGAGAAGTCTTTGCCCAGCAGTGGGACACCCAACAAGACTACTAAAACAAAACTAGTTTACAAACAAAATTAGGCAGTTAAAAAACTTCAACATTTTAAAACGTAAAAAAAGAAGCTTTGATTAACTTGTTTGGAGCGTGTCACTCGTCTCGACGCGTCACCCGCGACTGACAGCACCGCGAGATCCCTTTACGCGGTCTTGTTGAGCGTGCGTCTGTGTGAGTGCGTCGATTTCGAGTGTTTGTGCGTAGATTCTTTACTGTTTCTATAATATATACTGTGGTAATATCTACGTTTGATAATCATGGGAGCCATTGTGTGGGAAATAATGACTCGCTCTTGTACGGTTGACATAACATGGCAGTTGTATTGGTAGTGAGCGTTGTGAATATTGTCGCTGACAAAATCTGGTTGAGAGCCAAACTTATGGAGAAATGGAATTATATGTTTATGCCTAGGCACACACTGAAAAAGAGAGGAAATATTACTTGTTTTGCTTGAAACTATTTACGAAAAATTACGGTGTTTGCTTAGCTCCAGCGATTGACCAATCATGACACAAAAAACGTTTATCAGATTCATTTTACTAACTGATCATTTGGTAGTTTTTTTCCTGAAACTCGAAAATCATATTTGGAGGCGAGACTCTAATTTCTGCGTTTTAACTCTTTCGACCGCTTTAGTTACTGGGCTTGCTTTCTTAACCGGAGATTACTACACTAATATAATAAAGATGTAAACTTTGTTTGTATGTTTATATATAGGGGTAATCTCTAGACTGATTCTAAAAACTCTTTTACTAATAGAAAGCTACACTATCCCTGATGGACAGAGGCTACTAATTCCAAACGAACGAAGTCAAAGTGGTGAGACCGACTGTCGTGGAGATTCTTTGGGAAGGCCTATGCCTAGCAGTGGATGTCTTGCAGCTGATATTTTTTTTTTATACAACAAGAAGGCAAACAAGCAAGTGGGTCACCTGATGGTAAGTGATCACCACCGCCTATAGACACCTGCAACAATAAAGAGAGCGCAGATGCGTTGCCAACCCAGAGGGCTAAGATGGAATACCTCTTGTGCCAGTAATTACACCGGCTGTCTTGCTCTCCACGCCGGAACACAACAGTGTAAGCACTGCTGCTTAGCGGCAGGATTAGCGAGCAAAATGGTGGTAGCGATCCAGACGGACCTTGCACAAGGTCCTACCACCCGCAATATGATGATGATGATGATGAAGTCGCACGCGTTTTATATAGTTGGAGTTAATGTTTTACTGCATTTCGGTTATTAAACACTTGTGTTACTAAACCAATAATGTGTTTGTTACAGTCAGAATCATCGCAACAAATGACGACTTCCGATATATCCGCCACAGCCAGATATTTCAATTCAACGTAAAAGGTTACTTTTAAAAAGGCTTAATTATATTACAATGTTGCTGTAAAATTTAACTTTATATATTTATTCAGACGGTCTAAATTCTAGTTGCAGCAATGTAAGGTTAGGACCTTTTTGGTCACAATTCGGTCACAGCTGTAGAGTTGAGTGGATGCGAGCTGGAGGCTGACAACCAGAAAGCCGTTGCGTTTGAGTTAGTGTGAATAGAGGATTCTGTTCAAATTATTTATCATTTGACAATGATCACTATAAATTTTAATATAATAAGGCTTCATAGAATCGATCTCCATAAAAATTTCTTGTTTTTCTTACGCTAGGTACTAGAAATTCCCTAATTCTAATTTCCTTTCATCAAAGCCCTATTAACATTTTCATAATTCGAAAGATGAAAAGGTTGTAGGTAATTACTAATTAGCTGGGAATATCTCATTAATTTAATCTAAACTACGAGAACTAAAAAATAGGTATAATTTATCTGAAATTAGCAAAGAGATATATTAAAGATTTAATAAAAAAATCATATCCGTTTTAGTTAAGTAAGTACCTACAGAAATATTTCTGCGATCACCGACTTGGACTTGGCTGGTTTTTTTAAAGCAAGATTATTCGAACTTGCCTTTTTTCTGAATGTTTTTAATGAAACAAAAGACGTTTTGTGACAAAAGCTTGACGTGTTTTTTTTACTTGTGATAAATTGTCGTCAGTTTAAGTTCGTCTTCATATTTTGCGACGTAGAAAAAAGTGACATAAATAAAAAACAGGTCAAGTGCGAGTCTGACTCGTGCAATGTTGGGTTCCGTAGTTGCCTGATTACTCGTAAACTTGGAAAGCCTTCTTAGCTGTGACAGTTTTCTTTTTAGCTTCATAATTATAGTGGACGCACGCGACTTTGTTCGCGTAAAGTTATGCGTCCGTCACGAATAACGTAGCTTCCTTTTAGTGAAAGAATTTTTGGAATCGGTTCAGTAGTTCCAGAGATTACCTCCTACATACAAACTAACAGAAAAACGAACAAAGTTTACCTCATCATTATTAGTGTAGATGTAAATTAGTGTAGACTATAGTGAATTTTTTCACGTATCTACAAACAACCAATTGGCTGGCAGAGGAAGAGGAGATAATAGACTCCAAAAAAATGCACTTTAAAGCCTAATAATTCACAAACGGAAGCTTCAATCAAAAAACTGTTTTTTTTTTCAAATCGGTAATATTTTTGGAATCGCTATCCAATGACACCTCACACTATTAGAGTAGACAAGAAAAAAAAATTACATCCCCACTTTACGTGTAGTCCTGAGGTAACCTAAAAAAATATTTCCCAAAATTTTATTTCCCCACTTTGTTGGTATGATTAATATGTATATCCATGCCAAATTACAGCTTCCTAGTACTAAGAGTCCTGCGGACAGATGGACAGACAGACATGGCAAAGCTAAAAGGGTTCTTTGTTGACTACGGAACCCTAAAAATACTATAGCTTCAATGTAATATGCAAAACGTGTTTCTTAACAATCCGCAACAACAAACGCATTCTATGGCACAAAAACGACCGCTATTGTCACAGTTGATGAAAAATGACGCAGTTTCATTGACCTTGATCGCTTAACACCTGCAAAAACTGCAGAAGGAAAATAATGACTTTAATTTTCACAAAAAAGGGTTATATAAAGAGTTCGATGAACGGATAGCTTAGTGATTAGTGACTACAAGCCAGAGGTTCCGGGTTCGATTCCCATGAGGTTAATGTTTATAATATGACGAATACGAGTGTTTGTGCCTGAGCACAAACAGTTGTGTTTATGCATGATCAAGATGACATATGCAACCGTCATTTCGTTTATGTAGTAGTATTAATTCGTATTTTGAATGCCATGGGTATAGGGACAGCGAGAAAGTCCCTGTCTCGGGGTATTTTAGGTACTGCACGATGCGTACGACTTTTTTTTGACGCAGGGGTATTGTTATAAGACACTTGAGTCCTGAGTCCCAAAGTAATAAAACTTGACCTTTTTTAAAAGACTCAGTTCTTGCCAAAAGTGACTCGAGACTTTATAACAAATACTCAAAGTTGAATCTATAGTTTTATTTACGAGTGAAAGAAGTAGATATGTAGTAAAGAAGGAGGTAGTGGTAAGAGTATAATAATTAAAATAAATTGACAGTTGAAAAAGTCTACATAGCCTATTTGCAAAATATTTTTTCATTTCCATCTCATTTCATTAAAAAAAAATTATGCTCATCCATCTATTTGACTCTAAGTACTCAAATGACTCAAAAGACTCCAAGGACTCAAAGAACTTGAAGGACTCAAGACTCGTGAGACTAAGTAGACAACTGTTTCAAACTTAATTTCTTTCAATTCTGATGCGACTTTCAAATATAACTGACTAAGAACAGGCTAATAAATATTAAATTCACCACTAAGGTGTTTCTTTGTGTTTATAACAATGAATTGGAACAAATTACCGAAACCAGAGGCGTTACTCACGTTTAAAACAGCTGCGTTTTGCATCGCAAATACACAATAATTTACGTCACACAGACGCGGCTGATTCACACGTGAGTGCACTGCACTGGTTTCGCGGAGTATGGGTCGATTCATAAGAGCTACGACACTACAACCAAAAATGAATGAATTTATTATTTATTTCATAATTATTTGGTGCAGTCTTTGCACCTAGCACGAATCTTCTCGATACGCGTTAACTCGCTACGTAACTCAGTGCGTCTCCGTCCTATTGGGCTGGTTAGAACAAGACGCGCTGAGTTACGTAGTGAGTTAACGCGTGACGAGAAGATTTGTGCTAGGTGCACAGCACTAGTGAAAAGACACAGGTCTTTTCAGAGCAAGATGATTTGTTCCAATTTGTTATTAAATTCACTGGTGACGTCATAAGACGTTTCATACGTTTATCTTCGTTTTTAATCTAAAAACAAAAAATATTTATTATTAAATATTCTACCATTCAGGGGGTTTAAAGCGGTGGAAGTTAGTCGGTGATTAAAAATCTACGCAGCCAAAGTCGCGGGCAAAATGTGGTCAGATTATACCTAAATATTATAGTTAAACTAGCTTTTGCCCGCGACTTCGTCTGCGTAGACTTGTTTAATTGAATCAAGCAGACGTGCACCCGATAATATTAGTAGGATAAAAGTGACACTTGCACACACAATGTATACAATAATCATTAAATTAAAATTGTAATGACAACACAAAGAAAAATTAGGGCAATGGCAGGACATGAACCTGCAACATCAACATTCCGTGCCTTGCGTTTGCCAGTTTCGCCACACTGCCTCTAAAACTGAAACTGGCAAACGCAAGGCACGGAATGCTGATGTTGCAGGTTCAAGTCCTGCCATTGCCCTAATTTTTCTTTGTGTTGTCATTACAAATTTTAATTTAATAATTTGAATGTTAAAACATTTAAAAATAAAATCAAAAGAAATTTCGGTTACAAAAATTTTACAATAATCATTGTAAATTATGATTTATTTACAACAAAAGAAACAAATACAAATTGTATATTATTATAATACTAATAAATACTAATTGTTGTTTTTTGTGCCATACAAGAACTCCAAGGTCACTTAACTACTAGTGCAAACTTGTTCCTGTAAGGGATCTCTTCTAGCCAATTCAGAAATAATGACACTCATTGAACAAAGAGAGACCGTTTTGTTTGGCCATTTTAAGTAAACATTTCCTAAACGCTGAATAGTTTCTGTTTTAATGATAAGACATCCTTTCCGTAGCGTGTCCTGAGTGATTTCATTGTCATCATGACAATCAACGATTTCTAGGTCTAAGCCTCAACTTAGATAACTATGATCTAGAGATCAATTAGATGTTAATGGAAATGTTGACCTTAGCATGTCAAAACACCATCTTAGGTTATGTTTGGCAGCTTGCATTACTATACCGCGTACCTACAGTAAACCTGGGATGTAACGGAAATGAAATTTCGGAACAGCATATAGATACGGTTATATGAAAATATTATTCAGGTATTTTTATGAAATAGGAAGGCAAACAACCAAGTGGGTCACCTTATGGTAAGTGATCACCACCGCCTATAGACATCCGCAACACCATGGAGATTACAGATGCGTTGCCAACCCAGAAGGATAAGATGGAATACCTCTTTTGCCAGTAATTGCACCGACTGTCTTGCTCTCCACGCTGGAACACAACAGTGCAAGCACTGCTGCTTAGCGCCGAAATTAGCGAGCAAGATGGTGGTAGCGATCTTGACGGGCCTTGCACAAGGTCCTACCACGCGCATACCTGGTTTGAGATACGATTACGGATATGAAATTATTTTGGATTATCCGATGGTTTCTGTTACGGATATATTAATTGTGAGACGGTTCACTTAGACATTACCAAATAATACTCCTTCATGGGTATAACAGCTAATACATAAATACACATAGGTGTGATGAAGGATCTAACCTACTCTACTTCAGCTTCAAGAAAATGTTTGGAAGCATTCACTTGAAAGCAAGCAAACTTAACTTTGATCCCAAGTCACTGTTAGCAAACTACAAAATGATTGACGCTCATTTCATTATACCTTTCAACGGAATTAGTAAGGGGTTATTTAAGGTAGGTATTAGTTATATAACGTCCCATTTGAGGATAATTTCGAGTGTCTTGTTACTTCATCATCATCATCATTTCAGTCCGAAATACGTCCACTGCTGGACATAGGCCTCTCCCAGGGATCGCCAACGACCGGTCTTGTGCTGCTTGCATTCAGCGGGTTCCCGCAACGATCAGCAGGTCATTAGGATTACCAGGTCAGGTGTCGTTACTTACCTTCTTTATGTTTATATTCTTCTTTATCTTATTTATCTTTACATACGATAAAGTGTCTCTATGCGTATCTGTCCTAAATCCTTATAGTGAAATATTTTCTCCTTTTAAACTATGACACTGTTTTTGATACAGTTCTCACTGTCATTTAGATTTTTATGGAAGGTTTTTTTTTGTACATCACATCCCGATTGTACCTGTGTGAAACGGGTATATTATAGCTTTATATATTTTTATAACGTCTGCCTGTTATGGTTCAAAAGATACGGTCCTATGACGGACAGATGGATGGATAGTGGAGGCGAGTCACCGTTTGGGTACGGAACCCTAAAAAGATAAAGCAAGTACTTTTACACATTAAACCGTAACCCTGTAATATAATTATTTTAAATTCAAAAAGGTTTGTAAGAAGTTAATACATAAGAAAAGTTTGGCGAGCATAAAATGCCTTAATGTAAAGTCTTTTGTAAAGGAGAATGGGCATTTTTGTATGGGCGCTGTCCCAACCCTTGTATACACTAGTGAGTAGTATGGACGTGTAGCACTCGGTGTAAGGATCATCATAGGCCATGTGTCGAAGACCAGGTGTCTGCAGGGGCGACGTGGGAAGCAAAAATTAAAAAAATATTTTTTCAATAAAACTTAAGTGTAACACACCCTAATGTATGCGACGTTGCCATTCTGTTGTTGGTTTACCTTAAGAATTGTAATTAATGATTGTTTTGTATGAAAAAAGAGAAAAATAAAACATCTAATTAGACCTATGCTCACATTACGTTTTTTACTTCTAGTGGCCTCAGTAATGCGTGGTTAAAATCTTTCGGCTATATCTCGAACATGATTTTACAGATACTTTTCATACAACTGCTAGTACAAAGTGAGGTATAAAATGGGCTGTAGCTTATTCCCTGCAAACATCTCGGTTTTGCTGTCATAAAAAAAAATTAAGCTCTTATAGAGAGCTTTCAAATAAGACATAGCACAACTGTACTTGGGACAATTTGCCCATTCTCCTTTAATTTGCAATTCTGGTGCATCACAATTTAAAACACTAAAGTAAGTATAAAACTACAGTCTATTTGATTTACTTGTTTACATTCGAATTCCATTGATCGTGTTCATTCTACCGCGATGTTTACTCTTGACATCAGCTGAATATAACCTTGATGTAAAATAGATTACAATGGTTAAAATGGAATCATTGAAACATCACTTTTACCACAAATGTAAAGGTGTGTCAGTACGAAACATCCTGTTTTTTGTAGATGATGTGCAAAGTTCGGGGAACTACCCAATAATGAAACAAATGCTGATTAACCCGTTCTGCGGTATTATATTGTGGTGCGTTTTGTGTAAGAAATTACGTTTTCAAAGGCAATGAGTTTATATTTTACCTTATTGTAAAGGTAAAAGGAAATTTAAAGATGAGTCTACGCTAGACGGGCCAAGCATAAAAGAAACCTCTCTACTCGGTCAAGTCTAAGCATACAACGAGGCAACAACAAACATCACATCAAACGAAGAAAATCCCATTGTATTCGTTAAAAAACCGTCCATTGGCGGGGAATAGTCGACTACGAGCCAGAACGCTAAAGGCTCGTTCAAGTCTCGTCAGTCCACTACCGCACGAAATTGGATGCGGGTTTCACAGTTGTATTGCTTGATCCATCACATTGATAAGCCACCTAAAATTCGAATTTATGCATACTTCCAAATTCCACGTATACAAAGTTGCAGGAAAAGCTAGCCAACAATTAATAATTAGAAGGCTGCTCTACTGTCATAATTATTCACCTTCACTCATAAAAATTTAACAATCTTTTAACTAAGAAATGTTATGACAGATAAAGACATAAGACATGTTAACTAACATAAGTTTACGCAGTGTTGATGAATAAGAGCGTTATACTTCAACAACCTACTTATCTATGAGACACATCCTGAATTATAACAAACCAGCGATCCGCTCTGACTTTACATGGGTACAATCGGTACGTACTGTGCATACTTAAAAACCTTTCGAAAAATATCTCTAATTTACAGTAAAATCCGTATCAAAATCCGTTGCGTGGTGAAATGTGAAAGTTTATATGTTTGGATGTTTGGATGTTTGGATGTTTGTTACTCAATCACGCTAAAACAACTGAATGGATTTGGATGAAATTTGGCACACATATAGTTTATAACCTGGATTAACACATAGGATACTTTTTATCCCGTAAAAATGCAAAGTTCCCACGGGATAGCGTCAAGTGAGTTATACGCCGCCGTGACTTCATGAGCAGCAGAGCAACTAATTCTCATTAATTTGTCCAGGAAATATTGCAGATTGCATGTTGGGTGCACGTTTGCTTCATTCAATTAAACAAGTCTACGCGGACGAAGTCGCAGGCAAAAGCTAGTACTATGTAAAGATAAAGACACGTAAGTATATCAAGTGCGTTGTCCAACATAACAACTGAAAGAAGGTGTCAAGTGTTATGACATCCAATTGACGTGCGTTAACTAAATCTGCCACCGATTTGGATAAGTTAAGATATCTAATCTGGCTTCACATAGCCACCTTATAAGCATTTCATTGCCCTTTATATGTTGACGACCTATTGTTTAGTCAGCTGGGAAAAAGTGAATGAATGACAAACGTGCACCTCCAATCTTTTTTGCGGTTGAGTCTGCCTTTATAAAATTTTGCACGTCACCGAATTGCTAGTAGATTCAAAATTGAAAACAATTGTGTGGTTACTAAAATATGTATATCGGTTTTATTTTATTTTATTTTTTTTATTTTTATTTATTTATAGGAACACAAACAGTCATACATAACTCTTAATGGATAACAAAGTATATATAACATTGACAAAACAGTGTTCACAGATCAAGTAACAAATGTAAAAAATTATCAGTCCTCCTAGCTGCAAATGACGGACGTGAAAGTTACAAGACAACCAAAACACTTATACTAGTAATAAACCGTATCCAAACTGGCGCAGGCATGCAAACTGCGCTGAGTAAGCACTAAATCTAAACTACAAAAGAAAGTTTGAAAAATTGAATTTATCCAACAATAACAAGCCAAATTACTGCATTATTCTGCTATAGACTTAAGTAAATTATTTTTAAATCTATCAAGGGAAACATTAAACAATTCAATATCGCTGAAATATCGATTATAGGAATCACAAGAGCGGGGAATAAACGAATTCTTTGCATATTTCGTCTTAAAAAGTGGTACATGAAATAGTTTCTTATGACGAAAATCACGACTAGGGCACCGAAGGTGAATCTTACTAAGCAGGACAGAGCTGTCAATTAAATCATTCAAAACTTTAAAGAGAAAGGTTTGATCTCTTATCAAACGCCTGCTCCGAAGTGACTGAAACGACACTCCACCGATCAAGTCAATGGTGGGACCAAAACGATAGCGCAGATGTTTTAGAAACTTGTTTTGAATCCTCTGAATGCCATCAATATCTACGGAGTAGACAGGGTTCCAGATTGTTGACGCAAACTCCAAATGAGAACGAACAAAGGACTTATACAGGGCTACAAGTGTTGTGGCCTCCTTGTATACTTTACCAACCCGGAGTATGAACCCTAGCATCTTAAAAGCTTTGTTCATAATGTTATTAATATGGCTACGGTACAATAATTTATTGTACCGATAAGTTTTTGTAAGGAGTAATAAAATAGTTACTAAACTGATATACATCGTTACGAAACCGTTACGAAACCGATATAATTTGGTATTGGTAGTTTCTTTTTTATGAGAGTTTCTCTGTATGTCATATGTCATGTAATAAAATACTGTGTATGATGGGTGGAATGCTCATATATATGTTTGTATGGTGCTGCTGTCACTGGCAGCGGCGTTTGTCGCGTGCGAGCGATGTGCGTCGGCGACAGGCCCCCAATTCTGGCGCTCATCGAGATTCATCTGACGTTCGAGATCAGGGCCCCTATTCTGGGTTCATGCGAGATTCATCTCGCACAAGAATAACTGTCAAATCCCAAGGAAATCTGTCATTTTTGACGTATGTGGCATGCGAGATAGCGTCTCGCATGACCCGAGAATTGGGGACCTGTCAAAATATGACAGCTTTTGAAGGGATTTGACAGCTCTTTTTGGCGTAACTCGAGTGTAACTTCATCTCTAAATCTATTATAAATATTTTGTCTGTTAATTCAACCTTTGTCCTTTGCAGATTTCTAACAAAACTTTTTTTTTTTATACAACATAGGAAGGCAAACAAGCAAGTGGGTCACCTGATGGTAAGTGATCACCACCGCCTATAGACACCTGCAACAACAAAGAGAGTGCAGATGCGTTGCCAACCCAGAGGGCTAAGATGGAATACCTCTTGTGCCAGTAATTACACCGGCTGTCTTGCTCTCCACGCCGGAACACAACAGTGCATGCACTGCTGCTTAGCGGCAGGATTAGCGAGCAAGATGGTGGTAGCGATCCGGACGGACCTTGCACAAGGTCCTACCACCCGCAAAACTTCACATTTTTTTTAATGTTTAGCCATAAATTTTCACCCATAAACAATTTAAATTTCATAATATCTTAAGTAAGGCAATTGTTATTGACGAGAAGATACGAAAACTTACGAGTAAAAAAGAGAAACAAAGATGGCAACTACTGGTTAAATTAATGCTCTTCGCGTGTCAACACTGAAAAAAACAGCTATTAAGAAATAGTGATTTTGTTAACCTATTACACAAACAAAGTGTCTACCGTACTGTTTCTTACACCTTACCTAACCTACCTAACTCTTGATTGAAAATGAAAATGAAAAATTTATTTTGCAATTAGGCCGTATAGGCTCTTTTACATGTCTGAATCTACTAGCGCTTCGGAAAATGGAAGACACTACTGAGAAGAAACGCCGCAAGAAACTCAGCAGTTTATTTTTTTTCTCTCTTTTCAAAACAGATTACAGTGCAATTTATCACAATAGTACATGGCATACACAAGTTACATAAAAAATATAATAAAAAAAAAACAGTAAATAGCACAGCAAGCTTTAAGCATATTGAACGTACTGGCACTAGTCAAGAATGATCAGGAGATGTATAGGGTCCCCAGATCAAAGAAATTAGATAGGGATGTATATGGTCCCTGAAATAATAACAATCAAATACTTAGTCTAAATAACTTAGAGATGTATAGTCTCTAAGGGTCAAAAAACAAATTAATTACCGTAATCTATGTGTTGAGAACAGATTTTTTTACAGATAAGGAATAATGGAAATATGGGTACCTTGTGTCCAGTCAGGTGTATTTTTTTCAATCATTCGGTACTTATCGAGAGGGGTCCCTCGTTGAGCGGCGCCGCTATTCTTTACAATTACACCACAAAACACCTTGTATGTACGTTTGTCGTCCACTTAATACTGATTAACTACGAATTTGCTTAAAGCGGAGAGACACAGGGAAAAACCTCTATAATTTGAGAAAGTTGATACGAACAACGTGCCTTTCGTTAGAAAGGTTCTTCAGGAAGTTAACGAGAGTGAGAGATGAATGAATGAATACAAACCTAAGGGATGCAAGAATGAGTGGTTGTATGAAAGATTGGTTTTATGTTGCCAGACTAAATTATTGCTTACTAAATTAGTATTTCCTAAACATACTGCCCCGGGAAGAAATCGTTAAGATTTCTTAGAATGATGACTTGAGAATACTTAAAATTGTCTGCTGAAACTACTTAAAGAAGAAGAAAAGAAGTTAAAATTATTGTATAACTAAACCTAATGAGAAATGAGAGTCTGTCAATGCTGAAAAGGAAGTAAACATAACTTGGTTACAGGTCGTACCAATTGACCACCTGTACTGGTTTTTACGGTGGCTACGCGGGCTACTCCATCCCGTCCTGGCGATAAGGAAATTATGCGCGCCAATCTCCAGCAGTATGGTGTGGTGTTGTCATTCATTATGATTACAATGTCATTGACCTTGAGGTTATCAGTAGGTTTGAACCATTTGTTTCGCCTTTGCAAGTGATGCAGATATTCCACGTTCCAACGACGCCAGAAATGTTGAGTAAAGTTTTGAACAAGCTGCCAACGAGACAAACGGTTCAATTTTTCAGTTTGTAGGTTCAGTTCCGGGAGTGAAAGAATATTATCACCGATGAGAAAGTGAGCCGGTGTTAACGCGTCAATCTCATCTATGCTGTCAGAGACAGGACACAGAGGTCTCGAGTTTAAAATTGACTCTATCTTACAAAACATAGTGCTCAGTTCCTCAAATGTGAGTATGGTCTCGCCGATGGTTCGCCGCAATATGGTTTTTGCGGATTTCACTGCCGCTTCCCATAAACCACCCATGGTTGGAGCAGCGGGAGGATTAAAATGCCATGTAATCTGATTCTTTAAGAAGAAGTCTTGCACTTGAGACTGACTCGTGCAATCTCTGAGAAAGTTGTTAACTTCCTTCAAGTAATTATTGGCGCCAACGAAATTAGTACCGCAGTCAGAGTAAATATCAGAGCACAACCCACGTCTACTAATGAAACGGGTGAGACACGCCAAAAAACAGTCTGTAGACAAATCGGACACTAACTCAAGGTGGCAAGCCTTGGTAACCATACACACAAAAATACTTAGAAATGCCTTTCCTATAGGCGCCCTCTTCTGTCTAGAAGTCTTAATAAGGAAATAACCAGCATAATCTACACTTACCCGTGAAAAAGGTCGACACGGAGTGACTCTAGCTGAAGGCAAATCTGCCATAAAGTATTCAGCCGGTTTAGGATTTGATCTAAAACATTTATGACATTTACGAATTTGCTGGTTGATTACTGATCTTGCTGAAATAATCCAAAATTGTTTTCGTAATAAGGAAAGTAAATGGGATGTGCCTACATGTAAGTATTGTTCATGATAATAATTAATTATCAAAATTGTCAAAGGGTGTGACTTGGGAAGAATCACTGGATGTTTACGCTGATTTGACATGTTAGCATTGCCCAACCGCCCTTGAACTCGAAGAAGACCTTGGTCAAAAAATGGAGATAAATTCCTAAGTTTGGTTTGGTGCGGTAAGTTTTGACTCACCAATTTTATTTCCGTTGAAAATTCGGATGCCTGAACTATTCTTATTAGAGAGAATAACGAGTCCCTCCATTCTTTACATGAAAATGGACCAGAGCGCTTGATCTGTGGATGTCTCACATTATGTATAAATCGTAAGCAATATC
Organism: Ditula angustiorana; assembly: GCA_963691745.1. NCBI lineage: Eukaryota > Metazoa > Arthropoda > Insecta > Lepidoptera > Tortricidae > Ditula > Ditula angustiorana. The sequence continues at coordinate 726,321 of OY829483.1, read as the reverse complement.
CATGAACCTTTACCAACTTGTGTAAGGAGCTATATTTTGAAAATATTTCCTTTGTGTCAGATTCAGAAACGGTGACTTTGTTAACTTGACAAGGGAGATCTAACCCCACAACCTGAACATTAAGATCATTCCCGGTCATGTTTCTTGGCCAAGTGTCAGGAGAAAGCTTGAGCCATGGCGGACACCACCAAAGTGGGTGTGACGGCAATTCAGAAGGCATTAAACCGCGAGATGCAGCATCAGCCGGATTCATCAATGAAGGGACATGTCTCCAATGAGCTGGAGAACTATTATTCAAAATTTGAGAAACTCGGTTACCTTCAAACATTTTAAGTTGATGGACAGGAGCACGTATCCACGATAGCGTAATGCTAGAATCACACCAGGCAAAGATCTCATGAGGAACCTCTACCAATTCCGAACAGTGTTTCAAGAGTTTTGATAATATAAGAGCGCCACAGAGCTCCAATCGTGGGATCGTCATCTTTGTTTTGATAGGAGATACCTTGGACTTTGACAACAGAAGGTGAACTTCGACCTCGCCATTGCTCCTCTCAACCCGCAGATAAACAACCGCCGCATAGCCCTTTAGAGACGCATCACAAAAACCGTGTAGCTGGTAATTGATGCCATCAGTAGGCAGAATCAAACGACACAAAGTAATGTCCGATAACTTCGAGAAGTCTTCAATGAAAGTGAGCCAATGAGACTGTTCTTCTTCTGGTAATGGGTCATCCCAACCAATGCCGAGAAGCCACAGTCGTTGCATAAATGCTTTCGCCGTGAATATGACTGGCATCAGCCAACCACAAGGGTCATATATGCACGCGATATTTGCGAGCACAGCGCGTTTTGTCAATCCGGTGTTCAATATTTTGCCACAATACGTAAACGCATCAGACGAGGGATTCCATTTAAGGCCCAGCACCTTAACGGACCCTTCATTTTGTGGTTCAAATGACATTGGACTTTCACAGACATCGTCAGGCAGGTCAGACAAAAATTCAGGATCGTTGCTCGCCCATTTACGCAACTCGAAGCATCCTTGAAGAAGCAGATCGATTAGTTGAGTTCTATACCTTCGAGCAGTCGCAAGATCAGGAGCTCCACTGACTACGTCATCAACGAAGATCTGGTTTAGTAGTATTCTACTAGCATCAGGATGAGATAACCGTCCTTCTTCTGCCAGCTGTAGGATGCAACGCATAGCAAGAAATGGTGATGATGAAATGCCAAACGTGACCGTTCTCAATCGGAATTCCTGAATCGGATCATCAGAATTCTGACGCCACAGAAGAACCTGATAGTCTCGATCGTCCGGATGCACGAGCACTTGCCGATACATGGCTTTTATGTCGCACATAAAAGCAACAGGATGAAATCTGAAACGCAATAGAATATCTACAATGTTACGCTGCAGCTTAGGGCCGGCGTGCAGAACATTATTCAAAGAGACCCCAGTAGACGACGGCATCGACGCGTCAAAGACGACCCTCACCTTGGTAGTGGAAGAATCTTCTTTCACGACGCAATGATGGGGAAGGTAATACTTACCATTTCCAGGCGCATCGGGAACAGGCTCCATGTGATTAAGTGCAAGGTACTCATTTAACACCTTTTGGTATTCTGCCTTAAGAGGCGGATTCTTATTTAATCGTCGCTCTAGAGCAAATAATCTCCGTGAAGCTAATTCCCGACTTTCACCCAGCTCAGCTTGATTCCCTTTGAAAGGAAGACGTACAATAAACCGTTGATCGCAGTCACGAGACATAGTTGACGAAAAATGATCCTCAATGAGCTGATCATCGGGATCCGGAACAGAACAATTTGGGAAATGTTCAATTTCCCAGAACTTTTCAAGACAATCATCCAAGGTCACATGATATGACATTGGTTGAGAAACCGAATCTGTGAATTTTGACGCATCACCAATTATTACCCAACCGAAAACTGTAAGGTAAGCGGCTGGCAAATCGGGAGAAGGCCACACCTTCTGACCACAAGCAATGTCGTTGTAGATGTCACTCCCTAATAGGATATCTATGGGACGAGAAAGATGAAAGTTATCATCTGCAAGCTGCAGATCTTGATAATTTTTAACAATGTCTGCAGACAGAGAAACCGATGGCAGGTTGCCAGTAACCTTATTCAAAATGATAGCCGAAACGCTCATTAACGGCTTATCAGATCCTTGAGGTTTCAAAAACAATGAGGTCAATCCTCGAGATTGGTGAGGTGTGCTTGTACCTACACCACGGATTGCCACAGGCTGATGACAATGCTTAAGTTGCAGACGTTGAACGCAGTCCTCAGAAATTATTGAACACTGTGATCCAGGATCAATAAATACACGCACCGTTTGGAACTGTCCATTACCGTTCCCTGCCAGACACATAGCAGTACCCAACAATATGTTGTGCAAGTTGGGCTTATTAGTCACTGTACATGACGACATGACAATTGTATTGTTAACCTGCGGACTAACAGGCTCTGAATCTTCCGTATTGCAAATAGCTGGATTCTGACAAGGGGCTGTGACTGCCGATGATTTTACCACTGGTGCAGACCCAGTTGCGGTCCGAACCGAAGACGGACAAATAAGGGTGTGGTGCTTAGCATGACACACCTTACATTTATGTAATGAAGTACAGTCATGATATCTATGAGCCCCAAAACAATTGAAACACAAGTTCTTTGATTTTAAGAATTCTCGGCGCTGCTCTATACCCAGTGCCTTGAATTTATTGCACATGTACATATAATGATCCAAATTGCAAAAACGACAGCTGTTTTCAATGCTCCGCTCTTGAACATGCATAACACTTTTGACAGTACGCGGAGGATAGGACTTCGGTTGTGGTGCCTTAGGTGCAGCACTATTTGCTGGTTTTGTGATAAAAAACATGTTTTCGCTAGTCTTACATCTACTTTCTAAAAAGTCCACAAAATCTGTATACTTTGGAATGTTTGATGCTTTAACTGTTAACTCAAATTGACTTCTCACTTCGGTCGGTACCTTTTTGAACAAAATATGTAATAATATAAATGACCAGTCATCAGGTTTGAACTTTAATGCCTTAAGGGCAACAATGTGTTCATTAAATGAATTGAGGAAGGGCCTCAAATCAGACTTCATGTTGACAACAACAGGCAAAGACAAAATGTACTCCAAGTGAGTATCGGCGATCAGTCGTGTATTTGAGTACCTATTCTCTAATAGGGTCAAAGCAGCACTGTAATTCTCGTCGGTAAATGGCAAGTGTTTAACCAAATCAAGGGGTTCTTTGGATAGACAGGAAATTAAGTAATGTAATTTTCTGACAGGTTTCATAGAAGAATCTTCGTCTATTAAATTCTTGAACATATTTATGAAATTAATCCACTCTGTAATTTTGCCCGAGAACGCGGGCAACGTAATACGCGGTAAGTCAGCCCCTTGACTGTACGAAACTGACGCGTTAGAAACATTACTTTGACTCGGTGCGTCCCTTTGTTCAAAAAACATCGCGTAAACCTCCTTGATACGATTAAACTTCACGTCGTATTCTGAAAACTCCTTTAAATGTTTATCCGCATCGAAACCCGCACGTTTAGCCGCTTCAACAGAAATATAACATTCGATAAACTCACTTTGAAGTTGTTTTATGTCATCAAAACGACGTTTCAACTCCATGCGTTTAGCTTCATTGTTCTCGCAACTATTCGCGCACTCATAGAGCAGATCTATCTGCATTTTTACCACTTTAAATCGTATTTCTATAGACATTTTAATTGATAGACTTGTTATCAAGTTTAAATTTAACACTAAATAACCTCAAGTTAGACTAATTTGGTGTTGACGTTGACAGTTGACTGACATTTATATTTCGCTCACTCACAAATGGCGCTCTGCGTTTCGTTATCGCTACACGGCACAGACTTCCAACATTGAATGTCGGTTTGATAGATAGCACAACAATAATGATAACTGTGAACAGACTAAATAATTAAGCTCAACTTTACAGCACTGACGGAACGCAATTCCATTCCGTTCGAAATGTATCTACCTACCTACTTGTTAGATACACGGATTGTAAAATATAGAAATAAAATGGCCGAATTAGAAAAATAACCCAAAATAAGTACTCGCAAGTAGAAACAAGGTTATGTATCGAGAACTTCACTGAATCAATCCTCTATATTATGCAAATTGCCGAGAAACCGTAAAAACACATTACAAACACGACAGCAGACAATTTTTAAGTATGAAATAGTAAAATAAAAACGTGTTAGAACAGGTAATTATGATGACCTTCCCAGTACAGACAAATTATGACGAATGCAGAATGTGCAGGCAATTAATGATAGAAAAATGTACGGGAGGTTCATCAGACAGGGCTAAAACTTACTAGTTTTGTAAATTTTACTTGGGACCTAACACAAATGCAAAAATATGGCAGACATAAGCAAAATCGTAAGGGAAAATGGCGTCACGGGAAAGTTAGCGTGAAAAGTATGACCACCTGGTAAGGAATCGGTTCGAAGGAACAAAACTTATGTTGAGAACAGATTTTTTTACAGATAAGGAATAATGGAAATATGGGTACCTTGTGTCCAGTCAGGTGTATTTTTTTCGATCATTCGGTACTTATCGAGAGGGGTCCCTCGTTGAGCGGCGCCGCTATTCTTTACAATTACACCACAAAACACCTTGTATGTACGTTTGTCGTCCACTTAATACTGATTAACTACGAATTTGCTTAAAGCGGAGAGACACAGGGAAAAACCTCTATAATTTGAGAAAGTTGATACGAACAACGTGCCTTTCGTTAGAAAGGTTCTTCAGGAAGTTAACGAGAGTGAGAGATGAATGAATGAATACAAACCTAAGGGATGCAAGAATGAGTGGTTGTATGAAAGATTGGTTTTATGTTGCCAGACTAAATTATTGCTTACTAAATTAGTATTTCCTAAACACTATGCTTAGCAGAGGTGTAAAACGCCTCCACGGTCAAATTGTGCAATATTACTTAGAGATGTATAGTCTCCGCAATTGTAAATTGATCATTAAATGTTTATCAGTAGCAAATAGTTTTGCTAATTTAAACCAACGTTGATTACCATTCACCAAAATCACGATTAAACAAACTTATTCGGTTGGCCCTTTTTTCAGTGAAGCCTGGAACGGAACCTTTTGCTATTTTTCGTCCATTGATCTAACACGTAATGCTGTCCGATAAACTAATATCGATTTCAAAGAATTAACTTTATCATTGTCAGTTATCTTTTCAGTAATAAATATTCCATAATCTCATTACTAAAGTCGCCAGTTGAATCCCCTATAAAATTTATGTGTAATTTTTTAAATTTTATTTACTTAAATCAAGAAAGAATGTTTGTTGTTAAACGTTAACCGTAGAGCGAAAAAAATTTTTTTTCGATTTCCATTTTTTAGACGGGAGTTTTTGATTTTTTTTTTGTCAAATGTTAGGATAAAGGTACAGTCAACAGTTAAAATTAAGTTCCAACTGCTTTTATCCAAAGGGGGGAGGTCGTTGCTCAGTTATTTTTTATGAAATAGGAAGGAAAACAAGCAAGTAGCTCACCTAATGGTAAGTGATCACCACCGCCTATAGAAACCCGCAACACCAAAGAGATTGCAGATGCGTTGCCAACCCAGAGGGTTAAGATGGAATACATCTTGTGCCAGTAATTACACCGGCTATCTTGGTCTCTTTGCCGGAACACAACAGTGCAAGCACTGCTGCTTAGCGGCAGGATTAGCGAGCAAGATGGTGGTAGCGATCCGGACGGCCCTTGCACAAGGTCCTACCACCCATATGTAGAGAAGTGCTATTCATGGTCATTTGATTTAATTACTAAATTCATTATTTTCTACGTTAATGAGGTAACGGTCCCAGTCTTTGACAGTGATTTAACTATTGAAAAGAAGATACAGAAACATACGAGTATGAACGAGAAAATAGTGTCAAATATTGGTAAAAACAATAAAATTACCTATGCGTATCAATCACTGGTTTCGAAACTTTAAAGTTAAACACTCAAAAAAAGACAAATACTGTGTTATTAAGTTTATGACTTAATTGTTTATCCAGGAATCGAACTTAAGACTAATATAATCCTCTATGTTCAGCTACCCACTGGACCAATCAGATCGATTCTTAATTAAAACTTTATCACAAATCGAATTTATAGTTGACTAAATACGATTTTTTTAAATAGTCAAGCGATATAATATGTAACCATTTCTTTTAGCAATAATCATTTAAAAAATATACGATCTATTTTATTAATTTGAAAATTATAATAAAAGACTTACCAGGCTTTGGCGCCCTGTCCTGTTCCGCGCAAACCATTTTGACAACTCGAAAACACTCAAAATCCAGTCACTTAAAAAATTCGACACAAAAAAAATAAGAATTTTCGTAAAATTTATCGATAAAAAAAAAATGTTTTTTTTCGTTCGAATTATTTTTCGATCCGTTTTATAATTTAACTATCGTTTTCATCACTGCACCGCCGTGTGGAGACTAGTATAGTTTTGCATTCGCTCAAGGCATTGCCGGTGTACCAGGAAGCGTGCGTTTGCGCCGGTGGCCGTTGAGACTGTTTTTATATAACGAGCGACTTGATTGTGTGCGTTGATTTGCTATAGTGACGCGCTACGGCTTTGCTCCTTTTATTTAGAGGATTTTGTAGCCAGCCTTTAAACGGCGATAACTTTTTCCACCGTCTAAACCTTAAGAGGAGTGTGAACCCAGCGCTCTCCATACAAACGGCGATAACGTTTTCCACCCTCTAAACCTTAACCTATAGCCATAATTGTTTTGTATGTTGTCATTTAGCCCTAGAACTAGGTTTGTATGTTTTGATTTTCTGAATATTCTTAAGAGTTTCAAAAATATTGACGCTTTTTTGTTTTGTATGGAACTCCTAAAATGCAAATATTGTCAAATCTATAACGAATATTAAAAAAAAAGAAAACATACAAATTTAGTTCCAAAGCATAATGACAACATACCAAAAAATTATTGCCATTGGTTAAGGCTTAGAGGGTTTTCCTCCCTCTAAACCTTTGTCGCCGTTTGTATGTGGAGCTCTTTTTGGAGCTTTTTGGACACTCTTCATAATCAATAGCCATTACTTTTTAGAGTACTGTTATTATCTTTTAGAAATAGGTTTGTTTATTTCTAACATATTTGCATCTTAACAGCTAGAACCAAAACGGCACAACAAGTGCTAAATGTAAATAAATTGGTATCAGCGACCGAAGATATAATGATAGACAAGAAAAGAAGACAAGCTTTAATGTTTGTTTTGTTTAAGGGATTACTTTAAACGCACATACTTATTACTTTAGACGACCAGATAGCCTAGTGGTTAGTGACCCTGACCATGAAGCTTGAGGTACCGGGTTCGATTCCCGGGAGGGGCAAAGGTTTGTATGATGAATACGAATGTTTGTGCCCGAGTCGTGGATGTTATATGTATTTAAGTATGTATTTATCTATATAAGTATGTATATCCGTTGTCCAGTACCCATAACACAAGCAACTTTAGTTGCTTACTTTGGGACTAGGTCAATTGGTGTTAATTGTCCCATGATATTTATTTATTTATTTACATACGCTACTTTTTTTCAATAATCTACCCCTAAGGAGGTGAATTTCTATGAGGTATGAAACTTTGTATGACAAATGCTAAGCTGTAGAATTTTGAAGTTGCGGGGAACAGAAAATTTTGATGAGACGGGGTGATGTTTGTATTCTACTTTCCTACCCGAAAAAATGCAAAAACCTAGCAGGATAAAAAAAATCTACGCAGACAAATTCACGTGCTACAGCCAGTGTTTCATTATTCCTTGTTTTCATACAATCGGTATCTTTTATTTGAGTGGTATGCATTCCAAACTATTGCAACTTCAGTGCACCTAGCACGAATCCTCTCGACACGCGTAAACTCTATCGTAACTCAGTGCGTCTCGTTCTAACTGGCTCAGTAAGAGAGAGACACAGTGAGTTACGTAGCGAGTTAACGCGTATCGAGAAGTTCCGTGGCAGGTGCTAGGGTTTTTCAAAATACTTGAAATAACCCGCAGGCACTATTACACTTGCTTAGCTTATCTTTATTGCAGCCGAGTAGTTCTGTTATCGTTAAATACCTACGTTAATAAAACCAGTGCGTTTAATCGACTTGCTATAAGGAAGATGTTTCATCCATTATTAATCTAGACTTAACCTTTATTTGACGACCTGCATGGCACAGTTGCACATGTGTCTGCTTCCTGTGTAAGAGGTCCCGGTTTCAAATCCTGGTATGGGCAAATATTTGTGTGACGAACACGAATGTTTGTGCCTGAGTCATGGATGTTATTTGTATTTAAGTATGTATTTATCTATATATAAGTATGTTTATCCGTTGTCTAGTACCCATACACAAGGTTTGCTTAGCTTGGGACTAGGGCAATTGGTGTATATTGTCCCAAGATATTTATTTATTTATTTTTAAACGATTTTAAGATAAGGAGGAGGTTCTCAGTTCATCGGTTTTTTAACACAGAAACACAATTGCTACTTTATTTGCGGGCGGCAGGACCTTGTGCAAGGTCCGTCCGGATCGCTATTACCATCTTGCTCGCTAATCCTGCCGCTAAGCAGCTGGGCTTGCACTGTTGTGTTCCGGCGTGAAGAGCAAGACTGCCGGCGCAATTACTGGCACAAGAGGTACTCCATCTTAGCCCTCTGGGTTGTCAACGCATGTGCAATCTTCTTGGTGTTACGGGTGTCTATCGGCGGTGGTGATCACTTACCATCAGGTGACACAATTGCTTGTTTTCCTACCTGTTTCATAAAAAAAAGGTAACGGTCCTATATTTATCAGTGACCTAGTAATTGACGTGAAGATACGGAAACATACAAGTAAAAAAGAGAGACAATAGTGTCAACTACTGGTACAAACAATGTTCTACGCATATCAAGCATTCGCCAAGCGATTTCGGAGCACCTTACCCGTGGCGAACACGACATCAAAAGGACGGCGCAATGGGGCTACGCCGTGTTAGCGCCAAACTTGAAATAATTGTTTTGTATTTTATATTAGTCCATATATTTTTATGTATGTTAGTTTATAAATAAGGTATTTACCTATGGGCAATTGTTGACTGATAAAAAATTGGGACGGTTCGTTACCTAACATAACATCAAATTTGGAAACAATCTGATCATGTCACACGCTTTAGTTAAATTTTTAACATAAAACCACCGTGCGACTCGGACATATTAATAAAACGACTAAGGACCACGGACTGGTCCGAAACATGTCGGGCATTTTTCGACGTAAAATTACGTGATTAATCCGTTTTATTAATACGCTTTAGTCAAAATTTACTTAGAAGATTAGTTTCAAACATATACAGGGTGTCCGGTAACTAGTACGACAAACTTAAGGGGGGGGGGAGGTAGGTGGACAGATGTCCTACCAAATTTAAGCAAAATACCTTGGTAAAAGTCTCACCGTTTTCGAGAAATTTCGTTTTTTTGAATTACATAATATACGTGTGGGATCGTGTGAAGGACACAACTTTTAAAAACAAAATTAAAAGAGTTTAATAACAATAAAATAACGGAAAAAACCAATAAACACAAGTAGCAGCTATTCGATCACCTAACGTACTCCTAGTAGCTCGGTCATACCCGTTCGTTCACAAAATCTCTTCCAGTCATTCGCTCGCTTACATCAGTTGTTCATCCACAGCGTTGTTGTCATTTAAAACTCAAAATTCCTCGAAAACAGTGAGACTTTCATCAAGATATTTTTTTAATATTTGATAGGTCCACCTGCCTCCTTCTTAAGTTTGTCGTACTACCTGACCCCCTGTATAAGAAACTAACAGGTGAAGTTGAATAAAAGCTTACAGAAAATAGATAAGTAGGCTGTGAGTGTAAACTTCTAAAAACTTTATAACTTTATAAATTAGGAGAAGAATTTAAACTGGCAAAGTGAAGTCGTTTGTCACCGGATTTTGTTTCGGGGGTAGTTAATTGTTCTAATTATTTTGACGAGCTGCTTCAGAAAGGGATGCTTTATTTTAAGGATTACAGCAAAAAGCCGTTATTACACAAAGGAGAAAAACGGCTTAACAGACAGACAGAAGATAATAGTAATATCACACACACACAAATCACAATATCACACTAATATTTTGAAGCTGGAAGTTTGCGTGCGACTTCAATTGTTACTTCTTTAAGCTAAAACCACTCGACGGATTTGGATAAAATTTGAAACGGAGATAGCTTTTACCCTAGATTAACACATATGATACTTTTTATTCCGTAAAAATCCAAACTTTTCCTCCGGGATAGCGATAAACGAATTCTACGCGGAAGTTGCGGACGACAGCTAGTAATAAATGAATATCTTTGGACTCAAATAATGTCGCGTTCATTATATTCAAACTACGGACACTTACTACTTACTAACTAACTTACTAGCCCTTTTTCTTTAGTAGACTTGCGCTATTAGCGAACTGTAACGAAATACCTTGCTACTCCTTGAAACCAAATGGTTTTGCGGAGTAACTAGGTAATTTGGTCCAGTTTGATATGAACTTCCGCAAAGTAACGCCTGAATCTATTAATTATTTGCGTTGTTATCCTCAGATGGCTTTTATAGCTTACTGGAGAGAGGACATCCTATCAGCTGTTAATTTTTACCGATTTTAAATGTGTTAAAACTTTGTTGTCAGTAAGTAAAATTCGTTGTTTAGATTCAGGAACCAGTCATGAGTGACCCAAACACAAAGACAAAGAATATTCATAATTTGTGTGGTTAAATACATCCTTAATTCAATATAATCTTCCAGGACTTAGGTACGAATATACAATACTTGCCCCTTACGGAATTGAACCCGCAATCTCTTATTTCGAAGTCAGAGTCATAAACCACTAGGATATTTGGACATAGAATAAATATTTTCTTGAAAAAAAAAAGTTTTATTGCTAAGTTTGTATTTTTCTTTTTATTCATTTTTGTCCTATTTTTAACATAATTCTCTTTACATAAACAAGTGATAGAATAAATGGGACTCTATTATTCCAGCTGTACTTAAGGCGTCCAATGGTACGATGTCCATTTGGTCTACCTGAGTATACTTAACCCGGCACGATTCTTTCCGTTTAAATATTTTGTAAAATAACCATACCAGTGCTTGGCACATTGTCTTTACCAGTAGTTGCCATTGTCTCTCGGTTTCACTCTTACACCGTATGTTGTCGTCAATTATTGGGTCACAGAGACCGTTATAGTTGCAGGCAGGCATCTTGAGCATAAATTGAGCGGAGATGGCACGTTTGCGCATACACATTTGTACTAAAAACGGCTACTGCGTCAAGGTCAGTGCTCAAGAAGTTTGCCAGGAACTGTACCTTGTAGTAATTTGGAAGATACCTAATTAATAGGCATGAAATGTTTATAGTGCATGACACTTCCTCATAGTTCTGTCTTACCTTCAATAACCTTAGATGACCATTAGGTCACTACCAGGATAACTGAAGCGCGCTGGAGGTAATGGATGCGACAAGAAAACATTAGCAATGACATTGTTCTTTTTCCTGCACACTAGTCATTCTGTGGTTCATAGTTGACCGCTTAACGGCTCTGTTGAAAATGAAAATGAAAAATTTATATTGCAAGTCCATTATAGGCTCTTTTACATGTCTGAATCTACTAGCGTTTCGGAAAATAGAAGATTCTGTTGAGAAGAAACGGCGCAAGAAACTCATCAGTTTGTTATTTTTTTCTTCTCTTTTTAAAACAAAATTACAGAGCAATATACGCAAGCGTCACAATAGTAAGTACTTCACATAAAGTGAAAAAAAAGTTAATAATTGGCGTATCAATCCAGAGGGGAAACGCAGCCGCCATCATGGGGACCCTACCGCAGGGATCAGACCTGGGGGACCTCACCTAGTTTTAATTTCCCTAGTTTTAGTATTAGTGTAAGTTTTATATGTCTATGTCTAGTTGAGAATTTTTAAATGTATTTTAAATAATATTTATTACATATTATGTTTACCTGTGATTTAAATAACTTTTGTAAGCTATATTCTTCTTTTTGCACTGCCTCTTCACTATTGGAGCTTGTAGCTTGCAGCAGCGTTGCAGGTAAGTAATAGATCTGGACCCCAATTCTCGGTTTAAGTGAGACGCTCACGGTCGAGATACGTCAAAAAATGACAGATTTCCAAGGGATTTGACAGTTGTTTTCGTGCGAGATGAATCTCACATAAACCGAGAATCGCCTCGCTGGACACCCTCGGGGAGTTTACCTCGACGTTTTGACCGTGTTGCAACAGCTACGGTCACGAGTTCACCAAGAGTCTACTCGTGACCACAGGCGTTGCAACACGGTTGGAACTTCGAGGTAAATTAACAATGATTTTGTCGTGTTAAAGTTCCGTTTGACGTCATAAATGATGTTTGGCAACCGCGAAAATTTAAACAATTTACCTACAGGGAGGACCTAATAGCTGGCTACGTATCAGCGATATACTTGGTGTGGCTGGGTTCCACGGGCAGCGGTGATCATTTCCGACCAGGTGGCAATAAGTTCGTTTTCCTTCCCTTATTATAAAAAATACGTGACAATTATTCCAACAAGATGGTTTTTGCTATAAATAAACTTAATTAAAGGAAAATTGGAGACAAAAACTGGTGCGTTGCCTTGACATCGACACGTTCGTTGAAGATTTGATTCTGTGTTAGATATTAAGGTATTGTTTTCTATGACTAATTTGTAAGTAATTTACATGAAAATATTCCTTAACAAAACTCCAAATGGCTTTAAAAACCTTATCAAAATTCGTTACGTGGTTTTTAACCAACGTAAAAAACGGTGGTTCTCAATTCGACCCGTATATTTTTAAATTACGTTTTGAGACTGGTTCTAATGCTCTGTTTGTATACAAGTCAGCTTAACTGATAACTTATCTTAACAACACAAACACCATCTGGAAAAAAACGGCAAATTTAAACTTTATAAATGACAACATGACGATTTAAATAATCAACCTCGATTTTTGTCATCAAAAGAGATACATGTGGGAATGCTAGCAATACTGAATGAACGACTGATGTAAACGAGCGAATGACTGGATGAGATTTTATGAATGAACGTGTATGACCGAGTGACTGGGAGTGCGTTTGGTGATTCCTTTTTCTGCAAGTTGTGTTCTTTTTTTCTGTCCGTGTTTTTATATTAATTAAATTCTTTTAACTTAGTTTTTTGAGTTTTTCCTTCATACGATCCCACATACATTACATTTCCAAAGCCGTGCATTTAATTCCAGTTAAAAAGAATAAAGAACCTCACCCCTTACATCAGTTTTGATCTTTTTGCCAAACAGACCTTTTGTTAAGAATCACCGACACAAGTGAACTGGCCATAGATTCCAACGAGCCCCAACAATAGCTTTGTGGCACAACAAAAACCCGTAAGAGGGTCACAGGCAAATGGGTCACCGTATGAAGTAGCTGACCCAACTTGGAGGTGTAGCTAGGGAAGGACAGATGACTCACTGTTTAATTTCCTCTTCATCAACTCGCTAAGCAGGAGTGCTTGTACTGTTGTGTTCCGGCGTGGAGAGCAAGACAGTTGGTGCAATTACTGGCACAAGAGGTATTCCATCTTAGCTTTGGGTTGGCTACGTATTTGCAATCTTCTCGTGTCTATAGGCGGTGGTGATCACTTACCATCAGATGATCCACTTGCTTGTTTGCCTTTCTATTATGTAAAAAAAAATTAAAAAATCTACATTTTGGGAATAAAACCAGACAACAGCTCTAAAGGGTATATATAATAACGATTACTGATCACGCATTACTGATCTGTATCGACGGGATCTTAAATTTAATAGTGCGACCGCATAGAAACAAAACCCCCGTAGATGGTGTAGTTTAAGTGTATAGTGATGGTGGTGTATAGTCGAGTCAGTGTGATGTATGTTGTTTTATTTGGAAGCGGAGCAGGCAGGGGTTTTGCATGAAAGCTGTATGTGTATGTCGCACAGACGCAGCTGTTTTGCACTAGTTTCGAGGGGTAGCAAGGTAATTCCAGTTCCGCAAAGTAAAGCCTGAATCTATTTATTATGACAATATTATTGTCAGAAATCGGCTGGTAGCGAAATAACTTCCCTTGTGTTATAATGTCAGTAGAAATAATCAGGTTGGATTGTCATCACGAAAAATTAAATATGCTGAAACAGTTAAAATAGTGCTTTAATGATAGCCGTAGGTTAATCGTTGCCTGCAGACACGCGACCCATACACGCGCCACAAACACGCACGCAACGGTTTTATCTCGTTAGTAAATGGATGAAAACTTTAATGTAATACAGTGGTTTAATAAAATTGTGACACATCTTAAGAGGAAACACAAGGGCCGTTTTTCCATACAAACGTCGTCCCCTGTTTCCTCTCTGGATAATGCCAGTAGAGCAATATTTTTTTTCCAAAAAATCGATGGCCACTATTATGCATATCCCTATGTTTTCCTTTTTTTAATAAATTAATTATTAAAAGAGATGTGGACATTCAAAAACCTAAAAAATTTGCCAGATTTTCGGCTGCGTTCATACATTCAGAAAACAAATTTTACTAGATTATATAAAAAAAGAAAAACATAGGAACACTTCCAAAGCCTTTCTTTAATTTTTAATGAAAAAAGTAGTTAAATCGGATAAGTTTTGGAGAAGGAATCAGGGGTCTACGAATCGTTGATTTTGTGTACTTTTAATAGGTATTTTCAGTCCAAGCTGCGGCTGTCTCTATTGCACTCTGCGAGGGGAGGCTTGATAGATGGAGGCAGCAATAGATTTTACAAATACCTATTTTTCAATTCTCTAGACCTTGGTGTTTCCTCTTAATTGTGTAATGTGAAAGTTTTTTAAATCTAAATCATTCAAATTTTCATTCACTATCGTAGTTATCATTACTAGCCGAAACACGTCCACTGCAAGACGTTAGGTCTCCAAAGATCGCCTCAACGACCAGTCCTGAGTTGCTCGCATCCAGTGGGTTCCTGCAAACATCACCAGGTCGTCGGTCCACCTAGTGGCGGGTCTGTCCACGCTGCGTCTCCGGTACGCGGTCGCCAGTCTGGATATCTTTGGTCACATCACAGAATAAATTATAGTAGTAACGTACAGAAACTTCTCTTTTTCGACCACTTCCAACTTTATGATCAGGCACAAAAAGTTCCTATTACTTCATAAACATTCGCCAGGCGGCATGCGTCAAATGGAAGGCGCCGCCCGCGCCCGCCTTCCACCCGCAATGCCATGGCGCACCGCTAGGGTTGGGCTGCTTACTATAATACTATCACAACGTGCGACACAGAGTGAGCGGGCGCGCGCGCGGCAAGCCGGCAACCTACTGCGGTTAACCTATGCCATAGGTAATGCGGTGAGCGCACCTACAGTGCGAAGTGGAACCCCCCTGGTCACATCGACCATCCGTTTTGCGTGCTAGGTATATGCCCCGTTTCCTACCATTTAAGTCTAGCAATTCTTACAGTATGACGATTAAAGTGGTTACAGTGCAAATTTCCTCAGATTTTCTAAAACGACCACGCAATGATTTCGCAAACATCTTATTTCTTTTGAACACTTTTTGTCAGAATTGTGACAAATATAACCTAACCTCCATATTGGGGTACATTAATCCTGAGAAGGTGACGGTTTGATTTAAAAATAAATAGCTTGCGAAGTTGAATCTTGCCAAAGTCAAAGTCAAAATAGTTTATTGCAAGAATGTGAGTAAAGAAGATCTTAAAGGGTCTGTCGAGTTTCCTCCTCGTATGCCCAAGTGCTGCGGTTCCCTTACTTCTTCGGGGGAAGAGCAGTGCTTGGGCCGGTGCACCCTGGGCATCGGTCAATGATTTCTTAGCCTATATGGTGGGATATCATTGGCCGATGGCTAATAACCCGAAGGAGGGAGGGGGGGGGGGTTCTTACGGCCCACACCGAACAATTTCGTTCAATATTGACATTGGCACAAGCCTCGTGGGCGCCACTAAAAAAAAATGATCTTATTAAAGCTAAACAGTTCATTACAAGCCGCCAGGATCAGGGATGCGATATTTAAAAACGTAGGTCTAATTTTAAATCGTGAAGTGTCCATTTGCAGTCACATTTTAACTAAGGAATATTGTTGCAGTACAAGTTCATTGTGTAAAATAATAAACGTTGAATACTTTTCAAGCTTGTGTACTAGTTTTAATATGATTACCTTTATTACACCATTCGTACGCCATTCGTTCAAGTAGCGAACGGTCGTACTGTTCGATCTTGATGATGCCTCGTATAGAGGTGAAACGCGCGTCGATCGTGTAGTTTTAGTGTTTAGTGGTGGTGGTGTGTAGTTGAGTCTGTGTGATATATGTTGTTTCGTGTGGAAGCGGAGGAGGGTGGGTTTTTGCATGAACATATATGTGTCGCACAGACGCAGCTATTTTGCACGAGCTCGGCATTGGTTTCGCGGAGTAGCAAGGTAATTTGTTCCGGTTTGTTTATTACACCATCTATCTTGCTACTCCGCGAAACCAACTCCGGTTCCGCGGAGTAGCAAGGTAATTTGTTCCAGTTTGTTTACTAGAGGAACTAGTAAATTGATGAGGCTACTCAATGCAAACTGTGCTACCTGCCGTTCACGACAAATAGGGTTATCCTTTTCATTTAATACAATAATGCCCATGAAATAAGGTGGGAGCAGTTTCTTAGTGGGACTCTTACATATAAAGTGGCAACTTATACATTCATACAGCTTTACGAAGAGTGACCCTTGGAGAAATAAAGATAACATAAATTAGTTATAATAATATAGGTGGTGACGTCCTACAGACAGGCAGAATTAGAAGTACCCGGAACCGCCGAGCATGTATGAAGAGAGGAATGTGTGTGGAGTAAGCGAGGGAAGTATGCCAGGACCGGGGCAAATGGCGTTCTGTCGTCTCTGCCTACCCTAAAGGGAAACAGGCACGTAACTTGCTTCTTACTTTTAAGTGTATTGTATTTATCCCTAGTCGGGGAAGGACCTTGCAACTTTCTCTTTAATTATAGTTACTTTTTTCGTTAGTCGAAACTTTTTCTTTTATTATGGTTGTTTTTTTTTCGTAGTCTCGTTACAGTTTTTTAAGCCCTTTTCGACTTAAATATTAAATGCAGTAAACAAACTAATATTTCTGGCCGCCCCACGCAGGATTACAGTCGTGTTCGGGCATTAGATATCGGCTGCGGCCGTTACCAACGGGCGGGTCTCGTTAGGTTTTATAACGTTGACGTGATTCCCAGCCCGAACGGTTTTGGGGGTCCGCAGGGAAAGGTTCAGTTTTGTTACGCATTTTCAGTCCAATATTGGTTTATGGTTTCAGAACAGATGATATTAATGATCCATTATTACATCAAATTTTAATATACTATTTATTGATTTATAAAGTTAAAAAAATATAAGGCATACAAACAGGAAAATTCTACAGGAGATTCAACAGGCGTTGTAATCGGAGCTAAAGAGTGATCTCTTCCGGACAACCTTTGAAAAGAGATATGGTGAAAAATAGCTAAAGTTAAATGGGCAGTGCAAACTGCCCATTTCATCAGGGTCACAATAGTAAGTGAACTACCGCCTGTAGATATCCGCAACATCAATAAGGCTACAGTTGCTTTGACAACCCATAGGGCTAAGTAGGAATACCTTGTGCTAGTGTAATTGCCCCAGATCTTGCTCTCCACGCCGGAACACAACAGTGCAAGCACTGATGCTTAGCCGCTGGATTTGCGAGCATGTGGCTGCGATTCGAAACGATATATGCACAAGGTTCTATCACCCGCAAAGCACCAATGCGACTGTGTCCCTGATATAATCTATTCGATTGTTTATTATCCCATACAAATAAATTTGATCGTTGCGCCCGACGAAATATCAGTTACAAAATAATCTGCATCTAAATTCTGCTGCGTATTGTATCGATCAGTATTCGTTACTAACTTCTACAATGTATTATTATATTTCGGAAATTCCCAACTTATTGTCGATGTGAAGAAACTATGCAGTCACAGCGACTAGATTTGTTACTAGTGTAGTGACACAGGATGTCACTGTTACTGCGTGACAAACAAAATGGTTGTATGGGCCCTGGACAGACCTTGCAAGATCTTCCACCCGCGTAGCTCCACTGCGGTTGTGTCTCAACGGCCCTAACATGACAGCCAAGGTTTAGTTTAACCCCTCCCTGCGTCTCTCTCTAACCAGTGTCATAAGAAAGGGACGCAGATGGAGATAAACTAAACTTGGCCAGTCATGTTAGGGCCACAGATACAGCTTACTTGCTTTTTTTTCTACGGAACCTTCGAGCCGATGCGAGCTCTCCATAAACACGAGGCCGCGGAAAAGCGTTAGCCGATAACGGCGTCGCATGGAATCATTTATTCAAACGTTCGTTCGCACATGCGGCACGCTGCAAACGCCAATCTCATCATTTC
Organism: Ditula angustiorana; assembly: GCA_963691745.1. NCBI lineage: Eukaryota > Metazoa > Arthropoda > Insecta > Lepidoptera > Tortricidae > Ditula > Ditula angustiorana. Next base: position 707,788 of record OY829483.1, on the reverse strand, counting down.
GAATTTTTTTATGTAAGAGGAAGGCAAACGAGCCGGCGGGTCACCTGATGTGGAGTCATCACCGCCGAAAATAAAGCTTTGCAAGGAAGCCACAGGCTCTAACTGCACTGTCCATGAAGATGAAACATTTATAATGCAAGTAGGTGACAGGCTTCTTTACATGTCTAATTTTTTTTTATGAAATAGGAAGGTAAACAAGCAAGTGGGTCACCTGATGGTGAGTGATCACCACTGCCTATAGACACCCGCAACACCAAGAATATTGCAGATGCGTTGCCAACCCAGAGGGCTAAGATGGAATACCTCTTGTGGCAGTAATTACACCGGCTGTCTTACTCTCCACGCCAGAACACAACAGTGCAAGCACTGCTGCTTAGCGGCAGGATTAGCAAGCAAGATGGTGGTAGCAATACGGAAGGACCAGGCCTACCAGGGCTTCGGGAAATGGAGAAGAATGAAATAAGGAAGCACCAGGATAGCTAGCACGATATACCGCGACTTGCTGTGTCGCTCATTCTAATTAGCGGAGTAGAATAGAGACATACTGAACGACAAGTGAGAAAATGTGTCGGTCGGTGTTCTCACCGTGCAGTAACTTAAAGTCGAAGTCAAAAGATTTTTATTCAGATTAGGCTTACAGGTAGCACTTGTGAATGTCAGAAAATTTACCACTTATTTTTTTACTTCAAATTTACTCTTAATAGAGTCGTTTTTCCGTTACTGGACTATAAAGAAAGGTTCGATGCCAAAACTATTATGAAAACACTCTGAGAGGAGTTAATATTACAGCTCTAAGTACTAATAATATTTGTTTATATTTATATTTATATTTATTTACGCATTTTAAGTCACGTTCGTTAACATAATTAGGTGTTACATAGTTAGGTGGTAGGTACATCGATTGTTTTAAACTTTCACGATCTGTATTACGTTTATCAATATGCAATGCAATGTGTGTCGGTGTGGTGATATGACGATTAAAAATAAACAAGACCAAGTGCGGGTAGTTTGTAAAACTCGCGCGGCTAAACAGCGGTGACGCCCTCCACTTCAGTCTGCTCGTGACTACGGCCGCTGCAATGCAGCCGAAACGTCGAGGTAAATAAATAAGCAGTTTATTATCGCGTTTAAGTCCCGATAAACGTATGGTATGTACATGACACCCTGATGGTACATTACCCCAGTGAAGGCGTGGGTAAAAATAGTCAGTGGTAAAACACTCTATTTTGAAGAATCGTCGACCACCTTTCATATATTACACATCCTCTGAGGGTCACGAGCGAGCGTGATACAAACTTTGAAAAACACGGCTGTAAAACACCGCCAAAGACTCAATGCAAAATTCACTCGTTATTCCGTGATGTGAATAAAAATTGGCCTTAATAAATTTTCAAATAGTGAAAACACAGGTTTGCACTTCGGTCTTGGCAAATGCACTTCACTAGTAATATTTTAAAGAAAGCTACTTGTGTGAAATATAGCTGTTAGGGGAGAGTTGGGGGCAAGTTTCAGCTTAAGTCGAACCAATAATGTAGATTTACCCGGGAAGGTTAAGAGGTTACCCTGAAAGTACGAGTATAAAGGGTAATTTTATAAAGAGCACAAGTTGTGCTGTCTGTAAAAATAATATTTTTAAGGGTTGCGTTTTTCCCTTTAAGGTATGCAACCGAAACAAGAAAATTTTATTTTTATTTATAAACAAACTGGAACAAATTACATTGCTATTCCGCGAAACCAGTACCGTGCACGTGCAAGATACCTGCGTCTATGTATAATAAAACATGCAATAAGTTTAATTCACTTATTTATTGAATGAATAATGGACTTTTACGGGAGCACAGCTCTTGCCACTTGGGTTTTTTACATAGAAGGGGAGAAAAAAAGTGTTGCCATATGCAACATGGATTTTATACTATTTTAATGTTGCTATTATAATTTTACTGCTTTAAACTAAATGTTATTATTTTATGTTCATGTATTGAACATAGTTGGCCGGGCAAAGTTGACAAGAAATAAAAACTATGTATATTTTCAATGAATTTAATCAAAGGAAATATTTTTAATAGATATTACTATTTTATTTTAATTTATTTATTCTAAAGGTAATAGGCAAATCTTTTTATATGAACGAGTATAAGTTTTATTGTTTGCCATCCTTATTTCAGCCACTCTGACTTTATTATCTGAACCTGGAAAAGTTTTAACAATACGCCCCATGGGCCAGTTCAATGAAGGGACATTATTTTGCTTGACAATAACTAGGTCGCCTTCTTTTAAATTGGTACAAGCATATTTCCATTTAGGTCGGTTTTGCAATTGAGTAAGGTAGTCACTACTCCAGACCTTCCAAAATTCTTGTTTTATTTTAATGCAAATTTGCCAGAACTTCAGTCTGTTGATGTTTATTTCTGTAAGGTCTAGTTCAGGGAAACCAGTTAACGGAGCACCTACAAGAAAGTGCCCTGGTGTTAAATAAGTTAAATCAGATACATCAGAGCTCATAGGAAGCAAGGGTCTTGAATTTAAGATAGCCTCTATCTGAGTTATGACGGTATAGAGTTCTTCAAATGTTAGGCATGATTTTCCGGCTACTCTTTTTAGATGGTATTTTACGCTCTTGACGCCTGCCTCCCATAGGCCTCCAAACTCTGGTGAGTAGCTTGGGATATACTTAAACTGAATCATTTTATCACAGCAAAAATGATCTACAGCATCTATATGAGTTTTTGAAGAATGAAGTTTATACAACTCTTTTAAATAATTTTCAGCACCCTTAAATGTCTGCGCATTATCACAATAAATCTTTATTGGCATTCCCCGCCTAGATATAAATCTGCGAAGACATGCTAAAAATGTGTCAGTAGTAAGGTCACTGACCAACTCGACATGTATCGCCTTAGTAGAAAAGCAAACAAATAAAGCAATGTAAGCTTTCGTTATCAATGGCCTACGAATCCTAGCGACTTTCATCTCGAATGGACCACAAAAGTCTATACCAGTAACTTCAAATGGTCTAGATGGAGTAACTCTGTCGGACGGTAATGATCCCATAAGCTGTGTAGCAGTTTCGGCTTTGGTCTGAAAGCATCTTATACATTTTTTCACAACCTTTTTCACCTCACGTATCCCACCAACCAGCCAGTAACGCTGCGACAACGAACTGAGGACTAATTTAGCTCCGGCGTGAAAGAGTCTTAAATGTTCAGTCTCTATGATCAATTGAGTCAAATAGTTTGACTTAGGTAAAATTATGGGATGCTTTTTATTATAAGATATTTTGGTAGCATTATCCAGCCGACCGCCAACCCTTATAATGCCATCATGATCTAAAAATATATGTAAACCACTCAAGTTAGATTTAATAGGTTTGTTTAAGGTAAGTGATTCAATTTCTTTTGAAAAATGTATTTTTTGTATGTGACATAAAATTAATGTGTGGGACTTGTGCAATTCTTTAGGTGTAATAGAACCTTTTAATTTAGTGCTAGAATTTAAGCAGTTATTTTTAAATCTCAAAATCAGTGCAATAATTCTTTTTAATTTATAAAAGTTTGAATATCTTTTAAAAATGTCATCATCTGTATTTAAATGTCCAGTATTACAAATTTTAATAGCTGGTGCCTCAACAAGTTGATTATTTATGGTATTTTCCATTGTACATGAAGTTTTACAATCATAAATAATATGTTCGTACTGTCTATCGGACAAGTGTTCTGGTCCGTGCCACCACAGACTATTCTCCTGCAATTTATGAGGAGCAGTCCCCCGCGACAGCACATCAGCAGGGTTATCAGCGCTCTTGACATAGGTCCAAGCAAAATCTTTAGTTAGTTCAACAATCTGTTTAACTCTGTTGGAGACATAGGCTCCTTTCTTATTACTTTTAGAACTCAACCACGCTAAAACTATCTGGGAATCTGAATGTAAAATCATTTCTATAGGAAATCGCATTTTTAATACATTATAAACTCTATTAGCTAGCTCCGCTAGGATGAGAGCGCTGTTAAGCTCTAAATTGGGAATAGTGAGTGTTTTGTTTAAGGGCGCGACCCTAGACTTGGAGCACAATAAGTCCACTGTAACTTTGTCATCCAAATGAATGACCCTCAAATACAGACAGCATGCAATCGCCTTAAATGATGCGTCGCAATAGCCCAAAAGCTCAATCTTCGCTGCATTGTTATCTAAAATGCCTCGCTGAATGTTAATTGGTGGCATTTTGCATAAACTGTCCACAAAAGTCTGCCAAGACTCTAACTGCTTAAGGGGTAACACTGTATCCCAATCAATTTTTAAAGACCATAAACTTTGCATAAACAATTTAGCAGTCAGGACTATAGGCCCAATTAACCCTAAGGGATCAAACATTTTACCTATGAAACTCAAAATTTCCCTTTTTGTTCTGAGTGTTTTGGAGTCTACATTAGGACTTGTGAACATCAATGAATCGGTAAGTATATTGTATTTTAATCCTAATGTTTTAATTATATTATCCTTGTTTAAATCAATTTCCTCAAAATATCTGTGATTTCCATCTATGTTTTCTAAAATTTCAGGATAATTTGAACACCATTTGTGTAATGTAAAGCTACCTAACTTTAATAAATTTATTAGTTGCTGTTTTAGATCCTGCAGCTGATCCACGGAGTCGGAGCCACAGATGACGTCATCAATGTAAGTATTTTTTAATATAGCACTGGCAGCAAGTGGATACCTTTCCTTATAGAGGAGAGCAAGCTCTATTAAGCACCTAGTGCTCAGGTAAGTAGATGCTTTCAGACCATAAGTCACTGTTTGCAGCTGTAAACAAACTATAGGTTTGTTAGGATCATCCCGCCATAAAATGTTTTGAAGAGGTGTGTGATGAGCATTTATAGAAACCTGTCTAAACATCTTTTCAATATCACACATTAATGTGTAACGGTAAGTCCTGAATAACGTAAGTACATCGAACAGCTCACTTTGGACTATGGGTCCATTCAACATGACATCGTTAAGTGATACATCATCCCGCGTTTTCATGCTACCATTGAACACTACTCGCAATTTTGTTGTTTTGCTACTTTCATTTAATACGGCGTGATGCGCGAGAAAATAAACCGGGTCATTATAGACATCATAATTATTTATGTCAATTATTTTAGCATGCCCAAGCGATATATATTCATCCACAAATTTTTTATATTGCTTGAAGTAATCTGGATGACATTTAAATTTTTTCTCTAATGAATAAAATCTCTGAAGTGCAGCAGAGAAAGAATCTCCAATCTGAATCTCCTTTACTGGTGTTTTTAAAGGCATATCCACAGAAAACCTATTATCTTTCAAGGTCACTGAACTCTTAAAAATTTCTTCTGCCTTCTGAAATTCAGAATTAATTTTATTTGGCACTTCAGGGATTTTTTCTGTCAGCCAGAACTGCTGCATGATGTCATCCAAGCTCCTATCACATTGTATAACATGATTAGATACTATAGTAGTATCATTATTTGCATTGCTACCACTCTTGCATACAATTGAGCCACCTACTATATAGCCGAACAGAGTGTTTTGTAAAACCAACCCGTTACTCAATGAAATATGACCATCCAACAATGCCTTGAAATATAAGTCAGCACCCAACAATAATGGGATCTCAGATGGGACATTAAAGCTGACATCTGCCAACTGAACACCAGTAGGTATTTTAATGTTATTGACATCAAAATAATTTTGTGGCAATTTTGTTGTAATTGAGTCCACAACATGGCATTTTACTTGAAATTTAACATTGTGGACATGTGAGCTCAGTGAAACATTCACAACTTGCATTATCTGATTATTATTATTGCCTATTCCAATAATATTTGTTTTTTGGGATGTGAGACTCAATTGCAACTGGTCCACAAGTGACTTTTTAATGATGGAAGCTTGACTGCCACTATCAAGTAATGCTTTTACAGTAATTTTTTGACCAAGCTTGTCAGTTAATGTTACCTGCACAGTGGGTAGCAATATATTATTATTACATGTATGGCTGTTAGAATGCAATGTAACAACCTGTTCCTCATTTACATCTTCATGCAAAAGTGAGTTATGGCTCTGTTTACAGAATTTGCATTTAAAAGTATATTTGCACTTAGCTGTGTGCTCCCGTAGGCATGTTTTGCACAACTTTTTTGAGTTAACAAAGGTCAATCTCTCACCTATAGAGGCAGTTTTAAATTTTGGACACAAATAAATGGGATGATTTTGTTTGCAATAGGTGCATTCTATTTGTTTTGTTGTGTCCTTTGCAGCAACATTACTGACCTTGCATGGAATGGACTTGCCCCGAGTACTGTCATAGTAAGTATTTTTTATTGCAGGACTGTCCTCTAAAGCAATGGCGCGCCGCTCTAAAAATGCAATGAATTCATCCATTGTTGGCAATTTTTCAGGGTTATCCCTGTCAAGGTGATACGCTCTACATGTATATGAGTCCAATTTTCGACTCAATACTGAAATCAATAACATATCCCAATGTTGGGTAGGTTGTTCTAGATTTTTCAGTGCATATATTTGCTGCTGAATTTCTGAAATGAATGCTCTAATAGAGTTTGCAGTGCCTTTTTGCATGTGAGGTAAATCTAACAGGTGATTAATATGGTTGGAAATCAAGCGAGCTTTATTGTCAAACCGTTTCTTTAAAAGAGACAGAGCTTCCGGGTATGACTCATTAACCATTGGCAGGTTGACAATAACCGACAATGCTTCTCCAAGTAAGTATTTGCGGAGGTAAAACAATTTTTGTATATCAGACAAAGTTTTGTTATTATCAATGACAGCTACAAATAAGTCTATGAATGGCTTATATTTTGTATAATCTTTCCCATCAAATGTCGAGATTTCAATATTCGGAAGCTTTGAATTTGAGGCTTTGGTAGTTTGCGTATTGTCACTGTAGGATTTTAATGCCTCATTTAACTTTGATAAGAGTACATAGTACTTTGTTTCAATTTCACCTACATCTTCCTTATTTTCTGGATCTAAGCACGATATCTCAATATTCACGTTTTCATAATCTTTAAAAGTACTTACAAGCTTGTCGCGTCGTGCCAGCAGCATTGCTGTACCGGCTGATTGGAGACTTACAGAGTCGCTGACAAAGGTTTCGACCCGCGTGATCGATCCTTTTAGCGCCCCGCGCTTAATGCGCAAGAGCTTAAGTTGTTCCTCCATTTTTACTTCACTTTAAAATAGTTCACTGCACTGTAAAACCCGCGAAAACTAATGTAAACAATTCACTTTTTAGTTCACAGATATTGCTGCGAAGAAACGCTGTCACTGTCACTGTGACATAGACATGACGTATGACGGAACGTCAAACACGGTTTTGAATTTGGCGCAAAAACAGCTCTCTCTGTCTTCACTCTGCCATCATGGCTTCCAATTCGGAGAATTCAACCCGAAATCAAAATGGTGATCGGTACTGATGATGATGAATCCTTGGCTCAGATGTATGGAATCCGAACAATTTTTTCTTATAAGCACATTGAAACACGCCCTCAAGCAATTCGTACATAGGACGAATGCGAGAACGAAAAACACGACGAATAATGGACGAATACTGCTATGGCCAGTTCCGCCGCCGCACGCGCAATTCTTGTTGAAATATATTGCTTTACGTCTCCTACGGGGACACGTCGATCGAAATATGCTCACAGGCACTTCGTACATGGGACGAATGCAATAAATACGGCGTAATACTGCTATGGCCAGTTCACCGGTGCACGTTGCTACTTGTATAGCAAGTAGCCGAAAAGCAGCAAGGACGATAAATACAGTCACTATTTCACTTTTCACTAACGAAGGACCACTTTGCATGTATAATAAAACATGCAATAAGTTTAATTCACTTATTTATTGAATGAATAATGGACTTTTACGGGAGCACAGCTCTTGCCACTTGGGTTTTTTACATAGAAGGGGAGAAAAAAAGTGTTGCCATATGCAACATGGATTTTATACTATTTTAATGTTGCTATTATAATTTTACTGCTTTAAACTAAATGTTATTATTTTATGTTCATGTATTGAACAGTCTATGCGACATATATATTTATTTTATGCTAAAACCCACCTTCCTCCGCTTCCACATGAACATATACCACACAGATTTAACTATACTCGCTTTCGTGAAGTTGTCAAATTTTAATAAACACCAAACATTGCTCTAGAAAAAAGAAAACTGAAAATGACCGAAGAGAAATGTAAATTGTCCGACTAATTAATAAATTCATTCGTTACTCTACGGAGGTCCATTTCAACAAACTGGAACAAATAACCTTGGTACTCCGCGAAACCGAATTTGCGAATTTTTGGTTTCGCGGAGTAGCAAGGTAATTTGTTCCAGTTTGTTGAATTATCTGATATTATTATTTTTATTAGTGTTATCTAATTCATTTTATATAACCTTTTTTTTTGTACCTTTTTATTTAATTAAATATTAATAATTTAATTTTTAAGTGTACTAATGGTGATTTTTGTATATGATTTTTTTATTTCTTGGGCCTGCGTTGCCTGTATAAATAAATGATTTACAATTTATTTATTTTTAAACTATGCATTAATCGGTGTTTATTTGTTGATATTAAAACTCCTGTGTCAAATTACTGAGCAGTTAATACTTTTGGCGCTGTAATGCCGTAATTTTTTTTATGAAAAAGAAAGGCAAACCAGCAAGCGGGTCACCTGATGTTAAGTGTACACCACCGCCTATAGACACCCGCAACATCGAAGAGATTGCAGATGCGTTGCCAAACCAGAGGGCTAAGATGGAATACCTCTTGTGCCAGTAATTACACCGGCTGTCTTGCTCTTCACACCGGAACACAATAGTGCAAGCACTGCTGCTTAGCGGCAGGATTAGCGAGCAAGACGCAAGTGTTAAGGAAGACAAAAACCTTCTCCAACACTTGAAGCAGAAAAGAAGAAAGCCCACTGTTGGGTATAGACACAACAGTGGGCTTCTTTGGTATGATATGATGATTCATCATCATCACGCTGTCAGTTTCGTAAATATTCAATGAAAATGTCCTTTATTTACTATTTGTATGAAACGATTCCTTCAAGCAAGTGATATGTATAGTCGACCAAGAAATTGCTTGACCAGTTTTTGACTTTATTACAAAGGAGTAAGGTTCAAAAGTGTTCAAGCTATTGCTTGGTTGACTGTACTGAGTAATCAAGACTAATTACTAAATAAATTAAACAACGTATTTGTTTCAATTATTTAATATTCTTAACAATTATTAGTACGAAATTAATAAATTAAACTATGCTACTATCACTTGAATATGCTTCACTTCCCTATAATTTCATGTATTCTTACTGTCACGTACTTTTTTCTGTATTTTCTGTCGCTGATTCTGAAAAAAAAGTCATGTTCTGTAATATTTTTTATCTACACATATATCATAAATGCTCTATAATGCGTTCAGAAACCGTAGGCAATGACCAGCATTATAACAACCAATATTATTATGAGAATTTTTCTAATTTGTTTCCATATTTGTTCAAATTCATTTTTTATTACATTATTTTAATGTGTACAGTCTATAGATATTTAATAGGTACCTAGCACTAGTAGCTAGTAGCATTGCAGGTCATTGCCCTATGGCTTCTGAACCCATCATAGAGTACTTATAATATGTGTGTAGATAAAGTAATGTATGCAACTGTACATAATTAGGTCTTAAAACACTCGTGTGATCCTATTATGAAACTCGCTAACGCTCGTTTCATAAAACCACACTCGTGTTTTAAGACCCCTCATTATGCAACAGTTGCATAAAATACTATTAAATTCCACCTTCAGTAGTACTTATACTGTTAAAAGCCCAATGTAAAATTCTGCACCTATCCCCGAAAATACTATTCCTTTTCATTAAAAGGTATATAAATATTATTAATGCTAGTTTTCCTACCTAATTTATTATCTATTGATGCCGAATGTGACGGCTCGTTCCAGGATTGCCGTTCGCTCGTTCCACAGACCATGTAGGCGATGTTGCCAACGATGTAGATGACCGATGACAGGTAAAACACCTTCTGCCATTCATCAGCGTCCGTCTGAAAAAAAAGGTTTTTAGCAGACTTAAAAAAAGGAGAAGGTTCTTGTTGCGTCTGTTTTTTGTGTGCATGTTGCGTGATGTCACCTCCAATTTATTGTGAAGCGATTTCGATGATTCATTTTTTTAATTAAATTGGTGATACTCGAGCTTGATCCTATTTTAATTTGGAGAAACTACCCTACCTTATAAAGGGATGAAGTTGGTTTTTAATTTCAAAAAATACTTTTTTACCAAGAGCCATTGTTAAAAAGGTTCGTCTTGAGTATTTGCTCAGTGGAAAGTAGTAGGTGCTCGATTTTATAAAAAAAAGTGGCAAATGAGCTTGCGGGTCACTTGATGTTAAGTAATTACAATCACCCATGGGGGCCAACCATCAGAAGAAACACTTATTCGTTGCTGCCCCTAAAGGGACAGAAACAAAGGAAAGATACAAGGTTCTCTGCCCGTGGGCCTCTGAGTCTCTCACTTCCCGTACGAAATGCAATATCATGCTTCTACTTCACCCCGAAATTCTATGAAAGTGTGGTACTACCCCATTTGAGCCCATTCATACTGTGTACAGTGTGGCTATTTCATACGTAATAACAATGATTAATTTAGAATCGGATTTTTTCAATTGGAGAAAAAATACACTTAAAATATGGCGCAAGCACTCAATCATCAATTGTAATGATTGCATTTAGCCCTTGCGGTACAAGTACTGCAAAAAAATCTATTAGTTATTGTAACTTCCTATCTAAATCATTTACTCTGCATTTCATTACATTTTTTTTTGTCAGTGTGGTAAATAAGATTTTGGACCCTATCCTGTTCATTATGACACCCAAAATAGCTTTATTTTATACGTATAAGAGATCTCGCACACTGCAGCATGTTACGTGTGTACAGGAGCGTCTCATTCCAATTTTTAAATTTTAATTTTCATTTGTATGGACTGTGTGGTTGTGTGTGTTACCATCAACCTCAACTCTAGTTCGTTTATCTTTCAGATCGTTAGTAAAGTTATATGGTTATAAATGTTTATTTACCTCATCGTCTATAATAGCTCCGGCAGCCAATGGTGCGAATATGGCAATGAAGTTTGCAACGCCGTTAGTAATGCCAATCATTGTGCCGGCAAAGTTCGGAGACATGTCCAGATGTACCAGCTGGAAGAAGATTTAGTCAATTAAAACCTAAATATGAAAAAGATTTATCAGTTATTTGATTTTTTATTAGTTATGTCCTGAAGACAGGTCAAATCAGAAGTACCCGAAACCGCCGAGCATGTATGAAGCGAGTAATGTTTGTGAAGGAAGCGAGGGAAGTATGCCAGGATCGGGGCAAATGGCGTTCTGTGGTCTCTGCTTACCCCGAAGGGAAACAGGCGTGAGCTTATAATAATAATAATTATTCGAAAAAAACGGTCGACTGATGATGAGTAGTTTTACCATATAGCCGGTGTAATGTCCAGCGTTAAGTCCGACCACTATGCAAAGAAGTCCCACAGCGAGGGATATGTTGCCAGCAGGTACGTACGCCAGTCCCATCAGGAACAGAGCTGGACCAACATGACCTGGAAATTTAAATAGACTTTTTACTTGTTCCCTTTAAACTGGCTTGGTACAAAAAACTCCGCTTGGCCGTTGAATGCGGGTAGCATCAGACTTAAGTTCAGTTTGTTTTGATGCAGTTCAAATATTTAAGAAATAGTTTATGTTTATGATAATTACCTATACTATTGCTGATTTTCCGTGTAGCAGTAGTGCTAAGCCAGCCTTTTGACAGGATGAAGTCGGACATGAAGGCGAAGGGAAAACTGAGGGTGACAATAGCGAGATACGGCAACGCTGACATGACTCCGTTCTAGAACATAAAAGTGTACTTTTAGAATCATTAAAAAGCGAAGATATAGGAGCTACAGGAGGCGAATATTTTCAGCATGAAGTTTAAACAAATATTTTAAATGAGAACGAGATATTTTAAGTAACACACTGTTTTTTTTTTTCAACTAAGTTATGCTCTAGCGGAACAGCTAGCGTTATATAAAAATCTAGTCGCTACAAAATTTGAAAACTGATATTAATATCTTTTTTTTCTAGTTCTGTAGCTTGCGAATGGTAGTTCTTGCGAGATAATATATGAACGGTACGATTACTTAGCAATTTCATTGAATACTAATAATTGAGAAGGTTGCATCGGTCGAAATTCCGATTAAGATCCCGATAGGAATCGGCAGTTTGAATTAATACTAAAGATCATCCAGCTAGATAAACCTTTCTTTTCCCGACATTAATGAAAAATCCATGAATTATGGCAAAATAATGTAAAACTATAATTACCCTTCTGATGTCTACTCCAAGCACTGAGCTCATGTAACTTGGTATCAAGGTCATGAGGGTCCACAAGCCCCAGATTTGTCCGCAATGCACCACGATTAGACTGATGAAGGGAATGGAGGTGAACAGGGCCTTCCAGGGGGTTGCTAATGCCTGGAAATAGTAAGCAAGTTACAACTTTTCCTTCATCGTGGTGAGTATCAACATTCTACGAAATGGACATTTAAACACACGTGTATATTTATCTTTTTGGTAGGTACTAATAAATGAAGTACAAAAGAAGAAGTAGTGCTGTACTGAGTACATTTGAAAATGGGATCATGGAACTAGAATCTACAGTGGTATAATATCTATTCTTACTCTTTCGTCTCCATCCTGACTTAACGATTTTTGAATGTATAATTTCTCTTCCTCGCTAATAATTTTGGATTTTTGAGGAGACGGTGCGCCAATAATAACGTAGATGATAGTCCAGATCACTCCACCGATTCCTACCACGTAGAAAATGGCCTCCCAACCCCAGTACTCAGCAATGAAACCAGCCGTCATCATTTCAACTGCAGTACCAAATTGTGCTCCTGAAAGAATAATGTTTCATTTCAAAATGGAGAACCGAAGACAGCCAATAACAATCAATCCTGATAGATCATCCGATCCTGAAAGGAAAGCAGTAAGAAATTAAGGCAGTATCAGTTATTATGTTAGTAAAGGAAGCTAGAACCAAGCTAATATGACATCAACTGATATCAACTTCTCATTAACAAAACCACCTGTGGCCCGTTTCACGAAGCTACAAGTTACAATTTTACAAGTCTCAATCGGCAACATTGGTCAATAATGACCAATGGCAATGGGCATAATGACGAATGTTGCCGGTTTAGACTTGTAAAATTGTAACTTGTAGCTTCGTGAAACGAGCCACTGTCTGGCAGTCAAGTGACGTCTAAAATACTCTAGGCATATTTGTATAAGCTAAACTTTATACTATTTCGATAATGTGCCAATTCCAGGAAAGAACTAAGGAAGTATGTTTAATTCATATGCAAGATGCGTCAGATAATAATATAATAAAAAAGAATAACAAGTACTCTAAATGGAATAAAAAAAAATTGATAATGTAGACAGTTACCTGCATAAATAAGTGTTCCCAAACGACTTCTTTCCTCTAAAGGCACCCATTTCCCAATGAGGTTGTGTGTACACGGGTAAAGGACTCCTTGAGTAAGGCCTTGGAGTACTCGGCAAAAGCATACAGCTTGCCAGCCACCCTGAAACAAGAAAATAATTATATGCTAAACAAAATCGGATCATTGACTGCCTTTCCAAAGTAACATTACTAATACTTATGTGACAATGGTACACAATAAACCGGATCTTAACTATTACTTAGTTATAGTGTACTTGGTGAACTATAAGATAAATCCTAGAATAAAATGCAAGGTTTCATTGATAGCGTTGGTCAAAAAAGTGTTAGGATAGTTTTTAAGACCTCGGTGATGCGTTCAGTTCAATCTTCTCCAGAAGATGATTGATCATACAAAACACTCATAATTATGTATGAGTTGGTAATGTGGCGAAACTGGCAAATGCAAGGCACGGAATGCTAATGTTGCAGGTTCAAGTCCTGCCATTACCCTAATTTTTCTTTGTGTTGTCGTTATCATTTAAATTTAAATTCAAGATATCCCAAATGTGCAAGCAAGAAAGTAATTATGACAGTTGCACCACAAAAAAAGGAAAATAAACACATGACCATTTGTAGCCTGTTTTGAATAACGGTCTACTCAAGTAGCTCAAAAGATCTTTCCAGCTTTAATAGAAACTTTCGCATTGTTTTGAATCTAATCCAATACATAACAAAGTTTGACTGATCAAAAATAATTTCACACTAATGAGCTGTCTGTTCGTCTATTCGCCAGTATTATTATACTAACCTAATGCTTTTTATCACAATGCACTTTGATTTGAGATGTCAATTTAAGATTATGTTTCTTTTCATGTTACACGAATCACTTGAGATTTAGCATTCTATCGTTATCAGAATGAATAGAACAAAACTGAGAGAAAAGATGTTGCAAATAACTAATATTCTATCTGGTGGTTCTGACGGTTTTTTTTTTTAATATAAGTAAATATCAGTAATTAATAATAAACGCAAAAGCTCAAACTACAATTTACTACATCTTACTGAATAAAATACATACACACACATGTACCTCCTCATTTAATATTTAAGATATTAATTTTGTCTCTGTATCTATGTATGCAACTTTAAAATTATTTGATGGTACCAACAATTTCATATCTACAAATTCATCATTAGTAACTTACATAAGTAGCCGCTGTAGGTACTACAAGGGTGATGAGCGCGTTAAAGCCGATGGCAATGGTGATGAGGATGCTGCCGCCAACTCTGTCAGCCAGGAGACCACCTGGCACTTGCAGAACGACATAACCCCAGGAGAATGAGGATAAGATCACGCTCTGAATCTGCATGCTCCAATCAAATGCCTAGAACAAAGAATTAATTTTTAACAAAAAACTACGGTGACACTCGGACATTTTAATACAACCGGATCACTCACGTATTTCAAAGTCGAGAATTGCCCGACATGTTTCGGACCAGATCGAGATCTTTAAGAATTTATAAATTTTTAAGAATTTATTATTGTCACTATTAAATATCCTAACGTACTCGGTTCTACTGCTGACAAAAAACTTCATTAGTACCGGTCGTTTTTTGGTCAATCATTACTAAAACTCTTCAGGTCATCGGGTCATCTTCACTTTGAATTACAGCTGTTACTACACCGTCTCTACCATTTTTGAAAGCCACTGTGACTTTGATGCTTCGTTTGCTCAAATCTGTAAATGCAGCAGCAGTCGTGAGCTGCCCCGTTCTATTTCTTCTCCTTCTTTATTGGTGATAACGAGGCGTGTGCCAACATCAGTAATTATAATTACATGGTTTGGGTCGAAAGATTCTTCCTCACTCTTTGGATTACAAGCTATTGGCGAATGACAATAATATATCACGATAATGGACTAGGGAATCATTGACCCAAGGTGCACCGGTTCAAGCACAAGGGAAATTTATAAGGGAACCCCAAAATTAAGGCACAGAAGGACTCAACACGCATCTCCAGCCTTATTTCAGCCTGTAGTCTTATCACAAACACTTGACAATGTCACTTTTATAATATGAGATAGTACACAAAGTTATTGGAGCGCTGTAACTTTTGTTCATCATCATATCATCATATTTAATCATGCGAAAATGGATTGTATTGATTTTCATTAAGGTTGAGTTTTTAACGTAGATATATTATTTATGGTTATCATTTATCGCTGTTGTCGATCCAATTGAACTTTATATCAAACTAATTATTAATATCAAGTAGATATAGCCGATGGAGTACAGTTGCCAAAGAAAATGTAATTTATTTTTTACTTTCGATATTTTGATGAGGAATCGGAAAGATTCGAAGCATCCTCTGATTACTAAAAATATGGCAATCACCAATAAGAATACCAGATAGCAAGTTAACAAAATAATACGCAGGCTCAGACACTAGTGTTAGCATGAGAATTTGGAAAACAGTTGAAGGTGTTGACACCCATTATGGTGGGAATGGTGATGTTGGAACACTCATTTTTGTAGAACAAAGATTATGAAAACCTTATTTTCGTAAAAGGAACTGATACGTGAAAGTGAATTATTATATAGATATTTACAGATGAAAGTATAACATGCGCATGAGGAGCCAAATGGTTTCTAACGTCATAGAAAATGGGTTACCCACATTACAGGGACGTAGTCTGCGTACACCATAACGGGATCTCAATTAAAGAACATTTCGTTAGCATCTTTATTCTAAAAATTTCCATGTAAAATTTCCCTGTGTGTGTTCTTTTATTTTGTTTACTTGTGTGAATCAATAAAGAGTATTTGTTGTTGTTGTTGTTATTCTGTACTTTTATTTTAATGTTAATTCAAACTTATTTATTTGTACACATTTTAAAAATTGATTGTAGACATAAATGGCCTACTTAAATTTTACTTTTCACAAAATTATTCCTCTCAGTATTTTTCTTTCATCAACACTCCAAAGTACAAATAATTAACAATTCACTATCTGATGTCTGATCGATAAGAAACAATTGACATCACATGATGTAAGCTATTTCAGAAGCTGACGCAACTTATATGAATGAGTAACGTTTGTTTACATACTGCATCTATATTTCTCACGGTGATACAAACTCTAAACCAGTGACACTCTAAATTGTAGATCCAATTCTACTTAATGCTGCTGATGGACTTGTAATGACCATTCTAACGAATGTCACAAAGCTCTCAAATGAAAAGAACAGCGTGCAGTTTAAGAACGGCAAATGCTCAATGCTATGTTACTGAGCACTCAAGTTTTTAGCAATCTTAGTCTGCCACGTTAGTCATCATATACTTGGAGTGATCTTCCGCCGTGATTTGTATCAAAACCGCTACGCCGATGTATATCGCTCGCACGCGACTAAACACCACTGACAATGACAGATAAGTACCAGCATATGCATGAGAATTTGACAATATGCACAGGCTACATCCATCCATGTGGACAGCTTCTACTCCGCGGTCGTATTCAATGTGTCAAGTTAAAACAAAAATCTTGCTAATCCGCGAAACCAACACATTTGTTCCAATTTGTAGGAATGGGTATCCACAAACGCCGAAATCTATTAGTTATACATTTTAAAACGTTGATGAATACCTGTATGAATAAAAAACCAACAATCGGATGTATGCTTCAAATATTTCTCAAAATTTCATCTGTGAACTTGGAACACCATTTTGTTCCAATGTATTGTATAAACTTCGTAAATGATCGCACTTGGATCTGTTAATTAGCTACTCGTAGTAGTTCAAATTAATATCTGGCCCCTATTGCACAATGACTTGTAACTTGTAATACAAGCGGAAGTCTCTTTTCAATTCTTTTTAACACAGAAAATACAATACCTACAAAATATTCCTTGTAAAATAACTCGAAAGATAAAATAAATCAGATATTAGTTTTCTCACGCTTTATCTTATCCATTAAGTAGTTTTTCCCGATTATTTTTATAAAGTCATACCCAATAAAGTCACACTCTTTGATCGTGTCCGATAGCTAATCGATAATCAGTCTCATGAATGGACAAAACCGGGGTGAAAATGCTTCATAATGAAAACAATTATTTTACAGCAAAAATAAGGCAAACGAGCATGTGGATTTCACGATGGGAAGTGATCATCGCCACCCATGAGAACCAGCGTTCCCAAATAATCATTGACCCCTTGGGGATTCCCCCTTGTGGCTCTACAAATAATAGCAAAGTAGAAACTTATGGCTACAGTAACTAGCGGCCGTTAACATGGGCTTAGTTTGAAATGTATTTACCATAAGATGTTCAGACACGTCACTAAATTCAACGATGCGAATGAAGATTTCAATACACATTCGGCCCGACTGGAGACCATGACCATAATGTGCGACCATAATGACGCATGAAACTCCGTTTTAATTTACGGTCGGCCTCTGAAGTATCTGAACATTTTAGTGCCTTGTCGCTGTCAGTGACGTGACAACTTCGAGCAACTGTTAATGTTACTCTTACTCTTAGCAATATTGAGAATGAAAATAACTAAACATGGAAACTTTTTTGATTAATGTTGAAGTAAATTTCATTCAAACAATGTATGTGAGCCTAGTTGACTGAAAACGAGTGATTTATGAATTAATTATTGTGATAATGATAACTATGTTTTTAATTTGTTTATTTTTTCGATATGATAAAATAAAAAACAATCTAAATACAATCCTTCCTTCTGGCGGTAGTCGAGTAAAAATAAATGGTACTGATGTTTTTTATTGACGATGGCTAAGTATTCACTCATCCACAGTTACATCTGATGGAAAGTGTTAACAAGGCGGAAGGTGAAATGCGAGTATCCAGAAAAATTTATGTAAATATACTTTGTGCCCAGTATATAAAGTGCCCAGGTCCTTTCTGTCCAGAAATACTAAATCAATTTGGTATCACTCATATTTTACTGGTATCTATAAACTGGACAGAGAAAAATACAAATGAGGAAGTGCGTAGAGTTGTACAAGAAAAAAGATGCCTCTTAAAAACCATTAAAAATAGACGCAGAAAAATAATAGTTTACTTGTTGCGACATGACAGCTTCCTAAAAAACATCATCGAAGGGAAGGTTGAAGGAAAAAGAGGAAGAGGAAGACCTAAACGCACCTACTTTGCTCAAGTAAAGGAGAAATTTAATGTCATGTCGTATAATGAAGTCAGGTCCTTGGCAGGAGATAAAAAGAAATGGCGGTTACTCCACCGACAAGAGCTAGGCTCTTAAATTAAATGATGATGATCTACTTACGTCTTCATTGGAGCTGTCAGTCATGGCGACGATGGCCATGCTCATGTTGACCCTCATGCTGTAGCCAAGCAGCAGAGCGAAGAACAGCAGCACGCACTGCACGTGCCTGATGCCCAGGCCTGCATCTGAGGAGTTGGAGAATAAATTAGAAAAAGAAACGGCCAGCATACTCGTATATTGGAAGTCTTTTACTTGTAAATGGGCGTCCTTTAATCACTTGAGTTTCAAATAGGATTTGGAGGTTCGGTTATCATCACGATTTATCATAACTGGGGGGGGAGTCCTTAGGCATATTCACCTGTATTTAATTTAATTATAGTTGGAATATACTGGCTTTAATTGTTATTTAAGTAAGGAATATTTCCTTTTCTTCGTGAGGCCGTGAGGGAGGGTAACATTTATACACTTCAGCATGTGTTGGTTACTATACGTATGGAGAGTATTTACTAGCTATTAATACAAACGGACCACTCACGTATTTGTAATTTGTAATATAACAGCCCAACATGTTTCGGACCAGTCTGTGGTCCTTGATCATGAGCCCCCGCCACCGTCCGTCCGTGTCCAGCACCGGCACCGCCGCGAGGACTCATGATTAAGGACCACGGACTGGTCCGAAACATGTCGGTCAATTACTAGACCTCAAATACGTAAGTGATCTGTTTGTATTAATATGTCTGACTCTCACGGTAGTTTTATGTAAAAAAATAATAACTAGCTCTTTCTTATTGAAGGATTACCGTAACTTTTTCAACAGGGTTAGTAGGCACGTGCTCATTTTTGCGAATTTGAAAGGGCATACGTGGGTAGACAGAATTTAATTTAACTTTTTCCTAATTGTGTCTCTTATTTGTCCAAAAGTTGAGGACGTGGGTAATGTTAATTTATTTTGAGTTAACAGAGATTAAAATTAACTCTGGCGTTCTGCATGAAGGTATTTATTTCAAGTAAGCAGTTTATGTTGATATAACAAAAAGCTTTGTCCAAATTTAAGCGGTCCACGGTTGACAACCCATCTCCTAAGGGGCG
The DNA here is from genome assembly GCA_963691745.1 of Ditula angustiorana. NCBI lineage: Eukaryota > Metazoa > Arthropoda > Insecta > Lepidoptera > Tortricidae > Ditula > Ditula angustiorana. Next base: position 687,917 of record OY829483.1, on the reverse strand, counting down.
CATACAGCTCGCGAGCGTCCTTGTTGTGGATCACTACTGTTTTGAAAATTATGGTCTTATGCTGATTCCACACAAGCGCAGAACAGTGAGGCAGTAGAGTACAGCACAGTACTAACACAATTAAATTGTTTAATTTTTAAATATTTAAGATGTAAAAATATCATTGTAATTTTGATTTATTTATAAAATTACACCTCGTTGAGTTTCTTGCCGGTATCTTCTCATCAGTGGATTTTTCGAACCCGTGGTAAATTTTATGACGTTCATAAGTGCTTCCTGTAAGCCTAATCTGAATAAAGATATTTTGACTTTGACTTTGAACACGCACCGTGAGACAGGACAGTACTGTCAAGACCGCAATCAAGGCAGGACAGTTAATAGCTAGCCGAACTATTTTTTCGGGGCAATTGATTAGATTAGATTAGATTAGATTAATTTATTACTTATTGGAAATTACATTAAATTTTGAATGTCAAACATAACAAATTCACAATAAGATCGTCAAAAAGGTAAACAAAATAATAAAATAAAAATATCTAGAAATACGTCTAGAAAAATGTCAAAATGTCAAAAATAAAAAATTCAAATGTCACAATAAAAATAAAAATATAAACTCACAAACGGTGAAAATGTCAATACAAGCAAAAATGCTTCTTCTACCGCCGTTTTCAATCAACTGTCCAGTATCGTATATTATGAACGCGAGGGTAGCTCCTTACAGTGCGGTGGGCAGGACAATGCTGCTTGCAGTTTGTACTAATTGACTGATCTATGTTCTGTTCGATTATTTTGCTTTAAAGTTCTGCCCCCATGTCAAATAAGCATTACGTACATAATCAGAGTCATATAGTGTGTTAAAATCATCAAAACTTCATAGCTTTTGCAATCAATGTGTTTCGTGACACGTAGGCCTTTCGTTACATAGAATAAAGAGACGGAGAAGGCTTTAGGAATTATAAATTTGTTGGCAGTTTGATAGGGATTGCTACGGCTATACTAGTTAAAATAAAAATGACAAGTGTTAGACAGTGTCGACCGTGCTCAGTGTAGGGTTCCTTAGCCTTTACTATAAAATCTTTTTCAGACTTTTCTTAAAGATCAAACTAAATTGGGAATTGAAATCAAACATACATCAAAAGATAGGGTCTTTTAATACCATGGTCAGGTGAATGTTACGGTCAGATCAGGAGCAATCGTGTGGTATGGAACTGTGGAGGTTTATCGCCTGATCTTGGACACGACAGATCAAGGCCCAACCACATCAGGCATCAGATAATGTCATCTGGAAACCCCAAATGTGGGCATCGCATTAAATTTCTAAGTAAAGTTCCTCATTGTAGTATAACGAACCTACATTACAAACCTCATTGTCATGCTAAAAAGCAAATATGTTTTCATGTCAATGTCTACTGGACTGTCGTAATGTTTTAACTAAATAAACACGCAAATAATACAACATTTCTGGCGACGAATACGAAGCCATGCCAGAACATCTGGAACGATTTCAATTTGATACATTCAATAATAAAAACGAAGATTGGGATTATTACCTTCAACGGTTTGAAATTGAACTTCAACTTCACGGACTCGACGGAGCAGACAATGAGAACAAACGAAAACAATTACTGCTCTCGCGGGTTGGACCGGCCGCATTCAAGGTACTTGTTGACTATTACCGGCCTACCTCGGTCACATCAAAATCTTATGCCGACTTAGTAAAAGTTCTAAACGAATACTATGGCAAAAAAACTTACGTTTTATCAGAGAGAGTCGCTTTTGCAACTAGATACAGAGACGGAGAAGAAACTATTTCTCAATTTGTTCTCGAACTGCGTTCACTAGCAGGGTACTGCGAGTTCGGAGACGCTTTGGAGGAGCGCATCAGAGACCAGATAGTAATCGGCATTAACAACACTGTGTGGCAACAGGAACTCATTAAAGAACATCCAACAAATGTGGCAAAACTTGCGGATATTATTGCTACTGCAAACAAGCTAGAACAGGCTGAAATTCAAACACAACGTATAACAAATAATACACAGCAACAAACTATCAACAAAGTTAAAACAAAAAGTAGTCGTAAAGCAAACACGAATGATACTACTAACGTAAAAAAATGCATGTTCTGTGGAAATAATTTTCATAAAAATATGAACGACTGTCCGGCACAGGGCAAGAAATGTAACTCCTGTGGCAAACTTAACCATTTTTCGAGCGTCTGCATAACCAGTGGAAAGTTCAAGATGAACAGACACAACACTACAAGACAAATTAAAACCAGATCAAATAGCAATGATAGCGAAAGCGAAGACGACAATGAGAGCATACAAACTTTTGCTGTAAAACTTTACAACGCAGCTAGTAAAGTAATGATTCAAACGAAACTCAACAATAAAGAAGTCGAGATGTTATATGACCCAGGTGCTGTTCATTCAGTAATTGGTAGAACATTGTGGAAAAATATTGGACGCCCTGCACTTAAGAAATGCAAGAACTTGATTGCATACACAGATGTCCAGATTAAAACTTTAGGCATTTGTGAGATAACAGTTAACGCCTTTAACATTCAAAAAGTCTTAACAGCATATGTGACTGAACACAACGACATCCCACTATTCGGATTAAACTGGTGCCTTCAATTCGACTTACCAATGCCACCGGGCGCCAAGTTGTGTAATGTCAGAGGACCCACGGTAACGTCCACACCAGTTGCATCCGAAACAAACACAAATCATCATAATGAAGTGAAACGTATTTTGGATGATTTTAAATCACTTTTTGACGGAAAACTGGGAACAATAAAAGGACATAACGCAACGATTCATATTCCGAACGACGTCAGATCCAAAACATTTCGACCACGCCCAGTCCCACTTGCTTTACGTGAGCAAGTGAACAATGAGCTGCAAAGACTGGTGCAAGAAGGAGTCCTGGAACCAGTTGACACAATGGCGACACCAATTGAGTGGGCGTCTCCAATAGTTATTGCGATCAAAGCAAACGGAAGCGTTCGCATTTGTGCTGATTTCAAAGTAACGATAAACCAACATGTACAGATCGATGATTATCCACTGCCAAGATTTGAAGAAATAACATCAAAACTATCAGGGGGCCAACTATTTACGAAGATTGACTTGAAAGATGCCTATCTTCAATTATTAGTGCACCCAGAATCAAGAAAATATCTAACCATTGCAACACACAAGGGATATTTTCGTTATAAACGGTTACCTTTCGGAATATCCTTCGCGCCAGCTGTTTTTCAACGAACCATGCATCAAATTCTCAGCGGCTTAGACGGGGTAGTATGCTACCTTGATGACATCCTTATAACAGCCAACAATCTACAAGAACATCTAACACGAGTAAGAACAGTACTACAGCGATTACAAGACGCAGGAGTAAAGAGCCAAATCAGCAAATGTGCCTGGTTGCAAGAAAGTGTTACCTTTCTCGGGCACAAAATCGACAGAAACGGTCTGCATCCAACAACGGAAAGAATAGAAGCAATAAAGAAAATGCCAGTCCCAACAAACACAACCGAACTACGAGCATTTCTAGGGTCGATAACATATTACGGACGGTTTATAGACAACCTCCATGTTCGGTGCGCACCGCTATATAGACATTTAAAAAAGAACCAAAGATGGAGTTGGACCGATGACGACACAAACATAGTAAACGAATTAAAAAATATTTTAACATCAAATGATACTCTCGTGCACTATAACGAAAACGAACCTATTTTTGTAAGCAGTGATGCATCGGACAAAGGTGTCGGTGCAGTTTTATTTCACAAAATTAATGACACAATGAGACCTGTGGCGTACGCCTCCAGAACGTTGTCCGACATTGAACGGCGATACTCGACAATTGATAGAGAAGCACTAGGCATAGTGTACGCAGTGACGAAATTCCATCAATATCTCTACGGCAGGAAGTTCACGCTGCTGACAGATCATAAACCACTAGAACGAATTTTTAGCCAAGACCGCGAAACACCGAAAATTGCAAGCAATCGACTACTCAGATGGGCAATGATACTCAATAGCTATGAGTATGCAATACATTACCAAGCTGCAAAAGAGAACACTCCAGCTGATGCACTCTCGAGGTTACCGTTGACAGCAAACAGCCCCACTACAACAGAAGAGAGAACCGGATTACCACAGTTCGCCCATCTGCTTCATCTAAGGCTTAACAACATTCCAGTAACAAAAGCCGAGTTACGTAAACAAACGCTCAAAGATAAGACACTTAGTACTATTAAACAATATATCATCACGCACTGGCCCGACAAGAAGAACTTAGGCAGTGAGTACCTAGCATTTTATGAAAAGAAAGATCAAATGTCATTTGAAGACGGGATTTTACTTTGGAACGGAAGGCTAGTGATACCTAAGTCACTTCAACAAGATTTTTTAAAAATGCTGCATGACGGGCATAACGGCATAACAGCAATGCAGTCCCTAGCACGCCTACATGTATATTGGCCAAACATTGATCAAGACATCCTAACATTCACAAAAACTTGTAAACTCTGCCAACAATCTAAAAGCAATATACAGGATGTACCAGTGTACCCATGGGGAATACCAGCCGAACCTTGGCACAGACTTCATGTGGACTATGCAGGTCCGATTTTTGGACACATGTGGTTAATAGTAGTAGATGCTTACACGAAGTGGTTGGAAACAATACCAATGAAGGTGTCAACATCGAAAGCAACAATCCAAAGATTGGAGAACATGTTTGCCACATTTGGGGTACCGAGATATATAGTCAGTGACAACGGGCCTCAATTTATATCAGATGAATTTAGCAATTTCTGCAGAAACATAGGCATCACACACATCAAAACTACACCATATCATCCTAGAACGAACGGATTGGCAGAACGTGCCGTGCGCACGTTTAAAGAGCGTATGCTAGCCAGTGACAAAAGTATCGAACTGCAGGCTCGCCTCAACAGCTTCCTACGAGGATATCGCAACACGCCTCGACGATCGACGGCTCGATCACCGTACGAAATGATGTTCGGGAGACCAATGCGTACCACACTTGAGCTTCTAAAACCAAACGTTGAAGAGAATCTAGAAAAAGCACGGTTGTACCAACAGCTAAGGCCTTCCAGCAAAGTTGTAAATCCCCCAACATACGTCCTTGGAGATAAGGTCTGGGTAAACAAACCAATCGGAAAAGGTTCCGATCCCGGAACAATTGTAAAATGCAGTGGGCCATATTCTTACCAAGTGGAGATGATGAACGGAATAGTAAAACGTAAACATGCCGACCAGCTGCGCCCAAGATTAGAGAGCGAGCAAACCGAACATACCCAACTCAAGCCTAAACATGCTGACAAACCACATCCGAAGTTAGAGAGCGATAGACCAAACGAAAATACCCAGATCAAAACATTCACCTTTTACAAACGCAATAACGGTACAGAGGGTTTTAACAGCGGAGACAATGGCCAACAATCAACGCCCGTGGCCTCCGCCAGCAGGCAGCACCCCGACGGTACTCCGCCGCAGGGCACGGAGCCAGCCGTCGCCTCGACGTCCCGCGCTGCTGCCGGCTCTCCGCCGCCGTCATCGCCGCGTCGTTCCGAACGTAAAAGAAGACCGCCCGCACGTTTCGGGTTTTTTGGGTTTTAGAGCTTTTTGTCATTTATGAGGGGGAGTAATGTAGTATAACGAACCTACATTACAAACCTCATTGTCATGCTAAAAAGCAAATATGTTTTCATGTCAATGTCTACTGGACTGTCGTAATGTTTTAACTAAATAAACACGCAAATAATACAACACTCATGTCGTAAGATCGTTCAGGAAAGGGTGTTAGTTCCTCATTTAAAGATAGGTATTTTTAAGTGTCGGTCCGCATCAAAATGGATTTGGAGCGTCAATTTCAGCTATCCAACAAGTAAACATAGTAAGTAAGCATTAAGTCCGCCTTTTGTACATTTTGTATTTTTTGTGCAATAAAGTTTAAAATAAAATAAATAATAAATAAATAATAAACGATGGATAAGTATATACCTCATATTCAAAGATTTCTGAAAATCCTTTTGAAGATATTGAAATAAAAAGTACTTATTGTCCACCGTGTTAATATATTCTACTTTTGTGCTGCATTTCATGGAAATCGGCTAGCACGGTTTCGCATTTATGAGTATTATGCTAAAGATTGGTTAATACGCAAAAGGTGGTCATGGATTTTTTTAAGAGAAAAAAACGAGTATGCGGTCATCTACGTACATGATCACAGTCAACCATAGGAACCAGACACCTCACGAGTCTCTCATCTGTTGCCGTTAGCATCTCCCAACCCCTAGGACACTGGATTTCATTACTCACCGTACGAAAAGCAGCAAATTATGTATATGCGCGTGGTACTGAGATGGTCGTGGTGGGGTGTGAAGGTCATAGACCAGTATGGCCAGTACAGTACACCGCGACCCGATTTGTCGCTCATGACTTTTTTCTCTAACCCAATAAGAGGGCTCCTACAAGATAGACCGATGACTTAGTAAAAGTATATCGAGAAAAGATGGTCCGAACGGGCCATTGTTTGCTCGTTTTTTGCCCGACTTGGCGAAGGCACTGCCGTGGTCACACGATTTGTGAAATTTTACGGAACTCTTGGTACGCGAGTCTGATTTGCATTTGACCAGTTTTTGAAAGTAAATTTACCATTTTATTTTTAACATACAACTACCGTGAGACTCGGACATGTTAATAAAAACTCACGTATTTTTAAGTCAAAAAATGTCCGACTTGTTTCGGACCAGTCCAGTTCGTGGTTCTTAAAAATCATGAGCCCCGCGACGGTGCCGCGACGACGACTGCAGCGACGACCGCGGGGGCTCATGATTAAGGACCACGGACTGGTCCGAAACAAGTCGGGCATTTCTCGACTTAAAAATACGTGAGTGATCCGTTTTTATTATTTTTTATTTAAAAGTTCTACTTAGTTATACATAATTAAGTGTGTATCAGGATTTGATGACAATGTCTACGAAAAAAATCCAAGTTTTAATATGTTTTTTTCGGTGTTAATATGAAATCCTTTTACTTACTTGTTGTTTTTGGCTTTTCCTCGGCGTGCACATCAGTTACTCCCACAGTTTGGGTAGTTTGCGAATTCAATATATGAACTTTAAGCATTTTAATTTATTATTTTTGTACTTTTTTCTACCCCTACTGCGGATACGCCGGGTGTTGTTTTTATTGTGGTAAGGATTGAGGGCTACGGGGTATATAAATACAGTTTTTAATCAGTCTGGCTTTTATCGGATAATGCATCTTATGTTATCGATGGTTATCTTTTAAGCAGCAAATCAATGTTAAGATACAATGTGATCATCTTCATATTTACCACTTTAAAAATGGCTGCGAAAAATGCGATTGCGACTATGTTGTGCAATAGTTTAATCTCGTAGAAAAAATGGTATAGGATTGTTGTTTTTGTATTAAACCTTTGTTTAATTGTATGGAAAAAATATTTAACAAGGTTTTTAGAGGTCTCTTAAGGTCAAAGGGTCATAAAAAGGACATCAAAGTTTAATTCTCGTTGAGTTTCTTGCCGGTATCTTCTCATCAGGGGTCTTTCCGAACCGGTGGTAAATTTTCTGGCACTCATAAGTTCTTCCTGTAAGCCTAATCTGAATAAAGAGATTTTGACTTTGACTTTGAATTCTAGTAAGGTAAGCGTTTCTTTATCGCCTTTGCAGACACAGACTAAACACAACAAAAAGTTTTTGTTATAATATCCACAGGCATTTAAGGTCTATGAAAGTTTTTAGAAGTAGCATTTTGTTTTGACTTAGACTGTTAGGATGCGTTTCTACCTCAGGCGGAGAGAAACAGAAATGTGCTGTGTTTCCATACTTACTATCACATTCCAAGTTGAATCGAGTATTGTTTCTTTTGAAGCTTAGATTAGTAAAACAAAAAAACTTTTTTTTTTATTCTTATTCTTTGTTAAATACTTAGTGTAGATATACGTATTGCTCTGTAATTTAATTTTGATAAGATAAGGAATTAATAAATAATAAACTGCTGACTTTCTTGCGGCGCTTCTTCTCAGCTTCCATTTTTCGAAGCGCTTGTAGAATCGGACATGTAAAGGAGCCTATGCGGCAAACTTGGAAAATAATTTTTAAATTTTTGAGTAATTTTTAAGTTAAATGGCTTCTTTTATCCAGAAAGCCAGTATTTAAAAATCAGCACATCGAGGTGTAAAAGAAGTTCTCAGGTGGAATTTTGAATTACAATTTAGAACGTTTTATTAATTAATATTCCGGTATCGGTGCTGAACCGGTTTTCAAGAATAAGTGTAGCAAGTTCCAAAATTTACAAATAAAAAAAATCTGTACAGAAATAAATATTATTTAAAATGATTAATTACTCTTGTGAGATGACAAATAAATTAATAAAAATGAATATGTTACTTTGCATAAATCCATTATAATATTAATGAATATTATATTTGTTTTCGTGTAGTAGCAAGGTCCTTTACTCGTAGACAATTACGTAAAATGAATATGCAAAATACATCCAGGAATATTTATTAATGTTCTTTAATACACAAGCATCTTGTTATTTCGTGAATGTTATATCTTGTAAACTTCATTATTATTGCTTTTTGTCTAATATTATAAAAAATAGGTCCTAAATGAGTACATAAACTTTATTCAGGGACAGATTTTTGCACAAATAACAAATCAAAGTGTATTGTATGGTAATTCTCCACTGTTTTTGATAAACTCTTGGTCTTTGTCGGTCCCTACTATGATACTCCTTTCATCCACTCAAAGGTTAACTGGAAGAGATCCCTTAAAGGGATAAGTTCGCCTTTGTACATCACTTTATCTCTTTTTGTCATTTATGTTTTTTTTTTGTACAATAAAGAATTTACATACTTACATACATACAAACTGTTACAATACCAATGGTTTTGCGGTTGTCATTTAACAAAACACCTTTATAAGTAAACCTATTACAAAAATAACTATTTTGTTATCTGGCAAAATTAGATTCTGACCTAAAAGAAATTCGACCAAAAAAAATTTGGTCAAAACAACATTTTGCACAAACCAGAATCTGGTCAAAACGGAATCCGACCAAAACCAGAACTCACCGAAGAGGAATTTGGCAAAAAAGGAGTAATAGTCGTGTGGAGAGAATGCAGTGTCGCTTCTATTGTTTGATCACATAATATTAATGGTATTATCGCATTTGGGATCTTACCAATAAATTGATGAGAATACTATCAGATTTTTGTAGTATAATTAGACTGACAATTATCTGCTTAAAAAAGAAGTAATTATTACGTGTTATCTATTCTGTTACTAATTGGTAAACAACTGTATTATAATCCTTTGTCAGATTTACTAGTAAATGGTATTTTAGTAAAAACCAGTAATCATAACGTACCAGAACAAAGTCTACTAGCCGTGTCATATTCAACTTAAACATTGTTAGAATCATCAAAGCATTGATGGAGGCCATTCTTCCTAAAAATTGATTGATTGAAATGGTATTTTGCTATAACTTGCAAAGCCAAATTTTACGTTTTAAATTCCCCTATCATATCGCTAATTTAAGGGCTGCAAGCTAACTAGATTTAGCCAGAACGTCGTTCTTAATTAAAGATGAATTTTACCAAAGGGGCATCAGACTAACAAATTGGAACTGTGCAAACCGGTGCAAACCAGTGCACACTGGTGCAAACCAATTTGAGTGTACTTCATTTTTATCATAACTTCGGCCTATAGAAGTCTTCTGCTGGACATGGCCCTTTTTCAAAGATCACCACAACCAGTCCTGCGCTGCTCGCATCCAGCGGGTTCCTGCAACCATCATCAGCTCGTGTGTGCACTTAATCAAAATGAAATGAGATGTAAAGTGATCATTGTTGCCCATGAGAATCGGCAACACCAAGAGAATTTCTGATCCGTTGCCAGTCTTCAGATCCTTACGTTCTCCGGATCTCTCTCACCGTTTGAAGTCGAAAGTAATTTTGTTACAATATGTGTTTGGGTATTTGGATGTTCGTTTCTCAGTCATGTATTAACGGCTGAATGGATTTTAATGATAGGCAAACAGATAGATCATGTCCTGAATTAGAACATAGGATACTTATTTTGCTATAAAATACATAGAAAATAAGATCACACGGGCAAATCCATGTCCATCCAAAACGCAATCCAAAAAGCTCGTTAATTAATATTAGTGGCAGCTTAAAAGTCACCGTCATCAGACGTCCTCGTGGAAGGAAAACAAGCAAGTGGGTCACCTGATGGGAAACGATACCCGCCGCCGATGGGAATCAGCGATCGCATGAGAATAGCTTATCCATTGCTCGCCCTCAGATCCCCTCCCCCCGAGGACTTCTACAGAGCTCTGTAGAGTAAGTATTGTTTCGTGGACTAGCGAGGTAATTAGTCCCAGTTTGTCAAATCTCTATTTGCTAACTACAGAGCAGTGGGCTCGCTCTCTAACTACAGAGCATAAGGGCTGGTCTTTTACAGCTTTTAAGGTTAGCTCACATTTTGATGATGAAATCTTTTGCAATTCGTTCTCCTTCTATGACTAAATTATCTTACCGGTTTCTCCAAATTTACCAAAAGATGTCAAACGTGATGCCGTTTGCTGTACGAATAGAATGTCGCATAAAGTCACACTTATCTTAATCTCTTACTTCGCAATTGACGGACGTTATCATAATTTGAAATTCTTAAGGAGTGAGCCGATCAGAAGTGTGCCGGCAGTTACGACTTGATTATGGATGATAGCTGTTATGATTTGCCACGTTCACAGTTCAGGGTACATCTGCCCCCTATAGTGAGTCATTAACTTGTTTACTAGGAGTCTAGATGTTCATCTTCCGTACATTGTATAAAATAACGTCGCTATCCGTTCGCGTCTGTTCTCAAAACTTCGTCTACTCCTCCTACACCACGTAAGAGATTTTGATACGGTTTTCAATGTCATTTATTTGCTGCCGGCAATAGTTTCTTTATAGCATTTAAGACTTTGAAGGTGTTTCTATCTACATTATATTGCCCAAACTCTTTTTGGATTAAAGGGTTTTTTACGGGTTATTTATTTTTAACGAAGGCGGGTTTATTTTATTACCTTCTTTCCGTTTTTGTAAAAGTTACGTGTTTGATTAGATTCGGTCAAGCGGTTAATAAAATAGAGTTCTGTGGTAATTCAAAAGTTTCCTGTAATCTGCATACAGAGTCTAATGTGAATCCTCTTATTTACTTAGTCACAAAATTTTAATTAAAAACTTGTGTAGAACCAAAGTGCCTACAATGTTAGAATATGACATGTAGCTTAAAAATGCATATTACATTCATTCGTTACTTCTAGTTTTCAGCCTATTAGGCCACGCGCTTGGTGAGCAGCGCGGGTGCGCACGCGCCGTGAGCGCATCGGCACCGCCATGAACAAAGGTCGGAGACGCGCACGTATTCGCGGTTATACCGCTGCTCTTTGCTGGATATTGGCGAAAAATATTATGATCAACATCTACTTGCGACAAAAACAGAAACTATGCTCAAACAGTAATTGTTTTTAAGTTCAAACTACCGTGAGACTCGGACATATTAATAGCGGCGAGTGAGCGAGCGCGCGGCATGCAGACAGCCTTCTGCGATTTGCCTATACCATAGGCAAGGTGGTCGATCGTACCTACAGTGCGCAGTGGAACCCCCCTGACTGAGTGTAGTTACACCTTAAAATCAATAATGTCATAACCGTAAGCATATTGAAAAGTTCGCAGTGTCTGGCAATGGTTTTTGCCATAATTAAAATACACACCATACTTTAAACAAACTGGAACAAATTACCTTGCTACTCCGCGAAACCAGTGCCGGGCTCGTGCAAAATAGCTGCGTCTGGGCGACACATATATGTTCATGCAAAAACCCACCCTCCTCCGCTTCCACACGAAACAACATTATATCACACAGACTCAACTACACACCACCACCACTAAACACTAAAACTACACGATCGACGCGCGTTTCGTTTGAACATATATGTGTCGCACAGACGCAGCTATTTTGCACGAGCCCGGCACTGGTTTCGCGGAGTAGCAAGGTAATTTGTTCCAGTTTGTTGATATGGACCTCCGCAAAGTAACGCCTGAATCTATTAATTACACCATACTTTGTTTATATTTAGAAAAACATAGATAATAACAGTCATGCGTGCGTCTGGTGTCATCATTCAACGTGACAGGTGATAAACAGGCTATTTGCAACGCAGCGATCAATCAATACCATGGCCGCGAGCAATCTTTTAGCCAAATCAGTGATCGGACGTGATTTACGTGATCTTTGCCTTGCAATAGCACAAGTCATTGCATCATGATCATCGCAGCTCATCACCAGCTCAGTAGAAAGAAATGATGGTAAACACACGGAGAAAACGTAACAGCTAAAAATAAACAAATTATTGCTATTTACAACCAAGCAACTTGGTTCGGAGGGAGCCTGCAAAGTTCGCAGCTAAAATTAAACACGTCAGCATTGTTAAGGGATTTTGGTAAAATTAAACCAATTAGTTTTGTAAAAAACTGGTAACCTACACTAGGTAACTTATAACCTATACACTTAATAAACTTGTCAAACCTGATTGCTAGAGGGAAGCGAGTGACTTGGTAAAATTTAACCAAGCTTCCTGGTATATTTATTAATTGGTCTAAAATTAAACGACATACTTGTCAGTAAGTAGCAAAGAACTTTTGTTTATTTTTAACTGAATTTGTTGAAGGTTTCATATACGAATTCACTCTTTTGGAAATACACAAGTACTTTGGTAATTTTACCAAGAGATTATAGCAATAATTGCTTGTTTACCATTTCCAAAGCTGTTTTACACGTTTTACATAAGTCTTAGTTATATTTATCCGAGAAATTTTTTAACCAAGCCAAATTGGTACTTTGCTAAAGCAAAATTTTCTCCGTGCACGCGCGCGCGCACGAAGCGCGCTATGCTTTGTTATGTTTCGATTTAGATGTCAAAATCAAGAATTTCTCGGATCGTAGGACCTTGTTCAAGATCCGACCGGATCGTTAACATCCTGCCGCTAAGAGGTTGCACTGTTGTGTTCAGCCGTGGAGAGCAAGACAGACGGTGCAATTACTGACACAAGAAGTTGCCCCTTAGCCCTCTGTGTTGGCAACGCATCTGCAATCTCCTTGGTGTTGCGGGTGTCTATGGGCGGTGGTGATCATTTACCATCAGTTGACCCACTTCCTTTATACAAAAAAAAGAATATTGAACAGTAACTAAATACATTTAACTATAATATCACTTTTGTACGGATTTCATTAAAAAACTGATTTAAACCGATACGAAACTGATACTAATTATTCTAGTAACGATTATTGCCATTATTGATTTATTGATTTCGACCCGGATTAGGTTTGAGCATTCAATTGTAACAGAACATCGAGCAATTACCGTTTTTAAACGACTGCTCGCTATTTTTTCCTATTTATTTTGCAATCTTTGTAAGATTAACGCTAAGGAATGCATTTAAAGCATTTTATGTAAATTTCATTTTAATTTCATCATATTTTAAAGTCATTGTGTTAATAGTATTTTATGCAACTGCTATATAATGAGAGGCCTTAAAACACGAGTGTGGTTTTATGAAACGAGCGAGGTTCAACGAGGTTGAGCGAGGATCACACGAGTGTTTTAAGGTCTTATTATATGCAGTTGCATACATTACTTTATCTACACACATATCATAACTGCAAAAAACCGTAACAGCAAAAAACCAACAAACGAAAGACAACTAATGGCGGCCATGTATATTAAAAAGGTACTCTGTGATTCGATCTATCCGTCAAGACGAACGTTTTTTTTTAACCATAGACGAACGAATGAAGTCCCTATTGTCATGTGCCACAGCATAAATAATAGTACTAACGTACGGAAACTTCTCTTTTACGACCGCAATTAAATGAATTCCAACTTTAATTACATGCACAAAAAGTTCGTATTACTTCATACACATTCACCTCGCCGGCTCGCTCGCCAAGGAACTCGCCGCCCTCGTCCGCCTTCCCTCTGCAACTCCCTCGCAAAGTGAGTAGAACCCTCCTGACAGTGCTTCCCACAATAATAATATATTAAAACAAAAATAGCATGTGAAAATTTCGTCTTACAAATAAAGCGAGTAAAAGCAAATTAAACTAAATAACATACCTTATTAAAGAATCCTAGGTTATAAAGGGTTATGGGAGATGCTGGTGCATACATACATACACTACAATCATGCTCATCACCATTGCATGTGAATGCTCAAGTCTTCCAGCACCTTTACATAAATCTCTCATGAACGTGGTCCATGTCTAAAGTTATTATACTTGCCTGTTTCTATTATCTCGCAGAGCTGGTCTAGACTCCAATGGAAGGATGACCTTAATACATCTCGTGGTCTGAATACTAACTCGAATAAGACATAGAATACAACAGAAAGAGCACTTTTAAATTTGCCCTCTGGGTTAGCATCGCATCTGCATGCTCCTGGTGAAGTGACCTTCACCGCTCATAGACACCAGTCATTAACTGGTGTCTATGAGCGGTGAAGGTCACTTCATCATCATCATTATCATCACTTTAGCCGAAAGACGTCCACTGCTGGACTTAGGCCTCTCCCAAGGATCGCCACAACGACCGGTCTTGTGCTGCTTGCATCCAGCGGGTTCCCGTAACGATCACCAGGTCATCGATCCACCTTGTGGCGGGTCTGCCCACGTTGCGTCACTTACCATCAGGTAACCAACTTGACTTTCAGATGCAGCATAGTAATATAATTTTAAATGGACCAGGTGGTCGAAGAGCATTGTTGGCGTGATCTTTGGGACTAGTGATCGTGAGGTACAGAGTTCGATCCCCAGCGGTCGCCAAGTACCAATGAGTTTTTTCACTTATGTAAGTGCATTATTTATGTACTGTAGTAACCAACGCTCTAACGATGGGGGAAAAAAACGAGGAAAGCTGAAAATTCACATAAATAGCGGGTGTTTATACCTAGGCGGTGTCACTTACCATCAGGTGACCCACTTGCTTGTTTGCCTTCCTAGTTCATAAGAAAAATGTGTAGCCATAATCCTGTCGGACCGGTTTCCCCTTTAAAGGGTTACGTAGGTCAGACGGCAGTCGCTCCAATATAATGACCCGACCTGCCAAATCTGGGAGCACAATCAACGCGTAATACTTGCAAAAAAGCGCTAGGATATGTATTATAATCGAGGTAAATAAATAAAACATGGTTTCCCTTTTTTTAAAGAGTAGCTACTTTTATCGATTAAAAAAGACGCATTATACTTTGTACAATAGTTTGAAGAAGTCGTTCCTCATTTACGAATAACAGGATAATAATCAAGATAAAGTTATTCATTTCCGGCGCTCAAACAGACCAAAATAATTTACGCGTTTGTTTGCTAAAGTGAACTAATTGCTAGCTTACTATTCTGCGGCGCTCGACGACTTCATGCCAAAGTGATGTGCCTACGTAAAAACAATGTTACATTCTGTTTACTGAAAACTGCACCTTAAATTCACATAACACACGTATCAAATTCGATCATGATCAAGCACGTCCTCGACGATAGAGGGTGTTTCTGAAAAATACACAACGCTTACAAAACTGGGACTAGGTCTTATTTTTCTAATATTTATGGTTGAAAATGAAGAAACTTTTATTTTTCCACCGGCATTCGTATCTTGGTATTCCCACGGCCAGTTCTGAATATAAATATATATTATATGCAGTTTGTAGAAACATTAATCATATTATTGGTGTGAGGAGTTTAATATTTTCGTAGAACCTGGCGTTTAGCCAGTTTATATGTGAAATATTGAAAATTGTATTTTATGTCCAAGAGGACAGTACTAGAGATTATTTCACCCAAGAGGAAACGCGAAGAGAGGCTCATCATAAAAAGAATAGCACCGTGTATCATGCAGTTTACTATTCTTTATTTATTGCATCTATTAAATAATAAATAAAACTATAATGGACCCTGTTAGGGTATAGCAATGTATTACAGTTACTTAAAATTTACTTCTAGACTTTATTACTTATTTTTACAATTACAAATGAATTATGTGTAACACTTGTTAAAGCTTCTCTCTCTCTCTCTCTATCTGCGCGCGCGCGCGCGAGCGTGTCTCTTGTGATGTGTGGAGTCGGGAGTAAAATGATTAGTCCAGGTTTCGATATAGACTGTCGTTTATTAGTGAATACCTAAGTTATATATGGTTACACACACACGGGAAGTGCAGGTGCATACATCTACACACTACACCTCCCTTCTTATAGAAAAAAAAAACTTTTAAGTATGTTTTTTTTTTTTACAATGAAAATAAGTACACTTAAAAGAATTTAGAAATTAACTCTAGCTCTACTATTGTTACAATAAAACATAATCTAAAGATTACAAATTTTTTTTTTTGAAGTGTTTTTAAACTCTGCTTAAAATGAAATTTAAATCGCAATAGTTATTATTCTAAACCTTTAAGAATATAAGTACAAAATATTGAAAATATGCAGAATATATTATTTAATAAAAAAAAACATGAAAACAAATTTCAATTCCTAATTTTTAATTTAATGTAATTTTAAGTAATGTATGAACAATTTCATGTAGCATATAACTATTTCTAATAAGAAATTTATGTCAACACAAAGGTTTGACATCAGTATTAAATACAACGGTACACTCAGAAGAATCAAGAATCTTCTCTTCATTTCCTTTTTTTTTTTCCAAACATTTCTCATTTGTACTTCTTAAAATGGATCACATCTAACATAAACATTTAAAATCTTAATTAAAAAAATATAACTTCTAAACGTGCACGCGTTGCTGACGAGACATAACATAGGCAATAGGGTATCGTTTATCTGGTACAGTTTATAAAATACAGTGGTTCTGTAGTCTTAAAGAATTTTTATTTCAATAACCACATTCTGAAAACATTATTTTTATTTATCTTTGTGAAATCGTTACGTATTCCATAATAAATCTTATTAGAACATTTAATGTCGCATTTAAAAAAAAATACGTAAATTTATATACATTATTCATAACCTTTAAACCTTTATAATGTCATGACTTTGATTTTTGACTTCTAATTTCCCTTTCCATTTCTCTCTGTATATCTTTGCAATCTATCGTTAGCAACCTCTGCTAAGCGTACCTACGTACGTACTGTTCTTACATGTACTATATAATACACTCGTATTCTTTGTCAATCATATCATAATCCTAACTTACTAGCTAGGTACTAGTCTTAATCTTTTATTTTATATCACAACAATGTTTTTTTTTCCTCATGCTTGCAAGACTTTCTTTTTATAGTTATTTAGTTACTTATTCCTATGACGTCATATTCTTTCATACTTCTCTTTATAACTCTGTAACTTTAATAAGTATGCAACTTTGGCATAACTTTTATGCAATGCAACACATGGCAATGCAATACAATACAAGGTACACAGCACATTATATTACGTGGTCGGCCGACCTTAACTTATTCATTTATTTATTCATTTGTTCAGGATACAAGGATTTTTTATTTATTTATTTTCGTGCGCGCACATACATAATACCCATTAATAACATTATTCATTCAGGCAGTTCTTTTAACACTTCTTTACTTCTTAGTCATACCGTGTGTCCAAGTCTCTTCACGATTGATGCTCGATCGAATCATGATCAGAAGGCAAGGATTCCGTGCCCGCCTTGTATCCTGGTGTACCTTGTTTAATACCAGGTCGCTCAATAGCGCATCTCGGGCTACTATTGATTACGACTGATATTTTCCTACTTCTACTCTGCTTATAACACTTATATTACCATCTCCTTAATAAATCACCGTTCAAAATCCCTACCAAAATACTCATACAAATGGAAACCTTCAGCTTATAAGAATTCCAATAACTCTTAGGGGGCCCTCCTAATCGTTCATTGTTATCTTATTTGCTTCCGTCTTCCCAAACACTTGGCTTAAAACACCCTTTCAAAACTAAACTATTCCTACTCTGTTAAATAAAATCCTTTCATTTCCTGTCTCTATATACCTCGTACAAAATCTATACAAATCCAATCTTTATTTATAGACCTTTCTTAAATCACTCAGAATAAAATATTCTTAACCGATATTAATAAAAAAACTGTATCCATCATCTGTAATTCTAACAAAAACCTTTATTTCTAGTGCTATTAAAAAAAAAACAAAATGAATTAATACTTCATACCATTTTTTATCATCAAATTCGAAACTTGGTTTTATATTTATTAATGTTAATTTATTTACCTTATATTAATAATCAGAAATGGCAACTAGATGATCAGTCCAGAGCAAAGTCAAATTATTATAAGATCTTTCTATTTAATCTGTCTGCAGCAGGCTAAAAAGATAGACAAGGTATATATAAATTCTCATTGTATTGAAAAAAAAAAACTTTCTGATTACACATTTTATACTAACTTTTTGAGAAATGCACCTAATTGCAATCAATGTCGACAAAAAGATTTTTCATACATTTCCCGACCAAATACTTTTTTTTCTACGTAAATCTCCTTTTCTGATTACTTTAATCTAACAGACATAATAAATGTTTAAAATCCATCTTTAGTTTTCTATTCTTCTATTCTTATCTTAGCTCATATTCAAAACTTTCCAGAAACCTTCAAAACCAAACATTTTCATCATTCTGTTTATGTATTGTCATCATTTCAACAACTTTCACGTCGCACTTCACCTTCTACTATGTTTCAACTTCATTAAAGAAAATCACGATAACGCTAGTTTAGTTTTTTACAAAGAAACTTTTAATAATTAGTATTCAATCTTTTCCTGATTTACTTAACCCTCTCTTTATCCAAAACTCCGTTAATAATTGCTAAAATGCAATTTCAATAAAATACTTATCTTTTCTTAGATCAATAATATTTAACTATTATTTACTGTTCGTTATCTTTTGTCTCGTCCGTGTATAATTATGTCATTTCCGATTGATAGTCTAAATTAAGAATAAAACAAATATGTTTCTAAATACCAATACTAAATGAGATAAGTAACGCTATGTTTAAATTAAATATTTAAAATATATGAATTATATTTCTGATCTGCCCTGATAAAAAATGTAAAGTATTAAATAATTTCATAATGCAATAATTTAAATATCGTTCAAAGTGAGCGTGGTAACTATCTTACCTTAGATAATTTGAGCTGTAATAACAGACACTGCAGTTGTTGGAATTCATTCCCGATCTATTTGATGACTCAATGTGATCATCTTTCTGCGATGCGCTCTGACTGTAAACATGTAATGCATTTCTGCGAATTGGACTCAGTATAAATTATTACCGTGGGATAGAAAAAATATATGAAATATATGTAAACGTAAATTTTAATTAATAATGTAAAGAATTCTTCTTTACATTATTAATTAAAATTTACGTTTACATATATTTCATATATTTTTTCTATCCCACGGTAATAATTTATACTGAGTCCAATTCGCAGAAATGCATTACATGTTTACAGTCAGAGCGCATCGCAGAAAGATGATCACATAAATATTATAATGTTATGAGCAACTGTTATGGTTCAAAACTACAAGAATGCTTATTGCAAAATTTTAGATATGTAACGTTTAATTTTTTTTTTTTTTAACTTTGTTTTTTTTCATCACGCTGTTTTACGAAAATTAATATATAAGTTTTTTTTTTTTAAGCACATCTAAAAGCGGTAATATGGTAATTTAATTCCTACAAAATTATTAGCGTTTTTAATATAGTAAGTTTGTTACATTAACTGATAACTTTCATTTCTTAAAATAAAAAAAAATCGTTTCCGGTGTCTTACGAAACCAAAATATGTGGAGGAGTTCTTCACATTAACTGATATAATTTATACATAGTATCTGACGCTTGTCATACATAATAGTTGAAAGGTACATAAACAGGCAATATAATTTAAGAAAAATAGTCACTAGTCACCTACCTTGGTGATGACTTGAATGTTGTACCATCTCCATAATATCTAAAAAACTTTTTAACTGTAGTTTTATATCTCGTCAACAAGCGGCTAAAACATGATATACCTGCTAATATAAAAGTAGACATTATATTATGTAATGTCTTAATAAAGTGTATATAAAAATATAAAATTATAAAATTTTAAACAAATTGAAATAAAGGTTATACCCAGTTATCATTACGATTCTACACTAATTTACTTAATATTAACATGATTTACGACACATTTAATTGTATATGACAATATATGAAAACATAGCTAATAACACCCTTTGAGAGAAAAAAAAACTGCATATTACAGGAAATCGTAGGCAGTGACACTTTAAATTGTATA
This sequence comes from Ditula angustiorana, assembly GCA_963691745.1. NCBI lineage: Eukaryota > Metazoa > Arthropoda > Insecta > Lepidoptera > Tortricidae > Ditula > Ditula angustiorana. Next base: position 667,497 of record OY829483.1, on the reverse strand, counting down.
TGTATGAGGTATGATGTATGAAAATGTACCAGGTAATAAAAACTTCATTCGAAAAAAAAATTGTATACTAAGGGCAATCGTAAGCAGTATGTATATTTTTTTTTTCATTATGTAGCATTTTAATTTGACGTATTTAATGTTATCAAATAAGTTTAAAATTCATAGTATGCAGATACTAGGTGATTCCCCAGGTAGTAAATTATTTATTTTATGAGTAGTTTACGCGAATAAAATATATCGTACACACATCTTGTACTTACTATTATTTAAAAGAAACTGGCATTCATCAGGTAATAAATGATATAGGATTTAATTACATACCAAAATATTTTACGTTACGTAATTTTTCTCTTTAATTAAAATTTCTGCTTTGGCTCCGGTCCCACATTCAGCGATGACCTCGTACGTCCTTTCGTCCGACACCAACAACTCCCGGCAGCAACACCAATACTTCTGACCGCATATTCCTCTATAGTTTTCTTCTTAAATTTCTCGTTTTTATTTTTCAAAATGTTGTTATTATTATCTTTTTCTTTCTTCTTCAGTATCTTAAATCTTCTTTAGTTTTTATAAATCATTTCTGGTTCCTTTTATCATTATTCACCTTTGAATGGGCAGCAGGTTTCGGCGTCAAATTGTATATTTATTAAAATTTTATTTAAATTGTAAGTTCTCTTTCTTGTATGTTGTTTTCTGTGGTTCTGTCTGCGTTCTTTTCTATTTCTTCTTCCAATTAATCATTCTTCTTTTTCGGTAGCTTTCTTATTCAATTTTTTTTTATACTTTGTAAATTTTAATTTCATTATGGATATATTTAAGTTTTATGTTAGAACAATTTTTGGTTCTTGATTACTTATTTCTGGCTGGCGCGGCGCGCCGCCAGTGCCGCGCGAAGGCAGCACTGGCAGGGTCGCCATGTGATGTGTGGAGTCGGGAGTAAAATGATTAGTCCAGGTTTCGATATAGACTGTCGTTTATTAGTGAATACCTAAGTTATATATGGTTACACACACACGGGAAGTGCAGGTGCATACATCTACACACTACACTCTGTGTGTGTGTTTTTAACAATATGAACACAATGTTTAATTATAATAGATACGTATCTATTAATGTGTATTATTTTTATTATTAGTTAATTCTATCGTTTGTATTTTCATTTACTGAGTATTAAGCTTCGTCAATTAATATTTATTTTAATTTTTTTGTGACTGGTTGTCGGTTAGGTTTTCTTTTAGTTTTTGTGGCAGTTTATTGTATGTCTTTATAGACATTATTAATGGGCCGGAAGCGTGCAGTTTTAGTTCAGAGGATTCTAGCACTTTTTAAATTGTTGTCATTTCTTGTTTTCGCGACTCGTAGATATTATTGTAATTAAGAACTAATACATTTCAATATTTAGAATCAACTTTATAGTAGTCTTCATTTCACACCCATGTTGCTGGAATAACCGAAAAACTTGGGTTACTAGTTATCTACAATTAAATATAGTTATTCAGTATCCGTATTAAGTTACTTTTAAGTTTTGCATGCTGAGCTGTTACAGAACATGTTTTTTTGTCCTTGTGTATTAATGAAATAAATAAAATAAATAAATAAATAAATATCTCAGGACAATTCACACCAATTGACCTAGTCCGAAGCTAAGTAAACCTTGTGTTATGGGTACTAGACAACGGATATACATACTTAAAAAGATAGACATACCTAAAGACATATAACAACCAAAACTCAGGTACAAATATTCATATTCATCATACAAACATTTGCCCTTTCCGGGAATCGAACCTGGAACCTCTAGCTTCATAGCCAGGATCATTAACCACTAGGCTATCCGGTCGTCAAAATGTAGTGTGCATTCTTATTTATCACTCAACGTACTGTTAACTACATCACAATACTCTATGAAGGTACAGTCACAGAATTTAATGTCTGACAAAATTTCGTTGAAATGTCGTCAGACATTCGCAATGCATTAAGGTCGATATGTCAAACTAACATCTTGCTCTAATTAGCTCTTATGGTGACAGTTTGCTATAAGATATTGAACCTAAGGCGGGTTGTATATTAAATTCCTTGACTGTACTACCCCGTTCAAGCCGGCGTATTCGCTATACAACCAGCAACTGGCTACAAAGTGTTACCGCAATATTCCCAGATGTTTCCTATTTCACAATAAATATTATTCAAAATGAAAACCTCGTATTTTTCAGTTCCATTCGTAAATAACTTGCAGAACTAGATTTTTCCTGAACAAACTTATAAATTGATAGCAACATTTGTCGGCATGTCAGCAACACTTAATGCATTTTAAATTTTCATGAGCAAACGTTCCTCGAGTGGGAACCCTGGATAGTGTTTATTCAGGGTTCCGCGTTAAGGTTTAGAAGGTACGCATTATTTACCGTCCTCCTTAGTATCAACGTACTTTAGAAAGGACCAATTAATAGTAGCAGCAAGACTATCTGCCGAATGTACAGTCAAGGAAATTGAAACACGTACCACAATAGAACCTAGTCCAAGAGACATACGCATGACATTTGTATGACATAGCCTGGCGTTTAACGCGTCGCGTCATTTCGATAGGATTCTAAGGTGGTACGTGAATATATTTCCCCTACTGTACAAGCAGCCTCAAAAATAGCTAAACGCTTAAGAACCTTGCCGAAGTAACGTATGAAAAGAGAGTTGCTCAAATTTGTCACATTACTGACAGCGACAAGGTACGAAAGTGTTCAGCTACTTCTGAGGCTGTACTACGTGAAGAACTATTGTGTGAATAAGAGTAAGTAAGAATCTTTATTTTCATACAAAAAGTATTGAACGACTCATTCATTCATTCATTGTGAGATGAAGGCGCACACCGACGTCGCTGCACGCTCACAGGCAGCGCCCAGCGGTGTGGTGGGAGCTGGCTCGGAGAAGACTCGTCCACTTGCCCGGCGGCCGCGCAACGCATCACACGCATATTTATTGAGTTCGGATATTGTCACGTGATAGAGAAATAATTTCTTGTACCGGCATCGTTTTTATTTAATTCTAGTTGCTTTTATAGTACTTAAAAAAAATGGTATTAAAATTCTAGAAGGACCCTTATTATGCTGTATGTATTTGGTTAACCTAATCCTAGCAGACAAATAGATCATCAAAGTAATGTTTTTGTTTTTACAATATTAATAATGAGTTTTTCAATCCCATGGTAGCTTTCGCATTTCTAAAGGTAACTTATTCCACAGTTCCATGCGAATGTAACAACAGTTTTTGAATACCAAGCTGTTTTAGGAACTCGGTCATGAACCCAACCTCCCAGGATTTCTCGAGTATATGTCTATAGCAAATTGTAAAAAGTAAATAATTATGATCTCCCATTTTTCGAGGTTTTCTCAGGTACAAAAAATCATATTCATCAAGCTTTTGCTCCTTGTGAAAACTGAGCCAAGAACCTCTGGCACATAATAAATAATAGTACAGAAACTTCTCTTTTACAACCGTGATTAAACGAATTCCAACTTTATTAACACGCTCAAAAAGTTCGTATTACTTCATACACCACGCGCCAGGCGGCGTGAGTCAAAAGGAACGCGCTGCCCGTGCCCGCCTTCCCCCCGCTACTCCCAGCGACACGCTAGGGTTGCGCGGCATTTGTTTTCAATTAAACTGACACGGCGGGGGCGAGCGATCGAGCGCGCGGCAAGCCGACAGCCTACTGCGATTTGCCTATGCCATAGGCAAGGCGGTCGAGCGTACCTATAGTGCGGAGTGGAACCCCCTGCCTCTGACTTCGAGAGCCATTAAACATTACGATTCCGGTCGTCGATCATGATCCGTTTGCTTTAGCACACCTGAACACAGCAGTTTACAATTTAAACGTCATCTTTTAATTCCCCTTCATCTGCTATTCCTTGCTGCTAGCATCCTGGCAATGGCAACACTAGCTGTACTCTTAAATATTTAAAGCGACACCTTCCGGGCGAGGGATGAACGTAAATAAGGGATGCCATTATTATTTAAGTCGACCCCTACGGTTTGCTTTGAAACGAAAAACGTGTCTCGTGTCAAAACTATCAAAGCTACCACACGCCACGGTACAACTCACAGTCTTTGTGAATTGAACAAGCTGTGAAAATGTCTTATATTGTCGCGACTGGTAGAAATTGAATTAAAACAATTTAAACGGTTTATATCGCGTATTTTGGCTGGCAGTCTGCCCGTAGACTTGAAACCTGTGCACCTAACTCAGTGCGTCTCGTTCTTAATACCTTAAAGTCGCAGTCTTTGTGCATTGAACCAGTTGTGAAAATGTCTTATATTGTCGCGACTGGTAGACATTGAATTAAAACAATTTAAACGGTTTATATCATCGCGTATATTGGCTAGTAGTCTGCTCGTGAACGTGAGACCTTAGTGTAAGTTTTCCGTCTCAAAAAATGTCAAAACGCGTTAGCATTGACTGTAAAAAGGCTATGGAAACATTTTGTTGCAAATACGCACCGCGAGAGGCGCTGTCTTTACATCCATAGTAATTGAGAAGTTAACGCCAAGACGTTCAACAAAAACTGACACTAGATGCTCGTAGGGCTCGAAACGTCTGGAAATAGATTCGTTAAAATAAACGTGATAAAAACTGTTTAAATTGTTTTATTTAAATCAAGTAACTTTAACTGTTTAAAGGACAATGTACTTTGAAATATTTGGACGGGTTAAATCTATGATATCCGACAAGTTACAAATTATATTTGTCAAAAGTTCTATTACACCTAAATGAAATTTTGTCTACAATCTTAAAAGTTTAAGAAATAAGAAAAACATCGTGTAAAACCCAATTAGTTAAGTTGAGGTTGTATTGTAAACTTTCAGATAAGTTCTGATCCGCAAAAAATAAAACTATGTCTAATGATGATTCGGTCAAACGATATATTTAGCAAATTTAATTTCGGACTTGTGATAGGTAACCTGAATTTGTGCCTAATGCGCTTAATATTAGGGTCGTTATTTATTTACTGGTGATGCTGCGATTTGTAAACCATTTTGAAATAAAACATTATTTTCTTAATTTAACACTTACTTTATTTACATGGCAATTTTGTTCAGGTACAATTATAAAAAACAATAAGCTTTTCTCAGAATTTACTTGTAATGTTTTCTGATTTTTCCGGGTCCTTAAGTTCTGCAAAGAAAACAAATTATCGTTAGGGCGTTTTTGTTTTTATCGAATTAAAAGTAGATTTAATAATGATAAATAAATAATTAAAAAAATATTTTGAGACAAATAGCAGCAAATTACCTAGTCTCAAGTTAAGCATAATGCGCACCATGGGTACTAGAAAATGGTTAATAAATGTAGATATATACATACTCATATACATAAGGCTCTAATACATTCAAGACTTAGATAAAAAACGCTCAATTGAGCTATCCAGTTGACGTGGAGTCTATTATAATTTAATTGTATAATACTAACATGATAATAGTGAAACAATCAAACTACTTAAAAACCAAATATGAACTAAACATTAAAACTACAATCATAACTGAAATATATCAAAAAATGAAGACCCCCCTTGGCATGGTACCGAAGCATTACCTCTCTGTATAGTCAAGCTTATACGTTGTGCGAGGTAGCTGCCAGCTCTTCGGTCACCTGTGACGTCGACCAGCCTCTTCGAGATCTCTTTGAAGAAGCCTAGTGCACTAGGACCCCACGGACCAAGGGTCTTAACTCCGAATGGAATAAAGTTATATTCTGAGCCGAGACCCCTATATTTGTTGCTTTTGAGCTTTTCGGCCGCTTCAGCTGCTGCGCCTGCTTTAATCGAAGTTCCATGGAGGTGAGTCGGGGCCAGAGTGTCTACACAGGTTGCATCCCACACTAGCACCTGTCTCAACTTCCACGGAACTAGGGTTGCCAGGTGTCCGGCTTTTTACAGTCGTGTCCGGCCAAATAAATACAAGTCCGGCCTGTCCGGCTTTTGTTAGGCTTTTGGTCAACCCCGCCGCGCGCGACCAAAGTCAAGCGGACACGCAACGCATAAGCATGACTCGCGATCTTGAAAGTACCATTTTTTTTCCTAAAAACCAATGTATCAGTCTACGTTAGTATTTGCGTCCGGCTTTTAGGGCAAAATATCCGGCTAAATATGAAACTGTGTCCGGTTTTCCTATTTTTGGACATGGCAACCAAGGTCATTCCCTCCGGTCTCTTGCCATCATCTCTCGCCATCCCAGCTGGCTCTAAGAGAACCGGCACATTCACAGTGGCAAGAGAGCGGCGGATAATGTCGCTAGGCGCAGCATGTCTTGAGAAGCGGCCTGCGCCCTTTTGGCATGAAACTCCGTGGTGTCCTAGCCGGTCGACATCAGTGCCGCAGGGGCACGCGTGTGAAGCTTATTGGGGTTATTTATAATAGACGTACCAATATCCTTGTCTTGTGGGTCGTTCCAGGGCTGTCTCTCCGAAGTGCTGAAGAGCACGAAAAACAAGTTCGTGAAAAAGTAAACCCCTGATGCAACGAAGAAAACTTTGCGCCACTCCGCCGGGTCCGTCTGCAAATGGATTAACATTTTTATGAAACAAGTTCCATTACATGTTGGGAGAACCATCAACTATTATCAGTTTCCCAATGGATTCAGTAAGAAAAGAAAACAGTTTCGTGTTTGTTTTCTTATGGGAACTTTTGAAAAAGGCGTCTAATGTTAAAAAAGCTAGAAATATTTATTGTTTATTTAAATAGATTTTTCAAACACTTCTTTCCAATTATTATTTGGGTTTCATTAAAGAATAAATTGTTGTTTTCACTAGCAATGCTCACTTCAACGATTTCACTTAAAAACAAATTACGTCCTCTCTCGTTTTAATGTATAAGTTAAATAAAATGGCGTCATTGTGTAATTTTGTCTTAAAAAATCAAATAAGAAAATTAAGTAACATTTCTACTGTACCCGAGAAGATAAATACATGGGACAAATAGCGGCACGACTAACTTAAACTATGCAATAGAATTACGCTTGTAAACCAAATTGGGAGTTAAATTTTTTTATCATTATTTTATATTATATATTGTTCATACTGTACGTACTTACAGTTAAACAATTTAAATTATGACCAACAGTAGAACCTTATGGTTTTTCTTAACCGCTATGATAATATGGCATTTTTCATGAGTCATGACGCAAATAATAACACTGATTTGCTATGAAAAAGTTTCACAGTGGGCCCGAAATAAAGGTTGATTGTAATTATTCATACTATTTTCAACAAGCTGCTTTATATCCTTTCAAATTTCCAAATAAAAGAGAGCCTAATTACCTCATCATTGACGATGACTCCACAGACGAGCGGCGCGATGATAGAGATGATATTCGCCAAGAAGTTCGTGATGCCCATTAAATTCCCACTGAAATTTGGTGCCAAGTCAATGTGGACCAGCTGGAAACCATAAAATTAGATTTACTAATAGGTCAGTACTTACAGTTACCGGTACGAGAAAGTACTTTTAGTCTAGTTTATGAGAATATTTCGATAGTTATAAATACAATAATAGTAGTTGTCGCCAATACAATGCATAAACCATCTGTTACACAGGCAGATGCCTGATGAAATTTGGCAGAAACAAGAGAAGGTAAAATTGATTACACATATTAGCTTTATCACAGATATTATAAAAGGAAATGATGATAGAGGGAAAGCTAGTAATGGTTATACAACTTGGAAATATTGAGAGTAATCAAGTCAAAGACAAAGGTAATGTAGACGCAGAAAGCTACTGATTTAGAGAGATCAAAATAATAAGGAAAAATAATCAGTTAAACTAAAAATGACATTAACCAAGTTGGTCATGGCAAAAGGCAAGGTAATTTTTTTTTACAGAGATACTGAGAACGAAAAAAATGCAAGAAACCTATTTAAAACAAAAGTAGGTAGCAGTAATAACAATTTCTTATATTTAAATGCTATACATATAATGACAACACAAATAAAAATTAGGGGATAGGCAGGACTCGAATCTGCTACCTCAGCATTCGTTCCTTGCGTTAACAAGCAATAAAGCATCTAGTAGCATTTAAATTTAATTTGAATGTTTGACAAGTAAAAATAAAATAATTCGAAAGTAAATTAAAATTCGATAACAAACGATTTCTTATATTTTCAAGAGTTTTAGACATTGAAATAAAACAGTATTTAGCATTTAAAGAAGGTGTAATCTACCTTAAAAACAACCTTTCCAGAAAATCGAAGTCAATAAAAATTTTACTATTTGTGCGTTTTGCTAAAAGTTTGCCAAGTTGAATATTAGAATTTCACACGAAATAGTAAAAAGTTTTAAGCCTTAAATAGGAACTCCTTTGAATTCAAGCCAAATTTTGATATTGCTTAAACACTGCCAAGAGATTCTGTCGCCAAAATTTCCGTAGTTATGAAATTGGTGTTTTAGATAAGATAAAATAATAAATTTTTTATGCATCGCGCTCAGTGGACGTTCACTAGTTGCGCTGTTTCTTTTTGATATTTAAGTATATTTATCCATTATGCATTATTGCATTTCTTAATTGCTTCAGCAACTAAATCATTTTGCTCTACAATCACTTGCATCATCATACTCGTTACGATTTCGGATACAATTTTCGATTTTCAAAGCTCAGGTAAAATATTATTATCACCGAAAGCTACTTTAAATACGAGAACACTAATTATTTCAATTTACAGACTCGCTAAATAAGTTATTCAATGTAAATTTTAAAACAACACTCCAATAGTACATTACACCCCAAGGGTGATGAAATAAAGAATGTCCCAGATCGCAGAAACTTGTCGCACGAGCCAAAGGCGAGGGCGATAAACATGTGACCTGAGACTTTCTTTATCACCGCCCGAGGTGTGTACACAATTTTACGTCTTCCCCTGGCCAGGAAGTGGAAATTTCTGCTTGCGTTGCGGGCGGTAAATAGCTACTTACGGTGTGACGTAAAAGATATTACTGATTAAAAAGATACTAAAAAATGCTATCTTTGATACCTAGTTGTTTGCGAATTTTTTTCTTAACCGATGGTAAATTTTCTGACATTCATAAGTGCTTCCTGTAAGCCTAATCTGAATAAAGACATTCTGACTTTGACTGACCATGTATCCAGTGTACTGGCCAGCGTTGATGCCAACAGCAACTGTCAGCATTACGACAGCTACCACCATGTTACCAGCAGGAGAATACGACAGTCCAATGAGCGCTATTGCAGGTCCCCATAAGCCTGGAAAAGAATAAAAATAGTTAAAATATAGGCATGAATGATAGTGTTGGGTAATGATTTATGGTTACTAATAAATGAGGAAGAACTAAAACTTTAGAAAGTGTCTACAGCGAACATAAATATGACACAGTCGCTCTATTCATACTCAAAGGTATTGATGTAATCGTAATTTAGTAAACTAATTGAACTGGCAAAAACAAAAGAGACCTTTCATGGTAAGATCGATTTAAGTCAAGAAGTGTAAGTCAAGAATGGAAACCTTTTTTGCGCAAAGTTAAATCAAAATGTTATAGTAGCTTTTTGGAGTCATAAACAAAAATTCATCAATAATGATGTAGGTATGTTAGTTTAAACTCCATATTAAGTCTGCGTTAACCAATTATGAAATTCAAAAGTATCTGGAGATGAGTACAATTAAAGAGGATATACTCAATGTGATACAGACTAAGGGAGACTTGAAAGACATCCTAATGAACTAGCGGCAGAACTGACAACTAGAGACTATGAAAAATGTCTCAAAAGAAAAGACATTTCTATGGAGAACATAACATATACTGTAATATGAGTAGCCCTTACAGGAGAATGTGTCCTCTACATGATTGTCTAATTCATCCAATCTACTTATAGTCTAAGAAAATGATTGCAGATGACATATAAAAAAACCCGGCCAAGTGCGAGTTGAACTCGCGCACCGAGGGTACCGTCATCAACAACATCTAGTGTCGCATTTTTTCTTTGTAATATCAAAAAAATTGTGTGTATTAACTTACGGTTTTCAGATTTATTATTTTATTTGTGCAGCGAGACCTTGCTTCTTAACAAATTTCATAGTTCTAGGTCAACGGGAAGTACCCCATAGGTTTTTGAGTGCCTTGCAAATGTATGAAACATGCAGCATAAACGGCCGTATCTTTTGATTCTTGCACGAGCCCGGCACTGGTTTCGCGGAGTAGCAAGGTAATTTGTTCCAGTTTGTTGATATGGACCTCCGCAAAGTAACGCCTGAATCTATTAATTCTTTTGATTCTGTTGAATTCGAGGTTTGATTTTTCACGGCTTTAAGGGACCGCAGACTATAGTATTTGATATTAATTTCAACTCAATACCTCCACGCGTTCTTGAGAAAAATGGTCTTGACAGACAGACAGACATACAGACGGACAAAAAAGTGATCCTATAAGGGTTCCGTTCTTTCCTTTTGAGGTACGGAACCCTAAAAAGTACATTTTAGGTCTGCATAAGAACTAAAGTCAGTATCTCTCATCAATACGTGATGATAAAGTCCAACAGTGGGACGTATTGGTGAGTTCTAAATCTGGTTTCTAAGTATCGAAATGCCAAGGGCAAATAAAACTGCAAATATTTGCATACACGCGTTGCACACAGATTGCCCAGTCCTGACTAAGCGATTTTAAAGTGCTCTTAGTGTCCCATTTTCAATGTTTTGCCTCCAATACGAGAAGTTAACTGAAATTTAGTTGCCTGACCACAAACCATTTAGCATAGAAGCTAGTTTATAGCGTTATTATTTTACGTTTAACTAACTATTAAGAATATGCATTTTTCACGAGCTCTCAAAACTGTGTCTCGTCGATTACTCATTTTAAATATGAGCGTGATCCGTTTACTTGAATATCTTCGATTCTCACGTCAATTTCCTATCGTAAAAACATGGTTAATTTATTTCTTTAAATGATTGATGATTGTACGATTCATATTGGGCTTAAAACTAAATCTCTCTCCGAAATGCGCGTTTAAAACTTCGCGCGCCTCAATCCAGTCAACCAAAGGACTGGCTGGAAAACTTTACACTACCACCATCAGAGGGCGTTCTTTTTCACTCGTTCAAACAAAACCCAATTGATTTATCTCTCCGGCGCGAGCTCTCAATGAATTAATTCCTAAAAGTGGCAAAAACTCTGTTATTGTGTGGAAATGTGCTGAAATGTGTCCGGGGACTGAAGGATTGCCTGATAACCTGTGAAACCGTGAGTGAGACCCCATTACTTAAGCCCAATTGTCAACTTTATTTTCAAAGTTAAGCATAGTTCAACCAATGATTATCAAAAATATTAAAATAAAAACAAACACTTAATCCTAAACAAACTGGAACAAATTACCTTTCTACTCCGCGAACCCAGTGCTTTGCACGTACATAATAGCCGCGTCTGTACGGCATGTATATTTTTAATGCAAAACCCACCCTCTTCCGCTTCAACATGAAACTAGTATGTAGTTTCATGAGACAGATTCAACTATAAACCACCATCACTATACACTTAAACTACATGATCTACGCGTATTTCGCCTCTATACGAGGCATCGACGGAATCTTAATTAGTACGCCCGTTTGCTACTTGAACTTAACTCTTAACTTTGGAACCAAGGGTGAAATACCATGTTACCATGCTTCAGAAATAACCACTGCTGACTTATATCCACTGCCTACCTATAGAATTTGACAGCTTTCTGGTGTTAGAGACGCTAAGCCATTTCTTCCTAATGATGATATCTGTCATGGCTCCCATTGGAAAACTGAGGATGTACATCGCCAGATATGGAAGCGATGACAACATGCCGTTCTGTAACAAAGGAAATCAAATAATTAATAGATTCAGGCATTACTTTTCCGAGTACATAAACAAATAAGTTATGTTTTCGTTAGTTAACACGCATGCGTAGTCGTGGCGGGTCGCTAGTCTCATGAATGAATGATTCGTTTATTCACAAAAACATATGGTACAGTCAGCGTCAAATATACCAGAGCGGTCAAGGTGGTCAAAAATATCTGAACACGCCCGAGCGTATTTGACAATAGAGTCGAGTTCAGATATTTTTGACACCTTGCCTGCTCTGGTATATTTGACGCTGACTGTACATGTAAACGATTGCAAGTCCTTTGTTTTATTCATCCATTGGTGACCCACCCCGGCCTCACACATTTAACATTAAAAGTTTAAAACCATTTCCAAAAAATAAAAATCGAATGACAGTGAAAAACGTATTAAAATAAAATTAAAAATAAAATTTACGTAAAGTAGTTGTTTATTTAGACATTCAAGCTATTTGAAAAACATCACAATAAAATAAAATAAAGTAAAAATGTTTGAGCCCATAAAACCAAGTATTTGTATTTCTGTAAAAACATTGGGAAGCATTCTCCAACCTCCTTGCGCATCCGCTGGGCCCAAATATATGGGCATAGACAACAGACAAAAAAGAAAAAAGAAAAAGAGAGAAAAACGAAGTCATTGCGACACGACCGCTTTCTTTGACCGCTTTTAAATATATATCGCAAATAATTAAGTTAATGTAACACCGCAGCACCGCAACATATAACAGAACTGTTAATGCGTATTGAATGCACCTCGCCGCAAAGAACGGAGTTAAAGGTGAGTGCCGAACTATTTTTCTTCAGCAATACATTTCTTGGTTTTATATGAGACTTGCATAACGTACCAGTGAAAATACAGTCCACTCGTCTAAAACTAGCTATCAAAAATAACATGTTACTAAAAGTTGTGTTGCGTGGTTTAAAATTTACGTCAAAAGATACGATAAGGACAGACAAGAAAATATAGTGACTTCGTTATATACCTTTACTATGTAAGGATAAGGATGAATTTACTTTACTTTACTTTTACTCTTTATTGATAATAATTCATATTACATGTCAAGAAAAAAAAACAGAATAAATAATATCATATAGAAAATACATAATATCATATAAAATTACATTTCAAGCTATATACATTTTTCATAGGCATTTACGAATCTAAAGCCGAAATCCTAATGCCAGTCTGCTCAAAATTGATCACTCTATTTCTAATTTTGGTCATCATTCATTTAACAAATTGGGCCACGTGAACCGCCCGTGAATGGGCAAAGTGAACGGTTTTATTAGACTTGAGTTACCAAAGGCCATTCATGATAATGAATGAATACTAGGATTAAGGCTGATTTCTAATAAGCCAATATGCAATAATAATGTTCGGCGAATCAGCTTATTTAGCGAAAGTTAGAGAAAATATAACTGCAAGTTCGAGGTCTTCTTATTGAGTTTGTTTATTTTGTATTGCTTCGTCGTATCCTTAAGCTCTGCTAATAACAAGCTAACAATTTTGTTTTTATTTGTAAACATTAAGCTCTTTATTGGGTGTAGTACCATATAAAAAAAGTTCTACTCAGACGTAGTTTGAACCGCAGCTAATACTTTAAAACGACTTAAATAAAGGAGAAGGTTCTCAATTTGGTTGTTTTTTGTTAATGTGTGTAGCCCCTTTGGATAAAAGACCTATTTATGAAATCGTTGCTCAATTTTAAAGAGTCATTTGTGCTTACACTCTCATCTTATATTTAATTTATTTAATTTTATTTAATTTATTCATTAAATTGCATACATGTAGTAAATATAAAGATCTTACAATTCCAGCGTAACATACATGATACCCCAGTAGGGTGTAGCAATGATAGTAGTGTTAACAATTTTACAATCTTAAAATGTTACAACTAGGTACTATTACTAATACTAAAGACCTATCAATTATGTACATATTTGTATACATTTTAATAACTATCCCATTGTCTATCTAGTCACATTTCTGACATTTATAATAACCCTTATGTTGAATTTATTCAGTTTAGTATACTTTTTATCCCGTAAAAATGCATAGTTCCCACGGGATAGCGATAAGTGAGTTATACGTCGCCGTGACGCCATGAGCAGCAAAGCAACTTATTCTCATTAATTTGTCCAGGAAATATTGCAGATTTCATGTTGAGTGCACGTTTGCTTGATTCAATTGAACAAGTCTACGCGGACGAAGTCGCGGGAAAAAGCTAGTTCGTAAATAATTGTAGACGCCCGTACCTCTTGCAAGGACTTCGATTTGCAACATTCAGATCATGAAAAAAAACTTACACTCTTCAGATCGACTCCCAGGACCTTCGCCATGTACGTTGGCATCTCTGTCATCAGCGTGAAGAAGCCCCAGTTCTGCCCACAGTGGGCAACGATCACCGCCCAGAACGGCAGGCACGTGACAATCTTCAACCACGGAGTAGGATGTTTCTGGAATTGACAAACAGACATTTTACCAAAGATATTTAATGGTTTATGGCAAAATAGAACCCTAATGGTGGAATACAGTATGATTCTGCTTCTTTTTTCAAGATTGTATGAATTCCTTTACAGAGAAAGCGTTTTTTTTTTGTACCGTATTACTTATAGTTATTAAAGCGACGATAACTTTGAAGGATTCATTTTTATACCAAGTCTCTCTACCCATTTTGGGAAACTTTTTATTACTCCCGTATATATTGTTGTCGTTATTACTAACAATAATATCTTATTTCTTTTCTTCATAACAAAACTCAATTAAATCAAAAACATTCATTTCATTTTGTAAGGATATTCAAATTTATAGTCTTGATGATATTTGATTTTAGATTATTAGAATTTAATTACAAAGACTTCACAACACAGAAAGCCTTAGCAAATCAATAAAAGTTTTGTTAGCTCCGATTCTGGAATTTTTGTTTAACAAAAAAGGGATTGAGTCCCTAGTAACTCACCTTGTGCGCCCCAACCCTTCCCAAAGACTTCTGGATGTATGACACCTCAGCTTTCGATATGATCTTCGAGTGTTCCGGAGACGCTGATCCAAAGAACAAATACAATGCAGTCCATATAGCTCCAAGGGTGCCGTTTACATAGAAAATTGATTGCCAACCCCAATATGTAGCCAGAAATCCAGCTGCTATCAGCTGTAGGGCAATGCCAAGTTGACCACCTAAAATAACAATAAAACTGCTGCATGTCATATTTTAAGAGGCGTAGAGAACTGCCGATTGTTCTACTTGAGCTATAATTAAAATTGAGCCCTGCAATGTAACGCAACTCAGATACGAGAACTTATAACTATCATGTTATATCGGTCTTACAGGTAGAAGTCGTCATAAAGGTAATATTAATGATAATTAATATCAAATATTAATTACATGCCTATATGCCATAGGTATAACATTTCTTTAAACGTACCAGCATATATGATAGTAGACAGGAGTCCTTTCTCTTCAAGAGGTATCCATTGGGCCACCAGATGATGCATGGAAGGATATACAAAAGCTTGCGTCAAACCTTGCAGCACTCGAAAACCGCAGACCATCATCCAGCCACCCTGGAAGAAGACTAAAGGTAAAAGATTTTCGACTTCACCAAAGACAAATCTAAGGTATCACAAATAAGAAGTACTTAGTATAACTTTAAATTCTGGATACAACCTCTTAGGGTATGTTTTGGTCAATTATCAAAGAAATCCGCCCTACTGTTTAAGCTCTGAAAATTTATTTCCTCCGCGCGTTGATCAATCTTTATCGCTTTAAAAGCTAAATTCTAAAACAACGACGACAGTGTGATAGAATTGACATTGCACATTTCTGCTAGTCCATTATACTAGGGACCAATGGGGTCGCATGCATAAAGTTTGTTTTGATTTCTCCAAAAGTGCCAAATAACTTACATATGAGGCTCCAATGGGTAACAGCAAGGAAAGTCCAGCGTTAACGCTAATAGCGATCGTCATGAGGACCTTCCCTCCATAGCGGCTCGCCAGCTCACCGGCAGGGATCTGCAGCACCACGTAGCCCCAGAAGAAGGAAGACAGGATAACAGATTGCTGGGCGTGGCTCCAAACAAAGGACTAGAAAGAAAAGTTGCAAGTATGATTATTAATTTCAAAGTTTCTAAAGATACCTATAGAATGATATAGAAATAGAATCGCTTAATGGAAACTTTTGGATGTACCCTTGTTAGTATTTTCTTATGTTTTCGCGACTTGTAGACATTGAAATAAAACAATATTTTTTTTTTAATTATTTGGTTGACAAAAGGCTTAATGCTGAGTTTCTTGCGGCGCATTCTTCTCAGCAGATGCCACTTCCGAAGCGCTGGTAGAGTCTGTAGTCTTATTGCGTTAATTGGAACGATTTAATATTTCGTTTTTTAATTTTTTCAATTATTTTTTCAAAATTGGGTAGTTTGTATTCTAAAATTTTTTGTCAGTCTGCCCGTGGACTTGAGACTCGTAAAGGGTTCGAAACGTCGGGAATTAGATTCGTTACAATACACGCGATATAAACCGTTTAAATTGTTTTATTTTAATGCACCCTTGTTATCTCCTTTGGTGATTCTTTAAGTGATTGTAATCTTCTATTATTGTTTATTGGACACTTCGCACGCTTAGTATTAAAGTGACCCATTTCTGAATAATACACATCCCAAAATATCACCTTAATTAAAAGACATAGGGTTTAATTTTGGGAAATATCAAATTCAGAATTGAGTCACTTTAATACTAAGCGTGCGAATTATACTTCGAATATGAACATTGTAATCGCATTGAAAATAAATGACAGAGAAAGTTGTGTCAAGCACATGTTTCTTTTATTTTACGAAACAATTTACTCAACTAAACCTCTAATCCTTATTAATGTAGCAAAACCAATAAAGGTGAATTACTGAACGTTCACTCGCTCCAAAAAAGAAAAACTTGTAGTAGATAAGATATTAGTTGAAAAAGTGGAAATTAGACCTCATTTTTAATTAAAACCGAAGCCTTAAATAACTTTTAACAAAACTTGTTTCAAATTACTTTTTTCATCGCTATTCGCCGACCGCTAATGAGCATTTTGGCAAGCGGGTAGAAACACGATGAAATTGACCCATAACATTGAATAATTATTATTATAAACTTAAAAACTGTGCCTGTTTCCATAAGGGTCAGGTCCCCAAACTCAAGACCACAAGGTTTACTGTCCCGAGAACTTTACTGCCGTTCTCAAGTTTGATGTAAAGGACAATACCTTTGGGATCTGGGGTCCTCCACTATAACAAGTTACGAGCATCTAGATGTAGTCACTAACGTAACAGATACTTGTAAAGATTTGAGAAACTCTTAGGAATAGAATAAGAAAATGAAATAAAGTCATTACAATACCGGGTTTTTAAAGATTTTCATTCAAAGTCAAATTCGAAACGTTTTTATTTACTTAAAGCTTATCTTTACAAGAATCACGGCTTGGGACAAAACTTCTGCTGAGAAAATAGTGGCAATCAACACGAGGTCTAATTTTTTCAAAAAATTTCATTCAACAGCAAAGAATAGAAAAAAAAACAACTATTTTTAATCAAATCATGTAAAGTATAATTACACTACACATAGTACTTAATGCTGTTAGTAAAATGGCGCTAATGAAGATGGTCAAGATATTCATTTCCATCTTTAATTCTTTGAGCTAACGAAAACATTCAAAAAACTAGCTATACGACTGCTTGAAAAATATAGCCTATGTCCATCCTGAAAGCCCCTTTTTTGTTTGACTAAGAGGGTGAATTCTCCAAATTGCGAAATTTGTGAAACTCCCAAAAACATTGCATCATTCAAATAATTCATAGATTCAGGCGTTACTTTGCGGAGGTCCATGGCAACAAACTGGAATAAATTACCTTGCTACTCCGCGGAACCAAAAGTATTAGAAAAAGATTTTTTTTTGCGGAGTAGCAAGGTAACTTTGTTCCAGTTTGTTGTATCATTTGGTCATGGAGTGTATCCGGAAAGAGTCTATAAATAAGGGATAGGTTATTTACACAATATGGGTTTGTCTCTTTCAATGATAATAGTTACACTCAATTTCGTCGGAACCAACGATGTAAAAAAAAACCATCCATAACAAATTTCCATAACAAAATTCAAACTTATGTGAATCAAGAGTATTTGTTGTTGTTGATGATGCAGCTAAATAGTCTTTATGAGTGTTTGATAAGATATTGTTGTTTTCTTGTGTTATGAGTCTGCAATGTTTTGTTTCAAGGTATATTGTTTTCTAAGGAGCTGACAGTTTAGTTTTGATCAAAGTCCTTAAATAAATAGAGATTATAAAATAAGGAGCCCATGTTCAAACCAAGCAAAGATTGCCAACAGTGGCAGACATCTACTCACACAATTAAGTTGGCTACAAGTTTCGAAGGTTCTACCTCAGGGAACTCTGGCCAGACTAGAACTAGCAGTTTTAGTTGTTAAACCTTTGAACATTTGAATTTGATTATGCTCTACAAACTTAGAATAACTTAGTATTGGTCAGAATTACCTTAGGAGGGATCCGAAGTTGTTTGGTTATCGCATGAGATTGCGTAGTGAAAGATGTAAGGAATTATGCGTTTGATGTACTAAACATTAGCAGAAAAAGAGGGGTAAATTCATTGTCTGACTGCAAACAACACGTTACGGTTGAAGTTAATAGACCCATGTTATTTTTTTTACTTGGCAACTGGCAATTCTGTACCTGGTGTTTTCTTTTTTCAGGTTCGCAACGGTGCCGTTTTCGTAATATTCTTTTACCAGTGACTTCAATTTAATTTTTTTTTGGATATTTAACACTTTCTGAGAAATGAAATATTTCAATTTCTAATAATGCTGATGGTACATTCAACCTAATAGAGCCCTAAGCCACGATGGAACTATGTCAACGTGACGTTATTAATCAAATCATAGGAAATGAGCATGCTGGAAAAAAAAGAAAGTTAAAAAGAAAAAAAGGAGAAAGATTAGAAAGAGAGATTGGCATAAGCATGTACTTATGTTAACAGAGACAAAGTAGCGAAAGGGAAGGAAAGTCTTTACCCAATAGTCTAATTGGACACCAAATACCCTCTGAAACAAAATGTAAGACAACCATTTAAAGCAAAGCTGCTCTATGAAATCCTACGCCATCGAACGATATGCAGTCGTAAACGAGAGTTTTCCGCCCTAATGTGTTATTGATTCAAGGGTATAATATTAGGCCTCAGCCATCACCTTTCTCAGACCTCAATGACGGGTCACGTCACAAAACTGTATGCGCCTTTTTCGCTTATTCGTCGGTTATTTCAGGTGTTCGGGCATAAAACGGGATTTAATTGATGTTGGGGACAAAGAGATTTTCAATTTTCGAATGAGCACTTTGACAGCTGTCGTTGTGAGCAACGTGGGTCCGATGACAGTCGTCGAAAATAGATCGATAATGGGCTTTAGATGTTTGGTAATTTTGCTGTAAACTTTATTTTTTTAAGCCAAAGTCCTCTAAGGTAAAATATTCGTAGTTTATTAGCTCAATTATGAATCCACAATTTATATGGAAGGAAACCTGCGTTTTACTAGTTAAGAGTGATTACATACAAGAGTTTATAGGAATACAGGCAGTGACTTGTTATTAATAGACAGGTAATACCCATACAAAAACTCCAAGAAAAATGATCCGAATGCGGTGGCGAATACACACATGTAAAATGTTTCGTTTTTACTTTTACGCACACATAGTGAACTGTGTATAAGGGACAACGTGATTAAAACCATAGAAACAAAGAAGATAGCTAGTATTTAGCTGTTACGAATATTTTTTTCCAACGGACCAATCACGGCCTTGCAGGGTTTTGGAATTTGGAATTAATTGCAAACACACAGCTTAGGTTAACATGCGCACCGTTCGCTGGTTGCTTTGCGACTGAGGACACTGGTGTTATTTAACTCCAATTTGGAGCTCGCTACCGGAGCGCTTGTGACCTATCTACCTTTTTTAATATCATTGAATACAGGAGCATTCAATGTTCCGTGTTTTTTAAACTTAGGTACTGTTTTTGTAATTATCGTTCGCCTATACAAGAATACAAGTTTTACGGGTTTTGCGGGTGGTAGCAACTTGTGCAAGGTTCATCCGGATCGCTACTACCGTCTTGCTTGCTAATCCAGCCGCTAAGGAGCAGTGCTTGCGCTGTTGTGTTCCAGCATGGAGATCAAGCCGCATTGGCAAAGCATCTGCAATGTCCCTGGGGTTGCGGTGTCTATGGGCAGTGGTGATCACTTACCATCAGGTGACTAGCTTGTTTGTTTGGTTTCTATGTTGTATAAAAAAAATACACAGACGTTTTTTTCTAGAAATGTACGGACTTCTAAACTTTCTCAATTTTTTCTGGAAATTGCAGAATTGTCAAGCCAAGAACTAATTCCAAACGTTAACAGTGGTTACCACGCAAATAAACCACAATGAACGTGACTTTCAATTTGCATTAAAGTAACTTGCGAAAATTTTACAATAAAAGTCTCAATGCTGCTTGCTATCTAAAAGATTTTTCTTAAGAAAATTTTCGAACATCCTTCCCTAGTTTTATTTTCAGTTACGAGTGAAAATTGGCAATGAGCCCTCATGAGCTTAGAAGGCTTGTGCCAACAAAATGGTGCTTATTCTTTTCAAGTGTTCATTAA
The DNA here is from genome assembly GCA_963691745.1 of Ditula angustiorana. Lineage (NCBI taxonomy): Eukaryota > Metazoa > Arthropoda > Insecta > Lepidoptera > Tortricidae > Ditula > Ditula angustiorana. Next base: position 646,957 of record OY829483.1, on the reverse strand, counting down.
TTCACTCTAAAATTTAACGTTCTTTGCGGGCAGTATTTTATAATTATTATGAAGGAACACAGGTAAATGACTTATTAACAATGACTATAACTGGTGATAAAAACCCAAAAAAACCTATAACATTACGAAAAGGATTGCACTGAATTCAATCAATAGAACTAAATGAACGTCGATAACTTTAATTAAAGTTTTTTTTTTTATGAAATAGGAAGGCAAACAAGCAAGTGGGTCACCTGATGGTAAGTGATCACCACCGCCTATAGACCCAACACCAAGGAGATTGCAGATGCGTTGCCAACCCAGAGGGCTAAGATGGAATACCTCTTGTGCCAGTAATTGCACCGGCTGTCTTGCTCTCCATGCCGGAACACAACAATGCAAGCACTGCTGCGTAGCGGTAGGATTAGCAAGCAAGATGGTGGTAGCGATCCGAACGGACCTTGCAGGTCCTACCACCCGCAAAAGTTGCATGTGGAGATTTGACCATGATGTTCCTCACCGTAAAAGCATCTGTCCCAACAGTACTTAGGTAATGTATACATACAGGTTAGACAAACATATTGGTAGGCGATTGCTGGAGTTTGAACTCGGTACCTCATGACCACGAATCCACACCCCTTGCAACTGAGCCACTAACGCTCTAGTCAGGGGTTCCACTCCGCACTGTAGGTACCCTCGACCGCCTTGCCTATGACATAGGCAAATCGCAGTAGGCTGTCGGCTTGTCGCGCGCTCGCTCGCCCCCGCCGTGTCAATGCAATTGAAAACGAATGCCGCGCAACCCTAGCGTCTCGCCGGGAGTAGCGGTGGGAAGGCGGGCGCGGGCGGCGCGTTCCTTTTGACTCGCTCCGCCTGGCGCATGGTGTAAGAAGTAATACGAACTTTTTAAGCGTGTGAATAAAGTTGGAATTCTTTTAATCGCGATCGTAAAAGAGAAGTTTCTATACGTTAGTACTATTATTTATTCTGTGCTCTAGTGACAGAATTAGAAAAAATGTCACAAAAACTAAAGCCACTAGCCTTGCAGTTGGCCTTACGACGGATAGTTTAAAGACCCCAGTTCATGCTGAATAGCGCAACGAAAGGTCACGGTACAATGATGATACTTTTTTCTCTAGAATATTCTATTTACAGATTCATTAATAGATTCAGGTGTTATTTTGCGGAGGTCCATTTCAACAAACTAGAACAAATTACCTTGCTACTCCGAGAAACAAGTGCCGTGCTCGTGCAAGTTACCTGCGTCTATGCGGCATGTATATATGTTTATGCACCCCTACCCTCCTCCGCTTCCACACGAAACAACATACCTATATCACACAGACACAACTACACGCCAACACCGATTTACACTAAACAACACGATCCACGCGCGTTTCGCCTCTGTACGAGGCATCATCGGGATCAAAACGCGCGTCGACCGTGTTGTTTAGTTTTAAGTGGTGGTAGCGTATAGTTGAGTCCGTGTGATATAATGTTGTTTCGTCTTTTTAATTCAAGGTAAAAATAGTTTATTCAAAATTATATCGTAGTTGTGGGGTCGCTTTGGCAGCGAACCTACCTTAGTAGTTAGTTAAGTTAGTTATAGTAATGGTTGGAGACTGAAAACCAGCGGTCTCGCTGAGTCTCATTTCCATTTTGCCACATTGTATTATTGCGTTTTATTACTTGTAGTACCTATATTTTTTGTTACATTTTACTTTTGCTGTGTTGGTAAATAAAAATTTCTTTTATTATTATTATTTTATTATTATTCGGAGCCCACAAGAACAAATAAGTAGAGTGAAGCAGAGTGAAGTTATAACTTAAGCGCCCTCAAGTTGATGCCGATAGTATTAAAAGTTACTGAGATATAGCGCTGTCTCAGACAGGCTGACGGACGTAGTCACATGAAACCGGGTTTCGCGGGTAGTAGGACCTTGTGCAAGGTCCGTCCGGATCGCTACCACCACCTTCCTCGCTAATCCTGCCGCTAAGTAGCAGTGTTTGCACTGTTGCGTTTCGGCGTGGAGAGTAAGACAGCCGGTGCAATTACTGGCACAAGAGGTATTCCATCTTAACACTCTTTGTTGGCAACGCATCTGCAATCTCTGCAACACAGGTGTCTACTCGTATACGCGGTGGTGATCACTTACCATCAGGTGATCCGCTTGCTTGTTTGCATTCCTATTTCATTAAAAAAAAAAAGCTCCTTTTCAACTTTTTGGTATGGAACCCTAATTAAAACAACAAGAGTCGATATTCTCGTTGAGGGGAGGTAGCGATGATTTTAACTGGTATTCTCAAATTATCTAAGGAATTCGTTAAACATTAACTCAAAGTTATAAATAACTAGATACAAGATGAATGGAATATTTCTGAGTTGCGCAGATAACTTTCGAGTTTGAACTGGGTATAATTAAAACGAGCAATTAATCAACCTTTACTCATTCACGATATCAAGCTATTAACTTTGTTTTGATAACGAAAATGATGTTTCATTTTGTTTTTTTTGAAACTACTTACCAACTGGCCTTAAGAGGAGTGTGAACCCAGCGGTCTCCATACATACGGCGATAACATTTTCCACCCTCTAAACCTTGACCTCAAAAATATTGATGCTTTGGTGTTTTGTATGAAACTCCTAAAACGCATATATTGTCAAATCTATGAAGAAAATTAAAAAAATCAAAACATCCAAACCTCGTTCTATAGCATAATGAAAACATACAAAAAAATAATTACCATAGGTTAAGGTTAAGAGGGTGGAAAACGTTATCGCCGTTTGTATGGGGAGCGTTTTTTCGAGCTGGGTTCACACTCCTCTTGAGTGGAAAAGAAAAATTATGAGAAATCTTTCACATTTTTCAAGTCTTTTTCTAATGAAATACATTTTTCACGCTTCATTTTGTCTTATAATACCAAACATGCCCTTTAAGGAAATGACTATACGAGACCAAAATGTTTCTTTCTTTAAATACATACTAGTCCAAAGAACTTTTCCGAAAATGGGTCTATTGGTTTGGGGTTAAACTCGTTATCGTGAGGTACCAAATTCAATCTTCAACGGTCGCCATTTACCAATCAGTTTCTGTACGTAAGAGTGTTGGTTACTATAGTACCACAAAGTACTAAGGTCATAATGTATAGTCGACCAAGTAATTGCTTATCCACTTTTGAACTTTATACAGTTGTAATACGGTCGAAAAGTGGTCAAGCAATTTCTTGGTCGACTATACATTATGACCTTAGTACTTTGTGGTACTATAGTAACCAACACTCTTACGATGAGAAAAACATCACGAGGAAACCTGCACATTCATGTAAATTAAATAATTAATAGATTCAGGCGTTACTTTGCGGAGGTCCATATCAACAAACTGGAGAGAGTGGAGAGCAAGACAGCCGTTGTAATTAATGTTACAAGAGGTATTCAATCTTAGCCCTCTGGGTAGGCAACGCATTTGCAATCTCTTTGATGTTGCGCGTGTCTATAGGCGGTGGTGATCACTTACCATCAAGTGACCCACTTGCTTGTTTTCCTTCCCATTTCATAAAAAAAAAACTAGTAATTCATCCTGTTTATTTCGATATAAGAACACTTCTAAGTAGTATTATCAACAACTGTACTTACGCCAATTCATAGAAGACTGATAAGATTAGATTTTTATTACATAATATGACATATAATAAAACACTGAATGACAGCTCGCTAACCCCATTGTCAATATTTAAACAAAAGCAAAAAACACCGTCAAAACACAAAAAACGCCAATTCACCATGCTAATTAATATAAGTAACACCATAACCAGATTGACAATTCACAGTCCATTGACAGAACCATTAAACACATCGTCGAGATAACCCCAGACAAATTGTAAACATTAATTGACTGCTAATTAAACTGGAACTTATCAGGCTCTTATCAGAGAGGCGGGGCAGGTCAGATGTATTAATAAACGAACATTATTAAGTGCGCATTTCATACTTCGAAAGTTTTATTGCCATGATGAAATTTGCATTCAGCAATGCATGCACTAAATTTAAATCTAGTATCATGCAACTTGTTGCTAGAAATTAAACGTATATTTAACCAAATAAAAAGAGAGATAGATAGAGATTTACACCTCGTTGAGTTTCTTGCCGGTGTTTTCTCATCAGAGGTTTTTCCGAGCCGGTGGTAAATTTTATGACATTCAAAAGTGCTTCCTGTAAGCTAATCTGAATAAAGATATTTTGATTTCTACTTTGAGGTTAACGCAATATATCTTGCAATATGATATCAGTTTGATGTTCATTTATAAAATTATATGAATAAGAGCTACCTATACATTAGCTTCCTCCTTTTATTGCGTGTTGTTATATTGTTTTATCTACACATATATCATAAATGCTCTATAATGCGTTCAGAAACCGTAGGCAATGACCAGCATTATAACAACCAATATTATTATGAGATTTTTTTCTAATTTGTTTCTATATTTGTTCAAATTCATTTTTTATGACATTATTTTAATTTTACAGTCTATAGATATTTAAGAGGTACCTAGCACTAGTAGCTAGTAACAATGCAGGTCATTGCCCTATGGCTTCTGAACCCATCATAGAGTACTTATGACATGTGTGTAGATAAAGTAATGTATGCAACTGTACATAATTAGGTCTTAAAACACTCGTGTGATCCTATTATGAAACTCGCTGACGCTCGTTTCATAAAACCACACTCGTGTTTTAAGACCCCTCATTATGCAACAGTTGCATAAAATACTATTATTGCATTATATAATAAATCTAATTGAAGTAAAGGCTTTCATATTTTATGATCGTCATTTTAGTCAGTTAACCTCCTTATCAACGAAAATATCCTCAGACTTAGACATACTATACTATTTGTTTGTAGCTTATTTGAAACTCATCGCCAAAGATAGTCAAAAATAGCGTAAGAAAATACTTTTTAAATATTTTATTATTTTATTATCAATCATCAAAATTACTTTAATTGAATTTAAAGTCATTGTCATTGTTTCAGCCAAAAACGTCACTTTTAATAATATTTTTTTAAGCTGTTTAATTTACTATAACATACAAAAGCACCCAGCGTGGTTCTACTTTAATATTTTAAAATTGTGAAATAAGATGCAAGATACTGCATGTATCCGAATTCCAAAACGATATAAACAAACGTGAGATATATTATTATCACCGTCATCATAAAGTTACTGATACCATAATCTTTTGGCATATAGATATAGAGTAGATATAGTCTTTTCTTTCTTTCTTTAATGGCGGCCACGAGGCTTGTGCCAATGTCAGTGTATAATAAAATTGTACGGTTTGGGTCAAAAGACCCCCCCACCCCCTGTCGGGTTATTAGCCATCGGCCAATGATATCCCACCATAAAGGCAAGGAAATTATTGACCGATGCCCAGGGTGCACCGGCCCAAGCACTGCTCTTCCCCCCGGAAAAGTCCATAAGGGAACCGCAGCACTTAGGCACACGAGGAGGAAACCCGACACGCACCCCGAGTAGATATAGTATTGATAACTTTGCTTCCCTGTCAAACGTCGAACCTATTTGACAGTAAAAAGTTCATTGATAAGCCAAGAAATGATTTACAATTTATTAAATTCTGTTAATTGCACTGGGGGTAGCTTACATTGAGAAAAAGTATGTGGGTACTTTGTGGGACATAATAATGTTTTAGTTTGTCAGTACACGAACGCACGGTCGTACTATTTGATTCGGATGATTCCTCGTATAGAGGCGAAACGCGCGTCGCTCGTGTTGTTTTAGTGTTTAGTGGTGGTGGTGTATAGTTGAGTCTGTGTGATATATGTTGTTTCGTGTGGAGGCTGAGGAGGGTGGGTTTTTGCGTGAAAATATAGATGTCGCACAGACGCAGCTATCTCACGAGCACGGCACTGGTTTCGCGGAGTAGCAAGATAATTTGTTTCAGTTTGAGGCTGACGATGGCCATGCTATTTCTAACTGGTCATACTCATGATATGAGCACCAACATTCAAAGGAGAACACATCAGTATCAATTTACATATCTTATCTTTTCTAATGGCAGTTGCATGGTGAGAGGAAAAGAACTAATGCTATACTACTTACATCTTCTCTGGTCTCGTCAGTCATGCTGACTATGGCCATGCTCATGTTGACACGCATGGTGAAAGCAAGCAGCATGGCCAGAAACAGGAGCAGCGTCTGCGCATGTCTGACGCCCAAGCCCCCTGGAAGGAGATAAACATTTTTATCATCACCTAGAGCATATTAAACCTTTTTTTAGGGTCCACAAATACGTTTCAGTCATGGTGTCGAAGGCTGCAAGCAAAAATTATTTATGGGCGCGAAATTTAGAATGGTGCGAAAATGAAAATGGCTTACAATTTTTCAAGGGGGCCAATAACAAAGGCCTGGCAGGCCGCAGGTTGAGTATAGCTGACCTAGGGCATTTCTCAGATGGGTGAATGGTCAGGTTTTTAGACAAAAAAAGTAATAATAATTTCTTAAATGCTTTTTCGTAAGGCAATACTTGGTTGAGTTATTTACTGTAACAAGCTAACCAATTTCTGTCAAGTATAGAATAAAAGAAGATTAATATGAAATGACATAGGAAGTACTCTATACAATACCTATGTTATTGTGAGAAACTGTCGGATAAAATTTGTAAATGTATAGTCGACCAAGAAATTGGTTGACCACTTTTCGACCGTATTACAAAGAAATAAGGATCAAAAGTGGTCAAGCAATTACTTGGTCGACTATACCGTGAACTAATCTGATTCATTGGCCGCTGTAGAACGTTATCGCAATGGTGTCGTGGCTGATATATTATGACATCTATTCTGAAGCGATTATGACGTTTATTGGTTGACTGTACAGTCAAAGAATTAAATTTCCAACCCACCTAAGGTTCAATAGCATATAGCAAACTGTCACTATAAGAGCTATAGAGCAAGACGTTAGTTTGACATATCTACCTTAATGCATTGCGAATGTCAGACGACATTTCAACGTAATGGGTAGGGAATTAAATTCTTTGACTGTACCTACCGAGTTAAGAGCAGTTAAATAGTAAAGAACATGATATTTACTAGCCAAGTTAGGAAAAAGGGGAAATACTTGGAGTTAACAATATTGCTTCTCACAGTCGGAGCAACTTCTAAATTAAGTAATAGAGTGAAGTAAGTTTATTTAAAATGTTTTTATGAAGAGTCTGAAGAGATCGTACCTAAACAAACTTGGTTTTAAGTAAAGATATATTATGTGTTTTAGCCGTGCAAACCACTTGCACTTAAGTGTGCTAGCTACTGGAACTTGTGTTTGAGGCTTAATCAATAGAAAGAACTGAACAGAATAGAACAGAACAGAAGTTAGAGTTATTTCAAAAGGCCAGATCACGGTTTTGAGTACGATTTTAAGCTCAAAATGCAGAACATTGTACCGTTACTAAATTAATTAATATCAGTTTCGTAACGATTTTGTAACGTCTTATATCAGTTTAGCAATTGAATTGTTACTAAAGTGATACAAAATGGTAACAAATCTGTTACGTAAATAATATAAATTATTTTAGTAACGGTATAATGTTTTTGATTTTGACTCTGTACCTAACACTTTTAAACAAAAAATTAAATAAATTTATTTAAATGTAAAAATTACTATCGACTATTTCAGTTTCTTTGCGTGCAATTCCAACGTCGCTATTGGCAAATAAATCAAAGTTTTATTATTATTCTCTGATTATGGAACGTGGAATTATTTCCTTACTATTATTGTTATCTTCTTTTTGATAGGAAGTCCAACGAGCAAGTGGGCCACCTGATGGTAAGTGATCTCTACCACCCAAGGAACGGAAATGTCATTGAAATATTGCATATAAAATACAGAAAAAAGCAGAAATTCTAAAGTGACAGTGCATTTAAAAGTTGTTTAATGCGAAAAAATTAACAAGATCGTGTCAGCTCCCAAATGCCAAGGATAAGGTGATTTTTAAATTAGTCGCCGAAAAAGCATTGCGAGATCTTTGATTGAGTCGCCAAGTGAGTTAGAAAGCGAAAAATTACTACTGGCTACGTTTAGCACGTCAGCGCATCGAGACAATTAAATTATTTATTTTAACATAGTTAATATTACAAATTCGATTATTTGTCTGTTTGTTTATCCTTAGGTACTTCTTGTTAAAATTTAATCATACACGACTTATTAATGCGAATCTTTTTATAGCTATTGCCTTAAAGGACTATTTTCTATTTAAAAAATTCCACGATTTTTTTGCCAAAGTAACAACAGATCGCACTTTTACTTACACTTTTACTTTTAAAATAAAAGTGACAGATTGTTAAATAGGTAATACACATCCTAAAATGACATCTATAAATAGCAATAAAGTTAAAGTTTTGGAAATGTCATATTCAGAGTTATAGCTGTTTAGAATGGGGTGCTAAATGTCCAAATTTTATGAAAGAATTTTTTTATTAAAAATTTCGTTTTTGTCTACAGTCATATTTTTCCACTTTATCAATAATTCAATAGGCTATTTCGGTTGCTTCTAACAACAAGAACATCAAGTTTCTAAAATGAATTTTGTGTTACAGTAAAGTTGTATCATTTTTAATAGCAAAAAAATTTTACTCACTTGGCCTTAAGTTTTCTTCCTGCACGACACCCATATTCCTTCAGAGTAGCACCAAAAATCGCAAAATTTTCCTACTCTCCGAAAAACCGGCCAAGTCCAATTACGTGGTTAAGATAGCTGGTATCATAATCCCAAGTAACACGGGTGTCAGTTACTTGAGCGATACCACTTCTGTTCGCTTTAAGATGTATCGACGCGCCAAGTGCGGAACAGAAGAGCTGTGGAGTCGAATTAGTAAGAACAATTTTTTTTTCTCTTTAAGGTTTCTGTCTCAAAATGCCAAAAAAACGGGGCCTTTACAATTTAATCCGGTCTGTCAGTCCATCCGTCGCAGCCATTTTTATTGCAGACTAGTGGGATGGGATCTTATGAAAATAATTTTGAAATCAGGCGTTTTTTATAAAGCGCTATTACAAAGCGCTATTAAAAGGTGCACTAACAAAGGTGTAACACATTGAAAAATTCGCAGGGTTTGGCAGCGGTAATGTGGCGGAAACTGGCAAACGCAAGGCACGGAATGCTAAAGTTGCAGGTTCGAATCCTGTCATTACCCTAATTTTTCTTTGTGTTGTCATTCATTATATAGCATTTTAAATTTAATTTGAATTATTATTATTATTGTTAATTAGATCATGTAATTATCATGCTTGGGAACTGAAATCCTAAAAACAAATATTTGCGCACGACTATTTCCCTTTGGGGTAGGCAGAGGCCACAAAACGTCATTTGACCTGGCATACTTCCCTCACTTCTTCCATACACATTCCTCTCTTCAGAAAATGAGAAAATTTAATTTGATAAAGTTTAAATTAGAAATATTTCAGATATCTTTTCTCAAAAATTTAAAAGATACTCTCAGTTTTGTAATTAAAACTAGACTTGTTTTGTTACCAAAGCATTCACCTTCGAACAGGTTTTCCTGCTTAAAGATAAATTGAAAAAAAAAATGCATTGGAATCTCAAATACCACATCGGAATAAGGAAAAATGTTTACTGCGCAGGCAGCGTCAACAAGCAAGCAGTGGGCGAACCCATTTTTACTATTGGCAAACACTATATATTGGCAGACCACTGTGAACTGTTTAACCGACATCAAAAAGGGGGAGGTTCTCAATTTGATCAAATATTTTTTTATTCATTAACTATCAGGTGAGCCAGACACTTGTTTGCATCTTTTTCTTTAAAACAAGAACACATATTTTGTGACCTTGACTTTCAAACTAGAGATTGTTTTTTTTTTAAAGGTTCACCAACGATTATTAACAAAATAGATACAAAAAGTTATATGCGTGTACATATAGTATGGGTGTAACAATCTGTTATAGGTGAACACCGCATGCAAAAACTATAGTGAAGCTAAACAAGTAAATTAACAGCAATTGAGGATCACTAATTAACAATAAAAGTAATAATTAAAAGTAAATGAGAGTAAACAGAAGCAAAACTGGACACTAGTTTGTCAAAGTCTAGTCAAAGTCAAAATGTTTTATTCAGATTAGGCTTACAGGTAGCACTTATGAATGTCAAAAAATTTTCCACCGGTTCGGAAAAACCTCTGATGAGAAGATACCGTCAAGAAACTCAACGAGGTGTAATTTTTTAAATAAATCAAAAATTTGCTCATTCTAATGCTCACTGATACAACTTAGGACAGGACATTGTGAACAAACTGGAACAAATTACCTTGCTACTCCGCGAAACCAGTGCCGGGCTCGTGCAAAATAGCTGCGTCTGTGCGACACATATATGTTCATGCAAAAACCCACCCTCCTCCGCTTCCACACGAAACAACATATATCACACAGACTCAACTACACACCACCACCACTAAACACTAAAACTACACGATCGACGCGCGTTTCGCCTCTATACGAGGCATCATCAAGATCTAAGAAACAGTACGACCGTTCAGTCAGTCCGGTCAGAACAGTAGGACATTGTGAATTCGATTCCCACAACACATGAAATAGGAAGGAAAACAAGCAAGTGGGCCATCTGATGATTAGTGAACACCGCCACCTATTGAGACCCGCAACACCAAGGAGATTGCAGATGCGTTGCCAACCCAGAGGGCTAAGATGTAATACCTCTTGTGCCAGTAATTGCACCGGCTGTCTTGCTCTCCACGCCGGAACACTACAGTGCAAGCACTGCTACTTAGCGGCAGGATTACCGAGCAAGATGGTGGTTGCGATCTGGACGGACCTTGCACAAGGTCCTACCACCCGTAAAGGCATAGATGTTATGCATGTAATTATTGTACGTACATTATTATGTACGTATGTTTGATTATCCGTGGCACATTACCCATCAGACAATCTTTCTTTAGTTTGGGACTAGGTCAATTGGTGTTAATTGTGCCAAGACATATATCTAAATACAAAATAGTAAAGGCAAGGTTACACCAAATGCGTACGCAGCACGGCTCTAATTCGCTGCGTAGACACGCGCGTACACCAGAACACGCCGGTTGTAATGTATGGAATTATATTTTGAGATGCCACATCACTTGCATTGCGTGCACGTAAGGTGCCATATAGATGGGGCGAGTTTTTGTATGCGAGTTGTATTACATTGCGCGGCTCAATCGATCGATCGATCACATTATACCTCGGTAGCCCGCAATGTAATGCAACTAGCATGCGAGAACTCGTATCATTTAAATGGCCCTTAATGCAGCTCTACGCAGCGAAGTGGAGCCGTGCTGCATATGCATCTGGTCTGGGCTGGCCTTTAGTTAAATTCTGTTCGCGATTCACTTTACGGCTTAATGTTTTTCAAAAAGCAAATAATGGCGAGTTACTAGCTGCTTGTTATGCAGATGTGATTATAACTGTTGACAAAAAGAAACAATTTAACTACGTTATAATATTCCACAGTTTTTCCTAACCTTAGGTGTCATGGTAAACTTATAAAAAGTAGCAAAAAAACTTAGAAAGAAATGACTTTGACCCTTTAATTCATTGACTCTTGGTTGCATTCACACCACTATTGAAATAACTGTAAAAACGACAAAAAGGTCTTTGAGATCGACTTCTACTTTATCATAACAGTCAAGAGATGAGAGATCTGTGGGGTAATTTTTGACTTTCAAGCCGTTGCCGTAGCCGCAGCTAATTGTAGCCGTGTGAGACCGGGCGTTAACCGGCATCGATACCGGCGTAGTCGAAAAACGAAGCCCCGGCGCCGGTGCTGGCGCACGGTCATGCCGGTGCCGTGCCGGTGCCGAGCCGGCTAATGGAAAAACGCCCATTCCATAAAACAATTGTTTTGTGCACTCACGTGTCTTCGAAGCCGTGTTGCATACCCATCTGGGGTGTCCCATCCTTTAAAGTATAAAAACAAATTGTTGTTACCGAAATCCAATTGAGCAATGTTTATAAATGGTCCCCAGGACTAATGCGTTAAAACAGCTAATAAAATTCAGAATACATTAGGCAAGAATTCCGCAATAATATATTTAAAGATAATTTAAAGACATTTTAATCGAAAAATGCTATTATTCCGTCGACGAATTCTTAAATGATGAAACTGTAAATTGATAATTAAGTTGCTTATTAGCGATTTAAATCTAAAAATGTATTTGACATATTATATATTATTTAATAACTCTTTCATATAGAATAATACCAATTAATTTAATATCAATGCATGACTATTATTTAATGTATTAATTTATTAGCATATTTTGACGTCATACTATTTAATCCTAGATTTAGTTATTAATTATTATTGTGTGCCTTTACAGGGCGTCATGGGCTGACTTTATACCAATGTAACATCCATGTCTATAATGTACATGACTTGATAATAAATAAATGAAAATGAAATAATAGTATTTTATGCAACTGTTGCATAATGAGGGGTCTTAAAACACGAGTGTGGTTTTATGAAACGAGCGTCAGCGAGTTTCATAATAGGATCACACGAGTGTTTTAAGACCTAATTATGTACAGTTGCATACATTACTCTATCTACACACATATCATAAGTACTCTATGATGGGTTCAGAAGCCATAGGGCAATGACCTGCATTGCTACTAGCTGTTAGTGTTAGGTACCTATTAAATATCTATAGACTGTACACATTAAAATAATGTAATAAAAAATGAATTTGAACAAAATATAGAAACAAATTAGAAAAATTCTCATAATAATATTGATTGTTATAATGCTGGTCATTGCCTACGGTTTCTGAACGCATTATAGAGCATTTATAATATATGTGTAGATAAATTTTGTTTCTATTCAACACAAACGTTTCTGTAATAATTGTACTCTGTGTGATGTGTGTGTGTGAGTTTTGTGTTGAATAGTCTTAAATAGATGTTTTTCTTTCTTCTTTCATAAATGAAATAAACAGTAAATTTAGTTACACTTTATAGTTATTACATGCTAATGCAACCAACTTAACTAGAATTCAAAAACCCTCGAGAGCATTAAAATGTTTGAAACTAACCCCTACCAAACGACTTTGAATGGTAGCGTAGAGTAAATCCTATGGCCACTTAAATAAGATCTCGTTTTGAGTAAAGTTAAATGGACCATAAACTGTGGTAACTAAGTATAGTAAATGTAGTGATGTAACGAATATTCGCATTCGCATTCGCAAATATTCGCATATTCATTGCATTATTCGCATTCGCCAAAATTTATGCGAATATTTTACTAATAAAAAACCAATTTGAAGACAATAGTAGATAAATAAAATCAAAGTCCATTCATTTCTTATGTTTTTTAATGCAAGAAAAAGTAACCAACCTCGTAATCACAATATCAGTTGTCACTTTATCATTTGGTATTATTTATTTACTTAATTAATTTTTTTGCAATGAAGCTTAACAATTACATTTTTATTGGAACCTATAAATACAAATGGAACGCATCTCCTTCGAATGAGACTGCCTCCAAGCCATAGACAATTGGCGCCAAATTTGAACAAAAACTGAATATTCGCATTCGCATTCGCATTCGCTAATGTCGGTAGCAGATATTTGCATTCGCATTCGCATCCGCGAATATTCAAAAAATGACATTCGTTACATCACTAGTTAATAGCATACTGCAGCAGTTATAGATCCTCAGTTGTTGCTTTGAGTACGCAATTAGCATGCATGCAATATTAGTGTTTTAAGTAGAATGGCACATTATGTGAACAATAATGTGCACGCTAATAACGCTCATTGTAGCATGCTATGCATTTTGTAGAGTCGTTTTTACTACAGTTTGCGGGTGGTAGGACCTTGTGCAAGGTCCGTCCGGATCGCTACCACCATCTTGTTCGCTAATCCAGTCGCTAAGCAGCAGTGCTTGCACTGTTGTGTTCCGGCGTGGAGAGCAAGACAGCCGGTGTAATTACTGGCACAAGAGGTATTCCAGCTTAGCCCTCTGGGTTGGTAACGCATCTGCACTCTCTTTGTTGTTGCAGGTGTCTATAGGCGGTGGTGATCACTTAACATCAGGTGACCCACTTGCTTGTTTGCCTTCCTATGTTGTATAAAAAAAAACTAATGTTTCAGCCCTACACTGCATGATTCTTACTTATAATTTACTAACAAACCCGCGGCTTTACACGGGTGCAATTAAAATTGAATGTACAGTCAAGGAATAATTTCCAACCCACCTAAGGTTCAATTTCATATAGCAAACTGTCACCATAAGAGCTAACTAGAGCAAGACGTTAGTTTGACATATCGACCTTAATGCATTGCGAATGTCTGACGACATTTCAACGAAATGAATAGGGAATTAAATTCTTTGACTGTACAGTCGCCAGCAATAATATCTTATCCAGTGTCAGGCTCAAAAATATATGACACTTCTGTATTACTAAAGGCATTAGGGCGTGTCATATATTTTTGAGCCTAACGTTGTAAATGATATTATTGCTGGTGACTGTACGTAAAAATCTTCCGTAAAAAATCTCTAAGTTCAAATTCAATTCCGTTGCGTGGTTTAGAAGTAGGCGGCCAAAGACAAGAACGGATAGCGAATTAATAGATTCAGGCGTTACTTTGCGGAGGTCCATTTCAACATACTGGAAGAAATTACCTTGGTACTCCGCGAAACCAGTGCCGTGTTCGTGTAAGTTAGCTGCGTCTGTGCGACATATACATGTTCATGCAAAAACCCACCCTCCTCCGTTTCCACACGAAACAGCATAATATATCACACAGGCTCAACCACAGACCACCACTAAACACTAAACAACTCGATCAACGCGCGTTTCGCCTCTGTACGAGGCATCATCGGGACGCGCATGTGGAATGGCTAGCGACTTTACTTTATACTATGTAAAGAAAAAGAAGATTTTTTTTTATACAACATAGGAAGGAAAACAAGCAAGTGGGTCACCTGATGGTAAGTGATCACCACCGCCTATAGACATCCGCAACACCAAAGAGATTGCAGATGCGTTGCCAACCCAGAGGGCTATGATGGAATACCTCTTGTGCCAGTAATTACACCGGCTGTCGTGCTCTCCACGCCGGAACACAACAGTGAAAGCACTGCTGCTTAGCGTCAGGATTAGCGAGCAAGATGGTGGTAGCGATCCGGACGGACCTTGCACAAGGTCCTACCACCCGCGAAAGATAAAGTAGACAAAAAAAATAAAGAAGATGGTTCAAAATCAAAAACGATCAAGAGTCCATCCTCTTAGCTACTAGGTAACCAACGTCCTATTCTACACAACCTACTTGCTATTTTTTTTTTGGAGCGGTCCCAGACGTTAATTCTTAAGTCACCACAGAACCCTGTCATAATAACTTTGCCAATCCGTAGCCACGTGTTAGTAAATAATTCAAAGCAATGTCACTGAGACAAGGTTCCATACAGGCTTAACGATTGAAGTCCGTGAGTGGACCTTGTGTAAAAAAAACGAATCACTCACGTATTTAAAGCTGAGCTATCGTAACTCGGCCATTCTCAAGTTCTTCACCGTTTCTAATTACCGTTCCTAAATTATTGACGAAATACATCTACAGACACAAAAGGCAAGAACAGAAGCTCTGCTGTCCTCTGAGTTCCATTTAATTTTAGAAGAAATTGATGCTTAATGTTAGGTATTTCGTCAACTAATTAAGGAACGGTAATTAGAAACGGACTCGACACTTGAGAATAGCCAAACTCAGCTGTGTGATCTTATTAGTTCAATATATCTGAATGTCACTGTAGTTTTATGTTAAAAATATGAATATCTATTGTTTCAATTTCACGTAAACCATAAATAATTATATGTGTTGAAATTATTATAAAAAAGACTATACCGAGTAACAATAATAATTTCTTGTTATATCAACCGTAACACACTCAAAAACTTCATTGTTATAGGAAAAAAAACATTCAGTCATACTGTAAATGCGATGCGAATATAATTTAATTTAGACAGAGATATTTTTAAATTAAAACGCAGTAAGGTTAAAATACTATTAACAAAGAGATATTTAAGGAGACATTTGCGTAACTAAAATTGAATATTCAGTTTTTTTGTATTTGTATAGCTGTTAAGAATGTTGTTTATCACGTCAGTAATATAATGTCATAAACCATGTATTTGACATGGCATAAGTAAATACATTAATTTAGATAAGAAATAAGTATTTATATTGCCAGGCGTAGCAATGTTTTTTGGCGAAAACCTAGCTGGTGACTCCCAAGAGAATCACTGAATAGTTGCCGACTTTAAAGTTAACGCCTTTAAATTGCTTACTGACTGTTTTGGCTCTCAATACGAATTTATCTACTATGCCAGGGGAGTTCCACCCCGTACTGTAGGTACGCTCGACCGTCTTGCCTATGGCATAGGCAAATCGCAGTAGGCTGTCGGCTTGCCGCGCGCTCGCTCGCTTGCCTCCGCCGTGTCAGTGTAATTGAAAACGAATGCCGCGCAACCCTAGCGTGTCGCCGAGAGTAGCCGGGGGAAGGCGGGCGCGGGCGGCGCGTTCCTTTTGACTCACGCCGCCTGGCGCATGGTGCATGAAGTAATACGAACTTTTTGAACGTGTTAATAAAGTTGGAATTCGTTTAATCACGGTCGTAAAAGAGAAGTTTCTGTACTATTATTTATTCTGTGACTATGTTCTAAGATTTATATCCACTAATATGTAGAGCAAATTGGGTTTTTTTCTTCAATTTGCTGTACCAGTTTTAACGATAGAGCAAATTGAAAAACAGGTCGGAAATCTAGAGCAAACCAAACTTCTCCAAATTGCACTATTAGTAGATAGAAATCGTGAAGCATAGTGGATAAATTCTATTTTATTTCACTACCTAATATTGCAAATTGGAGAGAAGTTCAATTTGCTCTAGCATTCCGACTAATAGGGCAAATGGACCTGTTTTTCTACAATTTTCTATACTAGTTTTAACAATAGAGCAAATTGTTAACGCCGTTGTAATTACTGGCATAAGAGGTATACCATCTTAGCCCTCTCGGTTGATAACGTATCTGCAATCTCCTTGGTATTGTGGGTGTCTATAGGCGATAGTGATCACTTACCATCAGGTGACCCACTTGCTTGTTTGCCTTCCTATTTCATAAAAAGAAAAAAGGAAGAAAAAATGAAGAAAAACAGTTCAATTTGCTCTATCACTAAAACTCGTAGAGCAAATTGGAGGAACATGTCCAATTTGCTCTATTACTTAGTAATAATCGTAAGACATGAAAGACGTAAAATAGAAATCAATCAATCAATCAATCAATTATAGAGCATAGTGGATAAATTCCTCATTACTTGGTTTTGCTATTATAATGAATCCGACTGATTAATAGTTTTGCGACAACAAACTTTTTTGCACTTGGTAAACTGATTGCATCGTATATAAATGTACTGGAATAACGGTTTTCCGACGGCAAAGTTAAGTTTGTCCCTGTCCAGTTAATCTTTTTGGTAGTGTGATGTTCGGTGCTTATTAAGTCTGACTTGCAATTGGACTGTTTTTTCTCCAATTCTTTATTAAATGAAGTCTTTAAAATGATCCATAGTTTTTTCTATTCATAGCAAATGCACTGATAAATAAACTTATCAGAACGAAAGGTTATCGACAGTGTGGGGCGACCATTATCATTACTACAAGCTTACAAAACAAACAAATGATCCAAGTATCAATAAAAATACTCAGTATTACAAAGAACATAAGAATAATTTACTGGCAAAGATAATTTTGCAAAACGTCAATGTAAGTAGGGTAAACGCTCCTATTGTCGACACTAGTCCGATTGCGGAAACGCTAAATAATTTTTCTTTATGCATGAAAAATGTTATGAGAGTAAGTGAAACAAAGTTCATAATAATATGTCAGAATTGTAGCAACTGGAAATCCGTGGTCTCTGCCTACCCCTCCGGGAAACAGGCGTGAATTTATTTATGTATGTATGTAAATCATTTTTCTATGCATTAAGTTCAAACTTAGACATGCCGTTTTCATTGTTCTATCTTGACTGTTACTAATTAAAAATTATACTTGAAGCACGAGTAGAATAATAGTACAAGTGCAGAAGTCTCACTTCGAACAAAAAACGGCGTTTAGGTATTAGAAGCGTCCTACTGCGTGCCTCTCTGTTTATCGTATAGCACGTATTCATTCGCACATGCAACTCTTACGCGCCGGCCTCAGTACAGTGGTGCGTCGATATTCTTGTAGCTTCGCACAATTACCTCGTTGAGTTTCTTGCCGGTATCTTTTCATCAGAGGTTTTTCCGAACCGGTGGTAAATTTTATGACGTTCATAAGAGCTACCTTTACCCTTCCTGAATAAAAATATTTTGACTTTGACTTTGAATAACCCGCTGCTTGGAGCCCAATACGTGACAAAATATTAATATGTAATTATATTATTGTATGGTAGTACACAAGTTTGAATCGCATTTGGGGGGTTAATAAAACATTTTAGGAAAGAAGCAACATTAAAATGATTCAAAATGTAATGTTGTATTAATTTATTTTAAATAACTATTGTTAGACGGAGACGCACACCAACGTCACTGCTTGCACACAGGCACCGCCCAGCACGTGGTGGGAGCTGCTCGGAGAGAAGACTCGTCCATTTGTATTTTAGTCTATATATTTTTAAGTATGTTAGTTTTTAAGGTATTTATCTATGGGCCTTGTTGCCTGAAAATAAAAGATTTCATTCATTCATTTCGTTCATTCATTCATCATTCATTTCGTTCATTCATTCATTCATTCATTTGTCCAGCGGCCGCGCCACACAGCACACGCTGTCGTTTATTAAATTCTGAGCTAGTCACGTGATCGGGAGAATAAACGTCACTTGCTATTTCCATCGCATTTTAATTGGGCTCCTTTACACTATGCATAAATACTATGGAAGAATTTTAATTAAAGTATAACCTCAATGAAATATAGCATATGTCACCCAGACTACAATTACGGACCGATTGATACCTCATTCATCAAAATCGGCTCAGTCGTTTAGGCACTACAGTGGAACACGTAAATACAAACATACATACATAGGCTGCTAAAAACATAACCCTTCCTTTTGGCTTTGCCGTAGTCGGGTAAAAATAAGATCTTATTTTAACCTTTCGCTAGTTTTCCACATACTTATAACGTACAGTCAAGGAAATCCAAACACGTACCACCGTAGAACCTAGTCGAAGAGATATAAGGCGATATAAGGCATGACATTTGTGTGACATAGCGTGGCGTTTAACGCGTCGCGTCATTGCGACAGGGTTCTAAGGTGGTGAATGTATTTCCTCTGCTGTACATTGGAATTTTACTGTGACAATCGGTAAAGATCGAGGTGAATAAAAAATGCTATTATGGTGTTAAAGTCCCCGTGAACATTATTAATTTATAAATTTGTATAATTGTCGTGAACATACGAAAATGTACGAGTAAAAACGAGAGTTAAAAATGTCACTGACGGTAACAACTGATGTCTTATTAGAGTCAATTACTGATACAGTTACCTTACCAGGTTACTGAGCTAAACAGTGTGAATTTAAAACAATTCCACTAAAAAGTAATTAAATTAAATTAAAAAACCCAACTGCGTGAAGTAAATCAAAACAGAAAAGACTAAAGCAAGTTCCGTAGTTTGAAATTCTGTTAAGTAATGTTGAATAACTACACAGTTGCAATAGTTTCATGAACTTTTGCATCGCGCAGTCGGGTAAAAATATGCATTTTTCTTAAGTCTACATAATATTAGTTTAAGTAGTTTTATCTGCTTTCTTCTCCAATGTCGAATCTGAAACAAAAAAAAAAATATTAAGTTTCATCATTCAAAGTATTTAATCAAATTCTACATTAAGATAAAAAAACAGCAATAAAATCTTATTCTAAACTTAAAAGGTAAAAAAATTGTCCCTAATTGCCGCCAATAGGGAGGGTGCCCAGAAGACTGGCAGCATTGCCACGTTAGATGGCAATGCTGGTTCTTTGGGCAAAGTATTGCCCAGCCTTCTGGTCACGGGAGGCCTCTATAAGGCGCGCCGATAAGTCTTTGTATAGACGGCGCGCACTTAGCCCCCAGGGCCCCAGAGTTTTGACCCCAAACGCCTCAAATATGTAGCTGTCACCAAGGCAGGTATATTTGCGACGTTTGAGCTCTTCCGTTTATTAAGTTAAACAAAACATGTTAATGTTTGTAAATCTGTTCTGAAAATTTAATAAAATACATAGCCAATTTTACAAACTTTTTTATCTTGGTAGAGAATCTGGGAAAGCAAAGGTCTTTGAACTGTTTAGTTAGTATCAGTATATTTGAGTACTATGTTTCGATCAGGCTAACAGATTTACGTCAAGCTTATAATGTTTTATTTAATCTTATTTCTGTTTTGTTAAAAAAAATTGACATACTACTAAACTTAAAAAAAGTTGAAAAATGAAAATAAGAAGTTTGCGACGAAAAAATGTCACTGCTAAAGTTTGATTTTTAATTCGGAGACTGATTTGACTTGGCGAAAAATGTCAAAAAAAATTTTTTTATACAACATGTATGGGACAAAGTTACATTTTTATCACGCGTCAGTGGCGATGAATTCAATGGGGCAATAAAGACACAAATATTTAATTGGCAACTTTATCTCTGAATTTAAAAAAGCAAACTATAAATTAGACACAGAATATTTTCGATTTTTCGAAGTCAATTATGAGGATCATATACAAAGATATTCAGCAGAATCTTTTGAATGAAGTGGCAAAAACATTTTGCAAAATTTTCCTTCAAAGAAAAGAGATATAGAAAGGATCAATACCTAAAAAATTATTGAAAAGAACGCAAAACTATACGCAATGCTATTAATAATACGTGTCACAAGAAATGGGTATATTTTCGAACTCCAGAGCTTTGATGTAATTTGTATGGCACTCTTTTCGTAAAAAAAACATGGAAACGGTGATAATTTAAGAGTGTTCCTACTGGTACACGCTTAAAGAACACACATTTTCGCAGATGCGCTTACCCTCTATCATCGCCACCAACATTTAGTAAACAAAAGATGCGCCATACAAATTACACCAATGTTGACCAAAGGTCTACATTTTGAAAATATACCCAAATATATTCTACAGCTAGCAAAATTATAGTCGGCTTTCTCTACCCCTAATAATAAGAAACACGAAAATCATTTCACAAAATCATATTATGAATATCCTAGAGAATGGCGCCTCATTTACTAAAGGTGCGTACATGTAAGTGAGTTTCCGAGTAAATTCCATTAGCGTGAATGTTTCGCATTGTAGCCTAGCCCTTACAAGCACAGGGGTCTGCTCACACTGAGAGCGATTACATAAAATGGTGTGTTACTGGTAAGAGTTCCGACTGACCAGCTGTCGACCTTTACAAGAGAAGAGTTTTGGCCCAAAGGTGTCACATTCCAGCGGTACCGTGGCCGGTTAACTGACACCGCGAAAGTGCTCACCTTACAGACTTTACGTGCTGGTAATTAAGTTATTAGTTATGTATAATAAATATTAATGTTAGTCTTATGCATGTATACGCTGCTTATAACTATGTAGGCTTATCTTTAAGGTATGATGTGATCGGTTGATTGATCGAGCCGCGCAATGTAAAGCAACTCGCATACGAGAAATCGTTTCATGTAAATGGCCCCTTAATTTTACGGAAACTGCGCTAGCACTAAGCCCCCACATGGTTGACATGAATAGAGATCAATTACTCAGCTTTCTAATCAAGGGATGGCTACAACGCGGCTCCACCGTCAGTCTGCCAAACACGGTACAAGGGTACTGCTGCACACCCCCATTGGGCTCGACATGTGGATTAATGGATGCGGTCTGTTAACGGTAAGGATTTACCAAAATACCAACTGTTGGGAACCCTAATTGCCCTCGGCACTGAGTGTTACTATTTTTTTTGTATAATATTTATAATAGGTATGCGAACGAAGTGGGTCACTTTATGGTAAGTGGTCACCATCATCCATAGACACCCGCAATACTGAGGAGATTGGAGATGCGTTGCCAACCCAGAGGGCTAAGATGGAATAACCTCTTGTGCCAGTAATTTCACCGGCTGTCTTGCTATCCACGCCGGAACACAACAGTGCAAGCATTGCTGCTTAGCGGCTGGATTAGCGAGCAAGAAAGTTGAAACGATCCGGATAGACCTTGTACAAGGTCCTACCGTTCGCAAATAAAGAAAATAAATGATTCTTTTTTTAGTTTATTGAAAGAATTTTATAGTAATTAGAAGATAAACGAGCAACCGGGTCCCTTGAAAGGAAACAACACCCCAAGAAAATCACTAATCAAAACATAGTAATAAAAATAATCAGGTCTATAATGTTAAGGAAAACGTTATCGCCGTTTGTATGTAGAACGCTCTTTGAGGCTTTGAACACAATTCTTGTAAAGGTACCCACGTATGAGGATAAAGCTCTCTTATTTTTATTTTATTGTTAAAAATTTCTGGAATTTTTTATATTGTGTAGTCGACCAAAAAGTTGCTTGACCACTTTCCGACTCTATTACAATGGTATAAAGTTCAAAAGTGATCAAGCAATTAATTGGTCGACTATACACAAATGTATGTAAAACGTCGGCGTAACGGTCTTAGAGCTTCAATGGGTCTCCAATTCCTTGTGATATCTTCACTATCTTTAGTCTTATTGTTAGTCCAGTTTAGTATTTTGTGGGCGGTAGGACCCTTGTGCAAGGTCTGTCCTGATCACTACCACTATCATGCTATAATTCAGCCGCTAAACAGCAGTGCTTGCACCGTTGTGTTCCGGCGTAGAGAGCAAAACAGCTGGTGAAATGACTGGCACAAGAGGCATTCCGTCTTAGCCCTCTGGGTTGGCATCGCATATGCAATCTCCTTGGTCTTACGGGTGGCTCCCTGGGCGTGGTGATCATTTTATTATACCATCCAGGTGACCCACTTGCTTGTTTGTTTTGCCATTTTATATAAAAAAGCAGACTGTTTACCTTTACTTTGCTAACAGAATACTAGGTGTTTATTCGAAGAATATGGGGAAATCAAGTTGCTAACTTATTTATGTTTAGCAGGTCATCTCTAATTTTATATCGAAATACGGGTCACATGTCTTTTAATTGTCAATCGATTGATAATAAGGTACATTTTAACGTGTCTGCATGACCATAAATGGTACATTTAACATGTACAAGACTCAGAAGTAGCTGAACAAGAACCTGGTCGTAGTAACGTATGAAATGAGAGTTGCTTGAACTTGTCACATTACTGACAGCGACAAGGTACTAAAATGAGCTGCTTCTGACGCTGACCGTACAGCCAGAAGATCAGTAGTTTGATGTTTGACTTTCTAGCGTTCGACACTCGCCAACTGCGGACCAATCAAATACGCGAGCGTAGATTTTAGCCGGCACTGATTGGCGCGCGGCTGGCGTGTGTTCGAAACTCAAAAATCACTTCATTGGACATCAGTTCCAACGAGTAGAATGTCAAATTTTAACCAAAATAAATAAAATAAATAAATATCTTGGGAACATCAATTGAACCAGTCTCAAACTAAGCAAAGCTTGTTCTATGGGTACTAGACAACGGATATAAATACTTATACATATAAATAAATACTTACTTGAATACATGTAACATCCAAGATTTAATTTTCGTATTAATCATACAAACATTTGCCTTTAGTAGGCATCGAACCCATAACCTTTTGCTTCGTAGTCAGGGTCACTAACCAATCGACTATCCGGTCTAAGAAATAGGTCTAATTGAACTTTTTAATTATGAATAGTTTTCATAGTGAGTTCTTCTTAATTAGAACAAACACTGTTTGACACTAGAATTTAAGGATGATAGTTATAAATTAAGCTCAAGTACGTGTTGGAGCCGCGATTAACTGATCCGCGCTGAAATCACGAACGTCGTCTCAAGATTGAGTCTCAAGTAAAAGCTAGACAATAATTAAATACTTACTCCTTAGTTGAATGAACCTGCATAGGTATTTTGTATTCTTACCCATACAATTTTGTATAGAGTTTTTTTTTATACACCATAGGAAGGAAAACAAGCAAGTGGGTCACCTGATGGTAAGTGATCACCACCGCCTATAGACTCCTGCAACAACAAAGAGAGTGCAGATGCGTTGACAACCCAGAGGGCTAAGATGGAATACCTCTTGTGACAGTAATTACACCGGCTGTCTTGCTCTCCACGCCGGAACACAACAGTGCAAGCACTGCTGCTTAGCGGCAGGATTAGCGAGCAAGATGGTGGTAGCGATCCGGACGGACCTTGCACAAGGTCCTACCACCCGCGAGTCTGTCTGTAATGTATTTTGTATTCTTACCCGTACAATTTTCTATAGAGTCCGTCTGTACCAAGTCGTTCCATGGCTGCTTCACACTCGTCCCGAATATGAGATAGACGGAGTTACAGAATAAATAGATGAAAGATGACAGGTAGAACACTTTGCGCCATTCCCCAGCATCAGTCTGGAATAAATATAACTTTAAATGTATGGTAATACAACAACCATAATTTATCCTTGCTTGTCATGATTAAACAACTTTCTAACCTAAAATTGTAGTTTTTGCCATCAAAATATTGTTTCTTGATAAAAAATAACAAAAACTTAAAACTATAAACTATCCAATAACAAAAAAATTAAGAACTAAGTATGAAATCGTTTCAATTAACGCAATAAGACTACAGACTCTACCAGCGCTTCAGAAATTGACATCTGCTGAGACATGAAGGTATAGTCCACCAAGAAATTACTTAACTACTTTTAAATTTTATTCCTTTGTAATACGTTCGAAAATTGGTTAACCAATTTATTGGTTGACTATACAGCTCAGTCAATTACCTCGTCTTTGATGATAGCCCCAGCTGCGAGCGGAGCGACGATGGATGTGAGATTAGCGATGCAGTTGGTTATCCCCAGCATGGTGCCGGCAAAGTTTGGGGACATATCCAGGTGTACCAGCTAGAAGATTAGAAAAAATGGATTCTGAAGTTACTTTACGAAGGTCTGTATTAATAAATTAGGACATGTTACGCTGCTACTTCGTGTAAATGGTGATCAATCCCATATTATGTTGGACTTGACCCTGGATTTCAAATGTTTTTCTTTTAACAAATTTCAACAAACTACCGTTAATTGGTTCAAATAAAAAACCATCTAAAAGTGCACCACGGGGTCATAAACGCTGACACCATCCCTCTTCAAAGCTTGTCAGCATGTGACATAGAACAGTTGTGGATATTTTGTATAGTATGTGGACCGAAAACCAAATATTGAATTTAAAAAAAAATAGTGTTTTCCCAAAGGGATTTCCTTGACAAGGTGGCGGAAAATGACTTAACCTGGCACGTGCGGCGTTATTATCTAGAGCTTATGAAAGAGCGAAAATATAATTTCAATTGGTTGTTATTATAAAAAAAAAAACAGTCTTAAAGATTTTCGTTACAAGGTCTATTGTAGAAACTAAGCAATCAGGAATTTTGTACTTATGTCTGTTTATAATGTACCACAATATAATACTAACCGTAACTAGGTGATAACTGAAAAACACTAATAACTTCATATTTTGTAAGCTATAAGCAAAAAATGTTTCTATCGCGATTTGTTTGTGGTCAAGTCCGTTCATACACACTTGCCTATCAAGTAAACAAAATTATAACTTAAAATTTCACTTAAAACAAATTAAGGCTGTTAATTTATTTTTTATTTTTATTTTTTTTTTATTTTTTATTTATTTTTTTTAATAGTTTTTAATTAGTTAATAGAAGAAATGATTTGTAACTTGTTGGTTTATAATGTTATGTTTTAACCATAATTATAGTGTGATGGCATGAAATCCTTGATGTACAAATGCAACTCGCACTTACCTATTTTTAGTACCTATAAAACGTTGACTGTAAAGTAACCGACAGCAGACACCTAACAAGGGAATTGCGAGAAAATTACGGGTGCAACTATTTAAATCCAGCTGACTAGCTTTTTCGTGGATTCTCATTTGCTTGCAACTCTTACAATAGCCAATCTTGTTAGAAAAGTTGCACACAAACTGCAAGCTAGGGGACTGTTAGTGTAAATAAGCCAGAGATGGGTACACTTGCCCGAGTCATGTAATCAGAATGTTTCACTTTTTTTTTACTCTTCAGGAAAGTTTCAAAACCGGGATCAGTAAGGAATTGTATCCATTTTAACAACTAGCTAACTGTCTCTGCTATGTTACCGTAGTAGAATCCAAATAAAGAACTTTGTAGTTTTCAACATAAAACTACCGTGAGACTCGGACATTTAATAAAACGGATCACTCACGTATTTTTAAGTCGAGAAATGCCCGACATGTTTCGGACCAGTCCGTGGTCCTTAATCATGAGCCCCCGCGGCGGTGGCACGATGACGACTGCATCGGGCATTTCTCGACGTAAAAAAACGTGAGTGGTCCGTTTTATTAATAACAACATTGTGCATACTAAAATAACTAACATCAGTTTGGTAACGGTTTCGTAACTGTGTAGTAATTAAATCGTTACTAAACTGATGCAAATCGTTACAAAACCGTTACGAAACAGATATTATTTATTTTAATAACGGTATATATTTTTTTTGATAGTGACACAGTATTCAATGAGATTTGTAACGTACCATGAAGCCAGTATAGTGACCCGCGTTAAGGCCAACCACCATAGTAAGCAACCCCACTGCTAGGGTGATGTTGCCTGCAGGCACGAATGCCAGGCCTATGAGGAATATCGCTGGACCAAAGTGACCTGAAAGGAAACTATGACATGAGATAAGAAATATTATCTCTAATTATCCCCCCCTTTCTTCCACATTTTCATGAATAAAATATACAAAAAAAGAAAAGCGAAAATACAATAATTTAGCTAAATACACAATGTTGATCGAAAATGATCGAAATATAAAATGGGTAATCAATCACACTCGTCGCTAATTTAAAACATTAATTTCTGTTACGTTAAGAATTTTAAGTGACTTTTTCTAGTTAGAATAGAACTTCTAATGCTTTTATGGTATTGCTGTAAGTAACCCGATTTTCATTAAGATATGTCACGAATCATGAGCCTCCGTAAAATAAGATCCAAAACTCTCTTAACAATAGAACATACCGATACTGTTGCATATTTTTCTAGTAATTGTAGTACTGAGCCACTTCTTAGCGAGGATGTAGTCAGACAGAAATCCGAAGGGAAAACTCAGGGCGTACATAGCAATGTATGGAAGCGCTGACATCACTCCGTTCTGAGGAATAATTAACAATCCAAAGATAAATAAACTGTCATTCAAAATGAAAAATGAAAAGAGAAAGCTAAAGATGATGTTGAAACATATCAATGATACACCACCTAATATTATGGTCCATCGATATTTTTTCTCTTTCACAATATGACGCTTGGTTGTTGCCGTATTGAATTCAGATAACTATGATGTCTTGTCAGCAAGACTAGGAGAAATGGATTGACGTAAAAATCATCAAAATTAGCCCAAGCCTTTAGTCTCCAGTGGTACTAACATGACTGGTCAAGTTTAGTTTATCAGAGTTTATCTATATATGTCACTTTCTTATGACATTAGTTTGACAGAGTAGCAGGGAGCGATTCTGGGTCATTCATGTTAGGACCATAGAGCGTAAAGAACCATTTATATAGGCTGATAAAGAAATTACCCTCCATTGCGTTACGCAGTCGGGTAAAAATGCAACCATCTGTATTAGTTACGTATCATGAATAAAATATAATGATCGTAAACTTTTGATAATTCGTACCGCTTTGATGTCCACTCCCAGCACTTGGCTCATGTAGCTAGGCATCTCAGTCATCAGGGTCCAGAAGCCCCAGTGGTGGCCACAGTGCACCACGATCAGACTCAGGAACGGGATCGAGGTGAACAAGGACTTCCAAGGAGTCGCGAAAGACTATAAGAGAAAAATATACATTCAAACTAATAATAACTAGCAACATTTACTTAAACTATTGTAGTTTTTTTTTAATACAAAATAGGAAGGCAAACAAGCAAGTGGGTCACCTGATGCTAAGTGATCACCACCGCCTATAGACACCTGCAACAACAAAGAGAGTGCAGATGCGTTGCCAACCCAGAGGGCTAAGATGGAATACCTCTTGTGCCAGTAATAACACCGGCTGTCTTGCTCTCCACGCCGGAACACAACAGTGCAAGCACTGCTGCTTAGCGGCAATAGCACAGATAGGGACGTCAAGACACGTCTTAAGGACGTTCAAGAAACGAGCCTTTTTTTTAAGCTGGCCACTTGCTTGCGATTTTTACTACCAGTAAACTATGTGCTTGTTAGTTTGTGACAGTTTCCGGTGAAAGAAAACATCGGGAGAAATTCCTCACACACCTGCAAAATACTTAACGGGGTGTGTGAAGATCTCAAATTGCACTAAACTAGTGTTACAGCTGACGCCAAACCCCCTTTTTGAGAGGCCTGTGTCCAACGTTAGAACATTTAAACATTATACTTCAGATGATGATGACATCGACATAGATATGAGAATTTGCAATTCTTCAGTGGCATATTGCTCGTAGAAATTATGGCCGTTGGGGCAGAAAATAAAGTATTGCTAGGCTTTCCACAAAGTGGACCGCGGATCTGGTGAGGATTTCAGGAAACCGTTGCATTTGAAAATATTAAGAGTGGCCATCGTGAAGAAACTTGAGGAAGGCGTATCTCAAGCAGTGGATATCTTTCGACTGATATGATTGTATCAGATGGTGATTCAATTAATCATTAGATCTTACCTTATGCCCCCCGACGTGACCCAGAGAATTCTGAATGTATAGTTTCTCCTTCTCGCTTATCATTCTAGATGATTGTGGAGAAGCTGCCCCTATTAGGAGATAGACAATGGTCCATATGACTCCTAAAGTGCCATTCACGTAAAAGATAGACGGCCATCCCCAGTATTCAGCCAGGAATCCTGCTGACATCAGCTCAGCAGCTGTTCCTAGTTGAGCTCCTGCAAATACAGAGTATGGAGAAAAATTGAAAATACTATGAATAATTGTGAATGAAATCGTTGGCAGTTAGTATTACATAAACGCCGTAGCAAATAAGTACTCAAATAATCAGCTCACACAAGCTTTGTTCCGAATACGAACAAATTTCTGTATTTGATGAGAAGGGTTAATTCATCAAATTGCGAAATTTGTGGTATTCCTGAAGACGTTTATGGAGTGTCTGCAAACGAAGTCTATTAGGGACAAGGTATTTGCACAATTTGGGTTCGGTTATTTGAATGTGGTATTGTTACAATCGATTTTGTGTCAACTAAGGATACAGCTAAGAGCCTGTGTAATTGTTTCATTATAACAAGTTTTAATATTTTGTTCTATGTAATTTTGTAATATGCTCTTATTAGATAAATTGTTTTCTAATGAGGCTTACATGTTCAGGTTTGATCAAAGCCCCTAAATAAATAAAGATTAAAAAAAGGCAATGCAAAAGAAGTCACACCTAAGAGTCACACTGAAAAAAAAGGGACAACCGAACTAGTTTGGTTACTCCTGATTTTGGTTAATGGTAATCAAAGTTCGTTTAAATTAACAAAACTATTTTCTACTGATAAACATTTGATGATACTGAAAAACTGATAAGTAAGGTGTAACAAATAGTTTGGTAGTCACTTTTTTGTGTAATAGGTAAACAAACTTTGATTACGTGTAACAAAGCAATTGTTTCAGTGCACTGAAAAAAAACGCAATGTACACATAATTTTGTGGGTACTTAATTTCACTTTTTTATAATAACTAAGGTAACGGTCCCAGACCTTGACAGTGGCCCAATAGTTGACGAGCAGATTCGGAGACATGCGAGTAAATACGAGAGACAATGATGTCAACTACTGGTTCAAACAATGTCCTACGCGTGACAAACACTGGTATAGTTACCTTATACGCTTTTATTCTATCATCACTTGTTTATAACTACCTAACTACCTAGGTAAATGTGTATCCTACAATTCTCGAAAGTAGACTTGGCCTTTAATTTTAACTTCTGTCTGTGTATTTAAATTTTCTTCGAAGTACGTTCATTATGAAATTATAATTCCATAGTACTGATTATCAAACACTTAATTATAATTATTACGCATGATTGTATTTTATTTAATAATGCCGTGCCTAAATTAAGGTTTCCATTGAACTGTATTATAAATATTATATTACCTAGATTTTATATCTTTTCGAAACATAAGTGCCTTAAATTACTTTACTTGAAACTTGATTATTGCCTTTGTTTTAGGAGTAGGCACTTCAGACTTATTTCATGAAGATGCAAATATTATAATAATATTTTAAAAATAGCAATACAAACGCGCCTGATTGCATTTAAAAAGAAACTCAATCACAATTCACAATTTAAACCACTGAACATAGAAGTCATGTGGAATATGGTGTTCTTTAGAATGTAAAGTGGTGAATTAGGATATATGTTTTAGAAAACATACCATTACGAGTGTTAAAAGGGGCTGAAAATTGGTATAAAGGCAATCTAAATTCTACGTGGATGAAGTCGCCTTCAAAAGCCAATTTTAATAATTTTTTTTATAAAACAAACATGCGGTTTGCTTAAATTAATATTGATACCGCAGTCTAATGACGCTAGTTACGACAGAAACATCACCAGCACGTTCCGACCCACCGTCCGACGAACGATCTTTTGTGGCACAACTGAGTCTGTTTGCTGTTTGTACAACATGTTTTTAGTCCACTTGATGTAAAAAAATCAACGGCGCCCATGAATATCTGCAGTACCCTAGGTATTGCTAGGGCATTGCAAACCTTGCAAGAAGCGTTACGCTCGCTTTAAAGGCACTTTTAAAGAACCCCAGCTACCAGGTCCAGTCCATTCAAAATTTTGCACGTGCAAAGCAAAAAAAGGCTGTTTTTAGTAAAAAAATTGTTTACTCGTAATTATGCTTCTTATACAGCTAGAAACATGCGTAGTTTCAAGTGGCCTTAGTGGTAGATACTTAAACAAGTTTGGTACGTGATTTTTACCTGCATAAATGATGGTACTTAGCCCACTCTTCTCTTCCAAGGGCACCCACTTGCTGATGAGGTTGTGGGTGCACGGGTAGATGAACCCCTGCGTGAGACCCTGGAGAGCCCTGCACACGCATACCATCTGCCAACCACCCTGAAATACAAGCATTGCTTTTATACCTATAAGTCTACCGATAAAATCGGGGACATTCTGGAAACAGGCCAAGCCAGGAGTGCCTTAAGCCGACGAGCATCCATGAAGAATGTTATAAGAGTAAGTGAGGTGAGTGAGCAAGCAGATGGCTTAAATTCCTTGCATGTTGCTGCCATGGTTCTTGCGCTCGCATTTTGTATTAAACTTACATAGTAAGCAGCCGTCGGCAGCAATAATGAGATGACAGAGTTGCACCCAATGCTGATGGTAACCAGCACACTGCCACCAAACCTGTCGGCCAGCAGACCTCCTGGCACCTGAAGGATGACGTAGCCCCAGAAGAAAGAGGATAGGATCACGCTCTGAATCTTCATGCTCCAGTCAAATGTCTGGAAAATAATCAAGGAATCATTAATGTTGAAAATTAGAATGCCATTCAATCAAATAGAGAAAGGTCGTACTGATTAAGATCCCGACAATGCCTCATACAGAGGCAAAACGCCCGTAGATTGTGTAGAAAGTGGAAAAGGGTGGAATTTTGTGTAAAAAAATATATCGCACAAACGCAGCAGTTTTGCATGTGCACGGCACTAGTTTAGCGGAGTAGCAAGGTTCTTAATTTGGTAAAATTCGTAGACAAAAAATGTAAAAAAAGGAGGTAGCTGTCAAAACTTTAAAATTGTAAATAGTTGACCTTGAATGCAACCTGGCCCTAGTTTAATAAACGTTAAAGGTGCTATAATTCGACATAAATGTAAACTTTTCCATATTTAAATGTGACAATTATGTCGACATGTAGCACTTGTCACGTCTATTAAATAGGGTTTAGCCTGTTCCATTTGTGATCCCAACAGGATATTACAGTCTGTATAAGAATAGAATAGAAAAGAACCATTTATTTGAGACTGCATAGGCTCCTAGAAAAAATACCTTAAAGACTATTTATAATACAAAAAATAAAAAAAAAACAAATAATTTAGCACGTTACTTCGGCGACGTTTGACCTAGTTTCGGGGTGTCCAGCAACCATCCGCGAAAACGTCGGAGGGTGACTCCCTTTGGCCAGAATTCCTGCTTCATGAAGGTCCACAGATGATCGGTCGGGACCCGTACTACGAAGGACGTAAAGTTGACGTGGTGGCGGAACTCCAACCGCTCGATACATACATATATGAATAACATACTCACGTTCTCGTTGGAACTGTCCGTCATGGCGACGATGGCCATACTGATGTTGACTCTCATACTGAAACCCAGCAGCAGTGCAAAGAATAGCAGCACGCATTGCACGTGCCTGATGCCCAGGCCTGGGGAAAGCATTTGTGTTGTCAATAAGTATTGCAAAGACTTTTGACGACCTTTTTGACGACCGGATAGCCTAGTAGTTAGTGGCCCTGACTACAAAACTTAAAGTTCCGAGTTCGATTCCCGGAAGGACAAATGTTTGTATGATGAATACGCATGTTTGTGCCCGAGTCGTGGTTGTTATATGTATTTTAGTATATATTTATCTATATAAGTATGTATATCCGTTGTGTAGTACCCATAACACAAGCAGCTGTAGTTGCTTACTATGGGACTAGGTCAATTGGTGTTAAATAAATAAATAAATATCTTGGGCCAATTTACACCAATTGCCCTAGTCCCAAGCTAAGCAAACCTTGTGTTATGGGTACTAGATAACGGATAAACATACTTATATATAGATCAATACATACTTAAATACAAATAACATCCATGACTCAGGTACAAACACTCGTGTTCGTCACACAAATATTTTCCTATACCAGGATTTGAACCCGGGACCTCTTGCACAGGAAGCAAACACATGTGCCACTGTTCCATACAGGTTTTTAAGTGTCCCAAGATATTTATTTATTTATTTAAACAACAAAGAACAAATAGACGATAGAAGGAGTGCTAGGAGGTTAAGATAGGTATTATAGGAAGACAGACATCAACATTCCTTACTGTTGCGAGTGTCTATAAGCGGTGGTGATTACTTACCATCTAGTGACCCACTTGCTTGTTTTCCTACCTATGTTGTATAAAAAGTGACCCTAACATGACTGGCCAAGTTTAGTTTATCTCTATCTGCGTCCCTTTCTTATGACACTAGTTAGACAGAGACACAGGGACGGGTTAAACTAAACCTGGGCTGTCATGAGACCACAGTGGACTAACCAGTTACATGTTCGCGTTTTATCATTCGCCTTATTTGATGAATGCAAGTTGGTGGTCGCCGTTCTTGACCTAATCGTACTTACTTGCTAAATTCATTATGTAATCGCTGTGGCCATTCAAATATTGTCTATACTTATATTAGAAATATGCGTCGTGTCGTTCGAGGGAACGCTGGGTAAAAAAAAACATAAAGAAAAAAACCGGCCAAGTGCGAGTCGGACTCGCGCACCGAGGTTTCCGTACCAACGGAACTACAAACTTACGGTTTTCGGATTAATTGTTTTATTTGTGTTGTGAGACTTTGCTTTTTGCCAAATATCATAGTTCTAGGTCGGGAAAGTAACCCATAGATTTTTAAGTGCCTTGCAAATGTATGAGACATGCAGTATAAACGACCGGATCTTTTGATCGCGTTGACTTGGAAGTTTGATTTTTTCACAGCTTCAAGGGACTACGTATTTGAGTATTTGGTATTAATTTCAACTCGATACCTTTACGCGTTCCTGAGAAAAAGCCAGACAGACAGACAGACAACGAAGTGATCCTATGAGGGTTCCGTTTTTCCTTTTGAGATACGGAACCCTAAGGAAAGCTATATTTTATTTTACCACTTAATCTGTGTGACTATTACGTATATTCATGCCAAATTACAGATTTCTAGTACTAAGAGTCTGAACAGAGGCGGATGAACAGACGGACAGACATGGCGAAGACTACGAAAGACTACGGAACCCTAATACTGATACATATTACTAAGTGCGGTATTTGCGGGTGGTAGGACCTTGTACAAGGTCCGTCCGAATCGCTACCACCATCTTGTTTGCTAATCCTGCCGCTAAGCAGCGGTGCTTGCACTGTTGTGTTCCGGCGTGGAGAGCAAGACAGCCGGTGTAATTACTGGCACAAAAGGTATTCCATCTTAGCCCTCTGGGTTGGCGTCTATAGGTGGTGGTGATCACTTACCATCAGGTGACCCACTTGCTTATTTGCCTTCCTATGTTGTATAAAAAAAAAATGTATAATACATCTTTGACTTGTTCCCCTTGCCTGATTTGGGAATTTTGGTTGTTATTTGTCTACAGATATTTATTTGTTTTGTCAAATCGATACCTCCTACGTATACTGATACAAGTGACAATTTTGAGATTTTCGTTTTTTTGCAGATTTGAGACTAAAATACTTACATTTAACTGCCACATAAATTTCGTACGAATATTCTCATTAGTTTCCGAAATAAAGTGACGTATATGAACGCATCTTACACCTTTTTGACAATCGGTACGATGTATACTGAGCCAAGTCGCTTGTACCACTATACGCGGCGCAGATATTGTGGAGGAGCGGTGCGAGTGTGGTGTAACTGGCAGTTGCCTCAGTATGCACGCTCGCCATTGATGCGTACGGGGAGTTGTCTCAGTATGCTCAAACGACAGTTGACGACGCATTATGTCTAATACGACTTCTACGTGCACAATTCAGTTTATTTATATTTATAACATTATCGGGACTTTAGCGCGATAAAAATATATTGTTGATTTACCTCGACGTTTCGAGGTAAATCAACAATTGGTTGGTTGGTTGGTTTGGAGGTGTTCAGTTTATTTATATTTCTTACGTTCTGTAACTTTACGTTTCTTATTGTATTTGATAACTAAATGATTTTAAAGTAAGTAAAATCATTGCAAAATGAAGCAGACGAGAGGGAGAACTGACCTATTAACCTACTATTAGAACCATATTAAAATAAATAATAAGAAAGAAATAAATAAATATCTTGGGACTTGGAAATTTCTTATTTAAATATGGTTTCAAACTTTTTGTCAGTTGGACCAGTAATACGGGTTTAAAGAAAGAAAAAAACTAAATTAAAAAATACTTCTAGTGTCGCCGCTACCGCCAGAAGCCGAATCTTTACTTTCTTTGCGTTTTTGGAAAAACAAAAATTAGATTCTATGGTATCAGAAGAGTTTTCAGAAACAGTATCACTTCACAGCAGCAAAGCTGTGCTTCATCTAATTCTGCGGAGTATCAATAAATTTCTGTCATCGTAGATGTGAACCAAAATCAAGCAAGCCAAGCACAAGACCGGCTTCAGAGTCCTCGCGTAAAAAGATTTGCAAAAAGAAAAGTCTCCAGAATTAGAAAATCTTGATCCGGTGCTGTCACCTACAATAGAATTTTCTCAAGTACATGCCGATAATTCATTCGAGCTTTGTACGCACCATTACCTATTGATAAGCAAAAAAGTAAAGATCTTAATTATCTTTGTCAGACTGGTACAATTCCTGCTCAACACAATGACGTCTACAACAAATTAGTCTCATAAAATGATAAGCGAAGGAAAATGTGCTAATTTTGCATATATGTAAGATGTTCTAATGTCTTTGAAATGGGTGTTCATTAAAATTAAAAAAACAACTGATTATATAAGACTGATATTTTAAGAAAATTAGAAAAATGTAGGATATTTACGAAACAGAACTTTATTTTTCATAGCATTACTTGTGTTTACTTTATGGGATGATAAATCATCCTGTTAAAGTTGATTTTAATTTATAAATAAGGGGCAGTTTTAAATGTAAGCTATTATCGTGTTAAAGTAAAATTTTTGTTAAAAATTAGGTCAAAATTTTCTCAGTTTTGTTTTCTGTATCAATAATGTAAACTGATTGAAGTAAATTAAGAGCCAATGTTAAAAAATAAACTTTTGTGATCAAAGATGGAGTCTTTATTGATAACACGGTGGCGACACATTCCTAGATTTTTTATTAGTTGGTAGATACCAAAATTATGTAGGTAATCAATAAGATTGTTTTATCACGGATTTGTTGATATTTAATAACATTTCGCTTTTTATGTAACAAACTTGTTTTGAAATGCCATGGTTCAATATTTTTTGACTTTAATACTTAAGCAAATCCAAGTCTGTGATTATTATAAAATTGAGTAAAATGTTCTCGCCTAATAAAAGCAATGCATAAAACATTCAAATTTATTTTATTCCGTTTTTAGCGTTTTTTCTCAGCGAACTTAAAACATAATCTAATGTATACTGGTGATATTAATTCAAGCGTATACTGGTACAAGTGAAAAATACGTTGATAAAGTAATGATGAAGGGCAAAACAGTACGTGCTTTCTTTTTCTTTTCAATTCGTATGACCAGGTCACGTAATTATCTATATACAAAACAGCAATATATTCAAATTCAGTACTTAATTAGTTACGCCGTATACTGGGGCAAGTGGTAGTTAGCTTAGTATACCACACAATTACAACATGTCACATACGAGTAAACAAGTGTATCTGCCATTTTCTCAGAAACTACCATGAATTTCAAAATTCCATTAATGTAGATTAAAGTAAAGTATTTATCTTACTACAGATCCAAAATTTTGTAAAATTATCTTTACAGACAATAAAGTTATGGGTTACGGAACCTTTGCACAGCTCTCCTGTAAAATCACAATTTTGCACTTATACCAGTATACGTAGGAGGTATCGAAATTTGTTACTCTGTTTGCAAAGGTTGTTTAAAAGTGACAGCTTGGGCCCAATTTCATAAACGCGACCGGTG
Organism: Ditula angustiorana; assembly: GCA_963691745.1. Lineage (NCBI taxonomy): Eukaryota > Metazoa > Arthropoda > Insecta > Lepidoptera > Tortricidae > Ditula > Ditula angustiorana. The sequence continues at coordinate 609,945 of OY829483.1, read as the reverse complement.
ACAGTAACAATTCGTTATACATTGCTTGCAGTGTTGGATTAAGCCTGCGCGGGGCCTGTAGCAAATTCTGTCAAGGGGCGCTTGGTTTGCTTTAGGTTATCAAGTTTTTATTACGGTCAGACAGGCGTTGGAGCGCGGGGCCCCCAAATTCGCGTAGCATTTGCTACTCTTGCTACGTGGCTAATCCGGCACTGATTGCTTGCCCACTATGATGCTAAGCCTGTAAATCTTTGCGTTACTATTTGACACAGTAATGTACGGCGAATTGTCACTGTCGCCTGTCGCGTTTATGAAATTGAGCCCTGGTTGAAGTAAATGAAATGAAATGAAATCATTTAATTCAGACATCGAATATCCATAATTACACATGCCTAATAATATTACATATAACACATTAATATATACATTTATATTTTTTACTAGCTTTTGCCGCGGCTTCGCCCGCGTGGCCTATAAGAATCCAATGACACATTTTTCTTTACAAACAAATATTATAAGCAATTTCACCCTCTCTCAAATTTTCACCCCCCGTTTTGCCCACTTCAAATTTGAAAATTCAAAAGCTTGAGATACGTCTTTATTTATTTATAATGAGAGCAGCTACAATTCCAATTTTCAAAAAATTATACACCTATGTACACATACTTTCAACGCCACGCCGACCTCCCCGCGCCCGCCCGTTTCCCTCCTCCTTAAAATCTAAAGATCCAAAAACAATGAAAAAAACAATTCAAATTTCCAAATTCTCATCATTAAAAAAACCGCCACCCATATAAACTTTCTTCCCGGTTTTCCCCCTTGAATCTAAAAGCCTTGAAACACATTATTATTTATTTGTGCTCTGTAGCTCTAATTAAAACTTTAAAGTTCCTCCTCTTCCCCCCTATTTCCCCACCTGAAATGAAATGTGAAATCTAAAGACTCTCAAACACCTCATTATTTCTTTCTCATGATGAGAGGCAAGAATTCTAATATTTATGTTTATATCTTTAAATAACCGATGCATCCATAAAAACTTTCGCTCCTCGTTTCACTACCTTTAAAAAACCGTTGCCCAGAAAGTAATTATCACTCTCCGTTTCTCCCCCTATGTGAAAAGCTAAAACCCCAGTAACACGTAACTATTAATTTATGATGAATGAAATTAAAAAATCAAGTTCCTTTTTAAAAAAAAAAATACCACCAAATAAACTTTTACCTCATGTTTCTCCCCCTTAACATGCAGAAAGCCAAAAACACTTTATTATTTATTAATGATAGATTATGCCCGCGGCTTCGCTCGCGTAGCCTACAGGAATCAAATGACACATTTTTCTTTACAAACAGACATAACAAACGCTTTCACCCTGTCTCAAATTTACACCCTCCGCTTTATCCTCTTCAAATGTGAAAATCCAAAAATCCTGAAATACGTCATTATTTATTTATGATAAGTAGCTGTAATTCAATTGTTGAAGTTCCTATTTTAAAAAAACGATACCTGCGTTCAAACTTTTACTCCCCGTTCCACCCCTTTCAAATTTCAACTGAGGCAGCCAAGGCATTAAGAGATGATTTGGAGTGTTAGAGCCACACTGCAGCCAGTTACGGTTGTAGTAGGAGTGTGCTGGTCCGACCGGGGTAGTATCTCACTCTCACAGAATGCCGACGTGAAGTAATTGCTTCTCACTCACTGTCCAATACCCATATCGGACAGTGAGTGAAAGATCCAGGAGGCCCACAGGGAGGGGGGGGACCTAAAGGTGGACAACGGATCAGCGATTCTTTTGAAAACGTTAGTTTCCGAGAGCGGCCTGCCTATCTGGTACTCACATGCTCGTTTTTCTACCTATTCCATAAAAAAGATCAGAACTGTATATGTACAGCTTAATATGTAGGAATTTTTTTTTCACCACATAATCCTTTTTATAATATTTTTTGCAACAGCACTACATGCACCAAATTTCAGAGTACATAATCGTGTAGTGTAGGTTATCTAAATCTACATATAGGCATCCAAAAGAATCAAAGTACGTACCTATTAATATTGATATCAAAAGTTGGTGAAATGCGTCATTATTTATTTATTATGAATACAATTCCAATTTTCAAGTTCTTATCATTAAAAAACCACCAAACTTTCTTCCCCGTTTTCCCCCTTTTTTCACCCCCCGTTTCTCCCCCTATGGGAAGATCCAAAACCCCAGTAGCACGTCACTATTTATTTATGATGAGTATAATTAAAACTTTCAAGTTATAAAAAAAAAGATACCTCCAAATAAACTTTTACCTTCTTCTGTTTCACCCCCTTAAAATGCAAAAATCCAAAACATTTCATTATTTATATACGAAAGTAGTAAACTTTAAATTTTTAAGTTCTTATCTTTAAAATAAGCTGCCCCCATACAAACTTTCATCCTCCCGCTACATCCCCCCCCCCCCCTTAAAAATCCAAAAACCATGCAGCACAATTTAATTTATGTATGGTCAGTAGCTCTAATTCAAATTTAATTATTATGTTTCTAACTTCGAAGAACAAAGATTTCATACAAAGTTCGATCCCCACCTAGTTCCCCCCTTTAAAATCAAAATTTCTAAAAGTCCATTCTTATCGGATGCCTACGTTACAAAACAAAACTATATTCGTAATTTCAGTTTTCTAGCTTCAGTAGTTTCGACGGGGCGATGATCGCCAATCTGTCAGGACATGTTTGGGCATGGCAGACAGATAGACAGACGCACAGACGGGCGGCAGTAGAGGCATAGTAAGTAAATAACACGATACTCGTGTACATTATTTTTACTTTGAAAACGAAATTTAGTGAATTGTCAATTTAAATACAAAATTTCATCCCCGTTTTTACCCCCATAAGAGTTGAAATTCCAACAAAACTGATTTCCGTTGCGTTACTTTCCAACCATAAACCTAAGTAATAAATAGGACTTTCCATACACAATTTCATCCCCCTTTTCATCCCTTTAGGGTCGGAATTATCAAAAACCCTGAAACAGGTATAAACTTATTTTCAATCATCAGCCTACATACAAAATTTGATAATCGTAACTTCAAAACTGACGGACTTTCATACAAACTTTCATCCCCTATTTTACCCCCTTAGGGGAGGAATTTCCAAAAATCCTTCCTTAGTAGATGCCTACACCGTATAAGGTATCTATGTTGAAAATTTCAAGTCTCTAGATCCAGCGGTTTAGGCTGTGCGTTGATATATCACCCAGTCAGTCAGTCAGTCAGTTTATCATTTTATATATATAGATTACTGTTGTTAGGGTTAGTACATAAAATTGACACTTAGTAAAAAATGAAATGCTCATTGGATCTCACATGCACGATCATCCAATGAGTGAGAAGAGGACTGAGTAAAACCAAAATATTTTTATTTATTGTTATGCAAAGCGGTAACAATAATGTGAGAACAATAGCCTTCTCCACCATGGAAATCATAGTTGCAAATGAGTTTACGTATGTTGTTGTATTTCAATACGTTATTGGTTAAAAACATGTCGTTGGTAATCTTTCATGTTTAAATATCTCCTAATTAGAACACTAAGCGCTATTTAAGCTGTATAGTTGCTGCATAGAAATCGTCTCTATACATCTACTATAACTATAGATTCTTTTGTATTTGGGCTACGTGGGTTTGGCAATTCAGATGCGCGCTGTACAGTCAAGGAATTTAATTCCCTACCCATTTCGTTGAAATCTCCTCTGACATTCGCAATGCATTAAGGTCGATATGTCAAACTAACGTCTTGCTCTATAGCTCTTATGGTGACAGTTTGCTATATGCTATTGCACCTTAGGTGGGTTGGAAATTTAATTCCTTGACTGTACATTTACATATTGTATGTAAATACTTATATTATGTATGTTTATACCTTTTTAATCTTATTTATTATTATTATCTATGTAAACTCTTATGTACGTTAATTGTGAGTGTGTTTGGTTCTTTTCTAATTTACACTGTCCGTTGTACTTTGGCTATTTCTCACCGCACCTCTTTCCAAAGGTTGTCAGGAAGAGATCGCTGCTTAGCGATAAGACCGCTTGTTGTGTCCCATGTAAAATTTTCCTGTATGTGTTCCTTTATTTTTGTTTACTTGTGTGAATCAATAAAGAGTATTTGTGGTTATTGTTGTTTTAGAGTCATAAAACTAGGCAAGATCAATCAGGCTTTTCTTTAGTAGGAGTTAAATAGCTCTACAAAAATACACTCGTAGTCATTAAAAACTTAAAAAACTTAAATTGTGACGAAATATTTGATTGCTGAACCTTTTGTTGGATAACCCACTAGATGCTGTTAAAGTTAGTTATAAATTGTCATTTTTTAACTTACTTCTTTCTTTTTAATCAATTTTTGTTTAGACGATCCCTGTAGGGGAATATTCAAATGACATTCCAATTTTTATTTTGACTTAGTATTAGTGGATAATGCTTATTTTTTTTATTATTATGTTGACATTCCAACCTCAATTTAGTTTTAGTTTGAATTTTTAACGCTTTTTATGTAATTTTGACGATATCAATATAAAAACGTATAATTTGACATTTTTATGCAATTTATAATGTAATTTTAAATTGACTGAATAAATAAACTAAACTATACTAACTAAACATTCAATTTAATTAAAAAATATGTAATTTTAGGCAATAGCAAATATGAGATTTGTATTACAGATCTCTCAAAGAAGTTTTGCTTTTAAAATGGTGTGCAAATATTTTAAGTTCAGCGAAAGTGTGTTAATTATTAAAAATTACATTAGTAATGGTGTTAACGAAACTAAACCTTAAAATTCATTTCACTTACCCGGCTTTTTAACATCATTTCCACTAGAAATTTTCATTTTTGATTTTAGTTTTAAACTATTACTGAGCAATCATTACTATGGCTTAGCCTTTTTTTAAATAAACAGCTATTAGGATCTCCGCGTTTGCTTAAGATCTGCGCAAGACAAACTTTACAAACACCAACGTCGTGTGAGATTCGATTATTTAAATACACGTGCTATCTGTTTCGTCCGATGTCTGAGATAAACCTCGGACGGTGAAATAACTGATTGACATCTAATGGTTAAGAACGGTTAGACTCGGCGACTTACACGACAACATAAGAAGGGAAACTAGCAAGTGGGTGGATGATAAGTGATCACCACCGCCTATAGACCAACCCGGAGGGTTAAGATGGAATTCCCTTGTGTCAGTAATTGCAGCGGCTGTCTTGCTTTCCATGCAGGAACACAACAGTGCAAGAACTGCTGCTAAGCGGCAGGATTCCGGACGGACTTTGCATAAGTACAGAATAAATAATAGAACTAAACGTACAGAAAATTCTCTTTTACGACTGCGATTAAACGAATTTCAATTTTATTAACACGCACAAATTATGCGTATTACTTCATACACATTAAGCCAGGCGGCGCGAGTTAAAAGGAACGCGCCGCCCGCGTCCGCCTTTCCCCCCACAACACCCGGCGACACGTTAGGGTTGCGCGGCATTCGTTTTTAATTACACTGACACGGCAAGACGGAGCGAGCGGGCGCGCGGCAAGCCGACAACCTAGGCCATAGGCAAGGCGTCCGAGCGTACTTACAGTGCGGAGTGGAACCCCCCTGGCATAAGGTCCCCGCTTAACGTGCGTTGTATGGATATAAGCTCATCAAATATTTTACCCACACTTTGGATGTCTCTGGCATTACCAAAATTGTCTTCGGCGTTACCTATTGCCTTTTGACGGCCTGATAGCCTAGTGGTTAGTGACCCTAACCATGAAGCTTGAGGTACCGGGTTCGATTCCCGGGAATGGGGCAAATGTTTGTATGATGAATACGAATGTTTATGCCCGAGTCGTGGATGTTATTTGTATTTAAGTATATATTTATCTATATAAGTATGTACATCCGTTGTCTAGTACCCATAACACAAGCAGCTTCAGTTGCTTACTTTGGGACTAAGTCAATTGGTGTTAATTCAGTTGCTTACTTTGGGACTAAGTCAATTGGTGTTAATTGTCCCAAGATATTTATTGATATTTTTTTATATTTTTTTATTGCAAAATCATGTCCCAAAAAAGTAATTCTACTGTATAACTGGTTTCACTGATAAATAAAATAATAAATCGGAGATGATTTATTTACTACTAAAATCTGCAATAAATGTTTAGAAAACGCTGCGGCCAGATAAGAATGGGTAAAAAAGTTGATTCGTCCACAAATGCGCTATCGATTCATAACTTACGTTTATAGCGTAGGGCTGTATCGCGTTTGTATCAATCCATTACCGTGTCGAGTTACTGTATCGTTGGTTTAAGTCGCTAATGTTTTTTTTTATATTAAAACGGCAAACAAGCAAGTGGGTCACCTGATGGTAAGTGATCACCACCGCCTGTAGATACTTGCAAATCCAAGGAGATTGCGAATGCGTTACAAACCCAGATGGTTAAGATGATAAGGTATACATACCTCTTGTGCCATTAATTGCACCGGCTGTTTTGCTCTCCAGGCCGGAACACAACAGTGCAAGCACTGCTGCTTTGCAGCAGGATTAGCGAGCAAGATGGTGGTAGCGATAAGGACGGACCTTGCACACATGAACCCTTATTTCAAATAGCATAGTCATTATGACGTAACAAATAACTAGCGGTTGTAAAATCCCGCATACAATCTCAACTATGACTATGATCCATTAGACTACCGGCTGTATCGATCCGTACGATGCAACGTAATCAAGATAGAAGCTATCACAAAGCTGATAATTGTCGTACGAATTCCTTAACAAAATGTCAAATCACGTCTGTTATCTTCTCAAAGGTAACTTGACATATCTCTATACGTTTGGCGTGTTTTTACGGGTAAACAAACATGGGGGTGCGTTTGATACTTGTTTGATACAATGCGAAAGAAAATAACTATTTTCAGTTCTGATCAAAATGCCACTGACCTATAAGTAATGGACTTCTAGTCAGCGTTTAAAAAATGGCCGCATCAAAAGTAGGAGAAACGTCAGAAAAGTACAATAAATCGACAATCGCTCCCGCTGTTAGTCTGTCGGACGGACGACGCTGCTGTCAATGCCATTACTTAATAAATTAATATTCTATTCAGTTAGACGAAAAGTTGGAAATCCAATGACTATAAATGGTTAACTAATAATTTGCATTTGTAACATTGGCGCCAACCTATATTCTTATGTCGGGCCGTTTTTCTGCTGTCATTTAATATGACACTGTACATCCATGCATTTATAATGCAAATGCTAATCGCTAATCAGCTTCGGTACTTGTTAAAAAAAAATTTGATCGAAATACTAGCGTGAAGTAGTAGCTTCGTACTGTGTTTCGTACCGTTTCGCAAGGTTACAATGGAGGTAGAGTTAGCATGCTACGCGAATCAAGTTACGATGACAAGCTAGTTATATTACACCTGGTTTTATTTATTTATTTAAGCTTTATTACACAGTTTACAAAACAAATACAATTTGTAGATTTAATGCCAGTTAGCATTCTCTACCAGTCAACCGCACCATAAATAAGAAAGTTAGTAGTTTTACTAATTTTTTTATGAAATAGGAAGGCAAACAAGCAAGTGGTCACCTGATGGTAAATGATCACCACCGCCTATAGACACCTGCAACAACAAAGAGAGTGCAGATGCGTTGCCAGCCCAGAGCGCTTAGATGGAATACCTCTTGTGCCAGTAATTACACCGACTTCTTGCTCTCACGGGAAATACCAAATAATAATATGTGAAATTGATAAAAAGCCACAGTCATGTAATCTCACAAAAACATTATAACATCGGACCTCGTTGAGTTTCTTGCCGGTATCTTCTCATCAGAGGTTTTTCCGAACCGGTGGTAATTTTTTTGACATTCATAAGTGCTACCTGTAAGCCTAATCTGAATAAAACATTTTGACTTTGACTTTGACTTTGACGCGGTCGAAATATAGTATTTGGTTCAAAAAGTGGCCAAGTGTTATTCGGACTCGCACACTGGGGATATCTTTTGCCGCACAATAGCAGTCCGACTCACACATAACCATAATTACCCGACTACGGAAAAGCCAAAAGGAAGGGTTATTGTTTTTGCAGGGTACGTATGATTCACCGTAGTGTCTTAACTATTCGTTCTTGGTGACATAGTATATGAGCAAAATTTTATATGACGGATTTTACAACCACAAAAGTAGTGGTCCCAAGTTTTTTTTTGCTGTCTTCTCTACCTACCTGTTTCCATTTTTTCGATGGAGCCAGAAGAAATATAAGAACATTAAAAACCTCGTTGTTTGTTTCTTTTTGGATTTTTATTATTTCTTACGATTTCTACTATCTAAGATGTTAACTATTACGATTAAAAAGATAGAATTTCTTAATTAATTCGTATTCTCCGTTTTTTGTTTCTTTGTGGTGCAGATGCCGATCGATTGTCTACTGGCCGTCACATAGCAAGAAGTCTGGCCGAGAGGTGTCAGATTCTGGCGTTTTCAGGGACGTATGTTGAACGCCGCGAAACTGACAATGAGACACACGTCGTTGAAGTAATGGCTAAAGTTATTATTACTTTTGTTTTGTACAACGTGTCCCCACCCTATGACGTCGTTTACACGCTCATTCTGTCGTCAGTTCAGTCCATAATTCCGGTCAGAATGACGAGAGAATTATCGTGTAACCTGTCTCGTGTCGTGTCAGTCTGAACTGATCGTAACCGTGTCCATTTGTCATCATTCTAGCATCAGTCAGAACTATACCGGAATGATGGCCTGAACTGACGCCAGAATTAGCGTGTAATCGAAGTCTATGGACAAATAATGAACACCTGTGCAACACTACTTCTCTGGAATGGAAAAAATGTAGCAAAATCAGGTAATTACATTGGAGCGACTGCCATCTGTCATCTGTAACCCCTGTTACAGGAAACCCGAACCGATAGGGTTAATGTTACACATTCATTCACACATGAATGTGCAGCAATCCTCACAATGTTTTTTTTCACGGTAACTACTTGTAAATACCTAGGTAATGTACAAAAGTTATACAAAACTCATTGGTATAGTCGACCAAGTAATTGCTTGACCACTTTTGAACCTTATCTCTTTGTAATACAGTCGATAAGTGGCCAAGCAATTTCTTGGTCGACTATACATGGTGACTGCTAGGGGTCGAACTCGGTACCTCACGTTCACGAGTCTATCCTGCTAGCTACTAACGTTTTTCATGGATGGATGTCACGCAAAATAGAACATAATTTGTATGGCCGATTATTTACAAATAATGGATGCGTCACGGTGATCTGTTTTAAAATATTAGAAGACAAAACATATGCTAATAACGTTATCGGGATTTTAACGCGATAAAAGTATATTGTTAATTTACCTCGACGTTTCGGCCATGTTTCAACGGCCGTGGTCACGAGTAGACTCAATTAACAATTTAATTTTATCGCGTTAAAGTCCCGATAACGTCATAAATATGGGTGAAAATCGCGAAACTTTAAAACAATTAAAACATATGTTAAGTATATAATGTATTGAAGTGACTCTAGCTTCATCTTGTGTTGAATAAAAGAAACCAACTGACATGCGCTACATCACGCTAACGAAGTTTCGTAACACGGACGCATATATATACAACTTCCAACTTTCATCCTACGGACTTCGGTCTCCAGACAACACCCGCCTGGAGAGAGATATCTCTATTGTAGATACTTTCCACAGTAAAAATCATTGTTAAAACATGAAGCCTTTAGTGTTATTCTACCAAAAATATTGTATGAAAAATTTGTTGACACGAGTTCACAAGCTCAAAATGCTTTCACTTATAAAGTTATCAAATCTTTTGAAGAGCTAATCCCGTAACTTTACTACGCCTAACTCTACCACAGAATAAATAATAGTACTAACGTACAAAAACTTCTCTATCACGACCGCGATTAAACGAACTTTATTGACACGCAAAAAACTTCATTTTACTTTATACACATTCGTCATGCGCCTCGCGTCAAAAGTAAAGTGCCGCCCGCGTCCTCCTTCCCCGCGCAACTCCCGGCGACACGTTAGGGTTGGGCTGCATGCAATGCATGAGGGCGAACCAGCGGGCGCGTGACAACCTACTGCGGTTTGCCTACTCTGTAGGCAAGGCGGCCGACCGTACCTACAGTGGAGCGGAGTGAACCCCCCTGACTCTAGAAACCCTATATCTTGGAAAACAGTTCATAGATTTTGATCTGTAATATTTACGGAATAATCGCCTTGCCACAAAATCAAAATATCATTATTCAGATTAGGCTTACAGGAAGCACTTGTGAATGTCAGATTTATCATTGAACTTGGTGTCTCTCGTTCACTAGTCTATCCCCCAGCCACTAGGCCATCAACGCTTTAGGAAGAAAGGGAATGACTTTAAAATGAATACGAACACAATGGTTGGCGAAAATTTATTTTTATAACTTAATAGTAATTTTATTTATTAACTTATGGTATTTCTACAATAATAAGTCTTGTCGATTATTTTCGTGCAATATTATAAAACGCAAACGCAACGTCTGTTTGTACGTCAGTTCGGTTTTGTCTCGAGAATAATTTTTCCGATTTACACAAAAGTACAAAATTAACTTGTACCAATGTGTAGGAAGAAAAATAATTCTAGACTACGGCCAGCCACAGAAGTAGCTGATCATTTTAGTACTTTGTCACTGTCAGTAATGTGACAAATTCGAGCAACTCTCATTTCATACGTTACTACGAAAAGGTTCTTAAGTCATTAACTACTGAAACTGACTGTACGCCTTTAACTGCGGGTTACAAATCCTCTCATATAACCTTTTCTGTTTTCTTAGTTTCCTCTGATGTTGAATCTGAAACGAAAGATTTAATTTAGAAATCTTTATTTTTATTATGTACTAGCTTCTGGTCGCGGCTTCGCCCGCGTGGCCTACAGGAAACAAATGGAATCTAAATATGAAAACTTGAAACATCGTCATTTATTTATGATGGGCAGCTGCAATTCTAATTTTCAAGGTTATAACTGCCAAAAGGCCTCCATACCGTCATACAAGATTTTACCCCCGTTTCCCTCGTCTTAAATGTTATAATCTAAATACTCAGAAACATAGCTATATTTATTTTTGCTCAATAGCTGCAATTTTAATTATCAAGTTCCTATAGCTTTAAAAATCGCCGATACCTCCATACAAACTTCCGCCCCGCGCTTTACCTCCTTCAAATTACAAAATCCAAAAACCCTGAAATATTTCGTTATTTATTTATAAGTCGCTGAAATTCCAAATTTTAGCAGTTAAAGGGTTAGTGTGCACCGCCTTATTCATCATCATTATCAGCCAGATGTTTTCCCACTGCTGGGCCTAAGCCTTTTCAAAGGACCCACGATGGTCAGTCTTGTGCTGCTAGCATCCGTCGGTTTCCCTACCTCACCAGATCATCGGTCCACTTTATCGTGCTAGTAATTAAGTTATTAATTAAGGATAATATATATTTATCTTAGTCTTAATGGTATTTATCTATGACTCTCTAAATTTATTATATTCTTGTCTTCATGTCAACACTTCGCTTTCCAGTATACATTGGCCTAATTAAAACACGTTATTTCCATGTCACATGCTTAGGAAAATTGTTTGAACCCTCTCACCTGTAGCGTTTTCTATTGGCTCCTTCTTTATACTTTCATTCCATGGCTGTTGCTTGCTCGAGCCGCAGATGAGAAAGAAAGTGTTGCCCAATATGTAGATGAAGGAAGACAGGTAGAACACCTTCCGCCATTCCCCTGCGTCAGACTGAAACAAAAAATAGCTTTGGTCTTAAATTCGTACTGTTTTATGAAGCACATCCGCCTGTGTACCAGGCTTGTAATTATACACCGCATTTTAGGTCTTATTCATAAAGAAACTAAATGCCAAATGCGATCAGTATATTGTGTACTTGAGAACGAGCTATGACTACACAAGGGTATGAGTTAACTACTTACTACAATACTGAAACTAAATTGACAATAATTTTCTAAAAAGCAAAACATGATAAGTAACAAGTAAATTAATAGCAACGATGATCGTTGTATGTTACTTTGCTCTCTTAAAGAATAGGCTGTTTCTTGTGTTATTGCTGAGCATGTTTTAACAGGAGAAAATAATAAATCAGTACCCTCACACTTGCTTTATTTAACTTAAAACTGAGCAATGTACGCCTTGATATTAATCACCATTGTGTTCCTAGTAAGTAACAAAGTAATGGTTCTAGTCCTTAACAATGACACAATAGTTGACGAAAAGATACAGAAAAATACGAGAATGATGTCTACTATTGCCAAAAACAATGCCCAACGCGTGTTAGGACCGGTACAGTTACCTTACATCGCTCAAAGCAAAATAAAGCAATAGTACTTACTTCATCTTGAATAATAGCTCCAGCAGCCAGCGGTGCGACAATTGAGACAACATTGGCCAAACCGTTGGTGATGCCCAGCATGGTGCCAGCGAAGTTGGGTGACATGTCCAAATGTACCAGCTGGAAATTTAAAACTAACAATGACGATCCGGCTTACTCAGGTGTCTATTTTGCTGACTATTCCCTGAATATATCGGTTAAGGAAACAAACCTAACCATAGAAACAAAAGCAGGTTCTGCAAATCTATACAACGGCTAAATGTTAAAGTTTGTTGTTAAAATCTTCATGCGGCAGCCATTATCAGGAAGCGGTGCGCGTCGGGGCTCGCAATGCTCCGCGGCAGCACTAACAGCATCCTGAGCGTGTTTGCTGATCGCTGGGGCTCCCCTTTATTCCGTTGGTGGATACAGATCCAGACAGGGTGCAGTCCGTAAATTTTTATAAAAATTTATTGGTTTGTTTTGTTGTACTAATATTATTATAAGTCTTCATTGTTACTAACACTATGGGCTATGCCTGAAATAAATAATTTGAATTCGAAAGTGATGAATTACTAGCTTACTAACCATAAAACCAGTGTAATGTCCAGCGTTAAGTCCAACTACAATAGAGAGAAGTCCCACGGCCAAGGATATGTTACCGGGAGGCACGTATGCCAGTCCGATCAGGGATATAGCTGGCCCGAAGTGACCTGAAAAGACAATCAACGATTGATCATGGCCATACGGTCTCGTCATCTGAATTAAAAATCTAAATGGACGACTGACCCTAATAGTCTGATGTTCTATGAGGTCCTTTTTCACGGTAAAAGTTCTAAACTTTATAATAATTAAAAAGGGGCTACTTGAATTTATAACACTGAAGTAAAGGATAAACTTTTAATTGCATAAATTTTTTCTCAAATCAGTTGTCTACTACAGTCTTTAACTGCCACTGACAAACCATCCATTTGTGATGAGGCCCTGTCAATAGTCCCACTATCGATATTAGTTTTGAAAATCAATCAGATATCAAAGAGTCTATCTACAATATCAGTACTATCGATAGCTCTATGGATATTTTAATTGATTTTGAGCTTAACTATCGGCAGTTTGGTGTTACTAATGAAAGCACTCCAAATTGATGCGTCTAGTGGCGACTTATTGATAATGTCAAAACTACCATTGGTCTCAGCAGGTATCTGAACTGATTTTTGAGTTCAACTATCGACGGTGAGACTATAGACAGGGTGACATCGCTATTGGAAGCGCTCTAAATGGATGCGTCGTCTGTGACCATCTTTAAGAGGAGTGTGAACCCAGCGCTCTCCATACAAACGGCGATAACGTTTTCCACCCTCTAAACCTGACCCATGATTTTTTTGTATGCTGTCATTATGACCTAGAAATAGGTTTGTTTGTTTTGAGTTTTTAAACATTCTTAATAGTTTCAAAAATATTGACGCTTTTTTTTGTATGAAACTTCTAAAATGTAAATATTGTCAAATCTACGAAAAATATAAAAAAAATCAAAACGTACAAGCCTAGTTCCAAGGCATAATAACAATATACCAAAAAATCATTGCCATACTTAGGTTAAGGTTTAGAGGGTGGACAACGTCATCGCCGTTTGTACGGGGAGCGCTTTTTTAGGCTGGCTCCACACTCCTCTTAAGCATTCACTGCTACCATTGTTTTATCAACTCGCACCCGATGCCGGAAACTCACAAGTGCGTTGAAATGATTGTAAGATTAGGACAGCTGCACTAAATGAAAGTAACCATAACGCATAAACGAATATGTATTGCTATAAGTAAATACTTTAAGAGAAATGTTGAGATGAAATTACCAATGCTGTTGCTAATTTTCCGTGCAGCTGTAGTGCTGAGCCAGCCCTTAGCGAGGACAAAGTCGGACATGTAGCCGACAGGGAAGCTTAGGATGTACATTGTGATGTACGGAAGAGCTGACATCACTCCATTCTGAAAAAAAAATGGTTACTATTATATACACACAATTATGTCGACGTTTATATCTAGTTTAGAATTTCTAAATGTATTATTGATTAGTTATTGTTCCACAAGGTTAAAGAAATAAATAGAAAATAGGACCTTGAAATTTGGAATTCGAGTTCCGCTTACTTATTCCCGGTTGAGGTCGTAATGGGACGTATTGTTTTGTACCATGAATATTCAAATTTATGGAATTTCCATATTTAGTACCTATATCACATGTGGATATGTATTCTTCTATGATTGTCTAGTAGATGTTATGTAGATATACATTCTTCTAAAATTATTTTCAACATTGTCATCAGCATATCAGCCGGAAGTCGTCATAGGCTTTCCCCAAGGATCTCTACGAACGTATGCTGCTTGCATCTTTTAGTTTTAAACGCGATTTCATTCTGAATGATAATGTAATAGTGAATGAAATTTATTTAATGAATGACTGTGGTCATATTATTTATTATTCAAAACAGAGACTTAGATCTAATTCGAGCGGCTCTTTATTAGAATTGAAACACACTGTCAAATTACCAGATTGCAAGATTGCTTTTAGATTTTTATAGGAATGCATAGTAGAAAATTGCCATAAAGTGGAAATGTTAATAGGAAAAGGTTTATACACAAGAATTTGCAATTTTGAAAAGTTTTAATCTGCACATCATATGGATGTCTAAGATGCAGAAAATTATCAAAACGGTAGGAATGTTTTTGGAAATTATTCAAATCTAAATTTTTGCAATTTTGGAAAATTTCCGCCACCACATCAGTTAGTACTAAAGCTATGGTATAGTTACTTCTTTTTCTTCTTCATCTTAGCCATGCTGATGTAGGCTTGATGTAGGCTTTCTTCAGTTTGAATGAGGTTAGGCTACTTACTGCTTTAATATCTACATCAAGGACTTGGCTCATGTAGCTCGGGATTTCGGTCATGAGGGTCCAGAAGCCCCAGTTTTGGCAGCAATGCACGACAATGAGGCTGATGAAGGGAAGAGAGGTGAACAGGGACTTCCATGGAGTCGGGTATCTCTGCAATAAGGAAGAAAAGTTACAATATCTATTTTACCATTTCTGTGTATGTATAACCGTTTTTTACAACTTTAATTGGTAGTTTATAACTCTTGATTTCATGTATGTTTATAAAATAACTAGCTTTTATAAATAACTATTTTTTTTTTGATAAAAATAAGAATATAAATCAAACGCATCCTGTCTCGTTACTGATATTAATTGTTAGAGAAAATTGTAATTTATGATAAATCGAAAGTAGAATAGAGTCTGATACTGAGATACACATCAGAAGATTTCGTTAGATACTCTCTCACTTTTACATATCTATTTAGTCTTATAACAGCTGAAATACTATTAAGTATCTCACGGACTGTATTCAAATTCAAGCTTTTTTATTTAACCTAAGAAAAAAATCACTTTCTTACCTTATGTCCTCCCACATGGCCTAAAGAGCTTTGAATATAGAATTTCTCTTCTTCACTAATCATCTTAGAGCATTGAGGTGAGGCTGCACCAATGAAAATGTAGATGGCAACCCACACGATTCCACAACTGCCGATGACGTAGAAAATGGACTCCCAACCCCAGTAGTCTGCGAGGAACCCGGCTATCATTAGCTGAACAGCAGTTCCGAGTTGTGCACCTGAAGCAACGACATACTAATTATTTTCGTATTTGACCTCACATTGTTTGAACGTTGAACAGGCCTCCTTTAAAAATGAAAGAGATGACTTTAGCGTCCTCTACCCACATAAGTCTATAATGGACTGGGGTTACACATCATTGAATTCATTAAAATTAACTTCCTTTCCTTACACTGTGTGTAAGGAAAGGAAGTTGAATGTTGAAGGAAGCTGAAACGATATGCCTTGCTACTCTGTAATCCTAAGTTTAGGAAATGGTACTATCATGCAATATTGCAGCACTCGAGTTGAATACTTTTAAACTCAGTCATCGTAAATTTTTTCAAGCTCCCTCTTCATAAAATAACGTACCTAAGTCAAACCACTAAAACCAACACGAGTATCACCTCAATACGAGGCATCTTCAGGAGCAGTAGACTGCTCGACACAGGGACGATAAAAGCAATCTAACACAATTTGCATGATTTAAACAGCTCTAGGTTTGCGGAGTATCAAGGTAATTTTTGTTACAATAATGATGAACATTAACTTCTGCAAAGTAACGGTTGAATCTATAAATTATTTGCACTATGTATTAAGAAAATTAACAAGAGAATGGTGTGATGGATTGTCATAAAAAATAAACAAATAAAAATGGTTTCCAAACAAAGTAATGGTGTAAGATATAATAAATAAAATGGCGGTCACTAAAGAAGATCATAGCTCTTAAACCTAGCGATGATTATTGCGAAGGAACAATAGATGGAGCATGTGTGTTTGTTCTAAATAACCATATTATAATACTTGCGAGAGCAAAAGCGCTCGTAAAACTTGATCGTATAAATATTATATTACTCGTTGTCAATTTTCATTCTGTGTCGCCACGCGTAACGTAATTTGCAAGATTACGACTTTTCTGTTTACAACAAAACATAAAGTTTTTATGAGCATCCTCGTAATTCTAATCACTTATCTTGATATACTGAAGTTTAAAATGGGTATAACTTCCTGAGTATTGTCAAGTTTGTGTCTATTATGAAACCACTAATGTTCAAACAATAAACAACTACTATAACACACAACTATATTCTAATATGCAAGTTGTGTAACTATTTCGCTTTCCACAAAATTAAATTCTTCATTGAAATTCTCATATGATATGCAATGGTTAAGGTTTTAGTATGTTGAATTTGATTTGAATAAACTTTTATCGACAACTTAGTCAATTGTATTATCTACGTCACGAAGAATTTAAGAAGAATCTTCGTTTTACTATAGTATTTCGAGTATCTACTAAATAAAGCTGATCACGTGCATTTTATTTTCTTCTTAATCGTTCACCAATCATTTAGCCAACAACCGCACTCTTTACAAATTAGGCATTTTCTCCATTACCGTCTTGCTTTAGACCTTCATGATTGTATCGTTTGAGTTTACTATTATTAAACTCTTACCTGCATAAATAAGAGTTCCCAATCGACTCTTCTCTTCTAAAGGCACCCATTTTCCTATAAGGTTGTGCATGCTTGGATAGACAAATCCTTGAGACAGGCCCTGGAGTACGCGGCAAGCGCACACAGCCTGCCAGCCACCCTGAAAGAGAAACCACAAATTTTTGATTAATAGAATTTTATCTACCTCTTTTCCAAAAGCCAGGCCTAGTCAGGTATGCAAGGATCCTCCTAGCGTTCCTTTTTAATTCCTAATGTTTTTAGCATTAATTTGTAATCTGATATAAACATTTAGGCTAAAGAGTGTGAATCTTGGAAACAAAGTTGAAGTTTAAGACTAATTTTATTAAGTGGATAGATGGCAAATTATTCTGAAATAACACAGTTACATTTAAGCACGTGGAAGAATATGCCATAGACAACGAAGTAAATGAAGTAAAGAGGACGTATCTGACAGAAGATAAATAAAGACTCTTTTTGCAAACTGACGAAGTTTTTAATAATAGCTATGGTAAAGAAATAGATGCCAAACTACTTACATAAACAGCTGCTGTAGGTAATATCAGGGAAACTATAGAATTCACGCTGATGCTGATGAGGACAAGAGCGCTGCCGCCGATCCTTTCAGCCAGGAGACCACCTGGCACTTGCAGGATGATGTAACCCCAGAAGAACGAAGATAAGATCACGCTCTGAATCTGCATATTCCAGTCAAATGTCTGAAAACAACGAAAGTTTCCCTGGGATTTTAGCTGTTCTTTACACGTTTACGAATTATGGTTGCGGATGGTAGGACCTTGTGCAAGGTCCGCCCGGCTCGCTACCGCCGTCTTGCTCACTAAACCTGCCGCTAAGCAGCAGTGCTTGCACTGTTGTGTTCCGGCATGGAGAGCAAGACAGCCGGTGTAATTACTGGCACAAGGGGTATTCCCTCTTAGCCCTCTGGGTTAGCAACGCATCTGCAATCTCTTCGATGTTGCGGGTGTCTATAGGCGGTGGTGTACACTTACCATCAGTTGACCAACTTGCTTGTTTGCCTTCCTATTTCATAAAATAAAAATGGATTTAATGCAGGCGCCGCGACTAAGTTGCCACGTGTGCGAATGAATAGCAGTTATAAGATAACAAAGAGGCATATAGTAAGACGCTTCCTATGCCTAAGCTTCTTGTATAGTCGACCAAGTAATTCCTTGACCACTTTTGAACCTAATTCCTTTGTTATACGGTCGAAAAGTGGTCAAGCAATTTCTTGGTCGACTATACTTCTTGTACTAGTCTTGTACATGTCGCACGCTTAGTATTAAAGTGACCCATTTCTGAATAATACACGTCCCAAAATATCACCTTAATTAAAAGACATAGGGTTTAATTTTGGGAAATATCAAATTCAGAATTGAGTCACTTTAATACTAAGCGTGCGTCTTTTTTGTACTAGTAAGGTTAATCAAAACTACGGGGGGGGGGGGGTGCGTGTTAATCTTAAGGTCGGCAAAGGGTCAGCGATTTACTTAGGCCGCTGGTTGTCATGGGCGTCAGTGATTACTTTCAATCGAACAACTCAAAAACTCGTTTAAAAAAATACTTTGGTAACAATTACCCAACTACCTATTTACTTGTGGACATAATTGCAGTATTCAAGATAAACATATTGTATCTAGGACATTGTATCTCTTATGTTTCTTTATCATAGATATTGTATCTTTTGCTTTTCTAATAAATAGTCAACACGTTTGCTATGTTTGAAAATGTACTGAGTTAGGTTGTCTGTTTCACATCTGAGATTAGGTCACGTGCCTGCTGGAATGGCGTCTGTAATGATTGTCTGGATGTCTATTCAACATGCTCCTGTATTTGTCATTTCAAACGACCAGTTTGGATTAGCTTTTGTTACCGACGTGGAAAATAGGGGACAATTTCAATGAATCATTTTTAATATATTTAAGATTTTTTTATAAAATAGGATGGCAAATGAACAAGTAGTAGTAAGCTACATATCATACCACCACTCACAGACACGTAACACCAAGAAGATAGCAAATGTGTTGCCAACCCAGAGGGCTGGGATGGAATACCGCTTGTGCCAGTAATTTTACAGGCTGTCTTGCTCTCCACGCCGGAACACAACAGTGCAAACACTGCTGCTTAGCGGCTGAATTAGCTAGCAAGATAAGACCAAATAGTGTTTTTTGGCTAAAATAAAAACGTTTTTTAATGCCCAAGTTCGAGTACACACGGCGAGTGAAACCACAACTGTGTTGATACAAATTTTACAGTTTAGTTTTTTCTTAAAGTGTTTCAACATAAGATAAAAAACCGATTTTGATAATATTAGACAATCTATTCTATACTAGCGATCCGTCCCGGCTTTGCATGGATACAATTGAGATATAAGTTAATAAAAACCTTCCTTTATAAATATCTAAATGACAGTGAAATCGTATCAAAATCCGTTGCGTTGTTAAGAAGGAGTAAGCAGCCGATGAGACGAGAGACACGACCGAATACCGACTTTCTTTTATACTATGTAAGAACGAGCGGCATGCCACGATAGCCCGTTTGACGTTTGCCCACTCAGGAATTTCGTCTAAATTGGCATTGTTCATTTTTTACAATGTCCTCTAATTCCAAAACCACTCCAAGGAATAGGGATATAAACTGTTTGCTGATATTCTAGTAAAAAATTGTTTGTATTTGGGAATACTTTTGCAAAATAAAATATGACCTTTATTTGACCTTATCGCCAGTCTTACCTTTTGAATTCCTTTGCACTTTTCTCGAAAAGAATAAAAATGTCAACCGTCTAGGTTTCTCTTTGGCATTAGTCACTGTCAGTTTAAGCACTATCTCTATTTTGGATTCTTCACAAAGTCACTTTTAAGACCAATGCCAATTACGTTAATTAGCTACTGGCAAGTAGTAACTTGTAACTCCAAAAACTTATACTTAGATGTGATTCGCACTTGATTATATTTTCTTCGATACCACATTAACATAATTCGCGTCACTATTGCAATGTGTCAAGCCAGCCATCATAGCATAGAGTAGCAAAGAAAGATTTTTAGTCTGAAAGCGGAATAATAATTGCTGATCTTTCTACTTTAAATGGCAATACAATGTGCCGAAAAGAGACGACCACATACTCTTAACCTTCTCTTCAATGGACACCCCGTACACACATGATTGTCAAAATGGTCTCCTTTGGTGTACATTAAGGAAGTAGTATAATCTAGGTTTTCCTTAATAATTTAAAAGTTTTACTACCTCGACGCCAAAGGTAACCAATTTGACAGTTTCGGGGTACACTTGACTTGTACTGTAGCACCCATGCTTAAGTTAATCGTCCAAAGAGTAGACAGACAAGGCTTATGCAATCTGTGAAATTTGCATTCATCTTATCGATTCTAAGGCTCAAAGGTACTTTTGAATGCATGATTTTATTTGCCACTTCTCCAAAGATTAAAACCGTGTTTTTGATAGCAATGATCAGAAAGCGTGCTCCTGATGTCCATCAATCTGATAGATAGGGCGGACTGATAAGTGATAAGTGAGATGACTGACAGATCAAAGAAGTAATCACCACCGAAGGGCGATAACTTTGTTATGTACCGATAGTCCCACGACTGTATGATTTACGTGTCACGATTTGTAAACCACTGTGAAGATACGAAAATCTCAACTTGATAGATTGTACTGTTTGTTCAAATGGTCTTCTTGGGGGTGCGGACCTTGTGCAAGGTCTGTCCAGATCGCAATCACCATCTTGCTCGCTAACCCTGCCGCTAAGCAGCAGTGCTTGCACTGTTGTGTTCCGGCGTGGAGAGCAAGACAGCCGGTGTAATTACTGGCTCAAGAGTTATTCCACCTTAGCTCTCTGGGTTGGTATCATCTGCAATCTCTTTGGTGGTGCGGGTATTTATGGGCGTTAGTGATCACTTACCATCAGGTGATCTACTTTCTAGTTTGCCTTTCTATTTAATATAAACTAAGCAACTTCCTACAGTGTGACTCTACCGCTGTAAAAACTACTTCTACGCCATTGATGCAAACGATTTGCGTGATCTTATTTGTTCCGTACCGCTAAAGACTGGAATGTTCTTCCTGCGTCTGTATTGACAACAAATTATAACTTTGGCCTTTTAAGTTAAGAGTGAGTAAGCTTCTTCTGGGTGAGCGTGCTACATTTTCGACAGATGCGAGCCAGCCCTCAAAAAAGGTTGTAGGCACGGCAAAATTTAAATCGACCAAGTGCGAAACGGATTAGACAGACTATGAACTCGTTCACAATCGATACGTTACATTCCTACAAATTCTCTCGATTGTTTTTGGTGTTATTGATCACAACGGTGGATCTGCGCCTGATCTTAAGACTGGTCTTCATCCACCTTCATGTGGGATTGTGGCCAAACGCAAACCCATTACCAATAAAATAAAATTGTTACTTGGCCATGTCTGCCGCATGCATCTGGATAGATGGGCATCGATTGCCACCCAATGGATGCCACAAGATGGTAGTCGGCGACGGGGCAGGTCAAGATGGAGATGGCGGGATGATCTGGATGCATTTTGAAATTACTGGGCAGAGATTGCTAAAGATAGAGAACTGGGAACTGGAAATCCGAGGGAGAGGCCTTTCCTCAGCAGTGGGACACGATTGCAGGGTAGCATTATTATTTACTCACGTTTTCGTAGCTAGGGTCCGTCATGGCTACGATGGCCATGCTCATGTTGACCCTCATACTGAAGGCCAGCATCATCGCGAAGAACAGCAGCACGCATTGCACGTGCCTGATGCCTAACGCCGCTTCTGTAGACACCAAAAAACAACTATAAACTCTACGCTGCGCCTAAGATGCTTTCTTGACCACCAAAATTAAACCAACGCCAAAATTATGGTAGAATCATCAATTTAACAGTCTATTAAAGACTCTATAAGCACCTTGTGCAAACCAACCATCTTGCTCGCTAATACTGCCGCTAAGCAGCAGTGCTTGCACTGTTGTGTTCCGGCGTGGAGAGCAAGACAGCCGGTGTAATTACTGGCACAAGAAGTATTCCATCTTAGTCCCCTGGGTAGGCAACGCATCTGCAATCTTTTTGGTGTTGCGGGTGTCTATAGGCGATGGTGATCACTTACCATCAGGTGACCCATTTGCTTGTTTGCCTTACTATTTCATATGAAAAAAACAGTAGACAGCTATTTAGGTTTATTTTCTTGGGTTTCTTGCGTTTTTCACACCTTTCGAAATGTCACGAACGTTTTATGAGAGGAAAATCTTATCTGGTTTTTTAATAGTCGACCAAGTAATTGCTTAACCACTTTTGAACTTTATTTCTTTGTAATACGGTCGAAAAGTGGTCAAGCAATTTCTTGGTCGACTATACATCTGTTAAAGTAGTTACTGATTTTTTTGACATTTCTTTCAATCTAAAAACTAAATATTATACTCATACATTTTCATGTTTATCATTATTTATATATTATATATTACTTACTTGGTTTTTTAATATCTCGCTCGGTAACCCCCATACTTTTATCAAATTAATACTAACCACTAAAATAATTTAAAAATATTTTTCGTATTTTAAATTCTAACTGCGCGGGAGTTCTCGCACAGCGCTGCGAGTTAAGTGAGTATTGTTTTATTGCGTTCTTAATTCTTGTAGATTATGTAAAAACAGAGGGTACAATTCAGCATCTGATTTTTATCGCGCTGATACATAATCTTGTCAACCTATGACCATCGCAAGTGAAAGTTGCAATGTCGCTTTTTACGCATTGTAATGAAAATGAAAATGAAAATGAAAATGAAAATGAAAATGAAAATGAAAAATTTATTTTGCAAGTAGGCCGTATAGGCTCTTTAACATGTCTGAATCTACTAGCGCTTCGGAAAATGGAAGATACTACTGAGAAGAAACGCCGCAAGAAACTCAGCAGTTTATTTTTTTTTTTCCTCTTTTCAAAACAGATTACA
Organism: Ditula angustiorana; assembly: GCA_963691745.1. Classification (NCBI taxonomy): domain Eukaryota; kingdom Metazoa; phylum Arthropoda; class Insecta; order Lepidoptera; family Tortricidae; genus Ditula; species Ditula angustiorana. The sequence continues at coordinate 586,510 of OY829483.1, read as the reverse complement.
GTGCAATTTATCGCAATAGTACATGGCATACACAAGTTACATAAAAAAAACAATGTAATTTTTGTCTGATTAATGTTACTAGCTGATATTATGAGACGTATTTCCATCCAAATTCAGAAGATTTGCCTTGCAAGAAATATGACACGGACCATAAAATGTGTATGTTTTTATCTGAATTTATCATGATCATTACTTTTATTTTATTTTTACTATAATCACTTTGTGTCCTGTGGGTGCTTACCTGAAATTTGTTTCATTTCATTTATCGTATTAGGTCTATTTACCTGTAATGATACTGTTAAGTAATGATTTTAATAAATAAGTAATAGTATTTTATGCAACTGTTGCATGAGGGGTCTTAAAACACGAGTGTGGTTTTATGAAACGAGCGTCAGCGAGTTTCATAATAGGATCACACGAGTGTTTTAAGACCTAATTATGTACAGTTGCATACATTACTTTATCTACACACATATCATAAGTACTCTATGATGGGTTCAGAAGCCATAGGGCAATGACCTGCATTGCTACTAGCTACTAGTGCTAGGTACCTATTAAATATCTATAGACTGTACACATTAAAATAATGTAATAAAAAATGAATTTGAACAAATATAGAAACAAATTAGAAAAATTCTCATGATAACATTGGTTGTTATAATGCTAGTCATTGCCTACGGTTTCTGAACGCATTATAGAGCATTTATGATATATGTGTAGATAAATATAATTATTATAGTAGACTGGTAGGAACACCTCACTTTTTTCTGCTTTTTGAACTGATTTGTTGCTTATTGAAGTCTTGTGTGGGAAAAAATGGTGCTGTGGATTAAAAAGTGTAAATATACGAAAACATATAAGTACTTACTCATTGTACATAACTTTAAACTTCCGGACAGGTGACTTAAATCACTAATACGTTTATTCTGCCATGGAAAGTAAATAACTGATATATTTGATGATGATTGTTTGATGTATTTATAATTGCTATTTAATTGCAGTAGGTATTTTTAATTCAATTAAGAAAGGTTCCTAGGGCAATATATTTTTTAATTCGAAATCAATTTAATAGATAGTATAGGTATTAAAATAACTCAAAATTGACTAGTCTGTATTATAAATTATCTGCTCTTAGTAGCTCTTACAATGAAGTAATGCTCTATTAAGTATTTCATTAGCTTTACTACCATTCAACAAACACAACAACTATTTAAAAACGTTCTGATAGACTAGATAGACAGACATTTGGCATTTATGAGTTAGTATAGTTAGTTTGGATGGATTAAAGAAATCTAGTGAAGTGAACTGACTGCACTGCAATTAATGTTTCGTTCATTGCCGCTTCTATCGCTATCAAAGTCAAGGACGGATGTAACGAGCGAGGTTTCAGTTTTTCACTAACAATGTAAAAAAAGTGTTTTAATTTAAACCGATGGTTTTTATCTTTACTTAGACATTTACTGGTAATAGTATTTTATGCAACTGCTATATAATGAGAGGATCACTCGTGTGATCATATTATGAAACTCGCTGACGCTCGTTTCATAAAACCACACTCGTGTTTTAAGGCCTAATTATATACAGTTGCATACATTAATTTATCTACACACATATCATAACTGCAAAAAACCGTAATAACCAAAAACCAACAAACGAGTGACCGCAAGTAATGACGGCAATTCGATCTATCCGTCAAGACGAACGTTTTGTTTTAAATCATAGACAAACGAATGAAATCCCTATTGTCATGTCACTCGAGATCAAATGTCGTGCGTTTAAATTAAAAAATCATATTGAGTTGACGTTTCGTATCGATAACTGTTTTAATATCTATGGATACTAGAATAGAGACCAACTTGAATTTTGACAGCTGTTCCAAATTTAAATTCATAACGTCAGCGATATCGGTAATGTGATGACCAATAAACACAGATTACTAAGAGATGCTACCCAATAAAAAACAGATTTACCTACTACCACAGACAAGAAAATTCTTATAATAACATTGGTTTTAATAATGCTGGTCATTTTGTATGGTTTTTGAACGCGTTATTGTGCACTTATGATATGTGTGTTATAAAGAAGTTTAACACAACGTGTCGTCATAATGATTACTTCCCGAATCGCAGAATTTTTGTTTCACCGGATTTTGATTTACCATCAGGATACCCACTTGCTTGTTTGCCTTCCTATTTCATAAAAAAAATCCGTACAAAAAAATTAAAAATGACACGAGTGTGACTGCGTCTGTCTATCTGTCTACAGCGGCATATTTTTCAATAGCATAGGTAAAGAATAACATACATAAAATATTCATTATGCTAAATAACAACTTAATTACTATAGCACGTGATGTTTAATGTTGCCTAAGTTTTTAATCATCATCATCATCATCATCTCAGCCACAAGAAGTCCACTGTTAGACATAGGCCTCCTCCATGGATTTCCAAAGTGGCCGGTTGGAAGCAGCATGCAACCAGCGCCTTCCTGCCACCTGTATGAGGTCATCGGACCATCTAAGGTGGTACGTGAATATATTTCCCCTACTGTACAGTCACGGACTTTAATCGTTAGGCCTGTGTGGAACCTTGTCAAGGTGACATTGTTTTGGATTGTTTACTAACACGTGGCTTCAGATTGGCTAAGTCATTAAGACAGGGTTCTGTGGTGGCCTCACTATTAATGTCTGCGACCGTACCTTATTTTTAAAATGCTATTTCAAGAATGACAACACAAAAATGATGTGCAAACTCAGAAATTTTATTAATAAGTAATTTGATTTACACTTCTATTTTAAGCTGTATTTGGAATTTTTTATGATCGAACAAAGTACACCCTGTCGTGTAACAAATTAGCACATTACTGAGACAATATCCTTAACTATATCTTATATTCAATTTAAATTTAAATTGCTATATATAATGAATGACAACACAAAGAAAAATTAGGGTAATGGCAGGACTCGAACCTGCAACATCAGCATTCCGTGCCTTGCGTTTGCCAGTTTTCTTCAGTACCTTATGTCGCAATAAGTTTCTGTATAAATATTTCAATTTGCAGTTAGTATGTAGGACAACAGAGATTTGATGTAGCGTAATATTACAACGATAACGATTGATAGCGACTTCAATCCAACGTTATCTGAAAAATCATTGCTGAAATCTGTTAAAAAATGACATAGGCAAAAGGTTTACTGCATCGTATAGTTCCATTGACGTGTTTCATATCAACACTGGAAAACCTGAACACATTTATTAATTTGACATTTGAGTTTGAGATGTAAAATTGCTATAATAAAAATTAATTTTAAATTCGCACCTTCAATTCTAATTCTATATTTATTTATTTCTCTCCAATCCTACCAATATTATAAATGTGAAAGTTTGTATGTGTCACCTCAGCGACACCTAGAGAGCTTAGAGCGAACCGTCAAGCATATCGACCATATCGACACATATCGATAAAGCAGCAAGCGCCATCGCGAGTGCTGCCCCCTGAAAGCCCTTTCTTCAACTAAATTACTTGTATAAAAATTGTATCGAGTCATTCCTCACCCCATTCGCCTAAAATATTTGTCCCTTGACGGACAATAAATCAATTAATACATTTAAATAAAAACGTTTATTCTGCCCTGGAGTTGGACAAAGACTTCACTATAGGCAGGAAAGAGAAAGGAGCGGCTGACCGCAGCGACCTAGTCCTAGAAGCACTAACAGTATGTTTGAATGTTTGGATGTTTGTTATTCAATCACGCAAAAACAACTGAATGGATTTAGATGAAATTTGGCACACATATGGTTTATAACCTGGATTAACACATAGGATACTTTTTATCCCGTAAAATGCATAGTTCCATAAGTCAGTTATTCGCTGGCGTGACGTCATGAGCATCGAAGCAACTAATTCTCATTAATTGTCCAGGAAACATTGCAGATTGCATGTTGGGTGCACGTTTGCTTGATTCAATTAAATAAGTCTACGCGGACGAAGTCGCGGGCAAAAGCTAGTATGGTATATATCGCACGCTTAGTATTAAAGTGACCCATTTCTGAATAATACACGTCCCAAAATATCACCTTAATTAAAAGACATAGGGTTTAATTTTGGGAAATATCAAATTCAGAATTGAGTCACTTTAATACTAAGCGTGCGATATTTAAAGTTTATTTAACTTATTCTTAAACTTTAACATGCCTGATGGTCGAACATATCTAGAACCAGTGTTCTCAAATTTTACCATTTTTTTCAAAATGAAATGTAGCCTATGTCAAATTGGAAGAATGTAGCATTCTATTGGTGAAAGAATTTTTTAAATCGGCCCAGTACTTTTTGAGCCTATTCATTACAAACATACAAACATACAAAAATAGGTACAAATCTTTCCTCTTTATAATATTAGTGTAGATTATGTTCAGTGAATAAACGATTTCATTTCATTTCATTTCAAAAAATCGGTTTTTGGGGGTCCGTAGTCTCGAAAAGGAACCCTTGCAATTTCGCCAGGTCCGTCCGTTTATCCGTTCACAGCTTAGCTCAGAGAGTCTAATTATTTATTTATTTGAACTTTTTACAACAATACAGAGCGCAAAAATACAGAATGTACAAAAGGCGGACTTAAAGCCTTAAGGCATTCTCTGCCAGTCAACCTTTACTAGAAAGATTACTAGAAAGCTGTAATTTTGCATGGATACGACAGATGACAGTGACAATTCGCCGTACATTACTGTGTCGCCAAGTAACGCTACAGACTATCAGACATAGTGGGCAAGCAATGTATAATGAATTGTTACTGTCACCTGTTGCCTGTCGCGTTTGTGAAATTGGATCCAGAAGTAAGGGACAATGTTTGTATGGGATTTGGGATACTCCCGTAGGTGTACGCTAACAATTTAACGATATAAACTTCAAAAAATTGCTATCATGTCACCGCATTTCCGCTAACTATACCTATTTCTCCAGTTTCCCTCAAGCTTTCTCAGGATCCCGGAATACTTTGCGACCTAACGCGTCCCCTAATTGTACAAATGTGCGGTCTGCAGCCGCGGTGGCCCGCACCACTGTCCCCACATTAAGTACGCTAATACAGCCGTTTATCTTGATTTAGTTTCGTGACCTAGTGTACGTTTTAATACCTTGGTCCTAATGAAATACCTCTTTGAAATTTTGCGGGTGGTAGGACTTATGCAGGGTCCGTCCGGATCGCTACCATTATCTTGCTCGTTAATCCTGCCGCTAAGCAGAAATTCTTGCACTGTTGTGTTCTGGCGTGGAGAGCAAGATAGCAGGTGCAATTGCTGGCACAAGAGGTATTCCATCTTAGCCCTCTGGATTGGCAACGCATATGCAATCTTCTTGATATTGCGGGTAGTTTTGGGAAGTGATGATCACTTACCATCAGGAAACCCACTTGCTCGTTTGCTTTCCTATGTTGAATAAAAAAAATCATAAATTTTTAGAAAGTCAAATCGTTGGCGATGACTCGTTCGTCGATATTTCAAAGGTAAACCATAGATTGCAAGTCAATCTGCCAACTGGATGTGGTGTGAGGGATCAACTTCTAAGATTTGTCTAACAAACTAAAACATAGCAGGTAGGTAAAGTTGAAATAAAGGCTTGGTAGCTGTTACTCTAAATTTATTTATTACTGACCACGTAAGACTTTCAACCCTTCCGCTTCCAATTCCAAGGGTCGCTTACAAAGAAGAGAGGAGTGCTTCAACCCAATTACTGTTTGTATGAAAGAATGGCTGTCCGGAGTTCCGTAACGAAAGTGTTTCAAAAATATTTTTTCAATTTTAAACATTAACTTAGCACAAGTGTAAATTTGTTGTAGATCGTCATTTCTAAATAATTCACTACAAATAATTTTTAAAATACGCATAATGGTGAGCTACATCGATTTTAAATTACGAAACAAAAGAAAAATACTTTTTTTTAACACAAAACTACCGTGAGACTCGGACAAATTAATAAAACGGATTCGGACCAGTCCGTGGTCCTTAATCATGAAACATGTCGGGCATTTCTCGACGTAAAAATACGTGAGTGATCCGTTTTACTAATTTTTTTTTGTTTCAAAATACATATTATACTTGTTAGAACCCTGATAAAAAATAGCCGATTTATAGACCATATCCTGGATCACAACATAAAATACTTTTTATTCCGTAAAATACATAGAAACTTATATCACGCAGCTGGGCAAATTTTGCGGTTGGAGAGCAAGACAGCTTGTGCAATAACTGGCACAAGAGGTATTCCATCTTAGCCCTCTAGGTTAGCAACGAATGAACAATCTCTTTGGTGCGGGTGTCTATAGGCGGTGGTGTTCACATACCATCTGGTGACCTATCTTGTTTGTCTTCCTATTTTATATTTAAAAAAATCTGCGAGTAAAATTAAATGCTTAATAACATTTTAGGAACTCATGGAACCAAACGCTTACATCAGATACTGACTTCACCGGATTCTTGCAACAAAACGATCCCTTTGTAAAAGGGTAGCTTTAATGATATATTGTGAATTTGTGTCGATCACATTAGCTTTGTCCGACATTATTTTTGAACAGAAGACGTGCTTTGCTTGCCTATCCTCTTCAGCGGAAAGTAATATGGATGAAATTGAAATAGTTAGGGATACCCTTCAATATGTACGAGATTTTACCCACGGCTTCGCCTGCACTAGATTATTTACTCATTTTACGGGATAAAAAGTATTCAGTTTTAATCGAATACGTGGTCGATCCGTCTACAAAATTTTATCTAAATCCGTTATTGTTGTTGATCATAATTATTGTTAGAAGATAAAGTTATAAAATAAAAAATACGGAAAAATAGTTATTTTTACTCCGAAAAATATTTATCAGTGGTCCGTTTCACGAAGCTACAAGTTACAATTTTACAAGTCTAAACCGGCAACATTGGTCATTATGCCCATTGCCATTGGTCATTATTGACCAATGTTGCCGGTTTAGACTTGTAAAATTGTAACTTGTAGCTTAGTGAAACGGGCCACAGGACTACGTTTCGACATTTTGTCTAATCGTGAAGACAGCCATTTTAAAACGGTCAAAACGATAAACAAATAAACAATTAGAATCGCATTTAAATACAGATAAACTTTATCATAAATAAATATGGAAATCGCAGAAGATAAAACATTACAATTATTTTTAGTAATCTCAATGATATTATAATGCACGGATGTACAGTGTCATACTAAATGACAGCAGAAAAACGGCCCGACATGAGAATACAGGTTAAATGTTACAAATGCTAATTATTAGTTTACCATTTATAGTCATTGGATTTAGGTACAATTTACGTCTAACTGCATAAAATAATAATTTATAAAGTTTCGTTGCAAATACGTTTTATTACCAAATAATAGTATTGACAGCAGCGCCGTTGGATAGCAGACTGATAGCGCGTGAGATTGTCAATTTATTGTACTTTTTGTTCGACTTTTGAGGCCAGTTTTTAAACGCTGACTAGAAGTCCATTATTTATAGGTCAGTGGGTAATCTACAACAATTTATACTTTTACTAGCGACCCATCTCGACTTTGCAGTATAGTACAGTACGGGACCTGACCTCATACAGGTGGCAGGAAGGCGCTGGTTGCATGCTGCTTCCAACCGGTCACTTTGGAAATCCACGGAGGAGGCCTATGTCCAACAGTGGACTTCTTGTGGCTGAGATGATGATGTGATGATGATGACAGTACGGGAAATATATTCAAGTACCACCTTAGAACCCTATCGCAATGACGCGACGCGTTAAACGCCAGGCTATGTCATACAAATGTCAGCGTATGGCTCTTCGACTAGGTTCTATGGTGGAATGTGTTTCAATTTCTTTGACTGTACATAAAAACCTTCCGAAAATAATTTCTTAATGACCGTGAAAACCGCATCAAAATCAGTTGCGTGATTTAGAAGAAGAAAGCTGTCGAACATTCACAATAAGGATTTAAGACAGACAGGAATGGATAGCGACTTTACTTTATACCATGTTAAGAAAAAGGTAAAGATAAAGATGAACTTAATAGAGTAGGGAACCTTCATCTTAATACCAACCAAACTTGTATATAATGTTCTATGTAATTAACGAAGACCTTAAGCAATTTAAGTTAAATTAAGTTAAGCTGTTTGCCTAAATAATCGCCGTTTAACCCTCTTAAATCGTTGCCAGCCAATCAACAGAGGTTTATAATTAAATTTGGTATTGAAGGCTTTGAATAAAGGTCCAGTATTTACTGCGCTATAAACACCACTTGCAGCCATATACTGGATTTGAAGACTTAAAGAGACTGATGTATCACACAAAACTGTGAAATATTTCGTTACGGTTTTATCACGAATTAACAACACAGTATAACAATTATTCATTCGTTCACGCGACAGGGGGGTTCCACTCCACACTGTAGGTACGCTCGGCCGCCTTGCCTGCAGCGTAGGCAAATAGCAGTAGGTTGTCGACTTAGCGCGCGTCCGTTTGCTCGCTCTCGCCGTGTCAGTGTAATTGAAAACGAATGCCGCTCATCCCTAATAGACTAGGAGGTCACGACAAATTTGGCAACGATCACCAATATGGCTGATCGGAAGCTCACAAGATAAAGGGCAACTCCGTGATGCCAAATATGTCGGTCTGCCTGCGCTAAGTGGTTGCGTTATCGAAATATGGCGCCTGCAAAACCAGTTATTGTTCCCAAAAAAAAACGATAAGTAAAATGGCTGAATAAAGTACAGAAAGGAAGTACCGGTTGCACTCATGTGAATTCTGCTAAAACTGAACAAATATTTGGTCGCGTTTCGAAGTTCAGCTCGTTTAAAGACCCTTGATCGTTGCCAAAAAAAAACGATAACGGAAATGGCTGAATATGACGTGGTATAGAGTATCAGTATGTACGAGCTTAATGCACCAAAACTGAAAAAATCTTTGGTCGCGTTTCGTAGTTATGAAGCGGTCTAGGTTACAATATCTCATACATTGTTGGAGTATTTTTTCAAAAGCATTGGATAAATCAAGTTCAAACATATTTTTGGGGAATAAGCACAGTGTCAAAAACATCCTCCTACACTTCTTTAGCAAACCTACCCTCCTCCGGTTAGGGGTAAGTAAGATCTGGTATCCAAATGGAAGACAAATTCTTTCTCACCTGCTGAATCTTATCAGTTTCTGGGGGCCTAGCACGCTAGCTTTTATCGATGACATAAAGCATTTATCCCGTTCTAAGCAGTATGCGTGTGCAAAAGGGACGAATGTTTTATGTCAGCGATAAACGCTAGTGTGCTAGAGGGGCTGGATCCTATTCATTTCTTTTTCATCCACATCGACATTTAACGAAAAACAACCCTTAAACTTAACAGTTGTAGTTACGTTCTAATGAACGTAACGACATCATTACATAATTGCTACCGTCAAATCGAGGTTTGATGATAATAATTATGAAAAGGCTTCGTTTATAGTTCTAAAGTGAGTTTACTTTTCAAATGCTGCGTTTCTTTTGATTTATGATGATGATGATGGATTTGCAACTAGTTTCATCCCCAAAGCTTTGAGCCCTTTTCAGATCTCGTGTTTAGTGGCAGACTGATATAATAATAGCCTATGTACGAGTATGACGAAACATTAAAAAAATACATACTACAGCTTAAATTCAATAATAGACATAAAAACACCCTGCCAATCTGCTAAATATAAACTGATTTTATTTGATCCTTACGTCTAATATTCCTGTTATCAATAAAGAAACTTCTAAAAGTATAAACAAGCTCCATTTGTTGGCGTATCATCGGTATCTTACCTGCCGCTCAACGACGCCACTTCGCATCGCGTTGCAAAAGCGCCACTGTGCGCTTAACGGGAAAGACACAAACTATTCCGGTAAAATGTATACATGCGTGCCGCGCAACCATGCGGATACAGATTAGTGTGCATTCCTATAGATAAGTAGCACACAATGATATAAATAACGCATACAATAGCACAGAGTAAACAGTGTCTTTCTCAGCTTGAGCGTCAACAATTACCGAAATTTTCCGAACAGTTAGCTTGATAGTAAATGGCTTTTGTACACCTGATTTGAAATTAATGAAAACCAAACGCAAGTTAAACCGTCACTTAAACGTCTACCCTGTCTAAAAATTCTGTGAACAGCACTGAACATCAAAGCAAGACTAGAGGTGACATTTCAAAAAGGAAAAGCTTCGGTAGATGAGGAAGGACTTGTCTTTTATTTGGATACCAGATCTTACTTACCCCTAACCGGAGGAGGGTAGGTTTGCTAAAGAAGTGTAGGAGGATGTTTTTGACACTGTGCTTATTCCCCAAAAATATGTTTGAACTTGATTTATCCAATGCTTTTGAAAAAATACTCCAACAATGTATGAGATATTGTAACCTAGACCGCTTCATAACTACGAAACGCGACCAAAGATTTTTTCAGTTTTGGTGCATTAAGCTCGTACATACTGATACTCTATACCACGTCATATTCAGCCATTTCCGTTATCGTTTTTTTTTGGCAACGATCAAGGGTCTTTAAACGAGCTGAACTTCGAAACGCGACCAAATATTTGTTCAGTTTTAGCAGAATTCACATGAGTGCAACCGGTACTTCCTTTCTGTACTTTATTCAGCCATTTTACTTATCGTTTTTTTTTGGGAACAATAACTGGTTTTGCAGGCGCCATATTTCGATAACGCAACCACTTAGCGCAGGCAGACCGACATATTTGGCATCACGGAGTTGCCCTTTATCTTGTGAGCTTCCGATCAGCCATATTGGTGATCGTTGCCAAATTTGTCGTGACCTCCCGTAATATAACGTGTCGTAGGAGTTGCGGGGGGAAGGCGGGCGCTGGCGGCGCGTTCTTTTGACTACAGCCGCCGGCGAATGTCTATATGAAGTATGCGGAAGTAATGCGCTTTGTCTAAAGTCAAAATTTCCCTTTGTTTTATTCCAGGACATGGTCTGTTTGCCAAATTTCACCGCTATTCTTCGGCGTTGACGTGTGACGTTTGAAACAACCAAACATCATTACTTTTACATGGTCTTATTTATAACGATAACCAGACTTTCACGCGATAAACATTCGGCCATGTTTTAACGGCCATGGTCCCGAGTAGACTCCAAGTCTATTAGAGTAGATGAGTAGAGTACCCGTTGAAACATGGCCGAATCGTCGAGGTAAAATGACAATGATTTTATAGTGTTAAACTCCCGTTAACATTATAAATATGTGTGATAATCGTGAAAGTTTAAAACAATTTGTTGTTTTAAGTCTCTATGCGTTTTGCGGGATTTTATGGAATAAAAAGTACAACAATCTAAGTTTGTTAAATATTCAGTAGCAATTAGCAATCGAATATTTCATGCATTCAAATACTTACAGGAAGTGTTGTTGTAGGTATAAATTATGCTGTTCTATTTTATTTATTTTATTTTATTTTATGAAATAGGAAGGTAAACAAGCAAATGGGTCACCTGATGGTAAGTGATCACCACCGCCTATAGACATCCGCAACACCAAAGAGATTGCAGATGCGTTGCCAACCCAGAGGGCTAAGATGGAATACCTCTTGTGCCAGTAATTGCACCGGCTGTCTTACTCTCCACGCTGGAACACAAGCGGCAGGATTAGCGCGCAAGATGGTGGTAGCAATCCGGATGGACCTTGTACAAGGTCTTACGACCCGCAAAACTAAAAACTATTCATACTATACTAAAAACTATTTATTAACAGTTAAAAAGTGTGAAATGGTACTGATTTGGTTTTTTAATTGCCTCTTATGTTAAGAATTCACTGTCAATAAAACTTATTGATGAAATCTTGAAGCAGTAAACTCTATATCTTTAAAAGCTTGATGTATTTTCTTTTACAACTCTCCTACGTTTTCAATCTCAACTTTAGATCAGCACTAACTTAGCGTTTAATCATTCATTTATTCCTGTTTTTATTGTACGAAAGGTCGAATTTCAGGATAAAGGTTAAACTTAAATACCGTATTCCATACCATCCTTTTCAATTCTAAAATTTATTTTCCGAATAAACCATGTAAGGCTTTTAAAAATTTAATACTTAGGTACTAAAAGACTAATAAATATACAAATTCCTAGCTGCATGCTAGTTATTTCATTATATTTCAAATCGAATAAATACTAAAAATAGTAAATTTAAAAAATCAAAAACCCAACTGCGCAAAAAATAAATCAAAACTGAAAAAACTATAACAAGCCCAGTAGTCTGAAGCTCTGTTAATTAATGTTAAATATCTACACTATTGCTATAGTTTTATGAGCTTCAATAGTCGGAACCCATTATTAGGAAGATATGAGCCGGTCTACATTTTTAATGGGTCCCGACTGTTGAAGTTCATGAAACTATAGCAATGGTTAAGATATTCAACATTACTAAACAGAACTTCAGACTACTGGACTTGCTTTAGTTTTTTCATTAAAATGCTATGTAATGACAACCCAAAGAAAAATTAGGGTAATGGCACGACTCGAACCTGCAACATCAGCATTCCATGCCTTGCGTTTTCCAGTTTCGCCACATTACCGCTACCATACCCTCAGTGTACTTGCGCGACGTAGCGGAGGTTCTTATATTATAACATTAAGAGGAGTGTGAACCCACCGCTTTCCATACAAAAGGCGATAACGTTTTCCACCCTCTAAACCTTAACTTATAGCCATGATTTTTTTTGTATATAGTCATTATGCCCTAGAACTAGGTTTGTATATTTTGATTTTTTAAATATTTTTAATAGTTTCAAAAATATTGATGCTTTTTTGTTTTCTATGAAACTCCTCAAATGTGAATATTGTCAAATCTAGATGAAGAATGTTAAAAAAATCAAAACATAACCTAGTTCTAAGGCATAATGACCACATAGTCAAATAATACCACAAAATCATTGCCATAGATTGAGGTTATCGCCGAAAACGTTATCGCCGTTTGCAACGGGAGCACTTTTTGAGGTCAGTACACAGTCCTCTTAATTACACTGATTAACATTGCGTGCTACCCCTTTAGTTTTAAAAGTACAGTCGTGATTTGTGTGGCGGCCGTCTTCGTTCAGTATACTCTTTAAATGATTTATAGTTTACGAAAATCTCGGCCGAAGCTCATTGTTCTGAGAAAGTTTTATTTCTCTTATTTATTAGGGTACACTAATAAAACAAAGTTTCCCGTCCTGGTTTACTGAGTGGACTGTATTAACAAAGTTCTGATAAGATTTGGACAGAAGTCGCGGAGAATAATTAAGTGAAGTATTGTTTTGTTAACTAGGTTTCTCTTTTATTGGTTGCTTGTGTAGCTTCATGATATTAGATCAAAGCTTATTATTCACTAACGTCCCGTCCCGGCCTCGAACGGGTACAATTGGGGTGTAGTGTACATACAAATCTATCTATGTATCTAATCTATGTCTTTGTTGCCAGAAAATAAAAGATTATATTTATTTATTTATTTACGTCTTCCAAAAAATATGTATTTAAAAGTACATTAAACCATTTTTTTCTTTTTTTTTCCGTTTTTTCTGTCTTTTTCTTTTCAAATTAACTCAAAGTTGAGTATACATTGTTTGATAGTATAATTTTAGTTGATTTTTGTTAAAATTACATTAAAGATCAAAGATTCGACCACCTGCAAATTTAAAAAGATATTATTTTAAAATAATAATTATAGTCGAACGCAAGAATTTTTGAAAATAATAATAATTGGTTGAACGTTACCTAAAAATATGACAATTCATATTCATCTAAGAAAGATACTACTTAGTAAGTAAACATGATTTATACGAAAATTCCCTGAAACGTGACTTCACAGGAACTACCGGTTACTACAGAAAATCTATTTTTTATTTTTAAGTTGCAAAAAAAAATTATTAAATAAAACAAACTATTATTACAACAAAACAAAACAAACTGTTATTTTTTTACATCTTAAATTCAATGCAGTACGAATAGGTCTACACAATTTGAATCTAAAATAGCCTATGCAATTGGAAATAATTTCCAAAGATCTAATCATTAACTTAGAAATTAATACGTTCGAGAGTTTCGTGACCATACTTAATATTACAGTACTGTCAAATCGTATTTGCACCCGCAATAACGACTCGGCTTGTGAAAGGAATGCCGTATTCTCCGTAGGCATATCGCAATGGCATCGCAATCGTATCGCAGGTCTAAACTAACAATTAGAATTTAACCACGCCTTTGCTATCGGAATGTTATCACACCAGTATAAGAAAACGCGGAGGAAGGGGCGGGACTTGTTCACCGTACGAAAATAATCAAATCATTAAAGCATGCAAGTGAAGATAATAGTCGAATAGGTACTGAGTATAGTTTACCAGTTTAAAAAGATTCTTATTATTATTTCATCAATGTACACCTGTAGCAGGGGGGTTCCACTCCGCACTGTAGGTACACTCGACTGCCTTGCCTATGGCATAGGCAAATCGCAGTAGGCTGTCGGCTTGCCGCGTGCTTGTTCGCTCGCTTCACCGTGTCAGTATAATTGACAAAGAATGCCGCGCAACCCTAGCGTGTCACCGGGAGTAGCGGAGGGAAGGCGGGCGCGGGCATGGAGTTCCTTTTGACTCGCTCCGCCTGGCGCATGGTGTAAAAAGTAATACGAACTTTTTAAGGGTGTGAATAAAGTTGGAATTCGTTTAATCGCGGTCGTAAAAGAGAAGTTTCTGTACGTTAGTACTCTCATTTATTCTGCGCCTGTAGACTGTGGACCAAGTATACGCAAAAATCGATGAGCGTTAATTTGTTCCAGTTTGTTGATACTTTGTTCATCGAATATTGGCTCAAGTAAAAAGCAAAGTATCGCAATTTAAAAAAAATCTAAATGACAAAAGTGTACTCCCTTTAATCTCCGTGTAAAAAGACTGACATGCAAACAAACAGGTTAAATATAATAATGATTCCAAGTCTTGCCTTTTGGCTATAGAACGCTAACAACATAATACTTAAGGTCCAAAATCCAACCAAGTCCTTTTTTCAAACGTGCATAACATCGTCTACGTAAAACTCCAGCAGTCAACTCATTTAAGGTATGGTAAATCGAGTATCACGGCCATTACTGTCTTTTGCCATACTGGATGACGATCAATATCATCTGCCTGTAGATGACAGGAGCTAAATCAGCCATAGGCGCTGAATGGCTGACACTGGTAATGGGTGGCTGAATAAATTGTGAAAACAACGATTAATTGGATAACGCGGGGGCGACAGGGATTGAAGCTAGGTGAACATAGCCTAGTCTACGGTTTAATAATAGATTGTTAAAATGTTTATCGGTAGACACACACAACCAATCTTCTTAGGATTAAGAAGCAAAAGGTAACAAATTGATAAGTGCTTGTTTGTGTGCGTTACAGCTAGTAGTCACAACCGGCTAAGGCTGCGTTTCCACCAGAGATGTGCGAGGATGCTTAGCGAGGGATGTGTTTGTAAAGAACCAATGAGCCGTTTCCACCAGCGCTGTGCTGACCGAGTCGAGGGAAATGAAGCGATTCTATTGGTTCTTACAAACACATCCCTTGCTAGGCATCCTCGCACATCTCTGGTGGAAAAGAAGCCTAAGTACGAGTCGGACTTGCGAAGTGTAGTGTTTCGTAGTCGCCTGATTACTTGTAGACTTGTTAAGCGTAGTGAAGTCTTGTGAAGCCTAGGCCTAGTAGCCTGTGATAGTTTTCTTTTAACTTCGCTGTATGGACATACAATTTAGTTCGTTTCGTTTAATTGCGGTCGTAAAAGAAGTTTCTTTACATTATTTATTCTGTGGTATCGGGAAGCTTCATGTATTCACTGGCTTCTCTCATAAAGCGATCGCAACGCATGAGTAATGATTGGTGACGGATTGTGCAAACGCGTGCCAAATTAGTACCAAATTGGCTGTCTCTGACCACAGCTATTTCAAATATAATTATTACAGGCGATTGATGTACCGTCAGGCACACTGCGCAGTCAAACAATTTGATTCATAGGCTGCTGTAGAACATTCTCTCGATGTGTCATCTCTGAGATATCATGGTGTTTATTAGGAAAAGGTTGTACAGTGGCCTGTGAATCTAACTGATTGACTGCATATGAGACCGGATTTATCTTCGTTTAACGTGTCGTGTCGAGTCGCGTCTAGGGAATGCGTACTCGGTCATTTTCTCTAAGAAAAAACCGGTTTTAACCGGTTTTTCTTAGAAGAAATAACTAGTTGCGTCAGAATGGTACCGCGATACCGGTTTCATACATTTAATATGACAATTTATCGCTAGACTTGTTTTGGACCAGCTGCGCGACGACGCCGCGGAGGCTCATGAATAAGGACCACGGACTGGGCCCCAATTCTCGGTTCATGCGAGATGCATCTCACGTGCGAGGTACTTCAAAAAATGACAGAGTTCCAAGGGATTTGACAGTTGTTTTCGTGCGAGATGAATCTCGCATAAACCGAGAATTGCCATGCTGGTCCCAAAGATGTCGAGCGATTATTCGACTTCAAATACCTACGTGAGTGATTCGTTCATAATATATTAATGACTTTGAAAGAATTTACTAAACAATCGTTTAAATTTAGACGTAGTTCTGTGGCGCAACCTTTCCACATTATAAGCGGTTGTTATGACTTGTCGTTGGTGAAATTCATACTTCACTCTCTAATTGGGAAAATTCACAATAGCTTCGTAGGTACCTGAGCCGTGAGGCAAGTCAGGCTGCAGCTTGGAACAGCGGTGTCACTTTTAATGTTATATCGTCTTTTTTCCAGCTAACAGTTGTTCTTTTTAAATATGTCATACTCAATAAATAGATTCAGGCGTTACTTTGCAGAGGTGCATTTCAACAAACTGGAACAAATTACCTTGCTACTCCGCGAAACCAGTGCTGTGCTCGTGCAAGTTATAGCTCATACTTGTTAATAATTATTCAGGATTAATGTGTTATTTTTCTGTAACATTCTTGTATTGACATTTTATTTTGTGACGTGTGAATTTTTTATTTAACTTGATTTGATTTGACTTCATTTAATTTAATATAATTGATATAATTTTAATAATGTCAACGTAACTTCTATTGTATCTTTATATCACTAATGCATATATTGTGATTTATTGTAAAAATGAACTTTCATACGGTACGACTTGTATAGTCGACCAAGTAATTGCTTGACCACTTTTGAACCTTATCCCTTTGTAATACGGTCGAAAAGTGGTCAAGCAATTTCTTGGTCGACTAACAAAACATCTTAATTCGTTACATAGCTTAGTGCATCTCTTTCTAACAAGCCCATTGGTAGAGATTTTTTTTTAAATAGGAAGGCAAACAAGCAAGTAGGTCACCTGATAGACACTCGCAACACCGAAAAGATTGCAGATGCGTTGCCAACCCAGAGGGCTAAGATGGAATACCTCTTGTACCAGTGGCACATGTGTTTGTTTCCTGTGCAAGACGTCCCGGGTTCAAATCCTGGTATGGGCAAATATTTGTGTGACGAACACGAATGTTTGTACCTGAGTCATGGATGTTATTTGTATTTAAGTATGTATTTATCTATATATAAGTATGTTTATCCGTTGTCTAGTACCCATAACACAAGGTTTGCTTAGCTTGGGACTAGGACAATTAGTGTAATTTGTCCCAAGATATTTATATTTAATTACACCAGCTGTCTTGCTGTCCACGCCGAAACACAACAGTGCAAGCCCTGCTGCTTAGCAGCAGGATTAGCGAGCAAGATGGTGGTACGATCTGGATGGACCTAAATAACTAAATTATGAAGCAAAAAATTGAACACTCCCGATATCTGACAATTGAGTCTTGTTTAGATATTTTTAAGCACCTTGCCCGCTCTTGTATAATATATATTTGATGCCGATTGAAATGAAATCTGAAGCGATTACATCAGAATTTAGTTCATTAATTTCAACTCAAGTTATATTAATTTCTTATTTTGAATCAATTAAACTTCTCTCTTTTCTTTTTTTTCTGTATTTTTTTTGTAATTTTTATTTTTTCTTCAGTTAAGAATTTACATACATCCTTTTCACCAACAAAGGAGAATGGGCATTTTTGTATGGGCGCTGTCCCAACCCTTGTATACAATAGTGAGTAGTATGGACGTGTAGTACTTGGTGTAAGGATCATCATATAGCCCATGTTTCGAAGACCAGGTGTCTGCAGGGGTGACGTGGGACGCAAAATAAAAAAAATATTTTTTCAATAAAACTTATGTGTAACACACCCTAATGTATGCGACGTTGCCATTCTGTTGACTAAAAAGTCAAAACGAAATGTGTCACGTCAAACTGAAATAAGCCTTTTTCATTTAAGTCATCAACGTGATCGAAAATAAATAACCATTATGACCTAAAGTGTGAAAAGTCAAAGTAGTACGTTGCCAGCTCGTCCTAAAGCACTGTTTGACTGTGGTTTACCTTAAGAGTTGTAATTAAGAATTTTTTTGTATGAAAAAAGAGAAAAATAAAACAGCTAATTAGACCTATGCTCACATTACGTTTTTTACTTCTAGTGGCCTCAGTAATGCGTGGTTAAAATCTTTCGGCTATATCTCGAACATGATTTTACAGATACTTTTCATACAACTGCTAGTACAAAGTGAGGTATAAAATGGGCTGTAGCTTTTTCCCTGCAAACATCTCGGTTTTGCTGTCATATAATAAAATTAAGCTCTTATAGAGAGCTTTCAAATAAGATATAGCACAACTGTATACAGCACTTGGGACAATTTGCCCATTCTCCTTTGTGCCCGCTCATCGATCACTCACTATTACGTGAGTATGAAGTGACAGATTGTAATGTTCTAGCTTCGAAAAAGTAAGCTGTGACTGTGGTAAAGTAATATACCTTTTTGACTTTGTTCTGTAGTTTTGATGCTAATTAAAATTGTCGTTGGTTTCTACGACAAAAGGGAGGTCCCTTGTAATGAACTTGTTTAAGTCAAATCACATCGTAACTGGAGTATCATTTCATGACATTTCGTTTCATCTCACATATTTAAATTAATCGAGCAATTTAAGGCAATAAAGTGTGCTAAAAAAAATACGCATCACCTACATATCTGGGGGCACGGCAGTGCCCCCGCCAAGGCGAGCAAAAAAAAAGCGGCACGGCCGTACCATCCTTTTCTCGAAGCAGTTCAGGCCATTTTCGACCCCTTTCTGTATAAGAAATGAAAAGTGTTCATTCAGATTTTTTTCGGTACTTTATACAACACGCACGGTCATTTGTGTGTGTGTGTGTTATGTGTATGTGATCAACGATTGTTTTTGTTGAACAAATTAAAAAGTTTAAAAATGATAACACATACTTACTGAATTTTTAATTCACGATTAAATTTTCTGTCAATAATAAAAATAGAAAATGAGATCTTTCAATATACGTACCATTTTATAATGAAGTTAGAGTTGAGCTTGAGAAATTGAAATTATGTCATCGATAGTTAGAAGATTCAAGAAATAAACAGCAATTTATTTTTGGGAAAACAGAGGCAAACAAGTACCCCAAAAAGTTTCCCGACGCAAAAATACGTGAGTGATCCGCTTTATTAATATGCAAACAAGTACGTTGGTTATCTGATGCAACTCCAAGAGAATAACTTATCCGTTGCCAGTCGCCAGGTTCCTATCCGTGGGCCTCAGCATCTTCTACTTGCCGTACGAAACCCAAAAGCAAACTACTCCTCCACGACAGTATTCTGTAAGAGTGTGGTAAATAATAATACAACATTAAATAATTAATAGATTCAGGTGTTTCGTGTGGAAGCACCACCAAAACCAGCGCCTTCCTGCCACCTGTATAAGGTCATCGGACCATCTTGTGGCTGGTCGTCCTACGCTGCGCTTGCCAAAACGTTTGTTAATATAACATCGCCTAAAAATGTAAACATTCCTTGGACCACCCTAAACCAATCCCTAATCCAATCTGCGATAAAAGTCATTTTATAAATTAAAATTCAACTCAAACGATAATTAAACAGCCTCTAGGCATAAGGAAACGCTTAAACGACCAATAAACAGCAAATTCCTTCACAGATAACGAAAGGATAGCGAAGGCCTGAATAAATGCCTACGGGTCCCTTATAAGCTACGATCAAGAACCATCCCCCATGAGACCCTAAATCGCTTCACTCGTGTTGTTTCTGTCACTTGTTTGGTTTTTCCCGGTGGAGGGAAAGGGAGAAGATGAGGTTAATGAATAATGTCGTTGTTGGGATGTCATGCCATCTATATGCAAATGCAATGGCCGAGATTGGATGATACTAATTGATTGAGAGGGAAGGGTTAACTTAATTGGGAAAACAAATTTGTATACGACAGGCTTTAAAATCAATACAACTGAGACTTGTTTTGAATAATCAGATGTTGTCACACATGTTGAGCCTTCTAAGTAACTATCGATGACATCATTTTAATTTTCCAAGTTCAGCCCTAACTTCATTTATAAAATTTTTCATCTTCTATCTTTATTAGTGACTAGCTTGCGTGGAATTAGTAGCCTATGTCCGTCAGGGATAGCGTAGCTTTCTATTGTTAAAAGATTTTTTGAATCGGTTCAGTAGTTCCAGAGATTACCCCCTACATACAAACAAACTAACAAACAAACAAAGTTTACCTCTTTATTATATTAGTGTAATATAAGTGTAGACTACTGAAGATAGAGAGTTTATATTAATGCATTAAAAATGCAGTAAATTTCAAGTGGTATTTTTTCAAATTGTTAATCAAACCAATCGTTCGTCACACACACAAATACATACTCTCACACAAGTATAAACATAATAAAAAGAAACATATACCTTCATACGTACTCCTGTGTCATTGTAATGACAGACAGTAGTAGTTATGTCAGATCAGATCAGACCGTAGGTAAGGTACGTAACGGTAGGTAGGTAAGTACATTTCAAAATAAAACATTAAATATCTTGGGACAATTTACACCAATTGACCTACTCCCAAATGGTATGTAAATCTCGGGTGTCTGGCTTCACTTGAACCTGCAACCTCTGCGCGCAATATAATTTAAAATTATTTAAAAATAATACGAAAGAAAATTCAGAAAAAAAATTAAGGGAAGAATAACTATTATAAGATCATCCTTGAGTGACTTTTCCATCCAAAGGGATGATTAATGTACAATCAACAAAATGGAATCCTGACCCACCATGGAACTATGTCAAAATGAAGTTTTAAGTCAAATCATAACATAACTCTTTTTATTTCACTTGATATGTCAATTTGACACGGTTCTGCGGTGGATCAGGGTTGTCAGGTGGACGTTGTTGCGTGTCGGCCGAGCCGATTGACATCTACTTCGCTCTTATTGCATAGGCATTTTGCGGGTGGTAGGACCTTGTGCAAGGTCCGTCCGGATCGCTACCACCATCTTGCTCGCTAATCCTGCCGCTAAGCAGCAGTGCTTGTGCTGTTGTGTTCCGGCGCGGAGAGCAAGACAGCCGGTGTAATTACTGGCACAAGAGGTATTCCATCTTAGCCCTCTGGGTTGTCAACGCATCTGCACTCTCTTTGTTGTCGCAGGTGTCTATAGGCGGTGGTGATCACTTACCATCAGGTCACCCACTTGCCTGTTTTCCTTTCTATTTCATAAAAAAAAGCGTTTTTGATCAGTTGATGCCGATTCCGCGTCGATTGGTGTGGCGAGACCCTTATGTTGATAGTACGTGTGTTTTTCGAACATGAGTAGAACGCGTAACGGAAATTCTTTCAATAATAATTAAATAGCATCCTTCATAAAATATTAAGCATCCGGAAATGGAGGAATGAAAGTGCATTAAACACAGATTTTTATTTGGAAGAAACAAATATGCTCAGATATTAAATTCTCTCTGATCTCGTATTTCATTTTGTGTCCCGACTGTGTTACCGTCTTGTTTTATTTATTTTAAGAACAAACATTTAAAATGGAAAAGGTTTTTAACGTTATTTGTACAGTGAAGGAACTTAATTCCCTACCCATTTCGTTGAAATGTCGTCTGACATTCGCAATGCAT
Organism: Ditula angustiorana; assembly: GCA_963691745.1. Lineage (NCBI taxonomy): Eukaryota > Metazoa > Arthropoda > Insecta > Lepidoptera > Tortricidae > Ditula > Ditula angustiorana. Next base: position 564,459 of record OY829483.1, on the reverse strand, counting down.
TAAGGTCGATATATCAAACAATCGTCTTGCTCTATAGCTCTTATGGTGACAGTTTGCTATATGCTATTGAACCTTAGGTGGGTTGGAAATTTAATTCCTTGACTGTACGTTTGTTTTAGCAATGTAATCAGTGTTTACGTTTGCTACATTGTTTGCAATCATCACTATTTTCCACTCAACTGCGGTGCCGGCACCGCACCTGCCGCTGATTAACTTGGGCGTTTGTACACGAAGCGCATTTCACTTCATTACTAAGCCCGTGCCTAATTTAATAGTTAAGTAACACGTTAAGGCTGCTTTTTTACCAGAGATGAGCGATAATGCGTAGCAAGGGATGTGTTTGTAAGAACCAATAGAATCGCTTCATTTACCTCGCCTCGGTCCGCACAGCTGTGGTGAAAACGCAGCCTAAGAAGAAGAAAAAACAAAGACTAATACCTAAAGTCAAGATTACACTGTATTTAAATAAACTAAATTATTGAAATAAAACAATTTAAAGGGTTTATATGAACAGTTTAAATTGTTTTATTTCAATGTCTACAAGTCGCGAAAACATAAGAAAATACTAAACTAAATTATTAATAAAAACCACAAAGCCGATTCCGTAAAAAATAAATAATTAAAAATAGATATAAAAAGCCAATCAATCCAAAATTCAAATCCTTTTAAATATGTCTTAAATGTTATAAGGCATTGCATGCGTGGACAAACCAACAGCCAAAGGTTTGGTGGTGGTCAAAGATGTTTTGAAACTTTTGTTTTTCCCCGCCAGCAATGTTTTATAATATTTAAGATAATATTTATTTAAAAGGCTTTAAAAGTGTTTTTTTTTTAAGTTAGGCTTGGTTTTCCTTTTTCGTTAAGATTTTGTTTTTGCGCAGGTGTGGTTTTTACCGTACACTACTCTCTGCCTCTAACAAACATCGTCTATACATTGGTATTACACACATTCTTCGCTCGCGTTCCCCGCACACATTCCTCGCACGCAATCCTTGCACACATTTTTCGCTTGCTTCGCTCGCTGACAGCAGAGCTGGTCGCCTTTTGACTTACGAGCGGTCGACACTCACCAGCCGCGAGCCAATCAAATACGCGAGCGTATATTTTACCCGGCACTGATTGTCAGGCTGCTAGTGAGTGTCGAGCGATCGAAAATCAAACATCACCCTGCAGGTCTCGCCTGTTTTATACGTAAAAAAACCTCGCTCTGCTAAAACCATTTCCGCCAGACCTGTGCTAAGCAAGAATAGCGGAATAAAATAATCCTATTGGTGGAATTTTTGGTCTAGCAGTACCATTTAGCTACCTCACATAGCTTTGGTGTCTAGGCAACCTTACAGATGCTTAAAACCTATGTTTTATAGACTAGCTGGTAGCTAAAATAACCCTTCACTAATCTCTCTGACAAAGGAAATTAAACAATTTGCTAAATACAGCGCCCATCCGGGGTTCCGACAAAGCTATATGCCCACAATATTAGCAACAAAAGCCCACTAATTCCCTCAAAAACTAGTAGCGCTAACCGTAAGTTGAAATGAGCTTTCACCTTAACTTGGAGCTTTGCCGAGAAAGCACAAAGCAAGCAAGTACGATTAAAGCTTATCAAAGCTTTGAGGACATTCTGGGTGTTATTTGCTTTAATATCCCTGCCAGGTCTCCATTTCGAACGAAGCTTTGAGTTTGCTAGAACTATGTGCATTACAGATGTGCTTGTTAGAGTTGTTAGGTGGAATAATGCATTTTACGCGCTAAATTAATTTAGGGACATAAATTTATAATTAATAGATTTAATTGTTTTAAACTTTCGCGATTTTCACACATATTTATAACGTTATCGCGACTTTGACGGGTAGTTCGTAAAACTCGCGCGGCTAAACAGAAGTAATACCATCGACTTCAGTCTACTCGTGACCCGGCCGTTGTAACATGGCCAAAACGTTGAGGTAAATTAATAGATTTAGGCGTCACTTTGTGGTGGTAAAATTTTTAGTTCGAAATATCTTCACTTATACATTTATACGATTCGCTACAATTTTTGTTAAAACTACTAAAAAGTTTGGCACTGTAACTAAAATAATTCAAAATTTAGGATATCTAGACTGAAATGGAGTATCTTACGGAATTCAAATTAATGACTTTGTGCCAGGTCCGTTTGGATTGCTACCACTCGCTTGTCACTCCCGCCGATAAGCAGCAGTTGCTATGAGGTGACTCACTGGCTTTTCTTCTCATTTTATATTGCGAAAAATTAAAAAAAAACAGTAAATTTAAGCTTCGTTTTTGACGACTCGTCAACGTAAGTTATTATTTAACGTGAAGGTTCCTTCAATCTTAAAGTATCATTAACAAGGTTAAATATTATTTATTCCGAAGTAAACACGGCCTGTTACAAATTTCGTCTTACCTTCTATCCGTCAAACGTACAAAAGGGAATTTCTAAGGCGATTGTAAATTACAAAATAACAAAGATTATCCCTAACTTGCCAAGTTTCAGCCCTCGGGGACTGGAATTCTATCGCCTGTCGCGTTTTAATTTGTGTATCCTCGTTTTAATGAGCGGAACAAAACTAGAATCATGACATTGTTTTTACCAGTAGTTGACATTATTGTCTCCGTATCTTCTCACCAATTATTGGGTCAATGTTAATGACTATAGAAATTGTCATAGTTAGAAAGAGTTTTTAAAATTGAAAACGACACTTTATTAGCTGATCTATTTACTTTAAATGACAGTACTATGTGCCAAAAAGAGACGACTACTCTAAACCTCCTCATCAATTTACACCTGGTTACCTTTGGTATAAGTAGGGGAGAAGTGGGATGAAAGAGCCAGTTTACTAAATAGAGCAAAAAAACAGTCAAATAATTAGTGAAATATCAGTTTTAAAAAAAAGTGTCTTTAGGCTCTTTCATAACCATTTGGTATTGAAAGAGCCACTAGAAGTTATTTTGCGGGTGGTAGGACCTTGTGCAAGGTCCGTCCGGATCGCTACCACCATCTTGCTCGCTAATCCTGCCGCTAAGCAGCAGTGCTTGCACTGTTGTGTTCCGGCGTGGAGAGCAAGACAGCCGGTGTAATTACTGGCACAAGAGGTATTCCATCTTAGCCCTCTGGGTTGGCAACGCATCTGCACTCTCTTTGGTGTTGCAGGTGTCTATAGGCGGTGGTGATCACTTACCATCAGGTGACCCACTTGCTTGTTTGCCTTCCTATGTTGTATAAAAAAAAACAAAACAAAGGAGCCAGGAAAAATTACTATACGTTTAAGTGTAAATTAAGCGAATTAGCAATTGTTTTAACGTCTAAAAAATTAATAATTAATGCAAGTGCAGTTTTGATTATGGAGTGCCCTTTCTCCAAAAATTCAGTGTCTGTTTCTTCAATTGACAATTTTCCGGTCTTTTCGCCTTTTTTTTTAATCAGGCTCATTCGTAACGCAATCTCTAAGCTAAATAATTCAATTTAATATGAAATAGCATATTGGATATTATTATATTTTATTTTTACTGTTTTATTACAAAGTTATGAACTTATCAGAGAACCAATTATGAAAAAGCCAGCTCTTTCAAGGCCCGTTTACCCGGCTCTTTCTTAAAATAAATATAACTTATTCTTAAAATAAATATAATCTTCAAAATAACAACAAAATCAAAACTTTTTCAGCTCAGTTACGGCGTAGACGCAAGGCTAAATACATACACAAACCCATCCCACAACCCACGGACATATATTTGTTTATAATAAAATGCCAAAAAACAAATTAATAGAAGCAAAGTATTTATTTTGTGGTGCCGAAAACTTTGACTTGATGCACCGGCGCCCGTTGGTGTCATGGAACTGCCCAATGTTTGTGGGTGACGGGAAATCAGTGTCGCCAATTAAAAATAGAAACTCGTACTACATTCGTTCCGAAACTACCAAAATAATGCAAGTGGCTCTTTCAAAACCTGGCTCTTTCATGCCACTTCTCCCCTACAGGTTTTCCGGATGGTAGGACCTTGTGCAAGGTCCGTCCGGATCACTACGACCATCTTACTCGCTAATCCTGCCGCTAAGCATTGCACTGATGTGTTCCGGCGTGGAGAGCAAGACAGCCGGTGAAGTTACTCGCACAAGAGGTATTCCATCTTAGCCTTCTGAGTTGGCCTCGCATCAAGTCTTCTTCGCATTGCAGGTGTGTATGGTGGTGGTAATCACTTACCATCATGTAAACCACTTGCTTGTTTGCCTTCCTATTTAAAAAAAGATTGTTAAAACTACCTATAGTTCAACTGCACGGCATCCTATGGACGTATATATTATGTTATGTATGTGTGTACGTGTATTGTAATCTAGTTGATGTAGTCAGATAAAACGGGAGCGTGGCCTGGACGTGGATATATCGCGGTCCCGGGGCTGGCCTGCTCATTTCTTTTCTACGGCCGTGTAAGGTACGGCATTCTAGCGAGTATTTATAATGTTATCGGGACTTTAACGCGATAAAAGTATATTGTTATTTACCTCGACGTTTTGGCCATGTTTCACAGCCGTGGTCACGAGTAGACTCATCTCATCTAAAGTCTACTCGTGACCACGGCCGTTGAAACATGGCTGAAACGTCGAGGTAAATAACAATATACTTTTATCGCGTTAAAGTCCCGATAACGTTATAAATATGTGTAAAAATCGCGAAAGTTTAAAACAATTTATTCTAGCCAGTGATTTTTGAATGGAACCATCAAAGTAAACGTATGAAATAGTTACAGAGTTTAAAACAGGATCAAAGGGTGCTGTTCAAACAAACCACTCTTGGTAATAATTGCACTTTTATTAACACTTTTGCGGGTGATAGAACCTTGTGCAAGGTCCATCCGGATCTTGCTCGTTAATCCTGCCGCTAAACAGCAGCAGTGCTTGCGCTGTTGTGTTTTAGCGTAGAGAGCAAAATAGCCGGTGCAATTACTGGCACAAGAGGTATTCCATCTTAGCCCTCTGGGTATCTAAGTTATAATATGAATGATTGAATGTTTATAATAGTTATGTCTACAAGAAGTTGGAAATATGCGATTGCAAACGAGGATGGCATAGAAATGAGAATTTGAAAATACAAACGCCACTCCCGTCGAAATATGTACAGGTGTAAGCTTTGCTCAAAAAAATAAGCGTGGACATTGTACAAATTCGCTTACAAAATAAGATGCTTAAGTTAATGTTTCGTAATGTTGTTTAATATGCATTCATCCTTCGTAGAGGAACCAAGTTTTCATAAATATGGCGGTGTGGATCCATGTATATCAGATGCCCTCAGACAAATAATATGTCAAATTGGTAACACTTGAGGCTCATTATAACCTTCAAATTCACGAGAATAATCTAGATTACACTATGTTATTGTACAGCGAATTGGTAACACTTGAGGTTCATTATAACCTTCAAATTCACGAGAATAATCTAGATTACACTATGTTATTGTACAGCCACACAAACTGAGATTTTGAGTGTTTGCTTCCGTGATTTTCAGTATCGGCTTACTGCATTTGAGTATTGAGTTACAAGCCTTTGAGTGTTGGGTTACTGCCATTAGAATCTTGGCATAGTAATATTCAGCTATTATTGTTATTATGGGTAATCAAGCTAATAGTTGTGCAAAGGCGAAGTTTAGTTTGATTTCGTCTTATTTTCATTTCTGAGTCTAGTTTTCGTTGAATTGCACCACGCACTAAGGCGTCCGTGCAAAAAATAATAAGGATCGCTAGCCACTGACAGCTCCTGACCGATCGGTGGACGTTCACGACAAATACACTGGTGTTTGTCCAACACACTAATGTTTGATCAAGTGTTTGCTAACCAACAAATAGACTGGACCAATAAACAACTTAATTTTTAAATCGTTTCACTAGCGTCCCGCCCCGGCTTCGCGTGTGGTTGTAATGTAGATAAAAACCTTCCGTAAAAGATTCTCTAAATTATAGTGAAGACAGTATCGAAATCGTGAGGACTAAGCGAATGAAAAAGGGCAGACTCAAACGGATATCGACTTTATTTTATACTATATACAAAACATGTAATTAATTGATCACTACCAAACCTTAATTCGACATTTGACAGTTTGCTAAAAACCTCTCCATTCTCTTCATCATCATCCACACCTGTCTCGTTATCCAAAAGGATATTTATCTCAAAATGTCCCTAGTACCTACTTGTTCCATTTTTCCTTTTTATGAAATAGTAAGGCAAACAAGCAAGTGGGTTACCTGATGGTAAGTCACCACCGCCTATAGACATCCGCAACACCAAGGAGATTGCAGATGCGTTGCCAACCCAGAGGGCTAAGATAGAATACCTCTTGTGCCAGTAATTGCACCGGCTGTCTTGCTCTCCACGTTGGAACAGAACAGTGTATGCTCTGCTGCTTAGCGGCAGGATTAGCGAGCAATGGTAGGACCGATCCAGACGGACCTTGCACAAGGTCCTACCACCCGCAATTTTTTTATTTTCGTGTATTTGTGACTAAATTTGCTCAGAAAACTCAAGACGCATCTGTTCATTACTCGTTCGAGCAATGCCTCAAAACATGATCCTGGAACTTGGATTCAGTATTCTTGTACCACGTATCTTAATACCCGCGCAATACAAACTCCTTTTGTCTTGGAGCCAAAAATTTCTTCCGATTTCAAGTCGTATTTATTCGACAGGCCGTTACTGCCATCTGCGCCCCTCTTGGTGGGATTACAGAGTAAAACAGACTGCATTGTTTGATTTTAAAACGCATAAATTACACCAGTGCCCAATTTCATAAACGCGACAGGCGACATGTGACAGTGACAGTTCGCCGTACATTACTGTGTCGACAAGTAACGCTTCAGACTTACACTCTTAACATCATAGTGGGCAAGCAATGTGTAACGGAGGTATGTATATTGCAGGAGTGACTAGCCCATGTAACGGTCAAAAAGTGGTCTAGCAATTTCTTGGTTTACTATACAACTAGAATGTACTTAATATACATAAAAACCTTTCGTTAAAAAGTCTCTAAATGCAGTGAAGACCGAATCAAAATCCATTGCTCGTTCTATCTGATATTTAAAAAAAAAGAAGTTGAGAGGACAGACAGACTTTGTTTTATACTATGTTAAGAAAATGGCAAAGAGACGCCAGCGTTTAAAACCTGAATCGAACTAGCTGTGCCCACGATGTCTGTACCCAAGTACAGTATAAAATATTTAACGGAAGTGCAACGGGGAACGATCGCTTGGCGCCGGGAGTCGAACCCGGAATAGGTGATGAGTCTGAACATTGTCCCCGGGGTAACGGGTGTGATATCTTGTAGCGGAAAACGATGTGGTATCCTTGTAATGTATAATGTTTTCCTAATGTGCAATAAGTGCAATTTAATGTTGTAATAAACTATTTTATTTATTTATTTAAGCGATATATATGAGTAAAGTCTCATCAATGGTGTAATAGTATATTACATATAGCAGTGTATTATAATGTAGCAATAGAATTAATGCTTTAAAATAGTTTTTTTCTTATACAACATAGGAAGGAAAACGAGCAAGTAGGTCACCTGATGGTAAGTGATCACCACCGGCTATAGACACCCACAAAACCAAGGATATTACAGATGCGTTGCCAGCCCAGAGGCTAAGATGGAACACCTCTTGTGCCAGTAATTACGCCGGCTGTCTTGCTCTCCATGCCGAAAAACAACAGTGCAAACACTGCTACTTAGCGGCAAAAATAAGAAATTACTAGTGACTGAACTCTTTTAGAGTTAACCGGAATAGCCTTAAGAAGAAATTTTCTTACGTGCCTAAGGAAAATTCTTTTCCTAAAATATAGTTGCGAAGTTTAAAATATAGTAATAACAGAGCATAAATCTGGACAGCGCGTGCAAGCGTGCTTAATGGCCGTATTACGAAAACGGTGCATTTTAAAATACACCACGATACATTTAACTAAATATGAACGTAAACTGCTTTAGAAAGCTAGAAGTGAAATATTGTGAGTCAGAAGAACCATTAACAAACTGGAACAAATTACCTTGCTACTCCGCGAAACCAGTGCCGGGCTCGTGCAAAATAGCTGCGTCTGTGCGACACATATATGTTCCATCGCTTACCATCAGGTGACCCACTTGCTTGTTGCTTGCATTTCTATATATACGAGGATATTATTATTTATTCTACTACTACTAAAATACCTACTAGATTTTAAACAACTATTAGAGCTGAAACTTTGTTTGCGAAACCAAGTTTTTTCAAGAGCAGAACAACAATAGTTATTATTTATGCTCTATTAAGAATGGACCTAAGTCTTGAGCTAAATTGTAATAGGGTCAAAAATATTTTTTTTTATGAAATATCAAGGCAAATAAGACTTAATAATTACACCGGCTGTCTTGCTCTCCACGCCGGAACACAACAATGCGAGCACTGCTGCTTAGCGGCAGGATTAGCGAGCAAGATGTTGATGGATATTGTACTGTTATTAAGTTACTAAGCTGAAATAAATCGTTTTAAACCGTTACGAAACTGATATTAATCATTTTAATAAATGTACAATGTTTAAGTTTGCATTAACTAAAGTAATATAAATTGTTACAAATCCTTTACGAATCTAATATTTACTATTTTAATAACAATGCAATATTTTTGAATTTGATCCTTCTTAAATTTTTTACTTAAATAATATTTTTCCAATAAAAAACCGATAATAAAAGTATTGAAGAATTATAATTGAAACGAAATTCCTGAAAAGGTATCGAACTGTCATTCAACAGTTAACGAGTTAAGTTCGAGAAGTGTTTAATGTCTTCAAGGAAATTAAAATTCTTGGTACTTTGTCTTTTGTATCGCTGGAAGTTATTTTCAGCTTTGAGGGCGAGACTCAAATTCGAGTTATGTTAATTCTTTTGATTTTTAGGGTTCCTTAGCCAAGGGCTGTCAACGGAATCCTGTTACTAAGCCTCCGCTGTCCGTCCGTCTATCCGCCCGTCCGTCCATATAGATCTAGTATCCAGTGGAGTCGCCACTAAGCTAATATTTATAGTCATGTCTCCCAGCGGAACATTTACTCTATTCACAGTTGAAGGGAGCCCGTTTGATATTAATGCCTGCATATCGTATCGTAGGTTATGCAAACCCGGTAATTTTCTCTAAGAAAAAAACCGGTTTTATCCGGTTATACCTCAAAGACAAAACGGGTTTGCATTCCATAATACTACTGTCTCCGTTAGTCACATTCAAGAAGTTGCCGTCTTTTGCTTCTAAGCTTCTGCGTGTTCTATATTAGTATTAAATATCGTACGATAGTACGGAACGCTTCGTGTACAAGTCCGAATCGCACTTGGTTCTATCACATTCGGACACTCAGTTTTATGGTCTGAAATGCACTCGACCGGTTTATATCCCTTACTCTTAACAGTTTTAGTAAATATGTAACTAAAACTAAATATTTTAGAATTAATTGTGTATTGTTTGTTTTTTATTATTATTATTATGTATGTCTTTCCCATTCACGGGACAATAGTGCCCCGGACCTTTGGGAGGCGTGCGCGGAGCCGAAGCCAATTATTATTATTATTATTATCATCATTTTTTTTATTTTTTTTATTAGTTGTGTTGTAATTCTATATTTAATTTAAGTGTGTTTGTCTGACATTTAATTTTGTATTATTTTGTGTAAATTTTAAGATTGTTAATAAAGGTTTAAAAACTCCATTAAATATAAATTTCAGCTACAACAATATAACATTAGAAATCGTGCAAAATTTCTCACTGCTCGGACTAGTCATAGATATGCACGTTAACTGGAAACCACACGTAAAGAAGATTAAATCCAAATTATCGAAGTTTGTTTACTAAATATATAGATAATTTAGAATGACTCTTTACTAGCTCTTATTTGGTACCCATATTGATTAACATCAAAAAATAATTATACCTAACATGTTAGAGAAAATACAGAAATAGATTAGTACACCTACATTCGCGATTATAGCATAGAGGCTCAGCATATTTAGCAACTCTACTATCTGTCACTATACTCGACACTATAATCGAAGCTACGCACATACATACACACACACACACTCACACACACACACACACACACACACACACACACACACACACACACGCACGGAACGGAACATTGAAGGTCAAGTTGGTTAATGCGCTTTGCTCCGTTTGTTTTGTTTTATTAATTGTACTTTTGTTTTTGGTGTCGGTTTTAAATTGTTTTATTTTATTTTATTTTGTTTTCGGTCCTCGGGCTGTGGCAGAATACCAGTGTTTTGCTCTTATAAGAGCAATGTTGCCCACTGAGCCACCCTTTTGTACTGCTGCAGCGCACACAGACAACAAGTACTCAACAAATGTGTTAACTTTCGTTTTTTTTTTCTCTCTTCTAAATTGTATGTAATTTTTGATTGTGTGTACTTGCAGTAACAAATAAACGTTTTATCTATCTATCTTTCGTTTCATCTTACATATTTAAATTAAATAATCAAGCCATTTAAGGCAACAAAGTGTGCTAAAAAAATACGCATCACATACATATATACATTTGTGTACTTAATATGTACTTCCATCAATCTACCCTTAGCCTGCTATCCGCCTATGAACATAGGTTTTCTCTCCATTCCGCAACGCCTGACAATTCATTGCCCTCTGCATCTATCCACTGCCAGCTGGTGGGCCGATATATTCCTTCCATCTCACTGGTGGTGTTCTGGTCTCCCTCTACGCGCGGATTCGCATGGGGTCTCTACTCCCCATCTGCATCCTGGTAGCGCGCCCCGTCTAGCTCCACCTTTATATACATATACCTTCACACATTAAAAAAAACAGGCTAAGTGCGAGTCGGACTTGCGCACCGAGGGTTCCGTCATCAACAACATCTAGTATCGCATTTTTGCTTTGTAAGACCTAAAACAATTTTTTTTGTGTGTTGTAACTACAAGGTTATGGTTTTCGGATTTATTATTTTATTTGTGCTGTGAGACCTTGCTTCTTGCCAAATTTCATAGTTCTAGGTCAACGGGAAGTACCCCATAGGTTTTTAAGTGTCTTGCGAATGTATGAAACATGCGGCATAAACGGCCGTATCTTTTGATTGCGTTGACTTAGAACTTTTATTTTTTTCACGATTCTAAGGGACTGCAGACTTGAGTATTTGATATTAATTTCAACTCAATACCTCCACGCGTTCTTGAGAAAAATGGTCTTGACACACAGACAGACAGACAGACGGACAACAAAGTGAACCTATAAGGGTTCTGTTTTTCCTTTTGAGATAAGGAACCCTAAAAACACAACTCTCCCTTTTAAACCCACAATGATTAATACTCAAATATTTAACTCGCATACACAGCTCGATTTTCGTAATATATTTCTCAGACAAAAGGCAGACACGAGCCCCGCGGCACAAGCGGGCACAATGCGGCAGGATATGTGCCAAGCACGTGTCAGCGCGAGGCAGAGCGCTTTGTGCCGACACGATTCTCGTGTAAATGTATGCAATTGTATTGTTTAAATTTATTGCAGCCGGTTGTGGGAGTGGAATGAAGTGATTTTCGTTTTTGTATTGCGGCGTTCTAACACAACGGACACGATTTTCAGTTATTTGTCCGTTCAACCTTCATGACAGTAGTTGAAAAGAATCACCCTAAAGGGTAAGTGGATGAAAACGTCAAAATGAAAACCATTGTTCAGGGTTCAGGGGCAGTCTGCCACTGGAGAATTTGACACCAGAATCGACGATGAAGCGGAGCCACGCCGAATCGTCGCTGAAATAATTTTGTTTTATTCTTAGTTATATATTTTTATGTATGTTAGTCTGTAAGGTATTTGTCTATGGGCCTTTGTAGCCTGAGAATAAATGATTAAATAAATAAATAAATTGTACCGTCACTAAAATTTATATCAGTTTCGGAACGGTTTTGTAAAGCTTCATATCAGTTTTGTAACGATTAAATAGCTAAAATGATATAGAGATTACAATACTCTTATGCAACTGATATTAATTTGAGTAACGGTACAACTTTAAACATAAAACTACCGTGAGACTCGGACATATTATTAATAAATCATGAGCCCCCGCGGCGGTGGTGCGACCACGACATGGGTAAGGACCACGGACTGGTCCGAAACATGTCGGGCATTTCTCGACTTAAAAATACGCGAGTGATCCGTTTCATTAATATAAATAAAATTTATTTATTTCAGACATCAAAAAAGGTCCATAGATTGGTTAGTAACAATGTGGCCCTTAAAAAACTATATTAGTGTAAATCATAGGTAATAGGTAATATGTAACTGTATAACGTTTTTGATTCTGACCTTCGGCTTTGTTTCAGATAATGAGTGTTCCATTAAGTTAGGTTAACTTTCTTAACAACAAGGTAAATCTTTAACTATAAAAAGTCTGGGGCGAATCAAAGGTTAGGTAGGACTCTTCTCAATAGGTCAGCAACTATGGGACGGCCTACTGAACTAAAACCTTCCCTAGTAAGCCCTCTAGTTAACTTTGTTAGGTGCCGTACAACCGTCGAAGCATTCTCCGCAACGACGTCACAAGCTGTATTCCACACAAGCACAAGAGGTATTCCATCTTAGCCCTCTGGGTTGGCAACGCATCTGCACTCTCTTTGTTGTTGCAGGTGTCTATAGGCGGTGGTGATCACTTACCATCAGGTGACCCACTTGCTTGTTTGCCGTCCTATGTTGTATAAAAAAAAAAGACGTGCCCCCGACGTGGGACCCCTCAGCGAGACCTTACTATACTGGCAGTCTCCATCCTGCCATCTTCCACTGGTGTGCCTCTGTTTGCCATCTCACTAATGGCTATGGTAGCGACAGTCCTAAAAAAACTAGATGACAAGTGGTACTTTGCTTGCATAGACGTAGGTATATAGGAGTCTAGAAGCGAGAACTTGACCATCACATCAATGTGCTATCCATGGTGCAGTATGCCTGAAGGTTAGACCGGCAGACCCATTCCCGCGGGCCACAAGTGGCCCACCAAGACATTTAAGCCTGCTAAGCCCGGCTGATCGAGACTGCCTCTCCGTATTTCTGTATAATTTACGAGTACATCTTTATGAGTATGGTAGTAGCTGCCTCTGAAAGAGGGGCAAAGAAATTGACCACTTGGAGAATCTATTGGCCGGCCTTGCATGAAGGTTAAGGTAATCTATTGGAAGAATAATCCCCAGAATATGATGCTGTGTACGCCTCTGTTCAGGTGCTAGCAAATAGATTGTCCTATTCATTCAAATTACCCAAGTACCGTGTTTCCGACGAAATAAATCACTTTTACGGTCAAGTTCGATAATACGCGGGTTTGGCTGCGAACCAAAGTTCCGCAGATTTCGCCCGAAATACAAGCTCAATTTTTATTCTACCATCACATTTTTCATTTTCTTGTACCGTTAAATTTACGACTTCCGTCTTACGGTTAACAGCGTTTTCATCCAGTCACAGTTCAATCAATCCGGCATATAAAGTTTTTACATCACATTTGCGAATCTTATTATCTGTACAGCCTTCCTGAGTACCGGCAAATGAAAGTCCTAATTATGTATCCTGGGTCATGTTGGGGTGAATTCGACCGTATGATGGTGAGGTTTAGGATTACAGTCAGTCGGGGTAGGAGAGCATTCCATCCATTTTATTGACGTGGCTTTGTTTTTGTATCTTTTTGTTTTTCTGAAGATGTCGGGACCTACGGACGGTAGGAACAGCATACATTTAAAAATACATAGATCTATGATTGAAACAAAGTTTTAAAATTATAGGTACTTAAATTTTAAAAAATAAAATAAATCAAAGAAAAATTGCATTCTAAACTCCAATATTTGTGAAATAGGTGAAAAATTCACAAAGATTGCAAAAAAAAACTTAATCTTCACTCGTGGTAAAGCCCCATAGAGAAATTATCAGAATTTAAACTAGAAGAATCAATATCTCGGAAACCAATAATATTCGAACAAGGTACTAAATTTTTAACATAAAACTACCGTGAGACTCGGACATATTAATAAAACGGATCATTCACGTATTTTTACGTCGAGAAAAGCCCGACATGTTTCGGACCAGTCCGTGGTCTTTAATCATGAGTCCCCGCGGCGGCCGTCGTTGCGCCACCGCCGCGGGGACTCATGATTAAGGACCATGGACTGGTCCGAAACATGTCGGGCTTTTCTCGACGTAAAAATACGTGAGCGATCCGTTTTATTAATAAGGTACTAAATTACTTTTTGATTACAAATAAGTCTTCCTATTATCCTCTGAAAAGAATTGCATCAAGTTTGCAAACACCTAAAATACGTTTTGAATTAAAATTATGATTTGATACTTAATTACAAATTAATTTTATGCAAAATAAATATATAGATACACACATAATAATTATGCGACATTTAAATAGGAGTAATCGACTAAAGCATTTTAATATAGACCCCGTCCGACTACAACAACACACACTTTCGAGGCACGTCAAAAAGTGACACACCTGAACGAAGTTTGACAGTTTTTTTTAGCATATCTTGAATATGACTCTATGTCTACTGACGAGAGAGTGCTCGCTGCCTTTCGAACTAATCTGAGCCCACACTTTATTGTTTATTATCCTTAGCGTCTGTCTGTCTCATTTCACTGCGAAGGGCTTAGTCGTAAAGCAAGCCGAGGGTTTTAATGAGCTTAAGACGTTACCGAGTGAAATTGCGAGCTTGTGCGGAACATATCCGCGTAAGATGAGATTTTTCTAACGAATCCGTTAAGTGGAGAGCGGATTCTGTGACATTTAAAGTAACTTCAGGATTACATTTATTGTAAGTAGTAGTTGATATCAAGTGATAGCTAGTAAATAGCTATATTCTCCGCCGGCATTTAATAAATAAATATCTCAGGACAATTCACACCAATTGACCTAGTCCCAAGCTTAGTAAACCTTATGTTATGGGTACTAGACAGCGGATATATATACTTAAATAGATAGATACATACTTAAATACATAAAATATAACATCCAAGACTCGGGTAAAAATATTAATATTCATTATACAAACATTTGCTCTTCCCGGGAATCGAACCCGCAACCTCTAGCTTCAAAGTCAGGGTCACTAACCACTAGGCTATCCGGTCGTCAAACCATTACTTTACAACATTTAAGTCATTTAATTTATATCTACACTAGCGGACGCCTGCGACTTCGTTCGCGTGGAATTAGTAGCCTATGTCCGTCAGGGATACTATAGCTTTATATCTGTGAAAGAATTGAAATCGGTTCAGTAGTTCCAGAGACTACCCCCTACACACAAACAAACTGTGTAAAGTGTGGATTACTATTTTTAACATAAAACTTTTTATTTTATTTTAATAAAATAGGAAGGTATAAGCAAGTGGATCACCAGATGGCAAGTGATTACCACCGCCTATAAACATTCGTAACACCAAGAAGACCCAGAGGGCAAAGATGGAATACCTCTAGTGCCAGTAATTACACCGGCTGTCTTGCTTACCACGCCGGAACACAACAGTGCAAGCACTGCTGCTTAGCGGCAGGATTAGCGAGTAAGATGGTGGTAGCGATCCGGACGGACCTTGCACAAGGTCCTACCACCCGCAAAAGTATTGTGAGACTCCAAAAAGAATCTCAACTTTGACATACGTAAGTGATCCGTTTGTGTCAATACAAAGGTCAAAGATTTTTGAATTTTAAGGCTCATCTCATTCTCATTCTTTCTCTTCTCATTTCAGTTATTTAGTTTTAGTAGTAGTATAATCCAATAATTTAAAGTTTACCCGATGATTGTCACGTTAGGTTAGATTGGAGCTTTGTTAAAGCTCGCTTTATCGAGAGCTTGCGGGTTCAAGTTCGCGGGCCCCAGCTGCGCGGCTAAACCCAGCCGATTAGACTCGCATCAGGTCACAAACGAGAGCGATTTTACTCAATCCTACTAATATTATAAATGTGAAAGTTTGTATGTTTGGATGTTTGGATGTTTGTTACTCAATCACGCAAAAACAACTGAATGGATTTGGATGAAATTTGGCACACAAATAGTTTATAACCTGGATTAACACATAGGATACTTTTTATCCCGTAAAAATGCATAGTTTCCACGGGATAGCGATAAGTGAGTTATACGCCGCATTGACGTCATGAGCAGCAAAGCAACTAATTCTCATTATTTCGTCCAGGAAATATTGAAGATAGCATGTTGGGTGTCCGTTTGTTTAATTCAATTTAATAAGTCTATGCGGACGAAGTTGCGGGCAAAAGCTAGTTTTACTATAATTTATACTAGCAACTCACATATAGACACAGTTTTATTTGACATCAAAATTATACAGAGACAAAAATTTAGTAAAACTAAAAATGACATTTTATTATTATAGTGGTGATGTCAAAAAGGGGCTTGACTCAGCATTATGCTGCAGTGGGTTAATGCACTACAGCGCTGATTTTCAGTCAGACCCTACGTATTTTTGGATTAAACGTGCTGGACCGGAATCAGTATGTACTGTGTATAATGAACTGTGTGGTAATAGTAATGAATATTATGTTCAGAGACTACATAATAAATAAATATATAGCATCGGCTTCACATGGGTACAATTAGAACGTAATGTACACAAAATCTTCCATGAAAAAAACTATTAATGATAGTAAAAACTGTATCAAAGTACGTTACATGCTTTATCTACGAGTATATACATATTATAAGTGCTCTATAACGCGTTCAGAAACCGTAGTAAATGACCAACATTATTATAACCAATTTAATTATGAGAAGTTTCTTGTCTGTGGTAGTAGGTAAAATCTGTACTTTAATGGTCATTACAGTACCGATTTCTGTAATGTTATGAGTTTAAATTTGGAACAGTTGTCAAAATTCAAGTAGGTCTCTATTCTAGTATCCATAGATATTAAAACAGTTATCGATACAAAACGTCAATCCAGTATGTCCACATTACTCCCTATCAGGTAACCCGCATTCTGGTTTGCCCTGTTTTTCCATAAAATAAGTGCTCTAATAAATGCAGATGGGAAGGAATTTGATTATCTGATGTAACATCTTTGTTATTAAAGCTGCCAGCACAGCGCTCTGTTTTGCTTGCTCGCGCTCAAATACAAATTCAGTCCTCATCATTGCTGCATCGTTGCACGCATTCGCTCTTACAACGCATCCCATCTTGCTTGTTGTCGTAACTGTATTGCAAACTATATATTATGTATATGTTAGGAACAAAACTTACTTATTTTCATCAGAAGATTCAATTTTGTAAATATTCGCACCTAATTTGGAAGCACCTTAATTCGATAGTTAGCTGGAAGGGGGATGATATTTTGCACACCATACTCTTAAGAGGCAACGGCAGATTTACTGGAAAAATTTAAATGGCTATCGTGAACCCTAATATAGACAAACCGAAACACATGCAAAGTTTTTACTGAATTTTTTAAGAATTTCTTGAAGAAAATGAACACCGAAAACACTTGTCGCTTGTAAATTGCTGAGATCTCCTCAAAATGTGATGTTATCTCGACGTATACCAGTTACACGTCGTCTCAGGAGAAAATCCCTTGATACTGGGATTACGTTCGGTAACAGAGTTTTGTTTTTAAAATTTTAAAATTTATATTGTCTTTTGCCGGCTAGCACTGTAGTTTCTTGTCTTATCTACCAGGGGTCCTTTCTGACGCACCTCGACCCAATGAAATCCGCATTTACATCTCCTTTTCACTTATAAACTCTATCACTTGTTTCACCTTCTCTATGAAATGGATGACGTAGTGCAACGGGAGTGCCTTGAATTGTCTTAGTTCTAGTTGTTTATTATCAAGGGGCTACTTTGGCAAAGGCTTCATTATCACACTTTATGTAGGTATTCCATTGCTTTAGTCTCTTCAACACTACAATCTTCGTCCTAGAGTTCCGTCTTAGTCAATAGATGTTTCGCTTCGAAGTTATCTGTGAACACCCCGATTATGTTTTGGACTTGTCTACTGCTGAGCTTCCAAAGTTTCTTGATTCTACTCCACTCTTCTCTTCCACTCTTCTTTCTACTCTACTCTTTTGTTCGCCGAAACCCGTCAAGGCCCATTACTGTAAGACTTTACTTCCATTTTTATAAACACTCATTCAATCTACTTTAGTTAACTTACGTTTTCTATTTGTCATTGGAACGTTTGGCCTCGAAAGAAAATAACAAAACCAGATGTTAATTAAATGAGACTTGTATTTGAACTTTTAAAATTACGTCTTTACGCAAATAGTTTTTTAATAATTTGCCCTTAAAATAAACAAAAATGTAACAGTCCCCCAAAATGTTCTAGTACCTACCCCACCCTAGAAAGTTAAGCTAAATGGTTAAGCCTGGAATTTCGATGTCAACTCTTCTTCCTATGGCTTTATCAGTCATGGCAAGTCAGGGTCCAGGCCCCAAGGAAAATAGCCCTACTTAACCCAAATCTTATTTAATATTAATGCACACAATGCTTCCTCATATTTGTACATTTCCTGTTATAAAACATAGTAAACCCATAAAGTTAAATCCACATGCCTGCAGATCTGTAGCAATGTTGACGAATGATGGATTGGTACAGATATCAGAACATCGTTAGTTAGATTGATCACGCACTAATGACGATTGTTTAGTGACTTAGTCGTGATTGATGGTGTTCCTAGCAAAACTGATTATTGTGATAAATTATATACGCCTTTTATTAAGCGAGTTTCTATTTCAATGAAATAGGAAAGCACACAGGCAAGTGGGTCATGTAACGGCCCTTATAAGGCTCCGTGACAGTGATATGTTAGTTAAATATTATTTTGCATTTGTGTCTATAGAAATGAGAAATTTATTACCATAGTAAAAACAAAACCTATGACTTTATTGTCAGACTTCTTAAAACTGAAATACATGTGGGCTATAAATTTACTCTAGACAAGTTTCAAGGAACATCGGTTAATTTATGATAGTAAGGAGTGTGTTCCCACGACATTCATAAGTACTAAGTAAAAAAGGGTAATTGCGTTTCTGCAAAAACAAAAGGGCAGATTTTAGGAAGGACCTTTGTTGTACAATTCTCAGCATGATATCAGATGACTGGAAATACTATTGTTTTATGAAATAGGATATTTTAAAAGAAATGTGTCTATTGCCTTTGGCGATGGCAATAAATAAAAGTGTTAAATGCATTGACAAGACAGCGGGTTAACAAATTGCGCAATTAAGGATGGGGCCCGACCTTTTAAAAACAACAGGAGTTCTGTCTATTGTTTAATACCTCGAAAACGAAATGTGGGAATTTTGTACGACAACGGCGATGACAATTCTAGTGGAGGGGGAATCTGCAGCTGAAACAAAACTTTTGTGCATACAGGCAGTCAGGATATAGGAGTCGGGAGAGATAGGACTACCGGGACGCGAAAGGAGTAACTCCTGTGAGATAGTTCTTGCTAGTTAACGAGTGTAACTTACTTTTCGTTATCGAACAATTGCGAGCGCGAATTCGATCGATCGCATAACGCGGATCAGTGTCAGTGTGCGTACTACGAGTCGACGCGGCAATAAGGCCGTGTCAAACCACGGGAACAACGCGACGGGAGGACCGCTTGAATCGAGAGGGCGAGCGCAGAGGATCCGGTTTCCGATCACGGAAACCGACAGCTAAGCCTAGATTAAATTTGATTTGATTTGATTTTGTTCTGTTTTAAAAGTTGCAATTTATGACTATTACCTACTGTAGGAAATATTGAACGTAAACTTGATAATTCTGTTACCGTGATTTTATTAACATTATTTCTGCTCTTATTCCGAACGATATATAAAACTTTACCGTAATCGTTATTTAATTTCGGTCAGATCTATATTTCTAACGCTCGATAATAAACTTTAATTTAGACGGGTTATGTTGTTACTTTATAACTAAACCTTTACTGAACAGACTCGGCTTAATTAGCCAATAGCACATTTATATTACTGAAAATTACATACTCCCATTTACCTTCATAAATCATTTAGGATATTTCACACCTGAGGGCGACGACGTGCTGACTTCGTTTTTCTTGTCGTGTCATCACTTGTTCTTGAATTGTCGTTTTATTGAATTTCGTTTACTTTGTTATTCCGGCGGGGTACGGGTGACGGTGTTATTTCGAATTTGGTGTAAAATTAGGTATAGTGTGATTGAACCTGAGTGTCAGTGTGCATTAAACTTGAATAATAAATTCTCTATTAGCTTAATTGTATTAGAAAGTAAGGTGTCACTGTAATTTCGATGACGTGAAGGGCACAGTGATTCCATCTCACTATTATCCCCTACGCTCCACCCGACACTTCATTGGAAGTACTTTGTCACACATCGTAAGCTTATTTGGTTCTAGTTTGTGTTCACCTAGAGATCTTAGTAGGGTTTTACATGTACACTATATGCCATTAAGGTATAGAATTATATCTCAATGCATTACACGCGCTAATATTGTACACTAGACAACAGCACACGTGGGGTCGGCCTGGGTAATCGACTTGTAAGCCGAATGATCTCAGTTGTTCAATTTCACTGCATTCACTAGGTACACACCACAGTTCTCTCGAATATTCTGTACACACACTAGCTGACACACTTGCAGGAAGGCTTCTTGGCTGAGTGTAGCTCCTGGGAAGCTGAAATGCAAATTCGTCCCGCACTAGAGTCTCAGCTTAGGTCGCGCACGTTGTCCGCTCCTAACTCGGACTCTTCACATGCACTTAGGTACACAAACAAGTACTGAGTCATTTGGGTGTTTATAATTGTTATCGGTGCTCTTTGAGGTGCGCCGTCTCGAGCCTTACAACCCTTGACCTCTGCGTCTCGTGTGGAGTCTGGCCCGAGCTGTATCCTTTGCGGGGGTCACCAAAAGGTAATTCTTATGCGCATCTAAATGGTATTCAGACCACTTTGCACAACTCATCAACATCCTCTAGTTCTAGGCACAAACACACGCGGCTGCTTCGAAGTAGGGAAGCGTAAATTACCAGTGGCGCGTAATTGCAAGCGTAATTTCAGTGGCGTAACTTGCATGGTTGTTATCTATTTTATATAACGCATGTGGATAAATGATTGATCTTGAGAGAAAGGCTTGCGAATCTGAATGAGATTTAGGTATTACTGAAGGTCGTGTTAGTTGTCCGAAGGCTTTGCTGGGTGTGAAGATCGGGGCCGGGGCCTTATAACGATCTTCATGCAAGGACTGGCTATTTGGGAGCAGGGAGGCCAGGTATCTTTTATCAGTTAGGTATCCCATCTAGACTTCCTAGAGTCTTATCCTAAAGGTCCCTTGAAGTCGGGTTTTACTCGTTTATTTAGGTTCTGTTGTTCGGCGGGAGCTGCATTTATTGCCGGAGCGACGGGTCATCTAACATTATCTATATTATTGTTTCTCATTTAAATCTATACTTACATAACCATAATTGACCATTACGCTATCTCACACACGTATCCCCTATGTTAGATTTTCATGACTGATTCTGTAGATGTGTTTAGGGAAACTTTTAGATTAATTGCGGCATAAAGATTTCACAACGTAGAAAAGGGTCCGATTTTTAATTACATTAATAACTAGACGATCACATTTATTTAACTATGGCCAAATAATTAAGATATTAATTTATATCAAACTCGTACGTAACACACATCGACTCTATTATTTTATTTTAATTAGAGCCGGGTAGTGGGTTTTACAGTTGGTGCCGTGACCAGGATTTAAGTCACTAAAATTTGAATTATTGTGTTTCAAATACTTATCAAAACAATTTGGGTTACTACATGTTAATTTTAAGCCGTATTAGAATAATTAGTCTTATAAGAATTTCAGACGAACAGAGCACTAACTATTAGAATAACTAGTCTTATAAGAATTAGATCTATCAGCGCGTTGGTCATTTAACACAAGAAAGGTATTGAAATATGGTTTCGACTCCCGTGATAACTTATTCGAATTAAGACATACCTTTTACTTATTATAATTTCTGTTCATTGATAGTTTAACGACTCTTATTTGAAATAAGTTTGCTTATTTAGATTATTTTGCAGTCGTAGGTTCGATTCCTACGAGAACTTTACTGGTTGAGATTGCTTATGCGGATTATTTACGAAAGTGATAGCAATAATTGTGACCATTATGTTATAAGGCGGTGGTTATACGGTAATACATTTGAATGAATATTAACGTCACAATATGATGCTCAATGTGGGTTCGAATCTCACAACTACTTTTTCTGTAAATTGTTCTTTTATTTGACGGATTTAATGATAATGAGGACTTTGCGTTGTCCCTCTACAGGAACATAGGGCTTGTAGTAGGGATTTCTATTTATTGCGATTTCTACAGATTTTAATTAAGCATACTAGTGGTACATTGTTTGGTAAAAACATTAATTGATTACGACAGATTGCTGTCAGAAATAAATACAGGGGATGTTTCGGTTCCGCGTCATTGACAATGAACAGAGGGCGAAGTTGATTAGTATAAGTATGATTACTAGTATTTTAATACAAAAAGCAGAATAAATTCGCGAGTGAATATGAAAAAAAAACGGAGTAAACGGCATATGCGCTAGTTTTTTTTCTGGTTGCGAAACGCGCAGTATGGAATGGAATACATAACCGAGAAGTAGAGAAAATTTTGATATAGCATGGGTTCGATTCCTGTGTAGGTTGTATCGTCTAACTAAACAACCATTTCATTTCGGTCGTTCGAGTTTAAGGCTGCTGCCTGTCTGTCTATCTGTCCGTCTGTGTGTCTATTGGAGTCTGATGAGCTGATTTTGGTGTGGTTATTTTTTTAATTGGTTGAATGGTTGCCAAAATAACGAGGATGGTTGCATCCGTGCTAAATAGGATGCGGGTTATTTTTAACAGAACATTTGATTTTTGAAATATATCGTGGGTATGGATTCAAGATTTTGCCGTATATAGTTTTAAGCACTTTCATATTAATAATTTAAATGCTGTGGTAACCTTATGTCTGATATTGTGAATAATTCTTAATGTATGTATAGTATGGTTTGTTTTGCGATGTGATTTATGTGATAAATCAACGAAATAAATGTCAGGGCAAATGAACACTTGAATCAAGTGAAACAAAAGAATAGAGGTGTATGTAAATAAATCGTTCATAATAAACAGGGTAATAATAGAGAAGTACTAGTAGTATCTGAGTAGCGGTTGTGCATAATCCGATGGTTTAGACGCGCTTACTGATGTAATGTAATGTAGCAAGTGTGTATTTATGATTGTTTGGTTGAGTATGATGATGACACTAAATACTCGTAGTTTTATAATATTTGCAGAGACTAAGCGATTATTCCGAAAAGGTATTGTGCATTCACCGAAATGTGTATGCTGATATTCGAAGGATACAAGTGTGTATGTATGAAAAAAACAATGTCATTAGCGAATGTTAATGAGCTATATTTAGTCGTAAGGATACTATTCTTAGTACTTTCATCCACGGGGGTGCATATTACCTATTTCATCTTATATTAAAATATTTAAAAGTTAAGTGTCGAATAGGTTCAATTAAATTAGGGTTGAGTGTTAATAAGAGTTATAAGAAAGCGTACCGTACGTAGGCGCATGTAGTATGTACTTATTAATTATGTTAGGATACTACATCTCGAGAGTGAAACCAAATATAGATATGATTGAGAGATTGTTCTAGGCTGGGCTTACCTTTTCCTGAACAATTATACTCGCATTCAAGATTGGGTTCGACTCCCAGTTTAAGCCGTATTTGTCTGAGTTTGATCTTGGGATAGAATATCTAAATATTTTTTCATAATCCTATTGAAGATTTTTCATAATTTTACATTCTGCGAATGCAAAACTCTTCAAACTCTTGAGGGCGCTCTGTAACGGCCCTTATAAGGCTCCGTGACAGTGATATGTTAGTTAAATATTATTTTGCATTTGTGTCTATAGAAATGAGAAATTTATTACCATAGTAAAAACAAAACCTATGACTTTATTGTCAGACTTCTTAAAACTGAAATACATGTGGGCTATAAATTTACTCTAGACAAGTTTCAAGGAACATCGGTTAATTTATGATAGTAAGGAGTGTGTTCCCACGACATTCATAAGTACTAAGTAAAAAAGCGTAATTGCGTTTCTGCAAAAACAAAAGGGCAGATTTTAGGAAGGACCTTTGTTGTACAATTCTCAGCATGATATCAGATGACTGGAAATACTATTGTTTTATGAAATAGGATATTTTAAAAGAAATGTGTCTATTGCCTTTGGCGATGGCAATAAATAAAAGTGTTAAATGCATTGACAAGACAGCGGGTTAACAAATTGCGCAATTAAGGATGGGGCCCGACCTTTTAAAAACAACAGGAGTTCTGTCTATTGTTTAATACCTCGAAAACGAAATGTGGGAATTTTGTACGACAACGGCGATGACAATTCTAGTGGAGGGGGAATCTGCAGCTGAAACAAAACTTTTGTGCATACAGGCAGTCAGGATATAGGAGTCGGGAGAGATAGGACTACCGGGACGCGAAAGGAGTAACTCCTGTGAGATAGTTCTTGCTAGTTAACGAGTGTAACTTACTTTTCGTTATCGAACAATTGCGAGCGCGAATTCGATCGATCGCATAACGCGGATCAGTGTCAGTGTGCGTACTACGAGTCGACGCGGCAATAAGGCCGTGTCAAACCACGGGAACAACGCGACGGGAGGACCGCTTGAATCGAGAGGGCGAGCGCAGAGGATCCGGTTTCCGATCACGGAAACCGACAGCTAAGCCTAGATTAAATTTGATTTGATTTGATTTTGTTCTGTTTTAAAAGTTGCAATTTATGACTATTACCTACTGTAGGAAATATTGAACGTAAACTTGATAATTCTGTTACCGTGATTTTATTAACATTATTTCTGCTCTTATTCCGAACGATATATAAAACTTTACCGTAATCGTTATTTAATTTCGGTCAGATCTATATTTCTAACGCTCGATAATAAACTTTAATTTAGACGGGTTATGTTGTTACTTTATAACTAAACCTTTACTGAACAGACTCGGCTTAATTAGCCAATAGCACATTTATATTACTGAAAATTACATACTCCCATTTACCTTCATAAATCATTTAGGATATTTCACACCTGAGGGCGACGACGTGCTGACTTCGTTTTTCTTGTCGTGTCATCACTTGTTCTTGAATTGTCGTTTTATTGAATTTCGTTTACTTTGTTATTCCGGCGGGGTACGGGTGACGGTGTTATTTCGAATTTGGTGTAAAATTAGGTATAGTGTGATTGAACCTGAGTGTCAGTGTGCATTAAACTTGAATAATAAATTCTCTATTAGCTTAATTGTATTAGAAAGTAAGGTGTCACTGTAATTTCGATGACGTGAAGGGCACAGTGATTCCATCTCACTATTATCCCCTACGCTCCACCCGACACTTCATTGGAAGTACTTTGTCACACATCGTAAGCTTATTTGGTTCTAGTTTGTGTTCACCTAGAGATCTTAGTAGGGTTTTACTTGTACACTATATGCCATTAAGGTATAGAATTATATCTCAATGCATTACACGCGCTAATATTGTACACTAGACAACAGCACACGTGGGGTCGGCCTGGGTAATCGACTTGTAAGCCGAATGATCTCAGTTGTTCAATTTCACTGCATTCACTAGGTACACACCACAGTTCTCTCGAATATTCTGTACACACACTAGCTGACACACTTGCAGGAAGGCTTCTTGGCTGAGTGTAGCTCCTGGGAAGCTGAAATGCAAATTCGTCCCGCACTAGAGTCTCAGCTTAGGTCGCGCACGTTGTCCGCTCCTAACTCGGACTCTTCACATGCACTTAGGTACACAAACAAGTACTGAGTCATTTGGGTGTTTATAATTGTTATCGGTGCTCTTTGAGGTGCGCCGTCTCGAGCCTTACAACCCTTGACCTCTGCGTCTCGTGTGGAGTCTGGCCCGAGCTGTATCCTTTGCGGGGGTCACCAAAAGGTAATTCTTATGCGCATCTAAATGGTATTCAGACCACTTTGCACAACTCATCAACATCCTCTAGTTCTAGGCACAAACACACGCGGCTGCTTCGAAGTAGGGAAGCGTAAATTACCAGTGGCGCGTAATTGCAAGCGTAATTTCAGTGGCGTAACTTGCATGGTTGTTATCTATTTTATATAACGCATGTGGATAAATGATTGATCTTGAGAGAAAGGCTTGCGAATCTGAATGAGATTTAGGTATTACTGAAGGTCGTGTTAGTTGTCCGAAGGCTTTGCTGGGTGTGAAGATCGGGGCCGGGGCCTTATAACGATCTTCATGCAAGGACTGGCTATTTGGGAGCAGGGAGGCCAGGTATCTTTTATCAGTTAGGTATCCCATCTAGACTTCCTAGAGTCTTATCCTAAAGGTCCCTTGAAGTCGGGTTTTACTCGTTTATTTAGGTTCTGTTGTTCGGCGGGAGCTGCATTTATTGCCGGAGCGACGGGTCATCTAACATTATCTATATTATTGTTTCTCATTTAAATCTATACTTACATAACCATAATTGACCATTACGCTATCTCACACACGTATCCCCTATGTTAGATTTTCATGACTGATTCTGTAGATGTGTTTAGGGAAACTTTTAGATTAATTGCGGCATAAAGATTTCACAACGTAGAAAAGGGTCCGATTTTTAATTACATTAATAACTAGACGATCACATTTATTTAACTATGGCCAAATAATTAAGATATTAATTTATATCAAACTCGTACGTAACACACATCGACTCTATTATTTTATTTTAATTAGAGCCGGGTAGTGGGTTTTACAGTCACCTGATGGTAAGTGATCACCACCGCCTAAAGACACCAGCAACACCAAAGAGATTGCAGATGCATTGCCAACCCAGAGGGCTAAGATGGAATACCTCTTGTGCCAGTAATTACACCGGCTGTCTTGCTGTCTACGCCGGAACACAACAGTCCACGCACTGCTGTTCATAGCGCCTGCATTACCGAGCAAAATGATAGTGACCTTGCACGAAGTACTACCAGCCGCAAAATGCTGGTGTTTTTAGGGTTCCGTACCTCGAAAGGAAAAACGGAACCCTTATAGGATCACTTTGTTGTCCGTCTGTCTGTCTGTCTGTCGGTCAAGACCATTTGCTCAAAAACACTTGGAGGTATTGAGTTGGAATTAATATCAAATACTCAAGTCTACAGTCCCTTAGAGCTGTGAAAAAATTAAACTTCTAAGTCAACGCAATCAAAAGATACGGCCGTTTATGCCGCATGTTTCATACATTCGCAAGACACTCAAAAACCTATGGAGTACTTTCCGTTGACCTAGAACTATGAAATTTGGTAAGAAGCTAGGTCTCACAGCACAAATAAAACAATTAATCCGAAAACCGTAAATCTGTAATTAATACACACAAAAAAAATTTTTGCTCTTGCAAAGCAAAAAGGCGACGCTAGATGTTGTTGATGACGGAACCCTCAGTGCGCGAGTCTGACTCGAACTTAGCCGGTTTTTTAAAAATTAGGTACTATTTCTTAAACTGCCTTTACTCTAAGACCATACCTTTTTCAAATCCGATAAAAGAAAAGGCAAGGACGGTAAGAACTGATAGAACATCTGTCGCACAAGCTCTCGATAAAATAGCGTTCCTCTAACGAAGTTAATCGAGACTAACTACTAGTAGATACGACATTATTCTGAACATGCATAATTTACATCTACATCTACGTACTAGCGACCCGCCCCGGCTTCGCACGGGTACAATCAATTTTAAGACTCATTTTTCTACACCTTCGGTTACATTGTTCAAATTTTACCAAGGATCCCTAATTTTTTTCAAAATTAAATGTAGCCTATGTCAAATTGGAAGAATGTAGCATTCTATTGGTGAAAGAATTTTTTAAATCGGCCCAGTACTTTTTGAGCCTATTCATTACAAACATACAAAAATAGGTACAAATCTTTCCTCTTTATAATATTAGTGTAGATAAAGAGGTAAACTTTTTTTTTGTATGTAGGGGGTAATCTCTGAAATTACTAAACCGATTCTTTCACTAATAGAAGGATACAGTATCCCTGACGCACATAGACTACTAGATCAGCGCGAAGTCGAGGACGTTTGTTAGTATTTTTACCCGACTGCGCGACGCAAAGGAGGGTAATGTGTTTATCAGCCTATATATGTATGTATGAATGTATGTTTATGGTAAAAAAAATACAAAAAGAAAAATCGAAAGGACCAAGTTGAATGAGATAACTTGATTAAGTTTCTCATAGATGTCACCGAGGGTATTTTTCCCAAAGAAAAAATATCAATAATGTAATGACCGTAAAGACGAAACACATTGAAAAATTCGCAGGGTATGGCAGCGGTAATGTGGCGGAAACTGGAATACGCAAGGCACGGAATGCTGATGTTGCAGGTTCGAACCCTGCCATTACCCTAATGTTGTTTGTGTTGTCATTCATCATATAGCATTTTGAATTTAGTATGTCTGTTTGTTCCTTTGTGGCGATCTAGAGACCAAACGCGTGGGCCGATTTTGATGATTCTTACGTCAATCGATTTGTCTTAATTTTGCGAGTGTCACTAAAGACATGACAATAATCAAAATTCAATATGGCGACCACCGGACGCCATATTGTGAAACAGAAAAAAATGAAAGTCGACGAACTATATTAAGTGGGGTATCATTGGATAGGTATTTGAAAATCATTTTTAGGTTTCTCATGTCATTTTTCATTTTAAATAGCCATTTTGGATCTATAACGATTTAAAGTTGGTTAGCAACCATTCTCACTTAATCCGAACTAAAAAGTGTAAAATAAAAAAAGTAAATTAAAAAAATCAAAAAACCCAACTGCGTAAAAAGCAAATCAAAACTGAAAAGACTAAAACAAGTCCAGTAGTCTGAAGTTCTGTTAAGTAATGTTAATAGCTACACCATTACAATAGTTTCATAAATTTCAACAGTCGGGACCCATTACTGGGAAGATTTGAGCCGGTCTACATTTTTAATGGGTCCCGACTGTTGAAGTTTATGAAACTATTGCAATGCTGTAGGTATTCAACATTACTACGTAGACCGCAATTTTAATACTCGTAGGTCCATTTTTGGATTTTTATGTTTTCTGCGGGTATAACCCTTCTGTATATTGTTAGTCTTTGCCCAACAACTCCAATCGACATGAAATAAAGAAAATTCGATTAGTCCACCCCCAGACCACTATGTTTCGACCTTTCAGGTACAATAATAATTGTTAGATGGAAGAAAGAAATTCTTTCAGTACTAAGCTTAATAAAATGATACACCCAACGTATTAGTTATAAGCTCTTCTAGCCCTTATTTTATCAAATAACATACGTCACGTGACAACGACAATTCACTAAAATAATTAAAATCGACTTCATACCGATTTTGTAACGATTGGTATCAGTTTAGTAACGATTTCGTTACTAAACTGATATAATTAGTTACAATTCGTTACCAAACTGATATTAAATATTTTAGTAAAAGTGTAATGTTTTTGATTTTGACTTTTAGCCACTACTAAACCCAGCAACACAAAAAGATCTTCGTGTTAGCAATGTATGTCGAATTGTCGTTGTCACATGTCACATGTCGGGTCAAAAATAGGAGCCAGGACGTTGAATAAGCTATTTTCTTTTTTTTTCATTTCAATAAATGTTAAATATTGCTACAAACTAACATTTTTCCAACATAATTAATCAAAGAAAACAATTATTTAATCTACATAAAAATTAAACATGAACTTAACGCGAATACCAAAATTATTACTAAGAGTATCATCGACGAACTATCATTAAAATTAAAATTCAAAATTAAGCAATAAAATATCAACCATAATAAAAAAATCAATTAAATACTAACCAAACCTGAAAAATATTTTTGTCATACTCAGCTTACATACGTCTATAACGCTAGCTGCATTGTATTTTAACTTTAAGCTTAAAATAATAAGTAAATAGCTCATGAGCCAGCATCACCAATTTTTCTGTTTCTTTAGTCAGCATAAAAGCTCCTCGTATTTCATAAAGCGAGCTAGTTTGTCCGCTATCTCAACGCTTTGGCGTCAAACTAGGATAAAGTGTCCATTGGGACTGGACAGTGAACAGAAATGGACGATAGTCTTTGTCTGTAGTCGAGGATATAAGAAAAACGGTGGTTGAACCATATTTTTTAGCTTTTTGGGGACTTACATAGTGACCGAGTCACAGTTTGTCCGGGAAATTACCATACTCTCACTGAGTACCAGCGTGAAGTAGCTTGCTCCTGGATCTCATACAGAGAGTGAGTACAGAGTCCGATGTTGAAAGACTTAATGACCTATAACGGACCAACAATTCTCATGAGGTCACTTATTTTTATAAGTAGCATTTATCTTTTAAAGTAACCGACGTAGCCCAGCGGATTAGCAAGTTGAAGTGGCAGTGGGCAGGGCATATAGCACGGAGAACTGATCGCCGATGGGGTCGAAAAGTTCTCGAATGGCGGCCGCGTATTGGCAAGCGCAGCGTAAGACGACCAGCCACAAGATGGTCCGATGACCTCATACAGGTGGCAAGAAGGCGCTGGTTGCATGCCGCTTCCACCCGGTCACTTTGGAAATCCATGGAGGAGGCCTATTATTATTATTATCTATGTATATTTATTTATAATCTTAGGTTGGGTTTTTACAATATTTCTATAAAAAGTAATAAAACAATATCAATTATTATTATTATTATTATTTATTGAATCTTAAAAAAAAATGTAACATTACAGATAAACCAAACCGTTACCCAGATTCTTAAACTTATTTACTAACTTACTTACTAACTTACAGCTAACAAGACAGCAACTAACTTACAGCTATGTTCAATGTGGACTTCTTGTGGCTGAGATGATGATGTTGATGATGATTTATCTCTTATAGCAACATTCCTCACTTTGTTTATCTAAGTTGTACTAAAAGCTCTTATATTCACTCAGTGCCCTAACTAGGACGGTATACCATCAGTGTCCAGGTATAGAGCCAAAGTCCTGAAGAGGTGCAAAGATTACCAGATCCATGTTTTGGGTGTTGCATGGTAGTTTTTTTTTATACAATATAGGAAGGCAAACGAGCAAGTGGATCACCTGATGGTAAGTGATCACCACCGCACATAGACACCCGCAACACCTAAGAGATTGCAGATGCGTTGCCAACCCAGAGGGCTAAGATGGAATATCTCTTGTGAGAGTAATTGCACCGGCTGTCTTGCTCTCCACGCCGGAACACAACAGTGCAAGCACTGCCGCTTAGCGGCTGGATTAGCGAGCGAGATGGTGGCAGCGATCCGGATGGACCATTCACAAGGTTCTACCACCCGCCAAGTTAGTGACTTTTTTCAAGGGTGGAGTTATAAACGCTCGCACTGGACGCCCAGTAAGCTAGTAGCGAGAATATTTCTACAGTAATAATTGCTCGACTTTGAAGTTTCTTTTGCCACAAGAATTTTTCGGGTATTTTACCTTCTCCAAAAATTCTACCTCTAAATCATCTGAAAATACCGAACAAACTCAGATGCCGCCATCTTATTCCAACATAGCCGCTCGGCAAAACAAAAGGCTTCTTAGGAATATAACGAGGAAGGTTTATGACAATCCCGTATCGCGTTACATTGTTGAAGACTTAGGCTCGTAGTTATAGATTGTTCTTAAGTACACCGGTGTTTTGAAGATCGCATTTGACATTCGTTTCTACTTACAAAATCAATAACATTGTACCTGTCCTATTAGAAGTTAACCTAAACGTAAGTTGTATTTAAATACTGTGATCCTTAACCGCCGCGGGGGCTCATGATTAAGGACCACGGACTGGTCCGAAACATGTCGGGCATTTCTCGACTTAAAAATACGTGAGTGATCCGATTTATTAATATGTCCGAGTCTCACGGTGGTTTTATGTTAAAAATTGTTTAGTGTTGTTACCATCGGTTTATTTCACGAAAACGTATAAAAGCGAAATGAAAAATAACAAGAAAAACTTGGAAACAATAGGAAAAGTTGAATTTGAGTGCTCAAAAACGCACATAGATGGCAGGACGAGTCGGACTCGCGCACTGAGGGTTCCGTCATCAACAACATCTAGTACCGCATTTTTGCTTAGTAAGACCAAAAAAAAAGCAACACACATAAACACATAAAATATTTAAGACATAACATTTAAAAATAAGAATCGAAAGAAATTTCGGTTACAAATATGTAATTCCTATTGTTTCAAACAATAATAAAAAGTTTCGAGTTCCCAAAGAACAATGTACAAAAAAAAAGTTTTAACGAAAACCCTTTTTTGAATTATCTAATGAAACAGCCGCGTCGGGGTAATGTATTGTTTTCTATATTTTACTGACTTTTTACCGGCCCATCATTTATCTTCTCGAGCCTTTTCGGAGATAAGTACTGAAAACTTCACTTATTAAAAACTCTGGATAATTTTTAAAGCCTAATGCTAAAATAAAATTATATTAATGGGATCAATTACTTTGCTGATCCGCGAACCCAATGATAGTACACTTACTTAGAGATTTAATTCCCTACCCATTTCTTTGAAATGTCGTCAGACATTCGCAATGCATTAAGGTCGATATGTCAAACTAACGTCTTGCTCTAGTTAGCTCTTATGGTGACAGTTTGCTATACGATATTGAACCTTAGGTGGGTTGGAAAATAACAAAGCCTGTGTTGAATACTTTTACTAAAAAAAACAATAAAAACGCTACGCTACTTTTTTTATGGGGACTAGGCTCACTTTCGCTTGTAGATAATTTTAGAAAGAAACGCGACTCTTTGTACTGAAGAGTTTTTTGCAACTAACTTATGAATAAAAAAAATGACACGTGTTTCACGTCTCCACGAGGCATCATCAAGAGCTGTTGACCTCTCATTCGTTATATAGCATTTTAAATTTAATTTGAATGCATGAAAAAATTAAAAATTTATATTACAAAAATGTACCATTATTTGCTTCATAATGCGTATTGCCTATTTAATTCAAATCGTGGTAAATAAATATATTTTTTTACATCTATTTTATCTGTTTATTTTTCTAACGTGACCCACCGCCATGGCGTCAAAGTTTTATTACGCCAAAGGGGCTCTTTTCATAGATACGTGCCCAGAAGACCCCAAGGGACTACTATTGTTAAAAGACTCTGGCCCCTATAAATTTTAAGGCCATAATTTATTGCGATTTCTAAAGAGGGGAAAGAATGAAAAACTCAAACCAGTAAAGGTAATTTAATTTTATTCCACCTACTTTGTATTCTATGATAATAATTTTACTGAAAGCAGCCAGAAATGTCGCCTTAAAAAATGAGCAAACAATTTATAATTGTATCTTTTTTTTCCAGTCCGTTACTTAATTTTGTTTCAAATAAAGCTTGCGGCCTTGCTTAGCATAATTATAAGAATGTTATTTTCACGGAATATTCCCAAATCATTGTAACTCAATACTCGTAAGCATTATCTCAATAATTAATAGTTACACTCCACCAAAATACGTAAAATTGGTTTTAGAAACGAAGTAAAATTGTCTTAATTATTTTTATTTCATTTAAAAACAGAGTATCACTAAAAACTATACAAGTTATATTTAAACTAAATTATATACTTTTGCCACATCACAAAATTAAAACCAAACACTCGTAAACTTGAATATTTTTTCCTATGGAACACTTCAATTTGTAGTTTGAAAACTTAATTATTGTCAAAATCGTTCTATTGCAATTTCTACAAATCGTAAAAATATACTTATAAAAAACCATTTAAAGTTTCAAATGTTCTGTCTACGTACAAACAATTCAATTCAATTTTCTTTCTCATTCTTTAGCATAGGTTTACGCTCTCCGTTTTCTACAGGCTCCTTCTTTTCTTCTTCTGGGTCATTCCATTCAGCAAGCTCACCGGTACCAAGAATTACGTAAACCAGATTTGTTATTAAGTAGAATCCCGCTGCGACGAAAAACACCTTCCTCCACAAGAGTTCACTTGACTGAAAACCAATGTTACTATTTAGACAAGTTTATTATTTTAAAACCTAATTAGTTTATCTGTTAATTTTTGTTAAAAATGCCATTTCTGATACGAGCATTTGCGTTTTAAGTCATTGTTTGCTGAGTAAGCGAATCAATGAAGAAATAATAAGAACCAAAACTCGATGGGGTTGCCATATTTTATTTCAGCGCATCTATGGTATTTGGCTTTAGCATCGTAATGATACCAGAACATTGCATTGTCATCCAGCTTTTATACACATATGGAAAATATCAAATAACTTGTGACATTTAATTCAACACAACAAAACAGGTAAAACTACAAAAAGCGTGTAAAAACACGATAATGTGTAATTTTTATTTATCTATAATAATATCGATCCCTATCTTAGAGAAGATCTTTTTCCAGCTTTCTCTGGATTCCATGCAACTGCATCGTATGGTGATGATGGAATTATAATAGACTTGTATTGTTATGTAAAGGTCTATAGATTATAATGAACTAAAAGTTATTGGGAGATCTGTTACTAATATTGAAACATTACTAAATGACAATACTTACAACATCGGTGAGAATGAAGCCAGCAACCAAAGGCGCTAAGGATCCGATGATGTTGGAAGCGAAGTTGCTGATGCTTATCATGGTACCAGCGAAGTTTGGACTAATATCGATGTGGTTGATCTGGTAACAGATATATTTATTTTTGAAGCAATTACACAGTATAACGATATACAACTCAGACACTATATAATTTAAAGCATATTACAATATTTTTACAATGATACAGAAAAGAAAAAGATGAATAAGATAAAAAAAGGTGCATAATAAAAATTTATTCATTAAAAATGGGCACAGAGCACAGAATTTTAGTCACTCGTCATATGCTTTCAACTATCAACTAGGCACCGCGTCGCAGATATGCTGATATCAAAATATGATTCTTGAAAAATTTGTATTGTATAAATGAAAATATTCATATCTTAAGAGGCTCTGTATATGCATATTTTTGCTAATATATCTTCCAAGTGAATAAACTGACTTATCATTTAGTAAAGCTATTTTTAATCAGTGGGTTTTAAAATGCTATATAATGAATGACAACACAAAGAAAAATTAGGGAAATTAGAAAAATTATTAAATTGTTATTATTAATTATTATTAATTAAAATTATAATTATTGTGGGTTTTCTAAAAGTCTTAATGAAGATAATCAAGGTGCCCTAAAAATTACCGTCTTATTATAATAACAACAAATTAAATTAAAATTGTAATGACGACACAAAGAAAAATTAGGGCAATGGCAGGTCCTGCCATTGCCCTAATTTTTCTTTGTGTCGTCATTACAATTTTAATTTAATAATTTGAATGTTAAAAACATTTAAAATAAAAATCGAAAGAAATTTCGGTTACAAAATTTAATAACAAATTTAATGTTCTGGATTGTAGTGCAACAAAATACGATTCGTCTCATCTAAAGGAAGAAACAGTTCTGAAGAATATGTATGTCTATAAGTTTAAAAACTATTTTGTAAAATAAATAATGTATAATTAGACGGAGATAACGAAACTGAGATATCATAAATATCAAATATTGAAATTATTTATTTGTTTGGTCTTTTTATACAACACAAAATATGAACATACAAGTGATGAAATTCATGCATTCAGCATTCTCAAACAGCCATCATTATATTCAACAGAAAAATACGTCATTAATAAGCTTCCCATATTTCAAGTAAGAGGAAATTGCTAAGTTTAAATTTATTTTCCATGACTTTTCACTTCATCCTCATCATAAGTTTTTGACGTTAGACAACATTATCGGTCACCACACTCCAGTGCGTTAATTAGTGACAGTCCACTGGAAAAAGGACCCATAGCGTATGGCGTTTACATCATTTCATAATCTGTTTTGAATGCAAAAATGATTAAAACAGCCTAAACGCTAGACGTCACAATGCTCCTTTTGGCGTGAAATATAACATTAAGTTCTCTGCAAAAACCTTCTACGATAGTGATAGTATCTATCCCTTACTGTCACAGAAGCTCAACGGAACCGTAAGTAATGCGGTTAGGGTTCCTCTGTGCGGAACCTTTTGTTTTCTGCGTTTGGACAAGAAAATGGCGAACATTGTTCTATAATTAATCACGCTTTCTGTTATTTTAGTAGGATTTATGATTATCTTACGAGTTTTCCGTGATTTCATTTCAGATCATAGTCCAAACAAGATGTACGGCAAAGATTTGCTAACAGTAAAAATGGGTGTATGTGTGTACATTGATTTCAAGCAATAAATGAATCTGAATCTACTTACAATACTTAATTAGGATAATGGTGACCTACTGAAGATTAATACCAAGCAGTACTTCTTGAGGCTGCTTTAGCATTGCTTTAGCATTAAAAATGTTAAAACGGTGTTTACGATTCTGTTCAGTCAAATTATAAAGACCTAAAGTTGGTACTTGCTTCATATTTTGGCTGTTTCTGGAAATGCATAGTTATAGGAAGATTACCAGGTACTTTATTTTTTCATTAAAAGATTTTATTCTATTTTATGTATATTGAATGCATGTATGTTTATGTTAAGTGTATTTGGATCTCTATTATTTTCAATAATATCTCTCTTTCCATAGGTTGTCTAGAAAGCATCACATCTTAGTGATACAGTGGTTGCATCTTATGTAAAGCTTTCAGTCTGCATTTTTATTTTGTGTTTAGAAGTGTGAATCAACTAACATTTATTGTTGCTATGATGCCCCAAGGAGCTGATCTAGGAGCTGTTATTTTCTGCAATAATAATAATGATTATTTTCAACTTACATGGAATCCTAAGTTTGCGGCGACCTTGAAACTGCAAGTGGCGATGAGAATCGACTCAACTACGTAAATATCTTTTTTGACGTACCCCAAGGTAATAAGTCCTATCGCCGCCGGGACACAACCTGGAAGCATTAACGAAGGTAACTACCTTTGCATTTTTATTTCCATTACTTGGTTACTTGAATCTCTCGAAGAAGTACGGCAGTGACCTAAAAGCATACCCAAAATTCTAAATTATTTACTGAAATTATAATAGTTACCCAAAGTTTGTGCCAATTTCCTGGTGTTAGTGACGCTAAAGACTTTCTTAACGATAAGCATATCAGTAAACCAGCTGAAGAAAAAGTTGCTTAGCCACATCACGAAGAAGGGAAGTGCCGTCAACAGACCATTCTGAAAAAGTTTTCGAAAGTGAAAATTAAACAAATGCATAACACAATGTGCATACGAGTAAAATTTCTTGTCTTGTTTTGTTTTTGAATTGGACTTGTTCTCTTAACTAAGACAGAACACAGAAAATGCCAGGAAAAAGCGAAAGTAAGAAACTAAGGTTGAGCAATTTATTGGCCAGGATGTCTTGCAACAATATCTCAACTCGCTTTGTCGCTCAGAGTGTATCTTTCTAAGTAACCCAATATGAGATAGATGCACTGAACGATAAGCAAGAAAATAAACTCGTATGCTAGCCGTTCATTACCGTTACCATGAGTTTAGTGACAATACTTGCTAGTGACGGTATAAACAATTTGCATGGAGAATCGTACAGCATCTGTATAGGCAACAGCAACTTACATATAACTTAAGATCGCTAGTATGAGTCCAACTAAAAAATTAGCTAACGAAATCAAAGCGCTAAGCGTCTAAGGTTTTATAGCTGTTACCGTAAAACATCGGTAACATGAACCTCAAATTTATCCCATGCAATGTCATCGAAAAATACCGTATAGAGTCTACTGTAGTAACGTGATATTATGAGTCTTCGATAGCAACTGATGGTAGTGGCATGAAGGCTCTCTAGTACGCTAGCTTTTCTTCTGGGCATAAAGCATATAATGCAGTTTTGTGCTATTTGTTCCATGGCACCGCACCACGTTTCCATGTTCGATAGAACTGTTGACTTTTTAATATTTTTACCTGAATTTATTTTCAAAATTTCTTGCTCACGAGTAGTTCTATTATATCTTTTAAAGCAGTGATCTTGTTCGAAAATAATATTTGTTTTATATCCTTTTTTGCGGGTGGTAGGACCTTGTGCAAGGTCCGTCCGGACAGCTACCACCATCTTGCTCGTTAATCCTGCCGCTAAGCAGCAGTGCTTGCACTGTTGTGTTCCGGCGTGGAGAGCAAGACAGCTGGTGTAATTACTGGCACATCCATCCTAGCATCCATCTTTGTCTTCTAGGTTGGCAACGCGTCTGCAATCTCCTTGGTATTGCGGGTGTCTATAGGCGGTGGTGATCACTTACCATCAGGTGACCCACTTGCTTGTTTTCCTTCCTATATTTTATAAAAAAAAACCTCGATAAACTAGTGTAAACTAGTGTGTAGTGTACAGGAATTTATGAATGAATCTCTACTCCACGAATTTGCTAAACATCGAGTATGCGAAACGGATGATTAATTTGATTTGATTCAATTTCTTATTACAATGAACTCTCGCAAAGGAACTCTTAGATCTTATATAATAATGAACTTACAATAGTTAACGATACACCAAAGGCTGCTGACTACATATACTATTACGTACTAGGGAGTGAACGTTGAATCAACGAACTGGTTATAATTTAACCGTTAACGTGTAACCGTTTTGCGAAAAATTATAAACTTTTAAAATAAACTATTAAAATAATTTATATCGCGTGTACTGCAACAAATCAAATTTCAAACGTTTTGAGCTCTTTTTTTTTACGGGCTGGCTGACAAAAATAGTTAAAAAAACTATCCAATTTTGGTAAAATAAATTAAAATTAAAAAGCGAAACTCGTTCGTGCGTTAGTACGCTCAAACGTTGTTTTATTGTTATGCAAAAATTGTTTTATATCAATGTCTACAAGACTCGAAAACATTAGAAATTATTATGATAAAGTATTTAAAAGTCACGCTATATTAAAATATAAAAATGGCTGCCATCTATCTTTATTTTAACGATTCTTTCTCGCGGAGGAAACAGTGCAACATCAACTGCCTTTCAACGATGATTGACGATACAGTACTACAGTACATACAGTAGTACAGTTTACTTTTGGATAACTTAACTGCGGCTACAGCCCTTTTTAAATCTTCGATTTACAGTATTTTATCAAAGCATCCTACGTAACCTTTTTAACAAACTAATTAATTAACTTAACTCAACTTGAGCGCATTTAT
Source organism: Ditula angustiorana (assembly GCA_963691745.1). Lineage (NCBI taxonomy): Eukaryota > Metazoa > Arthropoda > Insecta > Lepidoptera > Tortricidae > Ditula > Ditula angustiorana. Next base: position 525,203 of record OY829483.1, on the reverse strand, counting down.
TAAAACCACTTAACATCGTTAACCAGATTTTAACTAGTTAACCGTTAACGGTAAACGGTCTCGTTGCGTTAACGGTACCGACCCACCACTATGTACATGTAAAGGCTTCTTATATTAAACTCACCGCTTTGATGGTGACCTTCATAACCTTGTCCATAAAGGCCGGGACTTCCGTATACAGGGTGAGCTGACCCCACGTTTGCCCGATATGAGCGAGCACTATAGCATACATCCCTTTCGATCGCAGGAGTTTCTTCCAGGGTACTTTAAGATGTTTCTGGAAAGTATAAACCAAATGAAAAATACTAGTTTTTTTTTGTAAGCCAAAACAAAATAGTTAATCTTTATTGATGACAATAAAACGACACAAAAAGATGCAATTTAGAGTAAATGCACAGAATAGGTTGTCTTATCGTTTTAAGTAAACGAACTTAACTTTTAACTTTATTTACATATAAGTAACCACCCTGGCTTCCCAAAGGTATTGTTAGGATATAATGTACATTAAAACCTTTCGCAAAAAAATATCTAACTAACAGTTTCTTACGTGTCAAAAATTGTTGCGTGGTTTCGTACACCATAAGGATTTAGGACAGACAAGAACTAATATCGACTTTATACTATGTAACGATAATGAAGGTACAAGTTCATTTTTTATAAAATATAAACTTTTTTGTAATTGTAATTAACTTTCGATTTTTTTTATTTATTATTTTTTTAGTCTTGTGGAGAAAGCTTTTGCCCAGTACTTGGACTCAACATAAATATACAAAAAAATATATTATATACAAATTTTTATACTAGTTTATTGTATGTTAATGAAGTTTTATTATTGATCATGGGTTGTCGTCATTTTCAAGTGAATTTGATCAATGGAAGTGGATGAAAGGGGACGACATGAGGTGTACCTTCTGTTCAGTTTGTCCGAGCGCCTCTTCAATATACCGCCTCTCAGCAGCAGATATACTCCGATGCTTCGCAGGGAAGTCGGCGCCGAAGAACCAGAGAACCGTTGCGATGATGCAGGAGAGGATTCCGTAGAAACGGAAGATGCCTGGCCAGCCTAATGGCGAAGCTGCTATGAAACCTGTTATAGGCATTCCAAGAACTGTGCCCAGTGCTTGCCCTGAAATGAAACATGAATCGCAACCTAGCGCAAGACCTTGCGCAAGGTCCACCCAACCGGTAGGACCTTGCGCAAGGTCCATTTGGATTGATACTTTGCTCTCTTGCTCGCTAACCTAGCCGTTAAGTAAATAAATAATAGACTTGTTAGTATATTTTGGCAGAGAGCTCGTAGAAAGCCTCATGGAATAGATGGAGTAATATTGTCTTTCACTCAGCTAACTCTCTTATTGAACAACGGTTATGACGGTTAGTGGGAACGGGGAGGATGCTAAACGAGCAAATGGGGTATCTGATGGTAAATTATCACCAGCGCACAAAGATACCCGCGATACTACAGAAATTACAACAGAGATACATGATGCCAACACAGAGGCAATACCTCTTGTGCCAGACATTTCACCGGCTGACTTGCAGTGCAAGTACCGTTGCTTAACGGCTAGATTAGCGAGCAAGATGGTAATAGCGATCCTGACGGACCTTGCACGGACTATTCGCTGTAGTGCACGGAAAAATTTAGGCACCCTTGGAATTATAGAGTGTATCCAGTGCTTTTGTGGCGACTCTAGCGCCATCTAGTATTGAGTAGAGGAAACCAACTGACATGCGCTACTTCACGCCAACGAAGTTTCGTAACACGGACGCATATATACAACTTCCAACTTTCATCCTTCGGACTTCGGTCCCCAGGCATAACACCCGCCTGGAGAGAGATCTCTCTACACTTTGATTATAGTTCTCACCTCCATACGCGAATGCAGTTAGTCTACCGCGTTCTTCTAGGGGGGTCCATCTCCCAAAAGCTGTGTGCATGCACGGTATGACGCAAGACTGGCTCAAGCCCTGCATCACCCTGCATATCAAAGCCAGGATCCAATCACCCTGAAAAGTTTAAGAGATTAAATTGTTTGTCGATTCTGCGTCAGATTTAGATGTAATGTATTAACTTTAAAATACATGAAGGGCTTTCTTTTACCTGCTTTTAAAAATATTAACAAAGTCTCCTTAAATTTGGATTGATTTAAAGAAAACGTCTTTCTTATTTTTATCTTATTTTATTACAGGTTTTGAGCATACAAAGTACAAAATTAGATCCATTTTAATCACTATACGGTTTCCATGCGTTAAACTTTTGAAATTGATAATGATATTTGATAATTAAGAAGTGCTTGTAAAACATTTAGTTTTTTTATTACCACACTCGAGGCTAGAAGTTTTATTAACCAACTTGAAATCCCTGAATAAGCGATTGAATAACAGAAATATATACACGCTATAAGGATTCCATAATATCGGAGTGTATACAAAAATACTCTTACTTAGCTGTGAATCAGATGGTAAATAATGAGTTGATAAAGTATATTCAACAACTTACGTAATAAACAGCCCAAGGCATACAGAAAGATATAATGCCGTTGACTACCAGCGCACCGGTTAGAAGGTAGCGCGTGCCAAAGCGATGCGCAAGCGCACCCGCTGGCAGCTGCAGCGTCATGTAGCCCCAAGTGAAGCCGGACAAGATGGCGTCCTGGGTTTTCTTGCTCCATTGGAATGTTGGGAACTAAAAATACAAAAAGATCGATCAGTAAACGCAAATTAAGAAAGTTCGTAGGACACAGCGACTATGATTATGAGTTTTATCTGAAGAGTCCACAATAACATGTCTTTCTAGTCACTTAAAATTGACTAGACTTGTTGTTTCATGCATGTATCCGACTGTTGCTAGAAGAAAGGGTTATGTTTTTACATTTCTATTTACAACAATGATTCAAATGTGTTTTTTATTTTAGAGAAAGCACACAAGCTGCTAATGGACGCCTGCACTATACGGTAATAGTATTTTATGCAACTGTTGCATAATGAGGGGACCTAATTATGTACAGTTGCATACATTACTTTATCCACACACATATCATAAGTACTCTATGATGGGTTCAGAAGCCATAGGGCAATGAGCTGCATTGCTACTAGCTACTAGTGCTAGGTACCTATTAAATATCTATAGACTGTACACATTAAAATAATGTAATAATAAATGAATTTGAACAAATATAGAAACAAATTAGAAAAATTCTCATAATAATATTGGTTGTTATAATGCTGGTCATTGCCTACGGTTTTTGAACGCATTATAGAGCATTTATGATATATGTGTAGGTAAATACTATTAATAAATACAAAACACATAGTTTGCGCAATTATGATGTCCGTGCCAGTGTAAGCAAAAAAACACATACTTAATAGCATTACTTAAATCTATGAAATGTTACTTCTTTGTGTTATATTATAACACGAAGATCATGCAACTTCTATTTAAATCGTTAAATATCACATTTCAAATGAAAATCATGACAGAATAGCTATTTTTAATGAACAAATAGCTAGCAGATATAAATATTAAAGATAACAATGTGGGTGAACACATTATAAAGTCTACGTTACAACTATATTGGCTTAAATGATAATTTAAATTAAAAATAAAACCTAATTAAAGCGGTTACGAGTAAAAATAAACATCACAATAATAAATATTTGCACTACTGGGATTAAGAGCTTAAACAAAATTAGACAAAATTAGATATAAAAAATTATGGACTATAGCTTTGAATAAGACTAATTATAGTTATTTAAAACCCTGATTAGTAATAAAACACTACTGTTACTTACAGGTTCATTAAATAAGATTCCATTAAGGATCCCAACGTTCCCATTACTATCGATTTCTTCATCGATTCTACTATCATTTACTGTTGTAATGTTAGTATGGTTGTCATGGGATTCTTGCACCATAGCAACAAGTGAGACACCCATGCAGGCTCTGATACTGTATGCTACAGTAAAGCAGAAGAGCAGTATGACGGTCTGTTGGTGCCTGTAGCCCCATCCTAGAATAATACAACAAAAATTTCAAACCAAAAAATTGCAACATTTTATCCGATGGCATAATTTTCTTATTCAAACCTCAGTATAGATGTTTGTCGGCTATAACATTTCCATTGCAAATCACATTCAATTTCACCAATGATGAGAAATGTCAGACGTTTTAACAGCTCCTAGAATCAATACATCCTTTGTTATCATCATTATTTGATCTTTGGTTTATAATTACGTACCTATTTTTTGTGGTATGTCATCTAAAGTCATCTGGGGTACATTTTGTTTAACTTCATCACTTTTTCCTTCATCTAAACGAGCCATTATTTCATCTTATTCTTCACTAAGTTCGTAAAAGCTAGAGTTATAATTACTCACTTTGTGACAATGTTCTACAGTATCCGTAAAATCATATAATATACTCATTCTCTTATCAATAACAAATACTATGACGTTTAAGTATTCGTTTTACTATTTTCACAGCAAACAATGAATCTGAGTTCAATGATTACGATAATTTATGACAGTTGAGTTATTTTTCCTTAATTTATTTACTATTTTGGACACATTATTGTGTAAGATCTTATCAATACCTACAATGATTAACTGATATATTCCAACAACATGACTAGAATTTGCAAAATAATTGAATCGTTCAATGCTAAATTTTATGACGTGTTCATGTAGAAAAATTTTAAGTAGTTTTTTGTTAACGAGTCTGTTTGAAAAAATTGTTAACGCTGTTTTAACTACTGTTGTAATTAGATGATCAATGTTATCATTTAAAACAAGTATTTTTATACCGTATTGATCGAATTTTACAAAAATATACTCAAGTATCTCGATGTAAGATAAATCTGATATCAATAGCAAATATTTACTTACACTTTGTCTCTATAAAATGCTGTCACAAGATTTTGATTCAGTTGTAAATAGTACAAGTACTTTGCACATTAAATTTCCGGTTCATAAGATGGAATTGCGCAAATTTTTGTAACAGAACCGTCATTCCTATTTTGTGTATTTTTTTATAGCTTTATTCTAGACGTAGCAGGCATCAGACGTGAGTGACACCTTGTTTTTATTATTTTAATATTTATTTAAAACAGCCTATTGGCTGAAGTTCAAACGTATTTGTCAACAACACAGTCATTGTCAATATCAACAACTATTTATACCAGTTTAATGACGATTTCATTACTAACCTGATATTTCAAGCACTGTTGCTTAGCGGCTGGACTAGCGAGCAAGGTGGTAGTAGTGATTCGAACGGACTTTGCACAAGTTCCTACCACTCGCATTTATAATAGCTGCGCGTGGTAGGACCTTGTGTAAGATCCGTCTGGATTGCTACCACCATCTTGCTCGCTAATCCTGCCGCTAAGCAGCAGTGATTGCACTGTTGTGTTCCGGCGTGGAGAGCAAGACAGCCGATGCAATTACTGCCGCAAGAGCTATTCCATCTTAGCTCACTTAGGTTAGCAACGCATCTGTAATCTCTTTGGTAATTTTGGGTGTCTTTGGGTGGTGGTGATCACTTACCATCAGGTAAATAACTTGCTCGTTTCCCTTCCTATATGGTATAAAAAAAAAGATACAATACTTTGAACGAACTCAGTCGTATCCAATGGATTTATTTGACATCAATAATGCACCCAATCATGATATTTTTAAAGGGTTAAATATAAAAAGTCGCTTCTCAAATTTTATTTTCTTTATAATTAAAATATTGGTTTACATAACATTAACTAATTAATTAAACTCGTCTTATCACCAGATCACCCCAATACTAATAGTATAAAGTTAGCTGCAGTAGTTTAAGTTTATAACTTTTTTTTTTATTCTTCCCGTGAACATGAGACCTGAAAAGCGTTTTAAGCCTTCGCAGTTAGATTAGTTACAATACACGTGATTTACACGGTTAAAATTGCTTAATTTCAGAGGGTATTTCATAATGTGAAAATACAAATTTTATATTTACCTTCGTTTTGGTTTTATTTTAGAAGTTTGCCATTGCAAAATATGTATATTCTGACTTGAGGTTAACAAAACATGCGTATTTTTCTTTATAAAAGTCCTATGTTACACTATAATTATCAAAAGCATGTAAAACAAAATTTTTCAAACAAGGTGATATGCTTCGAAACAATTTTTCATTAAACTTAGTTTAATGTTTAAACTTAAGTTTGTCTTAGAAAATTAATGCTAAGGAATTGCAGTATAAGTCACTTGAAGATTTCTGCTGAGCAGTAAGTATGCTTACTAACGTCTAACAGAAAGTTATTTCCTCAAAATTATCAAAAATGGCCAAACTTTAACCTAACCCTAGCGCCTCAAAAATAAATATTACAGTCAACACTATGCTGAAACTGAAAAATGTGGGTTGCTTAACTGCATGAGGATTGCCCCATACAAAAAAAAAAGCCATTATTACATTTAAAACACAGACAGAAAAACCATAATTTTCAGATTTTTAACATCTCGTTACGGCAACAAAAAATATTTATAGTAACAAAAAACGTTAATATAGCAAATTCAAATGGTTGCAATAAATATAAATTATATATAAAAAAATATATTCAGTGAAAAAATTAAGTTTATTTAGAAAAATAAACAAAGTTATCACAGAAAATAAAATAGTAAAGTTAAAAATCTAATTAAAATTAAAATTAAAATTAAAATTAAAATACTTTTTTGATGACTAAAAATATCAGCTTTTTTCCTGCATTAACATTGGTTTCTCTTCATCGTTAGCTTTTTTCGTTTCTTCTGGTTCATTCCAGTCGGCCAGTTCTGCAGTACCAAATGCCACGTAAAACAAATTCGTGACAAAGAAGAAACCAGCCGACACGAAGAATACTTGTTTCCAAAGAGCTTCACTTGTCTGGAATGAAACAGACATAAAAATGTTAGAATAGTGTACAATAGAAAAAATACACGTATCACCGTAAAACCCTGTCCCAATGACGCGACGCGTTAAACTCCGCAATACAAATGTCATGCGTATGTCTCTTTGACTAGGTTCTACGGTGGTACGTGTTTGTATTTCCTTGACTGTACAGTTGAGTTAAATGGACAAGAGCAAAACAAAACAAAATATGATATAATTAGACGACTAGGAAGGAAATAATGATAATTGTACAGTGATTTCTAGATGCAATCGATTCCGTTCCAACAGCAAGTTAGAAAAGTTGGAACAGGAGACATGACAACCTGATGTGATGCGATGTGACAAAGACAATTCATTATGCATGGCTAATGTTTGTATTTCTAATATTGCCGGGTTTAAATAGTAGCCCCCTAATTTATAAACACTTCGTAAACGTTTGTTAGTTAACATGTTTTGTCTTTATCTGTCATTGAGACGTTTACCCTCAAATGAAAGGGAAAAAACCTTTGGTAGCTTTAAAAGATTGTTAACTTTTTATGATTAAGGGGGTAGATGTGTAAGGTATTCTATAGAGCAACATAATGTCAGGTGACAGCGACCATTGTTACCTGACATTATGTTAGTTTGGTTAAATGACGCCATGACGCTGATACATGTTGCCATAGAATAAATCATTTGTTATATTGACCTAGTCCTAAATAACTAAAAGGTGAATGGGCATTTTTGTATGGGCGCTGTCCCAACCCTTGTATACAATAGTGAGTAGTATGGACGTGTAGTACTCGGTGTAAGGATCATCATAGGCTATGTTTCGAAGACCAGGTGTCTGCAGCATTAATCATTGTTTTGTATGAAAAAAAAAAAAAAAACACCAAATTAGACCTATGCTCCCATTACGTTTTTTACTTCTAGTGGCCTCAGTAATGCGTGGTTAAAATCTTTCGGCTATATCTCGAAAATGATTTTACAGATACTTTTCATACAACTGCTAGTACAAAGTGAGGTATAAAATAGGCTGTAGCTTTTTCCCTGCAAACATCTCGGTTTTGCTGTCATATAAAAAAATTAAGCTCTTATTGAGAGCTTTCTAATAAGATATAGCACAACTGTATACAGCACTTGGGACAATTTGCCCATTCTCCTTTGTACTATAAGTACAAGACAGCCGATACCATACAGATAAGTGTCATTCTTCTTAAACCCTGGGAATTAAGAAAGTACTCGGTTCATCGGAGCTTGTCGTAGTTTGAACGACGTAACGAGGGAGCTCGATATCGATGTATTTAACTGCAACGTCCATACTGTGAGGCGGCGTTTGGCGGAGAGGTGTTTTGATTGAGGGTATGTCGATGTGTTAATATATTGGTGTCAATTCTTCTTTTTTTATGGTTATATATAATACTACCTGTGTTGAGAGTGGCTTTTGGCTTGTTTTCTTTACTTGTGTTTACTTGTGTTTACTGATCGTGCATTGCTGCGACCTTGTGCGTGCTAGTTTTTAAGTTTATATACTTTGTTGCTACTTCTGAGATCCTGTAATTGGCTTTGTTAATGTTATTGAAAATGTTTATGTGTGTCTGTAAGCTGTTGGTTCTCCGAAAATATATAAAAAAAAAAAAAATTACAGCTGTTTACATTGCCTCGAAATGCTAAAAAATAGAAGTGAGAATAGCAAAAGCTTAATTGGCTTCCTATCCGTCATCGTAGATCTCTCCGCATCCTTTGCACACTTTTCTCGGTACTGTTTGAGCTTTCTGCTCCTGAATATCTCAAGTGTAAATTTATCTTTGTTGCACCTCGCCTGGGCTGCGAACTGCGCTTTTCTCGTACATAAAAAAATATCTGTTCCTCTTCACCGTACTGGTTTTATGTCTAATTTTTTCGCCTCTCTGGCAATCCGTCTCTGGAATTCGCTTCCCCTCACCATAAGGCAGGCCCCAAGTAAGGGTGCTTTCAAACGAATGCTTCGTAAGCACTTTCTTGAGGAAGAGGGGGGGTAGTTGGATCCGTCATCACATGTGTATGTATATATATGTATTTATTTTATTTATATATTTACTTAATATATGTAGTATTAAACTATTGTAAGTAGTATTGTATTTATTGGAATATATGTTTAGTGTATCGATTAATACTAGTTAGTAGGTACTTGATAGGTAGATTATTGTTTATCCTTTTTTTTGTGCACACATGTTTGTTACTTTCTTATTTAAAGTGTGGTTGACTGGTAGAGAATGCCTACTGGCATTAAGTCCGCCAATTGTATTCGTTTTGTAAACTGTGCAATGAAGCTTAAATAAATAAATAGATACTTACGGGGTCAGTTAGAATTGTGCCAGCTACAATAGGTGCTAAGGAGCCGATACAGTTTGACACGAAGTTGCTGATGCTCATGAGGGTACCAGCAAAGTTGGGAGCAATGTCAATATGGTTTACCTGCAGATGAGAAAACAAACAGAAGATGTACTCAAACTGGAATAAATTACCTTGCTTGTCCGCCAATTAGTGCTATGCATGTGCAAAACAGCTGTGTCTGTCTGTATATAATTATATAAAATGTAATAATCCACCCTAGTCCGTTTCGATATACAGACTCATCTTTAAACCACCACCACTATACGTACAGTCAAGGAATTTAATTTCCAACCCACCTAAGGTTCAATATCGTATAGCAAACTGTCACCATAAGAGCTAACTAGAGCAAGACGTTAGTTTGACATATCGACCTTAATGCATTGCGAATGTCTGACGACATTTCAGCGAAATGGGTAGGGAATTAAATTCTTTGACTGTACTCTTAAACTACATGATCTACGCGTTACGAGGTATCGACAGAATTTAAAATAGAAGATACATATTTTGTTTTAATACTTTGACTCAACCAATTCACTTACGTGATATCCAACATTTGTGGAAATAGAAAAAGCGCAAATTGTGACTAAGATGGTTTCAACGACGTAGATATCCTTATTCACAAACGCCAATGTCACCAGTCCGATCGCAGATGAGACAGAACCTGAAAAAACACATTAAAATGAAACTGATGCATCATTATCATTTGTCCAAAAATTATTGGCAAAATCATTCCTTTTATGACAATTATTTTATTTGGTCTGTACACCCCCTGCCTGGGATAGGATCGCGGACCCCCAGTGTCTCTAACATAACCGGCCGGGCTTAACCTATCTCTGCCTGCGTCTCTGTCAAACTAGTGTCATATCACAGTTTTAGCGGGTGGTAGGACCATGTGAAAAGTCCGTCTGTATTGCTGCCATCATCTTGCTTGCTAATTCAGCCGCTAAACAGCAGTGCTTGCACTGTTGTGTTCCGGCGTGGAGAGCAAGACAGACGGTGAAACTACTTTCACAAGAGGTCCATCATACCATCTTAGCCCTTTGAGTTGTTAACGCATCTGTAGTCTTCATGGTGTTGTCACCATTTACCATCAGGTGACCCATTTACTCGTTTGACATATTGTTGATAAAAAACCTAATTTTCATTTTGCTAACTTCTTGTTTTCTGCTAAAGTCTAACTTTTCAGAACTGATATTATTATCTAACGTAACCGAACCTGCCATTTTGGGTATATGTCAGAGTAGGAATCAAAAACATACATTCTATCGCTGCTAAAATGATTAATATCAGTTTCGTAACAGAACCGTGACATCACAGAATAAATAACGTACAGAAACTTCTCTTTTACGACCGCGATTAAACGAATTCCAACTTTATTCGCACGCATAAAAGTTCGTATTACTTCATACACCACACGCCAGGCGGCGCGAGTCAAAAGAAACGCGCCACCGGCGTCCGTCTTCTCCCCGCTACTCCCGGCGACACGCTAGGTTTGTGTGACATTCGTTTTCAATTACACTAACACGGCGGGGCGAGCGAGCGGGCGCGTGGCGAGCCGACAACCTACTGCGATTTGCCTATGCCATAGGCAAGGCGGTCGAGCGTACCTATAGTGCGGAGTGGAACCCCCCTGGTTACGTAAAGATGACTGGATTTAACTATTGTGAGTATGGGTTTACAATAACTTTTAAAATATGAATACCCATTTTCTCCAAGGGTACGTACCAAAGCTGTTGGCCAGTTTCCTGGTGTTGGTGACGCTGAGATACTTCTTGACGATGATCCAGTCAGTTATTAAACTGAAGAAGAAGTTGCTCATCCACTGCACAAAGTACGGGAGCGCTGTCAGCAAGCCGTTCTGGAAATGATCAATCAAAGGATTGAAATATCATAAAACAACCATTCACCTACAAACCATCTTGTTAAAGTAGCTGCAGGGCAAAAAATTGCTTTCAAATCAGTAAATTCAATCCGTAGCTACTATTACACAGACAAACAGACCGACATAGGTTTGAAACTTATACAACGCAAGTTAACTCTTTCCTCTTTCCCATGCATAGGGGGGAGGAGGTAAAAATACAACCTTTTAAAATAAAAATGGTCAAATCAAAAAGGTAAAACTTCAAGAAATAATTAATTAAGTCACTTGCTAGAAGTTTCATAAAGTTTCCACAAAATCCTGGCTGTATGGAGAATCCATCGAGCACATAATCAATTAAGGTTAAAATTATCGTATTAGCCTGTGCCTGCAATTTCATAAGTTACTATTAAGGCCATTGTGCGCCTTTTATTCAGTTTATATTGATAAAAATCATTTTTGTAAATTCGCCAAATTGCGAAGTTTGCGGAATTCCCGAAGATGTCTATCATTTGGTCATGGAGTGTGTCCAGACGAAGTCTATTAGGGACAGGTTTTTTGTGCAATTGGGGTTTGATTCCTTCAATGTGGGATCATTGCAAATGATTTTAGCTGAACCAACTAGCGATGCAGCTAGGTGTTTGTACAAATGTTTGACAAAATAGTTGTTTTATGTTGTGGATTTTGATGTGTTTTTGTATATTGGCTGACATGTTCAATTCTGATCAAAGCCCCTAAATAAATAAAGAATTAAAAAAAAAAACATTTTATAATATCCGTACTTCTTACATATAACTGACAATAAGGATTATGAGCTTTAAGTTTGAAGGATATTACCGATTATTTAATTCTGAAAATGGTTAGTATTTTGCCACTGACAAACACAAACGTCAACTTGCACTCAAAAAGGGTAACATCAAAACCCGACATGTGTTAAGTTAATCTCCGTAAAATAATAAAAAACACTTTAATTCAATCAATTATCTAGAGTATTTTTTACGCCAAAAGATTAAATAAATAAATAAAACTTCAAAATAGGATTCAATGTACGCAATATATAAACACGTTTAATGGTAAAACAAAATCAACTTACTGCTTTAATGTTGACCTTCATAATGTTATTCATGAACGCAGGTACTTCTGAATAGAGAGTCAAGTTTCCCCAGTTGTAACCAGTATGCGCTATCACTATGGCGTAGAGGCCCCGGCTGCGCAGGAGTTTCTTCCACGGGATTGGGAGATGTTTCTAAAAGTTGTAACAATGTGGTAACAAAGTGGTAACCAAATGGTGGTGGTAACATTGCTACTCCGTGAACCCAGTGTCGTGTACGCACTTGCAAAACAGCTACGTCTGCAAAATGCAGCTACTTTGCACCAAAATACAGTCAAGTTCATAAATATCTATTCAGGTATATTGCTGAATGTATGCTAATATCTTGGGAACGTTTATATATTGGTGACTTTGACTGTACTTAACACTAGCTTCGCGGAGTAGTAAAGTAATTTGTTCCAATTAGTTTATACGGACCTCCGCAAAGTAACGCATGAATCAACTAATTAGAAACCTACTACTATTCTATGACCGTTGAGCCAATTGACTCAGCCCATTTGGACTGACACCAGCAACTGGCTACTTCTGACTACTATATTTGTCTGTTTTTGGGGACTACGTTTGACTTTTTTCTTAAGTGATCCATACGTTAGCAACCTTTTATGACAATTATTTTATTTGGTCTGTACACCTCCTGCCTGGGATAGGATCGCGGACCCCCAGTGTCTCTAACATAACCGGCCGGGCTTAACCTATCTCTGCCTGCGTCTCTGTCAAACTAGTGTCATATCACAGTTTTTGCGGGTAGTAGGACCTTGTGCAAGGTCCGTCCGGATGGCTATCACCATCTTGCTTGTTAATCCTGCAGCTTAGCAGCAGTGCTTGCACTGTTGTGTTCCAGCGTGGAGAGCAAGACAGCCGGTGCAATTACTGGCACAAGAGGTATTCCACCTTAGCCCTCTAGGTTGGCAACGCATCTGCAATCTCCTTGGAGTTGCGGGTGTCCATAGGCGGTGGTGATCACTTACCATCATGCGACCCACTTGCTTGTTCGCCATCTTGATTTATTTAAAAAAATGTGACGCACTTACAAAAAAACTCAGATAAATTAAACTTGGCCTGTCAGGTTAGGACCAAGGGTCCCTAACCCTCAGGTTGGGAAACCCGCCCTTACCTTGTGTTCATCCCCAGTCTGTCCCAAAGCCTCTTCAATATACCTCCGTTCCTTTGCTGATATAGACTTATGTTTCGCTGGTGAGTCTGCCCCCAACCACCAGAGCATACCAGCTGCTAGTCCTGACAGGATGCCGTAGAAGCGGAATATACCTGGCCAGCCAAGAGGTGATGCTGCTATGAAGCCAGTTACTGGCATGCCTAACACTGTGCCTAGAGCCTGGCCTGTGGAATAATATGATTTATTAGTAGTTCAATCACGTATTTGTCGATATCGGAATCCCATGTATTGTTAGTCTTAAAATTTAATTCGCTTTTTAAGGATTTTGTGCTAAAAGCGCTTACTTTTCAGAAATTTTATAAACAAATCTAACTTAACCTAATGTGCTCTTAATAATCTCTAATATTGTTTAAGAATTCTGAAAATATTATATGGTCTCTTGAAAAAAACCTTTAATGCATTATGAGTAATTTATGACATTCGTCACGTTTATCACGCACTTTTCTTACATACATGAGTATTTATTACAATGTTTTAAATATACAAATGCAAGTAAAGCAAGCTTTCTAAGTTTAGTCTCTACAGAAATTCCCCGCCGTATCTTTCAAATTATCTGAAAGTCAACAACAAAGTTCTGGTACTTTATGTGTTATGTACAATAAAGAGTCATGCATACATACAAAGTAGTTAACTAATTTTCTATCTGCTAGCGACCCGCATCAAAAAATGGACAATGAGATCAAAAATGAAAGTTGATCACTATCAAAATAATTAATTACCTCCATAAGCAAAAGAAGTCAGTCTCCCCCTTTCTTCTAAGGGTGTCCATTTCCCGAAGGCTGTGTGCATACTGGGCACAATGCAAGACTGGCTTAGGCCTTGGATGATCCTGAAGACGACTGTGAGTCCCCAACCACCCTTGAAAGAAAATCAGGGTACGATTACACCAGAGTCATCGGTATGTTGATGCTTTATAGAAATATCAAAATTAATATCCAACATCATCATCTATAATATTAGCCCAGTCCCAAACCACTCAGTTTCCTCACGTCGACTATAAATGAGGAATTTTCGGAACAAAAATACTACATTTTGGGAATAAAAGTACACAGTCGTATTATAAGTAACGATTACTGATCTGCGACCAGAATTTAGGTAAAGATTATTTTGTTACCAAAATTTCAGTCGCCATGACCAGATTTGGTTGTATGAGTACATTAAAAGAACCAACAAGATGACTCTGAGAATAATTAAACTGAGAAAAGGAAGAGAATAATGGAAATAGTGAAAGAAACTCACGTAGCAAGCAGCCCAGGGCAGACTGAAGGATACGATACAATTGATCATCAGAGCACCAGTCAGAAGATACCGCGTCCCAAACCTATGGGCCAGCTGGCCAGCTGGGATCTGCAGCACCATGTAACCCCAGAAGAACGACGCTAGAACCGAATCCTGGACCGGTTTGCTCCAATGGAATTTTGGATACTGAAACATTTAGAACGAAGTTAGGTTATACTATAGAATACGGTATTGCCACAAGCGATGCAAGACCGTGGACTAGAGGGTGGCTAGGGGGTGATCGTGAGGTACTGAGTTTGATCCCTAGCAGTCAAAACATTACCTAAGTACGGTAGTAACCAATCTTCCAACGATGAGAGAAATCATCGTAAACAAACATTCACATGCACATTCATGTAACTGAATGTGTAACTATGATCTTGTCGGTACGGTCTCCGTGTAACAGTTACGGAGGTCAGATGGCATTCACTGATCATGGTCAAAGCACACTCGGAATGAATGATGATGCTTTATTGACACACTTAGAGTGAAATGTAACATTAACGAAAACAGTTAATAAAAATAAAATTCAGTATAATCAAGTGTGACAAAATGATTGGATTCAGCGTAGCATGCCCCACAGAGGTGTGTATACACACAGCGCTGATTTTCTATCAAACTCTTTAGGCTGTAGGGCATTAGGCACTCGATCCGTGAAATTCTTCTCTTTTCTTATTAGCGTGTATAGATGTGTCTCAATCATAAATATATTTTATAAAGTGGATTGATTTTCGCAAAAATAAAGAAAACTCTTATTTTCATTAAACTTTGAAAATTTTTCTTTAACACGCGATCGAATGACTTAACGAAGATCTGAGAAAATAAATTCTCTTGATTCATTACTGTTTTAGAATATGACATCACCAATAATATTATCAAAGAAAACCAAATAAACTTAAATACGTTTAAAGATCTTAAGGCACTGCATTGCCGTAATTATCATAAGAAACGTGTGAACGATAAAACTTTTATGATACAGTCTAATCCGATTCTTAAAGTAAACGAAAAACAAACGACGCGCTTAAGATAAGATCCTTACTACAACAATAATTCAACTTACCGGTGGCACAAGCAGAAGAGCATTTAGGAATCCACCACTTTTAGTTGTTGCATTGACATCTCTTGTTTTAGTTAGATTTAGTTCAACTTCAGGCCTTTCCATCATTGCTACTAGGGATACCCCCATGCAAGCTCTCATGCTGTAAGCTACCATGATGCAGCAAAAGAGAATAGCGCATTGTTGGTGTCTGTACCCCCAGCCTGCAATAATCAAAAACATGATTATACGTTCTTTAAATCCACAAGCCTCATACAGGTGGCAGGAAGGCGCTGGCTACATGCCGCTTCCAACCGGTCACTTTGGAAATCCATGGAGGAGGCCTATGTTCAACAGTGGACTTCTTGTGGCTAAGATGATGATGATGATGATGAAATCCACAAGAGTGTGTATTTGTTTTCATGCAAGGACATGTATTATTTACTATTACGTAAGTTAATAGATTTAATCATTACTTTGTAAAGGTCCATTATCAATAAGTAGCAAGGTGATTTGTTCAAATTTATTTATAAATATGAATTCAATTAGCCTCACCAACTGCTTGATTGCAATTTTCAACAACAATGACTTTAGGTTCACTTTCTTCTTTATGTTTGTCCTCGGTGTTATCCAAGACCGCCATTTTATCACTTTCGTTTCACGCAACTCCTATCGACGAAACTCTCAATTTGTATCACTGGCTGTCATTCATAAAGCCAGTCTTTAATATACAAGTTTTGTTATCATGTATAAACAGATGCGACGTTTGTTTGCTCTTCTGACCAGCTTCCTCTCTTCTCTTTCAGATTATGCTTTGTTGATTGTTAGATTTTATTTACAATGTCAATTTTTGTCATAGCATGTAAATACAGATTGGGTGAGATAGGTTGAAAGATGAGCAAAACTTTTTTTTTATATCCTATCGAATTCGCTTATTCTACTTAGTATGTATAAGGTTTTTCAAATAAATGTATGTATATATGAATGTACGACTCTTGACTGTACGTAACACATAACAAATTACAGGACAAAAGAGATGTACAAAGGCGAGCTTATTCCTTTAAGGGATCTCTTCCAGTAAACCTTTGAGCATCGTTTTTATAAATATTTATAAGTAAACAACATATCTACTTGTATTAAAATTACTTAAAATCTGCTTCTCGGCAGTGTCGGCTAACATAATTTTTGATTTACATTGTTTCTGTGAACTATTCCTTGATATTATAATCATATTGCTGCCTTTCATTTAAAGGCTGCAATATACTCTTACTTTGCTTAATTTTATTTACTTGGCATTTTCGATTACAGCCGCAGTCACTTTTTGAAAAAAATAATAAATAAAATAAAATAAAAAATCATTTATTGCCACATACGAAAAAAGTGCATAAGGCTTATAGCATGCTGCGTCCTGGGTGCTGCGTCCGAATGAAGACCAGTTTTACCCTGAGGGTCGAGCGTTTGGAGTCCCGCCACAACGTCAACTTTACGTCCTTTGTGGTGCGGGTGCCGACCGATCATCTGTCGACCTTCATGAAGCAGGAATTCTGGCCGAAGGGAGTCGCTTTTCGTCGTTTTCGCGGATGGTTGCTGGACACCCTGAAACTAGGTCACACATCGCCAAAGTAACATAGATTCTCACTTAAAATTTAATAATAATTTAATTAACAAATAAACTGATCAATTACATAATGTTTTAATGTCATTTACAGTTTATCATTTAAAAATCCTCAATTTCGGACGTTAAAAGGTCGGACTGCCGGACAGTGAAATTCCTTGTAGTGCACAATCGCCCTGTCAAGGTAGTTTTATGTTAAAAACTGATACTAATTACTTTAGTAACCGTAGGTACAATGTTTTTGATTTTAACCCACCTACAACGTAATGCAATTAGCAATCAGCTCTCGGACTATATTCAAATCATTACGTAAAAGTAAATGTAATAAATAAATAAAAAACCTGTTTATTTCCATGCCTTTGAGTGAAGTAAAAAATTCAAGTTAGGTTAGTAGATTTACTTCTTAAAAATATTGGTAGTTGGTTAAATTAAATTTTATTTTTTGGGGACTTGGACCCCTCTTAGGGGTAAAGGCTTCCTCCAATGTTTTCCACATCTCTCTGTCCTTGGCAGTGTTTGACGAGTCGGATCCAGCAGTTTTTACAATGGCGTCTGCCCACCGTTTGTTGGGTCTGCCGACCTTTCTTTTACCTAGTGGTCCTTTCCATTGTGTTGTATACGACGCAATGCAATTAGCAATCAGCTCTCGGACTATATTCAAATCATTACATAAAAGTAAATGTATTCCGCTATTTCAATTCATGAAATCATTATGTAAATATTGTATTAAGATACTTTGAACATTACAGCCCCCTGATAGTGGAATTAACGTGAAATTGTTATTGTTTACAGCTTAAAGTACTGTAAAGTTAATATTTAGTAGTCTACGATGTAAAAATACATATTTGTTTGTAAAACCTAAGGCCAGGGATGGTAGTGCAGGTTTTAGGCTTCATATAAACTTCTACACTAATATAATTAAGAGGTAAACTTTGTTTGTTTGTTTTTTTTTGTATGTAGGGTGTAATCTTGGGAATTACTGAACCGATTCCAAAACTTGTTCCACTAATACAAAGCTACATTAACCCTGATGGACATAAGCTACTAATTTAACGCAAAGTCGCAGGCTACCGCTGGTGTTTTATACAAAAACTAGCTTTTTCTGGCGACTTCGCTAGCACAGATTATGGACTTTATTAGAGATGGGCCGAGTACTCGGTTGATACTCGGTACTCGGCGTACTCGGCGTGTTTTTTGATACTCGTATTCGGCCGAATAACTCGGTTAGAATGCCGAGTATACTGGGTTTAAGAAAAGCAATATATTTAGGTAGATAACATTAAAACAACAGTGTTAATCAAAATCAGGTCATCCATCACTGATCATACTATACACAGTCAATCGTTAATTAACAAACTTTTTCAATTATTTATCTACTATGACGCGCAACGTGAAGTATTTGTTTGCAAACTATCAAGTGACAGGTAGTTGAAAGGCGCGGGCGGGGTGAGGGGTATATCAACGCGAGCCGACTGCTTGACCGGCGCGAACCTGTTTGTACTTGTTTACGCCCGTGTAATAGGAATTTGATTGAACCGAGTTACTCGGCCGAGTACTCGGTTGAAAAAAAATTTAACCGAGTGAAACTCGGTACTCGTTACTCGGCAAAAGTGTTACTCTGCGCATCTGTAGACTTTATATTAACTCTCGCTAAGCAGCAGTGCTTGCACTGTTGTGTCCCGGCGTGGAGAGCAAGACAGCCGGTGCAAGTACTGGCACAAGAGGTAGGTATTCCATCTTAACTCTCTGAGTTGGCAACGCATATGAAATCTCATTGGTATTGCGTGTGTCTACGGGCCGTGGTGATCATCACTTACTACCAGATGATTCACTTGCTTGTTTGCCTGCCTGTTTTAAAAGTAATTATGGGTAAGTGTAATTTTGAATTAAATTTAAATGATAATGACAACACAAAGAAAAATAGCGTAATGGCAGGACTCAAACTTGCAACATCAGCATTCCGTGCCTTGCGTTTTCTAGTTTCGCCACATTACATCGCAGGCTATGGTAGTTTGGTAAAGTGGCGAAACTGACAAACGCAAGGCGCGGAATGCTGATGTTGCAGATTCGAGTCCTGCCATTACCTTATTTTTTCTTTGTGTTGTCATTATCATTTAAATTTATTTGAATGTTTAAAAAAATCGCAAGTAAATTTTGATTATAAAATAATTTTTAATTAACCATTATTTTATGTTTTATTCTAATGTCGTATTATGTCGCGTTGTACGCAATAAACAATTTAATAAATTCAGCAAACGGCTTTCAACGCGTTACCCTTTTGCTCGAAGGAATCTCATGAATGGAATATTTCATTATCAGTTCGACATTTCTATGTTAGACGTTTCTACTAAATATTTCTAAACTTCACGCGTATTTGAATTATTAGTACAATAAAATCCAATTTAGTATTAATCCGGTAAAACTATTTAAACAGACGTTTTTAACAAACAAAGGGCGGCAACGGATCAGCGATTATCTTGGGATCGCTGGTGCCTATGTGCGGCGGTAATCACTTCCCATTAGGTGATACTCATGCTCGTTTTCCTCCCTTTAAAAAAAAAACAGTTAAATAAAATAGTTTAAAAACACACAAATAAAGCCGAAGGCGAGGTTAACTAACTAACTAGATTGAAGTAGTGACTCAAGAAGGATCTTAGCTGCCGAAACTTTTCCGATCCTGCGCAGTGTCACGCCAATCGCTAGCATTAAATAAGCAAATATATTTTTCCGCCATGTTTTTTTCTAACCACCCCTCTGTACCACTACCATGAGTTTCCATCGAAAGTTCATATTACGTTAGTACAGTCGATAGCGGTTAAAAACGCTCCTATTTGTCAGTGAAAAACTTAACCATAGTCGGTACGGTATTGTTTGATGACATTGTAGGGCAACAACTACAAAAAGTTAGACACTGACGTTTAGATTTCGATAGGTAATTTACCGTTGGATTCATACTAGCGATCTTTAGTTCTCTAAGTGAGCGCTAGAGGCGCTGTAGAATTCCCCATACAAATCGTTTACGCCGTCGCTAGCGAGTATGGTTACGGCTAGATGCACTGTACCCATGCATGGGCGTACCCAGGGGAGGGCAGGGAGGGGCACCTGCCTCCCCCTGGAAATCTCGCAGAACATGTATGATCTCGCCTAATTACTAATCAAAGTGTAAACGGGGCCTTATGCTCTAACTTTTAAATAAACCGCGCAGTAGACACTGGCAAAATGCACGGGTCAATTGCCAAAAAACCGCGCGCGACGATGGCGGACGAAGATTGCCGACTCTAGCATCTGACTTGCCCCCCCCTGGGCCAGAAGCTGGGTACGCCCATGTACCCATGGTAAGGGTACTGAGTACATCCGTAACCGTTATGTATTGCGCAATTATACTTCCCTTTGCGTGTAGCCAGTCGAACAAAAAGAGGATATTTCTTGATTTTTTATGTGCAAAGTTTAAATTAAAATTCTGTGACTTCTGCATCCAATTTTGGCGAAACATTTTACATTTCGCGGGTGCTTATCTCAAGATTTATGACTCATGTGGTTACGGTTTATGTTAGTTGTGATACGTATTTTTAATTGCTTTGTTATCAGATCGTAAGGGCAATAAAGAAGGAAGAACGATACAGTTTTAATAGTCAATGAGAGCTATAGTCTTAAAGCTAGTCGTAGTCAGTCTTTGTAGATCATCTTAGAAAATATTTTTCCAAAAAAAAGTAAAAAAGACGAAGATAAACTTAAAGTTCTTCTTTTTCCGAAACATGTAATAAAAATAAATGAATAAAGTTTTATTTCCAGGCACAATACCGCCCATAATTATTATTTTAAGTGACGTAAAATAAAATAAAATTACATAAAACTAAAAGTCAAATCCGAATTGTAATTTAAATTGCGATATAAAGTCAGTTTCAATTGAAATAGAATTATTTTTCATACGGTTTTTCTCTTGGTATACCGATAGCTAATGTCCATAATTAGGAAATATTACGAATGTCTTTCTTATTTATATTGTGATTGACTTGTAGAGAATACCTACTGGCATTAAGTCCGCCAATCGTATTTGTTTCTCTAAACCGTGCAATGAAGCTTAAATAAATAAATGTCTGTGAAGTGTGAATGTCGTATGCCAGTCACAATGATGACTTACCAACATTTTATATGCCTCTATAAAGTTTGCAGGACCTATAACACTGTAAATAACTTGAATGGATCCAACCTCTATATAGCAGTGTGTAAGTTTTATTCCAGAACTATGGCACTCTGCGCGAGCTTAGCAGCTGGGACCGCATGCGGAGCACCGACGTCAGACAGGTTTATTAGAGCAGCCTTGTGGGAGTAAGGATGGTTACTTAAGATAGTTTTATACAAGTACGTTATAAGATCTCAACCAAGCTACAAATTGTACTGAAGTATTTTACACACTTCACTAACACACGTGAATTATTGCAGTTATGTTTTATTTGTTCAGCTTTTATCAGCCCAAAGGAAGGGTTATATTTATCAAGTATGTATGTTTCTTTGCTTTTCTGTAGCCTAAATGGATGGTACGTAAGAGGTTCGTTAAATTTGTGTCAGTTGTGGGTGTGACATGTGTTTTTTTTTTTTAAATAATATTAGCTGTGGCGTCCGCATGGAATAGTGTCTTTGGGTAGCATTTTTTATTATTTGGTTAATTATTTTACAAATAAGACCATACGTATAAATTTTAATGAGCTATTTGCAGTGTTCCACTACAAACAACCCCCTTTCAACCTCTTACAGCCCTTTTTTTCGCATTAAAAAGTAGCTTATGTCCTTTCTCAGGCTCTAGACTATCTGTGTACCAAATTTCAATTTAATCGGTTCATTAGTTTTGGCGTAAAAGCACGACAGACCGACAGACACAGTTACTTTCGCATTTATAATATGAGTTTGGATTAGGATAAGTTGATATTTACAATGTCATTGCTTGTTGTTGATACCCGGATGATAATGACAGTAGTATAGTAATGAAAATGAATATTTTATTTTGTAAGTAAGCCACATCTGAGTCTATCAGCGCTTCGGAAAATGGAGGATTCTGCTGAGAAGGAGCGCTGCAAGAAATTCAGCAGCTTACTTCTTTTTTTCAAAACAAGTTTACAGAGAAATGTAAATTACATCTGCAGTATACTAAACATAAGGAATAATAGTAGTTTTCCTGACTCAAAGTCGAAATCAAATTCAAAATATATTTATTCAGATTGGGCTTACAGGAAGCACTTCTGAAAATCAGAATATTTACCACCGGTGGTGCAATTTTTTTAATAAATTAAAATTACAATGTTCTTTACATCTTAAGTACACTATTTGTACATCGTACGTCGTGTCGGACTATAAGGTAAAGCTAGAGGTAGGTAAGGTAAAATACTCAAATGAAAATTAAAATTTCAAGCTTCGCATAACTTAACGATTGTAGTTTAAACTTCTAAAGAAAAATTGACAGGAACGATTAACAATGGAATGGTTTGTGCAGTAAAACCTTATACAGACTTCCACCAGCTTCCTTTGTGGAAGCCTGTAGGCAATCGAATTAATTTGCATTTAAAATGCCAAGAGACCCCTTTAAAAACGACAAAGAGTGAGGATTGGTCGAAAACAAAGGACTGGTTGAAAGCTTGTCCGACCAAAGTTCGCAGTGCTGGTTTACTACCAGTACGGGTTATATTGGTACTAGCTTTTGTCTGCGACTTACGTATAAATTTTCCACCTCCCTTTCAACCGCAATAGTGGAATTTCCATAAAATTTTAGAGCAAGTTTTAGAACACCCCCAGTCCAATGCCTTAAATTAAAAACTGGCACGTAACTTTGACGACGTGTGACCCAGTTTCGCAATGTCCAACGTGAGTTTTTAAAAATGCCGGAATACGACACCTCTCGGCTAGAATAGTCGCTCGGTGAAGGCCGATAGACGGTTTGGTCGGAACCCTTAATACTTGCAAACTGGATCCAATTACCTATTATTACCTATTATTATTATTACTATAGACCTTGGGATGCGGGTAGTAGGACCTTGTGCAAGGTCCACAAACACAGGATCACTATCAACACCTTGCTCGCTAATCCTGCCGCTAAT
The DNA here is from genome assembly GCA_963691745.1 of Ditula angustiorana. Lineage (NCBI taxonomy): Eukaryota > Metazoa > Arthropoda > Insecta > Lepidoptera > Tortricidae > Ditula > Ditula angustiorana. The sequence goes on along the minus strand of OY829483.1, from coordinate 501,798 downwards.
CAGCAGTGCTTGCACTGTTGTGTTCCGGCGTGGAGAGCAAGACAGCCGGTACAATTACTGACACACGAGGTATTCCATCTTAGCCCTCTGGCTTGGCAACGCATCTGTAATCTTCTTGGTATTGCGGGTGTCTACAGGCAGTGGAGATTACATACCATCAGGTGACCCATTTGCTTGTTTTCCTTCCTATTTCTTTAAAAAACACCTCCACAAAGTAACGCCTGAATCTACCTCTCTTTAATATCTGCTCTACTGTTCTCATCAACATTGCGTCCACAACACTCTCCAGGGAAATGCGATAGCACTCGCTTCCAACAATTGCAACATTTCACTTCGTTCATCTTTCAACAATCAATTGCTACAGTTCGCATGGTAGATGTGCCTTTAGAACTATTCTGTTTGACGTCTATATTTTTGTCTTATATTTTATGTCTCCTGTGGTCCTAACATGACCGATCCAGATTTAATTTATCCCTGTGCTTCTGTCAAACTAGTGTCATAAGCAAGTGATGCACATAAAGATAAACTCAGACAAACTAAACTTGGCCGGTCATCCTACTAATATTATAAACGCGAAAGTTTGTAATTATGGTTGGATGTTTGTTACTCTTTCACGTAAAAACTACTGAATGAATTTGGATAAAATTTGGCACACACGTAACCTGGATTAACACATAGGTTACTTTTTGTCCCGTAAAAATGCATAGTTCCGACGGGATAGCGATAAGTAAGTTATGAGCAAAGCAACTAATGCTCATTAATTTGTTCAGGAAATATTACAGATTGCATGTTGGGCGCACGTTTGCTTGATTCCATTAAACAAGTTTACGCAGACGAAGTCGCGGGCAAAAGCTAGTTTTTAACATAAAACTACCATGAGACTCGGACAAATTAATAGAAACGGATCACTCACCTATTTTAAAGTCGAGAATTGCCTGACATGTTTCGGACCAATCCGTGGTCCTTAATCATGAGCCCACGCGGCGGTGGCGCGACGACGACTGCGTACCATGTCAACATGCGTAACATGTCGGAAAATTCTCGACTTTAGAATACGTGAGTGATCCGTTTGTATTGATTTGGCCAGTCATGTTTATATGTTGTTGTTGTATGTGTATATGTTATTTAGAGCCACTCGCCACAGTGGCCACTGGTGCGGAGAGGGTTGATGGCCCATTCGTTCAGGCATGGCACACCTTGCATATGTCACCATTGATGTCACCGTGTGTTTTACTATGTCAATGCTAAGTTAGTTATAATAAGGTTGGAATTGGAGGTTTGTTGATTTTATATGTCACTAAATGTCGTTGTTCTCTTTGTGCTCAACTTAAAATTGATTGGTTAGTCCAAATTCTGAAGCAGTGTAGATTTCAATACATTACCGCGTCGCTGCCAGAGTTACTTTCTTTTATAAGAAGCAGTCTAGTAATGTAATGCAAATTTATATGTTGATCTATTGAGACGTTTAGCCATGAAAACATAACAAAATACTATTGAATAGGAATATGAATATCAATTAATATCCCACGTGATCTTGTTCCATCGGGATAAAAGTAGCCTACATCCTTTTTCGATTTTCAAACCATCTCAATTACAAAAATCAAGCCTTTCCGCCTCTCCGTTACAAAGGAAGAACAAATAAACTCACTTTTACATATTGTTTGAGTGAATTTCAATATTTACTCTTTATCAGAACCGAGTGCAGTTATGCCCCAGGGAAATATGTTGGGTGGTTGTTAAAACTGTACCTTTCATTTAGAGTTTCCCAATGATTTATGCTCCCGAGTGCTGAACCATGCATCGGCGGAAACAAATTGGATTTTCCCAGTATTGCAGTTGCATTTCTTTTATATGCAACCGTTGAAATGAACGCTGTTTCTTTGAAACTGATTCAATAGGCCAATGAAGAGATCGTATAAGTGGTGGCTGTTGAATTTGTAAAATAACCCAGTTGAAATTGCACACTACAGTTGTATACAAAAAGATGGGCTTTTGGCTTATTTTTTGCCAAGTATATTTTTGTTTTTTTAGTATTAGAATTAAAAAAAGTATTTACGATTAATCAACACAATACACATTCATTCACACACATATCACAGATAGTACTCATATAACAAAATACACCAGTGAATAGAATAAAAAATGCTCCCCAAGCATACTGCCTCGGTTGTTGGTACATTTTAGAAAGAACTTGGCAGAACTATACGTGCATGACAAATTATATGTAAATTCGTATTAAAAATATCTCAGGCTTGAAACTGGAAATAAAGCTGATTTATGAAAAGGAAAAACAAATTAATTAATTCATAAAATATATTAGCGATGAAAATTAACAAATGTAAATTTTACTTGTCTACATTTTCACTTTTTCAGCTTCTGTGTCATCTTGTTCTGAAATAAATAATGATTGATTATTAAGAGGAGTGTGAACCCAGCCCCAAAGAGAGCTCCCCATACAAACGGCGAAAACGTTTTCCACCCTCTAAACCTTAATCTACGGCAATGATTTTTTGGGTATGTTGTCATTATGCCTTAGAACTAGGTTTGTATGTTTTGATTTTTTAAATATTCTTCATAATTTGACAATACTTGCATTTTAGGAGTTTCATACAAAACAAAAAGCGTCATTATTCTTACTTTTTATTTTTATAATTTTTTATTTTTTGCAACTAATAAGAATATTTAAAAAAACAAAACATACAAACCTAGTTCTAGGGCACAATGACAACATTCAAAAAAATCATGGCTATAGGTTAAGGTTTAGGGGGTGGAAAACGTTATCGCCGTTTGTATGGAGAGCGGTGAGTTCACACTCCTCTTAAGAAGGAGGGTAAGTTTTTCAAAGCAGCAGCAGCTGTTTTGAACGTGCACAGCACTGGTTACGCGGAGTAGCAAGGTAATTTGTTCTAGTGTGTTAGTTTGTTTTCTTTCTTCTGTCTATATGAGTATAAATGGCTACTAACCAACAATGTCATCCCAAGGCTGCTTGTCAGTAGACATGAAGCAGACGTAGAAGGCGTTGCTGAAGAAGATGATGCCCGCCATGATGAGCATTATGATACGCCACTGAGAGCGATCAGTCTAAGGATAGTGAGAAATATTAACAAATCAGTTTTTATTAAATATAAAGCTACCGTGAGATTCAGACATATTGAAATAAACGGGTCACTCGAGTTATCACCCGACATGTCTTTGTCTATCCCTGCTATGATACTCCTTTCTTCCACTCAAAGGTTAACTGGAAGAGATACATTAAAGGGATAAGTTCGCTTTTGTACATCAGTGTTTCTTTTTTTGTCATTTATGTTTTTGTACAATAAAGAATTTACAAACATACATACTTTCATGTTTTGGAGCAGTCCGTGGTCCTTACTTATGAGCCCCCTGGCTTGGCTGCTCGGCGCGGTCCTCGTCAAGCTTCGTAGTACGCATGCGTTACGGATGCGTAACGCGGCTCTACGAAACGAGCTGCATATGCATTCGGTGCAGTCTGGCTCTCAGCTGCCTCCTCAGATTATTGATGATATTCTGAGGTTACCTCGCATAACTTTGGGGGATGCGCAGCTTAATGGGATAGTGGAGAGTATTGTAAAGAACTTACCCTATCGGTGACGACATTTGACACTAAGACTGGCAGCGAAAGCACTCCTGCACCTCCTCCCGTATTTCCTAATGCCATCAAGGATCCACTGAAATTTGGCGACATATCTATGTAATTTACCTGAAAGAAGAGAAACAAACATTACAACAACAACATTATTGAGAACATTAGTACTGTAACACAAGTATGTTGCAATAAAATGTTGGGACCCATTCTATCTCGATTGATTTATTAAGGTTCAAAGTGGAAATTAACCTAATTGGGACATCATACCATCGCCATCTTGCTCGCTAATCCTGCTACTAAGCAGCAGCGCTCGCACTGTTGTGTTCCGGCGTGGAGAGCAAGACAGCCGGTGCAATTACTTTCACAAGAGGTATTCCATCTTAGCCCTCTGGGTTAGCAACGCATTTGCAATCTTTTTGGTATTGCAGGTGTCTATAAGTGGTGGTAATCACTTACTATCAGGTGAAATAGGAAGGCAAACAAGCAAGTGGGCTTGTCTGGTTTCCTATTTCACGTGATAGACCACCACCGCTTATAGACGCCTGCAACACCAAGAAGATTGCAAATGCGTTGCCAACCCAGAGGGCTAAGATGGAATACCTCTTGTGTCAACAATTACACCGACCTTAGACACCGACTGTTGCACTGCTGCTTAGAGACTGGATTAGCGAGCAAGATTGTAAATAATTAATAGACTGAGGCGTTACTTTGCGGTGGTCCATATCAATAAACTGGAACAACTTGCTTTCACGGAGTAGCAAGGTAATTTGTTCCACTTTGATCAAAATGGTGTTAACAATCCGGTCGAACTTTGCAAAAGGTCCTACCACCAGAACTTATTGTAAGTGAGAAAGAAGTTTGTTCTTTACCATCCATCCTGTGTGTACGCCAGCATACAGTGTTACTGCTGTAACTAGCAAGACAACAGCAAGTGTACTGTTTTCGGTGAAAGAGACAGCTACTAGACAAATAGCTGGGCCGACTTGAGCTGGAATTAAGAAATCAAGTCTAATGTAACCTGTCTAAAAATAGCCATTCATTTTAAATTTATTTTCAGAAATAGAACATTACAATGGAAATGTTTTACAGAACCGACATTTCTTGTGATCCAGATCATAGCAAGGTCACATGTCACATAGCATTTAATTTCCTTGAAGTGAAATTGAATTGAATTTACGTTGAAGCTGCGCGAAATCATACAAGATGTTAACAAGAGCATTTAATAGTATACCATGTATTTAGATATCTTTTAAGATGAAACTGAAAGATAAAAAGCAGACAAAACAGAACGATGAAAAGCATTGCTGAATAATTAAACAAAGCAAGATAATTAATAGCACTAACCAAGTGAATTACTGAAGATTCTTGTAGTCTTGACAGTGACCAAGCCTCTATTGATGCAGTAGTCTGATAACACCCCGTAGGCAATAGCACAAAAAAAGCTACCTATATAGGGCAACGACGATAACAGCCCACTCTGAAAAAAGAAGCAGGTTTAGGTCCGTCCGGATCGCTACTACCATCTTGCTCGCTAATCCTGCCGCTAAGCAAAAGTGCTCGCACTGCTGTGTCCCGGCGTGGAGAGCAAGACAGCCGGACAGCAGGGCTAAGGTGGAATACCTCTTGTGCCAGTATAATTACTAGCCCTCTGGGTTGGCAACGCATCTTCAATCTCTTTGGTGTTGCTTGTTTGCTTTCCTATTTCATATAAAAAAGCATTATTTTTATTATAAGCTCGCGCCTGTATCGTTTTGAGGTAGACAGATACAGAACGCCATTTGCCCCGGTCCTGGTATACTCTCTAGCCTCCTCCACAATATTGTTCGCTTCATACAAGCTTGGCTATTCCAAGTACGTACTTCTAAATTGGTCTGTTTTCAACAAATTACTGATTTCTTTGAACAAAGCGAGGGTGAAAGTTAGGCCGTTCTCGACTAACTTACACTGACCAAATTACATCGCCCTTATAATTTTGCTTACATCACTCCTCACCTAGTTGTCTAACATACCGAATCAAAACTATCAATGCATTATTTTTGCAATAAAATGACATTAACAAGTCGTTTTGTGATTTAGGTTCAGAAAATGCAAATTTTCTAAGCGTTGGTCGAATCATCAGTAGGTACGAATGTCATTTCTATCCTGAAGGCTAACAAAAAAATTCGTAGATATCGTAAAAGAACTCCTTGCATCAATTAGATTATTAGATGTTTTTCATTTTAAACAATAAGATTTGTATTATAATGCTTACGTTTTTAATATCAAAGCCCAAGATGTAGTGCATGTAGGACGGTATTTGCGTGAAAAGAAAGACGAAACAGATGCTACAAAAGAAATGCGTTGTCAACGCGGCCCACACAGGCTTGGACCTGAAAATCTGCTTCCACGGAGTTTTAGGTCTCTGAAACAAAATATTAAGAAAATTGGCATTGCGATGAAACGTGAAATGCAGCCAGCCTAATGGACATTGTACCGCAAGGGACTGATTTGGGAGATATTTGTACAGTCAAAGCATTTAATTTCCAACCCACCTAAGGTTCAATATCATATAACAAACTGTCACCATAAGAGTTAACTGGAGCAAGATGTTAGTTTGACATATCGACCTTAATTCATTGCGAATGTCTGACGACATTTCAGCGAAATGGGTAAGAAATTAAATTCTTTGACTGTACATAGAAATTAAGTTTTATTTTATTTCACTGTGTATTTTTTATTAAGTTAATGCTTCAAATTGCTTAATTTAATTCGTTTTAAATAAAATGCATAATTCAGAAATTTTTAATGGGTAAGAGCCTAGAGAGATAGAAGCTAGCCTTCCGTCCATTACTGAATCTTCATGCACGATTTACTCACAGAATACCGGTTTAAAGTAAGTTCTGGGTTCATATTTATTGTAACTAAGAAATCCGGAGGACTGCTATCTAAAAGTGGCAATTGTGTCAGTGATTCTCTTGGGGTCAAGCGCGGATTTAGGGTGAAAACCCCCCTCCCTGGGCTTGGTCTAGGCAGACAACTCACCCACTCATTCTAACCTAAAACTTTTTTTTTGTCACCTTAACGTTATTTATCGCTTATAAAAAATCTAAAATGAGTCGAGTCTGTAAATAGCAATAGTATTAATAAATATTTAAATGACAAAAACTGAAATTTTAGTTTAAAGTGATGTCTAGTTTAGATAAAATAAGTAAGGATGATGTGACTATTATACTTATCGTTACCATTCTAGATCCATCATCAATTCGTCCCATTATGTAATTTTTTTCTTCTTCACTGATTGTTTTATGTTCAGCAGGGGTTGCTGTGGCAAAGAGAGTTATCAAAACAAACGCTACAATACAACTCGCTCCAATAAGCCAGAAGGTAGACGGCCAACCTGCCGCACTGTAGGCCAGCAACCCACCAAGTTGGAACGAAATTATCGTTCCCAAAGTAGTTCCTGTAGAAAAAATAATAATCATAGGTATGGGAATTAGAGTTGGGGTCATATACACAGTAGCATCTCATGTACATAAGCCTTAGAGCATTAAGTACGGGAGTAGTCTTGTGTGATTATTTGCTTATACAAAATTCTGCCCTTTTTCGCGAGGGGTGGAGGGGGGTGACCTGTCAAACCTATCACACTAAAGCAATTTCGCTTGCGTCATTATGCAAACCTTTAAAAATACAACACATTCTTATTGTCACACACACTGAATACACATCGCATGCAAGGGTTACGTTGCGACACAATGTAAGTGAACGAAAATGCAAATGCAGTAGTGACACTCCACCGATAATAAATATCTGCTAGACTCGATAGCAAACGATTTATTTCTGACTCGATTTTTCATGTCGTTAAAACAATTTCTTAGAAAAAATGTTTTAGCTAAATGAATTTTCTACTCTTCTTTTCTAAACTTTATATGTTAGAGCAGATTATTCAAGTGCTTATAGCATATGCAGGCATTTTTGGTGAGCTGTTATCTCTTCGGTGCAGATTTAGCGAGTGACAAAATAATCGATTGTAAATTAATTTTTATGTCGCGTAGGCATATTGTGCCTATACTAGAGGCAGAGGGGCAAGTCATTTTATGCCATCTCCTGTATTTAATGATCTAAGGCATACGTCACTATCGCGGGTGCAACTACGATTTAACAATACTGCAGGATTATGTTTTCTGTAAGTACTGTCATGATGTAGTATATCGAAGCGCTTTTATGATAGAATATTCAAATATGTAGTTGTTTCTTTGAATAAAAATGTGTAGTTGATAAATTGGAACAGATTATCTTGATACGCCGTGTTTGCTCCTGCATGTCATCAGGCAACAGTGGGGTGCGGAGCATCGCCCCCCGCAGCATTACCGGCGGCCGGCGTGGCTGCCATGGGCAAATAGAAGGGGGAGAGATGCAGCGCCGCCGGCCACCGGTAATACTGCGGGGGGCGCCGCTCCGCACCCCTCTGTCGCCTGATGACGTGCAGGCGCAAACACGGCGTATCAAGATAATCTGTTCCAATTTATCAACTACACATTTTTATTCAAAGAAACAACTACATATTTGAATATTCTATCATAAAAGCGCTCCGATACGCGCTGCATCTCTCCTCCTTCTATTTGCCCATGGCAGCCACGCCGGCCGCCGGTAATGCTGCGGGGGGCGCTGCTCCGCACCCCTCTGACGCCTGATGACGTGCAGGCGCAAACACGCCGAGAAAACAGTGTAGTTTACTCATGTGCCAAACAGCGTTTGCGTGACACCTAATTTAATTTATGCAAAAATTCATCACCTCCGCTTCCACTTGAAACAACATTGGAGTACAATACACAGACTAGCTGAACTATTTACTATTGCCACTAATACTAAATCTATACTATCTACGCTCGTTTCGCCTGTAACCAAGGCAACATGAGGATTCTAATCGGTACACAGCTGTTTTGTACGTGAGTCCAGTTCCAGGACACTGGTTTTGCAGAGTAGCAAGTTAATTTGATCTAGTTTGTTGATATGGACCTTTGCAAAGTAACTATGCTTGTGTGTGTAATTCATCATCTTAATTCTCGTGGCTAACTAAGGCACTACTTTAGTTAATTTTTACAACAAACGTTGCGTCGTCTGAAAGAAATTGATGCTTAGCTTAAAAACTGCCTATTTTTACTGTGTTATAGTCCTCTTCTCTGTATTTCTTTTGTTTATTTTCTTATTTGGTTTGGTGTTCACTAAAGTGTGTATGTCATCATCGTGTCTCTTTATTTAAGGTCGTTTTTAACCATGATTCCAAATTTGGCAGCTTAGGTCATCAGAACAACTGTCTGTTACCTTACTAGACAGATAGGCGACGGCGACAGCGCCAGCGGGACCCAACGCCGGGCCGGCGCCGGCGCCGGGAAGTGAAAAAGCGAGCCATACATTTTCATACATTTTTGCTTCCCCGACACCGGCACGGCACCGGCGCCGGCGACGGTGCCGGTGCCGGGCCGGCTAATGGAAAAACTCCCATGTTCTTGTATTGTATTGTATTGTATTACCTGTATACACGTAGCCAATGAAGGTAGCTCTTTCCCTTATTGGTACCCATTTAGCCAATAAAGTATGGACGCTAGGATATAATCCAGATTGACTTATACCCTGAAGTATACGGCAGATACACACCGCTTTCCAACCGCCCTAAAAGAAAGAAAAACTAAATATTGAGTAATTATAGACAAGAAACTTCTTGTTAACAAAACTATTCTGAAGCCAGTATCGATCTTTAGCTTACACTTGGCTTACAACTCTGGGGAAGTTCCACTAATTCCAAAATTTCAATGTTACAAAGAATGCAGAATATAATACGGAGGACGTGATGCATCGCTTAACCAACAATGAAATCCGTTAACATCTGGAGATGAATAAAATAAAAAAGGAAATGCTCAACGTAAGGCACTGGTCCCACCAAGAGCGAGGAAGCGATTAGTTATCGACTATTTTCTCGCTCAAGAAACGAACAAAAGATAAAGATCCCCGTGACGGTAAAAGAGAGAGACATATTTATAGTTCATCGCTGGCTGTTCACACTGCCGGCGAGGACTCTCCCTTCACTAGTTGATCGCAGCGATAAAAGCTATAAACGATAAAACTCGCTCAGCGGTACTCGCCAAGCGATGCCCGCTTGCCACCAGAGCGATTATCAGTGTTGCCGTTTTGTAATTTAGAAAAATGCTAACTTTCCGCTAGAAAAATGCTAAAAAATGATAAGAACAATTTTTAAAGTGCTAAATGAAATGCCAATGCTCATTAAATAGAAATTACACACCCAATATCATATTTTCTCAATTACTTCAGGAGTCCCGAGGTCGAGGAATCGAATTGCATACCAATTCCCGAGAAATAGGTGCACCGTTTAGGAGAAAAGTGTCAGTAATGCTTCGTAGAGCGCCATCCCGCTCTGTATCGCTTTTTTTTATTTCTTTTTCTGGTTTTTCACTTTTATTGTACCTATAGATTACGCTCTTAAACCTCTTGGATGCTTGGCAAACAAAAGATGCTAAATAATGCAATATATGCTAAATTTAAAATTTAACAAGCTAATAAAATTAAGGTAAAAATGAGCCAAATTTAGCATCAAATATGCCAAAACGGCAACACTGGCGATCATTTTACTGTACGACTGTATCAAAGAGTTTTGTATGTAGAATGAGAAGAGTGGTAACTCAGAGTTTTAAATAGCATGTATGGAAAGTGCTGCCGTTAGTGTCAAGGAACTGAACTAATGCAGTGTACTCCTATAGCTATAGATAGGCATTTATACATGTACGTGTGTATGCGCACCTGCGCATAAATGGACTAAATCAAAGTTTTGTTCTGGCAAATTTTATGAAAACTTATATAAGTAAGAATGCCATAGTCATAAAATTTGCAAGGATAAATAAAATTTTGATGAGTTAACAAGAAGAAATAACCAAGACCGTATCGACATCCAAGCAAACCTTAGAGCATTAGGAACGGGAGATGGCATTTAATGACTGACCCCTCTGCCAAAGGTATAGGCACAATGTGCTTACGCGACATAAAAACTAATTTACAATCGATTATTTTGTCAGTCACTAAATCGCCACCGAAGAGATTACAGCTCACCAAAAACGCCTACATACTTGTATGCTATAAGCACCTGTATAATTTGTTGTAACACATCAAGTTTAGAAAAGGAGAGTAAAAGATTTCATTTTTCAGTTATTTTTCTAGTCATATGTAGCTAAAACATTATTTCTGTGAAATGTTTTTAATGACATAAAAAATGGAGTCAAAAATAAATCATTTGCTATCGAGTGTAGCCGATATTTATTATCTGTGGAGTGTCACATTTGCATTAGTATTCAGTTATTCAGTGAAAATAAGAATGTGTTGTACTTTCTAAAGGTGTGAGTGCATAATAACGCAAGCGAAATTGCTTTAGTGTGATAGGTTAGACATTCCCCCCCCCCCCTCGCGAGAATCGGTAGAATTCTGTGTAAGCAAATAATCACACAAGGCTACTCCCGTTCTTAATGGTCTAAGATGCAAACGAAAGCCAGAGTTGACAATGGCCACCTCCAACACGAGTGGCTAGCAGTCACAGATAGTTTTTTTTATTTTGTAGTTCAGTCAACAACCGTCAGGAGACGCTGGTAAATGTCAAAATATATTACTGTATGCTCGCCGTCCCGCCTGAGCGAGTGGTGCGAGTAATCGCCCGTCGCACTGGAATACTCGCTTTATAGCCGAGCGCCCAACTATCAGAACTACACACTCGCTCCTCGCTGCTCGCCAACTCGTTTCTAGTTTCTAGCTTTGCTCGCTTCTAGTTCATCGTCGGTGGTGGGACTAGTGCCTAACAAAGAGATATAACAAGAGACTCGAAAGACTTCCTAATGAACTAGCGGCATAACTGACAACGAGAGACTATGAGAAATGCCTCATAAGAAAAGACATTTTAACGGATTTGATAATGCAAAACTAGTAGCTGCCTTCGGCACTAGTCCCACCACCGACGATGAACTAGAAGCGAGCAAAGCTAGAAACTAGAAACGAGTTGGCGAGCAGCGAGGAGCGAGTGTGTAGTTCTGATAGTTGGGCGCTCGGCTATAAAGCGAGTATTCCAGTGCGACGGGCGATTACTCGCACCACTCGCTTAGGCGGGACGGCGAGCATACAGTAATATATTTTGACATTTACCAGCGTCTCCTGACGGTTGTTGACTGAACTACAAAATAAAAAAAACTATCTGTGACTGCTAGCCACTCGTGTTGGAGGTGGCCATTGTCAACTCTGGCTTTCGTTTGCATCTTAGAGCATTAAGAACGGGAGTAGCCTTGTGTGATTATTTGCTTACACAGAATTCTGCCGATTCTCGCGAGGGGGGGGGGAATGTCTAACCTATCACACTAAAGCAATTTCGCTTGCGTTATTATGCACTCACACCTTTAGAAAGTACAACACATTCTTATTTTCACTGAATAACTGAATACTAATGCAAATGTGACACTCCACAGATAATAAATATCGGCTACACTCGATAGCAAATGATTTATTTTTGACTCGATTTTTTATGTCATTAAAAACATTTCACAGAAATAATGTTTTAGCTACATATGACTAGAAAAATAACTGAAAAATGAAATCTTTTACTCTCCTTTTCTAAACTTGATGTGTTAGAACAAATTATACAGGTGCTTATAGCATACAAGTATGTAGGCGTTTTTGGTGAGCTGTAATCTCTTCGGTGGCGATTTAGTGACTGACAAAATAATCGATTGTAAATTAGTTTTTATGTCGCGTAAGCACATTGTGCCTATACCTTTGGCAGAGGGGTCAGTCATTAAATGCCATCTCCCGTTCCTAATGCTCTAAGGTTTGCTTGGATGTCGATACGGTCTTGGTTATTTCTTTTTGTTAACTCATCAAAATTTTATTTATCCTTGCTTTTATGACTATGGCATTCTTACTTATATAAGTTTTCATAAAATTTGCCAGAACAAAACTTTGATTTAGTCCATTTATGCGCAGGTGCGCATACACACGTACATGTATAAATGCCGATCTATAGCTATAAGAGTACACTGCATTAGTTCAGTTCCTTGACACTAACGGCAGCACTTTCCATACATGCTATTTAAAACTCTGAGTTGCCACTCTTCTCATTCTACATACAAAACTCTTTGATACAGTCGTACAGTAAAATGATCGCCAGTGTTGCCGTTTTGGCATATTTGATGCTAAATTTGGCTCATTTTTACCTTAATTAGCTTGTTAAATTTTAAATTTAGCATATATTGCATTATTTAGCATTTTTTGTTTGCCAAGCATCCAAGAGGTTTAAGAGCGTAATCTATAGGTACAATAAAAGTGAAAAACCAGAAAAAGAAATAAAAAAAAGCGATACAGAGCGGGATGGCGCTCTACGAAGCATTACTGACACTTTTCTCCTATACGGTGCACCTATTTCTCGGGAATTGGTATGCAATTCGATTCCTCGACCTCGGGACTCCTGAAGTAATTGAGAAAATATGATATTGGGTGTGTAATTTCTATTTAATGAGCATTGGCATTTCATTTAGCACTTTAAAAATTGTTCTTATCATTTTTTAGCATTTTTCTAGCGGAAAGTTAGCATTTTTCTAAATTACAAAACGGCAACACTGATAATCGCTCTGGTGGCAAGCGGGCATCGCTTGGCGAGTACCGCTGAGCGAGTTTTATCGTTTATAGCTTTTATCGCTGCGATCAACTAGTGAAGGGAGAGTCCTCGCCGGCAGTGTGAACAGCCAGCGATGAACTATAAATATGTCTCTCTCTTTTACCGTCACGGGGATCTTTATCTTTTGTTCGTTTCTTGAGCGAGAAAATAGTCGATAGCTAATCGCTTCCTCGCTCTTGGTGGGACCAGTGCCTTAGCTGGAGGACACACTACACGATGTATAATGCTTCTGAATCTGAAACTGATTGCAGATGACACTTAAATTTTTTTTGTAAAGTATTTCAATTACCGTTAGAGTTTGTAATTGTAATTTAATTCAATGACTAATGTAATAATGTTTAAAGAATGATGATAGTATGACTGTAATTATAAAGCAATGATTTTATGGTTGTTCCGGTTTCTATAATGTGTAAGTTGACTTTTGGTGATTATAGTTAGGTATAAGGAAAGACATGTTTTTTTATTTATGTATATAACTTGTATATTGCTACACCCTACTAGGGTCCATGTATCGCTCACGTATTTTAATTTATAACATGTTGTAAAACCATGGTTGCAATGAATGAATGAATAAAGAATAATAATGAGTTGGATATTAATTGAATACAAATTTGCTTATACCTTGTAAAGTTTCTGATTTTTTAACGATAGAATTCATCAGGAGCATGACGTATGCTTGGCGAGCCATGACCGCGATACGCGCTCTGTTAGGAAATTCGACGTACCGCGATTTCATAACCACTATGGAGATAGGAAATGGAGAAAACGCCTGCCTTATAATTCTGAACAGTTTGCCCGCAGATATCTAACAGGAGCGCAAGAACTAAATTTTCAAACAGATTAAATAAGTTCTTACTAAACAATGTATAATATATAAGAAACTAATATTTGGTTGTCTATATTCAAGGATCCCTCAGTCCAACTGATGTATTAGTTTTGTGGAACTTTAGTGATGTACAAATAATTATTAAAAATAATGATATTGGTTATTAGAAATAATGATAAATTAAAATAGGTTTGAAATATGACTTACCCAAACAGCTACTGTTGGTGTGACAATACTGACTACACCATTAACTAGCAGGGCTATCTGAAGAGGTATTTTTCCTCCATAACGTTGCACTATCATTCCCATAGGAAACATCATCCCTGAATAGCCCAGAAAAAATGCGCCAATAATCATCTCCTGTGTTGCCTTGGTCCATTCATAGGTCTAAAAAAAATCATATACGTCCGTTAAAAATTTGCACGGATCTTAAATCAAATTATCTTATCCAGTTATAAGCATTTTTAAGTATACTGTATCAAAGTCTGTAAGTTAAGCAGTCACTCTAAGACCCAGTTTTACTAAAGTTTTATATAACATGTCTTTAATAAAACCAAATGTGAAACTAAAATTCAGAAAATCAATACAACTTTTGACAGTTCCAACCAAAATTGTACCTTACTCACCTTTATGAAACCCAGTACTGTCTAAATGATAAGGTACAATATCTCACATAAAAAGCCCTTTTTTTAACAGATCAAATATAAAACTCAGTTTAAAACGGGTACGGGTTTGCGGGTGGTATGACCTTGTGCAAGGTCCGTCCGGATCGCTACCACCATCTTGCTCGCTAATCCTGCCGCTAAGCAGCAGTGCTTGCACTGTTGTGTTCTGGCGTGGAGAGCAAGACAGCCGGTGTAATTACTGGCACAAGAGGTATTCCATCTTAGCCCTCTGGGTTGGCAACGCATCTGCACTCTCTTTGTTGTTGCAGGTGTCTATAGGCGGTGGTGATCACGTACCATCAGGTGACCCACCTGCTTGTTTGCTTTCCTATGTTGTATAAAAAAAAACGACTTACTCTATAAACATCCCATAAACTATCAGCTACTTCATTCTGTATTACAATGTTTGCAAGTGTTTCATTGTGTTCATTAGTTCCTTTATCAGCTTCATTTACATCTATTGTTTCATTGTTATAAGTTATTTCACCAGTTGCATTAACTTTGACATCAGTTTCATTAATGTAAGAAACTGTGCTATTAGCATTAACATTTAGTTTAGTAACATTTTTATCATCTTGTCTTGTCATGGCGACTACACTTACTCCTAAATGTGCCCTGGCCATATATCCAATAGTAATACAAAAAAACAATAGTAAACTTTGCGTGTGACGTTTTCCATATCCGTAAGAGGCAGGAACTGTTGATTTTTCTAAAAAACAAGATTTTTTTCATTAAACGTTTTTTTTAGGTAAACGAATATACGGGTCACCTTACAGGAAGTGATCACCGGTTCATTATGTGAAAGTTGGACTCCAAGGATAGCAGATTGATTGCCAGCGTTCAGATCTCTCACTCACCGTACGAAAAGCAGTAGCAAAGATAGGTACGCTTTACGCCGGTATTCTGTGAGAGTGTGGTACTAATATGCTCGAACTGGACGATATATACTGAAACCAGCAACTATCCACTGTAGTAAGACCGTTTCTAAAGACTGACATAAAAAAAAAACTTTAGAAATGCGTGGTCCGAATTCATTTCTTCTTCTTTATCTTTATTCTTACGTACTTGCGGGTGGTAGGACCTTGTGCAAGGTCCGTCCGTATCTCTACCACCATCTTGCTCGCTAATCCTGCCGCTAAGCAGCAGTGCTTGCACTGTTGTGTTCCGGCGTGGCGAGCAAGACAGCCGGTGAAATTACTGGCACAAGAGGTATTCCATCTTAGCCCTCTGGGTTGGCAACGCATCTGCACTCTCTTTGTTGTTGCAGGTGTCTATAGGCGCTGGTGATCACTTACCGTCAGGTGACCCACTTGCTTGTTTGCCTTCCTATGTTGTATAAAAAAAAAACTATAAAGTTAAGTCGGTATTCGTTTCTGTCCGTCCACAAATCTTCGGCTGCTTACTACTTCTAAATCACGCAAGGGATTTTGATACGGTTTTCACTGTCATTTAGAAATATTTTTATGGAAGATTTTCATGTACAATATTTCCTAATTGCACCCACGCGAAGCAAGTACGGCCCACTAGTTTCCAATAAACTACAATTACTGAAATGAATTGGTCTAGTTCTTAATGGAATTGAGGTTTTCCGTAAAATGAATAAAAGACTCACCACTGTCGGGTTCTTTTGTTGGAATCTTTTCATATTCACTCGGACATCCTTTTTCCGCCATTGTGCACCCGTCTTACAATGGTCTTAGTTTCTCATAGAATACTGATGCCAATGAAGAACTACAATCTGTGTAGTAATTCCTGTGATATCTTATCTAAATTGTAGGATCTATCTAAACAAATAGAAGTCTATTAAACAGCTTCTGTAATATTAACTTTAATTATGTTACTTGCTCGTTTGCTTTTCGATTGCATTATTTTCAAGTAGTAGTAATTAATTAATATACTGTTTGAAATTATAACGAAATATTGTGACACAAACCTCGTTTACTGTGAGTTGGATAAAAGAATATAATATGTATTACAGTTTGAAGCTGAAAATAAACCTTATGCAAGTCATGAGTTCATGGGAGCAGTCTAAGGTTTTTTTAACGAGGATATAAATTTATCAAACATTTTCTGTAAGCTCTAAGAAAAACAAAGTTACGATGTTATGTTTTTTATTTAAACACAGTAGGTATACTATTTAAGGATAGAGATCACAATGTACATTCAGAGTAAATTGGCTGTGACAGACATTTATAGAATGTAGGTATATCATTTGCACTTGAAAATTAAATGAAATTTCAAACCAATTTATCACTGAATTCTTAGAAACAAAATTGCAGTCGGTAAATTATTTCTCTAAGTCTTCAGGCTGTGATAGAAATTTAAATATAATGTAATTATATCAAAATAAATGCATTTGAAAATTAAGTAAAATTTCAGACGATGTATTCACTGATATCTGAGAAAAAAAATTGCAGTCGGCAAGTTATTTCTCTAAGTCTTCAAAATTGTTATGCATAAAATGTAAAATAAAAGACGTCCAAAATATTTCTTCATGACTTTAAATCCGCTTCTTCCGCGGGCTGTATTCATCATTTTAATAAATTATATGATACCAAAGGCTTCTCCATGTTGGCTTGGACCCCATGGGCCCGTGATCGGAAACCGTACCAACAATAATGATAAAAATAAATAATGAATGACAACACAAAGAAAAATTAGGGTAATGGCAGGGTTCGAACCTGCAACATCAGCATTCCGTGCCTTGCGTATTCCAGTTTCCGCCACATTACCGCTAAAGGCTTCGTGTTTTCGAAAAATTTCCTTTTTTTTTAGCGGTAATGTGGCGGAAACTGGAATACGCAAGGCACGGAATGCTGATGTTGCAGGTTCGAACCCTGCCATTACCCTAATTTTTTTTTGTGTTGTCATTCATTATATAGCATTTTAAATTTAATTCGAATGTAAAAAAATACAAAAAGATAAATCGAATTTTTTTTTAAATAATTAATTTCGATTACAATAAAAATAAATAATCAAACCATTTACTCAAGCTGCGTAGGCTAGCATACTTGTATTTAACAACTACAACAAACACAATACAACATTAAAATTAACACGTTACTTCGGCGACGTGTGTCCAGCAACCGTCCGCGAAAACGACGAAAAACGACTTCCTTATGCCAGAATTCCCGCTCATGTAGGTCAACAAATGACGGTCGGTAAACGCATCACAAAGGACGTATAGTTGACATCGTGGCACTTGTGGCGTTGTGGTTGTGGATTATAGTTGACATTGCTAAGAAGTTGTTCTAATTGTACTAAACATCATTTCACCAGGACTTCTTTATACTTTATAACTCTTAGGCAGTGGAGACTCCGCAGTCTCCACTGACCTAAATACTGCAGTTCTTTAATAGGATTTCTGTCGCGCACTTTCAAGGAATGGAACAAACTCCCTGCCTTAGTATTTCCGGAGAGTATCTGGATACTTTCTAAGCATAACCGTCCTTTCTCACGGCAGTCGGGTAATTAGGCATTTTTGTCGCCTCGTCGTAAATTTCTATCAGAAATTTAAGCATGAATTTAAGCACAAACCCATCGTCAAAAAAAACAGACAGGCAGTCAGACATGCAGTCAGACAGACGGACAACGAAGTAATCCTACAAGGGCTCCGTTTTTCCTAAAAAAATATCTTAATACATTGGTATAAGAGTCTTGGTACATATTTTTAAGTAGGTTGAATGCACATACATTTTTACATCTGACTGTACATATTCTGGTAGGATATATCAATCCATAATATGTCATTGTTTAAACTATTAGTTAATCAGTTTCACATTATATTTTATATTAACGAATTATGTATTTGGTTGTCACTAGGTATACAAGACTAAGGAATAGAAATACAATGCTTATTTAAATTTTATTAGGTATGTAAAAATTACGAGTATTAATTTAGTCAGTATGTGGTGTTCTGTATTTTAATTTCAGTTTCGATAGATGTAAAATCTATTTACAGTTGTTTAGTTTAGTTTATTTTTCAGTCGATATAAAGTTGCATTATAGATTGTAATATCGTAATATGTATTCATAATTTCACTTTTTCACTTTTTCGGCTTCAGTTTCATCTTTATCTGAAAAAAAAAGAACAAATTTAATTAAATTATTTAACCGAAATTTCTTACGATTTTTTATTTTTTAAATGTTTTTAGCATTCAAATTATGAAATTAAAATTTTAATGACAACACAAAGAAAAACCTCGAAAGTCAAAGTCAAAGTCAAAGTCAAAGTCAAAATATTTTATTCAGATTAGGCTTACAGGTAGCACTTATGAATGTCAAAAAATTTACCAAAGGTCCTGCCATTGCCCTTATTTATCTTTGTGTTGTCATTACAATTTTAATTTAACAAATTTAATTTTAATGAAATATTTTCATTAGATACATAGTATACCATTATGTTCTTATTTAAATAAAAAAAAAGTTTTAGTTAATTAACCATCAATAACATATTTTTGACTTTTATCTTATTCGTGTTTATTAATATTGAATAATAAAAAAATATTCTTTATAATATATTAAAGACTCGATTTGTTCATGATCGAAGAGTCTGGAATTTCTTTTTTTTTTTCAAACACTTTGATGGTTTGACCCGCATTACTCAAGCCGAGCCGAACCGGAGTCAAAGGGCAAATTGGCTCTTTACGGTTTATTGGCTTTTGTAAGAAATGTGGAGTTTTGACACTTTCGTGTGAGGGGGGCGTTTGCAATTTCTTACGACGTCATTGCAATTAATAAAACTTCAACAAACCGGAACAAATTACCTTGCTACTCCGCGAAACCAGTGCCGGGCTCGTGCAAAATAGCTGCGTCTGTGCGAGACATATATGTTCATGCAAAAACCCACCCTCCTCCGCTTCCACACGAAACAACATATATCACACGGACTCAACTACACACCACCACCACTAAACACTAAAACTACACGATCGACGCGCGTTTCGCCTCTATACGAGGCATCATCAAGATCGAAATGGACCTCCGCAAAGTAACGCCTGAATCTATTAATTAATAAAACTTCAATTGTGTTTTCTTCTTCACCAAGTTGTCAGGTGACATTGTGATAGGAACGATTTGGCATACAAATACAAGTTCGAAGAGTTTTTCTGTTGCTGAGCTTATACATATTTACATATAGTGAATATGTAATTTACTCTAAATTTTCGTTGTCACCTGACATATTATGTTAGCTTGGTCGCATAAGGCCTGGTTATACGAACACGTTAAAATATACTTTTGACTTAAGCACATTGTATCCTTTGTCATCATTGCTAACTTTCACATCTGAGTCTTTAAAATAGAATAGAATAGAGTCATTTTATTTCAGAATGCATAGGTCCATAAGATAAATATCTTAAAGACTAACATAAATATTAATTATACTCAAATAGCAACTTTATTACTAGCCCTTGAAATCTGTAATGTGAGAATTTTTGGGGTCTCAGTTAACAGAAATGGCCACAAACATTAAAAAAAAGAACAACCTACTCGTGATTTTGGATAATGGTAATCAATGTTCGTTTAAATTAACAAAACTTTTTGCTATATAATAAACAGGTAAACTTTACATATTTACAATATTTACATTGGAAAAATTAACACAAATACAAAAAATATATAAATTTATTTACAGCAAGAACACGTCGTCCAAGTTTGTGCTGCGAGGCATGAACCCCAGAACGCTGGCGCTATTACCCCGCTGTATGGCGAGACTGAGCCTCTGAGCAAAGTAGGCGCCAGCTCTGAGGTCTCCAGAAGCGTGGACCAGTTTTGTCCAATGTCTTTGACTAATTTCTTGGCCTCGGAAGCCCACGGCCCAAGGGTTCTACCGTGAATGGAACGAATATATAACTCGCGGTGAGTGCCGAGTATTTTCGTCTTGCCATTGATAAATTAATGATTTATTTACAAATCAAGAGTTTTGTAAGGCGCCACAAATAGTTCGGTCGGTAGTCACTTTTTTTGTGTAATAGGTAAACAAAACTTTGGTTACGTGTAACAAAACTGTTTTTTCAGTGAAGCCTCCGAAATGTGGCACCTTTTGACCAAAATCATTCTCGTGTGAAGGTCGACAGCTGGTCAGTCAGAACTCTCATCACAAATGAATTAAAATTCACGTCATGGCGGGATTCTAACTGCTCGACCCTCGGTGTGAGCTTGATGTTCACTCACACAAATGCCTATGACCTGCGTGGAGTGGTGCAGGCGGGACGTGTACAGTTGCGTCGTTGGTGGTGGTATAATCCAACAGTACCTACCACTGAGCTAAAAACAGTCAGTTTGATTGGTTACTTTACCGTCAATTTCATCCCAAGGCTGCCTGTCGGTGGACATGAAGCAGACGTAAAGGACGTTGCTGAAGAAGATGATGCCAGCCATGATGAACATCATGATACGCCACTGGGAGCGGTCAGTCTGGAGATAGAGAAAAAATCATTAATACTACCATAGTACCTTACTACCAAACGCCCTAGATACGCCCCTGATACTAGAAGAAGTAGAGCGATTGCCTCGCTCTAACAGGGTCCATGTAGCACTGTAATATCTAAATATTGTTATCTTGATACACCATGGTTGCAATGAATAAATGAGTTAAGTGTGAGTTATTGAACTGGACTCAGTAGAGACTTGATTTTACCATCAAAATCTCATGTAAATGGTAAATTAGTAAAGCTAGCAAAGGTGAAAACAGTAAAGCTCGTTATTGAAGTCTCTGTAATCTCTAGAAATAAAACTCATAATGGTTACACATCCAGTTACATAAATGTACGAATTTCTTAACGATGTTTTCTCTTACTGTTACTTCGCTCTTAGCGTTAGTTACTACACTTAAGTAATGTACATACGTTAACTTGTCTTATTGTCTTGTACAAGACAACTGCTGTGGATCGACTTCGGCACCTTGCGATGACGAGTCTAACCCCGTAGTCAATTTGCTACTAACGCTCTTAAAAATATTCCTTCATATTTTTATCTAGGATATGGAACGATTTATATTGCCATTTTAAGACTAGTGTGTACCCAGCGCTCTCCTTACAAGCGGTGATGACGTTTACAATCCTCTTAATCTTAACCTATAGCCATATTTTTTTTGTATGTTGTCAATATGTCTCAGAAGTAGGTTTGTATGTTTTAATTTTTTAATTCTATTTTTAGTTTCATAATATTCACGCTTTTCTGTTTTGTATAAAACTCTGTCAAATCTACGAAGAATAGAAAAATCCAAAACATACAAACCTAGGTCTAAGGCAAAATAACAACATACCAAAAAACCATTGCTATAGGTTATGGTTTAGAGCATTGAAAACGTTATCGTCGTTTGTAGCGACTTCTGGAGCGCGTTTTCTGAAGCTGGGTGTGTACCCCTCTTAATAAATGAATTCCGTACAATAAATAATAATATTCTGGATACAGTTCAAGGTCCCGGTAGATAAAAGAAAAACTTCCTCCTCACGGATGCAGCCACGTGCGAGGAATAAACCTTGTTATGAATAAGACAGGGGAACTGAAATAACATGGTATCTGTAGACGAGCTGTCTGTTTACTCCCCTCTTGTATTGACGTAGAGCAAGTTTATTGGGGATGATGTACTAATACTTACAGTCACAGTGTAGTATACGAAGATGCTTAAATTATAAGGTAAATAGGTACCTAATGACAACACAAAGAAAAATAAGGTTAATGGCAGGACTCGATCCTGTAATATCAGCATTCTGTGCCTTGCGTTTTCACATTACCACCCTTAAATTGTTAGAAATAACCGGCCCTGGCATAAAACTAGGCCTCTTCAAAGAGATCTCGAAAAGGTTAGTCGATATAATGAATGTGAAGGAAAATTATGCGAGTTAATTATTTGTATGCAAATTATGCGTACCACTTGGGTGATAATATTGGAGATTAAAAATGGTTGCGACAGGACCCCTAGGGCTGCTCCCGTATTTCCAATGGCCATCAAAGACCCGCTGAAGTTAGGAGACATATCTATATAGTTCACCTGAAACAGATTGATAATAAGATTCATTATAAGAACAACATAAAAATATTGTGAACTTTCATAGTCTTACTAATGAAAAACATTATTGTCAGGATTAAAAAAAACCATCAATTCATTTTTAGTGACAATTTATTCAAATTTATAAAGAAAATGAATAAATCAAAACTCTTTAACCTCATTTTAAAGATTATCGTCATGAAACTAAGCATACATGATAAAAATGTAAGATTTTGAGAGACAAAGCTACCTGCCGTTTATATGGACAGCACTGGATACACAATAGTTCAATAGCTATATAGCAGAATCAAAGATCCGGGTGATCATCAATCACCAAGACCTTATTATTTTATCATTTATAAAATTTTCATTACCATCCATCCCGTATGCATGCCAGAATAAAGTCCAACTGCTACAATCAGCAACACGACAGCAATGGTGCTATTTTCAGTGTAAGACACCGCAACAAGGCAAAGTGCTGGACCAACTTGTGCTGAAAATAAACTGAATACAAACATACTAGACGAATCGCACAGTAGATGTGAGTTAAAATACACTAAAGTTGAAGTGGGTTAAAATGAGAAACATAAAATGGCGGCTGACCCAGGCAGCTATAGAAAAGTAATAGCTTAGGGTTTAGTAGCATGAATTTAAAACTTGTTCTTGAAAGACTGGTCGGCAATGGTGAAAAAGTCACAAAACTAGGAGTTAAGGACTCTTAAAGTCGGAATAAGGCTCTACCAATAAAAATAAGAATGAGAATAGGAGAATGAAAACGAGAATGATAATTAGATTGGAAAATCACAAATGTTTGTGAAAAGATAAAGTAATCACCAAAAATGCTGATTTTCAGTCCTCACCTTAAAGACAGGATATAATATGTATGGGAACATAAAAGGCTCATAATTAATTCAATCATAGGTAAAATAATTAGAGTTAAAATAAAAAATTTACAAACTGAAATAAATGTTTTAAATCATACCAAGTGTGTTGCTGGTGATCCTGGCCGTTTTTATGGTAACGATGCCTTTGTTGATGCAGTAGTCAGATATCAACCCATAGCCGATGGCACATACGAAGCTAGCAATGAACGGCAGCGATGACAAAAGACCACTCTGAAAACAACATGATTATTTGAGACGGAATTATTTTGAAGAGTCAACAACATTTTAAATTGATAAAATTCTAGTAGATGAAAAATTTGTTAAATAATTATATAACCGGAATGTTGCTAGCATTGACATACTAAAAAACTCAATCATAAATCTTATAATAGCGTTTGTATCCCGTAAAGGCGTTGAGGTGCCATACGTCCCCAAAGTACAGTAAGACTAGAAATATTTAAACCGCAGTATTTGCCAATTCTTTTTCTTATTCAATCTCTTTATTTGTCTGTGACACTACAAAACTTCGAAGATTAAACATCTTCTTTCCCTTTTTATTTATTTTTTTAACCGACAAAACAAAAAACGGAGGAGGTTATTTCTGAACATCTTTAATAACTAGACATCGTTGATAAGCCTCATCACTAGCACTTAATTTGTCAACAGTAATACAAGTGACATAAACATGGTATTCCCAGGACTAAGTTTTTACTTGCCTTTAGTAACAGTTAGTTTGGCATTACCTTCGACATAAATGGAAGAAGCTTTCAAATATACTTACATTTTTAATATCAAATCTGAGAATATAGTGCATGTAAGTAGGGATCTGAGTAAAAAGGAAGATAAAACAGACACTACAACACACATGGGAGACAAATGTGGCTCGCACATGCTTAGAGCTTAAGATCTTTTTCCACGGAGCTTTGTGCCTCTGAAAATTAATGAAAATTAATTTATAATTAAGATTATAATTTTAAACAACAAATATGTCGTGATGTAAAAATAAACATGCTTAAAGTGAAACTAAGGAACAAGAAAATATTATAATACGTGATGAAATGGAAGTCTTTCTATTTCAGTTGTTTGAATTAGGTTAACTAATAAAATGATAATCAAAGTAAATTACTAAATATTATCCAGCCGCGTTACCCAATATCTGACTGTTAAAGTCTTCTAAAGTATCGACTGTCTCTGAGTAAGTTGATTAACAGCAGATGAATCATCATGACAAACAAAACGTCTCTTGAACTTTTAGCAAGTGAAAATACATCATATTTTTTCAATGTTACCTTTTTGATTCCATCATCAATCCGTCCCAGTATGAAGTTCTTCTCCTCGTCAGTGATAGTTTTGTGATCTGCAGGAGTTGCAGAGGCAAATACAGAAATCAACACAAATGCTCCAATACAGGACCCACCTATTAGCCAAAAGGTGCACGGCCATCCTGCTACACTGTAAGCCAGGAGACCTCCGACTTGGAAGGATATTATTGTCCCTAAAGTTCCACCTAAAAGAAAAAGAACCAATTAGTAGCTAAATACCACAAACTGAAAGTTACCTACAAAGACAACTTCAATAATGCCTCTCTATACATATAATGTATGTAATACGCAGAGTGATTATTTAAATTCTAGCTATGAATACGCAAATTGACCAAACGTAAATTATCCAATGTCTAAAATGGCTAATACGAAGTTAAAAGCTCAATGACGTTTTCTTAATGTAAGGTAATAGCATAGCAGGCGGGTTCCACTCCGCACTACACCGGTACGCTCGGCCACCTTGCCTACAGCGTAGGCGGTCGCTTGCCCTCGCCGTGTCAGTGTAATTGAAAACGAATGCAGCGCAACCCTAACGTGTCGCCGGCAGTAGCGGGGGGAAGGTGGACGCGGGCGGCGCCTTCCTTTTGACTTCAGCCGCCTGGCGAATGTGTATCAAGTAATACAAGCTTGTGGTGCGGGTTAATTAAGTTGGAATTCGTTAATCGAGGTCGAAAAAGAGAAGTTTCTGTACGTTAGTATTATTATTTATTTTGTGGGAGTAGTCAATCATTTATAAGGGAACCATGCCAGGGCTTGACACGCGTAGGTCATTGTTTGTACCAGTAGTTGACATTATTGTCTGTCGTTTTTACTCGCATGTTTTCGTATCTTTTCGTCAATTTGCGGGTCACTGTCAATGACTGAAACCGTTAACCTGAAACGGTTTCTTTAAATGACTATGAACTACATTTTTACTTATTTGTGTTTTGGTACGTTTGTAGAATTTTATTACTACCAGTTCTCATTTTTATCATTGAAATTGTGACCCGTTTTTCTATTGTGTTCAATATTACCTGTATAAACGTAGCTGCTGAAAGTAGCTCTTTCGCTAATTGGTACCCATTTAGCTAGTAAAGTGTGGGTACTGGGCCACAGTCCTGATTGGCTAAGCCCTTGGAGAATACGGCAGCAACAGACCGCTTTCCATCCCCCCTGGTAAGAAAACAGTAAAGTTCAATATTCTTTAGAATGCTAGAATGACAATTTTTTTTACAACAGTGAATGACAACTTGATGCGAAATTGAATGCAAAAGCAAACACATTAACAATAAAGGAATTAAAACAGCCGTTAGTTTTTCCAAAAATATTAACACTGATAAATGATCTACATAAAGTCCCCTCATTAATGAATGTCGTTTTGTCTTTAGACTGCCGCAGACTCTAAACTTACCCAAACGGCCACTGTTGGTGTGATAAGACTGACCACCCCGTTCACCAGCAAGCATATCTGTAAAGGTATCTTTCCACCGTAACGCTGGCACACCATTCCCATCGGAAACATCATCAGGGAATAGCCCACGAAAAATGCATCCAGAATCATCTCCTGAATTGTTTTAGTCCATTTGTATGTCTGTAAAATATTGATGGCAGTATATTAATTCGTTTCAATTTCATTTTTGATTAATGCTTCTTAAATGAAGAAGTTGAAGCCTTTCTCGCTTTTGAAAGGTGTAATATGAAACTAGAGGGGCTCTAACTGTATGATCATATAGAAGACGCTTAGTTCGTTATACCCCCGGTTGGGCTGATAGCTGATCATCGGTTCTCTAGTGGTAGTGGTTTCGTGGGCGGCGATGATCTCTTTGGAGATGGCCTGCGAGCTCTTTTGTCTCTTTGTTCAATAAAAAATGGAGTAGTTACAAACTTACCCTATATACATTCCATATACTGTCATCCATTTCATTAGCATTAATATCATCTATTTCATATGCATTCACTGGGAAAGTTCCATTAATTCCAAATTTCTCTTTACTTGTTTTATTAAAATTGATTGCTTCATTTTCATTAATAATTTGAACAACAGTTTCATTAAACATTGTACTATTATCATTACTAGTTATATTGGTTTCATCAGTGTGTTTGGTCATAGCAACCACGGATACTCCCAGATGCGCACGCGCCATGTACGCGACAGTCATGCAAAAGAATAAAAGGAATATTTGTACATGGCGTACACCGTAGCCATAACTGATGGGAACTTTTTCTGAAAAAAAAAGATTAGATATAAATTCTAATCATCATCATTATTTATTTATTTTAGGCAACAAAAAGGCCTATCTGTCAGAAACAAAAATCTTTTAAGATAGGGTAATTGCTAGATAAGAAGTAGACTCTAGCAGCATATTTATTAGGCTAGTGTCTCTGAGTAGATACTCTGTGTGTATGGATGTCAAATGACAGTCGCTCTAATGTACCTCTAATAACCCGAACTCATAAGTCGGGGACCATGTTCGGTCAAAGCGTAGGTACCTCGAAAGATGAAATGGGAAAAAGTGGTGATGATGATGATGGACAAAGTAAGTAAATATATATTTAAAATTCAATCTTACCATCATTAATTATTTCACGTGTCGGAACTTTGTGATAGTCACTTGTTTTCTCTAATTCCACCATTTTATGATCGTCTCACAGGCAGCACAGAATCCTGAGGTATCGCGTAAACAACGATCACAGGCACAATTATATTGCGATCGTCTGATAAGTTATCTAAATTATATCTTACTTGTACAAATAAAACTAAATACAGCCTCTACGATGGCGATAAAGTAAATAGTTTGTCGTAGAAAATTAAAAATGTTTTCTGGTTAAAGGGTGCAGCTAATTGCCACGTGTTGCCAGCCGTTGCCAGTCCATTGCACCCATTTCTGTATGATTTCTGACATGTGAGTTGCATTAGGCTGGTTGTTGGCGCTGGATGGCGCTGTATGCCTGTAAAATAAACTAAGCATTTGAAACTATGTAAATTAACAGGAAGAATTAAATTATTGGAGGTACCAGGCCAAAATGTATGATGCTATGGAAGCGTTTCAGAATAACGCCGACTGTTGCGCGCTGATGAGCGTCAGCGCTGACCGGTACGCTGCTGTGCGCGCGGTGTGTTAGCATTGCTGAGCGATTGGCTTCTGTCTTCAGCGACCGTTGTAGTGTTGACCTAAGCACACAACAACAAGTCACCGTGACGTCTGAGGCGATCAGAACGATACTAAAATGACTCGTGTGGACAATCGGCGCTGGCTTGGACATTTCCTTGGCGCCGACGATCAAGCGCGACACAAAACCAGCCTAAAATTGTTGAGCTTGATCGTCAACATTATTATGGACACCGTCGAGCATCACGTGATCCTGCGCGTCCAGCATGTTCTACTACAATCGAAACTGATGGAGATCGCAGGACACTAATGGATGCTTGGAGCACTGTTGTTCTATAAGCGCATCAGCATCGGGCTTGACAACGAAGTATCGTGCTGCCTCGTTTACTCAAGCCTGTGAGCTAGAGCAAGATAGGGTGCTGCACCAGCGTTGAGCTCATTGCTATTGCGCTTAGCGAATCACTATTCAGCGCAAGACCGACCGTCGTGATCCTTGGGGAATACCTATGCCTAGTATTAAGTCATCTAATTGATATGATGATGACAGTGAAAAACTAGGACACTTAGGTCATAACGAACGGGTAGTCTAGTGGGTAGTGATACTGAGTATGAAGCTAGAAATTGAGGGTTCGTCTGATAGGGGCAAACATTTGCTTGATGAGACGGCCAGTGGACTCATAGGTGAAACAGCTTTAGTTGCTGAAATCGGAAGTAACCCAGTTGATGGAAATTATCCCTAGATATTTATTATTTATAAAAAAAAACATACCGAAAATACAAACGATCAGATGCTAATAAAAATAGAAATATAGAAAGTTTTAACACCAAACGAAAAGCATCTCCCTGTAACTTGAATTAACATAATAACGTTGTTAATGTTATAATTAGACAAGAAGTACGAACAGTTTGAACAATTATGTCATTCATAATTCGTAATGAATGATATCATCGTGTAGTGTCTTCTTCGATATATGGAAATCTCATGGAGCACATATCCATAGAGAGAGAATGGCACTTATTTTATTGGGGACCAAATCCCGAAAAATCGCTGCGCTCTTATTGGTCGAGCTAAGGTCAAACAAGACACTGAGAATAAAGCAACCTACTTATTTGTTGTGAATACGAGAATCGCGAGTTAAGGCATGGTGTAGCGAATGAAATTCAAGTATTTTATGCAAATCAGTCTTAATATTATAGCAAGGAATTGACTAGCTAAAATTGTTTTGCGCCGAGTGCGTTAATTTGGAATATACGAAAATTTACGTAAGTCAGTTGTTGGCGCTGTACAATCGACCAATTTGTTTCATAGGCATCGATATGAGAAGACAATTACTGTTCGGATTGTCACGGGGTGAAGCAGGTGAAGAGGGGCTTTCAATATTTAGCCATTGGTTCAACTTTGAATCTTATCGTAAGTGAATAAAGTGCTTCTAAGTTTTCTAACTAGCAGCGACATAGGCGTCGGATAGCAGAACTAAAAATATGACGCCAATTTAAAACGTACAAAACGCAGAGCTGTTTACTTGACTATTGGCACATACAGTTTTATTCAGGCTATCCAACATAGTCTACCAAATAGACTATGGTCGCCTACTCTGCCACTGCGTTGTACACAGTTCTTTAGTTTTCTTATTTCGATGTTCATAGGCCACTGTAGAATCATCGGTAGGATATTATGACATTTGTTGAGAAGTCATTGTAAGATTTATCGTGACGAGGTTTACGGCGTATGTATCAAATTAGTTGACTGTACTATTCTAGTGCGTTTGACGGTTGCTGTTACAAAACACTAATCAGTGTCGGGATTGGGAGGCCAGTATTACCGCTCTATTAGGCGTATGCTCTATGTAGTTAGGCACTGTTCGTCTTCCTACGTCGATACAGCACTGTTATTCTCTAAGCGCATCAGCGTCGGACTCGACGTCGAGATGTCGTCCTGTCACTCGAGCTAAGGCGTTTTAAGTATAAATATGTATACCTTTAAGGTATGTATGTATGTTTTTCATAAGTTGCGTAAGTGCTTCCTGTAAGCCTAATCTGAATAAAAATATTTTGACTTTGACTTTGACTTTATGTCTTTAAGGTATTTTTCTATGGGCATATACAGCCTGAAATAAATAGTTCTATTCTATTCCATTCTCCATTCTAAAAATGACGTAAGTTCCATTTCAGTTTTGCATACAAAACATGCAAATCATACATACATGCCAAAGGGGCTTTAATTAAGCTTTTAACCTTTACGTACAGTCAAGGAATTAAATTTCCAACCCACCTAAGGTTCAATAGCATATAGCAAACTGTCACCATAAGAGCTATAGAGCAAGACGTTAGTTTGACATATCGACCTTAATGCATTGCGAATGTCAGACGACATTTCAACGAATTGGGTAGGGAATTATATTCCTTGACTGTACTACATTTAGGCGATAATAGTATATTATTTTGTGTTATGTAATAAAAAAGGTAAGAAGTATTAAGCACACATTTCAATATCATTTTTTTATTTTAAAGCTTTGGATATTTAATACAAACTAGTGAAAATAAATACAATACAATGCCAGGCTACTTAAAAAAAAACTAACATTTAATTTCAATATTTTAAATAAATTTTAGATGCCGTAGTTTTTTTATGTCTTTTTCGTTTCTGAATCTTCTTGATCTGTAAGGAAAAAACTCGTGTATTATAAAAGAAAATTAAAGTTCGTATAAGCTGTTATTCTAATATTGAAAATAAATGATATTCAATAAAGTATGTAGGTATGGTACTGATCGTGAATAGAGTATAATTGGGTATGTTGTAAAAAAGTGATTTTCGTAAAAATTGGACTTTTGACTTTTTAGCTCTAATGTCCAGATTTACAGATTCATCAAAATATTGTGACTTCACCATCAACGTCATTCCAGGGCTGTGTGTCAGAAGACATAAAACACACAAACAGCGCGTTGCTGAAGAAAATCATGCCGGCCATAAGGAACATTATGATCCGCCACTGGTATCGATCTTCCTGGAAAAGACAGAGAATATGGAGTGAGCAATGTTTGAAAGGGACACGCTACTGACAACTAAGGTAAGTCAATATGATTAGTGAATAGATTCAGGTGTTACTTTGCGGAGGTCCATATTAACAAACTGTTGCTCCATAAAACCAAATTTAGTTTTGCAGGGTAGGAAGGTAATTTTGTTCCAAATGAGAATACCAACTGGAAACGTCGAGGTAAATTAACAATGATTTGCTGATTCAACAACTGACATCTTTACAAAGTATAAAGCTGTTATCCTTTCCTGTCTGTCCTAAATGCTTAATGGTATGTTCGGCCTCCTCCTCCTTCTAAACTACACAACTACTTAAAAAAAAATTCACAGTTACTTAGAAAAAATCTTAAGTAAGGTTTTTATTAAAAAATTTTAACCGAAATTTCTTTCGATTTTTATTTTTAAATATTTTTTAACATTCAAATTATTAAATTAAAATTGTAATCACAACACAAAGAAAAATTAGGTCAATGGCAGGACTTGAACTTGCAACATCAGCATTCCGTGCCATGCGTTTTCCAGTTTCGCCACACTGCCGCTGCCCTACCCTGCGAATTTTTCAATGTGCTTCATCTTACGGTCATTACATTATTGATTTTAAGGGTACAACTACCCTCGGTGTCATCTATATGAAACTTTTTAACAAGTTATCATATTCAACTGGGTACCTTTACATTACAGCTACCGTCAGCTGACGAGAGATGGCGCCGTTTTGTTATTAAATTTTGTTTTGTTATTAAGGTTTTTATGTACATTACCCGTGCAAAGCCACTAGTTATTAATATGTGTGAAAGTTTAAAACTGTTTAAAAATAGCTAAGAAGAAGTCAGTAGCCAGAATATTACATTAATTTAAGTATACTTATCATACGTACCACATTGGTCACAATAGTGGACACCAAAATCGGCTGAGTAATAATTAAGAGAGTAGAACACGTGTTTCCCGTCGCCATCAGAGATCCGCTGAAGTTTGGCGCCAAGTCTATGTAATTTACCTGAAAATGTTAACCTGCTTTCAGCTTGAGCCGATTTTTTATCCTCAGATAACCTGTTATTTATTTAACTACAACGAACTTACATTCAGACTAATCTGACCCTAGGATCCAAGAATAAAAATGGGGATAGTAGATTATAAAACAGAAATACTGAAAGTACGGTATAGTGTTTCGTAAACAGATATTGACTGTTAAAAAAATTCTTGTACAGAATTAATAAATTGAGTGCAATTTGACGGAAAAAATAGCAAATTTAAGATTAGAAAAAGTCACAATGCAGGACAGGCGGATTCCTACAAATGGTGCCACAGAAAATACTTATTGAATTGAATTAAGAATCCTCACGATTACCTGTCTTTTATAATAAAATTATTCTAGTATTTTCTTACCATCCATCCTGAGTGTATACCCGCATACAATCCTAACGCGACGATCAGTAAGAAGACAGCCAACGCACTATGGTCTGTATATGAGACTGCTACAAGACATATTGCTGGACCCGCTTGAGCTAAAAATAAACCAATAACATCACTGATAAATATACATCATACACTACTAACAAAGCTCACTATACCTTGGGCCCATAACCTATTAGACCTAAATGTATAAGACAATATGCATTAGTAATTGCTACAGAAACAACACCGCAATGAAACAAAACGGACAAATCAGTAATGAAATCCCAATTAAAAGCCTTAAACATAAAGAATATGTAAAAAAAGAGGAGTTAACGCATGCGAAATAACTGAGCAAAGACTGTTAAATGACAGTTTAGAAGCAGTCTGTTAAATCAGAAGAATAAAAGTAACAATGCGTGAATAAATAAAATGATCGTATAACGAAATGTTACTGTAAATCAAAAGATAAGTACTTGAGATGATCATTCGATCCCAAACTAGGTGTAACCTGTTATTTTAGAGACGCAAAAGAAGAAACAATAAAACATGAATCTGTTACTTTCAAATATGAGCGCCATAAAAATGTTCATCCAAGTTGTGAGCCAGTACTCCTATCAAATTCATACGCAAGCAGGGTCCCTACCAACAGGATTAATGATATACCAAGGGTATTGCAAATGATTCTTGCTGTCTTCAAGGAAACAAGCCCTCTATTTGTGCAGAAGTCAGAGAGTACGCCATAGCCCGTGGTAGCGAGGGCGCTTGCTATGTACGGTAGTGAGGAGAGAAGACCGCTCTGAAAAAAAGAAACCAGCTTGTTACTCCCCTTTAGAAGAGTCATGAAATAATTATTATGATGGAGCAAGTGGCGCCAAAAGAGATTAAAAGCAAAATAACCGAGCACTTTAACCTTTTCAATATCATGTCAAATACAACAGTTATCATTCTCACACCAAGTCCTTCTTTGGGAAGTAACGAAGTGCAGTGCTCATAGTTCACTTTTACATTGTACTCAGTGACGAGTCTTTTATATATTTGGTGTCAAAAACAATAATAAGAGCTCAAGCACTAAATACAAGAATATCAACGATACGACAAGCTCCGGTAATACTATCTAATTTTATGTTACTTACATTCTTAACATCAAAGCCGAGAATGTAATGCATGTAGGACGGTATTTGAGTGAACAGAAACACGAAGCAGAGACCGGCAGAAGCGTGGGTTGTAAATGCGGCCCAAACGTGCCTGGATTTGAAGATGTGCTTCCACGGCGTTTGGACAACCTGGAGAGAAAGGTAAGATAAAGTTTTAGCTATTTTAATATTATAAAATTTATTGCATTGTGAATTATACGCCTAGAAAGTTATAGTTTAACCAAACTTTTGTTAACTGTCTGTTTCGTAAGAAATCCAATTACGTTTATTTAGTTATCGTTCATCAAAAGGACAAGGGCAAAAAGTCTTTATTCTCTTTTGGCTGCGGCAAATGCATTTACGAACAGCATTCATTGTCGCGCTACCGATCTGTCTTTTTCTTTTGAGTTCTTAAATTTCAAGTCCCAGTTCTGGAGAAGGTATGTACAGGCGGATAAGATTTCTTGTTAAGAAGTCTTGTTATTAAGGAAATAATCTCTCTTAAACTTTAATCACCTTTTTCTTCCCGTCATCGATTCGTCCCATGATAAAGTTCTTCTCTGCGTCGCTGATAGTCTTGTGATCAGCGGGGCTGTCAGCGCCAAAAACTGTCATTAGTGTAAAGGCAAATATGCAAAGGGCGCCTGTCAACCAAAAGGCACCAGGCCAGCCTGCAGCACTATCTGCTAATAGACCTGCGATTTGAAACGCTAGAACCGTCCCTAGAAGGGTGCCTGAAACAGAAATATGACAATGAATGTTGGAAGATGTTAGGCCAAATAATGATAGGTAGTAGAAATGAAATAGTCAATTATCTACAAAGCAATAATCATTGATAAATAAAGCGACAATATTTTACGCTACGGATCTGCTCCTCCCAGAAAAAGGAACATTACTTTGTTGATCTAGGTGTCGCGAACACATTTATTCACAATCTATCCATGATTATATTTAAATGGTCAGATAATCAAAAAACAATAAAATTTGCTTAGGTAACGATTGTTAATGACCACCGATCTGCTTTTCATAATTTTGTTCCTTGCTTTTCTGCATTGTTTTGTGGTGTGGTGTGCTATTTATTTGGTTTGTCACTACTTCTGTTACTTCAACTATTAGTACAACTACAACGACTCCTTCTACTGTTGCTACTATCACTACGACTACTGCTTTAGGTATCGTAATCTCACCAGTATACACATAACCGCTTAGTGTAGCCCTCTCGCTGATTGGCACCCATTTAGCGAGCAAAGTGTGAGCACTCGGATATAAGCCAGATTGACTCAACCCTTGCAGCACACGGCAACCATACACAGCCTTCCAGCCACCCTGGTAAAGTGAACACTTAAATGTAACACAAATAGTTTTAAAAGTTTAGAAGAAACTCCGTTGAGAGGCAGGCAGCATTAGCCTCAACGAAAAGCTATGCTTAAAAAACAAACGCTGTAATTATATTTAAAATACATCTAAAAGTATTTAATACGTACTAATAGATATAAAAAACCCAATGCAGATCCGGATAATTCTTTAACATTGCCTTATCAGTTACATTATTTTCATAACTAAGTCTTACCCAAACAGCTACTGTTGGAGTCGCAATAGAAACTATTCCATTTACTAACAAGCATATCTGCAATGGGAGCTTCCCTCCATAGCGCTGGCAGATCATTCCGGTGGGAAACATCATGATACAGTAGCCAACGAAAAAGCCACCCAATATCATCTCCTGTATTGTCTTGGGCCAGTCGTATGTCTGTAATAATCATTTAAAGGTTAATATCGGTCGCACTATTTCCAGTAACACTTTGGTAGGTTTCACTGTCTACAAGAATCTTCACAATTTTATTATGCTCCCTATTTATTATTATTATTTGCTTATTTGTTTTTTTTTCGCTTATTATTGCCTACCGAACTACCTAACTGACATATTTACGTAAGTTGAAATGTAATAAGAGATAACCAAATACAATGCAAGCAAGGATGACAAATGAATTTAATATAAAAAGTAATAATAACTAGAGGAGTATGGTATTTACTTTTCCTGTTACGTTGTGCAAACATTTTCTGCAAAAGTCTGAGGCCACGGTACGCAAAGACCAGACAAGTTGCGCAAGCGCTCCTTTACATTATTTTCTCGAAATGATTTAGGGAATTTTTCATCTACAGTATCTTTTTTAGAGGAATAATGCTGTAAAGAGTAAATGAAATAGTACTTGTTTACCACGAAGAGCTAGCCGAATCTGGCATTATAAAAGATCTTAGAACTTTTTACGGGAAAATTATTTCGAGATATATTTTGATTGTATTGTACAAATACTACTTACCCTGAATACGTTCCACATACTTTTTTCTGGCTCATCAGTTGCATTAGTACTAAATTTTAGTTCATCAGTTTCATTAATGATGTAGCTTCTAATAGTATCATTTGTGCTAAGGTCTAGTTCACCAGTTGCGTTAATGATGTTATTCGTAATCGTTTCATTTGTAGTAAGGTCTAGTTTATCAGTTGCGTTAATAATGTTACTTATAATAGTTTCATTTGTGCTTAGGTCTAGTTTACGAGTTGAGTTAATCATGCTACTTCTAATAGATTCATTCTCACTGTTTGTTGTGTCATTAATTGTTAAATTAAAATTAACTGTATTAGTTTGGTTATTAATTGCACTAGTACTGGTCATTGCTACAACCGATACTCCTAAATGTGCCCTGGCTATATAACCGATGGTCATACAGACGAACAGTAGTAGTGATTGGACATGTCGAACGCCATAGCCATAGCGAGCCGGGACTTCTAGTTTTTCTGAAACGATAAAACAAGAAAATCAATTTTCTGTATTCAATAAAAATTGGTTACACACGGCAGAACCCAGGTCTTAAATAAAAACTTTTAAAAGGTCGTGTTTATAAGAAACCGTGGTCGTGTTTGTAAGTTTATATCATTACATTTTTGAAAATGTAACTGACGCTCACCTTTTTCATTAGATAATTCCTTTGTAGGAACTTTCTCGTATTCCTTCAGTTTTTCAGAAACGACCATTTTTCAAAGCTACACCAACCAAGTCAAAATGAACGTGACCGCATCAACTATACACTTTATATAAGTGGTAATGAAAATGCAATCAGACACATAGAATTAAAATATTCAGACGTGACACGTTTACAATTTTTTTATTGTAACGGTAGGCAAAGAAAAAGTAGAAGAAAAAGTCACCCAGTAGGAGAATGCTCATGTTTATGCATGCTTTGTAAGCTTACATTAATAGCATAAGGAGAGCGGTCTATATTGATACAATTAGAATAAACCACTATGCTACTCAACGAACCCAGTGCTAGCAAATCATCCACGTAGAGTTATTAGTATTAAAAATGAATAACAGCGCACAAATGAAGGGTCCACGGAAACAACTTGTCTATTCACTTTTTTTTAATGACTTTCTGATTCCAAAATTTAGTTCATTGCTAACTCTAAATTTTATGGAATACCTACAGTTATTCTATTTCTATTGATATTTACGTGCCAATGAAAGTCAACTTTCCTAATATTTTTCTATGTGAGTGTCTTTCTAAAATTAATCTATTATCAACAAACTGGAACTAAATAAACCTTGCTACTGCTCGAAACCAGTGCCGTGCTCGTGCAAGATAGCTGCGTCTGTGTGACATTTATAAATCATCATGCAAAAACCCACCCTCCTCCGCTTCCACATGAAACAACATATATCACACAGACTCAACTATACACCACCACTACTAAACACTAACCCCCTAATTCATAAACGCTTCGTAAACATCTGTAAGTTAACATGTTTTATGTCTTTATCTGTCATTGTGACGTTTGCCCTCAAATGAAAGAGACAAAACATTTATTGGCTTTAAAATATTGTTAACTTTTTATGAATAAGGGGGTAAAGCTTTATCTAATATTAATAATCTGTTATCTCATTGACAAGTCTGTTTTTAAAAACGACATATTCTTTACGACGTTATCTTAATTTTATTTCACTATCACCTTCTATTTGCACAAACATGACTACCTGGTTTTAGATAATTTTGAGCTTGTCAACATAGACAACAAGCTTTTAATGCTGTTGTAACATTATTTATTTGTAGTCTATATGTGAGAAATACTTAGTGAACTGTATAATTAAGAGAGAAGGAAATGAGAAAAACTTAGAAAGATAAGTTCATCATCATCGTCAGCCTATGTTCGTCCACTGCTGGACATAGGCCTCTCCCATGGCACGCCACTGAGCACGATCCTCGGCCACTCTCATCCAGCTAAAACACCCAAACGGTGTTGCTTTTGTAAAAATAAGTTAGAAATATGCAATGCGAGAAGCCAAGAGAATCGCCGATCCGCTTCCGACCAGGTTTCTAGCTTAATTAAAAATATTGCTGAAGAGTCCAAAGTCTATTTAAAATTGAACATTTCTTCCATGTACTAACAATGACTTGTAGGAATTGAGTCAACAAGTTCAGAAATCGTGTAAACATCCATAACAAAATAATCTTGC
The DNA here is from genome assembly GCA_963691745.1 of Ditula angustiorana. Taxonomy (NCBI): domain Eukaryota; kingdom Metazoa; phylum Arthropoda; class Insecta; order Lepidoptera; family Tortricidae; genus Ditula; species Ditula angustiorana. Next base: position 463,645 of record OY829483.1, on the reverse strand, counting down.
GTAGTTTACGATAGAGTATGATTTTATTTTAAAACATTATGTCATACAACTCGGGACTACTGCAGTATGAACTCGGGATGTATTACGCAGTTAGAAGCAATGTTTCTTCAAAGATAGTCGCCATTTTCAATTATTATTACTCTTCTGTCTTTTTCTTTAATGGCAGCGTAGAGACTTGTACTTTATGGATTGTTTCACCGACAAACGTTTCACCGAATGTATAATTTCGCAGAATTTTCATTTCATCGACACCGTTCCCTGTTAAAATCAAGATATTTTCAGGATACCTCATAGTTTGTATCGTGTAGGTTAGATTAGGGTAGCATTTTATCCAGAAAAAAGTCCTTGCGGATTCTACCTTTGGATGAAATGAAGTTCGTCGAAATAATGGTTCGATGATTCGTTTGTCGATATTTCTAGGGTAAACTGGCTTGTGCCAATGTCAGTAGAACCCCCTCCCCCGTCAGGTTATTGTCATCAGCCCCCGGAGGAGTCCATAAAGGAACCGCAGCACTTGGGCATATGAGAAAACCCAACACCCACCCTATCGTTACTTATTTGTTCTTCTTCTTCTTCTGCAGATGCTTCTCCACTGCTGTAACTCTAACGTGACCGGTCCAGGTTTAACAGAACTTATCTCTCCCTGCGTCTCTGTCAAACTAGTGTCATTAGAAACTTGGGTGCGGGTTGGGTTTTGCGGGTGATAGAACCTTGTGCAAAGTCCGTCCGGATAGCTACCACCATCATGCTCATTAATCCTGCCGCTAAGCAGCAGTGCTTGCACTGTTGTGGCATCGTTGCAACGCAAAAACCAATTGCAACTAGTAACGATAAACTTGTGAAGGAAATGTTGAAGCGAGATTTAACATGACATAGTGCTAATGCCAGAAAAAGGCAACATGCGAGAGTTATTTTAACTCATAATAAACTTCCGATTTCAATTATTGGGTGGTAAGACATTGTGCAAGGTCCGTCCGTATCACTACCACCATCTTGTTCGTTAATCCTGCCGCTAAGCAGCAGTGCTTGCACTGTTGTGATCTGGCGTGGAGAGCAAGACAGCCGGTGCAATTACTGGCACAAGAGGTATTAAAACTTAGCCCTCTGGGTCCGCATCGCATCTGCAAGCTCACTTGTGATGTGTGTGGTGGTAATCACTTACCATCAGGTGACCCACTTTCTCGTTTGCCTTCCTATGTTGTATAAAAAAAAGACAAACAGTGCAAAGAACACGGCAGTCAGCCGCATTTGGCGAGCGAGAGCGCAACCGCCTAATTAGGTGACCGAAGTAGTGTAAATACGGCCACCGTCGGCCAATTTAAGTCATCAAATGTGGCGGGCGCAGATCATACGGTCAATGCGTTCGGCGGGCGGAGTCGTGTAAAGCCGACGTTCGTTCAGGGGGGTTCCACTCCGCACTGTAGTTGCGCTCGCCGCATTACCTATGGCATAGGTTAATCGCAGTAGGCTGCCAGCATGCCGCGCGCGCGCCCGCTCACGGTGTCGCGCGTTGTGATTTTATTATAGTAAGCAGCCCAACCCTAGCGGTGCGCCAGGGCATTGCGGGTGGAAGGCGGGTGCGGGCGGCGCCTTCCTTTTGACGCATGCAGCCTGGCGAATGTTTATGAAGTAATACGAACTTTTTGTGCCTGTTAATAAAGTTGGAATTCGTTTAATGGTGGTCGAAAAAGAGAAGTTTCTGTACGTTAGTACTATTATTTATTCTGTGGTTCGGTGACCGAACCCTCTTAGACTGTTGTGTACCCAGCGCTCTCCATACATACATATTGATTATGTCCCAATAACCTCATAAAAGTCGTTTATTTTTCAGAAGTTGTACGGTCAGCATCACAAATACATATACGTCACCAAGACGTCAAAAATATCTATACACCTTTATGCCACTAAACATAAGGTCGATGTATACATTATTTTGACGTTATGGCTGTATATGTATTTTTACAGTTGACTGTACACTAGAAGATGATGAATTAGGAAAGGACTTGATACAGATAAGGACCCCCTTTAATTCTCTAAGGGCAGTGAGGTTGACACGTAAACCACAACACTAAATAATAAGCTCATTAATTTAATTCTTTTTAAGCGATTATTTTTAATTTTTTCGATTTTTTGTATTTTAATTTTTTATACATTCGAATTGAATTTAAAATACTATGTAATGACAACACAAAGAAAAATAAGGGTAATGGCAGGACTCGAACCTGCTACATCAGCATTCCGTGTCGTGCGTTTGCCAGTTTCGCCACATAGTAGTAGTTCATATGCAACTGTAGAACCTTTTCACAATAAATGACATAGTGACTTCTCAATCAATAATCATAGGTAATATTCCAGCGATGACACATCGGGACAACGTTCTACAGTGGCCTATGAATCAAATTAGTTGACCGTAACTACATAAAATAACGACGGAATCACATCAGAGCTTCTGAAAGTGGGTGGAACACCAGTACTTAAAGTCCTTCAGAAGCTCTTTAATTCCGTGGTGCTCGGAGGTGCAACGCCAGAAGCATGGAACAGAGGGGTGGTGGCGCTGTTCTTCAAGAAAGGGGACAACACTTTTCTGAAGAATTATAGACCCATCTCGCTTCTGAGCCATGTTTATAAGCTGTTTTCCAGGGTCATCACAAATCGTCTCGAACGCAGGTTTGATGACTTCCAGCCTCCCGAACAAGCCGGCTTCCGAAAAGGCTTTAGTACCATAGACCACATCCACACGCTGCGGCAAGTTATACAGAAGACCGAGGAGTATAACATGCCATTATGCTTAGCGTTTGTGGACTATGAGAAGGCCTTTGATTCGATCGAGACGTGGGCGGTGCTTGAGTCTCTCCAGCGATGCCGTATTGACTATCGGTATATCGAAGTGTTGAAGTGTTTGTACAATAACGCCACCATGTCGGTCCGAATACAAGACCAGAGGACGGAGGAAATTCCATTGCAAAGAGGTGTGAGACAGGGAGATGTTATCTCTCCGAAACTGTTCACCAACACAATGGAAGATGCCTTTAAGCTTCTGGAGTGGAAAGGATTCGGCATCAATATCAACGGCGAGTACATCACTCACCTTCGATTTGCCGACGATATAGTAGTCATGGCAGAATCGATGGAAGACCTTAGCACGATGCTCGAAGACCTCAATCGGGTTTCCCAACGGGTGGGCCTTAAGATGAACATGGACAAAACGAAAGTCATGTCGAATGTCCATGTAGTGCCCACCCCAATAGCAGTAGGAAACTCAACTCTCAAAGTTGTTGACGAATACGTCTACCTAGGACAAACAGTCCAACTAGGCAGGTCCAACTTTGAGAAAGAGGTCAATCGTCGAATCCAACTCGGCTGGGCAGCGTTCGGGAAACTGCGAAATGTCTTCTTGTCCAATATACCTCAGTGTCTGAAATCGAGAGTGTATGATCAATGTGTGTTACCAGTGATGACTTATGGCACTGAAACGTGGCCGCTTACTATGGGCCTTATAAGAAAGCTCAAAGTCACGCAACGAGCTATGGAGAGGGCTATGCTTGGAGTTTCTCTGCGTGATCGAATCAGATATGAGGAGATCCGCAGACGAACGAAAGTAACCGACATAGCCCAGCGGATTAGCAAGTTGAAGTGGCAGTGGGCAGGGCACATAGCACGGAGAACAGATGGCCGATGGGGTCGGAAAGTTCTCGAATGGCGGCCGCGTATTGGCAAGCGCAGCGTAGGACGACCAGCCACAAGATGGTCCGATGACCTCGTACAGGTGGCAGGAAGGCGCTGGTTGCATTCTGCTTCCAACCGGCCACTTTGGAAATCCATGGAGGAGGCCTATGTCCAACAGTGGACTTCTTGTGGCTGAGATGATGATGATGATGACATAAAATAAAATAAATAAATTTATTTGTCTCAAAAAAAGCATTTTCACAAATTTAAGTAACCCTTAGATTTAAATACAAACTACATTTATTCATAAAGAAAACAATTGTTTAATTTTTTTTTTATTAAAAACCTCGTTTGATGTATTTTCCGTATTTGTCTCAACACGACTACTTGTTAATTAACACTCGTAAGAAATGATCAATTTTCCACACTTGCATCAAAAATATTATTTTAAGTGTGCCTTCTATTAACGCTTTAATCTACTTAAATATGACTAGTGCTTTATTTACTTAACAAAACTTAACTTTTTACATTTAACTTCGTTCTTTAGCGACTATTGACACAAAAAAAACCATAAGTGATGGCGACAAGCAGAAATTAAATCACGTTAAACCTTGGTTTACGCATATCACTAAACCAGGTTTAAACCAGTTTAAACGCTAGTTATAAAAACGTTTTATTTTAAATATAAAATTTCCTTTTTAAGCTTTAGCTGGCTCAGTCTTAATAACTATGCTATCGTTTTTGATGAAGCACATCTCACTCCCGATATTTTCTGAAAAAAAAAATTGTTTTAAACTTTCGCGATTTTCACACATATTTAACCTTATCGGGACTTTAACGCGATAAAATTATATTGTTAATTTAGTGTGTTAGTGTCTACTTTAGACCACGGCCGTTGAAACATGGCCGAAACGTCGAGGTAAATTAACATTTTATACTTAATTACACTTTTATCGCGTTAAAGTCCCGATAACTTTATAAAAAATATACATTTATAAAATCATACAATATAGTTAATTTCAACCATTAAACTTTAGTTTACTCTAGAATAGCATGATTGAGCAATGATCGTGGTCCACGCATGTCCATCACACGTGCAACAAGGCACGCGATGTTATGGCGTCTTTGGCGAGTCAAAGCGAGACAGAGCTAGTGAGATAAGGTTCCGAAACAAAGTTGCGTGGAAAGTAGTGATTGTTTTACACTTTTTTGCGGGTGGTAGGACTTTGTGCAAGGTCCGTCTGGGTCGCTACCACCATCTTGCTCACTAATCCTTCTGCTAAGCAACAGTGCTTGCACTATTGTGTTCCTGCGTGGAGAGCAAAACAGCCGGTGTAATTACTGGCACAATAGGTATTCCATCTTAGCCCTCCGGGTTGGCAGCGCATCTAAAATCTCCTTGACGTTGCGGGTGTCTATGGGCGGTGGTGATCACTTACCATCAAGTGACTCACTTGCTTTTTTGTCTTCCAATTTTATTTTAAAAATATTTAAAATGTACCCTGAACAAAGAAACGGGAATAACTCTATGAGAGCTCATCATCATCATTATATCAGTCGGAAGACGCCCGCTGCTGGGCAAATGCCTTCTCCAAGGATATCCACGACGGTCGGTCTTGTGCTGCTCGCATCCAGCGGTTTCCTGTGATCCTCACCAGATCGTCGGTCCACCTTGTGGGAGGCCTACCAAGTAGACTACTTTCATTGAAAATAGTAAAATTTTAGCGTGTAAACCACCTTTTTCATCGTCACCATAGAAGTTCCACGCCTGAAGGTCAACTTTGACGAATATCACGAACACAGTATTGGTGATGACCTGGATAACAACGATGATGATGAACGTGATCTGCCACTTGTGATGATTTGCCTGGAGGAGAAAAAAAGATCATAAATTAAACACTCTGAAAAATACAGTATGCAGTCTTTTCAGACATTGGGGTAGAAACTAGTCAAAATCAAAAATGTTGTTTCGTTAATAAAATAATTTATATCAGTTTCGTGACCGTAAAAGGCACCACTATGTTACGACTCTGTCCGTCTGTCTATTACAGAAGCATACTTTACCAACTGCTGTTTTTCAAATATAGGTTACCCAACCTTAATGCAAAAGAAAAGCTTGAAAAAAAAAGGTTACACATAGAACGGATTGGCATCTCTATGTCTAGTTTAAAATTGTAAACGCTGGATATGTCGTGCGAAATTAGTTTAACGCATTATTTGCTCTAGGTACTATTGTTAAAAGAATTTAATTCGGCTGTCACCAGAAATACCATAGTAAAATTAAGTGAAGTATAGTCGACCAAGTAATTGTTTTCCCAGTTTTGAACTTTATCCCTTTGTAATAAGGTCGAAAAGTGGTCAAGCACTTTCTTTGTCGACTATACATTGTTGTTTTTAGTCCAAAGAGGCAATGTAAATCGAAAACGTACTTTCCAGACTAATGCTGAATGGAAAATTTTACGTAGGCAACTGTACTTGTAACAAGCTTCGCTTAGTCTGGGACAAAGGTAATTTTCCGAATATTTTTAATTAAAAATCATTTCAACTATGGGGAGTATACCGCGGGGGCCTTATCTTTGTAAATTCTAATTAGTCTATAATTCATTTTAGGTCTTAGGTTATAAGTTTATTTATTGTTTTTGTTTATGTTTACGTTCTATGAATAAATATTATGAATAAATATAACTATGTCTAGTGACTCTGCTTTGTTACTTCAAGCCAATCGAATCAAGTCCTCGTAGAAACAATGCCGTCAACATTGTCAGAATGTAACAATTCTTGTCAACGTTCTCTATTGCCTGTCACAATGAAGTTTCCAGTTTGATGTCTCCTGTGTTACCTATGTTATGTTACATTTTGCTTATTGAGTAGCTGATAATAACAAAGTTTAAAAAAAACAGTACTGCAACTAACAATAAATAAGTAAGTATTTAATCTGTGCAAGAGGATATACAATCAATATTTATAAGCGATAGAATAATTATCATTGTTTTTCGTAAAACTAGTGCCGCTAAACAGCAGGATACACTCCACTTCAGTGTTTTCATGACCACGGCCGTTGCAACTCAGTCAGAACGACGAGGTAAATTAACAATGATGTTATCGTTTGAAATCCCTTAGACGTTATAAATATGTGTGGAAATCGCGAAAATTAAAAGACCTTAACATATAATACAATATGATACAAATTAGCTTGAAACAAATTTATATCGCGTGTATTGTAACGAATATAGTTCCTGACGTTTCGAGCCTTTTTTAGGTCTCATGTCCATGGTCAGACTGCACTGAAAAAACAGTTTTGTTACACATAACCAAAGTTTTGTTTATATATTACACAAAAAAGTGACTACTGAACTATTTGTTACACCTTACCTATCTCTTGATGTGTAAATAAATCGTCAAATGTTGTATAATTTTTCTTTGTGTTGTCATTACACAACGTTTAAATATACTTTTGATTAAATTAAACTAATTTCGAATACTATTAAAATATGGGTACTGTGAGAGTTATGCATCGCGCTGGGAATAACAAAAGATGATCGTTATCGCGATAGATTGGGCTTCGGTTCCAACTGTATCGACAAGATATTGTGTGAACAAATCTAAATAATAAATTTATGTATGAATTATAGTGTATAGTCGACCAAGTAATTGCTTGACCACTTTTTAACCTTACCCTTTTGTAATAAGGTCGAAAAGTGGTCAAGCAATTTCTTGGCCGACTATACTAGCGCCCCGCTCTGGCTTTGCACGGTTACAATAACATGTACTTTTGTACACTAAACCGATTTGATACATACACCTTGGAATCTTTTCACAATAAACGCCACAATTATTTCTAAATCAATGTCAAAATATCCCAGCATGACACATTGCGACAACGTTCTACAGTGGCCTATGAATAAAATTGTATGACTACATAAAAGCCTTTCTATAAATTTTTCCTCTAAATAACAGTGAATTCCGGGTCGATTTTTGACTTTCGGGCATTCGACACTCGAATACCGCGGACCAATAAAATAAGCGAGCGTATATTTTCGCCGGCACTGATAGGCACGAAGATGGTGAGTCTCGAGTTGGCGAGGCGCGTTTGAAAAAGTTCAATAGAACAAATTATACCAAAAGACAGAACACTCTCTTACCGTATCATCTCCGACTATATTTGAGACGAGAAAGGGGATGGACAAGCACGTCAGGTTGGCCACCATGTTGCCTAGTCCCATCATTGGTCCTGCGAAGTTGGGCGCCAAGTCTATCTGATTAATCTGGAATACAACTTCTTTTGGTTATATTCTTAACGTTTATGTCAATATAGGATACGTACAGTTGAAACTTAATGGACTGACATGCAAGTATCAACCGATCAAGTTAGTGGTTAGTTCAAGTAGCGAACGGTTGTACTCGTATCATTAGATCCTGATGATGCCTCGTATAGAGGCGAAACGCGCGTAGATCATGTAGTTTAAGTGTTTAGCAGTGGTGGTTTATAGTTGAGTCTGTGTAATGTATCATTTCGTGTAGAAGCAGAGGAGGGTTTTTGCATGAGAAATATCTTTCGCACAGATGCAGCTGCTTTGCACAGCACTGGTTTCACGGAATAGCAAGGCAATTTGATCCAGTTTGATGCAAGTATCACTCACAACCACTTCTCCAAACAAAGTTTAACGTGGCAGACCTACGGAAAGAGAAGATCGGGTCGCCCGCGTACCACCTGGAGACGTTCAGTGGAGAGTGAAGCTTCATCAACTGGTCACAGCTGGAGAGAGTTGGAAGAAACCGCGCGTGATCGGAGCAGGTAGGGGTATTTTCTGAGGGCCCTATGTCTCTGATGAGGGATAAAAGGAACGCATCATCATCATCACTCACATGGTAACCCGTGTGGACTCCCGAGTGCAAGCCCATGCTGATGACGAGCAGTGTGACCGCCAGCCATGTGCTGTTGGCATAGCACGTCCCTAGCAGGAAGATAGCTGACACCAATAACCCTGGAAAAAGCAGAAAACGCTATTTAAAGAAGAGGTCTAATTTTATAATTTACAAGAAACCTGCCATGAGTTTGCACGGATGCAATTAGTAGAAAAACTTTTCCTAAACTTCGTCTAGTGCGTGTTGGGCCACGCGCAATGTAGGATGCCTAAGTTGCCTGATTACTCGTAAACTTACGAAGCCTACTTAGCCGTTTTTCTTTTAATTTCCTAATATCTACTGCTACAGTGTTTTTTTTCGTATCAAAAAACAATTATTTAGCTGGCAGAGGAGGAGAGGTAGAGACTTGACTAAAATTAGCACTTAAAATCTTAATAATTCACTAACGCTTTCCTAAATTGTTATCACAAAACCGCAATGTTTTTGAAAGACGTATCCCCAGTACGACTTCCCACACCATGCGGAAGTACGTGTAGTTTATGATGGAGAGGTACCCTTTTTTCAAGATTTTATTTTACCATTTCATTGGCGTGACTAATAATATGTACATCATATATCCATGCCAAATTACAGCTTTCTAGTCGGTACTAAGAGTCTCCGAGCTAAGCTGCGGACAGATGGACGGGTTGACAATGGACATGGCGAAACTATAAGGGTTCCTTGTTGACTAAGCTACGGAACCCTAAAATGTGACTTACGCCATTATTTCCACGAAGTCTTAATTACTTTTACCACCCTAGTTGCCTGATCATTTTTTTTAGTATTCTGTTGATGGTGTCCACTGCTGGGGAAAGACCTACTCCCTTTCTAGCGCAGTATCAGGCCAGCACCTATCATACACGTCTAAGTTATTCCGCCATCACTTTTTTGGTCTGCCTCGTCGTCGCTGTCCATTCTGCGGCACTCAACAAATAACTGCGTGAGCCCCCCTCTGTAGCTGCACCTGACAGACGTGTCCAGTCCCGTCCCAGTTTAAATTGGAAACTTACCAACTGAATTTGAAAATCTTCTTATGTTGATGAGACTCATAAACTTGCGATTCCTTAAGAAGTCCGTTAGCCATCCGAAAGCCAAAGCCATGCAATACATAGCAATGTATGGGAGGGAAGACAACAAACCATTCTGTAACCAAAATAATTGATAAGTATTATGTGTCTTTTCCAGGTGATAGAACCAGTATCTTGCTTGTTAATCCAGCCGCTAAGCAGCAGTGCTTGCACTGTTGTGTTCTGGGTTAGAGAGCATTACAGCCGGTGAAATTACTGGCACAAGAAGTATCTTAGCCCTCTGAGTTGGCTAATCATTTGCAGTATGTTTGGTGTAGCAGGTGTCTATGAGCGGTGGAGATCGCTAACCATCAGATGGCCCAATTGCAGGTTTTCTTCTGTGTATATAATTGGTTGCAGTGGCGCTTTTTGGAGGATGATGAAAGCCAAATGTAAGCAAAACTCACATTCTTGATGTCCACTCCAAGGATCTTGTTCATGTACAGAGGCAGTTGGGTGAGGATGAAGATGTAGCCAATGGCAGAGCCGGCGTGAGCTGCTATGAGCGCCCAAACTGCGCGACTGCTTAAAATGTGCTTCCAAGGCGTTGGCCGCTTCTGAAGGAATCAATAAAGTAGGAAGACACAATTCAATATTTAGAGTGGTAAAAATTCAATACAAACATCAGATTATAAATAGCAATAGCACGACAGTTTTGTAATCTATAGTTTCTGAGATTTAATTTAATTTTCAAATTCATATCCATTTTCTTTTTCATTTTGATTCTTATTCTCAATCTTATTCTCATTCTCATTAACGTTCTTATTTTTCAGTTTCAATTTCAATTACATACTATTTTAACATTTTACTTTTATTATTTTTCTTTTTTATTCAAAGTCTGAGATTGTCTTATTCATTTTGAGAATCTTAACAGTCACGTCGCACGCTTAGTATTAAAGTGACTCAATTCTGAATTTGATATTTCCCAAAATTAAACCCTATGTCTTTTAATTAAGGTGATATTTTGGGACGTGTATTATTCAGAAATGGGTCACTTTAATACTAAGCGTGCGACGTGTACTATATTATTATTATCGTAATGCTTTTTAAGAGATAAATGAATCGAATCTTATCTTCTTGTGGTCTACGTATAAGACCTATTTTGTCCGGCCAATTTTCAATAGTGAAGAGGCACTGCAAGAAGAAGAATCTTATCTTAAGCTGACAGACTTGTCAATCATTCTTTGAGCTTGGTTAAGTTTTACTTACTTTTGGTATTGCGTCGGCAGCGCTATCCCCCGTAATGAAGGCCAGTTCTTTATCGCTGATGGTTTTGTGGAGCTGTGGACCGTCGGAGCCGAAGTAAGCCAGCATACAGAAGCAGATCAGAGCTAAACTGCCCCAAAGCCAAAAAGAGGACGGCCAACCGATGGACGGGCTGCCACAGAAGATGCCCGAGATCTGAAATGCTATTATTGTCCCGAATTGGGAACCTGGAACAGAAACAAGTGGGAATAATTAATAAATTACGAAAAATATTAAACATGTAAGGCCTGCCTAGAATTGTAAGCCAGTTTAGGCTAGAGTTTACGGGTTTGTATGTTGATGTCTGGATTATGTTAGTGAGGTCGAGTAATTTGACTAAAAAAATCTAATAATAATGAGACCTAAATTTTTTTTTTACAATAAACTTGTGAAAGCAGCTAGGTTTGCTGTTTTTGAAAGGTAACAAGCGCTGGTCGTTTTTGAATTGCCTTATAAACTTTATCAGTAACAAACTTTCAAGACTTAAATTAGGTACAAGTGTTAATTTTGTAGGATTCTGTAGTCAACAACATGGAGCCATTATAGTTTCACCACGTCTGTCCGTTAGTTCGCAGCTTATCTCAGAGACGAATTTTATCACAGATTAGTAAGCTTTACAAGTTTACGAATAATCAGGGAACGACGGAAACCTACACGAGTCTGAGTCGAACTTGAACGGTTTTCTATTTAAGACGACGTAAAGAGCCAAAATAGTTGAAAGTCCTAACCATCCCTAATTCATCTTTACCCAAACACGAGTCTAAATTTAAGGTCAGAAATTCAATTTACGTCGAATTTTCAGCATTCTCGAAGACACTTGAAATTAAAATATCCCGAGCCATCTATTTGGGCGTCCCGGTATTTGAATAATTTTAGAATGTCATCCTCATCTAACCTCATAAGATTTAGTCAAAAGTTTATTTCGTTTTGAACTACCATCTTCCATAACCCCGGGAAACTAAGCCGATAGGATCATGGTTACACATTCATGAATGTGCAGGTTTCCCCAACATTCTTATATTCTACTTCCTATAACTAATTAAAAATTTCATAAATTTGAGGACTGCCTCAAATTTCTAATTTGATTTATGGTTATCTTAAGACAAAAAAAGTTTATTATTTTTATGCTAGGGGTTCAAAAAATATACAACTCGGGAACAGACAAAGCTGACCTACAACCCACAAGTATGTTGGCACGGAATTATAATGGAGTTGTCGGAATTGCATTTCTCGCGTTCTTCGGAACAACATTAAGGCGAGCACGTGACGCGGTGGATCCGTGAAGTTACAAAGAATCTGCGAGAACATAGGGGACTAGATTCGGAATAAAACGATGCGTTTTGTTAACAGATATATACAGTCAACGCACTAGTTAATTGGCAAGATACTGATTGTAATTAGGTATCTATATCTCCTGACTGTTATCGGTTACGACGACCACTTTAACTGCGTTGTTGTTGGAGTTCGTAATCTAACATAGCCTATTTTAAATGCAAAAGTATGAGCGCACAGCAGGCAAGTGAGTACACCACAAACACAATCGTAGCTGACTATTACAGGTAGTCAGGCTTTCAACTCTTCACATCTCAATGTGAAAGTTAGTCTTAAATGCATATCCGCAACTTCAAGCTTTGGCACTAACCACCATGCTATCGTTTTTTATCTGTATTACTACAACATGTTTTACCCGTTATCTTGCAATAAATTAATTGATTGAAATATGGATGCAGGTTTTTAACAATTACTTTATTTTTAGCGAGCCTTTTCCCGCAGCTTCGCCCGTGTTATGTCAAACATCATTCCTTTCGCGTTGAAAACATTAGCAGGATTCACTTTTTTTGAGATAACTGTTTGAGTTTATCTCAAGGAACTGAAAGACAGTTTTATTGTAAATTAAATCTACACCACCCGCAGCGTGTCCGTTCGTCTTTTATCCCCGTATGCTCTCCCAAGTTAAAACCACGTCGTGTGCGTATCGCACAAACTCCCGACGCCGCCGTAAGGGCCGTAACTTTGCGATGTTCTGTCAGTTAACTCCGCCTTGTACGGATTAGCTGCGTAAGCTTGTGTCCTTGGCACAGAAGTAAGGGACTTGTTCGAATCAGATTGCTATCAAAAATAAGTATGTTTAGTTTGTGAACGGTATCTGCGGACCAATGGTGAAGTAATCAAAATACCTTATTCATTTGTATGCAGTTTAATGTTACATTCAATTGTTTTATAATTGTTTTAGGCTTCAACGATGTTTACACGTGTAAATTAAGAAACTTGAATGCGCCTTAACATATCGTAAGAAATGTTCAAACTTGTACTGATCTATTTACGAGATCGCTTGTTTGTAAATAAGGTATTGTGAAAGTATTGTTAATTACCAGTGTAGACGTAGGTGCTGAGACGTCCACGCTCGCTGAGAGGTGCCCACTTGCCGAGTAGAGTGTGGATGCTGGGATAGAAGGCTGCTTGGGTTATACCCTGGAGCAGACGGCAGAAGCAAACTCCTATCCAACCTCCCTAAGGGGATAAGAGCCAATCATTTTCTTGTTGGTAGGAAAATACAGAAACAATAAACGTGGACCCAATGGTCTTATGACAAATCTCATTTGGTTCATTAAGACGAATGAAGATAGCTGAATAGCAGCAGTAAAATTGCGTTTGATAATAGCCATTTTTACTTTATGTTATTAAATGGATAAGAAACAGCAACGTTAACTAAATTATGACTGAAATATATTAAAGTCGGTGGTTAGTTTATTAAGTGCCTCAAATTATAGGATAGAGTTGTTGTCGAATTTAATACAGACTTTCCTGAATCCAATAGTGACGGGATAATGAAAATGGTACAAGCGGCCATACATTATCCGGGTGGCAGAAATGATCACATTATAGTGAAATCATAACTATTGATAATTTTTCAAAGTAAGGAAATAAGAAAAGAGTTTAATGTGATGAATGATGAGGAAGCAAATATCAATTACAGACCAACGAGACTGGTACTTTGTAAAGACAGTGCAACTAATGTACTTAAAGTAGGACACAGGCTCTACTAAACTTCGTAAAATGAATATACTACTTACAAATATTGGTACCCAAGGTGTAATAATGGACATTATTCCATTCACAGCCAACCCGATCAAGATGGGCCTTTTGCCACCAAATTTTTGGGCTATAATCCCCATTGGTAGCATCATCGTAGTGTAACCCAAGAAGAAAGCAAATATAATTATTTCTTGCTGCTCCTTATTCCAATCATAGGTCTGAAAATAAAAACAAACAATATTAAATTGCAGAAAGAAGATGTAGAAAGTTTAAATCAATTATCGGATATCCCGAGTTAATATAAGTAGGGCATCAAAGCGTGCAAATCCAAGACGCATGTAATTTTAACAAAATTATTTCCTAAGTATAAAAATGCATTTCGACATAAGCCTTATTCGAAAATATTGTACTTAGAAAGACATCTAATGAGTTTGGTTCTGAAAACTAATTTTTAATTCTTGAATACGTTAATACTCATGATTTAGAGAAATACGGCCTTGATGTATCATTTAAGGAACACGAAGAAAGAAAAAAGCAAAACATAGACAAGATAAGTCTGCTTATTACCTGAAACACACTCCAACCTTTCTGCCTATCACACTTAATATCGGTCTCGTTTTCTCTGCTAAAGTTCATTGCGTTTCCAATCTCACTGCTATTCTGCGTAAAGTTCCCAGCTTCACAACTGGGGTCTTTTTGAGTCATGGCAACCATGGCGACGCTGAGATGGGCCTTGATGGTGAAACCGACAGACAGACTAATGAAAAGGATGAGAACTTGCATGTGGCGGGCCCCGAAGCCACTTGGGGCTTTATACAAAGGTGGCTCTGAAAGAAAGAAGATTTAAAATATAAAGACGTTTATTGCTATAACAGAGACATAATGTAGAAAATAGTCGATTATTCATGACAAGATAACAATGCCTAAAAAAGTGAATAGATAGAAAAACAACAAGTAAACAATGACCATTTAGCGCTTAACCAACATTAGAGAAAAGTGACTGATTCTTTGCTCTTAAGTGCTACTGACCTAGTAGTGAAAGAAAGAAAGAAAGAAAATGTTTAATTCAGCAAAGAATACAGATGAAAAATAACAACGGTTGATGCTGAAAAGGACCCCACTCAGCATAATGCTGCTGCAAGCAGCAGCGCTCATTTTCAGCGGCGGTAGTGATGCCAACTATCAATCAATATTCGTCTACTGCTGGCTCTGGTAGTTCTCAGGACCCTCAGAATTCTACGCTTTGGCTATAGGCCCCTATATTCACCACTATATAGCAACAACAGTTTTCATAGCGCTCATGTACTTGGGCAGTGAGAATGGAAACAAAAGCTATCGGTTAATAATGCTAAAAGTAGGGAAAACTGGGCAAAACTAAGCTTAATAGAAGCTTGTCATAAAAAAACCTTATAATAAAGCAGAAGAAAAGGGAAACTATCAAAGACTGTTCGTGTTCAAACTATGTACAAAGTGAACAACAGTATTTCAGCTTATGTAATTTAAGTTTGTTTATAATGTACTAGCGCTCCGCCCCGGCTTTGGCCGGATACAATTAGAAGGTATAATAAATATAAAAAAAACATTTAAAAATATCTAAGTGAGAGAGAAAACCGTATCCAGCGAAGATATGAAGTCAGACAGGAACGGATAGCAACTTGTTTCATGCATCTCATGTGCGGACTTCTGGCCGAAGGGTGTCGTGTTTCGGCGGTTCAGGGGCAGCCTGCCACTGGAGAACTTGACACCAGAATCAACGATGAAACGGAGTCACGCCGAACCGTCGCCGAAATAGTTTTATTTTTTAGTTATATAATTTTATGTATGTTAGTCTGTACGGTATTTGTCTATGGGCCTTTGTAGCCTGAGAATAAATGATTTTATTATTTTTTTTTTATTATTATTATGTAAAGAAGATTGCACAGTATATATTGTTAAACAATAAGTAAATATTTAACAACCGATTTATGTTTCACTCGAATTTGTTTGTAGACAAAATTCCTTTCAAAATTATTTTATACTGAGACCCTGAATAAAAATGCTTGTTTACTTCCCCCTATAAAACCCTTGTCCGAAATTTTTATTGAGTCTATAAAAAGGTAAAAAATGTTGTTCAAAATGCTTAGTATTTGTAAAAATGACATGATCCTGAGAAGCATCTACGAGAAGCATTTTGATTTTGATTAAAATTTCAACTTTTCCTTTTTATTTTCTGTAATAACTTTGTTTCTTTTTCTAAAAACCCCCGTTCGTAAGGGATCTACGAGTTAGCTACACTAATAAAATAAAGAGGTAAGCTTTGTTTGTTTGTATGTAGGGGGTAATCTCTGGAACTACACAACCGATTTCAAAAATTCTTTCACAGATAGAAAGCTACACTATTCCTGACAGACATGGGATTTTACGTGAACGAAGTCGCGCGCGTTCGCTAATACAAACATCAGTAGCTACAACATCCCCATTCTCCTCGCATTACAGTTTCTTAATTCGGGGTGGCTTCGACCATGATCCCAGATTTAGCAGGTTTACATTGGAGCGAATGCCATCTTACCTCCGTAACACCAGTCATAGGGAAATTGGATCGACAAGATCATGGTTACAAACATTTCCGAAGATTTGAAGGTATCCTCATTATATTTTTCTTCACCTTAAGAGCGTTGGTTGATTGGAAGAGATATTCCATCTTAGCCCTCTGGGTTGGCAACGCATTTGCAATCTTCTTGGTGTTGCGGTGGTGATCACTTACCATCAAGTGACCCACTTGCTTGTTTGCCTTCTTATTTCATAAAAATAATTGGTTTTTGTTCCGGCGTGGAGAGCAAGACAGCCGGTGAAATAGCTGACACAAGCGGTATTCCATATTTGCTCTCTGGGTTAGCAGTGCATCTATTCTCCTTAGTGCTATGGATGTCTAAGGGCGGTGGTCATCACTTACCATCAGGTGACCCACTTGCACGTTTTTTCCTATTTAAAAAAAAACTTACCATCATTTCCCTCCTTCCTTGGTATTTCCTTGTATTCACCTTTTCCACTGGACATCGCAGCAAACAATGCGGTATTTAACCAACCTAGCACTAGCGCAATCTTGAATCGTGATAATGTTCTGCGCCCGCGCAATAAATCTGAACATGTCACAGCAGAATAAATAAAGATCATGATACATACATAAATAGTCTACTATGTCAAGTCATGCGACGTATCAAATATTTACAGAAGTTAAATAAGTGTGATGAATAGTGGAAAAGTACGAATTTCTTTTGAAATTTTATAACTACTTTGTAACAGTTCCATGCAACCCAAATAGCGGTAAGCGCTATGTAAGCTATATAGGAGCTGCATAGAGACTTTCGCCTTTATATGGCTATTTATACCACTTTACTTCACAGTACTTCTGAGCTACTTTGAAATGCATTGGTATAATCGACCAAGAAATTGTTTAACCACTTTTCGATTGTATTACAAGGGAATAAAGTTCAAAAGTGGCTTGCAATTATTTGGTCGACTATACATCAAACATCGTCGTTATGGTATGATGTCTCCCGTAATGGTAGAATTTCCAATAGTCCTATCGTAGTGCGCCTCTTAAATCTCTTAAGAGGAGTGTGAACCCAGCCCGGAAAAGTGCTCCCCATACAAAGGGCGATAACGTTTTCTACCCTCTAAACCTTAACCTATGGCAATGATTTTTTGGTATGTTGTCATTATGTCTTGGAACTAGGTTTGTATGTTTTGATTTTTTTAATATGCTTCATAGATTTGACGATATTTATTTGCATTTTAGTAGTTTCATACAAAACAAAAAGGAGCCAATATTTTGGAAGCTATTATGAATATTTCAAAAATCAAAACATACAAACCTAGTTCTAGGCCATACTGAAAATATACAAAAAAATCATGGGTCATCATGTTTAGAAGGTGGAAAACATCATCGCCGTTTGTATGGAGAGCGCTGGGTTCACACTTATCTTAAGGAATACGTGTTCTACATTTCAGGTCTAGTAGTCTAGTAAGTTAACGCGTATGGCGAAGATTCGTGCTAGGTGCACTAGGCTACTCTGATACTGCACTAAAACCCTTCAAGATAACAAAATATGTCATATCCGGTGAAAGGAAAAAAGACCGCCATCTTTAAACCATGTTAGCCTATAAAGGTTCTAATAAACTCCAAGTTAAGCCACGGAACGGCACTGAATGGATTAGTGAGCGAGATACGGTATTTTCTTAAGATAAAGGACAAGAAATGGCATCTTTCCGCCCTTGGTTCGAAAAGTATTGAGTTTTATCTGATTAGGTCGTGAGTTGACGACGATTTTGTGCTGCGACTAGTCGCACGTTGTAAAGTCGCATCTGCATTGTTGCAAAATGTCGTAGTGCTTGATAATAAATAAATATTTTTTATTGCAAATGATTTTAAATAATAGCCATTAAAATTATTTAAAAAAATTGCTGGAGCATCTGATGCAGCGTAGCTTTTATTCTAGGATTTTTCAATAATTTTATAAAAATTATGCATATTTTTTATTCTGATTTTTTTATTACTAATAATTAATTGACTATTGTGTGGTAATTGTGTTATAGTTGAGAGTGATGAGTTTTATTTATTTTATGGACTTTTATAATAATGCGTGATAATGCTAAACAAATTAATTGATTACTATTGTACCATTTGGCATCTGTCGACTGACGGAAATAGAGGTTAGGCTAATGCGCATCTATGAATAAATAAATAATTATTATCTTAGGACAGTTAACACCAATTGACTTAGTCCCAAAGTAAGCAACTAAAGCTGCTTGTGTTATGGGTATACTAGACAACGGATATACATATTTATTAATATAAATATATACTTAAATACATATAACATCCACGACTCGGGCATAAACATTCGTATTCATCATACAAACATTTGCCCCTCCCGGGAATTGAACCCGGTACCTCAAACTTCATAGTCAGAGTTACTATCCACTAGGTTATTAAGGGATCGATTTTTAAAGTTACAACATCTCAGCCACGTACTTAATGAATTGTGTACAGAAATATTATTTTACCTTATCGTATTGAATAGCTAAGAAATATTTTGCATACCAAACTGACAAAACCAAGAATTGTGGACTCTATGACATGTAAGACTGTTTTGCATTGTTGTTTTAAGCATTTTTTATTGATTGATCATGATGTTTGTACGTAGGATAAATATCTAAATGTGCTCAAATAGCCCCCAAAATAGCAAATAGGGTTAGTAACAAAAATTGATGAAAGAAGATTAACAAAAAGGCTGTATGAAGGGAGAGTGGATGGAAAAATGGGAAGGGGAAGACCTCGGCGAACGTACTCCGACCAAATCGGAGACATTCTGGAGAAAGGCCAGGCCAGGAGTACCCTAAACCGACGAGCATGCAGGAAGAATGTCATGAAAGTCAGTGAAGCGAAAGTTGTATATCAGGATCGTAGCAAATGGAAATCCGTGGCCTCTGCCTACCCCTCTGGGAAACAGGCGTGATTTTATGTATGTTTATGTATTTACTACAAAGCTTGAGGTTCCCGGTTCGATTCCCGGGAGGGTCAAATGTTAGTATGATGAATACGAATGTTTGTACCCGAGTCTTGGATGTTATATGTATTTAAGTATGTATTTATATATATCTATATAAGTATCTATATCCGTTGTCTAGTACCCATAACACAAGCAGCTTTGGTTGCTTACTTTGGGACTGGGTCAATTGGTGTTAACTGTTCCAAAAAAAAAATATTTATTAAAATTTCATTTTAAAGTTTCACGAAAAAGTAAGTGTGACACAAACAGACAAACAGCAAGACTATAAGGCTTTCTAGTTTGGCTAAGAATTTCTGTAAACAAAAGTAAGTATTAATATTTATTTTTATTTTCGAGGGCATTTCTAGGCTGAAATAATACGAAATCATTATGAAACAGTGAATTACAAAGATAAGATAAGATACAAACGGACAGATGACAGGTTTACTTAGTATTAGCACACCCCCGCAGCGTCATAATTGCGTCTTCAATTATATCTTTATTTCCTGTATTCGTAATAAAGAATTATAAGTAGTGCAAGGTCCGTCCGGATCGCTACCAAAATCTTGCTCGCTAATTCTGCCGCTGAGCAGAATGCTTGCACTGTTGTGTTCCGGCGTGGAGAGCAAGACAGCCGGTGTAATTACTGGCACAAGGGCTAATTCATCTAAGCCCTCTGGGTTGGCAACGCATCTGTAACACCAAGGAGTTTGCAGATGCATAGCCAACGTAGAGGACTAAGGGAATACCTCTTGTGCCAGTAATTGCACCGGCTGTCGTGCTCTACACGCCAAACACAACCGTGCAAGCACTGATGTTTAGCGGCACAATTAACGACCAAGATGGTGGATATCCGGACGGATATGTATGTATTTATTTATTTACTATTCGGAACCCTGAAGTTGTAGGTACCTCTTAATCTTGTCGGAAGCTCTTACCGTAGATGGATGAACCCTCTTAAATAAAGTTTACTCGTAGATATCCAATTTGATTTATTATTTGTTTGCAAAGTCACATCAATAATATTTTTTTCCGTGTTTTCCTAACATTATCAATATTTTCTCCACTTTGGATGGTAAATTCATAGTGACCTCGTTCGGTCAATAAACCAGTAATTAATATAATCGGGCGTTACTTTGCGGAGGTCCATATAATCAGTCAAAATAATTAATAGACGCAATTAAGATATTTTTATCATCAACTGAACGGTACATGAAAAGGACATCTAGTAGTTTTTTTTGTTAAAACGTTCACTGCTAGACATAGGGGTTCTACCAAAGATCACCATAACGCTCAGTCCTGCGTTACTCGCATCAAACGGGTTCCCGCAACCTTAACCAGTGTATATAGCATGAACCTTGTCGACAAGCGTTAACGCGCTACTTAACTCAATGCCTCTTGCTCCAACCACCTCGTAGAAGACAGACGCAATGAGTTACGTAGCGAGTCAACGCGTATCGGGAAGTTTCGTGCTAGGTGCGGTCGTCGGTCCACCTTGTGGAGGGTTATGGAGGTATAGTATAGTGAGACTAATTAATAGATTCAGGAGTTACTTTGCGGAGGTCCATATCAACAAACTGGAACAAATTATCTTGCTACTCCGCGAAACCAGTGCCGTGCTCGTGCAAGATACAATAACGCACCCTCGAAGCGGAGGAGGGTGAGTTTTTGCATGAAGACATAATCGCAGAGACGCAGCTATCTTGCACGAGCACGGTACTAGTTTCGCTGAGTAGCAAGGTAATTTGTTCTAGTTTGTTTATGGTGAGACTGTTGGTGTATTGTTAACATTAAATTAAATAGAATTAGGGAAGGTGGTCAAAAAATTCTGAAGTCGACTCTATTGTCAAATACGTTCGGGTGTGTTTAGATATACACCTCGTAGCCTGATCCGATTTATTTGTAGCTAATTCCATATTTGTAGCCAAAATACCTTCTTTGGATTATTTTGGTGTATTAGGTATAGAAACTAATTTGGATTGGTATTGAAAGAAGTATATAACTTAAATAATGTTTATTTCCCTTATCCTAATTAGTCTTTAGTTTCCTGGAAGCTGTACACTATTTCTTGTACCTTCTTTTCATCTTCAGTCTTCTCTTTAGCTGTGAAAAATAATAAAAGTTTTGATATCTTGAAGTAAAAGTTAATAATTTACATTATTGCTAACAAATTTTAATTATTTTTCAATCATCAAAAATCGTTTTTAGGAAACACATTGACAAACTAGAGAAAATGAATGAAAAAGAAAAATATCTTTGGCAAGTGGCCATATATACGCTCTTTTTCATATCTGATTATACTGAGAATTGCAGATTATTCTATCACAATGAACAATAAAGCTAAAGAAACAACTAAAGAACTAAATGGAAAAAATCAGAGTGGGTCAAATATAACATCACCGTTGGGTATTTAATAGAATGATAATGATCATTGATGGCAATACAGCAAGAAAGATACGAGTATTGGAGGTAATAGAACAAAATTCAAGAGAATGTCGTGCTTTAGAATGTAATGCATGTCATGCAGTCAATTTAAAAAAGATGATAAAGAGATTGATGCCAATGCTCTTACCAAATTGGTACTGGTCAGGCAAGGGGTCGTTCCAGGCTTGAAGCTCACTGGTGCCGAAGAATCGGAAGACCAGGTCACCACAGACGATCAGACTGGCCGCGAAGAAGAACACTATACGCCACCTGGCTATGTCCGTCTGCAAATATAAAAAAATTACTTTTATTTCACATCCTTAGTCTAAAGGATATAGTTCATTTTCCGGAAACTCCTCAGAAGACTCTTAGTTGGTATTATTTTTCATTAAATGCACGAAAATTATACACATTTTTTGTAAGATGCAGTTAATCTAGTTACAGATAGAGAAGCTAGTAACAATAGGTTGAATTCATAATTTGCTTAAGTTCTTCTGACTTCAATATATACTGGTGTTCCGTAATATTTTTAATTATAAATCATCAACATACATTTTAATGTAGTCATAGTATATTTGAATTATTAATTATGGTGTCGCAGTCACGCCAATAATTATAATACGCTGACCTACAAAATCTGTTATCTTGCTCAAAGCATACCCCGAATTAAGAAACGGGAAAAAGTACTACGAGCATAATGGCGTCTTAGTAGCTATAGTGTTTATAACTTACAGGGTGATCTCCAAGAATGAACCCTGTGCTCAAAGGAGCCAGGATACCGATGAGGTTGGCTATGCAGTTAGTGATAGCGAACATAACGCCTCCAAAGTTAGGGGATAGGTCGATGTGGTTTAACTGAAACAAAATAAAAATCTATGAGAAAAGTAGTAAAAAACTAAGGAATATTAAGATTGAATGAATAATAGTACAGTTTAAATAGGTACTAAGTTTTCGATACCAAGAAAGTGATACCTAAAGTTAATAAATAAGGCCGCTAAGCCGTAAGTTGGTTAACAAGTTACTACATTTTGATTGCTTTAATATGCCCGATATTGCTTTTTATCATTATCTCAAATTAGTTCATCATCGTCGAATTTATTTAACTATAGAAACACCTACTGCTAGAGAAGTTCCTTCTTATTTCTGTAATAAACGTTACATAATATATGTATTGTAATGGTTTTTCCCATTGATCATAATATTAGAATATTTTTTTATCAATCTTACGCAATAGCCGCAGGCGCAACAACCCAGGATACCACCAGTAAGGGCCATCACGATAACAGCCAGCGTTTTATGTTCGCTAGTCATAAATGACATTGTGATTAGGCCTAGACCAGCGCCGAAGGAGCCTGGAATAGAATATTGATACGTGAGAATATTGATATAATGATACGTGCTATTTCTTCCGGACTTATATTTGCTTTCCTTATTCATTTTTTCTCCTTCATCTCTTTGTTGCCACACCTTTCACCGGATCTACACTCAAGCAGCCTTCTACTCTATTTGTGGGTTTGTGTAAAGCTTATATATTATACCCGCTTATTCTCAATTGGTTACGGCTGTCGGTTACAGTGTCTGGATTACTATATATCTTATACAATCTCAGATATAGCCCAACAATCGCGGAGATTTAGATTTAAGCAACTCAAGAGACGTTGAATAATTTGTCATTTTAGTGTATTTTAAACATCTGAAGCACAAGGTACAAAAAAAAGACATTTAGTTGCTTACCTATAGTATTAAAGAGTTTCCTGCAACCGCTGATGCTGAGTATTTTTTTGTTGTAAAGGTAGTCGCTGATTACTCCGGATATCACCTGAATAATCCACTGTCCCAAAAACGGAAGAGCCGATAGCGATGAACCCTGTCAAAATAGTCATAATAAATAAAAAGTTTGGTAGCCTGAAGAAAGCAGAAGTAATAGACCATATTAATTGGGTTTAATACGTACATTGCTTAAGTCAATGTCCAGCGCCTGCTTCAAGTAGGTAGGCATTTCAACGAGGAACATGACGAAGCACCAGTTCATGCCAATGTGTGCCATGGCGGTGGCGCGAAGCGGCACTGAGGTCAGGATACAGCGCCAAGGTATCGGGGGACAGGGCTGAAAATTTTGGATGGTAAAATTAAAGCTGTTGAATAAACCGATGTCTTTGCAAAAGCAGATAATATATTCTCTGTGAGAAGCACAGACCAACCGACATTCACGTCAATATCGAAGATCGAAGATATTTGAGTCTACTCGTGACACGTATTGCAACACGGTTGAAACATCGAGGCAAATTAACAATGTTTTTATCTTGTTAAAGTCCCGTTTGACGATATAACTTTGTGTGAAAATCGCGAAAAAAAAAAAATTAATAACAAATAATAATTAATGGTAATTTGTTCCAGTTTGTTGATATGGACCTCCGCAAAGTAACGCCTGAATCTATTAATTTATTGAAGATAATTAAATTAATGAATCTCATATTTATTTTAAGACTTGGTCTACTTGCAGAGCAGAACTTTAAAAATTTCAATATATACAGTCGAAAACTTTAATATCTTTAAAAACTAATATTAATATTATTTTTGTTTTAGATTAGAAATAGCAGCCTTTATACCTGTCCACTAGAATTGAGTGAGTTCTCGATGTAATCTCGTTCAGGCTTCTTCACCCAGCGGTGCTGCCGCGGGGTGCTGCCAGCAAAGGCCCACCAGACCACAGCAGCTCCGCTGGCGAGGGTCCCCATTGTGTAGAAGATGAGTGTCCAGCCTAGAGATGACTGGGAGAGTAGACCGCACACAGGCATGGTCAGGATCGTGCCGAGTTGGATTCCTAGAATAAAATTAGAAGATATCTATTTTTTTTTAATATACCAGATTGAAAGTATTTACTCCAATAAAAGTTTGCAGGAAAGTTACAACCCATTCTATACTTGCTTGCATGCAGGGTTACTTGCATGACCACTTGCATGCTTAATTCCTTGCCCTATTTCATGCTTCCTCGCATGTTATCTTGTATGGGGATTTTACAAGCGTCCTTACATGCCGTCTTGCATGCTAGCTTGCAAGCTCGATTCCACGCTTGCTAAGTAGTAAGCCGTCTTGAATCTTGATTGCAGGTTTGCAATCGACATGCAATCAAACATGCAATAAGGCATCTCAGCAAGCATGGATTTGAGCATGCAAGCAAGCTTGGACACTTCCATGATTGCTTAAAATTTTACAGTTAGCCCGTTTGCTTTTGCTTGAACCATACTCAATATCATTATCATCATCATCATCATCATCACGCGATCGACGTCACGGGTATATGCTAACCTGTATAAGCAATGATGCTAAGTCTAGTCCTCTCCTGCGGTGGGGCCCAGCGGCCCAGCAGTGTGTGCGTGCTAGGCATGAAGCAAGCCTGGGTCAGACCCATAGTCATGCGAACCATGCATACTGCTATCCAACTTCCCTGCAAGAAAACGACGCTCTATTATACTGTGTTCATTAGGTATACAATACTTATATGATATAATATAATGCTTGTGATCAATAAATCAAAATCATTAACCAACTAAACTAGAAAGAAAGAAAGAAAATGTTTATTTCAGCAAAGAATAACAAAACAAAAAAAACAGATGAAAAATAACACGGTTGATGCTGAAACGGACCCCACTCAGCATATGCTGCTGCAAGCAGCAGCGCTGAACTAAATTATATCTATCAATTATGATCAAAAGTATACCCCGGACACTCACTGTAGGGCTGGTTTACAAATTTAAAGTTGCTCAACGTGCTATGGAAAGGGCTATGCTCGGAGTTTCTCTAAAAGATCGAATTCAATTAACAATTACAATTACTGCAATTACTGGCACAAGAGGTATTCCATCTTAGCCCTCTGGGTTAGCAACGCATCTGCACTCTCTTTGTTGTTGCAGGTGTCTATAGGCGGTGGTGATCACTTAACATCAGGTGACCCACTTGCTTGTTTGCCTTCCTATGTTGTATAAAAAATAAAATAAATATAAAATTCGAAACGAAGTGATCCGACAGAGAACCAAAGTTATCGACATAGCCCACCGCATCAGCACGCTGAAGTGGCAGTGGGCCGGCCATATAACCCGAAGAACCGATAACCGTTGAGGTAGACGAGTTCTTGAGTGGAGACCACGGATCGGCAAACGTAGCGTGGGACGTCCTCAGACTCGGTGGAGCGATGATTTTCGCAAGGCGGCTGGCAAGAGCTGGATGAGAGTGGCCGAGAATCGTGCTCAGTGGCGTGCCATGGGAGAGGCCTATGTCCAGCAGTGGACGAACATAGGCTGATGATGATGATATATACCTCGAATGAAGCAACAAGAAAAAGTGCTAAGAGTACGATACAAAGTATTATGAGTTGTAATCACAAGTTGTCTTTCTTTGTAGGAAAGAAAAGGACCAAGTGGGTCACCTGATGGTAAGTGATCACGACTGCCCATAGACACCCGTAACATCAAGGAAATTGAAATGCGTTGCCGACCCAGAGAGCTAAGATGGAATACCTTCTGTACCAGAAATTTCAGTGGCTGTCTTGACCTCCACCCCGGAACAAAACAGTGCAAGCAACTGTTGTTTAGCAACTGGGTTCGAAAGCAAGATGGTGGAAGTGATTCGAATGGACCCTGCATAAGATCCTACCACCCGCTAAAGAGAACTGCCATAGTGAGACTTCAAAATTTTTGCAACAATTCAGCACAGATTTTTATAGTGAAATTTGAGTTTATAAATAAAATTGATATTTAATTTGAATAAGGATTGAATGAGTGTGAACTTTAAGTTAATGCTCTTAGGGTGTGTTTCCAGCCATGTGAAGCAGGGCGGAGGGAAGAGAAGTGCACCGTGAATTAACCAACCACAGTGCTCGAAATCTGAATCAGTGGAGATTTCGAGCTCTGTGATTGGTTACTTACCTAAGCGGTTCAAGGCAGTTCTAGAGTTAACTCTTATAAAATGCAAATACTATGTATGATAAAATTAGACAAATATAATAAGGCACTCGTCGTTTTAAAAGACATAATTTTCACTTCAGTAGAATTAAATATGACTCTAATGATCTTACCAGCAAGATGTAAATTAAAAGTTTTATTAAATTAAAAATGGGCTTTGTTAAAAATTCAGTTACTGATAATGCAGTTATGAAACATGCGGCTTAAGGTATTTGCTTGCGTAGCGTTGAAAATAACTCCAAAACAAATAAGATCTGATTGAGCTAAGATAAAGTCATAAAGGAGGACTAATTATTCGTAGTTGCTTCTGTTTTTTTATTACTGCCTATGACTTTTACTCAAAATTATTATTGAGTTCTAAAAATGGAGTACCTCGAAGAGGCTAGTCGACATCACAGGCGACCGAAGAGCTGGCAGCTACCTCGCACAGCGTATAAGCTTAGCTATACAGAAAGGCAATACTGCCAGTATCTTTGATACTGTGCCAATATTTTACCGTATTAATATTTATTTATTTATTTAAGCTTCATTGCACAGTTTACAAAACAAATACAATTGGCGGACGTAATGCCAGTAGGCATTCTCTACTAGTCAACTAAAATTTTTATTAATTAAATTCTAAATTAAGAAGAAAAAAAACAACAGTAAAATCTTATTCTAAACTTAAAGATTTTTTAATTTGTCCTAAATCGCTGCCAGTAGGGAGGGTGCCCAGAAGGCTGGCAGCATTGCCACGTTGGATGGCAATGCTGATTCTTTGGGCGAAGTATTGCCGAGCCTTCTGGTCACGAGAGGCCTCTATAAGGCGCGCCCGATAAGTCTTAAAAAAAAACTAAAATTAGAAAAAAGGGGTTTTAAGGCATTTATATTTATATCCATCCTAACTTTTCGCCTTACTTAAAAATGTATGAAATATTTTTAGGTTCTAGTTTCAGCACATTTTCTTCAAAAGCAATTAGTAACAAACATCATTGGCTTTGTGAAAGCATAAAAACATTTTTTAAACCGATCTAAAGGATTAACTTTAAATGAAAATTAAAGTATTATTGAAATCAGAATTAAATTAGTTAAAGTTTTATAATGGAACTAAACACTCGCCATAACTAGACGCAATCTAACTTAAAATATAAACATGCGATGCGATGGTTGTATAATATATGTTTACAAATCTCTGACAGAGAAAGGTATTACGATAAAAAACGGTGTAAATACTTACAAATTTGGCCAGCCATGGTGTAATAAAGCAAAGGAATCCATTAATGATCAGCGCGGAAAGAAGCATGGGCTTCCCTCCAAAGCGTTTCGCAAGAATACCAGCCGGTATCTGCATGATGGTGTAGCCCCAGAAAAACGAAGATAGGATCACGCCACGGATCTCTTCGCTCCACTCGTAGATCTAGAAATAATTAATTAAACTGCTGAGTTTAGTTCTTCTAAGCAGAATATTCCATTTTCCGAAACGCTAGTAGATTCAGACATGCAAAAAGCCTATATGAACTACTTTCTTAATTTTTCATTTTTATTTTTATTATAACAGAAAGATTTGCAATTTTTGACATAAAAATAGTAACATTTAGTCATGGCCATGGCCGCAGGGGCTCATAAGTAAGGATCACGGACAGCTCCGAAACATGTCAAGCAATAACTTTGCTTTTAAAACCATGAGTGATTCGTTTATTTTAATATCAATATACCAGAATTCAATGTATATTATAACATGTATACTGTCAAAAACCTTTAATGATAAGATATCTACGCCCTTAACAAATGAAACAACTAGAAGAACGCGTAACAAAAACAAAATTTATGAACTAGTTTGGGGGAGTAGTAACGTAATTTATTCCAGTTTGTACGAGTAGATGGCAAATAGTGGTAACACGTCAGTGAGCTGTTGGTTTCTCTAAGTCTACACACTAATATCCAATATCTATTCATCATCATCATCATCTCAGCCACAAGAAGTCCATTGTTGAACATAGGCCTCCTCAAGCGGCGCGCAACCAGCGCCTTCCTGCCACCTGTGAAGTTATCGGACTATCTTGTGGCTGGTCATCCTACGCTGCGCTTGTTAATACACGGCCGCCATTCGAGAACTTTTCGACCCCATCGGCCATCAGTTCTCCGTCATAATATCTATTCGTATATTAAGTTTATTGTAAATACGTACTTCAATACTGCTGCTGTTGACCTTGGAAGTGTCAGTCATTGCGAGAACAGCCACGCCCATGCTGCTCCTCATTACATAGATGACGGTGGCACAGAAGGCTATGAGAAGGGCGTGGAGATGCCGGACCCCCATGCCTCTACCTAAAACATAACAGGCTTTTCATGGAAAAAATGCGGGTGGTAGGACCTTGTGCAAGGTCCGTCCGGATCGCTACCACCATCTTGCTTGCTAATCCTGCCGCTAAGCAGCAGTGCTTGCACTTTTGTGTTCCGGCGTGAAAAGTAAGACAGCCGGTTAAATTACTGGCACAAGAGGTATTCCATCTTAGCCCTCTGGGTTGGCAACGCATCTGCAACCTTCTTGGTCTTGCGGGTGTCTATAGGCGGTGGTGATCACTTACCATCAGATGACCCGCTTGCCTTCTTATTTCATAAAAAAAAAACGAGCAGGTGTGAGGGACACTTAATGATAAACGATCGCAGCCGCACAGATTTTGAGCACTTGAGCCGGTCTATTAGCTTCCATCATTTTAAAGTTGGTTTTAGACATCCTTTTTAATAGACAATAAATCCTATTATCTATGACTGGTCGAATTTTGGGCGCCTTAACTGCCTTCACTGTCAGCAACAAGTTGCTGGCAGAATTTTGAAGTTTTTTTTTAATACGATATAGGAAGGCAAAGAAGTAAGTTGATCACTTGGGATGCTGGGTGTCGAATCAATTTGTCCAGTCAAACCAGGTACCGCACTGAATGTGAATGCTAATTGCACTCCCATCCTTCAAAATTTAGATTACAATTTTTGCCGACAATGGTTAAAATGGTCGATCATTCAGCCATCTCAAAATCATCGTACAAATTTTGGCTATTAGGATCCGAACCCGAGACTTTTAGCTTCATAGTCAGGGTCACTAACCACTAGGCTTCCGGCTATTAAGTATTGAAATTATGACGTAACCTGACCTATAACATTGCTATCAGCAAACGTATAAATAGTGATATTAATAATGATGATAATTAATTAACAAACGATGACAAACGAAAGGACAGTGTTTGTTATCAAATAGTTTAAGTAAAGTCAAACAAAACACGGCATTCTTGGCAAATAGAGTTCTGATAAATGTGACAAAAGTACGTAGAAGCATAAAAAAAAATCCATTCAAAATGTCATAATGTTGACCAGAGTAATCTTTATTTTAATGATAAATTTAAAGAATTCGCAAAATTAGTTTCTATAAAACTATCATTGACTGTTACATCTCATTAGTCTCACAAGAAGGGATCAATTGAAGGCTAACTTGGTCAGCCATGTTAGAGGCTGGCGCAGGGATTTCAACTGAGTGTGCCAAAACAATGGGTGGTAGGACCTTGTGCAAGGTCCGTCCGGATCGCTACCACCATCTTGTTTACCAATCCTGCCGCTAAGCAGCAGTGTTTGCACTGTTGTGTTCCGGCGTGGAGAGCAAGACAGCTGTGGCCCGTTTCACGAAGCTACAAGTTACAATTTTACAAGTCTAAACCGGCCACTTTGGTCATTATGCCCATTGCCATTGGTCATTATTGACCAATGTTGCCGGTTTAGACTTGTAAAATTGTAACTTGTAGCTTAGTGAAACGGGCCACCAGTGTCATTACTGGCACAAGAGGTATTCCATCTAAGCCCTCTGGGTTGGCAACGCATCTGCAATCTCTTCGATGTTGCAGGTGTCTATAGGCGATGGTGTAGGTACACTTACCATTAGGTGACCCACTTGCGTGTTTGCTTTCCTTTCTCATAAAAAAACAAGGATTTTTTGCGAATAATAATTAAAATAATCAAGGATTTATTAGAATAGAATAGAATCATTTATTTCAGGCTGCATAGGCCGAAAAATACCTAAAAATGACAAAAGAGAATAAGATAATAAAAGCTTCTTTTCTAGATAGTAAAAAACAAATTCAAAATGCTACGCAAAGACAACACAAAGAAAAAATTAGGGTAATGGCAGGACGCGAACCTGCAACCCCAGCATTCCGTGCCTTGCATTTGCCAGTTTTGCCACATTACCCGTAATAATAATAATGGGATAATGCGGCGAAACTGGCAAACGCAAGGCACGGAACGCTGATGTTGCAGGTTCGAGTCCAGCCATTACCCTAATTTTTCTTTGTGTTATCATTGCATAGCATTTTAATTTAATGATTTCAATGTTAAAAAAAAAACATTACACAAATTTAATAAAACAGTCGCTCTCCATTTCTGTCTGACCTCATCGTAACTTCAGCCACATACTTCTAAACTACACGACCGATTTTTAAACGGTTTTCATTGTAAATAAATAAATGCCATCAAAAACAAAACTTGTAAAATAACCAAGTCTCGCAACTCAGTTCCTTTACCGTGAAAAGTTGTGAGATCCATGTAATACCAAGTCGGTTGGTTTATTCAGACCCTACTTAAGGGACCTTCAGTCTTAAGTTAAAATGTAATTAGGTAGCTAATCTAACGACATCTTATAGTGACCACATTAATTTTAAAAATATTTTATGTTTAAATAAGATAGATTGACTCGGCCATCGCATGGAAACACAATATAACTCAATACATATTAAATTAAAGAATATTGTTTAGATTGTTTTTTTTAACTTTAATAAAATATGTATTGCTTTTGAGCTACATTGTGTTTTCATGCGATGGCCAAGTCAATCTATCTTATTTAAACATAAAATATTTTTAATATTAATGTGGTCACTATGCCCCCAGATTTTTAAGGAATGTTTTTATATACTTGATTATATATTTGAGTTTCTTGCCGGTATCTTCTCATCAGAGGTTTTTCCGAACCGGTGGTAAATTTTTTGACATTCATAAGTGCTACCTGTAAGCCTAATCTGAATAAAATATTTTGACTTTGACTTTGATACAGTACAACCTAATTATACTCGTCGGAAGCCAGGGCGGGTTGCTAGTAGTTACTATAAATAAAAAAAATATTTCATGGCGCAGTTGTAGGTGACCAAAAAAAATTGGGAATTCAATTATTAAATAATTAGGTTCAGCGTTACTTTGCTGAGGTTTTGGAGGTTTTGTTTGGGTTTGGGGCGGAGGAGGTTGGGTTTTTGCGTAATAAATATGTATTACATAGATGCAGCTGTTTGGCACATGCACAAAACTAATTTCGCGGAGGAGCAATGTGATTTGATCCATTTTGTTTACTCAACTATTAAAGCTACTAAATTATCATGTTCACTTTGAATCCAAATTTTTTGAGTTCCTTACAAATCGCCTGGGTCTATTTACGGGATCAAAACTGTTTTAATACTTTCATTTTCATGTCAATCAACTGCAAAATCGTTGATTAAACTTTTCTATTAGAAAATATTTTTCAAATAGTTTCTGGACGTGAATGATACAATTGCAGTATTTTCTCTAAATAGCTTTCCAATTGCTTTCTCTAATAAGCTCCTTGGAATTATCCAGAGGGCATTAACAGCAAGGAATTGGTCTTGAGAAATTATAGCTATTTGGAATTTTTCCAATTTAGAATTTTCTCCTTCTTTGATTGCTTCTACAATACTGAAGATTGGTCGTTAGCTCAAAAGACTTATTCACTGCACTGATGCATCTAGTGCCCTTAACTCGCTACGTAACTCAGTGCGTCTTTCTCCTACTGGTCTGGTTAGATCGAGACCCACTGAGTTACGTAGCGAGTTAACGCCTGTCGAGAAGATTCGTGGTAAGTGCACTGCACTAATAATTATTTATTCCAGCCACGTGTCGTGAACAACAGAGCTACAGCGTTAGTGACTCTGATCCATTCCCTTATGGTTTTTTTTATGGAATAGAAGCAAACGAAGATTTGGGCAGGGGGATTCAACTCCGCACTGTAGGCACGCTCGGCCGCCTTGACTTGGAAACAAGAAAGAGTGCCAGAAAATTTACTTGTGACTTCATTGGATGGATTTTTATTACTATGAATTCCAAGGATTGGAATTGGCTGAATTCAAATACCAAAACGGCATAAAATTAATAGGTAAGCAACAATTTTCCGTGTAATAAAAATACGCATGGGGTTGATGGTTATCCACAAGGTGGACTGACGTTTTGGAAACCAGTAGATACCAACCACTTGCTCGTTTGACTTCCTATGTTAAATTAAAAAAAATAAACGTCGTGTAGATGCTTGAGGAACTTCTCTATACCTACCCAGCTACATCCAGCAGCGTCTTTCGACTGACAGGATGATGATTTTAAGTAACTACCTATGTAAATATTAATATTATAAATTCAAAAGTAAAAAAGTTTGAATATCTTGATGTTTGGATATTTGTTTCTCAATCACGCATTAACGGTTGAACGCATTTAGATGAAATCTGCAAAAATTTAGATCATAGCGCGGGTTATAACATAGAATACTTATATATATATATTATATATTATTCTTATTATTAATCCCGTAATATATGGCAGGTAAAAAATTAAAAAAGATAAAATAAACACTATGCCATTATTGTAACCTGTTTCGAATGACAGGTTAACCCAAGTAAGCTTTTAGTATTCGCATCTTGGAACTTTGCAGCACACTTTGACCGGTCAATGATTATAACTTATTATAAGTCAGTGACTTCTTTGTTCTATACTCTAGTATTCATATACCTACAAAAATGTTTTACAACGTCAATATTAACCTCGACGTGTAATTCACCTCGACGTTTCGACCGTGTTGTAACGGCCACGGTCATGAAAACACAGTAATTATTTGGTCGCATTAAAATCTCAATTACGTTATTATTAACATAAAACTACCGTGAGACTCGGACATATTAATAAAACGGATCACTCACGTATTTTTACGTCGAGAAATGCCCGAAATGTTTCGGACCAGTCCGTGGTCCTTAATCATGAGCTCCCGCGGCGGGGGGGGAGTCGTCGTCGCGCCGCCGCGGGGGCTCATGATTAAGGACCACGGACTGGTCCGAAACATGTCGGGCATTTTTCGACGTAAAAATACGTGAGTGATCCGTTTTGTTAATATGTTATTAGTATGTATGAAAGTTGCAAAGTTTAAAACAATGTGTACCAAATAGGATTATAATTATGATTCTGCCTTACTTTGAGTCTTCTCTTCAAGCTCCAACTTTAATTTCTCCATTATCACAGCGCAAGAAACATAGACGTCAAAATGAAGTGCGAGAATGATGCAGCTACCTTATAAAATAAACGCCTATCTGTGTACAAACAAACGGCCATACAGAGTGAATTTATAAACGTAATACAATTTTTAATTGAATTCAACTTTTTGTTTCGTAAGCTTTTATTAGCAACGACTTTAGAAGTACTGTTTCGTTTTTAGAACACAATTTCTAACAGTTAATTTGTAACGAACGATGGTCTAACATGTTATAATTAAGATATAATCGGTTTTTATAAAGCTTACTGTTTAGTTAATGTGTTTTTTGAATATTTTTACGTCTCAAAATCTAGTTAAACTATTTCTTATTAAAAAGCTGCCACTATTATGTCAAAAGTTGATTAACAATGCAAGTTTATCCTTAACTGTAGTCAATAGGCATCAATTTAAAATCCATTTTTTTCCACTTGACTATTTGAATTTGAGAACCATCTTGCTCGCAATTCTGCAGCTAAGCAGTAGTCGCAAGATCGCAAAATCGTTATCGATCTTTAGCTGCTCAAAACGCAATAAAGCAGGCTATTTTTTCATATCGGTATTCTGCGAAACCGCACTACAGTAGTAGTTGGTTGGTTGGATTGGATAGCAGTGCTCGCACTGTTGTGTTCCGGCGTGGAGAGCAAGACAGCCGGTGCCATTACTGGCACAAGAGGTATTCCATCTTAGCCCTCTGGGTTGGCAACGTATTTGCAATCTCCTTGGTGTTAGATCTATAGGCAGTGGTGATCACTTACAATCAGGTGACCCACTTGCTTGTTTGCCTTTCTATTTCATAAAAAAAAGAAAAGAACCATCTCTTAAAAATTTGAATAAACCAGAAAAGTTGTAACGAAGTTTTGCCAGTTATTTTTTTAAGGAATGCGTTACGTTTCAATAATTTTATAACACTCTAGATAATATTACCGCTTCTAATACAATAACTTAATGCAAGAATCAATTATAAGTGTAGTATTTGAATGAATTTATTATCATTTTGATAACACACCGAATTTCAACCTAAAATTTATAACTATAAGACCAAAATTTACAACGTCATCGAAAGAAAAGTAAGTCCTTCTTCTTTTATGAA
The DNA here is from genome assembly GCA_963691745.1 of Ditula angustiorana. Taxonomy (NCBI): domain Eukaryota; kingdom Metazoa; phylum Arthropoda; class Insecta; order Lepidoptera; family Tortricidae; genus Ditula; species Ditula angustiorana. The sequence continues at coordinate 428,405 of OY829483.1, read as the reverse complement.
TAACTTCTCGTTTAACTTTAAGAAGGTATCGAAAAATCTGCTTTACTCAAATATTCCTAAGATCCATAATAGCTAGTTCGATATTATCACATAGATACGCAATTGTGGTCACAGTACTTAAAGAATTATAATAATGGCATAATATCGTAAATAAATGTTATCTTACTGAATTATTTCACAGTCAAGTGCGAGTAAATACTAGTGACGAGCAAAAGATATTAAAATAGAAATCTTGACACTTGTATTTATTTCATTATTTTTATCTTTACAACTGCGTATTGCACAACTCTGTTTTAACCAATCAAAATCAAAATTAATGTCTTTATCCAGATTACCATCTTGCTCGTTGATCCTGCCGCTAAGCAGCAATGCTTGCACTGTTGTGTTCCAGCGTGGAGAGCAAGACAGCCGGTGCAATTACTGGAAGTATTCCATTTTAGCTCTCTGCGTTGGCAACGTATCTGCAATATCCTTAGTGTTGTGGGTGTCTATTGGCGGTGGTGACCACTTACCATCAGGTGACCCACATGCTGGTTTGCCTTCCTGTTGTATAAAAAAAGTATGCAACAACTGGGGCTCAGATAAGTCCCACATGATTTTAAAAGAAGATGACCAAATGGACTGGGGATTCAAACAAAAGTAGGTGCGGTCATACCCACTTACAAAGCTGATGGCGATCGAAAACGATAATTTGGCGTACATGGCTGACTTGAAGAGTGTTTGTATTGACGGACTTAAATAGTGGACACACAATGTACTTTAAATTGTCGTTGTTATCTGACGTAATGTTATTTTGGTGAAATGGAGACTTGGCTGTTTTAAACTTTCGCGATTTTGTTACATACTTATCACCTTGCGGGTGGTAGGACCTTGTGCAAGGGCGTCCGGATCGCTACCACCGTCTTGCTCGCTAATCCTGCCGCTAAGCAGCAGTGGTTGCACTGTTGTGTTCCGGCGTGGAGAGCAAGACAGCCGGTGTAATTACTGGCACAAGAGATATTCCATCTTATCCCTCTGGGTTGGCAACGCATCTGCACTCTCTTTGTTGTTGCAGGTCTATAGGTGGTGGTGGTCACTTATCATCAGGTGACCCACTTGCTTGTTTGCCTTCCTATGTTGTATAAAAAAAACATACTTATTACGTGGGACTTTTATTTACCTGGATGTTTCAGCCGCATTGCAACGGCCGAGTTCAGGAGTAGACACGCCACCACTCTCTTTGCGACCACGGCCGTTGCAATGCGGCCGAAACGTCGAGGCAAATAAATACATTTAAACAGTATATTATCGCGCTCGTGACCACAGCCATTGCAACGTGACCGAAATGTCGAGGTAAATAAATAAACAGTATATTAAAGTCTAAGCGTTTAAGTCCCAACAAACGTAATAAGAATGGGAACTTGGTCTTAAACTTAGTAAGTACTAGCGTATCACCTTTATCTTCTCTAATGTGACTTAGTATAAAACAACGAAACACATTGAAAAATTCGCAGGGTATTGTAGTTGGTAATGTAGCGGGATTCGCAAACGCAAGGCACAGAATAATGAGGTTGCAAGTTCACTATTCGTTCCTGTCTGTCCTTATACTTTCAATCCCTTACTCATTCTAAACCACGCTCCAGATTTTGGTATAGTTTTCACTATATAATGATATTTTTCTGAAACCTGAATGAAATGCATTGTTTTTACATACTTTCGTTTATTTTAGTTGGTGTTCGAAGTGACCGCCGTTTTTTTCAATACAATATTCAACACGTTTAGGTAACGATCTTACACTTCGAACGCCCATTAAAATAAATTAAAGTATGTAAAAAGTATGCATTTTATTAATTTTAGACATCATGTTTCATAAAGCCATTTGCTGCTTAAGACCTACACAATCGATATCTAAATAGAAATAGTGTAAGTTTTTTTTTAAACAAACGGGTTTAAAAAAAAAGAGCAGTTTTTCTTCTTATTAAAATCGATGACGTGGTTCCTAAGAACAGATCTTCGTATGGCTTATAGTTTCAGACTTTCCCATACTGACCGATTTAAATGAGACAGCCTGTATATAATGATGTGCAGGACAGTTAAGTCTATACCCTCCCAGCCTATTGCGGTGGATCTCAGCAAATGGAATGCAAACACGAGGACCTCTAAACTAGTGGACCTTTGGTTAGGTAAACATGGGAATTTATTTGAAGTCTGAAGCAGATTACTAGGGCTTTTAGAACTGGGTTTTTGTAGTGGAGTGAACATCTGTTACCAACTGTTTTGGTTTAGCCGCTACAATTTGTTAAGGTCAGAATCGGAAATAAAGTTATTTATTTGTGAAACATAGGTTTACATGTTTTGCTATTTAACATGGCATATAATAGCATGCATGGCATATAGTTACAAATAATTATGCAGCAAGCATACTGACATACCAGATTTTACCACTGTCTATAGACATCCGCAACACCAAGGATATTGCAGACGCATTGCCAACCCAGAGGGCTAAGACGGAATACCTCTTGTGCCAGTAATTTCACCGACTGTTTTACTCTCCACGCAGGAGCACAACAGTGCAAGCACTGCTGCTTAGCGGCAGAATTAGCGAGCAAGATGGTAGTAGCGATCTGGACGGACCTACAACCCGTAGAATTGGTAACAAAGGCTCACACGAACAATGAAGCTCGAATGATTTAAATATGTTTATTATTCTTATAAGACAGGGCGATCGGTTTCCTTTTGAGTGGGTTTAGGCAGGCTCAGCTCCTCCAGTTCGAGCTGATTTGCATCTGAAAAGGAATAAACAGTCCTTAAAAGGCCTCTTTGGTCGATACGGAATAAATTCAGCGGTATATCGTGTGTAAATGTTTGACAATATATTGATACTATACAATTCTCTGTTTAGACAAGAAAATTCATCTATACCTCGTTTTCTTTTAAGAAAAGAAATATTCTAAGCAATCTTGGTAGGTAAAATATAATAAACAGCCTTTGACAAATTAATTATGCTGAACTGAAATAACTTAATTTTTTTGTAACCTTTTTCTCTTATTTATTTACACGACTGCCGCCAGAAGGGAGGCTCAGGGGTAGATTTTTGGAAATAGTAGCCAACCAAATTGATATCAAATCAGGTCTGCGCGAAAGCTGGCCAAACAGACAGACAGACAGACTTTCCCATTTTTAATATTAGTTAGGACGCGTTTGAATGGATGTTATAAGATAATTATGCCAAACATAACATCAGAACAATCGATAAGTATGTTAACCGATATAGAGCCATCGTACAGTTAGAGGCTGTATAACTTTCTCTGACAAACCTACCGTTATGGTATCCAAACTTGGTGTCCTCAACTCTATCCCAGACAGCACGCTCTCCGCGGCCAAGCACCGTGTACAGCACGTTGCCAAGAACGCTAACACTGGCCAAGGAAATGAAGATGATGCGCCAGCGCCGATAGTCAGTCTAGAAAAGGATATAAATAAAAGTACATAAGTCATGTTTAAAAATTATCAATGGTTGAAATTTTAAATGAGTCTGATAGATTATAATAATGTTTGCTTTTTTTATACGAAGCCTAACAAGCAAGGAAGTCACCTAATGGTAGGTGATCACCTTACGTCGTCATCGGTGGGACAAATACGATTTGACAGTAGTGAAAACATAATCTTATTTGCACCCGCGAGAATGATATATGGTGATCACCACCGCCAATGGACAACTATAGAAACTAATGTCAGTTTTTTGAGTGCTAGTTAAAGAGGTGTTTAGCATTATCCCGTAAAATGTTGATACTTTGACAAGTTTTACTCCCCGTCTTGTGGTTCTCTGTCAACATTCTAGAAACGTATAATATTTAGGTATTTAGTTAATGCAAAGATAATAAAATAGCCATTCTTTAGAGTTATTTCCCGTTTCTTAATTCGGGGTACACTTTGACCATGATCCCAGATTTAGAAGAACCGGTAGTTATATTGGCGTGACTGCCTTTTGACCTCCGTAACCCTTGTGACAGGGAAGCCAGCCCAATTGAATCATAGTTACACTTTAGTTTACAAGAATGTGCAGGTTTCCTCACGAAGTTTCCCTCACTGTAAAAGCGCTAATTACAGTGCATAAATAATATGTATAAGTTACAAAAACCTATTGGTGCATTAGCGACCGCTTGGGATTGAACTCGGTACTCATCACCAGTCCACCCCCTAGCCACTAGACCACCGACGCTCGTGTAAAAATAGTAATAAATATTGATTATCAAGGTGGGATGCTTACAGGATCATTACCGAGGATGAAACCAGTGAAGAGGGGCACACCGGAACCGACGACGGCGGCGAATGCACTCGTCATCAAAAACAGTGTACCAGAGAAGTTTTGCGACAGACTTCGATGGTTCTCCTAAACAAATACAGAATTCTAAAGCAAAATAAGGCACATAATAATATTGTTAACATATTTTGGAAAAACATTGTTAGAAACGTGTGTGCTTTGATCATTCACTTGGCTCCCTAATCGCGGTCGCGTACAGCTCGCTCGAATAATACCGCCTCGAGTGTAATGACCAACATAGCGCACTCGTATCATAATGTACTATTAAATGTATATGTTCTGCTTTGGCAACAAGTTCATTCAAAGATATGTAGGATACGCTTCTGTAATAATAAGTATGCCTCTAGTAATAATTAAACAAAAAATAAATATCTCGGGACAATTCACACCAATTGACCTAATCCCAAACTAAGCAAAGCTTGTACTGAGGGTACTAGACAACGAAAATACATACATATACAAATAATTAAATAGGTACTTAAATATTTATAGCGTCGAAAACTCAGATACAAACATTAATATATTATACATCAAATAAAATGTTTGCCCCTCCCAGGAATCGAACCTAGGACCTCTAGCTTCACAGTTAGTGTTACACACTACTGGTTATTAGTGTCAGATGTCAATAAATCCAATTTTAAACAAAGACTTTTATGTTTACATTAGACATGCTGTACGGAATAGAAACCTTGTCCCACTAAATTACGGTGCATGCTCGCAACACAACACGGCATTAGCCCGGAAGTTCTGTGTTGTTGAAGAATTTATACATATTAACTTAACTTACTTAATTTGGTAATGTGACTTACATTTACGCGCATGAGTTGCGACCATGTATCGTAACTCAATGTAAATAAACTGGAACAAATTACCTTGCTACTCCGCGAAACCAGTGCTGGGAAAATGTTGTAGTTTGTCAGTACGCCATTCGTTCAGGTAGCGAACGGTCGTACTGTTCGATCTTGATGATGCCTCGTATAGAGACGAAACGCGCGTCGATCGTGTAGTTTTAGTGTTTAGTGGTGGTGGTGTGTAGTTGAGTCTGTGTGATATATGTTGTTTCGTGTGGAAGCACAGACGCAACTATTTTGCACGAGCCCAGCACTGGTTTTGCGGAGTAGCAAGGTAATTTGTTCCAGTTTGTTGATATGGACCTCCGCAAAGTAACGCCTGAATCTATTATGTAACTCAATGTGATAATATTTGTATTCTGTACAGCGTATCTAATATAATACATACGAGTAGAAGTCTTTGATTTTAAATGAGATATTATTGCTGGTGACTACTAAACAGTAGTTAATGTCAATTAATATGGCTTTCGGACATTAATTATATGATAGTGAAAAGCAGAATAATTTTGTTTCAGCTTATGCGCGGAATAACGTGATCAGTTACAAAGCCCACTGCTGAAACTTTCATAGTCAAAGTCAAAGTCATCTTGATTCAGAAGACTTCTAAGAAGGACTTATGAATGTCAGATTTAGCACTTGTGCAGAAAAAGCTTTGATGAGAAGATACCGGCAAGAAACTTCATGAGGTGTTTTTCGTAACTGTCGCTAGAAGGGAAAACAGTTGTGTGTATGTCTTTCTCGTTGGCTTGCTCTGTAGCCTAAATGGCTTGATAAAGTTAAGCATATATTATGAGGAGTCGTTATAAGGTCGTTTTAATTGTCTTAGTACTGGAAATAGGTAGGACATTGTTTTTACCAGTAATTGACATCATTGTCTCCCAATTGCAGCCAGAAAGGAGGGTCATGTTTGTTCAAGTGTATTACATGTATGTTTCGACAATTATTACTCACTGTTAATTACTGGTCCTTTTTTCCTTATTCGTTTTAAGTGTGGAAGTGAGAAAGAGTTTCATTCAACGACTGGATAGCCTAGTGGTTAGTGACTCTAAATATGAAGCTAGAGGTTCCGAGGTCGATTCCCGGGAGAAGCAAATATTTGTATCGTGAATATGAATGTTTGTAAGTACCAGAGTTTTGGATGTTATACGTATTTAAGTATGTTTTTATCTAAATAAGTATATTTATCCGTTGTCTAGTACTTATAGTACAAGCTTGCTTAGTTTAGAACTAGGTCAATTGGTTTAAGTTGTCCCAAGATATTTATTTATTTAATTGTGATATTATTCCAATAAAATTTCGTTACAATGTAGGGTTTGTTGTTCTCTATTCGGTTAATCATTTTTTTTTAAATAAATATCAAAAATAAACTTTTCAACGAAGTTATGTTCTGTAACAGCCCGATCTCTGACTATAATGGTATTATGAAATTGAATGTTAATGAGCTTTAATTGAACACAGTATGAATTATACCAGAAATCCGGAGAATTGAAAACCAATTAGGCCTAATGCTCCAATTAATAGGATCATGGCCAGGTTGGTGTTGGGGCTTAAACTTGATACCACAGTCAGACCGACGACCGTGCCAAAGGATCCTGGAACGAATAAAGTTATATTTTTATACATAATTAAAATTGGACAGCAAACAAGCAAGTGAGTCACCTGATGATAAGTGATCACCACCGCCTGTAAACACCCGCAACACCAAGGAGATTGCAGATGCGTTGCCAACCTAGAGGGCTAAGATGGAATACCTCTTGTGCCAGTAATTACACCGGCTGTCTTGCTCTCCACGCCAGAACACAACAATGCAAGCACTGCTGCTTTGCGGCAGGATTAACAAGCAATATGGTGGTAGTTATCCGGACGGACCTTGCACAGGGTCCTACCACCTTATCAATAAAAAACACAAAACTTTTTTTTATTACTAGTAACCCTAATCGGCTACAATACCGGGTACACTTAAGTCACCGAGTAGTTATTTTGCCACTTTTATACCTTACCCCCCTGTAATACGATCTAAAAGTGGTTATTTTAGTAGACTTTACTTTAAAAAAAAATTCTAAATGTCAGTGAAAACCGAAACAAAATCCGTTGCGAGGTTAAGAAGAGTGAGCGGATGAAGATCTGAAGCAGACAGAGGGTAATAGTGGTAATAGTGACTTTAAACTTTAAAGAAGATAACACTTACCTAAAGCGTTGACCAGCTTCCTGTAATAAGTGGTGTTGAGGACGTAACTCATGAACCCCGAGTTGTAGATCCATTCCACAGTCGGTGCGGTCGCGAGGTACATAAACCACATGGCTACGAATGGCAACGTGGCTTTCACTGAGGCCTGGAAAAGTCAGTTACTTTTACATAAAACGGGAAGGCAGACTAACTAGCACATGGGTCAGTGATGGTAGATCACCAACGACCAAAGACATCTCACATCCCCAATATCAAGGAGACTGCAAATGCGTTGCCAAACTATAAGACTGTGCAAGATGCACAAACTTTTTATTCTTTATTGTAGTTTTTTATAGCTTTTTACTGTTTTTGTATGACATTGATTGATGTTAATAAATGGCTTTTTTCCTCAACCACGAACCTGTGCACTTCTATATTTCTTATTTCCGATTAGTTCGGTCAAGAGAACCTTCCTACGCTGTGAAATATCGTCAAAACATTAACGACATGCTAGCAAAGGGATACGCCGAACAGTGCTCAGCACAATCAGACCCAGGCGTCCCTCTTTGGTATTTGCCTCATTTTGGCGTTGTGAACCCAAATAAACCACAGAAACTAAGGGTTGTTCATGACGCGGCCGCAAGATCTCATGGTGTTTCACTAAATTCTTTATTGCTGACCGGCCCTGACCTTCTTCAATCATTGTTTGACATTTTGTTCCGTTTCAGCGAGGGCAAAATTGCCATGACTGCGGATATCCGGGAAATGTTCCCTCAGTTCAAAATTCTACAGAAGGACAGGGACGCTCAAAGATTCTTGTGGCGCGATAGCCCAAATGAGCCTATTAAAACTTACCGTATGTCATCAATGATTTTTGGAGCCGCTTCTAGCCCCTTCACTGCTCTTTACATTAAAAATAAGAATGCACTGGAGTGGCAAGAATGCTATCCCGACGCAGCTCAAGCCATCATCGCCGATCACTATATGGACGACTACATAGGAAGTGTCGATAGTGCAGATCATGCAGCTCAGATCGCTGCCGATATTTACACCGTTCATCGGAAAGCTGGGCTTGAGATGCGTGGCTGGATATCGAACGATCTTTTGGCGCTCTCGAAGCTACCGAAAGAGAGTTTGCTGGAGTCACCTTTTACGAAACAGAGCTTGGACGTAGATCTAGGCCATCTCTCTAATTCAGTGCGCACGCTTGGGCTTATCTGGCAACCATTTAATGACTCGATTAGTTTTAATACAGGTGTGAAAAAAGAGAACATGTTACCAGATAAACTCACAAAACGGGTGGTTTTGGCCCACGTTATGCGTATATATGACCCACTAGGTATTCTTGCGCCCATCGTTGTACGAGGACGCATCATGTTCCAAGAAGCTTGGCGCAAAGGTTTAAGTTGGGACGAAGAGCTCTCACAGGATGATAGTAATGCGTGGAGACTTTGGTTCGAGGATCTATTTGCAGTTTCCAATTTACAGATTCCACGCTGCTACAATCTGAGTGAGCTCGACGTAGTGTCGCGCGAACTTCATCTTTTTTCGGATGCGAGTGAGTCTGCCTTTGCCACAGTCGCCTATTGGCGCTTCGCTTACGCGGATGGTAGCGTGAAACTCGCCCTAATTTGCAGTAAGGTTCGTGTAGCACCTCTCAAACCTGTATCTATTCCCCGACTAGAGCTTCAGGGTGCTCTTATAGCTGCTCGTCTTGCGATGTCAATCTGCGAGGCTCATCGGTCAAAACCAACTAAACGTACTTTCTGGTGTGACTCTATGACTACTCTGGGTTGGCTTCGCAGCGATGCTCGTACATTCAAGCCATTTGTGTCACACAGAGTAGGCGAGATTCTTGAAATCACGGACGTTACTGAGTGGCGTTGGGTGCCTAGCAACCTTAACGTAGCCGATGACGCAACACGTGCCAAACGCTTTGTGCTCTCTCCGGAATCTCGCTGGATCTTGGGACCAAGCTTTCTTCTTACATCTGACTGGCCGGCTGAACCGACTATTGATATCAGCGGCCTAGGTCAGGAGGAGGTTAAGCCTTCTTTTTATCACCACGTTCATTTAATCACCGATACGGATTTGCCCGCACCAATCGCAGCGGATCCAAAGCGATTCAGTTCATGGCTGAGGATGGTGCGTGCAACGGTAACGGCACATAAATTCATCGCTACGTTGCGCATGCGTAGCTTACACAGACGGGGCATCAGTCCTTGCACATCCTCTCCTTGGTCTTTTAATGTCTCAACTAATTCGTCAACAACTGCAAATGACATACGGCTGGCAGAGTCGCATATTCTGCGTCAGAGTCAACTTGATTCCTTCCGAGAAGACATACTGTGTATCAAAAACCAAGAAGAGGTGCCACGCAAGAGTCGTCTTTTTAAATTGTCACCTTTCATTGACGACCAGAATCAATTGCGGATGTCCAGTCGGATTGTGGCTGCGCCAGATGTACCTGATCATATGAAACGACCGTTGATCCTGGATGGAAAACATCCGACCGTGCGACTTCTCATACTACGATACCACCAAAAGTCAGCCCATCAATACAATGATATGGTTATAAACGAGCTGCGTCAACACTTTTGGATCATAGGCCTCAGAAACGCCGTCCGCTCCGTCACTCATGACTGCCAGTTTTGTAAACTTCGTCGTGCTACTGTCTTCCGACCGCCAATGGGTGATTTACCAGAAGCACGTTTGTCTCACCATCGACGGCCATTCACCTTTGTCGGGCTGGACTATTTTGGACCAGTTCAAGTGGCAGTGGGCCGAAGAAGAGAGAAGCGGTATGTCGCCCTTTACACTTGTCTTGTTGTGCGCGCCGTACATATTGAAGTTGTGAACAGCCTCACGGCGGATGCGGCCATTATGAGTCTACGCCGCTTCATAGCGCGCCGCGGCACGCCTGCTGAAATATATTCAGATAATGGGACAGCGTTTGTCGGAGCTAGCAGAGAACTACGGACCCTATATGCCGACTCGATATCTGAATTTGCGGCCAATGAGCGGATTAACTGGCGTTTCATCCCTCCTTCAGCACCATTTATGGGCGGAGCGTGGGAGCGGCTGGTGCGCAGTATTAAACAGGCACTGAAAGTGACTCTTAGGGAACGCGCCCCTAGTGACGAAGTGCTGATCACTTTGCTGGCCGAAGCCGAAGCCTTAGTCAACGCCCGCCCTCTTACCAACATTTCACTCGAAGGTGCAGAGGCGCTTACTCCGGCACATTTCATTCTCGGCGCATCTTCCGGAGCCCCGATTCCTGCCACACTAAGCGACGCAGATTTGTTGAGCCGAAGCAGGTGGCGAAGGGCGATAAGGCTTACGGATCACTTTTGGCAGCGCTGGTTAAAAGAATATCTGCCCACACTGGCACCGAGAAGAGGAGGAGGCACCATTCCCACCATAGCGGTTGGCGACCTTGTCCTCATTTGTGACGGCAACCTGCCAAGGGGCGCTTGGCCCAGAGGACGCGTGGCCGCCCTGTTCCCGGGCAGAGACCGTACAGTAAGGGTTGCCGATATCACCACTGCAGCCGGGACTTTGCGACGCCCCTTAAGAAAACTGGTAAAGCTGTAGTTTCTTCCACAAAAAAGGGGAGAATGTGCAAGATGCACAAACTTTTTATTCTTTATTGTAGTTTTTTATAGCTTTTTACTGTTTTTGTATGACATTGATTGATGTTAATAAATGGCTTTTTTCCTCAACCACGAACCTGTGCACTTCTATATTTCTTATTTCCGATTAGTTCGGTCATAAAGACTATGATGGAATCTTATGCCTGTAATTTCACCGGGAAACAATAATGCAAGCACTGGGGCTTAACGGCTTGCCTGCAATGGCAACGATCCGGATGAACCTTGCGAAAGGTATTACCAACCAGAAAACCATACAATACCATCTTTATTGCAATTCTTACAAATGATGACACGAAAACATGAAAGCTTCTGAAAGTCAATGCAACACCAATGGAAAATTTTAATCATACAAATAATCTTTATAGCAGATTGACAGATAAAATGAAATACAAAAAATTACACAACCAGAACGCATACGATAGGCCTTACCACCAATAAGTGGTCTCTTCTATGCAATATCTTTAGATAAAGCTGCAACATTCAGAGTAGACGCTGTACCTGATGTGAAGTGATCGTCGCGGCTCATAGGAACCAGCAACCCAAGAAAATCGCTGATCCATTATAGCCCTATAGATCCCCTTTCCCCAGGCTTCTGGATCTTTCACTCACCGTACGAAACGCAGTATTACGCCAGCGTTCACCCCAGTTGTAAAAGTGTGGTACTACCTCAGCCGAGCCGATTCCTTTGTGTCGGAACCAGCAACTGGCTGCAGTGTGGGTCTTCTACTATTTTATAACAAATCTCATCCATATCAGGCATCAGAACGTGTTCTTGCGGTGTTAGTCTCTACATCTAAAGCTTGTTTAAGAATTTGAAAGTAAGAAGTTAATACTAACGTCTTTTAAAGGCGTCCCGAACATTTGCAAGTAGTATGGCACGTCAACAAGGAAAAAGACAAAGACGGCGTTGCTGGCTGCGTGTGCGCTGGCCAGGGCCCAGAATGGCGGCGAGCGCAGAATACTGCGCCACGGGACTGGCAGCTGCTTCTGAAACAGTGAAACACGTGAAGGTTAGCTGAAAAAGATCCTTTTAAGGGATAACTTCGCCTTCGTACAACTTTACATATACGCTGCTGTTTTATTTATTTTAACGTTGACAAAAAAAGGTTGTTGAGTAGACCATCGAGAGACGAAGGTGGAGCAAGATTGTTTCCCCAAACACCAGTGTCAATTGTCCAGATTCTTGTGAAGATTGGACAAAACTTTCTACATAAGGCAGTTAATCATGCACCGAAGAGAGATGCAATCGATTTTAGATCAAAAGGTCCAATAGGTTTGTGTTCTCGTCCCGGTGAAGTATCAGCAATTGGCTACAAACCATCGTTATTAGTCAAAGTACGAGCAAATGCTCTTCTTTTCTAAAATTTCACAGACGACTTGCATGGAATTAGTAACCATAAATTTATAAGTCATATGACCTACCTATTATTATTTTGTTTGACATAAGGCTTTCGTCTGGTATTACTTTTTTTTTATTATTATTTTTACTAGCGTACATGTATTTATACTACTTATGTTTTTTTATATTCTTTCCTGTGGTCTTTAAATATTTATTTCCCCTATTGTCAATTTAGTTATTAAATGGTACAAATGTAGTCTCTGCCAGTTACTCGCATTCTTCCAACACAGATTTGACAGTACTATTTAATACTTCATCCTGATTACCCAATCACCTGATCAGGCCTATAACTAAACTACTACTGCTAACTAAAACCGTTTTAATTACGTCCTTTGTGGTGCGGTTGCCGACCGATCATTTGTCAACCTTCATGAAGCAGGAATTTTGGCCGAAGGGAGTCGCTTTCAGTCATTTTCGCGAACGGTTGCTGTACACCCCCAAGCTAGGTTACACGTCGCCGACGTAACGTTCCAATTTTAATGTTTTGTTTTATAAATATGTTAGTCTTTAAGGTATTTTTTCTATAGGCCTATGCAGCCTGAAATAAATGGTTCTATTCTATTCTATTACCTTCTTACAATACCCCCTAGCCTCTTCAATAAACTCATTCTCCGCATCTCCAACCGCCTGATGATGCCGCGGCGCTGAAGCGGTAAGCAGTGCCCACACCGTGCAAGCTGACAACGCGGCCATCGCCTGCGCATAGCACACCAGCTCCCAGCCAAGCCGCGTCGTCGAGAGTGCGCCCGCGCAGGGTAGCGCGAGGATTGTGCCAAGGTGGGTGGCTGTAGGACGATACCAAATACATTTACATTATGGTTACACGCCGAATCTGGACTCAATTTCATAAACGCGACAGGCGACAGGTGACAGTGACAATTGGTATACATTGCTTGTCCACTATGATGTTAAGGCTGTAAGCCTGTAGTGTTACTTGTCGACACAGTGATGTGCGGCGAATTATTCCTGCCACCTATAGCGTGTCGTGTTTATGAAATTGGGCCCAGATGGTGCTTGTTTGAAACAATCGTAGACTAAGTCAAAATCAAAGTCGAAACATCTTTATTCAGATAAGGCTTACAGGAAGCACTAAAGAATGACGGAAAATTTACCACCGGCTCGGAAAAAAACCTTTGATAAGAAGATACCGGAAAAAAGTTCAAAAGGTATCTTTTTTTTTCAAATAAAGCAAGATTATTTTTGTAAATCTTCAGTATTTAATTTAATAGGTGTACACAATTTGAAACCAGGGAGCTACCAACGTATTTGTAAAGTTTTCCCAGATAACAACGTTGTTTTGAAGCCATTGGGTACTGGGTGAGTCCTTTAGAGTCCCTAAGAGTCTGGTTTTATTTATCTCGAACTTTACGATTAAAATTCACGTGGGAGTAACCGGCATGACGGATATAACTTTAAAAATTTATATCATTTCTAAAACCCTATTCATCATCATCATCATCTCAGCCACAAAAAGTCCACTGTTGAACATAGGCCTCCTCCATGGATATCCAAAGTGACCGGTTGGAAGCGGCATGCAACCAGCGCCTTCCTGCCACCTGTAGGTATGAGGTCATCGGACCTACACGAACACTATTACTATTTGTAAAATTATGTCCTAATGTCTTCCAGCATATTTTAATATCAATATAAATGTATATCAATGGAATCAGCACCAGAAAAACATTTTTATTTTAATTTCTAAACACTGTAGACGTTCATTTTAATAGCTTCATAAGATAGCTGTTAAGGTTTCTATACAAGATAATTTGTTTTGGCAAAAGCCGTCCGACCTCTTAATGACTCACTTTACTCGTATTTGCATTCTTAAGAAGGTTTTAAAGTATCAACATTCATTGAGAGTTTGCGTCACTCTAGAACGTTGGTTCTTTTCCTGTCTAATATCAAGATGTGTATCCTCCCTACTCTTCGTGTCGTGTCGGGTTGCATTGTATTTATGCTTCTAGAATCGTAGATCGTGTAGTTTTAGTGTTTAGTGGTAGTGGTTTTTTAGCGACAGGCTCATGCGACCTCCATGGAATACCTTAACTGTCACAGCTTTTTGAATATTGTTTTCCTTGGCAGTCGTACGTCGTCTTTTGTAATGTCTTTACCGTTTCTTCAATATATTTTACTATTAGTTCACAAGTTTGATTTATTTTCGAGCCCGACCGCCAACAGGTTTATAGTTGAGTCTTGTTGTTTCGTGTGGTACTGGAGGAGGGTATTTACATGTCACACTGACGCAGCTTTTTTCGCGCAGCACTGGTTTCGCGGGGTAGCAAAGTGATTCCAGTTGGTTTGACTTTGTGAATCTAAGGGCATACCTCCATAAACAATGCTGCTGAAGAGGCCTTTCTCATTGGGTGGCAGCCAGTTGTCCAACATGATTCTATTGGACGGCGCCAGGAAGGCTTGCGTCATGCCCAACAAGAAATGAGTATTGCAGACTGCTATCCAACCACCCTGGAAAAATTTACGTTCATTTTGATACAATCTGCAGAGAGGTTACTCAAGGTTTTTATCAAAATCGTTGTCTTTTTTGTGAATTGTACAGTCAGGTGCGGACAAAAGTAACTTTGTATGTAAATTAGGTAAGAATTCATGCAATATTTTTTCTTCTCTTTTCTCGTGTTTTCCTTCAAAGTCTTACTATAACTTTACGATAGTAACAGATTATAAACCTGAAATATTGACTGTTAGAGTGAAAACTATTTTTTTTACAAAAAATTAACAACAAAATGGTGTCATCTCTCGTCAGCTAACGGCCATTCATAAACGACTAAGTTGAATGAGATAACTTGATTAAGTATCTCATGGATGACACCGAGGGTAGTTTTCCCAAAGAAAAAAATCAATAATGTAATGACCGTAAAGACGAAACACAATGAAAAATTCGCAGCGTATGGCAGCGGTAATGTGGCGAAACTGGCAAACGCAAGGCACGGAATTCTGATGTTGCTGGTTTGAGTCCTGCCATTACCCTAATTTTCTTTGTGTTGTCATTCATTATATGGCATTTTAAATTTAATGAAAACGATTTTTTAAACGCCTCAATGTTTTAAGCAAGTTTTCCATCACACTCTAAACATTTAAGATCTTACCTTATTAATTATGTTAGGCATGGCGGCGCTGAGACCTCCGTTGACGGCCAGGATGGCGGTCACCATCATCTTACTGCCCGTCCGGGTCAACAGCAGCTCCGCTGGCATCATCATCAGGGCGTGCCCGAAGAAGAACGAGGTGAAAGTGGTGGCTTGGGTTCTTCTACTCCAGTTGTGAATCTGAAAAAATGTATATATCTATGTATGTATGACTCTTTATTGTATATCCTACTAATCCTACTAATATTATAAATGTGAAAGTTTGTATGTTTGGATGTTTGGATGTTTGTTACTCAATCACGCAAAAACAACTGAATGGATTTGGATGAAATTTGGCACACATATAGTTTATAACGTGGATTAACACATAGGATACTTTTATCCCGTAAAAATGCATAGTTCCCACGGGATAGCGATAAGTGAGTTATACGCCGCCGTGACGTCATGAGCAGCAAAGCAACTAATTCTCATTATTTCGTCCAGGAAATATTGAAGATTGCATGTTGGGTGTCCGTTTGTTTAATTCAATTTAATAAGTCTACGCGGATAAAGTCGCGGGCAAAAGCTAGTAACACATAAAAATAATAGATGTTCAATGGCGAAAGTGAAGGGTATTTGCATAAGGGTAGAATGGAAGTGAGTGCAGTACTCGCCAGTAAACATTATAGTTTGGCGAATTTTTTGTACAAGATTTGTACCATTTTATTATAAATAAAGTAAGTAAAGAACAAGAAAAAAGGAGCAAAATTCTGCAGGCGATGATGTAGTATTAACAGCTGTGTAAACAGTGAAGATTTTTTGCAAACATTTTCTATAGATATTAACTTTCAATAAGCTCTTTAAACGTTGCATATAGCACCGTTTTCGTAGAGTACATTCTATTTTCTACGTCAAAGTAAGAAGTGAATATTAAAAATGCATTAAAAGTCTTTTTATAAAGACTTTTGGTCTTGTCGGTGTAATGCTCTCAAAGTCCGTATCGATCGCCAGTTCTTCAACCTCTAGGTAACGCAATGAGACTTGAGGTCACGTAAACTGCTGCATGTCACGTGTGTAAGGGAGACTTTCGTTCGAATTTTCTAATTTTTAGGGTTCCGTACGAAAAGGGTATAATGGGACCCTCTTACTTAGACTCTGCTGTCCGTCCGTCTGTCACCAGGCTGTATCATAAGAACCGTGATAGATAGACAGAAATTTTCACAGATGATGTATTTCTGTTGCCGCTATAACAACAAATACTAAAAAAGAGAATAAAATAAATATTTAAGGGGTTCCCATACACCAAACGTGATTTTTTTTTCCTTTTCTATATGTAGATAATGGTACGGAACCCCTTCGTGCGCGAGCCCGACTCGCACTTGGCCGCTTCTTGTTTTGTTTCGGATGCCACTGTAGTCTTGTGTGTAATCGTTCACCTGAACTCTTGTTGTTTTACTCATAGCAAGTGCGGGTGGTAGGACCTTGTGCTAGGTCCGTCCGGATCTCTACCACCATCTTGCTCGCTAATCTAGCGGCTAAGCAGCAGTGCTTGCACCGTTGTGTTCCGGCATGGAGAGCAAGACAGCCGGTGCAATTACTCTCACTAGAGGTGTTGCATCTTAGCCCTCTGGGTTGGCAACGCATCTGCAATCTATTTGGGGTTGCAGGTGTCTATAGGCCGTGGTGATCACTTACCATCAGGTGACGCACTTACTTGTTTGCCTTTCTATTTCATTAAAAAACAAAAAATTGTAATTTCTTAATCCATCTGGACCGTAGCAGCTACTACTAAATTAGTTACCATAATCCACAGAAGACAACACAAACAAGCACGCAATGCCTCTTATGCTATAAGTGAATTACCTCCGTCGTTATTATGTTTGAAGTCTTAAGTCAATAAGCTAACACAATCAATCAATTAATTTCTACATCAAACAAATGTATATGTGCCTTCTTCCTCTTCGAAATTTCATAAAAAATCCTTTACTATAGCTAAATCCCTTAAAGTGTTTTGAAAACATCTTAGAAAAGTAGTTACTATAGCTTTCATAATCTGACCGATTCCAGTATGAGACTTTGTCTTTAGTTTCTACTACGACGTCTATATATTTATTTAGATATTCTGTTTATGTGTTTTCATTATTGGTATTTGATTGTGCATTTTCTTTGACAAGATCTGTTATAAATATCTCAGATTTTTTTAGACAGCTTTGTTTCTATTCAATTGCGTTACTTGCTCTATGTGTTCTTCAGTTCATTTCTTCTTTCTAATAGTCTAAGTGATAAGACCACCTATTGTAACTTTTGATTTTATTGCGTGATGATCAATGAAGATTCATTTCACTTTATTTGATTACATTGTCTGTTATTTCACAGCCAAAGAAAGAGCTATAAACATAATAGATGTTCGCGCAATAAAATTGCTAAAATACAACTTCATCGTCATAAAAACTGTGAAACTTGCAGCAAATCACATAAATGATGCTCTAGTTGGATATATTGTTAAGGACGTGATCATAGAGCCATCAAGGGACTTCAGTTCTGACGGTCTCCACAGCTGCAGAACAAACAGTAAGTAACATACTGATAGTACATCCAGCGGCCGAAGTTGTGAAAAACTGGAAGGTACCAAGAATGTCTATAGCTGCTCTTACTGTCTTGACAATAGAATCGTGTATTAAAATTTTATTCACTTCAATTCTGTAGATATATCTACAGTATATCTATGCTGACTGTACAGCTAGGTAACTCAATATTTAACTTCACTGTTCTCTCAACCTGCCCGTGAACGTGAGGCATGAAATGGGTTCACAGCATTTTAGAATTAGATTCGTTACAATACATGCGATACAAGTCGCGAAAACAAGTAATTTTTTTAACCTTTATTGATTAAATTAAAAGATTAAATACAACTATGTACTAAATTTCTTCCACGCTCCTAATACACCAAACTGACATTATGGTAGATGACAACGACAATTCAAAGTTCATTACAATATGTCCACTAATCAAGCCGGGCAATACAAAAACTCTTCAGGTTAGCCATTTAAGCCGAATTGTTGCTGTCACATGTCACCTGTCAGCTTGGTAAAATATGTGCCAGACAAACTTTAAGGGGTGCGTGTCGGGTTTCCTCCTCGTGTGCCTAAGTGCTGCGGTTCCCTTATGGACTTTTCCGGGGGGAAGAGCAGTGCTTGGGCCGGTGCACCCTGGTCATCAGTCAATAATTTCCTTGCCTTTATGGTGGGATATCATTGGCTGATGGCTAATAACCCGACGGGGGGGGGGGGGGTCTTTTGACCCAAACCGTACAATTTTATTTTACACTGACATTGGCACAAGCCTCGTGGCCGCCATTAAAGAAAAAAGAAAAAAAAAAAGAAGAAGAAAGACAAACTTTAAAAGAGACACCAATCCAACAATCGTAAAAACCCAAAAACGCAGAATTTAAATGCAAACACAAAATGAAAGCTATTAATAATTAAATTTCGATTACTGCTGTAACATTTTGCTGTGGATTAACCCAGTAATGGCGGGTGTAAAGTGGTTTGGGATGAGGCATTAAATTGAACATAACCTGTAATGGCATACTCGTGTATCTATGCAGGGGTTACTTGAAGTCTACCTTCAAAACCAGGTCATCCAAATAAACACATGATTTTATGTCAATAAACCCTCTGTGATAGACGGACAGACACGGGGGTGACCTTATAAGGATTTTGTGTTTATTTTAGAGCCCCAAAGGGTTTCAACGGGACCCTGTCACTAAGTCTTCGCT
Source organism: Ditula angustiorana (assembly GCA_963691745.1). Classification (NCBI taxonomy): domain Eukaryota; kingdom Metazoa; phylum Arthropoda; class Insecta; order Lepidoptera; family Tortricidae; genus Ditula; species Ditula angustiorana. Next base: position 409,174 of record OY829483.1, on the reverse strand, counting down.
GTCTGTCCGTCCTTCCGTCGGTTTGTACTTCTGCCACAAGGTTGTATTTTTATATTTTAAAAGATAAAAAACTTAAATATTATTTTCTTTAGCGTTTTTTGTACGGTACCCCTTGTGTTCAATTTCAACTCGCAATTGGCCAGTTTACGCCTTGCAAGTTCGAAGCAAGAAAAGCTAACCAAAGTTTTTATAACCTATTTACTGAAATTCTGAAATTTGTTCTAAGAATTGTTAGAATCAAGTGACAGTAGGCATGGCACATTGCTCACAGAACGAGTGGCCGATAGAGCCAAAAATTTGTCGAAGGGTGACCGCGTACCGGAAGACGCATCGTGGGCAGACCCGCCACAAGGTGGACCGATGACCTGGTGATGGTGGCGGGAACCCGCTGGAAGCAAACAGCGCAGGACCAGATTTTGTGCTGATCTTTCGAGGAGGCCTATGGCCTGCAGTGGATGTCTTTCGGCTAAAATGATGATGCTGATGAGGATGTTGAACAAAGTGACAGACTACTTACTTCTATATAGGAGTCGTTGAGCCTCGATGCGTCGTTGACGGCTAGCATGGTGATACCGATGCTCCCGCGCATCATGCCTAGCACGACGGATGCGGCGATCATGTACAATATTTGTAGATGGCGGACGCCGATCTTGAATTCTAACAATAAAAACATAAAAAATATTTAAAAGAGAGACATGATTGAACAGAATGCGGGTTACCTGATGGTTAAATGATTACCATGGCTATAAATAATAAAATAATAAATGATTATCTTTCTTTCTTTGTATTGGAACCAGCGTCTACAAATTTCGTTATCCTTTGCCGGCTTTTACCTCGGTTGGCCTTCGAACTGGACCGTACGAAATGCAGTTGCAAGCTGCTACTGCTAGTATTCTGTGCGTACTCGTATTTTTTAAGTTGCTGCAGCCTTAACCATTTTATGAGAGACGGCGTTTTCGATGTTTTCTAAAAATTGTGCCAGTTTTTAGCCCTGTGTCAGTGGATAAGGAAACGGTGATTATCGAGAAATTTAACTTTTATAACGTATAGGGGGTTGATCAACGCTGGTGGAAAACTAGCGGCGGCTAACCTGATGGAAATGAATTACCTCACTCGATAGACGCTAACACTTTCAGACGTAGGAATACAAACCAAGTAGAATCAGACTTGTAAAGGAGCTTATAAAGAGCTTGTAAAAAGCCTGGTCGTACTTGGAAAATATTTATGAACTATATTTCACTTGCCGGTTACCAGCAGAGTTACTAAATTATATTCTGTTGAACCTTATCGCAATGAGAAATTGCTGTATAATTGCTGACATTCACTATGAGTCGTTATCATATTTATTGTAAAACGGTTGTACAATTTCCCAGAATTCAGATATTGACTCAACCCAAAGTAAACCTTTTACTGGCTACAAACCAACCAAATTCAATTCTGCCTTGAAGACCCGTTAGTAGTAAAACAGCTGAACATTGCAGCAACAGCGTTATTTGGTTGACATTTCTGTAAGACGCTCCATTGCACAAAACGCGTGTTTTTATGATGTTTACGTTGATGATTTATGTACCTATAACTAAATCACTTACTTTTCTTCGTAACAAATCCCTCTGATCCATCTTCATATTTGTTTTTCAAAAATTCCACATCCATATTGATTGTTTTCAGTTCATTTTCTAGCTAAATACCTTTTATTATTTCTGTTGTAGTATTACTTGTTGATCAAAATTCATGTTCAGTTACAAATTCTCTGTAATTCATACTAGCGTCTTCAACTTTATTATTTTCATTTGCTACATTATCAGTATGTATATTTGCTATGAACACAGACGCCTGAACTTCATCTATGAGATAAGCGGTGACATGTGCATTTTGATCTCTATGTGCATGTTATTAAGTGTCTATTGGTGTGTTATCAGCCTCAATGTCATTAAATATGTCATGAGATTCGCAGACTTCTGTGATTATTTTAATACCTTTAATATACTTAATTTTAATTACGGGGCGTTTGTCATGCGTGACGTGACCGTAAACACGGTGAGATATATTATACAGGTGTCGTGTTCCAAGACCTTTATAATCCTTGATGTAATCTTGTAGGTGAGGGAAAACATCGTGAGGAAACCTACACATTTCATGTAATTAAATGTGTAACCATGATCCTGTCGGTCCGATTTTCCTAAAGTTATTTCAGTGTTGATATATTTACTTTCTTTGTCTTTCTTTGGATTACAAAAACTTTGTTTTAAACTTTCGCGATTTTCACACATATTTATAACGTTATTGGGACTTAAACGCGATAAAAATATATTGATAATTTACCACGACGTTTCGGCCGTGGTCACGAGTAGACCACGGCCTTTGAAACATGGCAAACGTCTCTTTGTTCATATAATTTGATATTAACTATAAGTTTTATCAGTCTTTCTATAGAAATGTAGTCTAACTAATATAATTATGCTTCAGGATGACCATGGTGATGCTTTTTGGCGTCAACAGAGTCCTTTTAATTGTAAGAGGCGTTGTAGTCGATGTAGTGTTTTCTTCATAACTAAATATTTTTCGGACAAGCATGCGTGGTTTAGAAGAAGTAGGCGGCCGAAGATATAAGAAAAAACAGAAATGGATAGCGAATTTGTTGTATACTATGAAAGAATAATGTAAAGATTCACTGGTGAATGTTTTGAAGGCTAAGTCTGGGCATGAACATAGGAAAATGTCCTTTCTAACATACCTATCCGTCTGAGGTGAAAGCTTTGGTATCAGCGTCGGACTCGACGTCGAGGAATCATCCCGTCTCGCTCACTCGAGCTAGCGCTAGAGCAAGACAGGGCGCTGACACAGCGTCGAACTCGTCGCTGTTACGCTTAGAGAATCACGCTATACGTGTGTGATTTTGTCGGATTTCGAAAATTTCTTGTTTACTAATCCTGCCGCAAAGCAGCAGTGCTTGCATTGTTGTGTTCGGGCGTGGAGAGCAAGACAGCCGGTGTAATTACTGGCACAAGAGGTATTTCATCTTAGCCCTCTGGGTTGGCAACGCATTTGCAATCTCTTTGGTGTTGCAGGTGTATAGGCGGTGGTGATTACTTATCGTCAGGTGACCCACTTGCTTGTTTGCCTTCCTATTTAAAAAAAATCGTTGAAACAAAGTTTTGAAGTGTAAGTTTTGCCTTAGATATCTGCTGTGGCTAACTTGTTAAATAGCACTTTGCATTCACTGATATTTTTTGCAATTTAATTCTAAAATAAAAAAAAATGCCTAGTGGTTAGGTACCCTGATTATGAAGCTTGAGGTTCTGGGTTCGATTCCCGAGAGGAGCAAATGTTTGTACAATAAATAAATAAATAAATAAATATCTCAGAACAATTCACACCGATTGACCTAGTCCCAAGCTAAGTAAACCTTGTGATATGGGTACTAGACAACGGATATACATGTATACTCAAATAGATAGATACATCCTTAAATACATATAAGATCCAAGACTCACATTTGCCCTTCCCGGGAATCGAACCCGGAACCTCTAGCTTTCAGAGTCAGGGTACTAACCATTAGGCTATTCGGTCGTCATAATGAATATGAATGTTTGTACCCCAGTCTTGGGTGTTATAATATGTATTTAAGTATGTATTTATCTATATAAATATGTATATCCGTTGTCTATTACCCACAGTACAAGCCTAAATTTGCTAAGTTTGGGACTTTTTTTTTTTAATGAAATAGGAAGGCAAACAAGCAAGTGGGTCACCTGATGGTAAGTGATCACCACCGCCTATACACACCCGCAACACCAAGAAGATTGCAGATGCGTTGCCAACCCAGAGGGCTAAGATGGAATACCTCTTGTGCCAGTAATTACACCGGCTGTCTTGCTCTCCACGCCGGAACACAACAGTGCAAGCACTGCTGCTTAGCGGCGGGATTATCGAGCAAGATGGTGGTAGCGATCCGGACGGACCTTGCACAAGGTCCTACCACCCGCAAAGCACTAGGTCAATTGGTGTGAATTGTCCCGAGATTTTTGTTATAATAATCTGCTGAGTTATTAGGCGCTTCTTTTCAGCGTAATTCTCCGTTTCCCGACTGTACACGTAAAATTCCATTTATTTACGTTTACATGCATTAATATTATTTGATATAAATCGCTACATGGTTGTTTAACGTTGTTGTTTGTGGGGCTTATGAAATATTATTGTCTACCTCGGGGGATGTAAAGGGTAGCCCTTTTATTTTTGCAGCAAATAATCTCTCGTCGGAAGGTTTTTGCGTTTTGAGGCGAGTTTTATTATTGATATACACAGAAGGGTACGTGTTTGTTGTTTTTAACGTCAAAGTTACGAGTCAGAAGTGAATATTAAAAAATGTTTTAAAAATTCTTCTTACATCCTGAACACACATGTACTTTTACCCGACTACGGCAAAGCCAAAAGAAATGGTTATGTTTTTTGTTTTAAATGATTTAACTTAGGCAACGCAATGAGTTGAGGTCACGTTCACTGCTGCTTGTCACGTGTGTACTGGAGAATTTCGTTGGAATTGTAAGGATTATTGAAGGTCCTGTTTCTCTACCACCATGTTGCTCGCTAATCCAGCCTCTAGCAGTGCCCGTGTTCCAGCGTGGCGAGCAATACAGTCGGTCCAATTACTGACACACGAGGTAATCCATCTTAGCCCTCTGGGTTGGCAACGCATCTGCAATCTCACATTACAGATACGTTGCCGTATCTGTAATCTCTTTGGTGTTGCGGATATCTATGGGCGGTGATGATCACTTACCATCAGGTGACCCTCTTGCTTGTTCGTGTACCTATTTTGTATTATATTGTTTTTGATAAAATTATTTTGCGGTAACGCTACATACAGTATTGGTAATGCCGGAGACGTCTTAAGTTTTTTTTTATAAAATAAGAAGGAAAACAAGCAAGAGGGTCACCTGATGGTAAGTGATCACTACCGCTCACAGACAACCGAAACACCAAGGAGATTGGAGAGTGGATAGTAGAGAGTTGGACAAAATAATTATTAACCTAAATACGTGTTAACAAACGAGCATAATACAGCCAGACAAAGAAAGGTTTGAAAATGCATTTTTTTTTTAATGATACAATGTTTTTAGAGAACTTTTATTCACCAAAATCGATAGTAACATGACTAATAAACAATAGTGCTAAGGCAATGACTCGAAAATAAAAGAAAATATGTATTTGCATAATATGTTAATGCAGCAATACTTAAATTATTATTATTATTCCTGAAAAATACCTATTTAAAACAGTAAGTACATATAATGTCTGTCTTGTATATCGTATTACAGTTACTTATCCATAGCAATTTTTTAGCTTTAACAATTTGTAGACATTTGAAATAAAACAATTTTAATAGTTCATATCTCGTAGCCGGGTTAAAATCAACAAAATTGTACCGTTACCAAAATAATTAATATCAGTTTGAAATAAATTTAAATAATAATGACAACACAAAGAAAAGTTAGGGTAATGGCAGGACTCGAACCTGCAACTCGTGCCTTGCGTTTGCCAGTTTCGCCACAATACCTACCAACTAGTTGGTAATGTGGCAAAACTGGCAATGTTTAAAAAAAATCGGAAGTAAATATCGATTACAAAAATATCAGTTTCGTAACGATTTTATAACGATTTATATTATTTAGTGATGAAACCGTTATTAAACTCATTTTAATAGTTACGAAACTGATATTAATTATTTTAGTAACGGCGCCGTGTGTTTGATTTTGACTTACACAACGAATCTAATTACCGACCATAAATTTTTAATTTATTTTACATTTTTCAAAATTGTGTAGTTTATCAGTTTATCTGTTTTGTCAATGGTTGGCATCATCTGCTTTAACCCTTAACTTAAACTAAACACGAGACCTGAAGAGTGCCCGAAATGTCGGTAATTTGAATCGTTGCATTTAACGCTATGAATAGTTTTTTTTTAATAATCATCAATACGGCATTTCGTTACATTTATTACGAACATTGTTTTCACATCCAAGAGTCTATTTTCCAGGTCAATAAATACTCGGTTTCCATTTTAAAGGATGCGGTGCGTCATTTCTCCGCCCGCGTGTCATCCCCCTTGAGCGCCGGCGTCATTTCCTCTGCAAAAATAAACGCTCCCGTCAGATAAAAGCAGACTTGGTAATGACGTAGAGTACAAATGTGAAACACTCTTCATTTGTTTTTTTATGAGGCACGAGCGTCGAGCGATGACTCGTAATCAAGGATGAGATAAGGAAATGTGGTGTTACTGTGTTTTTAGCATGAGTTTGGAAATAATAAACGTGAATATTTTGTAGTTTATGGTGGTATGAAGTGATAGAAATTAACGACTTAAATAAATTGTTGCACACCTATCCTACAACACAATTTTTATATTTATTTCAAAAATATATGAAGTGTGTATTTAGAATTCAGGGAACTAATTTTTATGCTAAAAACCTTGAAATTTAACGGATAAAAAATCATTACCGTAAACTCGCATACTAATTAAACGTGTACGAACACTGTTTATTTTAATGTTTGTAAACATTAAGTCAATAAGTTTAAGAATAAGAATAAAAAGAAAAAAAAAGATTTATTGCCATTACATAACATACTATATTATAGTATGTCTGGCAACAGGTACCAGTCTCAGCATATGCTAGGCCTAGGCTAGGCTGTAAGACCTCTTTATGTGACTTCCAGCATTATCAGTTTTACTTTAAGACCAACATGACACAGTGTTTTAGTTTACCCTTAAACAGAAAGAAGATCCGGTTTAGCATATATACAAGGAAGAAATAAACCAACCAGGATCTCCAATCCTCTTGAACTGAGGGTCGTCCCACGGCTGGCGACGGCTGTCGAAGAACAACACATAAACTGTGTTGGTAATGATGCAGAGAGCGGCTGTAGTGAGGAATACGATACGCCAACGGTTAACGTCCGTCTAAAAAGGAAAGTGAACTTGGTAATGACACAAAACATTATGTTTTTTTTAAGGATGGTGCATACGAATTGACATTGTTTGCTTTAGTCTATTGCAAAGCTCTCACAAACATTGCGAGTAGAAATTGAATTAAGTTACAGTAGAATCTTCTGGAAAATGAAATTTTGGATGATGTCAGAATATAAGAATGACTGCGCTGTCAAGAAAAGTAAAAAAAGAAAGACAAAATTCATAAGGTAGGATACTAGCGAATACAATTATGATGACGGTGATGATAACTATAATGATAAACTTGTGCATTTAGGATCTGTTGTCTGATCGGTAGTTAAATAATTAATAGTTGGTAACCACGGTAACCATAACAACGTAGTCAATGGTGTCCCATAGTGTTTTCTTGACAAATGGCAGGTTTTAATTATCAGTGTAGTATCTTCTGATCAGACAATGGACCCTTAATGTTGAGCAAGAAATCAAATATTTGCCAGTTGCACTTCAATTCGACGAAAAGAACAACGATTTAACGAAATGTTTAATTTAGCTAAGCAATAAGTACTTGGTCAGTGCAAATTCATAGCTCTTGATTATCTACTTAAGAGTATTGTCATAGTATATAATGAACTAAATGTAGAAGCTTCTGTAGAAATTATATTTGCTTACGGGATCATTGTTCAAGATGAGACTAGTAAAAATAGGTGTAATGATGCTGCCAGTGCTGGCCATGCAGTTGGTAAGTGACAGCAGGACGCCGGCAAAGTTGGGAGACAGATCCAAGTGGCTCATCTGTAATGAGACAACCATTATAGAATAATTCATTATATTACATCAGGCCGAATTCAGCGGGGTGATTTTATAAGTTCTCTAGTTTATTGAGTACTCTTCTAAGAGTTACTATCTTAGCGCCCTGACTCCAAGGACCGAGGTTCTCGAGACCAACTGCAACGAAATTGTAACTAGAGCCGAGATTGTAACTTTTTCACGGCCGCTGCTGCCGCTGCGCTGGCTTTATATTATTATGGGTTCCCTGGAGGTGTGGTTGTGTATCATTTGAAATAATTTCAAAATACAGATTGCGCGAGATTTTTTTCTCCAATTTTCTTGCAATGCTTAATGTATTTTGTAGAGCTATATAGTTTACCGAAAAGCCAGCAGAGCTGAAGCCACTTAGCGTCAATGCGGTCACTAGTGTCACGATCGCTGCCACCTTGTTTTCAGGGCCTAGGAACGACAGCACTGTGAGCCCAGCTGCCATCCCAAAGAAAGCTGCAAAGAAAAATGCACTTGATATTTGCTGGAGAGCATCTTTAGCAGCACTATTTTGGCCGAAAAGTGTCTTATTTCAACATTTTAGGAGCAGTCTGCCACCAGAATGCAACAAAGTCACGCCGAATCGTCATCAAAATTGTTTTTGTTTAATTTTTGCTATATATATTTTATGTATGTTAGTCTATTAGGTATTTGTCTATGGGTCATTTGTAGCCTTAATTTTTTTTTATAATATTTTATTTATCTGATAACTACATACTTCTGCTACAACTGAGCTCATCATCACTAACTAGCCTTTAGAGAAAGCTTTATAGCTATTAGGCTTTTTAAGTCATAAGCCAAAGCTGAGCCACTTGGTGAAGCCATTGCTGTCACGTCGGAAATCACAGCGATGCCAAAATGTAACGCAACCCTTTCAACCCACATGTATGTATGAATAGGCAATATTGTCACCGATAAAGTAGTTTAGGGAAAAGAAATGCAGACAAACATGCGGAATATCTAAAGGGATTGCCGCCACCTGTCGGAACCAGCAACTCCAAGGCAATAACTGTTCCATTGCTAGCCTAAAGCATTTTCCTAGTGTTCACTCCTAGTGTTCCGGTCACAAAATAAAAAAGAATCTAAAGGTTGCATTAAAAATTCAAAGCCTCCGCATTTATTGCAAAGTAACCCAGTTTAAGATACAAAATTGTGCATTATACACGAAAAAAAAATTTTTGCGGGTGCTAGGACCTTATGCAAGTTCCGTTCGGATCGCTACCACCATCTTGCTCGCTAATCCTGCCGCTAAGCAGCATTGCTTGCACTGTTGTGTTCCGGCGTGGAGAGCAACACAGCCGGTGCAATTACTGGCACAAAAGGTATTCCGACTTAGCCCTCTGGGTTGGCAACGCATCTGCAAACTCTTTGAATTGGTGGGTGTCTATAGGCGGTGGTGATCACTTACCATCAGGTGACCCACTTGGTCGTTTGCCTTCCTGTTTCATTAAAAAACAAAAAATTGTAATTTCTTAATCCATCTGGACCGTAGCAGCCTAGATTCGTGGTAAGATTTGATAAGTTTAAAAGCCTCTGTGAGGCAGAAGGAGCCTTTTTGTTAAAAATGATAACGCAGGAATGATTTAGTGAGGGCACCTGAAGAGTGTACGGCTGAGATAACCGGGAGTGCCGAATCGAGATACGTTTGAGGGTCAAGATTATTTTAAGTATATTACAATTGGCTCTTTTTGAGAATTTTCTTTTGATATTTGATACCTCTAACGCATGATTTATTTATTTTGGACAGCTACAATGAACTGCTAGGCTATGTACTGGTGAACATATTTTTTTAAGTTGAAGATATCGAGTCAGTACATACCTAGGTAAGTTTTTGTTTAAAGGAGAATGGGCAAATTGTCCCAAGTGCTGTATACAGTTGTGTTATATCTTATTTGAAAGCTCTCTACAAGAGCTTAATTTTTTTATATTACAGCAGAACCGAGATGTTTGCAGGGAAAAAGTTACAGCCTATTTCATAACTCACTTTGTACTAGCAGTTGTATGAAAAGTATGTGTAAAATCATGTTCGAGATATAGCCGAAAGATTTTAACCACGCATTCCTGAGACCACTAGGAGTAAAAAACGTAATGTGAGCATAGGTCTAACTAGCTGTTTTATTTTTCTATTTTTTCATACAAAACAATTATGAATTACAACTCTTAAGGTAAACCACAGTCGAACAGTGCTTTAGGACGAGCTGGCAACGTATTTCTTTAACTTTTGACACGTAGGTCGGAATGTTTTGGCGCGCATTGATGTTGTGATTAGTTGTCCCTTTCCTATCGATAATGTTATTACAGAGAAGAAATATCTTCTTAGGAAAGAGATGAAACTATACTCGCACACATATATAGTAAACGAGAAAAGTACTTAAATCATAGACAATTAAATACTGAAACAGATGCGTTTTTATTACGGGTGTCGCAAGAAAAAGGATTTATGCTCGTTACTAGTTAATTAAATACTAAAAATCATTCTAAGTTATTTTAACTGATAGTTCACCAATGTTTCAGCAAAATAATAGGTAATACCGCCTGGTTGGTTTAATTAAGAGGAGGTTGAGTGTGACTGTCATTTATAGGGATTCTCTTTACAAGTAGGTGTAGGCTTATTATTTAGGTACTTAATCTTTCCTAGCGACCAACCCCATCTTCGTACGGGTAATGGACACAAAGAATCGTCCTTTGAAAACCTCTAAATAAAGAAGAAAACCGTATCAAAATCCGCTGCGTGGTTTAGAAGTAGTCAGCGACTGAAAATACGATGAGGACAGACAGGAACGGATAGCGACTTTTTATAGGTTCCCGAGTCAACAACAACAAACCCTTATTGTTTCACCATGCCCGTCTGTCCATCCATCTGTCCGCAGCTTAGCTCAGAAACTCTAACTATACTGGAGAGCTGTATTTTGGTATGATTATAAACTTATATTAGCTACGCCGAAAAATAGTAAAATAATATCTTGAAAAAGATTTTTTTACGGTATCTCTCCTGCATGTAAAATGGGGATGATTTTTTTAAGCCATTTTAATCCAGTGATACGAAAAAGGAACAATACGCTGTACTTTACAAAGGGAACAGTAAATTCACAAGTTCACTGTAAAAAAACATTGCAGGTACTTTATAATTCATACGTTAATTGTCAAAAATGTTAATTTATTTATTTATAAGTTTGATCGAGTGATCCTTTCCTCAGAACCACTATGATCGTTTTCTATAATAATGACTAACTATTGTAGAAAAAATCAGCTCCCAAGGCAGAAGAGAAGACATGGATTTTTTAAATGAACACCTTTAACGGTAGGCGCGTTCATAGTCGTAGCTTTCTTACTTTTAAACATCGCAGTCACAAAACCAACACATTAACTTGTCGACAAATTACATTTCGCTTTAGTTACACTTGGACAAAACTAAGAAAGTCCTTGCCAATCTATTGCATCCAATATAACTTGCTAGAAGTTGGATCAAGGGTCAGATTCAGAAGGCGGTACTCCTGGACACGTCACGAATAGTCAGGAGATTCCTCACTCTGCAGCCCTAACCACCTGTAGCTTGAGCCCTGCCCCGCTGCCGGCGGCACTTAGGTTTTTATAATGTTTGTATATTTTGTATTGGTATTGTTTTATTACTTTTATAGAAATATTGTAACAACTTAACCTAAGATTTCAAAGAAATATACAAATAAGAACAATAACTGCAAAAATAATTAAAAGATTCGGTCGCTAAGAGTTTGCAACAATATGAAACAACCATTGCTTACGGAATAATCTCCATTGCAATAATAAAGGAGCATTTTATGAGTCCAGTTTAAAGGAATAATAATGAACACTAAGCTGTTTTGAGACTGGTAACGCCATCTAGTGACAAAAAAATAAAATACTGCTTCAATTAAAACATTTCTTGTCGGCTGCATGAGGTTAGAAGACATGAAAATCGCAATGGGATAGCACTCGGTAATTATTATTGTAGAGTAAACTGGTTTTTGGTAATAAACAGAGTTTATCTATTGTAAATACCCACCCTAAATTACGAGAAATGACAGTTCACATAAAACACTAAAACGACCCACAGTCTACGTTTAGTTAAAACAAGCCGCGTTTTGTAGTGAACCTATCATTGGATTCATTTTAAGTTAATCATTAAGAAACGATTTAGCGTAAGACTACCAGCAACCTATTCCTATAAAAGTGATTTTCTGTGGACGCTGTTTAATAATCACGGTTAAACATCAACTTCTAATTACATTTGATGGTAAAAAAACGAGTAAGCATTAAATTGGGCATGCAAGGTGGCATGCAATCGGGCATATAAGATGGCTTGCATTCGGACATGCAAGCAAGCATGCAAGACGGCATGCAAACAAGTATGCAATATTTAAGTTGATCGAGTGAGGCGTGTAGTAGTAGACACGTTGTAACGTAACGGATTATAACTATTCATTAAGAATCTGAATATCAAACAATATCCCCTGGGACCTAGGCAACTACTTGTTCGGTCGGGATAACAGTAGCCTATGATATCCTTCTCCAACCTTTAAACTATCCCTATGCAAACCGATACACAGGTACACATCACGTCTTTTAACTTGTGATATATGTAACCCCGTTTTATATTGATCATTATCATCATATTATCGGGTCGTTTGCCACTTGCTCCCAATGGTTTCCCACGACCCTCATCAGACCGTCGGTCTGTCTTTTGATACCAATAATTTGTCTCCTTTTAGCCCCAACTGACATTGGTAAGTCTTTTTTTATGTACCAAGTCGGTGGAAAACCATGGGGCTCGCCTGATAGGGAGCATTACCGCCTATGGACGCTTGGGACTCCAGGGGCATAAGGCGCACGTTGCTGACTATATACAAGAACCTTTTGATGCCCCTTTTAAAGACACCCCCACCTTATATCACGCTGGAAAAACCTCTCGTACTACGCAATGGGAGCAATGTGCCGCTCCCACTGCTATTATTTACGATTTGTACTTGTAGAGCAAGTTTATTTCTCCAGTAGATGTCATTCTCGATTTGATCACGCACAGAAACTCGGAACCATAGCTTTTTCCATCGACATTTGGGTAGCTCTACTGTAAAACTTCCTATGGGGCCCACTGAACGATTAGCAAGAAAATAGACACGCCTGCTGATAGCCGTTCAGGTATAGGTAAAAAACTTCGAGTGTAGGGTCTGCAACTTTTAGGTCACTATATGCCTCGCAAAGGCGTAACAATTTGATTAGGTCCCTCGTCGAGGGACTCAGCAGCACCATGTCATGAGCATAGCTTATATTGTGGACACTAATGTCCCCTATGTGACACCCGACATTCGAACTGCTGAGCCCCTCGACTAGTCGGTTCATATAAAGATTGAACAATTTAGGCGAGCTCAATCCTCCCTGCCTAACCCCGCACTGCATTGTATATGAGTCTGAGAATGCACCTGCCCCTTTGACACTGCCCACAAATAACCTGCCGAAAACCTAATTTACTTAAAAAAGACAAATAAATAAAATATAAAAGATAGATAACAGTTTTATTAAAGTACCATTTAATCTGAAACCTTTACATAGAATAAAGTACAGTCGCTATCCGTTCCTGTCTGTCTTAAATTCTTATTGTGTATTTTCGGCCACTTTCTCCTTCTAAACCACTCATCGGATTTTTGATTTTGTCGTTTATAAATCTTTTTACACAAGGTTTAATGTACATCCTGATTGTGCACGTGCGAAGCCGGGGCGAGTCGCTAGTACTAAATATTTTACATTTTTACAATCACTTATTAGTACTTTTTCTTTAATGTGGTTTTAATACACAATCACAATTTTTGTCTTCTCATTCAGCCTTCGTTGCAGACAGTTCATGATATTTGGCTAGGTTGGTTGGCTTCTTGAGACGTTTACGTGATCACAATTTTGGTTTCTTCATATTTTTACGAATACTTTGCCCACGATCTTACTGGTTTTTGGTGAAGATCGCCATTTCTTCTCGTTTCTTACTCTCTTTCATGCTTTTATGCAAGGCGTTTAGAATGCCTATAATTATTATTACTTATTAATTAGAAAGGCTGCAGAAAAATTATAGCTACAAACTAGCACAACCGAATGTATATTTTTAGATTTACGTATTAAAATGTGAATTATTTATTTTTGATCACGTTGATGACTTAAATGACAAAGGCTTATTTCAGTTTGACGTGACACATTTCGTTATGACTTTTTTGTCAACAGAATGGCAACGTCGCATACATTAGGGTGTGTTACACTTAAGTTTTATTGAAAAAATATTTTTTTATTTTTGCGTCCCACGCCGCCCCTGCAGACACCAGGTCTTCGAAACATAGCCTATGATGATCCTTACACCGAGTGCTACACGTCCATACTACTCACTATTGTATACAAGGGTTGGGACAGCGCCCATACAAAAATGCCCATTCTCCTTTACGTTTATGTAATCGCTAGACTTTCTTTAATTGATATTTTAATCAAAAGTTAACTGCCAGCTACAGAGAGTTTGATAAAGTCCGATGTAACAGAACGTAACAAAATAAAAATTAAAGAATGTGTTAATAAAATTAGTCAACATGAAAGTCTCAGTGTTGCCACGTTCATTTGTAAAAAACGGAAGAAATTGTAAAAAAAATCAGTAGTTTATGTAAAATTGTGGCTAAAGAATTACAAAAATTTACACCAATGCACTCCCAAAAACCACCAGATCTAGCAACAAAGTCCGTAAAGTAGCAACACTAGTGCCAATTGAAGGAGATGGATTAAAGCATAAAGATACAAAAATAACATTAGATCAAAAGGCAAACTTACAAATGGAGTTAAATATCTTCCTACAAACGCCAACAGAGAGAATGTTCCTGTTGTAGATCTCTTCACAGATGGAGGCGGCTGCGACGTTTCCCACCCACATGCCGATGTACGGGAGTGCTGATAAAGATGCGCTCTGTTAAGAATAAGAATAAAAAGTACATACAAAAGATGGTATTTCAATTCTGAGAGGAACCTTAATCTGCTATATGTATTCGGTTGATTAAAGGAGAATGGGCAAATTGTCCCAAGTGCTGTATACAGTTGTGCTATATCTTATTAGAAAGCTCTCAATAAGAGCTTAATTTTTTTATATGACAGCAAAACCGAGATGTTTGCAGGGAAAAAGCTACAGCCCATTTTATACCTCACTTTGTACTAGCAGTTGTATGAAAAGTATCTGTAAAATCATTTTCGAGATATAGCCGAAAGATTTTAACCACGCATTACTGAGGCCACTAGAAGTAAAAAACGTAATGTGAGCATAGGTCTAATTTGGTGTTTTTTTTTTTTTTCATACAAAACAATGATTAATGCTGCAGACACCTGGTCTTCGAAACATAGCCTATGATGATCCTTACACCGAGTACTACACGTCCATACTACTCACTATTGTATACAAGGGTTGGGACAGCGCCCATACAAAAATGCCCATTCACCTTTACACATCTCCAACTTACAGATCATCTAATAGAAATTGTTTAACATCATAGTCATGTTTTTTTAACAATATTAATAATTTGTTTTTAAATCATCCAATGGTAGCTTTCGCATTTCTGTTGGTAACTTATTAAAGAGTTTCATGCACATGACATAACAGTTCTTCGAGTACAACAAAACATGTTGACAACTTTACATAATGGCTTATCACTATTACGCACTAGGGGCAACTGGTCTACTTGTGAACGGCTGTACCTGGAACACTCTCTAAACCTTAGAGATACACTCTCTCATCGTTGGAGCAATCGAGACGCTTCGCTATCCCTTGCCTTCTCTTTGATCGACTGTGATACTGAATTTCGAAGTTCAAAATTGCGATTCACTATAACCCTAAAGTACTTAAATGCGACGCACGTTACTGCGAGTACGCCACATCGATGCACATATTCTCGCTTTTTTATCACCGCGATGCATCATCGATTTACATTGTTCAGTACGGTGGCGTGTATAAAAAACCGTTCGTGAAATTTTTACACATAGGTTAGGTTAGGTTAGTGTTCTTCAGGTCCGGATAAATAAATTATTGACATCATAGGGTATCGATGGGCATACTTTCGCACTAACGTGCATCGCAGTGATAAAAATTCGAGAATATGTGCATCGATGCGGCGTACTTTCGCAGTAACGTGTGTCGCATTTAAGTACTTTAGGGATATTGTTAATCGCAATTTTGAACTTCGAAATTCAGTATGACAGTCTCTTTGACCTCCTGAAAGCAGGGAATAGACAAACATGGATGCGTGGACGGTGAGAGAGTTTAGCTCTAGGGTTCAGAGAATGTCCACAGGTATACAGCTGTCCACACGTAGAGCAGTTGCCCCTATAGTACAGTAGGGAAAACATATTCACGTACCACCTTAGAACCCTATCGCAATGACGCGACGCGTTAAGCGCCAGGCTAATATGTCATACAAATGTCATGCGTATGTCCCTTCCACTCTACGAGTGGAAACCTCGTAAGCACGTGTACTGTGTAGCTTTTAATATGGGCGCAGAAAACACTATAATAAAGCAGGCACACGCAAGTTGAGGTTAGCCAGGCCAAATGCCCAGACTCTTTCCATTTGTTTTAAGGTGAATTTCTGTTTATTTTGGTTGTACGGCTTTGATATTGTCTTATGCGGTGAATAACCTTAACATTCAAGATTGATAAGATAATTCAATATTAGTCTTGTGTCATTTTTAACGCCTGCAAGTGATTTTCCACTGGTTTTGGAAACTTAAATATCAAATTAATCAAACCAACAATCCATGTTCAGTGGAAGAATCACCGTAGTATGGTCAGTCTCAAAAGTAGCTGAACATTTTAGTACCTGCTCACTGTAAGGAATTAGACAATTTCGAGTAGATCTCATTTCTTGCGTTACTGCGACAAGATTCTTAAGTGTTTATCTACTTTTGAGGCTGACTGTACAACATATTAAACTTTCTGCATTATGTATAAGTCAAACCGATTCTGGTAAAGTTGTCGTATAAGTATACTTAAGAGACGCCTTCAAATATTCTTTATATTTTACTTTATTTACTTCTTCACTTCAGATTTTTTTTTACATGTTCGAACTTGTAGACGCAAGCGGCTCTAAGACGTCTCTGTCTACTAGTGTCATAAGAAAGTGACGGATATAGAGATCAATTAAACTCGGCCAGTCATGTTAAGGCTACATAGACGGAACCCCAGGAAGCATACAAGCGATATAAAACTTATATACTTGTATAGTAGCAGTATAGTAGAGGTTATAAGAACTGACATTTGATTTATTCGAAAAAAGATTGTGCCAAACTTTTTTTTTTATACAACATAGGAAGGAAAACAAGCAAGTGGGTCACCTGATGGTGAGTGAGCACCATCGCCTATAGACACCTGCAACAACAAAGAGAGTGCAGATGCGTTGCCAACCCAGAGGGCTAAGATGGAATACCTCTTGTGCCAGTAATTACACCGGCTGTCTTGCTCTCCACGCCGGAACACAACAGTGCAAGCACTGCTGCTTAGCGGCAGGATTAGCGAACAAGATGGTGGTAGCGATCCGGACGGACCTTGCTCAAGGTCCTACCACCCGCAAAATGGCAAAACTTATTCAAATGCATCTACCAATGCAATTTGTACAACAATAACAGTTCCAACCTTATCTTGGATGCATGGAGGTAGACCAGACAAATGAGCTTTGAGTGAATCTCTGCTTTGCATTGCGATTCATTCCTTGCTTCTTGGTTAATTAACTTGACAACTTTGTCTTTTGTGTTACGAACTTCAATTTAGCAATGTTTAAAACACCTCACTCTACACAGCTACTACACAGATTTTATAGCGCTTGTATATGTACTTGCTACAAATCTAGGCCAAACACGCCTTACATCGACTCCCCCATAAGGAACTGCGCGTTGAATTTTATTCCAAGACAGTAGGCAGTAGTTGTCCTGCAAAAGCTAGCTGCTAATGACTGGTATAGTCGACAAAGAAATTGCTTGACCACTTTTCGACCGTATCACAAAGGCATAAGGTTCAAAAGTGGTCAAGCAATTACTTGGTCGACTATACATTGGGGGCTAATAGAAGGGTTGTTTACCCAAAGTGCTTTTTGTAAGGTATTTAAAATACAGACCACATGGAGGACAAAAAATAATTTAGCACCTAACAATCGTATTTTGTGAAAGATAACGTGACTGAGTTTGAGCATTATAACTATACAAAAATGGTGAGAATTTATATGGTCCACTTACTGTCTTAAGTGATATTTGTAGTCCTCGTTCTAAGTACGTGGGCATGTCTACGAAGAACAGCACAAAGTTTACAGAACTCCCGATATGAGTGACGACGAGTACCCTCATTTCCTTAGAGCGAAGTATTTCTCTCCAAGGGGTGGGAAGTTTCTGCAAGAAAACACATGTCATGTTACAACGTCATGTTTTTGTACCTCGTATTTGGAAAAAAGGCACACGATTACCACGATGATAATAAGCAATTGTTGATTTCTGCGAAGACATGTTACAAGTGTTGCCTATTTGTACCAAGACGGTGGCAGAAAGCATTTAGCACTGCCGATGGTAAGAATTTATAAACATCATCGTCTACATAGAGACATACAGACTAGTTTGACTACGGAACTTTAAAACTAGGGTAATTTAGGTTAGGTTTACTTTAACACTTCAGAAGTATCTCCACTCATATTGCTCACTAGCAATTTCATTCCCTGATCAGACTCTAACAATGCTATAAAAGTTCTAGGTGCGTCAAAGGTAAGTCACAAATCCATCCGTTATGCACCGGTTCAGATAAACCTCTGATGAGATCTGTATTATCATTCCTTTATTTGATTTGTAGTTTATATATCAATTTATCACCTTAGTATTTCCAGATTTAAGTCCCTTCTCAATATACTTCCGCTCAGCGTCAGCCATCAGCCTGTGCTCTTCCGGCGAACTCGCTGCAGCCAGATACCAGATAGCTGCAGTCACGAGCACCAACCCCGATATAGAGTAGAAGATGAGTCTCCAGCCGATGGCTGTTTCAGCCAGGATCCCAGACACAGGCATGGCTACTATCGTACCTATTATTGCACCTGGAGAGTAAAAGGAAACTTTGTGAGTTGCGTACAATACAACATTACATTACATTTAGATTAAAGAAGGTCAATTAAGATCCCATTTACGTCATCGAGGTCTTATATGAAACATAACTTGTGAAATTTGACTTGAAGTGTCTTAATCAATGTATGTCTACATGACTAGATATTTGTAGGGGACAAGATTTTTACAAATCAAAAAAAGCTGTATCGCCTTGTCAACGTCTACTTTCCTTCTCTATTGCCAAGTAGATAGAAGTGCTGTTGCATTGAAGAGGCATATTGTAAGTAGTGGGTAAAATTTATTCTGAGAATGAGGGATAGAAGACAGTGTCAATAGAAAAAAAAAATCCGATACACATTGATTTCATTAACGTCAAGCTTATTGGCCACCTTGTTAGACCAATTTGTGGTCTAATTCGTGATTTTATTTAGATTTGTCTGAGTCACTGTAATTTTTAGACATACCTCCATAAACAATTCCCGTGTAAGTAGTTCGCTCATGAGCCGGCAGCCAGCGCCCTATGAGTGTGTGGGACGCAGGGTACAAGCACGCTTGGGTCAGACCCATGCACACCCTGGACGCACACATCAGGCGCCATCCACCCTGGGAAAGAAACATTTATTTATTTATTTAAACTTTTTTGCACAATACAGACAATAATGTACAAATGGCGGACTTAATGCCATAAGGCTTTCTCAACCAGTCAACCATCAGGCTAAACAGAAAGTAAAACAAACGGTGCAGCGGTAAACATTGTTGTTTTGATTCAGTTAGAAACCAACTAGGTATTTCTGGACTCTTGCCATCTATAGTCTAACTTGTAGGAGACGGTCGAACATTCCGTTTCTTACCACCACGAAAGCTCCAATAACCTCTTTTTAACCAAACCCAGCCAATTTGGCGATCGCTGAGTCTAATACACGAAGGTACCTGATGCTGATCATACCAATTTGTAACGGCTAGATCTATCGAGACAAGTACTTGCGTTGGTTATTTTGAGAAAGTAATTAGGCTAGCCACATACTTGCATAATACAATTATTACAAGAAGTGACTACGGCTGAAATCGAAAATGCCATAGTAAATAAAATTAAGCGATATAAATTGCTGCCTTTAATAGACGATCAAGCATCACGTCATGATCCAATGAAGTAATGTAAATCAAGAACAATCCTTATAGACACTAGTCTATTGCCTTTTGGATACTTAAATAATCTTACTAACAACTACAGGCGTAATAACCTTTTGGCAAATATCAAATAGAGGATACTTGTGTCAAAATTATGCGAATAGATGTGAATAATCGTAGCCAGGAAAATTGAACTCTGTATTAATCTTAAAGGTCATTCTTTAGAAAAAGCCAACATTCACATCAAACTTTTATCTACTATCAACATGAGACGCAGAGTTTGTTTTAATAGTGCTAGCCATAACACTATAAGAACTTCCAGCAACAATAATTACCAGTTCCGCAACCGTTGGTATCAGTAGGTTGATGAGTCCATTGGCCAGCAGAGCAACCAGCAGTATTGGCTTCCCTCCAAACCTCTTGGACAGCAGCCCCGCTGGAATCTGCATCACGATGTAGCCCCAGAAGAACGAGGATAGGATCAGACCCTGAGTTTCTTTGTCCCAGTTGTATATCTGCAAAAAAGAGGTTGTCTCTTGGTCTAAACAAATGGCGTCTGGTTGTAAGATTAAGACATCATAGGGTCAAAAACAAAATTATTACACCGTTTTACTTACGTAGGCGTAGACAACGTCCCTTGCGGCGCGTTTTATATCAAAATGTTTCCATATCAATTTACTCCTAGAATATGTCATACAATGTAACCAAATCTAGTCGTAGCGACTGAAATTTCAGTAACGAAATAATCTGCACCCAAATTCTGGTCGCAGGTCAGTAATCTTTAATACTCTTTACGGCCGTGTGTGATTTTATCCCCAAAATAAAGTATTTATGTTTCCTAAATTCTCTACTTCTTGTCGACGTGAAGAAACTAAGCGGTAACAGCGACTAGATTTGTTACTAGTGTACACACAAGGATGTTATAGTTACTACATGGCGACCAAAATGGTTATATAGTGTAACGCTAACGCATTCAAGACGTGTTTTGTGACGGAAAACTTACATAGAGGACTCGGTTGTTCTGTGACTGAATTATTCTCATAATACTCGTTCAACACAAACAGCAATAAATATTAAATTGCTAGGCATGTAATGACCGCTTAATTGAAATATTCAGCTTGCTGACAGCTCAACCCGACGAGCCGCAGAGCAGCCCAGACTGCTCCAATTAAAATCAAAACGAAACGAACCACGAACCATTATTCGGTTTCAGAAAATACATTTCTGCATATCTGACAGGCATTAATGGTTATTGGGCTTGGATTCTATTTTCATTGAGCTTAGTATTACCTCGATTTTTAAGGATTAGAAATGATGAAAGCAGTCTAGATTTTTCTTTGTGTTGTTCATTCCATTATCCGTTGTCTAGTATCCATTACACAAGCAGCTTTAGTTGCTTACTTTGGGACTGGGTCAATAAGTATTAACTGTCCCAAGATATTTATTATTTTATTTAAATATTTTATTTAATTTATTTTGATTTTTTATGACGTCAATTTCTTCATAATCTCTCTGAACAATCTTTGTAATTACCTACCTCATTTTTAGTGGAAAATGTTTTGGCTTATGTACTAACATGATATTTATTACATTGTCCCGTGAATGGGAAATACATACATCTACACTAATATAATAAAGAGGTAAACTTTGTTTGTTTGTTAGTTTGTTTGTATGTAGGGGGTAATCTCTGTCTCAGTAGTTCCCTACTGAACCGATTTCAAAACTTCTTTCACAGATAGAAAGCTACACTATCCCTGACGGACATAGGCTACTAATTCCGCGCGAACGAAGTCGCGGGTGTCAGCTAGTAATTAATAACTTACCTTAATGCTAGTATTGTTTCTGCGGCTGCCGTCAGTCATGGCGAGTATGGCCACGGCCATGCTGCTGCGAGCGATGAAGAGAGCGATCATACACACACACATGCAACCCATCTGGATGTGGCGAACACCGATACCATAGTCTGAAATATGCACACACATACATGGTGAATTTGTATTAGTGTATACGAATCATTTGTTTTGAGAACTAGAGAAACTGTAGTAATTGCTGAAGTCCTGTGCACGTAGCACGAATCTTCTCGACATGCGTTACCTCGCTACGTAACTCAGAGCGTCTTTTTCCTAAGGCGCTGGTTAGAACGAGATACACTGAGTTATGTAGCGAGTTAAAGCGTCTTTTACAAGCAATGATATTATAATACAAGGATGTACAGTGTCATACTAAATGACAGCAGAAAAACGGACCGACATAAGAATACAGGTTGACGCCAATGTTACAAATGCAAATTATTAGTTCACCATTTATAGTCATTGGATTTACAACTTTACGTCTAACTGCATAAAATAATAATTTATTAAGTTTCGTTGCAAATAGGTTTTTTTACAAAATAATAGTATTGACAGCAACGCCGTCGGTCCGACAGACTGACAGCGCGAGCGACTGTCGATTTGTTGTACTTTTGTTCGACTGTTGATGCGGCCATATTTTAAACGCTGACTAGAAGGCCATTACTTATAGATCAGTGATTACAAAGGAAGTTTTTTATATGCGCAGCTGGCTGAGTATCTTTTCAATTACAGAAGGACACCGCTTGCACTAAATGACAATATCTACATTAGACACGAATGTTCCTCGTTATGAAACAAAAACTTATTAAAATAAACTTATTAACCATTTAAAAGAGTAATCCGCGAAACCCTCGGGTTTGCGAAGTAGCAAGGTAATTTGTTCCAGTTTGTTGATATGGACCTCCGCAAAGTAACGCCTGAATCTAATAATTATCAATATAAGTACTAATGACAAATTCATTTAACAATAAGACAAGCTTGAGATCGGCGGTTGGTAGGACCCTGTCCAAGGTCCGTTCGGATCGCTACCACCATATTGCTTGCTAATCCTGCTAAGCAGCGGTGCTTGCACTGTTGTGTTCCGGCGTGGAGAGCAAGACAGCCGGTGCAATTACTATCTCAAGAGGTATTCCATCTTAGCCCTCTGGATTGGCCACGCATCTGCAATCTCCGTGGTGTTGCGGGTGTCTATGGGCGGTGGTGATCACTTTCCATCAGGTGTCCTAATTGCTCGTTTGCCTTCCTATATTGTGTAAAACCAAGACCTTTTATTATTAAGTGCGAACGCACTTGTATCAGGAGATCCCTCCGCACCTTCAAAGATGCTAATTAATAGATTCAGGCGTTACTTTGCGGAGGTTCATATCAACAAACTGGAACAAATTACCTTGCTACTCCGCGAAACCAGTGCCGGGCTCGTGCAAAATAGCTACGTCTGTGCGACACATCTATGTTCATGCATATATGTTTTTTGCATGAACATATATGTGTCGCACAGACGCAGCTATTTTGCACGAGCCCGGCACTGGTTTCGCGGAGTAGCAAGGTAATTTGTTCCAGTTTGTTCAAAGATGCTGTAAAAATATGCTTGTCTATATTTTAAAACCGTGTAGTTTAAAATGTCTGTGACACATTGAAATATGTATGCGACCGGAAAAAGACAAGCTGTGAAAGTTTTATATTGATTGAAAATTGAATATTGAAAAATGCAAAGTGCTCAGCTGTTGAAAAGTTCACTCTGCCAGCAGCACTCCATTCACTATCATCGCAGTTTTTGAATTTTCAACTATAAAACGATAGCGTAAAACTGATATTACGAGAACCAGTAATGTAACTGCAAGTTATATTCGTTGTGAGTACATTAACAGTTGATTTTGAACTGTATTCCTATGTATTTTTAAATTTAAAGTATAATATGAGTAAAATTTAATATTTATTGGACTTTGTTTAATTAAGTATCATATTTTTAAACTTGATTCAATCTCCATATTCAATAAATTTCTCGCTCGACAATTTTGCATGGTTAAAATTTTAATTTATTACAAAACCATCTCGTATCTAACAGGCAAAAAGTCAATAATTAAAAAAAAAAACATTAAAAAAATCAAACAAATGGATAATATTTTTATATATACAACATAGGAAGGCAAACGGGCAAGTGGGTCACCTGATGGTAAGTGATCACCACCGCCTATAGACACCCGAACACCACGGAGATTGCAAATGCGTTGCCAAACCAGAAGGCTAAGATGGAATACCTCTTGTAAAAATAATTGCATCGGCAGTCTTGCTCTCCACGCCAGAACACAACAGTGCAAGCACTGCTACTTTGCGGCAGGATTAGCGAGTAAGATGGTGGTAGCGATCCGGACTGACCTTGCACAAGGTCATATCATCCGCAAATTGGAACAAATTACCAGTAGGCATTTTGTGCAATGCTTTAACGATCTATGCTTCTCTATGGTGTCATGCCATAGGCGAATCTTAAGGCCGCGTTTCCACCAGAGATGTGCTAGGATGCGTAGCGAGGGATGTGTTTGTAAAGAACCAATGAGCTGTTTCCACCAGAGCTGTACTGACCGAGGCGAGGTAAATAAAGCGATTCTATTGGTTCTTACAAACACATCCCTCGCTACGCATCCTCGCACATCTCTGGTGGAAAAGCAGCCTAACTCAAGCTACAGGTACTTATGTTGATCTTGTATTCAAGTCTTAACTCAATAGATTGATAATACTTTACGTTCTATAGCCACGCCCACCGAGCCCGTCCCAAGTCTTTCCTTCTCCACCATTGCTCCGTCCACCTTCACAACTCGCAAAAGAATGAACACTCCGACACACAAACCGACAATTAACCTTTGTTATAAATAAACAAAAGTGCTAACTAAACTAAACCGTGTACCCCAAGCCCGAGGGTTGCTTATCGGTCGTTGTTAAACGTTGACGTAAGGTTTGATAGACATAAGTAAATATGTTAATTCTTGTATATTCACTTAAATGATTATTTAACCTTCCGGTAGCAACTATTAATATATTAAGATAAATATAGTTATCTTAAATTGACTTCTTTGACCTGTGGATCTGCAAAGAAGAAATAAAAATCCGCTGAACAATATCTCTTAGTTGTTTCGAGGTTCCGTAGCCAACGGCACCCTATTATTAAAGCCCTATACCACAGAATAAATAATATATAGTACTAAACTTGCTTAAACTTCTCTTTTACGACCGCGATTTAACGAATTCTAACTTTATTAACACGCTCAAAAGTTCCTATTACTTCATACACCATGCGCCAGGTGGCGCGAGTCAAAAGGAACGCGCCGCTTTCCCCCCCGCTACTCCCGGTGAGAAGCTAGGGTCGCACGGCATTCGTTTTCAATTACACTGACACGGCGGGGGCGAGCGAGCGAGCCGACACCCTTCTGCGGTTTGCCTATGCCATAGGCAAGGCACGCACGACTGAGCGTACAAGTAGGCCTGTAGGTCTACAGTGCGGAGTGGAATCCCCCTGCATACACGCCGTCCATTCGTCAACTGTTATTTAGAGGCCATCTTTTGAACCGTTATATAGACTTGAAGTTTTTACAAAATATTGTTTGACTAGCTTTTTTCCGAAGACCTGTAGACTGTTTTTTAACTTTCAAGC
This sequence comes from Ditula angustiorana, assembly GCA_963691745.1. NCBI lineage: Eukaryota > Metazoa > Arthropoda > Insecta > Lepidoptera > Tortricidae > Ditula > Ditula angustiorana. Next base: position 383,694 of record OY829483.1, on the reverse strand, counting down.
GCTCGACACTCGTCAGCCGCGCGCCAATCAGTGTCGACTAAAATATACGCTCGCGTATTTGATTGGCCCGCGGCTGGCGAGTGTCGAGCGCTTGAAAGTCAAAACCGGCCGAGTGTGAGTCGAACTTGCGCACGAAGGGTTCGGTACCGTAATCGATAAAAACGGGAAAAAAATCATGTCTGTTGCATGGGAGCCCCCTTTAATAATTGTTTTATTCTATTTTTTAGTATTCGGTGGTATAGCGGTAACAGAAATACATTATTTGTGAAAATTTCAGCTGCCTAACTATCACGGTTTATGAGATACAGCCTGGACACAAACGGATAGTGGATTTTTAGTAATAGAGTCCTTTTTTACCTTTTAGGTACGGAACCATAAAAGTCAACCCGCTGGTTTCATAAGAATCAATTGCGGGTAGTAGGACTTTGTGTGAGGTCCGTCCGGATCGCTACCGCCATCTTGCTCGCTAATCCTGCCGCTAAGCAGCATTGCTTGCACTGTTTGTTGTGTTCCGGCGTGGAAAGCAAGACAGCCGATGCAATTATTGGCACAAGAGGTATTCCATCTTAGCCCTCTGGGTTGGCAACGCATCTGCAATCTCTTTGGTGTTGCGGGTATCATAGGCGTTGGTGATCATCTACCATCAGGTGACCCACTTGCTTGTTTGCCTTCCTATTTCGTAAAAAAAAGTCATGCAACTTTGTCCTAACGAAACAACTGTAATAAACAATGCTCGGCATGTGTTAGCTCACGTAGCTCAGTGCGTCTCGTTCTAAGAAGCCCAGTTAGAGGGAGACGGACTGGGTTATGTAGCGTTAACGCGTGTCGAGTAGGTTCGTGCTAGGTGCATTGAACTACTTTGGTTCCACTCCGCACTGTAGGTACGCTCGACTAGCTTGCCCATGGTATAGGTAAATCGCAGTGGGCTGTCGGCTTGCCGCGCGCTCGCTCGCGCGCCCCCGCCGTGTCATTGTAATTGAAAACAAATGCCGCACAACCCTAGCGTGTCGGAGGTAGTAGCGGGGGGAAAACGGGCGCGGGCGACGCATTCCTTTTGACTCGCACCGCCGCGCCTGGCGCATGATGTATGAAGTAATACGAACTTTTTGAGCGTGTGAATAAAGTTGGAATTCGTTTAATCGCGGTCGTAAAGAGAAGTTTCTGATCGTTATTTATTCTGTGATTGAACTCTTGTCTCTTCGGCCGCAAGTTCATATGATTCTTGTCTCGCCATACCTGTCTGTTTTTCTTTGGTACTCAGTAGGCATGCTAAAACAAAAAAGAAGCAAAACAAAAAAAATATTTCAACATATTAACAAATCAGTCATACAAAATAGAACCGAGGTGAGTTGAAACGATCTGTTTCAAATCTCTTTAGTAGCAAAAATCCTCCCATCCGTTATAAAATTAAAACCTAAAAACAAACTGCAAAGTAATGACTTGCACCAGCACTATTAATTGAATCCTTAGTTAATGAGCTTTCGAAACATACATAGCACAAACCAAAACACCAACACATTATCAATTTAGAGGTAGCTAAAAAAACCGATCAAAACTTACTTTTAGTGTTTTTTTGGACACGGGTGCTAGAACTCCGCTACCGCGCGCCTTGAGGCAATGACGCATTCTGAGGGGCTCGGGGTGGTGGGGCACGGCTTAACAGCGTTGTCGTCACTTCAATAACGGTTATAGATTCCGCGAAATTCACGTTGTTTCAACTCCCCTCTGTTTCAAAACCCCTCGGTCTCCCCTACAGTCATCAGCTTTAATTACTGAACCACTTTGGAACTGTTTTGCTTTTATCTATTGAGCGTTGTAGAGTCCCAAAGTGAAATGCATTAGTAATAACTTTTTTATTATTATTATTATAAAATCACGTCTGTTCCTCTTTGGGGTAGGCAGTGACCACTGAATGCCATTTGTTCCGGTCCTGGTGTACTTCTCTTGCTTCCTCCACAAACATTCCTCTCTTCATACATGCTCGGCGGTTACGGGTACTTCTGATTTTGCTTGACTTTTTTTAATTGCTGATAAAAGAATCAGTTATAGATGTTGTTACAATAGTACATTGTACGCCTTATCTATCCGCAAAGTAGCGTGCTAATAATGATTGTTATCAAAATATTAAATTTTACAATTCCAAACAAAAATATAAATTGCAAAACGAGATGCATGTCAAAAAAGTCAAATTACGAAATTTTGTAACCGAAATTTCTTTAGATTTTTATTTTTTAAATGTTTTTAACATTCAAATTATGAAATTAAAATTGTAATGACAACACAAAGAAACCCTAATTTTAATTTTAAATTAAAATATTTAATTTTTTTTTTGCCCTATTTTTTTTGTGTTGTCATTACAATTTTAAAGTCAAATTACGGCTAAAGTCATTTGTCAAGTTGCGAATTTTTTTACGGGCGGTAGGATCTTGTGTGATCACTCCCACTGCCTTGCCGGTATACTGCCGCTAATCAGCAGTGCTTGCGTTGTTGTGTTCCGGCGTGGAGAGCAAGACAGCCGTTGCAACAACTGGCACAAGAGGTATTCCATCTTAGCCCTCTGGGTTGGAAACGCATTTGCAATCCCTTCGGTGTTTCGGGGCGGTGGTGCTCACTTACCATCAGTGACTCACTTACTCGTTTGCCTTCCTATGTAAGTATGTATGTATGTATGTAAATTCTTTATTGTACAAAAAAAACATAAATGACAAAAAGAGATAAAGTGATGTACAAAGGCGAATTTATCCCTTTGAGGGATCTCTTCCAGTTAACCTTTGAGTGGATGAAAGGAGTATCATAGCAGGGACCGACAAAGACCAAGAGTTTATCAAAAACAGTGGAGAATTACCATACAATTTACCTATTATACACATTACATACTAATAATAAATATAATACTTAAAATACATAAACTTACTTAGATATAAATAAATACTTACCTAGAAGTTAAAGGAGTAGAAGGAAAATAACTTAAATGTTGTATTAAAAACAAAATAGTTACGGCTGTTTTGCACGAGCACGGCACTGGTTTCGCGGAGTAGCAAGATCCAGTTTGTTGATATGGACCTCCACAAAGTAACGCCTATTTATTAATTATGTCATAATTTGTGTAAAAATCGAGGAAGTTTATAACAAATTTATATTTATTATTGTTTGTACAGCCGAGCGTATAAGTAGGCACGTTCCTTTAGGGATAAAAATAGTTTCCAGCTTATGGTATCTATAATAATCATAGTACAAGTAAATAAAGTATTTCCCCATGTTAGGCTATTTTTGCGCGTGCGCATCTGACATATTTATCATTTAATTTCAAATCAAACAGTCATGAGGAAAATTCCCTACGCAATAACAAAGTCACATTTAGAGAACGTTGTTTATATATGCTATGACTCGTTCGAATTTTTTTTATGGGAAGACAAACAAGCAAGTCACCTGCTACACCAAGGATATTGCAGGTACAATCTTTCTTGTTCCGCTCTGCTAAGGACTGGGGATTTCTTTCCATCAGGTGACCCGCTTGCTCGTTTTCCATAAATATATAAAAAATATATAAAGACTTTAAAAAAAATTAAGCACGTTTCAGTAATTAAACTCATTTATTACTTCGTACATTGAAGGCGTACTTAAAACTAATTAATTAATTACTAATTACTTACACATTTCGTCCAATTACTTCAAACGTCACATCAATCAATTTATTTACGCTCAGCCAATTTTCATTCGTAATCAAATTAAACAATTGCTTACCCATCACAATTGCGGCGGGTAACTTTCAACACTAGGGTAATATTCAACATCCTTAAAAATAGGTATCCCAATCTGTTTTACCACGATAAATTTGAATTAATAAGTTTCTAATCTCCACTCCCGTTTTGACTTTTCCAACACAATTTTTAAGATCGCGTTTAATGTTACCTCAAATGTTAAAGTTACCCGAAATATATGTAATTTATTTGTATTTACGTTGTCTTTGTTACAGTATAGTGGGTAACTTTGAACACTTGGGTAACACTAACCGGCCTAAAAATTAAAATTAAACGATCAAATAATTGTAATTGATAGAAAAGTCAAAAGGAGATGATATTAAAGAACCAATTAATATAAAAACATTGCGGTAAAACATTTGTAAACCCCATATCGAGTGTTACCGATTGTTTATTGTTATTAAAATGTTTAAAGTGTGTTTATAACAGAGTATTTATACTGTTCAAGTCATCGTTATATTGAAAGACTTGAACGAAACTTGCTACTGTCAACCAAACTGTCAGTGCACCTTTTAAGCACCTCCAGTTTAGCACCCTTTCATAATAAGTGTCAGTACAACTTTTAACTGGAAATGGTTCATCATTGCGATTATGCATTTCGACACAGTTCTAGAATGGCCTAGAATTTTGGTTAACTGTAGCAGTGAAAATAACGTTTGGATGGTAACACAACTTTAAACACTCACAAATTTATTCCCTGAGGTAGATATGGCTTAGTTGCTACGTATGTTTATTTAATAAAACTTTAATACTGCCTACGTAGTCAATGTTAGAACTGATTTTAAAACAAATAGTAGGGGTAAAAACCTGTCTGCCAAAAACTACCCCGTCATTCCTAGACCACCTTAACAAACAAATCTTTTGATCTCATTATTGTCTGCTGCTTCAAATACAATCGAAAATATATCATTTAATTAACTATATATTGTTAAAAAAAAACATTTAAGTCTTAAATTAAATTAAATTTAGAAGAGATCATTCCATAGGAGTCAAAATTTCTCCGACAAGGATTACATGGTCACAAGTCAACTAGGTATATTAATAATTTGCTTTCTTCTGCAAATATTCTCATTCCTGATTCGATCTCGGAGAGAAACTCCAAGCATACATAGCTCCTGATTTCGTACCGGATAACAAAGTATTGGTAGGTTTACCACAAAGTGGTCCTACAATTAGGTGAAGATGGCGGGAACGCATACCCGCGTTCATTTCTATAATCGTGTTTTAGTGTCGTTTGCTCCATTTTCAATAATGACCTCTTGAGATTCTGCTTTGATTGGCGCTCGTTGCTTTCCTGTAAACAAAAATGTTATTATTAACTATTAGAAATAACATGCATGCATTTTATAAAAGATTCAAAGTTAAGGACTGAGTTACAAATACTTTTGCCTCCAGATTAATTCTATAATTGCTAAGTAACAGCCAAAAGTGAAGATCAATTTGATCTTAAATTTATTATCTCACTTTTTATTAAATTATCAAAATGCAATTTTATTTTACTTCTGATCGGATTAAATCATCAAAATTAATAATAATATAATAGCAATGTGCTATAAATATAAGCCAAAGAGACGTTGTTGCTTTTAATCTTGGAGACGAATTTAAAGGTTCAGGAGTAAAGTATTCTTATCTAGCGAAAACTTTACTACTCTGTGCAGTCGTGCCTTGCAAAGTAAGAATAAACGACAATCTGGAATGTTTGCATTAGTTTCACTATAATATTCCAGCTAAAATACTTAGTCGTTTTTGGGAAAACTTTTTCAAAATACCTTGGTGGCGGTAAAAAGTGTTGAACACAGAAAGCCATTTTCGCACTGTATTCTTTATAAGATTCGTAGATACTCTGCATTTTATGCAAAAAACATCTTCAGAATACAAACTCGTTTAGTTTAAAATTAGCCCAAATATTACTTGAATGAAATAAAATTTAAAACAATACCAACTGTAGACTAAGTATGAAACAATAGACATATATTGTATTTACCTTTTCCAAGAAGAAGTTTCTGAAGCGTAGAGAAGGGCGCATCAATGAAGATTGAAAGGATGAACGCGAAAACAAACGTGAACGCGATGTCTGACCCAAACCGGTACAGCTGTAGACAAAGAAATATTTAAATAACCTGTTCAAGAATCAACTGATATAAATCTTCTCCTCTATTTATAGTTATTCTTAATTTAGCCAAATTAAGGATTAATATTCATAACAAAGCTGTTACTAACGGTATCCCCATTGGTGAAGTAATGACTTTTGACCCAGCTGCCATTGGCAACGGTGATGATGGAGAAGTGCAGCAAGTACATAGCGTAGGACATGCGCGCGGGCAACTTCCACATGCCTAAAGACAAGAACCAGTTGATAGGGCCTGTGAAAGAAGAAATAAACATTACGTTGATGATTTAGTCGTTTCCAAGGTCTAATCCCTATTTGACCAAGTTCATGTGCTGACTGACAAAAACAATTAAAGATAAGGCTAACTTGACAAGTTTGTATATTATAAGTCGCTGCCTGTATTACTGTTCCTGGATTGTTTAACTTGATAAATACGAGTAAGTGGGATTAAAACGCTTCTGATGATTAAGAGTCAATCCTGAACAACATTGGAATTTACTAGTATCTGCTAATGGATGTATGTTATCAATGACACAGAACATCAATTTAATTTCGCTATCAGTCTTATCAGTCTCACGTGCAAAATGAATGGTTGGAAATATTGTAAAAACTGATTAATTTATACCTTTATTGCAAATAACAACAAAAATTATGACAGATCAGACAGTAACGTCACCGTTTCCGGTATCAAATTATCGATAGTCGTTATGCTGGCGGAAACTTCCTAAGTTTGCGTAACTTTCAAATTAAAATTCTTTGAAAATATTCTCATATCTTTAAAAACTTAGTGCACTTTATATATCCCTATGATGTGCTAGCGGAACCTTTCTAAAACTACAAACGTTTTAGTGTGGGAAAATTCCGAGAAAATTTGCAATTTTTGAGAAGTTTCTACAATTTTTGAATTCCTAGTTAAAACTAAGTATCATATTTTATGATGAAACTAGTCAATAGAAATCTAATTCATATTACGACTTATAGCAGTACGTTTGAAATGGATCTAGTTGTAAGTAATTGGGTTATTTGGCAAATCAAAATAAGATTTTTTCTATGGAATCCAATTTTCCAAGAAAAGCCTTCATATTTAGCTTGAGCAGTGTTAGATAAAATCATTTCGGTTCCTTAAGTTATAACCAATTGTCAAATTCAAAAATGTCTGACTATTCATTGTGCTAATGTGGAAATGAATGTTTTAGCAGTTATTCAATATTTAGGTTCTTTTGTAGAAAATTTTCCAAGATCATCTTGCTTCTGAGCTTTGGCATTTGCTTTGTATCAATTATTTTCGAAAAACTCACCTCCATAGCCTTTGACACAGGCAAGGATCAGCCAACCCAGGCCAAGTGCCCAGATGGCTCGCATGTACGCATTCAGCAGGTTATCGAAGAGCTGAGCGTCGTGCTCCAGCTGCATCACAGGGTAGATGGAGAAGATGCAGAATGCCATCAAGATGAAAGATATGACCCAGAGAATAGCTGCGTAGATCTGAAAATGGGAAATAACGAAATTTCATTTCATATGATTTGATTACAAAAGATAAAAAGACATTCGACGAAAAAGAGGAACGTGAAGTTGATCTATATAAACACAGTGTCGTAAGTGTAAATAAAATGAATATAAATAAGTTTGCTGCAAATAAAAGGTTAAAAGGAGTTCAATGTTAAGTACTAAAAATAGTATATTTTATATTTATGGATAGTATTTGGCATGAATCTCAATCTAAGTTTTTTTATTAACATTTTAAAAATAAAATGATAAAAAAATATTTTTGTCGTTATGACTTACCCTAGGTATCCTTATTTCTTTGTCCTTCCACAAGTACAGTAGGTACCCGTAGGCCATTCCCACGAAGAAAGGCGGGGCCCGAGCTAGTGTGTTCACGTAGTACGTCCTCATATAGTCCGAGAGTTCATTGATACGGCTGAAACAAATAAATTCATAAATATGTTTTTTAGTAATTAAAACACTCACTGTTAGCGCATATTTTTTATTTTATAATTTATACCATACCACGATTTTGTTCAATGTGATCATCCATTTCTAAAAGAAGTATCTAAAACCAACTAATCAATCTTAGGGCATATCCTAGTATTAAGTAGCAGTGTTTTAGAAAATAAACCGTTAATTTCTAAAGAGATCACACAACAATTCGTTTGTGAAAATCACAATAAAATTTAAATTTCAGATTATACAGTCAAGGAATTTAATTTCCAACCCATCTAAGGTTCAATGTCATATAGCAAACTGTCACCATAAAAGCTAACTAGAGCAAGACGTTAGTTTGACATATCGACCTTAATGCATTGCGAATGTCTGACGACATTTCAGCGAAATGGGTTGCGAATTAAATTCTTTGACCGTACAGCCAAAGTAATAAAGTATGTAAAGCTACCTCTAAAGTGTAGTTAAGTTTGCACTATAGAAAAGAGTCTATTTTTTGCAAATAAAAATAAACAAATAGGAGAAGAAAATAAAAAAACAACTTACTTAGGGTGGATAAGGGCAGCAGAGAAATCAAATAAGAAGCTGTACAGCGATGAGGAGACCAGAGACAGGAGTGTGATGAAGGCAACGCTGGCCCAAGCGATGCGACGGGAGCCAAACATGCAGATGAGTATCAGGGGACAGATGACGTAGAGTTGCACGTCCACCGAGAGATACCAGGTCTGGCCGAGGCACTGAGGAGAAAATAACGTTATTAATGCAAGTGAAATAACTGAAATGATAAAGGAGTTTAAGCAATTGGAGAGCTTTGATTACGTGAACAGAACCAATTGGATCAAACCTTGTCTCTCCCCGAAACTCATTTTTTAATTTGTTGTTATGGTCCTCGGCAAAGTGACGTCTGAATCAATTTACAATTTAATTGCATCAGATATTTGCTAAATTCATATTATTCTTAGACTAGTCTTTGCTTGAATAAAAAGGCAATGGAAATACGATTTACACTCGTAAACAAGTAACCGATTAATAATCCTTTCAAAGATACAGACAAAAATGTGCCCTTGAACTAAATATCCTTTATTTTTGAAAGCAGTTTAGAGTAAAATAATCAACACAGTGATATCAGTAATTATCGTTAATTACCGATAATTACCGTGTTTAATCATAATATCATAAGAAAATATCTTTATTTTTATTGGATTAAGGAAACAAGTTTATAATAATTGTCATAGTATAGTTTTGATGGATGATGAAATTACTGATAAATGTAAGAAAGATTAAGAAAGTACTCAATTAATGAATGCCTTAGATAATCAGAAAACAATTTAATTATCTACTTTTATCTAAGTTGATCACAATAATTATGACTCTTTTTTTTCAATAGCTGATCACGTTGTTCGATATTGGTGCTTAATTTATTGATTGTAATAAAAGAAGAGATCAATTTAACGTTAATCTTTCAATCCTAACAACGATAAATACAATGTATGTAAACAAATAATCTTAAGGACGCGAATCAAGTACAAGAAAGACAGAGGTGACTGAGTCATGGCGTAAATTCTGACTTTGTCAATCACGACTTCGACTCCCTTTAATTTTATTCAATATTTTATTAATGTTTCTTTATTATAGTGCAAACATTGATGAGACACTAAACAAATCCAATATCAAACACTTTTTCGCTTTTTTCCCAATTTGTAGATTTTTTTTGAAATTGCGTAAATTAAAAATGTTACATTTTGCTGTATCTTCTTAAGATTGAAATTCCATCTATCACCTGTAACCACCATCCATTATCATTTGTTCAACGTGTTTTGTTTTTATTATCATAATACCTAATAAAATGGTTTTGTAATTTTACTGATTTAAAAGAATCGTGGTCTGTAAGGTTGAATTCCATGAAGCGTTTCTCCTCAGCAAATGTATATCTAAAGCGCATTTAGCCTTTCCTAAGTAAAAAAGCCCTAAAGGTCGGCTTGTAGAGTATTTATCATAGATTTTAGTGTCATTTGCTTACAATTTCAGTTGGATTGACATAGTTCTGCACATGTAGTAGAGCGGACCACCAATACTTTCGGCAGTTCTGGACAGACCAGGCCACGTTCCGCCAGTAAGGACCATCGGAGACGTGATTAAAGACTGAAGCTTGGAGTAGCACCACAGCTGCCAGGAGTGGAAACATGCGAAGAAGCCGGTTGATGTAGAATAGGTGAATGGTCTGAGCAAAGCGCACTGGAACAAAATTAAATAACATTAGTCAATTTAGGAACTCGACGAGTACCGGCGTTAAATACGAGGGACGATTGATAAGTCCTAAACTCAAGGTATTCTAAGAAACATTTTAGTCCCGAATTACAAAAGTGGAGAGCCACTTTTAAGGGCATGTTAAGTATCATGATGTCCAAAATAAAGTTACAACGAGACTTCAAAATAATATTGTTTTGGATAAATTTTAGAGTTATTCGTACACTTTCAAATATAGCTAAATAAAAAAGACAAAGAATCTGTGAAAACCATGTTTGGATAAAAACATTTTCTATAAAAATTTAGAGTAAAAGTTAGAATTAAAATTGATGTTTTGAAATTTGTCTTTTAAAGCGATATAATTATGTACTTATTGCAAACATGTGTTACAAATAAGTATATTGATAGCGATCTACACATCAAAGGCAAGTAAAATTCAATCAAAGTTTGATAAGATTCAGAAGGTAAAAATTAGACGGCGATTGACGTTAAAGAAACTACGAATATTATCTAATCATAACAATTGTAAAACGATTATGACGTTTCTAATGACATTCTTATGTTTAATTTTGATAAATTTTTTCGCAATATTTTGGCAAAAAAACTTTAAGCCTGATTGAGAGATTCGGTCACTTAATTAAAAACGAAATTTTATTGTATTCTTTGCGATTTAATTTACTGTTTAAATAACGTTTATCTCTCATTTACTGTTATAAAAGTCATATAAACACGACTTCATCGCAAACTTCATCGTTGACAATTGTAATAAATCTTGATTATAGTAAAATTCGTTACAACGTACAAAAAACAACTTACAAAATACCTTTTTTTTTATTTGACTACAGGATTTGTCAAGAACTCAAATGAAGAGTCAAAATCATTATAAATCACTATCCACAACAAACTTAAGGAAAATGTTTTTAAATTTTTTAACCTACCCATAGTTTATAAATCCTCTGAGGAACCATCTGACAATTTTCATTATGATTTACTTGGCAGGACGTGTTCTTATTATTATTAGTTGTTACCCACAGGTAGGTTAAAGCTGATGCGTGCAAATCATTGTCCACTTGTATTATTGTTTTAAATGTTTGTCTAGTCATCATTTTAAAGAGTGAACCACTACACTAACACTGACTCGGGTATACCGTTCCACACTGTTACTATGTGGTGACCAGGAGGTGGTATCTGAGCTTGCTAGTACTTGAGTGAGTACCGATTTCAGAGAGTACCTTCCCAGCTTCCCATTCTTGTTACGAGTAAATATGTCACTGTCTCAAAAAAAATACTGTAAAAAACTTTTACAGAGGGTTTAAAAAATTCTAATTTAAGATTTCATTTTAGTTGTTGTTTCGCAATACAAATACAAATAGTGTACAACGTAAGCAAAGTTTTAGTTTGATAAAATTTATGATTCAAATAGTTGATAATAATAAATATTTAGAAGATTTTTAACGTTATATCGTTTGAATAAACCTAAATCGCTAATATAGACTTGATGTAGTCTTACTTTATACTTTGCACGATGAAATCACGTTTAATGATGATATTGCGAAATTGAAGACTTCTATAATTATTATCTGATTACCTTTATCAGCAAATAGTCACGCATTCATCACTTATAAATGAATGACGACATGAATAAAACTTCTTGACCACGCTCAAACGTTAAGTCCGGCTAAAAGTCTAGGTAAAATTTCATTGTAAGTAGTATCTTATCTACTTAAGTTTTTTAAATTGTGTCTGAACGAAGTCCGATGTCCTAGACATAAGTTTTACCTTTTGTATGATACCTAACAGTAATAGTCAAAATGAAGTCATATTTTACAGTCCACCAAAACAATCATTTTGTTTTTGACTAGCAATTGAAACATGTGGAAAAAGATTTTGCTAATTTACAAATGGTCAATTTATAAAATGTTTTTTTTTAAACATAGAAATAGGAAGAAAACCAGCATGTATCGCTTGATGGAAAGTGATGAGCACCACCCATTGAAACCAACTACTCTCCAAATCTCTCACTTGGCCTACGAAATGGAGGACCAAGCTACACGCCTAAATTCTGTTTGAATATAATACTAATCTGGTCAAACCTGCTTATTCATACTGCAACCTTCTGGTTGCAGTATGAATAAGAGAATAGAGCCATACACTTGCTAGAGTATGGCTCCACCTAGATATATTAACTTGCATAATCTTTGTTTCTTCATTATTTCATTAACCCCTTTTAAGCGCAATCTTTGTCCTTACAACGATGCTCTTTGCAAATACTCAAATGTAGTGTTTATTATCCTTCTCCGTGACTTCTAAACAGCTAACTAATGTAGTTATTATGCCTACATTTTCATTAGTATCAATAAAGCAGTGTTACACTTTCAAGACTATTGTGTACCTATCAAGCGCTTTCCATATAAACGGCGGTAACTTTTCCACACTCTAAACCATATTGCCATGGTTTTTCAGTATGTTGTTTTATGTCTTAGACAGAACTAGGTTTCCTTGTTTTAATTTTTTAATTGTTCTTTCTAGATTTGTAAATATTGACACTACCGCGTTTTCGCGCCGTGCCTGTTTGTGGTTTAATCGTTTAGCCAGAGAGATGTGGTATAATGAGACTGGTTATTTTAATTTTAATATACTTTAGACTACGAAGCCTCAGTATTGACCAGATAAGCCTAATGACGAAGAAGAAAAAAATAAAACACTCACGCCTGCTGATTTTTCCAATGGTGGTATAGACACAAAGGACCCCACTGAGAAGGAAGAAGGTATCCACGGTGATTGGAGCAGAGTTCACCCAGATGCTCGAGAATTGACGGAGCCACTAAAATACAAGCAAATAAATGTAGATATAGTTTTATGAATTGAAATTCGGCTAAAGAAACAAGCCGCAAAAGGTTCCTAAAGTTTTTTATGTTGAAAATGAAGTATAAATGACTTCAAAATTTGGAAAGCTTGAAATCTTGTAATAAATCTTTTAATCCCTCAATTAGTTGATTTAAACTTTATCAGTATGTTTAATTGAATAGGATTAGCAAGATTATTGTCTGAGCCAGGATTAATTTTGACAGATAAAATATAACTAGAAACCTAAACGGAACTGCAAATCATTATAATCAGAATTGCTAAAATGTTGCTGAAGTGAAGGGTTCGTATAACTTATAGTTACCTTGAAATGCCACAATAAATTTCACTCTTTAAAAAACGTTAAAAAGGAAAACGTAGATCGTTATTAAATTTGCAAGGAGTCTTTAGATACGTAAAAAGAAATAAAATGAACGGTTGAAAATGACAGTATCATTTGTAATACTTACCACAAAAATATCATTAAGGTTGTGAATGTAGCCAAGTAGCGTGAAGATATAAGTATGCCCAACGATGACCCACATCATGGAAATGGCTCTGATGCCGTCCACGCACTCCAGAGCTCCGGGATAGGTGTTGAAAGTAAGGAATCGTTTGGTGTTAGTATAGACTGAGAAACTGCGGTAGAGAGGGCTGCCTTCTGCGATGGAGAAATTAAGATATTAATAAAACATTTTGACAGTACTCGAATAATTAATATGGAACATAATATATTAAATAGAAGCTACGGAGCACATGGAGTAACCTTGCACCGTGATCTGTGAGCAGATATCTTTGTCTATATGCTTTAAATATAGTTGGATAACTTTAAAATTACTTACTTTGCCGAAGAACCTTCGCAAAATAAAGATCGTACGCGGTACTCGCACCAGCCAGGAGTAAAAGAATTCCAAATACAACGCTGTAATAAAAAACAGGTTCAATAAGTAAAATCAGAAGACAGATGAAGTTAAAGCTACAATCTTGTTGTCTTTGCTGAAAGTTAAAGATTTAAAATCATTCAGAATTCTTATTCGCAGTTGAAATAAAGAATACTCGTAATTTTTAATACCTAAACCGACTAAATATAACTCTTAATTTGTTTTTGAAGTTAAACGCTGCATCGAAACACAGAATTCTAACTTTGAATTAATGAGTGTGTGTTTTTAAGCCTCGAATTGCATGTTTGTCACCTTCGCCTTTTTGTTGATTGCCTACGATCTGAGACTTCTTTAGTTTACCTTCCTAGGGGTGTTATGTACTATTACTAGCTCTGCTACTTACAAAGCGACGTAATCAGCCGGCGCGAAGGGTTTGTCATTCGGCAATCGGCAATAAACCTCTCGGTAGGTTATATTCATGAAGAATCTCTCTTGAACAAAATCAATGGCTTGCTTTGCAGAGCAGACTTTAGGAATGCAGAAGGCAAAGTTTGGGCCCAAAGCACTTGTCATCACCATAGGAGCCATTCTGAAACAAAAGATTAATTAATTGTTTACAATGTTGAAAGGCAAAAACTATCAGGAAACAAATTATCGAATGTTTCACTTCATAGCATTTTCTTTTCACCGACAAACGTTTTCTCCTAAAAGTACTATTTATTCATGATTTTAATAGAATAGGAACATAATAGAAATATTGTTATTCCACAGCTTAGAAAACACATATAGCATACAACGTGTGGAAACGGAGTCCACTCAGCATTAATTGTCGAGTCACCGAGGATGGCACGACGCTGATTTTACGTGGATTTGTGGTGGTGAGCGGCACAAAGTTGCACGTTATGCAGCGTGCGTGACAGGTCCACGTTGACAGTTGGTTTTAACTCTAACCAAAGTTAACCAATGAAATCGATAAATTAGGCATCCTCAACATCATCTAACTCTTTTTTCTGTTCAATTCGAGGTACGCTTCGACCATGATCCCAGATTTGGCAGGTCATGTTTTTAATGAAGCGACTGCCATGTGGCCTGTGTAACCCACAATGACAAGGAAACCAGACACTGGTTACGATGATTTACTTACATGAATGTGCAGGTGACCTAGCAATGTTTTCCCTTGCCGTAGATGTTTTGGATATTTTAATTATTTAAAACTAGCTGACCCGGCGAACTTTGTTCCGCCTTAGACGCCATAAATGAGCAGATTTTTGATTTTTTCTTTCACAAGAACCTTCTGATAATAACGAACAGAACAAAAAAAGAATTACCGAAATCGGTTCAGCCGTTCAGGCGTGATGTCGTGACCAAGGGAAATAGGGATTCATTTTTATATATATAGATTTACAGTGGAACATAGTCTTCGATGCAATGAAAATAGCAAAATTTACAGTGGAACAAAATACAAATACAAATTTACAGTGTTTAATGAATTGAAAATTGGAGAAAGACACTATCTACGTAATTAGTGTCGGTGATTAGGTTTATACTCCGTTTACACATACTGAATTGATAAAACAGTAGGTAATTACGAGGTTCGATTGCGTCAAAACCTCTTTCAATCAAATTTTCTTGAACGCTCACGATATTTAGTGCCGCTTTGTGTTTTCATCGTGTAAAAGTCATTTGATGAATTAATAAAGATCTTAGGACAATTGACACATTAGACTGATTCTAAACTAAGTGAAACTTTTACTAAGGGCATAATAACGTACTTAAATTTAGATAAATACGTACTTAAACACATGTAAATATCCAACACTCAAATATACGCGAGACGACGCGACGCGAAACGACTTGCAGAGTTTAGCTGTTCAGTTTCACTTTGAGTTCACTGCCATTGAAATTTGTAATTTAAAATTGATTATTATTGCATTATATCGCACCGGAGATGGTGATTTTGACATTTATTTAAATAATTTGGAATTATTATTAGGTAAGCTGACTGATGAAAATAAAAGGTTTATTTTGGTCGGCGACCAGAATGTTGATTTTTTAACTGATAACATACCGAGGCGGCGGGTAGACGAAATATTGCAAAGCTACTCATGCACTAATTGTGTTGCGTTTCCAACCCGTGTGTCTGCGCACAGCTCGACTTCTATCGACTGCGGACTGATCCCGCGCACCTGCGCCAACTTCACGGCGGTGCCCATTGATACTTTTATAAGTGACCACAATGCACAGGTGTTTACTCTACCAGTTGACCCATTATATTGCGACAAAAGAAATAAATATATTGAAAAGAGATTATTTAATAATGAATCGATATTTGCATTTTATACTGACATTGAAAATTATAATTGGGATTTTATTTTTTTGACTACGATTTCTATTAATGATAAATTCAATAAATTATTTAATATTTTGACACACTATATTGACATCCATTTTTCTGTAAAAAAGATCCACGTTAAGAAAACTAAAAGTGTTCCGTGGTTGACTGATAGCCTCTCAAAATTTATACAAAACTACAATGACATGACGGTAATGAAACGACAATATCCGGACAGTAAGGTTTTGATAGAAGGCATCGATCACTATTGTAAACTGATTAAGTCCGAAACTTTGTCCGCCCGGCAGCAGTATATTGAAAGTCGTTTACAAAATAGTAAAAACCCATCGAAAGAGTTGTGGCGCGTTGTAAATGAGGAAATTTCAGCAAAATCGGGGATCCACACCATTTCATTAAAGGACGAAAGTTCAAATGAAATACCCGATGACAGAGTACCTGAACATCTCAATCAGCATTTTCTGACAATAGCATCTAAATACACTATTCAAATTAATAAACGTACGTCTGTTAACTATCTACAGAATTTCCTTCACGATGTTAATATACCTGACTTCGTTCTGCCCACCGTTACACTTGCAGACGTCGACCGCGCTTTGCGGCTGATGATGAAGACGCGCAACACTCTTGATATATACGATATTTCTATTAATATACTTATGTGTGTCTGGCCGGTCATTTCTGGTTTGCTGGTTGAACTCGTGAACAGTATGTTTTTGTGTGGAGTATACCCTGATGTACTGAAGAGCACACGGGTATGTCCTGTGTATAAAGGAAAAGGTGAAAAGTGTTCCGTGGATAACTATAGACCTATAACTATTGTGCCAAATATCTCAAAGATTGTTGAGTCGATTTTATCCGACAGCTTAACGCGACATCTAGAGACAAATGACCTACTGACGGACGAACAATTTGCTTATAGAAAAAAAAGGTCTACCACATTAGCTGCATACAAAGTGTATGATTGCATCGCAACAGCTTTGGATGAGAAACATAAAGTTGCAGGGGTATTTTGTGACCTATCCAAGGCGTTCGATGTAATTAACCATAAGTTATTGCTAGAGAAACTGAGGCACTATGGCATTAAAGATAAGGACCTCCTACTTTTTAAGTCTTTTCTCGAAGGTAGGCAGCAGACGGTTGCAGTTCAAATTGATGGTAGGAGGGTAAAATCTAAGGCAGGCGATGTGAACGTAGGCATCCCACAAGGATCGTCCTTGGGGAATACCCTGTTTTCATTATTTATCAATGATCTTGCAGCCTCTGTCAATGAGGGTCAAACAGTTTTATTTGCGGATGATACCACGGTAGTAGTGAACGCCTGTACATATGAACAGCTTGAGCACGGGTTGGGAGGTGTATGCAATCAGCTGCATGAGTGGTTCACTGCAAATGGTTTGGTCCTTAACGTGACCAAATCAAATGTTATCTTGTTTTCGGCCAACCACACAGTGGCTCCACAACTACAGAGTTCGATGCCAATGTGTGAAACAAGTAGGTACCTTGGATTCATCATGGACGATAGGCTAAATTGGAAACCGCATGTGCAAAAGCTTTGTGAACGATTAAACGGCGTGGTATTTGCATTGCGAAAGCTCAAACCACTAATTTCCAAAAAAGCACTAGTCCAAGTGTACCATGCTCATTTCCACTCACTCTTGTCGTACGGCGTTATATTGTGGGGAAACTCGACGGATTCCGACAGAGTGTTCAAAGTCCAAAAGCGGGCTCTACGTACATTGGCAGGTGTGAAACCTAGGGACTCCTGCAGAGAGCTATTCAGAAGCTTTGGGATATTGACGCATTATTCGCAATATATTTACGATGTTATAATGTACACACGACGTAACATTCATTTGTTTAAACGCGTCAATATCCCAGGCAGAATAACCCGCCAGACGGGGCGACTGCAAGCGGTGCCGCGGCGGCTGAAGCTGCTTGACAAGAACCCGCGTGTCATAGGCCCTAGGTTTTACGAGCGCTTACCCGCCGACCTAAAGAATGAATGTCCGGACGAAGCATTTGGTAGCCGACTAAGAATTTTTTTGTTAAATAAGTCATTGTACTCTGTAAAAGAGTACAATGAAAACAGTTGACATTTAAATTAATTTGACATATTATTCTTGCTTATTGTTTTAGATTATTATTTTGTACCTGATTGTTTTTGTTTTGTTTTCATTTTTCATTTTATTTTATTTTTTGCCTATTTTGACATTTTCACCGTTTGTGATTTTGAATTTATATTTGTATTTTTATTGTGACATTTAAATTTTTTATTTTTGAATTTTTGACATTTTTCTAGACGTATTTCTAGATATTTTTATTTTATTATTTTGTTTACCTTTTGACGATCTTATTGTGAATTTGTTATCTTTGACATTCTAAATTTAATGTAATTTCCAATAAGTAATAAACGAATCTATCTATCTATCTATCTATAACCATTCATTATAAAAATGTGTGTTCATTGTGGGAGCCAAGCCCGCATCATCTAGCTTCGTAATAGTGTACTAATCAATCAACAAATCGTCAGAAATACTTTATGCTTTAAAAGTCTCAAATTTATTTTTACTTTTTAGTTAAGACTCTTCTCGTGTAATTCAAGAACTGATAGTATTTAGTTCAAATATGTCAGCATTAGTTATACGAAGAAAACAATTTTCTGAAAGCACTTAAGTCGCACTAAACATTTCGACATTGAAAACGTCAGAACTAATAATCATCCCAAATTCATTAGTGTTCTCGTATTTTGTTCCTAATTCGACTTAACTAATTTAAAAGTCAATGTTTGAAATACAATTTTCATTGTTTGAAACTTTAAGCTTTTCCTTCTCGGTTTGCGCAGACAACTCCGCGTGTTAGGACAAAAGATTTGATTAAGCGAAATTGGGTCATAAAGTTGTAATTAGATTTGGATTCCATTAAAATTATTGAAATCGATGGAGAATTCGGTCAATTTTAAGGATTCCGAATTTTGACGGTACCGTCGCTACCACTGAAGGTTAATCAGATAAAATATCAGCGGTGTCTTCGGCTCCCTGGTTCACATGGCGGCGGTAACCTCTTCCCGTTGTTAACTTGCATGCTCTTTTTAACCATTTTCCATGTGAAAAGAATACTGAATTCGTTTGAATGTAGTCGAATCACATGAAATCTTATTATTAATTACATAATCAAAGTGAATTTTTCAGATAACCCGTAAAACACACGCCTCTACGTTTGAATCTATTACTTTGATGGTTTATTTGACTGGAGTTTTATGGTTTTTAGAGTTAAAATGTGTTTCTTAATTTAATGACATTAACAAAACAATTATATGAACATCTTGATGTGTTAAGCAATAAACATTAAAAAAATTGATGATGATAGTAATAAGATAATAATTATTTTTTTATTTAGCGCAGGGACCTTCCCCTCATTTCCACTTGGATATTATCTAAAGGAACTTTCCTGTAGATATAAGGTAAGTGGGCCGATCATATTTTTACACACTTTAATCTGTCCGCTGCTTTTCAAAACAATCGTAGATTTTTATTAGTATATATGATTTTTTCTCTAATTAACTTCATAACATACGCTATTCCATCTTTTTGAATAAATGTATTTGCGGCAACGCCAAAGACAATTTTGCTGACGTCAAAGACATCCAAACTGACAGTGAATTTTTTTTTTTTATACAACATAGGAAGGAAAACAAGCAAGTGGGTCACCTGATGGTAAGTGATCACCACCGCCTATAGACACCTGCAACAATAAAGAGAGTGCAGATGCGTTGCCAACCCAGAGGGCTAAGATGGAATACCTCTTGTGCCAGTAATTGCACCGGCTGTCTTGCTCTCCACGCCGGAACACAACAGTGCAAGCACTGCTGCTTAGCGGCAGGATTAGTGAGCAAGATGGTGGTAGCGATCCGGACGGACCTTGCACAAGGTCCTACCACCCGCAAAAAATTTTGCCCTAGTGATAGTATTACTATAACATTCTTACCTGTTATTTGGCGGCTCATTCAATCCAATAGCCAAATGTGCAGCTTGCTGTAATCTCTCATACGCTTCCCATGTATCCACGACTTCTACAATCTCAGTCTCATTTTCTGGAGTAGGCCAGGGGAATTCAGGCCAGGGAATTTCAGGCAGCTCAGGGAATTCAGGTAGTACTATCTCCTGGATAGGTACCGCTACCATACAGTACTTTCCTTGTATATCCATGGCGTTGACGTTCTGGTTGATAGATAGACATTGGTGGTAATCTCCCAAATCGTTTAGGTTCCCGGTAAGAAATCCACTTGGGAATCTTGCGCTTGCGTCGAGAACTGTAGAAAAAAATGTATTTAGAGTTTCCGGCGTTGTCGGAAGTGAAAGAACATTTTTATTAAATTTCTTTTTGAATCACCAATAAAAGTGGTTTGAAGTTAATTTTCTAGTTAAATTTAATTCAAATCGCTATGGCAACTCTCATGTTAATGATTATCTACATTGCCACTAATCTATGTCTACACACTAAAATAATAAATAGGTAAACTTGTAGTTGGGGTAATCTCCTGGAACTATTGAACTGATTCCAAAAAAAAACGGTAATACATAGGAAAAAGAGATATGGCAGTTACTCCACTGAGCTTAGCTTCTTAACTATTATGTACGTATATGATGATGATAACAGAAAACTAACTAGGCTACTAATTCTACGCGAACGAAGTCGTAGGCATCCGGTAGTTATAAATAAGTCGCTATTTCCTCAAATATATAAGAATACTTACATTGTAGCCGTAATGAATGATTCGAAAGAAACACCAACTGTTCTTCGCATTGCGCTTCATCCAACACATCTACATACAAGTCATCGTCGAATGCACTTCGTGATATTTCATGCACACTTGTGTCTATTTCATTATTATCTTTATTATGCCCTTCTATTTTATTAACACTTATTACTATAGCAATAACTATGATATATTTAAGAGCCATGTTTACAGTTGCAAGTGATAACTGCAAATCGTTGCTTCGTATTATCAGTTCTAGTTTAAATAATATAGCGGCAAGATAAGGGGTTAGTAGAAATTGATTATCAAAATAATCACTTAAGTAGTGCGTGAATCATCGTAATACACTTTAAAAGAGTGTTCGTCTGAAACTTATCTTATAATTGATTAATAAATTCGCGCAAGGAAATCCTTTATTATCGGGTTTACTCTTTGATGTGTCTGTGAATTTGTTGAATGTTTTGCAATTTTTCTCAAACGTAAACATTTTTTCTTTTTTTTTTAAATAGTGTCCTATCGTGTTAGACCTTTCATCATCGTCATCATCTCAGCCACAAAAAGTCCACTGTTGAACATAGGCCTCCTCCATGGATTTCCAAAGTGACCGGTTGGAAACGGCATGCAACCAGCGCCTTCCCGCCACCTTTATGAGGTCATCGGACCATCTTGTGGCAGGTCGTCCTACGCTGCGCTTGCCAATACCACAGAATAAATAATAGTACTAACGTACAGAAACTTCTCTTTTTCGACCACCATTAAACGAATTCCAACTTTATGATCAGGTTCAAAAAGTTCGTATTACTTCATAAACATTCGCCAGGCGGCATGCGTCAAAAGGAAGGCGCCGCCCGCGCCCGCCTTCTACCCGCAATGCCCTGGCGCACCGCTAGGGTTGGGCTGCTTACTGGAAGACTATCAACGCGCGACACAGAGTGAGCGGGCGCGCGCGCGGCAAGCCGCCAACCTACTGCGATTAACCTATGCCATAGGACATGCGGCGAGCGCACCTACATTGCGGAGTGGAACCCCCTGGTATCGGTTTGTTAAAATGGTGGCATCAATTTTAATTGCTTATTTACTGCTCTGCTCACGCGTGACTTTATTTTAACATTACATCACGCCTTACACTACAATCTTCTCGATACGCGTTAACTCGCTACGTAACTCAGTGTGTCTCTCTCCTACCGGGTTAGTTAGAACGAGACGCACTGAGTTACGTAGCGAGTTATCGCGTGTTGAGATGATTCGTGCTAGATTCGTTGCGGGTGGTAGGACCTTGTGCAAGGTCCGTCCGGATCGCTACCACCATCTTGCTCGCTAATCCTGCCGCTAAGCAGCAGTGCTTGCACTGTTGTGTTCCGGCGTGAAGAGCAAGACAGCCGGTGTAATTACTAGCACAAGAGGTATTCCATCTTAGCCCCCTGGGTTGGCAACGCATCTGCACTCTCTTTGTTGTTGCAGGTGTCTATAGGCGGTGGTGATCACTTACCATCAGGTGACCCACCTGCTTGTTTGCCTTCCTATGTTGTTTAAAAAAAATAGGTGTATTGGTGCCGCGCCGTTCTTTGAAATCGACAATTTAGTATAAGTGATGTACAAACAAATAAAGAGCTCTTTAGCGTATGTAACCATTTTGAACCTGTCAAAACGTGAGGGTTAAAATAACGTGAAACATCATACATAAATCAGCTTACTTAGGGAGACCTTCAAATCATGCTATAAATTGAGCAACTAACCAAATAATAGATAGCTTTCTTACTTGCACAATTAGGCCTAGCATATTCTGTGTTAAGATCAAGCAAAAAACTTAAAGATTTTCTTAAGTTTTTTAAACGAATTAATCACATTGAAATTAAAAATAGACTGATAGACAATCAAACACATAAAAGTAAAACAGTCAGAAAAGACATACAGAACAAGATAAATCAATTTTATTGAAGAAGATCTTATATTTAAAACATTTGGTATTGTCGAAGTAGTGCTTTGTATCGATTGCCAGCTCTATAAGCTCTTTGCAAAACACAACATGGCCTTCTTCAATCATCAATTATAACTCCTTCTAGGTCTGCTCTCTCTTCTCTTTCCTTCTACATATATTTGAAAATGATCCCGAGTAGGTGATCCCTGATTCCAAAATCATACTCGTACCTACCGTGTTAAGTTGATAAGAAGTAAAAAAAAGATTTCTTTTATGACACCGCCTCAAGTTTCTTGCCGGTATCTCATCATCAGAGGTTTTTTTTCGAACCGGTGGTAAATTTTCTGACATTCATAAGTGCTTCCTGTAAGCCTGATTTGAATAAACACACTTTTAACTTTGACTTTGATTCGTAAATAAATAAATAAACAAAATTTTATTGCCACAAACATGGTAATATAACCAGCATTAACAAGTTGAATTAAACTAAATGTACATTATTACTTATTCTATTTGTTTGACAATGGGTACCAATCTCAGCATAATGCTATGTCACAATGACCAGCGCTGATTTTCAGATTAGTCCCAGAACAGTAGAAAAGTACTATTATTATACGATAAACATTTAGCCAACTGTTTCATAACTTATTTAACATCTTTGATAGTCTGCTTTGTATAATTGTATCCTTTCTTAGTGACGTAAGAGTAATTTTCGTGTGATTAATTCTTAATATTTCATCGCCTGTCCTGTCGCAGGCGTCACTTGTGAATGGCAGGCTGTAATGAAGGCTTTTGAAGCGTTAGTTTAATACTGTGGCACCCCGTATAGCCATCTAAGTGAAGACATAATTATAAGTATTTTTAAAAGACTCTTTTACAGCGCTAGGAACGGAAATTTTACAAAGCAAAGATTTAATTAACTTAATTTCTTAATTTTACTAATTTTAGTTTCGTTTTTAGGATTAATTGTGTATTTGTTTTCAATTTATTGTGTTGTAATTTCTTAAATATTATTTTTATTTATTTTTTATTTAACAAAAATTCTTCATAGCAATATACCCTAATTAAGAGTGATGTTACCGCTCCGTTCACAAGGTAAAGTCATACATTACGTTTAATTAGAATGTGTGATACTGTTCAAGCTGAAAAGTTTGTCTTGAATATTATTTATTTCGTAGACTTTAGTATAATTGAAACTGAAAGTGTAAATAATTAACAATTAAACAATATATATATCTTACTTACAGTCCGTGCACAAAGCAACTGATGCTGAGTAAATTGTTTGCATTGCCACATCTTACTACAAAACAGCTTAACCATTTAGTAAAAAAACGCACGTGAAAAAAGTGTTCACAAAACACTGTCAGGCTAGTCATGAAGCATCAGTCTTTACGGGCTGACATAATCACAAAGTGACTCAAAGTCACAAAAAAATAATCAGAACATTGGGTGCACCTTTATAAGAAAATATACGGTTATGTGAGTTTTCAATTGCGTTACGAGTAGAACTTTTTCGTCCTCCGACGCATCGACCCAAAGTTCTTTTTCATATTATTTAGAAGATAACTTAGAATACTTACTAGTGTATCATTTGGCAAACGTTCATTTAGACATTTTGGATTTTAGCAGATAATTTTATATGTGCATACTCGTATTATCTTTACTTTCAAAATCATACTTACCGAATAAAAAAATGTTGCACCGTTTTATTTTTAACTGCTATGCGCAAATTTTCATACATTTTCCCTGGTATTTTATTTACCGAAAGTGCTATGTGTAGCGTTATTCCGAGCAAGTAGACAAGCTGTTGTAAGCTATTTATTCACGTGCAATAAAGCTCGGGTACCGTAAGTTAATCTCGCGTGCAAAGTAATGGAGCGCACGCGCAGCTTTAATTGACACGGGAATTACTGAGCGGGCTGGAAAAAACATATTGTTTACTGAAAATATCCCCACACATACTCGTCTCGCGTTTACTTTCTACTGAGGACTGTGCTATAAAATTACAGGTGCCACAATTTAACATAATTTGTCACAGTTTTATATGAAAAACTCTACAATTATGTTGTAGTATAGTCAGCCTCAAAAGTTGCTAAACACATACGAACCTTGTCGTAGTAATGTATGAAATAAGAGTTGCTCGAATTCAAAGCAAATGTAACCTACTCTAAAATCGCGTATTTTTAAATAACAGCAATTGTTATAGGTATCCAATAAAGCAAAGTAATAGAGTTTAATACTTGTTCATAATGATATTTTGTTCCTATAAATACATATTTGGATTTTGCATTGAACTTGGCACTCATTTAGATCTCCATTCTTTTGCGGCTAAGCCCACAGCCAAGCATAATTTTTGTATTGAACTTGGTTCTGCTTTTTTACATTTACAAGAAGCACTTATGAATGTCATAAAATTTACCATTAGACATAAACTCAAGCGCTTTGTGGTGGCGTTATCTTAGATTCTAGTATTACGAGTATAACCCCCTGGGACTACGTAAACCAAGTAGTGTATCAAAGAGGAATCTACTAATAAGAAAAAAAATACCTTAACCTATTTTCTTTGGGGCTCCTCTTGCAACGCCCTTACCAAAAATGACTTCCTGCGAAACTAATGCTACGGTATTTTAAATTTTTTATTTAATGTTCAAAATTTAGAAAATCTCCATCCTCTTCATCTTCTTTGACTATTTGCCCAGATTTAGCACCTCAGCGGCCCTAACGTGACAGCCCAGGTTTACTTTAATCCCTCCCTGCGTCTCTGTCTAACTAGTGTCATAAGAAAGAGACGCAAATAGAGATAAACTGACCTTGGCCAGTCATGTTAAGGCCACAGGTTGTTATAAAGCTAAAATACGAAATTTTACGAAATCTACGATCATTATAAAATTCTTATCAGGAATGATAATTATCTAAAGTTAAAAACTGTTATGTGGCATGACCCTGACTTGCCTATTCATTCGGAAACCGATTCGGCATCATAAAACCACAATAACAACATTGAATTTCAGGTGTGTCATAAGCTAAGATAAGATTGAAATTACATATTAAATGATTCATTCAGTGATGTGTCAGATATCTTAAAATACAACTACTTAGGAGTAATAAACATTCGATATAAATAAGCACACTTATGCAGTGTTTTATTAAAAAATATAGTTTATCTGTCCACGAGTATGATTAATGAAGTGTTTCCGAATACCAGAGAACTGTCATTGCGCAATAAAATTATACATCCTAGATCCGTTTTGATAAAAAATTGGTTCGCATTGAATTCGCTTTTGTACTTTTTTTTACTTATATTGTTGTGTAGCGTGTTTTGTCTTTATTTTTACATACTTTAAAGTCTCTATCCGTTCCTGTCTGTCCTAAATGCTTATAATGTATGTTCGGCCACCTTCTCCTTTTAAAGTCGGGTATATTAATTAATAAAGCATACGATCACGTAAAACGGGGAATGTGCTGCTTTGATTGAGCTCTTTCTTTCTGTTTGGCATTTCTTTTTTGATAATTGTTCGAACGTGAAAGCGTGTTAGGTTGAGTTGGTGTGACGTTAGCCTTTTTTAATTATCCCGTCAGAAAGGCAAAGCAATTCAGGACCATACGATCATGGTGAGCGTGGCGTCACCCGTTAGGATTAGGTTTAGGTTTAAGGTTAATTAATTTTAGTTTTTAAGTTGAGGGCCCCACTGAAAATCAACGCTGCTGCTTGCAGCAGCATATGCTGAGTGGGGTCCTTTTCAGCATCAACCGTATTATTTTTAATCTGTATTCTTTCTGTTTCTTATTCTTTGCTGAATTAAACATTTTCTTTCTTTCTTTCTTTCTTCTTTCTTGAAACCACGCAAAGGATTTTGATACGGTTTTCACTGTTATTTAGAGAATTTTTTACAGAATTTTGAACGTCTCTGCCTACCCCTGCAGGAAACAGTGGACCTAGCACGAATCTACGTGCGTCTCGTTCTAACTAGCCCGCAAGAGTGATACGCACTGAGTTACGTAGCGATTTAATGAGTGAGAGAAGGTTCGTGGCAGGTGTACTGAAATTTTAAACATCGGAAAAGATTCGCCGTGTGTGCGGTGAACTATTTAATTTAGGTAATTTATTTCAAAAATGTCTATATTCAAATTAGACTAACGAATTACTTATGAATGTCAGAAAATTTTCCACCATTTCAAAAGAAACACCTCTGATGAGAAAGTAACAACAAACTCAACGAGATGTTATTTTAAAAGTAAAAATCAAAAATCATATTAAAATTACAGTTTTATTTAAATGCTATGTAATGACAACACGAACAAAAATCTAGGGTAAAAGCAGGATATGAACATGCAACTTCAGCATTCCGTGCTGTGCATCTGCGAGTCCCGCCGTTTGTCATTTAATAATTTGAATGTTTGAGATAAAAAATATCGAAAAAAAATTGGTTACAAAAACTTTACAATTTTATTTTGACATCTTAAGTATTGACCGCAGTAGAACTTATGAAGTAGAGTAAAGTATAACTTTTTGGAGCCAGGGGTCGCCAATGCAAGTCGGGATCATTTCCAAACATCCAAAATTTACAGCAAATTTAAGGCGACTCTTTATAAAACAATCAAATACGTTTCTGTATTTAAATTTTTAGTAAACACATTCAAAGAGAAGAAGACAATGCGATCTCAAGTCCTTGTTCATACTTCGACAATTACGAAATACAAGGCATTCGAGTTCCCGCGTCCCGACTTTGAAACTTTTAATTGTTACATTTTCTCTCTTCTCCCCCATTTTGTTCAGGTGTCTTGGATGTCGAAATTAAAACGTTGTTTTGTATCTGCCAAAAATAATTATCTTCGCCGTGTCGCTGTTCTTAATAAAGAACGATTAACTACATGACTCTTGACAGTAATTACGCCTGTAGTACACTGCCACAAAGTTAAATGTGAAACGGAAAGGTCTTGATGACTTAGGCTGCCTTTCCACCAGAGATGTGCTACGCTACGTTGTTATAGATGGGTCTGATATCCACCAATCATGTTCATTAGTTCACATAGCATAGTACTGGTGGAAACGGGTTCAACTAAGAACGAAACTTTCAACGAAAGATGCGTGCCCTGGATGCGTGCTATGGAGGCGTGCTACGGATGCGTGCTATGGATGCGTGCCATGGATGCGTGCTATGAATGCGTGCTAGGTCGCGAGTCCCCCCTCACCGCGCTACCGCTCTGCGCGCCGCTGTCGATATATCGCGTAGCTCGAGGTGAGCATCTTCCTCGCACAGCTACATAGCCTAGTATTGGTGGAAACGGTCACACAGTTTCGCAGCGTAGCTTTCACGTCTTCGCAGCATAGCTGCATAGCACATCTCTGGTGGAAAGGCAGCCTTAATAGTTGATGTGAACATACTTTAACTTTAACATACGAGCAAAAACGAAAGATAGTGATGTCAATTACTAGTTCAAACAATGACCCATGAGTGTCAAGCACTGGTACGGTAATTGTGAAGCCACCACAGAACCCTGTCATATTGATTTTGCCAATCAGTAGCCACGTGTTAGTAAATCATCCAATACAAGTCACTGTGACAATGTTCCATACAGGCTAAGAGATTGCAGTCCGTGATGGTACCTTGCCTCAGCATTGACTTGTAACAAACATCGAGCATTCGCAAACGTTTACACGCTGCACGCTGTATTTTTCCTATACTTATTTTAGGTAAAGTCCTGCCAACCATTCGTATTTTGCGGGTGGTAGGACAACAGAAGTGCTTTTTTAGACTATTGTTATATAGTGTATAGTGTAATATAGTGTAATATACAAAATTTAAATTTATTGTTAAGAAGACATTAATTTCTCGGGCGTATAATAAAGTCAAGGACTATATCTTGGACAAGGATGTTTGGAAATGATCCCGATCTGTATTGGCGATCCCTGGCTCCAAAGATTGTACACCTGCTGTGTTAAATTGTTAAATTGTAAAAAATTTAAATATTTGAGATGTAAAATAACATTGTAATTTTGATTTATTTAAAAAATTACACCTCGTTGAGTTTCTGGACAGTATCTTCTCATCAGAGGTTTTTCCAAACCGGTGGTAAATTTTTTGACATTCAAGTGCTACCTGTAAGCCTAATCTGAATAAAATATTATGACTTTGACTTTGACTTTGAGTGCAAGAGTCCAGATCACGTCAAAAACCGCATGCTTCAAAGTAAAAAAAAATAATAAGTGTTTTTCTTTTAAGTAGAAGAAAAACATACTGTTTACTCAGTTGATGTATAAACAAGTGTAAACGCGTAGTAGGTGTTACGTCTCAACGCCATCTATCTCGCGTTTCGAAAACTTCTTGTAGGCCTGCGAGAATTTTATACGCAATTCTTCATTTTCAAGAGCGCTCGCTTGCAGCTAATTTTATTGTGAGCGAAATCAAATAGATGGCGCTATTGGCAATAATGTAAAGGTTTGAAATTCACAAACACAATGTGAAATATTTTATGTTTGTTTTATATTTTAACTTTTAACCTTTTTGACGCATTTTATCTTCAAACAATGTCTTTCGTTGATATAAATTGGTAGTTATGTAGATATCTAGGAGAGAGATTTTTAAAGAAAGTCTAGATTTTGGGGCTTTTAAACATTTACAAAACTTAATTCTTAGAAATCGTTCATAGATTGAGTTAGTATAGTAAACACCAGATAGCATTATAATGAGTGATAATGATCACAGTCGAAGAAGTAAAAAACAATAACAAATTTAAACGCAATTAAACAAAAAAATACACACTGGGAATTAACAGGCTGTTTTCGTGATAACCTTTAGAAATATGTAGATACTTATAGAGATAAAAAATAAAAAACCACTTGCGTAAAAAAATGCGGGTGGTAGGACCTTGTGCAAGGTCCCTCCGGATCGCTACCACCATCTTGCACGCTAATCCTGCCGCTAAGCTGCACTGATTGCCCCATTGTGTTTCGGTGTGGAGAGCAAGACAGCCGGTGCAATTACTGGCACAAAAGGTATTCCATCTTAGCCAACTGGGTTGGCAACGCATCTGCAATCTTCTTGGTATTGTTGGTGTCTATGGGCGATGGTGATCACTTTACCATTAGGCGACCTACTTGCTCGTTTGCCATTCTATTTTATATAAAAAAAAACTAAAAAGAGAAAAACAAGTAACACTTTCAAAGCCTTTTAAATAAATAAATAAATATCTTGGGACAGTTAACACCAATTGACCTAGTCCCAAAGTAAGCAACTAATGCTGCTTGTATTATGGATACAAGACAACGGATATAAATACTTATATAGATAAATATATACTTAAATACATATAAACATTCATCATACAAACATTTGCCCCTCCCGGGAATCGAACCCGGAACCTCAAGCTTTGTAGTCAGGGCCACTAACCACTAGGCTATCCGGTCGTCAAATAAAATATGTCTTACACTGCAGTCATTGTTCTGCAGGCTAGAGCAAACCAGACCGACCGACTTTCACATTTATAATATAGTTTGAATATAGTTCACTTGGTACAAGTAAAAGTATTTCATTTGCTATTTTCAGGCGATAAATACGATGCTTTACCGCGGCTCCGGACGCAGCTTCCCTTTGAAAAAAAGCTCAGATTCTCAGGCGAATTTTCCTCTCTTTTTCTACCTAATATCTACCTCAATTATATAAGTGGAAAAACAACCTTATGGTAGACTTCACAGCGTTGGTTTTTTAACTACACAGCCTAGTTAGATACGAGGTTGGTACAGTAACTGGATGAAAGGTCTCGCTGTAAGCTCACCTTTTACTAAGGTTCAGGTAGCTGAGAGATGGTTCTCTAATTTGTAACTCTTTGAGATTCATCTTTTGAAGACTTTCAACGACGTGTGGTATTTATATTTATAAATTCGCGCTTTACTTGTTTTTTTTTTATGGAAAATGGAAGCAAACAAACCTGCACTGCGTCACCTGCGTTGAGAAAAATAAATGTTGGATTGATTAATAACTTACGAGCTTAAGAAGATCTTAAACATTGCAACTAAGATCTTAGTTCTGAAGGTAAGATTCTTAGTTACTGTAGTCAAGATTCTTAGTTGCTGTAGATAAGATCTTACTGTAGTTAAGACTTTAGTTTCTGTATTTAAGATCTTAAATACTGCAAGTAACATCTTAGTTAGTGCAGGTAAGATTCTTAGTTACTGTAGTTAAGATCTTACTTACTGTAGTTAAGAATCTTAGTAATTGTTCAGAAAAAAAAAAAAAAAAAAAAAAAAAAAAAAAAAAAAAAAAAAGATCTTATAGTGGTTGTAATAAGTTAAGAACTTAGTCATTATAGTTAAGGTTTTGTCGACCGTAACGTAAATATTGAAACGTCGCTCGCGGAAAAGATTCGTTACTCTCAAATATTATTATATTTAGATGGTCAACCCACTAACAAGAAGGGAATAGAATGGCGGAGACTCCGAAAAATTACTTGCTACTACATAGGACTGGGTTAGGTTACAATAGCATCAAGTGCACCTTCTCTGTACTGAGTTTTCACCAGCGGTCCTAACATGACAGCCCGGGTTTAGTTTGACCCCTCCCTGTATCTCTGTCTAACTAGCGTCATAAGAAAGGGACGCAGATAGAGATAAACTGAACTTGACCAGTCATGTTAGGACAGAGCCAGTGTGGCGAATCAGTTTCTAGAACAAAGGCTAAAACGGTACCCTATTACTAAGACTCCGCTGGCCGTCCGTCTGTCCGTCTGTCACCAAGCTGTATCTCATGAACCGTAATAGTTAGACAGTTGAAGTTTTCACAGATAATGTATTTCTGTTTCCGCTGTAACAAAAAATACGAAAAAACAGAATAAAATAAATATTTAAGGGGGCTTCCATACAACAGACATGATTTATTTGCCGTTTTTATAGATAATGGCACGGAACCCTTCGTCCTGCTTGCACTTTGCCGGTTTTTCCTCTCAAATATTTATGTATTGATAATTGTATGACCAAGGCGGTCTTATTCATCTAATCAGAGGTGTGAAGGTGTGAAGCTAATATATTAAAAAAGAACATTGACATTATTGACATCCATCGGATTACAATGTCACTCTTGTCAATCATTCCTGTCAAAAATCGCGGGACTACAACAATACTTATACAGTTTTTATTACATTTGTTAATATATTTTAATACAGAATAGTTTTACTTGTTATTAGTGTGAATATTACTTGCCGTGTATATTAATAGAATATTCTAATCATGGATGATAACTTACCTCTCATACCAAACAAAGGGTATTTAATTTGTTAAATAACTTAATTTCATTACCTGACCATTAGAAAGAGCTTTTAGTAAAATAAAATAGCTTTATTCCCAAAAGTATTTAAAGCTGAAATATTTTAATTAAAAATTAAACTAATTATAAAACTTTTCTGTCCTATTTAAGTGTTTTAAATAAAAGGATAAATTTCGTCAACTTTTGAAATCTTATTTTTCTCTATAACCTTCTTGAAACTATGATTTAAATGGTTTATACAATAAAATTACAGTGCTATTATTTTAACGTAAACGGGAAGCCCACGCGTAGACCTAAAAGCTGGTAACGGATCAGCTATTTTCTTGGAGTCTCTAGTTCTCATGAGCGGCGGTGATTACTTCCCATCAGTTTAACCTCATGCTCGTTTTGATTTGAAGATATTGTATATTGACAATTTTAGGTTTCGTTTGAAACTCTGAAAGTGAAAATATTGTCAAATCTATGAAGAATAATAATAAAAACAAAACTTGAAGGCTTTGTTTTAAGGCATAACAACAGCATAAAAAACATGGCTAGGTATAGGTTTAGGCTGCGTTTCCACCAGAGATGTGCGAGGATGCGTAGCGAGGGATGTGTTTGTAAATAACCAATGATCCGTTTTCACCAGAGCTGCGCTGACCAAGGCGAGGTAAATAAAGAGATTCTATTGGTTTTTACAAACACATCCCTCGCTACGCATCCTCGCACATCTCTGGTGTAAAAGCACCCTTAGAGGGCGGGAAATGTACCCGTCGTTTGAAAATGTGGTGACCCTTTTTTAAGGCTCTGTACAGAATAGAAGGTCCATAAAAAGAAGGTTCCGTCTTACATTCAGTTTCATTTTCCAAAATCGCAAAACTACCAATAATTAATTTCCAAAAAAAAATCTCACCTTTTTTGAAAACTTACAACCGTTTGTCCATCCTTTCTTGTGCTCGCGATCAATGCATCTAGCACGAATGTTCTCGATACACGGTAACTCGCTACGTAACTCGCTCTCTTTCTTACCAGCTCAGTACGAGAGAAACGCACTGAGTTACGTAGCGAGTTAACGCGTATCGAGAAGATTCGTGCTAGATGCACAGCATTCAACCTACTTTTTACCTGACTGCGCGACTCAAAGGACTAATGTTGAATACCTACACCATTGCAATAGTTTCATGAACTTCAACAGTCGGGACCCATTACTGCTAGGAAGATTTAAGCCGGTCTACATTTTTAATGGGCCCCGACTGTTGAAGTTCATGAAATTACCGGTGTAATTACTGGCACAAGAGGCATTCCTTCTTATCCCTCTGGGTTGGCAACGCATCTGCAATCTCTTTGGTGTTGCTGGTGTCTATAGGCGGTGGTGATCACTTACCATCAGGTGACCCACTTGCTGCCTTCCTATTGCATAATAATAACATAATAATTAAATTATTACAATGGTGTAGGTATTACTTAACAGAACTTTAGACTACTGGTCTTGTTTTAGTCTTTTCAGTTTTGATTTACTTTTTGCGCAGTTGGGTTTTTTGATTTTTAAAACTTTTTATTATTTCAGGGAAGCAATCTGCGCGGACGTGAGACCAGTTCTTCGGGAGGTCTTCAGGGAGGTAGACCAGCTGCCGCCACTCTCCCTGGATGAGACCAGATCCTCAGACGTAAAGCGGTTTTGGGTATGTTAAGACTGCTGTGTACCCAGCGCTCTCTATACAAACGGCTAGAAAGAAAGTTCCTCCTCTTTCCATCTAAGGCTGCGTTTCCACCAAAGATGTGCGAGGATGCATAGCGAGGGATGTGTTTGTGAAGAACCAATGAGCCGTTTAAACCAGAGCTGTGTTAACCGAGGCGAGGTAAATGAAGCGATTCTATTGGTTCTTACAAACACATCCCTCGCTACGCATCCTCTCACATCTCTGGTGGAGAAGCAGCCTTAAGCTCCTGTTCCATTGGCCTGTCTGTCACTGGACTGTATCTTTTGTCGAAGTGGGTACATATTAATATGGAACCTACAAAAAAAAATACATGAAAAAAAAGGTACAACATGTTTGAAGTAAGTCGTAGTACTAATTAACAAACTGAAACAAATTACCTTGCTACTCCGCGAAACCAGTGCCGGGCTCGCGCAAAATAGCTGCGTCTGTGCGACATATATAAAAATTCATGCAAAATCCCAACCTCTTCCGCTTCCACACGAAACAACAAATATCACACAGACTCAACTACACACCACCACCACTAAACACTAAAACTTCACGATCGACGCGCGTTTCGCCTCTGTACGAGGCATCGTCGGAGTCTGCAATTAATCCCGACGATGCCTCGTACACACACTTGAACGAATTATGTTTTTGTAATTCAATCAACAGTAATGTTTATCCATGTAATTCGTTAAATACTAACTTCGCTAGATATTTAGTCATAAAAGTTTAACAAGCTCTTTTAACTAAAACGCATTTTATTATTTTAATCAAGCAAATGTTAAAATGACGGATAAAGAGGCCATTTAACCCATGTAGGTTCACTCAGCGTCTATAAATAAGAAGCTTTTTATCTTTACCTCTTGAATTAAGATTCAATACAAGTGATTGAGTTCAAGTGTAAGGAAAAACGACCATAGTACGTTATAAGTACATTTATTCTTGATAAACATTTATTTTAAGCACTTCGATAAAAACAGTCAACTTCCGTTTCTAGATAAAAACTTATTACTAATCGTTATTAATACTGACCTTATTAAGCATTTTTATTATAAAAAGTTGTCCCTTAAACTTTATATTATAATATTAAATCGAAGTAAATCAATCACTTACGTATTTATTCCCCAGTTACTGTTCGACATTTTATCGGACCAGTTCGGATCCTTACTCATGACGGGCCGTGGCCGCGGGGGCTCATAAGTAAGGACCACGGACTGGTCCGTAATAAGTCGAGCAATAAACCAGCTTTAAGTGTGTAAGTGATCTGTTTATTTCGATGTGTCACGTATTTGAAGCTGAGCTACTGCTTGACATGTCCCGGACCAGTTTGGGTTCTTACTCACGACTGGCCACGGTCGCGGGGGCTCATGAGGAAGGACCACGAATTGGTCCGAAATAAGGTTAGATAACTCAGATTTAAATACGAGAGTGATCTCGTGATCTATTTATTCCAATATTTCTTACACTCACTGTAGAGTTTTGTTTATGTTTGTATTATAATTTTATATCAGTACATTGAGCTTTATACGCTTTTATTTATTTAAAACAAAAATCTGATCATGAAATAAGTTTCTTTAATTTAATAGAAATGACTAACAGCATTGAGTCAGAAACTTTTTTTCTAGCTAAAATAATAAAAATTATAGTAATAGCTAATGCTTGAAACGAATTTATGACACAAAAAATAAAAACGAAATACAGCTTCTCATTATCACTGATGAAGTACGAAAGCAAATCGGTTATTAGAACTTGCAAACTAGTAATACACACCAATATGAAGGCAATAGCTGCAGTTTTTACAAAATGTCTAATATTCCTGCTTTTATCGATACCAATCCTAACAGCGACGTGGAATATTTCAGAGAAAATCAACGCATTTAGGAGCAGTACAAAGAATTTTATGTGAGAATAGACCTTGTAAAATACATCGAAAGAACCGTCATTTAAAGTTATTAACACTGGACACAGGATGCCAATAGGAGCAGTCAATATCCACAGTAAACAGGACACCACCAGCAAACCTAACTTTTCAAACACAAACACCAAGACAACTTTATCATACAAGTTCTTCGTGAAGACAAACATCCAGCAGATTAGGGCGAAATCCGAATGAAAATACAACGCGTAAACCGCATCCTTCAATAAACCGCTTTCCAAAGCAACATTCGACACCAAATATTCACACACTGTGTTCACAAATCGCGCAATAGTCATCTGCACTAACACTTTCTCATCATATTTTCTCGAGTTTGGTATCAGAATCAAAATAAACAACTGTATTGACAAACAAATTGAAGACACTGCAATCCCAACCAGCCAAGACGTCTTAAACACTTCAAAATCAACGGCATCGTCCTCCAATTGGGTCAAATTTAAACCCACTTCGCTATGATTGGTCATTTTGGTTGCTCTTTGTGAACTGTTTGTGGTAAGCTCGCCATATAGACTGACTGAACTGCGAAAATAACTCAGCGGTTCATATTTCAACGGCATTCGTTCGCGATCAGGCACTTATCATAACTTTTGTACATTGCTTTATTAAAAGCGTTATTTATTGCCTTTGTCTGTGGACGGCAGGCATTGGTTATCGAAACCGTTTAATTACCGCCGAAGCGGAGTCAATAAATGTCGAGGGTGATAAGCCATTTGGCTGGGAGTAATCTAGCGTAACATCTGGTTCTGAGTTCATAAAAATTTATTGTTTTGCTTTTGTTATCGTTTTCATTACCTAATTTAGCGTCAACTACTTAGGTATATCATGCTATGTTTTTATTTTATAACCCCAGAACTTGTTTATCGAGTGCTGTTTCTTCATCATACTTAAATGTATACTTTTCACACATACGTACCGGGGTATTACCTTGTGCAAAGTCCGTCAACATCACTACCACCAATTTGTTTGCTAATCCACCCGCTAAGCGGCAGTGCTTGCACTGTTGTGTTCCGGCGTGGAGAGCAAGACAGCTGGTGCAATAACTGGCACAAGATGTATTCCATCTTAGCCCTCTGGGTTGGCAACGCATATGCAATCTCTTTGGTGTTGCAGATATCTGTGGATAGTGGTGGTCACTTACTATCAAGTGACCCCCCCTCGCTCTTTTGCCTTCCCATGTAAGGAGCCTTAAGAACCTACTTAAGAACCTTGTCGTCGTAACATATGAAATAAGAGTTGTTCGAATTTGCCACATTACTGACAGCGACAAGGCACTAAATTGTTCAGCTACTTCTGAGACTGACCATTCATATTAAAGTCTCCTCTACAGTATATTGTTATAACATCGCAATAGTGCACACGTCGCGTATGCGACGCGGCTTCATTTAACTTTGTAGAGCTGCGTTGTGCGTGCGTGTGTAACGCAGCTCTGCGAAGCGAGGTGCAGCGAGAGTTGAGTGTACGCAGCCGGTGTGGCATGAACCTTATTTCGCCAATATTAAACATGAAAATAAATGATGTCCGTATTTCATATCTAATTATAAATAGTAACTAGTTAACCCGCGGTTTTGACAACCCGTGACATGTGCATTACATCACAACTTTTTGTGTCTAAATAAAATTCTTGGCACTGATATCTTATTTAACGACGCGAAAATACATGAACATGTTTGTTTTGTTTTGGAAATAAAATAAGAATAAACTGCCAAGTTTTTTGTGGTGCATCTCAGCAGAAACTTCATTTTCCAAATTGCTGGTACATTCAGACATATTATAAAAATGTCTACGTAGCCTATTTGCATAATATGTTTTTTTTTAGTAACATTTTCATGTATTATTAATAAATTAAAAATAAGCTTTAAGCTTTAAAAATATGCTTGCAGTACAAAAAGTAGCTGAATTCTTAATTTGACTCTTGTTCAAATCAACTAACAAAATTCTTTTGAAAATATCTTGATTAGTGATTTTGTTTGAGACCCGTTTACTTTTCAAAGCTATCAGGACTATTTTCATCATTTACATTTCTTAGGTAGCCTGCCATAGCGTCCCACTATTAGGCATAATATGTCTCTTTCAGACTTTTATTTTCTTCATTCACAAGAATTGCTGATAAAATGTTCCTTTTCATTATATTACTCCATTTGTCTAAATCTAAAGCATTTCCTTGAAATAATCGCTAGCCAAACAAGATGTGGCAATATTGTTCTCTATAACTACACTAATTATTAGAAGTTATTGTCCAATCGTAACAATTTTCCCAGACATGTTGACAATTGGTACCATGCTGAGTGGGGGGTTATGACGTCTTTCCATAATAGTTTGTTACTGCTCTGTGCTTCTTAAGGAGAGTCCTCACTGGCATTAGCTCTGTTTCTTTCAGTATTGCAGTAATAAGTCTGCAGTCTTTTAAAGTTGTAATGGTTTGGGATACAACTGCTTAATAATTATTGTTTACATTGTAAATTATTTCAAAAATGATTCTAATATTAATGTTGTTGTGTGTGTGTTTGTGTGTGTTGTTGCTGTCAACATATATTGATCAGCTGCCGGACGTAGGTTCGGTATGAGTAATGTCACTCAAGGAGTAATGACGATGGCTATGCTAAAAGTTTCTCTGCGAGATCGAATCAGAAATGAAGAGGTAAAGTAACTGGCATAGCCTTAATAACTGCTACAGTTAAGACGCAGTGGGCAAGGCACTTCGCTAGCAGAACTGATGGCCGATCGAGCTTAATAATTTATAGAAACAGGCGATACTTTGCAAAGTTCCCTACCATCAAACTGAAACAGATTCCCCTGCTACTCCGCGAAATCTTCTTCTAGGTTTTGCGGGGTAGGGTAACAAGTTAATGTTTTTCAATTTGGGATTGAAGAGTTCTAGAGTGGTGACTGCTCACCGAAAGACGTGGTGTGGGGAGACCCGCCTCGAGGCGGACCGATGATCTGGTGATGGTAGCGGGAACCCGCTGGATCCAATCAGCAGTGAACATCTGCTGTCTGAAATGATGACGATGATGATGAATTTACAAGTCAATGTTATCTTTTACTTACAGATAGAGAAATACAAGTCAGAATGCGACGAGATCTGGCAGCAAGAGGGGGAGTTGAAAAATGAGTTTGCGAAGAGGATCTCGAAGAAGCGTCAGCAGAATCTGTACAGGCTCTTCTCACCAAAACAGAAGAAAGAAGAACCATGGAAAAAAGAGCGAA
Source organism: Ditula angustiorana (assembly GCA_963691745.1). Taxonomy (NCBI): domain Eukaryota; kingdom Metazoa; phylum Arthropoda; class Insecta; order Lepidoptera; family Tortricidae; genus Ditula; species Ditula angustiorana. The sequence continues at coordinate 344,795 of OY829483.1, read as the reverse complement.
GGTTGATAGGGAGGAAGGATTTGATACCAGCTATCGAGCAAAATGCTGGAAGTAAGTAAAATTTTAATGTCATCCCTTTGAAATGTCGACAAACAATTCATCGATATTTCATTTCATCGAAAGGTATTAGCAAGAATACTTTTTAATGTTTTATTTTGGATAAAAATTCAATCAAAAAAATTCAATTAAAATAAAATAAAATTATCAAATGATAAAGTTAAAACAGTTTGGAAAATAATAAATACCGAAACAGGCCGACGAAAAAACACAGACTCATCTATTTCACTAAAAATAAATAATACTATAATAACGGACGCCGTTAAAGTAGCTGACGAATTTAATACACACTTCTCAGAAATTCCCGCCAAAACGACAAAGTGTCTCGCGTCCTCTTCAAAATTCGCTGAAGCCCTATTAGAACAAAATGTTAGTATCCAAAACATTAGTCAATTCAAATTTACAAAAGTCTCTCCTTTCGATATTCTTAAATCCTTTAAATCATTAAAAATAAAAAAGACGGAAGACTTGTGGGGCGTATCAGTCAAGGTTTTACATGCCATCTTGGACGTCATTGCGCCAACTCTGGCTACCATTTTTAATAACTGTATAGACGTAGGCGTATTCCCCAATCTAATGAAATGTAGTAAAGTAGTTCCTATCTTTAAATCAGGTAATAAGGATAATCCTTCTGATTATCGCCCAGTGTCCATTCTACCAGCGTTTAGCAAAATATTCGAAAAAATAATGCTAACGCAAATGATTTCTCATTTCAATACAAATAAAATCTTACATTCGCAGCAATTTGGATTCACTAAGGGTAGATCTACTACAGATGCAGGTCACAGTTTGATTAAATTTATTTTGCAAGCTTGGGAAGAGTCGCATGACGCCATAGGTGTCTTTTGCGACCTTTCCAAAGCATTTGATTGTGTAGACCATGACACCTTAATTTGTAAATTAAATTTCTATGGCATTCGTGGCATCTCTTTAGATCTAGTCAAGTCTTACCTAGTGCAGAGAAATCAGAAGGTAGCGATAAATGGAGCAATATCATCGGGATCTGTGGTCGAGATGGGAGTGCCTCAAGGATCAATTCTTGCTCCATTCCTGTACCTTGTTTATGTAAATGACCTTACATATATGGTGAGCCGAAGTTCAGGCATCGTCATGTTTGCTGACGACACTTCTTTACTCTTCAAGGTTAATAGGAAAGATACTGAATTCATTGAACCCAACGACACCCTGTCCAAGGTATCTGAATGGTTTGCTGCCAACAACTTAGTATTAAATCCTAATAAAACTAAATGTATTAAATTTTCATTGTTAAATTCAACTAATATAGTTTCAGTCTCAAATATCAAATTAGATGGTCAAACGATTGAATTCATAAAATCAACTGTGTTTTTAGGAATAACACTCGATTCTAAACTGCAGTGGGGTTCCCACGTCACAGCGATAGCAAGTAGGTTGAGTTCTGCTGCTTTTGCAGTAAGAAAAATTCGGCAGCTAACCAATGTAGCGACGGCACGGTTGGTCTATTTTGCCTATTTTAATAGCATTATTTCGTACGGCCTTATTTTATGGGGATCTGCTGCAGATATTGAGTCAGTTTTCATTTTGCAAAAAAGGGCAGTTAGAGCAATTTATAATATGGATACTCGTGAGTCATTAAGGGAATTTTTCAAGGAAATAGACATCTTAACCCTACCGTCGCTATATATTTTTGAAATAATCATGTACGTTAGGAAAAATATATGCAATTTCCCTACCAACGTCGATAAGCCAAAGGCTACTAGAAATACAGGAAAGCTTAAAGTTCCAACTTACAGACTGGCTAAAACCAATAAGTCGTTCATGGGAAATTGTGTAAGATTTTACAACAAAATTCCAAAAAACATAACTGAACTAAATGATACAAAATTTAAATCTATTGTGAAGAAGACATTAATTTCTCGGGCGTATTATAAAATCAATGACTATATCTTGGACAAGAATGTTTGGAAATGATCCCGATCTGTATTGGCGATCCCTGGCTCCAAAGATTGTACACCTGCTGTGTTAAATTGTTAAATTGTAAAAATTTTGAATATTTGAGATGTAAAATAACATTGTAATTTTGATTTATTTAAAAAATTACACCTCGTTGAGTTTCTTGCCGGTATCTTCTCATCAGAGGTTTTTCCGAACCGGTGGTAAATTTTTTGACATTCATAAGTGCTACCTGTAAGCCTAATCTGAATAAAATATTTTGACTTTGACTTTGAATCCTAAACTAATCTACACTAAGCATAATTATATGAGACATCCTGTGAATAACTTCGGCATTAAACGGTGTCGATGAAATTAAAATTCTGCGAAATAATACGTTTGCCAATATTTCATCCGAATTCCAATGATGAATTTAGTATGGAAACATCGACGTTTAACACCTAGGTAATATTCATTTAAAACGATCTCGTAATTTCCAAAGAAACTGTGTAAAAGTCGTATAAATATATGAAAGACAAAACAAAGTGGCCGTTCCAAAGTTTTTATTTTGTTTAGAAAGTATTAATAAAACTATAAAGAGTTTGATCACGGAATAAAACAGAACGAGAACGTCTGTTGTTTTCAATAAAAACTTGGTCAGGTGTAAATCTTAGTCTTGTACAAGTTGGTTCTGTAGAAAATTATGGATGAATAAAAACTATTAATAATTAAGTATAGGTACCATCCATTGATGAATCAACTTTGAGAATGAGGATCCCTTCCAATTTATCAGCTTTTATATTTTTTTAAATTTTGATTATCACCCACTAGTGACAGTACCATATTTAATAGGTAAGGTAGTGTCACTGTTAACGGCAGGCTCATACGACCTCTTTGGAACAGCCTAAGTTGTCACAGCTCTTTTGAAAATTGTTTTGCCTTTGTCAGTCGTACATCTTTTTTTATATCGACCGTCAACAGTCACTAACTTAATTGTTAAGGGTGTATCGACGCGTCTGCACAACAAGTTCACGCGCCGCTAAATCTACTATTCGACCAAGCAAAATACTCATTTGAGACGAATGAAAGCCTAGATATTTCGTTTTCGCTACTTTGCTAGGTCGGGTTTTACATAAAGCGGCGCGCGAATTCCTTGCGCATACGCAACAATAACGTCGCGCACACGCAACGACAACGCTGCGTAGCCGCGGCGAGCCCGCTTCGCTTTCGCCTCGCGTTGAACTTGCTGACAAATCGCCCGTATGAAAATGAAAAATGAAAATGAAAAAATTATTTTGCAAGTAGGCCATTTATAGGCTCTTTTACATGTTTGAAGCTACTAGCGCTTCGGAAAATGGAAGATTCTGCTGAGAAGAAACGCCGCAATAAACTCAGCAGTTTATCTTTTTTTTTCTTCTCCTTTCAAAACAAGATTATAGAGCAAAATACTAATCATCATAATAGTAAGTACTTCACATAAAGTGTAAAAAAAAGATAACAATAAATAAACAATAAATAAATGTGTATGTGATAAGGCCCTTACACAGGATACTCACTTTTTTTTAACTAAATTTGACGGAGCCTAAAAAATCTTTAAAACAAATCATTCTAAGCAAACTTCAACACGCTAACGCGATGAAATTTCACGATAGCCAATATAAAGAATCTCCCTAGTTAGCCGATAGATGAAAGAAAACTCGATACTAAATAAATTACTATGCCTTTTTGCCTTGCAAACGAGAAATCGTGCTCTAGCAAGGCGCCATGAGCTAATTCTATCATTTTATTTATGAACTTGGCCTTGTTTTTCTATCGGCCGTCGGCTTATTCCGGCTATCTATTTGTGTTCACACAAGTTTGGACCACTTAATGCTTTAAATTGGTAACATCCTGCGGTTAATTTTTTCTATTATTTAACTCAGCTATAGTCCATTAGTTAAGGTTTCTATAAAAAGATAAACAAAATACCACGTGACTCTAAGACCGAATACTCTGGCTGGTGGCTCTCGAATAGTTTTTTCTTACCTCATCATCATTATCATCATCTCAGCCGCAAGAAGTCCACTGTTGGACATAGGCCTCCTCCATGGATTTCCAAAGTGGCCGGTTGGAAGCAGCATGCAACCAGCGCCTTCCTGCCACCTGTATGAGGTCATCGGACCATCTTGTGGCTGGTCGTCTTACGCTGCGCTTGCCAATACGCGGCCGCCATTCGAGAACTTTTCGACCCCATCGGCCATCAGTTCTCCGTGCTATGTGCCCTGCCCACTGCCACTTCAACTTGCTAATCCGCTGGGCTATGTCGGTTACTTTCGTTCGTCTGCGGATCTCCTCATTTTTCTTATCGATTTTTTTTATAAAACATCTTAAATGACGATGAAAACCGAATCAATATCTGTGGTTTAAACGGATAGCGACTTTATACCATTTAAAGATAAAGAATAAATAAAAGTGGTTAGTGACCCTGACTATGATGCTTTAGGTTCCGGGTTCGATTCCCGGGAGAGGCAAATGTTTATACAATGAATATGAATGTTTGTATCAGAGTCTTGGCTGTTATATGCATTTAAGTATGTATTTATTTACATAAATATGTATTTTTGTTGTGTAGTATTATCAAATGATTGGAATATAATTGGAGAGTAACGTCAGCACACTCTCATTTCTTAGACTTGCGTCAAGCTTCTTTCCTATATGTATGAAATGACAGTAGGCTGACGTTACTCTCCAATTATATTCCAATCGCGGTTTGATACTACCCATAGCACAAGTTTTGCTTAGTTTGGGTCTAAGTCTATTGGTGTAAATTGTCCAGCGGCCCTAACATGACAGCCCAGGTTTAGTTTAACCCCTCCCTGTGTCTCTGTCTAACTAGTGTCATAAGAAAGGGACGCAGATAGAGATAAACTAAACTTGGCCAGTCATGTTAGGGCCACTGGGATATATTAAAAGATTTTACCTTTTTACGCCGTTTGGTTAACGGTGGCATGTACTCTCGTGTCAGGAGAGAAGTCCCTCTGGGTACAGAACATTCTGAACAGGAGTTCCTGCGAGTTCAGAACTGATGAGAAGATCTACGACAACGTGCGGACCTTTTTGCAGCCAGTGTGTCCTGACGCATACTCCCTGCAAACTTTGAGGTGACCACCTACGCGTTAACGAGCTACCAGCGCTACGTAACTCAGTGTGTTTGTCTCCTATTGGACTTGTTAAAACGAGACGGTCTGAGTTACTAATGTAGAGGTACTTGATGCATAGAAATAGTATAGCATAGAAAGAGTATTCAAATTGAAAGCGATATTTTATTAGCTGATCTCTTTACTTTAAATGGCAATACAATGTGTCAAAAAGAGATGACTACACAATCTAAACTCCTCTTCAATTGACACCCTGTACACGACCAATAGACAAAATGGTCACCTTTGGTTATGGTAATGTTTACATTAAGGTAGTATATTCTACGTTTTTCTTACTACCAGCAGGTTTTACTACCTTAACGCATCCAAAGGTAACCATTTTGACAGTTTTGGCTATGTACACTTGACAAGTACTGAGGCTATATCCATGCTTTAGTCCTTCATCCAATAGTTGATGTGTCGAGAATATTCGTGCTAAATACACAGACTTGTGGTGTTGTGAGCTACGATAAATTGTTTTAAACTTTCGCGACTTTCACACATATTTATAACATTATCGGGACTTAAGCGCGATAGAAATATATTGTTGATTTACCTCGACGTTTCGGCCATGTTTCAATGGCCGTGGTCTCGAGTGTCTGTCTATTCGAGACCACGGCCATTGAAACATGGCCGAAACGTCGAGGTAAATCAACAATATATTTCTATCGCGCTTAAGTCCCGATAATGTTATAAATTTGTGCGCTACGGTCATTGAAATGACGTGACACTGCATAGTTCTTTAATTATTATTCTTTTTATAAAAAGAAAGGTACACGAGTGAGTTTGTCACCTGATGGTAGCCCGATCGTCTTTATATAATAGCTTTAATAGTGCTAGGATGCTACTTGGGAAGTGATCACCACCGCCCATAGACACCCGCAACACCAAGGAGACTGCAGTTGTGTTGCCAATCCAGAGGGCTAAGATGGAACGTTTGTGCCTCGTAGTTAACCAAATTAAATAACCGCCATACTTCAAGTTGACATTTGGTAAATGAGTTATTTTATTTGGTTATGTACGCAGCATAAACCAGATGGACAACCTCTTGTTCCTTATCGGCTAGCAAACGCCGGCAACTGTTAATAGTCAGTTATGAAAGTAAATAAGTTTAACGTACACATGTTTTTTCTTACAGTTACGGCGAACTGAGAGTGCATCAGCCTACCCTCCCCCCATCGGAGGAGCCTCCCCCTCCGACGCCAGAGTACATCATTTGCGTGCCCCCGAAACTCGACTTTGTAAACTTTACTTTGGGACACTTACATACGGTAATTGCTAGAACGGTACGGTACGGTATACGGTAATTTGTGATGTCCTGAAGACAGGTCAAATCAGAAGTACCCGGAACCGCCGAGCATGTACGAAGAGAGGAATGTGTGTGGAGGAAGCGAGGGAAGTATGCCAGGACCGGGGCAAATGGCGTTCTGTGGTTTTGCCTTCCCCAAAGGGAAAGGCGTGAGCTTATAATAATAATAACAATTGCTAGAAAATGGTATCAGCCATACTGTATCACGTCACTGCATTAATAGTACTTAAGGTTTCCGCCAACTAGACCGTATCATATCAGAACCGTGCGTTCCGACACGTGTAAAAAATATTTTTTGTATCAATTACTATGAGTTCCCGCTCACTACATCGATCGGCACGTATGCAGGCCGACCCGTCACAGATAAACACGGCACGTGACGTGTAGGTTTGGACACGCAACGTTGCCAGACCACAGCTTGCTGGCCCACGTTTTTACACCGTATTGAAAGAACTGCAAAACACAAATTCATCTGCTTACTGTGGACGTCAGAACGAGTTTAAAACGGGTATGATATGGTGCATCACCTCATTTAGTACGGGTTCGATGGCTTACAAACGCGTGTGAGCCCATGAATGCAGGCGATTTTTTTTTGCATCTGTTACGGTTATGATAATAATATGGTCCGATCTAGTGGGCGGAAACCTTTACCTTTAGTATAATAAGATAGTTCATCAAAGTGACAGAGTTTTGGTGCATCTTATGTATGAAACATATTAAACATGAATAGTTAAACTATTTATGCTAATCCATGAGACAATACGATGCCAGTAAAACTTAAATAATAGATGCAACGTCAACATAAGAAATACATCCACTCAAAAAACATAACCCTCCTTTCTGGCGGCAGTCGGGTAAAAATCTTAATCATTGAACCTGCAGCCTTTTTACTCCATGCTCTGCTCTTACCAATTGAGCTACAGGTGATTCTGCTAGACACTGCGAAGTTTTCAATTTGCTCTGTTTTTACACCACAAATAAAGGAATAACAATAAAAACAACAACAAATACTTTTTATTGATAAAGAATTATAAAGGTTAGTTGTAAATTATGATGGTTACTAAAAATACAGGGTTCTAGTTTAATCCACGACGAAGTTATAGGGGGTCGAAAATGGCCTGAACTGCTTCGAGAAAAGGATGGTACGGCCGTGCGTGATTATTTCATAGAAAATAATACAATTCTACATGATAATACAATTCTTAAACTAATACAATACGTTCGTTCTTCTCAAATGAATTCATCAGGGTATAATCCTCGAACAAGAGCTATATCATTTACCTAAAGTCTGTCGAGGCATGAGAATTTGTCTCGAAACTAAAAAAACGCAAACATTTTAAGAAAAATATTTCCCCCCTGATATCCGATATTCACTTTCTTCGTAATTTTCTTTTGTTTCTTAAACTTATCAAGATTCCCTAGACAGTGCCTTTTGTGTTTTATCGCTGAAGTTTCTTGCTACAATCATTACAAAAGATTGTTCAGACGCAAAGCGCCATTTTATTTAAAGCTTTTAAAAATTCAACACTATATGTAAATGGCGGTTCCATAACTAGGTGTTTCGTTTCAGCGTTAGCACTAGTTACGTTTACCAAAGCTGTGTTTACTTAAAGAGAATTTTGAATACCAAATCCCATTGTGCAAGATCCGTCGCTATCGGATCGCTACCACCATCTTGCTCGCTAATCCTGCCGCTAAGCAGCATTGCTTGCACTGTTGTGTTCCGGCGTGGAGAGCAAGACAGCCGGTGCAATTATTGGCACAAGAGGTATTCCATCTTAGCCCTCTGGATTGGCAACGCATCTGCAATCTCTTTGTCTTTGTGCCTATAGGCGGTGGTGATCACTTACCATCAGGTGGCCCACTTGCTTGTTCGCCTTCCTATTTTATAAAAAAAATGCAGTTATACTATAGAACGATGCAGTATTCGATACTCATTGGATATAGTTTTAGAATTTATATTTATGTAGATTGTACATCTCTCTCAGCAACAACTGCGCCTGGTCAACGTGTCGAAGTTCGAGGTGCGGCTGTCGCTGACGCCGCCGCGCAGGCGCGAGCTAGACGTTGAGTTATGCGGCGCGCGCGGCCTCATCGTCACCGCCGGATCCGCCGCAGAATTCAAGGTACATTGTCACACGTTGAGAACTTTTCCAATTAAACAAGGAATAAAATTCAAACTGTTTATTTCAGAAAAAATGTAAGTCACGTTTATCATAAACTCAACAAATCTTAAATTGTTAAATATAGCGGACGCGTGCGACTTTGTTCGCGTGGAATTGTCCATTGAATGATAAAATGTAGATTTTATTTCGGTAGAATAATCATCATTTTTAAGCAAGTAAATTTTTAGATTGGGAAAATATCAAAAAATATTAGAAAAATTGGAATAATATTTTTTTTTCTTTTACGTACGAAATTTTACCATTACTCATCAGTATCTGTGACGGACATTCGGGAAGAATATTTGTCTTCATGTGTCGGAGCGATTACGGTCGCGCGGTCTTAGTTTAATACGGTCTAGTGGGCGGAAACCTTTAATGTTATGGGAATAATTCCGAGTTTGTCCTCATTAGAGTTTCCAACTAGCAAATTGCAGTTTGAATGCAGTTTTACTGCAGCTGCAATAGGACAATACAATAAAACTGTGTTCAAACTGTAATTTAGCGGTCTGAGCCAGGGGCATAACTAGAGTGGGGCAGACAAGACATGTGCCCTGGGCGCCAAATAAGGGGGGCGCAAAAAAAGAAATTACCTAACTACCTATAAAAACCGTCCTCTTATTATAGAACTAATGAGCAAACGAATGAAAACATACATAATTGAAAATTCATACTACTTCAGGAACACGGGTTTTGCCGTTTCAGAGGTTTTTGATAGTGAAACATTACAGAAGAGGAAACATCTACAGGACTGTCTGCATAATGCGCGCCGAAATGGGAAACACGCCGTGATACGCAAAAGTCGTCTTTTTATAAACGGAGAAGAGTATATCCCCACAATTTCGACTCAGGAGCGGCCCCTTCCACCTGTAGGCCGCAACAGTTCCTTAACAAGCTCGAAAAACACAGACCGGACCATAAGCGATGTTTTGGATGATAGTAGCTATGATAATGACAGTAACATATGTAATAATTTAAATAGTAACAGTTTATTTCGTGTATAATAGCATATTTATTCTACATCAAAATATAAATGGTCTAATAAACAAGACCGACGCCTTAACGGTCCACTTACAAAACCTATCAACTTCCAAAAAGTCAATAGATGTAATATGTATCACGGAACATAACATGAAACAAGGCGATGAAGTCCAATTTAATTTATGTAATTACTTCCTTGGGGCTCACTATTCGCGCGACAATAGGAATGGCGGTTCTTGCATATTAATTCGTAATGGTCACAAATTCAAAATACTCCAAGATATATCTAGCACGTCCATGTGCAACACATTTGAATGTTCGGCCATCGAGCTGACAGAACATAACATTATAATTCTTTGTATATACCGTGTTCCCAAAAATGATACCTCGTCCATAGCGATCTTTAAGAGTAAATTAAACGAAATCCTGAGCAAAATATGTGATACTCAGAAAAAAGTTATAATTTGCGGCGATTTCAACATTGACATTTTGAAAAGAACGAGGCACACAGTTGATTTTAAAAACTTAATTGCTGGTTTTAATCTCAAATTTGGAGTATCAGTACCAACGCGTCTACACAGCAACACTTGTATTGATAATATTATTCACACTCGTAACATGCTAGGTGCGAAGGCAGAGGTGGTCGAGCTTGCTATTTCCGACCATACTGCTCAGATTTTTAAATGTTCAGTAAAACCTACGTGTTTGCTTTCTCATTGGTTTATTTCTAAAAGAGACCTAAGTAATAACAATATTGAAAAGTTTGCGGAATGCTTAACAGGAATCAATTTTAATGACGTGTATTTGTCTAACGACTCTAATGAAGCGTTCAATTATTTCAGTGACCACTTTGAACTATTCTATAACTTATGTTTCCCTTACGTCAGAGTTAAAATAGCTGCCTTTAATAAGCCAAAGTGGATTACTAAAGGAATTAGGAACTGTTGCAAAAAGAAAAGGGATTTATTATGGAAATATCGATTAAGACCGAATGAAAGTAATAAAAACTATTTAAAACAATATTCCAGAAGACTAAAGAAAGTAATTGTGTTAACTCAAAAGGCGCAAAACGATCATTTCATTAAAAATTCAACAAACAAATCAAAAGCAACTTGGAACATTATAAATACGACTAAAACCAAAAATTATAAGGAAAATATTTCAGAAATAGTTATTGATGATAACGTAGCTATCAAAAATCCCAAAGAAATTGCACATACATTTAATAACTATTTCACTAACATTCATGACCAAATCAACTCAGATAATAAATTATTAAATAACTTAATTACCAATAATAATAATAATAATATGACATCTAATAATACAAATCCAACTATGACATTTAATTCATCTAATTCTATTTTTATGAAACCAACTACCCCCGATGATATTAGGATAATTATTAATTCTTTAAAAAACTGTAATAGCACTGGTTATGACGGCATTAGTACAAAGATTATTAAAAAAGTTGAAAGTGTAATATCTGCACCAATTAGCCACATAGTAAATTTATGTATAGAACATGGAAAATACCCAGAAAAGCTAAAGATAGCAATATTACGGCCACTCTATAAAAAAGGTGGCAAAACCTCTATGAGTAACTACAGACCCATTGCCTTAATTTCTGTTTTCTCGAAAATAATAGAAAAAGTAATTTACAAAAGCCTTAACAGTTATTTCGAAGCATTTGACCTTTTTGCGCAAGAGCAAAAAGGTTTTCGTAAGTCCAAATCGATAAATATGGCAATATTTGACCTACTACAGACGATCATGACAAACATGGACAAAAAAAAACCTGTAACTGCTCTCTATATGGATATGACTAAGGCATTCGATTTTGTTGACCACAATATTTTGTTGGCAAAACTATATAAGTATGGCGTCCGTGGAAATGTACATAGTTTGCTAAAATCCTACTTGACGGGTCGACAACAACTTACTCAAATTGATCATATTAATGTCAAGACTAAGAAACAGATCACCTACTCCTCAGATTTTAGGGAGATCAAGTTTGGGGTGCCACAGGGTAGCGTTTTAGGACCACTTCTTTTCCTAATCTATATAAATGACCTCCCCCAGACTATCTCTGAATCTATGGTTCTTTTTGCCGATGACAGCACCATAATATTCACTGGAGAAGATCTACACACATATGAGGCTAAAATCAACAAATCATTAGAATTAGTGATCAATTGGCTTAACAGCAACAATCTCCACATTAATTTAGTCAAGACCAAAATCATGAATTTCAAACAAAGAATTGACAAAATTAGAAACTTAAGTGTAATTTATAAGGGACATAGTATTGAAGAAGCGGACATTACGAAATTTTTAGGATTTAGTTTAGATAATAAGTTGACATGGAAGAATCAAATAGACATAATATGTAAAAAACTTAATAAATTTTCATATGCTTTACATCAACTTAGTAAAAAAGTTAACCAATCTGCTGTTTTAACTTCCTACCATGCGTATGTCACGTCCACTTTGAGATACGGCATAATGTTCTGGGGTAATGCCACAGACAGAGATCTAGTTTTTAGAGCACAAAAGAAATGCATTCGATCAGTCTGCGGTTTAGGACCGAGAGAGTCATGTAAACCTTATTTCATCAAATTTAATATTCTGACGTTTCCATCTCTCTATATATATGAAACCGCAATTTATGTAAAACGCAACACGAACGAATTCTCAAAACTCAATAGTCTACGGCACCAGGGCAAAATAAACTATAGACGATGTAAGACAGCCCTTCTTGCAAAAAGTATATTTGGAATGGCTCCTAAGATCTTCAATAAATTACCGGCAGCAATTTTAAGGTTGGAAAACATAAATGAATTTAAAAATGTATTGTATAGGTTTTTAGCATCTAAGGCTTATTATTCAATCCAAGAATACATGCATGATACGCTTTAATCTTATTAATATTTGTATTTCTTTATGACAAAATGATGATTATGGATTGACGATTAGAGAATGTAATTCGTAGGTAATATTAATATTGACATCTAATTTATTTTTATTGTAATTTTCTTATCAGTGACATTATATTATTGGACCTAATTAGCATGCTGCATGCCAACTCCACCCTATTTGTATGCCACTAGGCAAAACATAGTGAAACTTTTACAATTATACGACCTTTGTACACTTACCTATGTTTTACAAATAAACGATTCTTATTCTTATTCTTATTCTTATTCTTAAAAAAATACAATCCAAATTCTTATATGCCTATGGCCAAATACAAGTCTTTTGTGGATCATTTAATTTTTATTAAAGATACATTTATTTCAGATGGGGACATATTTGTGGTATTTTGTTTGTTTTACATACATTGCATTACGAAATTAGTAAAATAATAAAAAAAATGTGTAGGCTACGCTACGCCCCTGGTCTGAGCACCTACCGCGAACCTTCTCGACGCGCGTGTACTCGCTACGTAACTCAGAGCGTCTCGTTTTAACCAGCGTTGTAAGAGAAAGACGGACTGAGTTACGAAGATTTGTGCTGGGTGTACTGTATGTAGACACTTTCAATAGCGAATACACGCTAACGAGTTTGCACAGAAATAATTATAAAACTTTCCTTTTTCGACATTAGAAAGAACCTATATAGAACTCTGTCTGTACTAGATATTTTTTAAGGCACGATTTGTTTGTTAAAAACTTTTTAAATCTTCGTATAGCCTTTTATTTTTATTGTATTAGGCATATTGGCTGGCAAATGTGGGCTCATAATTTCATAAAATACTCATATTAACATCCACTTTGGCAAACTGTTGCGGGTGGTAGGGCCTTGTGCAAGGTCCGTCCAAAACGCTACCACCATCTTGCTCGCTAAGCAGCAGTGCTTGCGCTGTTGTGTTCCGGCGTAGAGAGCAGGACATCCGGTGCAATTACTGGTACAAGAGGTATTTCATCTTAGCCCTCTGGGTTGGCAACGCGTCTGCAATCTCTTTGATGTTGCGGGCGTCTATAGGCGGTGGTGTACACTTACCATCAGGTGACCCACTTGCTTGTTTGCCTTCCTATTTCATAAAAAAAAATGTTTCTGAATAATAACTATCGTTTTCGCAATATTGGATTATAAAAGACTGGAAGAAGCAGAAGTTTTAAAGTGACGGTGCGTTTTACTAATTGAAAAGATCATGTCAGCTCTCAAGTTCTTTGGATTTAGTGATCTTTAATTTAATCGCTTGGGAATTATTTAATTTAATTAACTATAAAATCCTCACTCTACTGTCGCTTTATATTTTTGAAATAATCATGTCCATTATCTTCTCATCAGAAGTTTTTCCGAACCGGTGGTTAGATTTTATGACTTTCCTATCTGCTTCCTGTGAAGATTCTGAAGAAGTCAATTAATCAAGTCCTTTATCACTTGTGTCTAAGGCTGCCTTTCCACCAGAGATGTGCTGTACAGCTATGCTGCAAAGATGTGAAAGCTAAGCTACGAAACTGTGTGACTGTTTCCACCAATACTAAGCTATGTAGCTGTGCGAGGAAGATGCGCAGCTCGAGCTATGCGATGTATCAACAGGGGCGCTCAGAGTGGTAGCGCGGTGAGGGGGGACTCGCGATCATCCATAGCACGCATCCAGGGCACGCATCTTTATATGTATAAAAGTCATAGCTTAGTTAAACCCGTTTCCACCAGTGCTATGCTATGTGGACCAATGGAAATGATTGGTGGATAGCGTAGCACATCTCTGGTGGAAAGGCAGCCTTAAGCTATTAACATCATATCGTCTATTTATTACTTTTAAAACTATAACAGCACTCGATCTGCGCGGCCTATTTGTGTTGATCAAGTGTTGATAATGAGTACCATGTGTGACAACTTCTAGTAAATGTTTCGATGAATCAACAGTGACTCATTTATTAAACAACAATGATGTCTGTTTTGGTGTTCCGTAGTCAAACTAGTGATCCTTAAAAAAAAGTCCTGATATCGTTATAAATGTCTGAAAATCGCGAAAGTTTAAAACAATTTAATCCTTAAAAGTTTGCTATGGTCTTTCTGTACGTTAGATATTCTCAAAAACTATTTTCTTTTATAAAATAGGAAGGCAAACAAGCAAGTGGGTCACCTGATAGTCAGCGATTACCACCGCCTATACCAAGGATATTGCAGATGTGTTGCCAACCCAGAGGCCTAAGATGGAATACCTCTTGTGCCAGTAATTGCACCGGCTGTCTTGCTCTCCGCCCCGGAACATTACAGTGCAAGCACTGCTGCTTAGCGGCAGGTTTAGTGAGCCAGATGGTGGTAGCGATCCGGATGAACCTTGCACAAGGTCCTACCACCCGCAAATTTTAGTTACAAAGTTTTGTGCGTGTGTAGATTATTTACCCGCGTATGAATAAACATATTAAATAGAAAAGTCTTAGAGTAACTTTGTACCCTACATGTAAAAGCAAAGGCGTTTTTATTCTGCAACATTCAAGGATGAATTGCAGGAGGGGTAGAAAAAAAAACAATATTTATATGTCATTTTTGTCATTTTTCGAGATTGAGGAGACCACCATTTCCATCTCATTTACCAATTTTATTTTTAAGATATGTTCTTGGTTTTCAGTTATAAAAATTAATTCTATAATTATCTGAATGGCTTTATGATTTTAGTTCTATTTATGTTTGTCTGTGTCATGTCACCTTCTCTTGTATGTTACGAACAAAACCAATGCAGTCTGATGTTGATTTGAGTAAATGATCTCCTATTAAATTAAAAAAGTTTGTTTCTCTCTTCGTCTTCATTTGTTTCTTTATATTGTCCAGGTGCACTTTCGTCCGCGCGACGTGCGCACCGTGCACGACGCGCTGCGCGTGCGCGTGTCGATCGGCAAGGACCTGGTCGTGCCCATCGCGTGCTACATGGAGCCGCCGATACTGCAAAGTAAGCAGTCATTGTTGGATTCTGGAGTTACCTACTTCATGATTTCATGAATGTTCATCCATATAAAAAAATTGGAGCAAATTATTTATCGAAATCGCTAGTATTATCGCCGATTCCAGTAGCTCGATTAACATATTTTTAAAATATCGCTCTAACAACGAACAGTCCCCTATTTTACCAAGCGGACAAGCCGTGTGACATGGAAAATTCGGTATACAATGCTATCTCGAAGAGTTTTTTCTGTATTACTGAGCTTAAATAATGGATACGAAATGTACTTCGAATTTCCGTTGTCACTCATATTAGTTTGTTGAAATAGAGATCAGGCTTTTCTCTTTGCTATTTACAGTAATCGTTCCATTCGAGATGTCCTCCGTCTTGCCTGGATCAGAGGCTTGTGAAATCACAGCATCTAGAGGAGACCTCTTGGACCTTGGCTCTAAGCTATTGGGTGATGTTCATTGCGCTCCCATACTGCTCCAGTGCAACGCTGCCCATGCATCGTTCTTTTTCATCACTGAGGATGCTTGGATATCCTATACGCTAGAGGTTAGTATTTGGAAGGAAGGCAAACAAGCAATTGAGTCACCTGATGGTAAGTGATCACCACCGTCTATACAGGGTGTCCCAAAACCCTTCAAAAAAACATATACAGGGGGGTAGTGTAAGTGATTGCGAACAACCCTATGTATTTTTTTTTAAATTTGGTTGTGTTTGAAAATTTTAATAAAAAATAAAACATTTTACTTGCGCCTAGTGCCTCTCCAACTCAATATAAAAGATGCATGTAAAATGTCATCATACAGTCATTCAGAACAAAATGTTTTAAACATAGAGCGAACGAATGATAACCAAGACCGAGTCTTGTCGTTTCTTGTCAAGCCTCTGTCAAGCGGATCAACATCAAAATGTTTTTCTATTATTGTTTAGTTGCATATTGCGTGAATAATTACTGATTTACGAATTGCTGACTTCGGTGGAACTCGATGGGTTACCATTAAATGGCGAGAAAGCGAGCGCGGGTGTTAATAAGATGTCTCATCAGTAGGCTTTTATCCAAGGCCTTATTATAAGTATAATATTCGTGTTATGTTGAACGTGCGTGGCGATTCTGACCTTTGTTGCGGCCCTATGATAATCAGCGTTATTGTATCTATCTACAAGTGCGCACTAGAAAATACCCTCTTGATGTCTCAGACATGGGCTTTAGTATCATATTTATGCTGATAAGGAAACCGTTTAGAAATGCCAACACCACAGATTTTACCTGTGCTGGCGAGAGACACCTGGCGATCTAGATGTGTCTTGTTCAGGACTATTTTAAAACGAAGATGAGAGGATAAGTCCATCCTTCTTTAGTCAGTGGCAAGAAAAGGTCGCGTTTGCTTTCGATAGCGACTACACAGAAACCAAAACTAAAATCGCGTGATCATACCTGCAGACACAGTTGGAAGGGAAAGAAATGAACATTCTAGGGAGTGAAGAAAAGGTGCATGGGGGAAGCCTCGAGCAACTTGTTCCTGGGCAGGACTGATGCCACTATGGGAAGATGGGTAGAAAGAAGTCATTATCAGGAAATATCTTAACAGTTCTACTAGTTTCAGATGAAAGTTATTTTCGCATTTAATTAAATGAATAAAGTCTACGTTTCAGTTTTATTCGCAAATAATTAGCAGACAATTGACGACGAGTGTCGTAAGAAAAAGACCCGTTTACTGTGTATTTGTTCGTCTGCCGTTGAGAGTAGCTTCGCAAGGCCCAATGAAATTAGTAAATTTTAATGCTGTTATTTTATGTTAACGCTAGCTTATAACATACTAACAAAGTTTAATAACTACAATATCTGAGGATACATAAGAGAATATTATGTGGTCTATCTTTAAAAATTGCCTTAATTCTCCCAGCATTTTGTCACTGGTGCAATGAGATTTAGGTAGTTACCTATGTTAGAGATGTTTAACAAATGCTATGTTTGTTTATTGTGAGAATAATTTATATGATTTATTAATCACGACTCTCCAAAATACTAAATATCATATCTTTCTTTCTCCGGAAAATACATTTACTAAGTAAAATCTGCGTATATTTTATAAAAATTAAAACACACGAACACTGATCCTTTCCTTGTATTTTTATTTCAGAAAGAATGATCAAAACTGTTTAAGTTTTAGAGGAGGCAAAACGAAACACTGAAACTTCGATCTGCACCATTTAATAAACATAATTTACCGCTTAAGGTGTAACTGTTATTTTCATGCTCATTTTCAATGACTTCACCTATAAGGTGCAATGGCAATAATTTGCCACAGCTTTAGTGGTAAAAACAGGATTTTTGACTAGAATTGTATAGTAGTTATCTTTTACTAACATAGCGGCGGTGGTGCAAGCCCCTTCGCCACCTTAGCCCCATCGATGCACGCGGGCCTTTTGCCACCGCACGACGCAAGCCACATGACCCAGGGGGTCGCGTGTCCGTTGCTGAACGCAGGTTGGCCAAGCCTCGCAATCGTTTACACTTCTTTTGCGTGCCCCCATACCCATGCACTGGCCTTAATTGTCATCCACGTCCGAAACTGTGTGCTAATCAATGTCGCTGCACCCGGTCTTTAACCACCTGCACTGCTGAGCAAGGTAATATTCATCACTACCATTAACCGACTTAAAATAAGAGAGGTCGTTCTCAATTCGTCGGGATCTTTTTTTAAACATATTTATTATTTTAATGGGATGATGAATACTGTAAAAAGTTTCACAGGGGGGTTTCAATACTTTGGTCGGCTCATGGGTCGGCCTAATACCACTGTTTGTGGTGAATGGGTGGAAAAGTTGGATTATTTTAAATAAATCCTCTTTTATGTCACTATCTTCTTTGGTCGATCGACAAGGAACTTGTACCTGGCCATGACAGGATGACAGCTGATGACAGTTACACTTCATATTGTACGTCAATCAGAGTAAGCAAATGGGCTAATGCAAAACGAAGAAGATTGTTTATAATAGTATAATTTTTATTTTAGTTTAAACTCTATTGAAAAATAATCAATACTTTAATGACATCTTCAGATAACTTTACTTTATAATTGATTGGTCAAAATATCATTTCATGACTGTTCTTTTCTTTTACAAAATTGGAGTACTGGACCGACATTGTTAACGTTAATTCCTTATGACGTCGAGCTCAACGCTGATGCGCTTAGGAATATTAGAACTGATGTGGTAAGTATTCTAGCAATACCTCTGTGCAACTAACCACCATAACCCCTGTTGCAGCAAAACGTACCGACAGGATGATAGTTACATATTCATTATCATGAATGTGCATGTTTCCTTACGACACTTTCCCTCACCGTAAAAGCGTACGTTACTACAGCAATAACAAAAGTTAGAAAAACTTATTAGTCATGGCGGCTGGTTGAGGTTCGAATCCTTCCTTGCACATTCTAACCCCCAGGAAGGGATTAAAAAAGAGTTTTAGTAAATTCAAAGTTAGACCCAATCTTACTAGTCTACTAGCGACCCCCCCTGACTTTGCACGGATGTAATTTACCACCGAAAACTTAATTAAAATGTATCGTACATAAAAACTCTCTGTACAAAATTGCCTAAGTGACAGTCAAAACCGTATCCATACCGTTGCGTGGTTTAGAAGAAGTAAGAAGCCGGAGATATGAGCTCAAACAGGAACTAAGATGGAACTGGATGGAAAGATAAAGATATGCTCTTGTCCTTTTGCTGCATCCTGCAGGATAAGATCAAGCATCTAAAAAAGGACATCCCTTTCATTCCCATACCTTATTTTACATATTATTCAAAGTCAGACATTGATATTCATGTTGTTTATGTTCAAAGTAATCGATACCTATTCATAAAGATTTTAGGCCATAATTGTAAATAATTAAAAAGTTAATAAATTGTAAATAATATTTGGCACTATGGATAATCATCCATAGTGCCAAATATTATTATAATTTATAAGAGTCATAAATTAAACTCGTGTTTATGTTTATTATGGCATTTTTAATGCATATGCGAATGCATTAAAGAACATAATTAAAAAAGCGACCATGTTCATTCCTATTTTGTCCGTCCGTCCGTCCGTCTGGTCGTCATTCCGTCCGTTCTTCCGTCCGTACGTCCGTCCGTCTGTCCGTCTGTCCGTCCGTCCGTCCGCAGACCGCCGCTCATCCGTTCGTCCGTCCGTCTGTCCGTCAGTCCGTCCGCCTATCCATTCGTCCGTCCGTCCGTCCGCCCATCCGGCTGCCATCCGTCCGTCCGTCCGTCCGATCGACCGGCCGACTGACGAGTCCACCGGCCGCCGGCCAACCGAGCCCGTCTGTCGATACACCCGCTGCCCATCCATCCCTCCGCTCGCTCGACAGACCGACCGTCATAATGGCGTGTCCGCCCATCCGACCATCTGGCGTTAGCCCATCCGCCCACCCATTCGTTCGTCCGTCCGTCCGCACGTCTGTCCGACTGACCGACTGACCTAATGGCCGCCGTCCGATTGCACTTCTGTCAGTCTGTCCGTCTGTACGGCCGTCCGTCCTCAGGTCCCACTCATCCGTTCATCCGTCCGTCTGCCTGTCAGTCCGTCCGCCTATCCATTCGTCCGTCCGTCAGTCCGTCCACCCGTCCATTCGTCCGCCCATCCGGCTGCCGTCCGTCCGTCCGTCCGTCCGATCGTCCGACCGACCGACAGGTAACCTGCCAGCCAGCCAGTCCGAGCCCGTCTGTCGTCACACCCGCTGCCCATTCATCCGTCCGCCCGCTCGACAGACCGACCGTCATAATGGCCTGTCCGCGCGTCCGTTCATGCGTCCATCTGGCGTCAGTCCGTCCGCCTACCAATTCGTTCGTCCGTCCGTCTGTTTGACTGACCTAATGGCCGCCGTTCGATTGCACTTCTGTCCGTCCGTCCGTCCGTTTGTTTGTCTGTCTATCAATCTGTCTAAAGTCCTGAACTAATTTTCGAAATTCCATTACCCTACGCCATTACCAAAGTTTTGCTATTGATAATTTGCTAATTAATTGTGTTACATTAATAAAACGCACATACTAGACAATAAAGGGTTCTCTTAATTCTCCGACACAAATCCACTACATATTATGGTATGGTGGTGAAGTTAATGATTTTTTTTTTAATACAGGAAGGCTAACATCGAAGATGGAATACCTCTTGTGCCAGTAATTTCACCGGCTTTCTTGCTCTCCACGCCAGAACTCAACACTGCAAGCACTGCTGCTTAGCAGCTGGATTAGCAAGCAAAATGATGGTGGTCATCCAGACGGACCTTGCACAAGATCCAACCACCTGCAAAACCTAAACCTAGCATCACAATGTTATCGTTTATTTAGTGCACATAGTACTTGTCTCCGTATGCAGCACACAACCATCGCCGCACCGCTACTAGTCACCACTTCTGCTTTAAGACTGCAGCGACCGGCGAACGTCACGCTACTCGCAAATGCCGATGTGTAATGACTTTGTTTGGGATTCCTTTATTAACTAACTAAAAAAACTTTTAGTTCAGTTTTAACTGACAGTGAAAGTAGGAGAATCTTATGTTGCACAGAATCAGTTTTGACTGTCAGTTAATAGTGATCGTGTATAGCTCGCATAAGGTTGTATAGTCGTCAAGCGGCTATGCTCGCGCCATCTTGCGAGCGATGGCTAGGATAGCTGCGAGACACAATTGTAGCCCACGCTCGCTGTTAGGCCAACCTGTCTTAGTCGCTGCCTTACTACCGTTAGCATCATCTCCTACGCTGGCGACATGGATCACGCAACTCGACACCCGCATCCTAATGTACAGGTCAACAGTGTCGGTCGAGAAGGTGCGTATCACGTTAGCATTCCTGGACATAGTGCTAGGCGAACGAACGCGACGACGACTACCATCGCGTCGTCGTCGCGTTCGTCACCGACCCCGCTGGGTCAAGAACTCGTGCAGCGGTGGTGCAGACGCTTGCGGTCCTGTGGTCCTCACTTTCTGTCACGCAGTCACGCGACATACTTAAACCACAAACCAATAGGGCTGTCGGGCACCACTGTGCTCACATTCATCACGGAAGAGAGTTCTAGGCTACTTTGTTATAGTTTATCGTCGTCATATGTGGCGATGCCGTTTGAATCTCGTCTGTAACTGCCATCCGCCGAAGCCATCTTAGTGCATGTGCGCACGGTATTTGCAGGGGCGTAGCGAGGTACGGGCAGGATACACGCGCCCCCCCTAGAAGATGCAGTTAATTAGCAGGAATGCTCACGAACCTTAAAGCAGGTATTTTAGGGAGGTACATTTTTCTTCGCCTGCCTTCCCATAACAGAATCCTGGCTACACCCTTGGCCATTTGCCTGTGAAGGTACGTTGTGGGTAGGTTTGTGCCGTCTGTAATAACTCGCATCTCTGCAACGAGCTGCAACGCTTACTACGCGGTCAACACCGCAAAAAACCGAGCATCCCAGTTCTGCGCCCACAGATGCAGCAACAGTACCGATGTCGTCGAAGCCCTGCTCATCCTATAGAAGGTTGTACATGCGCTGCAATGTACTTTTTCAACAAATTACCTTATGTAACCGCACAGTGCGAAAGTACGTCAAAACATGTATTTGAAGTAAAAATTGATACGCTTGTTAAATAAACCAATTTCATACAACCACAATCATTATAAGAATAACTAGCGCACTATGGGACTACTTTTTGAGAATAGGAATAAACAGTTTCAAAAATGTTTTTGTTTGTTATTTCTGGTAAACGCATTCACGGCCTCAAACACATAAGTGCAATTGGTTATTGCTTTGGAGGCGTGCCCGTTTGTTGACTCAACTTTTTAATCACACCTCGGGCAGCCCCTAAAACGCACATTTGTGTTTGGGGTAGGCAAGCCACGTAATCACCTCTAGCATTTGCGCGGCTTGTAACCTGTGCACCTAGCACGAATCTTCTCGACACGTGTTAACTCGCTACGTAACTCAGTGCGTCTCATTCTAACCAGTCTAGTAGGAGAGAGACGCACTGAGTTACGTAGGGAGTTAACGCGTATCGAGAAGAGTCGTGCTAGGTGCACTGCTCGAATCCGAGCTGTTACAATACGCGGGAATATATCCGGTGACTACGTGGCTGTACGCGTTAAAAAGCACTTCGTGAACAGAAAGCGTATATTTTTATATCCGCTTTTCTAACCAGTTTACGTTTGCGAAATGGATAGGTACTTTTTGTCCAATTACGTTTGTACTCAATATGTTTTAATGGCTCCTTTTTTAAGTTGCTTCGCTCATAAGACTCATTTTACTGTTTATATTACCTAGCCCTTGGAAAAGGACACATTAAAGTTAGAGAGGGATAACAAAATAGTTATCTGAATCAGAAAGGCAAGCATGCGCCTTAAAATTTCTCCGCCGTCATCGTTTATGCCCTCTTTCATATTGGTCTAATCAGAAAGAGATGCAAACTTATTGTAAATTAATTACGTGTGCTAGTCATGCAGACAAGAGTTTGGCAACAAGAAGTTTTAGTTGATTGTTGTTGTTTCTGGTTACTGTCGTTTGAATGAACGAATCTACGGAACGAATGATTTAGATTTAATGACATTCATTTTAGAATCCTATTGCAATTATGATTAGTGTTGAAAGTTGATGGCTTAAAATTGTGACCGATATCTAAGAACTGTAAAAATGACGTCAGAGGGAATCCATTGTAAAGCTGGGAGGTACCGGGAGCAAACGTGTTTTAATACTTTCGTTTTTTTGATCCTACGTCGTCAAAAATTAAAATAATCAAAAAAGAAAAACACAGGGTTGTTCGCAATCACTCACTCTATCACGCTGTATATGTTTTTTTGAAGGGTTTTGGGACACCCTGTAGACAACCGCAACACCAAGAAGATTGTAGATGCGTTGCCAACCCAGAGGGCTAAGATGGAATACGTCTTGTGCCAATAATTACATCGGCTGTCTTGCTCTCCACGCCGGAACACAACAGTGCAAGCACTGCTGCTTAGCGGCGGGATTAGCGAGCAAGATGGTGGTAGCGATCCGGACGGACCTCGCACAAGGTCCTACCACCCGCAAAAGTAAAACTACCACCAATATTTACAGTAACAAATTTAATTACAATAAACCTACCTGCAAAAAAGTAATTTTAAAAGGCTCCAAAAAAGTCATGTGATATTTCGTTAGGTGTCTGACAATCTTTTTAGAAATAATGATCCAAAGCCTTGTTTATGGCTTTGGTGTTAGGTGCATGGTTATAAGTCAAGTGCTCCAGCCAGTTGGAGCACGAATGGGCCAGCACAACCGGCATCGTTCAGTCAAAGAATTGAATTCCCTACCCATTTCGTTGAAATGTCGTCAGGCATTCGCAATGCATTAAGGTCGATATGTCAAACTAACGTCTTGCTCAAGTTAGCTCTTATGGTGACAGTTTGCTATAATAATATGATATTGAACTTTAGGTGGGTTGGAAATTAAATTCCTTGTCTGTATCATAGTCTGGCGGACAGCGTAGTCATAGTGAAAGAGAGATGCAGAGACGCCTTCATGGGCTACAGGTTGGCAAATCATTAGCGATTCTCTTGACATCACTGGTTTCCATGGGCGGCTTAATTACTTCCTATTAAAAAACGCATACTCGTTTGTCATCCTTTTTTTACTAAAAAAAGTGTATTTTCATGTCAATTATTGACCTAGCCTCTTTTTGTCCCAGGAGTTGACCTCCAACGGCTCCATCATCACGGGTCCATTCACACTTTACCCCGCGTGGTTCACCGGCGGCGGTGTGACCCGCGGGTTTGTGCAGTGTCGCGCGACGACTACTGGTCTCCATATGACTGCGCTGAGAATACTATCCTCGACCGCTACGGCGCGGATGATCCATGTACTTGCCGATTCATTGTATTTCAGCTCTGATCACATTACTATTCAGGTACGGATTTTATTGCTATTTATTGCTTTATAATTTCATATTCATCATCCTCCTACAGTTTTACCAAAATATATTAAGCATCGGCAGTATTCGTTTACGCAGAGAAGCGCAGACCGGTTTCCGACAGTAGCCGAACGGGTGAATAATCCATATTGTACTTTATTTGCAAGCGCAACTGGCAGAGTATTGCTTGCTATGCGTTCTTAGCTTTGTCCCACTTACACAATTCGTACACTGTGGCGCACGGGCTGCTGCCATGTTGCTCCGAAATCGATAAACCAATAAAAGCGCAAGAGTTTAGCGCGCGTAAAATTCTACTTTATCATTGGTAGATCGCCATTTCTCGCGCTACTAAAATTGGTCTACTGCGCAGGTACATCGTGGCACAATATATTTTTGGTAATACTGTAGCTGTCTTTCCATTTCTTCATTAAGGGTACTCTTTGACCACCCATGTTCCCAGATTTGGCAAGTCAGGTTACATTGGAGTCACCGCCATCATCTGATCTCCGTAACCTGTGCAATAGGAAAACATTCATTAGAATGAATAAGCAGAATTCTTCAGGATGTTTTTCTTCATTGTAAGAGCTTTGGCTACTACCAATACTTAGGTATCGTACAACAGTTGGCAAAGCACGTTGTTATATGACAACCACTAGAGATCTAATTCGGCTCCTCACGATCGCGTGTCCATCCCCCTTTACCAGACTATCAATGTTCTTTTACGTATACTTTTTTTTATGAAATACGAAGGCAAACAAGCAAGTGGGTCACCTGATGGTAAATGATCACCACCGCCTATAAATGCAACAACAAAGAAAGTGCAGATGCGTTGCCAACCCAGAGGGCTAAGATGGAATACCTCTTGTGCCAGTAATTACACTGGCTGTCTTGCTCTCCACGCCGGAACACAACAGTGCAAGTACTGCTGCTTAGCGGCAGGATTAGCGAGCAAAATGGTGGTAGCGATCCGGACGGACCTTGCACGAGGTCCTACCACCCGCAAAATTACTTATGCTTTTGAAATGCCCTGGAAATATACCCTTTGCATATGCTATTGTGTGAACTAAAGTTTTACTTTACGCTTCTTTTAATTTTCTTCCATCGTAGACGATTTCGACGAATAGATTTGGCTGGACATAACCAATTCATCCCTCAGCCTTAAGTGTGTTACCAACGTTAATGCTGACTTACACACTAAGAGGGCTTTAGAGATCTTTCAAAACATGAAGCTGTTATTTTCAATAATTGTTTTGTTTGCTTTGCTTTTAGGCACAAGACAAAGATTACGATATTTGTAGTGAAGATGACCCCGACTGCGAGTACTACGTTCACCTCGGCACAGCGTTCCCTAACCGCTCCTTATCCGCTACCGTCCAGGTTATTAACCACAGGTATATTAACCAGATGTTTAAATCTACAGCCCACTTCTGGCTAGTGATCATGATTATATTAGCCAAAAGACGACCACTGATTGAATCTATCATTCACTGTATCACAATATGCTTCAAGTTCAATATGCTTCAAGCTTGCTGTGCTATTTATTGTAAAGTATCTGTTTCTGTTTTATTCTTATTATTTATGTTTAGTACTTACTAGAGACATAAGCTCAGTAAACTTGTTTTTATAAGAAAAAAGAATAAGCTGTTGAATTTCTTGCGGCACTTCTTTACATCAGAATCTTTCATTTTCCGAAGCGCTGGTAGACTCAAACAAGTAAAAGGACCTACTTGGCCTACTTGCAAATCAAATAGTAATTTCCGATAATAT
The DNA here is from genome assembly GCA_963691745.1 of Ditula angustiorana. Classification (NCBI taxonomy): domain Eukaryota; kingdom Metazoa; phylum Arthropoda; class Insecta; order Lepidoptera; family Tortricidae; genus Ditula; species Ditula angustiorana. The sequence continues at coordinate 318,603 of OY829483.1, read as the reverse complement.
ACTGACCTTTTCGAGAACTTTCTGCTACTTTGGAATCCCTACACATGCCCGATGCAGTAAGGATTTGAGCAGGGAATCCTTCATCATTGTAATTTCTAGTCCAGTGCCTTACTCCTACTACTGGAGCATGCGACCCTGGGGGGTATGCTCGTGCTGGCAAGACGAGCTGGCAACGGACGGTCTGAGTGTGATAGAGGAAGACGATGGTGAGAGACTCTGCCCTGGAGCGCAAGAGGCCAGGGCCAGGGGTGACGAGGTTTGTGCTACCTGGTATAATACTTGCAGCGTGATGGTAATAAAGACAAATTATCTACTTCTACACCTTTCATGAAGAGTTTCGTCACAGACAGACCGACAATCAACGTAAAGACTAAGTCGCTGGAGAGAGACATTATGAAATTTGGGACGTGTTCCTTAAGGATGTAAAGGTGTTCTAAGAAAGCTGTTATTCTTATTTTTCTTTGTGTCTGTGGATGATGTTAAAGAATTTTGTATTTTATTGTAGATGAGCGACGCGTCGAAAGGAAGCGCCCGCGTGGTGCGAGCGGCGCCGGCAGCTGGCAGCGTGGCAGCTCGTTGCGCATGCGCAGTGACCGTGAGCGTGGCTGATGCGGGCGCGCAACGAGGGACACATCGGGCTGTGCTTCTGTGAGTATGAAAGTGTAGTGAATCGTTTCAATCACAGTGGATCAATGGTTTGGTGAAGTGCGAAGATGGTGAGATGAGAATGTGGTGAAATGAAAACATGGAGAGTTGAGCATGAGGTGAGATGTGATGTGGTGAGATGAGAATGTGATGAGTTGAGAATATTATTATGGTAACTTGCTCATTAAGGATAGAGCCACACCGTAGCAGGTTGCTGGTTGCATTATGAATAAGCCAGCTTAACTGAGCTAATTAATACCAGACGCTCACAGAATACCGGCATGAAGTAGTTACTTTGCTACTGCTTGTTGTACGTTGACTGACAAACCCTGAAGACTACTGTTTTGACATTTTTTTTTTATTAAAGCCGACAAACTGACAAGTGGTTCACCTGATGTTAAATGATCACCACCGCCCATGGACACCTACATCTAAAGGCAAGAAATGCATTAGTGATTCACGGGATCATTGGTCCCCATCCATGAATGGCGGGGAACCGCATGCTCGTTTGCCACCCATACCGTATATATAACCCCCTATATAAAACCTATTCATAAATGTGCTGAGCTTCTGTGTAGACAGGCACAACCTAGCCAACGTAGGCTTAATACTGATTTAACAAACAACCAAGACTCTCGTATGTAGAATGTTGTATGCCTCAGGCTAAAACGGCGCTTCGAAACAATATCAAAAGGCTCCGTTAAGAGGGCTGTTACAAAATCTGAGCAGAGAGCCGCATTTTTTTATTTTGTTTTTTTTGTTAGCATTTTCAATTAAAAATGCGTTGCACGAGCCTAAAATACTTTTTTCACCTAATTTTACTCATTCAATCAATCAAAAGTTTTATTAAACAAAAATATAGTTGTTCAACTAAAATAGTCTATACATAATTAATTTACTAATCAGTGAACTACTACTACTTATTCACTATTGAAATAAATTAAATAAATAAATAAGAAGTAATTTATTACCATCACAAAAAAGGCACGATTTGGATGAACTTGACTTAAAATGAAGCAATGTTAGACCAAAACAAGAAGGAAAAGCTAAAGTGGCAAAAGGCCCAGCTTCAGAATGTGCGGCGAGGTAAGATATTAGTGATATTACACTCACCGCGCTGATTTTCAGCCTGTCTACACTCGGCGTATAAACATGTACGGCACTGCCGTGCAGGGCAGGAATCTAATTTACCTTATAATTTGTAGTACAATTTAATTGTCATTTTATAGAGAAAGGCGAAAAGAAAAACAACAGTAACAGCCCTCTTAAATACTCTTAGATTATGTAATAGGTAACGTTTTCTGCAAAGAAACCCGTTTCCATAAGAGTTCGTTGCGCAGTACTTGTATATTATATATATAAATATTATAAATATAATAATTCTTCGTTCCGTGAAAAATAAAAATGTCTTAGGTGGTTTTTAAATAAAATACGAAGGCAATCGAGCAAGTGGATCACTTGATGGTATGTGCGCCATCGTGTTTACCACGCACATAGACAGCGCAACACCAGGGCTAATGCTGATGCATTGCCAACTCAGAGGGCTAGGATGGGATACCTCTTGTGCTAGTAAGTTTGCCAGCTGTCTTGCTCTCCACGCCGGAGCACGACAGTGCAAGCACTGCTGCTTAGCAAAGATTAGCAAGCAAGATGGTGGTAAGCAGCATAATGCCTCTCTGTTTGTCGTATAGCGCGCATTCAATCGCACGCGTGGCACGCACGGCCCCAGTGTAGAGCTGCGAACGACTTGTAGCTTCGCCATAGAATAAATAATTCTAACGTACAGAAACTTCTCTTTTACAATCGTGATTAAACGAATTCCAACTTTATTAACACGCGCAAAAAGCTCGTATTACTTCATACACCATGCGCCAGGCGGTGCGAGTCAAAGGGAACGGCCGCCCGTGGCCGCCCTCCCCCCGCGACTCCCGACGATACGCTAGGGTTGCGCGGCATTCGTTTTCAATTACACTGACACGGCGGGGGCGAGTGAGCGAGCGCGCGGCAATCTGACAGCCTACTGCAATTTGCCTATGCCACAGGCAAGACGGTCGAGTGTATCTAAAGTACGGAATGGGACCCCTGGCTTCGCTAAAAACACGCCATGTGTGTTTTAATGGATATAAAAACACACTTTTAAAGCCCACCCGTCGATTGTAATCCCCACAATAACAATTCACATTCTGTACATGTCCCACGTCAATCTGGATGGATCCAGTCCCCGTCTCGTGACGTCAGCATCAGCAACATGTCACGTAAACAGAGATTTACGCAAAACGCCGTTTTCAACGAAAAGCTGAAAAGGTTCCAAAACCTAATAAATCCGTTTCGTGTTAATTTATTCTGTTGACAGAAACTCAAATTGTCCATTCGTTTGCCTTCGTGACCGGATTTGCATACAGAATGTTGGGGTGTGAAAGTATTTTCAGTAATTTGATTATTTTTCATAAACCTCTGAGTTATTTTTGTTCTAGAAGTACAACCATCCAGATAATTATAATAAAATTTAGTAACGTGATCCAAAGTAAAATCTCCCCGTTGAGATTTTTCGCAGGCGCCTGCGTTTTTTTCTAAATGGGAAGGAAGAAGAGCAAGTGGGTAAGCTGATGGTAAGTGATCACCGCTGCTCATGGGAACCAGTGACCCCAAGAGAATCGCTGATCCGTTGCCGGCATTTAGTCTCCCCTTCTCGCTTTGTGGACCTTGGATCTCTCACTCACCGTAAGAAATCTGCGGGTGGTAGGACCTTGTGCAAGGTCCGTCCGGATTGCTACCACCATCTTGCTCGCTGATCCTGCCGCTATGCAGCAGTGCTTGCACTGTTGTGTTCTGGCGTGGAGAGCAAGACAGCCGGTGTAATTACTGACACAAGAGGTATTCCATCTTAGCCCTCTGGGTTGGCAACGGAAAGCAAGTTCTAAGGAAGCGTGTGTTCTAGGTAAGCGTGTTCTAAGGAAATCTGTAAATGGTAATAAAAAAGTGGTAGTCTGCGGAGACTTTAATATAGATATTTTGTCACAATCAGTTGAAAGAGATCAGTTTGTGTCTCTTTTAAAGTCATTTAATTTAGATTGCTCTTTTAACGAACCAACCAGAGTCACACCCACTTCGGCCACATGCATAGATAACATTTGTTTAAATTGTAGATATTTAGAGAAAGCTATTATAAGCGGAGTTCGCTCGGACCATAAAGCGCAATTAGTGAAGCTGCCTCGGGCCAAGGGCAGTACAGATCGAATCATAGAAGTTAGGCCGTTAGATAAACATAGACTTGATCGTCTCAAAACCAACATCGCGCAAAAAATTACCAATCTAGAAGTAATCTCAAACGATCCCAATAAACATTTCAAAATACTCCTAAATACCGTGTGTAAAGAATTCGATAAAACCTGTGCTAAAAAACGTATTAAAGTAGGAAGTAAATTAACATTTAATGAATGGGCTACAACTGGAATAAGAAAGAGTAGGAACGTCTTATATGAGCTGTATGATAGAAAATCCTGTACTACTGACGAACGCTTCCACCAATACGTTAGGGATTATTCAAAATTATTTAAAATCGTATGTAATAAAGCAAAAGCAGCACACGTAAATAATAAAATAAAATTATCAAATGATAAAGTTAAAACAGTTTGGAAAATAATAAATACCGAAACAGGCCGACGAAAAAACACAGACTCATCTATTTCACTAAAAATAAATAATACTATAATAACGGACGCCGTTAAAGTAGCTGACGAATTTAATACACACTTCTCAGAAATTCCCGCCAAAACGACAAAGTGTCTCGCGTCCTCTTCAAAATTCGCTGAAGCCCTATTAGAACAAAATGTTAGTATCCAAAACATTAGTCAATTCAAATTTACAAAAGTCTCTCCTTTCGATATTCTTAAATCCTTTAAATCATTAAAAATAAAAAAGACGGAAGACTTGTGGGGCGTATCAGTCAAGGTTTTACATGCCATCTTGGACGTCATTGCGCCAACTCTGGCTACCATTTTTAATAACTGTATAGACGTAGGCGTATTCCCCAATCTAATGAAATGTAGTAAAGTAGTTCCTATCTTTAAATCAGGTAATAAGGATAATCCTTCTGATTATCGCCCAGTGTCCATTCTACCAGCGTTTAGCAAAATATTCGAAAAAATAATGCTAACGCAAATGATTTCTCATTTCAATACAAATAAAATCTTACATTCGCAGCAATTTGGATTCACTAAGGGTAGATCTACTACAGATGCAGGTCACAGTTTGATTAAATTTATTTTGCAAGCTTGGGAAGAGTCGCATGACGCCATAGGTGTCTTTTGCGACCTTTCCAAAGCATTTGATTGTGTAGACCATGACACCTTAATTTGTAAATTAAATTTCTATGGCATTCGTGGCATCTCTTTAGATCTACTCAAGTCTTACCTCGTGCAGAGAAATCAGAAGGTAGCGATAAATGGAGCAATATCATCGGGATCTGTGGTCGAGATGGGAGTGCCTCAAGGATCAATTCTTGCTCCATTCCTGTACCTTGTTTATGTAAATGACCTTACATATATGGTGAGCCGAAGTTCAGGCATCGTCATGTTTGCTGACGACACTTCTTTACTCTTCAAGGTTAATAGGAAAGATACTGAATTCATTGAACCCAACGACACCCTGTCCAAGGTATCTGAATGGTTTGCTGCCAACAACTTGGTATTAAATCCTAATAAAACTAAATGTATTAAATTTTCATTGTTAAATTCAACTAATATAGTTTCAGTCTCAAATATCAAATTAGATGGTCAAACGATTGAATTCATAAAATCAACTGTGTTTTTAGGAATAACACTCGATTCTAAACTGCAGTGGGGTTCCCACGTCACAGCGATAGCAAGTAGGTTGAGTTCAGCTGCTTTTACAGTAAGAAAAATTCGGCAGCTAACCAATGTAGCGACGGCACGGTTGGTCTATTTTGCCTATTTTAATAGCATTATTTCGTACGGCCTTATTTTATGGGGATCTGCTGCAGATATTGAGTCAGTTTTCATTTTGCAAAAAAGGGCAGTTAGAGCAATTTATAATATGGATACTCGTGAGTCATTAAGGGAATTTTTCAAGGAAATAGACATCTTAACCCTACCGTCGCTATATATTTTTGAAATAATCATGTACGTTAGGAAAAATATATGCAATTTCCCTACCAACGTCGATAAGCCAAAGGCTACTAGAAACACAGGAAAGCTTAAAGTTCCAACTTACAGACTGGCTAAAACCAATAAGTCGTTCATGGGAAATTGTGTAAGATTTTACAACAAAATTCCAAAAAACATAACTGAACTAAATGATACAAAATTTAAATCTATTGTCAAGAAGACATTAATTTCTCGGGCGTATTATAAAATCAATGACTATATCTTGGACAAGGATGTTTGGAAATGATCCCGATATGTATTGGCGATCCCTGGCCCCAAAGATTGTACACCTGCTGTGTTAAATTGTAAAAATTTTGAATATTTGAGATGTAAAATAACATTGTAATTTTGATTTATTTAAAAAAATTACACCTCGTTGAGTTTCTTGCCGGTATCTTCTCATCAGAGGTTTTTCCGAACCGGTGGTAAATTTTTTGACATTCATAAGTGCTACCTGTAAGCCTAATCTGAATAAAATATTTTGACTTTGACTTTGACTTTGAACGCAACCTGCACTCTCTTTGTTGTTGCAGGTGTCTATAGGCGGTGGTGATCACTTACCATCAGGTGACCCACTTGCTTGATTGCCTTCCTATGTTGTATAAAAAAAAATACAGTAGCAAACTAGTATTTCATGCCGGTATGCTGCAAGTGTGAGGTATTTGTAATACAACCAGCAAATGGCTACAGTGTTACTCCAGCAATCTACAAGAGTTTAAAAAAAGACAGAACTTTTTTATAAAATAGAAAGCAAACGAGCTAGTGGGTCACCTGATAGTAAGTGATCACCAACGCTTATAGACACCCGAAATACTAAGGAGAATCCAGATGCGTTGTCAAACGAGAGGGCTAAGATGGAATACCTCTTGTGCCAGTAATTTTACCGGCTGTCTTGCTCTCTACGCCGGAACACACCAGTGCAAATACTGCTGCTTAGTAGCTGGATTAGTTATCAAAATGGTGGTAGCAATTTCGGTGGACCTTACACAAGGTCCTACCACCCGAAAACTGTTTGTGTTTATTTAACGCAATAATATTTTCACGGTCGTGCAATGTTACCTTTATATGACGTGACAAGTCTCCCATTTGATTCCAGGTTAATCTTGAAAGACATCCCCAAAGATAGCTTCCCGGCAGATTCGAGGCCAATGGTCGTCGGCACAAAAACGGTGGAGGCACAATCTACTTCTCAGGGTGTTGGGAAAGTGAGTTTGATGATTTGTTACTCAATAACCTCGAAAGCATCACGCATTTACGGGTAGGACGTCGTGCAAGGTCCGTCTGGATCGCTATCGCCATCTTGCTCGCTAATCCTGCCGCTAAGCAGCAGTGCTTTCACTGTTGTGTTCCGGCGTGGAGAGCAAGACAGCCGGTATAATTATTGGCACAAGAGGTATTCTATCTTAGCGCTCTGGGTTGGCAAGGCATCTGCAATCTCTTTGGTGTTGTGGGTGATTACTTACTTGCTCCTTTTCCTTCTATGTTGTATTAAAAAAAAAGCTAATAGTGCTTTGCTGAGTGAAAAAGTATTGGCTTTGGCTTCTGATTGGTTTGATCAGTTTTTTAGAATTGATGTTAAATATACGTAAATTTTGATGTTTTCTTTGTTACGAGTATAAAATATTATGCGCCCTTAATCAATATCTATATTAATATTTAGGAGTATTTTAGGGAGAATTTCTAAACAATATAGGGTCAAACGAAAATCGAAAGTGGAAATAACGCGATCGGTTGATCGAGCCCAATGTAATGCAACTTGCATACGAGAACTTGCTCGATGTAACTGGGCTCTTAGCTTATCGAAGACTGTTGGTTTGTTTCCAGGGCTTTTCGCATGAAGTGTGCGACGTCGTCTGCGCCCAAATGGAGGTGTGGTGGGAGGTGGCGCCAGTGCGATTTGTCATCGATCCGCTCATACTACCGCTGACACATTCAAGAAGGTAACAGTCACGGATGACGTGGGATGGTGTTCGCCATGATTTGTGATCGTGATTAGTGATTTCAATGCATATGAGCGAACGCTCATAATTATGTTTGTATGGTCCCGCACTGTCAGCGGCGCTATATGGCAATCCAATATCAAAATCAAAAACAAAGACCACAACCACGATCAAAGAGAATGTACTAGTAATGAACATTCAAGCGGAAGTCACGAAGCTTACAAAATAAATAGGAACAACGCAGCATGCTGACCTTTAAAAACGGCCAATGCTCTATGTTACGTTACAAAACAATACTCTAGTCCATCAACACCTTGTGGGTCTACAGATGACGAGATCTGGTAAATGTTATTTATGGTCAGATCAGAAGCAATATCATGTGGTGTGGAGGTTTGTCGTCTGATAACTCTGTCGGACACGACAGATCAAGCCAGACTGCATCAGGTATCATATAATGTCATCTGTAAACCCCAACTTATGGTCTCGAACTCCATTTCTGATCATAGTCACATGTGAGCAATATCGTTGGTAAAAGGCTACTTCATATATGCTCTATAGTGATTTTTTCTTTACAAGAAGAAGACAAACAGCTTGCGGGCCATCTGATAAACCCTTCCCGTCTTACTTGTAAGCACCATGTACTTATAGGTATTGCAATGTGAAAAAGAGTCACTTACGAAGAGTTGGGTCAACTTGTTAGACCTGTAACAGTATTGCATATTGTAGTAATTTTAAAAGCCTATCCTAATTCAATGGTTGTTAAAAAGCAATTTGCTATTAACTTTAAAAAGAATACTGCTTCAAGCAACTGCCCACGAAGAACTTTTGGAGAATTTAAAAGTTCAATAGTCGCTTGTAAGGATGTGATGTTAAGGAAACATCCAGCTCATTCGACGTATGATTCATTACTTAGAACTCAAGCTAGGATACATGATTATACATTAAAGGTTGCGTAGTGAAGGCCTGTACATACGTACAGACAACCACGCTGTTCAAATCTTGAACAAGGACCAATGTCACAACGTTTGTCTTGACATCGCCTCTTAGAAATATGACCTTCCTCATCTTGAAAATAAGTCCTAAAGGATTTATTTGCTTTGTAACCAGACGAACCTCAGTTCGCGTATCAATTCGAGCGACACAGCTGTTCGGTTGCGACGAGCTGCGCACGCGCTGGCACGCGCCCCCCTGCCCGCTGCCGCCCGCGCCGCGCCTCACCCCCGCGCGCTCCGTCGACGCTCAGCTCCTGGTGCTCCTGCCTTCGCTGCCCAATGAGTTTCCGGAGACCGATGTCATCACGTGAGTGATTGTTTCTATCGTCAAATAGGAATCAAACAAGCAAGAAGTCACGTAATGGCACCATCAATACCAGGAGACTGCGCAGTGTTGCCAACCCAAAGGGCTGATGGAATCCTCTTTTTGTACACGAAATAGGATGGCAAAATGATATTATGCAGAATGACAATTATAACCAAATAAATTATGCATTTTTTTTTTATGAAATAGGAAGCCAAACAAGCAAGTGGGGTGATCACTTACCTGATGGTAAGTGATCACCACCGCCTATAGACACCCGCAACACCAAAGAGATTGCAGATGCGTTGCCAACCCAGAGGGCTAAGATGGAATACCTCTTGTGCCAGTAATTACACCGGCTGTCTTGCTCTCCACGCCGGAACACAACAGTGCAAGCACTGCTGCTTAGCGGCAGGATTAGATAGCAAGATGGTGGTAGCGATCCGGGCGGACCTTCCACAAGGCCCTGCCACCCGCAATACTTCAAACCCACGTTCTCTTGTAAAGGTTGGCGGCAGAGACGGGCGAGTGGACAGCCGCCTGCCACATCGAGCGCACGTGCGCAACGCGGCACCCTGCGCTGGCACCACCGCGCGCCTGGCTCGGCGTGGTGCCACCAGGCGCCAAGGTGGCCACCAGCCTCGAGGTCTTCAATGACACACACCAGCATGTAAGTACTTATTTACCCTTTCTTGTCATATTCATTAACCACATCTGTGTTTTGTTTTACTTCATCAGTGGCAAATAGGCATGCGTTTCGTCTGATGGTAAGGAATTACCACAGTTTATGCATGCTTACAACAACAGCAGGACGAGCGCAATTGTGTTGTTGAAATAAGTCACAATAGAGCGTTTTCACCAGGCGGGTGTTTGGCCTGGGGACCGAAGTCCGAAGAATGAAAGTTGGAAGTTGTATATATATATGCGTCCGTGTAACGAAACTTCGTTAGCGTGATGTAGCGCATATTATGTCAGTTGGTTTCCTCCATTCTTAACTAGATGTTGTTAAAGTAGCTACAGTTTAAGCACCGAATCGATTGAAAATTCACAAACTAGATTTGAAAAAAATGCCAAAGCATTTGTAGAAGAATCCATCTGATTTATCAACTGTCAACCTGAACCAAGTAGACAAACGGGCTTTAAGAGGTACGACGCTCTCTTATGGATTTTTGTATTACGAAAAACTCTGGAAATCGCTTCCCTTCACTACAAGGCAGGTCCCAAGCGGCTTTGCTTTCAACCGAATGCGTCGAAAACATCTTCTCAAGGTAGAGTTGGTAGGATTCGCAAACATGTATGTACAGTCAAGGAAATTGAAACACGTACCACCGTAGAACCTAGTCGAAGAGACATACGCGTGACATTTGTATGACATAGCCTTGCGTTTAACTCGTCGCGTCATTGCGAAAGGGTTATAAGGTGGTACGTGAATATATTTCCCCTACACTGTACTCGTATAGAAGTAAATATGTATGTAAAATTTATAAATTTGTTTTGTTTATTTTCCGATAACTTTTATAATAATTGACATTATACGCAATTTGGCATTACTCATCATCATCATTACATCAGCCGGAAGGATCTCCACGACGGACAGTCGGTCTTGTCGGTTGTCTTGTAATTTGGCATTACTGACACATCTAAAATAGTATTTTATGCAACTGTTGCATAATGATGGGACTTAAAACACGAGTGTGGTTTTATGAAACGAGCGTCAGCGAGTTTCATAATAGGATCACACGAGTGTTTTAAGACCTAATTATGTACAGTTGTATACATTACTTTATCTACACACATATCATAAGTACTCTATGATGGGTTCAGAAGCCATAGGGCAATGACCTGCATTGCTACTAGCTACTAGTGCTAGGTACCTATTAAATATCTATAGACTGTACACATTAAAACAATGTAATAAAAAATGAATTTGAACAAATATACAAACAAATTAGAAAAATTCTCATAATAATATTGGTTGTTATAATGCTGGTCATTGCCTACGGTTTCTGAACGCATTATAGAGCATTTATGATATATGTGTAGATAAATAATTTTAGTTTAATGAAGTAAGTTAATTCATAATTGTTTATTTAGAACGTGTACTTTTATGCAATGAAAAATTTTGATTGTGACTGTATTGTCGTGAGTATCTAATTTGTAGTTATATATTTGTATAAGTACTATAATGTATTGTTTAACTTTTTGATGGATATCTTGTTGCATAGTTCTTCGATTTACTGTATCTAATTTCGTGCGCCTATGTAAAGTCGACCAAGTAATTGCTAGACAACTTTTGAACGTTATCCGTATGTAATACGGTTGAAAGTGGTCAAGCAATTTCTTGGCCGCCTATACTACCATATCATTTTTGCATTTATGCTTCGAATAACCGTATAGATGTATCTCTAATTTAAACACAAAGAGCCTTGATCCGGATATGGGACAGCAAATAAAATATATCACATTGTTGAAATAGATCTTCAAAGAGATGCTCGGCACAGACGATCCCTATAAATCCTTAGCTTTTAACTAATTGCAGTATAACAACGTTTCCCCGAGAACTAAGACTGTTGGCAAACGCTGGAAACAGTCCTAAGCAAATAAGGAAACAGTACGCAAACATGGGCTCCATTCCGTATGGTAAAGGTTGTGGAAACACGGATATACACTTGAATGGGGTATTTGCAGTTTTCGATGTTTTACCGCAACACCGGACAAGTGCGTGTCTGACTCGCGCACTGTGGGTTCCGGACAAATATGTACGGAAGGTAATCCGTTAATCAGGGAAATTGAAGCTCGAAGATTAAGGAGGCGATTCCACTTTCGCGCAGCTAGACGGAGTATAGAGGAGCGGACCGTAAATTAGACAATGACAGTGCTTGAAATCTCCACTGATCCAGCTTTCGAAGACTGTGATTGGTCAACTCCCTCCACCCCGCTCCGTGTCAGTAAAAACACTTTTACCCCGTTTTAGGTAAATTATGTATTTTTATGTGATAAAAGTACAAGTCAATGACAAACTGGAACAAATTACCTTGCTACTTCGCGAAACCTACAAATTGATGTTTTTCGGATTGTTCATTTACTTGTGCTGTGAGATCTTGCTTGTTGTCAAAATTTACTATTCTAGGTCAATAGGAAGTACTCTATTGGTTTTAGCTTATTTGCGCTTGTAAGGCAGGCAGACGGGCAACAAAATGATCGTAGTTTCTTTTGAGTTACACAACCGTATAAATCAATTTTGCGGGTGGTAGGACCTTGTACAAGGTCCGTCCGGATCGCTACCACCATCTTGCTCGCTAATCCTGCCGCTAAGCAACAGTGCTTGCACTGTTGTGTTCCGGCGTGGAGAGCAAGACAGCCGGTGTAATTACTGGCACAAGAGGTATTCCATCTTAGCCCTCTGGGTTGGCAACGCATCTGCACTCTCTTTGTTGTTGCAGGTGTCTATAGGCGGTGGTGATCACTTACCATCAGGTGACCCACTTGTTTGTTTGCCTTCCTATGTTGTATAAAAGAAAAAAAAATTATAGGTCAACTGATGGTAAGTGGTCACCACCGCTCATAGACACCTGCAACAACAAAGAGAGTGCAGATGCGTTGCCAACCCAGAGGGCTAAGATGGAATGCAATACCTCTTGAGCTATTAATAACACCGGCTGTCTTGCTCTCCACGCTGGAACACAACAGTGCAAGCAGTGCTGCTTAGCGGCAGGATTAGCGAGCAAGATGACGGTAGCGACTTTATGCAATAAGTCCTCTATTGATATGTACCGAATCCCATGTCTAAACATAGTTGCAGGCAAACAACATTAGCATAAGTCGAGTGGAGGGGGTACGTTTGCGCATGCACATTTGTACTAGAAACCGCTACTGCGCAGTCAAGGTCAGTGCTCAAGATGTTTGCCGGGAACTGTACCGAGTATGTCTTTTAAGTATTGACAAAATTACAACTTCTTTGGTAAATTTTGTCCCTTGAAATATCACTTTTAGAAAGTAACTTAAGAGATGTTACCATTTTTATAATCAAAATTTACTTTCGTTTTTTTTTATAACATTCACGTAAATTTAATTGCTCTATAATGATATCACAAAGAAAAACTAGGGTAATGGCAGGGCTCGAACCTGCAACATACTACAACTAACATTCACAGTTTCGCCACATTAGTGGTAATGTGGCGAAACTGGCAAACGCAAGGCACAGAATGCTGATGTTGCAGGTTCGAGTCCTGCCATTACCCTATTTTTTCTTTTTGTTGTCATTGTAAAGCATTTAAATTTATTAGATGTAACCATGCCAACGAGTGCCAAGAAAAGACTGCCCCCATTTATTCTGTAGTGTGGCATACAAATATTCAGTAGTTCAGTTGCTTAAACGTGGAAGCCAAACAGCGAACAGATGCCTACATTAACATTTATAAGATGGATTGACTTGCCAGTCATCTAAAGTGGGGTTCAATAGAAGTGGCCAATGTTGTCAACAAATATGGATAGCATTTGACATATAGCATAACCTTCAATTTGAAATGAGAGTGTTAATTTAAGTATATAAGTGTTATTTTGCGGGTGGTAGGGCATTGTGCAAGGTCCGTCCGGATCGCTACTACCATCATAGGAAGGCAAACAAGCAAGTGGGTCACCTGATGGTAAGTGATCACCACTGCCTATAGACACCCGCAACACTAAGAAGATTGCAGATGCGTTGCCAACCCAAAGCGCTAGGATGGAATACCTGTTGTGCCAGTAATTACACCGGCTGTCTTGCGCTCCACGCCAGAACACAACAGTGCAAACACTGCTGCTTAGCGGCAGGATTAGCGAGCAAGATGGTGGTAGCGATCCGGATGGATCTTTCACAAGGTCCTACCACCCGCCACCATACGCGTTTTTCAAAAGTGTGTGATTACGAAGTGATAATGGTATATCGGTTTGTTTACTATTTTGGCCAAGTTTATTGAATCTGACTTTACCTTATTCCATATGGAAGACCTCTGGATAGGAAACAGATTATATTTCCCTGGAGGTAAGTTTCAATATTGTATCGATACTACTTTATCGAGCTACGAACTCAATTTTGCGGTGGACGTAAATTTCATACTTATTTTTGAATAACATAGAGTTGATTTTAGAACTCTCGAATGGTTTGAGATACGTGCTTGTGGAAGTAAGACTGGAATGGGGAATTGGTTACCGAATAAATGTAAACATGAATGTTTAGCTAGCCTAGATTCGATCAATGTTATTGTGTTGGTAAGTTATTCTGATTGTTTTTTCAACGATAGCAAATGGAACCTTAAAGTAAAGTAAATAAATAACTTTAGTTAATAAGTAATTTCAGTTTCATTTTTTACCCACTTAAATAAGAGGAAGTTATCAGGAGTGCAATTTTTGAATCTCACCAGGTGAACTAGAGCTCACCAAAATGGCCGAATTTCTATGAAAAACGGCTATTTTGGCGAGCTTTAGTCACCCGGTGAGATTCAAATGCAATTGTTGAATCTCACCAGGTGACTAGAGCTCAGTAAAATGGCCGAATTTCTATGAAAAACAGCTATTTTGGTGAGCTTTAGTCACCCGGTGAGATTGAAAAATCACACTCCAGTTCGTCACGCGTGTATGTAATGTTATTGAGAATTTTGTATCATTTCGGGGTTAAATTGTAGCCAATAATGGCCAATCTCAATATGCAAAAAGCTCCCCTTTTCGTTAAGATTCCCTTTTACCTGCAATTTCAAGTTTGTCAAAAATTTGCAGCTTAACCTTTCTTATAGAAATATGCATAGCCGGATTAAATGGCGTTCTGTGATCTCTGCCTACATCAAAGAGCGCGTACGAAGGCGTAATAATAAAAATTGTACGAAGTATATTGTATAATGTTGCGCACGCTCAGCAAGTTTCCTTTATTCGCCTTAATAGTAGTTAATGCGTTAGTTCACGACAGCCTTTCTTAGTGTGCGCACACATAACATTAATCATTGTAATTAAAATTATTATTTACAATAAACAAGTTATTCTTCTTCATCAAGTTTTAATTATCTCAACAAGATCAAGCATCAAGAACTCCAACAAAAATAAATAAATGAATAAATAAATATCTCAGGACGATTCACACCAATTGACCTAGTCCCAAGCTAAGTAAACCTTGTGTTATGTTGTGTTAAATGTAACTCGTAGATCTGCTGGTGGGCGGCGCCCTACCGCTGGTGGGGCGAGAACGAGCCCAGCGCGCCGTGCGCGGCCAGCGCGCGCCCCTGCGAGAACTGCCGCGAGCGCGCCTGCACGTGCGCGCTGTTGCGCCCGGCCCGCGGCGCGCTGGCGCACGCGCAGTGCTGCCGAATCGACTACAATGTCAACGCACCTATTGTATGTACAGTCAACTAATTTGATTCATAGGCCACTGTAGAACTTTTTCACAATTAACGTCTAAGACTTCTGAACAAATTAAAATGCTATGTAATGACAACACAAAAAAAAATTAGGATAATGGCAGGACTTGAACGTGCAACATCAGCATTCCGTGCCTTGCGTTTGCCAGTTTCGCAACATTATCACTGCCATGCACTGCGAACTTTTCAATGTGCTTCGTCTGACGTTCATTACATTATTAATTTTAAGGTAACAACACCCTCGGTGACATCTATATGAAACTTTTTAACAAGTTATCATATTCAACTGGGTACCTTTACAGCTACCATCAGCTGACGAGAGATGGCGCCGTTTTTGTTATTTTTTTTTTCTTCTGAATAATGTCAAAATATATCAGCGCTGACGCATTGCGACAACGTTCTACAGTGGCTTATGAATCATATTGGCTGACTGTACTTATTACATGAATTTCCTGACTGCAAGATTAATGAGTATAGGCTTTGCCTATTTTTAAACGCCTACATTCTTAAGAGTATGTGGGACGTATTTTTAAAAGTCTTCGTATCAACACAAAATGGACGTTATCGATCAAAGATATTATAATGCATGGATGTACAGTTTCATACTAAATGACAGCAGCAAAACGGCACGAAATAAGAATACAGGTTGACGCCAGTGTTACAAATGCAAATTATTAGTTTACCATTTATAGTCATTGGATTTACAACTTTACGTCTTACTGCATAAAGTAATAATTTATTGAGTTTGGTTGCAAATAGGTTTTTTTACAAAATAATAGTATTGACAGCAGCGCCGTCGGTCAGACAGACTGACAGCGCAAGCGATTATCGATTTAGTATTCTTTTTAGCCTCCTTTGATACGCCATTTTTTAAACACTGACTAGACCATATTACTTATAGGTCAGTGTTATCGATACTTAACTGTCTTTGTTGCTACTTAATGTTCTTCTGACTATTTTTTCAGTGGCAAACGACATAAGACAACTGCATGTGCATTTTTTGTTCGTCATCAACCATGATTTTACAAAACGACACCGTTTTCCAGTACCAACCAAAAGAATAACATACTCACTCATATAGCCGAACTCAAATGTGTTGGAGTAAATCGAAAATATCTGAATACAACTCTATTGTCAAAGGCGTTCGGATGTGACATAGTAACATTTCAGTCTCTGGTCCGATCCGATTTATTTAAAAGTGTCTCGTCCAAGTCTTAACTTACCAGTTGTCCAGACGGACCGCTGCGTGGCCACGCTGGTGCAGGTCCGACGCACGGCGCCCGACGTGGCGCGCGTGCCGGGCGCCCCGGGCTCCGCCGCGCGCGCCGCATTGCTGGCGTACCGCGTGCTGGCGCCGCGCCTCGTGCTGCGCGTGCTGCCGTGCGCAGGGGACAAAACTGCCGCCTGTGAGTTTCATGACAGCTGAGGCACTGACTCTTAGTTGAAAAAAGGTAGTTTTACGACAGTGCTGCCAGTTAAAGTTGAGCCTCTAAGAGCAAGGCTTTCGCTTGAAACCTTTTCAAGCCTAGGTGCCTACAGCGTAGTCAAGTACGCTTAAAAAGATACTTATGGGCCTCTACATATTATGTTAGGGGCAACCGCTCTACCTTTTTTTTATAAAATAGGAAGGCAAACAAGCAAGTGGGTCACCTGGTGTGATCACCACCGCCGCAGATATCCGCTACATCAAAGAGATTGCAGATGCGTTGCCAACCCAGAGGGCTAAGATGGAATACCTCTTGTGCCAGTAATTACACCGGCTGTCTTACTCTCTACGCCGGAACAAAACAGTGCAAGCACTGCTGCTTAGCGGCAGGATTAGCGAGCAAGATGGTGGTAGCGATCCGGACGGACCTGTGGGCGCTCTCTAAATCTTAAAGCTACATATTATACTCTCTCATCGTTGGAGCGATCGATAATTATATCCTTCTCTATTCCCTGCCTGCTCGTTGACCTCCTGTAGACAGGGAACAGAGAAACATGGGGATAGCTCGGACGACGAAAGAGTATAGCTCTGAGATTTGGAGATTGTCTTGTCTACCTACAGGTACAGCTGTCCACATGTAGAGAACTTGCCTCTATTACGATAAGGCGGCACGGATAGGAGCGAACGGCCTAAAATAATATCAAAGACTTCTTTCTGACACACTATAACAACAACAGCTTTTATCACCACTTCTAACCCTACTTCTTTTTTTGGTCCTGTCAGGTAGAGACTGTCGCCTGGATCCAGGGCTGCTGAGCTCGCCTCGTGGGTGTGCGGTGCTTCGGCCGAGCGTTGCGCTTGCGCAGGGCCACCGCTCGTGCTACCGACTGCGCGTGACTAACCTTACGCCCATTCCTACCACAGTGCAGTGGGAGCCCCCTATAGGTGCGAATGCAACGACATACCTACTATCTGTAACTGAAGTTTGGTGCCCCTTTTCTGCAAATATATCACTATCGGGCGGGCGACATGCAGATCAACATATCATCACCTGTTGTCCCCCATGAATGTACCTATTATTGGATATGACGTCATAGACAGTCATCCAAACTGAACTCTGAGCCACTGTAGAACCTCTACACAGTAAAATAAATAATGAAATTTCATATTGAATGGCTTCATTCTAGAGTAATTACTCATTGTGATAAGATTCTACACCGGCCCAGTGCACCTAGCACGAATCTTCTTGATATGCGTTAACTGGTTACATAACTCAATGCATCTTGCTCTTACTAGGCTAGTTAAAAGGAGACACACTGAGTTACGTAGCGAGTTCACGCATGTCTAGAAGATTTGTGCTAGGTGCACTTTTGCACGAAATCCAGTTTGGTTTACAGTAAGTATGAGCTTCGTGAAATTTTCGGACTCTAGAGAATCGTTAAGTCTGCGAACACTAAGTTTGCTATTGACACAGTGAGCCACAGTCTGCATGTTGACGTTTAATCATCTGAAACTCAGTAAAGTTCGTTAAGCCGATCGCATGGCGCAGCGGAAGCTAGTTAGCGAACTGTCGAAAGGGAAGTTAGCACAAAGGAGCCTCGGCTTGCTCCCATTGTATTGGAACGAGCGCACGTGTGATCTTAGCTAGAGTGCTATTTAACCTATTGACCTTTTGGGATGAAATAGGCGCGAATAAGTGTCAGGTCACCCCTCGGAGGTTTCCGGGAACAGGCGGGGTGTAGCTACCAGGTTAAAGGTGCGTGTGCTATTCATTAGACTTTGCACGGAAACAAATGACGGAAGTTATACTTTTGCACTTATAGTTTGTTCAACTATTTAGTCTCTTTTGTCAACTCCTTGCTACTTAAAAAAGTCTATCGCGTTCCAAGGTACGTTTTAGGGAAGAAAACATATAGAGAGCCAATTAAAAATACTCAATGAGTTGCCATCTGATGCTTATAAGAGGATATGTGGCAATCTTCAACAATGCAAGAAAATTGTGACTATAATACTTAAAGTTAATTTAGATTTAAGAGCAACTAACAGTTTATAAAACTTGTTAACTGAGCGACGACGGACACGGCATACAAACTCTGTGTGGTTATTCGCACGTTGTTTTTAGTCAAAAATATTGTACCACCAATTTGTTTATCAATAATAATCATTTTAGAAAAATGCAGGCAGTGAATGGCAAAAGTTTGTTGTAACTAAATATTCATTTACAGAAGGCGAGGATGTCCTGAAAGTGGAGTTCATGCCAAACGATTTCGATATCGGCAAATACGCAGAAAAAGAGATCCAGGTATGAATTAAACAAAAGTGAGAGCAGTCTTGATTGGATGTTGTTATGTTTAGAGTACAGTCAGGCAATAAAATGGTGTATTTCCCACCTCAAGGTTATTTAAGTTTATTTTGGGACCGCCATCTTCCATCGACCACAGTAATACACTGACGATAGATTTATTAATTTATTATTTAAAATTACATTGATTTTAGATGTCAAATCATAAGACATTCACCGTAAGATAGTCAACATAAACGGTAAACAAAATAATAAAATATTTAGAAGTAGGCGGTACCGCTGTTAATTCACAAACTACCCACACTTGGTCATGTTAATGCAGAGTCGGTATGTCATTGGAAACAATAGTGATACTCTCCACTTAAGTTTGCTCGTGACCACGGTCATCGCATACGACCAAAGAGTCGAGGTAACTAAATTATGTTTTTTAAGGCACGGTTTTATAAACTAAAGCCTTATTATAAACGACTTCCGACTCAGCCGCGGGAACTGTGCACCTAGCACGAATCTTCTCGACACGCGTTAACTCGCTACGTAACTCATTGCGTTTCGTTCTAACCAGCCCGTTAGAAAAGAGACGCACTGAGTTACGTAGCGAGTTAACGCGTATCGAGAAGATTCGTATTACGTGTGCACTGTTAAGTCGCCTGTGTTCATTAGGCACCAAGCCAAAAGTGGTTTAATTCTACATGGTTCCACGTTCCCCCATTAATCCGTTTAAAATTCAACTCTATACTAAAATTTTAGAGTTCAATTTCAATAATCCTATAGATGAGACTTGTTACAATAATCCATTAAGTACTCCCTTTTTAAATTTTCTTCGCTTAAAAACTTCTCCAATAAAAACTATGTTTTTTCCAATGAGGGACATTTATCGCGTTTTAATGGACTCGATTCTTATTAATTAACGCCAAGACTTTTTTCTTGCTAACCGTTACTAACTACCTGTATAATAGTAAATTGTTGGCTTAGTGGTGTAAATAGTCAGTTACACACGAGATTTACAAGGTAGGAACAAACAGAGCCAGAATTGTCGTCGTGTAATTGCAAATGTAATTTATGCGTTACTCAAGAGTACAGAAAGATACTGACTGTAATAAAAATTAGAATAGAAAAGAAATGGGTGTTTATTTTCATAAAATTATGTTTATAAATTTGGAATATAATGTTTTCTTTCGATGTATGTATAAGGCAGCCTTAGCCTTTTATATCTATTAAACCTTTGAACACCCGCTACGCAGACGCCCACGCAGATCTCCCGCAAAGTATTTTCATCTACCTACGTGTTCACTGCTTAAAGGTCGCTAGGCAATTTAAATTGTATCACTAGGGCGGTAAATACAATTTGCAATACTTCCTTTCGTGTCATTAAATACTTATTTTCAGAACGCGAAAAATTAAGACTTCGCAAGGCAGTCAGCATAATGAAAAGTTGGGAATTTAAGAGTAGACCGTTTTTAAATCAAATTATTATCCTGTTTTAAATTCTGTCAGACAATTATCAGGCTTCCGAGAAAAGGGGTGAATTTGCAGGAATTCAGGATTTATGGTGATTGCTTGAAACATTTTAAATTGAGCTTGTCATTGGAGACTTTTTGTAACGAAATCTTCTTTGCTTCAGCAAAATTTAATGGTAAAAGTCAAATATCAAAAACTAATGCGTATGAGTTTTAACTGAATTAAAAAAGGAGGAAGTTCTGATATTGAACGTGTTTTTGTGTGTGTAAGTATGTTAAGCGATATATCGACCAATTGTGAACCAATTTCGATGAATCTTTTTTTATTTGGATTGGTTATTAAATGCTTGAAGTAGATCCCATTTTATATTAAAGAAAATGTTACACCTCCAAAGGTAAAACCGTTGTTAGCCTGGTGACTATGAAAATGAAAATGAAAATGAAAATGAAAATGAAAATGAAAATGAAAATGAAAATGAAAATGAAAATGAAAAATTTATTTTGCAAGTAGGCCGTATAGGTTTTTTTACATGTCTGTATCTACTAGCGCTTAACTTAACTAGAAGAAATAGGTCGCCTTTGTACATCACTATATCTCTTTTTGTAATTTAGGTTTTTTGTACAATAAATAATTTACATACAATTTACATTTACACACATACATGATAACCATAATTCTATCGGTCAGGTTTTCGTGTAACAGGTTCTATGGAGATCAGATGGCAGTCAATTAACATTCCGAATCAAACCCTGCCCCTAATTAGGAAACCGGAAAAAGTGCAAAGGGTTGATGATAGTTTGTTACCTAGTGTCATATTCCAGGTGGTGCTCGAAGCGCGGAAGGTGTGCGGGCGCAGGCTGTTCTCGATGCGAGCGCACGTCGCGCATGCGTACAAGCCGCTCTATCTGCTCATCGACACAGCCATCGAGGTGCGTATATGGTCCAGCAGCCCTTGCCTGTTTTTTAAAGTAATTATTAATAACAGCTGAATCTTCGTGAGATCGTTCGGTTCCATTAGACGCCCAAGTTTTTGCTATTTGCATATTCTCAAAGAGGTAGGTAATGCAGTGTCCTGGAATCGAAAACTTCCAAGCGTAGGACTAGGAAAACGTAGCACTACATTTGTAAGACTTTGTGGCCATTCGATTATACTAATATTTACTAAGCTGCACACAAAAAATCAGCTGGTTATTAATGATTTTTATGACCTCATTATTTCGACATATTCAGCGTGGAAGACGCTCCAACTCAAACCATCGATTTTGTAGGACAATTGTTTTTCCGAGTTTATTGTCATATTATTATTTTTATTATTAATCACTTATAAAAACAGGTGGCGACTTCTGGACCATTAGGTCCCGATACAGATGTTCACAAGCTTTTTTTAAGCATAAGGCTGCGTTTCCACTAGAGATGTGCGAGGATGCGTAGCGAGGGATGCGTTTGTAAGAACCAATAGAATCGCTTCATTTACCTCGCCTTGGTCAGCAAAGCTCTGGTGAAAACGGCTCATTGGTTCTTTACAAACACATCCCTCGCTACGCATCCTCGCACATCTCTGGTGGAAACGCAGCCTTATAGTACCTACCATTAAACATTGTTTAATTTTTTTACATACAACATAGGAAAGCAAACGAGCAAGTGGGGCACCTGATGGAAAGTGATCACCACCGCCCGCAGTACCAAGGCGGTTGCAGATACGTTGCCAACCCAGAGAACTAAGATGGAAAACCTCTTGTGCCAGAAATTGCACCGGCTGTTTTGCTCACCAGGCCGAAACACAACAGTGCAAGCACTGCTGCTTATTTGTAGTGGTTACTATTTAGGATCCAAACAAAGTATTGAGAGGGGCAAGTTCATCATTTTTTGGTACGGTTAATCTCAGAAGCTGGACATTTTAGTACCATGTTGCTGTCAGTGATGTGACGAATTGAAGCAACTCTCATTTCATTCGTTACTACGACAAGGTTCTAAGTTTTAAGCTCCTGTACCACTGATGAAATAGTGGATTGGTAGATGGCAAACCTCTTAAAGCTCAGCAGCTGCCCCCCCGGCAACGCGGTGTTTGTCTGTGACGCAGTCATTAATAAAAGTTGCGAACGTAACATCGTCGGGCCAAACTGACAACGTTGCGCAACTCCTGTAATCGCAAACAATAGTAATTAACGTAACGCGTTAACTAAACTACAGTTTGTACCTAAGTTAGCCTGTTCTTCTGCGGAAGTTTTTCTTCGTTAGCTGCATAAAAAGTTAAAGTGACGGGAATGGTTTGTTGTGTTTTGTTTGCGCTATCAGAAACATTTTGGGCGTCATTTAGTTTTTTAAATATATAATGTTTTTGCGGGTGGTAGGACCTTATGCAAGGTTCGTCCGGATAGCTACCACCATCTTGCTCGCTAATCCTGCCGGTAAGCAGCAGTACTTGAACTATTGTGTTCCAGCGTGGAGAGTAAGACAGCCGTTGCAATTACTGGCACAAGAGATATTCCATCATAGCCATCTGGGTTGGCAACACATCTGCAATCTCTTTCGTGTTGCGGGTGTCTATAGGTGGTGCCTTCCTATATCATAAAAAAAGTTCTAAATAACCAAGAGGATACAGGTATACCTGATGGTAAAGCCTTGTTTTGAAAGAGAAAAAAAGGGAAGAAGCAGAATCTTCCATTATCCGAAGCGCTGATAGGCTCAGACATGTAAGAGAGCCTATAATAATAATAATAAAATTTTATTTATTCAGACTTTTATCCATTTTGTTAGTAGAATTACATAAACACTTATTGACTAATGTTAGTAAGATAATGAATTAATAACAAAACAACAAAAAAAAACCATAAACGACGACAAAAAGGAGGCACTGGAGAATGCAAAGAATGCCAGTGCCCCATAAAAGGGCCGTCGAGCCTCTCGGCCACCACCGCCAGGAGCCCGTTGCCGCTGTCCCGCACTCTGCTTGGCATCGAGGCGGCTCTCTTGCGAATAAGGCCTACTTGCAAAATGTGTTTTTCATTTTCATTTTCATTCATAAGTGATTACCACCGCCTAATGTCACCGAGGAGACTGCAGATGCGTTGCCAACCCAATAGGCTAAGATGAAATAGGTGTAGTCGACAAAGTAATCATTTAACAACTTTTGAACCTTCATCATTCATCATCATTTCAGCCGAAAGACGACCACTGCTGGATATAGGCCTCTCCCAAGGATCGCCACAACGACCGGTCTTGTGCTGCTTGCATCCAGCGGGTTCCCGCAACGATCACCAGGTCATTGGTCCACCTTGTAGCGGGTCTACCTACGCTGCGTCTTCCGGTACGCGGTCGCCACTCGAGAACTCTATGGCCCCATCGGCTATCCGTTCTGCGAGCAATGTGCCCCGCCCAATGCCACTTAAGTCTAGCAATTCTTAAGGCTATGTCGGTGGCTCTGGTTCTTCTGCGGATCTCTTCATTTCTGATTCGATCTCGCAGAGAAACTCCGAGCATAGCCCTCTCCATTGCCCTTTGAGTGACCTTGAACTTTCTTATGAGGCCTTTTGAACTTTTAAACCTTGTTCGTTAGCAATACGGTCAAAAAGTGGTAAATAACAACACTACATACCTCTTGTGACTGCTGTGCCAGTAATTCCACTGGCTTTCTTTTTCTCTACGCCGGAACACAACAGCGCAAGCACTGCTTAGAGGCTGGATTAATGAACAAGATGGCGGTAGCAATCCGGACGGACCTTGCACAAGGTCCTACCATTCAAGTTGCCCATTAGATACACGTCCAGTACAACTCAATTTATTTCACACTAGCGGACGCCCGCGACTTCGTTCACGTGGAACTAGTAGCCTATGTCCGTCAGGGATAGTGTAGCTTTTTATTCGTGAAATAAATTTTAAAATCGGTTCAGTAGTTCCAGAGATTATCCCCCACATACAAACAAACAAAGATTACCTCTTTTTTTTGTGGTTTGAATGTCTCAAATCGTAGTCCTCGCGAGAGGTACGGGCGACTACGATTGCTTAGGAAGTAAAATGAATGGATGCATCGTAAGGGTTATAATGAAGATCGTAGGGTTCATCGGCCCGCGCGACTACTCCGGTCGGCAGTTCGAACCACCATCAAAAAAAAATATCTTGGGACAATTAACACCAATTGACCTAGTCCACAAAGTAAGCAACTGAAGCTGCTTGTGTGTTGTGTGTTGTTGTGGGTATTAGACAACGGACCAAAAGTCGTCTAGAATTATTACATTAATTAGTGTAGATTAACACGACGTGGTTCATTCGTTATTACTGCGAGCTCTGCTGAGAGCTGCGTTATGCTCGAGCCAATAGTAAAACAAAGCCAAGACAAGACAAAAAACTGCAACACACTACTTTCGCTAGTAACACAAAACCCTCCCCTCGTTTGTAAAATGGATCCGTTTCATTAATTAGTAAGCTCAATTCGTTCCCAAGATAATGACCTAGTTCTCGTCAAGGCTTTGCTGTTGTATTTTTAACCCTGTTTATTTATATATAAGGGCAATGCTCTATTTTTTTATACAACATAGGAAGGCAAACAAGCAGGTGGGTCACCTGATGGTAAGTGATCACCACTGCCTAGACACCTGCAACAACAAAGAGAGCGCAGACGCGTTGCCAACCCAGAGGGCTAAGATGGAATACCTCTTGTGCCTGTAATTACACCGGCTGTCTTGCTCTCCACGCCGGAACACAACAGTGCAAGCACTGCTGCTTAGCGGCAGGATTAGCGAGCAAGATGGTGGTAGCGATCCGGACGGACCTTGCACAAGGTCCTACCACCCGCAAGATCACCAGTGATTGCTCTACCAGTGAACCTATACCTGTGGACAATCTCTAAATTTAGAGCTATACTCTCTCATCGTTCGAGCAATGCCCATGTATCTCTATTCCCTGCCTTCAGGAGTTCAAAGAGAAGGCAGGGAATAGAGAAACATATCGATTGCTCTAACGATGACAGACTATAGACTTTAAGCTTTAGAGCGTGCCCTAAGGTACAGTCAAGGAAATTGAAACACGTACCACCGTAGAACCTAGTCGAAGAGACATACGCATGACATTTGTATGACATAGCCTGGCGTTTAACGCGTCGTGTCATTACGATAGGGTTCTAAGGTGGTACGTGAATATATTTCCCCTACTGTACTGTCCACGGGTAGTGCAGTTGCCCTTAGCTGCCTCGCATGACTCACAAGTATACAGAGTTGAACCTCGAATTTTCTTTACAATGCATTGTAATTGCACATTGTCATTGCAATGTCCTCTAATCCTCTGAGTCAAACATATTGTTTAACACGTTCACAATCCAGTGACCCGTATATGGAGCACGATAAACTAACTTTACGTTCCCGTGTCCCACATATGGGACACCGCGAAAAAAATTGATACGTCTGTTGAGAATATGATCAACTTAATGGGCCCCTTTTTTTGGTTAAATACTTATGAAGTAATATCAGTTATTTAGTTAGAATACTGAAACAAAAAAAAAACAAAAATGTCGGTTGGCGGTAGTGGCCACTTACTTGGTAGGTGACCCATTTGCTCGTTGCCTACCTATTTCGCTATAGTCGCTTTGTTAAGCACTGGACCGGTCTTCATCTCAGTGTATGTACTAACATAGCTGTACAAGTTTTTCTTGTTACTAATAATATATAGATCTTTGTTGTCTGCAATAAATGTATATTTTTCATTATTTTATTTTAGAAAAAAAATTTTTTTTGCTTAGATTATCTCCTTAGCGCCGTTGTTTTCTCAAATTGGTTTAAACAGTTAGAGCTAACGGCCGTTTTCATGGAAAACAAGTAAATTCACTACAATTTACGACAAAGATCATATCATCATAATGGCTCAGCATTACCTTTGCTACCAATATGATTCCCAATAGCAAATGAAACAAATGTTCCTAGAAATCGTGCGTCATTTAGCTACATTGTTTGAACGTATTCCCGCGGGATGGTATTCTTTAGGTTATTGATTACTGCTCGTCCTATCCATCCCGGTCGACGTGTGAGCGATGGCTGTCGGGCTTGGTCCGCCTCGTTACCCTTCCGTTTTGTTAACTGACATTTAATTTTTTTATTTATGAAGTTTATGTCAGAATTTTGTCCATCAAAGTCAAAAGATATTATTGTAGGTACGAAATTGACTGTGATGTGGACTTGGTGATTCAATTACATTTTTTACTTTACTTGATAACCTTTACATATAGTAAAATTGTAAATGGCCGATGTCGATATAGAGGTAAAATAAAGGAGATATTTATAAAAAAAAATATGATAAGTATTCCCAGTATTAAATTATTAGGTATTGTTTATTATTTACTTAAAAACAGACTACAAAATGGTCCACATTAGGTAAAAAAAAATCGAATTAAGTAACCATAAAAAGCGTTAGGAGGAATAAATGGTTGCTGTTTACATATATTTTTTAATAATTCATAAAAAATAATGTTTTTCCCCTTTTTTAGTCCAAACGTTTAAATCCCCTATAACGATTAGTTTGTTCCTGATGAAGGACAGCACAAAATCATTATTAACATTATAAAACGTCACAGTATTAGATATACGTAGACAAATTAATTAAAACAAAAGCTTTAGTAATCGTTTATGATAAATTTTTAATAATAAAAAACGTATTAGCCACGAATCAGATGTCTGTGATTCGTCCTGTTTATTTCATAGACACAAACAGAGACGGTACCTCGGATATTGTTTATATATGGTTTGATATGATTTTGCGGGTGGTAGGACCTTGTGCAAGGTCCGTCCGGATCGCTACCACCACCTTGCTCGCTAATCCAGCCGCAAGCAGAAGTGCTTGCAATGTTGTATTCCGGCGTAGAGAGCAAGACAGCTGATGCAATAAGTATTCCATCTTAGTCCTCTGGGTTGGCAACGCATCTGCAACCTCCTTGGTGTTGTGGATCTACGGGCAGTGGTGATCACTTACCATCAAGTGACCCACTTGCTCGTTTTCCTTCCCATGTTGTATATAAAATGCAGGAACTTGTCAGAAAATTGTGAAACAGGGCCTTAAAATAATAAAGCGCCGTACGGGATCCAACCCGCGCTTAAGGCATTAGTTACCCGTCTGGTGGGACGCACTGATCGCTTCCGGACAAATGGCCGCTTTTCGGGGTTGCCATATTTGAATAATATTCCGCCATTGTCTATCAGGATGGGCAACTTCTTCATCATCGCCAATTCTTCTTCGATGCTTATAAAATTTATACGGAGCCCTCGGGGCACGAGTTCCACGCGCACATAGATAGTTAGATAAAACGTTTATTTGTTACTGCAAGCACACTCAATCAAAGTTACATACAATTTAGCGCTATTTGTGCGCTGCAGCAGTACAAAAGGGCCATGGCTCAGTGGGCAACATTGCTCTGATAAGAGCAAAACTTGGCTATCCAGCGAAAACTATGCATATATCGGAATAAAAAGTAATCCATGGTATAAACTATCTCCGCTCCATACATACATAAAGTCACGCCTGTATCCCGGTGGTGTAGGCAGAGACCACGGAATTCCACTGGCTACAATCTTGACAAACATTTGCTTCACTTACTCTCATAACATGCTTGATGTATGCTTGTCGGCTTAGGCTACTCCTGAGCTGGCCTTTCTCTAGAATGTCTCCGATTTGATCGGAGTGCGTTCGCTGAGGTCTTCTATTTCCCATTTTTCTATCCACTATCCTTTCAAATAAATCCATTGAGTGGTTATAGAATGAAGAAGTGACAAAAATATATTATGTGACATACAAACTTTCAGCTTTAGTTTGATATTTTGTGTGAATTGGCATCCCAAGATCTCAAGATAAGACTGTTAAGGGCGTACATCACGTAATTTTTTAGATACAAGTCACATTACATTACGGAGCTCATTCGAACGAACGAAAACTTCATACCTCGGTAGCCCGCAATGTATGTAATGCATCTTGCATGCAAGAGCTCACTTTAAAAAATGAAACGAAATTTAATTAAATACGTTTATTTGTCTAACATAGGTATAGTATCTCTTTCCAAAGGTTGTCTAGAAGAGATCGCTGCTTAGCGATAATACCGCCTGTTGACTCCCATGTAAATTTCCCTGTGTGTGTTCTTTCATTTTGTTTAGTTGTGTGAATCAATAAAGAGTATTTGTTGTTGTTGTTATAGTGACAGTTGGTTGCTACATGTTAACTAAGTTTTATGGCATATGTAGAGTAACTGTCTAAGTAGCGTGTACCACATTTGGGACACGAGGTGATGTGGGCTGAGTAATAGAGCATAAGCTGATGGTCACCCGGCATAAAGATATCAGCAGTGCACTGGCAATGCTTGCCCCTATTTTGTTCACCCCATAGGCAATAGACCGATTAAAGTTGAATTAATAAACTGTAACTAAATGGCAACTTTATTTTTGTACAGGGTGTGAAAATTATCATCGACGTGCCTTTGGGAGCATCAGAGGGGACAGACTCCTTTGTGTCGCTGCGTGGTACTCAGGTAACTTGCATAAGCTTTTTTTTAAATAGGAAGGAAAATAAGCAAGTGGGTCACCTGATGGTGGGTGATCACCACCGCCTATAGACATCCACAACACTAAAAAGATTGCAAATGCGTTGCCAACCCAGTGGGCTTAGATGGAATACCTCTTGTGCCAGTAATTACACCGGCTGTCTTGCTCTCCACGCCGGAACACAATTATAATTGCGAATGTTAAATTAAAAATTTAAAAATCGAAGGGAATTTCAGTTACCTACGAATTTTAATGAAAATAAGTGCAACAGTGCTCGCTCGGTTGTGTTCCGGCGTGGAGAGCAAGACAGCCGGTGTAATTACTGGCACGAGAGGTATTTCATTTTAGCCCTCTGGTTTGGCAGTTCATCTGCAGTCTCTTTGGTGTTCCGCGTGTCTATAGGCGGTGGTGAACACTTACTATCAGGTGACCCACTTGCTTGTTTGCCTTACTATTTTTTTTAAAATAAATAAGTGGCGGGAAGTATTTAGGTTTATTGTGTCCCATAACACAGCCAGCGTCAGACCAAAACGCAAATTTTGTCGCACATTTATCGTATAAGCCGTGCTTTTACGCCTCTGCTATGGTAATACCTTTTATCTCCATACAAGCCTTTATTTTCGTGCATTTTGCGCAGAGATTGTAAATAATAAAGGATCTCGGGGAATTCTGAGTCTGTTTCATCATTTGGCTTGTCTCTCAGCAAGGTACGAAATGGCGCAAAAAGGTATTCCATTTTCGCCTTAGTTGGCAACGCATTTGTAATCTCTTTGGTGTTGCGGGTGTCTATCGGCGGTGATGGTCACTTAAGTGCTTATCGAAAACGCAACTCATTTAAAAATCAATTAATAAAAAAATAAAAAAACAAAAAGGAATTCTCAAACTTTTCACAGTTGCACAAAAATGATGAAGAAAAGTTTTTTTTTATAAATACTTCTATCTTCTTTTTTTCTTTAGCTTTACATAGTATGAAACAGGGGTTTTTTTTATACAACATAGAAAGGCAAACAAGCAAGTGGATCACCTGATGGTAAGTGATCACCACCGCCTATAGACACCTGCAACACCAAAGAGATTGCAGATGCGTTGCCAACCCAGAGGGTTAAGATGGAATACCTCTGTGTCAGTAATTACACCGGCTGTCTTGCTCTCCACGCCGGAACACAACAATTTTTTTTGATACTTGAAATTTGAACTCAGATAACAGTGAGTACTTTAAAACTCAACTTAAAGAACATTAACAATTCAAATGTTCACAAAAATATACCAAAAAAAGGCGAAATTATTTGAAGAAGACTTTAATCCCTAGGGCTTATGTTTAAAAAGTAAACCAATCATACTCGCTTTCGCATTCTTCCAAAAACAACCTTGGACAATGGGTGTACAGTTCAAATTTGAAAGGCAAAGATATTAGGATGTTGCAGAGGTCGTCGGTCTTTTTGACAATTTAGATTTTAGGATGGCGCGTGAGTGGGTTTACGTGTTAGTTGCATTTGTGAATTATCTCAAGGGATTAGGGTCGATTTTAAGTATGGATGTTAGACATGGTGCTTCTAGCTATAACATGTTTTAAGAGTATGTCTTTCTGTCTGACTGACTGTATATTAACACCAATTATCTCAGGAATGCGTGGAGGTATCAAACTGGAAATAGTATTTTATATTTTAATTTGACTGAATTTTATTTTTTAATTTTTAATTTTGTTTTCATTGTAATTATATTTTTTAATTTTGCTAACGGTATTTTATATTTTAAATTGTAATTAGTTTTTAAGACGCAGCAACACCCTACTACGGTAACATGTATTTTTAAGACCTTTGTTTGTACATACCTAACACATTTACTGTACCTATAAATACATGTATGCTAGCGATTATAAAAAAAAATAGTATCAAATACTTTAATCTGCAATCCCTTGGCGCTGTAAAAAAATCAAACTTCTAAGTCAACGCAATCAAAAGATACGGCCGTTAATGTCGCATATCACTCACTAAGGAGCCAAAAACCTATACCTAGAGTACTTCCTGTTGACCTAGAATCATGAAATTTGGCAAGCAGCAATGTCTTGTAGCACAAGTTAAGGGAAAAATCCGAAAACTGTAAATTTGTAGTTTCATCCCAAAAAAAAAACTTTTTTTGCTAATCCGACTCGCACTTGGCCGGTTTTTTGTACTTAACAGCAGACCTGCTGGTTAGGGGGGGTGGCTTCATAATTTTGACGTACCGTGTTTGATCCCTACCGGTCGCTTTAAACCAATGACTTTTTATAACTTATACACACTAACTAAGTACTATATGTACATAAATGTGTAACCATGATCCTATCGGTCTAGTTTCCCTGTAACAGGGGTTACGAAGGTTAGGTGGCAGTCGTCCAAGTCTAATAAAAAACATTAGGCCTTAAGCTATAGCCATAGTTTTTTTTAGTATGTTGTTATTATCCCGAAGAACTAGGTTTGTATGTTTTAATATTTTTAATATACTTTTAAGATTTGTAAGTACTGTCACTTTTTTGTTTTATATGAAACTCCGAAAGTGGAAATATTTTCAAATTTGTACAGAATATTTGAAAAAATTTGAATATAGAAAAAGAAATCAACTTTGCCCACCATTCAATAGAGAACTGAGAAAAGTTGTTTATGCTCGAAACGGATAGATAATTCAACTTCACAGTGCATACTCAGGGGCGTAACTAGGGTGGGGCAGGCAGGGCATGTGCCCTGGGCGCCAATAAGGGGGGGCGCAAAAAACGAAATTAACTAACTACCTATTAAAAAAAATACAATCCAAATTCGTATTTATGGCCAAATAAAAGTCTTTTGAGGATCATTTAATCCTTATTAAAGATACATTTATTCCCGACGGGGACATATTTGTGGTATTTTATTTGTTTTACATACATTACGTTACAAAATTAGTAAAATAATAAAAAAAATGTGTAGGTATCTGTTTTTAAGATAATTTACAGAGGGAAAGGGGCGCAGTTTGGATGCGAGCCCTGGGCGCCATTTTACGTCGCTACGCCCCTATGCATACTATATGTTTAGTATTATCACAAAGTACAATGTACTTTGTGCTATATGCCTTCCTTTCGAAACATGACACTAGCTCGCAGTTCTGTCTTTAATGGTGACTTATATGTCTTCGATTGTACAAATCTAGTCTTAAGGCATAACAAATGGAATTTGAGCAGAATTATCACACAGTTGTAACCTTTTATAATGTATATTTTAGAGTAAAATTAAGCACACATCTTTACATGGTGGACAGTTACCATCAGTAATACAATAATAAACAGTATCCGTTACTATAACGACTATTTCACTATTTCAAATATAGTACAGTATGTAATAAGATTATCGGAGCTATACAGCCTCCAATACGCCCCCTTAATCTATTACATGTCCCAGACATACATACAGGCAAAGTAAAACATTTAATTGTACCTACAGTTCCACTTTTGTAGTCGCCTGTACTTATCATATTTAAAATAATATTAGTACACTTTTGTGCCTGCCTGTACTACACCAAAATTCAATAGTACACACAAAAATATATATAACACGTAACAAATGAACATCGCAGTTTTTAATTTTTGCTTTTCGCGTTCACAATTCCCAAATATAAAAAATTAATCTAATACACAAAACAATTCAAACATAAAACAATACAACATCACATCACTAATAAACGTACTCAGCTAATCCGCCCCCTTAATAGAGTAATTTTTCAATGAAAATTGTCCTAAAAACTCTTTAAGTTTTGGGCCATGTACAGACTTAGTTAAGATGTCCGCTATCATTTTATCGGTTGGCATGTATCTGATCTCAACTTTGTTACTCAGAACACATTCCCGTATAAAATGATACTTTATGTCAATATGTTTCGTTCTGTTATGCATCATTTTGTTAGTTGCAATTTTATGCGCAGACTGGTTGTCGTTGTAGATGACGACCGCTTTACTATCTACAGTGGTAAGACTGTTCAGTAAACTACGTAAGTAGAGCGCTTCCTTTGAAGCTTGACTAAGACCTACGTACTCTGCCTCTGTCGAAGATAAGGATACGGTTGCCTGCTTCCTACTTTCCCACGTCACGACATTTTGCCCCAATTTGAAAATTAACCCGGTGAATGATTTCCTATCAAGTGCCCCACCCCAATCTGCATCTACGTAGCCACGTAAGTCTAAATCGCCTGATTTCTTAAAGGTAAGGCAAAGATTAGACGTACCCTTCAAATACCTCAGGACTCGCTTTGCGCATTTAAAGTGTGTTTCATCATAACAGGAGTTAAATTGTGAAAGTGCACTTACAGCATGCGCGATGTCCGGTCGCGTATTACAGGCTAGGTAGTTTAAACAACCTATCAAACTTTGATACGGCAGATCACAGTGTGAATCAGTTGACTTTTCCAACTTGATTCCCACTTCCATTGGAGTAGTCACCGGCTTAGCATCTGTCATGTTAAAGTCATTTAATACATTCAAAATGAACTGCTCCTGATCTAGATAAATTACATCTTTATCTCTCCTCAGTCTCATTCCTAAAACATGTCTAGCCGCGCCTAGGTCTTTCACTTTGAACTTGTCAAGCAAACCAGTTTTTAATTTTTGCTTTTCGCGTTCACAATTCCCAAATATAAATATGTCATCTACATAAACTACAACAATCAGTTTATCTTTATTCTTAAGCTGCTTCTGATACAAGCACGGTTCAATTTTCGATTGTACAAATCCTAAAGCTAACATCTCTTTGTCCAATTCGTTGAACCAAGCATTAGAAGCTTGTTTCAACCCATACAAAGACCGTTGAAGCTTACATACCTTGGTTTCTTGACCTTTGGCTACTGCGCCTTTTGGTTGGAGCATGTAAATGTCTTCTTTTATCCTACCATACAGGAAGGCAGTAGTGACATCCCATTGGTCAATAAACCAACCGTATTCAACCGCTAACGAAAACAACAATCTTAAAGTAGAGCTTCTAACTACAGGAGAATAAGTTTCACTATAGTCTATACCACGTACCTGCGTAAACCCCTTAGCTACCAATCTAGCTTTGTACTTGGTTACCTTGCCATCACTATCTTTCTTGATTTTAAACACCCATTTGCACTGTATTGGCTTCTTATCTACCGGAAGGTCAACCAACTTCCAGGTCTGATTCTCTTTCAGTGAATTAAGCTCGTCGTCCATAGCTTTCTGCCATAAATCACTGTCAGGCCTCGCCAACGCTTCCTCTACAGTCAATGGATCATCATTAATCACGCTTTCCGTGGCGTACATGACGTTGCAGCCATAGCGATCAACTGGTTTACGCTCTCTTAGAGGATACCGTCTTTGAATCGGTTCAGGTAACGCTTCCTCTTCAGGAACTTCCTCTTCAGGTACTATCTCCTCAGGTACTCTCTCTTCAGATACTGTCTCTTCAGATACTGTTTCATAGTTCACAGCATCACTAAAGGAACTATCTTGCACCTCCGAAGATCCTTCATCACTGTTTCGTTCGCTACGTACACTGGACTGAACTCTCGAATCTGTGTCGAGGCTTAAACGAACGACTGAATTGTCAACTTTTTCATTTTGAAGAAAAACATTTTCTAAAAATTTGACATCTCTCGCTGTTGTCACTTGCCTTGTCTTAGGATTCATCAAACGATAGCCTTTTTGATTATCAGGATATCCAATAAATATCATGGGTTCAGTTTTCATGTCCAGTTTGCGTCGCTTTTGTTTTGGTTTCAATCTGAAAGCCAAACAACCAAAGATTTTCAGATGACTCACATCTACATCTTTACCAGTCCAAAGCTTTTCTGGTACAGCATTGCTCAAAGCTTTTGTAGGACTTCTGTTCTTCAAGTATACAACGGTATTAACCGCTTCTGCCCAATACTTTTTACTTAGTTTTGCTTCCGATAACAATGTTCTCGCCTTTTCAATAATGGTCCGGTTCGCCCTTTCCGCAACGGAATTTTGCTCCGGTGTATAGGGCACAGTCGTCTGGTGTTTTATTCCTGCAGACTTCAAAAACTTGTTAAATTGACCATTACAGTATTCTGTACCATTGTCAGATCTCAGGCATTTTATTGATTTACTCGTCTCGTTCTCAACTTCCGCCTTATATTCACGGAACTTATCGAAAGTTTGACTTTTATTTCTCAAAAAATAAACATGAGTCTTCCGAGTGTAATCATCAATAAATAACAGAACATACCTCGAACCTCCAAATGACGGTTCTTCCATCGGGCCGCAAAGATCAGTGTGAACGAGCTGTAAAATTTCGTTCGCTCTCGTACCTTTATTTTTAAAGGGACTCTTGCACGTCTTTCCCTCTATACACGGAATACATGGTTCGAACAAATCACAACTTTTAAATTCCATTCCCGTGACAAGGCTTTTCAATTTTTCCATATAATTTCTATTTAAATGAGCCAAACGTTTATGCCAAATATTCGAAATATTTTCTTTTTGTTTTGACAATGTCAAATTGACTACGTTGTTTTTCTTTTCTTTCAACTCGTAAATTCCGTCAACTTCATGACAACTTGCAATAGGTCTATTCTTATTTTGAATAGTGCAACCTCCTTTGTCAAAATTAATGCAAAAATTCTTCTTGGTCAAATCGCTCACCGAAATTAAGTTCATGGATA
The DNA here is from genome assembly GCA_963691745.1 of Ditula angustiorana. Classification (NCBI taxonomy): domain Eukaryota; kingdom Metazoa; phylum Arthropoda; class Insecta; order Lepidoptera; family Tortricidae; genus Ditula; species Ditula angustiorana. The sequence goes on along the minus strand of OY829483.1, from coordinate 282,830 downwards.
AATCAGGAACATGTAAAACGTTACTCAAAAATAGTTTTTCGTTTTCGCTGACTTGAGGTTCAGCGTTCCCTCGTCCTTGCACTCGTAGCTTTTCACCATTCGCTACTGAAATTTTCATGTTGCCGTTCTCTGGTTTGTAGGACAACAACCTGCTCCTATCATGGGTCATGTGATTTGAGCATCCACTGTCTAAATACCACTTGTCTTTATTAATCGCCTCCTTAGCATTCAGGCAGACATTCGCGGTTTTGCTCCGCTCTCCGCATTCAGACGCTTTGTGTCCTTTCTGGTGGCACTTGTAGCACTTGTAGACAAACTTCTGCTTGCGATCGTTAGTTTTAGAGTTAGATCTGGCATTGTTCTGTGCTTTTCTTGTAAATAGGGCTTGTTCGTGGTTTGTGTTTACCTTGCTCTGTCTACTTCCTTCTTGCAGTAATTTGGTCTTTATTTGCTCCAACGTGATTTCTGTGCCACTGTTATCTACAGCCATGATTAAAGGGCCATACTCAGGGGTCAGTCCACTGAGCAAAATCGATATGATCCAGTCATTTGAGATTGACGCATCAATATCGGCCAACTGCTGTGCTAGGAATGTTACTCTCGAGATGTAGCTTTCAATGGAATCAAAGTTTTCTAATTTACTATTAAAAAGCTCTCGTTGAATAGAAATTCGTCGTCCCCAACCTTTGTCTTCGTAAGCGTTCTGCAAACTATCCCAGACTTCTTTGGCAGATTTTGCATTGTAGACATGAGTAAAGCACTCCGGTTCCAACAACAAACAAATCGTTGTTCGTGCTTTTCTATCAGCGTCAACATCCTGCACATCCTTCTTAGAAATTACATCCCACCAGTTTTTATTTTCCAAGTAATTCCTCACCAAGAATTTCCAATTAGGGTAATCAGACGAACCTCTCAATTTTCTTATGCCGCTTATGCCGGTCGAACTATTCTCGTCGGACATAATGTTACGAAGAAAATTTTCGCAAGTTTGACAAGCACTTTTCACTTTCTACTCTAATACTTTTCTAAGGTTATTCTTCTGACTTTGGACTCCTGGGCCCATAACCAAATGGAATTTGAGCAGAATTATCACACAGTTGTAACCTTTTATAATGTATATTTTAGAGTAAAATTAAGCACACATCTTTACATGGTGGACAGTTACCATCAGTAATACAATAATAAACAGTATCCGTTACTATAACGACTATTTCACTATTTCAAATATAGTACAGTATGTAATAAGATTATCGGAGCTATACAGCCTCCAATAATAACAACATCACACAAAAAGATCATGACTATAAGGTTTAAAATGTGAAAAATCGTCGTTTAGGGATGGATTAAAGAAATGGTGGCTGGCTGGGGATTCTTGACTGAGACAGTAGTTGTCATCATTGGTATTTATTCTTATGTGTATTTTGTTTTTGGTATATATCACTATTTTATGTTCCGATTCGTTTAAGTTTACTTAATCCCAATTTTGAGTTTATTCCCCTGTAAATAGGTAGTTGTATTGCTTGTATCTCACCCTAAGTATAAGTAAATCCTATGTCTTTTGCTCAAAGGTTGGCTGGAAGAGATCCATTTAAGGGATAAGTTCGCCTTTGTACCACTTCTTGTTTTCTCTGTGTATTTGTAAGTGCTCATGTACAGTAAAGAGTAAAAAATATATATATTACCGCCGTTTGTAAGAACAGCGCTTTTTGTAGTTTTGGTACACAATCCCCTAAACATATTTAGTTTTGTCAATATTTTCCCGCTGTACTCTCGGCCCGGATATTAACGCCAACTGATTGGGCAACCGGTTGCCTAATCGGATATTGGATTTTGTTTATCGCTCTACTAATCCGATAACGGGTTGCACTTTGAATTTCACCTAAAACTATACTAGTGGGCGTTAAATCAACGAATTTTTTCTAGCGTTAATACGTCAATCGTTTTACGATAAACTTGTTGAACGTAAACTACATTTTTTCATTCAAATTCAAATTCAAATACATTTATTTGCTAGAAATCAAGTACAAAATAAGATGGTAGGTACATTTATGAAAGAACATATGAATTCTGCCGTTTGTCGGCGTGCAAATCATAAATAAATTTACATTAAATTGAAATAAGTAGGTAAGTATAATTAAGTAGGTATGTCAATTTCATATAATATGTCAAACAAGAGTAAATTGGAATCTTAAAATTATATAGTAAAATTATCTTCTAAAAATTCTTTGATTGAATAATAACATTTTTCCATTAGCCATTCATGGATCTTACGTCTAAACATACAATCCGTCAACATTTTTATGTCATCAGGCAACTTATTATATATCCATTCGAACAAATGAAATCCCAAACGGATGCCATCTACGTTTAATTCAACGAAACTTTTTCGGGAACGATTAACGAACTATTCGAACATCAACTGCGTTTCAACGATGTTAGACGATATTTACATACCATTACCTACTATTTTTAACTATTAGTTAAGTTAACTACGGATCAAAACTGTGTCTTGTAAATTTACCGTACACAATTAACTACAGGTAGCGTTTTAAAAGCAGTAGAAATAACCGTTTCCGTTGGTTTCGACGAACGAATCAATCAACATACGTACGTAATGAAAACCAGTTAAAACGTCAACTAGTTTTTTAACTAGTTGACCGTTGACGAAAAACGGTTTCGTTGCGTTAACGGAAAAAGCTTCAACGACCCACCACTAAACTATACCGCAAACACTCAGGCTATGCGAATATTGACCCACTAGCTAAGGGAATAAGAATGTCGATAATTGAATAAAAAACTAGCCAAGTGCGTGTCGAACTCACGCAGTGTAAGGTTCCGTGCCTAGTTGCAAGTACGTTTTATAAGTTGGTCAACTATTTCTCGTAAACTTGTAAAGCTGAGGTACTTAGCTGACTGGTGAAATGACTGTTTAGTTATGTGGGATGTTTTTGAAATCGTTACTAAACTGATATAAATCATCAATAGATTTAGGCGTTACTTTGCGGAGGTCCATTACAACAAACTGGAACATTTGTTCCCGTTCAGCATGGTAATTTTACCATGCTACTCCGCGAAACCAGTGCCGTGCTCGTGTAAGTTAACTGCGTCTGTACGACACACACACATATATATATACATATATATATATATATATGCAAAAACCCACCCTCATCCGCTTCCACACGAAAGAACATTTATCATACAGACTCAACTACACACCACCACCACGTACTGTTAGATCCCGATGATGCCTCGTACAGAGACGAAACGATCGTGTTGTTCAGTGTTTAGTGGTGGTGGTATGTAGTTGATTCTGTCTGATATATGCATGAACATATTATTATATATGTTGCACAGACGCAGCTAACTGGCACGAGCACGGGACTGGTTTCGCGGAGTAGTAAGGTAATTTGTTCCAGTTTGTTGATATAAATCGTTACAAAACTGTTACGTAACTGTTAGTGCGAAATTAATTTAGTGACACTATATTATTAACTCTGACCAATGAAGGAGAAATAATTGACAGATTAGGTACAGATAGCTATATTTTAACGGGCTTAAATTTCTATTAAAATAAAAATATGAATGTAGTTTACACAAACTTTGTAAAAAGAATCAAGTTCGGCCATGAATAATTCCCAAAGGCAAAAGTCAATCAAAAATGAAAAAGTTCCTTCCCTGCCTTATGATTATGGAATGTTCCCATAACTGAATTTATTTTGCTGTCGCCGAATTTCCCGTTCTTGTTTTAGAAATAGGAGAAAAATTTTCTTTCTTCGAATTCCCTTCCGTCATAAGAAACCATTGTTGTTTGCAACCGTGATAAATGACCGCAGGCAATGTTTTTGTGAGTTCACCATCAGTTTCATAACAAACGTTTCACAAAATGTTCATATGGCAAGTTATTTTAACCTACAGGGTCATGCACGATGATGCTAAAATAAATCCTGTATAGTTAATTGAAAATAAAAGCATTTTGCCAAACCACTTATCGGGTTATCCTTTTAATTAAACCAAAAGGAGAAAGATAGGGTAATCCGCTTATCGTATACAGTTCAATGGGTATACCCATACCTCCTTCCATTCAGTAATAATCAGTCCCACAAACTGGACAAAGTCCATTGAACTATGTAACGTGAGATTAAATCCCCTTTTGACACTTAAAGCCTTATTAATAACGTCATCGGGACTTGAACGCATTGTGTGTCGGTGTAGTGATATGCCGGTGGAAAATAAACAAGACAAAGTGCGGGTAGTTCGTAAAACTCGCGCGGCTTAACAGAAGTAATACCCTCCACTTCAGTCTACTCGTGACCATGGCCGTTGAAACATGGCCGAAACGTCGAGCTAAGTTAACAATGTTGATAGCTTCGATTTGATTTATTTAGACAATAAATGGTGTTTAAGTGGCAAAAAGTCAAATTTGAGGTTAAAACTTTGTTTACATGATAAAACAAGTATAGAATACATTTTATAATAAATTTAAATGTACAAAAGGCGAAGTTATATTCGCGTGTCATAAAAAAAATATTTTTACTTTCCTCTTGGTACTGTCGTCGCTACAACAAGCTAGTAGCATATCCATGCGTTTATAAACCGGTTTTACAGCCCGCAGCGGTAAAACGGCAGTTACGCGTTTATTCACTCCTCCCGGTACAGCCTGTAATATATACACGGGGCGTGCGACAAGGAATAAGGGATACATCAAGCGGTTCTTTCTGAAGAGCGTGATTGAGTCAAAATTAAAAACGTTATTTATAACGTTACCAAAATAATATTTATCATATTTATCACGTTATCGGGACCTAAACGCGATAAAAATATATTAATAATTTACCTCGACGTTTCGGCCATGTTTCAACGACCGTGGTCACGAGTAGACTGAAGTGGAGGGTATTGTTTCTGTGTAGCCGCGCGCGTTTTACGAACTACCCGCACTTTGTCTTGTTTATTTTCCACCGGCATATCACTACACCGACACACAATGCTCACAATGTCCGACGATTTATCCGAAGATATATCTCGACGCTTATACCTGCTGATTACAGGATACCATGGTGAAGAGAGCTTATATCCGTCTGCCAGGTTAAAATTTTATAAATATGCGTGAAAATCGCGAAAGTTTAAAAAAAATTATAATAAATATCAGTTTTGTAACGTTAGTTATGAAACTGATACTAATTTATTAATAAAACGGATCACTCACGTATTTTTAAACCGAGAAATGCCCGACATGTTTCGGACCAGTCCGTGGTCCTTAATCATAAGCCCCCTCGGCGGTGGCGCGACGACGACTGCATACCGAAGCCCTGACAGCTCGGCTGCTCGGTGCAGGCGGCGCGGGCTACGGCGAACTACCCTCGTTTGCTTCATTATTTTTAATATCAAATATAGGTTTGCACACTGCACTAACCATATCACTCTCTAAAGGCTCGGACACACCGTCTCGACGTAGTACTCAACACCGTTTTCCAGCTGGATGGCACCGACCATCCACTATCACGATTAAAATTCGGATGACGTCGAATTTCAATAGCCTCCCGTACTTTCCGCGGGACAAAAAACTTTTCACTCGCCAGTACGGACACCTTATCGAAACGGATAAAATGTGTCGAATCCGAATTCAACGAATGTTCCGTGTTATAAACCTGTTAAAAAACTGATACTAATTATTTTAATAACGGTACGATGTTTTTGATTGTGTCTCGTCTTGTTTGTTTCTGTTGTTCTATTTTTAAGTTTGAAAATTTAGAACTTCGAAAGTACAAATGAGAATTAATTAAGTATGAATGAGCTTACGTTAGTTAGTAACTAGGAGTAAAATTATCTTAGACTTGACTGAAGTTATTAATGCTCTTCTTAATTTAAAAAATACTTTATTTTGGCACTGTAAAAGAAATATCTGACGATGATGATAGAGAGAAGATAATAAATTCACCATTGGGTATATGACTGAAGGTCTTCCAGATGCACCGGCATCCGTGTACTACAGGTGGTCGTAAAGACCTTGCGCGGCCCGCGCGCGGGCGCCAATTTACGAGCCCTGCATACAGGAGACCTTGTTAACAGGATTTTATATACACAAGGTGATTCAGGCAGGCTGCAGAGCGAAGTGTAAAGCAGCAATGTCAGATAGGAAAAGAGAAATATTTCGTTTATTGCCACAACCGACATAAAAAACTGGTCAGGAACGAGTTGAGCTCGCAAAATAAAGACTTCTATTCTACCAGCGAGAAGTCGATAATGTCAATTTGTGTTTTGTTAAGGCGAACGAATAAATAGGTTAAATAGTTACAGCTAGTTGTAGCTTAGCAACATGCTAAAAGATCTAAACAGAGCAAGCCGCAAAGTGGTATCTTCTTCTTCTTTTCACAGTATAGAACAAACTCGCTATCCGTTCTTTTTTGTCCCAAATCCTGTGTATGTTTTGGCCGCTTTCTCCTTTTGAACCACGCAACGGATTTTATATAGTTTTCAATGTCATTTAGAGATTTTTTAACGAAAGGTTTTTAAAATTTTGTAACCGAAATTTCTTTCGATTTTATTTTTAAATGTTTTTACATTCAAATTATTAAATTAAAATTGTAATGACAACACATAGAAAAATTAGGGCAATGGCAGAACTTGAACCTGCAACATCAGCATTCCGTGCCTTGCGTTTGCCAGTTTCGCCACACTGCCTCTGAAACTGGCAAACGCAAGGCACGGAATGCTGATGTTGCAGGTTCAAGTCCTGCCATTGCCCTAATTTTTCTTTGTGTTATCATTACAATTTTAATTTAATAATTTGAAAGGTTTTTATGTATATTACATTCCGGTTGGACCCGTGAGAAGCCTTGGTGGGTCGCAAGTTAACTATAACTTTGCCAAAGACCAAGCTTATGATTTAATAGATCTGCGGCCATGACAGCCCAGGTTTAGTTTAACCCCTCCATGTGTCTCTGTCTAACTAGTGTCATAAGAAAGGGACGCAGATAGAGATAAACTAAACTTGGCCAGTCATGTTAGGGCCACTGAATATATAATGTCTTTGTATCTGTAGAAGTACTTGCCATGCGGGTAGTAGGAACTTGTGCAAATTCCGTCCGGGTTACTACCACCATCCTGCTCGCTAATCCTGCCGCTAAGCAGCAGTGCTTGTACTGTTGTGTTCCGGCGTGGAGAGCAAGACAGCCGCTGCGATTACTGCCACAAGAGGTATTCCATCTTAGCTCTCTGGCTTGGCAACACATCTGCAATCCCTTTGGTGTTGCCCGTGTCTATGGGCGGTGGTGATCACTTACCACCAGGTGACCCACTTGCTCGTTTATCTTCCTATGTTGTATAAAAAAAGCATCATCATCATCATCTCTGCCACAAGAAGTTCACTGTTGAACATAGGCCTCCTCCATGGATTTCCAAAGTGACCGGTTGGAGGCGGCATGCAACCAGCGCCTTCCTGCCACCTGTATGAGGTCATCGGACCATCTTGTGGAAGGTCGTCCTACGCTGCGCTTGCCAATACGCGGCCGCCATTCGAGAACTTTTCGACCTCGGCCATCAGTTCTTCGTGCTATGTGCCCTGCCCACTGCCACTTCAACTTAAAAAAAAAAGCATGTGAATGAATAATTATTACTCGGTATTAAGAGGTTTAAAATACCCTTCATTTACAATGTTCTCGTTCGGTCTTAAAGTAAACATCAAACAGAAAGGCCTCCCTCAGATGAATTCATTACTTTTTCAGTCAACCACTACGTTACTTTCTTTTACAAGACTGATATTGCTTAACAACACGCGTTGCCGCAACAAATGGTCAAACAGCCGAAACCTTCAAAAACTGTTGTTACGTAAACATTCTTAAACACAGACGTGTAGAGTCTAAACTGTCTTGAGCAGAACACGTATAAAGCAACTGAGTGACTCTCCCATTTTGCGCTTGTCCTGTCTCTTATTTGGGCGTAGCAAAGTTAAGAATTGCTTGAATGGTGTGTATGATAGTCCTGAAATTGGTGTGGTCAGTGCGGGCAAATTTGAATGCTTGAGCCTCTCATACATATTGTATATTCTAGTTAATAATTCATCTGAGGCAAGGCTGCTACAGACAAAACAACAGAACAGAACAGATTTTCATAACAATACTGCCTCACAATGAGGTGATAGCAGAAATATTGTACCGTTACCAAACTTATATCAGTTTCGTAACGGTTTTGTAAGATTTTATAGCAGTTTAGTAACAAGTTCATTACTAATTCAATTCAATACATATTATTAATCCACATTGGGTTAGTCACAAATGTCTTATGAGCTGGTTACTAAACTGATATAAGTAGTTAAAAATGCGTTATGCTATTAAAACAGTTTTGTAACGGTTTAGTAACGATTTATATCAGTTTAGTAATGATGTCATTACTAAACGAAAGTGATAATTATCTATTTTAGTAACGGTACAATGTTTCTAATTTTAACCCATACCCAAACACTATATCAAGGCTTTTGTGTTAATATGCGGGTGGTAGGACCTTGTGCAAGGTCCGTCCGGATAGCTACCACTATCTTGCTCGTTAACGCTGCCGCTAAGAAGCAGTGTTTGCACTTTTGTGTTCCGGCGTGGAGAGCAAGACAGCCAGTGTAATTACTTTCACGAGAGGTATTCCATCTTAGCCCTTTAGGTTGGTAATGCATTTGCAATCTCCTTGGTGTTGCGGGTGTCTATAGCGGTGGTGAACACTTACCATCAGGTGACCCAGTTGCTTGTTTGCCTTTGTTGAAGCTATGAAAATAATTATTCCAAATTTGAATAAAGTATTTAGTCTGTGGTAACGGTTTCTTGTTGCATTAGCCTTCCTATTTTATAAAAAAAAACTTCTTTCGCTTTTAGAGTGAACCACTGCTTTCACTAAACTGTGCTCACAAAATTGAGGATGTTTTTTATCCACCGCAGAGCGGGAGCGTTTGCAGTAATGAATGAATGAATGAGTTAGTGGGTGAGTGGATCAGTGAGTGAGCGGATTAGTGAGTGAGTGAGTCGTTCGATCACTGAGCCCCAGTAGGAGGAACTGAGAGTTTGTGCATAATCCTGTTACTGTTAAAAGCCTTCGGATGTAAGATTTATTCCTTGGATTATAGAGTAAAGAATAAGCCTCTCAAGGGTAAATGATGAATGTGAATATGTGCGCTGTTGAGTCACCAATCACTTCACTGATAGCATTTTGAAAACTGATTCATTTCACAATGTATTTTTTTTTATTCTATTCAGAAATTAATTCAGGAAGCAGATCCCTACAGGTTAGATTAGATTTCTTTTATAAAAATCCTGAAATATCTACAGTTTCGGAAGTAGAATTTTTTTTTGTTTCCAATAGAATTCACTTTTAGAGAGTTGTTCCGTTCTAACTTCAACTTGAACTCTGCAAAAAATTGCGTCGGTCCGATGCTTCGCTTTAAAAACAAGGACATGCAGAAGTTTCAAGAACTTGGTCTCAACATTCAACTGCAGGATTTCCAAGTCAGTGGGTGAAAGCTCATTCCCGTCCATTGTTATTATTGACAAGTTTTTGGCTTGGCTTTCCATAAAGTTAACAGTTATTTCAGCGGGACTCATAATATTTGCGCCAGATTCAGCAGAGCAACTTTAAACGTTATCGTAAAATACGAGATTTTTGTGTATATTTGCATTTTACAGAATTTAATCTATTTCATTTCCAATGTTAACATCTCTGGAGTTTTAAGTTAATGAAACGACTATGTTCAACATAAATAAAAATGTTTTTATTTTAAAAGGTTATAGCGTTCATTGTTTTAAACTTTCGCGATTTTCACACGTATTATTACGTTTATCGAGACTTAAACGTGATAATAAACAGAACTGTTTGTTTATTTTCCTCGACGTTTCGGTCGCATTGCAGCGGCCGTGGTCACGAGCAGACCACGTCGAACGTCGAGGTAAATAAATAAACAGTTTATTATCGCGTTTAAGTCCTGATAAACGTAACAAGTATATAGATTTTATGTCTATTTATAATAATTGATATTTAAACATTTTGCTTTATTTTCATCATCTTCCTAGCGTTTTCCCCGTTTCTCAATTTGGGGTACGCTTTGAGCATGATTCCAGATTTGTCAGGTCACTTCAGGTTGCTATATCGCCAGTGGAAATCTCAAATGTCGTAAGGGACATTAAGGGACATGTCACTTACGACATTTCAGATTTCTGGTATCGATATTGGAGCAACTGCTATCTGACCTCTATAACTCCTGTTACAGGGAAAATATACCGACAGGACATATTTATTTGCATAAATCGATACCTTGGGGCTCAAAGGGCGTAAACGCCAAAAGGCGATTTTTCAGTACAGCCAAAAAAACTAAAAAAATAATTTTTTTCTTCGTATATTTTTTTGGTTTTTGAAGCTAGAAAAATGTATCTTAGACCAAAAAACTTCAAATTCTTTACTGCATAATTCTAATTCATAAATACTGACGTAACTTTGATAATTAAAAAGATAAGTTCCCTATACGCCCTAAAAAAATACAATTTAATGTCATTTACACCCCAAAAAATGTCTACTGTGAAAGAACTGTAGGGCATAACCGCCAATTCACAAGAAAATTATTGCAGTTTCTGGCGTTTTGTATTTTTATAGTCATTTAGATACTCTTTTTTTTAAGCTTCTGGTCAACAGGCTTGTTTTTTGGCAATTTCTAGCCGCAATTACATAGCCATCTTCCTCTCATTTCTCTTAGTTGAGAAACACAGCAAATAATTGTGGCCAGAATTTGTAAACAAAATCTAGCTCGTTTACCAGAGACTCGTTAACAGAGACTGAGGTAAATTTTAATAATTTTGACTTTAATTACCCTTTTTTAGTTTGGAAATTAAATAGGCCGGCTATTATTAACACAAAAGGAGGCAGAAGTTAAATAAAATTTTCACCTTTTAAGAAGCTACTTCTACAGTTTAAGTATAATTTGTTACTGAGTGACAAATTAGTACTTAAAATGCTTTGTTTTCATTGTTTAGCATTAGCTAGAAAAAATGATTTTATTGTTATTACTTTGATATTGACAAAATAATCAAGGATCGCATTAGGAGCGCCATGAGCCGTCACATCTCATGTAAAATCTTAATATTTATAGGTTTTTTCTTACTATATGTTGTTAGAACATCATAAAAGTTTCATATTAATTTATACCATCTTATTTTTGGTATGATCTCGGATTGCCATTATTATAATTTTTTAAAATAAATCTGTCACTCGTGTTTCTGTCCTCTCTGATTCCAATGACCATTATAAAAAAATAGATTGTTTGAAACCATAATGTAACATTCTAACGGAACAGAATATTAAACTCCAAATAATAAAATTTTATACAAAATGTCCGAAATGGTGTATGCGTATGCGTATGTAAAATGACGTTATTGCACTACTTAAGTAAAATTTTTGGTACTTAATTCATTATTAACTTACTTTCTGTTTAATAATTTATGTAGTTTACTAGAAAAAGTTGACAGGTTTATTAATGTATTTGTTTATTTATGGAAAACCTAAGCCATAAAATTATGCGGGATTGTCATTGACCATTGACCATCCTCATGAGATCAGGTTAGGAACCAATGTTAACTGACCTCTTCCAGTCCCACAATGCAATTTAGTTAAGTGCATGACAAAAATATCATATTTATAATTAAAAAAATAAACTTCTATAACCAACATTTTAAACTTAGACATAAACAGTATTTAAAAGGACTTTTCGTAGCCTTCTCAGGTCTAAATATAGTCGTTGGGTATAGTAAAAAGAAATTACTAAGACCCATAATTAACATTCATGATAATTATGGGTCTTAGTAATTTCCTTTTACTATACCCAACTTGACTCATACGCCCCATTTCAATGGGGCGTAAGAGTCAAGTAATCAAAAAACAAAAATTTGTATGGGCATTTAGGCGTTTACGCCCTTAACTCGATAATTTTAAAACTTACAACTTCAAAAGTTTTGATAACAGGATTCCATCCAGGATGTAAAATAAATTATCTGTTTTGGTCACAAGTATTTTAGTAATCGTATAAGTCATCTAACTTAAAAACAAAAAAGTGCTCTGGGCTTAAACGCCACATAAAAACCAAAATATAAAAGATTATAGGGCGTATCAGTCAAGTTGTTTTATAATACTGAAACATATGTGGGCCTAAACGCCTTTGAGTTGTTAATTTTAAAAACGAAAAGACTTTTACGCCCTTCAAATTTCTGACAAGAAGTTTCTTTGCTTATACGACCAAAAAACTTAAAATATTGTGTTTACGGGCCTCGACATGAAGGGGCGTAAACACAACTTTTATCGGAATTTTAGAACTTTGAGTATACAGATCGATAGAGAAAAAAAAACTGAGTAAGATGACATTGAAATCTCATTTTCGCCAAAATGGCGGTTACGCCTTTTGAGCCCCAAGGTATCGAAATATGCAGGTTTCCTCATGATTTGTTCCTTGTTCGTAGTACTCTTATGTTGTTTCTTATTATATAAATTTAATTCTAAATTACTGTGCTGCATATTTAAGTTGGATGTCTATCCAATTGCTAATAATAATATTTCGTTGGACGTACTTAATAGCAGTTTTTACCTAACTTAAAATCACATTGATAATATAGTAGTCCTTTTTATAACCATCTACCAAGCCAACTTGAAAGTTCACTTAAAAATCAGCAAGTAAAGAACAAACACCGCAGCAAAACACTTTTTCGTTTAGACTCTTCATTATCAAATGTAGGCCGATATAATCAGGCAGCCACCGAAAACAAACCCCACCTCCACAACATGTATACATTTCTGATGTTAAAAATACTTTGCATTGCAGAAATATGAATCCCACCTTTTTTCGCATTCATCAAGTCAGCTCGCAAATTAAAAAGCTGTCGGAATGAAAAATGTATCAAAGACAATGCTTAAAGCATTCCGCCCTCATTTCAGATTTTCGGATAACTCAGACAGAGAAAAAAAGGTTTATAGCAGCATAAGCCGGTCGCCATAAATTCGCAGGGTATTTAGCCCTGTTTTATTATTTGGGGGTAGTCGTAAAAGAGATCCGAAGGAATTCGGGGCGAGGTCATTTGCCATAGCACCAGGGCGGAGGATATTCACCATCGCGTTGCTGAGCTGAAATAAGCCTGGTCAAACACATATTACGTATCGCCAAACCCATTTGACTATCGGTTACACTTGCTTTTGGACTTTAACTTCGTCCGCGTGGACTTAAGTCGATCATAATGCTCTATGCTATGAGATTTGTACCTAAACTTAAAAATTGAAATATCTTTTGATTCTGTAGATCACTTTTATTGAAATAAACACTTAATGTTCCTCAGGATGAAGTTTCACACTTTGCAGTAATCAGATTTTTAATCCAATGAGTGGATTTTGCGTGGTGCGCGCACAAATAAACTTTAAAAGCAACAAAAATTCATATTTGTGTTCCATTTCTTATTTTTTGCGTCTCCACAGAATAACACTTAAAATAATGGTCGTGGTCCTCGCGCCCCCACTAATGCATAAAAGCGACAACTAGCGAGTAAAAGCGAGGCGGAACGAGTGAGGTAAGGTATTGAAACTGCTGTTGTGTGAGATGAAGTGATGGTTTATGTACTCAGAAATGAAATCCGAAATTAAAAAAAAACTGGGTCAACAGATGACATTAAATTGCTTTAAACTTTCGCAATTTTCACACATATTTATCACGTTATCGGGACATTAACGCGATAAAAACATTGCTAATTTACCTCGACGTTTCGGCCACGTTTCAATGGTTCGGGTTTAAACATGGCCAAAACGTAGAGCTAAATCTAGTGTGTTGTTATCGCGTTAAAGTCCCGATAACGTTATAAATAACAGATGACATTATCTGATGCGTAATGTGCTTGGGACTTGATCTGTCTGTCCGAGAAATTTTCAGGTGACAAGCCTCCATAGATGTTGCTCCTGATTTGACCATGACATTCACCAAAACTTGTACACCCTTACTTTTTTTGATCTTGGCTTCCACTTGTGAGTTTCGAATAGTCAATCTTATGCCCGCCTTCCACTGCGAGCGAACGGAGCCTACCGCTCGCAGTGAAAGCTGAGCATAATAAGTAGGTAAGTACATAGATATCTCTGACAAAAGCAATGGGAGATTGAGTACGCGCGTCGTGGTGTACCTAACGAAAAACAACTTAAATAAAAATAACTTAATACCATTTCTTTGGTACATCACTACAGTGACCGCTATATTTGCGGCGACCGACACGACGGCGGTAATCCGGCCCCGGCCGCCGGACGATTTAACGACACGAATCTAACTGCTTGTTAACTGGCGTATGTCACGGTCATGACTATTGGTGGGTTTTAGTAACAATAACATACCCAATAGAGAGCAAATGTCACATACAATTATTTTGCTTCTTCGTTTTTTTTTTTATACAACATAGGACGGCAAACAAGCAAGTGGGTCACCTGATGGTAAGTGATCACCACTGCCTATAGGCACCTGCAACAACAAAGAGAGTGCAGATGTGTTGCCAACCCAGAGGGCTAAGATGGAATACCTCTTGTGCCAGTAATTACACCGGCTGTCTTGCTCTCCACGCCGGAACACAATAATGCAAGCACTGCTGCTTAGCGGCAGCATTAGCGAGCAAGATGGTAGTAGCGATCGGACGGCCCTTGCACAAGGTCCTACGACCCGCAAATCGTTATCTTTTCTTTACATATAGTAGAGGTATAAAGTAAAGTTACTATCTGTTCCTGTAGGACTTTGTCGTAGCTTCGGCTGCCTAGTACAGTCAGCAACGAAAGTCCATGAACACATCCTAATTTCCAAAAAACCTGCACACTATAAAGTTTCATATGTTACTGAACAGGCTAATGTACAAATGTCTGTGGACATTTGAGAATAACAAAAGTCAATAAACATCGATTTTTCAATAGTCGCTGAACATGTCTGACTGCAGAATTATGTGATCTCTAAATTATCAAAAGTTGCTAAACATGTCCGATTGATTAAATAGTTTAAGGTTACATTCGAAATGAAAGAGATGAAACACTCACTGACAAGTGAGTACTCTTCTCAGTGATTGTCAAAATTCAAAATTCGAAGAGATAAGCATAACTCAGTGAAAAAAAAAATAGGCTAAATTGAATCTTATCGCGTATCGTCAATGTCACACACAGTAAGTAACATTTTCATTAACCCAAGATAAAATTAAATTAAATCTTATGTCATTTAAAATAAAGCTCAGTTTACCTTAATACCTTTAAAATCAATAATGTAATGACCGTAAAGACAAAGCACATTGAAAAATTTGCAGGTTATGGTAGTAGTCATGTGGCGAAAAAAAGTTAAATATTATTATCAAAAATATGTAAATCTAAACTTCCAATATCGAGTCGCGCGCTCAAAGCCTAGAAGAGATATATCTCGCATATTGACGTCAAGTAGCGACATATTAGTAGCAAAAAGTACAGCCGTGCTACCTATTTCGAGAGTATGTCGCACATGTCTGTCAATCGACAGCAGTATGTCGGAATGAGGTAAAAGCGCGAGTGGACAAGCTAACTCACTACATGACGTGCTACCGGATCGCGACAAAGTACTATCTCGCGCCTCCATGTCGCTTCTCGCGCAAGTCGCGCCTTGTCGTGCTAGCTGTGCAAGTTGAATGACATAACTTGATTAAGTTTCTCATAAATGACACCGAGGGTAGTTTTCCCAAACAAATATCAATAATGTAATGACCGTAAAGACGAAGCACATTGAAAAATTCTCAGGGTAAGGGCAGCGATAATGTGGCGAAACTGGCAAACGCAAGGCACGGAATGCTTAGGTTTCAGATTCGAGTCCTGCCATTACCCTAATTTTTCTTTGTGTGTGTGTGTAATTATACATATACTATCAGCGACTTTTGTAACTAAGCTGTTCAGCAATTTTTGGAATTATGCTGTCCCGTAATTTTTGAAATTACGCTATTCAGCGACTTTTGTAATTAGGCTGTTCAGCAATTTTTGGAATTATGTTGTCCTGTAATTTTTGGAATAAAGCTGTTCAGCGACTTTTGGTATTTCATGGTGTAAATATAATTTTGTTCTTAACGCAGTTCAACGACTTATGGACAAATGACCTGTTTAGTGAATTTTGTAACGTTATTGTGTTCGGCGACATTCGTTGCTGACTGTACTTCTAAACCACGCAACGGATTTTGATACAATTTTCACTGTAACTAAGATGATTTTCACAGAAAGTTTTTATGTACATTAAACTTTAATTGAACTCGCGCGCAGCCAGAGCGGGTCGCTGTTTTTTAAAATAAAATATGAGACAAGCTAGTATGGGAGTCAACTGATAGGACGTTATCACCACCGCCTATAGACACCTGCAAAATCAAGGAGTTCGCAGATACGTTGCCTACCTAGAGGGCTATAATGCAAGACCTCTTGTGCCACTATCATGTGACCCACTTGCTCGTTTAGCTTTCTATTTTATAAAAAAAAACCGCATGGCATTTTTTTTCTCTAATTATAATTTATGACGTCCATTTGTAAAAGAATTACTATTAAATCTATTAAACTGTTAAATTTAATTATGGAAAAACAATTTTGCGGTACCAGATACATTTTTTGTAATGTCGGTGACATCGTAGGTGTTGTTAAAATAGCTTAAGCACACCTAACAGAATGTAACAATACCTCTCAGACAACAAGCCGTTTTAACTTTAGTCAATCCGCCCTTAAAGGGCTTGGGGCAAAATTAATAACACCTAATACAATTCGGTCCCCCCAGCACGAACCTTCTTGACACTCTAACTCGCTACTTAACTCAGTGCGTCTTGTTCTTACTAGCCTAGTAGGAGAGAGACGGACTGAGTTACAAAGCGAGTTAACGCGAGTCGAGGAGGTTCTTGCTAAGTGCACAGCTTACAAATGGTACGTCTCTAGCCCTTTCAAATGGGCCCTGTTTTTGTCTCAGAAGTGATTAATGAACGCTTAGAAGACGTTTTTAAGAAAACCTTGAATCTTAACGCCTGTTCTACACTGCCAATGCGAAACGAAAGCAGAAAGAAATACCGACGTGCAGCGAAACGCTGGCTAAATGTTTTTTTTATAAAATAGGAAAGGTGCCAAGGGTGCCTGATGGTAAGTGATCACCACCATGGCGATTGCAGATGCGATGCCAACTCAGAGTGCTAAGATGGAATGCCTCTTGTGCCAGGAATTTCACCAGCTGTCTTGCTCTCCACGCCGGAACACAACAGTGCAAGCACTGCTGCTTAGCGGAAGAATTAGCGAGCAAGATGATAGCAATCCGGACGAACCTTGCACAAGGTCCTACAATCTGCAAAACTATTGTCTGTGAACACACAGTACGCGGCATGAAAACAAATATAAATCCTAACAACCACGCAATGGATTTCGATACGGTTTTCACTGAAATATAGAACAAACAAATTGAAGGTTCTTATGTACATTATTTCATTTTTGAATTTTTGCGGGTGGTAGGACCTTGTGCAAGGTCCGTCCGGATCGCTACCACCATCTTGCTCGCTAATCCTGCCGCTAAGCAGCAGTGCTTGCACTGTTGTGTTCCTGCGTGGAGAGCAAGACAGCCGGTGTAATTACTGGCACAAGAGGTATTCCATCTTAGCCCTCTGGGTTGGCAACGCATCTGCACTCTCTTTGTTGTTGCAGGTGTCTATAGGCGGTGGTGATCACTTACCATCAGGTGACCCACTTGCTTGTTTGCCTTCCTATGTTGTATAAAAAAAAATTCGTGCGAAGGGTCCCTAGTTTAACGTAATAGACGAGTACAATTGAGTTTAGTTTAATTTATAATGGACGGAGAATACCTTCCCACTTTAACGTTAACTGCTTATAGTTTAGTATCGCTCTGCTCCACCAATCAGCGCATGAATAATTTACCTCCATTAATACATTACTCCTAATGTATTGCGGTTTCGACTAATCAGTGGAAGTACAAGTTCTCTCGGCTTGAAGTTTATTGGGACAGCGGGAAGGGCTGACTGTGGTTTGTTTGTACACTGAATGGTGTATAGCTAATATTTAGTGTTGTAAAAAGTTGAGTCTTTTAGCCTAATTCCGAGACTCTACACGATTTTTAAGGACTCGTGACTAATACAATAGGGATGTCTCCTGGGTTAAAACAACAAGATTCTAATTAGTCCGTCAGTTAGATTATAGAAAAATACTCGATACGTATTTTTTTATTTGTCCATACGAATAATATTGACAAAGATACAGCACATTCAAATTCAGGAGTAGGGGCTCGTGACGTCACTCTTTCGTAAAAATTTTACGATATAATGACGTAGCGCGAACTTTCGCCGCTCTGTAACTTTGTTATTTTAAGTTTTAGAAGCAAAAGAAAAAATACGTATCTACTATTTTCTGGCGTTCTAAAAGATGGACTAATTATTATTTTTTAGTCAACATCCCAATTCGTAACATGTCATGAGTCCTTTGAATTCTTAAAGTCTACTGAGTCTTTTGACTCCTCTGAAGTAGGAGAATCCAGTTTAATCAAAACAGCTAATAAAAATTATTTTAATTTATGTGATCGAAAAAGGAATTGGTAGTAAGTAGATAGTTTTTGTGTGGTGGCTGACGTTTATTAAATTAAAATGTGATATATTTATTGTAAAGTAGAACTAAAAACTTGTAGTGGTAGGCAGTAAATAAATAAAAATTGTTAGCAAGTTAAATGATTTATTTCTTTTACTACTTTGAATTTCTTCTAGTTTATTCACTTATAACTCTCACTAAGAACTCAGTCTTGAGTACTTTTTAAGGTAATAGTCTCGAATCGTTTTTGGAAAGACTTAGTTTAGTCTCTTAGTAGATCTAGAAAAGACTCGAAAGGACTTGAAATCTAAAATATCGATACCTTGGGGCTCAAAGGGCGTAAACGCCAAAAGACGATTTTTCAGTACAGCCAAAAAACTAAAAAAATAATTTTTTTTCTTCGTATATTTTTTTGGTTTTTGAAGCTAGAAAAATGTATCTTAGACCAAAAAACTTCAAATTCTTTACTGCATAATCCTAATTCATAAATATTTACGTAACTTTGATAATTAAAAAGATAAGTTCCCTATACGCCCTAAAAAAATACAATTTAATGTCATTTACACCCCAAAAAATGTCTACTGTGAAAGAACTGTAGGGCATAACCGCCAATTCACAAGAAAATTATAGCAGTTTCTGGCGTTTTGTATTTTTATAGTCATTTAGTTACTCCGTTTTTAAGCTTCTGGTCAACAGGCTTGTTTTTTGGCAATTTCTAGCCGCAATTACATAGCCATCTTCCTCTCATTTCTCTTAGTTGAGAAACACAGCAAACAATTGCGGCCAGAATTTGTAAACAAAATCTAGCTCGTTAACCAGAAACTCGTTAACAGAGACTGAGGTAAATTTTAAAAATTTTGACTTTAATTACCCTTTTTTAGTTTGGAAATTAAATAAGCCGGCTATTATTAACACAAAAGGAGGCAGAAGTTAAATAAAATTTTCACCTTTTAAGAAGCTACTTCTACAGTTAAAGTATAATTTGTTGTTGACTGACTAGTTAGTACTTAAAATGCTTTGTTTTTATTGTTCAGCATTAGCTACAATAAATGATTTTATTGTTATTACTTTGATATTGACAAAATAATCAAGGATCGCATTAGGAGCGCCATGAGCCGTCACATCTCATGTAAAATCTTAATATTTATAGCTTTTTTCTTACTATATGTTGTTATAACATCATAAAAGTTTCATATTAATTTATACCATCTTATTTTTGTTATGATCTCGGATTGCCATCAACGATATTGCCATTATTATAATTTTTTAGAATAAATCTGTCACTCGTGTTTCTGTCCTCTCTGTTTCCAATGACCATAATAAAAAAAATAGATTATTTGAAAGTATAATATAACATTCTTAACGGAACAGAATATTAAACTCCAAATAATTAAATTTTGTGCAAAATGTCCAAAATGGTGTATGCGTTAACATGTAAAATGACGTTATTGCACTACTTAAGTAAAATTTTGGGTACTTAACTCATTATTAACTTAATTTCTGTTTAATAATTTATATATTTTACTAGAAAAAGTTGACAGTTTTATTAATGTATTTGTTTATTTATGGAAAACCTAAGTCATAAAATTATGCGGGTTTGTCATTGACCATCCTCATGATGTCAGGTTAGGAACCAATGTTAACCCCGCAATGTAACTTAACTGACCTCTTCCACTCCCACAATGCAATTTAGTAAAGTGCATGACAAAAATACCATATTTATAATAAACTTCTATAACCAACATTTTAAACTTAGACATAAACAGTAATTAAAAGGACTTTTCGTAGCCTTCTCAGGTCTAAATATAGTTGTTGGGTATAGTAAAAAGAAACTACTAAGACCCATAATTAACATTCATGATACTTATGGGTCTTAGTAATTTCTTTTTACTATACCCAACTTGACTCATACGCCCCATTTCAATGGGGCGTAAGAGTCAAGTCGTCAAAAAACAAAAATTTGTATGGGCATTTAGGCGTTTACGCCCTTAACTCGATAATTTTAAAACTTACAACTTCAAAAGTTTTGATAACAGGATTCCATCCAGGATGTAAAATAAATCATCTGTTTTGGTCATGAGTATTTTAGTAATCGTATAAGTCATCTAACTTAAAAACAAAAAAGTGCTCTTCGCTTAAACGCCACATAAAAACCAAAATTGAAAAGATTATAGGGCGTATCAGTCAAGTTGTTTTATAATACAGTAAATATGTGGGCCTAAACGCCTTTGAGTTGTTAATTTTAAAAACGAAAAGGCTTTTACGCCCTTCAAATTTCTGACGAGAAGTTTCTTTGCTTATACGACCAAAAAACTTAAAATATTGTGTTTACAGGCCTCGAAATGAAGGGGCGTAAACACAACTTTTATCGGAATTTTAGAACTTTGAGTATACAGATCGATAGAGAGAAAAAAACTGAGTAAGATGACATTGAAATCTCATTTTCGCCAAAATGGCGGTTACGCCCTTTGAGCCCCAAGGTATCGATATATTTTTATAAGACTTGAGTCTTAAAACAAGTTCGATTTTTATTATTGTAAGACTCTGAACTCAAGTCTCTTACAACACTAATATTATTAGAAGTATCTTTTTAATTACAATACATACATAAAATCACGCTTGTTTCCCAGAGGGGTAGGTAGAGACCACGGATTTCCATTTGCTACGATCCTGACATACAACTTTCGCTTCACTGACTTTCATGACATTCTTCATGCATGCTCGTCGGTTTAGGGTACTCCTGACCTGGCCTTTCTCCAGAATGTTTCCGATTTGGTCGGAGTACGTTTGCCGAAGTCTTCCCCTTCCCATTTTTCGATCCATAATTACAATGTTGTAGCAAAAACGTTTACTCGACGAATTTCAGCTTTTAATAAGCGAAAAAGCTATTTAGCTGCGCTAGCGGAATTTAAACCAACATCTCGTAGTCTGCCAGGCTAAAAAACGTCACTATACTCGTAGTTAGATACGAGTAGTGTATGCAAAAAATCAAGTTTTTCGCACTAACGAGTAGACGCTTGGTGGTGTCATAGTTACACCGGGGTCCAGCATGAAATTATTAAATGCGGGAACGAATTCTGCTCGTACGACCGAAAAAAGTGAACAGCATATTTCCAAATAATCAATGTTACCTATACAGTTTTTTATTTACAGAAAGAGGAGTTCCCGTGGGACGACAAAAACAAACCCACGACTGCGGCCGAGTGTTTTGCGGAGAATGACCGCAAGATGGTCATAAGGCAAGGTAAGCTCATACAAATAGAATACAATAAAATTATATATTTGGACCATCTATGGGTCATAAACTATGTTAGTTGTAGTTTTCATTCAAAACTTAAAATAATGTTAGTCATACATGAGTACAAGTAATAAAAAATATAACTATCAATTGAATTACAGAATTTTAATTCTAACTTATCATATTTTTTTATCTTCGCCTAATATATTCACAGTCTGATTGATTGAAAATGTTTGGTGAACGCCTCCACCAAACATTTTCAATCAATAATAAACAAATCCATTGAAATATTCAAAACATTCCAATCAATATAAAAGAGTTATGTTACTCACTGACTAAATAGCAGACAAACTGAAAGTAGACAAATGAAATTTTGAAAATATGTACTTTAAGAAACGTAGAGAAGCGGTATTAGAAAAGTTTTTGAAATTGCACCATCAAGGGGTTAAAAGGGAGGTTGAAGGTAGTGTGTCATCCGGAATCTAAGCGAAGTCGCGGGCAAAAGCTATCTCAGTAACTTTCTATAATTTTCATGTATAATAAAATCTGCATTTTCAAACACTTCCTAATTTTAAAACTTATAGGAACTAATATGTCTTTGAAAACTCCGTTACACAAAACATATTTATGTCACACCAAATAAAACCTGAAAGAATAACAAAAGAATCACAAAAACAGGAAACAAATAATGGGCGCTCTTATCGCTAACAAGCGATCTCCGCCACACAACCTTTTTATATCTGATACATAACAGTGATAGTGGCCATTCAGACATAAAAGATTTTGTTTCGTTTGAGAAGTTATTTCGAACCTTACCATACTTCTTGTTGTTTTGAAAATAATGTCTTTCCGTTTCTTTTCAGTAAAGCGAACGTATTTTTTTAATTGGAGCACTTTTATATAATATATGAAAGGAAACGGGCAAGCGGGTCATCTGATGGTTGGTGATCACCACCGCCCATAGATACCCGCAACACAGAGAAGACTGCAAATGCCCTGTCAACCCAGAAGGCTAAGATGGAATACCTCTTGTGCCAGTTATTTCTCCTGCCGTCTTGCTCTCCACGCCGGAACAATACAGTGCAAGCGCTGCTGCTTAGTGGCTGGATTAGCGAGCAAGATAGTAGTAGCGATCAGTACAGGCCTTGCACAAGGTCATACCACCCGCACATACTAAATTAATGTCAATTTTCTTTAGTTCTTATTCATTATAGAGTGATAACGGTTGCAGTTAACCTTATTCCCTGTGATGTCGTCAACATACATCGCGATTCTTCTATGGCAGACGGAAGGTTTTATCCTGCCAAACTATCCGGATAATAAATCCTCGTAAAATAAACGAAGAAAAGAACAATATCTTTATCCAATATTTGAAAAGTGCTGGTTCATGTTTATACAATCAATGTGAATTATTGATAAGGGAGAGCGATAAATTATAGCCGGGCCTAACGCGGGCAAAACCAGTGCCGGGCTATTCTGACAAGGATGCTGGGCAAAAACTTGTACAGGATTGTAATAAATTAATATTAATTAGAAGTAATACAAATATTGACAACAAGGGAAACGATAGAACAATCAAAATACGAATTCGCGTACCACTAGTCAGTTTATCTTGAACTTTCTTGAATTTGACTTCGTCTACTGACGCGAAATTAATTGTCCCGCAACTTTTCTGCTGTGGCGACGCTTGTTCTATGTGATTTGTTAGCCACTTTCCTGGATCTCGACAACCATTTCACTCCAAATGCCTACGTTTTTCTTCACAATTTATCAACAAAGTCAAAAACTATCATATAAAGGCTTAAGTTGCTTCATACAGTACAAGTTCGAACAGATTATAGGCAAAAAACTTTTGAGTGTAGTAGTGTACAAAACTGATATGAACTTACGTTATTTTTCAAACTTGTCTACTACTACATGAAAGAGGGGCATCTTAATTATTTTATCTATACCTTGCTGCTTCGCCAGAACCAGTGTTGTACTTACTTGCAAAACAACTGCGTCTGTGCGACATATAAATTTGATGGCGTGTTCCAATTTGTTGATACAAATTGCTTCTGTACCAGTGTTTCTTTAAAACTTGTCTCCAACTTGTCGATCAGCCAGAATACTCCCACACTCTGTGCCACCTTGTGATTTAATTTATTACCGACTTATCCCCCCCCCCCCTTCCTCCTGTTTAACGACGCGCGCAGTTCGTCTCTCGAAAAATCGAATTACGCTCGAACTTAATGAGGTGATGTGTTTGCACCTGGCTTTTATGACTTCACGCTTCCTGAATGTGGATAAGCATAGTAACGCAAAGGTGACATAGTTGACCACTACAAGATTGCACCCAGCACGAACTTTCTCGATAAGCCTTAACTCGCTACTTAACTCAGTGAGTCTCCCTCCCACTGGACTAGTTAGAACGAGAGGCACTGGGTTACATAGCGAATTAACGCGTATCGTTCGTGTTAGGGTGCACTGCTTACTACTACGAGTGAAGGCTAAATATCGACAACGCATAGATTATCTTGGAATTGCTGGGCTCCAAGTCGTTTGCGACCATTTTCAATCAAAAAGTAACTGTCTTATTGAGGCGATTATTTTTGACATAGCCGAATTTACCTCCGAGAACCATCTTATTGATAGGGTTAATAAGGACTGTTTACATTTTGTATTATTTATTTGGCTGTACAGTGCACCTTTTCGACACGCGTTAAGAGGAGTGTGAACCCAGCCCCAAAAAGCGCTCCCCATACAAACAGCGATAACGTTTTCCACCCTCTGAACCTTTATCTATGGAAATGATTTTTTGTTATGTTGTCATGATGCCCTAGAACTAGGTTTTTTTGTTTTGATTTTTTAAATATTCTTCATAGATTTGACAATCTTTGCATTTTTGGAGTTTCATACAAAACAAAAAAGTGTGAATATTTTTGAAACTATTAAAAATGTTAAAAAAATAAAAACATACAAACCTAGTTCTAAGGCATAATGACAACATATAAAAAAAATCATAGCTATAGGTTAAGGTTTCGAGGGTGGAAAACGTTGTCGCCGTTTGTATGCGGTGGGTTCACACTCCTCTTGACTCGCTAAATAACTCAGTGCGTGTCGTTCTAACTAGCCTAGTACGGGAGAGACCCACTGAGTTACATAGCGAGTTAACGCATATCAAGAAGATTCGTGCTACGTGCACTTGTGTTAGAAGACGTTATTTTAACACTCCACTCCGGCGGTATTTTTCTAATTTAGCAGAGTAATGAAAAAAGTTTTAAAGACTAAAGTTTTAGATGGGAAAGTTAATGTCAACATCGCCCGTAGAGAAACCAGTCTAGATTTTAGTAATTGTAAAGATAGTGTTCATCTGCTTCTTTTGTTTCTTTTCGCTTTAGGAAACCACAAGTTTTAACTCACTTTAAGTTATGTCTAGCGTCTGTTTAATAAAATAACCTATAAGCAAAGCTGAGCAGTTGCCTAAACTTAAAAAACGTTGGAGGCTTGAAGATACTCTTCAAATGATGTTTTTAAATCAAAATATTTAATAATGAAGTTCAAAATGATATCAAAAAGAAAAATCCTGGTCATTTGAACAAAGAGACTGAGAAAAAATGGATATGATTGTTTTATTTATAGTTACTAAAAGAAGAAATTAAACTGTTACAAAAATTTAATTTTTTGTTATCAAACTACCCTAAGGCAGAGGTGCCTTTATAGTATTATTATTAATAAGCTCACACCTGTCTCTTTGGGGTAGGCCGAGACAATAAATGCCACTTGTCCTGACATACTTCCCTCGCTTCCTCCACAAACAGTTCTCTCATTATACATGATCGGCGGTTCCGGATATTTTTAATAAGGTCAATGAACGGAAATCGTCCAGTTACATCACCTTTATAAATTTACTCACATAAACTACCTTCTATTCGTTCAACATGCGCAAACCAATACAGCAGCCTTTTTATTAGAGTATTTAAAGGCAAAAACCTCTTTATCCCAAATGATCCAAAGCCAAACCATAAAATGGTTGTCATCCAAGTAGTTGCAAGTTAACCTGCATAAGGAGACGGCTCCATAATTGAACGGCAGGCGTCCGTTCCGGCAGTAAACCGGCGGATTGATATCTTTGGCCGTTTTATTACACCTTCTACAGGATGAATAAACATGCAGAAGCTATTCACTATTCATAAGAGAATAATATCACGAAGGAGGTCAAAAAGAAAAACCTTACGTTACGTTAGGTAAGACCAATGAAGAGCAGAGCTGTCAGGGTGTTTGTAGAAATACCGGATACCAGGGGCGTAACTAGGGTGGGGCAGGCAGGGCATGTGCCCTGGGCGCCAAATAAGGGGGGGGGGGGGCGCAAAAAACTAAATTTACCAACTACCTATTAAAAAAAATACAATCCAAATTCATATACATGGCCAAATAAAAGTCTTTTGAGGATCATTTAATCCTTATTGTAGATACATTTATTCCAGACAGGGATATATTTGTGGTATTTTGTTTGTTTTACATACATTACATTACAAAATTAGTAAAAAAATGTGTAGGTATCTGTTTTTAAAATAATTTACAAAGGGAAAGGGGCGCAGTTTGGATGCGAGCCCTGGGCGCCATTTTACGTCGCTACGCCCCTGCCGGATACCACTGCAATATTGTACTTCAAAAGTACTTCAAAAGTAAGTTTCGAAATTCAAATAGTTCTGTCACGTGTGTTTCATTTCTTAATTAATTTAGTGCAACTTTTCGCAGAATGTTTCATTCGCTAATTATAATGTAAAAAACGTAAAAAGCATACTAATCGTTAGTTACAGAAGGCAAAAAATTATAAAGTCAGCTACATGCAATAACACATCATTACAAAATATACTTCTATACCTAAGTAGGTATATTGCTATATCTATTCCAAATGTCAGCTTCCATCAGTATTCTGTATATTTGGTATTTCATATTTTACGTGCTGTGCATTTGGTAAAAGTACAAAGGTTGTATTTTTACTTGTTATCTATTTGGTGTTTCGTGCATTTGCACGTTCTACGCATTATTTGTTATGATCCATATTTTGCGTTTTTGCATTTGGCATATATTCTATTCGAAATTATTTGTTTCTACATTTTTTCGATTTTTCTTTTTTTTTGTAATACAAAAAAAAAGAAAAATCGAGGAAAAATTTAGAAAAAAAATAATTTCGATTACAATAATTTAACGACAAATGGCGTCATCTCTCGTCAGCTAACGGGCATTCATAAATGACCAAGTTGAATGAGATAATTTGATTAAGTTTCTCATAGATGACACCGAGGGTAGTTTACCCAAAGAAAAAATATCAATAATGTAATGACCGTAAAAGACGAAACACATTGAAAAATTCGCAGGGTATGGCAGCGGTAATGTGGCGGAAACTGGAATACGCAAGGCACGGAATGCTGATGTTGCAGGTTCAAATCCTGCCATTACCCTAATTTTTCTTTGTGTTGTCATTCATTATATAGCATTTTAAATTTAATTTGGCATATATTCTGCGTTTTGTACGTTTTTAGTATTTTTATATGTACAGTCTTTCTATGTACCTGCGTACGTTTACGTACGTTTTTCTATGTACAGTCAAGGAATTTAACTTCCAACCCACCTAAGGTTCAATATCATATAACAAACTGTCACCATAAGAGCTAACTAGTGCAAGACGTTAGTTTGACATATCGACCTTAATGTATTGCGAATGTCTGACGACATTTCAGCGAAATGGGTAGGGAATTCAATTCTTTGACTGTACAGTATAAAGGCGGAGGCAACATAGCTTGGTATTGACTGGCGCTGACTATGACACCACGGTCATAGTCAGCGCCAGCACCTACAAGCAGCTCCAGAGAAACATCAACACAACATGTGACCAGTTGCGCACATGGTTTTCGACGAATGGGTTACTGTTGAATGTTTCTAAGTCAAATATTTTAATATTTTCAGGTCGAAGTATTACTATTCCCCCTTATTTGGCGAACAGTCCGATGCCAATACACGATGACTGTAGGTTCCTCGGATTTACGCTGGATTCAAATCTGAATTGGAAGCGCCATGTGGATAAACTATGTGATAAGTTGAGTAGTGCTGTCTTTGCGTTGCGAAAATTAAAACCGCTTGTCTCTGCCGATGCATTACGACAGGTCTATTTTGCACATTTCCACTCCCTGATGTCTTACGGTACTTTAATTTGGGGAAACTCTACGGATGCCGAAAGAGTACTGCTGATGCAGAAAAGAGCATTGCGCATTCTCGCCGGGGTAAAACCCAGACACTCGTGCAGAAGCCTGTTCGTGGCCCATCGTATCATGACGCACTATTCACTTCACATATTCGAAGTAATCATGTATGTAAGGAACAATATCACAATGTTTGAGCGCAAACATGTTCCTGGCAAACAGCCTCGTCTTGCACGGCGTGTAAGAAAATTTCCCAGCCGCATGGCGCTTGCAAGGAAGAACCCACGTATAGTAGGACCCATTTTATACGAGCATTTGCCTGCTGATCTTAAATTTGAGACCTCTGATGAATCATTCACGCGCCAACTGAGAAATCTTTTATTGAAAAATCCTATATACTCATTCAAAGAATTTATGGACATTACATTTTAGATTATTAGATTTTGACATTTGTATTACTTTGAATTATTTTTACCTATATTGTATTTTATTATTTATACATTTTTTACTGATGGATTAATGAATTAATGGTAACGGTGACATTATAATTATGTAGAATTGGACATTTATTGATTGACATTGTAATTTTTTCTTGTATAATTTAATTGTTATGACGATCTTAATGTGAATTGCATATATTTTGACATCTAATGTAATGTATATTGTAATTTATATCTTCTATATAAATAAAAATGAATTGTTGTTCGTTAGTCTGATTAAAACTCGAGAACGGCTGGGCCGATTGAGCTGATTTTGGTTTTAAAATGTTTGTCGTAGTCCAGGGTAGGTCTAAACGGTGAGCAAATATGCCTCCAATAATTAGGCGGTACGAAGTTTGCCGGGTCAGCTAGTTTTGAAATAAAATAAATCAAATAAAAAAAAAACAAATATTTTTTATAAAATTCTGGTGTGACAATCAGGTTATACTAGCAACCCGCTCTGGCTTCCGGTTCCGGGGTAATGTACCTACCTACAAAAAAATCTCTAAATAACAGACAGTACCTAAGAGCCGTATCAAAATCAGTTGCTGGTATAGGAGTAATAGACGCGTAGCGCTGGGTTTTGAGGTTTCAAAAATACTAATGTTAGCTTTTTTTCGTATATAGTTTCTTGACCATTTACTTAACCTAACACATGAGTTTGTGTCAGTTTAGGGTTGTGCTTAAGTAGTAATTCAGGTTTTTGTCTTTTCTAACAATATCGGATGAAAAGAAAATTAGAGATGAAAATTTTACTTTCATGATGATGACGAAGTTGCAACCGACGTACATGAGCCTTTTGTGTCATCTCTGTCGATGGAAATACAGTTATTTAGCCACTACCTAAGATGTCGCCTTAGTAGCTCTAAAAGAATATTACAATTGGTCAAATAAGTGTTAGATGTTTTAGGTCAATGATATCTGTTGTACAAAGTATTCTGTGTCGAATTCATCCATGGTATTTCTAGCTACTTATTTTTTTTTGTAAAACACCCTGTAAAAGTCACAAAAGAAAATTCAAGTTATTAGAGTTTATGTCTTTATTATTATTACGGTGTAACGAAACACTATTCACAATTTGTGTCGTTTTTATTCATGAAATCTTATTTTTAAGATACAGTTGAAAGACGAAAACTTTTTAGCGCGAAGGGCAGAGAAAGCATTCACGCGCGGGGAACGGGGGGCGGGGTGCGGCGAGGCCGCGTGCCTGCTGTTTGTTTACATTCGATTGCGAGTTGCGACAAGTGCGAAGTGCAATGTGGCCGCGTTGCGAATTAAATATGAAGCTGTGAAATACTAAAATGGAAGTTGAAAGTAATAAATGTGTTGTATGTGGGTTCATACTGGACGTAAATATTGTGATCGTTAAAGAAAAAGGAATATTAAAGTTCATTGAATCGGGCGTTGCTAGGGATGACGGAAAAGTAGACTGTTTTAAGGACCGTGCCGAAATTTTAACTAAGTTCGCTTTACAAATGAGACTGATTAACGACACTTTATACTAAATAATTAAAAATTAAAGTATTAGGTTACAAATAATATTATTACAAATTGTTACAAGTACAAGGTATTACAAATAATAATCTCCTAAGGCTGATACAAATTTGTACCTATCTATCCTAGGTATCTTATTTAAATATTGAGTTGTTTGTTATTAATAAATCTATTAAAGCTGGTAAAAAATTGTTCATTAGTAGTTAAGAATATGAAAATGATTGTAATGTCAAATTTAATAGCATAAATAGTGAAGATATTAAAATATGTGATACACGAAATATTAAGATTATGTATAATTATGTAAATATTAATAGTTTATGAAAATGCCCTAAAACTTTATAGGTTTTAAAATAATGGTATACTGTGATTTAGTTCTTAATTTTTTTTTGACATTGTCATAGATAGTAAATGATTGTTTTGTTAATGAAAATTGAAAAGTAGTGTTCAAGACTAAAAGTGATTTTAGAAGAAATTATTAGCAATGACGGCCTCTAATTTTTATGATCATTACCGACAAGTATGAACACAAAGAATAAGTGTATCAATGTCTGACTTTCAAAATTCAGAAAAAAATGGGAATGAAAGTGATCCCATAAAAACTACAATTATGACAATTAACAATTATTACGGCGACGGCGACGGTGGTAAAATTATATTATGTGTAAAAGAATTGAAGTGTTTGTAACACGGACCTAAAAAAGATTTCTTATGTAACAAAAAAATTAAAACTTTTAAGGCTTACGATTATTTTGTGCTTTATATATTATTATAAATATAAAAATACTGCATTATGATCCACAAATTGTTTTTACCTCTTACCACTGTTAATACCTTGAAAACAACGATTGGCACATTTAGTAAGTACAAGCCTTTGTTCCCAACGAGTCACAACCTCAACTGTCACACTGTGACTCGATATTTAGATTTGATATTTAATTTTTGTATTTTTTTTATACATTCAAATTAAATTTAAAATGCTACAAATAAAAATTAGGGTAATGGCAGGATACCCTAACTTTTCTTTGTGTTGACATTCATTATATACAGCATTTAAATTTAATTTGAAAAGAGTATTCCCAACGAGTCACAATGGGTGTGACTCGTTGGGAATAAATATTAAATACTGTCCCATTTAGTAACAGTGAGACAGGTTGGGATTATTTTGGGTATGGCAGCGGTAATGTGGCGGAAACTGGAATACGCAAGGCACAGAATGCTGATGTTGCAGGTTCGAATCCTGCCATTATCCTAATTTTTCTTTGTGTTGTCATTCATTATATAGCATTTTAAATTTAATATCAGTTTTTTTTTCTTGCTTTTTAGTGGGTCGGTTTATTTATCTAAGTTACAATTGCATATTTAATGTAAATTGCTTACCACCTTTTACAAAATATTGCTTTTCCCAATGCTGGGGCGATAATTGTTGAAGAGTTCTCCTGGTACTTCGACATCAGCTCCGCTTTACCATATGCCTTGCAACGAGCTTAAACTGCTAAGCAACTATATTTAAAAAACCGTATCGCCACCTGTGAAATACTTATTATTGAGTAGTTCCGGTGACCGTCTGTGGTCTTTATCGTCAATTCCACTTCACCAAATGGTGTTTTCTGAGAGCAAAAGCACAAGTTACTGTCTAAAATATCCAAATCGCTATAGGTGTGCATATCATTTTAGAAGAGTTCCCTCGATTCCCCCAAGATCCCATCATCAGATCCAAACTTGGTGGCAGTGAGACCAATTTGGAAGTATACCCTTTCAAATAAAGAAAGAATTTGTCAAATCGGTCTAGCCGTCTTCGAGTAATCCGTGAACATATATAAACTTCCTCCTTTTTTTGAAGTCGGTTAAAAAGGGAATGTAATTCAGCACATTAAATTATCGCTTCGCGAAGAAATCATGCCAACCCGAACGAAGGCGCCGCGCGTGTTCGTTTGTAAATAGTAAGTATAGTACCCGATCGAGACGGACCGAATGTCGCGCCGCCCGCGCCCCGCTGCCGGTTGCCGCCACCTCTCGCTCGCTCCTACTCGCTTCGACCGCTGACTTTTTTGTTTTTATTTTCATTAATATATCATGCAAGAAAATGACACAAATTCACAGTGTCCATCTTTTATGCATTTATGATATTGGATATGTAAACTCTAATAATTGTAATATTCTTTTTAAGTATTTATAGCTTGGAGAAGCAAAAAAATTTGAAATATTAAAAGTTCGTGTTTTAATTTGGCACAAATTTATCTAATAGAGATATTTAAGTGATCTGAGGTATATGGTACTAGTTTTTGGAATTGTATTTTTTTTTGTCGAAGTTTTTAATGTACTGACCCCAAGTCAGTTTTCGCTGGACGAAGATGACACAAACTAGGTTTGTACACTAGACGGGCTATTTAAAATACAAAACCATTAAATCTTTGAACTCTAAATCAATTTTGTCAGTTTTGATTTGAATTGTGTATATCCACTACAAATAATCAAATTTCTAAAAATGCACAACCGGGATGTGACACAAAAACGCAAATATATTTTGTTTATATGCAAATGTATCCACAGACAAGATTTTATCAAACATTAGAATTCTTGAAGGTTTTGCCCTCAAAATAATTCAGCGCTACGGGTCTATAAGCCGAAGACGTGAGGATAGTCAGGAACGAATAGCGACTTTATTTCATACTACTTAAAGAAGATTAAAGTGCTTTGGGACTTCTGCACTTTTAATACGCTGCGTTGCAGACACTTTTGTTTACTATCCTCCGTGAGAGATTGCATGTTGCGCACGGAAACGGGTAAACACATTACCCGATTGGTTGTGTTATCAGATTTCATATCCCGTTATTGTCAACTTCGTTGTAACATAGAAATTAATGAAAAAAAATTATTTTTTTACTTTATAGAATGAAATTGAAATTATGAAATTAAACCATTTGTAAGTATGGGCGTTGAGTGAGACCTTAAATCCGGCCACGGATCAGCGATTCTTTTGAGATCGCTGGTTTACATGAGCGTTGGTCATTA
The DNA here is from genome assembly GCA_963691745.1 of Ditula angustiorana. Taxonomy (NCBI): domain Eukaryota; kingdom Metazoa; phylum Arthropoda; class Insecta; order Lepidoptera; family Tortricidae; genus Ditula; species Ditula angustiorana. The sequence goes on along the minus strand of OY829483.1, from coordinate 249,834 downwards.
CTTGCCATCGGATGACCTGTATACTCGTTTGCCTCTATATTCCATTGGGAAAAAAATTCTTAAAAAAACAATGAGTCTGAGCAAATTCTTCTACGTTTTTTCTTGAACTAGAATTCTGTTCTCCCGTTGCTTGGAGAGTTGTAAAGTCTTAATTAGAAAAAGTTTAAACTGCCGTCTCAATACAGACCAGTGCAGCACGAATCTCCTCCACGCGTTAACTCGTTACGTAACTCATTGCGTCTCTTTTCTACTAGGCTGGTTAGAACGAGACGCACTGAGTTAACGCGTGTCAAAAAGGTTCGTGCTAGGTACAGAATTCTAAGTGCATTGCTGTAAGTAATGCAGGAAGTTTAAGGTTTCGTGTTGTCTAGAAAATGTTAATTTGTTCAAGATGGCTTGATTAAATAGCGGCAAGGAAAAACAGTCTTTTTTTTGTATACTCTTAGCTCCCATTTTAAATTATTGTAATCGAAATTATTTATTTCTAAATTTTTTCGATTTCTCTTTTTGTATTTTTTTACATTCAAATTATATTTAAAATGCTATATTATGAATGACAACACAAAGAAAAATTAGGGTAATGGCAGGATTTAACTCATTCCATTTTAACTTTGACATGCTGTAAAGCACATTATTGAAGTTTCTTATTAGAAAAAGAAATAAAAAAAAATTGTTTATTCGTTATTTCGACCATCGTACGTAGTGTAAAGCACAAACTGTTGGAGCGAGCCGGAACGGGTTCTGGCTGAAAAACAGTGCTGGGTGTCGCTTATGTGAGCTGGCACTATCAGCAATTGCTGACGCCAGATAACCATTTGCCATTGATTTTATAGGTTATTTGTTCATGTCTATTTTGTGTTATATTTGCAATAAATGATTTTTCTATCTTTCTTTCTTTCAAGATAAATTGGAAATATTTAAGGTGAAGTTACAAATACCTAACTCTACCGGCCAACAAGTGTCGCCGCCGCGGCCTCGGCCGCCCATAAATCAGCCCTATAAATTAGCAAGACTTAAGCTACTGGAAGCACTACATTTCAACCAAACAGTTTCCAACATTTCTGTTAAGTAAATGGTACAGTCAGCAACGAAAGTCGCCGAACACAATAACGTTACAAAAGTCACTAAACAGGTCATTTGTCCATAAGTCGTTGAACTGCGTTAAGAGCAAAATTACATTTACACCATGAAATACCAAAAGTCGCTGAACAGCTTTATTCCAAAAATTACAGGACAGCATAATTCCATAAATTGCTGAACAGCATAATTACAAAAGTCGCTGAATAGCGTAATTTCAAAAATTACGTTACAGCATAATTCCAAAAGTTGCTGAACAGCTTAATTACAAAAGTCGCTGAACACTACCATTGTTTAAATATTTGGAATAGTCGCTGAATAGTATATGTATAATTACACACACACAAAGAAAAATTAGGGTAATGGCAGGACTCGAACCTGAAACCTAAGCATTCCGTGCCTTGCGTTTGCCAGTTTCGACACATTACCATTACCATACCCTGCAAATTTTTCTATGTGCTTTGTCTTAACGGTCATTACATTATTGATTTTAAAAGTATTAAGGTAAACTGAGCTTTGTTTTAAATGACATAAGATTTTATTTTATCTCGGGTTAATGAATATGTTACTTACTACAGGTAAAGTGAGAAATTGACATAATAGAACCAGTGTGACATTGACGATACGCGATAAGATTCAATTTAGCCTGACCTATTTTTCTTTTCACTGAGAATTACGCTCATCTCTTCGAATTTTGAATTTTGACAATCACTGAGAAGAGTACTCACTTGTCAGTGAGCGTTTCATCTCTTTCATTTGGCGTGTAACCTTAAACTATTTAATCAATCGGACATGTTCAGCAACTATTGATAATTTAGAGATCCGCTAATTCTGCAGTCAGACATGTTCAGCGACTATTGATATTGTACATATCAGCTAATTATGTAGTCAGACATGTTCAGCAACTATTGAAAAATCGATGTTTATTGACTTTTGTTATTCTCAAATGTCCACAGACATTTGTATATCTTCCTGTTCAGTAACATATGGAACTTTATAGTGTGCAGGTGTTTTGGAAATTAGGATGTGTTCATGGACTTTCGTTGCTGACTGTACTCGATTCCTGAATGTTAAATATATTATTACTAGCGGACGCCCGCGCTTCGTTCGCGTGAAATTAGTAGCCTATGTCCGTCAGGGATAGTGTAGGTTGCTATTAGTGAAAGAATTTTTGAAATCGGTTCAGTAGTTCCAGAGATTACCCCCTACATACAAACAAATAAAGTTTACCTCTTTATTATACAGTGTAGACTAGTGTAGATAGATTAGCGTAGATAAATTCATGCCTGTTTCCCGGAGGGGTAGGCAGAGACCACGGATTTCCATTTGCTACGATCCTGACATACAACCTTTGCTTCACTTACTCTCATAACATTCTTCATGCATGCTTGTCGGTTTAAGATACCCCTGAGCTGGCTTTTCTCTCGAATATCTCCGGTTTTATCGTTTAAGTATTGTGTCGCTGTCACAATTGTCACCTGTTAGCTTATTTTATTTATTTATTTTGTGAAATACGAAGGCAATCAAGCAAGTGCGTCACCTGATGGTAAGTGATCACTACCGCCTATAGACATCCGCAACACCAAAGAAATTGCAGCGACAGAGGGCTAAGATGGAATACCTCTTGTGCCAGTAATTACACCGGCTGTGTTGCTCTCCACGCCGGTACACAACAGTGATTAGCGAGCAAGATGGTGGTAGCGATCCGGACGGACCTTGCACAAGGTCCTACCACCCGCAACCTTGGTGAAATAGGGATCTGGTGACAATTTGGTATACATAGCCAACTATATAGTGGATACATAATGTACATCGAATATGGAAATATGTTAATTTGATATTTCCATCTGAATGTCAATTTGCACTTGTCATTCTGCGTTAAATTCTAATTTAATATTTGCTTTCCGAGAAACTCATTAGGGAGAATTAGTGTTGTTCCTGCGCGTAGTTTAATATTTTAATTACTATACCTTACGTAATTGGCTTTCCATTGACGAAAGCGTAGAGTGGGGGGAAACTAACTTTTAAACTAAGTATTGAAATGAAAGTAGTTGAAACGATTAAATCAGTACGTTGTAGTCAGTACGGTCAGTACGGGGCTCTTCGGGTACGGAACCCTATTGCTAAGACTCCGCTGTCCGTCCGTCTGTCTGTCCGTCTGTCATCAAGCTGTATCTCGTGAACCGTGATAGTTATACGGTTGAAAATTTCACAATTGATGTATTTCTGTTGCCGCTATAACAACAAATACTAAAATATAGAATAAAATAAATATTTAAGGGGGCTCCCAAACAACAAACGTGATTTTTTGCTTGTTTTTATAGATAATGGTACGAAACCCTTCGTATGCGAGTCCGACTCGCACTTGACCGGTTTTTGAAAGGACTTATTCTCAAAAAGTGTGGGAAATGTTGTCATTATATTGGAAAGGGGAAACCAATAGCCCTCCCTTCTGGCGGCAGTCGGGTAAAAGGGCTTTGTCGACGTCTTTAATAACAAAGCATATTGCTGGACCGCTGGCGTAGTACACCTCGTAATTTTAAACTAACTCAGCCAGTAATTGTCTATTTCATGACTAGCAACATTATGTTAGTTGTGTTATGAATTATCTGCGTACGCGCATTGTCCAATACAGTCCATTTATAAGAACTATATTTTATATCCTGTCCTAGTATTCTGCTAATCTTACTAACATTATAAATGCGAAAATAGTGATGATTAGATTATTGGATTTTTTTTTATGAAACAGGAAGGCAAACAAGCAAGTGGGTCACCTGATTGTAAGTGATTACCACCGCCTATTGACACCCGCAATACCAAGGAGTTTGCAGATTTATTGCCAACCCAGAAGGCTAAGATGTAATACATCTTGCGCCAGGAATTGCACTGGATATCTTGTTTTCCACGCCGGAACACAACAGTGCAAACGCCGAACAAGATGGTGGTAGCGATCCGGACGGACCTTGCACAAGGTCCTATCACCCGCAAAACGTGTAATGCGGACGAAGCCGCGGGTAAATGTAAATACATAAACCACCCTGAGAAACCTTTTAAGTTATATTTCAAATCTCCTGGCCATTATGTTGCTAATTATGGTGGAAGCCGAGAGTTTGATTAGGGTTGCAGGCGGAAAATAATCCGAATAATTCCCACAGAATACTTGTATAGTCGACCAAGTAATTGCTTGACCACTTTTGAACCTTATACCTTTGTAATACGGTCGAAAAGTGGTAAAGGAATTTCTTGGTCGACTATACTATGTTCTGAAGTATTGCGGAATATTATGATTTTTTAATTGATAGAATTCTTATAGATTTTCTGTAATCTACAAGAAATATACTTTGTATTTTAATCAAAACTTCAGGCTCAGTTTGGAGCTCAGGGGGGGGGGGGGGATGGTCAATTTTCGTCTTCTTTCATGAATAAAATCACAACTATTTACTTTACAATAATAACAAAAATATATTTGAGATCCTCATAATGAGCCCTTTCATTTGACACAGTAAGGTTTGCAAAACTTTTTTTTAATTTTCTAATTTGTCCCTTGAAAATTACCCTTATTAAAAAAAATACTTTGCAAATCTTTGTTTGGATCATAGGATACCCCACCTTACCATATTTCACCTGATTTTTTCCAGTAGATTCGTAGCAAATTGGCTCTGACAGACATACGGACAAACAGACAGACGCTCAAGTGATCCTGTAAGGGTTCTGTTTTGTACGGAACCCTAAAAATATTCATTTACTTTGAACATCTGTGTTTGGGTCGATTACACCAGCCTACCAAAATTCACCTGATTTGATCCAGTAAATTCGGAGCAAATAGGCTGTGACAGAAGGATGGACAGACAGACAGACGCACGAGTGATCTTATAAGGGAATCATTTTTTTTTTCGGAAACCTAAGAAGTGAATGATTACTGATTTTAAGAAAATTAAAAATATATTTCATTAAAGGGAGTTGGCCTCCATGGCCTGTTGATTTTTTCCATTAAAGTGTTTAGTGGAATATTTTTCACTATTAAAAAATAACTTAAAGAAATACAAAGTTTCAGATGTATCTCATTACGCCAAGGTCCCCTAAATTGTTTTGAAGAAAATGTGACATTATTGACAGAAAAAACGCCTAAAGTTAGAATTACTTTCGATAAACAAAAAATAAATTGAAAAAAATTACTTATTCCATAACTTGGTAACCCTTTTTGATGAAATAAAAAACGAAACTGCCTGCGAAAGTTTAGGTTTTTTCACTTTGAGTGAATTATGTAGCTTATAAAGCTTTTAGCTTTTGAATACGTAACGACCTTGAAAGGTTGATTTATAAATAATTCATAAATTAATAAAGTCACGAACTGATTAAATCACATTTGTGTTATGATGAATTTTAATGCACGATAATGTACTCCAAAAGTTTGATAGCAAATTTACACAAAAATACGAAATTATTATCTGTCATCTTTACGTACATAGTATAAAAATAAGTCGTTATACATTCTTGTTTGTTTAAATTAAATTTAAAATGCTAAATAATGAATGACAACACAAAGAAAAATTAGGATAATGGCAGGACCCGAACCTGCAACATCAGCATTCCGTGCCTTGCGTTTGCCAGTTTCGCCACATTACCGGTACCATACCCTGCGAATTTTGCAATGTGTTTCGTCTTTACGGTCATTACATTATTGATTTTTGTTTGAGAAAACTACCCTCGGTGTCATCTATGAGAAACTTACAAAAGAAAAAATACAAAAAAAATAGAAAATTAAAAAAAAAACGATTACAAAAATTCTTGTTAATGCTGCCCATTATACTTCGGCTATTTCTCACCGTATCTCTTTCCAAAGGTTGTCTGGAAGACATCGCTGCTTAGCGATAAGACCGCCTGTTGAATCCCATGTAAAATTTCCCTGTGTGTGTTCTTTTATTTTGTTTACTTGTGTGCATCAATAAAGAGTTGTTGTTGTTTGTCCTCACATCTTCGGTCACTTATTCCTTCTAAACCACTCAACGGATTCTGATACTGTTTTCACTGTCGTTTAGCGAATGTTTGCGGAAAGTTTTTATGTACTATATCGTAATTGTACCCGTACAAAGCCAGACTGATCACTAGTATTGAAATAAAAGAATTATAACGGTTTATATCGCGTGTATTGTAACGAATCTAATCCCTGAGGCTTCAAGCCCTTTTGTCCCATGTTCACGGGCAGACTCTGAGTCTAACCTAAAACAATTTTTTTTCATACCTTATTTTATGGTATTTAAGCGCGGAATAGATCTGATATAAGTGTGAAAATTTTCGGTTTTGTAACTTTAAAAGTTTACGGGAAAAAGTGACTGTGACAAACAGACACATGGGACATGGCGAAACTAAAACTCCTTACTAGTCTACGAATCTAACCAACAAACTGGCCGAGTGTGAATCTGACCCGCACACCAAGGGTTTCGTACGAACTTAATAAGCACCGAACATTGCTCTAACGAAAAGAATTACTTAAGTGAGAGACGAACTCAAGTTCGCCATTAGATAACTGTTCTCCCCATACATACCAAATGTATAAATATATAAATTTCAACTCTGTACCTTAATTTCCTAAAAAACTATCTTGACAAACACACAGATAAACTAAGTTATCCTGAGTATAATCTATGAGGACTCCTTTATTCCTTTTGAGGTACGGAGCACTAAAAAGATGTCGCAGTTGTTTTAGTAAATCTAGAAAGATGGTACCAATCGCTTGTGCTATTTTATTCATCGAGGAGGCTCGCTGCTGCAATCCCTCGGGCGGAGGGATCTGATTCCAACCCGCCCCAGTTGCTTGCCACGACGAGTATAGAGACGGACTAAAACAGGTGTGATTTTGGTTCCAAATAATATAATAATTCTTTGTTCTCTTTACATAGTATCAAACATAGTAATACAAAGGAGAAAGAAAAGATTCGGTCACATTTTAGCATGATAAAAAAAAACAAGAACCTTAAAGAACGTAAACTCGAAAACTAAAAAGCAAAAAATAATCCGTTAAGTACTTACAATCTACATCCAATTCTCGATTCAATCATGAAATGAAATTTATTCATACAATTTCATAAATGTCAATATAATTTTTGAAAAGATCCCTCGACTTCTCCAGGATCCCATTATCAGATCCAAACTTGGCGCCAAAGGGACCAACTTCAAAGTACCTATGCCCTTCCAAATAAAAATAAATCAAAACGGTCCAGACGTCTGCGTCTTCGAGTAATCCGTGAACAAACATTTAAAAAAATATAAACGAATTGAGAACCTCCTCCTTTGTTTGAAGTCGGTTAAAAAGGGAAGCTGGCTCAGCGCAATGCCATGAATTGCTTCGCAATGCTCATATTCTGCCATAATTGCCTTAAGGGCTCCTAATATTAAAACCAAGTCGATAGCCTCGCTTCTTTGAAGTCCGTTAACCCGTAGCGCCCCCTATGATCACAGGTGTGATCGTAACTTTTTTTGGCCTATGATCACACGTGTGGTCGTTGGGCGCTCCACCGACTAAGCAACAATTGTAACGCATCCTACTAATATTATAAATGTGAAAGTCTGTATGTTTGGATATTTGTTACTCAATCACGCAAAAACAACTGAATGGATTTGGATGAAATTTGGCACACATACAGTTTGTAACCTGGATTAACACATAGGATACTTTTTATCCCGTAAATATGCATAGTTCCCACGGGATAGCGATAAGTGAGTTATACGCCGCCGTAACGTCATGAGCAGCAAAGCAACTAATTCTAATTTGTCCAGGAAATTGCATGTTTCAATTAAACAAGTCTACGCGGACGAAGTCGCGGGCAAAAGCTAGTTTGACAATAATTTAAAAGAACTATATGGAAAACCTTAACATTTCCAACTAGGTTTCCAATGATGATATATTTACTATGCACAATACCGGGATCCCGGGATTGGTCATACTAGTAATACCGGTATTGGAAGCCCTGTCCCCAACTCTAGGGTTGCCGCTGGCAGCCGCCGCGATCGCCGGAGTAATCGGCTTCTCGCAACAGCTGCGCCGGACACATCGATGCTACAGTTTTCCAACATTCGTGAATAAATTGAGTACTATTTTTGGACAAATTTTGCGCTCGATGAACCACTGCGGTGCCTTTCAGCCATTGAAACTAAACTCCTATGTTTTTCTCAAAAAATATTTACAATACGGTATTCAAATTACTTTTTTGATTTCTGAAATAGATAAAATTGGTTAACAGAAGATAAACTGTGTTTTAAGTTTTCATCTACGATCGCCGTTTTTCGAAATATCACGAGTTTTAAAATGACAACAGTCAAACAGGCATGCGTCGCGAAAATACCCTATCGCACTGCATACAGCGCCCGGAACATCACTAGCTTGATTTGTATGAAGCCAACACGAAATTACGGTAATTTTGATATTGTCAGCTTGTAACTAATAAGTCCCATACTAAAATTGCCTACATTTTTTTATCTAGATGCGCAATTTTTAGGAACAATTTTTTTTCTTTGTTATTTTTGTACCTTATCGCTGTAACTTCTAAAATATCGTTTTATTGTCTGCTTTTTTGGACAACTTTACACTTTTATGCCATACTGGTTGTGAGTGGAATACTTTATTGTAAATAATAAACAATAACATTGGGCGCGTGATGTGTCCATTTTTCAATCCAGCCATTTTAATACTGGCCCGGCTACTTTTGACTCTCCAAACGTTAATGGGACGTCTGTGACTATTATTAATACTGCGGCTTGTGACCTTGTGCATAGTCCATCCGGATCACCGCCACCATCTTGCTCGCTAAGCCGCGTGCTTGCACTGTTATGTTGCAGCGTGGAGACCAAGACAGCCGATAAAATTACGGCACAAGAGGCATTTCCTTCTTAGCCCTCTGGCTTGACAACGCATCTGCGATCTCCTTGGTGTTACGGCTGTCTACGGGCGGTTGTGATAAGTTCTAGGTGACTCAATTGCTAGTTTGCCTTCCTATTTGTATGAGTTACGCATTGTTTTTGTTTTTTTTTTGCAGAAAACACGTGCCACTGCCATTTCAAGATGGTATACATTCCTCCTCCCATACAGCTGCGACCACCGCCTGAGTTTGAAGAGGTTGAGTACCAGCCAGTTGAAATAAGTAAGTTCTTTCTGGTCCCCATTGAAACACCTAAAACCGAATATCGCTATGTATTGAAATAAAACAATTTAAACTGCTTATATCACGAATATGAGACCCGAAAGAGACTTCAAATGTCGGGAATTAGGTCCGTTTTTATACACGCGATATAAACCGTTTAAATTGTTTTATCTCAATGTCTACAAGTTGTGAAAGCATCAGAAATTTTTCGTATCGTATCGTTTATTTTCTAGCTTTTAGTCAGAACGTCGTACGCATGGAATTTGGAAGTAGATATGACTCGGTTTCAGATTTTAAGTTAGACCTCAACCAATACAACTGTGAAACCAGCATCTAATTCCCTGCGATAGTTTTTGCGAGATGGTTGTACAAACATACATACAGACGGACAACATTCTTAAGATAATTGTTTTGGTTTCTATTGGCCTTAAAAAGAGCCCTATATTATTTTTCTTAATTGTCTCTTCTCTCTACAGACACAAACCAGTTACAAGTTTATTATACGTATAATAGTTAAGGTTACAATCCATGCGACTCGTCGATAAAAAATTCTGTGTAACCCTAGGGTCAGTAAATTTTCCCCTGAAAATTCTTATTCCGGGACATATCCTTCAACCCTGATACTCATTCTTCCCTATTTGCTTAATGTACCTCAGCCCTTACACCTCTCCCCTATTTTCTGATGGTTTCAGTAACGGAGCCTCCATCGTTCACCCGAGTGTGTCCGTGCGATAAAATGATGAAACCGGTGTTGCCAGATCACGTTCAGCCATTTTGTCTGCAGTTCAGAAGAGTACCTTTAAAAACAGGTGAGTTAACAACCAATTTGATATATCGGCTGTTTTAGAACCCTTTAAGGGCCAATCGACTATTTACCTACGGAACCCTTTAGATGTCTCTAGAATGAGCGTCCACAGGAAGCAGAGAGCAGGTACTCCCCTCTCCGACAACTTCAATGTGTATAGAAGAAGATTGCAGAAGCGTTGCCAACCCAGAGGGCTTAGATGGGATATTTCGCGGGTGGTAGGACCTTGTGCAAGGTCCGTCCGGATCGCTACCACCATCTTGCTCGCTAATCCTGCCGCTAAGCAGCAGTGCTTGCACTGTTGTGTTCCGGCGTGGAGAGCAAGACAGCCGGTGTAATTACTGGCACAAGAGGTATTCCATCTTAGCCCTCTGGGTTGGCAACGCATCTGCACTCTCTTTGTTGTTGTAGGTGTCTATAGGCGGTGGTGATCACTTACCATCAGGTGACCCACCTGCTTGTTTGCCTTCCTATGTTGTATAAAAAAAAAAACCTCTTGTATCAGTAACTTCACCGGCTGTCTTGCTCTCCAAGCCGGAACACAACAGTGCAAGTACTGCTGCTCAGTGGTTGGATTAGCGAGCAAAATCGTGATAGTGATCTGGGCGGACCCTGCAAAATTATCAATTACCTAATGGGAAGTGTCCACTCCACACGACCCTAAGAACCACGAATATCTTGCTGGTTTTTTCGTGGGCTACTGGATCTCCCACTCAACGTTCGAAACACAATAGCAAGCAAGACTTCATGAGGGAAGTCTGTGTGAGACTATCAGCCAAGCTGACCCATTCGTACTGCTACCAACGACTGGCTAAGCATGTTTCTACTAGTATCCTTTAAGCCAGGGATCACCAATTAAGTGTTGTACAGGAGGTCCATTTCAAATATACTTACAGAAGACTAGCTGTCGCAGTCAAATAAGTTGGCGGTCCAGATCCCGATCGCGGTCCGCCATTTGGTGACCCCAGCTTCAAGTATTCACTTGGTTTTAGCAACGACCAAGACAATACTCCTCCGGAACGTGGGCGAGCTAGAGGCGCGGTGGCGCGCGGTGGTGCGACGCTGGCCGCGACAGCGAGACCGCGCAGCCGCCGCCGACGCGATAGTTGCAGGTAAGCAGTGCAGTGTATTGCTACCATCTGGAGGACGCAGTGAATCAGAACTGCGTTTAGTATCGTGAGTTGCATGCGAACCAGAAATATCAAGCAAATTAGTGTTCATATTATTATTGTCCCAAGGCAACTGACAGCAGCTGTTAGTCGATTTAAATAAATAGAGCCTGTCAACAACGTCCGTTGAGTTAGAGAAAGGTTATTATAATTTTATTAATATTTTCTGTGATTGCCATGATATATTTGGCCATTATGTGCTTTTCTACCGTTTTATCGTTATCAAAACGAAAATATAGTTGGTAACTGAGCTTAAACTAAGATATAGTATGTATTTCCTGTGAAATAAAAAATACATCGTCAAAAAAAGCACTCTTTTTAAAAAGGTAAACTGTATATACAGATGAACTCGGATAAACTAAACTTGGCCGGTCACTTTAGGGCTACTGTTATTCTCTAAGCGCATTAGCGTCGAGCTAGACGTCGAGGCAAATTAAAAAAAAATCGATAGCAGATTCGATATTTGGAATAAATATCGATATTTATATCACTTACTTGAGTGTTGCTATAAATATATTGATAATTTTATCGATATTCGGTACCAATACCAAGGTGCTGCGCGACGATAGTAGATCTCAAAATACGTATACTTACGGCATGAAATAAAACTTATAAAATCGTTTGTCCTGAACTGACTGATATTGACTCTATCATCGCACATCCAAAACTGCTATTAATTGTAAGCCTAGATACTAAAATTTGGAACATAGGTGTATTTTTATAACGTAAACATACTACAAGAAATATTTTTTTAGAAATTTCGACTTTAAGTGAGAATGAAGTGGGAATTTCACATTAAAGTATCGATATTAATTTACAGAATGAAAATATCGCTAACGATATTAATAGTCATGATATCCATTATTACCAGAATATCAGTATTTATATCGATATCTACGTATATCGATAAAAAAATATCGGTACCTATTAGTCTCCCGCTAGAGCAAGACAGGGCCAGCCCCAGCGTCGATGTCGTCGTTGTTGTGCTTAGAGAATTACTCTCCTGGTCTCGACCTGGGGAGGAACGCTATGTGAAGTTACATTTTTCGGAAACTTTACCCTGGACCGTGGATTGGGTTGGGCTGGATTTGCAAGTTTCGTTATGAGTTTTTGGTGACAGATTAACTTAATTCTTTTTGGTTGTACTTGATCTACTTTAGTTGGAAGGGGTTGCATTTAAGCAATGCTTATAGACTTTATATTCGACCAAAAAAATGAAGTGTTCTTGAAAAGGATGAAAGAACATTTCGAAGTCAATGTCGAAATATTTTTATTCAGATTAGCCTTACAGGAAGCCTTTATGAATGTCAGAAAATGTACCACCGGTTCGGAAAAAACCTCTGATGAGAAGATACCGGTAAGAAAACTCAACTAGGTGTAATTTTTTTAACAGATCTAAATTACAATGTTTTTTTATGTACATCTTAAATATTTAAAAATTTAACACTGTAGTGTACATTATTTGAAGCCTGGGATAACAAATTCAAGTCGGGATCATTTTCAAACATCTTTGTATAAATTGGATAGCTATTTCTGGATTCAACTTTGGGTATGATAAGTAGACGACGTTATTCCGAAACATTAATCTCTGATTCTGAAAAGAACGCATTTCATATTTAAAACTGACAGAAGTTTTAACTTATTGCATCCACGTTTATTCAATTCACGAATGAACAAATTTGTTAAGTATATTTCGTAGCCGACAAATAATATTCGCGACAACAACATTAAATTAATTATTTTAATAAGCATTCTCGTATTCAGGAATAAATCGAAACTTTAACAATGGCATTGTCGTGCTGCGAAATGAAAACTAAAGCCTTAGGGAGGAATATTGAAATTTTCACGAAGTATTCCAAATTAAACCCGGGCATTATAAGTATGGTAATTTATTTATATTGGCAGCCGTTTGCGATGATTTCGTTTATTCAATTCTGAATACAGATGGAGATTGCAAGTTTTGTACTTAAAGTATTTAATGTTACTGCACGTACAGTCAAAGAATTTAATTCCCTACCCATTTCGTTGAAATGTCGTCAGGCATTCGCAATGCATTAAGGTCGATATGTCAAACTAAGGTCTTGCTCTAGTTAGCTCTTATGGTGACAGTTTGCTATATGATATTGAACCTTACGTGGGTTGGAAAATAAATTCCTTGACTGTACAAACAGACATACTCGTACATTCGCGCCAGTTTCTCGAAGAGGTATGCAGAGATCACGAATTTTCACTTGCTACAATCCTAACATACAACCATTGCTTTACTTTACTCTTATTACATTATTTATGCATGCTCATCGGTTTATGGTAGTTATTCGTGACCTGGTCTTACTCCAGTATGTCTGATATTCTGTAATCTGTAACTTAAGTTGAGCAATTTTACCAGCTTTTATTTAACTTGCAATTTTCGCATGTCAGTACGTTAAACTACGCAACCATTTTTAAATTCGTTTACCTACTGTTTGTGGTGCAGTTGTTCCAAATTTGGTATGTGTATGTAGTCCCATAACAACGCAAAAAGAAAGCACTATTAAAACAAACTTGTATTAAAAAAACTTATTTTTAACTTCAACCACATAATACTTTGGTACTGCAATTGTTTTTGAAGTCGTATAAAAGTGATAAATTTGTCGGTTCACCTTATTGGTTAAAACGTTTGAGCTCACGAACTTTCCAAACTTAGCTGGCACGCGTCCAAATGGAACTTTGTTTTAGGCAATCCAAACCTGACCAACAATTTAAACCACTACAACTATACGAGACATGAGTATGCACAGAGCAATCTAACAGAGCAATGTTATATGGCTTATATGTAACAAGAAGGACGCAATTCCACAAAATCGGTCTCTATAATTAATCTCTAAAGTTATTCTAATAAGGAGTATTTCTGAATGTTCGATAGGATAGGGTTGTGTCGGTATTCCTTGTGACGAAGGTTATTGTTAAATGCGAGAAGTTGGTAACGAACAATGACAGTATTTCACTGAGTTGTGTTCAGTGGTACTTGGTGGGACAAAGTTGAAGGCGGCGTTAACGTTTATCTAACTTGTATTTAAATTTAATAAGCCTTTAATAGCACACAGCGGCCTCTTAAATATTAATTTGACAAGTGAAACCTGATAAAAAGTGAATACGGTCTACAAGGATGGAACTGACCTACCTCTATCCATAATCGCTCACTAAACCCAGTTTAGTTAAAAAATAATAGTTGATACCTCTGGTGACCCAAGAACTGACGCGTTCCTCGCTTAACGTACTGGCATTGCCATTCAAAGAGCTAACCCCGCCAGTCTGCTGGGTACCCTACCCAGAACTAGCAGCTTCCACCATTACCATGAGTTTCTATCGAAAATTCATATTACGTTACTACAGTCGATAGCGGTTTAATACGCTCCCATTTGTCAGTGAAAGAGTTAACCATAGTCGATACGGTATTTTTCGATGACATATTATGTCAAATTTGTGACTGTACCAGCATTCTACAGCAACAGCTACAAAACTTTAGTCACTAGTGCTTAGATTTCGATAGGTAATACCGTTGGATTCATACTAGCGATTTTTAGTTGTTTAAGTGAGCACTAGAAGTGCTGTACATTTCCTCATACAAATCGTTTACGCCGTCGCTAGCAAGTACGGTTACGGCTAGATGCACTGTACTCAAGGGTATAGTCTTCACATTGATATACTGTACGATCTTCTCCACATTCGTAAAGTAATTGAGTCAGGACACGTGCATTAGATGCTGTTTCAACTTCAATCGATAATAACTCGAAAAGTGGGTCTAAAATTAGTATATTTTCAATTGTTTGCGACTCCGATCGGTTCGCAAACTCGTAGGCCGCCGCAGGAAACAATATCTCCAAAAACTTGCTAGATATAATTTCCTCGCGGAAGCTATAAAAGAAAGTTCATCCGTGAACCCGAGGCGGGGCACACTGGGCGCATTCTTATAATTTACTAGGAAGGAATAAGAATAAATTTGAATTTTTCAAATTCAGGAATAAGTTTTTGTTTCACGGTTGTTTTCCAACTTGAAGGCGAAGTTTGCCTTCGAAATGTATGATAGACTCGTATTCCCCCCCTACCAGCTAACTATCGTATCTAACAACAGTTTACACTACAGTTACGACAGTAAGTGGGAAGGAAGACAAGTTCGTAACAACCATAAACATAGAATAATCAGTTTATAGATTCAGGCGTTACTTTGCGGAAGTCCATATTGATACTAATGGAAACAATTTCTTTGCTGATCCGCGAACCCAGTGTCAGCAATCGAGAAAAAGACAACGCCTGTGCTGAATACCTTATAAAAGAAATAAAACAAACAACACAAAACGCGACCACAACCCAATTACCAACACCAAAAATACCATTCGACATGTGTTTCACCTCTCCACGAAGCATCATCAGGAGCTATTGACCTCTCGACTGTCAGTCGACTCGACTGTCTGTGTGGATTAGCAAAGAAATTGTTTCCATTAGTATAGAATAATCAAATAATACAAACAACTTATTAATCTCTAACCATTTTGGATCCTTCAAGGTTTACTGCAAGATTCTACGTTTTTTTTTTAGATAAAATAAGAAGGAAAACGAACAATTTGCAAGAGCCGTCTGGATCGCTACCACTATCAGAGGGGTTCCACTCCGCAATGTACGAGTATATAGGTGCGCTCGCCGTATGACCTATGGCATAGGTTAATCGCAGTAGGTTGCCGGCTTGCCGCGCGCGCGCCCGCTCACTCTGTGTCGCGCGTTGATAGTATTACAGTAAGCAGCCCAACCCTAGCGGTGCGCCAGGGCATTGCGGGTGGAAGGCGGGCGCGGGCGGCGCCTTCCTTTTGACACATGCCACCTAGCGAATGTTTATGAAGTAATACGGACTTTTTGTGCCTGATCATAAAGTTGGAATTCGTTTAATGGTGGTCGAACAAGAGAAGTTTCTGTACGTTAGTACTATTATTTATTCTGTGTCACTATCTTGCGCGCTAATTCTGTCGCTAAGCAGCAGTGCTTGAACTGTTGTGTGTCAGCGTAAAGAGCAAGACAGCCGGTGCAATTACTGACACAAGAGGTACTCCATCTTAGCCCTCTGGGTTGGCAACTCATCTGCAATCTTTTTGATGTTGCAGGTCTATATGCGTTGGTGATGACTTACCATTAGGCGATCCACTTGCTTGTTCTCCTTCCTATTTAATGAAATAAAAGTTCGTACAAAAGCAGCCTTATTTTGGCTGACCAATAACAGGTTATAATGACAATTTGTAGGTTTTCTGTTTCTTACTTGTGAATTTAACAGCATAGAATAGAATAGAAGAAGTTTATTTCGGGCTACATAGGCCCATAGATAAATACCTTAAAGACCAACAGATATATCTATTTTACATAATAACTTAATTACTAGCACGCGAAGTCCGTAACAACTCTCTCACTCGCACACGCAGGACCTCCAGTACATTATAAGTCTATGATCACAGTTGCGTAACTTCCCAGTATCGGTGTCCCAAAGACATTGATTGCCTGAAGTGTGTCTCCAACGTTACCCAATTACGTGAGAGATGGAACCATAACAGCGATTATCTCCTTCAGTTTATTGTGATTGCGTGCTGCTTAAGACTCGAAGTCGGAACGGATGATAAAGTTTAACTGCCCGACGTTTTAGCTAAGCGAGACTACGTGATAATATTCAGATTAGGGGATTTGAAATACGGTTGGTTCTATAATAGTAGTTTATGCAACTGCTATATAATGAGAGGCCTTAAAACACGAGTGTGGTTTTATGAAACAAGCGTCAGCGTGTTTCATAATAGGATCACACGAGTGTTTAAGGCCTAATTAGATACAGTTGCATACTAGTAGTTTATGCAACTGCTATATAATGAGAGGCCTTAAAACACGAGTGTGGTTTTATGAAACGAGCGCCAGCGAGTTTCATGATTGGATCACACGAGTGTTTAAAGGCCTAATTACATACAGTTGCATACATTACTTTATCTGCACACATATCATTACATCAAAATACCGTAACAGAAAAAACCAACAAACGAATGACAACTGTAATGGCGGCAATTCGATCCTCCGTCAACACGAACTTTTTTTTTAATCATAGACAAACGAATGAAATCCCTATTCTCGTATCATTCGAGATCAAATTTATATTAAAAAACATGCTGGATTGACGTTTCATATTGATAACTGTTTTAATATCTATGGATACTAGAATAGAGACCCACTTGAATTTTGACAGCTATTCCAAATTTAAATTCATAACGTTAAAGATATCGGTAATGTGATAACCATTAAAGTACAGATTTACCTACTACCACAGACAAGAAAATTCTTATAATAACATTGGTTGTAATAATACGGTTTTTGAACGCATTATAGAGCAGTAACGATATGTGTGTAGATAATAATATTTAAACTATGGTTGTCATGGTATTACACACTACTTGGGGTGAGTTTCTTAGCGCCACGATTAGCTAGCATCTTGTCTTGCTCTAGCGCGCTGGCATGAGTGACCGAGACAGATTGTTTGAGTTGATCATGCAAATGCCTCATCTTAATAAACATTCCATATAAGTCTACCAGGGCCCAATTTCATAAACGCGGCAGGCGACTGGTGACAGTGACAATTCGGTGTACATTGCTTGCTCACTATGATGTTAAGTCTGTAAGTCTGTAGCGTTACTTGCCGACACAGTAATGTACGGTGACTTGTCACTGTCACCTGGCGCTTGTCGCGTTTATGAAATTAGTCCCAGCCCGTATGTATCTTTTATAATTCACGAATAAACACCCAACATCCCGGAGTCCAAACTTAGAGTCAAATACAACAAGGAAAAATACAAAAAAAGTATTTTTTGCTGATTTTATTTCAGTCTTTGTCTACGGGATATATAGGTATCTTACGTTTGCAAAATTTCAACTTTATATTATGTAGTTTTCAAAAAAAATACTCACTGCGATATAATTATGCAAACAGACAGACAACAACTATAAGGTTTCTTGTTTGACTATGAATCTCTAAAAATACGCTCGACTTGAGAAAAGTACGTGAATTTTTAAACTCTTACCATCCAACACGTTCATTAATTTAAAGAAGCCCAGTTTTCTTAAAATGAAAACAAAACAGCAACCCTTTTTTTTCCATAAAACCGAAGCTTTCAACCACTTCGAGTCTAAGATCCTTGAGTCCTTAATGACGACCAATTCTGGGGGCCACGTTACGCAACCCTCGGAGTGTTATTGGTCCCAACTTAATGGAAAGCGAAATTTTGAAAGGACATACTCATAGCTGAGCTCAAATGGACATAGGATACTTTTCATCCGGGAAAAGCAATATTATCGAGCAATAATTAACGATAAAAAAATTCGGCCCAAATACATGGGTATAGCTTCAGGTTATGGGGACGGACAGTCGGGCATAAGTCACACGAAATTAGGTCACACGTCGCCGAAGTAACATGCTAATTTTATTATTTTATTGTTTTTTGTATGTTTTATAAATATGTATGTTAGTCTTTTAGGTATTTTTTCTATGAGCCTATGCAGCCTGAAATGAATGGTTCTATTCTATAGGGTACTTTTTATCCCGGAATAGGTCGCTGTGGGATAGCACTGTCTTGAGATAGACCTTGCTTGCATTTCCGATTGCCTTTTTGAACAATGTTTTTAAAGTTATCGACCAGCTACAAATAACAAGCTACGTAAGACAAAACTTTATTTTTCCACAAAAGTATTTTCCGAATAAATTCATATTAATCCTTTTAACTGTCTTGAGAACCAGACGCGCATGCTTTTCTGACTTGTTTAAAAGGATAGAGACGTCTTGTTCTCCTCGCCCAACTTCCACGAAAAAGAGGAGCGTGGGAAAATCTTGAAAAACTTTGAATTATAAGTATCGGAATAAAGTTTTCCAATAGTTGGCTAACGGCTTATTTCCCCTGTATTTCGCGCAACACTTCGCCGCAATCAGCGAGATGGGACATTAAACAAGACAAGTTTTATAAACGATTGAACAAGTTCGAGATAGGGCGAAGTTTTTAATGACTTGTACACTCGGCCTGGGAAGTGATGGAGCAGCTCGGTGATGCGTTAAAAGTGTCGGTTGGAACGCCGAGATTGAAAAACTCACGGCCGAACCAAGTTATTCATTATAAGTAGAAATAAAAGAATGTTTTTGGCTTTCAAAGCAAAATTAAAAGTCAAAATATCTTCTCTCAGATTAGGCTTACAGGAAGCACTTATGAATGTTAATAAATTTGGCACCGTTTCGGAAAAAAACCTCTGATGAGAAGATACCGGCAAGAAATTCAACTTTACATATGTAGTACTAGCGGACGCCCACGACTTCGTTCGCGTGAAATTAATTGCCTATGCGATATACCTTGCGAATCTTTCAATGTGTTTCATCTTTACGGTCATTACATTATTGATTTTTGTTTGCGAAAACTACCCTCGGTGTCATCTATGAGAAACTTAATCAAGTTATCTCATTCAACTTGGTCATTTTGGCCCGTTAGCTGACGAGATATGACGCCATTTTTGTTAAATTTTTGTAATCAAAATACAAAAAAATCTAAATGTCAAAAATTTCGATTACAAGGATTTTTATGTGGTTTCACTGTCATTTAAAGATTATTTTACGGAAGGTTTTTATGTCTTACATCCGAATTATACCGTGCGAAGCCACGGCTGGTCGCTAGTTAAGGAATATTAGCTACTTTAAGCAGTTAAGGGAGCTCCCCTCCGCATCTCATTGTTTTTTCCCACCCTGCATAATAACAGCACATCATGGGAAAATTGGCACGTAGACCAAATAAAAAACCCTTCCTTCTTTTTTTATGAAATAGGAAGGCAAATATGCAAGTGGGTCACCTGATGATCACCACTGCTCATAGACAGCAAGGAGATCGCAGATGCGTAGGCAACCCGAGGGCTAAGATGGAATACCTCTGTGCCAATAATTGCACCGGCTGTCTTGCTCTCCACGCCGGAACACAACAGTGCAAGCTGTATGTGCTACATAGCGGCTGTATTAGCGAGGAAGATGGTAGTAGCAATCTGGACGGACTTTAAAAAACCTTCTGGCGGCAGTTGGGTAAAAAGGTTCGCCTTCCTTACCTATAGAGCTGCCTACAATACACCTTGTAAATTATTAGTATCACCGACTGTACTCACAAACCGTCGATTTATCCAGCCCTCCCCTCGCGCAATCGCGACGAAATAATTTACGATCGGCCTCGCGCTTACCCCGGTTCATTAGAGCCAGAACATCCCGCCCCTCGCGACCGGATAACTGCTGCAATTCATTAATTATTAACAAATTAGAACAAATAACCTTGCTACTTTGCGAAACCAGTGCCGCGTAAAACAGCTGCGTCTGAGTGACATATACATTTTTCATGTCAAAACCCTCCTCCGCGTCCACAGTTTTTTTTAAAAGGAAGGCAAACAAACAATTTCAAGGAGATTGCAGATGCGTTGCCAACCTAGAGCCTCGTCAGAATTCTTGTACCAGTACCTAATCTTACCGGCTGTCTTGTTCTCCACGCCATTTTCTTGTACATTTCTCTATCTATTGTATCGTTTAACTAACTAATTAATACATTTTCGAAATTATCTTAACTAATATTATTTTGTGCCTCAATATATCTAGAAAAAGTATTTTTAATCTGTACTTAAATGCTTACTACTACACTCACTTACTGGGACAATATCATTCAAAAACTTTGGTGTGATGTACATTCTAATACTTATTTCCACATCTCGTCTCTTTCGCTCGTGTTTCCTCTACTGCCCTTTGAAGAGCGGTCCTACAGCCCTCCGGTAGCTCTTTTCACCAATTATGCAAATAAATTGTCAATTATGAGTCCACTGAGCGGGGAATATGAAAGTTATCGCCCTAACTCAAGTTGGAGTTGCGATACGGGTTAGTTATCGCGCTGGAACGTGTTTTAATTTGCGGTAGATGTTTTAATGGCCGATGGATTAAAAGTTTTATCACACTTTGAAGTTTGAAGTTAGTAAGTTGACTGGGTCTACCGTCCACCGTTTGTTCTACGGAAGAGTCGTTAAATTGGTCAGTGTTGTTTTAAAGATGGTTAGTAGTGTATTGTTTTTATTAGTTATTTTATTCGAAAACGTAAAACTATTTTGTGATTGTTTTAATCTATGGTTCGTCCGTTTAACAATCTTCTAATGCTCGAAAATATTGAATTAAGTTGGTACGAGATTCCGGAAAAAGTGATTGAAAAGTATACAATTTTGCTACGTAAAATTATCTTATGTACAAATATTATTTTTGTGCACTGCGTTTGTTGATGTTTGTTCCGTCTCTGTACTAGTTACTAAATATTAATTTTAATGCGATAGTTTTTAGAAATAGTTCGTAAGTTATAAGGATCCCACTGAAAATCAGCGTTGCAGCATGTCGTGGGAATAGGCTTAGTGGTGGCTCTTTTGGCACTATTCGGTACCTACTTCTAACCCGAGTTTGCGAATGTGAATGCGTTTTTATATTTTTATGAATTTACTTTCTTTTGTTATTGTGATATATTTATATCGAGTTTTACCACATAACTATAATTCTAAACTATTTTATTTAGTTAAAATAAATTTTCGTTAGTTATAATTATAACATTAGCGTTATTTTTTACTGCAGAATTGAATCACTTTTTTGTTCCATCCTTTCTCATTACTCGTTAATGAATTTCCACTAAGCCTGATTGACATATTGATTAATCAGCGAAAACAGACCCACATTTTACGGTGCACAGCATAAGACGTTGAAGCTTAGGGTGGGGTGAAGCAATTTCGCGGTCGACTGTACGAGACGGGTAATGATTTAGAGGAAACTTAAGCCCGCGGTTAAGCTAGAGATCTGAATATGACAGATGCAGCCGTTGTCTTTTGTCTGGGAATCAATTGTTTGCTCCAAATTTTGTATTGCGGAATAATTATTGAATAGGTCAAAATTGTGTACCTAAGCTTTACTCCTTTGACAATGGAGTCAAGTGTAGATATTTTTGAGCTCTTTGACTGTTTATTGCAACTGCATTTTTTAAAAACCAGTCGAATTGAGAACCTTCTCCTTTTTAAAGTCTGTTTAAAATCATGACAATAGCTTTGCGCCTTTACTCTTGTCACTCATTTTCTTTTTCTAAAATCCAAATTCTAAAAAATCCCTTGCTTAACATTTTATCAAGTTACCAAAGACAACCCTTACAGGGTATTTTATGCGCGACACTTATTGAGGAATCTCTTGATGTCTAGTCGACCAAGAAATTGCTTGACCACTTTTCGACCGTATTACAAACGGATAAGGTTCAAAAGTGGTCAAGCAATTACTTGGTCGACTATCCATTAAACTACCATTGGTGGATATCACTCAGTATTTGTGGGTCATAAAATAAAGTATCCACTGAATGATCGGAAATAAATCCGGTCAATCGTTCCGCATAATTAACTTGACGGATCGCGTGTGCGCAGGGCTGACACCCTTGGGGGTGAAATGAAAATAATATTATAATAATAAGTTTAAATGCTATGTAATGACAACACAAAGAAATCTACGGTAATAGTAGGAATCGAACCTGCAACCTTAGCAACTTAATAAAATCTAAAGAAATTTCAGTTACAAAAACTTTTTTCCAGATTTACAATCCATAAAATTCATAACTATGTCAGCGTGCCCTTCACGACTAATTTTAGAAATCAAATTTAATTAAGAAATAATAAATTAATATATTTTTTCTAAGGGTGCTGATAGGCTCTAGAATTTTTTACAGGTGAATGCTCAAATCATCAGCACCTTATGGGACATCTTTGGAGAATTCTTGTGTTCATGACTTAATTTCAATTTTTTTTATTTGAAATATTGCATCGTATTGCGTCGTATTGTGTCGTCGTCGCGCCACCGCCGCGGGGGCTCATGATTAAGGACCACGGACTGGTCCGAAACATGTCGGGCATTTCTCGACGCAAAAATACGTGAGTGATCCATTTTATTAATGCATTTTTGCAATCGCTGTATTGTCATTTGTATAATTTTAAACTTGAATGTATGATTAAATTATAACTGTATAACTTTTTTGACTGCAAATTCACACAATTTACACAATGTAAACCGTTTAAATTGTTTTAATTTCGTATGTAAATTTTTTTCTCCTTTCTTTTTAATCATATTTATTTCTCGTTGTAGCAGCCCTACAATGACAAATATGATGAGAAATATCAGAAGGATTTGCGAACCTTCCATTATGTGGTGAATCCATTTCTTGCAGGTCATATCTCTAAATGTAATGTTAATGATGGCACTTGAATTTGTTTTTGGGAAGAAATCACAGTAAGACAGCCGGTGCAATTATTGGCACAAGAGGTATTCCATAGCCCTCTAGGTTGGCAACGCATCTGCAATCTCCTTGGTATTGCGGGTGTCTATTGGCGGTGGTGAACATTTACCATCAGGTGACCCACTTTCTTGTTTGCCTTCCTATTTCATAAAAAAATCACAATTTTTTTTTTAAATTATTAAACGATTTGTGTTTGCAAGTGAGAAAATAATCTTATGGCAGTTACTCAAGTAAGAAAGGGAAAACAATAGTGGCATTGAAACCTATATACTTTCGCATTATATCTAAAACCTTGTTGTAACACATTTAAAAAGTAGTTACATGTCATTGAGATATTTGCACGTCTATACTATAGTTTATCCTAAATTTACGCTCGGGACTTTAGGTTACGAAATTTTGAATTTTGGTTTTAATTGAAGCAAATTTAAAAATCAAATTGATTTAACGTTACTTTTATGATAATTCTAATTCATGGTTTTCCATAATTCTATTGAAACGTGATTTTAATCTATTACTTTTGTCTAATTTTAACAGAAATTAGTTTTAACAGAAATGAATTTATAACAAATATGTTTTTTTTTAAATTAATACTATTTTATGCAACTGCTATATAATGAGAGGCCTTAAAACACGAGTGTGGTTTTAACACGAGTGTGGCATAATAGAATCACACGAGTGTTTTAAGGCCTTATTATATACAGTTGCATACATTACTTTATCTACACACACGATATCATAACTGCAAAAAACCATAACAGCAAAAAAAACAAATGAATGACAATGGCATGGCGGCCATTCGATCTAACCGCCAAGACGAACGTTTTTTTAAACCATAGACAAACGAATGAAGTCCCTATTGTCATGTCACTCGAGACCAAATATCGTGCGTTTAAATTAAAAAAAACATACTGAGTTGACGTTTCGTATCGATAACTGTTTTAATATCTATGGATACTAGAATAGAGACCAACTTAAATTTTGACAGCAGTGCCAAATTTAAATTCATAACGTCACGAGATATCGGTAATGTGATGACCAATAAACACAGACTACTAAGAGATAGTACCTAATAAAGAACAGATTTACCTACTACCACAGACAAGAAAATTCTTATAATAACATTGGTTGTAATAATGCTGGTCATTTTCTATGGTTTTTGAACGCGTTATTGAGCACTTATGATATGTGTGTAGATAAACAGTGTTTACTTTATTTATAAAGTAGGTTCGTGAACTTTTGTGATAAAGAGGGATCATCTTTAATGTTATGAAACGTTGTTAAGTACCTATTGTAGTATTAATAGAAAAAGTTTCTATGAATGTTTCCAAACAACCGCTGGAACAAACGAGTTGTATAATTCTGATATTATCTTTATTTGACTTATTATGACAAATTGGGCAAAAATAATATAAAACTTATCAAATAAGTTAAGAATATAAAAGATTACAATAAAATCATTCAATATTTGTCAATTACAATTTTACAATACGCGAGTTGTTATTATAATTTTTAAATGTGAAATGTCTACCAGGACTGTTTGCAACTATAGTCAGGACGTGTTTGTAGCAATAAAGTCGTTAACGTTTTTTTTTAAATAACGACTAATTTTAATCCGTTACTTAAACTTTGTTAATCAACGATTGACGAAACAGTTTTTTACGCAGCTGGCTACTGTCAAACTGCCGTTATCGGCCAGTAGCAGTAAGTCAATCGGTTACTTTAACCTCTTTAATTAACGGTTACGGCATACCGGTATTGTGTGCAGCTAAGTACGAGTGAGTGCCATGTACCGTTATCTGCCGGCAGCAGTGAGTATTGTGTTCAGGCGACAATACCAATTGTGGTTGGAAAGTCGGTCCAACCGTTTTCTAAAGCCTGATATTCTCCGAAACGTCTCCAGTGAGTGGCGAGTTCTAAAGTGCTTGCTAGAGCCGCGCCGGTAAGGACTCGATAACTTTTAGTTTAATCGAAATTCAGTCAGAGGTAAAATATTCTGTTCAGATTAGACTTACTTAAGCAGTTATGATTGTCAGAAAATTTACCACAGGTTCGAAAAAACCACTGATGAGCATAATATGCTCATCAGTGGTTTTTTCGAACCTGTGGTATATAAATAAAAAATAAAAATCATTTATGTACACACATATCATAAGTGCTCAATAATGCGTTAAAAAACCATAGAAAATGACCAGCATTATTACAACCAATGTTATTATAAGAATTTTCTTGTCTGTGGTAGTAGGTAAATCTGTTCTTTATTGGGTAGTACATTACCGATATCTCGTGACGTTATTAATTTAAATTTGGAACAGCTGTCAAAATTCAAGCTGGTCTCTATTCTAGTATCCACAGATATTAAATAAAAGAGTTATCGATACGAAACGTCAACGCAGTATGTTTTTTTAATTTAAACGCACGACATTTGATCTCGAGTGACATGACAATAGGGACTTCATTCGTTTGTTTAAAAAACGTTCGTCTTGGCGGATAGATCGAATGGCCGCCATGACTAGTTGTCATTCGTTTGTTGGTTTTTTGCTGTTACGGTTTTTTGCAGTTATGATATGTGTGTAGATAAAGTAATGTATCCAACTGTATATAATTAGGCCTTAAAACACTCGAGTGATCCTATTATGAAACTCGTGACGCTCGTTTCATAACGATTTAGGGATATACTTAACATTGCACTTGGAAAACTGTTGTCCCCATACCTCAACAATCAGTTAACCAAACGCAAATACTTTGCAAATAAATATGTACAAACATTTTTTTTTTGTGATTGATGTAAAACCTGCAAATGAGTCAACACGTGTCGAGAAGGTTTGTTCTAGATGCACTGATTAGATTAACATTTTAAGTTGGCTTCGAAAATTGTCGATAGTTCAGAGACATCTCTAGTTCTTGTTCCATTCTAGAATAACGAAGTGCCTTCTTCGCTGTATACATAGTTGCAAGTTCTCTCAACAGCATTCTAGAATCCTCCATTTATTGGAAGAGCACTTCAAGTCTACGAATAATAGTACTCATTCCTTTTTATTTACCGGTAACCGTTTCAAACTCACTCACAGTAGGACCACTTAAGGTTTGCCACTCGGAATTATTCGAGAAAATTTGTTTTTGATTTACATTGCTACTTTGGACCATAACATAATACTTGACCGCCATCTAAAGGCGGCAATGTACTTCGCTTAATTTTATTTACTGTTAACTTTTATCCAGGACTTCGCCATCATGGTATTATTTTATTGTGCATGGTTCGAAAACGCGTGCGCCCTTCATACGGCAAGCAATCATGCGAGCGGACATGCAAGAAAGGATGCAAGATGGCATGCAGGGAATCATGCAATCAGACATGCAAGCAAGACATTAGTATTCAAAGACGGCATGCA
Source organism: Ditula angustiorana (assembly GCA_963691745.1). NCBI lineage: Eukaryota > Metazoa > Arthropoda > Insecta > Lepidoptera > Tortricidae > Ditula > Ditula angustiorana. The sequence goes on along the minus strand of OY829483.1, from coordinate 222,900 downwards.
AGACTACATGTTAGCATGCAAGATGGCATGCAAGCAGGCATGCAAGCAAGCATGCAATAATTGTGCTATACTTTTTTTTAAATAAATTAAATGAATAGATAGACAAGCGATCCACTTGGTGGAAGATGGGCAGATGGACCTTGAAGAGCTCTTCTCACGCTTCTCATGAAAAATCTCATGTTATAACGTAGCTATGGATACGCGGTGGGGGTATTCGAAACTAATATTATTAATTCAAATGTCTGTCTGTCCGGCTTTCACGTTCAAACTGCTAAAACGATAAGGATGAAAATTAGAACAAAGATAGTTTGACCCCCGGGGACGAACATTGGCTACTTATTTTCAAAAGTCTTTCAAAGGGTGTGAAAGGGGACGAAACTTTATATAGGAAATTCTAAGCTGTTGATTTTTTTGGAAGCAATAAGTTGCGGGCAACACATTATTTTGACGAGGCGGGGAGATGTTTGCGCATTGAGAATAACCGTAGGCAGACATTTTCTCCCGAAAGAACACAAAATGTCTACGGCATTGTTATAAACGAATTCTACGCAGATAAACTCGCGGGCAACAGCTAGTAATATATCTGCAATAATTTTATCGAATTCCTAGTTAGTGTGTCGCAAAAAACAAAATTTGCTCAAGCACAAATCACTGATCAAAAGTTGACGTAAATCACAACAAACTTGTTTAATTACAGGAGAATCTCGTTAACGTAACAAAAAATAAATTGCTAACTGGAAACCTGTTAATGGGTGTTACCTTGTTCCGGGAAGCCATTAGAAGCTGGTTCGAATCCTGGTCACGTTTGCGAAAACTTTCTCGCTTTGGAAAACTAAGAACTGCATAAATATCGCTACCACCATCTTGCTCGCTAATCCTGCCGCTAAGCAGCAGTGCTTGCACTGTTGTGTTCCGGCGTGGAGAGCAAGACAGCCGGTGTAATTACTGGCACGAGAGGTATTCCATCTTAGCCCTATTGGCAATGCATCTGCAATCTCCTTTATTTTTTATTTTTTTTATTACTAGATATACCTTAGTCGATACATCTTGGAAATACAATCTAGTCTTAAGACTAATAAATATTTTAAATTTGACCTAATCTACTAATTCCATCTTAGTCCTCTGGGTTGGCAACGCATCTGCAATCTTCTTGGTGTTGCGGGTGAATAAAGGCGGCGGTGATCACCTACCATTAGGTGACCCACTTGCTTGTTTGCCTTCCTATTTTATAAATCATAAATAAATAAAACCGGCCAAGTGCGAGTCAGACTCGCAAACGAAAAGGGTTCCGTACTACCGTAAATGCCAATACCCAATACGCCGAAATTAGTAACTACTCTAAAACAGATGGTGTAATAATCAAAAATCATTTTTCATTAGTAAAAAAAAAGTAATTCAGAAGTTATGAGGGAATAGATGAACATTTATACCGGTCATAATCATAACTCTTCTTTTCGCTTCACCGTAGTTGGGTAAAAAGAAATTATAAAGCAGAGGGTTAATGGTCTCTTTCTTAAATTAACACCTAATGAAGTGACGTTGGCAACTTTTCAAAATTGCTAAAATTTCAAAATCAAAGTTTTCCGAGAAGGTCGTATCTTACTGTGAACTTTCTGCAAACTTTACGATGTGCTGGTGAAAACTTTCCAAGAGTCAAATACTTTCAATATGAACATTCCCGAAAAAACTCACGTTTTTGAGAATTTTCTGCGACTTCCCATCCCTGTTTAGAACTCGAGGATCCATTTAGACAAAGGTTTAAGGCGCTCCATTGGGTCCTAACTCATTTAGGCGCCCTGAGTGACCCCACTTAGATGAGATTGAACTAAAAGAAACTCGTCAAAGGTCTAAGTAGGTCTCTATTTAGTTAGCTAGCTCAGCTGAGGGCAGGTCCCCTCTGAGATTCCTAAGTTAAGTATCATTTTTAGGGTTACGTATGGAAAGGGTTCAATGTAACCCTATTTATTGTCCGTCCGTCTATCAGAGGCTTGTGCAGCCAGTAAGATTCTTGTGCGTCTCTTTCTAACTAGCCTAGTAGGAGAGAGACGCATAGAGTTAAGTAGCGAGTTAACGCGTATCGAGAAGATTCTTTGTAGGTTTTATATATATATATATATATATATATATATATATAATATAACAACATAGGAAGGTAAAAGAGCAAGTGGTTTACCTTATGGTAAGTGGTCACCACCGCCTATAGACACCCGCAAATCCAAAAGGATTGCAGATGCGTTGCCAACCCAGACTACCCAGAGGGCTAAGATGGAATACGTCTTGTGCCAGTAATTAACCGGCTGTCTTGCTCTCCACGCCGGAACACAACAGTGCAAGCACTGCTGCTTAGCTGCAGGATTTGCGAGCAAAATGGTGGTAGCGATCCGGACGGACCTTGCACAAAGTCCTACCACCCGCAAATTCTTGGTCAAGTATACAGATATTTGACTCGAAGCCATACAAAGAGCAATAAAACTCGCCATAAGTGTACTTCACTGTCGTCCTTTTCTAATCAGGGCCGGACAATTGTCCGCTGCTATTAATAAATAAAAGGGAATCTCTCTCCGGGACACACATAATAACAAACGGGCCATAACAATCACCATTAAGCTAAATAATAAACCCACAGAACCACCGAGGAAATTCCGACCGTACGGCAATCACACAAAGTCCACACCATCTCATGTATGATGACACTTTACTGAGGGAATTTGAGTCTTATATTAAATGTGCACAACGTTCATGTGGCGACAGCAACTGTGCACCTAGCACGAACCTTTTTGCATAGACTCGCTACGTAACTCATTGTGTCTCGCTCCAACTAGGATAGTTAAAACGAGACGCACTGAGTTACTTAGAGAGTTAACGGGTGTCAAGAAGGTTTGTGGTAAGTTGTACTGTGGTTGTTTAGGGATTTAAAACCCTATGCGTTAAAATAAAGGCCACGTCACAGAATAAATAATAGTACTAACGTACAGAAACTTCTCTTTTTCGACCACCATTAAACGAATTCCAACTTTATGATCAGGTACAAAAAGTTCGTATTACTTCATAACATACGCCAGGCGGCATGCGTTAAAAGGAAGGCGCCGCCCGCGCCCGCCTTTCACCCGCAATGCCCTGGCGCACAGCTAGGGTTGGGCTGCTTACTGTAATACTATCACAAGCCGGCAACCTACTGCGATTAACCTATGCCATAGGTAATGCGGCGAGCGCACCTACAGTGCGGAGTGGAACCCCCTGGCCACGTGGTAGAGCATGTTTTATGACATGACCGTGTTTCAGAATTAGTGAGTGTGTAGGCTATATAGGAACGTAAATGAATTTCTCAGGGCTTGGCGGGGTATGATACTAGACTTTTGTCAATATTTTTATTTTATATAAAATAATAACAAAGCAAACGAGCAAGTGGGTCACCTGATGGTAAGTGATCACCACCGCCCATAAACACCCGCAATATCAAGGAGACTGCAGTTGAGTTGCCAACTCAGAGGGCCTCTTGTATCAGTAACTTCACCGGCTGTCTTGCTCTTGATGTCGGAACACAATAGTTCAAGCACTGCTGCTTAGCGGCTGGATTAGTGAGCACGATGGTGGTAACGATCTGGACGGACCTTGCACAAGGTCCTACCAAAGTTTGTACCAAACTTATTTAAGATCCGGTCGTTGCCTCGTACAGAGGCGAAACACGCGTAGGTCGTGTAGTTGTAGTGTTTTGTAATGGAGTTTTATAGTTGGGTCTGTCTGATGTATGTTGCTTCATGCCAAAACGGGAGAGGGTGGGATTTTGCATAAAAACATCGCACAGACGCAGCTGTTTGCACATGCACAGCACCGGTTTCGCGGAGTACCAATGTGTAGTCGACCAAATAATTGCTAGACCACTTTTGAGCCTTATCCCTTTGTAATACGGTCGAAAAGTGGTAAAGCATTTTCTTGGTCGACTATACCTAATTTGTTCCAGTTTGTTGATATAATATGGAACTCTGCAAAGTAAAGCCTGAATCTATTAATTAACCAAAATCTCGTTTTAATATAAACCGTTTTGTTGTATCACACAATTTCGAAATGTTATCTTATAACATACCTCGCTCTATAACAGTTATAGAGAAAGGTATCGATGACGTCACAGCTCGCTGTGTTGACGCAGCAGGCACCGGAGAGTTACTTAAATCGGCCATTAACTGGCTTGCAGCTTTAATGACAACACTTAAACTTGACCTATGTCATGCTTTAAGTAAATCGGTCCCAGTCTGTCTATTTAGTACGTCTTTACTGCGTTACTAGGTACTGTTAGAATTTTCTCATAGTATATTGATAAATCATATAATTAGACACAAATAGATATGTAGATAGATTAAATTTCATACCATAACACTCACTCTCACTCTTCTCAGCCGTTGACCATCCACTGCTGGATGAAGGCCTTCTCGCGTCGCCGCCAAAACTCTCTATCCCTGGCAAGTCGGATCCAATTTTTCCCAATCGCGCGGGTGATGTCATCCGTCCAACGCGCCGATTGTCGTCCCACGTTCCGGTGTCCCATTCTAGGCCTCCACTCGGTGACTCTGAGAGCCCATCTCTCACAGGGCATCCGGCTGACGTGCTCGGCTCATCTCCATTTTAGCGACGCAACCCTAGTTCCGATATCCATCACTCCGGTCCTCTCCCGTATGGTTACATTACGGACGCTGTCGCGTAAGGAGATACCCAGCATCATGCGCTCCATAGCTCTCTGCTTCCATTGCTTATACCATAAGCAATGGAATTAATGTAATGGAATGAATGTAACTGTAATACGGAAAGGTTCTCAAGTGGAGACCATGTACCGGAAGACGAGGTGTTGGTGGGCCTCCCTGAAGCTAGACCGACGATCTGGTGAGAATCGCTGGAAACAAGTTGACGTTCATAAGTGCTACCTGTAAGCCTAATCTGAATAAAATATTTTGACTTTAGACTTTTAACCACTTCAGCTTTTAATAGTTTTAAGGCTTCCATACTTAAGGGTGCCAATGGAATCTATTACTGAGTCTCCACCGTCCGTCTGTCTGTCACAGACCTGTATCTTTTGAACCGTAAAATGCGTGACGCTTGGAATTTTCTTAGAGTGTGTATGGCTGCTAAAACAAGTGGATAAGTTAGAAATTAAATTCCATACAAGTAGCTGATTTTGGATAATAATGCCATCTGTTGTGGAGTAGTTGTATTAGCTTGGGAGTATTTGATAGTGGTATATTATACGGAGGTACGGTACCTACCCTTCGTGTGCAAATCTGACTCGCACTGCCTTGGCAAACTGCCTTGGCTAGCCCGCGCATTGTCTTAGCTAATTGATGATAATAGTTTATAATTGATGTTTAAACAACCCAACACAAAGTCAATCCTTTCCCCTCCAATAACTATAACAAACAAACTTTCCGCACATAAGCTTTTCTCCGAAGCTTGCTTGAAGGCTTCGTTACACTTACAATTAAGGCTTCTCAGAAACTAACCTACCCTCAAAACCGTTATGGAGTCTTTGAGTCACAAATGAATCACAAGTTGGCTGTTTACATCGAGCACAAACCTAATAAAATGGAATTGTAATAATACAATACAATTCATTAACCCTCTATTAAGTAGCAAGGGTGTTCCACTCCGCACTGTAGGTACGCTCGGCTGTTTTGCGTAAGCACCTACAGCACAGACAAATCGTAGTAGGGTGTCGGCTCGCCGCGCGCCCGCTCGCTCGTCCTGGCCGTGGCAGTTTAATTGAAAAAGAATGCGCCGCAACCCTAACGTGTTGCGGGAGTTGCGGGGGAAGACGGGCGCGGGTGGCGATTCGAGTTCCTTTTGACGCGAGCCGCCTGGCGAATGTGTATGCAGTAATAATGAACCTTTCGTGCATGTCAATAAAGTTGGAATTTGTTTGATCGCGGTTGAAAAAGAGAAGTTTCTGTACGTTAGTACTATTATTATTAAAACCACATCAAACTGCGTATATTCATGACGTCAGTCGGGACTTTAACGCGATAAAATCCATTATTAATAGATTCAGGCGTTACTTTGCGGAGGTCCGTACTGCAACAAAGTGGAACAAATTACCTTGCTGCTCCGCGAAACCAGTGCTGTGCACGTGCAAAACAGTGCGATGTACATATTATAATATTTTTCATGCAATAACCCACCTTCCTCCGCTTGTATGAAAGAAAAAAAATCGTGCATCATAATGATTCATTATTAACCCAATCTAAGTGGTACGTCGCAAGACATACTAAATAAGTTTATATCGTATACATGTGGCTTCCGCCACACCTAGCTACCATTGAAAATATTTTTCCAATTTCACTGCAACCTGAATATTTTTAATAATTCAGATGGTAATGGATCTCCAGCAATGGATTTGCAATCATACTGTAACACTATCTATCTGAGAATGGACTGATTAAATTATAAAAAGAGCTGAAGCGCCAATAGATGTTATTCAATATGTAACAAAGAATTATAAACCATATGGTTCAATATCGCAACAAAGTAAAATAGGTCTTATGGTAACTAGCCCGCACAATTGGTAAATTGAAATTGTACAGCAAAAGCTTGTTGATTTAAATATGAATTAATTTCGAGTTTGTGTAATAAATTCAGAAACCTTATGGTGTTCAAAATGTTGAATAGCAGCGGTGAAATTTATGGCAGCAAACAAGCTGCTAATGAGTGCTTTTAAAGTGAGTTACGATGTAGATAAAATATTGTGACCTTATGCAAGGTCCGTCCGGATTGCTACCACCATCTCGCTGGAAATCAGAAAGCTGATAGTTCTCTGCGTAAATATGCTATACGCAAAACGATCATAATATAGATGAATACATTAGGTCGATTTTTGTGTATCACCTGCAGCAAGTGGGTCACCTGATGGTAAGTGATCACTACCACGCACAGTTACCCGCAACACCAAGAATTGCAGATGCGTTGCCAACCCAGAAGGCGATTGAATAGCTCTAGCTAAAACCAATAAGTTGTTCATGGGAAATTGCGTAAGATTTTACAACAAAATTCCAAAAAACATAACTGAACTAAATGATTCAAAATTTAAATCTATTGTCAAGAAGACATTAATTTCTCGGGCGTATTATAAAATCAATGACTATATCTTGGACAAGGATGTTTGGAAATGATCCCGATTTGTATTGGCGATCCCTGGCTCCAAAGATTGTACACCTGCTGTGTTAAATTGTTAAATTGTAATTTTTTTTAAATATTTGAGATGTAAAATAACATTGTATTTTTGATTTATTTAAAAAATTACACCTCGATGAGTTTCTTGCCGGTATCTTCTCATCAGAGGTTTTTCCGAGCCGGTGGTAAATTTTTCTGACATTCATAAGTGCTACCTGTAAGCCTAATCTGAATACAACATTTTGACTTTGACTTTGTGCCAACAATTTCACCGGCTATCTTGCTCTTCACGCCAGAACACAACATTCCTAATCCGAATAAAGATACTGGGTCTTAATTTTCGAGGCTACTGTTTCCGAATAGAAAGCTAAATCTTGTGAGCATACAGAAGCTCTCGCTAATGGTAATTAATTATTATCTAGCAACTGGAGACAAGTAATCCTAAGTTACGACTTAATCCCAACGCAGTTCTTTGATGTAAATAAACAAAACAATTTTTCTAATAACAGATGATAAGTGGGTCGAGGGGGACGTAAATAGTAATTACAGCACGAGGATAGTTGTTTGTGTGAGTTCTCACGCAAATTGTTTACGAGCCCGGGTATTGGGAAGTTGGGACAAGTTGGGACTTATTATATCTCCAATTTCCTAGGCAATATACATTAGATTGATTCTACTTGGGAGTCTTTTCCGCAGTCCCATTAGCGGTGGCCATTGTTTTAAATTGAGACTCATGAATAAATGTGAAAATGTTTCACTTTAAACAGCGACATTTATGTCACCACTAGACACGGTTTATGAATAAAAATGTTGTCATGAGTCCGGACGGTCAGTAGCGCGCCGTAGTTTAGTCCCTTTTGCGCAAGCTTAAAAGTAGATGCTGTCCTTTCGACCCATAAAAGCTATGTTGTTGAAGAATTTTTACATAACTTTGTAAAGTCTAATACATAAAAGTGATTAATAATTGCATGCGCACATAATATACGGGATTTGAGGTTTATTTTACGTAAGTAACTAATTTGTTTGCTATTTTCCAACGAAACTAAATTCGCCATCCATAAATACGGACCATCGCCATGTTGTTATTAATTCGGTGTCTTCTCTCCCTACTACCGTACCCCTAGCGCGCTCCCGAAAAGCGGCGTACTTTTTATACTCAGGAACTTGTCTAGTGGAAACATAAATGTCGCTGTCTTTAAAACCAAGAATGCAATGACCGCAAATGAGAAGGTCTGATGGCAGGCACGGATCGCTGGGCGGGCGACGTGCGCGCGCCGGGGCTCGCGATCCAGTGCGTGCCCGACGCCGGCGCCTGCGCCGCGGGCGCGCGCGTTGCCGTCGACGTCACCGTGTATAGCGACTGCTGGGGCTGCTACCACGACCAGCTGTTGCTTATGGTGAGACGGCTTTGATATTTCTGAAAAAAATATGGTTTTGAAGAATGTTGATGGCAAAAAAGATACAGGATGAGCTATCTCGTAAAAGTGCTAAGAGGCTTGAGCGCTCACTTGTAACAAACCAGCAAGCATTCACTATTTTTTAAACGCTTGCACGCTGCGCGCTGTTTTTCCTATTTATTTTGAGAGCTTTGTAACATTTCTTAAAATGCTCATTACAACACTCACGTCTCGCTCACGTCAACTCACCACTCACATCTGTCTGCACCCTAAGAAGCAAGGTTGGACATAGTTATTGGAAATGTAAGTCGGGATCATTTCCGGACTTTTTTTATAATAGGAAGGTATAAAAAAACGAAGAATCTTTATCTGACGCAGGTGGATGGTGTGGAGCCCATGGTGGTTGACATATGGGTCGAGGTGGTGGGCGCACCGCTGCGGTTCGCGCTGGCTGGTGATGACCCCGAATATGACGCCATCATGTGGTGAGTACTTGAGTTTTTTTATGGAAAAGGGGGCAAATAACCGCCAGGATACCAGATACCAGGTGGGAAGTGAACATCACCGCCATTGGAAACCCGCGAGCCGAAGATAGTCGTGTATGGGTTACCGGCCTTTAAGAGAGACACTGAAGGACGGACGGGCTAACATTGCAGTTATTACAGTGAAAATATTTCAGATCAAAAGATGAGAATTAACGCCTTTGATAAGGGCACCGCTTTGGGGAAACAAATATAAAACTACACGTACACATGTGCACACATTATCACTGATATGGTTGTTAAGACTCCCTCAATACTCAATAGTCAATACTTTATTGACTTTTTAATCTTCCTGTATGTAACAAAGAAATGCCGTTTTATACCAGACTACTGCCAGAAGGGAGGGTAATGCTTAGGGATTGGAGTTTTTATTGCACGGTAAGACTTAAGAAAATACAAATATGAGTATTGAGTGCTTTTTTAATAAGAACGCTAACATCGTATCTGGTTTACTGCTTACTGTGCTACAAAAACTGCGATGTATAATAGTGTATTTCACTCTTATAGACAAGAGAGGAAAAAAAATAAACTGCTGAGTTTCTTGCGGCGTTTCTTCTCAGTAGTATCTTCCATTTTCCAAAGCGCTAGTAGATTCAGACATGTAAAAGAGCCTATACGGCCTACTTTCAAATAAATTTTTCATTTTCATTTTCATTTTCAATAAAATTTCTAAGGTGTGTTGTTAGCTCAACCATCGTCTAAAACTCTACAGGGTCGTCATCGTCCACTACTAGTAGGTACTCGTAACTCACCCCATTCAAAAAGAACGGCGCCATTTTTCCTATTACCCGGATTAGGACCACCTGCTGATTATCACCGGCACCTGAATCGACCCCCGGCTAATACCGGGCTAATGAGCTCGCCGAGTGCGTGCGACATTTATCGCTCGCCTTTTCTTTGTACATAATGGCCGGATTAAAGTAATTAGATGGCGAAATATAGGAGACACGTTCCGGTCAACAAAGAAAAAGGTTTGGCTCTGACAGCTGCTCCCAACGAGGCCGTGACCGGAATTAACTTGCCGAAGAAAAATTTTAATTAGCTCAAACATACTTTAATTTCAAGTCTCGGTGACCGCTCACTCTGTTCGGCCAAATGCGAGTCGGATTCCCACACAAAGGATTATTTAGAAAACAGGCCGATTAAACACGTTTCTTGTATGAGAACCCTCTTTAACTTTTATTATTTTTTCGTTACAGCGGCCATAATAATACACCTTCTGTGAAAATTTCAAGTGTCTAATTGTTACTGCTTCAAATATACAGCCCTGTGACGGACGGACGGATAGCGGAGGCTTAAAATAGATAGATATCTATCTATTCATGTCACAGTTCATATCTATGTTGGAACGTGTGAAGGAAAACTAAACTTTAAAAATTAAAAAAGTTTAATAAAATAAAAACTAGAAAAGAACAACAAAAGAACACAAGCAGCTACAACCAAATCACCCATCGCACTCCCAGTCGCTCAGTCATACCCGTTCGTTCACAAAATCTCTTCCAGTCATCCACTCGTTTACATCAATCGTTCATTTGGTGTTGCAAACATTCCCACATCTATGAACTTTATTCTGGACAAAACATACATCGCCTAAAAATAACACTTAAGTAAATAAATGGGGTCCCGTTGGCACCTTTAAGAAACGAAACCCAAAAAAGCTAAAAAAAATTGGTTTCGAACGCGTTGGCTCATTTAATGTTGTATTGTATTAACGTCACCGCGAAACTGTGATCCTGATTTGATGTGCCTCTTACCTTCCAACATTTCGCCTGCCGTCCTATTAAATTCTCACGCGTATAAAGCTTTTTAGCAAACTTAAAGCCGCGAAAGCTCCAGGGCGCTTCGGGGACGAATTATACGAACATGAACTTGCACTCGACGGACCGAGCGGGAAATTGCGGGAATGTCAGGGTATTCCCCGACACCGGCTATTTATACAGATTTTTCATAAAGTAATTCTAGACTCTCTTTAAAATTTAGTTTTTAATACAACCTTTTTAGTATTGGTAGGTGCTTTATTATTGCAGTATGTAGCTATTGCCCGCGACTTCGCCTTGAATTAGTTTATCGCTATCCCGCGAGATTTTTGTATCTTTTTGGAATATAAAGTAGCCTATTACATATGGTTATATTCGATATGCTAAACATAAACACAAAATAATTAATTAGTCTGTAAGATTTAGTAATAACGTCGTTACGTAGTGGCGTCCTAAAGACAGGCAGAATTAGAAGTACCCGTAACCGCCGAGCATGTATGAAGAGAGGAATGTGTGTGGAGGAAGCGAGGGAAGTATGCCAGGACTGGAGCAAATCGCGTTCTGTGGTCTCTGCCTACCCCAAAGGGAAACAGGCGTGAGCTTATTATAATAATAATTTAGTTATAAAATAAAATGTAGGCGATTCAAAATTATATCGTAGTTGTGTCGCTTTGGCAGCGAACCTACCTTAGTTATTTAAATTAGTTACAGTGATGGTTGGAGACTAAAATCCAGCATACTCGCAGCATCTCATTTCCATTTTGCCACATTGTATTAATGCGTTATAACTTATGTTTTTTATAACGTTTTACTTTAGCTGTGTTGGTAAATAAAAAATATTTTATTTTATTTATTTATTTATGCAAACATCTCCCCACCTCATCAAGATTTTTGTTGGCTTATATGTATAGATTCTTTCTTAAAACTTTTTAAAGAAATTTCAACACTTTCTCGGTCTCCCCGAAGCCAGTGTGAGGATGTTATCGCGTGCACTCGCGGTAACGGCGCAATTTGGGCCAATGGAACTCCGCAAAAAGCGCCCGAATCCATTATTTAAAAACTCTTTTGTCTAGCGTTTTATTATTTACAAAATTCGTGTGAATTTTTAGGGTTCCGTACCCAAAAGGTCAAACGGGACCCTATTACTAAGACACCGCTGTCTGTTCGTAAGCCCCTCAGTCACCGGGCTGTATCTCAAGAACCGTGATAGATAGATAGTTGAAATTTTCACAGATGATGTATTTCTGTTGCCGCTATAACAATAAATACTAAAAAACAGAACAAAATAAATATTTAAGGGGGCTCCTATACAACAAACGTGATTTTTTTTGCCGTTTTTATAGATAATGGCACGGAACCCTTTGTGCGCGAATCTGACTCGCACTTGGCCGGTTTTTTTACAAGATTTTATCAAAATTTTACTTGTGTTTATCCTCACACTTTCGTGCACCTAAGGGTTACTACGGAAATTTTCCTGAAATCTTTTCTGCTGCCTAACTATGAGGCTGTGAAATGATTTCCTCTCCGCGGTTTTTCCATTGCGTTATAATATGTGAGTTTTTAGAAAACCGTGAAAAGAGGTCTTCCAGGCCGGCTGCACATTTGCTAGTCTTCTGGTGTTGCAAATTGTCCCATAGGCGACGGTGTCCACCTTCCATGGAGTTGGCCGCCAGCCTGTTTGTCGTTCTTTTTATAAATAATGTATTTACGAGTATGCGTTTTGATGTTATCTTGCATGCCACATTTGAACCACTTTCAGTGGTCGCACTCGTTCATCGCATTTTTGTATGTGTGTGCAGAAAAAGCAGTTATAAAATATCGTCAACAAAAGAATCCTGTTATAAAAATGACACTTTAATCTTTAACAAAAAATATTTCTTTGATGTTGCTAAAGCATGTTTAATATAACTCGAATCTTTGAAGTTACCCCGTGCGACTGTAACTTGCTATGGTTGGTATTTTAATCATTCGAGGATAACCGGTCTGTTTTAAACTTCATAACCGTTTAAAAAGTTATATTTAAAGCCGCGGAAGCCTGAGGCAGCTGTAAATGCTATAAATCAACGTCTGAAGTGATTAAGTATTTCTGGTCGGATCCGGATTGAACTGGCGACGGGCGAGATTGATTGCCAATAACTTCCACTTTAACTGTTGGGAATGCAGTGACACTTTACGAATATAGTTGGGAAGTAATGCCCGTTCTTTAAGAGGAGTGTGAACCCAGCCCCTAAAAGCGCTCCCCATACATACGGCGATAACGTTTTCCACCCTCTAAACCTTAATCTATGGCAATGATTTTTAGGTATGTTGTCATTGTGCCTTAGAACTAGGTTTGTATGTTTTGATTTTTTAAATATTCTTCATAGATTTGACAGTATTTGTATTTTAGGAGTTTCATACAGAACAAAAAAGTGTCTATATTTTTGAAACTATTAAGAATATTTAAAAAATCAAAACATACGAACTTAGTTATATGGCATATTGACAACATACATAAAATCATGGCTGTTAGTTAAGGTTTAGAGGGTGGAAAACGTTATCGCCGTTTGTATGGAGCGCGCTGGGTTCACTCTTAAGTCGCTATTAGCTACACAATACGCTTAATATCTATCCTATTCAAGAGAAAAGTCAGGTCAGGAGTACCCTAAACCGTCGAGCATGCATTGAGAATGTTATGAGAGTAAGTGAAGCAAAAGTTGTATGTACGGATCGTAGCAACAGGCGTACACTTTACGTGTTTTTTTAATGAAACAGGAAGGCAAACAAGCATTTGGGTCACTTGATGGTAAGTGTACACCACCGCTTATAGATACCCGCAACACCGAAGAGATTGCAGATGCGATGCCAACCCAGAGGGCTAAGATGATACACCTCTTGTGCCAGTAATTACACCGGCTGTCTTGCTCTCCACGCCGGAACACAACACCTTATTCGGTTGACGTACAAAGTACCATCTCTGAACACATAATATCTGCGCCTCAAATCTATTCCACAAAACTTCAGGACTTAAGCCTTCATCAAAGACAAGCTCTCCTCTATTTGCATTCCACCTAGCAACTACGGACTAGTTTTTACCTTCCTATTCCAGAAGAGCCTATATTAATTAAATTAGTTTTACACTTACGTCTTTTGAGCTCCGTGGAAGTAATTCAACGTCAAGTGGTTCCCGGAGGTTGGCAAACACTCGTAGTTTAAACTGAAGGTGGGTTCCTTTATGGAGTGAAATTTGAAAAGGACTTGAAGGGACTTCCTTAATTCAATTATGCTTTAGCAACAATTGTGGTGGAGGTTTGGTACTTTAGGATTGTAATGGAATTTGCTGGCGATGAGGTTATCTGTGAAAAGTTTAGTTGAGTTTAACTTTGTTCCGTTAACGTGGATTGGTAAGTGGACACCGAAGTATGAGGCGGGCATTTCTAATTTTTATAGGCTTTTATTTAATTCAAGTTTTTATCAATTCACACATACACACACGCACATACACAGACAAATTCAACCACATCCATACAAACGTAAAGGGTTGAGATGTAATAACAGCGTTCGTATAAAATTTTTGGGCTAAAAACGTAAAAAAGTTAATTGCGTAAAAATGTTGTTTTCATTTTTCTCAACGTTTCCGCCATATTGCGGAGGGCATGTTTAGGTAGATGAAACGTATTTTTACAATATTAAAAACATCTGTTTATCTATCTATATAAATAAAAATGAATTGTTGTTCGTTAGTCTGATTAAAACTCGAGAACGGCTGGGCCGATTGAGCTGATTTTGGTTTTAAAATGTTTGTCGTAGTCCAGGGTAGGTCTAAACGGTGAGCAAATATGCCTCCAATAATTAGGCGGTACGAAGTTCGCCGGGTCAGCTAGTTAATAATATTCTTCTTCTTCGTCGCTACACTCTTGGCAGAGTGGTCGTGGCCGTCGTATCTTGAGTGGCGAGCTTTACGACCCGGCGCCATTCTTCTCTCACGGCTGCGCGTCTAGTGTTCTCGTGCATGGGCTGGTTTGTGGCGGATTTGATCAGGTCGGTCCACCTCATGGGGGACCGACCGCGTGGTCTGGTGCCCTCAACCCTGCCCTGAACCACCAGCCGCTCGATGGAAAACTCTCCGCGTCTCGCTATATGCCCGAAGAAAGAGAGGATTCTGGACTTAACCACGGAAGACAGGCGCTGTTTAATGTTTAGCTCCTGAAGAATAGAGTTATTGGAGCGAAACTCCGTCCAGGATATTCGGAGCATTTTTCTCCAGCACCACATTTCAAGCGCATCGATCTTTCGCCTCTCACTCTCTCTTAGTGTCCAAGTCTCCGCGGCATATAGGAAAACAGGAAAAACCAAGGATCTGACTAGTCGAGTCTTTGTTGCCTTTGTGATGTTTCGGTTTCGCCAGACTTTTTTAAGCTTATCCATAGCTGATCTCGTGATTGCCATTCGTCTTTTTATTTCGTCCACGCAACCCCCATTGTTGGATATTAGGGAACCAAGGTATACGTATGATTGTACGACGTTGCAGTTTGCGATGCAAGTGACCTCCGGCGAATTGTTATGGGCTCGGTCGACAATCATCATTTTGGTCTTGCTGCGGTTGACTCTTAACCCAAAGTGAAGACTTACTTCTTCCATTCTTCCCAAGAGCTGCTCCATATGGCCCATACTAGAGGCGAACAATGTAGTATCGTCCGCGTACCGTAAGTTAGAAATCGTGGCTCCACCAATAGCAACGCCATCGCTCCAGTTCTCAAGGGTGATTCTCATAATAATTTCTGTATATATATTGAAAAGAAGCGGTGAGATAATACAACCCTGACGAACGCCGGCGCTGGGATGAAAATGGCTGGATAAGACATTGTCCGCTCTGACTGACGCAGTTCCGCTCTCATATAGGCGTCTAAGGAGATGTACCAGATGTTTAGGGGTTCCCATTTCCAGTAAGGTTCTCCAGAGAGTTGGCCACTTCACTGAATCGAAAGCTTTGGAGAAATCAACGAAGCATATGTAGACCGGCTTGCCGAACTCTCTTGCCTTCTCAACGATTTGACGTACTATTAAAATTTGTTCTCTGGTGCCTTTCCCTTTTACGAAACCAGCCTGTTCCGGGGCAATTTCTCTCGAAAGGTAAGACTTTAACCTCTCGTTGAGGATATGCAGCAGAATTTTACTAGCATGAGATATTAGTGCTATGAGGCGATAGTAGTTGCATACCTTCGTGGAACCCTTTTTATGCAGCGGAACAAAGACAGTATGCGCCCAGTCATGCGGCCACATTCCCGATTGCCATATCTTATTGCAGATCGTTTGGAACATTTCAACACCATATTCTCCGGCAGCTTTAATGGTCTCAATCGGAATAGCATCCCCTCCAACAGCTTTGTGACTTTTTAGGTGGTTTATTGCCGCTCTGACCTCATCTTTAATGATATCTGGCTCTGTTTCATCATCACCTGGTTGAGTTTCGTGGAAACACTGCGATCGCGGATCGAGAAAAAGTGACTGGCAGTATTCCTTCCAAGTCTCAGAAATCAACGCGATCTCAGTCACTGTTTCTCCATGTGAGTCATTTATTGCCCAGGTCTTAGACGTTAAGCTGCTTGTAAGAGAGCGGATTTTCTGGTAGAGATCTCTTGCCTCATGCCTGTCTGCGTGAATTTCCACTTCTGTGCATATTCCACGCAAGTGTTTATTAAGATCACGTCTACATGCAGCTTGGACTTGAGATGACTTCGTATTAAGTTCTTGGATGCTTGCTCCTGCCACCTTCATGGCACGCCTTTCCTCTACCAATTGCATAGTAGTATCGGTAAACCAATGCTTCTTTTTGCGTGGTTGTTCTGGTGGAGATGACTTCACGACCGCAGTTCTAATGAGTTCCTTAGCTTGCTGCCACAATTGATCTGGAGTACTATTGGCCTCTTTACATGTTTCAGTCCACTGACACCAATTGTCCTCAAAAGTTCTCAAAAACTTTGGCTGGTCTTTGACCTCAAACCGCTGCCGCTTCTCATTAATCCTGGCTGCTCTTAATTTAAGCTTAAGCTTGGATATCAATAGTTGGTGGTCTGACCCACAATCAGCTCCAGGCTCCAATCGGCTCCAATAATAATATTATAGTCAACTAATAAAATAATAAAAATCCAGCAAATTAATTCGAGAAATGTCAAAATACGGACTACATAAAATAAAACTTTCATTTTAGCATATTAGTTTTCTAAATATTCGTTAACAGTATAAAAACGCTTTTCTGCAAGGAATGACTTCAACTTATTTGAGAACGTTGTGTCCATTTCTTCTGCTTTGATACAACCCGGCAGTTTGTTGTATATTTTTGCTGCAGCATAATAGCATAATAATAATAGTTTGTCTTTATGTATGTCATTTCTGAATCTCAATTGTAGTTTTATGTAAATAATTGCATAGATATCATTGGTAAAAGTCTCGAAATTATCAGAAACTGACACGTCCGCCAACACGCCACTGGACTCGAGGGAGTTTACGAAAACATCCGCTACTTCGTTTATTAGAAAAGTAGCCATCGCAGCACGCCCAGCGCGTTGTTCAGTTCAAAACAAAGATTTGCTTCCCTTTTTGTATCCAATTTGTAACTCCGAGTTTTATTGTAATCGTTTATTGTGTGTTTTCAAAGAAGGCGGCTTTATTTCTCATCTCTTTTGTCTCAAATTCTAAGCGTTTTAAAGGGCCGTTAAACAATGTAACCTAATAATGCGCTTAATGGCTTTTCTCAGACGGACAGACATAAAAGATCCACTTTTGATGTGGATTTCTTAGTTTTTATTGCCAACAAAATGTTAATTTTTTAGGGTTCCGTACCCAAAGGGTAAAACGGGACCCTATTACTAAGACTGCGCTGTCCGTCCGACAGTCCGTCTGTCTGTATCCCATGAACCGTGATAGTTAGACAGTTTGAAATTTCCCTAGATGATGTATTTCTGTTGCCGCTATACTAAAAAAATAGAATAAAATAAATATTTAAGGGGGCTCTCATACAGCAAACGTAATTTTTTTGCTCGTTTTTTTAGATTATGGTACGGAACCCTCCGTGCGCGAGTTCAATGTGCACTAGGCCGGTTTTTTTAAATTGCTTAATACAGTCATTCAAGCGCTACTTCGCGGAGCTTGTTGCAATACTAAAAGATTTAGCGGAAGCTAGTTGTAAGCAATTTAGCAAGAAATTGAAGCAAATTGGAATAAATTACTTTATGAAACTTCGCAAAAGTACATTTTACATGAAAAATATTTGTTATAATAATAATATGTCGCACATACGCCGTTTATTCGTACGTGAGAAGACTACACTAGTTTCACCCGTAACAAGGTAATTCGTTCCACTTTAAAGAAATTGCTTGCCAAATTTCTTACAAGCTTCGGCTAAATCTGTCTGTTGCCGCCCTCGAACAAGGGGCGTATTTACTCTAGGGCCATCCGGCATAGCCCGGGGCGCCAGGCTGCGAGAGGCGGCAGCCGCCCCTAAAATGAATTACTTTATCGTCATTAAATTGGGCGCCAAATATTTAAATACACCTCTGCCTCGAGCAACTATAGCTGTGGATACTGCATAAACATGACATCCGCGGCACGTCTAAAACTCCGCTAAAATGCGGCCATGGCGTCCTTTTCATTCAGTGACTCGTGATCTATCAAATCGGAAACATGACGATGATGATGTGATGCAAAGAACTTCGCTCCGCCACAGAATAAATAACGTACAGAATCTTCTCTTTTACGACCGCGATTAAACGAATCCGAACCCGCTCAAAAAGTTCGTATTACTTCATACACCATGCGCCAAGCGGCGCGAGTCAAAAGGAATGCGCCGCCCGCGCCCGCCTTCACCCCGCTACTCCCGGTGACACGCTAGGGTTGCGCGGCCTTAGCTTTTGATTACATTGACACGGCAGGGGCGAGCGAGCGAGCGCGCGGCAAGCCGACAGCCTACTGCGATTTGCCTATGCCATAGGCAAGGCGGTCGAGCGTACCTATAGTGCGGAGTAGAACCCCATTTTCCATCAGAGCTATGCTAAACGAGGATAGAAATATGAAGTCATCCTATTCATGGTTTTTTCCTCGCACAGCTTAGCTATCTAACACAGATGTCATAGAAGCGTAGGCTTACAGTTTGACCTGTTCCAGGTTATCGGCATCAGATCCTGAACGCACTCTCCGCGTGAAGAACACCTCTCGCTCCCAGCTGACAGTGCAAGCCTACACTCTTCTAGAACATGGTGAATCCGACCTGCAGAGAAAAAAAACTGCTAAGTTTCTTGCGGCATTTCTTCTCAGCAGAACCTTCCATTTTCCGAAGCGCTAGTAGACTCAGACATGTAAAAGAGCCTATAAGGCCTACTTGCAAAATATTTTTTTCATTTTCATTGCAAACAAAACGAGTGAACCTCGTAAGGCCCACGTCAAATTACGTTCTATCATTTTTGAATCATATCGTTTGAGACAGTGAGTTCAATGTCAGTTTGACATTTGTCCTATACGTATGTAGGACTTGGGCTTTACGAGGCTATGTATAGTCAGCATCGAATATAATCAAAGCAGGCAAGGTATAGTCGACCAAGTAATTGCTTGACCACTTTTGAACCCAAGCAATTTCTTGACCGACTATACTCAAAAATACCTGAACTCGACTCTATTTATTTACAAAAGCGTTTGGTATTTTTGATGCTAACTGTACCGTAAAGGATAAATAGTAAAAGTACATCTCTAGTTTATGTAATAGATTCAGAGGCATTACTAAGAGAAAGGCCATATTATATCAACCAAAATCAAATTTGTATAGTCGACCAAGAAATTGCTTGACCACTTTGTGACCGTACTGCAATGGGATAAAGCTCAAAAATAGTCAAGCAATTGCTTAGTCGACTATACCTTCAGTTGTATTAAGAACGGCATTTCATGATCTTTTTTACAACATAGGAAGGCAAAAGAGCAAATGGGTCACCTGATGGTAAGTGATCACCACCCGCAATACGCACCCGCAATGCCAAGGAGATTGCAGATGCATTGCCAATAGGGCTAAGATGGAATAACTCTCGTGCCAGTAATTGCACCGGCTGTCTTGCTCTCCACGCCGGCACACAATAGTGCAAGCACTGCTGCTTAGCGGCAGGATTAGCGAGCAAGATGGTGGTAGCGATCCGCAAAGTCGCTGTCCATTCCTGTCTGTCCTCATCGTAACTTCGGCCACTTACTTCTCAACCACGCAATGGATTTCAATACGGTTGTCATTGTAATTTTAAGATTTTTTTATGTATGTACATTACGGGACCTTGTGCAAGGTCCGTTCGGATCGCTACCACCATCTTGCTCACTAATCCTGCCGCTAAACAGCAGTGCTTGCAATTACTGGCACAAGATGTATTCCATCTTAGCAACGGCTGGCAACGAATCTGCAATCTTCTTGGTGTTGCGGATGTATTTAGGCGGTGGTGATCACTTACCATCAGGTGACCCACTTGCTTGTTTTCCTTCCTATTTCATTTAAAAAAAATGTTAATAAAGTTTTTTTCCATACATTCTAAGTAAGGTAGTTGGTGAAATATATTTTCATTATGAAGATTTTGATCATGGAAATATGTAAGTCAAAAAGTTAATTAAAAATTCAGGTGAAGTGAATCGACACGGAATGAGTACATCGAAATAAATTAAAACCTTTACAAAGT
Organism: Ditula angustiorana; assembly: GCA_963691745.1. Lineage (NCBI taxonomy): Eukaryota > Metazoa > Arthropoda > Insecta > Lepidoptera > Tortricidae > Ditula > Ditula angustiorana. Next base: position 202,372 of record OY829483.1, on the reverse strand, counting down.
ATAACGTGTACAGACGTTTTAATTAAAGGCGCGAAATCGTCAAGCACGAACCGAGATGAGCGAGAACAGTGTTGTAACCAAACTGATCAATTGTACTTGGATTCAAAAATAATTTTAATTAAATGATTGTCAAAACATATTGCAGCCGCCAGCGTCCATGTAGGTACGTACCTACTTGTTTTAGAAAAGATTCATATATTTTAAATTCGTAAAGTTAGTTGCAGTAAACTCTTCAGAGCGCTGCTGCAGCAAAGAGCCGCGTTTCTTTATAAAATTACCTGCAAGCGAAAGTGAATCTTATCCCCATAAAAACAATGATAATGATATGCAATAGGACAGAAAAATCTTAAGCGTCTGGCAGGACCGTACGAAAAAACCGGCCAAGTGCGAGTCGGACTCGCGCACCGAGGGTTCCGTCATCAACAACGTCTAGTGTCGCATTTTTGCTTTGTATGACCAAAATATATTTTTTTTGTTTATTAACTAAAAATTTACGGTTTTCGGATTTATTATTTTATTTGTGCTATGAGCCCTTAATTCTTGCCAAATTTCATAGTTCTAGGTCAACGGGAAGTATCCCATAGGTTTTTGGGTGCCTTGCAAATGTATGAAACATGCGGCATCTTTTAATTATAATTAAAAACTGTTGCGTAGGTTAGAAAGAGTAGGCGGTCTAAGATTGAAGACAGACATTTATGGATAGCCACTTTATATTATACTAGCGGAAGCTCTCGACTCCATTTGCGTGGATTTAGTAGCCTATGTCCGTCAGGAATAGTGTAGCTTTCTATCTGTGAAAGAATTTTTGGAATCGGTTCAGTAGTTCCAGAGATTACCCCTTACATACATACAAACAAAGTTTACCTCTTTATTATAGTAGATGTAAACTATGTAAAGATTGAAAAGAAGGTGTAAAGATTCAGAGACAGTGCCCTAAAAACTAATATAATTAACAAGAAATGAAAATAACAAGTTTCATCACGAGCCGCCAAACGGGTGCTAAAATGGTGGGAGAGTTAATTACCTCGTGAGATATTTATAAAGAAACTTAATTTTGAGTGTAATCAAGTTTTTTGAAGTGACTTTATACAGTGGTGAGCTAATTCAATTTAATTATAGTATGTAAGGTGTCGAGAGAAAGGGTAAGTTAAGCGTTGGTTGCTTGGAGCTTTTTAACGTGGGTAACCTGTGGCCAGTTTCACGAAGCTACAAGTTACAATTTTACAAGTCTAAACCGGCAACATTGGTCAATAATGACCAATGGCAATGGGCATAAGACTTGTAAAATTGTAACTTGTAGCTTCGTGAAACGGGCCACTGATTATTTATCCTACTAATATTATAAACGCGAAAGTTTGTAAATATGGATGGATCTTTGTTACTCTTTCACGTAAAAACTACTGAATGGATTTGGATGAAATTTGGCACACACATAGTTTATAACCTAAATTAACACATAGGATACTTTATCCCGTAAAAATGCATAGTTCCTATTAATTTGTCCAGGAAATAATGCAGGTTGCATGTTGGGTGCAAGTTTGCTTGATTCAATTAAACAAGTCTACGCGGTCGAAGTCGCGGGCAAAAGCTAGTCTTTACATAGTACTAGTAGAAGCCCGCGACTTCGTTCGCGTGGAATTAGTAGCCTTTGTCCGTCAAGAATAGTACAGCTTTATATCTGTAAAATAATTTTTGAAATCGGTTCAGTACTTCCAGAGATTACCAAACACATAAACAAGCAAACAAAGTTTAAGTACCTCTTTATTATATTAGGCTTTTATATACAAGAGGTACATCCCGATCTACCGGTCCGAAGTCAGGGCGGTGCTAGTCTACACTAATATAATAAAGAGGTAAACTTTTGTTTGTTTGTTTGTATGTAGGGGTAATCTCTGGAACTACTGAATTGGTTCCAAAAATTCTTTCACTAATGGAAAGCTACATTATCCCTGACGAACATAGGCTACTAATTTTACGCGAACGAAGTCGCGGGCGACCGCTAGTACTAAATATTTGCATTAGTCTTTCTAGTTGAGGGTTCTATGGTTCAATATTTGGTGGTTAATCTGCCTCCGTATTTACGACCCCTGAGCTAAATTTGATTATTCATAGAAAACATAAATTTCACGTAAGCAAGTCTCTTGCTTTTTGACCACAGGAGAGACAGTTTTCGTTTAATTTTATTAATAGTTTCTTTGTTAATAAAATACGTGTTATCTTTGATGTTGATCAGTCTTCTGCCTTCTTCATTAATATTCGCTATCCGTCTCTCCTATTCATACCTATATCATTTGTCATTCGTCTCCCAACTTCATTTTCACACTTTTCTTTATTATATCAAGAACAAAGAAAACTACAGTTTTTAACCGACTTCAAAAAACAAGGAGCTTCTAAGTTCGTCGAAATTCACAGAGTTAAAATATTATCTTTTAATCATCCGAGCTAACCGCAGCGCATGCAAGTGGCTTCTGAAACTTTCGAGATAGAAAAAGCGGATGATTAATATTCCCAAGAGATGGCCAGCACAGATTGCGTCCTCAGAGTCTCCGATGAAGCCTTGTGTCATTAATTTGCTCAACTTTCTTTCACTTGAGCACGAGAGTGGAACTTAGTTGCTATTTACCCGAGGGAGGCTTTCGTGTACCGTCGAGTCGCAATATGCTTCAGACCGAACCTTTGACGTCTTTTAAAGTTTAGCAGACTATTTACTAGTTCGCTGCAAGAACCAGACAGTTTTTTTACAGAATTCTTAATTCCCTTTTTTTACAATATTATGTTTGCGCAAATGGGAGTGTAGCGTTGGTTGCTACTGCCGCTAAGCAGTAGTGCTTGCACTGTTGTGTTCCGGCGTGGAGAACAAGACAGCCGGTGTAATTACTGGCACAAGAGGTATTCCATCTTAGCCCTCTGGGTTGGCAACGCATCTGCAATCTTGGTGTTGCGGGTGTATATCGCTTACCATCAGGTGTTTGCCTTCCTATTTCATAAAAAAAAAAAAACATTTAGGTCCCCTGATAGAAGGCGATTACTGTCGCCCATAGGAATTAGCAATTCCAAAAGATTCTTCCGTTGCCGGCATTTAGCTTCCACTCCCTGTCAAAATTTTAATTTGAAAGAACGAATCTTAAAGCAACTTTTATTTAAATACTATTATTATTTGTTTTAGAATATTCACAAGACGAGTGGCCGTTTCGTCCGTACATGAGATTCTTTGACGTCCTGCCGCGGACTTGTCCTTGCCTCACAGCGGTTTCATGTAAGTTTTGATAAAGTCATACAAAACTTGTTGACACTGATGTTAATGTACCTTTGCAACCTTGAAAATCAGTAAACAAGTAGAGACATTTTGAACCAATGTTTGAATTGATGACCAGTAAGGAGTACACAGATAAGAAGTTCAAAATTAGCTTCTATATTTTCATTCGCAATTAGTCCTATTTTTCATGAGAATTATGAGATTAAACATATTGACACTGGGTCTAAGATTCTACTCCAAATTATAAAGTACCCCATAAAAAAACTATGCTAAATATTTAGTGTATCGCTTTCGATCTCTGATAGACCTACTTTGGAGTCAGAAATAGCTCAGGAAGAAATCGCAATTGCGTTTGAATAGCCTAAGGTAACTCGAGATCCTAACACTGCTTGTTTAAGGAGCATTGGGCTACAGTAGTGTCATCGTGTCAACCTAATGGAAAGACTAGGTATCCTTTAATATCTACAATAGCTGACCTTAGTATTGCTTCAATGACTGAGGCAACTCAACAGGTCACTGCTTCATTCCGTCAAAATGGACTCTTCAATTTGCTTTGTTGGTTCGACAGCGGACGATCTTCTTGTTGACGAACAATCAGTGGCGAGCTCGTCAGTTCCAGAAGACATGGATACTGGCATTGAACTATTTCTAGCTGCCGACCACGGAATCCAAGACTACGAATATTACAGAGTATGTGCTCTTTCCGATGAATTGTTCTCTTTTAGAAGTTGGACTCATCGACCAAGGCCTGTTTAGAATTATCTATAGTTAAGTTTTATTTGCGTAAGATGTGGAATAGGCTCCATGCTTTAACGTACAACATGAATGACTAAACGTGACAAGATCAAAAGAGCTATTCTCTCTCTTTTTGTAGTTCTATACCTTATCCATTGAGTGGACCTAGTACGGAGTATAGTTGGTTGATATTGTTTTTGGTATTTTCTCGAGATGATGAACCATGAGCCTGCGGGCTGGTTTTCTCTTAACAGTGGCCCTAACATGACTGCCCAAGTTTAGTTTATCTCTATCTACGTCCCTTTCTTATGACACTAGTTAGACAGAGACATAGGGAGGGGTTAAACTAAACCTGGGCTGTCATGTTAGGGCCGCAGGGGTTACTGAAGTCAGATGGCAGTCGAGCTAATGTAACGCGTCTTTCCTGCCAAACTTGGGATCATGGTCAAAGCTTACCCCGAGTTAAAAAAACAGGAAAAAGCACTACAAGGATAAAAATTATCTTGAAATTATCCGTAAATACTGTCTGACATGTAAGTTAGAACTAGGCTCATAAAATTTTAAAGTTTATGAAAACTTCCCCGTCAGCCTGGAAACATCCTTTAGCTTTACCTTAATTTCCTCAAAGGACTACTACCTGTAGTATCAGTCTTGCACTGCCTCTATCCATTAGATGCCACCTACTTTCAACTTATCGTCGATTTCATTTGTGAATACTCAAGCCTTGCATTCGTTATGCGGTCACTAAACATTTCCTACTCAATGACCAGTTCTTCGATTGTTGTGTCCTCACTCTTGCTTGAAGTCTTCTTTAAGTGGTTCCTGTTGACAGGTGGAGCCTCAAGTATGTTCAGTGCCCGCTGGCGCGTGGGCAGAGTGGCGCGTGCGCCTAATGCCGCGATCTGGAGTAGAACCCGTGCCGCCTGGTCTGCTTCTGTTCAGGACCTTACCGGATGATGACAGAGGGTAATTCATCTTTCCATGCATGTTCATATAGAAATAATTTCTATTGATGAATTACTAACTTGGCTTCTTTTAGTCTGTTCTAGGGGCATAACAATTTCTAACAAAGTCAAAGTTTAGTAATTTCATACCAACAAATAATATTTTGTTCCTACTCATCGATTTCGATGAAACTAACTACTCAATTAATTAGCACTAAATTGAAATTAATTAATTATCCTACCTATCAATTAAAATTAAATTAAACAATATTCATGTCTGTAACATAGGCACTTATAACGAAACTACTTTGAATGTACAGTCAGCCTTAGAAGTAGCTAGACACTTTAGCACCTTGTCACTATCAGTAGTGTGACAAATTCGAGACACTTTCATTTCACACGGTAGGTACTACGACAAGGTTCTTAAGCGTTTATCTACTTCTGTGGCTGACTGTACAAATCTACCAAATATTTATGTCAACATTATAAAGATTTGATAATATATATGGATGATTTATCGAGCAGAAATAAATATTGTTCTTTGGTACGGCAGCGACTTTTGGCAGCGCGGCGAGCCGGCGCCGGCGCGGGCGGCGGTGCGCGTGTCGCCGCGCGCGGCCATGCTGCGGCTGTCGCGGCGCAAGGTGCGCGTGCGGCTCTGCGCGCTCGACCTGCCTTACCAAGATGTTGTTAGGTACGTTCGTACTTATATTTTCAGCTGTAGGTCTACAGTACAATTCCCTATGGATACACTACAGCAAAGTGCTGAGATATTTTTTTATTATAATACTTTATAATAATAAAAAAATCCCAGCATCATTAGCTTCCTAAGAAAACTCAAATAACATCAGATTTTTAGTTACGTCATATAATTGTACAAAATAAAAACATTTTATGACAGCTAGGATAGATTAAATACTGACTGCCTTAGTCCATCACATTAAAAAAAACTATGACAGATATGCCCTTGACAGCTTACTTGTCAATGGCGGCGTTCCAAATCGCGTCTACATTGCACACAGCAATTACATTAAAAATTTAACAAAATAAATACATATTAATATAAATAAATAGACAACACGAAGAAGTCTCTGTAATTTGTCATGGTTTAAATAAAGCTGTTACTTTCAGGGTGCGAAAGCGCTTCCGCGTGCAAAACACAGGCTCTGCGCCGATGGAAGTGCTCTGCAAGACCGCGGCGCCATGGCGCCTCGTACTGGACGAGCCGACCGGCGGTTTCTGTGGCTGCACCTGCAATTTCGGCCGCGGAGAACGCCCCGAGGCGTTCGAGATGATGCTGGAACCGAGGAGCTCCACTGCGGTTAGACATGATCATTATATCAGTCACAAAGCGTCCACTGCCGGGCATGACTGTGCCCTGAAGATCGCCACGACGACCGGTCCAGCGTTGTTCGCATTCAGTCAGTTTTTTCAACCAGAACGATCGTCGGTCTACCTAGTGACGGGTCTGGCACGACTGCTACGGTTAGACAACTTGCAGCGTATGTAATCAAAGCCAATTTCTTTTCACCTTGTCTCTAAGATGGCTCACTGCTAAACAAAGCCACTTGTTCTTATTGAATACATATTTCTCCAAATGCATTAAAGTCATCCTGTGGTTGTTGCATCTGGGACGATGAGCGCTAAAAAGTAAAAGAGAACTGGTATCTTCATGCGTCCGTTGGGCTGTTACAGTGCAGCAGTGGCATATTTTAGCACATGCTTAACAAATTTTGTTTGTTTAGAAATACCTACAGGTCAAAACAGTCTAAATTTTGAAGTGTACCGCAAGGTGAAGTGGTGACAGGAAAACATTTTTCCTAATATTCCTATATCTTCCTTTTATTCTTAATAATACCGCTCCGCCAGATGTGCGTAGAGGTGTGCGTCCACACTGAAGAGATGTGGCCTAAAGCAGAGGCGTCCGCCGACTGCCAGCCTCCGAGCTATCCGCCACAGCGGACTGTCCAGGGAGAAATGTCCTTCTACTCCGAACAGGGTCTGCTCCAGGTCTGTACAGTTAGGCATATAATTTTTAAAGTATATCAACGAAAACTATCGTCACCTGCTTGAAGATCCTAATAAGTAGCTAAGTACCTATCTACTACCCACGTATCAACCTAAGTAGTAAGTAGGACACTCAGTGTACTTTACTCCTTACTTAATCCATGATAAGATCAGCTGTATAGGTAAAGCAACGAAAGTTAAGTGGAACGATAAACATACGACTACACAGCGCCATACAAAACAAAGCAAAGACTAGAAAATTCGAACGAAACTCTCCAGTACACACAGGATATGCAGCACCTCTACTCCCGTTGTATTACCTACGCCATCACATAAATGAACTTAAATCATGAATGAATGAACGGAAGGAAGAAAGAAAGAAAATATTTATTCAGCAAACAGAAAAAAATAAAGGTAGAAACATTACACAATTGATGAATTTGATGATTGATGATTGAATGGCAATAAAGATCACAATTGGAAAATATTAAATTATTTTAAATTCTTTATTTATTTAGGGGTTTTGATCAGAATTGAATATGTCAGCCCCATTAGAAAACAATACAATTGGAAAATATTGTTCACAAAAATGTATTTGGAGCGTCATTTCGAAGGTCAAAGTTACACATTCGGGGTTTCCTCAGTTAATTCCGTCAATCTAGATAACTATGAATGACACCAGAATGACGGATTGACGAAAATGGTTAAAATATTTAAAATTCCGTCAATCTGGTTCATCAGTCAATGAAATTACATGGTCACTCTGGCATCAATCTCACCAGAATGTTAGACTGAACTGATAAAATATTGAACATGTACCCTCCGTCTGATAGTACCTTACTTCTTCGTTATTTTGCATCTTCAAAATAAAATCAGTAATGAAGTGTCTGGTAAAAATTCTCTAAAGTAGCAGTTTAAATTGAAGACCACGAACTTATTGATGATTGTGAAACTGTCAAAGCTGGTGGTGATGTTTGTATTGATAAACATGAAGTTAAAGATGATAACATAAGAGTTGATGTTGATGATGGCTTGGCAGACGCTGCCGCTGGCACTGGAGGTGGACTACCCGCAGCTGTTCCTGGAGCCGGCATCTCTGGACTTTGGTTTCGTGACAGATGGAGATTCGCGCAAGACTTACTTCACAGTGTGGCACTCCAGCTGTGAGTTATCATTATTCTGGCCTTGTAAAATACACTGTCCTAATGTGACTATTTCATTTCATTTTATTTCATTTCATTTCATTTCATTGGGTATAAGAAAAGACACGTTATGAGTATACTTTTTTTTTTATGCAACATAGAGAGGAAAACGAGAAAGTGGCTCACCTGATGGTAAGTGATCACCACCGCCTATAGACACCAACAACACGGAAGAGACTGCAGATGCGTTGCCAATCCAGAGGGCTAAGACTGAATACCTCTTGTGCCATTTATTGCACCAGCTGTCTTCCTCTCCACACCGGAACACAACAGTGCAAGCACTGCTGCTTAGCAACAGGATTAGCGAGCAAGATAGTGGTAGCAACCTTGCGCAAGATCCTACCACCCGCAAAACTACACTTTCTGTACCTATATGAATGCGTGCCGGAAGTGAAACAGAAACCAAAAGTCGATTTGTTTTCGGTAAGCCGCTTGTATCCCTAGCAAATACTGAAATATTTTTAAATTCATACATTTCTTTTAAATATTTAAATCTTAGCAAGAAACTTGTTCAGCGAAGAGATTAAAAAAATCGTTGAAAAATTTAGGCTCGGGAACAATGCGGCCGTTATCTAATATCGCGTTATTTCATCGCAACGCGCGCGCCGGGGGCCCTTACTCCGACGATTTACTTGCATTCAAATTACACCGCTTTACGAAGCCTTTCCATCGTTTTACTTTAGCTAAAACACGCTTTAAGCAGGTCAAGTAATCCCAAAGATAATATCTAACCGAGCGAAAACATGTTGTTGAAGGGATATAAAGTTTCGCTCGTAACAGTTTTAATGTCAAAAAACAGGGCACTGAAGGGCAACTTAAACAAACTAGCTAGATTTGTTTTTAAATAAGAGCCAGCTGCTTTTTATTACTACTATGGAAATATTCTTGTAACATTGCAAAATTGCTACACACACACAAAATATTGAACCCAACAAAAGAGTAGCTAGTTTTTCTTATAAATACCATGATGGTGGCCAATAATGGATGCGGCGGTGCTTGATGGTAAGCAATTACAGCTTCTTTGTATGCGCTTGTTACTTTAGAAAAATTACGCGCGCGTTGCAGATGCTGCAAGAATCTTTTCCGACTCTGCAGGAACTTTTGAATATCCCTTTTGAAATCCCTTATGCTTGTTAAAGTCTTTTGTCTGTCTGACGGTATACACAGACAATTAGGCAATGTTGTTTCTTCATCCATTCATCTCTAATACACAGACAGTCTCATAATAGAGCGTTTCATGGCCCGGTTCATATTCGATTAAAATCACTCTCGATAATAATTTCGTACGTTTACACGATTTGTAGACACTAAAATAAAACAATAACGAGTATAACAGTTTATATAATTCAAAATAAAATTCAAATATACCTTTTGTCAAAAATAGAGTTTAATCTATAAAATCAATGACTACATAAGTATTACGGATGTTTGGAAATGATCCCAACTTGTATTGACGATCCCTGGCTCCAAATATTGTACAACTAGTGTGTTATATTTTTAAATTGTATTTTTTTTAAATATTTAAGATCTGAAAACAACATTGTTATTTTGATTTGTTTAAAAAATTACACCTCGTTGAGTTTCTTGCTGGTATCTTCTCATCAGAGGTTTTTCCGAACCGGTGGTAAATTTTATGACATTCATAAGTGCTTCCTGTAAGCCTCAACTTAATAAAGATTTTTATACCGGAATAATTGTTCCATTGTTCTATTTCAATCACTCCCGTCGTTCGCAAGAATGTCAAGTCGTTCAGATGGCAGTAAATTAACTGCGTATAAAATAGCCTGTCTCATAATCCCCGTTATAAATGAAACAACGACTCCATTTTGCCCGAAATGAGCTACCCACAAAACCGGCAAATCCGCCGGCTCCCAACCGTACCCAATTAAGAGGAGTGTGAGCTCAGCGCTCTCCATACAAACGGCGATAACGTTTTCCACCTTCTAAACCTTAAGTTATCGCCATGTTTTTTGTATGTAATCATTATGCACTAGAACTAGGTTGGTATGTTTTGATTTTTTAAATATTCTTAACAGTTTCAAAAATATTGGCGCTTTTTTTGTTTCGTATGAAACTCCTAAAATGTAAATATTGTCAAATCTATGAAGAATATTTAAAAAATCAAACATATAAACCTAATTCCATGGCATAATGACAGCATTCCAAAAAATCATTGCCATAGGTTAAGCTTTAGAGGGTGGAAAGCGTTATTGCCGTTTGTACGGGGAGCGCTTTTCGGGCTGGCTTCACACTCCTCTTAAAATCTCGCCGCACTGGGCAAAGGCTACAGGGTCCGACTGCGGCGCTCAAACGAAATTGTGATACAAACACATTAATAAACCTAAACGATTTTTTTCGCCTAAAACCGTTTAAATTGAATGAGTGGAAGAATAGTTTTGTTTTCTAAAGTTAGAATTTTTGTCTGTTTTCTGTATGATTGTACGCACATTGCACGAAACCTGTCCCACAGGATTAGATGCGGTTTTCACAGTTTTATTGCTAAATGGGAAATTTTGTGATAAGAAGTGTTCATAGGTTTTAACACGTTATTTAATTTTAATTCTTATTGACCGAATATTCTTGCCTTTTTTTATTTTTAAGCTTGTGACATTTTTTGATGTTCTTTTCTTTATGTTTATGCTCTACTTTAATTTCTTGATATATTCATATAATTTTAAAATTTTGTTTTATATTATGCTTCTTTTTGAAAATCATAATTGACATCTATGTAGTTTACAATGTAATGTAATATTACGAAATAAATAAATCTAAATCTAAAAATCTAATTAATTTAAAATCTGGTGCTTTCATTTTTATACGCCGCCGGGAAACGGAGTAAATAAATAAATATAAAATAATATTTTGGGTCCATTTACACAAATTGACCTAATCCAAAATTATACAACTAAAGCTGCTTGTGTTATGGGTGCTCGACAACGGATGTACATACTTATACAGATAAATAGATACTTAAATACATATAACATCCAAGACTCGGGTACAAACATTTGTATTCATCATACAAACATTTGCCCCTACCGGGAATCGAATCCGAAACCTCAAGCTTTGTAGTCAGGGTCACTAATCACTAGGCTATCCGGTAGTCAAGTCATAAGTGAGATAGGTACCTACTCCCAAATTCCACGTGTACTAAATGGCGAGCAAAAAGTCAGTAAAAATAAATTAAATAGTCTCATTAATGAATACATTTGGTCATTTTATTTCCGTTTGCTTTTCAATCTAATATTTCCTCTCATGAATTATGGAGAGCGCCGATATTTCTGTCGGGGTCACGTTATTTATGGACGGGGAAATTTTAAACACCTCCCTTTTGTCACGAAGGTTTCTTTTTTCAGAAAAAGCTCCAATTTCAGAACGGGGTGAATTATGTACGCGTTAGTAGGGAGAGCGAGGTTTTTTTAAACCGGATACATGCGAGGCATTTCCTGGCATTAAGAATTAATTATTGGACTAAACAACTTTTTTATCCTATAGATGGTAGCTTAAACAAATGTTTTCCATAAATTAAACAAGAGATAAAACATCTTTACTAATAAAAAATCTGCAAGATCTGGCAGTTTTTTTTTTAAAGTATGGCATTGAGTGCACTACTACATGAATGTATTTACAATAGCCAGATGTTTTTATACAATGCATGCTTCTTATTGGAAAGAGGTGCCCCTTATTTCACATAAAAACGTTTCTCCGAATGCTATCATTTCGCAAAATTTTATTTTCATCGACACCATTTCTTGCTAAAGTTGTGTACTCTTCAGGGTGTCTGATAATTATATGTAAAATACTTTTGGCCGAAAGGTGTCGTATTCCTTAGGTTTCGTGGTTAACTGTCGCCGCGAAAATGCTCACATTACAGACTTCACGTGGTAGTAATTAAGTATTATAAATATTTATGTTAGTCTTTAAGATATTTGTCCATGCAGCCTAAAATAAATTTATTTTATCTTATTCTATATAATGCATCGTGTAGGTTAGGTTAGAATTGCGTTTTATATATAATAATAATCAATTATATCCGTGCAGAAGATTCCTGTTGATAAAATGAAATTTGATTAACACAAAATTCGGTGAAATGAGTGTCGGTGAAACAAGTTTAAACCCATTGGATAGGGGATGTAGAAACAAAAAAAGTTTCAGCCGCTTTCTTTGCCTATAGCCTTTCTTTCAGACTGAAACTTTAAGCCGCGATACGACATCAGGGTGTCTCCCAGGAGTCCCATACTTTTTAGTTCCGTAAGGAAGACTTGAAAGTCTTGAAAGACAAGATGGAATATTCCGCAAAAGTTCAACAAAATGGACCCTTAATCCAGCGTGCAACTATGTTAACCCTAGAGTACTCGCGCCTTCCTGTGAAACGCGAGTGATCGCGTGGGGAGCATTTTGCCGCCCATACTAAATACGATTTTTTCTAGCAAATAGCCGTGACATGATTTTATTATTATATTTAAAGGATAGAATAAAACATAAACTATCAGAATAAGAAGCATTTATTAAAGTTTTATGCTTAGAATTTAGAAAAAAATGCTTTGGGAAATCTTAGGTAAAATTTCTCGGTTTTTTGCAACCTCTTCACAATTATTTATATAAAAAAAAGAAAAATTAAACTAAATAGCTAAATTATACGTTTTCATCATCTACAACATGTATTTCAACAAAACAATCCAGACACATGTACATGCAATGTTCGTTGCACAGTAACTTTGCACATATGTTGCACCCTTTTTTCGTCCTTCTATTGTTCTTGGACGGACGTACTGTGCATATACCTTCTCTACTTGAGGGTATATTTTGATGATCCGATGGTACAAATCGAGCGATTTGGTTTCTCAGCCGTTTCTGCAATATGTTTGCGTCGGATCTTCTAATGATATGTGGTCTAGTCATCGCGAGGGCAATTTCTTTCAGAAATGTTCGTTGTAATAATAACTGGTCGGTGTTTTCTATATATATTATCTGACTATTTATGCCAGCAATATTCAGAATTGAGACAAATAATTTCATTGGCCATCTGCGAGTCATTCTACTGACGGAATATTCTTCTTTCATTTGATCTACGACGTCAACTCCTCCTTTGGTCCCATTGTAATATGTTATGATTTCTGGTTTTTGAGTAGCACCGGTAGTTTCGTCGATCTTGTTGTCATGGTGTAAAGTTGACAATAATAGAACCACTTTTTTTTGTTTTTATTAAGTGCATCATCTTCTTCGTCATCTGTCTCCCCTTCCAACCACGCAAGTATTTGTTCGTCTAGTTTATTCATTTCACACGATGCTTATCTAAAAAGATATAAAATAAATTGAGCAAAACAAAACAAAAACGACGCCCAATAATTAATCAAAACAAACTAAAAATCAATCTTATACGATATTTATATCAAAACAATACTGAACGCAATGAAAACGAATAATATTTGGACTATAATAAAAAACCAAACCCACAAACTTTACTTACGTGAGTAGTCGCGCGGTGAGCAATTTGCCGTCCAACGCGGCACACCTGGGACAATCTTTGTTTCCTGCGGTCACCCGCGCACTGAACTTATTATAATTTCAAAAACACGGAGGTGAAGTACAGGGGGGCAGCTACTAGGACGCTTGACCTTGACAAATGCATCGTTTACAAAATAACACGAATATGGTGCCGCGGGCGGCAAAATGCTCATAGCGCGAGTACTCTAGGGTTAAAGTGAATTTATAAATCAAATCGTAACAAGTCACTCACTATTTCACTTGTTATGTGAATTTGACAAGGTTTTATGGTGTGTTAGGGTTCCATTTAATTTCTTTACATCTTCCTCTTTGTCTTAATTTTGTATTAACAAGTAATTGTCCAAGACACGAAAATCTTTAAACAGCGTGTAACCGAAAATATATCTTATTCCAAAAAATAGTTAAACCTTCTCCATGATGAATTTCCTTTAAAACTTATTACGTTTACTAATTTTGTAAAATATTTAGGCATTAAATTAAAGCGGCGAACATTTTAGAGGAAAGGGGAGATATTTAACTATGCCAATAATAATTATAATGTCTTTTTTAGACCTTAATATTTCGTAATAAAACCATTACATTGAAAGATTGCTCTACACGACCCCCAATATTTTTGCAAAACCTATTCTTTAACACATAATATTATGCTGTAATTTTATTTCAAGACTTTGTAGTCGTCGTAGATATAAACTCTATGATCTTGCAGAATTTTACGTTTCTAGCACTTTTAGTCTGCGAGTAAAATGCCTGCGACATTAAGGCTGCTTTTCTACCAGAGATATGAGAGGATGCGTAGCGAGGGATGTGTTTGTAAGAACCAATAGCATGGCTTCATTTACCTCGCTTCGGTCAGCACAGCTCTGGTGGAAACGGCTCATTGGTTCTTTACAAGCACATCCCTCGCTACGCATCCTCGCACTTCTTTGGTGGAAATGCAGCCTAAGTCAACGGATACTCCTTGACATCAGACAAGCCACTTGCTTGTTTACCACCGGCGTGATCCTAAAAACGAAATTATAAAACTTCCACTTCCCATTACGTCCTTCCTATACCCCTCGCTTAGTTTGTTTACAACGCGAGACGAGTTACCGCCAAAATTAATAACCTTAAATTGATTTGAACGCGCTACCTTCTGATGTGGAGTCAGGTTCGGTCGGCTTGTGAAATAAGATCGGTGTTCCAATTTAGAGGATGTTCTCAAACTCAAAAATAAAGTCCATTATAACTCAATCTGTTATTTTTTTACTTTTTAAATTGCTTATATTGCTACGAAAATTGATTCATAAAATTTATGTAGACTGATTTCATCTCGGTCCTATGAACCCTGATAAGTGTTGGAAACGTCGGGAATTAGATTATTTGCAGCATAATATGCTGCATAATATGTGCATATTATGCACAGATGAGTCGTTCAAATTGTTTTATTTAAAAGTGCATGGTAGCAAAATCGCAAACTAGCTTAGATTTGACATAGTGTCCGTTCGAAACTAGTTTTTACAACCAAAACCGAAAACTAAATCGAATTTTGGTTTTTGCTTTAGTTTTGGCCGAAACCAAAACTTACTATGTAAGTTTACGTAGTGGTACGTTGTTACAAGTAACTAAGTAACAACGTACCACAGCGGACAGTTAGCAAGGGGAAACCAACACTGACACTTTCCGTCGCCGACCCATTACGCCCGTCGCTCCCGAACGCCGCAGAAAAGCTTACGAACTTATTTTATTTAAGCTTCATTGCACAGTTTACAAAATAAATATAATTGGCGGATTACCAGTAAACATTTTCTACCAATCAACCACGACATAAATAAGTAAAATGACATACTAATTCAATTTCAGTTTCGGCCCTAGTTTCAGCAAATTTTCTGCCAAAAACTAAATTCTAATTTAACGCCTAAACTTGCCGGGGTGGAAACCGAAAATTCGGTCGAACACTAGTTCAAGGATTGGATTGCTCACCCTGTATAATATTGTTGTAGTGAGCTCGACCATCGACTTGAGCGCGGAGTGGTCAGGCGGTGAGCAGTTCCGGCTGTTCCCGCGGCGCCTGCGCGTGCCGCCCGGAGTACGCCAGCGCATCTACCTGCAGTACACCGCCAGGTGCATTAAACAGATAACTTTAAAAGTACCAATTCACTGCAGTTAAAGTGAAATGTCAAACAATATTGACAGTTTCAACGTCTGTCAAAGAAGGATTGGTGCATAGGAGTCGAGTCGGTAAGGTATCAAAATAATGGTGTGCTGGCAAAATATTGATGCCATGACAGCGATACATACATTATGTAAACAAAAATCTGTATTCAAATAGCTTAAGTAAAAAAAACAATTTTATTCATATAGAAAAGAAACATCGAAACAAAATAAAAATAATAATAATCAAACATAATGTCACGGCGCAGCCGTGAATAACCGCCGACTCAGCATGTAACATCGCCATAATAAGCTACGATTTGGTACTTTCTTGATAGTGCTGTATTTTTTACGTTAGTTAAATTCATACTTACCTCATTATCTGTGCTCTCCCTCTGTCCGCCAGGTGGTCGGGCGGGCCGTCCCCGGCGGAGGGCTGCGCGCGCGTGGCGGCGGCGGCGGGCGCGGGCGCGTGGTGCCGCGCGGGGCTGCGCGCGCGCGCCCTGCCCGCGCGCGACCACAAGTGCCGCGCGCCGCCGCACGACCACACCGATGACCGCGTGCTGCAGCCGCCGCTCTGACGGCACGGTATACAGGGTTTGAGCATCGAATGCCACATGGATGGCGACTACCTTAAAAACTGGAAATAGCACATTCTGGGTAAAGTAGACTTTCCTTTATTTTTAAAAACAATAAATGCTGCAGTTGAGGATTTATGAAAAACTAGCTTTTGCCCGTGACTTCGTCCGCGTAGACTTGTTTAATTGAATCAAGCAAACGTGCACCCTACATGCAATCTGCAATATTTCCTGGACAAATTAATGAGAATTAGTTGCTTTGCTGCTCATGACGTCACGGCGGCGTATAACTCACTTCTCGCTATCCCGTGGGAACTTTGCATTTTTACGGGATAAAAAGTACAAACAAACAAACACAATCAAAATAACGGAAAGCCATGAAAACTGACAATTACCTTTTAATTTTGTTTTCACCCGTCACGTGAAATGCACCGCAACTAGTTTATTAATTAGAAATAGCAAATTGTACGCAATGGAGACTTACTTTTATTTTAGAGATGATTTTTCATTTTTTTACACAGAATGTACTATTTCCAGTATTTAAGGTAGTTGCCATCCAGTTGAAAACATTTGAAACTCAACCCCTCTTTATTGGAATTCAGCCTAAAGTAGATTCATGTTTTGTCTTCAACAAGCTTCAAAACTACACGTCTCAAGCAATGCCATCCTTTGTAGACACCCTGCGTACGTGTCACTGACCCCTGGAGTAGCCTTAGAATGATATAAAACTTGCTTGAATAGCTGTAATAACACCAAAACAATAAACTATACTACTTCTTGGTCCGGTTTTTATTTCACGCTCAATTTGGGTCGCTTTATGTGTTAAAAATGCCTACAGCTTAAAGTCTTTTATTTGGCTAAAACTATTTGGTTTCGTGTGTTTTTTGCAGATTGCGTTGTGGTGTCAGATAAAAAATGATTTACTGTGAAAGTAAAAAGAAGTTCCTAAAATACTATCTTAGTACACGAGAAACGGAAATTTAAGAAAGATAAACGCTCACTTTTCTTTTCGGTTATCTGTTTGGCCTACCTTTGGTTACCTTCAATTTGTTTAGAAACTATGGCATGTTATAGAAAATATGGCATGGTAAATTTTTTGACATTCATAAGTGCTACCTGTAAGCCTAATCTGAATAAAATATTTTGACTTTGACTTTGACTTTGACTTTGACTTTTGACTTTATAACATAACTTATACATATTATAGTTATATTATGAGGTATCGCGGGGACAATCCAATGACCAAAGTATGCTAAAAGCGGGCAAAACATTTTGTACTTTTTGTTTGTCCCCTCCGGCAAAATCTTAATGTTATAATAGCATTCAAGACATAGGTATTTCAAAAGACTTTGAAGTGGTTCCTATCTACATATTGCCCAAATTTTTTGGATTGGGCTTGTTTTCCCTTTTTGTTATTTTTTGTGGCATTTAGGCGGCATTTAAAATATTCTATAATTCTAATTATTTTTAAGGGCACCAGGAACTAATTTCATAAACGCAACAGGCGACAGTTGACAGTCACAATTCGCAGTACGTATAGACTTAACATCATAATGGGCAATGTATACCAAATTGTCACTGTCACCTGTCGCCTGTCGCGTTTATGAAATTGGGCCCAGTTATTATTAATTCTACAATTGTACGACTCGTGCACTCGTGTGACCACAGATGCTGGCTTTACACTTTGCTAAACGGTTTTATGTTCCGTTTTTTATCTGATTCAATTTAAACCTTTTGTCTTAAAGGACAATGTTAATATTACACAAAGCTAAAACCAAAACATGAAACCTTTCCACAGTGCGTCCGCGCAATAACGACTGCCTTTGAGAAAATTGCGGGAACAATCTTTATACGAGTCCTCGTAATATAATAAATCTGTTTGTAAGAAATTGTACAGTAAAGTTCAAGTGACCTTTTGTGGCGACTTATTTTTCTTTGAAATAATTTTAATTCTATTACAACGGAAACGCAAATTGAGCTAGGCTTTGTGTTTGATAGCACCGGAGGGCTTACATACGGTTCGGTGACTATATTACACGTTAATACTCTGAATTTCGACCTTGTTAAAATACGTAAGTAATCGAATTGAAGAGTTGTCGAGTGGCGACCGCGTACCGGAAGACGTAGCGTGGGCAGACACGCCACAAGGCGAAATGACGACCAGTGTACCTAGCACGAATCTTCTCGATACGCGTTAACTCGCTACGTAACTCAGTGCGGCTCTTTCTAACTAGGCCAGTAGGAGATAGACGCACCGAGTTACGTAGCGCGTAAACACGCATCGAGAAGATTCGTGCTAGGTGCACAGCAGTTGGGTGATTTTTGACTTTCTAACGCTCGATACTCGCCAAGTGCGGGCCAATCAGCGGCGGGCTTTGATTGACCCGCGACTGGCGAATGTCAAGCGCTTGAAAGTCAAAAATCAACCCGCTGTGCAGCTAGATTGAAATTTCTCGACGCCGCGACGCTACGTAACTCAGTGTGTTCCTCTCATACTGGGCTGGTTAGAACAAGACTCGCTTACAACTCGCTTCGTAACTCATTGCGAGTTAAGGCATGTGGCGCCTCGGCCACAACTGTACTTCCACTTAGCTCGGTATTGCACCTGCTTGGTACGTCTACACCGCGCGCATCTACTGGACGGCAAAACAAAAATGATTAGCACTCTGTCACCGTGCTTCAAGAGCTGTTCACTACCTATGTATTTCCTTTCAATGTATAATTAATTGTAAATACTGTTATCGTGTCAATTAAAGCTGGAAATAGAAGAATAGTTTACTTCCGCAAACACCTAGTCCAAACCTACGTGGAGCGCCACGGCGCCCCCACAGGCCCATTTACACGGCGTGAGTTCTCGTTTGCGAGTTACATTACATTGCAAGGCTCGATGGATGGATCTAATCGTAATGTTATGCAACTCGCATGCGAGAACTCGTATCATGTAAATTGGAAGCGAGTTAGCGCGAGTCGAGAAGGTTCGTGCTAGGTGCATCGTTCAGCGTCCTCTTATAACGGGCTACTCAGAACCGTCTTCTAAATTCAAATTAAAATCCTTTTTACCAGAGACGCAGAAATGCGACCAACTACAGTGCCGGTATCCTGCGGGAATAAATGAACAAATGCTTAAGCAGAAAGCATCGCTCAAACAGCCTCGACTCGGACAATGGCTGCCACACTATTCCGGAAATAGGGCGTTCCGTTAAATAGGGAGCGCTAGGGTCCGCAATATTTGTATTAATGGTTCCTCTATTATGCTGTTGGCTGAGATTTCAATGAAAACGTAAATGAAACGCCCGTTTCCAACAGTTCCGGGACAATTTGGGACTATTATAGTAATAATCGCCGACTCGTAGCGTAGTTCAAAGTCGTTGTTTGGCCTTAATAGACAGTTTACATAAACTGGGTTGTCTAAATACTTAACAAAAGGGTATGATGTTATTACCTATCTGTTTATCTGTCAACTCGATCATCATTATTATAACACTGTCCGTTGTGGTAAAGTTATTTTTTTCTGCACTCTAATAACCATACAGTAAATCAACTAATGTACTCGCTGAGCAATCCAGAAGTTCGCATCACTTATTTCGTCCATCTGTATCTTCTTTGTCTTTAAACAGAATTTCAAGTAAAGTCGCTAGCCATTCCTGTCTATCCTGATATCTTATAGTGCATGTTCAGCTGCCTTTTCCTTCTAAACGCAACGGATTTTGATACGGTTTTCACTGTCATTTAGACCATGCGAAGCCGAGTCGCCAGTGGTATACATATAAATATTAAGTTTAAGTTAAATGTCAAATTAAATTTAAAATGCTATCTAATGAATGACAACACAAAGAAAAACTAGGGTAATGGCAGGACTCGATGCTACATCAGCATTCCGTGCCTTGTGTTTGCTAGTTTCGCGACATTACCGCTACCATACCCTGCGAATTTTTCAATGTATTAAAAAAAAAACGATTACATAAAGTTCTTATGTCAGTTTGAAATAAAACCTACTTTGTAAGGGCGTAGGATGTTATTTTGACTGTTCAACCAATTACGTAGTTAATAGGTAGGTAGGTATCTAAGAGTCAGCAGAATGTATGGGCTTCTTGCCAGTAAAACTAGCGTACGCATGTATCGTAAATAATCTAGCACAATGCTGTTTGTTTGCGGCGCGTACGGTGTCGGCACTGTCGGCTGTAGCCGCGTATCTCTCTACAGCGTTGTTTAATGGAATAGTAATGTAGTTATTGTTTATTTATTCAGCCTCGGCTCCAACACAGAATTCAGGTTTATTTTGTGTCACGATTTATTAGGAAAGATTCAGTTTAGCCTTCGGACATGAAGTAAGAATCTTTGTTAAATTAACTGATAGATAATTAACATTTATTTATGTTTTTACTAGCTGTTGCCGGCTTTCTCCGTGTAGAATTCGTTTATCGATATCCCGCGAGAATTTTTCACTTTCTTTGAGACCAAAATTGCCTATGTCTATTCTCGATATATGCAAACATTTCACCTCATCAAGATTCTTAGTTAACCGTTGAAGAACAGGGTGCGAGTCGATGCAGGGTGAACGGCGGATTTTTTGAGAGAGTAATGCAAGAGTTCAAAATGACACGACTTTTAATAAAAAAAATATAAATGTAAAAATAATATTGCGTGTGCGTCGGTCGACTGAGTTCGAAGAAGTAGTAAGCGCCGGAGAACCGCGGGGGTGGCGCGAGGGGTGCAACGCAGACACGTCGTGTGCATGTGTGCAGGCGCGCAACACATGCAAGGCGTCAACATGTTGCCGCCCTAGGAATGAGCTTCTGGTCGGTAACTGGTAGCGGGCACAAGCGGTTGTAGGCACGTCGGAGAGTCCCCGCAGTGGTGAGGACGTCGGCCACGCGGGTCACACCGTCGGAGCCGGGGTAGAGGCGCGTCACGCGCCCCAGCAGCCATTGGTTGGGAGGCACCCGGTCGTCTTTGACCAGGACCATTTCGCCAAGCTGAAGTTGTCCTTTATTCTTGTTCCATTTCTGGCGCTTTTGGAGTTCTGAGATGTATTCGGTATAAAATCTATTCCAGAAATGGGTCTTCACTTGCTGAGTCCGCAGGTAACGTGAGAGCGTATGAGCAGCAGCTGTTTCCTTGGTCGGAGGCGTTGGGAGCAACGTTAAGGTCCGTCCAAGTAAAAAATGGGATGGAGTTAGGGCTGTAAGATCTGAGGGATTTGAAGATAAGGGAGTGAGAGGTCTGGAGTTTAAGATGGCCTCTATCTGTACGAGAACGGTGTTAAGCTCTTCGTAAGTTAAGTTAGCGGTAGAAACTACGCGTTTTAAATGATATTTAACTGATTTGACTGCACCCTCAGCTAAACCGTTGAAATGCGGACTGTATGCTGGCGAGAACTTAAAGTTGATTGAAAGTTTTGAAGCTTGATCACTAATATAGTTTGACCTTTGTTTTAAAAATTTAGATAATTCATTGCACGCGCCTACAAAGCAACGCCCGTTATCCGAGAAGATGTTGGTAGGTTTTCCTCTGCGAGCTATGAATCTGTGTAATGCAGATAAAAAAGTTTCACTGCTCAGGTCGGTCACAAGTTCGATATGTACTGCTTTCACGGCTAAGCAAATAAATATACAAAGGTAGGCCTTGATTAACGTACTACCTCTACCTTTTCGGTTCAATATCATGACCGGTCCGGCATAATCTACTGCAACATTTGAGAAAGGAAAGTCAGCATGCAGTCGTTGTTCCGGAAGATTACCCATTATAGGTTGATTGCTTTTTCCGGAAAACCGACAACATTTAACACAATTGTGCACTATTTTTCTGGCTAGATTCCGGCCACCGATCACCCAAAACTTATGACGTGAGGTGGCTAAAAGCAGTTGCGGTCCAGCATGCATTAGTATGATGTGATAATAATTGTACAGTAGTGTTGTGATGTGATGGGACGAATGCAGTAAAATTGGATGTTTTATATCAAAGTCATAGAATGAGTTAGACAGTCTACCTCCTACTCTTAGTAGGCTATCTGTGCTATTATAGAATGGATTTAAATTATTTAATTGATTTTTAGCTACCAAAGACTTGTTATTTTTAAAGGCTTGGTATTCGTCTAAGAAGTTTTCTTGTTGTGCGAATCTACACAAAGAGTTTAGAGACAAATTAAGCTCTTGAATTGTTAAGTGACCAGTGCGCTTATGATTTGGGAAAAAATAATTATTAATAAAGCGTTGAACATAAGCTACGACGCGTTGCAACTTAGTGAAATTAGAGAAACGCTTTATAAAATTGGAGATATGAGTAACATGATCATTTTGTTTTGTACAGATGTTACACTGAGCTTTAAATTCTGGTAAATCGGCTTCTTTACAGGTTTTTGGTTGCACAGGCCATGCTGTTTCATCATGCAACAAAAACGATGGCCCCGTCCACCATAAAGCGCAATTTTGTAGGTACTTGGCGTCTGCGCCGCGCGAGCCAATATCAGCGGGATTTAAGTTAGTAGGTACATAGCGCCATTCAGATGATTCTGACCTTTCAAGAATTTCCTGAATCCTATTGAACGCATAGGGCTTAAGTAAATGATTTTTGGATGACTTAATCCAGCCCAGGACGATCGTAGAATCGCACCAGTATGTGCAGCGTGCTATCTGTAACCTAAAGGACGATTTAACTTTTTCTACCAACTGTGCAGCGAGAAGTGCGCCACACAACTCTAAACGTGGCACTGTGTGTGGCTTTAACGGCGCTACACGACTTTTTGCTGTCACTAAGTGAACTGACACGCTATTATCACGTGACACAGACTTAACGTAAACACAACCGGAATATGCATCCAAAGAAGCATCACTAAAGGAATGGATCTCGATTATGGCGCGAGAATCATAAAGCACATACCTGGGAATTTTAATATTATTAAGGTACAATAAGGAAGTAACAAATTTTCTCCAGGTATTCTGTATATCTAAAGGAACGGCCTCATCCCATGTTATTTTCGAAGCCCATAATTTTTGTAAAATTAATTTGGCTGTAAGTATGCAAGGATTAATTAATCCTAGAGGGTCAAAGATTTGTGACGTAATAGATAATATAACACGCTTACTAACATGGGCACTTTCTTGAATAGAAACTTTGAACATTAAATTATCCTCCTTGCATGCCCAGAGCAAACCTAAAGTTTTAGAATAATCTTTGTTACTGAGGTCGAGTAGTCCGTCGCTACTATTATGATTTATGATTTTATTAATATGCGGGCGGTTTGAATGCCATTTTCTTAAATAAAATTGACCGCATTTTAATTGTTCTATTACGCCTTTACAAATATTAATTAATTCTTTTTCAGACGAAGCACCCGTTATGAGGTCATCGACATAAAAATCGTGTTGTATAACTTCTGATACCGTTATATCAGCGCATTCTATGCCTAACTGCTTTAAGCATCTAGTGGCAAGGTAAGGGGCGGAGGCGGTACCATAGGTAACCGTTTTGAGCTTATATAACTTTAATTTTTCGTGTGGCTCAAAACGCCATAGTATTTGTTGCAGCTGATGTTGACCTTCGCTGATGTTGATCATGCGGTACATCTTTTCAACATCGGCGGTGGCTACAAACTTATGTTGCCGTAGCCTAATTAAGATACTTATCAGGTCGTCCTGCACGGTTGGACCAACCATTTGAATGCTGTTAAACGACAGGCCTGTTGTTGTGGCTGCAGAACCGTCAAAAACGACACGTAGTTTCGTGGTAAGGCTGGTCTCCCGAAGGACTCCGTGATGCGGTAAAACGTAAGTATTCGTATCCTTTTCAGGATTTATGTTTTCAGACATATGCCCTAAGGTAATGTATTCCTTAATAAAATTACAGTATTCGGCTTTAAATACAGGATCTTTATTGAACCTACGTTCTAACGATAAAAACCTGTACATCGCCTGATCATATGAATTACCCAGTTTATTAGGAGATTCTTTCAAAGGAATGACAACTATGAATCGCCCATCTGATTGTCGAATCGTATTATCAATAAAGCTTTGTTCGCATAGTTGTTCTTCCTTTGAAATCCGTTCATGTACAGGAACATTTTCATGTTCAAAAAAATGCTGTAATTGATCATTAAGCTGTTCGTCTTGAGTAATAATTGCATGATTGCAGTGGACTGTATTTGAGTTTTTATTGAATTGCACAAGACCGGAAATAAGCCAGCCGAACTTGGTTTTACTTAAAGTAGGCATGTTTTTTCCTAAGGATATATTTTGAGAACCTAGAGCACTCCAGAATATATCAGCTCCTAGAAGCATATCCACCTCAGAAGGTACATTGAAGGTCGGATCGGCTAACGTAATATTTATTGGTATTTTTAATAGCGAATAATCAATGTGCACTGTGGGCAGCGGTTGCGTAATGCGCGGCACCACGAAGCATTCTGTATTTAATTGGTATGTATCTATGAGTGACGAAATAACGACATTACACTGCTTGGATAATCGTGATGTCTGTGCATTCAACCCTTCAACTAAAGACGAGGTCAAAACGGTTGATAATTTAAGTTTATGTGCTAATTTTTCAGTAATGAAACTTGCAGTGCTTCCGTTATCTAGTAAGGCTCGAACTGTGTGCTTCTGACCGCTACAATCCTGCACTTGGATTAAAGTAGTAGACAAAAGCACACAGTTGTTATGGACAGCTGATAGCGCAACGTTATGTTGAGACATATTGTTTAATTGTGTTTGAATTTCAGGTATCTGCGGCTCCGGCTGAGGCGGCGGCGCAGCGCAGAGAACAACATTGTTTTGAGAAGTAGATGCGGTCGTGGCCGATGCATCATGATAATGCAGTAAGCTGTTTAGCGGTTTATTGCATAAGCGACACGGTCCGAGTCTGCATGAACTTGCACTGTGACCTTGACGCAAGCAGTTTAGGCACAGTTTGAGCGATTTTGCCTTTTGATTTCTGACCTTTATTGAGAACGATCTAAATTTAGTGCAACGGTAAATCGCGTGATTATTTTTGCACAACGGGCAAACATACTGTCGCTCTAAAGGAGGCGACTGAGGGCTGACCACTAACGATTTGTGGCGGTTGTGTGTTACGTCACTATGCCTACGTTTCGCATGAACGTCTTCCATGGTTTCTAACAAGTCAGATCGATTCTTTAGAAACTTTAAAAAATCATCGAGTGAAGGTATATCGGTAAGTGTGCTGCGATAAGTTTCCCATTCGCGAGTACTTGTGGAGTCTAATTTGCTCGAAATAATATATATTATGAGAATATCCCAATGCTCGGTTGGCAATTTTAGGGTTTTAAGTGCTCTAAGGTTTCTGTTGACAGTGTCTATAATGTTTCGTAACGATTTAGAAGACTCTTTTGTCAAAGTTTCAATGTTAAAAATTGCTTGGACATGATTATTGATAAGAAGCCTTTTATTATTAAACCTATCGCAAAGCAATTCCCACGCCACGTCATAATTACTTGCAGAAAAATCAAGCGACCGGACAATTAACGCGGCACTATCCTTTAAAGCTGCGCGCAGGTAATGAAATTTGTTTATTTTAGGTATGGAATCGTCTAAATGTATAAGCGAACTGAACGTGTCATGAAATTCTAACCAGTTCTGATATTGACCCGAAAAGGTAGGCAGATGAATAGTTGGAAGCTTAAGTTTTGGCCCACCTTGATGCGCAGTACTCGAACCTGAGACAGACCCGCTGCAGTCCAGGTCCGCGGGCGCGGCTGTCTCGTTCCTCTCCAACACCTCTCGCGCGAGCGCGACCAGGCCGAAGTACCTCGACTCGAAGTCTTCGCGGTCCTTATATTGCTCATCTGGAAGTTCGCAGGCATTTTCTATATCAGATTGAATGTTATCATAATCTGAATACAGTTGCTCCATCTTTGATAACCTTATGTTCAGTTCGTTAATTTGAAGTCGACTTAACTTCGGACAACTGTTAAGAGCATCTAAATAAGTTTTAAACTGCGTTACTTTAGTTTTATATGTAGCTCTTTGTTTCGTTAATGTTTTAAGATCCATTATGTATCGGTAATTAATTTAAATAGGTACACCAGTGAATTACTTACGGACAGTCTGTAACGGTTAAAGAATTAAAAAGCGAAGTTAAAAAGAAATAGATAAAAATATGAAGAAAAAATACTTAAATTTTATTTATGCAGTGAAGTGAGGGTGCATCGAGAATGTGCAAGCGCAAAGCAAGCGGCTAGCAATACGAGTTACCGGGCGGCCGAGCGCTTCAAGGTCGCGGCCGGCGATCACCCAGTTGGAATATGCACAAACAGCGGCGTTAGCAGTCACTTAACACAGTTAATGCACAGATGATTAGGTCTTAAACTCCGAAAGTACGGGAAAAAATAGGTATCTTTAAACTAACCAATTAATATTTGAGAAAGTAAATAAGTAATTACTAATTACGGCTAGCTATGTAATCGAAACGTTGTAAAGGAATGTAATTGTAACTAAACGATTTAATTCAACCTTTAAAGATGTAGGTATATAATATTAAATTAGCAAGTTATATTTGCAACTATTAATTTTAATTCACTGATTAAGTAAGGTAAGAAAGTACAAAAAGTACCTAGAAATAATGATAGGTAGTATTAGGCATGATTAAAGGTTCGCTTTTAAAGTGCGAAGTAATGAAGGCAAGTATAAGAAATGAAATAAATTGATGTTTGAAAAAGGTTCGCGTTTAAAGTGCGAAGATGAATAAATTAGGAATAAAACTTGGAACGGACTCACAATAACGCCACTTTCTCAGATCCTCACGCTGATTAGGTATGCTGATTCCCGTTGAAAGTAGGTGTGATTTTTCCAGATCCAATGCAGTTAGGTAATGTGTAGGTGCGTAGGCACTGTCGACGACGTTGAACTCCTTTTCTCGAGTTATCCACGTAACGGTCCGTCCTGCGCAGCGCGTTGCCTTTGTTCTTTTCAGGTTCGTTTCTCTTTCTTCCTTCCGGCTCGTAGGATCAAAATGAAGAACAGGGTGCGAGTCGATGCAGGGTGAACGGCGGATTTTTTGAGAGAGTAATGCAAGAGTTCAAAATGACACGACTTTTAATAAAAAAAATATAAATGTAAAAATAATATTGCGTGTGCGTCGGTCGACTGAGTTCGAAGAAGTAGTAAGCGCCGGAGAACCGCGGGGGTGGCGCGAGGGGTGCAACGCAGACACGTCGTGTGCATGTGTGCAGGCGCGCAACACATGCAAGGCGTCAACAACCGTGACGTCTTTTGTCCCAAAATTTCAGCAGGTTAGCATTCCCCATACAAAGTTTCATCCCTCATTTCATCTCCTTAGGGGTCAATTAAAAAAATATATCCTTTTTCCATTCCCAGGTGTCAAACTATCCGTGTACTAATTTTCATCTAAATGTGCCCAGCCGTTTAAACCTGAAAGTCTTTCTTCAGAACTTTTCTCCTTTCTCAGACTTTCGAAATTATAATTATTAAGTTTGGATTTATATTTCGATAGGACTAACAAACATTCAGCATGACTAGTGCTTCTTAACACTTCTAATAGATGCTCCATCGGTTTTTTTATTTAAAAGAAAGGCAAACGACCATGCGGGCAACCAGATGAGGAGTGATCACCGCCGCCTATAATAGAAGCCAGCGAGCCCAAGAAAATTTCTAATGCCTTGCCGGGTTTAAAAAATAATTTAATAAATAAATTTCATTTATTCTCAGGCTGCTAAAGCCCCTAGACAAATACCTTACAAACTAACATGCCCGGATCCCCCATGGGCCTCCAGATCTTTCACTCGCCATACGAAATTGAGAAGCAAGCTACTACTTCACGCCAGCATTATGCGAGCCTTTAAGTTTATAACCCGTTTCTTGTAAACAACACACACGCATAAACAACAAGACACCAAAACAAGGCCTCTCAAATTAAACATTGTCCCTGGGGCCCCACAAAACGGCCCTGGTTTGGATTATTCCTGTCTACTAGTGTCATAAGAAGGGCACGCAGATAGAGCTAAATTAAACTTAGCCAGTTATGTGTAGAGAACTGATGGCCGATGGGGTCGAAAAGTCGAATGGCGGCCGCGTATTGCCAAGCGCAGCGTAGGACGACCAGCCACAAAATGGTCCGATGACCTCAAACAGGTGGCAGGAAGGCGCTGGTTGCATGCCGCTTCCAACCGGTCACTTTGGAAATCCATGGAGGAGGCCTATGTTCAGCAGTGGATTTCTTGTGGCTGAGTTGATGATGATGATGATGAGTTATGTTAAAACTACTACTGGAGGGAATCAACAAGCGACAAGCAACTCCTGACTCTGTAGTAGTCAGCCTCAGAAGGAGCTGAACATTTTAGTACCTTGTCGCTGCCAGTGATGTGACAAAATCGAGCAACTCTCATTGCATACGTTACTATGACGAGGTTCTTAAGTGTTAGGTACTTCTGAGGCTAACTGTTCAAGTCCCCTCAGACCTAAAGTCTGCCAATAAAGAGCTACAAGTTACAACCCTTTTTTATGCATAGAATATATTGTTACTTCTTCTGTAGCTCGGGGCCACCCAATGC
Organism: Ditula angustiorana; assembly: GCA_963691745.1. Classification (NCBI taxonomy): domain Eukaryota; kingdom Metazoa; phylum Arthropoda; class Insecta; order Lepidoptera; family Tortricidae; genus Ditula; species Ditula angustiorana. Next base: position 173,489 of record OY829483.1, on the reverse strand, counting down.
TGAGTGTAGTGAAGATATTATTCCAAGTTTAATAATCGAAATAACAACAAACCATAAAAGCAACCTACAGAAACGTTCTAAATCTGAAATGAAGAAAGTTGCAAAACATCTAACGGCAAAGATTTAATGGCTTTTGAACACTGAAGTACAAATAAACCGATTAACTTTGAGCAACTTAATAACGCCTCTTATGTATTTTAAATGCGATAAATGAGACTGAATTTACAATGTTACGAGTTTTGTTGTCAGTTGCAATACATTGCGGTGCTCGATTGATCGACTGGTGACAATCTACCTTAGTAGCCTGCAATGTAATTCAACTCGCATGTGAAAGGTCGTAAACCATATTCATCTTTACTTGTCTTATGTAGTAAACAACATTCTAACTACAAATTTAAGTTTTTGCCATCAAAACTTTGTTCATTGTTTAAATAAAACATTCAAAAGCAACAAGTTACAAACTATCTCTTCTATTAATAGTCTCGATTTGATTTATACATACATACGTACATAAAGTCACGCCTGCTTCCCGAAGGGTAGGCAGAGACCACGGATTTTCGTTTGCTTCGATCCTGATATACAACTTTCGCTTAATTACTCTCATGGCATTCTTCCTGCATGCTCGTCGGTTTAGGGTACTCCTGACCTGGCCTTTCTCCAGAATTTCTCCGATTTAGTCGGAGTACGTTCGCCGAGGTCTTCCCCTTCCCATTTTTCCATCCACTCTCCCTTCATACAGCCTTTTTGTTAATCTTCTTTCATTTGATTTATTTAGGCGACAAAGGGTGTTAGGTGACAAAAAGTGATATTTAAAGGTTAGAATTTTGTTTACATGATAAGACAAGTATGGATAAATAGTCTTTAGTATTGTTACTTTGTTTTAGCCTAAGCCTGGCTTTTCGAAAGCATCTCAGCAGTACTGGCACCACGGGGACGGACACGTATGATACAACATGAATACGAATGGTGGGAGGTCATGATAATAACTCCACTCACTAAGTTATTCCATGTACGAGTATAATGTAGATGATGTTTTTATTCCTAGGCCATTTCAAAATCAAGTTTTCCGCAAGACCTAGGTACTGCGGTGTTACGGAACCCAGTAAGCATTGGAAGTGGGTTTATTGATGTCCCACGGGAACAAACGATATGTTATTCCAGTATCCGGTATAGCCCCGGGCCGGATCGCCGGATTTATTAATGGGGCGTCGGCGAACGCAGACGTACCCTTTTAAACTGGGATATCCAGATGTATTATTTATGATTGAAGGTCAATTGATTTCGTGCCCAGGTGACATGAAGAAAGGATGCGTTTACCTATAGCGTTTATTTCTTTATTCTAACACTTTAAGTTGCCACGGCTGATACTTACCTACTCAACAAGTAAATAAATTATGTGCTCAGGATGACTAAAGCAATTCCTTTTTTTTATGGAATAGGAAGGCAATCAAGCAAGTGGGTCACCTGATGGTAAGTGATCACTACCGCCTATAGACACCTGCAACACCAAAGAGATTGCAGATGCGTTCCCAACCCAGAGGGCTAAGATGGAATATCCCTTGTGCCAGCCGCCTTGTCCACGCCGGAATACAACAGTGCAAACTGCTGCTTATTGGCAGAATTATCGAGCAAGATGGTGGTAGCGATCCTTACACAAGGTCCTACCATTCGCAAATCTTGGTCTTGTTTCATTGGATAACAGATGCGGCATTGTCTTTTACCCTACCGCCGCGAGGTTAAAATCAGTTCTTTCATTTGATACACTCAGATTAAACTTATAACCCCCTCTTTTTGAGGCAACCAAGCATTCGGGCACCAGATGGAAAGTGACCACCTTCCATAGGAGAACCAGCTACCCCATGACTTGCTGAGTGGCTGCCGAGCTAGAATGAAATAATTAGGTATAAGAAGATACTGCATGTTCGAAACGTTCCCAGCAGAAAAAACTTTCGGCACTTCAGTCGAAGGGCATTCTTGGAATGGCTCCTAAAATTTTAATTATATTTCTGAAGAATTATATGCTATTCAAATTTTGATTAAATGGAGTCTTTATTCAGAAAGCTTGTTATACAGTGCGTGACTGTAGGTATGATAAATGATAATTCCAAGAGGTATTCCATCTTAGCCCTCTGGGTTGGCAACGCATCTGCACTCTCTTTGTTGTTGTAGGTGTCTATAGGCGGTGGTGATCACTTACCATCAGGTGACCCACTTGCTTGTTTGCCTTCCTATGTTGTATAAAAAAAAAAAAATTAGACAGAATTAAGTATTTAGTTAAAATATTTGACTGCAAATGCACCTTGAAATTAGACCAAAATTTTTAAATATTGCATTCCACATCCTGGCAGATTCTAAACCGCAATAAATGATATTCTGTACTCACATTCCAGCAATTAAAAATTTGACTTTGATTTGGAAACTTTAGTTTTTCTAGAAACATACGTTAAGGGAGCTATTCTCCCAAAATGGTCGAAAGCTCATGGCGGTGGTGTCGCAAATGTCGCAATATAGCTGTAATTTACTGCGCAATACTTCTCCAAGAGCCGCGCGTTTATCAAGCTTATTGGGATAGGTAGAGGTTATGTGATGTTGTGACATTTATGAGCAACGTTTTTTTTGAAATAAAGAAGAAATCGAGCATTCGGGTTACCTGATGGTAGGTCATCTCAGAGATGCTAAGAGGATTGCCGGCCTGCAGGTCCCCTACTCCTGTGGGTCTCAGGATCTGTTACTCACCGTACAAAATGCAGAAGTAAGCTACTACTTCCAAATGGTATTCTGTAAGAATGTGACCATTTATGAGTACCGCTAACTAAATTGAAACGGAAGGGCTAAAACAAAATCAAGAAAGTACTTAACTGCTCTTAAATTAACATTTTCAAGCTTAACGTTACATTCGAAAAAATAGCAATTTTCCACGTCCACTAGCGTCTCAGATCGTCAATTGTTTCCGAAATCTAAATTCAAACTTCAACAAAAAAGGCTCAAGGCTGGCTGGCTGTAGAGAATAGCATCTCTAGCATGGCTAGCTGGCGGTGACATTAGCTGAAACTAGCATGGCATTACAAAATGTAGGATCGCGCGTAGGTTTTCCGGCCAAAGACTCGTATTTCCTAAATCAATGACGCCAGTTTATTCTTCATTATTCTTGAAGTCTTCAACAAATTAGGTAATTAACAACATAATTAATTACTTCAGCATGAAGCTGTTTCATTTTATCGCTAATTGCTGTCTAACGTCGATAAAAACCCCGCAAAAGACGTTTATGAAAGCTTCCAGGAGCCGTAACAGTGAAGTAGCAGTTCGCACGCCACCAATTGTGGGCTCACAAAGCAACCCATTAGGTTTACAACGATCGGGTGTGGAGTCTTTTGTGGGGATGTTTATAACCTTACGTAATTAACCTTATTAAAAGTTGGAAACGCTTAGACTTCTTTTTTAGTACGATGAAGACTTTATTAATTTCATGAATGTCATAAAACAAGAGTTGGTGTAAAGGATAATTACTAACCTTTAACTACTAATCTAACCTAACTATCTGGAACTAATCTTTATTTTTGAAACGTCAAAGCAGATAACTTATAACGGCCTGAAAAATAATATGAAACTTTCAAATACTTGTAATTGGCGGATATATCAAAAGAGAGATGATGATGATATTAAAGAACTAATTAATATAAATAAGGTAACGGTCCCAGTCATTGTCAGTAACCCAATAATTGACGAGAAAATGAAACCTTACGAGTTAAAACAAATGAGAATGATGACAACCAATGGTATAAACAATGTCCTACGCATGTCAAGCACTGGTACATTTACTTTATATTGCGGTAAAATTGTTAGTAACCCCGGTTTGTTAACCCGTTTAATGTTACCCTAGGGTTCAAAGTTACCAGCATTGACTGTGTTCAAAATATAAGTTTCCACCAATATTGCAATATTTACTAAGAAATTGAGGTTTGCCTCAATACTTTTCAAATATTTATCTCACAAAATACCTATGAATTCACCCTCAAATATAGGAGCACTTCCGATAACCAAATATCGCCGCAATCCTATAGTGAAACACTCGGCTCCAAAATGATTTGAGCCAAGATATTTCCTTTGGCTGAAAGCTGTACTTGAAAACATTCCGAGGACACATACTTCTGAGGCCGGGATCAAATGGAATCCACAATATGAAAAACGATACAGACAAACAGGTATAAAGTGTAGGTACATAATTTATTACGCTCGCGTACCGCTCGCGCGTATAATACCACCTCGAGTCTGTTGACGAACATAGCACACTCGTATCGTAATGTACTATTATTCCATTTTACAGCCAGAACATGAAATAATAAAACAAGAATAGTACACGCACGTACTATTCAGGAGTACAGAACTGCGAAAGACGTCCGTGCTCCTTTATAGGCTATAAGTTAACCACGTGAGAATACCTCACCACGCTGTGCTTCACTTAGCGTTAATATGTGTTGTACACTTTCCATTACCGGCTATCTCTTTTGCAGTATGATTGAAAGTTAACAGAAGAAGCGATGTATTTGTTTTATCTTGTAAGAGTCTGATTGATTGTTAAATAAAAGTTCTCCAAGTGCGTAATTTTCCTCGAACGGTATTAAAGCTTTATGGAACCCGCGTAAAATCGTAAAATGGAAGTAAAATTATCGCTGGAGATGAATGAAAGTTATTTTACTGCTTATGAATAATTCTGTTAGCAGTCTGCGGTCTGCGGGGATTTGACCAACTTCTCGAATTGTTTTTCACCTGGGAATGACTCAGGCAACAGCTTTGTCCTGGTTCTGTCCACGCGTTTTAGCGGATTGAATATAAAATTTACATGTTGAATGCCTTGACTTGAACATGGCCAGCCAAGTTTAGTTTATCTGAGTTTATGTGCGTCCCTTTCTTATGATGTCACGCAGGGAGGAATAAATATGATAAATTAAACTCTGGCCGGTCATGTCAGGACAAATGGGGTCGCTTCCATTTACCTCTTTATTTGTGTAGACCAGTGGCCCTAACATGACTGGCCAAGTTTAGTTTATCTCTATCTGCATCCCTTTCTTATGACACTAGTTAGACAGAGACACAGGGAGGGGTTAAACTAAACCTGGGCTGTCATGTTAGGGCCGCTGGATTTCATAGCAAGGTGCAATAATTTAAGACATTATTTTATAACAATCTGAAGTGGACGAAATGGACTGTATGAAAGGAGATGAAGAAAATGCAAGGATAGAAGGGAAATAGGTATAATCGTGAAATATTTACAGAATCTTACTCATATGAAGCTCTCGCTAACACTTCTCTGACACGACTGCCAAATATATAAAACAAAATGTATAAAAGAAAAAGTCGCTAAAAAAGAATGACAGCAAGGAGTTCACCACATCCTGCCCCTCGTGCAGCATTGCACTAACTGTCTCACCTAGGTGGGCAGCTTAACCAGCTTCTTTAGGGGGCGGCGTAGTGAACCCCCTGCTGTTGCAACGTCGACCACCCTGGTAATGCCGTCTTTCCCGGGATACAGCTTCGCTATTCGCCCGCGTGGCCATGTCCCACGTGGGAGAGCCTCGTCAACGATAAGTACAACGTCCCCGATTCGTAGGTCTTGTCCATGGTGGCCTTTAGTTAGAATGCGTGGCTGCATTGTTGGCAGGATTTCACGAACCCAGCGATTCCAGAAATGATCTGAGAGTCTTAACGCTTTCCTCCATTCAGCGCGCCGGCTCAAATCGCTGTCATCTAGGCCGGTTGGTATGTTTTGCGGTGATGGTGTCCCGATTAGGAAATGGAACGGCGTTAAGGTGGTCGGGTCATTGGGATCTGTGGACACATGACATAGTGGGCGTGAATTTACAATGGCTTCAGCTTCTGCTAAAAGCGTTACAAGGGTTTCTTCCTTTGGAGCTCTTTCGTTGAGAGTGGCTTTAAGAGCTACCTTTACCGTTCGTACCATTCTTTCCCAGGATCCGCCGAAAGTGGGGGCTGCGGCTGGGATGAAGCTCCATGTGATGCCTTTAGTAGCCGAAAATTCTTCCACTTCAGCGGCGTAGAATTCCTTGAGGATGCGGTTGGCTCCAACAAAGGCTGTCCCGTTATCCGAGTAAATAGTGTCCGGTGTGCCGTGTCTGGCAATGAACCTCCTCAGTCCCATGATCGCCGAATCGGCGGAGAGACTGTGCACCAATTCCAGGTGGAGAGCTCTTGACGTGAGGCAAGTAAAGAGGGTCACATATCGCTTTTCATGGCGGCGCCCAATAGTTACTGTGATAGGCCCGAAGTAGTCCACACCAGTATAAGTGAATGGCCGCCGATGGTGCGCCAATCTTTGCCTTGGGAGATCTCCAGTCGCAGGGTTCATTGGAAGGGTTTTTCTAATCCTGCAGAATAAGCACCGTGACGCTATGGTTCGAACCGTATCTCGTAGTCTCAGGAGCCAGAATCTTTGCCTTATTTCGTTTATCACCAACTCATGGTTTGCATGGCCTGCCCGTCGATGATAAAATTCCACCATTAACTGTACCGCTGGATGACGGCCATCGAGTAGGATCGGGAAAAGTGTGTCGGGATCGATACCTTCCGCGGCTTTGATTCGTCCAGCCAAGTGCAGTAACTTATCTTCTCCCAAAACAGGAGACAGTTTGACGAGCCGACTGTACCGTGATATCGCCTTGGAATTGAGAATGCAATTGAATTCTTCGGGAAAGCTGTCTAACTGTACTTGTTGTAAAATGTGCCTCTCAGCGGCTTTAATCAGATCGGCAGTCAAGGGTACCAGAGTAGTAGACGTTGGTGTGGGAAAGGCATGAGAAATTCTGCCGTTTGAAATAGAATTGGAATTTCGAATGCGAGCCAAAGTGTTACCAAATATTGTAGCAGCTTGATGTACTCGTGCTGTAGCACGTAACAAGCGTGACCAGTTACTAAAGCGGTCGAAATTTACCGTGACCGGGGTAGGTAAAGCTACGCCAATGGAAGTAAGTCCCACCAATTCGTTCGGATGACACTTAAGTTCTTCGCGAACTGGTGTGACATTAGCAGGTTCCACAGGCCAGTCCTCCGGGGACTTAAAAAGAAATGACGGCCCACAAAACCATCTATGTGAAAGGTCAAGATTAATTGCATGCATTCTTGTTGCATCGTCAGCTACGTTTAAGTCAGTCGGTACCCATCTCCAGTCTTGGACCGAAGAGTTTTCGAGAATTTCACCTAACCGATGGGCAACGAAGGGCTTAAACGAGCGCGCGTCACTGCGTAACCATTGAAGAACAGTCATTGAGTCTGTCCAAAGGAATGTGCGTAGCGGTTTCTTTCGATGGCTGTCCTTAATGGTTAGTGCAAGACGGGAAGCGATCAAAGCAGCCTGCAGTTCCAAGCGCGGTATCGATACTGGCCTCAAAGGAGAGACTCTCGCCTTGCTCGAGATGAGAGCGAGCTTGATGCTGCCATCGGAGTATACTAAGCGCCAATAGGCAACGCAAGCATAGGCAAGCTCACTAGCATCTGCCAGAAGATGTAGCTCACGATAAGATGGCTCAGAATCTTCAGCTTTCGAATACCAGCGAGGGATTTTTAATAAAGAGACCGTGCCAAGCTCTCGAAACCAATCGGACCACTTTGATGCTTCAGTCTGGGGAAGTGCAGTATCCCAACCAAGGTTTAACCTCCATGCTTGTTGGAATAAAATCCGACCCTTAACGACTATAGGCCCTAATAGCCCTAAGGGGTCATACACACGCATGAGATGTGAAAGCACTTTTCGTTTAGTCAGAGGACTAGGAATAGCTTCGGACAGTCCAGTACGGAACCCTAAGTTATCCGTTATGGGATTCCAAGCTATACCTAGCGCTCGGATGTAGTTTGATGTGGTGCCAAGGTCAACTTCCAACAGCTGAGCGGCTCTTAAATCGACTGGGACTAGATTCAAGGCCGCTGGCTCGTTGGAAATCCATCCTCGCATCTCGAAACAGGCAGCACGGTGGATATGGATGATCTCTGCTGCTAGCTGGGCGGCTTCGTTGACACTGTCAAGTGAGTCTATATAATCGTCCATATAATGGCTCAACAAGATGGCGTCTACGGCTTTAGGATGCGAGGTCAAGTAGTCTTGGGCGTTTTTATTTTTAATATATCCGGCTCGAAGGACCAAAATGAAGTGGACGAAATGGACTGTATGAAAGGAGATGAAGAAAATGCAAGGATAGAAGGGAAATAGGTATAATCGTGAAATATTTACAGAATCTTACTCATATGAAGCTCTCGCTAACACTTCTCTGACACGACTGCCAAATATATAAAACAAAATGTATAAAAGAAAAAGTCGCTAAAAAAGAATGACAGCAAGGAGTTCACCACACAATCTTTTTGATACAGTCAGCCTCAGAAGTAGCTGAATATTTTAGTACCTTGTCGCTGTCAGTAATGTGACAATTCGAGGCACTCTCATTTCATACGTTACCACGACAAGGGCCTTAAGTGTTTAGCTGCGTCTGACGCTTTCAAAAAACTTTATTTTTGCCTTTTTTTTAAGTAGTTTTTTATACACTATTTTAGGGAGCATTTCCACTGACGCGTAGTGGAGAAGAGTGGACCGTGAATTGACCAATCACAGTGCTCGAAATCTCCACTCCGCGTCAGTGGACACAGTGCAACAGGGCTCTTCTCCGCTCCGCTCCGTTTAGGTCCGCTGCCGCTTGATGCTCGTTGACCCAAGTGGCTTGCGGCTACATTTGCTTTCCATAGTACGCAATTGTTACAAAGTGCTTATTTAGCACGTTCATACGTAATTTCATCTAAATCTGGCCGTCAAACTCTTAACGGTTTTCGAAATGGCCAAAAAGCCGAATTAAAGACCGAATCCAGTTAGATAATTTTCTATAAGTAGACAGTTATTGCTAAATAAACCACTTAGCATGAATAATCACAAAACCTTATTTAGATAGAAATCATAATTATAACTTTAAAGACGAAGACTGAAGTTTCAAACTTGTTATAAGTTCTTTGGAATAAGTTTATGTCAAAAAATTATTTTTGTTGAATGTATCCTACCCTGTTATTCTACTGAACTTTAACTACAAACAATTTAAAATCGATTCAAACTATGATAATGGGTGATACGAGTTATACGAGATACCGCCTTTCAAGACTTGAACCTATCGGTAGACGAACTATATAAATAAGCAATAAATGCTTGTGAAAAAGGTATTTCCCCTCGTCGTTCGAAATGGCGGGTGTTATCAACAGGCATTTGACGGTTTTTTTATCCGAGAGGATCAGCGCCCGCCCTCCGCCATGACAATAACTGGATGAGCAATTTGCGAACTCCAGTGTTGGTAATTAATAGATTCAGGCGTTACTTTGCGGAGGTCCATATCAACAAACTGGAACAAATTACCTTGCTACTCCGCGAAACCAGTGCCGGGCTCGTGCTGTGTGTCGCACAGACGCAGCTATTTTGCACGAGCCCGGCACTGGTTTCGCGGAGTAGCAAGGTAATTTGTTCCAGTTTGTTTCCAGTGTTGGTGACAATCATTGGGTTATAAAAAAGACGGCATTATAGCAATACAAAATTAAACAGAAATGCATTGAACTGGAAAAACCAGAGCAACCAACATAGAACTAAGGATTACTAGACTTAACAGGCAGTAGGCTCATCACATTTTTCGCAGAGCTGATAGCCGAGGCGAAAGGATTATCGAGTGGCGACCACGTACCGGAACACGCAGCGTGAGCAGAATCGCCTCAAGGTGATGTGACAATGACCTGATGCTGGTTGCGGGAACCCGCTGGATGTGAGCAGTGCGGGACCGGTCATAGTGGCGATCTTTGAGAAGGCCTATATCAACCAATGGACGTCTTTCGAGTAATATGAAATTGTTAGTAATGACTATTAAGTGGAAAATATTATAATTCTTGCGTTTGCCAAAAAAAATGATTTAAAATAACCTGCAATTAGATTTATTTCCAAGCTTCAAATTATGATTTATGTATGGTCAGCATCATAAATATATATACGTTACTAAGACGTCAAAAATATCTATACACCTTTATGCCGCTAAACACAAGGTCGATATATACATTATGTTGACGATAGATCGATTCTCATGACTCTTGGCCAATATTGAAATGTTTTCGTTCACATCGTATACGACCACAATAGGCCTTTCTCGAAACTTTTTGGCGCTTTGTGCCTGCGTCCTGCAAATTAGGGAACTTTCGTACCAGCACCAACTGCCACCCAACTTTTAACCCTCTTAATTGTACTCGTACTTTCCAAAAATCCTTTATTAGTGCACCTCTAAACCCGTTAGGAACACATGTTCCAAATGTAATGTTTCTATCTCCAGCGGTTTGCGTTGTGTCAGTCAGCCAGTAACGAAACTCTTTTACCTGAATAACAAAATAAAAGTTTGAATACTCAAAGAAGATGCGTTTTTTAAATATAAAAAATAAGAAGGCACACAAGCAAGTGGGTCACCTGATGGCAAGTGATCATCACCACCTATAGACCGGCAACACCAGGAAGATTGCAAATGTGTTGCCAACCCAGAGGGCTAAGATGGAATACCTATTGTGCCAGTAATTGCACCGGCTGGCTTGCTCTCTACGCCGAAACACAACAGAGCAAGCACAGCTGCTTAGCGGCAGGATTAGCGCGCAAGATGGCAGTAGCGATCCGGACGGATCTTACACAAGATCCTACCACTCGCGTACTGTAGCAGGTGATAAAAAATGAGAATAAAATCTATTTCAGGCCTATGACGTCATCTCTTGAAGAACTTAGCGGACACGATACAGTGTATACCCTCTACACAAAGCACTCGTTGCTTTTATCCTAAACAATTTTTGGTTCAAAAAGGGATCATGGTTCGAGACGTTTTAAATTTTGTACTAGATTAAACAACAAACAGACGGCGAAGTTCCCAAATAGAATTAAATACGCCTTAGTAAAATGTTAATCGAGATTGAACTGCCTCGCTTGAAAGGGCTGTCACAAAGTACACAAAGTGTTGTTTGATTCAATTGTATTGTTTAGAAACTGTGTTAGAAAGTTTCTGATGCAATCCCAAATTGTTTGCCATTGATTCGTTCTAAGAATTTACAGATCTGTGCCCTGTCTCACTCACGCGCAGTAGCATGAGCGAGCGAGACGGGGCCTTGCCTCTACCTTGAGTTCGTCGCTATTGCGTTTAGCGGAGTGATTTTCTAAATGCAGCAGCAACAAGCTTGACTCCGGGGCATCGTTCTTACTTGCTCTAGCACGTTGCACGTTAAGCGAGACAGAGTGATGCTTCGACGTCGAGTGCCACGTTGATACAGTTAGTGGATAACGGAGCAGGGCTGTTCATTCGCAAAGTTGCACGCTTACATAGACAATTTTAGAAATTCGTTTAAAAAGATGTGCAGGGACTTTGTGAATGAACAGGGTGGATAGCACGGCACACCGCTGCTTTGTACGTCTCTTTCTAACTACTTATAGTCTAATAGAAGAGATACATACTAATTTAAGCGACAAGCGAAAATAAAAGCACACTGATAGCCGTTTCGGGCTCAATTTCATAAACACGACAGGCAAGGAGACAGTGAAAATTCGGTATGCATTGATTGCCCACTATGATGTTAGTCTGTAAGTCTGTAGCGTTACTTGGTGACACAGTAATGTACGGCGAATTGTCATTGTCATCTGTCGCCTGTCGCGTTTATGAAATTGGTCCCTGGTCAGCTGACTGTCAATCTGTCCACCACTGCTGAGCTGTTTATTGCCAGACCATGCCGGATGCGTACGCAGCACTGCTCCACCTTGTTAATGTTACAAACTTGGATATGTAATCAGTATTTTAGCAGTGAATGTCAACAGCTAGCGTACTACCAGTATAAAAAAGTTCCATTACGCTCGACCGAGCGATTGATACCCTAATTGAAATTAAACGGAACTGTCCCAGTCAGTAGGAATAGAGATTAATAGATAGTTTCTATACTTTGGTAGATACGGATTATCTTCAACTTGCGTCAGTTAGCTCAAAATGTACAGATAGCCATAGAGGAATAAATAAAATCCTGTGTTTTTGCGAAACTTTAAATACGTTCTTAATTATCGCTATAGCTAAGAGCGTATTTAGAGTTTCGCAAGAACACTAGCTGTCGCCAGTCATCTATTCTGGCCATGTAGATGCGTTTCAAGGTTTCATAATCAAGCTACGAAACTTTATAGTCTTGCTATGTCCATCTGTCTGTATGCCCACAGTTATACTTTCTCAACAACTATACCTAAGTATTAAAGCATAGATATAGTACAGCATAGAAGGAGTGTTCAAATTGAAAGCGATATTTTATTATCTGATCTCTTTACTTTCAATGGCAATACAATGTGTCAAAAAGAGATGACTACATACTCTAAACTCCTCTTCAATTGACACCCTGTACACGACCAATAGACAAAATGGTCACCTTTGGCTATGGTGTGGCTATGGTAATGTTTTCATTAAGGTAGTATACTCTACGTTTTTCTTATTGATTTGCAGGTTTTACTACCTTGACGCACACAAAGGTGACCATTTTGACAGCTTTGGCTATGTACACATGACAAGTACTGAGGCTACATCCATGCTTTAGTCCTTCATAAAGTGCATTATTCCTTATTAAAGTTACTCCTTATTAAAGTTACAAAGGTGGAATTTTGACATATAAGATGATTATTATCTGTCCTGATCAAAAGGACCAAGATTAAGGCTGCGGTCCGACTCATGTGGAGTCAACCACAGAGCTCGAAATCATCACGCCGCGCCAGTGCAGCAGTGTAGCACTGTTCTTCTCTGCTCCGCTCCGCCTAGCTCTGTCAGTGGAAACAATTGTCACTTTTCATTGCTTTTATAAGGGACTTCTCCGCCCTGCTATGTCCAGCTCTGCATCAGTGGAAACGCACCCTAAAATTAGTAAAAAAATAAGGCTTAATGGATTCCTTGAGTTAAAGATTTCTTAAGAGGAGTGTGAACCCAGCTCTAAAAACCGCTCCCCATACAAACGACGATAACGTTTTCCACCCTCTAAACCTTAATCTATGGCAATGATTTTTTGGTATGTTATCATTATGCCTTAGAACTAGGTTTTTATATTTTGAATTTTTAAATATTCTTCATAGATTTGACAATATTTGCATTTTAGGAGTTTCATACAAAACAAAAAGCATCGATATTTTTTAATTCTAAGGCATAATGACAACACACAAAAAAATCATGGCTATAGGTTAAGGTTTAGATGGTGGAAAATGTTATCGCCGTTTGTTTGGAGAGGGATGGGTTCACACTCCTTAAATCTACCTATTAAAAAAAACATCGAAGGTAGCACAACATAACTTTGAACATATTAATTTCTATCGAAATCTTAACCCTACACTAAGCATTAGTAAGCATGGCTACATAATATGCTCTTACCCGGTTTTATTCGTAATGGAGTCATGCCTCGATATTCTCATTTTCAATGAATTATCTAATTGTCGGAGTGAGCCAATTACAAACCTTGGCGTTACTTATAAGAACCAATCAGCGTACGTATCGCCTTTTAGTATTCTATAGGCATGTAACTCGCGATCAATTTCTGTCCAATCCAAAGGAAATAATATAACAGCAATACTCTGCAATGAAATTCCGAACACGCGCCCTCGAGGTATTTATTCGATACGCGGTTAGTTCCATCATCCGCTGCTGACATTCTGCTGATTTGTCGCGATTGGTTGTATTGCCCACATATTTTCTGATGTCTGTTTTGGGACCGGCTATGTGTATCAGTTTGGTGGATTCCCGCTCCTATCATACCCAGAAGATAAGGTCGCCAATCAAACAAACATTCAAATAAATTTAAATGATTATGACAACACAAAGAAAAATTAGGGTAATGGCAGGACTCGAAACTGCAACATCAGCATTCCGTGCCTTGCGTTTTCCAGTTTCGCCATATTACGATTTTTTAGGGTATAAAAACGCGGTGTCATCTATGAGAAACTTAATCAAATACTTACTTTTAGAATAAATTACTTTGCTACTCCGTGAAACCGCATTTGTTAGCAAAACGCAAGCAAAGTAACGAGGTAATTTATTCCAAAGCAACGCCTGAATCTATCAATTATCCGCCAACTCAACTGTGCTCTGCTGTCCCGAAACTTCAACACAAAACACAAACTTTCAAGGAAAACAAAGTGGGACGTGGAATGATATCAATAACTGAAAGTTGTTGTACTGTACCTTAGCGTGCATTATTCTGCACACTTTTGTTGAGTTGCACAACTTTACTGGTTGCAGTTGCAAATGCAATGGTTTAATTGAAGCTCTACTCTTAGTCAAACGTGATTACTTAACTATCGTATAGTTAAGTAATCACGTTGTTTTATGCATATCGAAAGCGACTCATAACGGATTCTGCAGCTTGGGCTAGTTTTAGCGTATTTTACCCGCTTGAAAAAATCTCATTTATTGTTCCGCAAATAATTAATTTCCGCAAAAAAAATGCGGTAACTTTTGTTAACAATGTTCAAGGCGAATGATATTATTTTTTAAGCTTGTCAAACGTTCTAAGCTTCACCCTTTGTAATCGTGTAACATTATAATATCACCGCCGTTCACAAGATTGTAACATATTATTATATTTAGTACGCTAAGGAGGGACACGTGCTCTGTCACCTGGTATGTGATTGTTTATCCCGGCACAAAGGGGCGCAGGAAATACGTGTTCAATCATTCCCCGCCCGCGGCGAGGGCGGATCAACTGGCTGATGATCCAGGTATTTTTACCTCATATATTGTTTGTGGTTAATGGGTTCTGCCAGACAAATTCGGCTGTGAGAGTGCTTATATGTATTTTACTCAAGAGACAGCAAATAAATGATTTTTATACATTTATTTGGTAAGGCCGTTCAACATCCAGAGACTTGTCAAATCTTCGCCGCGTAACAACACAACCGAGCGCATAAATCAAGCATCACCCCGTCACTGGTCCCTAAATCACTACAAAGGGCCCGTCGACGGCGCGATTCATTTCCTGAAAAAAGGCGCCCGTGGCGTCGCCTGTCGACTTACGCGACATCTAATATGTACACACTTAGGCTGGGGCTACACCATCGAGGGCATGCTTGGTGGCAAAAGGTGGGTAGCCATTTTCGCGCTCGTACTGCACTTCGCACATCTACAGCAGCTCCAATGGACCGAACACGAACGTTCTCGATACGCGGTTACTCGCAGCATCTCGTTTTAACTAACCCAGTAGGACAAAGATGCACTGAGCTATGTAGCAAGCTAACACGTGCCGACGAAGTTTGTGCTAGGTGCATTGCAGTGGGTACGTTCACTCTCTTGGAGCATGTGAAACGCGCTCCGCTGTTCGCGGTGAGCACTCCAGGTGTTGGGGATTGTTATACTGAGATAAAAGGGGCCTCGGTCTGTTTTTTGATGCAAGCAACGTACCGTCTCCATCTGAACAATTGTAGGTGCGTGAACATGGATACCCACCTGCAGGAATGTTCGTGTACGCAAGCGTGGACGGTTTTCTCAGTACATGACGTTATATCGCGTCTCAGCACGGGACAATGCTCACGTTAGCAGAGATTAAGTTACATTTAAGATATTATGTCAAAAATATCTTTCAGATCCCTTCAATCACTGCAATCTAAAACCTTAATTCATACGCAAGAAACATTTCATTTCAAAATCCGTAATCTTTTACATATCTCAAGGGCCAGGGTACCCCATAACCGTAACAGCCTCTTGACAGTCGTGGTTGAGAGACATTCGTAGGACAGTGGCGTACCCCAACCTGACCGGCCAATTCTAGTTTTTTTCTATGCGTCACTTTCTTATTTTACTAGTTTGACAGACGCAGGAAGGGATAAATTAAACCTGGGCTGGCCATGGTAGGGCTTCTCTCTTCATTTAAGTTAAGGTGCTAACAAAGTTATTGATTTCTTGAGCGATGAAAGCAAACAAACGCTTACGGTGGCTTCTTCACGCGCTTAGTACGCTTTGTAACTCAATAGTTACGAGTAAAAGCAAATTACGCAACACAAGCGTATAGATAGTTTCTTCTTATCAAAGGTTTTTTTGAACCTGTTTTAAATCTGACATTCAAAAGTGCTATTGTAAGCCTAATCTGAATGAAGATATTTTGACTTCGACTTTGGCCTATATGTCTCTAAGTTAGCTACGTTTGGTGTAGCCTTAGACTTACCCCGCGCCTGCGCCATGTTTGGTAACCTTCGAGATAATGTACGCAACGGAAATTGCTCATTGATGCTGAAATTTGTCAGTGACATAAAAACGCGGGGAATGCTTTCGTCATTGTAATATGGGCGTTGTTGGGACAAATAAAACGTTTTAGACATGAATTTATAATATACGAGACGCCTGTGTGTCTGAGTGACAGTAATATTATGTTAGTTGCGCGAGTGACAAAGATAAAACAGACTATATAATTTGTTTTAATGACAGCTTATTAAGTTCAAGTCAGCCCGCTTTAGTATGATGAATTTTTCATTAACCTGTAAAAGTACTAAGTCATAATTATGTAGATCGATTAACAAAAATTAAAAAACACGATAGGATATTACTATACAAATCTTTCAAAAACCTAAACAAATCTTGAAAGATAACAATTACAACAACCTTGTTTCAACAAAAAAATAATTAGGTGAAACAAAATTTTTGTGGCAAACGTAATTTCGGATTTGTGATAGTGTAACAAAAAATCGGTGTTCGCTAAATCGAAGCTATTTGATATTATTTATAAATAGAATACATTCGGATGATTGCTTTTAAACTTAACAGTGAAAGCCAAGCAAAGCACTCAGTTTGAGTGATTTTATATCTGTTGGTCCACAAATACAAGCCTGTCTGGCTCAAACGTTAAGGAATTCATAAACCGTCTAATGCTGATTAAACAGATCTACTCTGGCAACTCCTTTCCTCAGATTACGTGTGCAAATGATTATGTACAAAGCAACGTTTGCACTAGAACCCGTACTAAAATACCTTCATCTGTCTCACCCGCGCAGCGTCGAATGTTATATGACATTAGAATCGAAACGGGCTCGAATTTGGAGTCGGTTTGGCGAGGAGACTAGTTAGTTGTTAGTTGTAATGGAGGACATTAGAGCAACTAATGCGACCATGGTTACAGTTCAGTGAGTCGGGACGACTAACGGGCTGAGAAAGGTGTGTGATGTAACAAGTGATTTCACAGACTAACCCACATATTTGTATTTACAAAGCATTTTTTGGGGGTGGTAGGCCCCTGTGCAAGCTCCGCCTGGATCGCTTCCACTATTTGCTCGCTAATCCTGTCGGTGAGCTGTGTCACTATTGTGTTCCGGTGTGGAGAGCCAGACAGCTGGTTAAATTATTGGTACAAGAGGTGTCCCATCGGCATTGCATCTGCAATCTCCTCGGTGTTGCAGGTGCTTATGGACGATGGCGACCACTAGCATCTTGTGACTCACTTGCTCGTTTGCCTATTTTATAAAAAGAATGCTCTGTAAGCTTATCGACGATACCGAACGACATTTCTAATTATTACCCAAATAACCAATTTTCTTGTTCATAGCTTTAAAATTATGAAACTTCCACCTCCTTTACCACCCCTTTAATGATGGAATTCCCAAAAATTCGCTATTTGTACACCTCTAACCTTCTAGGTACACATACTTCAAGTTCAATATCTGACAATTAAGTGAAAATAATTGTAGTTTTTTATATTCGCCCCTCAACTAAAACTTTAATAAATGTGAAGCCTTAAAGCTGAGATATACATGGGTCCGTAATAAACTCTTCTCTTCACTTTTGCCCATGACTATAAAAAATCCCCGCGGAACAAACTTTGAGCTATAGCGTGTCAAGTGCAAATACTTTTACATTTGAACATTTTTTTTAGAAGGAATGGAATTGTTTTAAATCCGTCGTAGAGTCTAAGTGCCTCAAAGTCATAGTCAAAATATGTTCCAAAGAAATAGACATACATACACTCTCGATAACCCTTTCTTCTAGCAGCAGTTGGACACAAAAAAGCCAAATTTGCTTAATTACAACTGAAAATATTATCTTCCAATATTATTGAACTCAGTATCTCTCCCTATGTCTCTGTCAACTTATATATAAGAAAAGGAGGCACATAGATATAAACTCAGATCAACTAAACTTGGCCGGTCATGGTAGGGTCACAATTTATTTGCGAATATGCGGCTCGTAACGAACTCAAAATGCCAGACCCTAAAGGAGTTTGCGATACAAACCGTTAATCACATTGTTTCGCCTGCGAACATTATTACGAGTTACTACCATAATCACATTTGAAATATTCCGTGGAAACCCCCTGCCGAGGGTGTGACGGGCGCTGGGCGTGGCTACCGTCATAAATAGTCATAACTCCAGAGAACCCGCTGATGAGAATATGGAGACCCTTCGGTGATTGATTGTAATTTGTGAGGTGTCGTTGTTATGAGAAGAGGTTCCTGTACTACTCATTGCTTTGGAGTCGTTAGCTGCAAAAAGTAATGGTCTACAATTTATGAAGTATTCTTTATTTACTGTTCCATTCGCCACCTACTATTGTTTACAACAAGGGCATTGTGAACTTCGAAACGCTTTACGATGATAAAGAAAAGAAAGAGATAAATGAGACAAAAGAAAAGCGCATAAACAAATCGGTTTGTTTCGTAATAGGGGACGGACGGCCATCCATCTTCCTACAGAACCTCAGAAAATCACACAAAATTATGAATAAGATTATGAATTATGAAGTTCGAATATCTTTATTTAGAAAGTCACTTTTCATCGTTTGTTACCTTGCTTGCAGGCGATATTTATGTACTGCTTATTTTATTAACATGACTAACATGTCTGCAAGGTAAACATGACACCTGAAAGGAGATGAAAACATCGTGATAGCTTCGTCGCAATATACGCTATATAAACCGTTCAAGTTGTTTTATATCAATGCATTTACTCTTGAGAACACAGCGCATAATGGAGTAACCTATCGGGCTTAATTTGCACTGAAGCTACCATCGCGGTTGTATTGCACGCACCCAACTAAACTCCGCAGACAGTGACAGTGGAACGATACAATCACGTCAATATTTGCTTAAATAATGCATCGGGTACACAAATCACGGCGGAATCCGAACACCAAAAACGAATCTGTATGACACTACGTAGCTGAGTACGTCTCTTTCTAAGAATAGGAGGGTAACACATTGACTTACGTGGCGAGTTAACGCGTGTCGAAAAGGTTCGTGCTAGGTGCACCGAACCGGACAAGAACCGATGCTAAAAGTGAATGGCGATTGCAGTTATGAATGACGTCTTACTTTATTTGTGTATTTTTATATTAATAATAATATGTTGACTGTGCCATCGCAATACATTTACGAAACTGTTATGTATACTTTTAAAAGTATGACATCGTTTAATAAATTCTGAAGTTCTAGAAACAAACATAAGATAGCAATACCAAAATGTCGTGTTCGGAAGGTGTACAAATCCTTTATGGGCCAAAATAATAATTTTTATAATAAGTTGCCCAAACGAGCCCTGGAACTACCCATTAACGAGATTAAAAAGTACTTGAAGAAAGGCCTGTTGCAGAAGGCTTACTAAAGTGTCCAGGACTACTTAAATGACAAAAATGCTTGACCTAGGCTTTCAAGTGAATAATGTGTGACCGTATATCTTTTGACGATGCAAAAGTGTTTTTCGTAAGAATTCTACTTGATTAAATAAAATTTTAGCTTTAAACTTTATAAACATCAAGATAAAATAACTTGAAAGGGTTTATATTGCGTATATTGCAACGAATTCCACTCTAGACGTTTTGATCCCTTTTACTGAAAACCTGTCTCATGTTCACGGGCAAACTGAAATAACAACAGTCGGAATTTCGATTCGTTGCAATATAAGCGATCAAAGCTGTTTGAATCGTTTCATTTTAATATCAAAAAGAGGGTTATTATAAGTTTAACGTGTATTCCGTCTGTTTGTCTAAATAAATAAAATGGAATCCTCCAACGCAAAATAATTACTTTTTATATTAAACCTAAAAGCCCATGCAGAATACATATTACTTTCATAACTATGTAAAGGTCATGTGTCAGGGTTTTTTTTATTTTTTAAACTCGACTGACAATTGCACTGAATATTGCACGGCTAACAAGAATCGATTTAAAGGCAAAATAGACACCCATATAGCCCAAAAAATATTGTAATTAATTTAATAATGATCCACCGAAAAATTGAATGACGGATGTGCGGAATTGTGAAGCGTCGCAAAAAACATTCGCTGTCATTCTCTGCCGGAAGGATAATGAGTTGACGGATTAACACTCGTCCCTAGGGAACTTTTTTTGACTGCCTTATTTAAAATTCCAACTCCGCGTCGTCTGGATAAATAGAAAGTATTCATCCCAATAGGGATAATGGTGACAGAGTTCCAAACAAAATAAAAAGTTCCCAAGTAGGGTAGTCTTAAGGGTGCTTAACGAAGTTGCCTGATTGGCTGTGCGGCGGCTCAAGGATGCTGGAGGAGGTCGCCGGTCCAGAAACTCGACGTGTTAACGGAGGAATTTTACTTGATGTCAGCTAGTTTGTTTCAGAGATATTCAATGTTAAATGTCTTGAGAGGTATGGAAAAAATTACGTCTTTTTTTTCAAGCAAACATATCCAAGTGTTTTTAATAGAGGAAAACGAGCAGGTGGGTCACTTGATGCGAAGTGAACACCGCCGCTCGTGGAAACCAGCGGTCCAAAGAGAATTGCAGATCCATTCTCCACCTTCGGATTTTCACTCATCGTACTAAACACAGTAACAAAGCTTCTACTTCATGCTGGTAATCTGTGAGAAAGTAAGTCGTACTGTATCGATTAAGCTGGCCCTTTAATACTGCAACCACTGGCTACAATGTGGCTCTACCATTCCAACTGGTCTGTTGTGTTTGTAATTTTTATTATTATGTCTTCACGTCACATACAGAAAACAAGACCAATCTCTCTATTTCACTTCTACTATGATACAAACAGACAGAAACACAAAAACTGCAACCTCAAGTGTCTCCTTCTTTACGTCGCGAATTGTAAAAGTCAGTAGATAAGATACGAGTACAATAAACCAAAATTTTGACAGTTTTCTCATATTCAGTTCTTTTATCAAAAGCGGTAAGATATTTTTTTAACCTCACAAGAAGAGGCCGTTCGCGGCGCCCGCTACGAATCCCGTAGGCCGTTTGCAGATAAGAGCTTCGGCTAGGGAGTTCCAAGCTGCAATCACGATACAACTGAGGGCGGCTATTTTACAATCCGTTTCACGTACACGCACACAACTTACGCTTTTTACGCTCTAATAATAAACAACTCCTTTCTTGCGTCAGTTTGGCAAAAAGTGCTAAAAATGGTATGGTAATGTTGTTTGTGAATCGGACGCATGGTGCAAAGGCCTAATAACGATTTCATTTCATTTTATTTATTCAATCAATAACAATATAATTGTATTTGACATTGACTTACAAGCTAAAATAAATAAAAAAGAGCATCGCATTAAAAAACTAACGAAATATCCAACAAATCAAAATAAAACATTAAATCAACGAAAATCTAACAAGAATTCAAATAAATCAAATGTACAAAAATAAAAACACTAAAACATTTCAAAATTATTATTTACAATCAATTGAACACTCAATTAGTTGTTTCGAATATTTTATCAATATCGTAGAAGCACCCTCTCAACAAAAATGCTTTTAATTTGGTTTTAAATAGTTTAGGATCCTCTAACCATCTACTAAACAAGCATTAGGACCTATTTAACCATTCTCTCATAAGTTCCTGGTTGGTATTCAACGGACATCTATGATGCTGACTCTGTTTATTCTATGAACATAAAGAGACAGTTTTACGGATATCTGTTAGATATGATATTGGGAAGTTATCAGAGAGTGGTGAAACAGGACCTTAGAATGCCAAGTTGCTGTCCCTGTCGACAAGCAACAGGAAATCATCATCATCGTCAATGTTTTGCGCACGTTGATTGGTCAATAAACGATACATAAAGCGCTGGCGGGAAAAGACATTTAAATTGTACATTAGTACCTAACGATGGCTATAAGAACCCTGGCTAGGACACTTGAGCTTCCGGGGTCCCCGCAATGATTGTGTGATGATGTTTGAACATAAATCAGGGATGGTGTGGGTCAACGTTAAAAATACTCGTATTATACCATTATTAACATAATTAATATCAGTTTCGTAATGGTTTGGCAACAATTAAAATCAGTTTAGTGAAAATTTCACTAATAAACCGTTACAAAACTGATAAATAATTAATCGTTACAGAACCGTTATGAAACTGATATTGATTGAAAATGAAAACGAATTTATTACATTAAAATTTTACAGAAAGATTACAGAATACTACGAAAATAGAAAAAGTAAGGGCCCTGTGCTAGTAGAGGTAGTAATGAATGAAACAACCTTTTTTTTATTTTGACAAATTGACGAACGAAAAGTTTGAAAAAATAGTTTAAACAAATTTTTATTTTAAGTTAATGTTAAAAACTTAATAAACACTTCTACTGAATAACAAGTCTAGCGATTTCTTGCATACAACTCCCATAACTAGAAAAGCCTCATTCCCCAAAACCACTGACTGAACTATTTACACAAAATGCCAACAGTTAATCTCTAACGGAGCTTAAAACTGGCAGCATTTACTGCCGCACTGCCTCTGCAACCCAGCTCCGTACAAACTCGCCTCCACGTGGAGTCACGGGCACTCGGCGTTGGAGTTAAACGAAGTAAAAATAAACAGAAATAAAGTGTAATCGCCCGTGAAATAAGTTCTCCACTTTATGTGGTCGCGGCTCATTAACTCCGTCGGCGACGCCGATGCGAGCGGCCGCGCGATGCAGCCGGTGCCAGTGCACCCTTATCTCATTACTACAGCGTTAGCATCGTTGTGTTTAATGAAATTATAGGATTCTAGACATCGTTCACACACGCATAAAGACCCAAACTAACTTAGATACCAATCAAACTGTTTTTTTTTTTATAAAAAATAGGAAAGCATACGAACAAGTGATCACCAACTGATGGTTAGTCATCACCACCGCCCATAAACACTCGCATCATCAAGGAAACTGCCGAAGCGTTGGCAATCCAGAGTGCTAAGACCTCTTGTGCCAGTAATGTCACCGACCGACAGGCTGTCTTGCTCTCCACGCCGGAACACAACAGTGCATACTGCTGCTTAGCGGCTGAATTACCGGACAGCGGATCCGGACAAACCTTGTACAAGATCCTACAACTCGCAACAGTTCTATCTAAATCACATAGAAATTTACTTTTTTAATGATTTCGTGCGATCCATGCATACTTTTAAATTTTGTTTTTCTATTTCTTTTTAATTCTTTATCTTTATGTTAGTTAAGTTCTTACTATGGACATATGTACATAGTATTGCTCTGTAACTTTGTTTTAAACGTAGACATTTGTAAAAAGAAAAACTGCTCTGTTTCTGTCGCTGAGTTTTCTCAGCAAAACCTTCCATTTTCCGAAGCACTGGAAGAACCAGACGGGTAAAAGAGCCTAATGGCTTAGTTGCAATAACAGTTTTTCACTTTCATTTATTTTCTCAGTGTTTATATTTCAGTAAAGCATGTGAAAACGCGGCCAAGTAGGGCCAAAACACGTGCCATTGTTGGCTTTGCCGCTATACGAATCGAGTTCTAAATGGTAGCCAAGTTCTATAAATCACACAAATTTACAATGTTCCACCAACAACTTGAAATAGAAAAATCGTCAGCTATGTTCCTTTCAGTTAAATATACAACTTGACAAAACTTACTTGGCAAAGATAGACGGTGTAGGTCAAAACTTAAGAAGTGAGTCTCTTGGGTGCAGCTCTGTACAGTTTACAAAAACCTGTGTTTATTATAACTACAATTAAATATAGAAGAATCTAATGAGATTAAATTTATTGAATAAAAACACAGTATGTACACAACTAAACTAAAATAAAACTAAAACTTACAAATAAAACAGTTGTTCCAAATCGCTGCCTAGTGGTAGGGTGCCAAGAAGACTGGCAGCATTGCCACGTTGCATGGCAATGCTGATTCTTTGGGCAAGGAATGTTCCAGCCCTCCGGTCACCCGACGCTTCTATTAATTAAATTAAAAGTGGATAGGGTGCACTAATTTTCTGAGTTAAAAAGTTCTTTAACTAAAAATCTAATATTTTACTAAAGCTCGAACTTTTGGTGCCGGCGACGTCATTATGTTACAGGTTTTTTTTCGGCATTTCTCAACTACGAAGAGTTCGCGCCCCGGTTTCCACTAATTAACTTGCGTGTCTAATCTGGGTCACACAATTCTTAATGTATTGCGAAAAAGTACACTAAACGTGCAGTAATGTGGACGGCACTTACCCCGTGGCCGCCGGCGGCCGTCCTATCTCCCTCAATGGCCGCCTGATGTCCCCTACGTTACCCTAATGTCAGCTGTAATGCGCCCGCGATCCTCTGTTATCATGGCACCGACGGGAGCTGTGGAACTTCTAATCGCTGTATTTTTATGCCAAGTTTGTTGACGACGGAGTTTAGGAGTTGCTTGAGTTGCGACGTGTTTTTGTTTCACTCATTAAAGTAGTCATATTGTTATTGTAAACGAATTTCCTTTACAAACGTAAGTATTGGATTGCATTGACGTAATCTTTTACTGTTGACTAAACGGGCTTATTAACAAAATGGAATCTTGACCACGGTAAAAATAGGTAATTTTAATCGCAATGGAAACATTTTAATCGTATTTTTGAAATCAGTTCTGTCTTTATAGATTGTCTAGTTGTCTAGTATAACTATAAACTAAAACTCGCTTATTATTAAAGTGCTGTGTGGATCTAACGACAATTTTTAAACAATCTAAGTAACCCCATTTCTTTCAAAGCTCTGCTATTCTGCTCTTTAGCATTTAGCACCACCAGCGAAAAATAACATCTTCAATTTAACAGGCTTTTTTAAACTGGCATGCATAAGAGCTTTTGGTGTGTATGCATATATTTTGGAGACATCAAAAACTTTGATTTTTCGACACCTAACTCCATATTTTATTATGAAGCTAATGTTCCTACAGAGCACATCATTAAATTTATCTGTAAATAGGTTACGCTTGCTCGTTTGAACATAATTGGGACAAAACTGCCAAATTTCCATAATAACTGTGAGCCATCAGCAACTTCGCGAAGCAATTCAAGTTCCCCTTCAATTTGTGACATGCCACGCGTGACAGCTACATATTGACAGTAATTAGCGCTCCTGTCAATTTGGCGGCACTAATCAAAGGAGTATTTGGACACGCCTACGGGAACCGTGGCAGCAGCCTTTGATGTCACCCACGTACACGATTAGGCTAAATCCACACCTGAGTCAAGTTCATCTTGAGTCTGCAACTTTAAATTCGTCTTGCAGCAAGCGTAGGCAATATGACTGCCATGAAACACATGTAGCTTGTTGTCTACACTTGTGCGCCTTTGTCAGTCGTCAAACATCTTTGACGACTGACAAACATCAACAAACGCGTGTAAACTTGTAGTTATCTGTTTTACACAGCGTATTTTGCGGATAATAGGACCATGTGCTGGGTCCGTCCGGGTCGCTCCTCTATCTTGGTTACTAATCCGGCCGCTAAGCAGCAGTGATTGCTCTGTTGTGTTCCGCCGTGGAGAGCAAACTAGCCGGTGATATTGCTGGCACAAGAACTATTTCACCTTAGCCCCCTGGGTTGGCATCGTATCTGCAGTCTGCTTGGTGTTGCGGGTGTCTATGAGCGGTGGTAATAACCACAACCATTTGTTGCCCAGTCAATACGGTGTTAAATATTTAAGATGTAAACTTACATTGTAATTTTGATTTAATTTAAAAATTACACCTCATTGAGTTTTTTGCCGGTATCTTCTTATTAGAGGTTTTTTCCGAACCGGTGGTTTTTCTGACTTTCATAAGTGCTTCCTGTAAACCTTATTTGATCAAAGATATTTTGACTTTGACTTTCACTGGTGTGGACTTAGCTTTGCCGTTACGTCAATTTAAATCCTAAGGCTACGTACGGATTTGATGTGGCAAGGTTGGCTGACATGTTGGCATGTAATAATTATTTTGCTGCTCTGTACTTCGCCGTGTTCGATATTAAAATTAATTAGTAATTACACTGGTTTCATACATTTCGATTTAATCCTTTGGCTCGTTGCAGCTCAATTATTATTCAGGTGCAAGTAACGGCCTGTTTCAATGACATAAAATGTAAATTGGAAGCAAAGAGATTAAGCGGAGCTTTATGAATATTATAAAATGTATTTCTATTTTGAAAGAGTTTTTAATTTGGATACTG
Source organism: Ditula angustiorana (assembly GCA_963691745.1). Taxonomy (NCBI): domain Eukaryota; kingdom Metazoa; phylum Arthropoda; class Insecta; order Lepidoptera; family Tortricidae; genus Ditula; species Ditula angustiorana. The sequence goes on along the minus strand of OY829483.1, from coordinate 147,079 downwards.
TTGAGCCTTACATTATGTTTATGTATGTTTGTCAAGCCAGTACATACGTCGGAGAAATGCACAAATATCTTGACTGATTTGACAAATGAATAGCCTAGTCGTTACTGGTATTAGCGACAGGCTAATGCGACCTTCTTAGAATACCGTGATTTGTCACAGTTTTTTTAATTTGTTTTTGCTTTTGTCAGTCAGTCTTATGTCGTCTTTCATATCGTCTTTAACTGCTCCCTTTAATAAAAATATATTCTTATTAGTTCACAAGAGTTCTTTGTTTCACTCTCACGAGGGGCAAATCTTTGGATGATGAAAATGAATGTTTGTACCTGAGATGTGGATGTCATCTGTATTTAACTATATCTATAAATAAATGTGTTTTTCTGTTGCCATTGCAGTACCCAAAGTACAAACTTTGCCCAGTTTGGCACTTGGTGTTAATTGCTTCAAGAATTTATTTATTATCTATTTATTTATTTCACAGTGCAACAAAATAGGTATTCACAAAATAAATTAAAAATACTCCTTCTGTTTCTCTTCTTCTCTGGGTTGACAACGCATCTGCAATCTTCTTGGTCTCTTGGTCTATGGGAGTTGGTGATCACTTAAATTTACCATTAGGTAACCCACTTGCTCGTTTGCCTTCAAATTACCTTGCGCAAGTTCCGCCCGGATCGCAACCACCATCTTGCTCGCTAATCCTGCCGCACAACACAACAGTGCAAGCAACGTTGTTTTCCGGCGTGGAGAGCAAGACAGCTGGTGCAATTACTGGCAGAAGAGGTATTCCATCTTAGCCCTCTGGGTTGGCAACACATAATCCCTTTGGTGTTGCGGGTGTCTATGGGCAGTGGTGATCACTTACCATCAGGTAACCGACTTGCTTATTTGCCTTCCTATCTTGTGTATATAAAAAAAAGATACAGGAAACTGAAAAGGAGAGGCCTTTGCTCAGCAGGACACGATTGTAAGTAAAAAATAATAATTAGCCAGTAATATTTGACAGAATCTGTAATCTCCGATCAGCGCGGGCGCCCTCTGCCGGCTTAGCGGCGCGACGTCTGAGCCGCGCTAATTGAAATAAGTAATTAAACGTAAGCCGCCGGCGCAGGTCCCCGCGCTCTGTTTACTTTTAATTAAAAGGTGGAAAATATGCGAAAGCTCTTAGTTTATCTTTGCCCGGATAAGTCGGCGAGGGTGTCGTTTTTGGCCGACACCTGCAATGGAATGTAAAAGGTAGTACAAGTTGAAAAGATACAAACTTGCTTTTATGTATAACGAGGAACTGATATAAAAATCAACATAAAAACGTTCCGTAAAAAATAAATCTAAAAAAAAATCCATTGCGTGGTTTATGTATGTATGTAAATGTATGTAAATTCTTTATTGTACAAAAAAAACATAAATGACAAAAAGAGGTAAAGTGATATACAAAGGCGAACTTATCCCTTTAAGGGATCTCTTCCAGTTAACCTTTGAGTGGATGAAAGGAGTATCATAGCAGGGACCGACAAAGACCAAGAGTTCATCAAAAACAGTGGAGAATTACCATACAATTTACCTATAAACACATTAAATACTAATAATAAATATAATACCCAAATAATAATAATAATAAATATAATACTTAAAATACATAAATTTTTAAATACATAAGCTTACTTAGACATGGTGTTAGCCACATTTTCTTTAAGTTCTCTCTAAAGGAGACCACGGAAGGCAACGAAGGGTTTAGAAGGGGTAAGACCACGGAAGGCGACGAAGGGTTTAGAAGGGGTAAGACCACGGAAGGCGACGAAGGGTTTAGAAGGGGTAAGACCACGGAAGGCGACGAAGGGTTTAGAAGGGGTAAGACGCCGAAGATATGCGGATAGACGGAACGGATAGCGACTTTACTTTCTTTATACTTAAAGAAGAGAGATAAAGATATCAAATAGCTTAGTTTTGGCGAACACTAATTTTTAGGTATGCAATTATAAGTCCAAAGTTAAATATGCCACAATATGTTTCTAAGGGTTTTATAACACCTAGTTTTATAGGATGTTTTTTGGTAAAACTGTTAACTGACAGAATTTTAGCATATCTATTAACATTTTTAAAAGTCAAACAGCTTTAAGGGTTACTAAAGTTCGTTTTTGATCAGTGACCAGTAAAGTGAGAAAAGCGTTTTCAACCCCGTGTATACACAGCTAGATAGCTAAGTTAGTTCGTGATATTTTCCTGCTGCCGTTGTGTAACATAACAAGTGAGTCGCAAAGCAATGCCCGGAATGGCGGCCGCAAACAAACGGCACGCAATAATGGAGTGGCTTCCGCGGCTGCATCCGAGCTCCGAGCCGAGAGCGACATCTCTCGGCGAGAGTCTACAGAGCGGCCATACGCAGCAGAAGCGACAGTTCTTTGACAATAGTATAACGCAAAAAAACACTAAAACGTCGGTTACACGCTCATTCTGTAGTCAGTTCAGTCCATCATTCTGGTCAGAATAACGAGAAAATTATCGTGTAACCTGTCTCGTGTCGTGTCAGTCTGAACTGATCGTAACCGTGTCCATTTGTCATCATTCTGGCATCATTCAAAACTATACCGGAATGATGGACTGAACTGACGTCAGAATTAGCGTGTAAGCGAAATCTAACACTAGTGATATGCCGGTGGAAAATAAAAACGACAAAGTGCGGGTAGTTCGTAAAACTCGCGCGGCTAAACAGCAGTAATACCCTCCACTTCAGTCTACTCGTGACCACGGCCGTTGAAACATGGCCGAAACGTCTAGGTTTAACAATGTTGTTTTCGCGTTAAAGATCCGATAAAGTTATGAATAGTATAAAACTGTTTTAGCGTCATACGAGTACTTAAAATGACAAAGCCCATACAATTCCTACCTTATACACTTATCTACAATGAAATGTACTAAAGAAGTGAAATTAGACGAAGAATACTTCTCCAAAACGGCAGCAAAGTAAGTATTTAAGAACTTATAACTATATAGAGTTTGCGTAAGGTTGGAGTAGTAGCGAATCATAGCCTGTAATAAGACTAAGAGATCCAAATAAAGGTTTTCATACCAAAATTGTTTTATGCTAATAGTACTTTCATATTAAACTAATTTAATTAATGGCTGCCGATAGACCAATTAGGCTTTTAATTATTTACCTTTCTGAATCTTACAAATGAGACTGTTAAACCTTCCGTTTTAATTAATGTTATATTCTAACAAATATAGATTCGAAATAAAACAATTGAAACAGTTTATATTGCGTTAATTTCAACGAATCTATTTGCAACGTGTTGAGCCCTTCTGAGATTTTCACGGACAAAACACAAACTACCGGCGTGGAGAGCAAGACAGCCGGTGTAATTACTGGCACATGAGGTATTCTATCTTAGCCCTCTGGGTGGGCAACGCATCTGCAATCTCTTTGGTGTTGCGGGTGTCTATAGGCGGTGGTGAACACTTACCATCAGGTGACGCACTTGCTTGTGTGCCTTCCTATTTTTATAAAAAAAAAAACTATTTTTACCAAAAAAATTATTAAAAGTGTTAAATGGCATCGTTCCAATTAACTCAATTAGACTGCAGAATCTACCAGCGCTTTAGAAAACAGCATTTTTTGATAAGAATGCGCCACAACACAAAAAACTGGTCATTATCTTTTAACCACTACCGCCGCGGGGGCTCATGAGTAAGGACCACGGACTGGTCCGAAACTTGTCGAGCAGTTACTCGACTTCAAATACGTGAGTGATCCGTCTATTTTACTCATCATGTCTGAATTTCACGGCAGTTTCATGTTAAACATAAGAAATTGTCATTGTACTTAGGTTACGTTAGTCCAACTTTTATGACCAACGAGGAAGGAAAGTAAAATCGTAATTAAAACTAGGCATTGTAACGCCTTACAGCTCTACAAAACTATTATTTAAAAACAAAGTTTTGAGCTATACGATCCCTTACTGGGAATCGAACCCAGCCACTACGGTTACCGGTGCCGGCAACTATATGGCTCAATATATGGTTCCATTTACAAGTTCGTTTTATGTTGTCAATAAAATTTATGGCTTGAAATATGCGGGTATATTTTGGATTTAGTAAACAAGTGCATTATGTAAACAACATTGAGGGTGACAGTTATAAACCATGACATAACAGTTTCTTAAAAACATCATCGAAGGGAAGGTTGAAGGGGAAACAGGCAGAGGAAGACCCAGACGCTTTGCTTAAGTAAAGGAGAAAGTTAATGTCATGTCATATCATGAAGTCAGGTCCTTGGCAGGGGACAAAGTGAAATGGCGGTTACTCCACCGGCAAGAGCTTAACTCTTAAATTAAATAATTATGAGTTCTAACCTGAACCAGAGTTCCAGCTTTAAACTAACATGAAACTGAAATTTAAGCTTGGTCTACAACCCTTAGAAAGGTTTGACAGCTAAAGTAGGATATGGTGAAACTACTGAAAATATTTTTTTTGTATAAAATAGGAAGGCAAACGAGCAACTGGATCACCAGATGGTAAATGATGGAAACTTATCAATTAAACTTAAGAAATAACCCTGTCTCGCTCGCGTTACATCAAGCTGTTTTGACGTCAGATGTGGCGCTGAAACGTTTAGCGACTAACAAGACTAGATTTTTCAGTACCCAGAATAGCTATTATTCACCAGTAACAGCGAATTTTGCATGAGTTATTCCACAGATTTTAAAATTTACCCTATGCAAATAGTATAGCTATCCAGTAGAATAATCTAGTTTAAATACTCGTAAAAACTCAAAAGCTAAGCTTATTTAGCTAAGAAAGTTTAAGCGAATGCTTTCACCAAAAGTTGTTCGCCAAATAACTTATCTCGTATCGTCTTTCAAAACAAATTCTCGGATATATTTACTTATCGGAGCGTGTTCTGAACAAAATTAATGGTGTAACAAGGCTCAAAACAAATGTGCTGAGCCATCCATCCGGCTCGGTGCCGTTTAAATCAGCCGGTGCCGTCTCGGGCTCAACGCAAACTTGTAATTAATTAAACGGTGAATCGATTACTGCGCCCGCGCTAAGTTGATTAAAAATAAAGAAGTGGGAGCTGATGAGTTGAGGTGTGAAGGTACTGGGAGGATAATTTAATATACTAGTTGGTGTCCGGGACTTCGTTCATGGATTTAGTAGTCTGTGGCCGTCAGGGATAGTGTAGCTATCTATTAGTGAAATAATTTTTGGAATCGGTTTAGTAGTGTCAGATATTCCCCCCTTATTGTAAATAGACAAAATAAAAGTTTTGAAACCCGACTACGGAAAAACTTAAAAATAATTTGTGACTGATCGCTATCATTGTCTTATAGTGTAAGGCAAGTATTTTGATATGTTCGTTATGACTGTTAATTTACTTTTGTTTAAGTCTTCCAGCAATGTCACATTAATAACGCAATAATACAAATCCAATGCCGTGGTCGTGCGTCAACTAATGAGTATAAATATGATATAAAATATATGGAATAACAAAAGTATATGATACTAGCGGACGCCCGCGACTTCGTTCGCGTGGAATAAGTAGCCTATTTCCGTCAGGGTAGCCTAGTTTTCTATCAGTGAAAGAATTTTTGAAATCTGTTCAGTAGTTCCAGAGATTACCTCTACATACAAACAAACCAAAAACAAACCAAGTTTACCTCTTTATCATATTAGTGTAGAAGTGTAGATGAGTCATATGGAAGTATACTATGGTTAAGAGCCAGTGGTACATATAATTGAGACTTTACTTACCTTACATTGGTTAACTGAAAGCTGCAAACAGATCGCACGCGCGAGACACTGTTTGCATTTCCGCATCGGCGTCCACCGGCGCCCGCCAGCGCTCCACATATAAGCTGCCGTTTATTTAATTTATCTACACATATATCATAAATGCTCTATAATGCGCTCAGAAACCGTAGGCAATGACCAGCATTATAACAACCAATATTATTATGAGAATTTTTCTAATTTGTTTCTATATTTGTTCAAATTCCTTTTTTATTACATTATTTTAATGTGTACAGTCTATAGATATTTATCTACACACATATCATAATTTCTCAATAACGCGTTCAAAAACCATAGAAAATGACCAGCATTATTACAACCAATGTTATTTTAAGAATTTTCTTGTCTGTGGTAGTAGGTAAATCTTTCTTTATTGAGTAGTATCTCTTAGTAGTCTGTGTTTATTGGTGATTACATTACCGATATCTCGTGACGTTATGAATTTAAATTTGGAACAGCTGTTAAAATTCAAGTTGGTCTCTATTCTAGTATCCACAGATATTAAAACAGTTATCGATACGAAACGTCAATTCAGTGTGATTTTTTTAATTTAAACGCACGACATTTGATATCGAGTGACATGACAATAGGGACTTCATTCTTTTGTCTATGATTTAAAAAAAACGTTCGTCTTGACGGATAGATCGAATTGCCGCCATACTTGTTTGTTGGTTTTTTGCTGTTACGGTTTTTTGCAGTTATGATATGTGTGTAGATAATGTAAATAAAGTAATGTATGCAACTGTATATAATTAGGCCTTAAAACACTCGTGTGATCCTATTATGAAACTCGCTGACGCTCGTTTCATAAAACCACACTCGTGTTTTAAGGCCTCTCATTATATAGCAGTTGCATAAAATACTATTAATAGGTACCTAGCACTAGTAGCTAGTAGCAATGCAGGTCATTGCCCTATGGATTCTGAACCCATCATAGAGTACTTATGATATGTGTGTAGATAAAGTAATGTATGCAACTGTACATAATTAGGTCTTAAAACACTCGTGTGATCCTATTATGAAACTCGCTAACGCTCGTTTCATAAAACCACACACGTGTTTTAAGACACCTCATTATGCAACAGTTGCATAAAATACTATTAAGCTACGAGAAACTCAACAGGGAAAAAGAAAGTAGCAAAAAATATAGTATACAAATAAAATATACGCTTCGAGATCAAGTAATACCTGGAAAAAAAGTAAAGAATCGCAAAAAAGAAGAAAGCCCGCAAAGAAGTATTTGGGGGTGGTAGGACCTTGTGCAAGGTCCGTTTGGATCGCTACCACCATCTTGCTCGCTAAACCTGCCGCTAAGCAGCAGTGCTTGCACTGTTGTGTTCCGGCATGGAGAGCAAGACAGCCGGTGTAATTACTGGCACAAGAGGTATTCCATCTTAGCGCTCTGGGTTGGCAACGCATATGCACTCTCTTTGTTGTTGCAAGTGTCTATAGGCGGTGGTGATCACTTACCATCAGGTGACCCACTTGCTTGTTTGCCTTCCTATTTGATAAAAAAAAAAAAGCAGTAAAAGTAACACACAAAAGTTAAAATCAGATTCAACCGTAAAATAATATTTTATTACAAAAAGAAGCTTTTTTGTCTGTTCGTTTATCTCTTCAGTCACTATGGAAGTCAAAATTGACTTCCAAAGTGCTAAACAAACAAACAGCTAAAGTAAATGCCGCTAAGCAGCAGTGCTTGCATTGTTGTGTTCCGGGGTGGAGAGCAAAACAGCCGGTGTGATTACTGGACAAGATGTATTCCGTCGTAGCCCTCTGGGATGGCAACGCATCTGCAATCTTTTTGGTGTTACGGATATAGGCGATGGTTATCACTTGCTTGTTTGCCTTCCTATTTCACAATAAAAAATGAAAAAAAAACCTGCCACAAATCAGTCGAACATTACACCCTGTGTACCCTTATCCCTTCGACATGAAAGGCGCTAAGTGCTGCGATGTTACGTGTCTCCCTAACGGAGGTCGGCTCCGAGCCGAAGGCGAAATGCACAGAAACCCCTAAACTTTGTCAGTTTTTTTTTAATTATGGCTTTCCCATCTCTAGGTTGAAGTGGATTTTGCCAATGACGACTTTGATATTAGACATGCCGGGAGAGCATTATACGGTAGGTAGGTTATGACGGTTCGAGAGACCACTTTTTCAGTTGATAATATTGAATAGTTTATAGATTCTGATGTTACTTAGCGGAAGTCCATATTGATACTAATGGAATTTATTTGCTAATCCGCGAACCCAGTGTCAGCAATCGCGAAAAAGACAACGCCTGTGCTGAAAACTTTATAAAAGAAATAAAACAAACAACACAAAACGCGACCATAACCCAACCACCAACACCAAAAATACCAATAGACACGTGTTTCACATCTCTACGAGGCATCATCAAGAGCTATTGACCTCTCGACCCTTAGTCGACGAACAGATTTGATTCGTATGATGATTAGTATTAATAATATTAAACCAAATAACAGTAACTAAAGGAATTCTGACAATTACTAAATGACCAAAAAGGGTTTTACTATTAGTTGTACAATTAACGATTAACTAGACATCATTCAATAGAAAGTTTCGAGGCAACTTAATTATAAATTACAATAATTAACCTGTCAACTTTTCGTTAAAATACCCCATGTTATTAAACTTTACACTCAATAATTATGAGATTACAAATTCATAAGATTAGCTATAAAGTAAATATTTCGGGGTAAAGCCCGGAGGCTGGCTCTACCGCGGCTTTCCGCGCGTTTGTTCGATACACGCGGAAATCCAATTTAAAATTAAGTACACTGCGATAGATATCGTTAAAGAAACATTTTACGTTACCGCACGAATTTATGCTTTATCTTCTGATCTCTTACAAATAAAATAAATCTTTTGAATAGCGGCGGCTAGCTCTTTTAATCTGTGTGCAGGGTGGAGGCAAAAGCAACCCTATGTTTACAAATTAAATGTCCAGTTTACGGCAACTTTTGCTCGATACAAGAAGCATTCATTTCGTGCCCCGGCGGGCGATGGCTAGGGGTAACTTTCGTTTGAAAGGGAGCCGGTCTTTTAATTTCAATCCAGTGAATAGCGATACAAACTTCGGTTATTTGCGAATAAACGGAATGAAAACTCTATTAAAGATAGTGAAACGGTTACTCGGTTTTCTTATGTTTGAATTTTGTTTCTATTTGTGAAAAATGTACTCCTTGCGCTAAGTAAATACATTACATCTGAGAAAGATATAGAAGCGTTTGAATTGACTAAGTAGCTTTGACAATAATTTACTGTTATACAGCTCCTATCAATATATTTCGATGACTGAATAGCCTAGTGGTTAGTAACCCTGACTACAAGTATAATGTATTTAAGTAAATATTTATCTATATAATATAAATAAATAAATATCTTGGGACAGTTAACACCAATTGACCTAGTCCCAAAGTAAGCAACTAAAGCTGCTTGTGTTATGGATACCAGACAACGGATATAAATTCTTATATAGATAAATATATACTTAAATACATATAACATCCACGACTCGGGTACAAACATTCGTATTCATCATACAAACATTTGCCCCTCCTGGGAATCGAACCCGGAACCTCAAGTTTTGTAGTCAGGGCCACTAACCACTAGGCTATCCGGTCGTCTAAGTCATAATATATTATGTATATCCGTTGTCTAATATCCATAACACAAGCAGTTGTAGTTGCTTAATTTGAGATTTTTTTACAGGGTTAGAGCTTTTCACTTGGACTGAATCGATTTTAATTAAAGGAAATGCAAAAATATTGAAATTTATTCAGAATATTCAGATATTTTAGTCCTTAGCCGTTAAAAATTTTACCCAAAAAACTTGGTTGATACAGACAGAGTATTGACTTTTTGTTGTGAACGAAATCTGAGACAAGACAAACAATATTTAGTAGGATAGCAATATCTGTTTAACTATTGCTGATAATGCCTGCAATGAATCATGTGCGAGCAGCTTGCCAAGTCGGAACACTTTCATTACCCTAAAAAAAAGGGTATCGACCTACTTCCCCTGGCCTGGGAAATTTAGTATTTGTTAGCAGCACTCTGTAATTACATCGACGATGTAAACCACGATGATTAATTAATCATCGTGGTCTTCTATCTTCCAAGTTATTAAGTACTTTAATTCCTTGCTGGAGTTAAGGAAGAAATTGCAATAAACTTTTCAATTAGTGCATAACAAGTTACATCAACTAGCAGGAGTTACTATCTTCTGCAGACACCTAGCCGAAGGGTGTCGTGTTTCGACAGTTCAAGGACAGCCTGCCGCTGGTGAACTTTTTGTCAGAATCGACGATACAACGGAACCACGCCGAATCATCGCCAATTTTTTTTTATCTAACATATGAAGGAAAACGAGCAAGTGGGTCATCTAATGGTAAGTGATCACTACCGCACATAATCACCTGCAACACAAAGAGATTGCAGATGTGTTGCCAACCCAGAGCGCTAAGATAGTACACCTTTTGTGTCAGTAATTTAACCGGCTGTCTTGCTCTTTACGCCGGAACACAACAGTGCAAACACTGCTGCTTAGCGGCTGGATTAGCGTGCAAGATGGAAGTAACGATCCAGACGGACCTTGCACAAGGTCCTAGCACCCGCTACGTAAGATGCAAACTGCCAAATGCCCGTGTGAAGATCAGGCAAAAATACTAAGTGTGTGTGAGTGTTCTTTACAGCAGTTGTATAACTGCAGTAAAGAACAATCGGTATCTACAAGGACTATTAAAGCATTGTCAGGAAATATAATGACTGTGTTGATGAGCTGCAGATTTCGGAATATATGGAGCAGAAATAAACTTCCACTTTTATGTCTTTGTGTTATTACAGTAAAGATATAAAAATAAGCATCGTATGTGAGGCATAATTTTATATCCCTGTTCGACATAACGTGTCATCGATGCTTTGGGGAAGGTGATAAAACAACAGTATTGACCGTTGAACTGTTGTAGCTATTGAACTATCAACAGTTTAAATAATAGAAAAAAAAATATATATAAATAGCCTTCCTGCCACCTGTATGAAGTCATCGGACCATCTTGTGGCTGGTCGTCCTACGCTGCGCTTGCCAATACGCGGCCGCCATTCGACAACTTTCGACCCCATCGGCCATCAGTTCTTCGTGCTATGTGCCCTGCCCACTGCCACTTCAACTTGCTAAAATTGTTGAAATTTTACCTCCATGATAATAAACTAGAATATTCTAAGTAATCAAGTTACAGTTATTGATTTTTTGTGATAGAGTATCTATTCAATGAACAGTTGGCGTCTGAAGATGATTCTGGAACAAGGCGAGATACTTCGTCTGAAATAAGCCGAGCAAATATAGCGATGAATCGAATTGCGTCGCTATCGGAAATGAAAATGAATGGGAGACAATTTGTAACGTTAACGACTGTATTTAAGCTTGAGATTGAAAAGCTTTTTGTTTACATCGTATATATTTATTATTTATTCTTACAGCCGAACACCTTGGGTTTGCGGAAAGTCGTTCTTTAATACCGTATTTTTGCGTTTCTTCATGCCAACACTTCTTGTGGCCTTAATATACCGGCCAAGCGTAGTTTATTTGTAACATTCAAATAAATTGAAATGATAATGACAACACATTGAAAAATTAGGGTAATGGCAGGACTCAAACTTGCAACTTCTGCACATGCCTTGCGTTTGCCAGTTTCGCCACATTACCAACGAAATTAACTAATTTTTCTTTGTGTTGTCATTATTATTTAAATTTATATGAATGTTAAAAAAAGCGGAGATAAATTGAGATAATAAAAAAAATGTTTATTTGTGTTTATCTCTATGTGTATCCCTTTCTTATGACACAAGATTAACAGAGAAATAATAAGGAATTAATTATGTCGGTCTTGTTAGGGTCATTGAAGTAGCGTTGAAGTGCATTTGAAAACGTTGATAAAACAAATAGAATAGACAAAGCTTTTACTGGTTAGTTGATAATAGTAAAAAAGAAGACGGAATAAAGAAAATAAAGACAAAGTAAGTAAGGTAAAATGGAAAGTAAATAGTTAATTTTCTGGGTATTGCGTCCCACGTTCGGCCTCATCAACACTTAACCACTAAAACACTAAACTTACAAGTGCCATAATTTGGCATAATTGTAAAGTTTTTCATACAAAAATGTGACAAATATGTTAAATTGTAGCACTTCTAACTTTTGTGGTACAGGCGCCAGGTGTGACGGTGGCCAAGCCACGTCACATCATCAACGTAAAAAGTTAAAAAGATTAGAGTTTACTTTTTGCATTAAGATTTGACAATATTAGTTATTATTGGTTATAAAAAAAAAAAACAAGGACTCTTGCTCATATTTATTGTTACTTTGACCCTAATACGTCAAGATGAGGTGCAAAATTTTCGTAACAATATCACTCTTATTTCCATAACTTGACGACATGAATTTTATAAATAAATATTGCGAATACAAGGACCAAAACTGTACCTGGCACTTTGCATGCAGAGGTACTACTTAGTCAAAGCCCGAAATCTAGTTCAAAAGCTGTTCACTTTCGGGAACAAAAAACATATAATTAGGATAGTATTTCTTGCTCTGTGTTTGGCGTCGCAAGTTCACAACTTACATCAAAATTCAATTCAAATCTATTGTCAAAAAGACATTAATTTCCCGGGCGTATTATAAAATCAATGACTATATCTTGGACAAGGATGTTTGGAAATTATCCCGATTTGTATTGGCGATCCCTGGCTCCAAAGATTGTACACCTGCTGTGTTAAATTGGTAAATTGTAAAACTTTTAAATATTTGAGATGTAAAATAACATTGCAATTTCGATTTATTCAAAAAATTACACCTCGTTGAGTTTCTTGCCAGTATCTTCTCATCAGAGGTTTTTTCTGAACCGGTGGTAAATTTTATGACATTTATAAGCATGATCTGAACAAAGCTAATTTGACTTTTTGTCTGAGCTTGGTGTCAGAATCACTCGCGCCGTTTAAGGCGGTAACGAGGCGGCGTGACTCCAACTGGCAACCCGCACAAATCAGCGTTCACCAACTGGCCCCGAACGCGATTACTGCTGCCCGATTTATTGTTGAACCTTTATTTTATTTATTTGGAGTCGTACGCACTATTTGCTCACAAGGTCCAGTTGGTTTTGCTCGATCACAGGGTATTTTAAAGTCAGTCAACTAGAAATTAACGTCTGAGTAGGGTGGTTAGTTTAAAAAAATAATAATAAGGGTACGTGTTGTTACAACAAACTAGAACAAATGGTCTTGCTGCTCCGTGAAACCAAACTCTGTGGTTACACGGAGTAGCAAGGTTATTTGTTCCGGTTTGTTTATATGGACCTCCGTAAAATACCGCCTGAATCTAAGCTACCTAAAATAAAATAGGACCCACTTTGCTTTACTCTATAAAATAAGTATATTTTTCTAACAAAGCACGTTTTAAAAGTAGGCTTTTATTTTATTAATTTGATGTGTAAACAATCAATAAACCCCTACTACATAAACATGTTTGGGCACATACATATTTTCATATTTGGCCTTATTTTAATTCGAGTCGTATATTATTTATTGAGTAGTTACAATTCTTCCTGTTCTGCGGCATGCTATCGTAATCTACGTCGTTCATAAATGAACATGGTATCCTACAACTCGTCAACACTTTGGCACGAGGCCCGTCGCCCATCTCATGTCAATGACACGACATAATGCAACGAAACTCCTTCCAAATTAGTCTGCTGAATAATCTTACTAGTTACCCATGCTAAGCGAGTGCGAAAGGATTTGAAAGTCATTACCAGATAAGCCTACGCTGAGCGGCAGGATGCTGCGTGCATGATTAATAGCCACTGCTAATGATTCTACAGATCCACTGACACTGAGTTTTACGAGCTTTACATTTATTTATTTTGTAAACAAGTTATGAATATAGCGACTACATAGTAGCCGGGATTATTTTCTTGCATAGCGTAGAAAATTGTCTCGAATATTGCTAGGCCAGTTCCGACGGGTTACCCGACTCAACTATTAAAGTAACCATAAAGTACCCCAAAGCGTAAGGACTAAAATTTCTTCGCTCGTCAACGGGTGGCCAAATTAGATCAGGTCACACCATCAGTCCAGTGGCATCTGGTGACTAGATACCACTGGAGTACCAGCAGTTGACTGTGGAAGAAAATGGTACAGGGTTTGGAAAAGTGGTACGGAAATGAAGAAGTCATTTTCGATTTATTGATTTACTGAAGGAAATTTAAAGTTTTGCCAAAAAGCTAATCATGCCGCAATTGTCATGCAGATTTTATAATAAACAAATAATGTATACTTGCAAAATAGGTAGACTAAAGTATATCATTGATTGTATCATTAGCATTAAAATGTAAATGATCAAGTAAGATATTGATGTACTTGACGGATTGTTTTTGAAGGCGGTTTTTTTAAAGTGCAAAGTGTAATTGGATTTTAATATTATTTCCTTAAGAAACACGTGTTTCTTCGATGTGACGTTGGCCTAAAAAAACATATTTTTGTTAAAAGAGGTACGTATTTTTTATGAATAAGTCGGAAGTAACTTAAGCTGTAATCCTGCTTTTAATAAAACGCTTTTTCTTCCTTAAAAGATAATAATGTTTTGCCATGAATACCCTTATAGACGTTCTCGCAGCAATACTGGCAAACTGTGTTTTATTATGTCATCTACATACACGGCATCTTGATTTATACTTACAAGAAAATAAAGGGGCTGCAGCTTCCGAATGAGTATTTTTATTACGGGAAATGGGCTGATAAATTATACTTTATCCGTTGTCGAATCATAAAATGTCTTTAGTGTATACTGGTACAATAACCGTTAAGAGTAAATAAAACTTTTGGTAGAATTACCACGGTTTTCCTGTCAATTCAAGAAAATTATTAAAACTTACAAAATGTTATCCAGAATTGCATTGCAGTGACCCAAACATGATCGGGCTAGGTTCAATACATCCTTCCTTACGTCACTGCTTAACTAGTGCAATAAGAAAGTGACGCACTTAGAGATTAACTATACTTGATCGGTCTTGTTAGGGCCACAGAGGTGCATAAAGACACAAACTAGTTTCCTATTTGCTCCGTAAACTCACAATGAAAGTTACATTTGCCTAAATTTCTTATAACTCTATTTTAAATCGATTAAAAGAAAAACACGGTTATCAAAATGCTTCTTTTAATACCTTTAAAAATATGATAGCCTGCATAATTTGCTTCAATCTAGGTGCAATCCCCCAAGTTGGCAACAGGCGCTATTATTCTGTCCTTACAGTTAACCTGTTTATGACTTTTTCTTAATACCCCAGCGCCAAAAACTATCCCCACCGGAATTTTGCGCACGGGTTGCAATTTTCGCCGCTGGCTGGCAGCGCGCCAGCTCCGAAAATGCTAACTGGTCGCAAGTGCCCCTTAGGGAGGCTCCAAACTTAAGCCTTGCCAGATTTGGCTTTATAATTTATGTAAAACAACGAAATCAGTCTGAGCGACACTTTCTATTATAAGTTGGTGCTAACTAATGAAGCATTTTCCTGCTATAGTACCATCGTTAACTATTATGAAGCCAACTTTAAGTAATAGAGGGAGGGGCGAAACGCTCTCAGACCTGATGACCCTTGCCTACCTTTGGGAATATCTCATGTGGCAACCGTATAGCTATAGAAAGACAAACCATGAATTTTCTACAAAGTAGAATAACCCTAAGAAATAGTGCAATGTCAATCGCTGTGGAGAGACTGGGGGAAGTCTTCTCCTGAAGGACGTTTACCAACGACAATAAGGTATCATTAATTACTCATGACACTGATGAGTTTTTCCAAAGTTTTGACCACTATTGATTGACAACATAATAAGCTTATCAGCCTAACATTATACCTTTGTTCCCAGTAGTTAGCATTCTGTAGTTTATCCGCAGTCATTTAACTTGGGCATGCCCGAAATACTGGCGCGACCGCATCACTAACCACTGGATTATCCCTCGCCTTTGTCCGGCGTGGGTTCGGGAATTAGCCCCTCATTGTTGGCACTGCCGTCACTCACGTCAGACCATGGTAGTAATTTTATTTGCTGAATAGAACATGACATTGTTATTTCACGTAACACCAATGCAATCAACAATTAAACTTGAGGGTCTACACAGGACAGTCTATATTCAACTGCAATTTTGTAACTGGATGCAATGAATGTAGACCGTCTGTTGCTTTAAAAAAGCAGGTAAAAAGCCATACATAGAGTTCCCGGCTCCCGCATATCTTGGCTGGCCTCAGCTAGCGAAGTATGTACGAGTGAACATTGGACACTAAAACCAGTTCTACCGTAGCCGCCCACAGAATTCCCTTAGCATTAAAATTGTTCCATCATCCACAAAACATGATGCTCCGTCAAACGCATAATGTAATGTGCGAATGTTTCACGTGTGCCAGTATAGGTGCCCAGGGAAATAAAGAGATGTAGGCGAGTCACTCCTCGCCGTCATTGCCGTGCCGCCGCGTAATGAAATTGCAACAAGCCCGACACACGCGGCGGAATTAAATCGGATTGCCGAGAAACAGAGCTGAACCACGGGGAACCCTTTTTCGTTCGTATAATGAGAGCTCGGAATGGGAATGACGAGTGGAAACAGACGGAGCTTAATAATGATTTTCTGAGATCTGTATTGGATTATAACTTCCCATTCATGACTTCAATTGAGTGGACGACACCTTAAACTAAATGCCGTGAAAGTATAAAATTGATGACAATCGTCATTTTAAAATGATATGCACACAATAAATAAAATAAATTTACTATGGCGGCAATAGGGATTTCAGGGTATGAAACTTTTTTTATACAAAAAAATGAAACTTATGAAAAAGAAGAAAGTTTTTTTTGTTTCAAAATAGAGAACCAAAATAAAAACAAAGCGAATTTTAGACTAACCGTACAAACGCTCTTATAAAGCCGTAAAAACATAATTTGGTTTACTAGTAAATAACATTACCTATATAGGTGTGACGTGCGTAACACCGTTTTTTATTCGCAATATTTTGACCAATAGTGATCGTAGACAAAAACAAAAAATACAGTTCTTCTTTTTTTTGACGAGATCTTTCAATTTTGAAAATCGAAAAATTTTAGTCACCTTGCCCATTGATTTCGCGACTATCAAACAATTCCAGTGTTATTGCAATGCCATGTTATCGAGTATTATACAGCCTAAATTAAAAAAAAACCCTATGGAATCACTTCGTTAGCCGGTTGTCTATCTGTTTATCACATTTAAATATATTAATGAAATGTCATAGGATTAAGTGAATCAAAGCAGGAAATAGAATTGCAATCAACAGCGTTACTATGGAATCGCAACTTAAGATCAAATTATGGTAATAATACCAAATTACTGTTTACGTAACCTATCATACGCGTGAATCAACTACAGCTACAGTAGAACCAAAGTACAGTACAATCAAAAAATGCAGTGAAAATATTTAACCTACAGAAATATAAAGACTAGTCTTTCTATTTCTATAATTTAACCTATTCGAGGTATAAACCACTTTAAAACTATTGTGCATTCTGTTCCAAGCGCTTTCCAAATAAACGGCGATAAAGATTTTCACCGTATACATTAGGATGTAGACACAGACAGATAGTATCTAAGTAGATTATATATATAGGTCCTAACCTATAGATATAATTTGCCAGCTCTATCTGTCATTCTTCTTTATCAGATGGCCCACCCAACTCCATTTAAGTTTGAATACTATAAGGCCGATGTCAACAACCCTCAGAATAATACAGTCCAGTAAAAATGTGAATATTAATAACAAAATAATCATATTAATACAAACGGATCACTCACGTGTTTTAAAGTTGAGAATTGCCCGACATGTTTCGGACCAGTGCGTGGTCTTTAATCATGAGCCCCTTTGGCGCCGCCGCGACGTCGACTGCGTACCAAAGCCCTGACAGCTCGACTGCTCGGTGCAGGCGGCGCGGGCGGCAGCGGCGAACAACTACCCTCGTTAGCTACGTTATTTTTAATGTCAAATAATATGTCCGAGTCTCACGGTAGTTTAATGTTAAAACTTTTCATCCCCCCCTTTTAACCCCTTACAGCCCTTTTCGCATTAAAAAGTAGCCTACGTCCTATCTCTAGAGCGTGATGTGGTTAGTGTAGCGTGCAACCCTAGCACACTACACTAACCACATCACTCTCTAAACGCTCGGGCATACCAATCCCTGTACGTAGTACTCAACACCGTTTTCCAGATGGGTGGCACCGAACAAAATAATCGTTTAGCTTAGCGTACTGACTGTACCTAAGATCGACAGTGACTCCTCTCAC
Organism: Ditula angustiorana; assembly: GCA_963691745.1. Taxonomy (NCBI): domain Eukaryota; kingdom Metazoa; phylum Arthropoda; class Insecta; order Lepidoptera; family Tortricidae; genus Ditula; species Ditula angustiorana. The sequence continues at coordinate 128,918 of OY829483.1, read as the reverse complement.
GCCAGACTGGGCCACCATTCTCCTTGATTGAACCAGTCTTGTTAATTACAACGTCAATTATGCCGGCGCCACTATGCAGGCATTATCGTCTCTAGAATCGTCTGTGCACTCAAGCTAGACTTAATATTATGTTGTCATATTTGATTACTGCCTAAGTGATTTACTTTGTTGAACTGAACCAATTAAAACGGATTAAATTGCGTATATTGCAACGCATCTAATGCCAGAAGTTTTAAGTTCACGGGCATTGAGATGGCATGAGTTATAAACGACAAATTACAATTCAGTTCCAAACATCCCTGTCCAACGTATTATTATTATTAATTTTATAACTAACGACCTATGCTAACTTTGCATGGGTACAGTCACGAGCACCAACATGTATACCGCCAATCCTTCCCAACCTGTCAAAATTATGTAAACATCAACCTTATTGTTAGAGGCATAAGGTCTGTGTATGCATATTTATGGAAGATTGACTGTATAGATGTTGGCGCTTGTGACTGTACAATTAGGATTTATATTACAAAAGAACCTTCCATAAAACATTTCAGTATCTAAATCCGTTTCGGTGTAAGCGGCCGAAGATGCCAGAACAAGAACGGATAGGAACTTTGTTTTACACTAAATTACAGAAGATAAAAATAATAAATATAATAATAAGAATGTAATATTCTTTACCTTTGCCCGAGAAATCAATACCCGTGAACTTTCAAGTCATATTTCAAGAATTTTCAAATAAACAACCTCAGTACTTATTCAATACACTTCCGCATTCGGTGCGCGTTCTGAAATTATGTTTGCGCGGCGTGCAGGTCTCGCGCAGCGTGCGTAGCCGCAATAAAGAACGCGAGCTCCCGGGAGCCAGGCCGCGGGAGCCTCCCCCGGGAAAACCTCCAAGACAACAGCTGTTTGTACAAACGGAGAAATTTATAGATTTACGTTTGCAGAGTTCCTTATTTTGTTCCAAAAATGTTTACGTTAACGTCTTGTTTCTGTTGAGTTTGATAACGATTGTAATTGTAATTGAATCATTATGTGAAGTCGAAGAACTATGTCACTGTGCACTTAACACGAATCTTCTCGATGCGCATTAACTCGCTACCCAACTAAATCCGTTTCTCTCCTATTGGGCTAGTCAGAGAGACGCACTGAGTTACGTAGCGAGTTAACGCGTGTCGAGAAGATTTGTGCTAGGTGCACTGATTAAAACAAATCCTTCTAACTATACGTGCCATACCAGACTTCGAATTCTGCTTTCATCGAGATTCATCCCATATTCGAAATATGTTTCGCGGGTAGTAGAACCTTGTGCAAGGTTCGTCCGGATCGCTACCAGCATCTTGTTCGCTATTCTTGCAATACAATTGCAATTACTGGCACAAGAGGTATTCCATCTTAGCCCTCTGGGTTGGTAACGCATCTGCAATCTTCTTGGTGTTGCAGGCGTTTATGGGCGGTGGTATGATCACTTATCATCAGGTGACCCACTTGCTCGTTTGCCTTCTATGTTGTCTATAATTTTTTATTACAAAAGATGACAGATTTCATAAGGATCTGGTAGCTCTTGTTGACAATATCTTGAATGTGACTTTATCTCTACCGACGCAAATTGTCCCGCAAAGTTTTTGAATCAGTGATTCTGCAACGAGTTTAAAATGGAACGCCCGTTTTCTGAATAAATTAAAATGCAGGTGAAACTCGAAACAGGAAAAAAATTTGAAATCCGGTCTCATTTAAATATCGCATTTCCGTCATTCGGCTGCCGCGAGTGGCGAGGTCTCTAATGAAAATTAGGGTGGCAGTTATAAACCGAACTCGAGCTCCAATTTCATACAACCTATAACTCGACTTATAGCTCGGTCTATATAACCCGTAGTGTTACGATGAACCAGTGGTTTGATGAGTTAATAATGATGACTTGTCTCTGACACTCTTTCATGGTCATAATTATAGTTATTAAAAATTATTAAGATATGTTTTTTGCTAACTGGTTACTACGAGTATAGGCTTACAGAAAGCATTTATGAATGTCATAAAATTTACCACCGGTTCGAAAAAAAACCTCTGATGAGAAGATACCGGGAATAACTCATAGAGGTATAATACATGTTAAATATTTCGTAGTTATCGCTACTACTTTACACCGGTATTTGTGAGGGTGGTACTATCTTGGTCGAGGCGGCCCATTCGTAATGCAACCAACAACAGGCAGGGGAAGGTTTTTAGTAGTGCAAGAGCCACACTGTAGGCTCTAACACTTTTAAAAACCTTCCCCGTAGTCTTTAATTAAAATTATAGCCAAAACAAACGGCGCGGGCGGCGAGGTCACTGACCTCGTGGCGGTTAATGACCGCTAATGACGTCATAGCTCGTCCGCCGTGCCCTCAGCGCCGGACATTTGTCATCATTGTTGTGGACAACCGCCATTGATATTCATTTCTTCTTTTGAGAGATCCACAGTCAAATGAAACGAAATACCCTTATACATACGCCATAATGCGTCAGTTCAGAAAAACGAATGACAGCAACGAACAGTCCTCGAATTATAATGCTTGAAAATTTGAACTGTTGTGTTACGTGTAAATGGGTTTGAAATCATCAACGTACAAAGTAACTAAATAGAAAATCTAGCTAAATATTAAACAAGCTTGAGGTAAAATCGTTTTGGTTGAAAAACTACACAGAACATGGTGCGACAACTCCTTACTAGTTTTATATCATATTTACAGAAACAAACATACACAATGTAATCCATCCTTTGGAATGGAACCAATTATACAGTTGTCACTGTTGCTTAAATTACCCCGTCGTGAAGTGAAACACCGACCCTCTGCAAAACTTTAAACTGATATCGAGAGTACGCTACCCAATTAGTAAAATTGCATTAATAACTTTTTTTAAAATAAAACTAGAAATATCCCAAATATTAACTTCAAACTGTCCTTTGCGGCCGTAAGTCTCACGCAACCTCAAATAATGTCGTAAAAGAATAGTGCTTAAAAATCATTATTTACGCAAATAACCGTATTAAAACAATTCGTGAATCATTTTATAATGGTGAAATGAATAGGCCTTATATTGTCTTTCAACGAACGGCGTACAAAATGTATGGAAGGGTTTGAAGTTAATATTTGGGATATTTCTGGTTTTTGGTTCTGGTAATTTTACTAACTGGGTAATGTACTTTCGACATCAGTTTAAAGTTTTCTGATATCTGTTATATTTACTGAATAATCGCCTGGCAACACTTAAGGATTACACCCTGTATATAAATGGAAAAAGAATGATTCAAGGTTGATGTTTATTTCAAACTGGCTTATGAACAATTATCACAATAATTAGTCTCACTCAAGTCTCAAAATCACACTTATTACAAAATTGATTAGTTTTACTTATGGGCGGAAAAGTAACATTCGTATCAGTAATTTATTCATTTGTATAAGTTTAAACAAGCAAGTCTTTCTCTTTACTCCTTATAGTGTCTATTTGAAAACATAGTAAAAAAAAAGAAACTAATAACGTACATTCTACGCGTTGGCGCTCCCGCGCAGCGCGCCGCGGTTTACTTACCGGGGCCGGTGACCGGGCCCGGCTTGCAATCTCTAGTTGGAGTGTTCCGGTCCTTGAACTCGCTTGTACCCAAATGTTTGACGATACAAACAAAGCCAAGGTTCGAGGAAACGTGCTAATTATTCGCAAAGGCTCTAATCATCGTTTTTAGGGTTTTTCCAAAAGACAGACAAAGACAAAGTTATTTATTGCCCGAACATAGTAATCGATACAGATCTTAAATTGACAGGATGTGCTAACGTTCTACCTAGACTAGGCATGCAATAATTTGGTAGATACTGGGTAATTATTTTTCTGTTCAATTAATTCTCATTGTAAAGTCAACTTATGTTAATAATTATCATTTCCCATACATTTTTTATTTATTTACATAATATCATCGTCGTCAAAATTGCACAGTCAACTTATACTAATAATTAACACTACTAATATATTAACAACTAACATTTAAACGTCGTCGTCGAGAAACTCTCGAACGGAATAGTAACATTTTTCGAGGAGCCACTTAGGAATTACTTGATTAAATTTATTTTTGGGGCTTTTCTGTATATGTGCTGGTAAATGATTAAAGATTTTAATTGCCATATAATATGAATAAAAGGGTGCCAACAGTATCTATTACTACAACTCCGCCGTCTGTCCGTAATGAAACACTTGAAATTTTCACAGAATGTGTATTAGTATGGCTGCTAAAACAACAAATCATAAATATAAAAATATGTATATCTAAGAAAGTAAGGGGGTCTCCATACAAGCGATGTATTTTTTCGCGTTTCTGTATTTGACAATAGGGAATCTACTGTTGAGTAGCTGAATAAACGGCGTATTTGGGAGTGGTATATTGTACGTACAGTAATACGGAAACTTTTGCGTGCGGCTTTTGTTGCATTTGAGCCATATTGGGTCTATCCCAAAAACTAAACTAATGATCAATTTGGAATTTCTGTGTTTTATGTACCATGCACTGTATTTAGACAATTAATACTAAAAACACTGACATAACAAAACTTCACTTGGAATTAAAATACAAGAGCCTATTCAGATGCTTCAGAGACATTTTTAAACGAAACATTTTTTAACTAAATGCAGGTCAGATTCATCGCCTTCCTACGCTCGAGAAAGTAGCGCTTCGTAAATATTGACAATTGCTCCTAACTCATACATCATGATGATTCATGTTAACGTGCCATTTTCGCCCTGTACGCTTTTCAAGCTTTCTAAAGGAACGCTTTTAACTTGAAACTTGGTACAATCCATTATTCACTATTTCAGTAAATTGTCAAATTCCTTTCAAGCGGATTTATGTATGAACCGGTTTGAGAAAAATTTAACTGCGGCAAAAATACTTAACTGTAAATAGTAAAACAAGGCCAAAACCAAAGACCAAAACAATAATTTGAATTAAGTTTGTCTTACTAGTATGACCTTCACAAAACATATTGTGATTGTCCGTTTGTCCCCGACGGCAATACCTTGTAATATTTAGAGTTTTATTTTAAAGACTTTGACAGTGTCTCATATAAACTGGTGATATAACCTTGTACAGTTAATAAGGCTTTACCCCCTTATTCACAAGCGCTGCGTAAACGTTTGTTAGTTAACATGGTTTATGTCTTTATCTGTCATTGTGACGTTTGCCTTCAAATGAAGAGGACAAATCATTTGTTAGATTAAAAAGATCCATGTTGCTATCCAGCGGGGAAATGCGGCTGGCGTAATGGGGACCTTTGAGTCAGGCACGATTCGGGGGGGGGGGGGGGGGATTTTTTAGTATGTACGTAGTTTAAGTTTATTTTAAGGCTAGTTTTTTTAGTTATGTATTCTTTTTTTATATAATGTTTTATTTGAATATAATTAAAAAATTGCCTATTTATAATTAAGTACAACCATTATTTTCGCATTTCAGTCGCTATCGCCGAATTCACACTTAAACCGTGACCTCATTAAACGATGATGGGTTTTTATCCATTAAATAGATTAAAATGTACTTGCCTACCTACTGTATTTTGTAACACATTGCCAACCTCAAATGTAATAATAAAAAAGATTGTTATTGTTTTATGAATAAAGGGGTCAGTGTTTACTTCTTAATCGGGTAAAAAAGAAAGATGGCACAGGGTAGTGCGGTGATTAGAACCGGATTCAGGGCAATACAGTGCACTTAGCACAAATCTTCTCGATACGCGTTTACTCGCTACGTAAATTAGTGCACTCCTCTCATACTGGTGTAGTTACAAATAGACGCACTGTTTGACGAGACAGAAAATTCATGGTAGGTGCACTGAACACAGCATGAATATATACGATGCTACGTAGCTCAGTGTGTCTCTTTCTAACACTAGCTCATATGCAAAAGATGCACTGAGTTACGCAGCGAGTTAATGCGTATCGAAAAGGTTCTTGCTTGAGGCTTGAAATAGTACTGAATCTATATATATAAAATTCAAAGTCCTGACTGACTGACTGACTGACTGACTGACTGATATATCAGCGCACAGCCCAGACCGCTGGACCTAGAGACTTGAAATTTTGCACATAGATACCTTATATAGTGTAGGCATCCACTAAGAAAGGATTTTTGGAAATTCCATCCCTAAGGGGGTAAATTAGGGGATGAAAGTTTGTCTGAAAGTCCGTTAGTTTTAAAGTTAGGATCTTGAAATTTTGTTGTTATGCTTACGTAAAAAAATTAATTTATACGGGTCTCAGTGTTTTTGATAATTCCTCCCCTGAAGGGGTGAAAAGGGGGATAAAGTTGTGTATGGAAAGGCCTACATTTTCACAGCAAAAATCACTACATTTATTATTTAGGCTTATAACGCAACGTGTATATCGAGTGTTATTGGAATTACAACCCTTAAGGGGAAAAAGGGGGATAAAATTTTGTATTTGAGTTGTTCGTTCACAGTTTTTTTGTATTGAAGTCAAAATAACGTGCGTGGTAACGTGTTAATACTAAGCCTCTATTGCCACCCGTCTATCCGTCTGTCTGTCTGTCTGCCACGCGCAAACATGTCCTGACTGATTTGCGATCATCGTCCAACCGAAACTATTGAAACAAGAAAGCTGAAATTTGGTAAATAGGTTTATTTTATAACGTAGGCATCCGCTAAGAAACCATTTTTGGTATTTTTTACCTTTAGGGGGAAAACGGGGGGTGGGGGTTGAACTTTGTATGAAAGTCTTTGTTGATTGAAGTTATAAACATGAACATTTGAATTAGAACTACTGATCATAAATAGCTTATAAGTATTATAACGTATTTCGGATTTTTGCATTTTTACATTTAAAGGGGGAGAAGCGGGGGTGAAAGTTTGATAGGACATATTGATTTTTTTTTATAGGAGCTTGTAATTTTGAAATACAGCTACTTATCATAAATAAATAATGACGTGTCACAGGGTTTTTGGATTTTCAAATTTGTAGGGGGAAACGGGGAGTAAAAGTTTGTATAGATAGAGGTATCGGGTTTTTAATAGGAACTTGAAATTTTGAATTTAGATTCTTATCATAAATAAATAATTATGTGTTTCAGGGTTTTATGACTATCGAATTTTAGAGGTGGGAAACGGGGTGAAACTTTGTATGGAGGGGAGGTATCGGTTTATTCAAAAATAAGAACTTCAAAATGATTGTTTGTTTTAGGGTATTTGGATTTTTACATTGGAAGGGGGCAAAACGGACGGTGAAAATATGAGAGGGAGTGAGAGCACTTATAAGTTTTTTGATTCTAAAAAAAAGACATTTGTTTTCTGTAGGCCACGCGGGCGAAGCCGCGGGTAGGAGATAGTTATAAATAAATAATGAGATATTTCAGAGATTTTAGATTTTTAATTTGAAGGGGTAACACGGGGAGGGGAGAGTTTGTATGGAGGTATCGGCGTTTTTTAAAGGTAGAAACTTGAAAATTAGAACTATTGAGCATAAATGAATACCGCCGTGTTTAAGGGTATTTGGATTTTCACAATTAAAACGAGAGAAACGGGGTTAAAACTTTATATGGAGGTATGGAGGCTTTTTCGAAGATATAAACTTGGAAGACTTTAAGGGATGACAGTTAATGTTACGAAAACGAAAGTAATGGTGTAAGAGAAGAATGAAGAGGTTTCTGAATGTGTAATAAAGATTGGTAATGAAAGAGTCGAACAAGTGAAAGAGTTTGTGTACTAGGTAGTATGTTTACTAGGGATGGAAAGCACGATGAAGACATTGAAAAGAGAGTGAAAGCGGGAAATTGGGAGCTCTGCGTGCTTTTGTGAGCAGCCAGAATGTCGCATCCAGCAACGTGAACAGCCAAACGTGCCTTTTACGACGTTCGGTTGTTCACGATGCTGTGTTAGTTTCCACGTTGATGTATGGAAACGAAAGCTGGGTTTGCGAGAAGAAGCATAGGAGTAGAATAAATGCCGTGGAGATGCGTTCTCTGCGTAGTATGAGTGGGATCAAGCTGACTGAGAGAGTGAGAAATGGTGTTATAAGAGAGAGGTGAGGTCTGAAAAAAGATGTAGTGACTAGAATAGAGAAACGAATGTAACGTTGGTTTGGGCATGTTGAACGAATGGATGAAAGGCAATTATGTTAGCAAATTTATGAAGGTGATGTGACTGACAAATTTGTGATGTCCTGAAGACTGGTCAAACCAGAAGTACACGGAACCGCCGAGCATGCATGAAGAGAGGAATGTGTGTGGAGGGAGCGAGGGAATATGCCAAGACCAGGGCAAATGACGTTCTGTGGTCTCTGCCTACCCCAAAGGGAAACAGGCGTGAGCTTAGAATAATAATAATGAAAATAAACTTGAAAATTAGAATTGCAGCTGCTCATCATAAATAAATAACGATGTTTCGGGGTTTTCGGATTTAGATGTCATTTGTTTTCTGTAGGCCACGCGGGCGAAGCCGCGGGCAGAAGCTAGTTAAGTTATAAAGTTCATACTAAAGAGGGCTTACTTGGGTTGACTACTATTTAAAATAGGTTACAATTGAATTTTTTCGTTCTTACTTGCACAACTGTGTAAATAACATTATCATTTGCAGACGCAGGACATCTATACAGTACGGTCAGGCTCAGAAGTAGCTAAACATTTTAGTACCTTGTCGCTGTCAGTAATGTGACAAATTCGAGCAACTCTCATTTCATACGTTACTACGAAAAGGTTCTTAAGTATTGAGCTACTTCTGAGGTTGACTATATTATATAAGTTGTTCATAGTTTACAACAATCAAACTCAACTATCACAGGAAAATGTTGCCTATGATTGGAATCGAACGCGAGACCAACTTTGCAAAGCTATGTAAACTATGTAAGGCGCTTTCTAGAAGTTTCTGTACCCAAGCGGTTCGCTCAAAGTTTTCTCTTCTAAAGTTTTACTTTAGAAAAATTGCTTTTACATCGCCACTTTAGGGCATACATAGGTGCATATAATATCACCAATCTACAAAGTGTTAAAGTAAATGAAAATAGAAGTATAATAAGTTTCATTGAATATGATAACTTGTAAAAAGTTTCAAATAAATGACACCAAGGGTAGTTCTACCCTTAAAATCAATAATGTAATGACTGTAAGACGAAGTACATTGAGAAATTCGCAGGGTATGGTAGCGGGAAAGTGGCGAAACTGGCAAACGCAAGGCACGGAATGCTGATGTTGTAGGTTCAAGTCCTGCCATTACCCTAACTTTTCTTTGTGTTGTCATTACATAGCATATTAATTTAAAAAAAATAGTTTTTACTTGGTTTGGCTGACTAAGGTTAGTTACGACATAAGTCCCCGAAGATTTCGTCCTGTTCAGTTTTATTTACAAGTGGCTGAGAGAGTTCAGTTCAGTTCCAGACGGCACTCGACACAAGACATCTTATCACGACTTAATAGTATTTTATGCAACTGCTATATAATGAGAGGCCTTAAAACACGAGTGTGGTTTTATGAAACGAGCGTCAGCGAGTTTCATAATAGGATCACACGAGTGTTTAAGGCCTAATTATATACAGTTACATACATTACTTTATCTACACACATATCATAACTGCAAAAAACCGTAACAGCAAAAAACCAAAAACGAATGACAACTAATGGCCGCCATTTATATTAAAAAGGTACTCTGTGATTCGATCTATCCGTCAAGACGAACGTTTTTTTTAAACCATAGACGAACGAATATAGTCCCTATTGTCATATCACTCGAAATCAAATGTCGTGCGTTTAAATTAAAAAAACATACTGAGTTGACGTTTCGTATCGATAACTGTTTTAATATCTGTGGATACTAGAATAGAGACCAACTTGAATTTTGACAGCTGTTCCAAATTTAAATTCATAACGTCACGAGCAGTCACGAGATATCGGTAATGTGATGACCAATAAAGAACAGATTTACCTACTACCACAGACAAGAAAATTCTTATAATAACATTGGTTGTAATAATGCTGGTCATTTCCTAGGGTTTTTGAACGCGTTATTTAGCCTTTATGATATGTGTGTAGATAAATTAATTTAATATTATCAAGTTTAGAACTGTAGGCCCGCATCAAACCAACCAAACAGTTAAAAAGTTTCATTACCGTTCAAGGTTGTATAGAAAATATTCCACGTATATTTAGCCTAAAATATTTACGTAGCAAAAATACACCTCGTTAAGCCAACAAACCGAGCAGCATATTTAAGTCATCAGTTATCATCATCACTTACCTAAAGATACTTCTACTCCTCTTGGCGCTCGGCGCGGTATGCATGATCTGCAGCTTACATTTGTGAGGCAGTGACGCGGCAGCCATCGTCCAAGCAACATAAATCAAAACAGCATATTAACAAGATCAGCGCAGCGCAGTAAGATAAGTTGAAGTATCTATACTAATGGTTCTTAACTTTGAGACAGAGAAGCATTTGACCAAATCTTGATTTTGCAGGGACCACGAACTGTTTCTTGATGAAATAGTAATCCCTAACTAATATGATATGTTATTCTCTAACACAAAGCACAGACATCACTACGCATACCACTTTCGATGCCTTCAAGGACCGCCAGCGGACTGCAAGTTAAGAACCCCTGATCTATTGTATCGTTTACCATCGTAACGTTTAAGAATGTCGTAGTGCTTCGTAGCATCGTCGTAGCGCATTCGTAGCTTCGTAGCACTCTCGTAGCACCATCAAGGAGTGCACAATGCATCCGAACTGCAGTTTTCTCGCATTAGCATAAAAGACGGGCAGAAGAAAACGGATGGCTATAGAGAGATATAGATAGAATTATAGCCAGCTTCCCTTCTTATCCCCATCTTTATCTAGATAAAGGAAAGCTTCGAGGACTAGATTTTACGTCGTTCAACTTTGAACTTTACACCAACTATTTTACGTCGTTATTTGCCGTGCCTTCGTTAAATGACCAAATCAATTGCAGTTTGCTTGACAAATCGAACAATTAAGGAACTTTATCACCGCATTGGTTTTCATTGTTTTCCTTTGTTTTAAATTACTTTAACCGAGAGCATGCCTTTGCACTCATTATACTTCTTCATGCAGATATTTTATATGTTAATTTCACTACATGTATTACTTCAACAAAGGCAATTTTTGATAATAATTAATGAAATTTGCGGGTGGTAGGACTTTGTGCAAAGTCCGTCCGGATCGCTACCACCGTCTTGCTCGCTAATCCTGCCGCTAAGCAGCAGTGCTTGCACTGTTGTGTTCCGGCGTGGAGAATAAGACAGCCGGTGCAATTACTGGCACAAGAGGTATTCCATCTTAGCCCTCTGGGTTGGCAACGCATCTGCAATATCTTTGGTATTGCAGATGTCTATGGGCAGTAGTGATCACTTACCATCAGGGGACCCGCTTGCTCGTTTGACTTCCTATGTTGTATAAAAAAATGTTATCATATTGTGTTTGGTAGGTGTTGAATTGTAATTATAGTAATTATTGAAAGAAGAAAACAGAGAAGCAGAGGGTGCGAGATCATTTGACTAACTAATAGCCCCGCGGGCACGAAACTTCTTAAGTCCGTGGGGTATTTAAACAAATCTTGTTTAACACTGCGGCCCGACTTGGACGGAAGTCGTTAACACAAATTATACACTTAGAGCTCTTGTGAAACAATTTATACATGAATGCAAATTCGATTGGACCCTGCGCCCGGGGAGCGGAGACTCAGACAAAGACGGACAGACACACCCGATGGCGTTATAATTCGGGTTTTTTACTTACTCCTGCCACAGAACGAAACAATACATTTGGTTTAACAATTTAATCTACTAAATGATACAAAATTTAAATCTTTTGTCAAGAAGACATTAATTTCTCGGGCGTATTATAAAATCAATGACTATATCTTGGACACGGATGTTTGGAAATGATCCCGATCTGTATTGGCGATCCCTGGCTCCAAAGATTGTACACCTACTGTGTTAAATTGTTAAATTGTAAAAATTTTAAATGTTTGAGATGTAAAATAACATTGTAATTTTGATTAATTTAGAAATTTACACCTCGTTGAGTTTCTTGCCGGTATCTTCTCATCAGAGGTTTTTCCGAACCGGTGGTAATTTTTTTGACATTCATAAGTGCTACCTGTAAGCCTAATCTGAATAAAATATTTTGACTTTGACTTTGACTTTGAATCGGATATTAATTTATCATGGTAGGCTGCATAAGGGACGTAACTGCAGTAAAGCGCGTGAAACTTCTCGTACAGCTAACACGTATGCTCATTTTGAAAATTGTTGCTCAGTGCATCTCTCTCCCACTCGGCTAATTATAAGTATCTTGAGCTTGCTAGAGAATGTTGTGCTATAGTAGAGCTGTTGTCAAACTTTTGCAAGAAAATCACACCTTTTTTCCTAGGGTTCCGTACTTTAAAAGGAAAAACGGAACCCCTGATAGCATCACTTTATTATCAGTCTATCTGTCTGTCAAGGTCATTTTTCTCAAAAACGCGTGGAGGTATTGAATTGAAATACTCAAATCTGCAATCCCTTAGAGCCGTTAAAAAATCAAACTTCTAAGTCAACGCAATCAAAGATATATTATTATGGCCATTTATGCCGCATGTTTCATATATTCATAAGGCACTCAAAAACCTATGGGGTACTTCCTGTTGACCTAGAACTATGAAATTTGGCAAGAAGCTAGGTTTTACAGCACAAATAAAATAAAAAATCCGAAAACCGTAAATTTGTAGTTAACATACACAAAAAAAAGTATTGGTCTTGCAAAAAAAAAACGCAATACTAGATGTTGTTGATGGCGGAACCTTCGGTATGCGAGTCAGACTCGCTATTCACGCTTCATACAAAAACACAGCTGTTATATTAAGTTATGTTATAATCAATCTTACTTTAGCATAATTATGTGTTTTGTTACATAATTGGTCGAAATGAAAGAGTTTTCACGTCAAAAAATTGATAACATTCTTAATTTCAAGTTATAATAATTAAATGTGAGTAGCGAGGTCGCTGCAATAATAAACCTGTCGAGAGGGTCTTAACATTTGCATATAACACTTTGTGGTGTTTCTGCTCGTAAATAAATTATTTCAGTACTCAAGGGCGTCTTCCACATCTCAACCTATGCACCTAGCACGAACCTTTTCGACACGTTACTCGCTATGTAACTCACTGTGTCTCTCTCCTACTGGGCTAGTTAGAAAGAGACGCCCTGAGTTACGACGTGTCGAAAAGGTTAATGCTGGGTGCACTAAAACTCTCTTCATCATGGAATCCTGTAATCAGCAAGTGTAAACGTCGAGATATATCTTCGGATAAATCGTCGGACATTGTGAGCATTGTGTGTCGGTGTAGTGATATGCCGGTGGAAAATAAACAAGACAAAGTGCGGGTAGTTCGTAAAAGTCGCGCGGCTAAACAGAAGTAATACCCTTCACTTCAGTCTACTCGTGACCACGGCCATTGAAACATGGCCGAAACGTCGAGGTAAATCAACAATATATTTTTATCGCGTCAAAAGTCCCGATAACGTTATAAATAGGTGCACTAAGGTTTACACGTGGTTGCGTAACCTTGTATGGTCACGCGCCAATTTGTCTCTGCCCGCGGGATGTGGAGGTGCGTGACACCGTCGAGCACACGCCCGATAGAGCGGCAATACTTCTGCGGGTGGTAGGACCTTGTGCAAGGTCCGTCCGGATCGCTACCACCATCTTGCTCGCTAATTCTGCCGCTAAGCAGCAGTGCTTGCTTGTGTTCCGGCGTGGAGAGCAAAACAGCTGGTACAATTAATGGCACAAGAGGTATTCCGTCTTAGCCCTCCGGGTTGGCAACGCATCTGCAACCTCTTTGGTGTTGTGGATTTCTATAGGCGGTGGTGATCACTTACCATCAGGTGAACCACTTGCTTGTTTGCCTTCCTATTTCATAAAAAAAAATACTGAGCACCTAGCACAACTCTCTCTATCTTCTTAAAGCGAGAAGTTTATTTCATTGTCATCGTAGAGTTTTAAGGTGTAAGTATCAAATAATCAAAATAAAGGCAACATTTCATAGTATATAGAACCGTAATGTTTTTGTTTGTTTCGTTTTAAATATTTAATAGAATCCAGGCGTCTTTGCGGAGGTCTATCTCAACAAACTGGAACAAATTACCTTGCTACTCCGCGAAACCTCACGCGGATTTTGGTTTCGCGGAGTAGCAAGGTAATTTGTTCCAGTTGGTTATTTTATTTTATTTAAATAAAACTGAATGACACCAATACACCGATATAACCGAATCTAGTTATGGCGACTGAAATTTCGGTAACAGAATAATCTGCACCCAAATTTTGGTCGCAGATCAGTAATTGTTACTACCCTTTACGTCTGTGGTTTTATCCCCAAAATTTAGTATTTATGTTTCGGAAGTTCCCCGCTTGTGGTCGCCGTGAAGTAACTAAGTAGTAACAGCGACTAGATTTGTTACTAGTCTAGTAACACACAACTTACTACATGACAACCAAAATGGTTGTATGGGCGCGTACTACTGTTCCCATTGTATAAGTTGAATTGTTAGTTGTTTGTTGTGTATGTGAATTAACTATGAAAAAAACAGGCCAAGTGCGAGTCGGACTCACGCAGGAAGGATCCCGTTTATCTAAAATAAATATTTATTTTATTCTGGTTTTCAATATTTTTTCTTATAGCAGCAACAGAAATACATCATCCGTGATAATTTCAACTTCCTAACTATCACAGGTCATGAGATACAGCCTGGTGACAGACGGACAGACGGACAGCGGAATCTTAGTAATAGGGTCGCGTACCCTTTGAGTATGGAACCCTATAAAATGACTCTTGAAATTGAAACTCATAAAATCATGTAGCAACAATTGTACACAGCTCTGACACTAAATATTATCTTATATTACTTAAAATTTTTGTGAAATCTCGTGTTCAAATATGACCGTACTGGCGAATCTTAAAATAGGTGACACAATTCAAAACCCACGAATCCAATCATTCATTTATGTTTGCTTCACTGACGTAATATTTTAATTGAAAGCTTTTGCTTATTGACAGAAAGCTTCGGCGAAGCTTTATAAGTTCGTTAATAGCCTGTCGCAGGCACGAGCCAAGCACGGCCGGCCTGGGGGCCCATTAAGTGCTACATGGACGAGCTTGACCCTGATTTAGCATTCTGTCCTGCTCTAGCGCGCTAGCAGGAGTGAGTGAGATAGACTGAGCTAGGCGCTGATGCCATTAGAAAATAACGGAGCAGGTTCAGCTCACGCTGGCCGCGCAATTTTCCCGCTCGCTGGACACTGGAGATGTTACAAAAAAATATTACGATCCATTTCACATCTTTTTATAGAATAGTAGGTAAACGAGCATGTGTGCACCTGATGGGAAGTGATGGTTCCAAAACCCTGCAAGGCCGTGATTGGTCCATTGAAAAAATATATTCGCAACAGCTAAATACTAGCTGTCTTCTTTGTTTCTATGGTTTTAATCACGTTGTCCCTTTTACACAGTTCACTATGTGTGCGTAGAAGTAAAAACGAAACATTTTGCATGTGTGCGTTCGCACTGCATTCGGATCATTTTTCTTGGAGTTTTTGTATGGGTTTAACCTGTCTATAATAACAAGTCACTGAGTAGGTGTCATAAATCAAACGCATAAAACCTCAATCAAATCGATCCAGCCGTTTAGCAGTAAACCGCGCACTTCAGCGCGGGCGCAAATAATAAACAGCGGGAAACGGCCGACTCGCCGTTTTGCCCGACCGTCATATTCCCAAGTTTTTACTACAATCGTCTCAGAGCAACAAAGTTATGGCAGGCCCTTATCACTGCCGCGACGTATGAAGCCATAGTAAAACGCACACAATGCCGAGATCACAGATGACTGTGTGTTACAAAACAACACGCGCCATGTTTTTCATTATTACTTACTTTCTTAAAAATACAAAGTTATAATAAAACTCGCCAAAGTGCAAGACTCTTTGGTAGCAAGTACTTCATTCCTTACACAACCAAAGATTCAAATTTTAAAAAGGTGCAAATGTAGGTATATGTATTTAATTGTATTGTATGTATGTACATTATAGTTTATTCCGGAACCAAACATAATATTCCATAATAAAAATAAAAAAAAATATAAACAATCACACAAATTAAAATTGAAATTGTAGTAATAATAAACTGAATGCCCTAACTTAAGTATATTTGGTTTACAGTTAAGAAGCAAGCTGGTTACCTTATCGCCCTTAGACACCCGCAACATCAAGGAGATTGCAGATGCTTTGCCAACCCAGAGGGCTTATATGGCCTAACTCTTGTGCCAGTAATTACACTGGCTGTCTTGCTCTCCACCCCAACACACAACAGTGCAAGCACTGCTGCTTAGCGGCAGGATTAGCGAGCAAGTAGCAGCTTGAGATTAAGTCAATTGGTGTACATAATTTGTCCCAAAATTATTAATAAATAATTACTAACTAAAGTGTCTCAACCTTTTTATTGCCTGATAAACTACCCCAATATTACAGCCAAGAAGAAAGATTAAACGTGACATTAATTGGACGGATGCCGACAAAGGCATGTTTACCCTAGACTGTCGGCTTTGACCGAAATTGTTACGTTACGTAACACAAGTAACAGTCTGGAAAAAAGTAAAGAACCTTAATAAAGCCCCGCTAAGGTCATCGTCCAATCCCCAGAGAGCAAGAAGCTTCTCATATAAATATTTATAGTCCATTTGTAAGGAAAAACACGTAATAAATTGATAAGAGAATAGTTCGCATGGGCGCGGGCGCCGCTCGCATAAACATGCATAAATACGGCACTCGCCGACCGCTGCCAACAGGGGTCCATAATCAAAGCGTAGATCATACTGTCCTACAAACATACACTATTGTGCATCTAGCAGGAACCCTCTCGACCCGCGTTAACTCGCTACGTAACTCGGTGCGTCTCTCTCCTACTGGCCTAATAAGAACTAGACGCACTGAGTTACGTAGCGAATAACGCGTGTAGAGAAAGTTCGTGCTAGATGCACTGAATAAACCTTGGCGTTTCTACATCCTATCCATTAAACAGTCACGTTCTTTTATTTAAGAACTTATACATAAATTACGCTATCTCTAAAACCCTTTATTATAGGTATACGAGCTTTTCGCAGCTCAGCCCGTATGATTTTATTTGTGCATTTGGGGGTTTAAAAAACAACCAATGTTTAAATCTAGGACATGATCTCTGCTTTCATCAAATTTCATCTTAATCCGTAAAGCCGGTAATGTGTGACTGAGGAACTAACATCCAAATACATACAAGAAACTTATTTTTTCGAGGTTTTTGTACAGAACCTTCGAGAGCCAGTTCGTCTCCCTCTTAGCCGGTTTTGTATTTTACTGTTGCTGTAAAGGACATAATCATAAGGCATTCGTGACCCAAAATATAAACATTGTAGTATTTCGTCTGGTTATAACTTTCAATCGTTCATCCATTACTCGAATTGAAAAGTTGATGGTGGGTTCCATCGTTATCTCTACGTAGTATAAAACAAAGTTCCTGTCTGTCCTCGTATATTCAGCCGCGTACTCCTTCTAAACTGCGCAACGAATTTTGATACAGTTTTCACTGTCATTTTGCGATTTTTTTACAGAAAGTTTTTATTTATGTACAGTACATAATTAATCTCTTCCAAAGGTTGTCTGGAAAAGATCGCTGCTTAGCGATAAGACCGCCTGTTGAATCCCATGTAAAATTTCCCTGTGTATGTTCTTTTATTTTGTTTACTTGTGTGAATCAATAAACAGTATTTGTTGTTGTTGTTGTTGTTGTTGTTAATCATAATTGTACCCGTGTTAGATCGGGGCAGTTCGCTAGTTTTATTTATATCATTAAAAGTTTTATTAGTACAAATATTACACTACAGTATAAGTATTGCAGTACAATATTAGTTGGTGTCAAAGTTAGTATTTAGAAAAACAAATAGAAAATTTATTTTAAGACGAACAAGGAAGCTTTTTTTCTCACCTTGGCATATGAGGAAGGTCTGGCTCATTGAGTAGAGAACAACTGTGTTTTCAATACTTTTTATCATAAAGAAATAAAAACAAGGAGACCGCCAAATTAAGAACATACTTGTTACTGAATCTATCTCAAAAACTAAACTAATTATGATTTCTAAGTGCATATCATCAATCATACAAGTACTGGTTTTAAACATTAAAAATATTATCCGTCGCCCATTTAATTAATTTACTGGGCTATGTCGCAAATGATTGACACGAATATAATTATGTCAGTTTAATGTGGTAGGGTTGTACGGAATACTTGTTGAGCCATTCAGACATACATACAGGTCAATTTTGTAAAAAAAATATGGATGGCCTTTGACACATAACCTTAAATTTTCAACGAAATTTCAGTTTTTGTTATTGAAATAACAATAATTGGAAATATTATTTTGACTTAAATAAAATGAATAAAAACACAAGGACAAAGTGTATAAATCGGTAATAGGACCATACTCTTTCAAAAGTGCGTGATTACGGAGTAATGATGTTAAATTGGTTTGTTTACAACATTGGCCATTTCTATTGAACCCGACTTTATGTTATTTATCGTTAAAGTAATGTACGGATTTCCTCGTCACAGCCTTAAAAGTGACGAAGAGAAATGGCTGAGTAATATTTCAGCCTCCAGCGCTTGCCGCGAGTTGATTCCGCGCGAGCATTCAGCAGCTTTCTTTGAGTCTTTACGAGCTCAGCTAAGTGGTAGCCATCAGTCACCGGCTATGAGGAGCCTAGTCAAATCCGGCTCGATAAGGAGTCATTGAACCTCGCTCTATGATAATCTGGTTTAAAGCGCTCATGGATCAAAAAATAATTTGTAAAATAGCGCAGCTGCGGATGACACACAATTATCCGCCGTCCTCACACAATAAAGCTGCAAAGTGCTATTACCTGATGTTTATTGTTCATTCATTTTCGACACACTTTTCGATTTTTGTATCAAGTTTTTGCAAACTTTATTCTTTCCTATACAGCCAAAATAGACAAGGTGAACTATGAAGTTCCTGACTTGATTACAGACTCCTAAAAATGACATGTTACGTATGAAAAATTTACATATTGTACGAACAAATATTAATCAAAGCGACGAAAATTAAAGAGCTTTTAAAATACTAACGACGTTAGCGTTCTACACCAGACGTGACATTGTTCACTTCGCTGCCAAGTTAATAAATAAAGTGTCATATTTGTGCCACAAAGGCTTCCCTGCGATGTAATTAATGGCACAAAAGGGGTTTAATGTGGCCACAAAGCTCCCCTTAAAAATACAAATATAAATATTTAGGGACTATTTACACTTTTTGAGATGCAAGTTTTATTTTGCTCTTTAAATAGAGCGTAGCAGTAAAGTTCCTTCAAATGGGCCACCTTGCATAGTTTGGCATTGAGTCAATGTATAAAATAAACAAACTCCCCTTTCTTTCATAGGGGTTTAAAAAAGGTCGTATATAACCGCTTTAAAGGTTTAAAAAAAAGATAAAAATTTATCCGTATAACATAAGAACATAGTTGAAATTTTACTTTCGGCTCGGATTTCATTAAGACAACCAGGATGGCTTACTTAGTAATAATGTACTATTGCACACGGCGTCTTCTTGCAGTGGCATCGCTACATGGAGCAGTTGGTTACTACTGCATCAAAGGTTTAATCGTGATCGTTTCCGTGTTCAAAGGTCTTAGGAACAAAGGGTTCAAACAATACCCAATACACTTGACTGTACGGGGGCACGAGCAGGCGACCGGTTGACGTCCTTTGATGAACCACGCACTTTGTCTCAGTCTTAGACAAGCACAAAAAAGGGTTAGAGATAGTTTTCTTGACAGATTTTGATTGATATTGCGTAGAGTTCAAAAAGAGATCAATCATCATTTCTCTGTTCAGAAATAATGTACTCAACCTCTTTATTGCAAACAGGATACAAGACTCTCCACTTTACTAGTCCAATTAAAACTTTTGCACTTTTCCTTACCCCGCTCCCCGTGTGAACCATTTTCACACCGACTCTGAATTCAAATGTACTAAGTTATGGTAGTGGACGCTGGGAGCAGTGGTGTGTGAGCAGACAAACCGCAGCCTAAAGCCTTAAGGCCCACAGAAGCATCCATGCTCCGTTGGCTTCTCTCAACGAAACCGTAGCTTAAAACAAAACGGAACGTGAAAGCAATGCTAGCGTTTTATTCAACGCGGGAGTCGGAAAAATGAACGTTTTAAAGTCTTGAATGCGGTGAAATTGCTTTGCGTTTTTTTATTACCTTCTGGAGAACAGTAGAGGAAATTTATTGAATCACTTTTCCTGGAGTTTTCAAAATCTCATAAGAAATCTTATTAAAACTAGCTTTTCAAGTGGGTAGTAGAATTATACGTGTTAAATATGTTAGGTCTGTGGTTATAGGACATAGATTGTTCTCAAGAACAGCAGTAAATACCCTGCTTAGTAGCTATGTAGATTGCATTTTACATTTCGTTTCCAAAGCAATGAAGTCTAATTCCATCTTGAGAACGATCTATAATTTCAGGCTTTAGACTCATCATCAAAAGGTACACAAAAGTTAAAAGATGAAGGTAAACACAGGGAGCATGATAATGATGCAAACCTTTGTTATTGTTAATAAGAACTAGTTAAAATGAAATTTAAATTCTAAATTTATTGAAAGCCCTCACTTCCAGAAAACTCCAGATACTTGGAAATATTCGATTGGATTTCGAAAAATAATGAAACATGTGGCAAGGAAATTTAATCGCAAAGATGAAACACGTAGTATTCTCATGCATAATATCACACTCGACACGTTTGTACACTACCGTCGAGTCGGGGAGTACACGAAGTTGCTGATCCAAGCAACTCTCGTTGGAGTTCCCGCAACAGTCAACCGTAAGCAATTACTTCGGTTTGGTCTTTCGTTTTATTTTCTTGTAAACTAAGTACTTTAAGTAATCACTCGGTATTAGTTGACCAAGACTGTTTTCGATTAGCATTGTCTGTTTAGACCGCTACATGTCACTTCACCTTCTATCTGAAGGCGTTTTACGGGTTAAATCGATAAAATTGATAGCATTTGTCGCTGAAATGTGATGCTATGACAAGCAGATGGGAGAACTGGGTGCCGTAAGGGTTCCTTGTATATCCTAAAAATGGCTACAATGTTTGCTAACGTATTATAATTGTTTAAAGAAGCGATCCAAGTCATTGAAAGTGAGTTACAATATATATGTCCCCGTAACGATATTGAATCGGATAATTTAACTTACGGATAGAAAGAAAATATCGTTCAGAATTGAGAAGTGATTTATTGATGCGTAGGTAGTGACGTCCTTAATGCGCACTGACCCGCGCGGCGGCCGTGCAGGCCCTCTCGTCGTGAGGGCCTGTGCCTGGGCTAGGGGCCCGTGGAGGTCCCAAAAGTTACCTTCTGTGTGAGCTCTCCGAATGAGCCAAAATGGCCAAGTCCAAAACTATACGGGATTTACAAATAAGGAAACCACACGTCGATTTAGGAGCTAAAGAGTTTTCGAAATTTTTTTGGAATGTCGGAAGCACAACGGCGCACAATTCTTATAGTTTTGTACTACTGCAGCTCATCTTGTATTACACAAATAAATTGATTGTGAAGTGATAGAAACAAAATGCCTTGATATGAGTATCAGATTAACCTCTGCACTGGTGCAAAGCAGCTGCGCTTTCCGTGCAAATTTTTATCCTCTAAGTATCCAAACTGAAGCAGGTGGTTTTTAGAACGCAACGCGTGTTTTGCTTCTGTACGAAGCATCGTCGGGACATGTTTACAATAAGAACCGCAATAAATATAGCATGCCTGATATTGTGGTTTCACGGTACATTTGAATACAATTTCTTAAAATATAGTCCGCTAAAATATATTGTTTCTAATCGAAGCTTTGAACCTATCTAAAATTAACTTTCACTTGACTTAGCAAATTAAATTCTGTTGCTAAATAGTTGTCTGTTAATGAGTTCCTAAATTTTGTAAACGTAAGGTCTAATTCTGGCGCCGCACGAAAACAAGATAATTAAAGTTTACTCAAACCCGATCAGTTATTTATCTTCCTGACACGGTTTGAAACAAAGTCACTGCCCGTTCCTGTCTGTCTTTATATAATAGGAAGGCAAACAAGCAAGTGGGTCACCTGATGGTTAGTGGACACCATCGCCTATAGACACCCGCAACATCGAAGAGATTGCAGATGCGTTGCCAACCCAGAGGGCTAAGATGGAATACCTCTTGTGCCAGTAATTACACCCGCTGTCTTGCTTTCCACGCCGGAACGCAACAGTGCAAGCACTGCTGCTTAGCGGCAGGATTAGCGAGCAAGATGGTGGTAGCGATCCACTGGCTACAGCTTTCTCCACTTATTGCAAGCGGTGTAAAACTTTTGCAAGAGAGCCTGCTCACAGCGTGTGCGCAGTATTCACGAGATTATTTGCATACGTACAACGCAATTGCATCGCAGCGAACGTGCTTTGCTTGCGGATGCTTACATTACAGATAGTTATGCAAAAGAAATTGATTCAAATAATAATTCAGTTTTCAGCTTAAGCACTTGGCTTAGCCGGTTTGTGCTCAGAAATTTTATGTTTATATTTATTACTTTAATTAACCGTGTTTTGGTTTTTTCTTCGCTCAACTATTTGCAATATCACGAGTAGTAAAATAACTCGCTCCATTATAGCACTAGTGATTGAAATACTCGTAATGTGTGGTGCGCTGTAATGGCGCGTTTTCACTACTCATTTTACAATTCGTGATGTTTAAAAAATGTATGAATCAGGACCCTGAATCGTGTTCATTTTATTACAGACTCCTTTTGAATTATTGCTTTTTTTAGTAAAACTTTTTCATTTTATCTGCATTGTAATAAATATACTCTGAAACTAAACTTTTTTCTTCAACATTTCTATAACTATAATTTTCAAAAAAATGTTTTTAATTTTATTTTCTTTTTTCGTAATATTAATATTTTAGAGACGATTTACTTGCAGCGATTTTCCATTTTTTTTTACTTGTTATTTGGTTTATAAGTGGAATACCGTATATGGCCATTAACATTCTTTTTGACGTTACGAAGCCAAGTGAAGGCTACAAAAACATATCCTTTTTGTATAATGATCTGCAAAAACATCAGAACACGCAAAGAAAATTATCAAGGCTGACATTCTTTGGGCTCTGTCTACCCTCAAGGCAACCTAGCGTGAAGCTTTGTTTTTATCTACGGTATGTCCTAGTTTTATACGACCGTCCTCGCTGCTCCCAACAGCCCTGTGGCTAGGGTGACCAGATGTTAAACTCCTGACAAAAAAAGTCCTGAGAAAAAGATTTTTTTTATTTTTGTAGTACTTTATTATTGCACTATCATCAAAACCACATACGCATACCAAACTTGGACACAATCCGACCATTGGAAGTGAGTCGTCAAAAATGACTCACACGGGATCTTGATGAAACCAAAAGATAAAATTCGACCTCGAGGCTCAGATTACTTTTCTTCATATTAAAGTAAACAAATAAATTATAAAAATATTATTTCTTCAGAAATTAATCTCATTAAATTGTTTTAAACTTTCGCGATTTCCACACATATTTTATTTTGTTTTTATATTTTATTTATTTATATTTGTGACCACGGCCGTTGAAACATGGTTGAAACGTAGAGGTAAATTATCAATATGGACCTCCGCAAAGTAACGCCTGAATCTATTAATTAAATTATCAATATATTTTTATCGCGTTTAAGTCCCGATAACGTTATAAATATTAATCCCATTTTCATTATTGTACATTCTCATAAATAACAAAAAATAACGTTTAATTAGAAAGTATTGAATTTAGAAATAGCAAACTTTTTCATTTTAGTACTAATTATTTGGAGTAGAGGATGCACCATCAAAATAGCACGTGCCACTAGTATTTCGGACTGTACTATTGCCTGACCTGACCACTGTTTTGAGACACGACCAATGTCGCTTGCACATGCATTTAGTTAGTTGTAAAACTAATATCAGGAAATCAAAAACTTATGGTAAATGATTCGTTTGTGTTAATATGTTCGAGTCTCACAGTAGTTTTATATCAAAAAAACTTGACCATAATTTTGAGATTTGCGAAGTCGGAAAGCAATCCTGACAGGCGCCTTAAAATCATATACGTCCGGACAAATCCTGATGTCTGGTGACCCTGTTCATGGCCCGCTGTGACGTAGGGAGTTGTTTCCGCACACTGCAACTTGAATGGGAACGTTTGCCACAATGCACCACTCGCGGGTATGCCGATGCAGAAACCGGTTGTTTTCTGTTATGAAAGTGCTTGAATACAGCCACTGCTCTACATTATTAAATTTTACTACAGTTCTGCAGAAAATTATGACTTGTTTGAACGAAATTGTAGCTAACATTTTTAAAAGGCAAGTGTTTGACAGCTAGTAATTTAGCAAAGTAAGTTTATTAGTGGCAGAGGCACCCTTTAGCCGGTTGTTGGTTGCTGTAGGCGTAGGCCGGCTCGACGGGAGTAGTAGGGAGGAGTGGGAGCTTGCACTGAGTATTGTTCAGTACGTGGCGACCTGAGGTCCTGCAGAGACAGGGACCAAATAACTGGCAACGGATCACCGGCGCTCTTGGTGTTGCTGGTTTCCATTGGCGGCTTGATCAATTCCACTGAAAAGACATGCATCCTCTTTTGCCTCTCTTTTTCATTTCTACTTTCCTCTTTCTATTTCCACTAAAATTATAAATTTGCTGAAGTTAATGACTCTTTTACGCAAAAACTTCTCAACAAATTTTGATGAAACTTAATAACAGGAATGTAGCTTATATCTCGGAATAACGTTATTTTTAATTTGTTTGCACGTTGCATAGCGTTTTTAAGCTTCACGCTAATGAATTCGCGGGCGTTCGTTAGTAGAGGAATAAAAAATAATTGGAATTAAAACTCGTTCTGAGCAAATAGTTGAAATATTTTGAAATGAAAGGTAACGATAGTATCCGACGAAAGCTAAAGTAGGTAGGTTTAAAAACTCTCTTGTTGTACTTGATGTGACTTGCTTTGTTTCTGAGCGGTTAGTTTAGAGAATAGCTCGTACCGCCGCATGCCGACAACTGGGACAATAACGACCTCTCCGACGCTGAGCGTCCGCCCGCCTGCCGCGCGGTGCCATCTTTTACCGAATACCTTCAGCTCTGTTTGTATTTAAGAAACTGCTGAAACAGTTTTCAGCTGAGATATCTTATGAAATGTATAAAATGTGCTCCACTTTCATATTGAAATTCAGCCGGCTTGTCGCTTTGTGCGGGAGAGTACTGTCGCCCGCTGCGCGCGCTAAGGAGAAAATAAATGTTCAATACCCCTCTCAAGTAGAACACAATCGTTATAAAGGCTGTATAGTAGCTGTACAGTCAACCAATTTGATTCATAGGCCACTGTAGAATCCTTTCACAATAAATGTCATAATATTTTACCGATGCCACATTGCGACAACGTTCTACTACACTGGCGTATGAATCAAATTGGTTGACTGCACAATGGCGATTGCCTCTATACAACTACTATACAGTCTATATGTATAATAATATGCGGGTGGTAGGACCTTCGGATCGCTACCACCATCTTGCTCGCTAATCCTGACGCTAAACAACAGTGCTTACACTGCTGTGTTCCGGCGTGGAGACAGCCGGTGTAATTACTGGCACAAGAGGTATTTCATCTTAGCCCTCTGGGTTGGCAACGCATCTGTACTCTCTTTGTTGTTGCAGGTGTCTATAGGCGGTGGTGATCACTTACCATCAGGTGACCCACTTGCTTGTTTTCCTTCTTATTTCAGAAATAAATGTATGTACTAAGTTTGCTTCTGGGGCTAGAATAGGCGAAAGCTTAATGAAATCTAGCCATAGGGTGCGTATTTCTCGTGCTTTTTAGGATCCCGTTGTCTTATGGAAAAACCACGATGTATATGTATCTGTGTTTGTGTGTATTTCATTATTCAAAAAGCATAAAAAACTAATAGCAATACAGTAATTTAGAAATGCAAGACTAGGCAAAACGAGTACTCCTTTATTGAACACAACACGATTCTTTATGAAATCATAAAACACAGGATATAGTTTACATAATATTTCATTAAAAAATAACTTACAAAGCAAACAATTAGCGAACTTATCCGTTTAAGGGATCTCTTCCAATTAGTAAATTTTGAGAGGATAAGAGGGGTAGTATAAATATTTCTGGGACAGACAAAGTGTAGCATATAAATAGCAATAAAGGACGCCACAATAGTAAATTACACTCGTGGAATGCCGGGGCAGGTCACTAGTAAACAATAAAATGTACAAAAGATCAACTTTTAGATAAAACAGAAACAGTAGTTGGTAAAGCAACTAGGCATAACAAGCTCACAAAATACAATATCTTATACACTGCAAGTAAGTACCACTCATAGTAAAACGAAACATTGCTGTAGTGACACTTCAAAAGGCAACATTTTCAATTCAACTGCAGGTTTCAATCGACATTTCGTTGTACCTTTATTGTATTGAATAAGTTTCCAACAAAATAATGCCTATCGCAGGCAAAACTCGCTTATCATTCTGTAAGATATTTTCACAGGCTATTTTTATAATATTATTATGGAAATGGACATAATAATTTTACGGGCGCGCCCTATATTTTATTCGTTTTCAATTAAATGTGGGAGCTTTCAGCATCGATAAAAATCTCATATTTCGTTCAGCGGACGGAGGCAGCAAAGCCTACAGTCGCTGAAATTACTTTGAGGCCGTGAATTCTATTTCTTATTTTAATTTACTCTGACTAGTAAACTCTGAAGCGTTATAGTTTGGTTATGTCTGTCTGTCACAATATAAAGCAAGGGGATCATTTTTGTTTGTATTAATAACATTGAGTGAAGTATTTTTTAAAAATTTTAGGAATTGGGGTGTAATTTCGGAATGTTTGGCCCCCTTCAGCTATTCGTACAGAGAGCAGGTGGGATAAGGTACTATTCAGCATCGCACTCCCCGAAGTGTAGCCTGTAAATACAATTGAAAGGCAAGCCACTTTTTGATGGTCTTGAACAGAAAGATGATTTCTTAGCAGCAGTTTTTTTCCACAGGCTCAATGCTGCAATGTGGCTCTCCTTCATGCCTTCTTTATGAGTGTCTTAACATAATTTTCTTGTGCATCAAACAGATATCTCCCTGATACTATTTTATCGTCAGCGTGCCATCCGCTTTAGATACCGGATTCATTTTCAGGTCATTTATGGATAGAAACAAGAGAGTGGTAGAAAGTACTGAACCCTGAGGAACCCCAGCATTAATACTAAACAGTTCTGGGAAGCCGCAACTGACCACAGAATTAATGGGCCAACCCTGCAAGAAATTTTTGCTAACCAGGTGTAAAATCAGCAGGTATTCGGTAGGAAAGAAGAGTGCTTACAAGGCCATCGTAATACACCCAGTCAAAGGCTTTCAAGATATCAAAAGTAACTTTATTTGAAAAGATGTGTTGCTGGGCACGCCCCATTAGTGCTTTTGTTTAGCATACCTACATAAATAACCCGATAGTCTTTAGACCTATGATAACGAAATCAAGTCCGTTACTGGCTAAAGAGATCTTTAGTTGATTGTTCGGAATGCGCTTCTTAATTTTACGAATATGAAGATGTTGGAATAGGTCTGTAATGACAGGGTTAGTACGATATTCTTTTTAGTTAAAGCTTGTACATTGGACCTTCTTTCAGGGTTTTAGAGTATAACCTGTGCAGATACTAAGGCAAGAATACCATCTGGGCCATTCGGCTTATTCAAGTTCAATAAGCATGGTTGTATTGATATGTACATGAACACAATTATAAATTGTTTATTAGTTAGGTATTGTGAACCTAGTACTATTACTAGATTTACAAAATGATAAGCTTAGTAGTCCTTGACATGCAATGAGATATCAAGACGATAATTATTTGCAAGCAGAGAGGCAAACAAGTCTGGTTTTTTTTTATTACTGCGTCTTTAGAGTTCTTAGGAAAGTTTTGGCGAATTTTACTCAGAACTTCTACTAGTTTTAACGAGTTGTTCTAATTAGTAGGTGAAGAGTTTCAATTGTAAGTTTCTACAGAGTAGAAGTAGTTACAGTAATCATCTTTACGGCTCTTGCGAGTGCAGTAACGCGGAAGTTCGCTGCTTCATTAGTGGACAAGTGGCTAACGGCGCGAGCGGCGGGCACGACGCCAGCGGCACTCCGTCGGGCGAGTGGCGAGTGAGTGGCGTATTTGAAGGTAGAGGTTACCGCATTACGATGTTCCGTAAAGATTAAATTTTTGAGTTGTTTTATGTTCAAAGAATATGACAATAATAAAAGCAAATACTGCATTAATAAACATGACGTCATTTAAATAAATAAATATCTTGGGACAATTTACACCAATTGACCTAGTCCCAAACTAAGCAAAGCTTGTATTATGGATATTAGACAACGGATACTTATGTAGATAAATACATACAAATAACAACCATGACTAAAGTACAAACATTTGTATTCGTCACACAAGTATTTGCCCATACCAGGATTTGAACCCGGGACCTCTTGCACAGTAAGCAGACACATGTGCCACTGTGCCATACAGGTCGTTTTTTTTTTATTTGGCCGTGGTTTGGTATTTCTTTGTCTTTTCGTTAAATAGGTACGACCCTTATTGTAAACTCTTCTGGTTTTTAAAAGTGATATCAAAAGCTAAAATGTGCCATCTAGCGATTAGAATGATTTCCATTATTTTAGTTTTATTACGTTTTCAGAAATAAATGTACTGAAAATATAGAGATCATTATGTCGTCACTTGGATGGCAAAACTGCTGAAGCGACACTTTGGGCCAAATTGAGTTATATATACCATCGGAATCAGCGGATTTTTCTGCGTCGATCTGTCCAGGTTTCAAGATGATCTGAGCACTTTTTGTCGCTTTAGCCCACGAAAAAAAGCTCGAAATTTGGGAGACCCATTACTAATCCGACGCTTAAATTAAATGTTTACTGTTTAGTAATTTTACCTTTTTATACTTTTGTCATAAGAACGTTGTCAGTCATTCGTGCTTTTGCGAATTGAAATAAGATTGGCGCTTTAGTACTTTGTGCATACCAAGAATTGTAATGCTATGTCGCTTAAGTAAATTGATCCACTTCATATTAAAAGGTTGGGTACACTTAGTCTTTTTCCTTTACTGATAAGAATATGTTAAAGTCGTTTCAGTATTTTTTACAAATACATTTAATATAATGTGTAGTGCAATTAGCTTTATGAAAACAAGATAAAATGGAAAAAAACGATACGGATAGTATATAAAACGTGGCATTTGATTTACAGCTTCTTAAAGAAAAGCTCTTATACATATAGCGGTCATGTCTTACTACGACGGACTTAATGATGCGTAAGCACGTCTATACAGTCATATCGTAAGTCATAAGATGATTTCAGATGACATCCGTGTACCCTTAAAACTGGCCCCCAGATGTACTGGTCTTCTGAAGTCTGAAGTAAATAAATAAATTGTGTACTATACGAGCAATGTTTATATTATTTGTATGTAATCGCGCTTTGGAGGTTTAACGATTTCGATTAAGGGTTTCGCCGATGATGACCCAAATACAAAAGGTTATAGTGGCTATAGTCGTTTACCATTGGCAAACGTGTTAAATTTACAATGTATACAATATTACTGAGTAAAAAGTCGATCTAGTCAGGTCTCATTTCTGGAATATTGTTTCCTGCGCATTTTTACTAACATCTGGTCTGAGCCGAACTAGGTCGTTCGGGACTTAGTATTAATAATGTGATTAGTCGCACAACATGCCAGCACCGCTTGAGTTAATATTTCATGAGCATTTATTCTAAAACGCTCAGCCCCATTTGCTGAAGTATATCAGTGCTAGGGGCACGACTGGCAGACCTAACATCCTTCATAAAAGGTGTCGAGGTGTTTTATATCAACCTAAAGGCACAGGTTTTTCGAACCATATAAACCCAAATGGCCAACATACTTATAATTGTAATTACCGTTTACACAGAGATCTTTCTGTTGTTTTTGTGTGTTTTGTGTTTTGTTGAATGGTGTCTGTCTGCAAACTGTCATTAGGATGGTCTTAGGGCTGCTGAATGCTCCAGACGGTGATGCACAGGCGCATTGTATTCAGTTTTTAAACAGTTTTTAAGTTTTGCAAACCATATAAAAGTTGTGGTGTAGAAGCAATCTTGTCTAACGAACTGCATTAGGGCGACTGCTCCTTTAGCACCTGATCGCGTTACGGCACGGCAATTCCAAAAAAGCTGTTAATTTACTTTTGTAGACTGTCAATATTATTACGCTTTACGCCGATGTGTAATGGATATCTATAACAGAAATCTTGTTGGTGCATTGCGCATAGCCTGCGCATAGCCTACGCTAGATTTTTAGACTCCATTGGTGGATTTTACAAAGCGCACAATCTATTCCAATCTGCTCACTCCAGTTATATTAAAAATATTCCATCACAGCAGCAAATAAGGTAGATGCTATAACACTTTCCTGTTGCGAGCGAGTTGGCGTATGCGAGTTGCATTAAAACAAGGCCTTACTTCTCGCGCATAACACTGTCGGTTTTCGAGGAGATTTCAGTGCGCCATCAAAAGTTTGGAACGACCTCCCACCACCATTACGAAATAATATCCCGTAGTGGAAATCTCGTATGAGTTCTCATGTGAACTTCATAGAACAACCCATGCTTCTTAGGACAATTTAGAGTGTAGTGCCAGTGCAAGAGCCGCAACAATATCTGTTCCTCGTAGGTACAGCTTGAATTTAAAGCCTGGAATAGGTACACATGCTTGTAACTTGCACACTTTTCTGCGTGCATGTCATATTTCACACAAATGTGGCTCAAAAATGCAAGTACTTGCATGAACGTGCAGAAGCTGTAGTCACGTGTATTCCAAGCTTGATAGTTACAATTTTAGTTGTTTGAATGCATAATAATTGTGACTAGCCTTACCCGCAGCGTTACACATGCAAAAAAGTATATATCCTAGGTTTTTATTTAGGACATGATGTATCTGTTTGTCAAATATTTTTTTGAATCTGTCTAGCCGTTAATGCGTGATTGAAGATCTAAGACCCAAAGGGTCAAATACCCAAACATTTATTATGTTATTAAGTAGAATAACAGCAGAGAACAACAAGAAAGCTAGATAGAAACTGCCGTCTACATAGAAAACAGAGTAATCGATAAATCATTACGTCGGCTTATGTCCTTGGGTCATGTTTTGAAAATAATGTGAGAATAGTTTAGTAGTTATGGGAGCTACCTTCAATGAGACCTACACTTTCTGTTTTCGGTATACGGTCTCCACCAGCGAACCTTTCCACCCCAATGGCTATCAGTTCTATAAGCAATGTGCCTGCCTACTACCACTTAATTTGTAAGACGGAAAGGTTCGCAATTCGTAGAGCCATGTTGGTAACTTTGGTTCTTCTGCGGACCTCCACATTTCTATCATGATGTCGCATAGAAATTCCGAGCATAACCTGTTGGGTGAATCTCATACGGCTTACTGTAAGAGACAGGGATATTATATTTGGTAACACACAATGGTTGAAGACTTATGGCTTCGCGCACCGCGGTATTTGAGATGAAAAGAAGTTTCGTATCTTATCAAACGCTACCAAATCATTAATCATCAACAACTGCGAGATTGCGAATATGTAAATAAGATTGGTATATCATGCTTTGTCAATTCGTTCTGTACCAAACTTAGCATAAAGAGGAAACTGCAGTTCATGCGTTAGTGTTGCAAATACCAGCCTATCCACCTTGTGATTAGCTCTACACGAAGCTTAAAGTGAAAGCTGGCGTTTCGAGCTCGTGAAACGATTGTCTGTCCAGCCCCGTGCGCCTGGAGAGCTTACGAAGGCTATACGTGGGGTTTTATGTTTATCTGGAATCCCAAAGAAGATTCTTCCATTTGAGTTGTTTCTGCCAATTCCATGACAGCCAAGTACGTCTTCCCAGATGCTAGTTTCTGATATAAGTAGTAGATACTGATCTGATTGAGTATTACTTACATACTTTATCAGAGCTTTGTAATATGGCTCACAGGACAGTTCAAAAATCGTCATAGAATTGAAACTTACTTACTATTTTTTGGATGTAATGTTGCTAAGATTGTTCAAAAGGTTTTTATATTCCATGTCAGGTATGTTTTGTTCTTGTTATGTTATTTTGATCGTGATTAAATCAGTGACAATAGCAATTTTTCATCACGATTAATGCAGGGAAAGCAGAGCGATCCTGAATAGGGCAGCTTTGTCGTCAAATATGTTGCCTAGTCCATCATCTTGTCCAAGTCGGTTTCAAGAGCGCCTGCCGTCAAACGGCCACAGTGAAAACTAAGAATCGGATATCCTGTAATTTGCATTACCACCAACATTTCGCTACCGATTGCCACAGGTCATAAAGCTTGGAATTCCTATTTATAGCAGAGATCATCTATTTGGGTGTTGATCTCAGAAGATTAACAGTATTTTATAATAAAACAGTAAAGAAAACGCGTACGCGGGTCACCTGACGGGAAATGAACGCCGCCGCTTAGCGATGCTAAGAGAATCGATGATCCGTTACCCACCTTACGTTGCGTTGAGTTGTGCGGGTGCAAAGCCACTCCTATTAGCATCTATTGGGCTGGTATTCCACTACGACCGGCGATGGTGGGAATGCAGTAACTAGGGGCAAGCTATTAGATCTTAGGCAACCTGCAAGCGGTAAGAGGTGGTAGTTCCAGTTACTGTCTCGGCCAAATCCTGTCTATGGCCTCTGACTCTTGCTAAGCCAACAAGTCCCAGTACCGCAGCGCCGCCTAGATTATGGACAGAGTCATCGCATGCGTAAATTTGGTGAAAGTCTTACCCATAGTAGATACTTTCGATAAAAGGGTGAATAGTGAAGTGTATCTATACTCTCTAAGTAAAAACTTGTCAATATCAAATGCTATACATAAACTTCAAGCATTTTTACTATTGACTAACTTTTCTTTTGAGTAAAAATTATAAAAAGTAGTCTGCCAACTTCTTATCTTTTAGTTTTGATTAAGTTACATGAATCAGTGTGTACAATAGCATATTTAATGTCCGAAACGTATTACTTGTAAGTCTATTCAACAGATAACAGTCAATAATGCATAAGTTATTCCTCGGATAAATCTTTTCCCATTACTGAAAAATCAGCCTTTAGTATTTTGTTACGTTTATGATTACCATTTAATAAATGATAAGCCTTATGCCCTTATAAAATCGTTTGACATTTGGTAATTAAGTATTAAACTCAGATTGATAACAAGTGACTTAAGGTCGTTAAGTAAAAATCAATATAAAATGCCAGAATTAAAGTCGCGTTAGTCTTCTGAAAATATGATATCAAACACACAACTGTCTGTTTAGTCTTTTTACCTGACTGCATTTTCTCAAAAAGTTGAAGACAAATGACTAAAGCGACACTTATCTTCTAAACCAGTAGTCTCAGCTTGATGGGATTGATTCCAGTCTATAGTATGCAGAATTAGCTTTAATTCCTTTCTAGAAATTCTAAAATGCGTTCAGTAGGAGACGAGTTATGAATTTTTTTCGTAAAAAAAAAACTTTAAATCGCTCTCCTGTAAAGTTGACCAAGTGTCGCTTCAGAAGTTTTGCCATCCAAGTGACGATGTGTATACGTAATGGTGAAATTCATATTTTAAAAATACCTTTTAATGATAAGGTTATTTCGAGCTGACTGCTTCAGAAAATTAAAGTAAGCAGCGATATTATTCTCATATTAATTTGTGTTCCAAGAACCGGTTAAATGACCCGCAAAAGTTCGCGAGCTCCTGCTACTCTCGTATCGAGTTCAGGTTATTATACTTGTACAATATCTTTCTTCTTTTATTTACTTAAATACTGAGTTTTTGCTTAGTTGCTTCGTACAATTATGAGTTTCGAAAAAAAACCGTTAATATATACATATATTACTAGCAGACGCGCGCGACTTCGTTCACGTAAAAGTAGTAGCCTATGTCCGTCAAGAGTAGTGTAGCTTTCTATCTGTGAAATATTTTTTGAAATGGGTTCAGTAATTTCAGAGATTACCCCTACAAACAAACAAACTAACAAACAAAGTTTACCTCTTTATTATATTAATGTAGATATAAAATTCATTTATTCAGACTTTCATCCATTTTTTTAGTAAACTTACATAAACAATAGTTAACAAAACAAAAAAAAACCCCTATAAATGACAACAAAAAGGAGGCACTGGAGAATGCCAGTGCCTCATAAAAGGGCCGTAAGGGTTAATGATTTGGTAGAGCCTTTTCCTGAGAATGTATGTCTACTTTGTCATACACATATGTACTTATGTTATGTTGGAGAACAAATCTACCACTGGAACAAAAAGGTCCTCCGTACGAAATATTATATCTCGAGGCCCGGGAGTCCCTCAGCCAAGTCGAGTCACTCCGGGCGCTACCCTGTACAGTCAAGGTATATCTATACAGCCATTTACCATATAATATACAGACATTATAAACACTTAGGTACCTTATTGTCAGTGTCATAGAATGTTTATACAATATATGACCTTGCCTGTACCGTTTCTCGAAGCAATTCTTCGTAATTTTTTAACCTTTCTAACTTTGATCTGGATAATATCCCAGATCTCTTTTCTAAAAGAACGTAATCTTATAAAATGTAGCAAGTTCTATTCCTTTCGCTTTGCTACATACGATATTATTGTATACAAACTTCATAGATTTCATCACTAGTTTATTCATCTACTCACTTTTTGTGACGATCAAAATTTTTGGGACAATTCCCGTGGTCTTATACCTGATTTACACGTAAGCTTTGCTTGGAGTACAAGGCACCTAGCACGAATCCTCTCGATTGTTAACTCGCTACGTAACTCAGTGCGTCTTTGTCTTACTAGGCTAGTCAGAAAAAGGTGCACTGAGTTAAAGCGTATCAAGAAGTTTCGTGCTAAGTAGGTGTACTGATAACGAAACGATAAATTATCGGGGTTACTCCAGCCCCAAGTAGCAGATGAAAGTGCACATAACCGGGCCAAGTTTCGCCGTTCCAAGCCGGAATGAATTTCAGAACTGCTCTAGTTGATGTTGAATTTCATGGATTGGCAATTAAATGTATGGAAGATAAATACAACAGTATATTGAACTAAAACAACGCGGGGCGGTACCGGTATGGAAACAACAGAAATTTAATAATTTGCGAGTTGAAATTTAATGTCAATATTGAACAGCATCCGATAAATTGCGATGGAATGTAAACCTACGAAACAGTGGAAATGGTAAAAGCAGTACGCTATTTTTCAACCTCACAAAAAACTTTTATTTACCACCTTTGTAACAGTTACATGTTTACTAACACAAAATTGTGTTAAACGATTTATTGAAGTAAACTACTATTTACAACTGACGACCTCTTCACTTTTACAAAACACGCGAATTTATACTTTGCGATGAGCCCTCTGCTAAGGTTTGTGCATCGAAACACAACACGGCCGTTTTCCACAACTAGCGTTAATATTATCGCAGGACCAGTAGCGCGCTGGGCATATTTCTGTTGTTGTGAGTGCCGAAAGGCTCAGTTTATTGTCTATCAGAGTTTTAGTACAGCCTGTTAAATAGCATCATTTTTCTGTCTCTATTTTTATCTTTTGTTTACATGTGTGAATCGATAAATAATATTCATTGCTGTTGTTAGGGTTTTAAATAAACTGCTGATTATTTTATGGAGACTGTGACCTTGAATTTACTGTGCAAACTAGAGATAGGAGCGCTCTGCCGTGCGGCGCCGGCATTGCGGTGGCCCGGCGTCACAGCCGGGCGAGAGCCGGCGCAGCTGCAGCCCGGATATCACCGGCTGGTTGACTAACGTGACCACAAATCCCGTTCAAAATAGGACTAGTTTGAACAAGCCATTATTAGCTTCAGTGGTCATTGACTTACGAAGCTAGAGGTTCCCGGTTCGATTCCAGGGAAATGATGAGTGCGAATGTTTGGACGTATTTAAGTAGGTATATATTTATCTGTATTTATGGTTTATAAGTACTTGTAGAACCCATAGTACAAGCTTTGCTTTATTTGGGATAGTTTCATTGTTGTTCATTGTTCTAAAATATTTATTCATTCTTTAGTAGCAACCCGCCCCTGCTCCACACGGGTACAATTATGTAATATACATAAAAAACCTGTGTAAAATTTAAAATGACTGTGAAAACCGTATCAAAATCCGTTGACTGGTTTAGAAGTAAGCGGCCCAAGATATTATAGAATAGAATAGAACCATTTTTTTCAGGCTGCATAGGCCCATCGATAAAATACCTTAAGAGGAAACACAAGGGCCGTTTTTCCATACAAACGTCGTCCCCTGTTTCCTCTCTGGATAATGCCAGTAGAGCAATATTTTTTTTCCAAAAAATCAATGGCCACTAATATGCATGTCCCTATGTTTTCCTTTTTTTCATAAATTAATTATTAAAAGAGATATGAACATTCAAAAACCTAAAAAATTACCCAGATTTTCGGCTGCGTTCATACATTCAGAAAACAAATTTTACTAGATTATATAAAAAAAAGAAAAACATAGGAACACTGCCAAAGCCTTTCTTTAATTTTTAATGAAAAAAGTAGTTAAATCGGTTAAGTTTTGGAGAAGGAATCAGGGGTCTACGAATCGTTGATTTTGTGTACTTTAAATAGGTATTTTCAGTCCAAGCTGCGGCTGTCTCTATTGCGCTCTGCGGGGGGAGGCTTGATAGATGGAGGCAGCAATAGATTTTACAAATACCTATTTTTCAATTCTCTAGGCCTTGGTGTTTCCTCTTAAAGACTAACATACATATTTATAAAACAAAACATTAAATCATTAAAATTATGACGACACGATACACAAACCCGGACTGTTACTTTGTTCAACTAGGACATATATTATGTAAAAAAAACAGAAAAAATAATCTTGAAGACAAATCGAAGAAAGTCGATTATTACCTATTTTTGAACGTCGTATCGATTTAAGCTTTGCAAATATCATGCAAATAATTTGGATGACAATACCATCATTTGGTACCTTAGGGTTTGGTAGATACCATCGAGCCGATATGATGATGACACTTAAAGGTGGAGAGAGACTCTTCAATATTTATCGGAAATACCTCACATTTTGTTTGATTTAGTTTTTTTGAAGAGTCCAGTAACTGACACATGGTGACAAAAGCCTGATGATTAAGCCGAAAGGTGGATAGTGGAACTTTTCTCTAGTCATTAGTATTGGGTTTTGTTAGACATTCCTGTTGTGAGGTAAAATAAATGGCCCAGGTTAGATTCAGCCAAGATTGCAGTGGCCCAGAGATTGGCCGGTTTATCTCGCCGCGGGATTTTCCCATCTCGGACGTCTGCTCAGACTGCGCCTGTTGCCGACAGGTTTATCGTGCTCGTTGTGTCTGCTACTATCGCTTCAATTGATTTCTTTATCCTCAGACTAAAGTGCCGTTTCTCTTTTAGTAAAAATGCATCAGCTTTAAACCAACTCCATTAATCAATTCAATTCAATTTATTCGCAGGAACATTCATAGATGTTACAAGTTATGATAAAATGGTAATTTTATTATATCTTGGACAGAGGTATTTGGGAATGGTCCAGAATTGCACTGGAGATCCCTGGCTCTAAATTTTAAGTGTGTCATAAGGTATTAAGATGTAAAAAATATCGTTGTAAATTTCTTATTAAAAAAATGATACCTCATCGAGTTTTAGCCAGCCAGAATCTTTTCATCAGAGGTGTTTCCGTACCGGTGGTAAATTTCCTGTCATTCATAAGTGCTGCCTGTAAACTGAATCTGAATAGTGTAATTTAGAATTTCATTTGATGTAGATTGGTAAGATTTTTATTAAAATAAACCTGAAAATACGAATTAACAAGAAAAACCCATTTCAATAAATTTCTTAATAAAGCACGATTTCCTCGCAGTAGGATCCCTTGACAAATCACTGTCTCGCAACTCGCGGGCCACCGCAGTAATTTTACAAAGCGCTGCAGCCGCCTCGTTACGTCACCGTAACTGCCACGAACCGGTGTTAACTGGTACAAACTGGTGTAAACTAACGTTAAGCGGTGTGAAACTTGTGTCATCCGTTACACTGTTACTGTGCTGAACAAAAAGAACGTTAGTTCCCAAATGTGAAATGACGCTGTTCTCGATGCTGTCGCATACACTAAGGGCGAAATGATGTTTCAAGTGAAATTCTGTACCCTTAATACATCATTAGATCTTTTTTCAAACTAATTACTATGAATTAAAAAGATATGAATTATTTTAGGCAAATATTTATAATAAGCGGATGCCCGCGCCTTCGGTCGCGTGAAATTAAGCCTATATTCTGCGGGTATAGTGTAGCTTTCTAGCTGTGAAAGAAGTTTTGAAATCGGTTCAGTAGTTCCCAGGGATTATTATCTCCTACATTCAAACAAACAAAGTTTACCTACATATTTATTAGAATAATGTAGTTAAATTTAAGAATAACTTTTACTTCAAAAACTAAATAAATACAAAAGTAGGAACAAAAGCTATCTATCTCCGAATGCATCTAAATTTTATCCAAATTGTAATTTTTTAGAAAATTATTTCAAATACCTGAAAAAGAAAGCAAGCCTTATTTACCCAAATTTTCTAAAACATCTACACCATAGTTTTCCTTGAGAGCAGTGAAGATTATCTTCCATTGGAGGAAAAAAGCAACGTTTGTTACAAATTGTAGATATTTGTGATATTATAGTTACAAAGGAATTCTTCCACACGCATTGTTGTAATATAACGTTGTAAAATGTCATTCAAGTTTCCATAATCTTAAGAAGTGGAAGCGTGGCTTACGTGACGAATATTTGAAATAAACGCCAAAGGAATTTAAACGTCTTCGCGACTTAAGCAAAATGCGATCATTATGTTTTTAACCGACTTCAAAAATACATGCTCCACTGTACTGTACGCATTTTTTATGTATGTCCACCGATATTTTCATCACTTATAAACTGATTTCAATGGTGCTTTTTGAAATTGATTTGTTTATACTCAAAGTTTGTCCCATTTAACGTTGGAGGAAATATTTCAAGGGATGGAACATCAAGGGATGAATCCTCGTCATCATAATTATACGAGGCTCATCAGAAGCTCTTTGTCGGTTTTAAATTCAAAAAGGTTAATTATATTAAAAATCTTATTTTAAAACCTATTTATTTATTACCTTCCTTACCTACCTACCTTATTTATTTAGATTTGATGGAACCCTAAGCAGGTCCTGGTACTTATGTGTTTTTATTTAACTTTGATAGGAGACGCAAAGTATAGTTACTACGAGCTCTACGCCATAGCAAACGCTACGAGTTTCCGTAGCACTTAGCTACGAAAACAGCATATTGTCATCGTTGACACCAAAATAATGTACACATTCAGTGCCACGTAGCGCTACGCGCGGCGCTACGCTCGTAGCTTTAAGCAGCAGTTGTCCGCTTTGTAGCGAAAATCTTCTACGAACAGAAAACCCACCTAGTGGGTTAGTGGCACTGAATGTACTAAACAATGTTTGCTTTTAAAGAAAAATAATAAGTAAACTTTAGGGTGAATAGGATTCCAGTGTGGGGTAATTTGACAACACTCAGTGACATGAGAAATGAGAAGAAAGTGAATGGAGCATTTTTGACTCCGTATCGCTATTGGCAAACTGCGTGTTATTGATAGCTAGTATTATTGACATTTCAAGTAATATTGTAGTTTTGTATGATACGTGCATATAAACGCAAGCTACTGTTTCCAAATACAATATAATATCAAGCGTAAAGATAATAAAGTCAAGACTGTCACCTCTAAATTAAAAAAAAATAAACGAATAAATAATAATAGGCCATTACCAAAAACTTCTGCACGGCCTAATATACCTATGTGAATTCTACCAAAAAAAATCATGATGACAACTGCAACTATTTACTATTTCTAAAAAAATAGTACGAGGTATCTTTTAACGTTTACAGAAATATACGTACGAGTATAACACAAAACCCTCCACAGGCCACAAACCAGCCGGCCTTCGAATCAGATGTGATAACGGGAAAAGAAACATGAACAGAAATACATTATTTATGTAATTATTAGGCGCTCTCGTGACTCGCGCGAGCTGCCGAGGCGTCCGCGCGGCGAGAGATCAAAGCGAGCCGGTCGAGGGCGCAGCTGTGCCGATATTATTCAACTATAATACCAATTTAACACAAGGTACACA
Source organism: Ditula angustiorana (assembly GCA_963691745.1). Classification (NCBI taxonomy): domain Eukaryota; kingdom Metazoa; phylum Arthropoda; class Insecta; order Lepidoptera; family Tortricidae; genus Ditula; species Ditula angustiorana. The sequence goes on along the minus strand of OY829483.1, from coordinate 88,498 downwards.
AATTTGTTAAATATTAAAACTAATGACCTGCCCTAGCTCCGCAAGGGTACATAAAAGCCGACTGTAAAAAGTCTTATTTATAGTGAAAATAGTATCAAAATCCGTTGCACAAATAACTAGACAGTAAAATGTAAAAATAATTAAGAAACTCAGTAGGCAAAGTTTTTAAAGTTCTGCAGCCAAGTGGCAAAACTGAACTCACAAACTGGAACAAATTACCTTGCTACTCCGCGAAACCAGTGCCGGGCTCGTGCAAAATAGCTGCGTCTGTGCGACACATATATGTTCATGCAAAAACCCACCCTCCTCCGCTTCCACACGAAACAACATATATCACACAGACTCAACTACACACCACCACCACTAAACACTAAAACTACACGATCGACGCGCGTTTCGCCTCTATACGAGGCATCATCAAGATCAAAGAAACAGTACGACCGTTCGCTACTTGAACGAATGGCGTACTGACAAACTAAAACATTTTTCTTTAATCCCGCCTACCGCCAACATTTTTGCACAACTACCCTTATTATTTTTCTCAAAGCCTACCCTCAAAATTTAAAAACAAAACAAAAGTACCCCCGTATATTATCACAAACTACCCACATAATTTATCTCAATCTCAGTAGCAAGGTAATTTGTTCCAGTTTGTTAATATGGACCTCCGCAAAGTAACGCCTGAATCTATTAATTATTTAAAACTGAACTCTTCTAATTTCTTCACTTCGACCTGTCCATCTGTTCGTTTGCCACCGGTATGCACACTACAGCCGTTTTACCTTAACGTTAGTTAATAATTGGTGAGATATGCGTTTAAAGTAACAAAAACAAGAAGTGTGTCCCTTGCCTTTTACGCGTACTTTTCAAATAAGGACCGTTAATTTAAAAAAAACAGGTCAGTAATTCTTTATAAAATCATCGGAAATTTTTATAATCGAATGCGTCGTCACATTTATTACAATATTCGGAACTTCTTGTTGCCATCAAACTTAAATTTGTGCTTCATTAAATGAACTTCAAATCAATACCAGTCAATACTCAACGGAGCCCTTAAGTGTCCAACATGCAATAAGCCGGCATACTCACAAACTAGCTAATCGTAATAATGATGAAGAACATAGGTAAAGGAACTTAGCAACTGTAATGTAACTCCATTGAGCACAAACAAGAACGTCCTCAACTCCTTTGGCTGAAGCAAATACCATAACAAACATAATTTGCTTTGTGTTCGAGATCGCGGACGCAAACCGAATGTTTTATGCATTGCAATAAACCAGAACTGATTCTCAAAATGCATTTATTGCTTACATTCACAACTTGGGTACTGTGAACATTGGTCAATTTTAGTATCGCATGAAATTGCATTGTTGAACTCGTGAATGTAACGTCTCGTGTTCTGATGAACGGTTTGTTCAACTTTAACGTTATTAGTATAAGCAACACCAACAAACCTCGATGTTCACCATCTTGTCTGCTAAACTTAACACTCGTAGTTTCGTAGAAATGATAAAATGAATTACTTTAGCAGAATTTTAAACAAGTATGTGGGCGGCACTTCTTTATCGTCTGTATTAAATTGACATTTCACTGCCAGGAAAATGACATCGAAACGGTGAGGCAGTAATTGACGTGACAAGAAGTTCAATAAATTCACAGCTTCATCGTAAAATGATGAAATTGTTAAAAATTGCTTATATGTATTAAAGTTTGATTTATGCATTCTGTTCAATATGTAAGACAATTTGAAGACAATTCACAATATCCATAAACAAAATACAGTTGTCCAAGACAGGATGCAAATAATAAGATTGTACTTAGTCTCATTTATAAAAATCATTCAAATAAAATGAAACGTACTAGCAAGTAATGCATCTGCTAAATCATAATTTCTAAATTGTTTTTCTTCTAACTTACATAAATGTATTAACATTTACACATTTTGTTACACATTTTGTTCACTAACTTATTTTTAGTCTTATGCTTATTAAGAAATAAATAAAAATTGTTAAATAAATAGTGGACTGTAAGGTTTAAAAGGAAGGTGCACGCGCCTTGTTACCTGGTGGTCGCTGATCGCCGCCGTACCTTCAGGGGCCCCTGGAGTTGGTCCTGCTCCTTGCAAACACACGCTGAGGCCACAGGAACCGCTTTGACTACAATTCTTGGCACTAGACACTTGCACGCATTGTATTTATAATTTTGAAAGGCAGTGCTCGAAAATCGTGTGCTCTTAGTCGCTTATACAAAACGGAAGGAGCTCCATCTTTTCGGATATGACGTCCGATAGTTTAACCGATTCACCTGCGTTTCTTTTTACGCAATATAAACACAAACTGTTACTTAAATACTAAACAATAACTACTAATTATTTGCGGCAAAATGGAGGATGAAAATATATTTTTAACATCTGAATTTCTCTAGGAAAGGTGAGACAAACGCTGCACTTACAGTGAAAGCCCATTCTGGCGAGTTAAGTTAATACAATTAGAGCTTCTAACTGCTCACAAAGCCGCTAGTTCTTAATAAAAAGAGAATCGCTCTACGACCTTTATTAAGTTTCCCTCACAAAGTGAAGCTTCATATTTTAATTTATAGCGGGTTACATTGTGGGAGAAATATTTTATTGTTTTGTCAGTGAGCTCGTCCCGGCGTTATATTACTGAAGCTCGAATACTTAGCGCAGCGAGGGACGGGTAATTAAAATATACTGAAAAGGGACACTAGCAAATTACACTTGATGCAATAGTAATAAACGTGTTCGTCGTTTTATCTTTTATCGCTCTTGTAAGCAAACATTAAAAAGTAACCAAAGCTCTGGCCATCAGGTAACTTTTTAGCTCATAAACGGATTGCAATCCCCATTTCAAGAATTCACGAGAATGGAAGACAAAAAAAATCTTCCTATCACTTATCACAAAAGAAAAGCAATTACAAAAGATACTGTCAAGGAAGGAAGCAAAAACCTTTAAACAATAAGTATTAACGGCCAATTGTTGCGACCTTGCAATACAATGGACTATTGTCAGTATCGGGTGTATCCAATAAGACATTGAATACCTACTATCCTATATTAGATATATCCTAAATTGACAGGGAATGTCCTATATTGTGTATGGAAATGAAACGGAATAGTTTGTATTTCAACATTTTCATGCAACAGCCAACACTTTTCCTTTCAATTCAATTTAAAATCAATTCAGTTTATCCTGTCGTTGGAACAATATTCGGTGCTTATTAAGTTTGTTGATCCCTCGATGCGCGAGATCGAGTCGCAAATGACGGTTTTTTTAGCTCTTAGACTGTGTAGAATCTACTGTAAACTGAATCGTAACATATTAACTCCACAATGCGTTCAAGTTCCGCCGTCCTCGCCCGAAGTTGGAAAGCAAATGCAATCGTTTATATTCGTCACGCTTCCAGAATTAGTTCAAAAATCCAAGAATAAGGTACAAGTGCACTTATTGCTTGTACGGCGGAACTAAGCAGGCGTTTTGTATTCCCGAGGGCGCGCCGGCGCACCGTGCTTCGACGCCGTTAACCGGAGCTGTGGGGAGGGGGGGGGGGGGGCTAGTGTGAGGGTTGAATGCGGGCTGATTGACGCCAAGTCACCTCAATGCGAGTTCTGATTTTCTAGTTTTCCCAATCAAATTACCATATCATCAACCGCTGCTGATTTGAGTGAAGTATTAAATTCAAAGTGATATTAAGTTACCTACACTAATCTACATCTACACTAATCTACACTAATATAATTAAGAGGTAAATTTTGTTTGTTAGTTTGTTTGTATGTAGGGGGTAATCTCTGAAACTACAGAACCGATTTCAAAAATTCTTTCACAGATAGAAAGCTACACTATTCCTGACGGACATAAGCTACTAATTTTACGTGAACGAAGTCAAGCGCGTCCGCTAGTAAGATATACACAAGAACCTTGGTTTACTTTAAAATCATTGACTCTATGGTGACAATACCAGAGACTATATTACACAACACAAAATAAAATTCAATGGAACTTTCAACCAGCTAACCATAATTAAACTGGCAAGAAATCGGTGCAGCGTAAAATTAAAAATGGTACTTTTGTGACGATTTTATATCACTTTAGTAACGAAATCGTTACTAAACTGATATTCATTATTTTGTACAATGTTTTAAATTTTGACCCATAAGTACATAAAGATATTATTATGTTGACTGAATAATAAACTAAACTAATAGCGCTTAGGGTGCTATTGGGTAAAAAATCGGTATTTGAAATGAACTATGATACGAAAGTGTTAGTTTGCGGCCAATTTAGTTGCGACATTGCACGAAACGCACGAAACTCTCGAAACTCGTAAACTGTTAGTCAGGTTTCATTTCGGAGTTTCGATTACACTCGTAAACTGACCCATCGCGCGGAGCCGGTGGCCGCAGATTCAATTACACCGCGGGCGCCAAACTATCGCCTAACAATGCAGTTGTTGCCGAACAAAAAAGCTAGCCGAAGCCTCGAAGCCGATCTATTGCAGTTTTCAATTGCCAAGCTATCGGAGGGGCTTGGCTAGAGGCAATATTTGTCTATCGCTACAAGTGACGACGAGAGTGGCTATGGAATTCAAAATCAGGACAAATGGTAACCTAAACGGTTTTGCTACATTTGTTAAGTATTCAGACGTTACTTTGCATCGTCAGCCATGTCAACAAATTGGAACCAATTATCTTGCTACTCTGCGAATCGAATTTGGTTTCGCAGAGTAGCAAGGTACTTTTTTCCCATGGTACCTAATTGGTGAGGAATTACATGTCATACAATCAAAAAGTTAATAGTATTGTAGTACATTAGATCAAAAATATTTCAAACTAAGGATATGGAATATAGGTATCGTAATTCAAATTGACCTCCCTATTTGAAGCCGGCTCAGTACAGTATAAAATGGGTTACCAGCATATAACTAATTTCTAATTTAAATCTAAATAAATAGCCTACACGCTGCAACGCTACCGCGGCTGCGATTCGCGGACCAGAGGCAGCTAATTCCAGCATTCCGTCACTGCCTGCCTTAACTCCCTGCCCCTATAGCCTCGGCAGCATGACTGACATAACAGACATATATCACTAATAAGTTTAGTTTCATTTCATTTCATTCCTCGCGACTCAATACCGTCGCCGTTGCAATTCTATTATCTGTACGCCATCTCTCCACTCTTCTAGTTGAACTTAGTTTGAGCAAAAACCTGACTCTGGCGCAGCACGTTGAGCCAACATCGCGGCCAGCGAGCAAACTTAACGCAATTACTGGACGAAGGACATTAGATTCTTTGAGAAAAGCCAGTTCGTTTAGTACTCGTAACGCAATGAAAACGTGACACAACAAAGTGACAAGCTTTTAATTAATAATGTCTTATGTTTTCGCATTTTTTGTAACTTCTTTTTTGTCATTTTGGGTTAATAAATGTTTAATGGCGAGTGTCTTGCGGCGCAATCTTCTCAGCAAATGCCATTTTCTGAAGCGCTTGTAGAGTATGTAGTCTTATTGCGTTAATTGGTACGATTTTATTTTTAGTTTATAACATTTTCAAATATTTTTTGCAAAATTTTGTATTTTTGACTATTTTTTGTCAGTCTTCCCGTAACCATGAGACCTGAAAAGGGCTCGAAACGACAGGAACTAAGTTCCTTACAATACATGCGATATAAAGCGTTATACTTATTTTATTTCAAAGTTTTTTACTACCTTCAGCGGTGTTCCCTAATAGTTTTGACATCGGGGCCTTCAAGGGAAGGGTCTACATTTTCCACAAAGGCCGGCAACGGACAAGTGACGCCAATGGGGTTGCTGTTCTACGGGCGGTGGTAATCACTTTACATCAGGTGACCCGCCTGCTCGTTTGCCTCCCTCTTACATAAAAAAACGCATTAGTTGTAGTTTTTCTGGCGCGCTATACTCAGGGCGCCATCTCGCGTGTTACATATTTATTACAAAAATAAGAAAGAAATGTTCCGCAACTCACAAATCACTCATGATGCGGCAGTATTTCAGGTTGTTAGTCGCCGTAAATCAACCGTGAAAAGGGTTGGCTTCATTTGTATCGCTTTTGTTACCTATCAGCCAGTTACATCGAACAGTATGGGTAGTGTCCACAGCCATTGTCAACAAGGGACGGATGTGTTCGGCGGCGGTGACAGTGACACATCCGCCGAGGCTCCTCATCCAGAACGTGGTAGCGGAGGTGAATGTTTTGTTGTACGGCTGATTTACATTGATTAGTTAACTGGAACAAATTACCTAGCTTTTCTGCGAAACCAGTGCTGTGAACGTGCAAAACAGAAGTAGAAATCTTTATTGTAGGATCATGGTACACACATAAGTGGAGATGTTACAAGTTTGAGTCTCACATAACCTGCCCAGTGGCGCCCAGGCGTCTGTGACATATATTTTTCATGCAAAATGCCACTTCGATATGAAACAACATAAAACATATAAAATATCATCCGGATCAAATACTAGACGCAACTGTTTTGGATGTGCACAGCATTGATTTCGCAGATTAGCAAGTTAATGTTTTCCAGTTTGTTGATATGGACCTCCGCAAAGCAACACTTGAATCTATTAATGATTTACATTATCGAGTAGCTGGATCCAATGTCGCTGGATCAAAAAAAATGTTATACTTAGAGAAAATGAGGCAATGCAAAAAAGTTAGCCATTTATTCTGAAGTTTTACTTCACTGAAGCTGTAAGATGAGCAATTTATTTACCTAATATAAAACAAATTCGCTATCAACTGACAGCGATAGTAGCGATACAGATAGGAACTCCTGTCTGGCTTCGGAGACTTACTCCTTTTAAACCACGCGACGTAGTTTGATACGGATTTCACTGAAGAAAGGTTTTTTACATTACATCTTAATTGTACCCGTGGGAAGCCGCGGTATGTCGCTAGTTTAATAATAAAGACCTCATATCGGATGCGGGAAAATATCACCCATGATATATTCCTCGCAAGAAATTACCGACCCAAATCAACATGTTATATTCATCAATACTTCCCATAAGGCATCAAACCAAAGGCATAAATCATCTGCTGGGTCGACATGGAAAGTAACTTACTGTGACGCGAGCTTCGACTTTGCCGACGTTACTTGGGATATTTCTGGCCCTTATGTAAGAAAATAATGTTAAAATAACTGAATGAAATATTAAATCCCTTGGGCAAGAATTTTTTCCTTCACCAGCCGGTAACCTACATCACAACTTTTCGGTGAACGGAAAAGTAGGACACGCGGCCGACATTATGCAAACACTGTGAGGACGCGGCGAGCGGGCGGACGAGTTGCATCGCCGTTGTTTACGGGTTTTTCACTACGTTAATTTACTGTTGATGCGAGTTACTTTTGAAGAAACGTAATTTAGCGACTTTTGTCGCTCGAAAAAAATTTGCTACATTGCTACGCTGGCGTGTTTAGCCCAGTCCGCGTCAAACAGATAGGAGCGGCTAAAGTGGCCAGTGTGTCACGTGTGTGTGTGTATCACGAATTTATTGTTTTGAAATAGAGACGTATTCCACTATTGGGCTACTTTGGCTGCCCGCGCTTTTCTGTCCATTTGATGCTGACTGTACTAAGTTTATAGGTTTAATCAGAAAAATTGAATCATATCACTTTGGTATTCTGTCAACACTAGGAATTGACTATAAAATCTGGTACCAGTTTGATTCTGTCCGATCTTACCCCTTTATTCATAAATGATCACTAAACTTGAATTTCTTGATACATTGTTAAGTGTCATTGTGAAGTGTCGGTAAACTTGTGAAAAAGATAATATTAAATAAAATACCGGTCAAGTCGAACTCGCACATGAGGAGTTTGGTACAAAAACAACGAAAAAAGAAACACGTTTCTTGTTTGTGGATCCCTTTCAATATATATATATATATTTTACTTTTATTATTGTTTGTTATAGCGGCCATAGTAATACACACTCTGTGCAAATTTTACAAGTGTCTATCTATTATGGCTCAAAAGATACAGTCCTGTAACAAACGGCCGGTCGGAGGGACAGCGAAGAAATAGGAATGGTCACATAGCACCTCTTGGATATAGAACCTTAAAAAAGACTTAAATTCTGTATATTCTGTGAAGCAATTTCCACTACTTTCCAATGGATACTGGGTAGGGAGGCATCGTTGAATTTATGATATTCTGGTCAAGAACATTGATTTATGACGACCAAAAGTTAAAATGAAGTAATAAATAATGCACAATAAATGAAACATGTTGCCGGTGGCATGATACTCAGAGCTCTGGACGTTCGATACATTAAACAATGGCATTTATTGGAAACGCTCGTTTTGACTCGTATAAAGTTTGACACAAATATATTGTTTTGCACAAACAGGTTAATCCGCGGATAACTCTTTCAAACCAGATATTATACGCTCCGACCGCAATACTTATAGGATATGAATTATTGAATATTGAGAGTAGAGACATACAAAAAATACAATAGTTAATGATGCACACCTTTGCGTGTTTGAGCACAGATATTTACAGAAGAAATAATGTAATAAAAAGACTATAATACGAAGAAAAGTTTCACACCTGCTGTATTTATGTTTATTATTTATTTGCCTATAATGTAACTAAAACTAATAGTACTCGTATTAATTAATTTTATGACATAATAATCCTAATCGGAGAGTTGGTGTGGTAGCCTAGCGAACTAATGATCACAACTAAGAGAAGACCTTGTTCGGGCATTTTAATATTTTAATATGAGGGTAAGTTGCAATGTCTACGGTCGGTCCGCGCGAGAAGAGCAACCGGCTGTCGCTGCGAGCTTAGAATCGCAGCTCGGTTGATAAAAATATCGGTCAGATTTACGGAGTTATAGTATTTCGGTGTTTGAACTTATGCAGAACATTATTATGTGAAGAAGTGCTGAAAAGCTTGGACTTTTGTGAATATCCTCTAGCAACAGAGCCGGTGTCAAATGGCAGACCATGGTAAGTGGCTTTCTTTATATTGAGAAATGCAATGCTTGTGACTCCTGGGTCATCCTACTAGAAAAACCTAGACCAGTAAGTTAACGCTATCAAAGGGTTCTTTACACAAACAGACGTACAGCTGAATAAACCATTCAATTTGTTTTAATTTTATTTTAACGTCAACAACTCACGAAAGCATAGAGAATTATTTCACAACAGAACTGTACGACTATCCGTTACCGCAACATGGGCTCGGGTTGCCCAATATACCAGTACACCTTGCAGGAACCTTTTCGATACGCTGTAGGTCGTTGTACTTACTACATAACTCAGTGTGTCTTTTTCTACCTGCCCCAGTAGGAGAGAGACGCGCTAGGTTAGCGTGTCGAGCAGGTTCGTGCTAGGTGCTCAGTAGTTCACGAGTTGAACTTCCTTCGCGGGGATTCTTTCTCAACTCGTGCAAGTTCAACCGGAGTTGGATTACTTAAATTAAAGTTTACGTGGATAAGTTGGTTAAGTATTCTGAAGCTGTACCGCTACCAAGAGCTGCTATCGGAAACTAAAATTACGGTACCACAGTATCTCAGTCGATAGCGAGTAACTACAGTAGGTGCGGTATTTTTCGATGATGTACCGATGTTCTACGACAACAGCTAGAAAACAATAGTCGCAGCGCTTAGATTTCAAAAGGTAATTTACCGATAGATTCATAGCGATTGTAACCGCTAGAGGAACTCCTTTATACAAGGATGACAGGGATATCGAAAGAGAGAGAAGAGCTCTTTCAGTGAGATGCAACATGCTTGCGCGCAAGTTTGGGAGATGCTCTGAGGAGGTTAAAATAACTCTGTTCAGAGCATTCTGTCAAAACTTCTACACCGGTCAACTTTGGAGTAACTTTACTAGAAAAGCCATCAACACCTTAAGGGTTCAGTATAACGACGCCTTTAGAATCCTGATGAGGTTGCCCAGGTGATGTAGCGCGTCGAGCATGTTTGCTGAAGCCAGAGTTCCTGATTTCTTTGCCGTCATCAGATTACGAGTAGCCTCATTTTGGGGTCGACTGCGCGTCTCCGGAAACTCAATCCTTGCTGCTATAAATGAGGATTTAAATAGCTCCATTTTCAGATTTTGGTTGTCTTTGAACCGGGATGCAAACCGCAAATAAACAAAAATGTCTGAATTTATTATTGTGATTTTTTTTTTTACTATAATCATTTTATTGTATTTTTATGTGTCATATGGGTGCTTACCTGAAATAAAAGTGTTTCATTTCATTTTATTCATTTCATTTCATTTCAAATCTTTTATGCTGTCGCTAGCGAGTACTGTCATTGTAAACTCATGGTAAGGGTACAGGATGCTAATGCTGTCGAGATGTGGTTCAGATTACGGTTTTATAGATCATACTGTAATGATAGTTTGATCTAAGCTTTTATCGTTGCTGTTTTTTAAGTCCGCCATTTGTACGATTTGTTAACTTTATGCAATAAAAAAAGAAGAGCTTCACTATAATTTCACTCTTTAAACTGCGTTGCAACTATTGTTGTTCAGTATTGCGACTATTTTTTTAGTTAATATTTGTTGAATAAATAACATTACTTACACCAACCATTGGTTGATTGTACATCATCACATTCACTTGATCATTAGACCAGTTGATCATTAGAACGTTGATTCCTAATACCACAAAACGATAAAATTGATCTCAAGATACAATTTAAGTAACCAATTAATTTGTACTGTTTCGTCTGTACGCTACTAACCGTATTAGAATCAATAGCAACACTTGTTTGCACGCCAAAATAAACAAAACAAATGATGCTAGTTAGGAGTTTATCGTCGTCGACTGCCGCGCCGAGTGACAAAACTTTCCGTGCCGCGTTTTTGCCGCCTTTCCTTCAGGTGAGCGGGGCGGCCCGTTGTTTACTACAATGCGCCCAACAATAGATAATAAATCAGGGAACAATTTGAGATGAACAATGTAAATCACTCATTCTGTAGATTAAATTCCCTTTGTAGTGGAACCTGAATGAATCCCCGCGCCCTTCCCCCCCCCCCCCCCCTTACGAAGCGGAAATTAAAAAGGTTCACAAAGAGTGATGGGATCTCGTACTTATTACCGACTATTTTAATTAAACATGGCCGAATTGTTTATTATCTTCTTCAAGAGATTATTCTATGTGAGCTACTCCTAAACATCTTATTGCCTTTTATGATAAAGCCTACCCTCTGATATTAAATATGAAGTACTCCTGAAGATTTCTTAGAAGAAGATAAAGCTCTCGTTTTGAGATAGTTTTGTTTCTTTATTTTGTTGTTTTCTCATCGCTTTTAAATGAACGTGCAGGCTAGATTGTCTCTTGGAAATTTCTATCCACACCATCTACCAGCTTCTACGGGCTCAGAAGTAATTGGCTGATAAACGATCTACCGCCGCATGTCGCGTCGCGCGCTCTGATTGGTCGGCGGCGTCAGCGTGCTACTGACCCCCCTAATTGCGGATCAACTCGCGCACAACCTCCAAAATGGCAAAATAAAAGCTGACTCATTTGTACGGAAAAAGTATGCTTGGATATTGAAGCAACGTTTCGCATGACTTACAAACAAACGAGTGATTATGTCCTACCTAGCCAAGAAAGTAAAATTAAATGAGGGGAATAAACTGTTTTATGTTCATAGCGCTGGCCTCGTAGACCTCGTGACACCAGCCAGAGCTATAAATTTTATTCTGGAAAAACAGGGGAGATTTTGTTTTCGAAATCTAGATCATAGAGTCAGGTATCGTTAAAAACTATATTATTTTTTTGTATGTTTTTAGACTTAATTATAAGATTTGGGAACAGTTAACCTTTACTTTACCAAATTAGTACTAACTGAAACATTGTTAAAATGCTTTAAATGAAAGCATAATATAACCAAATTGAAAGGAAAAGTACCATGACCGAGAAAAAATATTTGATTCCTGAGTGAGTATTATGCCTAAAATGATTATACCTTCTGAAAATTATCGTAGAGAGCGAAAAATAACATTTAATTAAAAACTAGCTAAACCTTGAAAAGGCTTAAAAAGAGACGTTTCATTGTTTATAGGAACGGCTACGGAATCTCACAATAAACATGGCCCGATATGCTCTTGATCGATTTCGGGGTACATTTTTAATGCATGATAAGTTTTGATGATACAAATTCAAGTAAGTAGGTACATACGAATTATATTAGTTCATCCTGTGTACATCTTAGCACCGAATAAACTGTTTTCTTTCTTTCTTTCTTTATATGTGTTTTGGATCTGCTACAGTCCGTACTCTGCACTACGCAACGGGGACTGTGTGTGGATGTGTGTTGAGCAAGTTATAATGAGTTACTGAGCGAGCGTTTGGTCGGTAGGGGCCCGGCAGGCGGACCAAAGCCATCCAGGCACTTGATCCCCTGTTATTGAATACAAGCCGCATCTTACAGCCCACCTCGGACCCGGGCGAGACCTCTCCGTTCTACGGCAATCAGGCAACAGGCAGGTAGTAATTATAACGAAAACATCACGCGATTTTGAATTAAGTCACACAGAGTGATGAATTGTTTCCAGTTATAGCCGGTGCAATTACTGGCACAAGAGGTATTCCATCTTAGCCCTCTAGGTTGGCAACGCATCTGCAATCTCCTTGGTGTTGCGTTTGTCTATAGGCGGTGGTAATCACTTACCATCAGGTGACCCACTTGCTTGTTTGCCTTCCTATTTAAAAAAAATCGAATGAATTATAATAGTAGGTATTAAGTTAGTAAAGTATTAGCAGTTCTGAAGGCTTAGGTTCTGGCAGAATATCAGCGTCGCGAAGCAATTCGTGGCATTACGCTGAGCCAGCTTCCCTTTTCGTGTTCTTTGAGTTTTTTTTTGTGTTTACATCGTGGTAAAATGTGACTTAATAAATATCTTTTCTTTTTGTCTTTCTAAATTTTATGCAAATTAGTTAACTTTAGGAATAAGTTCAGGTTCGTCTCAATTTTAAGTGGGCAATAAAATAACTCTCCATCTTTACTGAGTAGCTGCTGTGCCAGCCTTGTTATTCTCTAAGCACATCAGGGTCAGACTCCACGTCGGGATATTATCAAACCGTGATTAGAATATAATTGGAGAGTAACGTCAGCCCACTGTCATTTCATACATATCGCACCTTCAGAATTGTAGAGGCACAATTCTGAATATGACATTTCCCAAAATTAAACTCTATGTCTTACAATGAAGGAGATATTTTGGGACGTGTATTATTCGAAAATGGGTCGCTTTAATTCTTAAGGTGCGATATAGGACTGAAGCTAGACGCAAGTCTATAAAATGACAGTGTGCTGATGTTACTCTCCAATTATATTCTAATCGCGGTTTGATAATATCGCCCTGTCTCGCTCACTCGAGCTAGCGCGCTAGAGCAAGACAGAACGCTGCCCCTCGAACTCGTCGAAGTTATGCTTAGAAAATTACTCTCCAGGCTTCTCGATACCGAGGTCCGCTTATACAGTCGACTACAAAAAGATGTCTCCACTTTCTACCTTATTTCAATCCAATAAAGTGCCGAAGGAAACATTTAGTGTAGTCGACTGTACGCTGCGGTCGGTGTTGTGTGACTCGCCGCTCGGCGCACTTGCGGCGCTTCAGGGACAGCGGCAGATGTGAGGCGGCACGCGTCGCAACGCAATACGCTGTCAGCGGGCACGTATTATTATGTCGTGTATTTCTAAGGGTTTAGGCACTAATTTCGCACATATATCATTTTGCGCAGTTACAGGATTTAGTTACTTAAAACACATAATTTATGTGCGTTTTACGCGATCACTACGAATAAATATTAAAAATTACGGTGGAATAATAGCTACGATAGGGTATCCCCACGCCAACCGACGCGGAATCGGCTTTTGCCGAGTGTTTTACACCACACTATCCGCATTTAGCCGATCGGCCGTCTCAGCGGTTGTACAGTAGGGGAAATATATTCACGTACCACTTTAGAACCCTATCGCAATGACGCGACGCGTTAGACGCCAGGCTATGTCATACAAATGTCATGCGTATGTCTCTTCGACTAGGTTCTACGGTGGTACGTGTTTCAATTTCCTTGACTGTACACAAACGTTCTGCAGTCTCAACCTCCGTACGGCCGCTGAGACGCACGATCGCCTCCGATTTGATTTAGCAGCTGCTTTAAACTTACGGTCAGCTTTCACGTACAGAAACTTTTCGATCGTATTGCAAAGGCATAAGGTTCAAAAGTGGTAAAACAATTACTTGGTCGACTGTAAAAATTCAACGGCAAATACTCATCCATTTTCCGAATATGAGGACGTGATTATTTTGAGTGCTTCATCCCTGCTCGCAGTGATCCGATAAGATTGACGGCAAACATTCGGTCATCGATCACGCGGAGCGCGCGTGGCGAGTACGGCACTGTTGTTCTCGCAGCACATCAGCATCGGACTGGACGTCGAGCCATCGCCCTGTCTCGTTCACTCGAGCTAGCGCGCTAGAACAAGACAGGGCGCTGCCCCATCGTCGACCTCGTCGCCATTGCGCTTAGAGAGTTAGTTTTTCTTTGGAAGCCGCGGGACTGTCCGCGAGGCGCGCTGATTTACGGCGGCGGCCTCCTCGCTGCCGCCAGTCGCAGCTCACAGCCGACGCCTGCAGAGAGGTGCTCGACGGATGCCTTCTAGTGTAAGATCCCACCGTAAAATTCTGCACCTATCTATTATAAATGGCCCCGTAGCGAAGCCCGGCGTGGTGGCTAGTAATAAAGATAAAATATTACACTGAAAAAAACAGCTTTGTTACACGTAACCAAAGTTTTGTTACCTATCACATAAAAAAGTGACTACCAAACTATTTTTTACCTACACACATATCATAAGTGCTCAATAACGCGTTCAAAAACCATAGAAAATGACCAGCATTAATACAACCAATGTTATTATAAGAATTTTCTTGTCTGTGGTAGTAGGTAAATCTGTTCTTTATTGGGTAGTATTTCTTAGTAGTCTGTATTTATTGGTCATCACATTACCGATATCTCGTGACGTTATGAATTTAATTTGGAACAGCTGTCAAAATTCAAGTTGGTCTCTATTCTAGTATCCACAGATATTAAAACAGTTATCGATACGAAACGTCAACTCAGTATGCTTTTTTAATTTAAACGCCCGACATTTGATCTCGAGTGACATGACAATAGAGACTTCATTCGTTTGTCTATGGTTTAAAAAAAACGTTCGTCTTGGCGGATAGATCGAATGGCCGCCATGACTGTTTGTTGTGTTTTTGCTGTTACGGTTTTTTGCAGTTATGATATGTGTGTAGATAAAGTAATGTATGCAACTGTATATAATTAGGCCTTAAAACACTCGTGTGATCCTATTATGAAACTCGCTGACGCTCGTTTCATAAAACCACACTCCTATTTTAGGGCCTCTCGTTATATAGCAGATGCATAAAATACTATTACACCTTACCTAACTCTTGATTTGTAAATAACTCATCAAATGTTTATCAGTAAATGAACGTTGATTACCATTAACCAAAATCACGAGTAAAAAAACTAGTTCGGTATTCCTTTTTTTCAGTGTACATTTCCCATGCCTTGGCATGTTAGTAATCCATCTTCTGCTTTTGCAGTGCTTCTGGTGATCATCTCAGTGCCTGGAACGGCACTGAAATTAATGTTTAACGCACTGCTATGCCGAGCTGCAATGGGCGTTTAACTGCCCGAGACCAATAGAATAAAAACCGCCCGAGTGCGTATGGGAATCACGTACAGAGGGTTCCGTACAAACTTAATAAGCATCGAACATTGCTTAAACTAGATCGAGTCACAAACCTGACTTTGTCAATGGAAAACTGTTGTAGTCATTCATCGACATAGGCGGCAGTGTGATTACCAAGTGCAGATTTGTTTGTAATCGTAAAAATCAGGACTTTACCTTTCACTTGGTGCTAGACATTGCTTCTTGCCTTTCATGATTCTAGGTCGATGAGAAGTACCCTGTAGGTTTTTGATTTCCTTACGAGTGTCAAAATATGAGGCATAAACGGCGTATTATATCTTTTGTTTGCGTTTACTTAAAAGTTCGCTTTTTTCCAGCTTCAAAGAATTGTATTTGATATTAATTTTCACTTGATACCTCCAGGCGTATTCAATAAAAAAATCTGACGGACCGGCGGACCACAAAGTGATCCTATCAGGGTTTCTATTTTCTTTTTGAGATAGCGAACCCCAAAAAATAATAAAATGGGAATTTTACTAAAACTGGCGGCTAAAGTAAAAAAAATACATTATTTTGAAATAACCATGCGGGCGCTAACTGAGTGTGTGTCGCTTCGTGTCGCTACCGCGGTCCTGCGTCGCCGCTGACACGAAACAATAGTGTCGCTACCGCGGTCCTGCGTCGCCGCTGACACGAAACAATAGTGTCGCTACCGCGGTCCTGCGTCGCCGCTGACACGAAACAATAGTGTCGCTACCGCGGTCCTGCGTCGCCGCTGACACGAAACAATAGTGTCGCTACCGCGGTCCTGCGTCGCCGCTGACACGAAACAATAGTGTCGCTACCGCGGTCCTGCGTCGCCGCTGACACGAAACAATAGTGTCGCTACCGCGGTCCTGCGTCGCCGCTGACACGAAACAATAGTGTCGCTACCGCGGTCCTGCGTCGCCGCTGACACGAAACAATAGTGTCGCTACCGCGGTCCTGCGTCGCCGCTGACACGAAACAATAGTGTCGCTACCGCGGTCCTGCGTCGCCGCTGACACGAAACAATAGTGTCGCTACCGCGGTCCTGCGTCGCCGCTGACACGAAACAATAGTGTCGCTACCGCGGTCCTGCGTCGCCGCTGACACGAAACAATAGTGTCGCTTGTCACTTTACAGAAGTTATTGGCTTGGCAGTTTTATTCGTTTTCTCTTTTCAATGTGTGTTCACTCAAGTAAATAATATAATAATAAAGAAAAGCAGCGTTAAAGTAATCTTGAGCAAATCCTTAATATTTCTTTATATTAGAAAATTTAGTAAGCAAAAAATTTTTTCACTATTGTGAATTTAACGACCGGAATTAAAAAACCCTGTTACTAGTCTTAGTTAAGTACTTTTACAAACCTTAGGTAACGGCGCAGTTTAAAACTTTATACTTGACACATACATTAACAGTCATGACATGTCAAACAGTTAATCAACTCTTATTATCAGCTCGTGGGTAAGTATTGCTACGGCCGCTGAACGCTCTCCGATGTTCTGGAAGTACCTACTCATAAGTTCAGTCATAATCATAACCCTTTACTTCATAATGACAGTTTAATGGGTAGCAGTTACCCGGTTGACGCGCGTCATGTCGCCGCGCCGCTCGCCTCCGCGCGGATGAGACTCGCTGCGGGCCACTTCACTAAATTGTTAGTTTTCGCTGCCCCTATTATTCGTGAATGATTCTTCACGCGCGTGCCGCTCCGAAAACAGAGCAAATAAAACACTTCAACTCCGCAACAGTACCCTCGAGCTTAAGCGGTTACAATAAAAAGTTACAGGACGTACCTTTTTAGAGGTAAACAATTTATATTGTCTCCCCCCGAGCCCTCTAGAGCGCCGAGCGCTCCTCGGCGGGTCCCGTTTCATCGCGGCTGAAGTCCCTCCGAACATTATTTATCGTACCACAAATCCTTTTTTTAGCACTAAAAAAGACATTCACTTATTAAAGAAGCATTTGGATGTCGCCGTTGAGTGTTACGGTCGAGGTTAATGGAGTCACAAACCGATCTCGTATTGCTATTTTACTTATCTCTGTTTTTTTCATATAATTTGTAGGTAGCTCATAAAAGAGACAGAGCTCTGTGCCCGCGCGCCGTTATTGCGAGCACCTGCCAGCGCCGCATACCAATCAGCGACAATTCACGAAACAAAGTTTCACTCCTCACCGACTGTAATTTTTCTGAGAGAGCGTTCCTTTCTTTGTTCGCAGCTCTTTACATTTACATGTCAAAGTAAAGTGAATTCATATTCAGTGTCTGTGATTCGGTTTCTGCCTCGTCTGCTTATTTGTAGACTGAACGATAAACGTTAACCTCACCTGACAACCTTTGAGTTTTTTGCTTACAAATACCTCTCTTAAGACCAGGTGGCGAATATTAAAGTAAAACCTCGTCCTCTACTAAAGGTTTATCCAAAGAGTTAAATTTCCGAGAAAATAGAGCGGAGGCGCAAAGCGGAAGTTCAGCCACACATACAAATCATCAAGTCCAGAAATAAGTGTTAACTTCCGAGGCGCCGTATATAACGCGCAATGTGAGTAGTTGGTCCCTCTGCGCCGTAACGAGCGGCGCACAATGCGGACCGCAGCCGGCGCCATCTGCTACCGGCCGCGGACAATGTCCCGCGCGACGCTTAGACACGAGACGCTTATGAAGGTCGGCATATAAAACTGGTTTTCTTTTGACCGCAATTTATAACATACCATATTCTTCACCATGTCAATTTACATACTGTTAGCTAAGTTATGTTTTTCATGTTAAGAAATAATAACAAATGGCACTCAGGCCACACACGGCCAATATTATTGTTTGAAGTCGGCGACGCAACGCTCTCCGGCGAGCCGATTATGACGCGTGTTGACTTTAATCCCGTGTGCTTCGAATCCCACCATTAGTAGTCAGGCTAAGAATAGCATACATTTTGACTGACAGGATGCGTTTAGACAAAATACAATTACCAAGCGCATATTGTCATAATGAGTCATTGTCTTGCTTTAAAAACATAACCCTTCCTTTTGACTTTGCCGCAGTCGGGTAAAAAGAGAAACAAAGGGATAAGCTGCTGAGTTTCTTGCGGCGCTTCTTCTTAGCAGAACTTTCCATTTTATGAAGTGCGGTAGACTCAGACATGTTAAAGAGCCTATAAGGCTTACTTGCAAAATATTTTTTTTTAGTTTTCGTTATTTTTCAGTTCTTTGCTTCCGTATATTGAATACAGACAAACCTGCTGCTATAAAATGTATTTCACTCCACCTTCCATTTTGTACAAGTTCTCGCTGCGTGTTTTACGCGGAGCTGGAAGTTTTCATTTAAATTCTGCTGACCGTTGTTTAAACTTAAAGGCGTACTTGTTTTTAATGTTTTTATTATTAACCCAATCTTACTTCATCGCCAAGTGAAATGAGGCATTCAATATTGCCGAAGTTAGATACAGAAATTGCAAAAAAAAACTTTCCGCAACACACTTAGCCCAACTGTTATTAGAAAGAACTACTTCCTCCACCAATTTGGCACACAATAAATAATATCTTCCATTCACCTTTATTTGCAGTAACGGATCAGCATCAGTGAGCAACTTATTACGTTCTTATTGTCAATGAAGTGAAATCATAACATAACAGTAATAAGAAAGCTAGTTAACGTCATTCAGCTTCAGATACAATGAAACAATAGAAATAGAATGGCTACATAGTTTCAAAAATATTTGCCAAAATAAGTGGTTTGTCTAGTTTCAAGCCTATAAAAGTCTTAATATTAGATGTCGTTTGAACCCAGTGCAGCACTTATTTCATCCAAACAAAGGCAGGTTCTAGTTTGAACATAAAACTTCGATCAGCTTGACTTTTTACAGCTCGTTAAACAGCAATGTTGCGACACCTTGATTGTCTACGTAGTCGTCTCTCGTCTCTGGCAAGTAGACATCGGCATATAACAGCGAGCAGTGGTTGGGCGGCGACAATGTCGGTTTATGAAGGACTTGTGTTTTTCGGCGAGCGTCGGGGCTCGCGGCGGGCAGTACACCCAGCACTTTAACTCTACTTAACTAAGTGTGTCTCGTTCTTACTATCCCAGTAGGAGGAAGACGCACTGAGTTACGTAGCGAGGTAACGCGTGTCGGGAAGTTTTGTGCTACGTGTATTGCGCGAGCGCGGCCGTCAAGTGGAAGGTCACCTGCAATTGGAAATACATTACAATGTTGTCACTTTATGTGTGTGACTACTCGTTTACCTAACTTGCCTAAACTTCAACTCGAGATTTCAACATTATAAAGCATTTTGTTTTCATTGGTAATTATAATTATGTTATAGGTTTCAAAAAAATGTGTAATGCAAGTTTCTTCCGCATGATATTATTATTTTCTATGCATTGTGCGGGGGGGGGAATATCTTTTGTTTTAATCGAGGACATGATCTGTCTATCTGCCAAAATTTATCTAAATCCGTCCACTCGTTAAGGCATGGTAGAGGAGTAAACATACAAACATGATTACTTTCACATTTATAATATTGGTAGAACTAGCATCGGTGTTTGACTGTTTAAGAGACCGTAACCGAGTTCGGTTATTTCGCCGCAGGAAATATGCTACTTTTTTTTTGCACAAATTTCATAAATATGGCGAAACTTAATATTAGTCATCTCCGTTGGCAATAAAACTAGTTCTATAAAATCCGACTGCATTCGTTTACGTCTGTGCATAGAGAGAGAAAATGCCAAAAAGCACTCATCTTTTATAGGACACCGTTGACTTGCTCTCACCAATCAACTTGAGAGCTTTATGTCTTCACAATGGTACTGAAGGACAAAGACACAGCGCCCTGGAGATTTAATAAGATATGATTTATCTCACAAATGTAATAAACAGTCAGTGAGCAATGCAATATCTGTAACGAAAATGCGGTCCAAGACGAGAGCTCAAGTGTCCGTGTCAGAGTCAAAAGTCAGAGGGCGCTGAAGGGCGTCCCGAACCGCCACAGCTCGGCGATACTTTGTTTACTCCGACAAGGCGGTAATGAAATCAGACTCGACTCGCTCCGCGATAGCTCGGGGGTACGTGAACAATCACTCGGGACTAGTGTCTAGCGCCAGCACGAAGCTTCTTTGGCATTATTCTTAAGAATTACCATGACGTAGTCGTAGGTTATGTCGCTCTTCGGTCCTCCGATTTTGCAACTGTCTTTGTATAAATATCATGCTTATTCGTTTCTCCGTTTTGTATTAGATAAGACACAATAAGTGCACTAGAATTTTGTAATCTGCAAAACAAACGTTTTGCTAATCAATAAGTCTGATAATTATTTGTCGGCAAACTGATAGGTAATTTACGAGTAATTATCCGTTATCCGCGACTTTGGTCCCACTGTTTTCGAACTTGGCTTTACAACTATCCGGTTTTTGAATTGTTTACGTAATTCTCAGAATGAAATGATTAGTTGAAAACGTAATCCGTGGAATCGGACCAAACAAATAAACAGAGTTCCACTTGATAAAGTTCTATAGTAGTAATTAGAAGCATAATGCAAAACCTATTGGTTTTGCGAACATACTTGTATATTGATTTACACCAAAACTAAACAATCTGAAAATTGCTGAGTTTGTGCTCCCGCAGTTGGGTTTAAACTAAAGTGAAACTTCAGCACCAGAACAAACTTCGCAGTTCCGATGAGCATTCAATAATGAGTCCGCTTTTACTCGGAATTGGGTTCGAAAAGTTGCGAGCTGGCGGGACTCGCTGTTGCCGGGCAGAGGTCACTGTCCAGCAACCCAAGGCAACTCGAATCAAACCATCTGGTTCAGTGCTTCATACACACCCATACAGCCGCGCCACTCTGCACTTAACTGCGTGCCTGCGCAGGCACACAACCACGGGTTTTATAGGTACACGTCTTTTCAACTACCAGCAGGTTGTTTTTTGACATTAGAAAGCTCGACATTCGCCAGGCGCTGGTCATTCAAATACGCGAGCGTATATTTTAGCCGGCACTGAGCTGCTCGTAAGCCAAAAATCGCCTCCAGGTTGTGTTGCGTGCTACTCTGGAGACAATGCCGAGGAACCCGCGGGTCGGCCGCACTAACCCGCGCAGCGTCCGGCCGCCGCGCGTCGCCCAAACCCGCAATTTTGTTGAACCCTGGTAACGCGGCATCGCTTCATTGGCGTCAGCTCGACACATGTGCCAATCACTTACCCCTCCCGCCGCGCCGAGCCGAGTTGTTCATTCCGCCCACGAACGCAACTAAGTTTTAATAAAGATTTCCGATTTGGGGGCTTTTGAGGCCGGCCCTGGCCCGCGCTCCGCTGAGAAGGGAACATTTTGCGGCTGGCTGGATATTCGTTTGATGTCAAATTAAAATTCAGAAAGTTCGTGTTCTCAAGATTATGTTGACTTTTTACTAAACTGAATTTAATTTAATAAAAAGTCAACCTAATTATCAGAAAAATATTGAATAAGTTCAACATAAAACCAGAGACTCGTCCGAAAAAAGGAAATTGGCGTCAGGTAGGAAATATTTTACCAGAACAGAGAGCAGACATGACAGTATTTTTCTAGATAGGTAATTTTTCTTACACTTCTAGTGTGAAAGACGCAGACAGCTTTTAAATTTTCATTTACTACGAATGAAGGAATACGTAGAATAAAAATAAATAAACATGAACAAATAAATGGATTAATTAAATTAACTTTGTAATGTTTTGGTGTTTAACTGTAAGTTAAACAAAGGAGAATGCGCATCAATTGCCGGAGCCTTCACTATTTTAGTACACAGGGATTTTAATTGTCGGCTAACAGACATGCTCCACCAACCGCCTTTTGCTGTTCAGAGTTTGCTTATTGACTATTTTCATAAACTCACAGGCAGCGCCGGGTTTTCCCTCCATTGGGCTGTCGGTCACTCGGCCGCGGCCGCCACGCTGACCGTTACTCAAATAACTGTTTATCAACATTAAAATTATATTATAACGCTCACTCACAGTTTAACGCTTTCATAAACTTCTATTTAGAGTCAACTGGCGACATATGCTTCCATTTTGTACAGTCATAACTACCAGTATACAGTTTTGAGCCCTATTTCAACAGAATAAGGTGTAAAAGTGTATACATATACTAAAACTTTTTTTTTTATATACAACATAGGAAGGCAAACAAGCAAGTAGGTCACCTGATGGTAAGTGATCTCCACCGCCTATAGACACCCGCAACACCAAGAAGATTGCAAATGCGTTGCCAACCCAGAGGGCTAAGATGGAATACCTCTTGTGCCAGTAATTACACCGGCTGTCTTGCTCTCCACGCCGGAACACAACAGTGCAAGCACTGCTACTTAGCGGCGGGATTAGCGAGCAAGATGGTGGTAGCGATCCGGACGGACCTTGCACAAGGTCCTACCACCCGCACTAAAACTGTACCAGTTTTAAATAGAGTGGTTTAACAGTTTTATGTTAATGTTCAGGAACTTTAATTGTGTTAAAATAATTAAACATTTTATGCATGTACGTAAACACTAAGTTATTTAAGTTCCAGCCTTATATGAAAACATACCTACTTATTTTTACTTTCGCGGCTCACCATGTAACTCACGAACGTGCACCTAAGTAAGTAGTTACCATATTCTCTATTGTAAAGCAGCCAACCTTTTATTTACGAGCAAGTATCTATAAACACATAGTAAAACATTTCACACGAATAATAACTAATAGGTACATAATAATATTATAATGTGGTGTGCAAAATTACTTGAAGTAACAGAGCACGTTCTTCTTTGTTTGCTGAAATACTAATGAGGCGCCCACGCGCCAGGTCTCGCGGGTCTCAAAGGCTCCCTAGTGCCTAAAAGCGGGTGCCATGTATTATGCACGCCGGCCGCGTGAACTAGGCACGTCTGTGCATACATGAGTACCGTGCTCACACTACAATACTACAGATATACCTACATTCTCACTTTAGGTCGATAGCTGATAATTAAGACGACGCGGCATCGCTATTAATAATATTATTATGATCTTGACTGCAAATGAAATGCAACCCGTTTGCGTTTGCATTTTCATAAATTGAGAACTAATTACTTTGCTACTACGCGGAGCCGGTGCTAGCAAATCATGCAAAACAGCAGTGCTTGCGTTGAAAACTTAAACTCATGCAACGTTAATTTATTTTCATTTTGACTACAATAATAGTTTCACTTGCGAAAAACAAATCTGGTATTTATTACGACAATCGGGACTTTAATGCGTTAAAATCATTGATATTGTTCCTCGACGTTTTAACCGTGTACATACAAGGGCTGTGGTCACGAGTAGACAAATCTACCCTAAACAACGTTACACGCCATAAGTATGTGTGAAAATAGCGATAGATTGAAACAATTTAGCAAATTATGATGACAATGTGCTTTCGGAAAATATTAGGTGATGTAGTTTTAAATGAACTTCGCTTGAAGCACCAACTAATTGCTGTTAGTTTTGCATTATAACTTTAACTTGTGACCAGCGGGCTCTGTTTATTTTCGATTTCCCCAAGCTCTGGAAAACAGCAGTTTCTAAGTCGGGGCAAGTACTCGTACTATAGTTTAACTGAAGTAAACTGAAGGTTAGTATTTGCTTTACTTAATAATTTCTTATGCTTCCAGACTTGTAGACATATCCTAAAAAAAAGATTACTGTCCTAATGTTTGACACGCGTAGGACATTGTTTTTACCAGTAGCTAACATCATTATCTCTCGTTTTTATTTCTTCTTCTTCTTTCTTACTTTCATTTAAGCAAAAGCTCTGTCAAGTACCCGCCATACAACAAATACACTAATATTTTATGGCGATACGGAACCCGGCTATGGGAGTCACGCTTCGCACTTAGCCCATTTTCTTTTACTTTTTCTGGATATTTCCTTGATTGAACGTCTTTTAAAACTTCCTCGTAACTAGTTGTACGTGCTCCTTACGTGCGTTATTACGCAATGACTTCTATTGTCTATAAACAACTCAAACAAGGATTAATTAAACCTCTCTGTACTAGGTCAGGTCATAGTGCAACAAGCACTGGCTTGTCACTGGGCTAGAACAAACGAGCCGCGACGAGTAAACACATTAGCGCGCCGGGCGTGTCCCGGACACTCGGACAACTCGAGCGCTGCCGGCTGCCCGCGGCCACCCCGGGCCACACCACGCGACCAGTCAACAGCTGTTACCTAACACATCGCTGGGGCGGAAACGTTAACGCCTCAAGTGAACCGCTTAAAGACTAAAGTTAAATTAGTCAAAGTTACGTTAGTTAGGCTTTGCGGGTGGTAGGAGCTTGTGCTAGTCCGTCTGGTTTGCTACCACTATCTTGTACCCTAATCGAGTCGCTAAGCAGCAGTACTTGCACTGCTATGTTCCGGCGTGGAGAGCAAGACAGCCGGTGAAATTACTGGCCCAAGAGGTAACTCCATCCCTCTGGCTTGGCAACGCATCTACAGTCTCTTTGGTGTTGCAGGTATCTGTGGGCCATGGTGATCACTTTTTAGCATCAAGTAAACCACTTGCTTGTTTTCCTTGCTATTTTATAATAAAACAGGATTATCATAGAGGTGAAGCGATACTACATCATAGTGGTAGCCAGGTGCTGTTGGCAGTCTAAATGACCGACTCTAAGGGGTATGCGGCACTCTCTTGGAACTCTTACTTCACGACGTTATTCCATTCACTAGTAACGAGACCCGAGAGCCCTTAGCTAAAGTCCAGCCCTCTTATTTCTTAAAAAAAAACTAATATGAAAAATGGCATGAAATTTGGAGTTGGCTAGGAAATAAGAAAGTACTTAAGTCAGGATACGTGTTACAAGTCTCTGTGCCTACCTGAAAAGAAAACATTAAGGAGAATACATGAGTAATTTCATCAACAGTTTTTGAAATTATCTACTTGATACTCTGGTAATTTTATTAGCCCCATATTTTGCTCAAATAAATAATGTATTTGCTTAGTTTTTATACTGGTAGTGGTGATCACAGCCAATGGATGGTGTGCACCTACTTAAATAACGTAAGCGATAATACTTTCTTATTTGTGTTAGTCAAAATAAAGTGCCTTTGTTTCCCACAGTTTGCGCGACAACTTGCGATGCCGCGCGCGGCGCAGCGTGCGGCAAGCCGGCGGGGGTTCTCATCCGCCTCAATTTATTTTTCAAGTTTGTCTCAGTAGCGCATTCTTAGAAATGCCAGTTTAAATTTAGTTTCAAAGTTGCTTGCTCTGGTCTAACTTTGATCAAATTTCAAACACGTTGTGATAAAGTTTTGTCAACGAAGTATGGAGCCCCGATCACGCCCCGCGGCGTGCCTTCGTGCGGGCGCCTCCGGGTGACAGCGGAGACTGTAACGTGGTAATCCAGTAAGTAAAGTATGTCACTGTCACCATGTGTGTCACCATGTCCTGACCATTAGATCAGAAACAATCACGAATAATTAAACTGTTTATAAAATACCTAATCCTATTCCATGTGATTGGTTATTATTGAAACCATATTGTCTTAGACGACGGAATTCAAACTTACGTATATAGTTGTACTGTAACACAAAACTCAGCGGCTACTGAAGAAAGTCTCAGTTTAATGGTACGTCTCTAATATTAACCGTCCATTTATAAAGAATTAAATGTAGCTTTATTAATCCCGCAGCTGGGTCTAATATAATTTGCTGTGAAACAATAAATTAGCTTTTGATTTGAGCCGGAATCACACGGCCGTCAGCTCGCCGCCGTCCGCTGAACGACGCGCGTAATACCGGACGCCCGCCTACCGCCAACGCATTGGAGCGACGCGGCCGCCAACGAAGCATACAACACGTGCCTGAAAAGAAACAAGCTTGCTAAAGCATTGTCCAGGCGTGCAATGAACGGCAAAGTGGCAATCTAGCCACTATCGCTCGGAGACGGTAGGCTTTCGGGTTATTTATCGAGAAGAACGGAAGCGGCGCGTGCAAATCCCTCTAACTGGGCGCGGGTCGGCGTCGCGCGCGATATTACCTCGCACACACGCACACACGCGCACGCACGACGCGGGATCATAGACCAATTGCCGCGGCCGACATCTGCGCTGAATTAGATGCAGGCTCGCCGCCTAGTTGATGAGAAACAATCTACTCTCCGAGCAGCCCGAACATATTTTCCTCCAAGACTTCCCCGATGCCCTGTTTCCTGATTATTAAACCAATTACAGCTCCAGCTTCAGTCCTTCAGCGCTCTGTCCGTAGAGCGGCCGTAAACATTTTAAGCGCTGTCTACATTCTACAACATCTACCGCTATCACTCGTAAAGTGACATAGTTGTGCGATTTGATTTTCGAGTGTCGCCCCAGGCCGCCGCACACGGGGCCCGCGCGGCCCGCGGGGCACGCGGCCGACCCGCGCGGCGCGATACTATTCCAATAAACCCCATCCATGTGACGATCGCTCGGCATTCCGCGCGACGGGTGACAGGCGACGGCCCAACTCGAAGCGCTACGCCGCTACGATGCTACGACGCTACGAAGCTACGCCGTAGATCTGAGAGTGGATCAAGCAATAATACACTGTTTTATTGCTTTTCAGAGTGTAGAGTTCCGTACGCCACGCACGGGCAAGTAAATAGTTTGACTAAAACTCCGCTCACATTCCGTAAGTACTTAAAATTATATCGCTACTACGCAACAGTATTAGAGTATATTATTTGATCGCTACAATGTTCGTGAACTCGTCCGGTCCCATTTTATTGCTCATCTATTCATCTCTATGATGGTAAACAGTCTCCGTAATCGAAAAAGGCATAAACCACATTTTATTTTGATAGAACGATAACCGAAGAAAAACCGAGCCATAAAACGGAATACTCGTACTAACAAAGTAATACACGATTTTGTAATCAAAGCATTCGTGGGAAAGTGTTGTAAGTTCGAAAGGCGATAACAATGAAGTTTTATTGGATCGTGAAGGAGAGAACGATCGATGTCTCGCTGTCAGAGCCAGGACGATGGGCGATCGGCCGCGGCTGCTGCGCCCGCCGGCCGCGCGGCGTCCGGCCGGTACCGCCGGCACCGCTTCGTTTTTGCGCCTTCGAACAGATGCAGTTTCATTTCTCATGCGAACACACGTTAAACCGCTGATGTGTGTAACTCGATCTCTTTAATTGCCATAAAGAATTTTTATTTGATGTAATAGGATATGTATTCCTCAATAAAATATAGGAGGATTCGCTAAAGCTGCATTTCAAATTTATTCATAGCACGAATAAAAAGAATTCAGCGGATTGGAGTCTGTATTTTAACCAATATTGGGTAATAAAAATCACATTTTTGATTCAAAATTGCTTTTTGAGCTCGGTAAAGATTCGATCAGCATTACGAAAATTGTGAATAATGTAAGTTATACGTATTTTATGACAATCGCTTTTATAAGTGAGCGGCATGAATGGCAATGGCTCAAACACGGTTCCTGTCTGGCCGCGTGAGTCGATAACGGAGGTGGTAAAGGTTTAGTGGGTGTCAGGTGCGAACCCCGGCTGGGCACGTGGCGACAATAACCGTCGCGGTAATGTCTGCGGTCTCAATTGTACCCTAATTCTGGGTGCGATCACACGATACCTGGAGCTTTATCTGTCCCGCTCGGCCCACGTCGCGCGTCGCGGCGCCGCGCGTGCGACGTTAATGGCGCCGACTCCAACACTTTTACAACCGATAATGACTCCAACCACAAATAATAATCACAAATAATAAAACCCCAATTAAGATTTTCGAAATCAAAGTTTTGATGAAATACTACATTAATTGGTATAGAACCCGCGTTTAACATAAGTGGTCAGCTAATTTGTTGCTATATAACTTTTACGTACAGACATTATATTTTAGTAAAGTATTCATTCGAAGAAAAGTACTCAAAAGCCAATGAACAGGTATACTTGGCAATTTTTTTTTAATGCCCATCTGAAACAAACTTACAACAGTCCAAAAGTACGAAGACGATGTTTAGAATAAAAATTTCATGAACTTTTTTGCTTTCCCTCAGTGAGACCACCTGCTCGGTGAACTTTGCCGCTCGCTCCCACAGAATACCGCTCGGAGGCTCGGATCGACTTAATTAGTTTGTGCTAGTGAATAATCAAGTCGCGGTACAATTTGTATGTTTGTATTTGCCGCCAACGTTTGCAAAGCAGATAGCTAAGAGTATCCGTTACACGTGGTTACGGTTCTGTCGACGGTGTCACGTGTCGCTCATTAGGACACTGTGTTACTGTGTCGGTGGAGGCGCAGGGCCGCGCGGAGCGGACAGTGGAAACACCCGTGTTTGTCAGCATGAAATAACCCGCGGTGTATTAACCAACTAGTTCGTCATCACCTGCAGCTGTAACGTTATGTTTCAGCGCCATAACTTGGTCTGGTAATGCGGCCCGCGGCCGGCCAAACAACGGCGATCAGCAGCCATTACCGCCGCGAGCGCCCGCGCTGCTGAACGGCTTATAAACCATAATCTAAATCCTTGTTGCTAACTAAATATAAACCGAATTTGAAATAAATAATATTTATTCTTTGACTCATTCATTCACTCAATGTACTTGCTGTTTTTGATCGTATTTGCGCCAAACAAAATAACGAGCAGTTAACTTGACGTTAGACTATTTAAAGTTGAAAATATGGGTCATATTTCCTTTAAATCCGTCGAGCCGTTAAGACTCAATATAGTAGGGCTTTTAGAGGCAGATTATGTGTTACTACTAATACATAATTGTGAATGATTAACATCTTTATTAACTCATAACCATGCAATAAATTTATTTGATATTTGATTGCGTGATTGAGAATCAAACATGAAAATATCCAAACACCATTACTTTTGCATTCATAATATTTCGTAGGAGTAGAATAAACCGACTCTTAACTCCATTGCAACAGAATAAGGTAACGGCCACTTATTTTTGTAGCATCAAGGGAAACTATATTTCTAGATGTAACTGTACAACTTTGTCAAATACCCATCAGAAGTTCCATTGAATAAGCAACCCGACCAGACCGCACGCACTGTAGCGCGGGAAGTGCGCGTCATGCAGTTTCGAAATCCATTAACAACCGCACGACAACAACAGAACTAAGGATTGTTTTTATTACTAACGCAGATAGTTTGTACAAAATGTGCATTTGTCTTGATTTAGTCAATGAGCCAGATCGCGTGTCGAGGAGCGGGGCATGCGCTAATGGCAGAGATAGAGTTTCCTCCGCGCTGAGTTATCGCCGCGCGGAGTGGCGTCCGCTCGCGGCGCGCGGGGAGGGGCCGGCCGTCAGTGCACCCAGCAAGAACCTTCTCGCTACGTAACTCAGTGCGTCTCTCTCCTACCGGGCTAGTTAGGACGAGACGCACTGAGTTACGTAGCGAGTTAACGCGTGTCGAGAAGGTTCGCGCTAGGTGCACCTCCGCGCGACTCAGCGGGCCCGCCGTCCGTGAGGAAGACAAAGCACGTGCTGAGCGCGCGCTGCGCACTTGCCTATCGCACGGCTGTCGCATCACAGAGCGAACGAGCTTTTCTGTTCTTCTTTTCTTCTTTACCTTTACATAAATAAAACAAAGTCACTATGCGCCTGTCTATCCTCACACCTTCGGTCGCTTACTCCTTCTAAACCACGCGGATTTAATACTGTTTTCGTGTTTTTTTTGTCATACTACATAGGAACGCAAACAAGCAAGTGGGTCACCTGATTGCAATTTAGAGAATATGTTAAGAACGATTGATATGTACAGTTTATTCTAATTAAGGTTTTGATAGTAAATTGCATTCGTACGTAGCCGAAGCAGGTCGCTAGTAGGGTTTGCAATGTCGGTATTTTACCATAGCGAAATCCGGTACTGGTCCATACTAAAAATACCGGAATTGCAAACCCTAGTCGTTGACTTTACGAGTATAAATAAATCGCTTTGACCTCATTTGCATCATATTATGTTTAAATTGCCAATTTTTAACAAATTATCGAATTATAAGGTACTTAATTTAAAAATACACCTCGTTGAGTTTCTTGCTGGGATCTCTCACCAGAGGTTTTTCCGAACCGGTGGTAAATTTTATGACATTCATAAGTTCTTCCCGTAACCCTAAACTGAATACAGATATATTGACTTTGGCTTGAAAGTCGCTAAATCATTACTGAAGTTGTTAAGGCTTCTGTAGCTATGTTAATAACAACACGCACACATTTCATTAACATTTTCACGCAATGATGATACGGGAAGAAATAATTAATTTTGTCATATTAATAACCTGTGGTTTATTGTGGGTTAAATGAGTTGATATAAATATTTCATGTTTAATAGAGCGTAGAGCTGCAGAATTGCCCGCGTGCTGAAGCAGTGAGCCGTGAAATAAGCGACTTTGATTATGGAACTAAATGACACTACTCATTTGTTTTTGTTTAAAAATGACATCTGCAATGTCCTGTGTTTAAACATAATAATAGTGTTGTGGATACATGTTCGAATACAGAGTGTGGCACAATCGAATATTAAGACACAGACACTCGTATAATTCATCGTGAACAATCAGGGTGTTCTTTTACTGAATTGAACCGTTATTCTGCATGATTATTCCTTTTTAGTGGATACTACATTTATCCTAGAGCATGATGTGACACTCCACGAGCCATCGCACCGTCGTTGTGGCCCACGTGACGTCAGTTATCTTGACAACTGTACCCTCGCTCCGACAGGTCGGCGTTACTTATACGATACAGTGTCGTATCATACTCGATATACCTCGACGAAGGTACAGTCAAGGAACTTAATTCCCTACCCATTTCGTTGAAATGTCGTCTGACATTCGCAATGCATTAAGGTCGATATGTCAAACTAACGTCTTGCTCTATAGCTCTTATGGTGACAGATTGCTATATGATATTGAACCTTAGGTGGGTCGGAAATTTAATTCCTTGACTGTACAGTCGAAGCGAGGAACTTTGAATACTCGAAAAACATTAACGCTTTAGAAATCATAACGTTCAAATACATGTAAATGGCGGATAAGTCAAATAAGTGCGTGCGCAGCGCCCCCGTCGGCGCGAGCGCCCCGTGTGTAACCTCTTAGTTCACTTCTGCGGCGGTGGAGTAGGAATTTGTGCATAACATAAATATTACACTAACCAAGTAAACGCCGTCAACACGGGCAAGGGCATTTTAACTGAAATGAAACCGCATCAGTGTATGCCACAGAACCTGACACGCGGAAATAACACGTCGTCTCTACGACTGCTCCACGCAAATATTAAACAAATAATCAAGATAGTCCCATATCCAATTCAGCAATAAAGATGTTGTCCGTCGCATTCAAATTCCCCGCTGGCCCGGCGAGTCCATTCGCGGGCTCCGCCGCGCGCCGTCTTTTGTTATTCGTAACAAGCGCCGCCTCGCGACACGGGTCTACACGCTCGCCCGCGCACTCGCACGCTTTCCTAAACATGAGGTCATAAGGTCGATACTGCCGTACCTCGGATACACGCGCCAGTTTGTGGAGCTCACGCGGCTGACAGATGGAAGTTTTATTGAAAACAAACAGACAGTGATTGTCTGCCGACTGATGTCTTTTCAATTGCCTCCGGGACGTCATGCCGCGACGACCGCGACGTGCCGCGACGTGACGTTGCGTGGCGTTGCGTGGCGTGTCGAGACGTCGAGCGCACAAAGGGAGGCCAACCGTCGGCCCTTCTCAATCAGAACACAACGTCGGGTGAAACCTCGACGTAAATATTCCATTAGCCTAGAAATACAAAAGGACAATGCATTATTATACCGAATAAAGACACATTCGAACAGACGTTTTGCTATCTAGAATGTATGATTGTATAATCAGAGTCCAATTTGAGCAAATACACACAAGCGTATACATATTCTGCCCTAATTACCAATAAACCGATAGAATCCGTGAGAATTCGCGCGATCAAACCAAACAAATCCGTAAAGCTGCTACACGGCGACCCCGGCGGCGGCGACAGAAACACATCAAACATGGGTCCCTTCTTTCTATTGCGATCAAACGACGAAATAACGAGCAATTTGCAGGAACTATCACCTTCCCTCCGCCCGGCGCGAGGGGGGGCGGAGGCCCGGGGGGAGGTAGCAGTTTATGGTAATGCGGCACACGCGACGCCCCAACTGTGCGACAAAACATTGAGCTTACGCTCAATCATATTCTGGACAAGGTTTGTGGCGCGGAGGAAGACGCGTGGACAGAGAAACAGGATGATGACGTGTATCACCTTCGTAGCTTCACGCGCTTGGTTCCACGCCTTGGTGCGTTCCTGTGCATGACTTTTCCACACGTGTGCCGCTAACATTCTATCTAGAAGCTGTCCTAGCAGACCTCCCAGGCAATGTTAAAGTTAAAGGTTAAAGTTTAAAATGATAAACTAGGTTTCTGGAAGGTGTATACTGTAGTATAGCGCGATAATTTATTGAACGTAACTGTGTGAACTTTAGTAACTCTGAGAAAACTCGACACCTATGGCTGGGGTAGTAAAAGATTCTTAATAAATTACTGAGTTGTTCAGGACTGATTCCGCATGGACAGGATTGTTCGGGAGATGCGAACGATCCTGTCCATTTGGGGGACGAGAGGAAAGTTGTTGCACCAAATTACGATTTTGGCAAGGACTTTCTGCTCATCCAACTATATACATTTAATAAAAACCGTATCAAAATCCGTCTATCGGTCAGTAAATCAAAAAAATGACACACACGTTGAACTTATAATAACACCCCTCTTTATACGTCGTGTATAATACCTATATACGTCTTAACGGATGTGCTATTCTTATCGTACAAATAAGAGTATAATGTGTGGGCTTGTGCACCATTGCGTGCATAAATTAATTCCGGAATCGTGTCGCAAACATTAAACCGTAGCGCGCGCCCCTACCTGCTCCGGATTCCAAAGCACGTTGACGCTTCCGGTAAATGATCCGCTGAAGTCTGCAGCAATCAGCGCGGTAATTGGAACCCCCCCCCCCCCCCGCCACAACGGAGGACGCGGAGACGGAGCGTCGCGCGGCTGACGCGTCCATGTAGCGCGGCGCTCGCGAGCCCGGAGACCGCCAACAGGGCGGGGACGGTGGGTTTTCAGCCAACCAACAGAACAGTACAGAACAGTATTCCAATGAGATATTCTCTGGGGCCGTCAAATTCACTCGCGCTGCGTGCGGCGAGCATGCAGTGCATGTCGGGTCGCGGCCGCGCGGCCCGCGGCCCGAGGGACATGCCGGCTGCGTGCGACGGATGCGCACACGTCCACTGTGCTAATTATAATTAAGCTAGATACAGTTTATAAATTAAATGCTTCATTTTTATTTAAACCATTACGGAATGGAAGTTAATATTGAAAGTTAAATGAATACAAATAAAAGTATTTCCTTACTGACTGACAGACAGATAAGATAACCCACAACTTAAACCGCTGAAGATAGAAATATGAAATTTGTTCCGGGTGCTACACCTCCAGATAAACTAATTAAGGATTTTAGGTTCTTCCACCATTAATGAAGTTCAAAGGAGGGTCCATGATACTATGCAACATAGATTGTGGAAATTGTACATATGTTATCTGCGCAGACGAAGTCGCAGGGAAAGCTAGTTAATATAATGCTTTGTAATAATGATTTATTTTGCACTGATGTAACCTTCGACGTCACTGTATTGCAGACCTTGTTATTATACAAATCAATTTATCTGATTCTAATTATTAAATTGATTCTAATTGACTCAAAAATCTTGTAGTTTCATTAACTGATATCATTTAATTTCCTTTTCGAAACAAACACATAAAATCTGTTCTAACAAAATAGATAAATACGTGTTTAACAAGTTCGTGTTCTCTTTATAACGAAGCTGTGACACTAGCAACGCGCCGCGCGTGCCGGCGCTTGCCGGCCGGGCGCGCCCGGGCAGAAAACAGGTACTTTCTAAAAAGACCCTAACATTAAGATCACATTAGAATTTAGAATAAAGCATCACACATTTTTAAACCTTAAATACTAAGTATTTTGAGCTTTTGATTTCGACTCTTCTTTATGGTATCTAACTTTAAATGGGTTTATTTAAGTTAGCTCCTTTTAAATGATACCCAGTGGCTCTGACATGACCGCCTAAGTTTAATTTGTTCATTGCAGTGGATCTGTCTAACTAGAGCTATAAAAGAGGTATGCATGGAGAGGTAACTTAATGGTCATAATAGTAGAGTCACTACTTGCTTTGGTTTACTTATAATAAAATCATCTAAATCGTTTATTTTGGGCTGCATAATCCCTCAGATACCTTATACCCCAGATACTTAACATAGCATACATAGAGGTATATGCTCTGCCTATTGAGTTCAAGTGGAACATCCCGTATCTTGCGACCGAAGTGCTACGACATTAATTGCATTGACTCATGTGTATTTAATTGCCAGCAGTGAGCGATAATTCACTGACATCGATATAATTTACGAGTGCGGCGAACGTAAGCTACGAGCGCCATCGTGCTGATTTCGTACGGGGGGCAGAACGGTGAGGCAGTACACTGAACAGCACAGCACTAAAACAATGAACGCGCGCGCCAGGCAAAACAGTACTGTCAACACAGCAATCAAGGTAGAACAATTAATAGCAATCCGGTCTATTTTTGGAGGCAGCTGGCTTGCCTCATCACCTTTTTTTTACCGACTGTTCTGTTCGAGTATTCTGCCTCGCCGTTCTGCCCCCTTGTGACACCAGCGTAGCTCAGCGCGGGGCGGCGCCGCGCTCCTCCAAGTCGGTCACATTTCTAAACACACTACTTTAAAGCTGACACGATACACTTTGACTTTATTTCGACGCAAAATTATACAGAAAAGCTTTTTGCAAACGGAAGAGCAAAAATGACAGCGTGAGTGCGGCGACGCGAGTGGCCCGCGGCGTCTGTTTACAGGACTCGCGGCATTGTCTTACTTCGCGGTACTAAACTTAGCTAAAAGAAACAGCTTGCTTAGGCCACGAAGCCACGCCGTTCTGTCACCGGAATAGTTTTATTTTTATTCTAGGTTTATAAATACGGATGTTACTATATTTAAAGTAAGCACCTATTTATCTGTGGGCCTATACAGCCGGATAATAATTTGGGTCCTTTATTCAAGAGGTTCATTCGGCGACGACTAGCGGGCTACGAGCTAACTACCAAGGTTGCTGCATCGCAGCATGGGGTGAATGCCTTCATGTCGTCTTATATCGTCATTTTCCGCTAAGAACAATAATTAAATAACTAGTTCCATTGCTCGTACAAGGTCTTTGGGCCCACGCACTCGCCTGCGACGTGGAGTGCGACGGTTTTTATTACATCAACCGAAACGCCCGCGACCCGCGCCAGCTTTGTGTAACAATCTGAGGAAACAGGTAGCCCCGAGCCAGTACAAGATGTTATCACAATGTTTCGTGGAAACGTTCACAATCTCACGAAAACAATAGCAATTGAGCGTGCTATTATGATATGACGTTCATCACGCCTTATCTTTGTATTGAATTTGGAAAGCTCGCGGCTGCCCCCGCGGCGCGTCGAGCTCGTGCCGCCTGAGGCGGCGGTAATGTTATTAGGAGCGATGAGTCGCCTGCCCCGCGCCATGAAATTGGCTGCACTTCGCCGATAAATCTCTGCTAAAAGAGGCCGCGTCACTCGCCACACTCGCGAGGCGCGACCGTTGACGCCGCCGCCGATGTAAAACAGTCGTATATGAGGCCAGCTGACGACATTTCCATACTTAAACTACACTACAATCCGACGGCATGGACCCTTACATGGCAGGGTTCGATTTGACCGAAATATAATTTGGCACAATGTTCTCCGGGTAAACGAGGCTAAGTGAATTGGTGCTGAAATCGAAAAACGTGATCCCCGAACTATTTCCGAGACAGTGTGGGCATTTCCGTTGGCAGTGAATTACCGATATTACCGATATTTCGGGAATTATTGGCATTTGCCGCGTCGTTAGCGCTAACGAGCGGCGGCTGCAGCTATGTTTGTGCGCCGAGACGTCACCCTGGGCCACGAGAAATAATGACGAGAACCTCATATTGGTGTTGCGGTGTGCAACACCCGGCATTTTATTAGACGGCGATCGACTGATGAGCCAGATTTAAAATGTATTAAGATTTATTATTTAAATAATTAAATTAAAGAGGTGTTTAATTTGTCATGTGCTAACGATTTCGTGATAATAAGTTCAGAATAAGAGGATAAGACTCTATGACCATCCCTGTGTCTCTTCATCTGTGCTTATTACGGCGTTTTTACTTACTGCTTAGTTCCGGTTAATTTTTTCTTACAAAGATGGATTTATAGTTTTGCCTTTGTACTCCTAATTTTAACTAGCGTATTGTACTTGTTTCTCACACACTCACATCTAGAACACAATAACGAGAAGCCAACGTGGCCGCGGCAGGTTCCGTCCGTTCGTCTAGCGCAGTCAACCAGGCGCTTCGTCAGTTACGCTCCGTCACATTGAGTTCCATTTGATTTCAGCTCATATTGGGTATTACAGCAGGAAACGACATCGGCTGCCGTCATTAGTTAATGCTAAATCAATGTACACATCGCGTAACATCGAATGACGGCTCGCTGCGTACGCTCAGCGGCTCCAACATGACCGGTCTAGGTTTTATTGAACCCTCCCTGCGTCTCTCTCAAACTAGTGTCATAATAAAGAGACGCGCATAGCGATAAACTCAGACAAACTAAACTTGGCCACTGGATTACGTTTCATGGACGTGACGGTAAACAACTTTGTAAGAACGAGGCCACGGCGCGTACGCGCTTTTTGTTTGTATCTTCTTTGCTAAAGTAATTAGCAAGAGTTGCGAGCGTGTTGAGGGCCGTGCGGCGGCGGGCTCGATGGGTGATTAATGGCGGCGCGCGGCCGCGGCGCCCGCGCCACCTCGCACCCGACATTGAATACTAGAATCACGAGTATAACTTCAATTCCCTTTCCGAATGTTTGCACGGCACTTTAACAACTTCTGTCAGGGTGCTATATAGTCTATTTACAATCTTAAAAAGATTGTGAAAGACGTTCTTAGATTGATTTGTTATTTTCTCCCCTGTTTATCTACTTGAGATCGTCATTCGGCATTCAATAATACGATTCCGATTAAAGAATGGGTACTTGCGACACAGCGGAAAGTTCTGCCTATAAGGAAAATGCAGCTCGAATATCAATACACACACACTCGATCTGGACAAACATGCTGATAATTAGTTTGTCGAGAGACCGCGTGTCCAACACCCCGATATTGTTGGTCACAGTGATCCGTCTTCGTCGCGCTGGACGTCGCCGGACACCGGACGGGACGCCGCCGGCCGGCGTGGCGTCGGACCGAACCCTAATAACGCGTCACATTTTGCCGGCGCTCAGTTAGCTGCTATTACAACAAAATATATAGTCCATGAGGGTTATAAGCCAAAGTCAACTTTGAAATTTAAAAACTGGAAAGTGCTCGTTGGCCACGCAAAAGCTCAGTGTTCCGTAAAATATCGGTTTTCAACTTTGTTACAATAAAATAGGGTTCATTTTTGGAAGCACAAAGATAAGTATGTGGGTATCTGAAAACTTCTAACTGTCTAAAAAACGTGACGAATGATGGCACATCTTTTCAAAACAATTGTCGTTTTTCGACTTGTTCAATAGCGTTAGACACATTACTCTACTTTTAACAGTTGACTGGTAGTTTGACTGCCCTATAACAGCCTGATGTCAGTAAAGTAGCAGTTGAATTGTATTCCTAGTATAAGATACTACAAACTTCTATTTTTTATTGTTTAGCAACGTGTTTAGCTGGCCATTCGTGGTAAGTTTAACTTTAACAAAATGAAGTCGCTATAAGAACCAAACAAATCAAATCTTTTGTAAAGAGCCATACGAAACTTTGTAACTTTAAAACTTTTCCATCTTCCTTTTACGCCAAAGGAGTGGAAGCTGCAGGACGCGGCGCCGACATTATACGCGTCCGCGCCGGATGTCATGCGGTCATGTCGCTCGTATGGGATCTGCGCTGTGCACCTAACACGAACCTCAGTACGGCTCTTTCTAACTAGCCCTGTAGGGGAGAGACGCACTGAGTTAAGTAGCGGGTTCACGAGTAGTGAGAAGATTCGTGCTAGGTAAATGCCGCTAGAAGGTCTTTTTCAATCCAACACAAAGTATCCACGTTATTCAAATAAAAAAATCTATCCCATCCAGTCCGGTGCGATCCTTAGCAATTTGTAAAGAGCTTGAATATTTATTAACCCACACGGCGGCGGGGGTTTATTGGCTCCGTCTGGCCGTGATTATAAACTTACTTTACAAATTCATGGGGTAATGGCGGCGCGGCCGCGGCTCCGGTGCCGCGCGATTGATGCGGCGATTAATAACCGGCTGCGGCGATGGACCCGGCGCTACCGGCCCGGCTCTCCCTGCGCGTAACTACTACACAACGGTTACCTATTTATTATTCGATCGAGAAACATGAGATTTATTTAATCCCTGTAGTACGAGTACCTCTCAGACCCTGCCTGTGTATGTACTTGTCAGAATTGGACCGCGTTATGTAGATAACCGCCGTGTTAAGTTTAGGTTTAAAGCCTTTATTTATACATAGAGAACAGTCAATTGTCTACTTAGAATAAACTTAAACTGGAACAAATGCTTAAATATGTGATGTATTGTGTCACGCACGCGTCTTCCCTATTTGTATTGGTTGTTTTATGTTTGATGTGGTCCAATTGTTACTCGTTTATGTATCATTGGACAGCTGTCACGTAAATCTGCAAGACCTTCGGAGGCGGCTCCCTCGTCACAAAATAAAATGTGTCATATTTCCGTTTAGAACAGTTTGATCGGCGGCGCAGACAGCCGGGATGTTGCCTGCCGAGAAGAAGGACAAGGGTAAATCTTTCGCTAATTTTAAAATGCCAAGCAGAGCTAGCCTGCCGGCC
Organism: Ditula angustiorana; assembly: GCA_963691745.1. Classification (NCBI taxonomy): domain Eukaryota; kingdom Metazoa; phylum Arthropoda; class Insecta; order Lepidoptera; family Tortricidae; genus Ditula; species Ditula angustiorana. The sequence continues at coordinate 48,803 of OY829483.1, read as the reverse complement.
TGCGGAGCGTTCGTTGCTAACGGCTTCGCTGCGGCGCCGGTGCCGCACCGATGTCTTCGAGCACTAGATCATAAATTACACCGGTCGCGACATGTCTCCTCGCGCCTAGTTTTACACGATGCTAACACTAAATCAGGGTTAACGCCTGTATTTCACGGTGCTCTAAGAATTCTATAGTTTGAGGTATATCCTGAACCTGCCTTTATGTATAATATGTATAGCTGTCACTGATTATCCCGCAAATTCTATGTATTGGTAAGAAGAAAGTCGGATGCAGACCCGACGTGGGGTTGGTGCCATTTCTCCTAGTAAGCGCACAAGTTTGCGAAGCCGCCGCGCGCCGCAGTTGTCTGGAGACCCGCGCCCGTGTGCCGCCGCCTGCAGCGATCGTCCTCCTTTCACGGACTCCACTTGATAGAAAATTGGATTCAAATGCAAATACTGCCGCTATTTGCGACTAATACGACTGAATATTTGAGTTTCTTTCTTCGCAAATTGTGTTTACCAAATATTTTAATTTAAGTACTTTGGGATTTTTGTTTATCGTTAGTACATTATTATTTCGTCATCATCAGATCTACGGATCTATTTAGATACACCAAAGTCCATGGCCATCTATACACAGGCACGTACAGGGGACGATCATGGGGTCATGGCCCAAGCATGAACTTTGCCATCAATGCGCTATGTATGAGCAGTAATCTAAATTGGTAACATGACAACCCCCAAAATGCATCTCCTGCACAGTAAGAGAAATTCACTTTAAGAATGATTATAAATCACTAAGGGTATTCCCTCAAAATATAAAAGAACTCATATATTCCAGTCTCAAAAATCGAGGTAGCAACTACGAGCACCCAGCGCCGCGGCAGCCTCGGCGCAGTTGGTGACGTGTCACGACTATCGGCGACGCGGGGTCCAGCGTACTTTTATGGGACACGAGGGATTCTATCTGCTCGTCGTTTCCAGGACGAGAACATCGATGGTCTCTACCTGTGTACCGGCAGAGGGTCACCGCTCTTATAGTCGTCGTCCCGGCCGGTCCGTCCGCAGACAGCCCGCCGCCGCATCATCAACTTTGTCAGTGCCCCCCCACTCCCCCCTGCGGCGCCGCCAGCGGAACACAGCACCGCACTTAAGGGCTCTGTCAACGCCTGATTTTTATCCAAATAACCCTTTTCCTCGATATTGAAAAGGATTTCCATGTTGAGGTTTTATACAAACCGTGCTCCCGAATTGTTTGAGATTTGAGGTTCTTAGGGCGGAAATGTAACCACTGGCAACTTACTTTTTCTTAATATTTCGGTAGTAAAATATTATAATAATGATTTGTAAGCCTATTTTTTGGCGTCTAGCCGCGGCCGCGGTGCAGCACGCGCGAAGCCCAACTCCCGTCTAGACTCGAGACATGTCGTGGAGCTGAACTTGAAACGAGCACGTGACACTATTTCCCAGGAGACCTGTCTAGCGAGCACGTTCCAGCGATCTAGTTTTACATATAATTGCAACTCTGCGTGAATGACAATATTTTACCAATTCGACGTCTCGCCTTCGGATCGCATCGATGTCATGGACAAAAACTGAGTAACCAAAAACTGCGAAAGTTCCCAATTGTTCACGATAAACCTTTCTCATATAGTTGTAAAGTTTAAAGTATCCGTTATACAATTTACCAATAAAATGAATTGTCACATTTATACTTAAGGATCGGTTTTATTATTATTAATAAATAAATAAATACAAGGTCACCAACTACTCAGGAGGTAGATAAAATTGTTCGTTCTTGTTATAAAATAGTTAGAAAGAAGTTCATCAGACTTTAAGAGCCATTCCTTTATATTCCTGTGAGCGGAGGCAGTACAGCTGTGTGCAGTAAGTAAGTTCGACTTTGTTAGTGAATCGACCTTTGGTACCGAAATTTTATAGGATAACACAATAACAGCAAATAATTTGTAGGTCATTGTCTTAATGTTTATTCGGGTGATAGTACTAAATCCCATAAACGAGCCAAATTCAGGGCTAAGATCGTCCCGAGCGACGACCGACTTCGTCGCGCGCCGCGTCACGTCCGCGGAGCGAAAGCAAGCGCGACCACTCGCGGGAGCGCGACGCCGCACGGCCGCCGCGACACCTCGCGACACAGGGCAAGCATTCAGTAAACAATATCCATGGATTCTCTTATACACAAAATTAAAACAATAAATTAAAACGAAAAATCTTGTTTTAATTTTTTTCAAAGGTAATTTGTCACTTTTTGAAATATTAAAGTAGAAAAGTAACAGTGAGCAAGACACGACCCATGAAAACGCTTCATACAAGCGGCCATGTTCATTGACGTCATAGTCCACGTTGCCAGTAGTAAAATGTTTGATTTTAAATTCAAATCATATTTCTTTTGATACAGTTTGCTTTTGAATTACTACTCCCATGTGAAATATTCTCCCATTTTAATAGATCTCCTTATATATTCTAAGGACCAAAATTACACGTTATTTTCTACCTTATTTTTATAACTTTGTATTGCTATGATTTTCAAAATAGGAAAACATTTAAACATTCTTATTTTACAAATCACATTTTTAAAGTTGATCTACATCAGTCGTATGCCATTTAATTCATAATGCATATTTCTTATTGACCTCTTAGTACTGCGTGGTTTGTTCATTAAAAAAAACTTGGTCCTGCCCCACTTAGTCCAAAATGTGAAAAAAACCTAAATTAAACGGCGACAATAGATCGTTTCCCTCTGTCGGCCCCGCTGCCGGCGCCGAGCCGTGTGTGCGCGGCTCGGCGCGTGTCGGCGCGGAGACATCAATCCTCGCCCAGCGACGGCTTTATCGCTCTCTGGCCGCTCCACGCAGCCCCACAACCAGCATTAACTCCTAAATTACCCGCCAACAATACATAACAGCGATAGCTTGTTAATCTAAAACTATGTCCGCCGCCCGGCACGTTTCGGCTGACTAGCGCTGTTTACTCGCACATGAGTGCTTCGCCGATGGGTCCCCGAACTAAATACAAATACTCAGCTAATAACGGTCTGCCGGCGCGGCCCACGCGCCATCGGAAACCGATTCCCATGCAAATGCCGCGCCGCGCGGGGCTCTCTTCCAGCCCACTACCAGGGGCCGTGATACCAATGAATAGGAAATGGTTATTGCAATATGCCTTTATCCCTATGTATATACCATCATTTACTACATCCTAAACCTTGCAAGCCTCGCATGTTTACAATTGTTTACCCGATCGCGGCTGGAACCAATAACCAAAGAAATATGTTTGGTGATGGTCAAAATTAAAAATGGTTTGTTTTGTAATTTTTGTTCGTTACCGCAGAAAATAACTTTTAATATTCAAGTTTTATGTAAGAGGCTTTCAAAGTGTTCTTTACAGTTTTCTTGAATTGCAGGGCTTTTTTCTCATTCGGTTATTAATTTTTTATTCATTTTGATTTTTTATGTACATTTTATATGACATTTGATGTACGTTTAAACAATAACATTATATTCCATATTCCATGTTATATTTTTTATATGCCAGGGTATCTATTGATGTAAAGGAATAAATTACATTCAACGAGTTTTTTCGCAATGATCTACTAAATTTGCAAACTCTCAAATTTTAAAGACTGGACGGGTCTTTAAAATTTGAGAGTGTGCTCGTTAAGACGTGCTTTAAATTTCACTACTAGCCAGTAAAAATTATCTTAAGAAAGATTTATTAAACTAACAATTGCGACGCCAGCTCGCCGGCCTGCTCGCATCAACTTAAGGCAGCATTGTGGTAACAACTTAATGAGTCTTGCTGGATCGCCAGTCGGCCTGGCGCAGCGCAGAGTCCTCCCCGGCCCGCGCGGTCGCTGCTCCGTTCGCTCCATTTCGCGTTGTTACTTATTCAACTGCTAATTCGCGGGCGGTCAGCTCGATAATGCCCAGACGCACTCTTAATCCACTATCCCCGATTGACCAACTAAAATATGTAGATAACCTTTAGCTTGGACTTGTTGAGCAGTCTGTACATGCTGCAGCCGCCGGGCCTGTCTAAATACACGCTTTTATTAAATCCGCTGTCAAAAGACTGAGCGATGGGCCCGTTTGTGTTGAGATTATGGACCCGGCGCGTCCGGCCGTCACGCCGGGAGCCGGCCTGCTACATTAAATGCGATCTGCTACATTGAATATGTACCTACATACAAACAAAATAAACAACCTGCTATTATACACAGGATGATCAATTTCAATGAGTTTTCAGTATGAGAAAATCTGAAACAATAAGAGGGAAATTCGTTCTATAGAACCAGGGCGTTAATTTAAGAGCTCAGAAAAATACATTCAAAAATTTTCAAAAACTGATGCTCCACGCGTTGAACCATGACATTTTCCTTGGATATTTGGAAAATCTTTTATTGCGGTTATTGAAGCCTCATGTCGAAAATAAAAAGACATCTGCAGACTTTACAGTCGCAGGGGGCGCGCGTCATCTCCTGCCGTCCCCAAATAGGTTTTAAAATCATTTGACTGCAATTTTTTTTTTTTTAGCTCTTATATTGACACCTGTTCTTTAGAACAATATTTTCAAATTCAAATTCAAATTCAAATTCAAATTCAAATTCATTTATTGTATGAAAACGGGTACAGAAGGAAAGATGGTAAAATATAAATTAAGTAAACATGACCGTAATCTACCATAATGTCATGGTGTACAATATTTTATGGTCAATTTAAGTAATTTTTACTAAGTTCAATACTAAGTTACAATGAATGTCAGAAACAATAAAATAGATATGATTTACGGATAATGTCAAGAGGTTATAATTATATGATTTACAGGTAATGTCAACAATAAATACAATGTAAACAATAAATACATCAAAAATTTCCATTATAATTAGCAATAAGTCCAAACTATATTTAAAACTAAGTGGCTTTGTGGTTGAGATATTCACTGATTGTGTAAAAGCAGTGAAACATGAGCCATTTATGAAGCGTGGACCTAAATGAAGTGCCTTGTAGTACCTTAATGTTATCTGGCAGGGCGTTATACACTTTTATGCACATGTTATAGGCATTTTTTTTGTAAATATCTGAGCGACAGAGTGGTTGCAGCAAAAGATTTCGGTACTGTGATCTCTTGTTAATTCCAATACCCTGACGAACTTTAAAATATTCAGGATGCGCTTTTACAAAGATACAGACCTTGCGCACGTACATGCAAGCCAGCGGCAAAATGTTTAGCTGTTTGAACATAGGCTTACAACTATCCCTAAACCAGGCATTAGTAATTGCACGTATACATTTTTTTTGAGTTTTAAAAACCCTGTCCACTGCTACAGAATTGCCCCATAAGATAAGCCCGTAATTTAGCACCGATGATACGTGTCCATGGTAGGCTGTGAGTGCTGCGTTGACAGAGACAGTTCTTCTAAGTTTTCTCAGGGCAAATACAAAACGATCCAATCTAGAGCATACAGAATCTACGTGACCCTTCCAATTTAAATGCTTATCTATAGAAAAACCAAGGAATTTAAAACATTCAGTCTCTTCGACTTTAACATTATCGTAAGTTATGTCTAGTTGTAGCGGTTTTGTCTGATAGGAGTGAAATTGCATAAACTTTGTCTTGCTCATATTTATCTTTAGTCTATTTTGTATAGTCCATGAATATAGTTCAGCAACAGCCTTATTTATGCTCGACTTATAAGAGTCCGTCACATCTCCTTTTATTAATATTGTGGTGTCATCGGCATAAAGTATGCATTTAGAGGCAGTAGCTAGAGGAAGGTCATTGACATAGATCAAAAATAGCAATGGTCCTAAATTGCTCCCTTGTGGTACGCCCGAATGAACACTACGCGACTCAGATCTAAAAACTGCCTTATTAAATATGTTCCCGACTTCTGCTATTTTCGTAATCTCAGTACTTTGTTTTCTATCTTTTAAATAACTTTCTAACCAGCTTCAACTTTTATAGTTTCTGACTGGCTTATTTTCCCATTTGGATTACTCACCCTGTATATTCCGTGGCAATTTGATCGTTACCCTGCTGCAGTATATCTAATGGACTGCGTGGGCTGATAACTATAGGGTCTCGTTGGCACTCTTTGGACACGGAACGCTAAATATGGCAATCCTCAAGTAAGCTCTACAGTCCTTCACCAGCCTGTACATATAAGCATAAACACCTGAGCAAACTGCTTGGCTTACGAAGCTACTTCTGTTACCGGTTGTACTAATTTACATTTTACACGCCCGTTTTTCTTTTTCGGGTTGTTCTTTTCAGAGGAATCGGTTATATAAAAGTTATTTCAAAGTGTTCTTTAAAAGTTACCAAAATCTGTTGCCAAGAAGGGAAATCTACAAGTATGTGCTGACTTGTTGACTGTTCGGACAGGTTGGCCGAAGCCCGCGCGGCGCCGCGCGGCGCTGCTCGCGTGTGAGCACTGTGAGCCCTCCGCGAAGTTTTCTAATTGCAGACTTATTTAACTTCCACTCGACCTGCTGCTCGTGCTATCGAGTTGGTCCTCTGTTCGCGCCACTTCTGATTGGGGAACACTTTAACAAGGCTCAGCGTTCTTTTTTATTGTTCACAATTATTTAATTGCGAAATTAATAGTCTCAGATGTAATTTCCGCACGTTCCACGTCTGGTGTTTAGTTGTGTGTTTGCTAAGTCGGTTTTGCTATGACAGCGCTCTTAATATACTTAATAACATAAGATGAGAGCAAAGGGTGACCGACCAACCGGCCGGCGCCGGCGGGCCCCGGCGGCATTGCCGCATCCCACTGACGGCCGAGCCTCACCGGGTGCGTATACAGCTCTACGAAGCTGGCTGGAGCCGGGGTGCATACGCGACGTGTAAGGAACCGGTGAGACCTGGCCCTTAGTCAGCAGCAGCGCCTTACTCCTACTTCTTTATTATTTATTTAAATCAGGATGGAAAACGAGCAAGTGTGCCACCTGACGGTAAGCACCGCCGCCAATAAACACCCGCAACGCCAAGAAGATTGAGCTTATACGTACCACAGCCAGAAACGGTCCACGTTCACATAACTAATGCTTATGTTCGATGGGTAGCTGTAAATAAGTTGTGTTGGGGCAATTTCTAAAGTATCCATTACGTTTAATTCAGACTTCGTGCTGGCGGCGGAGGGGTCGCACGGAGCCGCGACCCGCGTACCACATCAACGCTGAAAGGCGATACGATATTATAATACACACGACCACTCAAACTCGGCCGCAGACTCCAACTCAAAGGGATCTTTCTTGATTGAATCCAGGCAAGGTCCGCCGTCCATTAGAGCACCGGTAACGCGACATGTATGCGACACATTCCCGTCCGTCTAATTATTGGACAGGCGATCTCAGCCAATCAGATCGATGGACTTGCAGATGAATGGCCGCACCGCTGATGTGTTTTGTATCTCGTGTGGACCGTGGCCGCTGTGGCGTCACATTACGGTCGCAGTCGTAGACAGACTGCACGGGAGGCTGAGCTCCGAGCCGTGCGGTGACTCCGCTTCTGATTATATTTCTTTAAATCGTAATTTTTTTATTTAACATCTGTTACTCGGCAACCGCTCCATCTTATAATAAAAAAAATGTAAACTGAAGTAACGGAAAACAATTACTTCGAAGTTTATTCATTCCGTTGGCAAAAGTTAAATTGTGTTAATTGCGAATCGAGCACAGCGGCTTTCAAACAGTTTTGGTCCGTTCGTCCGTCTGTCTATCTGCTTATCTATCACAGCCGCATATTCAGCAAATATTAATACTATTAATTTAAAAGTAGGAATGATTTTAAACTTGTTTCGCCATTCAAGAATTATATTTCTAACTAGCTTAATTTCTTTAAAAACATCGGAAACCCTTCGATGATTTAATATTGCCGTCAGTTTTTTTCTATTTTCATGATTTTTTTTTTGGTTAATACAATACCATAAAAATAATGTGTGGTGGTACTAAAAACTCGGTAGACGAGTTCATCTCGCACTTCTAAGTAAACCAAAAAACTTTTCAATCCTAAAGAGCCCTGAGTATCTGCTATTGACAGTAAACGGACATTTCATAACAACAGTCGACCAATATGCATTCTGGGCCAGTGCCTTTTCACAATAAGCGTCATAATCCTACAGTAGGTTCTACTTCACACAGGTCGCCGTACGTACAGTCGACACTCGACAGCAGGCACTCGAGTGTCTACTAGCGGAGTGGGACAGAGCGACAGATTCATTTTTTTCATTGTCGCGAAATGATTTAAAAGACAATTGATTTTTGGATGTTAATTCCCATTAAAAAATTGATTTCGCATGGATGTCTCTGGTGGGTCTGGTTTGATATTAATGTTTCAAAAAATGTTTACTTACGTAACTTAGAACTATTGTGAAACTAATAAGAATGATAACGAATAAATTAAAGAAAAGAATAAACAATAAGGAAATCTCAAGACAAAGATGAGCGGAGGAATGGGAGGGAAGCCTTTTCCCAGCGGTGGGACTACTTAATGCGGCTGATATAATACCTAATAATAAGTAAGGATGAAATCAAATGGAAATTGTTTAATCCAAAACAAGTTCTATGGCCAATTACACAACAAATATTACAAATTACAAAATTACAACCAATTTACGAACTGAACTTCATTGTGTTATGATTAGTTAATAATAGTATACTTAATTATTGAGATAATTCTCAACCTTTTGCTGCGCCTCTCTTTTTGATTTACAGTAGAGCAGTTCGAATATTTTGTAAATGGCGCCCCATGTTAATTTTTCACGTCAATTAAGTACTCAATCATAAGTTAATTTAACGTTTTTAAGAGGTAATAATTGTTTCCCACGAAGTTGAAAAGGTGAGATGGCCCCACCGGCGGCGTCGCGTCCGCGGCTCCGGCGGCGCGCGGCAGTCCGCGGCCGCCACTCGCGCCCACCGCCCGCCGCCCGCCGCCACTCGCGCTCGCGCTCGCGCTGCGGCTGCGGCCACGCGCGCACACACTTCCGCGGTGGCTGTTCGCGACTATGCGCACATTTCGACTCCCACCAGTTTACTAGCAGTTTTGAAAACTGCTGTTCGAAAAACAAAAGTTTGGTGGTGTGAGATAAATTTCTGAAAATGTGAAAAAGTTTTTCCAATGTTTTAAATAACGTGGGCCGCGTCGATTCATCATAGTCACGGGCCTCGCGAGCTACTATGACTTTATTTGCAGCCGCAAGTTATATGAACATACCGATTTATAAAGTAAAAACGAAAACGCATACATCGAATTAAAACCTGTGATCGTACAGTATACCAGACGTATAACAAAAGTTTTAAACTTCAGTAATGTAGTAGCAGCTTTGAAATTGGCCCGATCTATAACTGGATGATAATGAGGTCCACGAGCTGGGTGAGCAGGGGCGCGAGCGGCACGCCGCGCTGAGCATGCGGGCCGCCGCGCTGCTGGCGCTGCTGGTGCTGGCGCTGGCGCCGGGCGCGGCGCGGGGCGCGGGCGGCGCGCCCGCCGAGCTCTCCGCGCCGGCCGCGCGCCGCGTGCGCCTGCTGCCCCACAAGCACTCGCGCTACAAGCGCGCGCCGCACTCGCTGCTGGGCCCGTTCAACCTCAGCAGGCTCTTCAAGAAGAAGAAACCGACGCCCAAGCCCGAACCGGAACTCGCACCCGGCGCCTTCCCCCTGCGCGCCGCCGCCTCCGCCGGGACCCCCGAGTCGATCCGCGCCCGGCCCGCTCCGAGCCCGGCAGCCCCGTCTGCGACCTCGGCGTCACTCCATAATTTCACATCGTTCGGAACATCAGCAGCTCCCAAAACTTTTCTAATATCAGATTACACCGCTTCCGCCAGTTCTCCGTCTGAAGACTACTATACACTACTAACCACAATACACGAGAAAACCACGATGAGAGACACTACGGTACCAGACGTCAGCGGTTTACACGGAATCGATGACGACCCTCATAAAGCGCCCGGAGCTACAGTCGACGCTGCAAAACAAAAAGCAAAGGGTAAAGTGCGGAAAGCGAAGACGAAGAACAACTCGACGACGGTCGACGAGGCCAAGAGTCGGTCGTCGAGCGCGCGGCGCTCGGCGCGGCCGGCGGGCGGCGCGGGCGGCGCGGGCGCAGGCGCGGGCGCGGGCCGCAAGCCGGACGAGCCGCCGCCATGGCCGGTGAAGCACGCCGCCGTCGTCGAGGGCGACGTCATCCTCGGCGGCCTCATGATGGTGAGCTGCCGGCCCACATATGTTAACTACCTTAGATCTTCATGATCACCGTATGTAGAGTAGTGCAATGGGCATTGTGGTTAATCATTTGGCCGTGATAGGCTTTGCAGAGGTTCTGTAACGATGTGACGAAGAATAATCAAGCACCGATTAGTTTTCAATCAGCAAACTCCTTACCGAATGATTAGATTTTGATGAATGGCCATCTGAAAGATGAACATGAGGAATTGCACTATTGGCCGACCGAGCTCGTAGCCGCTGATTGTTTGAACACTAACTTATTCAAAATAGGGAACCCATATAGTTTTGCCATGTCTATCTGCCGGTATCTCATAGACAATTTTACTCGAAAACTACAACAATCACAAAACTGAAATTTCAACATTTTGTTCGTAAAGGTATCTATCAATCTATCCTACATGCAAAAAACCAAGAATGAAAGTCGCACAAAAACTTTTGTCAGGGTAAGTAGGTACCTCAAATACGTGCAAGGGTGTTAGGTAGGTGCTCGTATTGCAGGCGGAGACACCACAATATAACCAAAATATGTTTAACAGAGGTTAAATATTATTTTTTGGACTTTTGTTTGTCTTTATCCAACCCCTCAATCCTCAAGTTAGGGATATCAACATTTACATTAAACCTTATGAAATAAATAGTGTTTGCATTAAGGAGGTGGAAATTAGTAAATAATCTACGCGGACGAAGTCACGGACAACAGCTAGTCACACTAATATTATAAAAGTGAAAGTTTGTGTGAGACTTAAATTTTGTTACTTCTTCACTCTAGAACAGCTGGACGGACTTGTGTCAATACGGTGCTTTAATTGTGATTTTTATAATAACACTAACACTAGCTCATAAGACATTTGTTACTAACCCAATATGGATTAATAATCTGAAATAAATGTATTGAATTGAATTGAATTGAATTGAAGCTACGACTAACCTACGACACCATGGAAGACCTAAAAGCAGCCATAGAATTAAATTTAACGCAAATTCACTACACTATTTCAGATATCATGTTTCATGATAACATTTATTGCGTATGACTTTCACAAGCAATATCGAAATTAAAAGAAAGCAACTTTTTTCTTCAATACGACTGGGTTCGATTCTTCAACTTCTATTAATTCAGTTTTTCTTGTGACTAAAAGCGATGACAGCTACGTTCCTAAGAACAGATCTTTGCATGTCTTATTGTATCAGACCCGCCCGTACTGACCCATCTAAACGGCCCACCGCACGGTAAGGTACCGGTGCTACATTTTACGACATTCATTACTGCTTCCTGTAAGCCTAATCTGAACAAATATATTTTGACTTTGACTTATAACGAAATTAAAATAAAAAGTATCACGGCTAAGTAAGCTTTACAAGTTAACGAGTTATCAGGCAACTACGGAACCCTACAATGCACGAGTCCGACTCGCACTTGGCCGGGTTTTTTTTATCTCCTTTTAACTCTTACGAATAAAAAGGGCCCACACAACCCGCGGCTCCGCTGCCAGCCAGCGCTGCCGGCGTGGCCGCGCCGGCCGCGCAGTCGATCGCTGAGTGGACCCCACTGAGGCTACATAACAGCCAAACCTTACGTTTATTGTACTTTTTTTCTTGTCTGTATCTTTCTTTGTTGCGTTAAATAAACGATTTATTTTAATCATAAAACGGAACTATTCACATCTTCTTACAGCGACGCGCGCGGCGAGGTCGCTGTTGAGGAACGTTTGTTTGTTACTCTCACTCACTTGCACTCTCGCTGTAAAACAGTTTTCATTTTCTCTTAATCCTATTAGTGTCGAAAGTCATTTATTATTTTCTTAGGGACCCGCACGGCTTCACTGGGACAGATTTAAGATGTAGATAATATTATCCTAGGCCGAACCTATCCTAGACAGAGACGTTCTCTTATTCGTATGGCGACTTTGTTTTTTGTTTGTTTGTTGGTTTCGTAATGTTTCTTTATGAAAGCAAATAAATATTTTGAGTTTGAGTTTATACTATGTAAAGATAAAGATAAAGAAGATTAAGAAGATATATGCAACGAGCGGACAGTGTTGTCCCAACGTCCCGCGGCGGTGACGGTGCCTGCTGTTCCGCCCGCTTCGGGAGTTTATAGTGTTGCTTTTGTAGTAAAAATTCAGTTATCCTTTTCGTGATTTCCTTACATTCGTATATAAATTTCTATCAGATCTGTTCGGTATTCCACGTATTTGATAACACTGAGCATACTTTGGCTGCGGTTTGTCCCCTCCTGTAATATCTTATAAAATTTAAAACATATTTAAATGTTTTAGAAAGTGTTACTTTTGAATTAAAGAGCTTGTTTATCACTTCTCAGTTATTTAGTTCTTTTGCAGGCGGGTTTTTTGTTTTAATTAATAATTTAATTTATTTCAAACTTTTTACAAACGCGCAAGTCGAATAGTTCGTCACGTTAAACTAAGTTTTACGTCGTTTGTGCAAATAATGGTAGCATAAAAGCTTTATAATGTGTACATAATATTATTTAAAATTGGCTATTGTCTAGCTTTCACTTGATATACCTATTGTTGGAATATGAAAAAAAAAATCTTCCCTCCCCTTTCATTTTTGATAGCTTCTGCCCGCGGCTTCGCCCGCGTGGCCTACAGAAAACAAATGACTTTGTTTTTTATCAAAAACTTATAAGTGCTGTCACTCCCTCTCATATTTTCACCGCCCGTTTTACCCCCTTCCAATGTAAAAATCCAAATACCCTAAAACAAACAAACATTTTGAAGTTCCTATTTTTGAATAAACCGATATCTCCCCTCCATACAAAGTTTCACATCCGTTTCCCACCCCTAAAATTCGATACCATCTTGCTCGCTAATCCTGCCGCTAAGCAGCAGTGCTTGCGCTGTTGTGTTCCGGCGTGGAGAGTAAGACAGCCGGTGTAATTACTGGCACAAGAGGTATTCCATCTTAGCCCTAGCCCTTTGCGGGTGGTAGGACTTTGTGCAAGATCAATCCGGATCGCTACCACCATCTTGCTCGCTAATCCCGCCGCTAAGCAGCAGTGCTTGCACTGGTGTAATTACTGGCACAAGAGGTATTCCATCTTATTATTATTTATTTTATTTTCAACATAACAACACAGCATTACAGTTAATACTAATTCACTGTGCATTAAAAATCAGTTTATACAGTACAAAAATTAATAAATCACAGAAGAAGGCCTTCTATCCATCGCCTCACAGTACCTTAGACATTCACGACATACCATTCGCCAACTACTTGCAAAAACATCCAAATCTGGTGCTGATGCGATCTTAGCCTTCTGGGTTGGCAACGTATCTGCAATCTTCTTAGTGTTGCGGGTGTTCATAGGCGGTGATGATCACTTACCATTACACATGACATTACATTATTACACATACATTACATTAGATGACATTATTTTGAAATGAAAAGTCATATAGTTGAAATTACTTTTACTCGCTTTATTTTTAAGACAAAATTTTCTCATGCTAACCTTGGCTGAATATATTGTGGGTAGCACTGTTTGCCATCTTGGCCTTAGGATCTTGGAACGTACCATATATTCATGTGAATAAACGACTCATTCATTCATTCATTCATCAGGGGACCCACTTGCTTGTTTGCCTTCCTATTTCATAAAAAAAATCCATCTTAGCCCTCTGGGTTGGCAACGCATCTGCACTCTCTTTGTCGTTGCAGATGTCTAAAGGCGGTGGTGATCAGTTACTATCAGGTGACCCACTTGCTTGTTTGTCATCTCATTTCATAAAAAAAATTGAAAATTTCAAGTTCCTATTAAAAACCCGATACTTCCATACAAACTTTTACTCCCCGTTTCCCCCCTATAAATTTGAAAATCCAAAAACCCTGTGACACGTCATTATTTACAAGCTCCTATTAAAAAAAAAACAATACGTCCTTACAAACTTTCACCCCCGCTTCTCCCCCTTTAAATAAAAAAAGCAAGACAGCCGGTGTAATTACTGGCACAAGAGGTATTCCATCTTAGCCCTCTGGGTTGGCAACACATCTGCACTCTCTTTGTTGTTGCAGGTGTCTATAGGCGGTGGTGATCACTTACCAGCAGGTGACCCACTTGCTTGTTTGCCTTCCTATGTTGTATAAAAAAAAATACTTTCATACAAAGTTCAACCCCTACCCTCCGTTTTCCCCCTGAAGGTAAAAAATACCAAAAATGGTTTCTTAGCGGATGCCGACGTTATAAAATAAACCTATATTCGTTAATAGTTTCGGTTGGACGATGCTCGCAATCAGTCAGGAGATGTTTGCGCGTGGCAGACGGACAGACGGATAGACGGGTGGCAATAAAGGCTTAGTAATAACACGTTACCACGTACGTTATTTTTACTTCAATACAAAAAATTGTGAACGAACAACTCAAATACAAAATTTCATCCCTGTATTCACCCCCTTAAGGGTTGTAATTCCAATAATACCAGATATACACGTTGCGTTATAAGCCTAAATAATAAATGTTGTTTTTTTTGCTGTGAAAATTAAGGCATTTCCATACACAACTTTATCCCCCTTTTCACCCCTCCAGGGGTAGAATTATCAAAAACACTGAGACCCTTATAAACTATTTTTTTTACGTAAGCCTAACAACAAAATTTCGAGGTCCTTACTTCAAAACTGACGGACTTTCATACAAACTTTCATCCCCTAATTTACCCCTTTAGGGGTGAAATTTCCAAAAATCCTTTCTTAGTGGATGCCTCCACTATATAAGGTATCTATGTACAAAATTTCAAGTCTCTAGGTCCAGCGGTTTGGGCTGTGCGCTGATATATCAGTCAGTCAGTCAGTCAGGACTTTGAATTTTATATGTATAGATTTGCAGACACATACAAATCTAATATGTATGGCCTATGTATAGCCACATGATTTATTTACTGTGCGAAAAAGTAAGCTAAATTATAATTTGTTTATTGTTACAAACTTATGAATTACATTTTATTTATCGTCAATTGGCTTTTTTAAGTTTTGAAATATTTAATCAAATTCTTTATTAAGAAGAAAAAATACAACACTGTGCGAGTGTTGTATTTTTTCTTCTTAATTTAGAATTGGAATTATCTTGATAGTGCGTATCCAGATAATTCCAACGACACTTTGCACGATAAAATCCATCAAGTCGTTTAGGCTGCAGAGCGTTCCACAAAAATAGACATATATGTATACTTGCACTCTGAAAACATTTACATAGGGAGGGTCCCCTTCTGGCGGTAGTGGGTCAAAAACGAACGAAGATGAACTGTAATTATAATTAACAGATCCGGTAATAAACTTTTAATTCCGACGTCGCCTCAGCAAGCAACAAGTCATACAATTACCACGCGCTTATTCGCCTCGAAAGCCTAATTTCTTGAAGCGGTGTGCTTCGCAAAGGAATCGTAGGGTTAATCTATTTCAAAAATGAGTGTTCCTTGGATTCTTTATGGGGATGCTGACTACAAACCTAGATTTAGGCTCACTAGAAGGGCTCAAATCCCGGTAGGGACGAACAAGTGCTTGTAACAGAATCGTGGGTGATATTTACAAGTGTGTCAGCGTCTAAATATTATGTTAGAATGTCCTTAGCCTCGTATTCGAAGCTGGTGTGTTGGTGTCGATGTAAACGGTGCGGTGTCGCGGTACAGGTGCACGGGCGGTCCGAGGGCGCGACGTGCGGCCCGGTGATGGCGCAGGGCGGCGTGCAGGCGCTCGAGGCCATGCTGTTCGCGCTGGACCACGCGGCGCGCGCGCGCCTCGCGCCGCCCGGCGTGCGCGTGGGCGCGCTCGTGCTCGACGACTGCGACAACGACACCTACGGCCTCGAGATGGCGCTCGACTTCATCAAAGGTATCGCGGCTGCTGCGTCTGCGAGACCGTGCGGCTAAACGTCTGCCCCGACGGAGTTTAGCAACAATATCTCAACTTCACTCAGCCGCTGCACTTAACTTGGAGCATTGTTGTCTTACAAAGTTTTCTATCTTAATACAAAAATATTAAGAATACGGTTATCCAATAATCAGCATGGTTTTCATTAACGCATATCTATGGTGTCCAATCTCCAGCTCTTAAATCAGTAATAGAATACCAAAGAAAACAAAACAAATGTGTAAATAGTAAATGAGTATAAGCAATAAACAGCGTCCACACGGATTATAGGACTGGGACACTGTAGTCCCATGAAAAGGAAAAACATACAAATAATAAAAAAACGCCTTACAGCTTGTGGCGAGCTTTTAGTGGATAGCGACCGAACGACGAACGACCGAACGTAGGTACCCGATAAATAGTAGGTGTTGTGATCTGGTGTCACCAACAGTAGACGAGGATGGCCACACTGACTTCCGCCCCCGCCGCCATTCCGACCGGTATTGTTGTGATTGGATTAAGCATAAATAAATAAATAACATTCAGTGGTAATCGGTGTATTAAGTAATTATCATCCAGTTACTAACAACCCCGGTAAAGTGTATAATAACTGGCGACGAGGATGGGATGAAATAAAATAAAAAAGTAAAGTATATAATACTCGGGACACAGACGATAAAAATGTCCTCTACGTGTTCGCACTATTGTCCCGTACGATCGAAAATCATACAAATAATAATAATGACTTCGCACAAAACCTCCTGTCCTTGTTGTCAAAACGGTGTGTTGGTGCAGGTTCGATCAGCAACATCGAGGAGGAGCAGTACGCGTGCGCGGCGCCGGGCGTGCGCCAAGTGATCTCGGGCGTTGTGGGCGCCGCGTCGAGCGTCACCTCCGTGCAGGTCGCCAATCTACTGCGCCTCTTCAAGATCCCGCAAGTGTCCTACTTCTCCACGTCGCCCGAGCTGTCCAACAAGGCGCGCTTCGAGTACTTCACGCGCACCATCCCCTCCGACCTGCACCAAGTGCGAGCCATGGTCGAGATCGTCAAGAAATTTGGCTGGCGCTACGTCTCCATCATCTATGAGGAATCCAACTATGGAATCAAAGTGAGCTGTTTGATAGATTCTTATATTGATGTAGACTTTAGAAACGACGGTCCTTTGGAACTTTTTTATATCTCGCAGGCGTTCGAAGAGCTCGAGACGCTTCTGGCGCGCAACGAGATCTGCATCGCAGTAAAGGAACGGCTCGTGAAGGATTCGGGTGAAGCTCCCGCCAGCGCCTACGACACTATCGTCGCGCGCCTCCTGTCGCGACCGCGAGCCCGGGGTCAGTCCATGCTTTCGCTTGTCGCGTTTCCGCGAATGATGCTGATGTGTTTCATATGCGGTGTTATCGGTCCAGGCGTCATCGTGTTCGGGTCGGACCAGGAGGTGGCGGGCGTGATGGAGGCGGTGCAGCGGGCTGGCGCGGAGGGCGCGTTCGGCTGGGTGGGCTCGGATGGCTGGTCGGCGCGCGCGCTGGTGGCCGCTGGCCGCGAGCGCGCCGTCGAGGGCACCATCTCAGTGCAGCCGCTCGCTCGCCCCGTCCGCGGCTTCCGCGAGTACTTTCTCAACCTCACCGTGCATAACAACCGTCGCAACCCCTGGTTTGTAGGTAAACTCGCCTTCTCGTTCCGCGCTGTCTCCTCGAAACGCGAACGAGTACTGTGATCGTGAGTGTGTTCCGCAGAATTCTGGGAGGAGCAGTTCCAGTGCCGATGGGAGGGTGTGGGCGCCGCGCGCACGCCATATAACGCGCATGCGCAGCGCTGCACCGGCCGCGAGCAGCTCACCGCCGACAACACCGAGCTGGAGGCGCAGCTGCAGTTCGTGGCGGACGCAGTGCTGGCTTTTGTGCACGCACTGCGCGACATGCACGCGGCCGAGTGCGGCGGCCGGCCGGGCTTGTGCGAGGCGCTGCGACAGCCACAGGGGCCCTCGCTGCTGCGCTATTTGCGCAATGTGCGGTTTACCGGTCAGCATTCTCTTATTGTGGTGAGACTACCGTTTACACGCACCGTCATAATACTTCCTAATTCTGATCTTTCCTCAGGTCTGAGCGGCGAGGAGTTCCATTTCGACGCAAACGGTGACGGACCTGCGCGCTACAATATTTTGCACTTCAAGCAAGTGGAGCGTGGCGTTTTCCGCTGGCTCAAGGTTGGCCGCTACCTTGACGGAGAGCTTGAGCTCGAAATGGACGGTGAGTTCATTTTTATAGTCGGAACTCACAATTGTTTAAAACGTTTTTAAGATAATGTTTGTGGTTTAAAAGTGAGGTTCTTACCAGGCCATAAACCATCTGTTGAATGAAATTCTAATTTACTTGAAACGCAACAATATTTATGCTTCAAACAAATCCTAATCAACACATAAGGCATATACATAGTTAACAAGTTGTAGGGCATGCACGAGTCGGTGCCGAGATGAGCTATTTTGTAGTAAGACAGAATTGGAGGTCGTTATTAATTAAAACATTCTTGACTCGTTTTTAACTTAAAATACAGAGATACAATTTAAGTGGGAGTCACCGCGGCCGCCAGAGTCTGTGTGCAGCGCCGAGTGCGAGCTGGGGCAGGCCAAGCAGTACGTGGAGGGAGAGAGCTGCTGTTGGCACTGCTTCAACTGCACGCAGTACGAGGTGAGCGCCGTTGCGTCGCGATGCCCCCCCCCCCCTCCCTTGTCGCACTGACCCTGCTATTTTTCGTAGATACGTGCGCCTGATTCCGAGACAGCGTGTCGCGAGTGTCCACGCGGGACGCTTCCTGACGCCACGCGCACGCACTGCGCGCTGCTGCCCGCGCAGTACCTGCGCCCCGAATCGCCAGCCGCGCGGGGTGCCATGGCATTCTCTGCACTCGGAATCCTCTTTACCGTGTATGTACCTTGTCTTCCGATTTCTTCAATATGCCAGTGCGAGTGAACATTTCTAATGGCAAATCATGAACAGGTTCGTGCTCAGCGTGTGGGTCTGGCGTGGCGATACGCCGGTGGTGCGCGCCAGCGGTCGAGAGCTGAGCTACGTGCTGCTCGGTGGCATCCTCATGTGCTACCTGGTCACCTTCGCGCTCGTGCTGCGGCCCACCGACGCTCTGTGCACGGTGCAGCGGTCAGTGACCGTCGCCTTCGCTCCCTTCCCCGGTGACTCCGGCCGCTCACTCGACTCACCGATCGGCTCCGCAGGTTCGGCACCGGCTTGTGCTTCACGGTGGTGTACGCGGCGCTGCTGACGAAGACGAACCGCATCGCGCGCATCTTCGCGGCGGGCGAGCGCTCGGCGCGGCGGCCCGCGTTCATCTCGCCGCGCTCGCAGCTGGCGGTGTGCGCGCTGCTGGTGGGCGTGCAGGTGGTGATCGTGGGCGTGTGGCAGGCCGCGGCGCCGGCGCGCGCCGTGCGCCACCTGCCGTCGCGCGAGGCCGCCGTGCTGGTGTGCGACGCCTACGTGGACGCCTCCTACACGCTCGCCTTCAGCTACCCGGCCGCGCTCATCGCCACCTGCACCGTGTACGCCGTGCTCACCCGCAAGATCCCGGAGGCGTTCAACGAGAGCAAACACATCGGTGAGCGCCGCCCCTCCGCCGCCCCCCGCCCTTCGCCCCTCGCCCCTCTCCCTCACTGACGCCGCACTGCGCTTGCAGGGTTCACGATGTACACGACGTGTGTCATCTGGCTCGCCTTCGTGCCGCTGTACTTCGGTACGGCGAACCACGTGGCGCTGCGCGTCACCACCATCGCTGTCACCATCTCGCTCAGCGCCTCTGTCACGCTCGCCTGCCTGTTTGCGCCTAAGGTATTTACCGGTTCGGAGGTACAGTCTGACAACAGGCGCCGTACCGCTACTCTGTATTGCACGGCTGCCCGAGGAGCGCTCGCTGTCAAACGGAAGCGTAGCTCGGCCCCGCGGAATGACGCGACGGCTGGCGTGTTTACGTGTCGCAGGTGTACATTATCCTGCTGCGGCCGGAGCGCAACGTGCGCGCCAGCCTGATGCCCGGGCGCTGGCGCGCGGGCGCGGGCGGCGGCGGCGCGGCGGGCGGCGCCGTGTGCGCGGCGCTGGTGGGCGCGGCCGCCCCGCTGCCGCCGCGCGCGCCGCTCACCGCCACGCCCTCCACCGACCGCTCCACGCTCAACGATAACGGTAATCGTACCTTTATGCTACATCGGATAGGAATAAACTAAAATATTAGATTTTGAAATTCACTCGAATATTCCTCGTTCTTACCTTTATTCTGGCCAAAAAAAAGGCCTACAATTTTAGTTAAAACAATTCGATGATCAGAGAAAGGGGATTTTAAATTAAATTGAAGTTATAAATTTTTTTCGGTCAGCAATGGTGTATGAATAATTTAATGATTAGAAATCCTGCTCGTCGACCCCACGTATGCGCGTGTGTGTTACAGACCGCACGCCGAGCTCGTGCCTGGACCGGCAGGTGCAGACGGAGCCGTGCGAGCAGTTCCCTGCGCCGGCGCCGGCCGCGGAGCTGCGGCTGGACGCGCGCGCGCTGGCGCCGCGCGCCGCGGGGCTGCCGCCCTTCCCGCTGCAGGAGCCGCCCGCGCTGCCCAACGGGCCGCGCGCGCCCGCGCCGCCGCCCGAGGCCGAGCGCCCCTTATAGCGCGCGTCGCCGCCCGCCCGCCGCGCGCCCGCGCGCCGCGCCCCCGTGCTCGTGTGAACCCCGCGCGACTCGACTCGACACTGACTGTTTCTTGGAATTGCTCAGTGGATAAACATGGAATGTATACTGTTAGATACCGAATGTTTGGTACGTAACGATGAAAAATCTTATATTTTGAATAAAATGTGTGTACATAGTAAACGAAGTGCGTTGACGACTCCTTATTGAATGCTGTTCACATTACGTTGTTTAAAGTTTACTGTACATAATTCTAGCCGGGAGCCCGGGCGAAATTCCTAAGATAAATAATAACACGTTATTTGACCTACTGATAAGTGGAACAAACCGAATTGTGATATTAGTTTAGGTTATTAAAGTTAAATAAACGGAATCAATGCGTCGTTTATTATTCCACCCTTTCTTTACTCCTACTATGCAGAAAACGTTAACGCAGCGTCCTGGTTGAAGTGGACTGGATTAAATAAATAACACTAAATGATACACGTAACGACAACACAAACAAAATCTTGGTCATTCCGCAGGACTCGAGCCTACAACTTTGCTACTTCGTGACTTGCTCTTACCGGTTGAGCTACAGATGACCCTATAAGACACTGCCAATATTTCTATGTGCTCTGTTTTTAAATCCCAACGCAAAAAGAGAGGTGTTACCAAAATTACTAAATGATCTTTTACGTTGCGGGTGTCAATAGGCGGTGGCAATCACTTTAGCATCAGGTGACCTTCCTTCTTCGTTTGTCTTATAACTTTGTAATGGACATATTTATGAGACTTGCACTTTTTTTTTCCAAAGCCTTTATCGCATAAAAAAAGTTAAATTCTGCCCAGCAATGACAACATTTCTGTGAACTTTATGAAAACAAAAAATAATTTTGCGTTCATTCTCAATACCTAAGGGTGAAAGGAAATTAAGCACACATGCACATAACTACGTGTTGTTATGAGTATTACACGTACAAACGTATAGTAGCCGACAATGTACGAACAGAATTGAGGAGTTCAACAAAATCCATAAACATTGCATAAGACAACGGGGTTTATTAAGAAAACAAAGGGTTCCATAAGCTACCCGAATTGAACCGATAGCGCTGGAAATACCCTAAAGATGGCGAAAGATGCGCCAAAAAAATGCCCATGTGGAACAAAACCTTTACGTCGTCAGCGCTTAAAAAACATGGGCCAAAAGTGGATTTTCCTAGATTTTAGACCATTTTTCGAACAAATTAAGCTTTAAAATTTGATATCTTAATTAGAGGGCAAGTCAGAGGAGTCTGGTCTGTGCCAATTGAATAAGGCACTTGATTTCCTATATGCCGCAATTTTTTTTTGCAAAATCGATGAACATTTCAAAAGTTAGTGCTTAAATACCTACAATCCGAGGTGATATACCAAACCTTGCCTCTGACGGGTGGGAGTGGGGGGCTCGTTTTTTTGCCGCGAGCGGCAGCGGACAACTCACAGAAGGTAAACACAATAAGAAAGAGTGAGATCGGATGGATATCGACCGAGTTATTAGAAAAAAATGGCCAAAAAAAAATAGCCCCTGTGAAAAAGCTACGAGCAACTCACTCTTCTTTAATAACTTTTGAACCGAATGTCCAATTGTTACCAAACAAAAGAGAGTTGCCAGAGGACTCTATGGCATGGCTAGCGCCGCAAGCATAATGACTCTAAATCTAAAAACAAAAATAATATCTTTTTGTTTTTAGATTTAGAGTCATTATGCTTGCGGCGCTAGCCATGCCATAGAGACCTTTGGCAACTCTCTTTTGTTCTCGAAAAAGCTGACTGTATTTCCTTAACGGAAATAAAGCTTAGGCTTGAAAAATTCCTAACTGCAAAACCAGAGAAGCTGGAATCACAGAACAAAAAGTATAATTTGGATTGGTTCTTAAGGAACAAAATCCGCAAAGCAAAAACGCAAGAACTATTGGCCCACTCTGAAAATTTCGGAAAAAACTGACTGAAAACAAACAGTTTTTCCCGAAATTTGAATTCAACTAATAGATAACCTAACGCAAGATAACCTAACTGAGGCAAACATAAACGAGGCAAATATAACTGAGGTAAATCTAGCTGTGAAAAACCTAACTAACAGATAACTTAACTCAAAGATAACCTAACTGAAGCAAACAAGCTAACCTAACTAAGGCAAACCTAACTGTGGCAAACCTTACTGAGGCAAATCTAACTAAAGCAAACCTTACTGAGGAAAACCTAACTGAGAAAAACCTAACTGACAGATAACCTAACTGACAGATAACCTAACTCAGAGATAACCTAACTGAACTGAAAATAACTTAACGCAAGATAATCTAACTGCAGCTAACCCAACTGGCAGAAAACCTAACACAATAAAACGTAACTGAAGCTAACCTAACCGATAGATAACCTAACTTAACTAAGGCAAACCTAACTGAGGCAAACATAACCGAAGCAAACATAACTGAGGTAAACCTAGCTGAAAAAAAAAAAACCTAACTGCCAGATAACCTAACTGACAGGTAAATTAACTCAGAGATTACCTACCTGAAGCAAACAAGCTAACCTAACTAAGAAAAACCTAAATGACAGATAACCTAACTCAGAGATAACCTAACTGAACTAAAAATAACCCAACGCAAGATAACCTAACTGCAGCTAACCTAACTGACAAAAAACCTAACACAGTAAAACGTAACTGGAGCAAACCTAACCGATAGATAACCTAACCTAACTTAACTAAGGCAAACCTAACTGAGGCAAACATAACCGAAGCAAACATAAATGAGATAAACCTAGCTGTAAAAAAACCTCTCTGACAGATAAACTAACTAAGAGATAACCTAACTGGCAGGTAACTTTACTCAGAGATTACCTACCTGAAGCAAACAAGATAACCTAACTAAGGCAAACCTAACTGAGGCAAAACTTACAGAGGCAAACCTAACTAAAGCAAACCTCACTGAGGAAAACCTAACTAAGGAAAACCTAAATGACAGATAACCTAACTCAGAGATAACCTAACTGAACTAAAAATAACTTAACGCAAGATAACCTAACTGAAGCTAACCTAACTGACAGAAAACGTAACTGAAGCTAACCTAACCGATAGATAACCTAACCTAACTTAACTAAGGCAAACCTAACTGAGGCAAACATAACCGAGGCAAACATAACTGGGGTAAAAATAGCTGTAAAAAACTTACTGACAGATAAACTAACTGACAGGTAACTTTACTCTGAGATTACCTATCTGAAGCAAACAAGCTAACCTAACCAAGGCAAACCTAACTAAGGCAAACCTAACTGAGGCAAACCTAACTAAAGCAAACCTCACTTAGGAAAACCTAACTAAGAAAAACCTAAATGACAGATAACCTAACTCAGAGATAACCTAACTAAAGTAAAAATAACCTAACGCAAGATAACCTAACTGAAGCTAACCCAACTGGCAGAAAACCTAACACAATAAAACTTAACTGAAGCTAACCTAGCCGATAGATAACCTAACCTAACCTAACCTAACTAAGGCAAACCTAACTGAGGCAAACATAACTAAGGCAAACATAACTGAGGTAAATCTAGCTGTAAAAAAACCTAACTGACAGATAAACTAACTGACAGATAATCTAACTGACAGGTAACTTTACTCAGAGATTACCTACCTGAAGCAAACAAGCTAACCTAACTAAGGCAAACCTAACAAAGGCAAACCTAACTAAAGCAAACCTCACTTAGGAAAATCTAACTAAGAAAAACCTAAATGACAGATAACCTAACTCAGAGATAACCCAACTGAAGAAAAATAAACTAACGCAAGATAACCTAACTGCAGCTAACATAACTGACAGAAAGCCTAAAACAGTAAAACGTAACTGAAGCTAACCTAACCGATAGATAACCTAACCTAACTTAACTCAGGCACACCTAACTGAGGCAAACATAACCGAGGCAAACATAACTGGGATAAAAATAGATGTTAAAGACCTAACAGACAGCTAAAATAACTGGCAGATAACCTTACTGGCAGATAACCTTACTGACAGATAACCTAACTCAGAGATAACCTACCTGAAGCAAACAAGCTAACCTAACTAAGGCAAACCTAACTGAGGCAAACCTTAGTGAGGCAAACGTAACTAAAGCAAACCTCACTGAGGAAAACCTAACTGATGAAAACCTAACTGACAGATAACTTACGCAGAGATAACCTAATTGTACTGAAAATAACTAACCGCAAGATAACCTAACTGCAGCTAACCTAACTGACAGAAAACCTAACACAGTAAAACGTAACTGAAGCTAACATAACCGATAGATAACCTAACCTAACTTAACTAAAGCAAACCTAACTGAGGCAAACATAACCGAAGCAAACATAACTGAGGTAAACCTAGCTGAAAAAAAAAAAAAAAAAAAAACCTAACTGACAGATAAACTAACTGACAAATAATCTAACTGACAGGTAACTTTACTCAGAGATTACCTACCAGAAGCAAACAAGCTAACCTAACTAAGGCAAACCTAACTGAGGCAAACCTAACTAAAGCAAACCTCACTTAGGAAAACCTAACTGACAGATAACTTATTTTATCTGTCAGGTAAGCCTGACAGATAAAATAACTGGCAGATAACCTTACTGACAGATAACCAAACTCAGAGATAACCAACCTGAAGCAAACAAGCTAACCTAACTAAGGCAAACCTAACTGAGGCAAACCTTAGTGAGGCAAACCTAACTAAAGCAAACCTCACTTAGGAAAATCTAACTAAGAAAAACCTAAATGACAGATAACCTAACTCAGAGATAACCCAACTGAAGTAAAAATAACCTAACGCAAGATAACCTAACTGCAGCTAACATAACTGACAGAAAGCCTAAAACAGTAAAACATAAGTGAAGCTAACATAACCGATAGATAACCTAACCTAACCTAATCTAACTAAGGCAAACCTAACTGAGGCAAACATAACTAAGGCAAACATAACTGAGGTAAATCTAGCTGTAAAAAAACCTAACTGACAGATAAACTAACTGACAGATAATCTAACTGACAGGTAACTTTACTCAGAGATTACCTACCTGAAGCAAACAAGCTAACCTAACTAAGGCAAACCTAACAAAGGCAAACCTAACTAAAGCAAACCTCACTTAGGAAAATCTAACTAAGAAAAACCTAAATGACAGATAACCTAACTCAGAGATAACCCAACTGAAGTAAAAATAACCTAACGCAAGATAACCTAACTGCAGCTAACATAACTGACAGAAAGCCTAAAACAGTAAAACGTAAGTGAAGCTAACCTAACCGATAGATAACCTAACCTAACTTAACTCAGGCACACCTAACTGAGGCAAACATAACCGAGGCAAACATAACTGGGATAAAAATAGATGTTAAAGACCTAACAGACAGCTAAAATAACTGGCAGATAACCTTACTGGCAGATAACCTTACTGACAGATAACCTAACTCAGAGATAACCTACCTGAAGCAAACAAGCTAACCTAACTAAGGCAAACCTAACTGAGGCAAACCTTAGTGAGGCAAACGTAACTAAAGCAAACCTCACTGAGGAAAACCTAACTGATGAAAACCTAACTGACAGATAACTTACTCAGAGATAACCTAATTGTACTGAAAATAACTAACCGCAAGATAACCTAACTGCAGCTAACCTAACTGACAGAAAACCTAACACAGTAAAACGTAACTGAAGCTAACATAACCGATAGATAACCTAACCTAACTTAACTAAAGCAAACCTAACTGAGGCAAACATAACCGAAGCAAACATAACTGAGGTAAACCTAGCTGAAAAAAAAAAAACCTAACTGACAGATAAACTAACTGACAAATAATCTAACTGACAGGTAACTTTACTCAGAGATTACCTACCAGAAGCAAACAAGCTAACCTAACTAAGGCAAACCTAACTGAGGCAAACCTAACTAAAGCAAACCTCACTTAGGAAAACCTAACTGACAGATAACTTATTTTATCTGTCAGGTAAGCCTGACAGATAAAATAACTGGCAGATAACCTTACTGACAGATAACCAAACTCAGAGATAACCAACCTGAAGCAAACAAGCTAACCTAACTAAGGCAAACCTAACTGAGGCAAACCTTAGAGAGGCAAACCTAACTAAAGCAAACCTCACTTAGGATAGCTTAGGTTAGCTTCAGTTAGGTTATCTTGCGTTAGGTTAGGTTAGGTTAGGTTAGGTTAGGTTAGGTTAGGTTAGGTTAGGTTAGGTTAGGTTAGGTTAGGTTAGGTTAGGTTAGGTTAGGTTAGGTTAGGTTAGGTTAGGTTAGGTTAGGTTAGGTTAGGTTAGGTTAGGTTAGGTTAGGTTAGGTTAGGTTAGGTTAGGTTAGGTTAGGTTAGGTTAGGTTAGGTTAGGTTAGGTTAGGTTAGGTTAGGTTAGGTTAGGTTAGGTTAGGTTAGGTTAGGTTAGGTTAGGTTAGGTTAGGTTAGGTTAGGTTAGGTTAGGTTAGGTTAGGTTAGGTTAGGTTAGGTTAGGTTAGGTTAGGTTAGGTTAGGTTAGGTTAGGTTAGGTTAGGTTAGGTTAGGTTAGGTTAGGTTAGGTTAGGTTAGGTTAGGTTAGGTTAGGTTAGGTTAGGTTAGGTTAGGTTAGGTTAGGTTAGGTTAGGTTAGGTTAGGTTAGGTTAGGTTAGGTTAGGTTAGGTTAGGTTAGGTTAGGTTAGGTTAGGTTAGGTTAGGTTAGGTTAGGTTAGGTTAGGTTAGGTTAGGTTAGGTTAGGTTAGGTTAGGTTAGGTTAGGTTAGGTTAGGTTAGGTTAGGTTAGGTTAGGTTAGGTTAGGTTAGGTTAGGTTAGGTTAGGTTAGGTTAGGTTAGGTTAGGTTAGGTTAGGTTAGGTTAGGTTAGGTTAGGTTAGGTTAGGTTAGGTTAGGTTAGGTTAGGTTAGGTTAGGTTAGGTTAGGTTAGGTTAGGTTAGGTTAGGTTAGGTTAGGTTAGGTTAGGTTAGGTTAGGTTAGGTTAGGTTAGGTTAGGTTAGGTTAGGTTAGGTTAGGTTAGGTTAGGTTAGGTTAGGTTAGGTTAGGTTAGGTTAGGTTAGGTTAGGTTAGGTTAGGTTAGGTTAGGTTAGGTTAGGTTAGGTTAGGTTAGGTTAGGTTAGGTTAGGTTAGGTTAGGTTAGGTTAGGTTAGGTTAGGTTAGGTTAGGTTAGGTTAGGTTAGGTTAGGTTAGGTTAGGTTAGGTTAGGTTAGGTTAGGTTAGGTTAGGTTAGGTTAGGTTAGGTTAGGTTAGGTTAGGTTAGGTTAGGTTAGGTTAGGTTAGGTTAGGTTAGGTTAGGTTAGGTTAGGTTAGGTTAGGTTAGGTTAGGTTAGGTTAGGTTAGGTTAGGTTAGGTTAGGTTAGGTTAGGTTAGGTTAGGTTAGGTTAGGTTAGGTTAGGTTAGGTTAGGTTAGGTTAGGTTAGGTTAGGTTAGGTTAGGTTAGGTTAGGTTAGGTTAGGTTAGGTTAGGTTAGGTTAGGTTAGGTTAGGTTAGCAGTCTTCTTTTAGTTTGTATCTCCCGGACATTCCGTTCGGGAGCTATAAATTTTTTAGTCGATTGCTCGTTGCCTACTTTAGGCGCCGCACTTTGCCTTTTTCCGGTGGAAAATTTTCTTCGAAAATTCGCCGCCGGAAAAGTAGGGGGAGGGGGACAAAACGGGCAGAGAAGGTGTGTGGGGGGTCTAAGGGGCCACCTTTTGGCACCTTGCGCACTTCTCTTGGGCTTGCGGTTGTCGAGTTGTCGGAGGTCAAAGGTCGGATTTCGGGGCTCCGGCCCGTTACAAAAGGTTCGCTCTTGACCGTTTTGAAAATATTTTCTTGGTTTTTCTTGGTTTTGTCCAATTTCGTGAGGGCGGAATGTCGGCGGCAGCGACAGACCGCAGCGAAACGGGGGGGGGGGATATTGTTGTGCCGGACGGCCCAGGGTCGGTCCCGGAACAAGAGGTCGAGGTCGACGTCGAAGTGGTCGAGGTAATGGAGAATGTCTCCGGACCCTCGAAGAGGGGATTGGTCGAGTGCGGCGACAACCCAAGGCCTGAGTTGGGGCCAAAAGTTAGCACGGCGCGCCGGGGGGGCAAATCCCCTGCCATCAGGTCCCATTTGGGATTGGGCTTTTCGGAAGCAAGGGTCCTGCTCCGGGACCTGAAATTCGAGGAGCTCGAGGCGGAGGCGAATAAAACGGCGACGTACCGCCTTGAATCTCCCGCGCTGGACACGAAGTCCTGCACGGGAAAAAAGGCTAAGAAGAGGGGGGCCGAGAAGGCCGAAGCTGCACCCGAGTTCAGCTCGGATGAGGGGGAGGTGGACGAGGGAGACCCTATTGAAGTTGCCCGCAATGCCGCATTCGCCGTGTTGGCGGAGGCTGGCAAATGCGGCAACATTAAAGGGACCATCTGGGGCCGAATTAATTCGGCCTGCAAGCAAGTGATGGGGGCGATGGACGCCCTTCAGAGCAGGACTGAGGGGGAGGAAATCCGCCGGCTCAAGGCCGACAATGAGCGGATGCGGAACCAGTTGGCCTTGCTGGAGAGGGAGACGAAGGCCCTCCGCATCGCTTTTTCGTCGCGAGCGGTGGAGAAACCGGCTCCCCCCCCCGCGGAACGTCTCCCCGAAGGATTGGCCGACGCTTTAGGGGACCTAAAACGGGACCTGTTCATCTCCCTCGGGGAGATGATCAATGTTCGCCTGGGGGAGATGGAGAGACGTCTCCCAGCAGAGCCCATCCTCCGCCCTCCGTTGGCGGCGGACAAAAGACGGGACGCGGCCGCAGGACGTCCAGCCGATGAGCCGTCCCCGGGTCCATCGCGGGCCAGGCCCGCGAAGGTGGCCCCCGCTAAGCCCGCGACCAAGCCGGCCAAACCGGCTCAGGCCAAGACGACTCCAGCCAAGCCGGCCCCGGCCAAGCCGGCCCCGGCCAAGCCGGCCCCGGCCAAGCCGACCTCGGCCAAGCCGGCCCCGGCCAAACCGGCCCCGACCCAGGGTAGACCCACAGAGGACGCGTCTACAGCCTCAGTAGAGGCAGCGCCGGCAGCGCCGACATGGACGGAAGTGGTGCGAAGGGGGGCCAAAAAGGCCCCCAAACAAACGAAGACAGCTCCCGCCCCCCAGGCAGTGGCGAATAAAGTGGCCGGCCCGAAACTGACCGCCCCAAAGACCTCAGCTGTGGTAATCACGCTAAGGTCGGAGTCCAAGGACTCATACAAGGCGGTCATGGACCGGGCCACCGCCAACATAAAGTTGGCGGATTTGGAGCTGGACCATCTAAAGGTCCGGCTATCGGCCACCGGGGGGCGGCTGATCGAGGTGGGCGGCGCCAACAGCGCCAAGACCGCGGACGCCCTCGCGGTCAAGCTGCAGGAGTTGGTCGGGGAATCGGCGGAGATAACCCGACCGACCAAATGCGCCGACCTGCGTATCTCCGGCCTGGACGAGTCGGCGGAGCCGGAGTCCGTCCGCCAGGCGATCGCGGAGAAGGGGGGGTGCCCCCCGGACAGCGTCAGGGTGGGCACGATTAGGATGGGGCCCGCGGGGACGGGCTCTGTTCTGGCCAGATGCCCGGTGGCCGCCGCCAAGGCCATCGTCCAGGCCGGTCGGCTCCTGGTCGGCTGGTCCGCAGCGCGGGTCCAGGCGCTGGAGCCCCTCCCCATGCGCTGCTACAAGTGCATGGGGACAGGGCATACTAGGGCGCTGTGCCCGTCCACTGCCGACCGAAGCAACCTCTGCTTCCGGTGCGGCATGGAGGGACACAGGTCGTCGGGCTGCACTGCGAACCCTAAGTGCGCGCTGTGCACCCGACTCGGGCGCCCTGCCGGGCACGTAATGGGGGGTGAAAAATGCACCCCCCCTCCAACCAGAGGAAGAGTGGCCGCCCAGACCCCGGCCCCTAGATCAGCGACTGTAGGCCACACGGCGTCGGAGGGGCTCATGGACACTGCCAATGCCAGCACGTCCGCTTGAGCTCCTCCAGGCGAACGCCAACCACTCCGCCCGCGCTCAGGATCTGCTGATGCAGTCCATGGCGGAGTGGGGCGTTGACGCGACGGTGGTCGCCGAGCCGTACTTCGTCTCCCCCCAATCTAACTGGGCTGGAGACGTGGACGGCTCGGTGGCAGTGGTGGTGCCGGCGTTCGGCGAATCCCCCCGCCTCTCCATAAAGGAGAGGGGGCAAGGATTCGTCGCGGTCAAATGGGGAGAAATATTGCTCCTAGGAGTTTATTTCTCCCCGAACAGGCCCCTGAGGGCATTCGAGGCCTTCCTCAGGGAGCTGGGGCTGGTCGTTGGGAGGGCGGCTCCAATGCCGGTCTTGGTGATGGGGGACCTGAACGCGAAAAGCGGCGCGTGGGGTTCCCCCATCACCGACGCCAGAGGGACGGAGGTCGAGGGCTGGGCGGCCACGGCCGGCCTCGCACTGGTGAATCGGGGGACGGTTCAAACATGCGTGCGGCGGCAGGGGGGGTCTATCGTGGACCTAACGTTCGCGACCCCTGCCATTGCCGCACGCATCCAGGATTGGCGCGTCCTGGAGGACGCAGAGACCCTCTCCGATCACCGGTACATCCGGTTTAGGGTCTCTGCGTCGTCGTCCCCCGGGGTGCAACCTCGGGCCGGTCAGGGTTTCCCGAGGTGGACCCTGACCAAACTGGACCCGGAGATGGCAGAGGAGGCTGCCATGATCCGGGCCAGGTGGTCGTCCCCGCCCGTCGGCGGAGACGTAAACGAGAGGGCAAGGCAATTCCGAGCGGCACTCACCGAGGTCTGTGACGCCGCTATGCCTCGGACGCGGCGGATGCCCGCCAAAAAACAAGTTTACTGGTGGTCGGCGGAGCTTGCGGACCTCCGCGCCGCCAGTATTCGCGCAAGGCGGGCGTACCAGCGGTGCCGTAGGAGGAGGGCCCACACCCCAGCCGAGGAGGACCTTTATTACCAGGTCCTCCGAGAAGCAAAGACGGCACTTCAGGGGGCCATCGCCAGGGCCAAGGACTCCGCACACGAGGAGTTCTTGGCCACCCTGGATAGGGACCCGTGGGGGCGGCCGTACCGCATCGTCCGCAATAAGATGCGGACCGCCCCCCCCATCGAGTCGCTGGAGCCGGAGCTGCTGCAGCGAGTGGTCGTCGGGCTTTTCCCGGGACCGCCAAACGTGACGGTCCCAAGAATGGCGCCGCCGGTAGCGGAAGAGGTGGAGCAGGAGGCCCCCCCACCCGTCACAGATGACGAGATGGTGGGGGCAGTTGACCGGCTGCGTAGGTGCAGGAAGGCGCCGGGACCGGACGGGGTCCCGGGTAAGGTCCTTCCTGTTGCACTAAAGCACTTGGGGTGCCGCCTCAGGCAGTTATATGATGACTGCCTGGCGGCTGGGCGGTTCCCCAGCGTGTGGAAACAGGGGAGGCTGTGCCTGTTAACAAAAGCGGGTCGACCCGCAGACTCCCCTTCGGCCTACAGGCCCATAGTGCTGCTGGACGAGGTGGGCAAGATGCTGGAGCGCATCATTGCGTCCCGCGTACAGAGCCACCTCGTCCGGGTAGGGCCGGGCCTCTCGGACCACCAGTTCGGGTTCCGAGCGGGGCGGTCGACGTTAGATGCAGTCACCGCCCTGAAGGAGTTCTGCGGGTACGCGGAGGGAAGAGGGGAGGGGGTCATGGCGGTGTCGCTAGACATCGCCAACGCCTTCGGCACCCTCCCCTATGGCGTGATAGAGGAGGCACTCCGATACCACGGAGTGCCCCTCTATCTGAGAAGGTTGATAGGGCACTACCTACAAGGCAGGGTAGTGTCCTACCAGGCGAGAGGGGGCGAGATCGAGGAGCGGCGGATGGCCTGCGGCGTTCCACAGGGGTCCGTGCTGGGACCCCTGCTTTGGAACGTCGGTTTCGACTGGGTGATCCGCCTCACGCTCCTCCCCCGGATGGCAGTCGTCTGCTACGCAGACGACACCCTCGTAGCCGTCCGGGGCGGAGACTACGAGGAGACGGCGCGGCGGGCGACGGTGGCCACCA
The DNA here is from genome assembly GCA_963691745.1 of Ditula angustiorana. Classification (NCBI taxonomy): domain Eukaryota; kingdom Metazoa; phylum Arthropoda; class Insecta; order Lepidoptera; family Tortricidae; genus Ditula; species Ditula angustiorana. The sequence continues at coordinate 16,034 of OY829483.1, read as the reverse complement.
CCATGGTGGTAGACCGGATCCGCATGCTGGGCCTGCGGGTGGCCCTCACGAAGACGGAGGCCATCGTCTTCGGGGGGAGGGGCCCAGGTTGGAGGATCCCCGCGGGAGCGGGGATCCGCATAAGAGGGGAAATCGTCGAGGTGAAGGCCCAGATCAAGTACCTGGGCCTACACCTCGATAGGCGGTGGAGTTTCGAGGGCCATTTCAAGGCCCTCGCTCCTAGAGTGGTGGCAGCGGCGGCGGCCCTCGGCAGGTTGCTCCCGAACGTGGGGGGCCCCAGCGCGCCATGCAGACGCCTCTTCGCGGGCGTCGTTAGAAGCATGGCGCTATACGGGGCTCCGATATGGGTCGACTCGTTAAAAGAGTCGACCAAGGCCCTGCTGCGGCGACCACAGAGGGTGGTCGCCAACAGAATCTGCAGGGCCTACGTGACGGTCTCGTTCGGGGCAGCCTGCGTCCTCGCAGGGACACCCCCCTGGGAGCTCGAGGCGGGGGTGTGGGCGGAGGCGCACGCCAGGAGGGTCGAGGGCCGGGCGAGAGGAGAACGCCTGGCCCCGGAGGAGGTGGCCCACGCGCGCCGCGAGGCCGCCGAGAGGATGAGGGACCGGTGGAAAGCCAGCCTGGCGGACCCCTCTTATGGCATCCGCACCATAGAGGCTGTCCGCCCGCTGCTTTCCGACTGGTCCGAGAGACGGCACGGGACTCTCTCCTTCCGACTCACGCAGGTATTGACTGGGCATGGCTGCTTCGGTCATTACCTGCACAGGGTCGCGAGGAGAGAGCCGACCCCGTCGTGCCATGAGTGTGGCGCGGGGGACGATACGGCGCAGCACACCCTCGCGGTGTGCAGCGCCTGGGAGTCTCGGCGCCGCACTCTGGTGGCGACAATCGGGGGCGACCTCTCTCTGCCCAGCGTGGTAGCCGCCATGCTGGACAGCGACAGGTCGTGGGAGGGAGTGGCCTCTTTCTGTGAGGACGTCATGTCACAGAAAGAGGCCGCGGAGCGGGTGCGCGAAGAGGCCGTCGACGCACACCCGCTCCGGCGCAGACGATGGGGGAGGCGGCGGAGACAGTTCGCTGCCCGCCAACTTCCCCAGTGAGGCCTGCGGGTATGGGGGTGGAGCACCCCTGCCCGCCGCAGGCTAGGCCTCACAGTCTGGGGGGGAGGTTCAGCGTCCCTGACCTCCCTCTCCTTTGGCGCGGGTTAGCCCCGGCACGTAGGCTGGGGCGCCGGTCAGGCGTCGTTGTGGGTCATGACTGAGGTCCCACGGCGCCTGGTAGAAAGCCGGTTCGAGGGTGACGCCCAGGGAGGTTTTAGTGGGTATGCCCCCCACTCTGGGGGGAGACTCCCACATATCCTCCGGCCGCTCCAGGCCGGGGTGAAGCTTTAAAAGCTTTCCTCCCTGGTCAAAAAAAAAAAAAAAAAAAAAAAAAAAGGTTAGGTTAGGTTAGGTTAGGTTAGGTTAGGTTAGGTTAGGTTAGGTTAGGTTAGGTTAGGTTAGGTTAGGTTAGGTTAGGTTAGGTTAGGTTAGGTTAGGTTAGGTTAGGTTAGGTTAGGTTAGGTTAGGTTAGGTTAGGTTAGGTTAGGTTAGGTTAGGTTAGGTTAGGTTAGGTTAGGTTAGGTTAGGTTAGGTTAGGTTAGGTTAGGTTAGGTTAGGTTAGGTTAGGTTAGGTTAGGTTAGGTTAGGTTAGGTTAGGTTAGGTTAGGTTAGGTTAGGTTAGGTTAGGTTAGGTTAGGTTAGGTTAGGTTAGGTTAGGTTAGGTTAGGTTAGGTTAGGTTAGGTTAGGTTAGGTTAGGTTAGGTTAGGTTAGGTTAGGTTAGGTTAGGTTAGGTTAGGTTAGGTTAGGTTAGGTTAGGTTAGGTTAGGTTAGGTTAGGTTAGGTTAGGTTAGGTTAGGTTAGGTTAGGTTAGGTTAGGTTAGGTTAGGTTAGGTTAGGTTAGGTTAGGTTAGGTTAGGTTAGGTTAGGTTAGGTTAGGTTAGGTTAGGTTAGGTTAGGTTAGGTTAGGTTAGGTTAGGTTAGGTTAGGTTAGGTTAGGTTAGGTTAGGTTAGGTTAGGTTAGGTTAGGTTAGGTTAGGTTAGGTTAGGTTAGGTTAGGTTAGGTTAGGTTAGGTTAGGTTAGGTTAGGTTAGGTTAGGTTAGGTTAGGTTAGGTTAGGTTAGGTTAGGTTAGGTTAGGTTAGGTTAGGTTAGGTTAGGTTAGGTTAGGTTAGGTTAGGTTAGGTTAGGTTAGGTTAGGTTAGGTTAGGTTAGGTTAGGTTAGGTTAGGTTAGGTTAGGTTAGGTTAGGTTAGGTTAGGTTAGGTTAGGTTAGGTTAGGTTAGGTTAGGTTAGGTTAGGTTAGGTTAGGTTAGGTTAGGTTAGGTTAGGTTAGGTTAGGTTAGGTTAGGTTAGGTTAGGTTAGGTTAGGTTAGGTTAGGTTAGGTTAGGTTAGGTTAGGTTAGGTTAGGTTAGGTTAGGTTAGGTTAGGTTAGGTTAGGTTAGGTTAGGTTAGGTTAGGTTAGGTTAGGTTAGGTTAGGTTAGGTTAGGTTAGGTTAGGTTAGGTTAGGTTAGGTTGAGGAAAATTGGATGTTTACGTTCAGTTTTTCAAGGAATTTTAAGCGAGGGTTTGTCTGAGAGACTTGTGGTTTTGTGTTTTCTGTTCGCTATTAATAGCTCTAAATATTTGCCCTTTGCATCATCCCTGTAGAATCAGTAGTTTCCTAGTTAGTTATTTTCGAACGTCTGCATCGACTTAGTGCGGTCGACGTTCGGAAATAATTTTTAAATTTTGCTAACTTTTACTATTTTTCGTAAACTTTTGCTTTTCCCCCCTTAATATCTTTGTCCCCCCTTAACGTAGTTTAGATTTTTTGGGCTCTTCTAGCCGCGTCTGACGAGTACTACTCGCAAGTTTTTGTTTGGTTACGATCGGACCTTCTGTCCGGGAGTTACCAAAAACTTGTGAGTTGCTCGTCGCATTTGCTAAGGCGCTGTAAATTACCAACCATAAGTTGGTAATTCTTGTTTTTTGTCCTTTGTCTGCAAAGTCCCTTAAGGACTTTGCATTCTTTCTTTTCGGCCTTATAGAGGCTCGGAAGACGCGTTTTACGACGCGTCGGGCCCCTCTATAAGTCCCATAGGGACCTCTCAGCGAAAGGAGGAAAAGTGCCGATTTTTTAGGGATAAGTTGGTAACTTATCCCATACAAATCGGCGCTTCAACTCTTGTCGGCAACCTGCCGAAAATTTGTTACAACTTTTTTTCGGATTGACTTTTTGAGGATTTTTCAACGCATTCGGGGAGTTCGTTTGTTGTGCTAAATTCTTTGCCTCAACGGTGCTCTTCTAGCACCGTTAGTTTCGGAGGCCCGAATTTTTGAAATTCGGCTGGAATTCCACTCTGGAATTCCAGAAAACACAACTTGCCCGAAATTTTTGAAAAATTTTCAAAAATTAGTTGTACTTTCTTTTTTGAAAGTTTTTTGGAGTGGTAATTTGCACGCTTAGTCGTACTAGCGATCCGCTTGGGAATTGAGTTTCCCGGACATTCCGTTCGGGAGATATTAATTCCTAAGTAGATTGCTCGTTGGGTGCATCAGGCGCTGCAAGTTGCCTTTTTCGGTGTTAAATTTTCTTTAGAAAATTCGACACCGGAAAGGGGTGGGGAGGGGGTCCGATCGGACAACGGGGGTGTGTGGGGATACTAAAAGGCTACCTTTTGGTACCTTGCACGTCTCTTTGAGGGTTACGGTTGGCGAGATATCGGGGACTGAAGGTCGGTTTTTGGTGTTCCGGCCCGCTTAAAAAAGTTCGGGCTTGACCGGTCCGAACTTCAAAGTCCTGTATCTCGGGAACCAGGCGTCTCAGAGTTGTGCGGGAAGTTCCCAGAGGGGAAAGTGGGCTATCGCGCGCCACCTGAAAGCCTGTTTTCGGGGATTTTGTGGGGGGGAAACAAAAGTCGAAATTCTCGAGCTCGTTTTTGTTCTCAAACTGTTTTTGTTGTGTCTTCCAACCAAGTTGGGTTGAGGTTTGTGTCCAAACTGCCTCTTAAAGGGGTAGTTTCTTTGATTTTGGGGGTTAACCTTTACCAGAAGTGGTAAGAATGTCGGTACCGGCCTCCAGCCGGGCCACGTCCGATTCCGAGGGGGAATTCCAGGACGTCTGGGACGACCTGGACCTGGTATCAAAACCGGGCAAGAGGGCTCACGTAAGCGACCAGGAGGACGCCGAAAATGAGGCCATCAGAGGGGCCAAATTAAACACGGCTCGCCGATCCGGCACAGGCCGGGTCCCAGGGGCCAAAGGGTCTTATGCGGGGGTTTCGAAGGCCAAGGCACTTCTAAAGAGCCTAGAAGCGGACGCCTTTGAGGCAGAGGCGGAGGCGGACTCTTCCTACCGACTGGAGTTTCCGGTCCTGAGGTCTCAGACCCGGAGGGCCGAGTTCCAAGTCGCCGGAAAATCCCAGGAAAGTACCGGAGACGAGCAAAGGGACCGAAGCCCGGTTCCCTCATCGGCTGATAGCCCTATTGAGGTTGCCCGTAGGGCAGCCCAGGTAGTGCTTACTGAGGCGGGGAAGTCGGGAAACCTGAGCGGGAAGGTGTGGGGTCGAATGAAGAGGGCTTGTGGGGAGATCTTGGAGGCGATGGACTCCCTACAAGAGAAGCCGCAGGAGGACGAAATGCGTATACTAAAGGCGGACAACAAACGCATGAGGGAGCAGCTGGCTCTCCTACAGTCCGAGACTAAGGCCCTCCGCAAGGCCTTCTCGGAAAGGGGCCCACGAGAAGAAGCCCCTAAGGCGACGACTGCAGCGGACCTAGCCGAAGTTATCGCCGAATTAAAGAGGGATCTGTTCGTCTCCTTGGGGGACATGATCAACGTCCGCCTGGGGGAGATGGCCAAGAGGCTCCCCGCTGAGCCGATCTTGCGGCCGCCGCTTGCGGCCGACCGCAAGAGAGAGGAGCAGGGCGCAAAGCCGGTGACTGCCCCAAAAAGAGGAAGCGGCAGCGGCACGGTCTCCGCGAATCAGCCATCGACAAGCGGTAGTAGCGCAGCTCCCGCGAGCCAGCCGAAGGCCCCTAAAAAGGCCCCGCAGCAGCAGCCACGCCAGGGTCAATCCCAGCCAACTGCTGCCCCGCGCAGGCGGACTGCGGCCCCAGTCCCCCTCCCAAGGAGGGAAGAGGATAAAGTGGAAGGGCGGCCCCGCGCCCCCTCTCAGAGTGCACCACCTCCTACCCAGGACTCCTGGACGGAGGTGGTTAAAAGAGGCAAAGGCAAGTCCAAAAAGGCTGCTGCCCCGCCAGCCCAGCCTAAGAAGCCGGCCAAACCGGATTCGGGGCCTAAGCTCTCGAACCCCAAAACCGCAGCGGTAGTTCTGGCGCTCAAACCAGAGGCTAAAGCGACGTACCCCGCGATGATGGCCACGGCTATAGGGGCACTCAGCCTTGCGGAAGTTGGCCTGGAACACGTGAGGGTAAGGAAGACGGCAACTGGGGCGCGAATTATCGAGGTTCCTGGTGCAGACAGCGGCAGGGCGGCTGACGAATTGGCCAAAAAACTGGAGGGTATTGTTGGGGATATAGCCTCAATCAGTAGGCCAGTAAAAATGGCGGGGGTTCGGATCTCCGGTTTTGACGAGTCCGTCACACCGGAGGCCATCAAAGCGGCTATTTCCACAAAGACCAAGTGCTTGGAAGTTCAAATAAAAGTGGGGATGATCCGGGCGCTCCCCAATGGTACGGGATCGGTGTTGGTGCAGTGCCCTGTCACGGCAGCCAATGCCCTCAAGGTGGAGGGTAGGCTTACTGTAGGGTGGTCCTCGGCTAGGGTAGTGACCCTTGAGCCGGCACCAATGAGGTGCTTCAGATGCATGGGGACGGGGCACACCAGGGCACTTTGCCCTTCACCAATTGAGAGGGGGAACCTATGCTTCCGTTGCAGTAAGCCGGGGCACCGAGCGGAGGACTGTGAGGCAGCCTGCTTCTGTGCAGTCTGCCACCACGCCAAGCTCCCCGCCGGACACGTGATGGGGGGAAACTCGTGCTCCCCCCCCTACACCAGAGGATTGACGACCCCCGCCAAGACCACGGGGCCTAATAATCCGCAGACCGCCGGCACAAGGGCTGGTACAGAGGGACAAACCATGGATGTCTAAATGCCAGCACACCGACATTTAGACATCCTCCAGGTAAACGCCAACCACTCCGCTCGTGCCCAAGACCTGCTTATGCAGGTCATAGCTGAATGGGGTATCGGGTTGGCGATCGTGGCGGAGCCGTACTTTGTCCCTCCCCAGCCCAATTGGCTCGGGTCGACGGATGGACGGGTGGCGATGGCGGTCCCGACGTCGGGGAATTTCCCTCCCCTGACGCGGGTTGAAGGAGGCGAGGGCTACATTGCGGCCAAGTGGGAAAATTCCGTAGTCGTCGCGGTCTATTTCTCCCCAAACCGCCCACTGCGCGAGTTCGAGCAGTTTCTGGGGGCTCTGGGGGGAACCGTCAGGCGAGCGGCACCAGCTCAGGTGGTGGTTCTGGGGGATCTGAACGCCAAAAGCGGGGCGTGGGGATCCCCCACCACGGACCCCAAGGGAGCTGTCCTACGGGACTGGGTGGCGGCGATGGGGATGGTAGTCCTAAACCGGGGCGACGTCAACACATGCGTGCGGCAGCAGGGGGGGTCTATTGTGGATGTCTCATTCGCAACCCCTGTTATCGCCGCGCGTATCACAGACTGGCACGTCCTGGAGGACGTCGAGACCCTCTCCGACCACCTCTACATTCGGATGAGGGTCTCCCAGCAGCCGCCAGCCCCGTCGTCGTCGCCGAGACCGAGCGGCCAAAGAGGAGCCGAATTCCCGAGATGGATTTTGGCCAAACTCGACACTGAGATGGCAGAGGAGGCAGGCATGGTGGCGGCATGGTGTGCTCCCCCATCGGCCAGTAGTGGGGTCGAAGAGCGGGCGGTCAGGTTCCGTGAAACACTGACGGAAGTCTGTGACGCGGCAATGCCGCGCGCAAGAAAGCTGCCGGCCAGAAAAAGCGTATACTGGTGGTCGGAGGAGATCGCGGCCCTCCGTACCGCCAGTAACCGCGCCCGACGCGCTTTCGGCCACTGCCGGCGGAGGAGGGTACAGGTTCCGGGTGAAGAAGAGAGCTTGTATGAGGCCCTCAAAGCGGCGAAAGAGGCTCTCAAAATTGCAATCGCCAAGGCGAAAGATGAGGCCCACGCGGAATTCCTGGAGTCGCTGGATAGGGATCCTTGGGGGAGGCCGTACCGTCTGGTGCGGCAGAAGATGAAGCACGCCCCCCCAATGGATTCCTTGGAGCCGGAGCTGCTGGCCAGAGTGGTGGAGGGCCTCTTCCCGCCTGCCCCGGACGTCACCCCTCCAGTAATGGTGGGCCCCACTGAGGAACCGGAGGGACCCTTTGACGCTCCGTCCATAACGGACGTTGAGCTAATAAGGGTCATCCACCGCCTAAGAGGGTGCAAAAAGGCGCCCGGGCCGGATGGAGTGCCGGGGAAGGTGCTGCCGCGGGCCCTGAAACACCTGGGGGAACGCCTCAGGGACCTCTATGAGGACTGCCTGAGGGAGGGGCGGTTCCCCCGGGTCTGGAAGGAGGGGCGGCTGTGCCTCCTCCGGAAGGAGGGTCGTCCGCCGGACTCCCCCTCTGCCTACCGCCCCATAGTCCTGTTGGACGAAGTCGGGAAGATGCTGGAGCGCATAATCGCCTCCCGCATTTCCCGACACCTCGCGGAAGCCGGTCCGAACATTTCGGATCGGCAGTTCGGGTTCCGCGAGGAAAGGTCTACAATAGACGCACTCGGGGCACTGAGGGGGTTTGTCGAGGACGCTGAGGGGAGAGGGGAGGGGGTTGTGGCGATATCTCTCGATATTGCCAACGCCTTCGGCTCCCTCCCCTACGGGGTCATAAAAGAGGCACTCCGCTACCATGGGGTGCCTCCATATTTGAGGGCCATTGTAGGGCACTACCTTGAGGAAAGGGTGGTGCTCTACAACGGACAAGAGGGCAGACGTTTTGCCCGGAATATGGCATGCGGGGTTCCACAGGGGTCCGTACTCGGGCCCCTCCTGTGGAACCTCGGATTTGACTGGGCCATCCGAGGGACACAGTTGCCCCGTATGACCACCATTTGTTATGCGGATGACACGATGGTGGCCGTTCGGGGTAAAAAGAGGGCGGAGACGCTGCGCAGGGCCTCCGTGGCAGCGCAGCTAGTGGTAGACCGCATCTCAGCGCTGGGCCTAAAGGTGGCGGTCTCAAAAACTGACGCCATCGTTTTCGCCAAAGGTGGAGGCGAGTGGCGGGTCCCTGCTGGGGCGGCAATAGAGATTGGGGGGGAGATGGTCCAGCTGAAGCCCCATATAAAATATTTGGGGCTCATCCTGGACCAAAGATGGAACTTCGGGGAGCATTTTACGCAGCTTGCTCCCCGAATAGTCGGCGCCGCCTCAGCACTGGGTCGGTTACTGCCGAACGTGGGTGGCCCGTCGGTTAAATGCCGGAAACTTTTCGCCGGGGTCCTCCGCAGCATGGCCCTTTACGGAGCCCCAATCTGGGCGGATAAGCTGTCCGCCAGAAACAAGGCCATGCTGCGAAGGCCACAGAGGGTGGTGGCCCTGCGCATATGCAGGGCCTATATGACGGTCTCATTCATGGCGGCGTGCGTACTTGCTGGCACGCCGCCATGGGAGTTGGACGCCGAAGTCCAGGCGGACGTCTACAAACGGCGAAAGGAAGCCCGGGCCAGGGGAGAGCGCCCCGCCCCTGAGGAGGTCACTCACGCCCGACGAACGGTCGAGAGACGCATGCGGGACAGGTGGAAGAGTGACCTGGAGGACTCCCCCTATGGAACCCGCACCATAGGGGCACTCCTCCCGTCATTCGACCTCTGGGTCGAGAGGGAGCACGGGGTGCTCTCGTATAGGGTAACGCAGGTAATGTCCGGACACGGGTGCTTCGGGCATTACCTGCAGAGAATAGGGAGGGAACCGTCGTCGCGCTGTCACGAGTGCGGCGACGGCGACGACACGGCCCAGCACACGCTGGAGGAGTGTGTGCGGTGGGACGCCGAACGCCGGGACATGGCGTCGGCGATTGGACGGACGGACCTCTCGCTGCACAGCATAGTGGCGGCTATGCTGGGCAGCGACAGGTCCTGGGATGCGGTGGCTTCCTTCTGTGAGACGGTGGTCTCACAAAAGGAAGCGGCGGAGAGGGAGCGTGAAGACTCGGTCGATGCGCTCCCGCTCCGGCGTAGACGACGGGGAGTTAGGAGAGCGAATTATGCTCGCCTGGCTCCCCGGTGAGGCTTGCGGGTAGGGGATGGGTGCTCCCCTGCTCGCCGCAGGCTAAGCCTCACAGGTCTGGGGGGAAGGCTCGGCGTTACCGGCCTTCCCCTCCTTTGGCGCGAGGGAGCCCCGGATAACTAACCGGGGCGCTCCCGGTGGGCGTTGTGGATGGAGTCTCTGGTTCCCACGACGCCCCGTAATACCGGTCGAGCGGGTAACGCCGAGGAGGTTTTTAGTTAGGGTATGCCCCCCTATTTGGGGGGAGAGTCCCACATAACCCCTGGTCGCCCCAGGCCAGGGGTAGCGATAAAGCTTTTCCTCCTTAGTAATAAAAAAAAAAAAAAAAAAAAAAAAAAAAAGGTTAGGTTAGGTTAGGTTAGGTTAGGTTAGGTTAGGTTAGGTTAGGTTAGGTTAGGTTAGGTTAGGTTAGGTTAGGTTAGGTTAGGTTAGGTTCCCCCCCGAGGTGTCGCCACCTTGTCGTGGTGGGGGGGCTTACGCCCTTAGTGATCGTCGGAGCCGAAAGGGTCCGACGTGAAAGGGTAACCAAGAGCGACACACCTTAGGTTAAGTTAGTTTTAGGAAAAAAAAAAAAAAAAAAAAAAAAAAAAAAAAAAAAAAAAAAAAGTTTAATTGTGTATATAGTCGGTTTTTAGTTGATTAGTTAGCATTGGGGAACTCAGCCCACAAAAAAGAGGGGAGCTGCTCACTCCTTAAATAGAGCAGGGGCGCTACCCCTAGATCAAATAGCATAATGGGTGATCAAAAACAGAAACTACCCCAGGAGGGTACCGCCTTAACCGGCGGAGAGTCCCTCCCTGCATTTATTAATGCGGGCTGCCCCTCGTATTCTGGGGGGGGCAACGATCGCTCCGTGGGCTCCCAGAGCCCACGTAACAACAGCAGTGCCGCATCAGTACAGCTTCCGGCAAAAAGTAGTGGCGCCATAGCGCGCGATTGTGAAGTCCGCCTTACGCGGCAATCAGAAAAGAAGAGAGCACAAGCACTCCTTCCCTCCTTTTCTAGGAAAGAACAATCCGGGAAAAAGAGCCCTGACGAAGAGCTCGCGCTGCTTAGCGCAGAGGACGAGCCGCAAGTCCCACCGGCAAGAGACGAGGCTCCGGAAGTGAGCCCGAAAACAACGAAGACGGACAAGAGCCCTGTCCCGCCTAACACCGATGCCCAACCTATCACCGGGAGGCTCTGGCAGGAGGGCAGGAAAAGAGCACGTTCCCCGACGCTCTCGGGATCCAGCGACGACGAGTCTTCCGCGTCCTTGGCATCGCTGAAGTCCAAAGGTCGAGGCCGCCCCCCCACATCAGGGAAATATGTGGGCCTGGCCAAAGCCAAGGAGGCTTACAACCGAGCCCTGAGGGAGGAGATCCGCCTCGTGGCAGAGAGGGATGTCCAGGATATGACCATCCAAACTCGAGCGGGATTTGCATCGAGAAGTCCCTCCCTGCTAGAGCCGGATCTCGAGGGTAAGACGGCCACGGCAGACCTGGGCCAACAGGTCAGAGATAGTGTTGCGGTCATTGAGAGGGTGGCGACCGCATCCAAAAACCTGAAGGGCCCATTCGTTAAGAAGCTGAAAGATGCGTCGATAGCCATAACGGATGCCTTTATGGTGCTGAGCAGCCGCACCACCACCGAAGAGACGGCCCGGCTGCAGGCGGATAATGCCCGTCTGCAGTCCGAAATGGCCAGCCTCCGTAAGGAGCTGGCCGAAATCAAGGAAAAAATGGAGGGGATGCGGAAGCAGGGTAGTCCGGCACCCCCTCCACCCGGACAAGACTTGGAGGTGCAGCCCCCTGCGCTGCCCTCCCCTCGAGGCAAGACACGCGAAGGTGGCGGCGCAAGCCCGGTCACGGCACAGGCAGAAGCCATAAGCCGCGCAGTCCTGGTGCAGGTCGGATCGTACCTGGACGCCCGCTTTGCTGCGATTCAGGACAGGCTTCTGCCCGAAAAACGTGGGCGTCCGCCACCGGCCGCAGAAAACAACGAACAGACGGCTGCGGCAGCTTTGGCTGCGGGGACTGGGCAGAAGCCTGGCCCGGCTGCTGCCGCTAGCTCTTCGCTCTCAGGCCCAGGGAGAGAGAAGGGCAAAAAGAGAGGGAAAAAAGGCAGCACTGCGCAGACGACAGGTGCACCCACCCCAGCGGAACCCCGGCCCCTTCCCCCTGCTCCTGCCTCGATGGAGGAGCAATGGACGAAAGTTGTGCGGAGGGGAAAGGGAAAGGAAAGGAGGAAAGCGCCTAAGGAAGCCAGGTCAGGCGGAGAGCAGAAACCAGAGGCCGCAAAGGGGAAACCCAAAAGGATTCGCCTTCCCCGTACCTCGGCCGTGGTACTCACCCTGCTGCAGCCCAGGGCTGGAGAGAAAGGAGCCGACTACGGCACGGTTATTGCTGAGGCGAAGTCCAGGTTGAAAATCGAGGAAATCGGTATCCCTGGGCTCCGCTTCAAAAAAGCCCAAACCGGGGCGTGTATATTGGAGGTGCCGGGTGAGTCCAGCGGAGTGAAGGCAGACGCCCTCTGCGAAAGACTCAAGAAGATCATGGACCCGGAGATAGTCCGAGTCACAAGGCCCATGAAATACGCGGAGATGCGCATAACGGGCTTGGACGAGTCGGTCCTGTTCCCGGAGGTCGTGGATGCCGTAGCACGCGTCGGTGGCTGTTCGACGGCCGACATAAAGTCTGGGGAAGTAGTTCCCGGTCCCTCAGGGTTGGGGACTGTGTGGCTTCGCTGCCCGTTGTCGGTGGCCAAGAAGGTGGAAGCGGCCGGGAGAATACTGGTGGGTTGGGTATCGGCGCAGGTCAAACTGCTAGATGCCCGCCCACTCCGCTGCTTCCGGTGCCTAGAGGTTGGCCACGTGCGCGCGAAGTGCACAGCGACCGTCGACCGAAGCCAGCAGTGCTACCGATGTGGTCAAGTGGGACATCTGGCTGGCCGATGCACGGAGACTCCGCACTGCGTTTTGTGTGCTGACGCAGGCTTGATCTCAAATCACAAGGTGGGGAGCAAGGCTTGCAACCCACCCAAGAACAAGCCGCAGGCTAGAACTGCAGATGGCCCCAGGGTCCCCTCGCAGATAGACCGCCCGGATGGCAGTGCCAAGTCCCGGGAAGAGGTGATGCCGCAGTCGGTCGGGTAGAATGGCCACCCGCTACCTTCAGGCGAATATCAACCACTGCGCCAGAGCCCAGGACCTTCTGTTCCAGAGCATGGCGGAGTGGTTGACGCACGTAGCGATAGTGGCCGAGCCGTACGCGGTTCCTCAAAGGGACAACTGGGCAGGCGACAGGGACGGGTTAGTGGCCATCGCCACACAAACTGCGGCTGGCTCTGAGCCGCTTCGTGGAGTCTCCAGGGGCCGGGGCTACGTATCCGCAGAGGTTGGCGGCGTTCTAGTCGTCGGGGTCTACTTTTCGCCGAACAGAAGCCTCGCTGAATTTGAGGTGTTCCTCGACGAGGTCGGGGCCCTGATCGGCAGAAGTAACCCCGAACAGGTGCTTGTCGCTGGGGATCTCAACGCCAAGTCCATGGCGTGGGGATCCTCCGTGACCGATGCACGCGGACAGTCCCTGGATGAGTGGGCGGTAGCAACCGGGCTGAGTGTGCTCAACCGGGGATCGGTCGACACGTGCGTGCGGCAACAGGGTGGCTCCATCGTGGACATCACGTTCGCAAACGCCGCCCTGGCGCGCCGTGTCCAGGGATGGGAGGTGTTGGAGGGTGTGGAGACGTTATCGGACCATAGGTATGTCCGATACGAGGTATCCGCGCGCCCAACCGCCCCGGACGGTCCTAGCCGATCCCGGAGAGGTGACAGCCCCCGGTGGGCTTTGAAGCGTCTAGACCGAGAGGTCCTCTACCAGGCGGCCCTTGTCCAGGCCTGGCCAAGAATACCTGAGGCCCCAATTGCGGTGGATGAGGAGGCGGCGTGGCTGGGCGACGCAATGGCCGAAGTTTGCGACGCGGCAATGCCAAGGGTCAAGACAGTGTCTCCGAAGCGTAGCGTGTACTGGTGGTCCGCAGAACTTACGCAGCTGCGCAAGGCGTGCGTGGCTGCGAGACGCCAGTACACAAGGAGCCGCAGGCGAAGGCGACGCGACCTGGCCGAGGAAGACCGGTTGTATGCGGCCTACAGAGAGGCCAGCAGGACACTCTGTGCAGCCATTGGCAGGGCCAAGGATCTGGCCGAGGAGGAAATGCTGGAGACTCTGAACAGCGACCCGTGGGGGAGACCGTACAAGATGGTGAGGTGCAAACTTCGCCCTTGGGCCCCCCCACTAACGCAAAGTCTCCAGCCGGAACTCTTAGACCGGGTTGTGGAAGCTCTGTTTCCACAGAGGGGCGACCATCTGCCCCCTCGAATGGCCCCGCCCACAGGGAGGGACTCGGAAGCGGCGACGGAAGCGGCAACGGAGGTAACCGAGGGTGAGTTGGGAGCGGCATTGTTGAGGCTTCGCGCCAAAAACACCGCCCCGGGACTTGACGGGATACCCGGTCGCGCCCTGGTGTTGGCACTAGGCCCACTGGAGCCCCGCGTGCGGGCACTTTTTAGCGCCTGCCTCCAGCAAGGGCAGATTCCTCGGGCCTGGAAAAGTGGGAAGCTGGTGCTGCTGAGCAAGGAGGGACGTCCAGCTGACTCGCCCTCGTCGTACCGGCCAATCGTCTTGCTCAGCGAAGTGTGCAAGCTCTTCGAGCGCATTGTGGCTGTCCGCCTCGTGAGGCACCTGGAGGGTTCTGGACCGGATCTGAGCGCGTACCAGTACGGATTTCGCCGGGGCAGGTCCACCATCGACGCTATTGCGCGGGTGAGGGCCCTGGTGGATGACGCGGTTTCCCGAGGGGAGGTGGTACTGGCGGTGTCCTTGGACATCGCCAACGCCTTTAACACCCTTCCATGGGGAACCATCAAGGAGGCGCTCAGATTCCACAACATCCCAGAGTACCTAAGAAAGGTTATTGGAGCGTACCTCTCCGAACGAGCGGTCCAGTACCCCACGAAAAGCCAGTGGGTTACGAAGCCGGTGACATGCGGTGTTCCACAGGGGTCGGTCTTAGGACCACTCCTGTGGAACATCGGATACGACTGGGTCCTGCGCGGAGCTAACTTGCAGGGGGTCCATGTCACCTGCTACGCAGACGACACCCTGGTCACAGCCTGCGGAAGCACCCTCAGAGACGCCTCGGTGTTGGCAACAGCCGGAGTGGCCCACGTTGTGGACAAAATCAGGAAACTGGGCTTGGAGGTTGCCTTGCACAAGTCGGAGGCTGTGTGCTTCCACGGGCCACGGAGGGCACCACCGTCGGATGCGCACATCATGGTGGGGGGAGTTTCCATTGGCGTCGGAAAGGTGATGAAATACCTGGGACTCACCCTCGACAGCCGATGGAACTTCCAGGAGCACTTCCAGCGCTTGGCTCCTAAGCTGGTGAGGACTGCGTCGGCGCTGAGCCGGCTGCTCCCGAATGTGGGCGGGCCGAACGCGGGCTGCCGTCGCCTGTACTCGGGAGTGGTGCGATCGATGGCCCTGTATGGTGCACCCATATGGGTAGGTGCCCTGTCCGCCCGAAACAAGACCCTACTGCGGCAACCGCAAAGGGTCATGGCGGTCAGGGTAGCGAGGGCGTATCGCACCACCTCCTTCGAGGCGGCCTGCGTGCTGGCGGGCACCCCACCATGGGAGCTGGAGGCCGAGGTCCTGGCGGAGGTCTACCGACGCGTAGCCGAGTTCCGCGCCAGAGGGGAACAGCCGTGTCCGGAGGAGGTAAGGCGGTGGAGAGAACTCTCCCGCCAAACCCTCTACCGAAAATGGCTGGATGCTCTGGAGCGGCCGAGCGCCGGCCACTGGACCATCACGGGAATCCGACCCGTGCTGCAAGCATGGGTCGAAAGAGGCTGGGGCAAGCTGTCCTTCCACCTTGCGCAGGTGCTCACGGGGCATGGATGCTTCGGAAGGTACCTGTGCAACGTGGCGAGGAGAGAGGAGGCGACAATCTGCCACCACTGCGGAGTGGCGGAGGACACAGCGCAGCACACGCTGCAAGCATGTCCCGCCTTCGCCGAACACCGGGCGCGCCTCACGGCGATAGTGGGCACTGACCTCTCGCTGCAGGCTGTGGTTGACTCCATGATCGGCAGCGAGAGGTCGTGGGACGCAATGGCCTCCTTTTGCGAAGAGGTCATTGGGGACAAGGAGTGCGCGGAGCGAGCGCGTGAGGAGGATCCCTCTTCCCAGCCCTTGCGCCGCAGGCGAACCGGGCGGAGGCGGCTCGGCCATGACCGCCGTCTGCCACCATAAGAAGGACCTGCGGGTGATAGAACCAGGGACGTCTGTCACCTGCCGCACAGGGTCCTTGAGACGTAGCGCGCAAGACCTGTTCCGGCGCGCCGGAAAGAAGTGAAGGGGCACAAGCCCCAAGAGGCGAGTCCACACAGGACATGTTGCTGTGCGGCCGGGACTATGGTCGCGTGAACGTTCTCACGGTCCCGGCCGCAATACGGCAACGAAGCGGAACATCCTGGAGTTTTTAGTGGGTAAACCGGCCCTCTTCTAGGGCCGGGAGTCCCACATACCCACTAGTCCCCCTGGCTAGTGGGATGCGTAAAGCATTTTCTCCAGGTAAAAAAAAAAAAAAAAAAAAAAAAAAAAAAAAAAAAAAAAAAAAAAAAGGTTAGGTTAGGTTAGGTTAGGTTAGGTTAGGTTAGGTTAGGTTAGGTTAGGTTAGGTTAGGTTA